>OY728132.1:1393573359-1396352818 GCA_963277665.1 Viscum album
ATTGAAAAAATAACACAACTTCATTATAGTCTTTCTGACACGAATGGGCAATATTCCACGCAATGCAACGGGTAGAATTTGTTGCATCATGACGTGACAATCATGTGATTTCATACCTATCAACTTCAAGTCCTTCAATGAGACCAAATTTTTTACAATAGAAGAATAACCTTGAGGCACTATGGTATCATGAAGACACTGACAGAAGCTAATTTTCTCCCTCTTCGATAATGTATGACAAGTCGGGGGAAGAAATGTTCATCTTTCTTTAGGAGTGGGAGCTAACTCCAAACGTATTCCCATTGATAGTAAGTCTAATCTTGCATTCAACCCATCTTGAGTATTTCCTTTAATATCTAACAATGTTCCAATCAAAGAATCACATATATTCTTCTCCACGTTCATGACATCAATATTATGTTTAACTTCATGATACCTCCAATATGGTAGCTCAAAAAAATTGACCTTTTCATCCAAATATGTCTATCATTACCAGATTTCTGTGTCTTTCCCAATGTCACATCAAGGTTTTTCACCCTCTCAAAATATAGATCAAGGGATAAAGGTTTTGGAGCAGTATCAAATTCTTGTGATCCATTGAATGCCTTTTTTAGTCTTCTATAAGGGTGTTCCAAAGGCAAAAACATTCGATGACCCATGTACACTGTTTTCCTCCCATGATGCAATTGACAATAGGACGTCTGTTGTTCGCAAATTGGACATGCTTTATGCCCTTTAACACTGTATCCAGACAAATTTCCATACGCTAGAGTGTCATTTATAGTGAACAGAAGCACTACATGCAGTTGAAAATATTCCATTTTATAAGAATCATACACCCTAATACCATCAGACCATAACAGTTTCAAATCATCAATCAACGGTGAAAAGTAAACATCATTATCATTACTAGGTTGCTTTGGACCAGAGATCATTGTACTCAACATGACATATTTGCGCTTCATACAAACTTCAGGAGAGAGGTTGTAAATTACCAATAAAACAGGCCATGAACTATGTGTGCTACTTAGTGTTCGGTATGGATTCATTCCATCTGTGCACAACCCTAGTATGAGATTTCTAATTTCATTTCCAAATGTATAATACTGCGCATCAATTTTCTTCCATTGTGGACAATCAGCTGGATGACGTATTTTTCCATCACATACCCGCTCTTCATCATGCCATATTAACTTTTTTGCATCATGTGAATTAGCAAATAAACGTTTGAAATGATTAATTATAGGAAGATACCAAAATACCTTTGAAGGGAGCTTTGTAATCTCTACATCACCCTGTGATTTTTCTTTCACCTTATACGGTGATGTCCCACATTTTGGACACTCCGACAGAAATTCATATTCCTTCCCATATATAATGCAGTCATTCGGACAGGCATGTATTTTCTTGTATCCCAATCCCATTGGGCATAATATTTTCTTGGCTTTGTAATGTGAAACTGGAAGATAGTTATCTTTTGGAAGAATGTCTTTCATCAATTGTAGCAGCTCTGTAAAACTTCTGTCACTCCATCCATGCTTCTCCTTCAGGTTAATCAATCTTAACACCGCCGAAAAAACCGTAAAATCTGTACAACCTGGATATAATGGTTTTTCATCATCACCATATAGACGCGCTACTATCGGTTCTATCTCAATTTGTTCTGCTACAATATCATGAATCATTTCTTCAATTCCATCGGAGTTACCATCTTGCGAATCATCATCAACAGTGACATTCCGTCCAGTTTCACCATGCCAAATCCAAGGGCTGTAACTCGGATTAAAACCATGACATATCAGATGATCTTTTATCTATCTACTTTTCAACTTCTTCATATTCAAACATTTTAGGCATGGACAGAAAAAAATGTCACTACTTGGAACATTTCGTTTTGAAAATTCCAAAAAGGCATCAACACCTTCCTCAAATTCATTGCTCATTCGATGTGCCATAATCCAACTTCGACTCATTATTACCTATAAAAAATATCAACAAAAAATATATATTTTTAAGATAAGACAAATACATGTTTATATGAAAAAAATAATAATTTGAATGTAAAACAATTTAAAATATAAAACAAATCTATAGGTATTTAAAAAAATATGCTTGAATATTATTTTTAAAGCAAAATATAGTTAGATATAACAGTTTTAAATTTCATTGAATCAAAGAAAACCATGACGCCTACATAGATTAATATTGATTGCAGTTTTGATGTTTTAATATATTAGATAAACAACCTATTTTAAATGGCGTGCAGACCTTGATATTGGTCTTCATCACCCTTCGGTGTGACTGGAAAAAAGAGGTCTACCAGCATGTTATTATTTTATCAGCAATTCACTCATTCTTGTTTCTGATGATCGTTAATTGCATTGGCAGGCTGAGAGGGCCGCCCAGCGCGTCGAACACTGGTCTTCTCAGAATAACAATAGTCCCACTGATTTGGTTTAATCCTTTATTTCTGCTTTTTAATCCCATGTAACATATCTTGTGGGGATTTGATTTTGTACTTGGCCTTCATCTTTAACAGTTATCAATCAAAATAAAACTTGACTAAAAACTCTTTTTATTATAGTTTTTTGAAAATCCAAAAACGAAAACAAAACAACCATGGACAAAAACTGAATTCCAATTACAGGAAACATGTTCAGAAATTCTAAACACCAAGAATTAACAAATATCAACAACAATAGTGAACAACCTGGCAATTACAAGACTAAATATGTATATGTATATTATTAACAATAATAATGTTTTATATATTCTCAAGTGAATTTTCTAAATGATATGGTAATTCATATGGTTTAATATCATTAGTAACATGTTTTCGATTCCAATGAGACATAGGTGTGAGATCCATTGATAATGGAGTAGTGGCCTAATCTCAATCTAGGTCCAACATACTCAACATAATCTTCTAGGGGTAGAATTTAATATGGTTTGTGTTATTTTAACACCTCTATATTTATTATAGGTTATTAAATCAAATTATTTTGAATAACTTTTTTTTATTCATCCTTGTATTATTATTTTTTGACTTTTTAGGATATTATAGTTTTATATTCTTATTCATGGTTGGAACATGGTTAGTGAATACCATGTGGTTCTACCTAGGAAACATTTTACATTTGTTTAAAAATATAATAGAGCAAATATATTTTGTACAAACCATACTTATTTATCTTGAAATCACACAGCATGATGCATATGCATTTTTTAGGGTTAGTTCTAGGTTTTCCATACTGTGTGGTAAAACCATGGTACTCCTCCAATATCATATAATGGGGATCACATTTATTGTTTTTATTTATAAAAAAACCGACCCAAAATATGATATAAAAAGTAATTATTATTTATTTTCCTTTAAATTAACGATACACGTCTTTTTTATCTCATTATTCATCTAGTTTAATGTTCCCTCATCATAGTCTGTTATATCAACAAAATAGTCTGTTATATCAACAAACAATTCCACGAGATTCAAATAACCATTTGCAATAACAAAATACAAATAACCATTTGCAATAACAAAAAATTCCACGAGATTCAAAAACAAACGAAAAGAACATCAAGAATCGAAACAAAAACGAACGAAATAAATTCGTGGAAGGCTTACTTGAATGTTGCGAGTTGAGATGATAGATCCGAGAGGAGTGAAGAAGATAAACAATGAAGCCAAATTGAGTTTAACGTAGGTCGATCGACGAGCCGATTAGGGTTTACAGCGCGAGAGAGACGAGCCGGTGGACTGTCAATTGAAAAATCGTAAATGACAGTCCACGGGCTTTAATTTTTTTTAAAGTTTTATAACGTCGGTTATTATATAACAGACGTTATAAACTATTTTTTAATTTTATAACATTGGTTATTTTAAAATCGACGTAAAAAAGATCCCGCGCTTTGGTTGTTTACGTCGTTTATTTTATAACCGATGTAAAAAACGAGATATCTACTCGTTTTTTACGTCGGATATTTTATAAGAGACCTAAAAAACCCCCCCAGGCTTTGGGTTTTTACGTCGGTTATAACATAACCGACGTCAAAAACCCATGCGCGGGGGGTTTTTTACGTCGGTTATTTGGAAACCGACATAAAAAAACCTGATATCTACGCGTTTGTTACGTCGGTTATATTATAACTGATGTAAAAAACCAATGCACGGTGGGTTTTTTACGTTGGTTATTTGGAAACCGATGTAAAAAAACCGATATCGACGCGTTTTTTATATCGGTTATCTAATAACCGACGTAAAAAACCAAAGCCCGGACGCGTTTTTTACATCGGTTATAAAATAACCGACATAAAAAACCCCGCGCTTTGTTTTTTACGTCGGTTATTAGATAAACGACGTAAAAAATGCGTCGATATCGGGTTTTTTACGTCGGTTTCCAAATAACCTACGTACAAAACCCCTCGCACATTGGTTTTTTACGTCAGTTATATGATAACCAACGTAAAAACCCAACAGGCGCGATTTGTAACGTCGGTTATTAAAATAACTGACATTAAAAATCTACTCGCCGCATTTTTACGTCGGTTATATATAACCGACGTAAAAAATGATTTCTGCACTAGTGCATAACAATAAGTATGATTTTGGAATAAGTCAATAACATTATTTAAATCATTATACAGGAGGTTCGGACACTTACGATGAAAATCGGACCTAAGGTAAGGGAAATATCACAATCTCATTTTTATTCGAAATTGTTTATACTTAGGATTTTATTGGGGCGTATTTTATTATCTTAATCCATGTTTCCTCAATATGTAATATTATTTCCATCCACCTACAATTGTTTAAATCCAATTTTACTCTTCGGTGAGTTTTTAGTAAAAGATATGAAAGGAATATTTTGTCGTTTTTCGTACGACATACTTTTTAGACTTTTCCGAAAAAAGTACGAGAATAATGTTTTTTTAACTTATACGGCATGAATGGATTTTTAAAACATTATTTCAAAGAAGCTTCCTTTCATTGTTTTCAAGTTTATCTTTAATCCACTTCTTTTAGTTTAAAATTGTATGACATGTTAAGAAAGGAATTTTTTTTTGAATTTGAAAGGATATTTTCCTCAAGAATGGAGTTCAAGTGTTTTAACAAAATTATTTTCCATCTAAGATAATATAGGGTTCTATTTATATCCCTATTTTTACATTGATTTCATTAAGTTGTGATGGAATTATTTTTATGAATTCCTTTATCTAATATGAATTGTTTTATGATGTCACGATGTTTAAGATTCCCATTTTTATTACACGGGTTATGCTATGATGTATGGTTTATGATTTTGTGGCACACATAAAAATGGTATAATTATGAGATTGGTGGGACCTATATCTCCCTCCAATGCATTGGTTAAAGATTTTATATCTCATGAGATAGACATGGCTGGAACGGTAGGTTATACCAGTTCAGTGAAATAGGACAGAAACGAGGAGTGAACTCGGTTTAGAAATGGACTTTGTCCACTAAGATAGTCTTGGCAACGAGTCTTGACTAATAAGAAATGATTATCTATGATTGTGTGTGTATGCCACAAATTTTAATGTTTTAAGTTATGATTATTGGGATTACATTTCACTACTATTATTTATCCCTTGTTATGAAATTATGATTTCTTTTGCAGGTTAAGATTTCAAAAATTTATGTTCTTATGTATATGATGTGATTGATATTTCTTTTGTTTACCCTTACTGAGAATTTCAGCTCACCCTTTTATGTTTTCTTTTCCCCAGGATATAAATAAAGGTTTTAGATAAAAAGAAGGAAGATCTTTATGGGAGATGTTGAAGATCTTTCACCACGATTAGAAGATTATATTCCGAGTTTCCAAAGACACTAAACTATTACAGTCCTTGTGTGTGTGTTTTTGTTATGTACTATGTATTCCGAAAAAGTAATGTAATGTCCATGTACGTTAAGCTTAGGGTATCTACAGTTGGTATCAGAGGAAAGGTTTAGTTATCCTTTGGAAACTAGGATGTGAAAATGTTAGTGAGATCCCTAGAGATATTTCTATTGTAAGTCTAGGGATGTCCCTAAGGATTTGTATACATATAGGATATAGTCCTAGAACTACGATAATGATCATATAATATAACATAATATGTTTGATATTGATGGTACTCCCCCTTTATTATCTTGTTTTCTGTAGAGTGATTTTTTCCTCTCACACTATTCTTTTTGTGTTTTAGACGATGGATGGAACCCGAATGAACCATGTTGATCAATGTAATGGACATTGCAATGACTTTCCTCCTGTACAAACCAATGTTATGGGAGATGGAGTGCAAAGTCTTATTTCTATACTTACACAATCTATGAACCATTATGGACTTCCAAATGAGAAGAGAAGGGAACAATATTCTATTGAGTCCTTCATGAGGCAACGTCCACCATCTTTCAGTGGGTCTTCTGATCCACTTGTTGCTGAACAATGGATCATTACCACTGAAAAGATATTTGCAGTTCTTTAATGTTCTGAACATGATAAAGTCATCTTAGCAGTATATCCATTGGAAGGTGATGCTGATCAATGGTGGAATCTTATCAAGAATACAAGGCCAAGAGATGAAATTTAGTCCATGGAATGGGACGAGTTCAAGAACTTATTTTTCACTAAGTACTTCCCTCGTATTCTAAGAACAAATATGGAGAAGGAGTTTCTTGAACTAAAGCAAAAGGATGATGAATGTGTCGGTATATATGAAGATAATTTTACAAGGCTTTCAAGGTATGCATCTAGCTTTATCATCTAACTTGAAACTAAAGTTGATCGATTCTTTAGTGGCTTAAAACCAAATCATCGAAGGGCATTACCAATAAGAGACTTCAGTAGCTATGAAGAAATTGTGAGTTGTGCTATCAAGGTAGAAATGGAAGTTGGTGTTACTTATCCATCTCATAGTTTTGACAAGAAACAAAAGATGGAGTTCAAGGAGAAATCTCAGAATAATGGCGAAAAGAAGATGAATGTTTCCTTATGATCAAAGTGTGGAAAGAAGCATGGTGGAGATTGTCTTAAAGGGACTATAAAATGTTTTAAGTGTGGAAAAGATGGTCATCGAGTAGCTAAGTGTCGAAGTAATGGAAAAAGGGTTTCTAATGATGTGAATAAAGAAAAGACTGCAGAGAACGCACCACCAACACTTCAATGCTACAAGTGCAAGGAAATGGGGCATTATGCTAATAAATGCCCTAATCCAAGGGTTAGTGATGATCGACATGAGCAACCACTTAAGGAAAAGGACAAAGGGAAGTCACATGCGATCACAATTGGTGATGTTGAATATGAAAACAATGTGGTGGAATGATTAAGTGTTTTTATAATGGGATTCCAAAATATTGTTGTATATAGTATCTTGGAATATTGGAATATTTATGTATTGGTCTATTGTGGTTTTCAATAATTTTATGGTACTGGTAACCATGGAATGTGATTGAGATATTTTTGGTAAGTAGATGATATGCTCATAATGAAGGGATAATAAGATAGTGAGATGTTTGATTGTATTCATGATCTCATGATTGATATAAGGACTAAGTGATATCGTGGTTTGAGTATAAATAATTTTGAGAATTTTGGATTGTGGAAAGTGTTAACTTTTAACTGCATTCAGGTTTTCACTAAGGTTCAATGGGTATACATGATTAAGGTATTCACATGTTTGTAATTTGACCAACAAGATATATCTGATGGTATATGGGGGATAAATGATGGCATTCACGTGATTGTTATGTGAAATTTCAAGTAATCATTTTTATACTATGAGCTTGGACCGAAGTATTTTGGATAAGCCTAATGATTGGGATGGATTATGTTAGAAATAAGTTAGTATTGTTTAAGGATAGAATTATTTTCGATATTATTTATGGGATGTTATAGTAATTTAGTTTTAGAAAAAGGACAACCTGTAGGATGGGCGACAACCCATCGCGTCGGACAAGGATGTGGGAATCGAACCCACAACCGAAGTGCGACTGGCCCTTATCGCCTACCACTGGCCTACAGGAAGTCCCTAATTAGTAGAAACTAGTTTTATTTTATTAAGCGGTATGATATATGAAGTATAAGTTCATTTTTGGAACCATATAAAATTAATATTACCATAAGATGAACTTATAAATTTTTCTAACCTTTTGTTTGAAAGAGATGGAATGACCCATAATTCTATCACATGATCTGCTAACACATCACGAATAACAAATTCAACTTCATTTCATTAAGGGATTAAGTGGAAATTGTTCAATTGAGGAACAATAGTGAGATTGTACCAAAATAATGCAAGTATTTCTTTTAATTCATCAACTTTAGGGAAATGATCTTGAAAACCAAAAATGTTGTCCTAGTTCCCTTATATCCGCTGAATCAGATGATACCTTAGATCATCACAAATCAATAGCTTTGTGATTGTTGGCTTTTCCATAGCCATGTTCTCTACCACTCTCCATCAGAACATTATGGTTAGATTTTTCTTCCATATCCATATTTTCACCTATGTTCTCCTACGTGGAAACCCAGTGATGAGTTAATTTGGGTCACCGTTACATTTCAAACATTAGTTTTTAAATCCATGTTTTGGTATTCCTTTTTACGATGTGGGTTTCTATTAAACAAACTTTCGAGTAGTAAACCATTTATAACCCCGACGAATTTCAAGGGCGAAATTCATTTTAAGGGGGGTAGAATGTAACACCCCGAGATTTTATGAAAAATATTCTTTAAATGTCATTAATGTCTTGTGTTTTATGCTACATGAAGATTACCTTGTGTTATACGCAACATCGTATTAGCTTGTAGTATATGCGACACTATTCTTGGATCGTGTTACACACAATTTTGATAATAGTTATTCTACGCAATATTGAGTATATATATATATATATTAAATGTATAAATGAAATATGGTTGGATTCTGTTATATGAAACAACGAAAGATTCTTACACAACACGCAACCCTGACTTGGCTTGCATTACACGAAATCGCGACCTATGATTCTTACACAACACGCAACCCTGACTTGGCTTGCATTACACGCAATCGCGACCTTCCTCGATAGGGTGTGTTGTACGCAGTAATGGGTTTTACTAAAAAAACGATATATTATTATAATATTATTATGAACTAGCCATTATGAATAGTATTAACTAAATTTTTAATTTTATAACATTATTATTCATCTTACACATTTTCTAGAACATGGTATAAGAACAAAATTAATTTTTCGGGTAAAATAAGTATTTCTAAAAAAATGCAGTTTTGCCGCCTTTTGATGGTACACCCACTTTAAATCTAATTTTTGAATAGTTTATAAGTTTAATTTGAAAAAATAAAATTCTTATTTGGAATCAAGAAATGAAAATTTACTTTGGATAAAATTTTCATATTATTCTGGTGACATTCATATTTTGATGAATAGTAAAAACACGCTATATTTTAATTAAAAACAACTTTTTTCATCGTAATAATTTATATGGTTAAATTATAATATTGAGTGGTTTTAAAGTATAAATAGAATATATTTTTACCATTTAATATAATGTATGTCATTAGCATTGATTATACATTGAATTCGTAGGTTAAATTAATTCAATCTTTTGCAATGTTTTAAAGGAAACCCCATTTTCTTTCGACAATGGGATTTATTTTAATTTAATTTCTGAAACATTTGTGTATTTAATTTGGAAAAATGGGTTCCATATTTGTAATATATGGGTCCAAATTAGGTTAATAAGCTACTGTTTATTTTTTTGGAATTATGAATAGTAACTACGGTAAATTTTATTTACCATAGTTAAAGGTAAATCTGGTAATTAAGGGTAAATATAAAATTATAAAATTAACCTAACACCTGCAAAAATCCTATTGGATGAGTAAAAGTCTACCCATATCACATAAGGGTCGTATTAGATTCATTTAATGGACTTTTTTCCATGAAAATAATTTAATTATTATTAAAACCAAATAATGTGAAAACATGTCACTTTCTTAAATCTTATTTGTATAATAATTTTAATTTAGTGATAACCTTCATGAAAATTCGAAAATTAATACTATCCAGAAAGCTAATACAATTATCTACATCATAGGAATTTATTTAGAATTTTTAGAGATTAAACAAATATCATTTATTATGACACAAAGATGATGCAGTAATTATATAATTAATGAAATATCGACATAATTGATGTTATAAATATCCAAATAAATGTAATTTAAGACTTCTTATGAATTAAAATAATTTTATATAATAGGAAATGTTATTATTGATTTAAATAACTTATTTTCAACTAGTCATTATGGTATAATTTTCACAAAAATCAATTACTAAATAGTTTCAAAATTCACATAAAATAGTTTTTAAAACAAATATTATATAATTAATTGTTATTTTATTCCTAAAAATCTAAGGTTCAGAAACATGACTTATATAAGGTTATATATATTAATAATAAACAACTTGGGGTTCGTTTGGCTTGTTATAGTAAGTTTATTAACCTTATAGTATAAGAACACAAGAAGGCACGGTAAAAGTAAAATTATTTAACTTAATGTTAAATTTAAATGATAAGGTTAAAATAGGAACCTAAACTTGTCTAAATTCTATTTATGAGAATAGTTCGACCCATCCCCACCTTAGCTTCGAAATAAATCAATTTGGAGCTATTTAAAACCGAACTTGACTTTATAATAAAATAATAGTTTTAGTTATTCCAAAGGTGCCCCTCTCCTCCCTTATAAAAGGTCACCTCCTCCCTCTCTTCCTCACACCACTTTGAGCCTTCAAGCTCGGCCAACCCCTGCCAATTTCTCCTATACACTTCCCTAGAAACATCCTAGAGGTACTGGTCTTCTTCAAAGACCTATTTTAGTGCCCTAAAAGGATGTCTCAAAGAAGCACTTCAAAGAAGAGGTAATGTCCGTTACCGATTCTTTCATTTTTATTTCTTCTTCCACTTCTTCTTATTTAGTTGTTTCATTATGAAGTAATAACATAAGTATAACTCATATACTTATATGTTATTATAAGTATGAAACAACCATATTTCACCATCTATCCATCCTACGGAAAAAGAAATCACAGCGTGTGCGTACGTACGGAATATCGTCTCCACGCCGTGGTGTAATCTATTTTCCACCACCACCTTACATGTATGGGTATAATGGTGTATATAATGACTATATATGAATATTATAAATTGATATTGATTCTTAAATAGTATACATACACTCCAATACAATTCCACGATCATAGGAATGATATCATCACTCGTAGGTACGTACGAAATACCGTCTCCACGATGTTATGCGACTCGTTCTACATGATATTCATTTCATAATGATTATATAAATGAATTTAATGAATAAACATGATATATAATACACTAATAAAATTCTGGAATTGAGGTATCTATAACCTAAAGAGAAGAATAAGAATTTATTCAACAAAACACGCATAAGAACAAAAAGTAATAAACACCCGAATAACAAGTAGTAATGAAATATTACTAATAAGAAGCTAAGAATATGACCATATATGATATAATAACAATAAGTATGATTCTGGAATAAGTCAGTAACATTATTTAAATCATTATACAGGAGTTTTGGACACTTACGAAGCATATCAGACCTAAGGTAAGGGAAATATTACAATCTCATTTTTATCCGAGATTGTTTATACTTCGGATTTTACTAGGGTGTATTTTATCATCCACATCCATGTTTACTCAATATGTAACATTATTTCTATCCACCTAAAAATTTTTAAATCCAATTTTACCCTTTGGTGAGTTTTTAGTAAATGATATGAAAGGAATCTTTTGTTGTTTTTCGTACGAGATACTTTTTTGACATTTCCGACAAAAGTACGAGAAGAATGTTTTTTTAACTTATACGGCATGAATGGATTTTTAAAACATTATTTCAAAGAAGCTTACTTTAAAAGTTTTAAATTTTATCTTTAATCATCTTATTTTAGTTTAAAATTGTATGGCAAGTTAAGAAAGGAAAATGTTTGTGAATTTGAAAGGATATTTTCCTCAAGAATGGAGTTCAAGCGTTTTATCAAAATTATTTTCCATTTAAGATAATATAAGGTTCTGATTATATCCCTATTTTTACATTGATTTGATTATGTTGTGATGGAATTATTTTTATGAATTCCATTATCTAATATGAATTTTTTTATGATGTCACGATATTTAAGATTCCCATTTTTATTACATGTGTTATGCTATGATGTATGGTTTATGATTTTGTGGCACACATAAGAATGGTATAATTATGAGATGGGTGGGACCTATATCTCCCTCCAATGCATTGGGTAAAGATTTTATATCTCATGAGATAGACATGGCTGTAATGGTAGGTTATACCGGTTCAGTGAAACAGGACTGAAACGGGGAGTGAACTCTGTTCAGAAATGGACATTGTCCACTAAGATAGTCTTGGAAATGAGTCTTGACTAATAAGAAATGATTCTCTATAATTGTGTGTGTATGCCACAAAGTTACATGTTTTAAGTTATGATTATTGGGATTACATTCACTACTCTGATTTATCCCATGTTATGAAATTATGATTTCTTTTGCAGGTTATAATTTCCAAAAGTTATGTTCTTATGTATATGATGTGATTGATATTTCTTTTGTTTACCCTTACTGAGCATTTGTGCTCACCCTTTTATGTTTTCTTTTCCCCATGATATAAATAAAGGTTTTAGGTAAAAAAGGAAGATCTTTATGGGAGATGTTGAAGATCTTTCACCACGATTAGAAGATTATATTCCGAGTTTCCAAAGACACTAAACTATTATGGTCCTTGTGTGTGTGTGTTTTTGTTATGTACTAAGTATTCTACAAAATTAATGTAATGTCCATATACGTTAAGCTTAGGGTCTCTACAGTCATGATTGTCCTTTTGAAATTATAATGAAACTTGGATATGTTATATTTCATTGGAGGATATAGTGATATCATTATAAGGGGTTACACTTATACTTGCATACAATACAAAATGTTGTTATGAGATAGAAATATAGTTTCATGTTTTCCTTAAATAATATAGATATCTTTCGGAAGAGTTCAAAAAATAGAACTTTAGAGAACTAAAAAATATAAATGGAGTACATTACTACATCAGATATTGTAGAAGTGGTTTTTTGGATAAATAAGTTCATTACAGAACATTGGGTAGTTAGTAGTATAAAAGGTGAAATAGAGCATTACTATCACAATAATTAAGTTATTACATAGAAAAAAAATGTGGTTTCACAAATGGGCCCAAAAATCCATTAAAAATGCCATATCATTCACGATATCATTGAGAAGGGATATGAGATGATCTATTGGGAGGATATTAATGGTAATTTAAAAGGTTCGTTGACAAAACCATTAGTTGGAAAAAAATCTTAAGGCTCATATTTAATATATTTTTTTTAGATTCATGAGAGATTGGGTTTAATGATTGTAAAATGTGTCAATGTTTTATAATAAAAGAAATACCAATTAATCATTAATTCAATTGTGATGAATTTATATAATATGAACAGTGAAATAAAAGTATCAAATTAAAATAATAATTTTAGTTGACCTAACTCAATAATCATCATGGAGTTGTATGGGTTGTGGAGATATGTTAAAATTATCATGATTGAAATATTGTATGTCATAAAAATTGTTTTATATTAAATAATTATAAAACCCATTAGATAATAAGTTGATAATTTTTATATTGACTGACTAGTTAATGTGTATCGCCCAAAAATTTATAAGAGAAATGATATAATAAGGTGTGTTAGCTTATTATGAATCTTCATTACCGGAGGTTATCAAGATACCTAGAATGTGAAAATTTATTCTTTGATACGTTATTCATGATAACATGAAGAATTAACTAATCATATATATGTTGGGTATGTTATTGATCAGGTCATCAGTTGGAGAATTTCCAATATGGGGGGTTTTCACATGCGTGATAAGAATATACATTTGGTTCCATGATTGAATTAGGTTAATTAAATTCATAGTCATGATAAGTTGAGTGAAATGTTATACTTATGGTGTGAAATCATTGTACAACCAAATATGTATTATTTTTTATGTTTATGTGTAGACAACCTATCAATAAAATGCATGGTATTCCAAGAATGGCTGAATAAGTAGTATTAAAAGGGTTGATTCCATATAAAAACATGTGTCAGGATGTCAAAACCAACTGAACAAACATTGGATATTTTGAAATTAGATGAAAAAAACAAACAATGATTTGTGAAATTGATGATATAATTTGGATTTACTATATTTTGAATTAAAAATATATATCCAAATTATATTTCTAATGAAAATGATAATAATCAACCAATTTTTGGTAACACCATTTTGTTCATAAAAATACGACTTCTTCAAAAATAATATATTATTTATTCTTATTAATAAATTGGTTATAATATACTTCTAGAACATTTATAAGATGTTTTTGATAAAAATTACTCCATTTATTTATCATGATATCCAAATTATCTAGTGGTAAAAATGTGGGTTTTTTTAAAATAAATAATTTTCTGTGAATCAGAAAAATATTGTTTTTTTGTAGAATTTTAATTTATTTTGATAATTAAATTAAATTAAAACTTTATTTTTTTTAATTTTATTTTATGGTAAAATGAGTGACCTTATGGGATATATAATTCAATTAATCACAATTTAATCATCATTATAACAATTTTTAGTATAAATTTATTTTAAGGATTAAAAGGGAATTTTACTGAAATTTATGTTAAAATTAGTAAATATTTTCCATTATAATTAAATAAAATACCTCATATTGAGAAATTATATAAATTATATTTTTAGATTAGATCTAAGTATTTATGGAATTAAATTCATATAATGAAGAACTACCCTTTCTTTCCCTACATAAACCCACCCGATCTCCCAATTCCCTTCACTCAAAATTGGTAGAGCACAACCTTAATCTACCCTCCCCTCTATAATGTCCTAAAAAGGATCCCCCAGTCTCTCAATAATATCTCCCAAATAATTTTGAATCACACTATCATGTTATGATACTTATCTATTCTAATTTGTAATATAGAACATATTTTATATAATACCACATGGTTTCAAATTTTTTTCATGTTTGGAAATGTTTTCCTGTATCACACATCTTATCCAGTTTTTTTCAGAATTATTAAATTCGTATTTCATTCTCATTAATCCATTCCATAATCCATTCTGTAATCCTGTTCCAATGCTAAAATTTAGTAAGGGGTCTTCCTTTTCATTACTTTATTCATGTTTTCTGTTTATCTTATATGTTCTACCATTATTTTATTACTTTTGAGATATGTTCTCATATTTCCACCGTACAATCCATTTTATTTTTCAATGATGATATATCCCATTAACAATCATTATGACCTCTCATGTACCTTAATGAACACCTACTACCATACTATCATTTAACAAGGGATCATCTTCTTCTCCTTTGTAGTAAAATATATTATTTTTATTATACAATTTATCTTTTTTTCCTAATTCTGTAATTTGTTATTCTAGATCCTCCATACTATCAATTTTCTATTTAAATGTTTTGATACCCCTAACACTCTCATTAATCATTATCATTAACCTTTTTTTACACACATTACTATACCAAAAATAGAATAATATATTTTCTTTCTCCTCTGTATTTAAGATTCTTCATTATCATATATATTATATTACCAATTCCTAATTTTGTGATATTTTTTTCCATTTCCCCATTGATATCCATTTAATGTTTTAATTATTATAGGCCTCATTCACTCTCATAAACACAATTTATGGGTCATCAAGATATGACGTTATGCAACTACAATTTCAACATGAACTTTCATACAAAAACAATCGTGTCATGAAAAGCATTCCCATTTCTTATCAATGGTGCTAACCTTCATACACTTATACATATTTTATTAGGGACATACAATCCATGATCATGGAATATATTATTACGATGAATGAATTCATGATTTATGATCTACGTTACAATCCTATGGAGGAGAATAAAATGAATGTGACGGGTGTGACTTGAATTATATATCACTCCAATTAATTAAGTAATGTATTAGCCTAATGATCCATATTTCAAGGGATTGTTGAGTGATTATAATCCATCATAAGAATTTTTAGTTTATGTTTTTATGGCAGTTTTCCATGACCTATGTTTATGATGTAATATATTATGTTATTTCCATATTTACCTTATTGAATTTATTTTATCATGTTATATCATGCCACATTATTCATGTATATGATTATCACCACTTTTGTGCATCATTGATATACATATTATATAACATGTTTTACATTCATCGCATTGTTCCATGATTAAAATTTATTTGATATTTATATCTCACCCTTCTTTTATATATATCCCGAGGTAATCCAATGTAGTTTTACGTATGAAGTAATAATACGGTAATTTTAAGGATGTTTTCAATAAATCTATTTTATTCCCTATTTTTAGTTGTTATGTAATGTTCCTAATTCCCAATTATTTTTGATTTATTGATATTTTGGGTTGTATTTTGTGAAATTTTATTTAATAATTAAAAAATTAATATGAAATAATCAGATGGATTTTCATAAAAACACTCTGGGTATTATTCCGTACATGTACAACATGACGTTATGTCAATTAGGCATTCAGTGTTCCCATATTGACCAAATATATAATGTTTAATGTTTTTTTGTCTCTTAAATACTTGCATCTACATGGGGTTAAATCCAATTGAACGATTACTGAATTACGTCAATTCTAAAAAGAACAACCACATAGAGAATTTTGAAATGGTTGAGGTAATAAAACATTATTTCATGGTTCCATTCTATTGATATGATCAGAAATAAACATTAATTGTTTTAGACCAAAACAAAATTAATTAAATGTTAATATGCAAAATGATAATATAATGTTGTGTAACCATTGTAAAATCATCATTTTATTATTTTTGATGTGTAAAAGTAGATGAAATATCAATCAGACAGGCAGTGTTCCCTAGAATGACTGAATAAGTAAATTGTAAATTTTTTAAAACAATTAAAAATTTGTGTTATAATGTCAAAACATACCTAATGACATTAAAAATACATAAAATAATATGAATAAAATAATAGAGTGATTTTTTAAATGTTGGAATGTATAAAATGTCTGTATGATGTGTTATTTTCTTGGGATTACTAAAAAAAATTAGTATTTTAAAATTTGAAAACATATGTTTAAGGGTTAAATCCATAGAAAACATCCTTGTATTGATGTAAAAACATTGAAAACCTATCTTCACAATTATTTTTTAATGTACGATGAGAAAATATGTCAACCCAGAATGCAGTGTTCCCAAAATGACTGAATGATTAGATATTAAAGGATTGATGTCCATTAATTTTGAGGTTCAAGGAAAATAGAGATATGAAAACCAGATAGCATATGAGGCTACTGAGTATTTAAAATACAGCTCTCCACCACGTGGGGTGATCACCCATGATACTCAAACTAGCTGAAATTAGATATATGAAGGTAATAGCATGTGGAACCGCCCATTAAATGGCTTCCCAACATGACTGAATTAAAAAATAGTTGATAAAGGATTATACATAATTATACCTATAATGCTTTAGCAGATTCTGTCAAAAATATAAACATTTCTCCATTCATAGAGATTTGGGTGTGGAAATGGTGGAACCGTTGGTTGTCTGTTGGTTGGAAGTTTGTGGGATACTTGAGATCAGCATGTTATAATCAAACATTGAGTACAAGGTGGCACTCTAGGTGATGTTCAATGAGTGAAGCATGGGATGGGGAACTCCGGTGAACTTGTGGATTTTTCTTCCTGGTGGGAGTTTCCAATAACACATAGAATATTTGGGTATGATAACAAGAGGGAATAGATGATGATACAAGTGGGTATATTCTGTAACATCAGTGGTTTGGCATGAAAAATAGAGTTATATTTTTATGTCAATGGTGGTAATAGGATGAGTAGTCAAATCATCGTTTGGGTAGTCATTAGGCCTTCTACAAAATTAATTAATCTAGAATTTAGTAGGTCATCTCCATGGTTATGTAGAAAATTTATGCCAAACTATGTAGAAATTTATATATGATAAACATGTTGTTCAGTAGAAGGCTCCATCTTCTACTTCAATTAATGCTTGGTGACTTCATATGAGTTTTTCTTGATTTTTTTGGCACTAGATGCATGGTAGGAACCTACTACAAAAGATATCTGGATTTTATTATATGTGTTTTCATCTATTTTTTAGTGTGTGATTGTATCCCTATAAATTAGTATATGGTATCTATTTCACTTTTCAATCAAATTAGAAACAATAAAATCTAGTGTGTTTATATTTTTTGTGTTCCTGTGAACACCAATAATTATATAACTATCTTCTCCCACAAGTGCATTTGTATTTTCTTCTAAAAAATACACCATCAATAATATCAAAGGGTTTAATAGTATTTCTATGTGTAAACCATGGAAACTGTGAAGACAAATTAGTTTTCCCCAACAGAAGATGGAATATGATGAACATTTAGTTTTTTCATTTTCTTCATTTTTTATCACATCCAAAGTTTTTATTTTACAACATTCCAATTTCCAATTACCAAATAAGGAATCACTGTTTCCCTCTCCCAATATTCCATGAAAACATTAAAAACTCCTCTCATTTTTTAACAAATCTTTCTCGAATGTTTCCACTCATCATCTTGTGAAAACATTTTCCCCATTCAATGTAATTTACTACACCATCATTTGGAACATTATTACAAAAGAATTCATTTTGGGTGTTTGTCTTCCTCCACTACTATATTTTCTAGGCAGACCGCCCACAATCATCTAACTTCCCCTGATGCCCAATGAATGAAAAAAATATGGGAAGCATGTTTAAATAAACAACAGATACTAACTTATGAAAACACAATAAAATATGGAAAATGATACATTATCATATAAAAATTATTTTTTCATTTAAATTGATATTACTTAACAATGATTACTCCTTTTTCTATTTTTTTATCTTACATATACTCAAAATTCATCATCAATTGTATTAGATGTAGAACTATTGTAGGTGGTCTTGATGAAACCAGAATAGTATGGTCACATTAGTGGTTCTTGTTTTAGGGTTTTTTCCCAAATATATTATGTGAAAAGAAATGAATAGTTAAATAACGATAATAAAATTAAAGAGTTCCAATCATGATAATCTAATTTAGAAGAAAAATTTATTAGAATTCAGTGTTCTTTAAAAATGATATTGGTCAAATCAATGAGAAGAAACAACATATGAAAAACCACTACGTGATGATCTACCACCCCACCCAACTAATTATGAGAAAATTTATTTCCTTTATAGAGGTGTATTATATGTGTTAATCAATATTTATATAATTATTTATCTTAAATATGAATCAGGAAGTCATTGATACCTTTCTTGTACTGATAATCTAGAGGGTGAAATTATTGTGATTTCTATCAATAATTACCCACCCATTCCTTATTTTGAGGGGTACCATGTACAATATCTAATGAGATATTCTATGTAATAGACAACATACAATGGGTCATCTGATACTATTAATTAAAAAAGAATCAATATCACAACACTGAGCTACTTGTTCCACGTGATGTCGTTGACATTTATATGGTATAAAAATCTATAATAACATGCATATCATGGTCATTATATCATGTAAAATACTTTTGGACAAGGTGTTATTAATTTAAAATTTATATTTCATTGAGAAACATTTAGAAATAATGGAAAAATATCAGAACTAATGAATATTGACTGATACTGACAATGAGAAGGGGTAAAATGGCAGGTAAAATCAAAATGGTCTAAAGGATCAACCAACAAATTGAAATGGTCTTCACAACGTACCATTACCCCTTCTATTAAAATTCAACAGTTTCTAACATTAATGGTTATTTCATATACAATGTTATAAAATGGTTCTATTATCATAGATGATTTTGGAGAATAGATGTATATAAGGACCATTAGATATTATACTGCTCTAGAGATTCTAAATTAAATACAATTTTTTAATGTCTTGGATGCTCATTGGTAAAGGTATATATGAGGTGTGGTTTTAGTAATTTTTTAAATACCTCATCTAATATGATAATTATGACTTAATACAATTTACACTTTTCTTAGTCATATATGTGAATACAATTTGATTAATAAACCGTGGGAAACTATTTTTACTCATAAGTCCTCTCATCACTTCTATACATGAATTAAAATTGTAACCATTGATAATTGAACTAATGTGGGAAAAATATGGCCATAGTGATTTAAAAAAAATATGATAGACTCTTCTTATTATACATGATTTAGGGGTAAAACTCTACAATTTAGTCATATCTAATATATTTTTATATGTTTCATATATTTTATTTCCAATTACTTTTTCTTTTTTAGACATAATTGGTTACTCATTGTAGTGAATTTAGATACACCAATTATCTATTTTCTAGATTCAATGAATTGATTCACAAAAAAAGGCCACACATGGTGAAATTTATCAATTTATGATAAACGGAAGAGAAAAATTTATAACAAAACAATATGTAATATATGCTATATATTAATGTAATGTTATTTTGATATAAAAGTGTATAAATATATTATAAATCATTTCATAATGATAGTTTTTGAATTCAAAGATCCTGTCAACATTTACATGTTGGTAAGTATTGGGGTATATATAACAAGATATCACTATCCAAACATAAATAAAAAATTAAATATTTTTTCCTTGACTCCATAGTTTAAAAAACAAACTTATGGAACGATTTTGGTTATTATGCATGTATATTTTTGAAGGATGTCATATTCCATCATCAATCTTGAATCCCTGAAGAGTAATTTTTAATGATATATACATTTTCATATAAAATATTTATTAATCCATTATTTTTAATTTTTCAATACTACAAATACTGTTTATATTGTACATATTTACAATAGAAAATATATTTGATAAAAAATGAATGGTAAGCAAACCAAGTATGTAACTGTATACATAAAACATGTAGAAGAGACTGCCAAATAATTATATAGTTGATTTTCTCATCATTTAATCTACATTAATATTTAATTTTATTATTATTTTTAATTGATAAAGTTGTAAAATGATCTATAATACATTTTTAAGATACATGAATCAACCAAACCTCAATCTAATATATGGTCTATATGGTATGGTCCAAAGTGTGTATTTTTAGTTTCAATTAGTCATTTTAGATTAAAACACATGCCACATAACCAACACCAATCAAACACATTGATATTGTTTGTATTCATTAGAATAAAGATCTATAAGTCGTTTGTGACATGTAGGAATCTTCCACTCCTTAATATGATACAATATGTGCGCAGTATGACTCTATTATTATTTAATAAACATTAAAATGGCAATTTAGTTCCCAACATGTTTTACCCACTATAAGTCATGAAATCATGCTCATATTAACATAATTATTTATGAAAAATATTCATAATACATTTGATACATATAGGAATCAGACTCATGTTAATCTGGCACATTTTGTTACTTGTATGACTCAAGGTGAGTGTTTTCATTTTAAAAAGTCATTTCCATAGAAAACATTACATATATACATAAAAACATGAACACACAATTTGAATATTTTAATAATTTTTAAAAATGATAGATAACATATTTTTGACAAGTAGGATTTATCCAAACCTATATCTGATGCACAGTATGACCGGTATGACTATAAGTGTGTGTTTTTAGTTTTAAATGAGGTGTTAATAAAACCCTCAAGTGACAGACTCAAAAATAATAAATTACATTCCGAATAATTATCTACATTAGAAAAATTATCCATAAGTAAATTTTGAAAAATTAGAATTTTCATCACTTCAATCCAATGCACTATTTGACCGGATTGACTATAACTATAAATTCTTATTTAAAATTGTCATTTTAGTAAAAGAGGAATGTGATATACTCAAAACTGAACAAATAAATTATAATTGTTTTTATACTTTATAACAATGATATATATCTCATTTGTTCCACGAAGATATCATACACACCTCAATCAGATATAATTTTGTCCCTATATGACTTCAAATATCTATTTTCATTTTAAAATTAAAAATTTATTTCCAAACATTTTGTACTCAAAAAAATGTGAACAAACATGCCCTAATTATCTTTACAATTCCGAGTAAGGATTCATAAGTAATTTTTAATGATTATTATTTAGATTCATTTCCAACTGACACATTGTGTGGCTGGTATGATTTATAGATCACGTTTTCAATTTATAGTGCAATTTTAGTAAAAATGTAATGTGAGATACTCAAAATGAATAAAATGAATTCAGATTGTTTTGATTCATTAATAAACTGATCCAGAAGTCATTTTTTATGTTTATAAATCATTTTCACGTTACTATGATGCATTATGTGTTTAGTATATGTGAAAGTTCAGTTTTTAAATTTAATGTTGATATTATATTTGAAAATAAATGGCACACACTAAAAAATGAAATGACATGTTCATATTTTTTCGATACATTGAGAAAATGATCCATAAGTCATTTTTGATGTGTAAGGATTAGCATGACCTCAGTATGGACTACATTGAATGTATGAATAAGTATCACCAAAATCTAACACATCATGTGACTAGTATGACTCAATCTATGTATTTTCAACTTGAAATGACATTTTTGTAAAAAAAGACACATGACATAATCAAAATTGAGAAAACGCATTTGTGTTGTTTTGATACTTTATAAAAATTATCTTTAAGTCATTTTTTGACCTTTAGGAATTACCCCCACCACAATCCATTGCATGGTGTGACCAGTATGACTCCAACTGTGTGTTTTTATTTTAAATATTCAATTATAGATAAAATAAAAGTGACACAATAAAAACTAATCAAACACATTCATATTGTTTTTATAGTTTATGAAACTTACTCAAAAGTATTTTTTTAATTTTTCAGACTCATATTCACCACAATCCAATCAACTGGGTGATCTGTGTAAATCAATGTGTCCATTATCAGCATAAAATTGATATTTTACGTCAAAATTTGTCTTACACAATAAAAACTGAGAAAACACACTAACAATGTGTTGATGATTTTGAACAACAATTAATATTTGGTTTCTGATATGTAGGAATCAGTCTCAGATCAAATTAATAAACAATAAAACCGGTATGACTGAAAGGACATGATTATATTTTAAAAATATATTTTAGTAAAAAGTTATAGTGACATGCTCAAAATTGAGATAACACATTGATGTTGGATTAATACCTTGGTAAAATGATCCATACAAAATTTTTATATGTGAAGGATTCATCCTCACCTCAATACTTTCATGGTGTGACAAGTATGACACAATTTTCATGTTATCAGTTTAAATTGAAATTTTGTTTATGTATTATATCATATTTATATTTAATTTATTTCATAATTGTATTATTAAAACAATAATAGTTTCATTATTTTTTTCAATTCTTCATCCCGAGTTGGAGTGGTTTTTTTGTATGTTGATATCATGATTGGGTTTTTGAGAGAAGGACATGTTCCAAAGACAATGAATCAAATGTTTTTTTATAATTTTTGTTATAAATAATTACTTCATAAGTAATTATAGAAAAAAATAATATTTATATACAATAAATATTTATTGTTTTGGAAGTTATTTTTATTTGATCAAAATTATTATTATTATTATATCATGTTATTTTATTTTCTGTTTGTATTTGGTGCATGTATTTGTTGTTGTTGTGTGTTGTAAACTTAACAGAACCATTAAGGAACATGCCCTTTATGATCACTTTATTTATCAATAATAATTGTCCCCATTGATCAATTCTTCTCTAGGGGTGATAAAATAAGTTTAATTTTAACAAAACATATATCAAAAAATAACTATTTAGATGACTTTTTCTACCACTGGTAAAAACCTTTCCTCTAATAGTGAAAACCAAAATATTTACCCCAAATTTCGCTAATACATTATCAATAACATGAAATTACCAATCCAATCTGGGTGAGTGTAACTAGACTACTATCAATAATTTCCTTATAGACATATTATGAATCATGGATATGTTATTGATCATAAGAGTAGAGAATGAGCTCATTTTAAAGGGTTACATTGATAGTAGTTCCCAATCCAAATATAAAATAGATTATTTGTGTTCACAAAATGGTTTCATGTATTTCGTAAATATTAGAGGAATCATTTGAAAGGGTTCTAAACAAGTCACCATAAAAATGTTATTTTAAAAGAGGAGTACATTGCAACACAAGAAGTTGTGAAGGAGTATATTTATATAATGAATTTCATTACTGATCATGGGGTGGTTTGTAGTATTAAAGGTGAAATTGAGCAATATTGTGAAAAATATTGAGTTATTACATAGGAAAAGGAAATTTTGAGAAATATGGGCCCAAAATAATTTACATATATCATATCAATCAATATATCATTGATAAGTGATATGTAAAGAACCATTGTGTGGATATACATGATAATGTATGATATCCTTTTACAAAACCATTATCATAGAAAAATAGTGAGGATCATGTTGAAACTATTGGTATTATATACTTGGGATATTGAATGTAATGGTTTTAAAATGTATCTCCATTTTATAATATATGGATTATAAATTAATCAGTCATTCATTTGTGCTAAATGTATATTACATTAATAGAAAAATAAAATAATCCTATTAAAAAATGACTATGATTTGTTCCTAAATTTTAATCAGCATCCTGTATTGTGGGAGTTGAGGATAAGTTAAAATTATCATGAGTGGAATATAGTATGGGAAAAAAATAGTAATATTTGATACAATGGTTATACTCATCAGATAATATGTTGATACTTATTATCTTGTCTTGTGAAAGTGAATCACATGAAATTTCAATGAAAATCGATATATATAGGGGTGTATGCCAATAATGGTTCTCAATTACCTAATGTGGTCATAATACCTAGAATTTGAACCTTATTATTTAGAAACCATACTTGTGTAGGCCTCATGGATTCTAAAATCAAGCGATGGTTTGTTATGTTTTTTATCATGTCATTAGATAGAGATTAACCAAAATTGGGGTTGTCTACATGTATGACAAGAATATTCATTCGAGGACATGATTTAATTTGCACAATAAAATTTATGGTCTTGTATAGCTGATTTACATGTAATTATTATGATTTCAAATCATAGGATAATAGACTTTGTATTATTTATGACGTGTTTGAGTAGACAACATTTAAATCGGATGCACAATGTGTAAGGAATGACTGAATTAGTAGTTTCTAAAGGTTTGATGTCCTATAAAAAATGTATCATGTTGTCAAAACAAACTAAAAATACTATTAATTCTTGTGAAATTAGATGAAAATAGTTGTTCAATTATTTTTGAAATAGTGGATCTGAAATAATTTTAATCCATGTTTTCATTTATTTGAGATGACAGGATACATACTTTGGATTTTTTTATGAACTGAAACATGCATTTAACCATAAAATAAAAAGAAGACATCTGTAAAATGTTGTGAAATAATTATAATACTCTATTTTTATTATTCATTACATTTATTATTTGAAATCATGTCAATAATATGTTTGGGGTTCCCAAAATGACCAAAAATGAAGTAATTAATGATTTGGTGTCTTTTAAAAACATGTGTCTATCGGGGTCAAAACCAACTGAACGACCAATGAATGCCATAAAATCTAATTAAAGAATCCATGTAACTTTATATTTATATAATTTCGTAATAATAAAACCCTCTTTATTGATACATTGGTTTTGTCTCATTTAGGGGTGCTTCTGGTGATATTTTCAATGTTTTGGAGGGCTCTTTGGCTCTGCAGGATGACACAAAGTTTACCAAAACTGTACCCCATGCTAGTAAAAAACATGAAAACCTAGGAAGTGGGGGTTTTATGGTTTTTATATGTATTGTGAAATTTTGTACTCACAAAAGAGAAAAATTGAAACCCCACCATCATGGGCACACAATTTGACAAACCTTTCAACCCTATATGGTTTACTTTGTGCATGAGATTTTTTTATTATTAAAACTATTTTGAAAGCTCTTAAACCCCCCTTTAGACCCCCACATGACCCAAAGTGGCCTCATTACATATACCAATGTATGTATGGCTCATAATATCAAATTTCTGTACCTTTAAACCCTCTCCAAAGTGGGTTGAATTTATGTGAAATTTGTTCGGTCCTTTCCTAATATGTTCTATATCCATATTCTTTCTCTCCCACTATCTTCCTCTATATCTCCCTCTTCATTTAGCATTTTTTTATCACTATGTGTTTGGAGCATCTACCCCAATTATTTTCAATATTTATTCAATGTTTGATCTTGGATCACCACTACTGATGTTCTATATTTGAGACTCTTATTACAATCATTTTGAATATTAATATCATTCTTTTAGTAGATTATTCAATTAATGAATTTAAAATTATTATAGCCTAGAAACTATTGTTTTTTATTTTTTAATTAAATTTTGAAAACCCAATTTTCTATTTATTGGGTTTTAAACTGACTTGGAATAAAATAGTGGTTACCCCCCAATTTCTATGAATTGGCGTGTGATCTAGAATTTATGGAATTGATGGAATTTTGAAATTTATTCAAAAATAATTAATTTAAATATGTAAATTGAGAAAATTGATTACATTCTATAATAATAACCTAATTAGTTTTATCTAGTAGAATGAATTAATTGATAAAAAACAACTTTAGTTTTTAAATCGAAATTGGAATTTTTTAAATTTGAATTGGATTTAAATTTATTTTAGAAGAGTTTTGAAATAAATATCACATGTTTAAATGTAGTTTGAGCACATGAAATTCTAGGTAATTAGTTAGTTATTAAGGGAAAACACACTAGGATGTGAATGCAATGATAATGTATTAATTCATTACAACTCTATGTTAACAATATTGTATGATCATATCCCTAGTGGGATGTTGGTTAGTCACAGTTTTCTAGTGTAAGATAGATTTGTGTGCATATCTACATTATCATTTTATAATTGTATGTGAATCCCATAACCTAGAACTATTCTACCTCTTATAGAATTACCATGTTTCACTCTTTTTGTTCTTTGATATATATTCAATTTTTTTAAACTATTTTAATGATTCCGTGGGAATTTATCTAAATGGTATTATATAAAATGATTATTTATGCCACTGTATTAAATATTTTCATCATTTGAAATGTAAAAAGTAAATTATTTTAAATACTGTTTTAAAATTATATTTAGACTATTAAAAATGTAATATTTATTTATCTAGTTAATTTAGAATTCTTAATAGAATCCCTTATGAGAGCCTACTTTGATTTCATCTCTTACCTTACCTATTCCATTGGGTGTCTGTAGATTATATTTTTTCAGGATCATCAAAGGTTAAATCACCAAAAAAAATTGGATGTTTTTTAAATTTTATGACATGGGTTATTTTTAATGTTTTCTAGTAAGTTTTGGTTTTACATTGGGTGATTAAAACTTTTTTGACATCTAGTATAGTTCCACCTACAAATTTTTTTAGAATAATGATTTTTATCTGTTTCATTCACTATTAATGTGGAAAACCCATTAACACCATTATATTGTATGATTTTTTGTTTCTATTTTGTAGCATGTGGGAAAAAGGAATTCCCTTCGGGTCGGGTTAGAGCCAGCTTAGGTGTTAGTGTGCCAGTTTAGCTAGCCCATTTAATTAACAATTGATATATGGTTATGGTTTTTCATATTTCCTAGATGTTAATATGAATTTCAATAATCAGGTCTAAACATAGGATGTTGTTGGGATTGATTGTTCATCTATCTCCCACAGTAATGACACTTATGTCATTATAGGTGGGATTGAAACTTCTTATGGATGATAAACACTTGTAGTTTTCCAAGATTTTATTTTTATTGGATGAAATACACATCTTCTGTTGTCATATTTCAGGATTATTTATTCATGTAACACATTTAATGTGTTATTATGATGTGTAGATGTTGTCTATAGATGTTGTGGAGAATCATGCCTCTGAGAATAATTGTGAATAGTATCATGGATGAGGATTCTAAAAAACATAGTGACAAAATACTAGGGTGGACCATAATATGGTAGAGTTTATCGTGTGTGTTGTCTAAGCTATGGGATAGTCACCAACAACCTTTTTCATTCAAGGTCCAACTGTGGAACCTCAATGGGATGCCTTACAAAATCATTCTCAGGAGTTCCTTCTCCATAATCCCCGCTCCCAATCAATGGATTTTATGATCCTTTACATGAATAGTTATCTTTTAAATATATGTAGATTATTAAGGTATTGGAAAGTCCTGATGGCATCAATGTGAAAAGGGACACTATAAAGCTAGAGCGACCTAGAAAGATATAGTGGGACGCAATGGTTACGATGAATAATAATGAGTTATTAGAGTGGAAAGAAATTATGGTTATTTTCACTAACAAGTTATATCCTGATCCTCAAGTTTTGGAAAAGTATATGTTGTTTTTTAGACTCGAGCTATCGAATATTCCTATGATATATTATGAAAATAATTTTCCTGAGCTTGTATAGTTGTCACTTGAGATTGTTTCAAATGAGAAGATTAATACTCACTGGTTTATATTGGCAAATCAATCTGATTTTCATTTAGATGTTTTATTTATGAGGTTTCCTTCTCCTGATGATGTCTCGGATATAATGTTAATGTTTTTGATTGATATGGTTGATATGTCAGGGTTTATAAAAGATCCATTATCTTATAGTGTTTGTTATGCGACTCCCCATTAATGGATGAGGGAGCATGATAATTATCCTAGTTGATCGTGAAAAACAAGGTTTTTTATACCTCTAGAAGTTCCATGAAAAGGCCCATTTATTATGTACTTGTGTTGAAATATTGTGCACTGTAATTGGTTTTGTATTGAGGAATCAATCAAGTGTTGTTCGTGAAGATGCTCAGGTCACCTGTAGATGTTCTTTCTTGTATATTCTACTCATTATAGTGGTGTATGATCATCATCACCTAATAAAATTATTTTTCAATCATAATATTCATGGAATATTGGGTTCCAGACACATGAATCTAGAAAAAATCATCATCATGTAGTGGAAGGGTCTTCAGAAGAATAAGATATGGGTCCAATGACTATAAGAGGTACCATAACTATATCTTTATTATTATTGAAGTCATTATTTAATACAGGTGTGTCTTAATCTTTTATTTAAAATAATATTATGTATATGTAAAATATTACTAGGGATATTTTATCTTATGTGATGTATATTACTACACTCCTCAAAATAAAAATGATATGTGGTCTTCTGTGACGTATCTGGTTTGGGTTAGAGTTTTGTTATTATGTAGGTGATCATGCCAATTCATATGGATCATGGAATCTTGGTGCACATGAGAATAATTACCTAACCCTTTCTATTCATCCTTCATTTAAGATGTATTCACTTAAGAGTTGATGGCATTACCATTAAATAGGAATGTTTTTCCATCTTTCTATACCATAAGAGCATGATTTATTTCATTTATCAAAAGGATTTTACTCTATGTTAGAGGTGTTGGGTGGAATATATGTTCTTTTTATTTCTACATCGGTAATTCCCTAGGGAAATGATATTTCATTGCAGTTGCATTGATCAAGAAACATCTAAATCAAGCCTTGAAATAATCACAGAAAGAGTGGGACTTCATGGACCTTTTTACATAGAATCATATTGGAGTTTGGGAAACAAGGACCAATTTTGTTTTTGGATTGTTTGAGGCTAACTACTTCTCTTAATGAAATGATTCTTCATGAAAAACAACTTGATGATGAATTATATAGAGTTAAAAACTATAATTATGGTGGGGAGATTGTGGTTGTGAAGTTCTTTTCCCAGTTGAGTATTGTATGTTTCATGAACTTGTACATTGTACCATTTCTTAAGAGAAAAGATTGGGGGGTTTCCATAATTCCGAATGGGTAGTGAACCTAGTAACCATGAACATGTTCTATGAAATGCGGCATCAATTATGATGTCCATGTATGATATAATGTATTGTTTATTTTTTAGATCATTTTTATACAAGCCAAAAGGTTTCGGACAAGCACCGTAAACCTTCAAGATTACTTTTTCCACATCCAGTGTAAAAAGAAATTCACATTAGATCTCTATGGACATTTTGTTTGAGTTTCAATTTACCAAGATAAGGAAAAATGTGATATGGGTTGTGATCAATATGATAGACAAATCATATCACTTTATACCCATTCATGATACAACCCGAGTTATCAATTTAGGAAATATATTTTTTAAATATATTTTTTCATTTCATGGAGTTCCATATCTTATATTTTTTGATAGAGATCCCTAGTTCACTTCTCACATTGGGGGTGTCCTTAAATAATCATTGGGATCTTAGGTCAGTATGCCTACAAAATACAATCCATAGTTGGATGGACATACACATAGAGCTATATAGGTTCTAGAGGACATGGTATGTGCCAACATTCTTGAAATTAGATGAGGTTGGGATGAAAATTTTGGGATATTTTTTTTCAAATGACATTTGTTTTGAGTCTTCAATCAAAATGGGTCCTTTTGAGGCCTTGTATGGATATCCTAGTTAATATATGTTGTGTTGGTTGGAGATTGATGAAATAAATCTGGTTTGATCAGGCATGGTTCAAGAGATGATAGAAAGATTTTTTTTATTCATAGAATGTTAACATCACAGATTTGGTATATGTGTAATGTTGATAATTGTAATATACCATTTGAATTTTCATAGGGTGATCATGTGCTTTTGAATATTTCACCTCGGTTGGGTCATGAAGGGCTTAGAGGAAAGGGAAGATTTCTCATTATTTCATGAGACCCTTTGAGGTTGTTTAGTAGGTGGGTAAAGTGGCCTATCATTTATCACTTCTTACAGGGATGATGTTGATACATAACATATTCCATTATCTTATATGCTAAAGTATCTTTTTAAACCATCCCATATTGTGTTCTAGTGTGATCTTGATATGAAGCCTGATTTAACAGTGACTGGGCATCCAATTAGGATAATTGATTCTAAAACAAATTATATTTGTTGGAAGATGATACATTTGGTTATTGTTCCATGGAATAACTATTCTAATACTCATGACACATGGGGTATATAGTAAAAAATAAGAGATAAAGGGCCTCATCTGGTTCACATGGATGTTTCTAAACTGTATTTATGGGAATATAAATTTTCAATGGTATGAATGTTGTAACATCATATAACTATTTTAAGTTACTTCTCAACACCTCTTATAATCACACATTGGTTGTGTATCATTTATGTGTTCTTTGGGAGATGTTTTGAATGTTATGGTGGTCCCTAGGTCTATTCATGTTTGGTGCACAGTTTTCCCAAAACAAGTACCCTTCATGTGAAAATATTGGAAAACCAGGCAGTAGATTTTTGCATATTTTATACAAAATTTTTCAAAACCATGCTTCTAAATAGCAGAAAACATGAAACTCCACTAGGAGGGGCACACAGTTAGGGTGTACTGTTTGGAAAACAGTTCGTCCCTTCCTAACAAATTATGCGTGTTGGATTTTAATATTACAATTTTTTAATAATCTCCCAAATCATTATTTATACCACCACTAGACACTAACATATCATATTATGTTTTCCAATGTTAAGGGGGACCCCATGAACCAATTTACTTTTCTCCAAACACTATCCAAGGTGGATCTGTGCTAGGATATATTTGATCATTCCTTTCACAATATGTTTTCTATCCCTATTCTTTATCTCCCACTCTCTTCATCTCTCTTTCATCAGGAATTGTTAGATCTCCAAGTTTCTAGAGGATCAAATCCCCATTAATTTGGATCTTGAATCAAGGATTGATTCTCAAATATCCAATGTATACATTCTTTGTTACAATTTCCCATTATGGGTGTTATGAGTCGTGATCTGTTAGTTTTGGTAGGTGATTCCATATATGATAAGACAATAAATCTAACTTATAAATGCCTGATTGTTTTATTTTATTTTAATTAAATTTTGAAAACCAAATTAAGTGGGGATAAGGATTTTTATTTTACTTAACATGAAATTGGGGAAACTCCCCCAATGTATATGAATTGGCGTGTGACTTGGATTTGATTAAATGGATGGAATTGTGATATTTATTTGGAAAGAATTTATTTAAAAATTAATTTCAGAAAATGGATTCATTTTTTTATAAGAACCTAATTAGTTTTATCATAAAAAGGACTGAATTTATTTATAATATGCATAATTTTTTAAGTGTAAATCGGAAAATATAAAATGGAAAATGGGTTTAAGATTATTTTGAACACTTTTAAAATTCATTTTAATATATTTAATATTTTATTAGAACACATAATCCACAGTAAATAGTGTCATTTTTTGAGACAAAAACAATTGGATGTGAATTCCCATGTACTGTATTAATGCCTAACATCTATACCATAAACATTTTGGAAGATCATATCCCCAGTGGGATGTTAGTTAGTCTTCTTAGGCTAACGTCACATAGACATGTGTTTATACTACCCTTATAATTTTATAAGGTAGTGATGATCCTATAGCTTGGATCTATCTATTTTATAGTAAGATGACCACCTTTTTTATTTATTATGCTTTGATATATATTCCACTATAATAAACTATTTTATATATTCCTTTTGAATTTATAGAAATAGTTGTGTATAAAATTTTTATTTAATAAATTGTTTGAAATTTTTTCATCATTGTAAATGTAATGCATTATTTTTTCATAATCATTTTAAATTCCACATTTGTTTTTTAAAATTGAAATAGTTATTTGGTTCATTAATTTGACACCATTTTATGGAATCCTTAGGAACAACCTATATAGGATTCTAGATCACACCATGCATTTGATTTTAAGAGTTTATAGATTTTCGTTCTTCTAGATTAGAGCAAGGTTAAAGTGTCATAAAGAGGTGGAAGTTGTTGTCAAATCTGTTGAGTTAGGTGATTTATCCTATTTTCTGGTACATTTTGATTTTATGTTGGGTTGATCAAACCTATTTTACTTCTGGTATAGGTCATATTGTGGTGTTTTCATTTGATCACAATAACTTGTATTTTATTTTTCAACTGTTTATTTTAAAAAAATATTCCCACATTTATATTTTTTATGTCGTGTTCGAATCACCAACTTGTGATGATTGAAAACACCCTTTGTTCCACGTCAGGACCAACTTGGGTGTTAGTGTACTAGGATATCTCTCCTATTTCGTGATAAAATATTTTGTGAATTGTTAAATGATTAAGATAATAGATCATTTTTCTTGGGTATTGTTTTTCTATAATTACCATAAACACACTCTAATGGTTATAGAACACTTAAATGTTAATTTAATGGTCAATTACATAGAAAAACTGAATCCTAATTATGTGAATAATAAGAAAATCATCTATTTATTATTTTTGTTCTGTAAGAGTTGATGAAATATCAATTAGACATGCATTGTTCAAGAAATACCCAAATAAGTAATTTTTATAGGATTGAAAACATTAAAAAAATTGTATCATGGGTTCAAAACCAACCAAACGACCTTCAAATAAAATGATTTAAGATAGAAAACCCATATATTTATTTCTCAAAGGGTGGAATATATGAAAAGTAAGTCCCAGGTTTCATTTGGTCGGGATGACTGAAAACATAAATTTACTGTTTTAAAAGGATGAAAGTTGTTTTTACCAGTTAAATCACTTGAAAAAATCCTTGGAATGATGTTCAAATCGCTCAAATCCAATCTTTATAGTATTTGTGACATGTAATAGTAGACATAATGTCAATAATACATGTATTGTGTAATGGATTGGACCTCTTTAGTCTATAACATTATAATAAATATGATTTTGAGGTGTTTTGGGGGGCCAATGTGACTTATTTCACACACTATACCAAATTTCATGTTTTGTGAACAATGTTTTCACTTTTGTGTATATTTTCATTGGTGACTCACATTATTGACTTGCATCAGTGACTCTCTTCAGTGAGTCTTGTCATTGTGTTGTGTCAGGGAATCACATCAGTGAGTCACATCAGTGAGTTTCATTGGTGACTCATATTGGTGAGTCATGTCAATGTGTCACATTGGTGAGATGCATCAGCTACTCGCGTCAGTCAGTCGCATCGGTGAGTCGTTTCAGTGACCTGTGTTAGTGAATCGTGTCCATGAGAAATGTCGGTGACTCGAGTCGGTGAGATATGTTGCTGACCCATGTTGGTGAATCAGATTACATACTCGTGTCGATGAATTGGGTCAGTGAGTCCGGTTGGTGACTCACTTCGGTGTCTCTCATTGGTGAGTCACATCGGTGAGTCAGGTCGGGGAGTCACCTTAGTGACTCATTGGTGAACAATGCTTCTAGATTTTTATTGTTTCACCCCATTGATGTTATCATTGACATATAGTTATTTCAAATATACATTCATAGATGATTCAAATCCCATAACTCGTATCTTATTTTTACTAAGGGTCTTGGTGCCTTTACTAGATCAAACTGCATTGTCTTGACCAGATACACACTTAATGGAAAATCTAAACTATATCGGAAAACTACTCCATTTATATTTTCTAAAGACCATGATACCATCTACATTGTTCCAACTTCATATTTTTCCATGGAATGAGACACATGAAAATTTCATCCCAAAGGTTTCATGGGATCAAAATGTAATCCTTGGATTGTGTCCCCCTTTGAGTTTTTCCTACTACATGTGTATTCCCAATTTTGGTGAATGCAATAACTATTGATCCATCTTAGATATATGGTATGATCTAACTCCATTATTCTATATTACTTTATATGTTTCCTTCCATTCCCCTTTTCTATGATATGGAATGTTATCTCCAAATTTTAAATAGAAAATTATTGGGTATTTATTGATGTGGTTGTCCAGTGACATCCTCGGGTTGATGTAGTCTTTGGGAGGGAGCTGATCATGATCTATTGCGTTGGCTCATTCTTATGAAAAGAACATTGGAAACCTTGTGAGGTATGGGATACATGGAATCTATAATTTTTATGAGAATTCGTAGAGTAAGCATGATTTATCCCACTGGATCACAAAGAAATAGAAATAACAAATTTTTGAACCAAATTAAATAATTGGTATCAATTGCGTAGTGATGTTATTTCCTATTGATTTTATATATATTTTGATATATATTATTTTCATTTTTATCATGTATCTATTGAGGTTAAATTATATAGAATGTAATATCGTATTAATTTTTAATTAGTTGGCCAATGATAATGAGGTGTGTTCAATGAATTCAGCTATTGTTGTTGTAAATTTTATGATATTGAAATGCATGTAGTTATGCATGTTTAAATTAATTAGTTAATTAAATATAGAATAAATAACTAGTTTTGTGATAATATAATTCCTTGTAAGTTTCTAAGTTACCCTCTTTATCATAAAGGATAAACTCTTTATGATTTGGATTTGTGAGTGCTCGTTCTGTGTGAAGAAGTAATCACCTTATTTAGGGCCAATATTCCAGTTTCTATGTTGTTTTTGTAATGCCCCGACCCCAATTACCCAGAGTTAGTGCATTACTTCGTAACATCGGAATGATCACAAAAGATCATGTCTCGAAAGACCGATTAATTTAGTAGCCTTGGAAACACTAGATACATTCATAAACATTACATTACATCATAAAAATGTAAACTACAATAACAAGGTCTCCCTAGTCCACACTCATATCCTCACTGACTATTCTTGCAAGTCAGTCATAATATACTTCTTCACATCCTGGCAAAAATAAAACATTGAAAGGGGTGAGCTCAAATGCTCCGTAATGATAACAATATAGCGGAAACTTTCATAAGAAAACATAAGTATTTAAGGCAATGTATAACTAAAACAAAAGCCTTATTGAACATGAACTTCAGCATAATATGGAAAAAGTAAAATAAAATAATGCCATTACTTACTCACAAGGATATTCTACTAGAAGAATAATCACATGAAATATCAATAACCACTTTCATAATGAGGGAATGTATAATGCCAGACATTCTGAAACATTTTGTCAAGGCCTCGGCGAAGACGTATAAAATGATTAAGGCCTCGGCCAAAACCATAAATCAAATTGGGAAAGGGCCTCGGGCAATTCCACGTCTAGTTGTCTCATGAGACCTACCGATGCATCGAGGAGCTATAGCGGGCTCCACCCGTCACTTATTTAGTCCAATACATTCCTCATATGAATAGGTTTAAACATAACATAAATATTCAAATTAAAACTAGCATAAGAAATGTCAAAAATTTCTCCATACACAATGGATGGTATAAAAATAACACATCCACAGTCAAATATTTCACAAAATGTTCAATGGAAGTTTTGTATCATAAATCAGTTTCAATTAAACTTAGAACCCATCAAAGGATGTTGACATGGATGAAATCAAAGCTATTTGAGAGAAATATCTCTCTTTTTGAAATCATTTAAAAGTCTCATAATTATAAAATAATACATTTACATTGAAAATATTATTATAAGCTTGTAAGGAAAGCTTCGACGATGTTATAATGGCGGAAAATAGCCTCACCCGCCGTATAAGTTAAAAAAACATTCTTACCTTAAATTTGTCAAAAAGGTCAAAAGTACATTGTTTGGAAAACGACGGTAAGATTCCTTTCAAAAACGTATAAGGGTATAAATGACTTTAACCCATTTCCCATATTATAGTAAAATTTTTTGAAATACATTTTTAAGAAACATGGATGTGGACGATAACGAGGTTCCAGTAGATAATTATGTATAAACAACCTTGGATAATGAAGATGTTGTGAAGTAAACCCTTACCTCGTGTCTGACTTGACTCAACCGTTATTTAAACTCCTGAATAACAAACTAGAGTTAATATATACCTTATTAAGAACCATTTTTAATTTCATTATCCTTTTTATATCACTTATTACAACGTTATGGACATTATGTAATTATTTAAGTTAATAACGGTCGTTTTGTCGATCTTTGGTACTTCAGTCAACAATAAACATCTTATAATTACAAGTTGTTTATGTGGTAGAATATCCATTATCTCCAGAATTATATTCATGATTTAGATGTCATATATGTCATATATATCCAGTATATACATTCATTTATTACGTAACATTTAAAGGTAAGAAATGAAATGAACCGTTCATGGAGACGGTAAGTCGTACGTACGCATGAATGCTACTTTCATTTCCATTTCGTATTTAATGAAATGAAATAATAATGATATAAATGTATAATATAATTCCAGTATAACATAGTGTATAATACCATTTACTCCATCCTTTATACATCCCACATATGGCATTAACGATTCAAATCACTTTGAGGGGCGGTAGTCCGCACTTCCTAAAATGAAATTATCACGTTTTACCCATAATGGAATCCATAAAGTATGCCATAAATGAGAAATACAGAAGCATAAGTAAAACATAAACATATAATATATCATATATAAATATAGTGACATCTTAATGGCCACCTTTGAAGGTGTTATATGAGTGTTGATCAATAATCGTTTCGTGAGGCAGAAATTCGCCATCCACAGAAACCGTATGTTCTTTAACCATTAGATGTAGGTGTGTGTTAGTGTAGCTAGAATCCTTTTTATAACAACATCCTAGTATATTGAGGATACTGGTGTTTTTACAAAAGAAATGAATAAAAAGAGTTTAGGGGGTTGTATAAGAAAAATAAAACAAAACAACATTAGAGAAGACATTACCTCAAAATCGGGTAACTCTTTTTGATTTGAGCCAAAGACTTCCTTGGGAAGAGTTCTGACCAAAGTGAGGCTTCTATATGTAATGGGGGGAAGTTGGGAGAGTATTTTGGCAGAGTTTGGCCGAGCCAAATGGCTTGAAAGTGTGAATGAGGTGGTAGAGGTGGGGGCTTTTTATAAGTGGAGAGGAGGGGCTCTTTTGGAAAGATTGAAATGTTACATTATTATACAATGCTTTTCGGATTATAAAGGTCCCAGACTTATATAATTCGCAGATAAGGTGATAAGGGTTCTAAATCTACCCATCCAATAGTCTTTGGACAAGTTTAGGACTTCGAGTTTACATTATCTTTTCATTTTATTAAAATCGTTAAATAATGAGGTCATCGTTGCATCATAATGATGTCATAAATAATTTAATTTATTTAATGTCTACAAATTATAAAAAAATACTATGATGTAGGAAATATTTTAATCTTTCCAATGACTATTAATAGTCAAAAATATGACTTGTATAACCCCATGTAAAAATTGTTTTAGTAAAACATTTCATGTTTGTGTCATTTTTTTACTTTAACATTAAATAAAAGGTATTTATGTCATTTTCCAACTAAAGTGGCTCCATGGGGTCCCCAAGTTGACCCATGGATTGTCTTGGTCGGCCAGGACTCATCAAATAGGAGTAAGACAAGTTTCGAGCACATCTCATATTATTAAAACATTATTTTTACCTTAAACTACACTAATTACCTCTAATCGCGATTAAGAACTTAAAAGTTACTATTCACCAAAAAATTATTTTAATCTCATTGAACCAAATTTTACTTCTTAATGACAACCATTTATGTCAGATTTCTGAAAATCAAATAACAGAAGTGGTAATATTTCATTTAAACGAAAAATCAGTTATTTAACTACCACTTAGTGGTTTCACTATTCATCAAAATTTGATGTTTTTCAGAACAATGCCAAAATTTCACCATAAGCTATAATTGATATTCCGAAATCAAAAATGATGTCTATTTTACAAAATTCCAAACATATAATTTTCATTAATTAATTTTATAATTAATTCCCGTTGTCACAACAAATAGCGTATTTTTAAGAAACAATATATATCAAAAGATTGACAATTGTTTACGTCCAATTTCAAAGTGAAATTAATTCTAATGAACACCATTGGATAACATGGTAAAAATATATTATAATTATAATTTAAAACCACTGAATAGTGTAACTTATCACTATAAATTATTTTGATTAAAAAAGTTGTTGTAAGTATTTTTCACTATTCATAAAAATTTTGATGTTCTCAGAAAATTACAAAAAATTCAACATAGGCTAATTTCAATATTAGGAATACAAAAATGAATTCCATTTTGAAATATAAATTTTCTATAATTTTAAAAAGTGGTTATTACTATTCATAACGGCTACTTTGATTAGTCGCGGTGTTTTAGAACTCGAAGTTGCGTACAATGCAAGCTATTGCATTATTGAATGAGAAGCGTATCGTGGAAGCTAGGGGTGTTACATTCTCCCATCTTTCAATAAATTGCGTCCTCGCAATTTGAAATTTTTTTATTTGAATATAAAAGGTTGAAAAGAGATAATACCTTTGTGGAAAACCCACATAGGAAATAAGATTAATAAAATTTTGCCTTAATAAGAGGGAAATGGAAATAAGAAAGTCACCACCAAATTATGATCTCAATAAGGAGAACATTGGTGGAAATTAGAGACATATAATTGGAGGAAAAACGTAAATATTTGTAGGGAGTGATTGAGGTGATCAATCACAATCAACTGTCAAATTGAGGTCCTTAAAGCCTTCAATCTATGTTGATTTAAAATATCATCAGTTCAATAAGACATAAGGTATTAGGATAACACATTTTTTTTTGTTTTAATATCCATTTACTAAAGTTTAAGAATTAATTTATTCATTGAATAAGAGATAGGTATATATATATTTATTCTTTACAATTAGAGTTTCAACCTTTAACTCATCTTTTACTCAAAAAGATAATTTAACTCAAAAATATTATACTGATCCTCATTGTATAAGGTTCCAAATGTTAACAAATACCATTTAGATTAGTAAAATTATATTGTAATAACCAGGGACTTCCTGTAGGCTAGTGGTAGAAAATAAAGGCCTGTCGCATTATTGTTGTAGGTTCGATTCCTACAGCTTTGTCCGATGCGACGGGTTATGCCCCACCCTGCAGGTTGTCCTTTTCCTAAAACTATAGTATCATAATATTCCAAAAATAATCTTCATAAATTTTTTAACCTTAAACAATACTATCCAAAGATCAACTTAATCCACTCCAACCTTTAGAGTTATCCAAAATACCTCTATCCAAACTTTCTCTAAAAGGTCTCTTAATTCCAAAATCAATTTATCAGATTCCCCAAACAAAGTAAAGTTTCTCTTATTGTCACATACTAAAAATATAATTACCTTCTTCATAATAAAACCTTACTGAAATCAACAAGTACTGCAGTACAATACTTATATATATATCACATTATTCTAATAACCAGAATATAATCCATGAGTCCAAAAGCACCAATACATTAGTTATTCTGCTTCAACTGTAGTAACAGCAAGAGATTGTCCTTGATCCCTTGGCCTTTTCTGAAGTAAGTTTCCCTGACGCTTAGGACATTCATTTGCATAATGACCCATTTCTCTACAATTGTAGCATTCAACTTTGATAGCCTCTTTCTTTCCCTTGCAATCACGAGCCTGGTGACCCTTTTCTCCATATTTATAACAAACTCCCATTCCTTTTAGGCAAGTACTAGGGTGATTCTTCCCACAATTATCACATAATGGAAAATCCTTCTTTCCCTTTTTCCCTTTATCTGTCTCTTGTTCCACCGTTCTCTTCTTCTCTTGCTTTACTTTGTTGTCATAAGACTTAGAGAATTCCTTTTCTGTCTTGATAGCACACGAGACAATATCTTCGTATGATGAAAAGGATTGTGATACTAAAGCTCGACAGATAAATGGTTTTAACCCATTAAAGTAACGATCAATCTTACTCCTTGGGTTTTGTATGTAATCTGCAGCATACCTTGCTAACCTTGTAAAGTTAGCCTCATACTTTGCGACATTATCATCCTCCTTCTGCCTCAGACTCAGAAATTGCCTTTCCATATCCGCTCGGTGGTCTCGAGGAAAGTATTTTTCTAAGAACAGCTCTTTGAAATCCTGCCATTCCATGTTTGTTAATTCATCATCTTCCTTTGTGTTTTGAATTAGTGACCACCATTGATCGGCATCTCCAGTGAGGCGGTAAACTGCCATGAAAACTTTCCCCCTTTCACTACTCCCCAAGGCATGGAATATTTTCTCTAAGGAATTTATCCATTTCTCAGCTACTATAGGATTTGTACTCCCATTGAAGGTTGGTGGTTGTTGCCTCATGAAACGGTCTAGCATTGATCCTCCACGTTGCGGATCAGGGTGCTCCATATGAGTAAGGTTGTTATTCATAACCTGCGTGAGTTGTCCCAGTACGGTGAGAAGCTGATCAGCACCAGTTGTATCACTAGCTCCACCATAATTTTCTTGAGCAGGAGGGAAATCCCTACACAGAGTGCGTGCATTGATACGGTTTCCATTCCTTCCACTAGGCACCATTTCTAAATAATGGCATAAACCAGATTAGTTTATGAATCAAAATACATAATTCCATACTTGTAAAACACTTAACATAAATTGAACTAATTATGGAAATAATCCATAATTATAAAAATGTTTTCATTGAGGAATTATATACTCATAACCCTTCATAGTGGTTTGTAATGAAGATGGGAATTATCCTAAGAATATCCCCCGGGAGTGTCGTAACCAAGAGTGCAGCAAGGCCCGTTGTCGTGCACCAGTTCCCGTTCGAGTCTAGCTCAAAGCGGTGTTTTCGAGTTTTACCCCTAGGTACATCTGTGCCAGAGCCGCCTCTATCTGCTCGTATCCAGACAGGGATGTATTACTCGGAAAACTCACAAGATCTCTACAATACCAAAATTTTAGGAAGTTCTTCTATACTAATCCTCAAATTTCATCATAGGTCTACGTGCTCTAATCAGAGTTTGTCTAAATATAGCTTCCAAGGTTTGTACTAAACTTCCTCTGATACCAACTGTAACGCCCCGACCCCGGCTACCTAGAGTCGGTGCATTACTTCGTAACATTGGCATGATCACAAAAGATCATGTCTCGAAAGGCCGATTAGTTTAGTAGCCTTGGAAACACTAGATACATTCATAAACATTACATTACATCATAAAAACGTAAACTACAATAACATGGTCTCCCTAGTCCACACTCATATCCTCACTGACTATTCTTGAAAGTCAGCCATAATACACTTCTTCACATCCAAGGATAAATAAAACATTGAAAGGGGTGAGCTCAAATGCTCCGTAAGGATAACAATATAGCAGAAACTTTCATAAGAAAACATAAGCATTTAAGGCAATGTATAACTAAAACAAAAGCCTTATTGAACATGAACTTCAGCATAATATGGAAAAAGTAAAATAAAATAATGCCATTACATACTCACATGGATATTCACCTAGACGAATAATCACATGAAATATCAATAACCACTTTCATAATGAGGGAATGTATAATGCCAGACATTCTGAAACATTTTGTCAAGGCCTCGGCCAAGACGTCTAAAATGATTAAGGCCTCGGCCAAACCATAAATCAAATTGGGAAAGGTCCTTGGCCAATTCCACGTCTAGTTGTCTCATGAGACCTACCGATGCATCGGGGGGCTATAGCGGGCTCCACCCGTCACTTATTAAGTCCAATACATTCCTGATATGAATAGGTTTAAACATAACATAAATATTCGTATTAAAACTAGCATACGAAATGTCAACAATTTCTCCATACACTATGGATGGTATAAAAATAACACATCCACAGTCAAACATTTCACAAAATGTTCAATGGAACTTTTTTATCATAAATCAATTTCAATTAAACTTAAAACCCATCAAAGGATGTTGACATGGATGAAATCAAAGCTATTTGAGAGAAATATATCTCTTTTTGAAATCGTTTAAAAGTCCCATAATTATAAAATAATAAATTTACTTTGAAAATATTATTATAAGCTTGTAAGGGAAGCTTCGATGAAGTTATAATGGCGGAAAATATCCGCACCCTCCGTATAAGTTAAAAAAACATTCTTACCTTAAATTTCTCAAAAAGGTCAAAAGTACATTGTTTGGAAAATGACGGTAAGATTCCTTTCAAAAATGTATAAGGGTATAAATGACTTTAACCCATTTTCCATTTAATAGTAAAAATGTTTTGAAAGACATTTTTAAGAAACATGGATGTGGATGATAATGAGGTCCCAGTAGATAATTATGTATAAACAACCTTGGATAATGAAGAGGTTGTGAAGTAAACCCTTACCTCATGTCTGACTTGACTCAACCGTTCTTTAACCTCATGAATAATAAACTAGAGTTAATATATACCTTATTAAGAACCATTTTTAATTTCATTATCCTTTTTATATCACTTATTACAACGTTATGGACATTATGTAATTATTTAAGTTAATAACGGTCGTTTTGTCGATCTTTGGTACTTGCAACAATAAACTTATTATAATTACAAGTTGTTTATGTGGTAGAATATCAATTATCTCCAGAATTATATTCATGATATAGATTTCATATATGTCATATATATCCAGTATATAAATTCATTTATTACGTAACATTTAGAGGTAAGAAATGAAATGCACCGTTCATTGAGACGGTAAGCCGTACGTACGCATGAATGCTACTTTCATTTCTATTTCGTATTTAATGGAATGAAATCATAATGATATAAATGTATCATATAATTACAGTATAACATAGTGTATAATACCATTTACTCCATCCTTTACACATCCCACATATGGCATTAACGATTCAAATCACTTTGAGGGGGCGGTAGTCCGCACTTCCTAAAATGAAATTATCGCGTTTTACCCATAATGGAAATCATAAAGTATGCCATAAATGAGAAATACAGAAGAATAAGTAAAACATAAACATATTATATATCATATATAAATATAGTGACATATTAATGGCCACCTTTGAAGGTGTTATATGAGTGTTGAACAATCATCGTTTCGTGAGGCACAAATTCGCCATCCACAGAAACCGTATGTTCTTTAACCATTAGATGTAGGTGTGTGTAAGTGTAGCTCGAATCCTTCTTATAACAAAATCCTAGTATATTGAGGATACTGGTGTTGTTATAAAAGAAATGAATAAAAAGAGTTTAGGGGGTTTTAGAAGAAAAATAAAACAAAACAACATTAGAGAAGACATTACCTCAAAATCGGGTAACTCTTTTTGATTTGAGCCAAAAACTTCCTTGGGAAGAGTTCTGCCCAACGTGAGGCTTCTAGGAGTAAGAGGGGGAAGTTGGGAGAGTATTAGGGTAGAGGTTGGCCGAGCCAAATGGCTTTAATGTGTGAATGAGGTGGTAGAGGTGGGGGCCTTTTATAAGTGGAGAGGAGGGGCTCTTTTGGAAAGATTGAAATGTTACATTATTATACAATGCTTTTTGGATTATAAAGGTCCCACACTTATATAATTCGTGGCTACGGTGATAAGGGTTCTAAATCTACCCATCCAATAGTCTTTTTCCAAGTTTAAGACTTGGATTTTACATTATCGTTTCATTTTATTATAATCGTTAAATAATGAGGTCATCGATGCATCATAATGATGTTATAAATAATTTAATTTATTAAATGTCTAAAAATTATAAAAAAAATTTATGATGTAGGAAATTTTTTATCTTTCCAATGACTATTTATAGTCAAAAATATGACTTGTATAACCCCATGTAAAAATTGTTTTAGTAAAACATTTCATGTTTGTGTCATTTTTTTACTTTAACATTCAATAAAAGGTATTTATGTCATTTTCCAACTAAAGTGGCTCCATGGGGTCCCCTAGTTGACCCATGGATTGTCTTGGTCGGCAATGACTCATCCAATAGGAGTAGGACAGGTTTCAAGCTCATCTCATATTATTAAAACATTATTTTTACCTTAAACTACACTAATTACCTCTAATCGCGATTAAGAACTTAAAAGTTACTATTCACCAAAAAAATTATTTTAATCTCACTGAACCACATTTTACTTCTTAATGACAACCATGTATGTCAGATTTTTGAAAATAAAATCACAGAAGTGGTAATATTTCATTTAAACGAAAAATCAGTTATTTAACTACCACTTAGTGGTTTCACTATTCATCAAAAATTGATGTTTTTCAGAACAATGCCAAAATTTCACCCTAAGCTATAATTGATATTACGAATTCAAAAATGATGTCTATTTTACAAAATTACAAACATATAAGTTTCATTAATTAATTTTATAATTAATTCCTGCTGTCACAACAAATAGCGTGTTTTTAAGAAACAATATATATCAAAAGATTGACAATTGTTTATGTCCAGTTTCAAAGTGAAATTAATTCTAATGAACACCATTGGATAACCTGGTAAAAATATATTCTAATTATAATTTAAAACCACTCAATTGTATAACTTATCACTATAAATTATTTTGATTAAAAAAGTTGTTTTAAGTATTTTTCACTATTCATAAAAATTTTGAAGTTCTCAGAAAATTACAAAAAAATTCAACATGGGCTAATTTCAATATTCGGAATACAAAAATGAATTCCATTTTGAAATATAAATTTTCTATAATTTTAAAAAGTGGTTATTACTATTCATAATGGCTACTTTGATTAGTCGCGGTGTTTTAGAACTCGAAGTTGCATACAATGCAAGCTATTGCATTATTGAATGAGAAGCGTATCATGGAAGCTCAGGGTGTTACAGTTTGTTTCCTACTACTTGTGTTGTGGTGTTCACCTTGGATGGCTGAGCCTGGTAAGCTCTTTTGGTATGCAATGCTTGGTGAGAGTATCCATGGTGAGACTGGGAACATAGTATAACTGTTTAGGTGACGTGTTTGTTTCACTTCTTTTTCATTTCTCTTGAGCATGATTTTTTTTACTCTTTTACTAGAGGCATCCATGATGATCCTACTGAATATACAATTTTTTGACCTTATAATTATATAAACTATTTTTCAGTTCACTTGGAGTAGTTTAGAGATCAAGCTGGTCACTTATAGCTTAGGGTTTTGGAGGAGCTATCCAGGCTTCATGGTCCCTATCATTTTACTTTATTTTGGTACTTATAGTTTTTTCATTCAATTTTATTAGCCTTTTCATGAAAATAGATATGTGGACTTGGTTTCATAATATTGTTTTTTGAGTATGATTGGGTTGGTTTCTGAATCATCTCTCCCTTCTACATGTGTTCTCTTAGTGGGTAACACATCCTATTTATGTATTCAATATACCCTCAATGATAGTCACCAACTCTAGGCCAACTGTATGTGGGACATAGGGTTCATTATCACTCTTCTCAAATTGACAGTCCAAGAGGGGTACACATTGTGGGGATGGGGTCATGATAGTGTGGAATCAGATTTCTGGTTGTGGATATGATGGAGTTTGGCACAGGTGAGGTTCCATTGGATGATAGGGAAACAATGTTAGGTAAGTTTAGAAAGCACTATGAACACTAGACATGAGTTGTGATGTATTTATTTTGGGCCCCCTATGATCTGATACATTGTCCACTAAGATATTGTGGCTAGTAGATGGGGAGATAATAATTGAAAGGTAGAGACCTACGAAAGCATCATGCATCATCCTTCATTAAGACTGTATTACAATGGGTAGACCATGGTATAGGTTAACTAAACATTAATAAATGAAAATAATTATTTAATATTAAAGTCTTCTATATTCTATGTAATGTATATCTAACTATTTTTTCATCTGTAGGTATCGGTCCAGTTCAATGTCCTTGTAAGGTTCATGCAGATGATGTCCATCTGGCTATGCCAGCAAATCACAATAGAGTATTATTTTATAACTATAACACTTATATGTGGACACTCTAGTAGTTTCAATGCCAGATACTATAGAAGTATGATGGTTCTATTTAAAATGATGTCTTGGAAGACAGTTTGGAGGGGGATGAGATAGATTTTAGTTTGATCCGTTCTCAAAAGGATAATTGTGTGTCATTAGTTGTCACAATTCTATGTGGAGTGATGAGGAAATGGTGGTTCATATTCATTATAGATCTAAAGTATTCAAAAGAATCATTGGAGGAGCTTTGAAACCAAATTAGAGTTGAGTTTCTTTCTTTAACCACAAAGGTGACCAGTATCCATGAGCTCCATACCCTTCTGTAGGGGAACTATAGTTTGTGAGAGTTTGGGATCCATTTCAGATACCATTTGTGATATTCTTAGGACTAGTTTGTATATGAGGATTCTAGGTTGATCCATTTCTGGGAGGCTTTGATTCTAGATATTCATCCCTATCTACATTCTGTATTTTTAGTTCATAAGAGTTTTTAATTAGCTGGGGGTAAGTCCAAACCCTATGTATCTTGTTTATCAAGAGAATGTAGCTCTCAGGCATATACTAAGTGATAATATAGTTTTTTTTCATGTGCAGGATAAGGTCATCATGAAAAAGAGTTCATGAGCTTTCTAAGAAGCCGACATGTTCTATGTTCTCCACTCCAAGTTCCACTATTGAGCTTATTCTAGCAGGGGTAGTAGGAGCAAGTAGAACTTGTTTTGGATCAGTAGAGAGAAAATTGGGAAGGTAGAGGAAATGCATGGTATGCTACTTGTATTTAGGTATAAGATCTTGTCCATGGTGTTGGTCTTCATCAGTGTCAGGGAGGTTGTGGAGTAGGTCCTGGTCGGATTCATGCATTAGCATTGCCAGCACCATGTGAGCCTGACAACAATCTAGGTGACCTTAACTTTTCTTCTACATGGGTTCATGATTTGTTTGATTCAAGAGAGACACAGTCTTTCATATAACCTACCATTGTCCATGCCTTGGGACTTGATTTATATAGGATTTTATTTCACTGAGCAATTACTATGCCAGTTTGTGGTTAAGTTGACTTGTTTGAAGTTTGTAGATACTTCGAGCTAGTGTTGGGGAAACACCGCTCTTGGAGATATTTCCTATGGTTACAGATAAAACAATATGATTTCATCCACATTATGGATTGGGTCTATTTAGTGTAGGATATCCTGGATAGATTCTGAAGTAATGTGGTGTTCGTGGATGCTGAAGGAAAAGAAAGGGTGTTTGTGGGCAAGAGGGACCCTCGGATGGGTCAAAGTTGTGTTCCATCCTTGTAATCCTTGATGGTAGAGATGATGATGTGTTCATCAGAGGTTCAGTAGTTATAAATTACTAGGTTCGTAGAATAATTCTCTGATTACCTTCTGGAAGAGGTTATAGCATTACCTTTTAAATGAGAGAACAACTTCTAGATTGAGCTACAACAAAGAACATATCCTATCTCGATATTCTTATACAGGATGGAACCGTTTTTATTGGGGATATTTTTATATAGATCAATGGTTTTTTATAGTTTTGTTTTGTTTACCCACTATTGTAACCATGGGGTGAACCATTATTTTTCATGAAGAAGGCCGATAGTAGTTTGTAGTTATGCATCGATTATTGTGGCTTATATCAAGTGATAGTGAAGAACCTTTATCATATTCCTTGTATTGATGATTTAATTGATCAAAAAATGGTTAAATTTGGTTCTCAATGTTCTATTAGAGGTTGGGATATCATCATATGCATTTTAAGGATGAGGATATCTCCAAGACTTCTTTTTGTCATCGTCATGGGATTTATGGGTTGTTGTGATGTCTTTTGGTGTGACTAATTCTCCAACTGTGTTTATTGGATTGAATTAAACATTGATTTTGGAGTTCCTGGTTATGTACCTAGTTGTTTTCGTCAACAACATCATTCGCTACTTCGCATATGAGGAGGATAATGCAAAGCATCAGGGTGTTATCTTCGAGTTCTTTGTCGACAGAATCTATTTGGAAAGTTGTCAAATTGTGATATTTTGTATTGTGAAGGATGATTTTTTGGTATGTTGTATCTCATTTGGGAGTAGTTATAGATCCGTCAATGATATAAGTAGTTGTGTCATCAGCATCCCCTAAGACAGTAGAAGAGGTGTGAAGATTCCTTGGTCATACTAGCTATTACTAGAGACTCATAGCCTTTTTATCTCAGGTTTTGACTCCTATGACAACATTGATAATCATGGATTATATTTTCATTTGGAATTATTAGTTTCAAATATCATTCAAGGGCCAGAAAGTGAATTTGGTAAGTGCTCTGGTTCTTTTTTTCCCCATAGAAGAAGTTCTGTTTGAGGTGTTAGAGTTGCTTCTCATCTAGGGTTTGGTTGTGTTCTGATGTATTAGATATCATTTTCTTATTATGGGTCTCAATCTTTACATCACTATGATCATAACTAGGCCACCAACTATCTAGAGTATGTATCATTGGTGCTCTCCCTGAATTTGTGGAGACATTACTTCATTGGTGATTGTTTTGTGGTCTTCACTGATCATAATAGCATGTGGTTTTTTTTCTCCCTACGTAAATGGAAATTGTTTGAGGATTGGTGGACATAGTTCTAATAAGATTATGGATTCAAAATTTTGTATACACTTGGATAGGGGAATGTTGTAGTTGATGAATTATGTTGGAAGTCACACAATGATTTAGTGCGGGAATCAAGTGATTTGAGGAGAGTTGTGGATGAACATTCATCATTACCTCTGGATATTAGAAAATTTGGGGGAAATGGTTTTACTTTTCAGATGATGGTGAAGTCATCTCTCGAGTAGTAGGTAGAAGAGTCTTATTTTGGGGATCTTGAGGGGGAGGTCTAGAGATGCGGAATTGTTTGTGGTGTGACCCATAGTAGTTGGTATGAGGATGAATAACACCATGTGTTGTTTCGTGGAAGGATTTTCATTCATTGGGTGATTCATGATATGTTTCTCAAAGAGTTCCACAATTCACCCTTAGTGGTACATCCTAGCATGAAAAATATGTACTGAGACTTGAGGAGACAATTTTTGTGGCCTATGTTGAAATGTATAATTTCAGAGTTTCTGTCTTGATGTTTAGTCTACCAAAAGGTGATGGAAAATCACCATCTTCCCAGTACTTTTCTCCATCTGTTAGATGTTCTTCAGGGAATGTTGAAGGACATCATGATGGACATTGTAAGAAGTTTACACGGATCTCAAGGAGAATATGACGCTCTATGGGTAGTAGTGGACTGTTTATTGAAATCACCCGACTTCATAACAATCAAGGAATCTAGATCAATGGAGTATTTCTAGAAGAAATATCTGGAGTATGTGGTGATACTCCAAGGAGTACTGAGGATTCCCATTTTCAGTGAAGATCATAATTATACTTCTAATGTGTGGAGTGGTCTCTATCATGGTTTTGGTTCTCAATTATTCCACAGCACTACATTCCGTCCACAGTAAGATGGTCAGATAGCGGGGACCATTCATACTCTTGATGAAATGATTCACTCTTATGTCCTGTATTTTGGAGTTTTGTGGATGAGGAACAAATAATTGGTAGAGTTCTCCTATAAAAATAGTTTACACTCAACCGTTAGTATGGATGAGATTGAATAATTTTTGGGAAAATCATTTTGTTTTGTATTGTGTTTGATTTGGGTCAGTGAATATTCAATTCTTGGACGAGAACTAGTTTAGAATAGGACATATATGGTTTATGTGATTTGTGAGGGGATGAAGGTAGCATAGGATCATCAGAAATCCTAAACTGATCATAGGAGGAGATCTCTAGAGTTTTACATTGTATATCATGTGTTTATATATGTGAATTCACATTATGTGATGTGATGGTTTGGACATGTTATTAATCTTTCTACCTGGTTATTGGACCCTTAAAAGAGTTGTCTCATGTTGGAGATGTTGTGTATTGGGTAGCACATCCCCCACAGATGTAGAGGATACCCAATATTTTCCTTGTGTTCTTGGTTAATAATTATTTTCTTGATGTGTCACAACCATGTCTTATTTTGATGGTAAATTTCATTTAATTTCCATGTATTTTTCTATGTGTGTTTCCCAAGCCTTTTTGGATAAAAGGGCGAGTTTTCATGATTTTGGCCAAACCGTGAACCCATTTTATGATTTGACAACCAATTTTGTATCTTTTATAAAAATTCAATTTTCTAATATTTATCACTCATTAATGTTCTTAAAAGTCCTCTCCTGACATATAAACACCACCAATTCAATTCTGTCCCTTTAAGAAGTCATTATAATGGTTGATTTGGGACATTATTTAACGAATTGGGCTAGCCTGAAATCCCATTTCCAGTTTTAAAAAAATGGATAAATAAATAATTTATTCAATTTTATGGATTTATCGGTGATTCTACCTCTAAAACAAATCCACTAAACCCATTTGTGAGCCCATTATCTTTCCACTCCCTTTGAATCTCGTCTTCCTTGAGATTTAGTGCATACCATCATAGGGTTTCACAAATCACCAGATTTGAAGAGGTAACTTCTTTCCTTTCTATCTCTCTCAATTCTTACTCATTTGGCTCCATTCTAATTCATAATTGGATCATTCTTCCTTCTCTTCGAATCTAAAATCCATGGAACCCTCCCAATGGATCAAAACCACATTGGAACCCCATTTGAAGGGTGGTTTGGTGGAAGAACTTCAATGAATCTCAAATAAGTGCCTCTCCTTTTTAGTTCATCCACATTATTTAATGTTTCTTTCAATTTTATTGAAGTTAAATATTATCAGAGATAGGGTTTTCAAATTAGCGTTTATCCTTGGGTTTTCTTGGTCAATTCTTGTGGTTTTAGGTTCAATCTATTTTTCTCTTGGTGCGGTGGTGGTGCGACTTGATTTTCATACAATGATCAAAGGGACTCCATCGATTTGATAGGTGGTTCCTTTTAATATGAAATAATTGTGACCTATCTACCGTGTTTATCGTATTTTTATGTCTATTTCATTTTAATGTTGCTGCATAAATTGTTTTTATTTGAAATTATAAATCAATTGAATTTTAAGTGACAATTATCGGTGAAATTTGGGGTTTTTCAGATAAATATTTTATTGGATCAATAAGGTCTTAACAATATTTATTTTATTTTATTTTATTGAACTTTATTATAGCTTAAAATAATGTTTTTAATGTTTATCGACTTTGGTTGTTGCAGCGAAAATGGGTGTTAATGGTGTTTGTAATGAAAGGTATGTTTTGGTGCCACATTGGTGTGAAAACGGAGGTTTTACAAAGTTATCACTTATTGTTTAAAATTGAGATTCCCTAAAATTAATTTAATTGTTTTCACTGAAATTTATTGGGCGTTCTATACTATTATGGTATCATAAATGTGTGCACATAGTGTACAAGATGAGTTCTTAAGGGGTTTTGTGTGAAAACAAAACGAGATTTTGAGAAACTGAATCATTCGAAATAAAAGAGTTTTGTGTGTGTTTTAAGTGGTATAAAATGTGATAGATATTGTACTAGGTGTATGTGACCATTAGTAGTGTTTACATAATAATTTATATGTGTTGCATTCTGAAATTGTTTGAGCAAAAATGGGTATGACCAGGTACCTAGGTGGGGCGGATGTGAAATAGTATGGCTAGTTGACAAGACGGGTTTTTCCTTGTTCCCCTTAGAATTTGGATTATGAATACTCTAACTAAACTATGTGGTTGAATATTTGGGACCACTAGGTTATCAGTATATTCCCTACTAGTGGATCATGCAGGAGAACATATTTTACTATGGTTACATTACATCGAGGTACGAGGTGCATGTGGCCCGAAACTATATAGTGCATAGGGGTGTTCCCAATTTTGTTGGTCATTGTATTTTTGGTATTTGAACTTGTATTTATGTGTTTTTGGATGTAAATTATAGTAATTAACATGTCAATTTAAATGTGGGAACTTTCTGAAATTTTTTTCTTGGAAACTGTTTTCAATTGCATGTTGCATTTCTTGGAATTTATAACAGCTTTTCAAAGTGTATTAAAAATTCTGGCTTTTTCACATTGTATTACATGATAATTAAAATAATTAGTTGGTAAACTATTTTTATTATAATCACAACATACGTACACCCCATGAGTGTAAGTAGAAATTTTTATGATTGAATCAGGTAAAGGGAAGGCTGTGGGTGATGGTTGTTTAGGGTGTTAGTTCACATCCGTTGTGCAGAGTTATAGAGACGTCTTGTGGGTGATGTCCCCTTGTCTGGTGAAGTCCTTGGGGATTTTTCTATTTTGTATTTATTTTTATTTGGACCTCTTTATGTTTCTTAAAATCAATGTATCCAATTCTGGTTTTTTCGTAAGATTTGTTTGGATCAAAAATTTCAGATTTATATGATGGATTGTTTTAAATGTTTTATTCTTTCATAATCTGGAAAAACTTTTCCAACCCTAAATTAATGATACTCTAGAACTTGTTCTAGCTCGTAGGGATAAGGAATCCCATTGGGCCTTAGCACGGGCTAGGATTGGTGATGGTAATAGTGGCAACCAGATTCGGTTCGTGACAAAATTGTATCAAAGAAGGTTAATGTGTTTTGGTCATATTAATATTTTGGTATGATTCAGGATAGAAATGAAGATAGGAAGTTCATGACACAGTGTTTTAGTCTTCAGTAGGGTTCATGGCCTGCACCTCTTATGGCAGACCATGAGTCACTAGGGAATGTTGGAATTTATAGATTGACTTCTCTTTTAGGTGAGACGGGTGGTTTGCAAACCACACGTGGAAATTAGGTGTAGGTGGGGTAGTTTTTTATTTTATTACTAGAATGTGAATAGATTATTTATATTTAATGTATTTAATTAAAATTTTCTTAATTTTTGTATTGATTTTTGTTTTGTGACTGTTGCATTTTGTAGCACATGCTTCTATATAACGCTCACATGCACCCATGGGAGGAAGCTGGAGAAAGTTCTCCCACACCGATTGATCCGAGGCTAGTCAAGGATATGTTCCGGGCAATCCAAACTCTAGGATAGGGACCATATCCTACTATTATTTTTGAAATGGTAGAAGATATGAGTCCTTGAATATATAATTATCATGAGTTTTTTAAAAACAATCCTCCTATCTACTGAGGCAGCTCAGAACCCTAGGAAGTTGAGGAATGGATCGAGAAGATCGAGCATATGTTTTAGTTCCTAGAGAAACCTGAGGTGCATAGGGTGTTGTGTTCCTCATTTCTATTGGACCGACCCAGCCATATGTGTTGGGAGTCAGTGCTTTACACTGGGAAGAATGAGCAGATGCGCTGGGGAGATTTCAAGGTCGTCTTCAATGAACAGTACATCCCTGATGTCTTAGCATATGTTATTTATAGAGAGTTCATCGACCATTTTCAAGGGATTATTTCTGTAATGGAGTACGCCAACCATTTTTATCAGATGTTTCAGTGTTCCCCTGAAGTTGTCTCGAATTTACAATTAAAGGACAAGAGTTTTAAGAAATGCTTGAGACTAGGGATATTCTCTTAGGTTTTCTTGTTAAAACTGAGAACCTATATCAAGACCATTGACCAGGCATGTATGAGGGAGATTGATAGGAATGGTATGGCTAGATTCAGTGGTGCAGTATTAGTAGTAGACAGTGGTAGCTTCTTATAGAAGAAAAGAATGCAGGTGGAACATGAGATGAAAGGAGATGACAGTTCAGGACAATCTTCAAAGAAGTTTTCATCTGAGGCTTATGATTTGAGATTGGTCATGTGCCACCCGTGTTTGAATCCCAGGCACATCCAACAAGCATGACCACTTCCTCTGATGCCTAGTTACTAGTGCGGAGGTTTGGGACATTTTCCGCACTTCTGCAGGGTGGCACGTCCCTTCCTAGTTGGGCGGGGTCAGTGGCATATAGAGGATGCTAGCATAGTCTGATCCTTTGAGGACTATAGGATCCAGATATAGGGATTTTGGTGAATGGTCTGGGTCAACATTTGGGCAGAGCCAGTTCTGGGAATAGCCAAAGACTAACAGTCTTCCTCTGGCAGAGACCATACATCACCATGTAGTGGATCAGGACCTAGTAAGATCAATGGCTTGACTGTCGATATTTCTAGGTACCATTTTGATCATTGTATATTCTTTCAAACGTGCCCCACACAATGTATTTTCAAATTCTCCCACCCATCCCTCCTTCGAGTGGTGGCATTCTGTCGTTGGTGGCCTTGTCTCTTCCAACCATCGACCCCAATTCGTCGGTCGGTTCTAGAACTGGGCGGATCTCGGAGCCCTCTGGCTTCCTTGCACGGGCTCAGGAATCCTACCGCGAGGTCCTCTGCAGCTCGACCAGAGTCTATTAGAAGTGATTTTTCATGAATGTGTGTCCTTTTGTTTTAGTGGTCTCGAGGGATGGCGATGGTGTTTTTTAGAGGTCCCCCCGACGGTTTTTGCAGAGGTTTCCGATCTTCTCCAGTGGGCCTTAATATCTAATTTTAGTGTGGAGAAACCTTCCCTACAGGTTTTCAAACATTTTTTAGGATCTTGGGTCTTGTTATGATAGGTGAGTCTCTCTGTGATCCATCATCATTCCTTTTTTTGGTGCTAGAGTCGGAGGAATATTTCATATCGGCATGGCGAAAAGCTCCCAGATCCTTTGGGAGATGGAGATTCAGCCTAGATCCTTGGTCCTTGGAGGCTAACAAGGGGAAGGAAATCCCTTGAGCCATGGTTTTTAGGGTCTCCCATCTTGCCTTAACATTTTCAAAATGGCTATTTTTGGAAGGTGATCGGTGACTCTCTCAGAGGTTTCTTGTGCATGGATGTTCACACCATATCTTGTGAAGACATCATGAATCCAATTATTTGTGTTGAGTTTTATCTATCGTCTCCGCCTCCAGAGAAGGGTGGTTTAAATGTCAGGGATGTTGGGGAGTGTGTGAAGGTCCTATATATCCTAGTATTTAATAGGTTCTTCTCATCCTTTGGTCTTCAACACCACTCCAGGATGATGTGAAGGAACCAGAAGCAGGGTGGTGTGGCTCGAAAGGCCAAGCCACAGGGGAACATAAACCCTCTCAGTCTAGGTGTCCTAGAGTCTTTTTCCCCATGAAAGGATGTTAGCCTCCCAGTAGGGGTTCATTATTCTTCAGCCATGTCGGTAGTCGAGGATCAGCATGCCCTCCCTATTGTCTTCGAGGCCCCCTCTTTCCAGGACCTGGTACCTTACAAGTTTGATGTTGCTCCTTATATGGTGGTTGCCCTTACTGACCAATTACTCATTCAAGGCCACTAGTGTTTAGGTGGGGGAAAATGAAAAATGTATCTGGATTCATTACCTTTTACATGGGAGATGGGGGAGTCCAGTTCACCACTACAGGTTGTTTTTTAGGACACTCCTATTGTTTTGGAGACTTTGGGATGCAAGCCTCAGGTTCACCTTCATTGTGAGGCTGGTTCGGGGTGAAGTATTTTTGGGGTTTCATGGGTCTCTCCAGAGACCTCTGGGGTTGAGGGGAAGGCAGAGAACAACGCATCCTATATTTCCCCTCGAAATATGGTCATGTGATAGGAAGCAGTTTTTAGTTTTTTGTCTTCAGTCTTGATTACTGTTGTTCAAAGCCATAGAGTGTGTACCCAGGGAAAGTTGAGACATATTAGGGAAATGCATTCTACCCTCAGCCAGAACACCAATGAACCTGGGGCCAAAGGCTAGGATTCCCTGTTATTAATGATATCTATTCTATTTTGGAATTCTCATTTCATGGGTTCTCGGGTGAAGACTTATCCTATAGCATCTGAATTTAAGAAGCATAATGTGAGCATAATCATGGTTCTTGAACATAAACAAAAACCAGATAAGATAAATGCTTTTAGTCAAAATTTGTTATTTCAGGGCTCCATGCATACAGATCTGACTAACAGGCATATCTGGCTCTTTTAGAATTTTGAGGTGTCAATGCGGCTAATTGAGGCAGGGGACCAATTTCTCACCACAATAGAATCGAAGGAAGGGGAAAGTTTTTTTTTCACTTGCTTATAGATGTTGTGATGCTCAATAATGAATGAGATTGTGGCACCGACTTGATATGTTTGACCCGATGGACTGCCGTGGTTTGTTTTTGTGGATTATAACACCATTCTTGACCTAGAGGAGAAGAAGGGAAGGGGTGCCTTCCCTCATCAGGCCAGTTTAGACATCTCTATCTTCATGGTGGATAAGGGTTGCCTCAACATGGGATATTAGGAATAAAAGTTCACATGGGGTAATTACCAAGTGTGTGTAAGGAGATGTTGGAGTAGGATTGACCACTGCTTGGAAAATAACAAGGAATTCATCTCCTATCCAGTGGCCAAAGTGAAGCATCTTGTCCGAGGTATGTCTGATCACTCTCCTATACTGGTTTCTCTGATTCCGAAACAGGTTTCCCAAGATTCCTTCAGGTTCTGCCATCATTGGTCTCAGATCCAAGAGTATCAAAGGCTCGTTAGGAATTAATGGGTGGATCCTACCCAGGGGCATATGTGGGTTGCACTCCACTACAAACTGGGAAGGTTAAAATAGGGACTGAAAGCTTGGTCAAGGGGGATTCCTTCAATAGACCATAATATGGAAGCTATTAAGTAGATAATTATGAGCATAGAATATAATTTGAAGGATTATTGGTCTTATTTAGTGTTTGACGAGATTGTGGGCATCATGTTGAGCTGAGAGGAGTAGCTTCTTAAACAACAGCGACTGGATCACAATCCTTCCCTTGTATGGTGGCTGAAGGAAGGTGACAAAAATATTTCTTACTACAATGTGTGGAATAGAAAAAGAAGAAACCTTCCTTTTTTGAAATTATTACATGAGGATAGATCTTATACTTATAACTGTGACACGGTATAGGGAATGGCATAGTCCTTATTCAACGATCTGAATGTTGGCCCCAATCCGAGGATTCCCAACAGGTATCCAAGGAGAAATATAGGGTTGTGGGGGATGATTACCACTTTAGTGTCCAATCACGACAACAAGGTCTTGGAGGAGATTCCCTATGAGGAAGAAGTTCATTCAGCCAGGAAAAATCTCAACCCAGAGAGCGCACCTAGACCAGATAGTTTTACAGGATCCTTTTATAGGCGGATGTGGGATGTAATTAAGTGTGACATCATCGACACAATCCAAGACTACTTCTATGGTATATTACTTCCTTGAGTGGATAGTGAAACTACCCTTCTGCTCATTACTAAGATCAAAGACCTTTCTAATATCTCTCATTAGAGGCCAATGATTCTTTGTAACATCCCATATAAAATCCATGCCTGCGTGCTAAACTAGAGGCTGGCGAATATGTTTCTGGGGTGTGTTTCAACTGACAAAGACAACTTTGTGAGAGGCCAATCCATTCCGGGTGACATCGCTACGACCCAAGAGATGTTAAGGGACATCAACATAAAGACTCATGGATCTATCATGGAGATAATATTGGATATGAATAGGGAATATGTTATGCTCAAGGTTCATCAACATTACCCTGTTGGGTATTGGGTTATCAGACATGGTAGTAGACCAATTTTTCAAGAGTTTTAGTTCTTCCTAGATGGCAGTGTCATTTTGAAGGAATACCCATGACATCGTCAAGGCAATGAGAGGTCTGTGGTGGGGAGACACACTATCTCCCAGTATTTTCATTTTGGCTCAGGACTCCCTCAGCAGACACATCAATAAAGAAATTTACCAAGGGGTTATAATCCCATTTAAGTGGAAAATGAATCTTCTAGTGGTTTCTCATATTATGTTCGCTGATGATATGATAATATTCATCAATGGTGGTTGGGGCTCATATTGTGGGATCAAAGGAATTCTGGATGATTATTTCTATTGAAGTGGTTAGGTTGACAGAAAATCTAAAAGCAGTATTTTCATCTTCAATAAATGTTCTCACATGAGGGTGTCCTCCTTGTGTGATTGCCTGGACATTAAGCATGGTTCTGTTCCTTTGGATTACTTGGGATCCCCTATCTCATCTGATAGACTCTGAATAACAGATTATGATCACGTTGTGAGAAGAATCTCCAGCTGTGTCTTAATTTGAAGAATAAGTTGTTGCCTTTTGGGGGGCATATAGCTCTAGTGAACACCTTGTTGTCTGCCATTCCAATACATGGAATGGCCTCTTCCAACATACTCAAGGTGTGATTAGGAACATCAAAAAAATATTTTGCATCTTTGTGTGGGATGTGAGATCAGAAGGGAAAAAGCACTGGGCTTCATGGGTTATGTTGGCGAGGTAGATTCAGGATGGCATGATTAATGTGAAGATCCTTTTGAGCACAATTCGTTGCATGCATGGCATGCTCGCATGGGATGTTCTGGAAGATCATTCTTTATGGGGTAAAATCATGTCCCCTCTCTATGGTTGAAGTTTGGAGGCTACCAACAGTTATACATATCCTATGTCAGAGAAAGTTTACCCCCTATATCAGCTGCCTCATCCCAACTATCGTTAGATTTTGGGATTAGGGGATATCTTTTTCGGGAAAAAGAACTGGGGGGCATTGTATTAGCCTTCCATGGTTTCCAAGACCAAATGATAACATTCAAATAATCTTTTCAATAACCTAGTTTCACCTCAGAAATCATGGATGAGGATAAACAGGTCCTTCTTGATTACATAGAGTTAAAGGATGACCCAAACAGTTGCGTTTTTACCCCCGCTGCTTCAGGGGCCTTCTCCTGCAAAGATTTCAACAGGTTGTTGTCTAAGAAGGATCTTCATGAAGGGTGGAATTGTTTTTTGTGGTGCCAAAAGATTCATAAGAAGTTCAACCTTATCACTTGGTGCATCAGGAACACTGCGTTCACGACAGAAAAGAATGTTAAAAAGATGAGTATCATCTTGGCGTCGATGTGTTCTTGCTGCTACAACAGGATGAAAGAGAGTACAAAACACTTTTTTTTAAATGTTTTTGGGAACAATAGGTATTGTATTGCATCGGTGGCTCATTTTCACTCTCTTATATTGAGCTAAGTGAAACAAACTTTTTTGGAAAGTTGGTTCCAAGGCGTTGTAGGATCCGAGAAGGGTAGGATGGTTCGCTCAGAGATTTTCAGTGAAGGTTGTTGGAGCTAGTGGAAAGCTAGAAACCAGTAAATGTTCGAAGGACTCGTTCCTTTGGTTATGTCCATAATTTCACATACATGATTCCTCCTGATTGATTTGGCATTTCTCATCAAGGACCGGTTGGGGGTACTCTCTCTCAACCGACAATAGTCATGTAGCTCCTTGGCTTCTCATACTCGGGTCATTCAATAAGGGAACTGGGTCAGCTGAAAACCTCTTGGTTCTGGATTAAAGCTGAATACTGATGGGTCATGTGCTATGGGTGTGATGAAAGGAGGTGGAGTAGTCTGTGGCCACAGGGGGCAGGCGGTCATGGAGTTCACGTCCTTCTTTGGACAAGGCACATCTCTCTTGGTCGAGGCTATGGCCATGCGAATGGGGCATTCCCTCTTTTGGTAGGAGAAGTTGGATCTAACCAATGTGGATATTGTTTCCAGTATTCTCCATAATTCCATGCTTGGAATCGAACCCTCCTCATTGACTATTGCTTACATTGTTAGAAAATTAATAGCACATCTTAGTCCCAATATCGATGTGTGTCACACTTAGCATGAGGGTAATAAGGTAGCAGATCACATGGCTTACTTAGTGGTCCAGATATCCATCTCCACTTACTGTGTCTCTATAAATAGCTTGAAACTGGAGTGCGTTAACTTACATAGATAATATTCCCTTTGTTTTCACTGTTTCAGACCTCTTTAAGCCCTGGGTCACCTACGGTTGTTTTGTTAGCATATTTAAATAAAAATTGATTTAGAGGAGGGGGTAACGCTTTGATGGCATCTTATATAGCTACTGCTCTTTTGGATACTAAAACCTTTGTTTCATTTATTTTGTCCTATTATGGAGACACTCTGAAACTTCCAACTGAGTTGATGTCTTTCTCTATGGATATGGTGACGTTATTGGGAATGAATAAGGATTCGGGCCTCTGGTGCCCCTCGTGTGTGATTTCCATGTTAGGGGTTGAGATGATGTGAGACCTCCTGGATCAAAATATAGAACTCTTTTACATAATACATGGAATGGATATGCTAGTACACTTATAAGAACACATTGATTGCTACAGGCAGTGAGTGAGTTTCATGACACCTGGTGGGAGTTGTCCGGTTTTTCGGGGAGAATGGGATCCTCGATCGGGCCACACATTACCTATACTCCTAGATATGTGAAGTCATATCATCCAATTATCATTTATATCACTATAAGATGATGGTATTTCCCCTGAAGGTGTGATACCTCATGTAGTGAATGAGTTTTTGGAGGTATTCCCTGATGATTTCCATGTTTTCCCCCAGTTCGTGATGTGGAGATTTCAATTGATCTGGTACTGGGAAAACAGCTGATATCACTTCCCTCTTATCGCATGACCCCCACCAAGATGAGAAAAATAATGATACAGCTGGAATACATATAAAAATTAATAATAAATACACCTTCCAAAAAATAGATGATTTTTCTGAGCAGTTGATGGGGAGAAAGTGCTTCTCACAGAGAGACATGTGTTCAGGGTATTATCAACTCTGGGTCAAGAAGTCAGATATCCCAAAGACAGCCTTTCGAAGTAGGTACATCCACTTTGAGTATTTGTTCATGCCCCTTAGATAGACCAATGCTTCAGTGGTCTTTACGGACCTCATGAACAAAGTGTTCAATCAATATTTTGATTCCATCATTGTGGACTATTTTTATTCTTCAGGTATGGGTCTTGGGTGTGTGCTTATGTAGGATGATCACATGGTGGTGTATGACTCTCAACAACTTTGACCACATGAAAATAACTACCTGACCCAAGACTTGTAGTTGGAAGTGGCGATTCATTCTTTGAAGACTTGTTGTCACTACAATTTTTAGGACAATTTTGTGGCCGACACTGATCAAAAATGTTTTGCATATATCTTCATGAAGAAGGACCTCATCATGTGGTTGTGTCATTGGATTGAGTACTTGTAGGGTTTCAACATTGACATTGTCTATACCCCATACATGGTTAATGTGGTGGCCGGCACATTGAGAAGAAGACATATAGTTCATGAATTGAGGGAGTCCAATGATTAGTGGACTTTGACGTGGCTCTATTCACAGATGCATTTAGAGAATAGGGAACATAGTGGAGGTGGGTTCTTGGTGAGCATCTAGTTGACACTGTCACTGTTAGAGTTTATTTGGCGAGAACAACCTAGTGATGAGATTTTACAGTGGTGGAATTAATTTCTTCATAGTGGGGAGACATCCAATGATTGGTTGTCATATCCTGAGGGTATACTTTCCTTTACTGACCATTCATTGGTGTCATTATCATTTTAGAAGGTGGTGATGGAGGGTATCCACACGTCTCAGTGGTTTGTCCATCCATGTTCCACCATGATGTATTATGATGTACATCAGTAGCTTTGGTGTCCTGGTATGAGATGAGACATATAGTACATTTTGTCGAGATGTTACCCATTCCAGCATGTGAAAGAATTGAATCCAAGTCCCATCAGTTTTCTCTAGCCATTACCCATTCCTACCTGGACATGGGATGAGGTCTCCAAGAAATTTATTGTTTGATTTCCTCGTACACCTCTGGGTAAGATTTCAATTTAGGTGGTGATTGATCATTTGACCATATCATCCCACTACATTTTGATAAGAGATATAACTAAAGTGGATGTGTTGGGTTGGTTGTATCATCATGAGGTGGTGAGACTCCTTGGTGTCCTATCAGCATTTTCCTCTGATAGAGACCCTTGTTTCACTTCTCAGTAATGGGAATGCCTTCAAAAGGCCTTGCCTCTTATATTAATATGAGCATGGCCTATCATCCCTAAATGGATGGTCATACAGAGTGGGTGAATCCAATTTTGTAGGACATGCTCTATGCATGTGTCTTAGACTTTGGAGGTTCCAAGGATAACCATTTGGTGCTGGTTGAGTTTTCTTATAATAACAGTTACCAATCATCAATTCAAATGGATTCTTTTTCAGCTCTATATGGTCGGCCTTCTCAGCCCCCTATGTGATGGCCTGATGCAAGTGAGATCTCAATACTGGGGCCGAGTCTGTTGTAGGAGACATCTGAGAATGTAAAATTAATCCAGAAATGATTTTCGATAGATCAGATTCGTCATAAATCATATACTGGCCAGAGGAATTGAGACATAGAGTATTCTGTGGGTGACATGGTATTCTTGAATGTAGCCCTTTGATTGGGCCATCGTCGATTGTGGAATCAAATGAAGCAGATGTCGTGGTATATTAGGCCCTTTGAGATCACCAAGAGTATTGGAAATGTGGCATAAAAGTTGGATTTACCTTCTTAGTTGACATCTATCCTTGAGGTTTTCTACCTCTCCCAGTTGATGAAATACCATTCGGATTTGTCCCATGTGCTAAGTTGTGAAGACCTTGAGGTAGAGCATGAATGGTCTATTGTTTAGTGGTTGGTTCTAATAGTGGAATCCCCATAGAAGGTGCTTTGAGAGAAGTAAATTCTGTTATTCTAGGTTCATTGGAATCATGGGAATGATACACAAGAGACATGGGAATGAAAGTCAGGGGTTGAGGAAGAGTAATAGTTCTTATTTTCCAATGAAGCTTTCAGTTGACTTTCTGGGGTGGGAAGTCATTCATGGTGGGGAAAATTGTCACATCAATGAATTATTTTTAAAGATAAATTACATTTTTTTTCTATTAATGCTTTGTTTTTGGGGATTCCCATTTATTGGTGGAAAAGATTAGTTTTTATGATTTGGTCCAAACTGTGATCCCATTTCATGATTTATATACCAATTTTGTTTCTTTTATAAATATTTCAGTTTTTTTATATTTTTCACCCTTTCCAATTCTTAAATGGCCTACCCTGACCTATTAACAACACCATTTAAATTTGGGCCTGTAACAGCCCAAACATTCATTTATAGAAATATTTTTTTATATAATTAAATGTCATTTTATGGTTATATATAATATGAACTTCTTTGGTGATTTGATTTTCGATTTTAAAAAACCATTATGAATTGTGATCGTTGCTAATATATCCATTGAACATTGATCACGTGATTAGTATAAATATAGGGGTTTAACAAATCCATTTTACTTACCCAAAGGAATTGATGGCCTCATCCAGTGGACTTACCCCGTATGAAGCCCATTTTTTAGAGCTCAGAAAGGATTTGGCGTCATTGTGCTTCACTCTTGACCAAGCCCAATCCGAGATTGAATACGTTATGCTCGAGCAGAACCGCCTACAAGAGAAGTGGATGTTGATTGAGATTACCACTCGAGCAATGTTATCCAAGCAGCCCCAAGAGTCGGTCACCATCGCACACCTTACCCTTCAGTCTTGTGTAGGTTTTATAAGGGGTTATGTAACTAGAAACATTCACAATTAATATGTGGGTTATTTTTGTATATAATAATGAATATACATTAGTTTTTTTATTGTTACTTTGGAAGTAATTTGTAATGTAAAAATAGTATTTTTAGTTAATATCCAACAAAGAAATCTATTTTAATGAGCTGATGGAATTTTTAATTAAATAATATTATTATAAAATATTATTATTAAATTAATTTTTTTAAATATAATTGATTATATAAATTTATGAAAGCAAATGTAATTTTTATTAATGTTTGAAAATAGTTTTTGTCAAAACCCATGAATTTTTGTTAAATGTCGGTTTTTATTTTAAAAGTAAAAATTCACATATTTAAATAATTATTTAGACAAAATGAATATTATTTTTGGAATCAGGATTTTGAATTTATCCACCAGTGAATTTTTTATAATTTTCTAAGAGATTCGATTATTTGCGTAAAAATTAAATATCGTTTTAATATATAACGTGTTTTATGACATCATAATGACCCAATAGTAAAGTAATAAAATAATAAAAACATTATGTTCGTCCAATATATGTTTTCAAATTAAAATAATTTTCTTTTAGATTTGTTATATTTATTTTACAAATCTTTTCTGGACCCTCGCAGACTTATAAAACATTTTGTCTTTTTAAATTGTTTTCCTTGAGAGTGCGACTCACCTCCACATAAGCAACCCTATTATATTATGATGTTCATAAATTTCCTTATAAAATATTTTTTTTCCACTCCCCTTTGGGAAAATCCATGGGAAAAAACCATGTGTTGGTTTGTGGTATTCATTAGTTTCATGTGAGGTGTCCCAAACCTAAATAATAAAGAATTATCTCTCATTTCATATATAATCCCACCCATGATCCCACATCCTCTTTACTCAGAGCCTTTTGAGTTAGACCAAACCCATCCATCATCTCTACAAAATCCTCCCAAGGTTCCCGAATCTCCCAATAAGCCTCTCTCAAGACTCTCCCAAGCATTTGGGATCATACTTCTATGTAAGGGATTTCTTCCTTTATCATTTTTGAATACATGGAATAATAATAAAATAAGGGGAGACCTTATTTTATTTGGAGAGTTTTTTTGTGTGAGGTAATTTTGGGAGAGAGCTCTATTATCTATTGAAGAACCTCATCTTCAACGAAGAACACCAACTCTCTGATGAAGAACGCCGACCCGCCAGCCCGATTTCTTTATCCTCTTCTTCCTCTGCGACAAGGGAGGAGACACTGACGACGATGGAATCGACACCATCATATGTGGTGCTTGACAACCGCGAACTTCCATCGAGGTAGGGGTGTGTTTATGAATGAGAAACATTGTTTTCTTTCCATGTTATTGGTTCTCTCAGAACCATTTTCTATCAAACTAATGCAGAAGGAACCAGACGAAACTAACACGGTCCGATTCCTCCTCTGTTCTTGTTGTATGGTGTTCTCCAATCGTTCTTGAGCGGTGAATCAAGGAATGTTTTTGGAGATGATCGGAGGCCCGGAAACATCATAAACGGCTTCAGAACAATGTGATGACCTAGAAGCGGATGTTTTGTAGCAAATAGATCATCGGAATAAAGAACGAACGCCTCAGAAGACGTGCTGGCCATAAGCGTCATTTCTAGAAAATTCCAGAATACACGGCATGTCCTTCCAAAGCACACACCGTTTAGTACAAGAATTTAGAGGCAGAAGTAACGGACATTAGAAGAAGTGACACACGGCATGTGACACTGGTCACACAACATGTAAAGTCTACATAGTTTGATAGAGGATACTTCGATGGACATGGCGTGTAATTAAGGAAAATACATAGACTCGGATAGAAATACAAGGCCACGAGTCATGGCGTGTATTATATTCATAGAAAGGTAGAAGAGGCTTTGTGAGGCTCGTCGTGTAATCTGGGAGATACACAGACACTGGCAGAACCACACGGCCACGAGGCACTGCGTGTACTACCACCATCATGGTAGAAGTAGCATCGCGAGGCACATCATTTAATCTGGGAGCTACATGGAAACCGGAAGAACCACATAGCCAAGAGGCACAGTGTGTACTACCTTCACCATGGCAGAAGCGGCTTCGTGATGACTCAATGTGTATTCCGGAAATACATGGACACGGGGTGGAGTACACGGGCATGTACTCCACCACATGGCCAGGCATGGCCAGTGCACATGGAACAGACCCTAGAGGTTTAGACACAGTGTGTAACCATAATACACACCATGTATTTACTTATCTACATGACCAGCCCTGTGACACGGGCCGTATCACATGGGCAGTACCCGGTATCTGGTGACACGATGTGTATCGCTTACCTACACACCGTGTACTTTTGAAAAATGGCTTGGTCGTCTTGTTCTCCGTGACGTGGGAATGTTATGCTTGGTTTTTCCCCTATGACGTGGGACAGAATTTTAGGATACATATTCTCTGGACATCATGACAATTGATGTATCGTTCATGGAATCAAGGGGTGGACCCTCCCGGAATCGAGCGTGCTGTGTGCGAGAACCCTAGAGATGGCTGCGACTATGATGGAGATGACGACTATACGTGGATCCTACGTGGGTTCAACAGCGGGGACGACTGTACATGGATCCTCTGTGGGTTCGGAAGTGATGATGAATGTATATGGATCCTACGTGGGTTCGGCAGCGATGGTTACTGCACATGGATCCTATGTGGGTTCGGCATCGACGAATTATGTACATGGATCCTATGTGGGTCTGGCAGAGGATATGCTTTAGAGTCTACATATATCATCTCCACCCATCTTTGTGAATATTATACCTGTGTGAGCTGAGTCTTGACATTCAATCATTATCTACGGTATGATTGACTTGATTTCCTGTGTGTATTGGGTTGTTCTTTCTTGTGTGGACTGGGTTGTGCTTTCCTATGTGGACTGGGTTGTACTTGGTCTTGGAAGTTGGAGCCGAACTGGAATTTTTGACTTAGGTATATGTATGGGCATATACCTAATTAGTGTTGGATGATACTTCATATTTGTATCTTTTCTTTGGGGTTTTTTATTTGTGGATACTGGGAGGCCTTCGAGGGTCTTGGGGTCCCTACTGAGTATCGTATACTCAGCCCTATACGGGCTATGCCCTCACTACGTTGTGTTGGTTGCAGACGACGGATAGCGCTGATCGTGATAGAGGATTGTGGAGTGGGACGGTACCCGGAGGTGGACTATCAGGCAAGACATATTCAGAGCGGATGGCCGGGCCCGAGGAGCCGACGAGGCTATCTGTACCCAATCATCAGGTGGGAATTGTGGTGGATGACTTGGTGGTTTCTGCTTTACTTTTTAGCTATTGTACTTTCTTTTCTCAGTTGTACTGTACTTTCTGTTGGGTTTGCATACTGGCCCATTCACTTTCCAGCACTTACATTTGTACTCAGTTTACATAGTGTTTACTTCTTCTTGCGTACTCTGTGGTGTTTTTTTCCTTATATAAAGGCAATGCCTTCCCTTTTATCGGGATTTACGCCTTTGGTGCTATTCTCCAGCCCCTGGCCTACGTATGGAGGTCTTGGGGTAGTCATGGCATGGGCCCCAAGGATGGGTCATGATAAGTCACCCCTTTCTCCCTCATCAACCATTTTTTAGTGTTCTTATTTCACGCCGTTATACTGCTGAAATTACACAATGATTTTCCAATCCAATGTAATTGTGTAGTGAATACCATGCCCATTTATCAATAATGTGTATTCACTCTTATGCGCATTTACTTGTTTATTATAATGCTTCATGTATGTATTCCACATTACTTTATTGAGGAATAAATAGTGATGATTTATTTCATGTTCTATGATCCATGTGTCACACATTTGAATGAAATGAAATGTTTAAGAATGGTGCACCCTGATAGCGATCCAATTCATTGGTTAAAGTAGAGTATCACGATATGCCAGGTGCAATTAGTTTTTATTCATGCTAATTCAAGTGCAATGAGGTTTTACTCGTGCTTCATGTGCAATGAGGGTTTACTCATGCCCCATGTGAAATGATCTGTGAATCTTGCTAATTCGTTGTTAAATGTTGTTGCCACATTTCCATGTTATGATTATCATGCTTTATCATACGTTTATGTTCATATTTATCATATTCCCCATTGATATTCCTATTCTCTAACATGTACTATATCCCTCATGTTTTTTCATGTTTATTTTTTTCTGGGCTTTATAGCTCTCCCTTAACTTATGCATGACCTCAGGTTATCCCATTCAATGCTAATAACGAGGGAAGGTAGTGGTCATGTAAAAAACATTCAACAAAGATGTTGTGTGTTTTATGTTCTATGTTGTTATATAATGTTCCTAATCTCCAAATACACTAGACCACTTGATCATCTATGTAGTATCAAGTGATTATTTTATGAAATAAATCAGTTGTATGTGTGTAATAAAAATAAGGGTTGTTATAGTTTGCATCAAATGATAGGTTCAGTTATTTATGTGATTAGGATTTGAAAACCCTAGTGAATCCTTAGAGACAAGGCTATTTATAATAAAAACATCCATATGTTTTGGTGGGTATTTAGTAAATTTTTATCAAGAAAATACATCCTTGTCTGGACATGAGCAGGTTGAGGAGGGTCTTTCACAGATGTACCTAGGGGTGAAAACCCTGAAAAAGAGTTACGGGCTTGATCTGATGTATCTGGGTACACAAAATGGGGCCTCGATGCACTCTTGGATACAAAACTATCGAGGTATATGCATTGGTAAATTCAAAATCATAGTATGAAACATTATTAAGGGAATTTAAAAAATGTCATTAAGATTATATGTTAGAAAGTTGATCCTGAATAGCATAGATTGAAGCCTATGGATTCATAATTTAAGGAAATTAAAGTTATTTATAAGTCATCAGTTTTTTCATTGGATTACCCTTTTTGTTTTACCCCTAAATTTCATATTATTCCATCCAATGTTCGGTAATAGGAGGACTCGGGAAAACAACCGATGTAAATATCAATGTGATGATTGTGCTAATGAGATGCCCAATCTGATGGGAGTGGGAATAACAAACAATTTCATAGTTCTCTCCATGTTAACTCAAGTTTGAATAAAAACATGGGTCATGAGGAATTTTCAACTCCCCTAAGAAATAACATGATTCTATCGAGAGCTTCATGATACAAAGGCCACCAACTTTTAATGGATCGTATGATCCCTCAATCACTGAACAATGTATCAACTCCATTAAAAAGATCTTCTCCACCTTTCAATGTTCCAAAAAAGAGAAGGTTCATCTAGCTGCTTATCATATGGAAGGTGAATCCGATCAAAACTGCACGTTGATCAAATATACGAAGCCTGAGGAAGATATCAAGGCATAGGAATGGATGTATTTTCCAAAGACGTTATTCGATAAATATTTTTCTTGAACCCTCCATCTTAAGAAAAAAAGGAATTATTTTCCCTCATGAAATAATCCAATGAATCTATCGAATCATACAAGGAAAACATCAAAAGTCATGCATGATATGCCTCCGTCATTTTTGTTACTCTCAAATGAAAGGTTTACCACTTTTTTAGTGGGATGAAACCTAGCCTCCAGAAAGTGCTGTTGATCCGTGACTTCGACGACTATGATGAAATTGTCTAATGTGCCCTCATGGTAAAAATAGAGAATAGAAAATCTCAAGGGTATCATGGGAATAATAAGAATAATGTGTAATTTTATTCTTGTAGTCCGACGGATAAAACCAATAGTTCTAAGAAGTTCCATCACCCCACTTTCCAATGTTGAGAAAAGAATAACCCCATAAATTGCATGAAGGCGGTGAAGAAATGATTTATGTGTGGAAGAGAAGGGAACTTAGCTATTACATTTTGAAAATAAAAACTTGTGACTACAAAATAGGGGGAAATGCTTCGTTCGAACCTCAACTTGTCTTTAATTGATACAAATGCCAAAAAAAAACAGGCATCCTAAAAATTAGTTCCCTAATCCAAGGACATTCAAAGGCAACCGACAACCTCCAAGGCACCAAGGGAGAGTGTTTTCCATCACTACTACCGAAGTGAACCCCGACAATGAATTTGTGACCGGTACACTAGTTATTTTTCAAGAATAGAGAACATATTTTTTGATTTAGGTTCTACCCATTATTTTATATCCCAAATGTTTAGTAGAACAATCCCAACACCACCACAAATCTTGGAAGTAATGATGTCGGTGAGTATGACAAATGGGGAAATAATTGTATCCCGCAGATATAACTCCTCACCTATCATAATATTTGGATTGAATATCCCCGGTGAACATCATAATACTCCCTCTGGTAGAATTTGATTCAATTCTTGGCATGGATTGTATTTCTATATATAGAGCCAACATAAATTGTTGTGAGAGGGAAAACACTCTCCAGGTGGTGAATTGACCCCCAATTATATACAAGTTCAAGGAGGAAGATGAATCTTATTTAGCAACATAATCTAAAGTGTGGATATTGCTTCCCTATGAGCACATGTATATGGCTTAGATTATTGTGTATAAAGAGGCAACCATCCTTGAAGATGTGCCTATTGTGAGGGAATTTGATGAAGTGATTATCGAGGAATTGCCTGGACATCCTCCTATAAGGGATGTTGAATTCTCAATTGATATTATATAGGTCATTTCCAATATCCAAGACCCCATATAGAATGGCTATTTTTGAAGCATGAGGAGATGAAAATACAACAATAGTAGAATCTGGATAATGGGTTTTTACACCAAAGTGCTTTACCATGGGATGCACAAGCCCTCTTCGTCAAGAAGATTGATGGGTCAATCCTCATTTTCATCAATTATCATGAGATTAACAAAATTGAAATAATGAACATGTATCCTCTACCATGAATTGATGAATTTTTTGAGCAGCTGCGTGGAGCACAATATTTTTCCATGGTGTATTTTCAGTCTGGATATTATTAAATATGGGTGAAAAAGGAAGATATCCCAATGTATAGTTTTCATACAAGATAAAGGGAACAATGAAATCATAGTAATGCCTATCGAACTCACTAATGATCTAGAAATATTCATTGACATGATGAATAGATTCTTTATGGATTACTTAGAAATATTCATGGTAGTATTTATATATGATATTATAATATACTCTGAAATAAATGAATGATCATGAAGAGAATCTATGAAATGTACTAGAGATTCGAGGAAGGATAATTTCAATGATAAGTATAGAAAGTGCGATTTCTGGTTTAATGAGGTATCATTCTTAGTCCATATCATCACATTTAAAGGGATATCCTTAGATCCCTCCAAAAAAAATGCAATTGAGGGATGGATGAGGCCATCGTTGATAATGGAAATTCATTGCTACTTGGGGTTTGCAGGATATTATCGACGATTTATGAGAAATTTTTCACGATGTTCTAACCCTCTTACCATGGTAACTCAGATGGGATTAAAGTAATCTTGGAGTGATGAATGTGAATAATGATTCAAGGAGTTAAAAAACAGGTTTATCACTGCGCTCGTGCTCATTTTACCCACAAGTGGAGAACGTTTTTTGGTATTCAGTGATTCTTTGAAGAAGGTCATGCGTTGCATGTTGATTCAAAATGGAAAATTAATTGCCTATGCTTCATGGAAATTGAATGTTCATTATTAGAATTAACCATCACATTATTTGGAGTTGGATATAGTGATATTCACATTTAAAATTTAACAGCATTATCACTTTGGAGTGACCTGTGAAATAAATACAGACCAAAAAAACCCCAAGTATATATTCACACAGAAAGAGTTGAAAATTCACCAATGAAGATTGTTAGAGATAATTAAATTCTATGACTTCTCAATCCATTACCACCATTGGAAGGTGAACAAGGTGGCCGATTCTCAAAGTAGAAAGGACCCATCAATGCTAACATTTATGTGAATTGAGAAGGACCCAATATTCTTAGATTTGATGAAGATGGACATGGGAATCGTAAATAAGGGAACATCACTAATCCTTTCACAAATGATTGCTCAATGATATCTCATAGAAAGGCTAAAGGATACTCAAAAGGATGATGTGGGCATTTAGAAGAGAGTGGATGATATCAAAAAAGGGAAATCATCTAAGATCAATGTTAATGAAGCTGGAATTGTTAGATATGGGTGAAGACTATTTGTTCCACAAATTCTGGAGCTGAAGAAGGAAATTTTGGATTATATACATAGATAAAATTTCTTTACTAAACTAGGATACAAAAAGATGTATCGATATTTATGAGAGAATTAACGGTGGGATAATATGAAGAAGGAGATACCTGAGAATACATCAATGTTCCTGGTGTGTCAAAAAGTGAATGCAGAAAGGCATAAGTCTAATGGAATGATGAAACCATTTCCAATACCAGCATGGAATTGGGAGAACATCACCATGGACTTTGTAAACAGACATCTAAAGACATCCAAAGGAGACAATGCAATCTGTGTTATTTTTGATCAATTTATAATGTCTGGACTCTTTATTTCAATTCGGGAGGATTTCTTATTGGATCAACTAGCACAAATATATATCAGTGAAGTGGTATGGCTATATGGAGTAGCACTATATATTGTATTCAATAAATCCAATATTCTCCTCTAAGTTTGGGAATAGTCCTAAACATGCTCTGGATACTAAACTAAACATCAGTATGGTAAATAATTCTAAAACTGATGGCTAGTCTGAGCGAACTATCCAGACATTGAAGCATATGTTAATTTCAGGTTCAATGGACTTCAAAAGAGGGTGGGACCAACATCATCCACTGGTTGAATTATCCTACAATAATAGTTTCCCCTAAAGCATCTTAATGGTACCTTATGAAGCCCTATATGGGAAGAGGTGCAGAACACTTAAATGTTGTGATGATGTCGGTGAGCGTAAGCTACTAGGACCATAAATGGTCATAGAAATGGCAGAGAAGCTGAAAACCATTCAGCAGCATATCAAGGCAGCCCAGATTCAACAGAAGTGATATAAAGATTACCATCGATGAGACATTGAGTTTAATGTTGGATACATGGTATTTCTATGCATATCACTATGGAATATGTTCATGAGGTATTGAAAATAGAATTTAAATCCTAGGTACATCGGCCCCTTTTCGATTCTTGATCATGTTGGGGTTGTGGCCTATCGACTAGCACTTCCACCTACCAAGGCCAATGTACTTGATGTCTTTCATGTATACCTCTTAAGGATGTACATGCCATACCATTAACATGTACTATCATCATTGATAGTATAAGTAGAGGATGATATTTATAACGAGGAGCAACCGGAAAAGATCTTAAATCATTGAGAAAAAGTTCTACGAAATAAGAAAATTCTCCTTGTCAATGTGTTGTGTAGAAACCAAAATTATGAATAAGTGACATGAGAATTGGAAGAAGTGATAAATCAAGCACACCCACACCTGTTTTATTGTGGGAAAATCAAATTTTGAGGGTGAAAATTTTTAAGGGGGGATTATTGTAATGATCAAAGCATTCATTAATGGAAATTCCTAATTATCTAATTAAATGACCTTTTATGATATATATAGTGTGAAATTCTTTAGTTTTATGTTTTTATATTTTAAAATTCCATTATTAATTGTGACCATTTCTAATATAGTCATTGATCAGTGATCACATGATTAGTATAAATATAGGGCTTTAAGAAATCAAATTTACTCAGGCAAAGGAAGCAATGACCACATCAAGTAGAATTCCCCCATATGAAGCCCATTTTTTGGAGCTCAAAGAGGATGTGGCATCATTGGGATTCAATCATTAACAAGCCCAAGCCGAGATTGAAAACGTTAAGCTGGATTTCATCCTCCTATGAGAGATGTGGAAGTTGATAGAGATTACCACCTGAGAAATGTTATTTGATCCACCCCAGGAGTCATTCACCATAGAAAACCTTACCCTTCAGTCTTATGTGGGTGTCATAAGGGGTTTTTTAGAATGACATTAGAACTATTAATATGTGCAATATTTTTTAATATAAAAAGAATATACATTCATTTTATTATTGTTACTTTGAAAATAGTTTAACATGATCAAATAGTATTTTTAGTTATTATTCAAATAAGAAATCTATTTTGTTGAATTAATATATTTTTAAATTAAATATTATTTTTATAAAATATTTATATTAAATTAATATTTATTAAATATAAATGATCGTATAATGTTTTAAATGAAATTGTAAATTTTATCTATGTTTAAAAACTGTTTTTGTCAAAACCCAAAAATTTTCGGTAAATGTCGGTTTTTATTTTAAAAGTAAAAATTCACATAATTGTAAAATAATTTAGATTAAATTAATATTATTTTTGGAATCATGATATCGATGATATCCAATAGTGAATGTTTCATAATTTTCTGATATAGTTAAATTTTTGGGTAAAAATTAAATACTGTTTAAATATATAACGTGTTTTATGACATCAAAATGACATAATAGAAATGTAATAAAATACTATAAACATTTTTTTCTGCCAATATATGTTTTAAAATTAACATGATGTTATTTTATATTTGTTATATGTTTTTAAAAAAAAAATTTTGGACCCTCGAAGACTTATAAAACATTTTGTCTTTTTAAATTGTTTTCCTTGATATTGTGACTCACCTCCACATAAGAAAACCAATTATTTTAAGTTTTCTGGCCAATGACCTTATAAAATATTGTTTTCTACTCCACATTGGAAAAAACCATGGGAACAACCATTATATGGTTTTTGGTATTGATTAGCATAATATGAGGTGTCATAAACCAAAATAATAAAGAATTCCCTCACTTTTCCTATATAAACCCACTGAAGATCCCACATCATCTTCACTCAAACCCTTTGTAGTTCAACCATCCCATGACCTTAGTTATCTATAATCCTACCAAGGTGCCCCAAGATCCCAGGAATCCCCTCTCAAGCCTCTCCCAAGCCTTTGGGATCACACTTCCAAGTAAGGGATTTCTTCCTTTCTCATTTTTTTCTAATTTTCCATAAGTTGTTATGCCCTTTTGTTTTCAATTAAAAATGTTGGGGTATAATTTAACACCACCCCCATACATCCCTATTTATGTTTTTATTATGGGAGACCCATTTATCAATCATTAATGCCTCTCTTGTACACCAATTACCATGCCGAAATTCCATGAGTGATTTTTCTCTCCTCTTTTCATCAAAGTAATTCTTTTGAATTATGCATCTAAATTCCATTATGTTTTTTGGGACAAGTATTATATATGACCACTTACTGTAAATTTCATTTAAATATTATGAGACACCCCTTTATATACCATAATTTTTTTAGAGTTCTGATTTCAAATCATTATGCTCCCGAAATTGAACTACGATTTTCCAAGCCTATGTAATTGTTTAGTGAATACCATGATCATTTATCAATCCAGGGTATTCACATTTATGTACATTAACAAAATGATTATATATATTCATGTATGTATTCCACATCACCTTATAATGGAATAAATGATGATAATTGATTTCTTGTTTTATGATCCATGTGGCACACTTTTGCATGAAAAAAAATGTTTAAGAAGGGTGCGTCCTGACAGCGCTTCAATGCATTGGGTAAAGTATTGTATCATTATACATCATGTGCAATGATTTTTTACTCATGATAATTCAAGTGCCATGAGTGTTTACTCATTCTTTACGTGAAATAAGGGATTAATCATACTCCATATTTAATGAGACTTGGCTCATGCTAATTCCATGTTATATGTTGTTTCCACATTTCCATGTTATGATTATCATGCTTTATCATGCCTTTACGTTCATGTGTATAATGTGCTCCATTGTTATGACTATTTTATAACATGTATTATTTTCTTCATGTAATTACATGTTTATTACATTATTGGGCTTTATATATCACCCTTTTTTATGAATGTCCTTAGGTTATCCCATGCAATTCTATGTACGAGGGAATGTAGTGGTCATACAAAGGAAGTTTTCAACAAAGATGTTGTGTGTTTTATGTTCTAAGATGTTATGTAATATTCCTAACCCTAAAGAAACTAGACCTCCCAATCTTCTATGTTGAATCATGTAAAAATTTGATTTAATAAATCAGGTTAATGTGTGTAATAAAAAGAAAGGTTTGTTATAGGTCCATTTATGAATTCAAAATAATGGTGGATTTGGGTCTTTCATTAAAAAATTAGTCCAGCCCTAAATCCCATTTCACGTTTCTTTTAAAATTTGTCTAATTAATAAAATGTTCAATTTTAAATATTTTTAAGTGATTCTACCTCTACCCTAAGCCCATAGAACCCATAAGCATTCCCATTATCTTTCTCTTCTCTTTGGACCTCGTATTCATCACAATTTAGTGTAGAACATCATAGGGATTATCAAATCGAATATATTTGAAGATGTAATGTATTTCATTCATAAATATATTAATTAATACTCTTTTTACTCCATTGCAGTTTTTAATTTGTCTCGTCCTCCTCTTATTAGAACCAAAAATCCATGGGATCCCTCCTAGTAACTCAAAACATCTTTGGAGCCCCCTTTGATGGGGGATTTGGTGGAGGAGCTTCAATAAATTTCAAGTAAGTGTCTGTCCTCCTTAGTTCCTCCCATTTCTATGAATTTTATTTCATTATCATTAATTATACCAATGACTAGGGGAAGGGTATTTAATCTAGGGTTTATCCATGGGTATTCATGGTAAATTATTATGGTTTTAGGTTCGATCTAAGTCTCTCTTGGTGCAGTGGTGGTGCCAGTTGATTTTCACACGGTGATCCAAGGTTTTCATTTGATTTGGTAGTTGATTCATTTTTGTATGAAATATTTGTGGCCCAGATACTGTGTTTATGGTATTTTTATTTCTATGTTATTTTAACGATTCTTCAAAAATTGATTTTAGTGGCAATTATAAACGAAATGAATTTTAAGTGCCAATTTTTGTTGAAATTGGATATTTTTTTATATAAATCATTTGTTAGGTAATTAAGAGATACCATAAAATTATTAAGTTGATTTTATTGAACTATATTAGGGATGAAAATAAGGTTTTTAATGTTTATCCACTTTGGTTGTTTCTGTGAAAATGGGTTTTAATGGTGTTTGTAAATAATTTGATGTTTCAGTGCCACTTTTGTGTAAAAATGGACGTTTTTCAAAGTTATCACTTATTGTTTAACACGAGGAAACCCTATAAATGATTTTTTTTTGTTTTAATTAAAATTTATTTGGGGAATATTTACTATTTTGGTAACCTAAAAGTGTGCACATAGTGTACAAGTGCAGTTCATAAGGGGTTTTGTGTGCAAATAAATACGGGATTTTGAGAAATTGTTTCATTAAAAATTAAAGTGTTTTTTGGGTATTTTAAGAAATATAAAAAGTGATAGATACTTTTATGGGTGTAAGTGACCAATAGTGTTTTTTACTTAAAATTGAATCTTTTTTTCATGATGAAATTATTAGTGCATAATGTGGGAAGCCAAGGTACCTAGGTGGGGCGGATGTGTACTTGTACGGCAGGAGGACCGGATGTGTTTTTTCAATTTTACACCAAGGATTTGGATAATGAAAACTCTAAATAAAATATTTGGATGGTTATTTGGGACCACTAGGTTATGGGTATGTTCCCTACTAGTGTATCGTGCATGAGAACATATTTTAGTATGGTTACTTTACACTAAGGTACGAGGTGCATGGGGCCCAAGACTATCTAGTGCCTAGGAGAGTTCTCAATTTTTTTTTCTCATTGTATTTGTGGTATTTGACCTTGTATTGGGGTATTTTTGGTATTAAATTATATCATATAACATTTATAATTAAATGTGTTAATTTTATGAAAAATTTAGCTTGAAAACTGTTTTCAATTAAATTATTCAATCCATTGAATTAATGACAGCTCTTCATTTCATATTAAAACTACATTCTTTTTCACATTGTATTTCATGATATTTGAAATCATTGGGTGTATTCTTATTGAGAATAGTATAACACCCTACAAACAACCCATGGGTGTAAGTAGACTTTATTATGCTTGTTTCAGGTAATGGTACGGTAATGGGTGATGGCGATTTAGGGTGTTAGTTCTCATCCTTGTTTTAGAGTTGAGGATACGGTTGGTGGGTGATGAATCCTTGTCATCTGGAGTCATTGGGGATGTGATGCTATTGTATTTACATTTATTTGTACTACTTGTATTGTATTTAAACCAATGTAATCAGTTATGGTTTTTTCTTAAGAGTTGTTTGGATAAATAATTACATATTTATAATATGGATTGTTTTTAATGTTTATTTTTTTAATACTCAGAAAAATCATTCCCAACCCTAAATTATTGATAACTAAGAACTTCTACTAGCACATGGGGGTAGGTAATGCCTTCAATGCCTTGACATGGGTCGGGATTGGTTCCGATAATAGTGTCCACCAGATTCAGTTCGTGACATGATGACTCTCATGCCATCAATTGGGGTGATGTCAATGTCAATGATGATGCGAACTTCTGGGAGAGGCCTATTGAGATCCAAGACTGCAAGGATAAGTTGTTGTGTGGGCATGATACCCCCTAGTTAATATCTTGTGGCATCATGGTGGTGTGGAATAGAGTACATGGTAATGTGAGTAGGTAATTTTTTCTTCGTACCTCGAGTAGTGTAATGTTTAGGTATTCATTCATAATGTTGATCATTTAGTGGTCATAAGACCATTTCCATTAAAGAGATAAATTTATCTTGTTTCATGTTTTGGATTGCTCTATTTTGAGAGGTATCTCCCCCGAGAGAGTGTTTAAGAAATGTTTCTGGTTGTTGTGTGGTTTAACATTATACTATTTGTAAAGCGAATGAGATCTTATTGAGGCGAGAGTCTAGAGATATTTCTCAAAAAGTGGCTGTTTTGACATACCCATTTTTGTTTCTTATCGAGGATGGGTTTTGATTTTCAATGATAATAATGTTTTTATAGGTATTTAATTTAATGTCTTGGAACTATTTAGCTCATTCCTTTTTGAAAATGTGGCGTCTGAAGTGTTTTGTCTGGTCAAGATTAATTATTTCTAACACTTCCAAATTTCTAGTTCTTTGAATAAATTTTCTAGTTTTCTGAACAATCTAATTAGTGAGTCTCATTGGTGAGTCATGTTAGTGACATACATTGGTGAGTCACATCGGAGAGTTTAATTTTTGAGTCATATAAATACCTAGAGATTTCAAGGAATTTTTTTACTTAATTTCTTTGGGATTTTACAAGAATGTAGTTTCTAACGTCACCTGATTCTGAGGCCAGATGTGCCCGAAATAAATTTTCAAAATTTAGCTTGGGTATGTTCAGTGAACGAATGAGTGGGTTCTTCTAACTCTTAATCTGGTGCTCGGAATCGAAATCCGAGGGCACCGATGAAACCACAACACCGGTAATTGCTTAAGAGGACCATTACCAACGATTTGTTTGCTCGGGAGGAGTTGTTAAACATTTGTGGAACAATTTTTTATTAATTCATTATCCTAGTTGTTATATCAAACATGGGGTAGTTAGGGTGGGAACCACCAGCCCCTAACTACCCATGAGAGGATTAAAGGTGAGGTGGGGCCCACACGAGCCCCCACCTTTTCACTTTCCCCAAAACTCTTTAAAACCCCCCTCTTTAATTTTGTAACTCATCTTAAATTGAGTAACCTCCCATTTCCACTCTCTCTCCATTAACTATCACCAACACATGGCTTATTTAATTAATTAAACCTATTCAATTAATTAACTAAGTGTTTTGAATTTTGAAATAAAATACTTGTGTTAATAAAATAATAGCAAGAACCTATTATTTTACGTTGACACATTTTGTGTGGGGAGAAAAGGGAAACAGCTCTTGTGTAAAAGAAGGAGGAAGTTCCTCTTGGGTGGAAGAACATCATATTCTCTGTGAAGAACAGTTTTTCTCTGATGAATAACATCGACCTCTCAACTTAGAACAACTCAGTGCCCCGGATTCATCCGTTTTATTCATCCTCCATGATAAGGGAGGAGTCACCGACCACGGTGATCATCTCCAACGACAACGGACCTTCCTTCTTCATCACCGCAACAAGTGAGGAGATTTCGTTTCCTCCTTGGACGCACCCCGACATCCACGAAATCTATGTCCGACCCCCGTTATGCCATTCTCCGTGACACCCGACGTGCGACGTCAAATATTCAGGTAGAGGTTTTGTCTTTACATTCGGATTTTATTTGGACGTTCTTTGACAATATCATCCACCTGTTATCAAAATAACGGAGGCGGGTCAGACCGCACAAACACGGAAGAACCTCCTCCCTTTTTTTATTTTGATGGTTATTTTCATGGCTTGAAATGGAAGCAACGCGCTATCGTCGCACCGCGCGGAAACAAGGAGAAATGTGGCGAAGAAGCGCGGCGCCGTCTCGCCGCGCCGAAGAACCACGAAGATGCTGCAGCTAGAGCGGGGCCGTGGCGGAGGGGAGCGGCACCGTCGCGCCGCGCCGGATGAACCAAAGTCGCAGCCTTGGGCCGCGGCGGATATAGGGAGGGCGGCCGGAGCCACCGGTTCTGGAGGGCGGGACCAACTAGTCCCGCGTGGAGTGCACTGGACGGTCGTTACGGCCGGCCAGATCCAGAAACACCGGGGGTCAAACCCCCGGTCAGCGCTGCTGGGCAGACCCCCCACAGGTCCACCGTTTCGTCGAAAGGGGTAGCAGTTTCCCCCCTTCTGCGCTGACGCGGCGCGCGCGGCGCCCGTGCCGGCCTAGACCGGCCGCGCCGGAGGGACCAGCAGCACCGGACCGGGCCGTCGTGCCAGACCGTGCCACGTCGCCCGGGCCGGGCCGCACAAGCCGGGTCGGGCCATGCCCTAGTGGTTTGGACCTAGACCCGGGTCGGGTCGACCAGGTTCGGGCCGACCCATGGGGTCTCGAGCCGGGTCGGTCTGGGCCAGAAACCCCCTTAAACTGGACAGGTTCACTTAGAAGCTCATAAATTAGTCTATGGACCTCCGATCGATGCACCGTCAGTTGCGATATGATCCGTGGATCGAAAAGGTAGTTTTGGTATATTACACTCAAGGTTTCGGAGAACTTTGTGTACGATCGAGTTGGTTCGAACCTGAAACCAACCAGGCCTACGGAGCAGAAACGCTTATAACATGAGCTTCGGACGTCCGATAGACGTGTTGTCGACTTTGTTGGATTCCTCTTGATGAGACAGAACTTTTGGCAGACTTCTCCTGAAGTTTGGACGCAGTTGGATAGTGTCCGGGTTGGGTTGAACCCAAAATCCAACTGGGCCCCTGGAACAGAAAAGCTGATAACATTCAGACCAGACGTCCGTTTGACGAACCGTCAGTGGAGTTGGTGATCACATTGAGAAATGGTCCCTATGAGTATACACTATGAGAGTTTGGGTTACAGTTGAGATAAGGCCGGGTTGGTTCGCACATGAAACCAACCGGGCCCCTAGGACGAAAAGGCCAATAACTCACAGACCGTGCGTCTGATTGACGCGCCATCTGTTGCGTTGAGACCCCTATGATGAGGCGGTCCTTTGAGATACTTCTTCATGGAACTTTGTTATACTTGTAGTATCGACCTGTTGCTCATGGATCAGACCCCTCTCGGAGACGAGCATACGGAGTACGGAGACTGTGTAGCCATCTGAGACATGATGACTGCTTGACCGACTCGACTTGGAGTGAGTCGACTAGCCCAGTTGATGGAGTGCCCCGGTATTTGGCGACAGACCCACGTTGGATGCAGCTCTAGGTAGTTGGCCGCAGACCCACGATACTCGATAGGAGGAGTACCTCTGAAGGCTATTAGAAAGAGCGCCTGGTATTTGGCGGCATCCCCTTAGTGGACGGAGCGCCCGATAGTTTGCAGTAGACCCACGATACTCGATAGGAGGAGTACCTCTACAGTATAAGGTTAGTGACCAGTACCTCGGAGACGTGATAGGATCACTGTACTCATCAGAGACGGAGTTCTTTAGCAGTTACAGTTTCGATAATGAAAATCCTGGTTTGAGCTGTGTCAATGACCTTTGTGTTTATCTCATGATTGAGATGGGTCACTTGATAACTTATGTATATGTATGGGCACATACCAAGGTAGTGGTTATCCATTGATTTCATAAGGTTTGTGTTTTCTCATGATTGAGATGGGTTACTTGATAACTTAGGTATATGTATTGGCATATACCTAAGTAGAGGTTATCTGTTGAGATATTTCTTTGTGGTTATCCATGTTGGATTTAGTGAGACCTTGAGGGTCTCGGGGTTCCTACTGAGTATATTTATACTCACCCCTGCACGGGATATGCCCGCACCTCATTGTGTTCGTTGCAGACGATGGGCAGCACTGACAGAGGCCGAGTGTTCGAGGACTGGATGGTACACTGAGGTGGACCTCACGACGAGTCAGTGTCCGGAGGTGGACTTCACGATGAGACGATACTCAGAGGAGGTTGACGGGAGAGAGCATTGTGGATTATATATGTACCTACCCTTCAGGTAGGATCTGTGGTGGATGATCCTGGAGTTGCGTTATCTGTACCTACCCTTCAAGTAGGATCCGAGGTGGACGTCCTAGGAGCCGCTTCTGTTCTTCCAGTTTCTTGCCTTTTCTATTGTACTATCGTTCTGTTGTAGCTGTACTTTCTATTGGGTTTGTATTCTGGACCATTTACTTTTTATCACTTTCTTTTTTACTTAGTGTATTACTTCCACTTGTACTCTATAGTGTTTTGTTTACTTTTATAAAGGAAATGCCTTCCCAGTTATCAAGATTTACGCCTTTGGTGCTAGTCGCTAGCCCCTGGCCTATGGAAGGCGGGCTTGGGGTAGTCACGGCACGGGCCCCAAGGATAGGTCGTGACAAATTTGTATCAGAGGAGTCAGTTCTGCCGCATAACATAGGACTCAGATATTTTCTTTCTGTGAAGAAATAGTGTTAAGGGTACTGAGTGTGGTTTTCAGTTCAGGGAGACCAGTATTGGTATGGGAGGCCGACGTATCCATACACTAGGACCCTGAAAACTGATTTCCAACATTGTGCACAAAAACACTGATTGCGTGTGTGTTTCCAGAAGTTTTAAAGGTCAGCTCAAACTAGGGAAGCTCACCAGGTATAAATTGTTTGACCGTGTCATGTTTGTTTCTTTAAGGATGCCTCCCCACGGATGACCAGCTAGAGCCCCGAGAGTTGTATATACTGACAGACCACCGAGCGACGTGGCATAAGTACAGGGGCCTATCCCAGTTAAGGCACCAGCGGTACTACCACCTATTGTGCCACCGATGCCGCCAGCCCCAGCAGCAGAGAGTGCACGTCGCTTGAGCGCACTGCACGAGTTCGAGCGCCAGAGGCCACCCAGGTTCAGGGGAGAGACAGACCCACAGGCGGTTGAGGATTGGATAGAGGCTGTGTTGAGAGTCTTCAGGATAGTAGGGATGCCATCAGACTTCATAGTGATCCTTTCTGCCAGCCTCCTTCAGAAAGCAGCAAGTAGATGGTGGAGACTGATGCTCCATAAGTATGAAGAGGAGACACTTCTATGGGCAGGATTTGAGATCCTGTTCCGAGCAGATTTTGTACTAGCCACCCTTCGAGCGGTGCGTATACAGGAGATACTGCATCTATAGTAGGGTAGCATAACGGTGGCACAGTACTCAGAGAGGTCCACACACCTCTCACGCTAATCCACAGATATGGTATGGGACCCGTTCTTCTGGTCCCCGAACCATCGAGCAGGGTCTCAGGCGAGAGATTAGAGCTTCTGTTATTTGTCACAGCTTCCCGACGCAGATTGGGGTGTTGGAGCGAGCCTTATTAGTGAATAGTTTCCTTGCTGAGCAGTCTCCAGCAGTAGGACCCACCACTAGCCGACATGCGGTAGAGTCTTCTGCAGCGGGCAGTAGACAAATGACGTAGAGTTCTAAGAGGACCAGACTTACCGGTGGCCGACTACACGACTCAGGTTCAGTTGTGCGGGGAAACCTGGGTGGAGTCAGAGCCAGTCATGCCAAGAGTGGGAAGTGTTACTCCTGTGGCGGGCTTAGTCACATGGTATGTGACTATCCAACCCACCATAAAGATGTCCAGCATATAAACGAAGGACCTCCCAATCAGAGGCATTGGTTTGATCGATGCAGACCGCAGGGAACAGGAGATCAAGACAGGGGAGCTGGCCATGCAGCTGGAGGTGGACGACGCTTCAAGGTGTTTCCACCACCACCACCAGGAGGTCCACCCCGATCTTAGTAATGGGACCTTTGATCTTAGTGCTTCTAGTTTCCTTGTTGTCATTGTTGTGTGTCTTTGTAATTCGAGATGCAGAAATAAAAGACACTTGTCCTTGTGACATTTTCTTCCTTCTTTTTTTTTGTGTACTAAGATTTTCTGGTTTAAACTATTGACTTGACCCTCACTTTAGAGATTCCTACTGGAAGAGAACCAGTGACCTCACGCTGATGCCGACCATGTGACTTGACCCTTAGAGGTGAGAGTGACAGTTAATCTCTTGGTAGTAACATTTAGGCCTTACGACGTCGTCCATGGAATTAATACATCATTCATGTCCAGATTGATTGTATTAGGAAAAGAAAATGGTTCATCCATGGGATGAGACCAAATTTCTCTTATCAGAAAAAAAGAAATCATAGCAGCTCTTGTGGGATAAGACATGGTCTAGGCCACGACAGAAAAGGTCCAGGTCATCTAGGAGCCATTGAAGACTGCACAGAGCAGGCAGAAATAATATGTTGATAGGAGATAGGACAAATGGAATTTGAGGATGGAGACCACGTTTTCTTACGGGTCTCACCTCGACGAGGTCTATGGAGATGTGGCCAAGGTAGCAAGTAATCTTGGAGGTTTAGCGGACCTTTTCAGGTCCTCAGTAGGGTAGGCGAGGTGGCATACCATTTGACCCATCCACCTCAGTTGCACTAGGTGCACGACGACTTCCACATATCTCAGCGGAGGAGATACGAGAACGACCCTTTTCATATCATCGAACATGGAGAGCTGGACTTTGGTGATGGGGTGACTTTTGTGGGGTTCCAGTAGAGTTTGAGGATCGATAGGAGCGGATCCTACGAGGACGGTCGATTACTCTTGTGTGCTTTCATTGGCAGCACGGGAACCTCCAGGAGAGCACATGGGAGCGGAAGGCTCAGATACGTGCTCTGTACCACTTTTGTATCCGTAGTTTGTCTTAAATCTTTATAGGTACATAAAGCCCTGATGTGGGAGTAATGTAAAGACCCGGAAATTTCATGAAATTTTTTTACATAATTTCATTGGTATTTTACACGAATGCAGTTTCTGACAGCGGCTGATTCCAAGGCCCGGTGTGCCTGTGATCAATTTTCGAAGTTTAGCTTGGGTACGTTCATTGAACAAATGAGCGAGTTTTTCTAACTTTTAATATAGATCTCGAAATCGAAATCTGAGGGCACTGATGAAACCGCAACACCAGTAATTTCTTATGAGGACCATTACCGAAGATGCATTTGCTCCGGAGGAGTTGTTAAAGATTTGTGGATTTTTTTATTAATTTTTTATCCTAGTGGTTATATTAAACATGGGATATTTAGGGTGGGACCCACAAGCCCCTAACTACCCATTAGAGGATTAAAGGTGAGGTGGAGCCCACACGAGCCCCCACCGGTTCACTTTCCCCAAAACTCCTTAAAACCCCCCCTCTTTAATTTTGTAACTCATCTTAAATCGAGTAACCATCTATTTTCTCTCTCTCTCTCCCTTAACTCTCGCCAACACATACATTAATTAATTACTTGAACCTACTCAATTTATTAACTAAGTGTTTTCAATTTTGAAAGAAAATACTTGTGTTAATAAAATAATAGCATGAACCTTTATTTTACTTTGACACATTTTGTGTGGGGAGAAAAGGGAAAGAGCTCTTATGTAAAAGAAGGAGGAATTTCCTCTTGGGTGGAAGAACATCATCCTCTCCATGATGAACAGTTCTTCTCCGACGAAGAACATCGACCCCTCAACTTAGAACTACTTGGCGACCCAGAATCTTCCATCATCTTCTTCCTCCACGACAAGGGAGAAGTCTCCGACCGCGGTGATCATCGCCAACGATAACATACCTTCCTTCTTCATCATCGCAAAAAGTGAGGAGAAGTCGTTTCCTCCTCGGAAGCACCTCGAAATCCACAGAATCTACGTCCAACCCCCATGACGTCGTTCTCTGTGACACCCGACGTGCGACATCAAATAACCAGGTAGGGGTTTTGTATTTATGATCGGATTTTATTTGCACATTCTTCGATAATATCGGCCACATGTTATCAAAACAACGGAGGGGGGTCAGACCGCACAAACTTGGCCGAAACTCCTCCATTTTTTTATTTTGATGGTTATCTTTGTGGCTTGAAATGGAAGCAATGCGGTGTCCTCACACCGCGTAGAAACAAGGAGAAATGCGGCAAATAACTGTCGCGCCATCGCGCCGCGCCGTTGAGGCCGAACGAGGCCGCGACTGGAGTCGGGACACGGCGAAGGGGCGCGGCGCCGCCGTGCCACGCCAAAGAACCACGAGGAAGCCACTGCCGGAGCGGGGCCGCGACGGAGGAGCGTGGCGCCATCTCACCGCACCGGATGAACCAAGGTCGTGGCCTTGGGCCGCGGCGGAGCTAGGGAGGGAGGCCGGAGCCGCCGGCCTCCGGTTTTGGAGGGCGAGACCATCCGGTCCCGCGTGGAGTGCGCTCGTCGTCCGTTATGGCCGGCCAGATCCTGAAAGACTGGGGGTCAAACCCCCGATCAGTGCTGCTGGGCGGACCCCCCACTGGTCCGCCGTTTCGTCGAAGGGGGTGCAGGTCCCCCCCCTTCCGCGCTCAAGCGGCTCGCGCGGCGCCCGTGACGGCTGGGACCGGCCGCATCGGACCGGGCTGCCGCGCCAGACCGGGCCACACCGTCTGGGTCGGGCCGCCCCTCAGTGGGCCGAACCTGGACCCGGGTCAAGTCGAATCGGTTCGGGCCGACCCAGGGGGTCTCGGGTCGGGTCGGTCCGGGCCCAAAACCTCATAAAACTGGACAGGTTCTCTTAAAAGCCCATAACATGGGCTACAGACCTCCGATCAATGCACCGTCAGTTTCTATGCAATCCTTGGATCGCGACAGTCGTTTAGATATATTACACTCAAGGTTTCGGAGAAATTTGGGTATGGCCGGCTTGGTTCGAACCCGAAACCAACCGGGCCATCGGAGCGGAAACGCTTATAACATGAGCTTCGGACGTCTGATAGACATGCCCTTGACTTTTTTGGATTCCTCTTGATGAGACAAAACTTTTGGCATAATTTCCTGAGGTTTGGATGCTATTGGATAGAGGCTGGGTTGGGTTGAACCTGAAATCCAACCGGTCCCCTAGAACGAAAAATCTCATAACTTTCAGACCAGACGTCCGTTTGACGAACCGTCAACGTCGTTGGTGGTCACATTGTGAAATGGTCCCTATGAGTATACCCTATGATAGTTTGGGGTACAGTTGAGATACGGGTAGGTTGGTTCGCACATGAAACCAACCGGGCCCCAAGGACAAAAAGGCTAATAACTCACAGACTGAGCGTCCGATTGACACAACGTCTGTTGCATTGAGACCCCTATGACGAGGTGGTCCTTTGAGATACATCATTGAGGAAATTTTTGAACATGGAGTATCGGCCTATAGATCATGGAGCAGAACCTCCTTGAGACGAGCGTACGGAGTACAGAGACCGTGTAGCCAGCTGAGACCTGACGACTGCTTGACCGACTCAACTTGGAGAGAGTCGACTAGCCCAGTGAATGGAGCGCCTGATATTTGTTGACAGACCGACGACAGACAGAGCGCCATGTATTTAGCCGCAGACCCGCAGTACTCGACAGGAGGAGTACCTCTGTAGGACATTAGGGAAAGCTCTATGTATTTGGCGACAAACCCTCAGCAGACGGAGCGCCCGGTAGTTGGCAGCAGACCCGTAGTACTCGACAGGAGAAGTACCTCAGCAGTCTAAGGATAGTGAACAATACCTCAGAGTCGTGAAAGGATCACAGTACTCCACAGAGACGAGGCTCTTCAGCAGTTATGGGTTCGATAATGAAAAACCTAGTTTGAGCTGAGTCAATAACCTTTGTGATTATCTCATGATTGAGATGGGTCACTTGATAAATTAGGTATATGTATGGGCATATACCTAGGTAGTGGTAATCCGTTGATTTCATACCCTTTGTGTTTTCTCATGATTGAGATGGGTTACTTGATAACTTAGGTATATGTATGGGCATATACCTAAGTAGATGTTATCTGTTGATATCATTCTTTGTGGTTATCATTGTTGGATTTAGTGAGACATTGAGGGTCTCATGGTTCCTACTGAGTATTGTTATACTCACCCCTGCATGGGCTATTCCCGCACCTCGTTGTGTTGGTTGCAGATGACAGGTAGCGCTGACACAGACCGAGTGTCCGAGGACTGGACGGTACCCGGAGGTGGACCTCATGACGAGTCAGTATCCATAGGTGGACATCACGACGAGATGATACTCGGAGGAGGTTGACAGGCGAGAGCATTGTAGAGGCTATCTGTACCTACACTTCAGGCACGATCCATGGTGGACGATCTAGGGGTTGCGCTATCTGTACCTACCCTTCAGGTAGGATCTGAGGTGGACGACCTAGGAGCTGCTTATGTTCTTCCAGATGCTTGTCTTTTCTGTTGTACTATCGTTCAGTTGTAGTTGTACTTTCGATTGGGTTTTTATTCTAGCCCATTTACTTTTAGTACTTTCTTTTGTACTTAGTGTATTACTTCGGCTTGTACTCTATGGTGTTTGTTTACTTTTATAAAGGCAATGCCTTCCAAGTTATTGGGATTTACGCCTTTGGTGCTTGTTTCCAGCCCCTGGCATATGGAAGGCGGGCTTGGGGTAGTCACAGCACGGGCCCCGAGGACGGGTCAAGACGAGTCATGTCAGTCAATCGTGTCGGTAAGTCACATCATTGACTCGAATTTGTGATTTTCATCGGTGACTCGTGTTGGTTACTCACATCTGTGGATCACATCAGTAGATCATGTTAGTGAGATTCATAAGTCAGTAACATTAGTGACTCGTGTTGGTGATTTTCATAGATTACACATGTTGGTGGGTTCCATCGATGACTTTATTCGGTGATTCCCATATGTGACTCACGTTAGTGAGTTGTTTCAGTGACTTGTCGATGAACAATGTTTCCATCTTCCTGCTGTTTCTCCCCGTTGACGTTTTTAGTGTGGTAAATTCATTCAATGGAAATTTTAAGGATGATTCATAGCCCATAAATCATATCTTATTTTTTTAGGGTCTGAGTGATTTTACTCAATCAAACCATTTATTCATGACTCGAATTTCCATTAATGGGATATCTTACCCATTTTGAAACTGCTCTCCATTTTAATTTTAAAAAGGCCAAAATAACTTCTACCTTGTCATTCCTTATTTTTTTCCATTGTATGAGATTATTTAGACATTATTCCCAATGGATTCGTGAAATCAAAAAGTAATCTATGAATTCTGTTCCCCTTATTATTTTTCCTTCTTTATATGCACCCCCTTTTTTAGTGCAACCGAGAAGTATCTATCTGTCTTCGATATAAGGTATGTTCAAACTCTGTTCTTCTAGGTTCCTCGATTTATTACCACCCATTATCATTTCCTTGATATTGTATGTGATCACTAAGTATCAAATTGATAATTCTAGGTGTTTGGTTGATGTAGTTGGGATGTGGCTTCCCTGAGGGGATGCAATCGTTTTGGGGGATGTGATTGTGATCTATTGTATTGGCCTATTCTCATGAAAAGAAGATTGGAAACCTTGTGAGGTAGAGGATTCAAGGCATGTATACTATTTAATGTGTACTCATAGAGATATCATGTGTTTTCCCATAAGATCACACTGATAATTGACAAAATAAATATTTAAACTGAATTTAATAATTGGTATCAATTTTTTAGTGATGTTATTGACTGTAGATTTTTTAGATAGTGTGATATCTATGATTTTATTGTTTTGAATATCATTATTTAAAAAAATTGGTAAATAAAGTAAATCTGATATTAATTTTAAATTAATTGACCAAAGATAAAGATAAATTTTCAATGATTTTTTTTTTAAATTTGATGATAAATAAATGGATGCAGTTATGCATGTTTTATGTAATAGGTTTATTGAAAATGGAAAAAAGATTTAGTTGGGAAATAAAGATAATTCCTTGTTGGGTTATGAGTTACCCACTTTCTTATAAAGGCCATGAGATTTAGGAATTGTAGTTGTGAGTACTCGTTGTCTGAGAAGGTGAAATGCCTTCTTTAGATCCAATATCCCAGTTTCAATATTTTTTTCCTAATGATTTTATTTTTGTGTGTGCCTGTGAGGGAAGAGTTTTGAGGTATTTTGTAGAATGTGAGAGTAGAGAAATCCCAATGGTGGTGGTGGTAGTAGTTCATGGTTCTATGGGTATGATTCATTGGGTTTTGCATGTGGGTTTCAGGGAGGAAATTGGGGATGATGGAACGATTTGATGATAGGAATACCCATCAATGTCAAACTGTTGGTTGTTGAACATATTATTTTTTATTTATTTTACCTTCCACACAAAATGTTGTAGATATTATTTCTTACCCTCCTTCCAAAAGAGGTGATGATGTGTAGGGTATGTGACATGCTTTCTGTTTGTAGCACCTCGAGGATGGATGGGTCTTTGCTCCAAGTATAGGTAGAAAAGACCTGATGGTAGTTAATCTTCTCACTATGATGATCCCCTTGCATATGATGTTTTATAATACATTCTAAAAAATAATGGTATTGTTGAATAGGATAATATTGTTATATTAGTGAATAAATGATTTTGAAACTATGTGGGTGGAGCATTCTAGGATGAAATACTAAGGTTTTAAAATTGAGGAATTATGAGAATTGTTTGGTTATGCCTAGAGGTAATGGATTTTTGTTGGAATTGATAATAGTTAATTATTGTTTAATAAAAAAATTAATGTATTGTGAAACTGATAAAAATGGACAATGTAACATCATATAGTTCTTTGAATATTTTTTCCATGTAGGATATCTAGTCTTAGAATTAGATATTTTTTTCTAAGAGGGGTTATCTTTAGTTGAGTCAAACTCTATGTTCTTTCCATATAATGATTGTGAGATATATTATATCATGTAATTTTGTTTTTTAATATTATACTCCAACCTTTTTTTAGGGAAGATGACACCTTGTGGATTCTAAACACTAGGGGGGGGGGGGGGGGGTTTCCACGACATGTTGGGGGATGGGGATGGGTGCCTTACTACCCATTTTTTCCTTGCTATATTCTCTTGGTAGTAACTAGTGATGGTATGCAAGGTTATTATTTTTACACAAATATGTTTTTATAGGTATATATTGGTTTTTGGATATTTCAAACATATATATTCTAGATATATTTTCATATGCACTACTATTGGTTTCACATGTATGGGTCATGATGAGTGGAGGATCCTTAGTAAGTGTATGGGCTATAATGGCCTGATGTATAATACCTGATATATGATACATGCTATGCGAGCTGTGGTGGCTCATGGAAAATACCTGGTTACTTTTTGTTGAGTGGATGTGGTGGTTAGGTGCATGAGGATCATGTTCTGGTGTATTGCCCAGGTGTCTGTAGACAATGATTATTGAAGAGAGATGCTCCGGATATGCGATGTTGGGGAAAAGTAAAAATTCAGTTTTGAAGTGGAAGCAGTGTACCCATGATATTATTTATTCTATTATTTACCCTTGTATGAGATATGTGGTGATAGTATCCATGGTGAGGAAAATAATTTAGTATAATGGTTTTGGTGAAGATTTAGTTTGACTTCCTATTCACTATGCTTTAGCATGCCTTGTTTACTCGTGCACGAGAGGCTCCAGGAAGGATCTTAATGAGTCTACTATTATACTCACCCTACGTTCATACAAAAATTATTTCAGGTACCATGCATTAGTTTTGAGATCAGCCTACTAAATAAAAGCTCAGAGTTTTTCAGGAGCTGTTTGGGCTTCCATGGTCATTGTCATTTTATATTATTTTGGTACTTGCAATTTTTCATTTCAATTGTAGTCGTATTTTCTTGACATTACATAAGAGTACATGGGTTATCTTTGAATATTATCCTCTAATAAGTTTTTGTTTTGTGTATGATATATCTATCTCTTATACAAGTATTCTTTTATATACTAATTCAACACATTTTTGTGTTTAGTATACCTTCAGTGTTGGTCTCCGACTCAGGGCCTATTGAAGGCAGGACTCGAAGGGGGTATTATCTCTCTTAACAGGTTTTATTCCATATAGGGGTACAATTTTTCAGGAGGGGTTCATGCCATAGTGTGCCTGAAACGACTAAAGAATTAGTTATTAATGGATTTATGTCCTTTAAAAACGTGCTTGAGCGGATTAAAATCAATAGAATGAATTTCTAATGATGTGAAATTAAATTAAAAAAAACCATACAATGACACATAAAATGGTGAAACTGTTGGAGAATCAAAATAAGAGTTGAGAGGGGGTAAGATTCATACTTACTCTCACCCTAATAGTGAATAAGGAATGTAAACTAAAAACTATCTAAGGATAGCTACTCTCTAACCACACAATCCTTCTTGTCCTGATTAGGAAGAAAACTCATGAGAACACACCCATTTTAAGTTTTTCAATACAGTTGTAAACTCAACACTTCAATTTCCCTCTATCACTATGAGGATTCAGATGATCATTTCATCCACACTGTTGGTATACCATTGATATACTGGTATATGTACTATAGTTGTCACTTCCCTGACGATAAAACTCAAGTTTACATTTATTGCTACAAAAAATCTATTGGAATTTCACAACACTAATCATTTATTCCCTGTAAAATCACCCTTCCTTAGGTTGTGCTTAGTGATAAGATCCTCATTGACTATCTCAGAAAAGGTAGGTTGTTGAATGTCATTCACCAATGTATGAATTGAATATTACATCACATCATCGAATTTTCTAACACCCGAAAGCTCATCAATAACTAGAACTTTTGAGAATAAATATAACTAATTAAAACATGTTGAGTTCTCCATAACTATCATTGCACCCTACTCTATATGCATGAAAACACTAGCTCTACCAGCTCTCATATTATATGGAAATAATTGATCATATAAGGAAGTCTAGAAATCACCCCATTCCATTACTTATGGAGAATTTTAAAGGTAGACACATCCCACCATATTGTTGCTAAATCGCACATCATGTACACGACAAGCTTGACCCTCTATTCTAGAGTTGTCTCCAAATGCTCAGTAAATGATATAGTGGCCTCCAACTAAGACTTGGTAGCCTATGAACATCCATCCTTGAGAAGGTGGGATGAGGCTACTATTTGAACTCATGGGTGAGATCAGCCATTGTAGGTTAATGTTGAGGTGTTACTCATAAGGAATGCATCATACGTAAGAAAATAGCATGAAGTCGAGTGTAAGTGCCAAAATTATGTACCAAAATATTAACCTCAAGTAGAACAGCTAGCGGTAAGACTGAAATCTTAAACAAAGTTTGACTATAATATTATAAATTTATATATACATTAATTGATGTTATAATATATATATATATATTAATTATTTATAATTAAAAATATAATAGAAATTGAAAATTTAAAATATATTAAGTATTTGTAATTCAAAATATTAATATGTTTTCATATAATTTTTTATAAAATATAAATATATAAAATTAAACAAATCACAACAATATATATATACAATAATAATAAATTTAGATAGAATAATTTAAATTAATTATTATTAAATTCTTATTTGAAATTTTTCTATGTCTATATATGTAAATAAATTAATTTATTTATTTATACATCATATATATTTAAATTTATATATTTAGAAAACAATATTATTATAATTTTTCTTGTTAAATAAAATATTTTAATATATAATTATATAAATATTAATATATAATATACATTTTATCATTTATGATTTACATATATATAATAAATTTATATATATTTATTAATTTATACTTTTACAATATATATTTATATAATTATAATTACAGAGGTACAATATAAAAATGTTATGATAACAATATATATATATAGTTTTCACACATTTTAAAATGAATTATTTTTTCATTGGTAAAAAACATATGTGAATAAAAATGATATTGGTTCTCTGCCAACCATACTTTTCAAAATTATGTTCCCAACATCATTAGGATTAGTGTAAGAGATGATAAGGATCCTTTAACACTGTGTTTGGTGAGCTTTTAGTAATTAATAGAAATAATATGATAGCCTATAACAAAAGAAAATAAATGAAATGATTTTTATTTGTTTTTATCTGTTTAGATCATTATATTAGTAAAATAAAAAGAAATGATTTGGATTATACTCTATTATTATTTAATATTTTTAAATGAAATAAATATATTTAATGACATATATAGAAAAAATGAATAATATATTCAATTTTAAAATATTAATTACCCTAATCCTCATTTAATTCCAAATCCTAACATTTTGTGGGATGATCTAAAAATAATAACATGATAGAAATATATTTTCCCCCATTTATCCCTTTAACATTTCTCTCCAATTAAAAATATCTCACCAAACATGAGAAATATATTTCTCCCCCATATTTCAATTTTTTATTTCGATATCGCTCATCCCAAACATGAAATAAGTGATATCATGGCACAGACTAAATTTCACTTCACTATTTTTTAGTCTTTATATGTATCTATTATTTTTTTGTGAAAGGAATATGTTGTGATGAAAACCCAGATGGTGGCTTTAGCTTTTGGGTACTAACAATTTATCCCTCCAACACTTGTGATGATAGTATGAGGATCTAGTTTGGGCTCCAACTGGGAGAACCGAGGTAAAAAATTTGGTAATTTGTCATTAAATGGCTTCCCAATATGCCCGAATAAACATATTTGAGATAAATTATTATACATAAAGATACATGTTAACCTAAATCAGATTCTATTGAAAATGTGACATTTCCTTCATTAATAGAGACTTGAGAGGATAAATGGTGGATCTGTTGGATGACTAATGGTTGAAATTTTGTGAGAAACATGATAATAGTAAGATGTCCACATATTTTGAGTATGAGGTAGAATTCTTGTTGACACTGAAAGATGGAGTCATGGGATGAGGAACTCTGGTGAACCAAGTTGTCTATTTTGGGTGGGAACACCCAGCAACATAGTGAATATTTGGGGATAATGATAAGGGGGTAGTGGATGAAAATACTAGTGGTTAGTTAATTTAACATCATTATTTTGGGGGAATAAATAGTGTTTTTTATATGAGTATTGTGGGAACTAAAAGAGTAGGATTTTCATCACCTATGTGGTGATGTATAAAAATTAATCCAAAACTATGTAAAAATTTATTGAATAATTGACTTATTATTTCCAGAAGGAATCATCTACTACTAAAATATTGTATTAGAGACTTCAGATAAGGGATTCATGACAAGTTCGGGTTCCGTTTCTTAGGCGAAACATGTTACACCAGATATATAGTATTTTTTATCTCAATTTTTCATCATTTGTTTTAGACTGAGATTGTATCCCTATAAATAATTTTGTGGTATGAATTGTACTTTTAAGTCCATGTTCAAACAATAAAATCCACTTTTTTTACATTGTTTTTTTGTTCCTTCAGTCACCTCTAATGATCTATCAATCTTCTTCATATTTTGTATTTGTATTTGATCCTAAAAAATCCACCTTCAATAATATCAATGGGGTTGAAGTAGTTTTTTAACGTGTGGTCCATGGAAACTATGAAAACCGAATATTTTATCTTGATGGATGGTGGAATACGCTGAATAGTTCATTTCAATCTTTTTAACACTTTTTTTCATCCCTTCCATTGTTTTCAATTTACAACATGTCAATCTCATATTCTCTAATTAGTAATCACATTTTACTTCTAACAAACATGAAAATGTAGAAAAATTCCTCTCAATTTTCCATCATTCTCACTCAAATTTTACACTCATCATCATACCATGCCCATTTTATTTACAAATCTATAACTCTGAAAAATTATGGTTGTCTACAAATTTAAAAGAAATAATACAATACACAATTTTAAAACAACTTGTCCACTAATCATGCATATTTCCAACATCACCGCTTGAATGTATCCTGTATTATTTCATTATCTCAATCTATATGCATCATCATCTGCATCACCACATGCATAATACTATAAAATCACTTGTTCTCCTTAGGGATAGAACCTAACAATCCTGGTTGTAGAGGCCTGTGTCTATGTACAACTCAGTCGCGGTACTGACAACATAATTATAGATATATAATTAAATAAATATAATTATATACAAATATTTATATTTGTATACCAATAACAAAATATATATTAATTTATAATTATAATTATAAATTTATATATTTAAATAAATATAAATAATATAATAAATATACATATTATATTTATAAATATAAATATATTAATATATTAAAAAAATATATCATTATATATAAATGTATAATTATAAATAATTATATAAATAAATATAATTTTAGAAATTATTATTTTTGAAAAGGTAGAAAAAGGTCCATTTTTTTATGATAAAAAAATAAAAGATAAGGATGACGGAGTCAATCAGAGAAAACTTCCATCATCAATAAAAACAGTCATATAAATATATTTTCGAAGTCTCACCTACAACCAGACTATCCTAATCATAAATAATATTCCAATTAATTCATTCATGTCCATATCCATGACGTTCCGAATAATGGACCCTCCTTCACCTTTTAACTTATTTATATAGTCCTTTAATTCTAATTTCCTCTAATTTAGTCTCCCAACATTTGGTTGAAACTCTACCATCTTAGGTGGGTTATCAAATATGGTAGCCTCACTACCTTCTTTGAGGGCTTGCAACCTATCTCCATGGAGTTTGCGATCATGCTCATAATTAATAGATCAAGCCCTTCATAATAATTATGAGTCGTAACGTTATGTTTTCTATACGATTATAGTGAAACATGATCCTTGGACACTAAATCACCGACATCGATTGGGAACAAGTGCCTTGATTATGATTAATGAAAATATATTGGGATAAGTGTGTGTATCGGCCCAGCATTTGTACCTATTAAGGATGAGATCTTGTCTTCCATTCTAGACACAGAACCTTGAAAGGGTAATAAAAGAACATTCATTTTGACTTTATTATTCTCCAAAGTAATTGACTTATTTTACATAGAGGATTTATATCCAAATGTATTTTCAAGAACCCCAATAATGTAACAGAAGAGTCATGCATAACAATGCTTCCCTCATCGAGTCTAATTAAACTTTATAAACGTCCATGTTCCACCTTAATGTCCTTAGCATTAATAGGATTTTCACTATCATATTTATTCATTATCTCATGTTCCCTTAAATAAATCACCCACTCAATCCTTATTTTTTTAACATTGAAATCTTTAATTTCATTTTCATTAATTGTTTGATAATCTAATGATACCTCATTAGGTCCACCATCCAACTCTTGATGTTTTCCCAAATTATTTATTGATGTTATATGTTCTTCCATAGGATATGACACCATCACCATGTCAAATATAATATAGATAGTAGAAAATAACACTCCATCTGCACTACCTTTATCTTTATTATCACCCACTCTTTTAGGTGAAGAAGGATACACCAGCATAAAAGATTGATTATCTTCTATGGGGGGGATGGGTTGGTCCATCACCTTTGATAACACATCTCTAAAATAAAAAACTGAAATAGGAAATTTAATTCTTTAAACCTCTTACTCTGTAGCCTTATCCAAATCCTATTGATGTGTCTAAAGAAAAAAATTAGGGACAAAGGGTGAAATTGAGTTTCCTATAGCCTGATCTCAGGTCTCCTATCTAGGTAACGTATGGCACATATAGAGGTTTCTATCTCTTATATGCTCCAGTAGAAACCCATTTTCCCTTCAATATCCAACATTAATTATTAATATTAATTTTTAAGGATCAGAATCCATATACAAATTCACTTTAGTAACTTTCTATCAAATTCGCAATAATTTTCAAGATAAATAAAAATAAGAAATTTATCCTAAATCATCTAGAGGTGAATGTCATCGTCCTAGGTATAATTCACTACTAAATCAGTTAATGAGGAATTGAGATCCACTTCAATAAGGATGTTATCATAATAACTATATAGTATTTCTTTTATGAACTATCCATTTTAATAACGATACCCAAAGTAGATGCAATGTTGAACACGATGCGAGGACGCTAAAAAAATATTATTCAAACCCAATATTTTGATCCAAACATTAGATCTACTATTTTTTATTTAGAAGGGATTGAAATGAAAATCCAATTAATGGATAGAAATTGATCCTAGTTTTGAAGAGATGGATATAAAGCCCCATAAATTCATCTTCCTTTCCATATATGTAAATATTTTTTGAATAAACATTTCCCCACAGGGAATCAATTGTTGTCTAAAAACCCCAAGACCCTAGATAGCTTCTTAAAAATATCATCGATCCTCAAAAGACTCTCACCTACTAGCAAGAAAATTCTAGTGATAATCGAATGTTCAAAATTCTTTAGTCGATCAGCAATCGCTTCTTGATTGGATTTAACTTGGGTCGTAGAATCTTTATGAAGAATACGCTATAGAGCATCACCCATCACTGATGAAAAATGATGGAGTGAAACTATTTCTTTCATGGACCCGAATAATATTTTTATATATAATTATTTTTAATAAGAATGATATATATATATGTGGGTGTAGAAATAATTCATAAATAAAAAATATATTTTTTTAATTCTACTTAGAAAAATATTTTTTTATTTCCTTAAATGTTTATTTATAATTATATAAAAATTTAATATTTAATTATATTTATTATGTTAGTAAAATTGGTCCTTTAGCACTTCTTTTTTATTATTGATAAATATTCAGTTTTATTAGCGCTATAAAGGTACTTTATAAGTTGTTGAATGTTATCACTAATGAATCTATTTATTTTTCGAACCTTATTATATTAGCCATAATAAAACTACTATTTTCAGCACATTTTTGAAATCACTAATAAAATATTAACACAATATTTTAAATTGTACCCTCACTGAGTCCTCCTTTATTTCGCCATTTCATGATTTCTTGGAATCAAACACTAGTCTATGCCCTTCATCAAGATTCTAAACAAATAGATCCCATAAATATCTATGGTGTGTGATTATTTATTCTCATATTTAATCATGGTGTCCTTCTATCAATTTATTTACCCCCCTCACTCAACTAACATTACTTTTATCTATAGTTTCACGATGTTGGAGATTCATTCATGATTCATTATTTCCCTAAATGTTTTACTTTTCAGGTTAAACTCTAGCTTTTCCTCTTCTCAACATTGTCCATGATGGATTGTTGTATACTATTGGTGGTGTTCAATTCTACATGGGTTTTTTCTACTAACATGGTTTCTTATTGAATCCATCATTTAGTTCGCCCTCTACTATTGGGTGGTGGTACATTTGAGGTTGTTAGGGATGAGTTGCTTGAGCCATCACTTGTGTTGTCACATTATATTAGCCTTTGAATACTATTTTGATTAAATTTATTTCTTTTAATGTGATTTCTATATAAGTGTACATGAGGATAAAAAATTTATTTGAAAATTATTTCAATCCTTTTCTTGTAATTGAATTCCAAAATATGTGTTTTTAAAAATACATAAGTGGTTTTTAGAAATAACTGTGAGTGTTTTTCAGGTGTCTCATGATGCCACTGAATTTCTAAATTTACATTTTGTATTAATTTATTTTTGAGCCTAATGATTTTAAAAATTACATAATGGATTATAGAGTATGTATATTCATTCTAATCAACTAGGGAGTGAATTATTGATTTTTTAAAATTTATTATCTACAGAAAATTATTTTAAAACTAAGTGATTGAGTGCTTTGAAGAGTCTAAAATTATTAACAAATATTATTGGAATTATCCCAATTGTATATTTTATTCAATTTTTTATAAATTAATAATTATATAAATGATCATCTTTTTGATTTTAAATAATAATAAAAGTATATATATATATATATATTAAAACGTAATTTATAAATTTTTATTTTTATAACTCCCAAAAAATTTATATCTACTAATGAAAAATAATTATTAATAATCACATGAGCCTCATCCTGGGTTGTGAGGACTCGAGAAGTACGTTTAAGAGACCTAAGATCAAATCTGGGAAGGGAAAAATTTCTGAGAATTAGAGCAGTACTATAGTATGTACAGTAATAGTTTCTATAGGAAACACTCTAGTAGGTACTATAAATAGTACTGTCTTGTACTATAGCAGCTATAACTATTCATCTATTTGGGCTTTCAGGCCACCGGTTTGGTTCCTCAGTCCTTCAAGGCCATCAAGACACTCAAGAACATTCAGATAGTATGAATTTTAGGCATCCTCAAGGCCTTTAAGGCACATAAAATTATGCTAAAATGGACCTAGAAGACTCTACAAGGAGAAGGCTCCAAATGAGGATTCTGAGCTTGCGCATTCACCTGAGCAAAGAAATTTTTTTTGGATGAATGTGATGGTATAGAAATTTTCATCGGGACCTACCCGTACAACCACTGGATGCCTAACCAAACAACCATGTGAATGTGGAGAGATGACATCAAGATATAGATGTTGGGGATGACTAGTTCCAATTAGTTGAAGTATGGATGAATTCCACCAGGACCTTCAGGTCATATAATTTAATGTAGCCTATGGGCCGTAAGGGTTCCCCTTCAACCCTTAAAAGGCGTATTATCAAAAATGAATATAAATAGAAGGCCTTCGAGCCATTTGGGTAAAAATAATTAGTAATTTTTATTATGTGTATATAAATAATTACAAATAATTTATAAATAAATGTTATTATAGATTATTTTGATTATAAATAATTATAATTATCTTGAAATAATAATTTATATATATAATTTAAAAGAAATTCTAAATTATTAATTATTTTGGAATTTATATTTTAGAAATAATTTTATATTTTTAAATATTTATAATTTATAATTAATAATTTTTTAATAATAAATTTTCAAAACTAATATTTTGTAATTAATATTTTTATTATCATTAATTAATTTTTTTGAAATAATAAATTACATAAATAGTGAATAAATAATTTATATTACCTTGAATTTATTATTTTAATTATGGGTATATTAATAGTTTTTATTATGTGTGTATAAATAATTTTGATTTAAAATAATTATGTGGATATAAATAATCAATATTATGTGTATAGAAATGTTTTTTTCAACCTAATTTATATATAATAATAAAAGAAATTATACATATATTTTTTAATATACATTTAAAGTAGTAAAATATATATTTATATATTTATAATTATTTATATAATTATAAACTTCTATTTAAGAAATATATATATATATATATATATTGATATACATAATAAATATATTTACTTATTTGAAATTAAATGATTAAATTTTAAATTATAATAATTTTGTATTTGGAATAATTTAATATTGAAAAACTGTATTTTTAATAACGGTTATTTTTTTCATATTTCGAAAGCAATTATTTTCATTTCATTTATAAATTGTAACCAAACCATATGGAGAAAAATTACAATCATTTATTTTATTTTACTAAATTTCACATCGAATATAAATAAAGGGAAATTAAATTTATAATAATTTATTGGTTTTAACATTTTTTAAAATTATTAAGTTTTTATTAATATATTTTACATAGTTACTTGTTTATATAGTATTTTTTAAAATATAATGATATATTAAAATCATTTAACTTGATCACTTGTTATTTTTTTCTCCCCCTCGAACAGCATTGTTTTTTATTTTCCCAAATTGTGTGGACAATTGACCTGAAATGGATATTATTATTCATTAACGAAACTCGCTGATTCTCTACCGAATATCTTATACCTTGAGCCACTATTTTTTCATCCGATCCCTTTATTTCAAATCCATTTTCACACTTTCATCGTTATTTATTACTTTAATAGCATGGAAATCTTAGTGGTGCATAGCTAAAACACTTTCCGCTATCATGAACCGTGGTAACATAAAATGATAAGTCATCAGAGTTTTTGGGGTTGATAGTAGGAAATTGGATCCATTTTCCATGTATCCCTCATGTTACCAAGTTCCACCCAATCTCTCTAACCTTGATTATTTGTTGGTACACTGTCATCCTACATTCATTTTAATTTTCACTTATTAACCATTATTTATCACTCCAACAGAATGGCGTTACTAGTTTCTCATCACAAACCACCAACCACTTATTGTGTAAAGAGGTGAATGAAAATAATAATTAGGAAATGTATTGTTGGTAAACAATTGTGAATTGAATCCATGTTCCAAGTATCCCTCCTGCTCTGATAGAAAAACATCAAACAATTCTTCCCATTTACTTATAATTATCCCTCTTCCTCTCCCATTATTTAAATCTAATTTGTATTTTCAAAACATCATATTACCTTGTGTATTTTATTTTTAGTTACCATTATATTATCATATTTGATTTGTTATTTCTTTTCAGGTATCAAAATTGTAGAAATTTTATTATACCAAACATTGAGATTGTCAATTTTTAATCCGACTAATTTTAATTTTTGTATGAATATAGTCATCAAACAATAATATAGATATATAGTTTTAAATATTTATGTTAAAGTCCATATGTTTATCATATCTATGTTGTGTTATAATAGGGTTTTTGTCACTCTTGATAATTGAATTAGTGAAAGAGATGGAATATTAGGTTTATAGGGTAAAAAATATATTAATTATAACCTTAATTAGTAAAATCATAACCCTTAATAATCAAATTTATATTTTTCAAATCATGCACATTAAAAATATTACCTTACACTAATATTTTAATCATCATATGAACCTTTTCTATGAAATGTTTTTATGGTTTATTTACATAGATAAATAAATATATTATGAAATTAAATAGGATGGATATGTATCAAAAATAGATGGCTTCCAATCATATAAAATATTTAATGATGATGGGGTGAAATAATTAATCATGTTATCAAAAGATCATGTGTATGACCCTTATCAAATCCATTGTTTTTATGAAATTTTTATTAATGAATAATTAGTCCAGAGGAGTTTGAAGAACTATAGATTTTGCAGAGAATATATCAAAGATATATATGTTTGACTAAATAGAAGGAAAAACAGAATGTTTATTATGATTGGAATTAGACTTTGTTTTAGGGATCTTGTAATATGATAACATGTGTGAACTAATTAAACAACATTATCACCAATAATAAAACTGTATAATCTAATAACTGTAAAAAGTATGAGTGATTCCAGTTTTATTAAACTACATTAACCCTTGAATGAAATGCTCCAATAAGATAATTTTATTTCATTCAAAACCTAAAATGGCAGAAAATTTATATCTTCAATGGGTATGATCTCCTAAATAATGCATGCCTATCTAAATGGTTCTATACTATTTCGTAAGGATCACACAACACTTAAATAAAGTCCCCATGTGTGATGCTTATATATAAAAGTATGATGTATTCCTTCCTAAAGATATAGTATAGTAATTTACAATCATTTGAATGATTAGTCACATATAAGGATGTGAGAATACTACAGGACATTTCACATGAAATGATGATACATGAAATAAAAATAGGAAAACACATCACTTGAAAAACTATTCTCAGAGATAAATAATTGATCACTTGTATCCAGAATTTGAAAATGATACATGAAACCGTAATATTTATCCATCTATATATGGATTGAATCCTTTTGGTTTTTAATGATGCACTCAAATTAAAAGAATATGTATGTTTGAATATTATATCATGCAACCATGGTTATGAATGAAATTAAATTACATTATGTTATTTCTGGTTATATCTAGGACAAAACAACCTGGTAATGATTCAAATAATTATTTCACTCAATTGATTGAAAATTAGAAATTATTGTAGGATTCAGGTGTTATGTTTTTTGATGCATAAATAAATAAAGATTTCAAATTTTTATCCATGTTTTACATGATTATAAATGAATTTACTGATTGTAGAAAAATTTCAGAATATATAATTAATGGAACTGAAGGGTGACTCATTTGTGAACACGGTACATAATCAATGAAATTGAAACATTATTTGAAGGATGTGTTTCAAGGAAATCCGATATATCTACCCCAGTGAAATAATTATTGATCTGGGAATACATTATTCAATCGAAGGTTAGAAGAATTTGCAACATCATATCCTTTAACATGTGATCAACTATTTTATAAAGTGATAGATATAGATAGTTTTTTGGTAAAACTTCATCAGAAAATCTCTTGGAATCCATTGGAATAAGAGAATAGATTTTTTGAAATTATCATATAGGAATTTTTTGTACATTGCGAATTTTCATGATGTCATGTATGTGGAAAAATTTATAGGATAGATACATTGGAATGTTCCTAAATTCACCTAAAAATAGAATGACATAATTTATTTTAGGTTGTACATGGTGGAAATGAGTGTACATGAAGTGTTTTCTCTATTGAATATTGAAAGACGGTTTTTACTCATCGGATTTCATACACTCCTTCCAAGATGTAAGGATATAATCATTAGGACAACCTGAATGAAATAAAGGTTCCAAAGGGTTATTCAAAAAATATCACCAATATCATGTCAACGACTGGTATAATGTTAAAGGTTCTAAAATAACTTGAAATTATTATTTTGATGAATAATAAAAATTCATCTATCTCTATATTTCTATGGGCCCATGAATTTATATCATATATTAACCATGATTTTTGTATTTTTCAGTGATATATGTAGAAAAGGTATAAATCTAAAAAATATCCCACTATGGAAAAAGAAATTGATGCCATCTTATATGAACTAGGGATGTTCTTCATACCATAATTCATTGATGTGATGGTCAAATGATGGTTCACATAGTAAGGGGGATTTTACTATGTGGATTTTTACATTATATATAGATGTACCCAATTGAATGGTATTTGGAAATGATATAAGAGTACGCTAAAAATTATATGTGTTCAAATGTTTGTATTAGGGAGAGATATATTTTTCATGAAACCTATAAACTTTTTACTAACTACCTATCTGGTGTGGAAGGAATTAGTCTACCAAAATCATCCCACAATATGTTTCTTGTGGGTGAAAAAGTTTCCATAATATAGGTTTTCATAATCACGATTACAAATTGGGAGCAGGAAAACATTTATGTTTTTTAAAATAATTTAGAGTTGAAACCATCAATGTAAATATTATTAATTTGAATCTATAATGTTTTTAATGATGGAAATAAAATAAATAAAATAAATGTTTTATAGGATTTTATTGATACCATTTTTAAAAGCGTTGAATGAATATCTAGATTCAAATTTAGAACAACATTGATAGAAAGTCGGAGGAATAAGACTGAATGTATTATATTATAATGGTTATATGTTCTATAAAAATAAACGTGATGAATACTATACCATGAAAAAATTAGTTATACATAGGGATGAATTGATTCCTGTATCTAGTACCAAGGATAGAAATAAAACTTATTAAAATTCACCACACTTTGGTATCATCGAAAAAATATCATAGTTGGATTATAAAATATTAAAATTGATGACGTTTTAGTTAATGTGAGTTGAGATTAGGAGTTCTATGAAAATATATGAATTGGGAGTTTTGAAATTAGATTTTAGTATGGAAGGGTGCAAATATGAACTATTTATAATGGTATTATAGATTGTACAAGTATTTTATGTTTCAGATCACGAAAACTAGATGTTTTCAATTGTTTTATTATCAACTAATACAACTGACGGGTAGGATGTCAATTAAACAATGTATGACCATTTTATTGTTACATCATAATCATTTCACTAAGTTCCCAATGTAGATAGGGTCTTGAATTTTATAGGAGACCACAATGAATGGAGTTTGAAAAATGATAAAGGGATCCAATCCCATAAAACAATAAAAAATAGATTTCAATAATGTGGTTACAATTTTTTTAAATATACATTAAGTCACCTCATATTACTGTTTGTTAAATAAGAAATTTACCTAATTTATAATATATATTCAACCACTTCTGTAGAGAATAAATTCAGCACATTTTGACGTGCCTAATATTTAAGAGAAACTTGTTTCTCAACATGTTCATGCTCGAAGTGTAGATGAACAACAACCATCTATGCATGTTAATTATAACAATCCATAGGATCAAAATATTTATGTTTTTGTTGGTTTTTAATGGTATATAAGGAATGTCTGGTGTCTCGTAAAAAACAAGATAATTATAGCATGATTGTGTTAGAATGTTTTTAATCATTAGAAACAATGGACTCAAATTCATTATTTGATGGAATGAATTTTTCAAACCCATTAACCATAATATGTCTATGTTCAATGGTAACATTTGGATCACTACTCAAATGTGAATTCCAATTGATATATATTCATGGAAAATGTTGTGTCCTCACATTTTACACTGATTTGGTAATTGATTAGTGTAACCTTATGAAATTATTTCATTATTTTACCTGAAGTAGTATAATGAATAATTGACTTTATATCCATTATTCCTTTTAGAGTGCATTTTATTACATTAATACTAAATTGTTTTTTATAAATTCTTATTATAAAGGATCAAATTGTATTTCACATAACTATTTTGATATTTCATTTCAAATATAATGAAGGAAAAATAAACCTACACCGAACAGAGATGTATTTTCACCTATTAAACTAAAAAATGTAAGAATAATTTATTATTCATCAGGTGGAGTCAACATTTTTACTGAATTTTCACGAGTAATAAATTTATTTGTAATATTATTATAAATCACATTTTTATGAATTTTAAAATAAAGAAACAAAAACTGAGTGCTAAAAATAGGAAATGAGCAACAAAAACAACATACCTGTAACATAATGTAATGATGTAGTATGGTCCACATAAAGAAAAATAATATGTATTTTAAATAGAATATAATAATTGTATGTGACATTGAACAAAAAAAACAATATTCTTCTATTTATAGACAAATTAACGAATACAAATTTGATTCCATTTCTATCCTGCATCAAGTGCTTTGGAAGGATTCATATGTAAATAAATAAGTTATACTAATATATAAAAAAAAAATATGGGAAGAAAGTGTATTTATCACATTAATAATAACAAAATCTTTTAAGTCAGTATTAAATTTAATGATTACATATTTTCTTACATTTTTAATCTTGACATAGACTCAAAATTTATAATCAACTATACCCAATGAACAACTAAAATCAGTGGCCTTGAAGTAGCCAGAGCAGTATGGCCATATCAGATATGTGGGTTTTTGGGTGTCACCCAAAACATATTTTTTGATAAAAATTGAATACGGTGATAGAGATATGAAAATAGAAGAGTTGCAGGAATGATTAGCTCCTCTAGAATATTATTTTTAATGGGAGTCGTAGATGTTATAAAATTATGTGGGAATGAATCAAAAATAGAAATAAAAATGAATTGAAAAAACATGAATATACCCATCCCAACCCCACCATCATTGGGAAAATTCATTTCCTTCATAGTGAGGTATTATAAGAGGTAATCATAATTTTAATAATTATTTCTCTAAAATGTGAATGAAGAAGATATTGAAACCATTCATGTACTCAATTTTTAAATCGTAAAGATGATACTGATTTATATCAACCTACACCTCCCCCCCCCATTTCATGGTTTTCAAGGTTACCATAAATAATATCCAATATAATGTTGGTAAAAATTGGCAACTTCCAATAGGTCATGTGTGTGTGGTGTTTAACAAATTTCAAGAGACGAGTGTTGAGATAATGTTACCACATGATGATAAAGATATTAATATGTTTGTGCATGTTATTAGAAAATTAATACAGTGAATAATAGATCTTATAAGAATAATGTTGTCAATGAGGTATTTGTTCCACATTAATTTTTCTTTATTAACTTTTAACAACTAATAAAAAATATCCTAACTAATGAATGATACTACAAATTAAAAATGTAAATGTATAAAAAGGAAGTTTGAATAAAAATTATCTAAAGGATTGACCTACACTACTACAGAAATTGGATTTATCACTACCCAAAATGGGATTTAACAGCACTAAAAAGCATTATAATTCTCTGTGATGATATAAGGGGGGCCTTTATCAGTGCTAAAAACACACTGATAAAGGGATCCTTTATCAAAGATAAAAAAGTGTAGATAAAGGGATCATTTATTAGTGATTCATTAGAACTGATAATGGAGGCCTTTTTCCGGGCTTACTTATAAATGCTAAAGCCTACATTTATTAGTGCTAAAAAGCACTGATAAATTCCATGCCTACTGTAACAAAAGAATCTGCAGCAACCCACCCAATCAAGACCTTCAAAAAATTCATCATATTAACAAGTATACCCATATGAAATTAACACTTAATTCATAAGGTAATATTATCATGTATACACATACAACAATTATACCCATAAAACGTGTATACTCATTCAACAAGTGTACCCAAACAACATGTGTACCCATACAACAAGTATACTCATTCACCATTAACACATAATTCATAAGTTAATTAAAAACATTTAAGTATTAAATTCAAAATTCGGGGGGTTGGGTTGTTGATGGTTTTGGGTGGCTGTCCTACTGGGGTAAGGGTGTCCAGGGGTGGGGGTGTTCGGGGGGATGGGTGTGTTTATAGGTGGTGGGGGCTGTCCTGGGTGGTGGGGGGGGGGGGGGGGTTCATTGTGGTGTCCAACGGGTTGGGTGGTGTCCAGGGGTGCGGGAGATTTCTAGGGGCGGGGGTGTCCAGGGGTTGTTGGTGGGGTGTCAAGGAGGTGGGATGATGTCAATGGATATGGGAGGTTCTTGGACTTTGGGGTTATCCAAGGGTGGCAGGGAGGTGTCCAGCGGTGGTGGTGGTTGTCCATGGGGGTGGGGGTGTCCAGGGGTGGGGGTGTCCATGTGGGGGGTGGTGACTTGAAGGGGTGGGGGCTTCCATGGGGGTCATATAGGGGGTGTAGGACTATCCATGTTGGTGGGGGGGGGGGGGGTTGTCCAAGGTGGTGGGGGCTATCCATGGGGGTGTCCAAGGGGGGTGGGTTGGTGTCCAGGGAGGGTGGGGCGGTGTCCAGAGGGTGGGAAGGATTTTATGGTTTTAATGGAATGATTTTCATGGATTTTAAGATCATTGGTATTTTTAAAATGGTATTGTAATAGTGTTTATTTCAATAGTATGTTTTTCTTTTGGAAAAAATGAATGCTTTTGTTGTGTATGGTAGGAAGGGGGATTTTCGATTGTCAGTTGTTGTTTTCACTTAAAATGATGTCCATTTTAAACAGAAGAGAGACTCATTGAGTAATAATAATCACACCATGCCATTTATTGAGGAGGGATTGACTCAAAAATGTCAGACATGACCCATGGATTGTTCTCATAAGGTATCAACACAATCCGAGTGCGTTTTTTCCGATTTTTGTACGTCAATTGTTGTTTTCAATTAATATTTTGTCCATTTAAAACAAAAGAGAGACACTTTGAGTGATATCAGCTACCACTGGGCCTAGGATTGTGGCGTGGTTGACTTGTGCATGTCACACATGACCCATGGATAATTCTCCTAAATTATCAACACAATATGAATGCATTTGGACAGTTTTCCATAAGTCAGATGTTGTTTTCACTTTAAATTCTGTCTATTTTAAATATATGAGAGACACATTGAGTGATACCATCCATACCGTGCCTCATATTGAGGTGGGGTTTCCTCATAAAAATCCCACATGACCCATGAATCTTTCTAATAATGTATCAATACATTATAAATGTGTTTTGTCAGTTTTAATTCTGTCATTTGTTGTTTTAACTTAAAATTCAGTCCTTTTTTAACAGAAGAGAGACACATTGATTGATACCGGCCACACCATGCATCTAATTGAGTCAGGGTTAACTCATACACATCCCACATAACCCATGTATCGTTATCCAAAAGTATCAACACAATATGACCGTTTATGGTTGAATTTCTATACGCTAGTTGTTGTTTTCACTTAAAATTATCTCCATTTTAAACAAACGAGAGGCACATCGAGTGATACCAGCCACACCGTGCCTCATATTGAGGAGGGTTTGACTCGAACATGTCACACATTTCCCATGGATAATTATCCTAATGTATAAAAACAATCTGAATGTGGTTGGTTGTTTTTTCGTACGTTTGTTGTTGTTTTTACTTAAAACTCTATACATTTTAAACAAAAGAGACACACTTTGAGTGATACTGGCCATACCATGTGACAAATTGAGGTGTGGTTGACTCGTACACATTACACATTACAAGTGGATAGTTCTCCTATAGTATCAACATAATTATAATGCATTTGGTCCAAATTCCGTACCTCAGTTATTGTATTTACTTAAAATGATGTCCATTTTAAACAAAAGAGGGACACTATGAGTGATACCTGTCACATCATGCCTCATATTGATATGAGGTTGAAAATTACATGTCACAAATTACAATGGATAATTCTCAAAAAGTATCAACACAACCCTAATGTGTTTGGTCAGTTTTCCATACGACAGTTTTTTTCCATTAAAATTCTATCCATTTCAAACAAAAGAAAGAGTTTGATTGATATCGGCCAAAATGTGACTGAGATTGAGGTGGGGTTGACTATTAAACATCACACATAATACATGGATCATTTTACTAATGTATCAACATAATAAGAATGTGCTTGATTGGATATGAACTTATTTTGGAGATTTTATTGGTTTTTCTTATCTGAAACCCAAAGAAAAATGGTTATTTATTTTTTCAAGTTGTTGGTGTATATCATCTATTAAAATGGAAAATTGTCCTATTTGAGAAAGGATGTTTTATTTAATAACAAATAAAATTTTTTACGAACTTTTACATACAATAATGATTCATCTATTGATCTCTTTATCCCTTCTCAATAATGGCCTCCAATTGTACACATCCCCGTGTCAGATCTTCATGCTATTTGTGTAAAATCTTCCATCAGGTATGCGGCCAACTCGTTTAAAAAAAACCTATTGTATAGTTATTATGAGGCATGTTTTGGTGGTTGTTGGACCTCAACACTATGATCAAGAATAGGTATATAAACTTGATGTTTCTCTGCACTGTGAGTAGCAGTAGCAGCAGCTTGAGAGACTTTTTCAACCTCGAGGATAGGAGCTCCAGAATGTGAAGAAGCCATTATCTTATAAAGTTTATGAACAATTATTTTAGATTACATAAATTCGTTAATGATAAGATAATAACATGAGAAAAAATATCTATATTACAAACAAAATATAACTTATTTATTGAACACTGTTTTTTTTTCAAAGCTGAATAGATTGGACAGAAATATTGAATATCCAAATACCTTCATTGTGGTCTCCTCTAATTTACAAAATATCATCTAAATTGGGATCATTGTGAAATGATAGAGACGTAACACTGAACGGATCAACCTCAATGGAATTTTCATCAGACCCTTTAGTAGTTTTGGATGACAACATAACAATAGAATACATTCGATATGCTAGATCTGGAACATTAAATACTTTTACCGCTTGTGATGCCATTATTAACTTTTCATCTTTCTACCATTCATTAATAAAATCAACATTCAAAAATCCAAATTCATCTATTTTGAAACCACTATTGTTATCAACCCATTTTCATTGAAAATGTGAAATTTTAATGTCATATCATACATGTCCCATACTATTTTGATAATTCCAAAGTATTACATATTCGTATAAATTGGATTTCTACCCTTACTAATAGAAACATTCATCACTTTTTCAACAAGTGTAAATCCAATATTTTGTGTTGTACTATGTCCACCATGTTCAGTGGTATAGAATGTATAAGAACTTATTACATAACCATTGTATGATAATACACACACACTTGGTCAGGAAGCTTTCCATCAAAGTCATTCTAGAATGGAATTTGTATTTTCAGCTAAATCCATTAAAATATTGTTTCAAAACCATCCAATAAACAAGTGATTATGTGTATTTGATATTCATTATTTATCCTTTTATTGAATCAATTTCCTAAGAATATCTTTGTGGGTTTCAATATATGAAATAACCTGCCAGCTGTTATACAAATAATAATGGTGGGACTCTTCATGATCTATAATATTTATTGTCACAACACGTCCTACAAAAATTCAATCACCCTTAATGAATACAGTGTAAAGAGATTTTGGGATTCCAATGCTTTCCACATCAGATAAGTATTCAGTACAGAAATCAATGACTTCCTTAACGATGTTTCACTCCACAATACAACCCTCTGGCCGACTTCTATTTTTAACATACGCTTTCAAAATCATCATATACCATTCAATGAGGAACATCGATCTATAATACATAGGACTACAAAGTCGAATATCTCTCACCATGTGAATGATCAAATGAACCATCATATCAAAGAATGATTAATGGAAGAAAATTTCTAATTCAAATAATATGATTACAATTTCTCTTTCCATAGCTTGGAATTTCCCTAGGTCTAGAACATTGCTGCATATATCATTGAAAAAAAAACATAGTTTGGTTAACATATAATGATCATTCTTTGAAAAAATGTTTAGTAAAACTATAGGAATTAAATCTTCCATCAACACATGTCACTCATGCGATTTCAAACCTTTTAACATTAAATAATTCATTGAAAAAAAGTACTTTATATTTGATGAATACCCCTCTAGAACATTTACATCATTAAATATGTAGAAAAATTGATATATCTCCTCCCTTGAAAAATTGTAAGAAGATGGAGGAAGAAGAATTTTATTTTTTCCCTTCATAGGAGCCAACTCTTCCCATATACCCATGTCATAAACTTCCAACATTTCCTTAATTCCATCCATAGTTTTTTCAGGGGCATTTGGCTACGTTATGATAACACTGTCACATAAATTTTTTATCCACATGCCTCACAAAATGAAAATTTCTGACATACAAAAAATTACAGTATTATAATTCAAAAAAACAGATCCCTTTTTCCAACATATTTTAGTAAGGTTTTTTAAAAATGGTTTACCAAGAATAGTGTTCACATCTCATACTTTTTCAAACTATTGATCATCTATTAGAGATGATAGTGTTGTGCGTTGTTCTAAACATCCAATGAATTATTTCTTCCATGATAGATACTTATGATGATGAGGTAGAAATCTACAATGTCCATGAAACACAAATTTTGCTGAATGTTTCAATCAAATTTATTTTGTATCTTCTTCACACATGGGAAAACTTTGAGTTCCATTAATGCTATAGCCTGACGAATTTCCATAAGCAGGGAAATTGATTATTTTCTCATACAACATCTCTCTCGTTGTGATGTATTCAATTTTATAAGCATCATAAAACATAACACATGAATCTCACAATAACTTCAAATCATCGATCAGAGGATCCATGTAAATATCAATATCATCACTTGGTTGTTTTGGTCATGGTATAAGAATAGATAACATGATTAATTACAGTTTTCATACAACCAGAGTGTCATGTTATAATTTACCAACATAACAGTCCATGTACTATTCATTCTAGTTTGCAAAACAAAAGGATTCAATCCATCTGTATATAGCACAAGACGGTGGTTTCTCTACTCATTTCCAAATTCATGATAATCATTATAAATTCTATTCCATTTAGGAGGATCGGCCCTGTGACATAATTTCCCATATTTATTTCTTTTCTATGCATGCCATGAAAATTGTCTTGTAGTTTCTTTACTTCCATATAGATGCCTAAACCTAGGAATGATTGGAAAGTACCATACAAATTTTGTTGGACTGGATTCATCTTTCTTTTATTGGGAAGAACCACAATTTGGGAATTATGTATGTGATTTTTTCTCATTGTGAAAAAATATACAGTCTTTTGGGAAGCCATGTATTCTTTCAGAAAACATATCCAACGAGCATTGCATTCATTTAGCATCATATGTCCGGCATGTGAGCTCATTATCTTTCGGGAGCATGTCATTCACGAGAGAAAGTAGTTCCATAAAACTGAAATCACTCCATCTGTTTCCTACAATGAATTTATAAAACTTTAGTACAACTAAAATTTCTTTATATTTACCGAAACCAGCATAAAATGGCGTCTTTTCAAAACTCATTAACTTCTCAATCAATTTTGTAAAATCACGGAGTTCATCTAAAACTGTAATTTTCATTTCCTCAATATGATATGCATCATCATTTACAACTATAATCATAACCTCTATACTGTCTTCATCATTATCCATATATTTAATCACTGATGATCAATAAAATGCAGTTTTATCCAAGCCTTCAAACATTTAAAACTCTGATCTATTCTGTGACATATCAAATGTTCCTCCAACACCTTTTTATTAATTAGCCGAGAGTAATAACAACATAAAAATGGAAAAAGGATTTGAGAAGGATCCTTTGTGCGATGGTTTGCAACCTTGATGATCACTTTCTGTCCATTCTCATACTCTATTGTAAAATGATTTGAATCCATCTAATATTTATTCATTTCCATCCTATTTGAATCTGATATATTATTATTTATTATTCAAATACACAAAACAATATTCCAAAAAATAGTATAAGAGAACCACTTATAGAAATAGAGATTAATAGAGCCTATACATTTCTAATAAATATTTTGAAATCAAAAGAACCAGCATAGAACCACCATCCAAATGAACACACTTTCTAATCCCATTAATAATAGTTATAATACCCACCACCCATCTAGAAAATATTAAACATTCTTTTAACAACCCCTTCCAGCCACGTAATTCATAATAAAATAATCACATTAAATTTCCCCAAACTAGTGACCAAACTAAAAAATAAAATGATAAAAATACAATTTTGATGAGAAAACTAATATAGTAGATACATTTTCAAACACCAAGGGGTTCGCGGGGGAGAAAAATAACAAAGTTTTTTCTAAAAATACTATGGAATTTCACAGGTATTGTCACCAAAATTAACATAACAAATATAAAATTGTGGTCAGTGAACATTAATTCTATCATGAACATTTAACGGATATGAAAAAAATCTCCCCAACCTTCCCCAAACATGTAACTAATATCCACATCCATGTCTTACATCTATTCTATAAAAAAGAACATTCCCATTTATATGGATAAACAAAAATCACTTAGTGTTAAAAAACTCACACATGTGGGTAAATGACAACATCATCCATCCCTATAAAAAACTCAATCCTCCTCTCAAACCTCCTATCACTAAACCATAATACCTTCTATAATAGTAATAGCTAACCTATATAAATTATTTATCAAAATAATATCCTTTATATTAGAAAAATTCTCATCCATTTAGGTAAAATAGAAATAGGATTCCTTTATTTTCTTATGAATACTTAAATTTGGACACATTATCCAACTCAAACCAGACCATCCGAAAAAATATAACTAAACCATAATGAATATTAGAATAAGAACTAAAGGAAATAGATTAGTATGAGCAGATAAATCTTCAAAGATCAATGATGGGAGACGAGAATTTAATCTCGTCGAAATGAATCTCAAACACATGAAGTAGGGTTTGCGGGGAGTAGGGTCCAACAGGGAGGAGGAGAAGAAGGGTTCACAGGGAGGAGGATTCGTGAAAGGGGTTTGAGAGGGAGGATAAATAAAGGGTTAGAGGTGGAAATGAAGGGTAGTGGTGGCAATGTAGGGAACCGGTGGTGGAGAAGGGATAGTTGCGGAGGAGTAGGGAAGTGGCGTTAGAGTGGGTGTGGTGGTGGAGTGGCAGTGGCGGCGGAGTAGCATCCGATAAATAGAAGATCGGGGTAGAGGGGAGTTTTCGCAGGGGTACAGCCCCAGAAGAACATAAGGGCACGATAAATAGAGGGCACTGTACACATTATTTTATAAAATGGAAATATGGTTTTATCAGCACTTTTGTAGTGCTGATAAATATTCCCTTTATCAACGCTACAAAAATTCTGATAAAGTGACCATTTATCATCACTAAAATTTCAATGCTGATAAAGGATCACTTTATGAGCGCTTGAAAATAATTGATAAAGGAAAATCTTTATTAGCAATGGAAAATCATTGATAAAGTTACCTTTTAATAGCACATCTAGTTAGTTCTAATAAAGGGTATCCTTTATCTGTTCTTTTTGTTTAGCATAAATAAAAGGTGGTGCTTCCCTTGCACATTTTTATTGTATTGAAACTAATCGAAATGATCATCATAATGTAATTTTACCCCACCCATTATAAATCCAAATTTAATAACATAAAATGATAATGAAGATAAAATTTTAGTAAATGGTGTTCCGATGGTAGTTGATTTGAAAGAACATATATATCAAGAGGCCATTACAGACTACATTGGTTATGAAAATATTAATGAAATCATGTTGCATGAGTGGCAAGGATACACGATTGTAAATGTTTTCAGGAGGTGTTTTTTTCTTAATTTTTTTTCTTGTAGTGATTCTTCATTGTTAATTATCACGGAATACTATTAAATTTTTTTTAGTAGAATATATGAATATTATTTTAATGGAAATCTACGAGATGAGAATGTTAGATTCATTTGTCCTCACATTACTTCTATAAAATAATTAAAATTGGGACTAATGAAATTTTAATTATTTGTAAAAAAACTATCCACTATGCTTGAACAAAACCATATCGTTGACATACTCATCTAAATACCCATGATATAGGGGTAAAACTATTCAATTTAATAATATAAAATCTATTTTCATTCATTTCATTACATATTATATATTTTTTATAATTGGTTAATCATTGTAGTCAATCTGGATACTATGAATATCTATTTTCTAGATTCAATTCATGGATACCCAAGAAACCAAACACACATGACGATGTTATTCAATTTTTAATAAACTACATGAAACATTATACAAATAAAAATAATTTTATATATATTATATTATTTTTAGTGAAATTATCATTATGATAGGGTGTTGTTTTAATATTATTTAATTCATGGAATGATGAAATTCTTTGAATATAAAAAGAATATCAAAATATAATATTAGATAATTATTAGGTTATATATAATATGTTTTCACTCTAAAACATATAACGAAATAATAACTTATTTTCATCAATAATTATGTTGTCTTTGAAACAACCCAATGGAATTGTATGTGGTTATTTTGTTTATAAATTTATTAAATTAATTGTTTTCCATCAACAAACATTTATCCTGAAGAGGTATTTTCAAAAATAATTACAATTTCATTAAAAATGTATTTTTATCCTTTTTTATTTATATTTTCTTTTTCTACAGAGAATTTTGATCATCCACATATTCAATAGTGGATATTTATTTATCTACAAATGAATTGAAGGCATAACTGTTATCAGATTGTATACATACATCATAAAGAGGCGACTACAAACATCATATTTAGTTTAATTTATTATCTATTTATCTACTTATAAACTTAATATCCATATCGTTTTTAATTAATCATTTAGTAAAATTATCCATAAGACATTTTTGACATATAGGAACCAACCAGACCACAATCTTATACATGGTGTGTCTAGTATGACCTAAACTATGTGTATTCAGTTAAAAATTGAAAATTTAGTTTCAAACACACATCACATAATAAATACCAATTAAAAAATTCATATTGTTTTGATACTTTTTAAAAAAGTAATACAATGAATTTTTGACATGCGGTAATCATTGAACCCTTAATCTGATATAAAATATACTCTGTTTGAGTCAAAGTGTCTATTATTAGTATAAAACTGACAATTTATATCAATACATGTGAAACTAATTGAAAATTGAGAAAAAAATAATATTATCTTAATAATTTAGGAAAATATTTATATTTTATTCAAGACATATTGGAACTAGTATAACAACAAATAAACACATGAGGTTATGAGAGTGACTCAAAGTGTGTTTTTTGATTTTAAAATATTTTTTCTATAAAAAACACTACTTACATACTCAAAAACAAGATTTTTTTTTATTTTTATAGTTTTATAAAATGATTTATAAGTCATTTTTTATGATTAGGAATCCATTTTTGTTATTTTTATGAATGGTGTGATATGTTTGAATCCAGGAGTTTGCTTTCAGTATAAAATGAAATTTTATTAAAAACTAAATATGACTTAATGAGAACCAAGAAAATCATTTCTGATTTTTTTTTACATTATAGAAATGATCAATAAGCCATTTTTGATATATATGAATTATCCTCACCACAATTTTTCTGTTGATGTTCCATGTATGACTCCAAGAGTGTCTTTTTATTTAAAATTTACATTTTTGTAAAAAATTAATGTGACAAACTCAGAACAGAGAAAATACATTAAGACCATTTTGATAAATTATAAAAAATATTGATAGTATATTTTTGACATGTATGAATCATCCATAGATCAATTAGATTCACATTGTGTCATGTATGACTAAAAATGTCTGTTATCATTTTATATTTGTCATTTTAGTTCAAGATGTGCATCACTCACAAAAAAACTAACAAAAAATATATAATTGTCTTCATAATTCTTCATAATGATTCAAAAGTATTTAATGACATGTAGGAATTAGTTTCTTGTCAAACTGACACACAATGTGACAGTTATGGTCCAAATTTCATGTTTACAGTTTAAAATACATTTTAGAACTAAATTAATGTGATATAATCAAAATTAAGAATACACATTTTTATTATTTTGATACTTTATAAAAATGATCCAATTTTTTTTACATGTATGAATCATATGCACCTCAATATGATGCATGGTGTGCCCATTATGACCCAAATTGAATTTTTTTATTTTAAAATTGAAATTATATTTGAAAACACACATCAAAAAATGAAACCCATGAAACCACTTTCATATTGATTTCATAATTTTATATGAATATCCATTATCCATTTTTGTTGTGTAAGAATCATCTACAACTAAATTTTATTCATGGTGTGACTGGTATGACTCATTGTGTTTGTTATCAGTGTAAAATTGAAATTTTATTTCAAAACATCTATCACTCACTGAAAAATGTGAAAATGCACTCAAATTGTTATGATAATTTTGGAATCCCATTTTTACTTACATTAAGGAATGTAGGAATTATTCATACCTCAAACTATCACATGATGTGATAGATATGAATCAATGTTCATGATTTTAGTTTAAAAATGTATTTTAGTAAAAAAGACATGGGACACACTAAAAACCAATAAAAATCAATTGTCTTGTATTTATTAATTAGGAAATTGATCTATATGTAATTTTTAATGTTTAAAAATTATTCTCACATCAATCCAATTCACATTGTGACCGGTATAACAAAATGTGTGTCTTTTTATTTAAAATTTGTGTTTTAGGTTTCAAAATATGTGACATAAAAAACAATGAAAAAGAATTCATATTATTTTTTTTACAATATGAAATCAATCCATAATTAATTTTTATTTTAATGAATCATCTACATATCAATCTTACTGATGTTGTGATGAAAATTACTAAATGTGGTCATAATAAGTTTTAGATTGACAATTTAGTTTAGAATGATTGTCACTCACTAAAAAATAATCAAACACGCTAATATTTTCATGATAATTATAGAAAACAATTCATAAGTCAATAATGATATAAAAAAACAATATCACCTCAAATTGAAACACAGTGTGACCAGTATGACTCAAAAAGAAATTCTTACTTCAGAAAAACATTTTAATAAAAAATAAATTTTACATACTCAAAATATTGAAAACACATTTGGATTGTTTTTATAGAATATTAAAATGATTCATAAGTAATTTTGATGTTTTGGAATCATCTTTACCTCAATCTGATTCATTGGGTGACTAACAAAACACAATATTCCCATTATCAAATTAAGATTGATAGTTTATTTTTATATTTATTCATATATATAAATAATTTATTTAATTGTACTTATAATATCAAAAAAACAAATTTCATAAAAATGTGGATGCTTTTTATTGATTTGGGGTGGTTTGTTCAGAAAATAATACCATGATCAGGATTTTTAAGAGGTGTTCATGTGCCTGATACAATAAAATAAATGAGGTTTTTAATGATTGTGACAAATTGTACTTGACTATGTAATTATATATAAAAAATTAAATAAATATAATATTTTTTTTCTTTTTTTATTTATATTTAATTTTAATCAAATTATTAATTTCCATATCCTATATTTGTTGTTCATGTATGTATTTGGTTCATATATTTGGGGTTCTAGAGTGCTATAATTTTAATAGCATAGTGAATCATCATGTCCTTTTTCAACACTTTTTTTGTTGATGATAATGGCGTCACATTACCAGTGCTTTTCTACAGGTGATAAAATGATCCTCATTTTAATTGCACATAGATCAAAAAAACAAATTTAGTACTATTGATCGATTTTTTAGCAATTTTAAAATACTTTTCTATTATAATAAAAACCTAAATCTTTACCACTAATGTCACTAATACATTATAAATAACAATTAATTAAAAAGCCAATCAAGGTGAGTGTAATGATACTACTATCAAGAATTACCGTAAACACTTATGTTGATTCATGGATATGTTATTAATATTTAGATGTGATATTGTGTTTATTTTAAGATGTTACATTGATATTATATTTTAGTACAAAAATATGATATGATATCAGAATATAGTATCATGATTTCCTCAAAGACCAGAGATATCATTTGGATGAGTTCAAAAGAAATGAACCATAGGGAACATGAAAATAGAAGAAGAGTACGTCACTACGCGTGATATTGTAATACTGGATATTTAGTTAATGAATTTCATTAGTAAAATATGTGTGGTCTGTTGTATTAATGGGGAAAATGATCATTACAATGACAAGAATAGTGTATTTACAAAGGAAAAGGAAATGTTGTCACACAAATGAGCCCAAAAAAATACTTTACAAATACAATCTCATTCATGAGATCATCAATAAGGGAGATAAAAATATATATTTTATGGATATAGATGGCAATGTAAATGGTTTTTTGACAAAACCATTAGCATGGAAATTCACAAGGCTCATGTTGAATAAATTGGCATTATATTCTTGGGAGATTGAATGTAATGGTTGTAAAATGTAAAAAAGTTTAATAATAAATGAAATATCAAATAATAATTCATTTATTTGTGAAAAATTTCTATAACATGAATAATGGAATAAAAATATCATCAGAAAATATTAATTTGAGTTGTACTTAATTTATAATCATCGTAGTATATTATGTGGTATGAATATATGTTATTATTATCATGAGTAGTATATTTTATGGGTTACCAAGAGTTTAAATTCATACAATGAGTATAATCGTGAAATAATAAAGTAAGAATTATAATCTAGACAAGACAATAAAAGTATATCACATGAAATTCTATATGAGTTTTGATATACTTAGTGTTGTGTGCTTATTATGAATCTCTAATACCTGAAACCATCATGATTCATAGAAAGAGAACCTTCATATTTTGATACCTCATTTATGTATGCTTGAAGGATTCATTAATCCTGGGGTGGTTGGGTTTATTGTTGATCATGTAATTGGATGGAGATTAACCAACATTGGGTATGTGCACATGTATGACAAGAATATACATTTGGTCTAATGATTGGATTTGGATAAAGAAATTCCCGGTCATTCATAGTTGTGTGACATGTAATGTTTAATATGTGAAATCATATGACAACTGAATGTGTGTTATTTTTTATGTCTATGAGTAGAGGATATGTCCATTGGATTTCTGTTATGCCCGAAATGACTGAGTAATGAGGTTTAAATGATTTATGGCCTTTAAAAACATATGTCAGGTGGAAAAAACCAATCTAACGACCTCCAAATGATGTGAAATTACATGAATACAACCATAAAATGATTTATGAAATGGTGGATATAAATTGGCATTATTAAATTATGGTGTATAATTATAAATATATATATATATATATCCAAATTATACTAATAATGTTTTAGTAAATAATCAATTATTTTTGGTAATGTCATTTTTATCATTAAAATAAGTTTTCCTTAGAAATGATTTATTATTTATTTATGAAAAAATATATTATAAGTGTTTTGTAGAACACATAGAAAATTTATTTTATTAAACAAAAGTAAATTTTTGGTATCATTCTATCAAACTAAACTGATGCTGAAAATTAGTTATTTTCAAAATAAAAATCAGTGAATTGTGAAAAAGCCATTTTTATATAAAATTATAGATTGTTTTGAATAATAAATAACTATTAAACTCAAATTATTATTTAAATATTCTATAATGGTAAAATATGTATTATTTAGTTATATTTTATTCAATTGATTACATTTCAATATTCTTTATACCGAATTTTAGTGTATGTTTATTTTAAGGATTAAAAGAGATTTTTTTCTAAAAACTATCATAAAATGAATAATGTTTACCCATTATAATTATTTAAAACAACCCATAATGATAAATTATTTAAATGAAATTATTAGACTATATATCAATATTTTTTAATTTAAATTCACAAAATGAATATTTCATCTGTTATAATTAATGTGAAATCATCTTTCCTTAGAAAATGTATTATTCATAATACTACTTTCTATCATAATTTTGGGTTTTATATTAAATTATATTCATCTACCTATGTGAATTAATTTTATAAAAATTATTCCTTATTTTTAATCATAATAATTAATATTTTTAAATAAGGTTAACTTAATTTTTGAACAATATGTCTGGTTATTGTAGTAAATATTTCTTACCACGATAAAAATTGAAAATAGGTTAATTAAGGATAAAAATAATTTCACATGTAATATTAACAATGTAACCCTAATATTATGAATATTTATATTTCATTTTCATGGATTTTATTATTATATTTATTCCTTTTTATTTTTACTTTAAAAATGATTAATTAATTAGCTTTCACAAAAATTAAATTTTGATATGGTTAAACATATATTTTATATTTTAGTAATATAAAATTTCAATTAAGAAACATATTTTCCTGAAATAATTGATTTTAGAGTTAATTATATTTTAATAAAATATTATCATTAAATTATTATTTATAAATTTACATTATAAAATAATTTTTATGCTGTCAAATATAATATTTAAAAGGGTTCATAAACTCTTATTGTCAAAAAAATAAAGCATTTGTAAATAATTCTTAATTATTATATTAAAAGTGAAAATTAACATATTTATAAAAACATATATGTAATATGAATAATATTTTTTATAAATATAGTTTAAATTAAACCATTGAATTTTTTTAATAATTTTTAGAGATAATCAAACTTTCAAGAAAAAATTAAATACAAAATAAATATACTGTGTGTATTATAATATCACAATGACCCAAAAGTGATCTAATAAATAAAATAAATGGTATACATGAAAAAATATATTTTTTCCTTTCAAATAATGTGATATTAAATTAATTTGACTAGTTTTAGAAATACTTTTTGGATCCTCCCAATCGTATAATATATTTTATGGTATTAATGTCACTTATTTAAGAGTATGACTCACCTCTACATAAAAAGGGGAAATATTTTAAAATTTTCAGCATGTTTCCAATAAAAATAAATATAACCTCCCTTATTTGGTAGAAACCATGTGGAAAACCGTGGGAATGTTAGTTTTCTTGGTTGTATTAATATACAAACTCCAAAGCCTATGTTTTGAAAATAATAAAGAACAACCCTCTCATTTCCTATATAAACCCACCTAATCGCTATATTACCTTCACTCAAAATCCTTAAAGAACATCCTTTATATTTCCTCTACTCTCTATATTCTTAAAAATGATCCACCATTCTCTCAATAAGATACTCCCAATCATTTTGAATCGAACTCTCATGGTATGGGATTTCTCTTTTCACATTTCGATTCAAGCAATACTTTTATGTTATACCATGTAGTTTCAATTTTTTTAGGATATGTTCTTTCCTATAACACAATCTATCAATTTTATTTCAAAAATTATTACATAACCCTTTCTGTCTCATTAATTCCTCCCATGAACATTTATTTACACTCATTTCAATGCCTAAATATAGTAGAACATCCGCAACTTCTTCTCTTTATTCAAGTATCTTGTGTATCTTATTTATTTTATCATCATTTCTTCATGTGGGTATATGTTATACCATATCCCCATTGCTGTCAATTTTTTTTATAATGATGATATACACCTTTCACTATCAATAAAATATCCCATGAACTGTTATGTAGACTTTTTTCCAGAATAAAATTGAGTAACAAATCCTATTCTTCTACTCTTTATTTAAATACATTCTATATATTATATAATCTATCATCATATTATACTGTTGTTATTTATTAATTAATATTAATCTTACTATGAATTTTATCTTTAAATGATGGTACACCCCTTTCACTCTCATTCATCCCTTTAATGAACCATTATGTTCACCTATTACCATGCCAAAATTTAGTAAGTGATCTTTTCCTTCTCCTCATTATTCCGGACTCTTAATTATCTTATGCCTTATATTTCCAATTATTAATATTGGGATTTGTTTTTTTTTGATTTCATTATTACTGTCTATTTTATGTCCAAATTATGTAGACACCATTTTCTATGATCAACACATTTTATGAGTCATTATGTTATGGTCTTATGCTTCAATAATTTCACCAAGAATTTCCATGACAAAATAATTTTTTATTGAGGATCATACCAATTTTCTATCAATGGTGTTTTTATTTATACACTTATACATATTTGGTAGGGTAAATAAATGTCTTTATTCTACACGCCATGATAATTTAAGAAAAAATTATGAGGAATGAATCCATATTTGCTGATCTGTGTGTCACACATGAGGAGGATAATGATATGAATGTGATGGGTGAAGCCAAAATTATACAATGCTCCACTGAATTATATAATATTTTAGTATCATGTGATGTATTTCATGGGATTAGTGAGTGACTCTAATCCATCATGATACATTGTCTTCTATTATACCTCAATAGTTACCCTTAACCTATATTTGTGAGGTAGTGTATTATGTTGTTCTCTCGTTTAATATGTTGAATTTATTTTTTCAGGTTATATCATGTATCATTGTTCATGTTTGTGATCCTCACAACATTCATTCCTAATTTATTTGAATATTGAATAACATGTATAATTTTATTCATTTTATTATATGTTTATTACCTTGCTCAAATTTATATCTCTCCATTTATTATGTATTTACCATGGTTATCCAGTGATGTTTTATGTATGAAAAAGCACAATGATCCTATTAAGAAATTTTCAATAAATATGTTGTATTCTCTATTTTATGTTGTTATGTAATGTACCTAATTGACAAAGACATTAGATTCCATGATCTTGTGTGTTGTATTTTGTGATCATTTATGTAATTAAACATGGATTAATGTGTAATAATGTGAAGGGTTGTAATAAAAACTCACTTTGTATTATCCTTGACATGTACAATATGAAATAATGCCAACCTAACGTGAGGTGTGCCCAAAATGACAAAATATGTAGTTTTTTATGATTTAGATTTATTTAAAAATATGTTTTACAAGGTTCATAAAAACTCTTATTGTATTATTCTGGTATAATTGATTCTTGGAGACATCAGAGAAGGGTCTCTTGACTTGTTTGGCTTTAGGCTCTTGGGTGCCACCTACAACACCAGATCACTTGATTTTTATTTATCTATGATTTTAATCCTTTTTTGGTTCTGGATTTTATCCTAATAAATAAGTTTTTGTTATGCATTGTACTCTTTATTCTATGTCAAAACAATAATAACTATTGTGTTTACATTGCATTTTTTTTCTTATGATCACCTACAATTATATGGCTATATAATTATTCATGTATGTTTATATATGTTGCTAAAAATTTTACCTTTAGTAATGTTAAAGGATTTAAAGGTGTTTTATTATGTGAGATCTATGGAAACAATGAAGACATGTTAGTTACACCAGAATGAAGGATGAATATGATGAACTTTTATTTTTTGTTTTTCTATCTCCATTTTCCATCCTATCTATTTTTTTATTTTCCACTTGTCAATATATAATTTTGAAAACGGTATCACCTTTTAACGCTCCCAAATTTGTATATATTTTTCCTCATTAGTCCTCGCATTACTTATATGTAATAAATAAAATTGGAAGATAATAAAATTAAAGTAAGAGTTGAAATATAGTCCATAATGGTTTAAAGAGAACTTATATATGATAGACTCTTCTAATTACCCTATATGAAAGGGAAAACCTCTAAAATTTATTCATATCAAATGTATTTTCAAATATTTAATTAATTATTCTTTTTATTAGGAATCATAAGATTCTCTTTTTAGTCAATTTGGATACTCTGAGGATAAATTTTCTAGATTCAATACATGGATAACCAAAAAACCGGCCTTACGTGATGGAGATTATCATTTTATAAAAAAATGCAATGTAAAATTTTCATATAAACATTAGTTTATTAATTTTTATTATGTTTTAATTATTTTTTTATATGGTGTTGTTAAATCATCTTTTAAATCATTTCATGATGACATTATGTGAATAAAATATGCCTATCATGTTTTAAAAATGGATAAATATTAGAGAATATAAAAATATATTTCATAATCAGAACTATATCAAAATAAATTAATTATTTTCCTCAATGATTATAAAGGATCCCAAAAAAACCAATGGAATATATTTTTTCATATGGATGAACATTTTTGAATGAAATCATATTCCATCAGTAAACTAAAATACCTGGAGAGGTATTTTTGAAAAAAAATAATATAATTTGAAATATTTTCAATACATTTTTTATATTGTGTAAGTACTACTAATTTTTGATATTCCTCATATTAAATTGTGAAAAAATATTCTTTTACAAATAAATTGATAACATATCATGTATCAGTATGTATAGAGATATTATAAAGAGGTTAATTCCAACTACTAATTTATTGAATTTTGCATCATTTTAACAATTTTTTTAGTTAATCTAATTATTATTTTTATAAAATACTTTTGAAAAATGATTCATAATCCATTTTAGACATTTATTAATAAACCACACCTTAATTAGATACATCATTTTCCTTGTAAGGCTAAATGTTCATGTTTTTAGTTTCAAATTTACATTTCAGTTGAAAATATATGTCACGTAATCAATACTATCAAAAACCATTCAGATTGATTTAATACATTATAGAACTTATTTATAAGTCATTTTTGACATGTGGGAATCATCGATGCCTCAATATGATAATCTATGTTCTCAATATGACTCAAAGTTTCCACTATAATCGTAAAATTTACAATTTAGATAAAAACATGTGTCACCCATGTAAAACAAATAAAACACACTTATATTCTCTTACTAATTTATCAAGACCATTCTTAAGTCGTTTTATACATTTAGGAATCTTTTTCACAACAAACTAGCACATGATGTAACCAGCATGACTAAAAGTGTCTGCATTCATTTTAGAATGTCATTTTCATAATAAAACCATCTTACACAATTAAAACCATGAAAAAAAATTATATAGTTTTTATAATTTAGTAAAATGAAATAGAAGTCATTTTTGGTGAGTATGAATCATTTTCATCTCAATATGATGCACTGTGTGATCAGTATGACTCCAAGTTCATGTTTTTAGTTTAAAATGCCAGTTCTGTAAAAAACAATTATGAAAAGGTAAAAATATATAAAACCAATTTTGAATGTTTTTAGACATTATAATAATGATACAAAAGTAATTTATTAAATATAATATTTATCCTTACCTCACTAAGATGCATGGTGTGAGGGATATGACTCCAACTATGTCCTTTTATTGAAAATTTATATTTTAGTAAAAAAGAATAGTTACATATTGAAAACTGAAAAAAAAGATTCATATTATTTTGATACTCTCTAATAATGACCTATAATCCAATTTTTACATGAACAAATCATCTAAACCTCAACAAAATAAACTTTGTTCCATGTATTACTCATTATGTCTGTTATCTTTTTAAAATTTACTTTTTAGTTCCACACATGTGTCACTCACTTAACACTGAAAAAGATGATCTAATTTTATTTATAATTTAGAAGAATGAATAAAAAGTTATTCTTATTTTTAGGAATTATTTTCACATAAAAATGACCCACAATGTGAAAAGTATGATTCAAAGTGTGTGTTATTAGTTTAAAATAACATAATTGTGAAAAAGAAAAGTGATATACTCTAAATGAAAAAAATTAATTCGGATTGTTTTGACAATTTATAAAAATAATCTATAAGTAAATTTTTTACATGTATGAATCAGTCTCACCTAAATTATACACATGGTGTTTCCAGTATGACTCGAAGTGTGTGTTTTTATTTAAAAATTAACATTTTAGTTGAAAACAAAATTTAAATTATTTAATCTAATAAAAGACATTCATTTTATTTCAATACATTGGGTAAAAATCTAGAATTCTTTTTTGATGTGTATGAATTGGTCAAAACTCAAGCTGATGTACAATGTGGCTAATAAGACTCCATGTGTCAGTTATTGTTCTAAAAGTAACATTTTAGTTAAAAATGTGTCACTCATATTAAATTAAGAAAACACATTCAGATTGTCTTGATAATTTTGGAAAATATTTTTAAATTATTTAGGGTGTGTAAAAATTATTCTTATCCCCAACTGACATTTGATATGAATGGTATGCCTTAAAGTGTGTGCTTTCAATTTAAAATGAAATTTTAGTAAAAAAGAAATTTGACATAATCAAAACTGATAAAACACATTGAGTATGTTTTGATTCTGTAATAAATGATCCAAATGTCATTTTTTATGTTAAAGAATCATCCTCACCTTAATACATTTCATGGTGTGTCCTATTTGACTCAATGTGGGTCTTTTTATATAAAATGTTAATTTTTGGTTCAAATAAAATAGAAATTATCAAAACAAATAAAAAGAATTTGATAGTTTTGATGCTTTTGGAAATTTACCTTAGGTCATTTGAGATGTTTAAGAATCATCCTCATCTCTATTTGATCGACAGTGTAATTGGTATGACTCAAAGTGTCCGTTAGAAGCCTAAAATGGAAATTTTAGTTCAAAACATGTGTCACTCTCTATAATATAATAAACCACACCATTATTTTCTTGATAATTTAGTAAAAATATTCATAAGTCATTTTTTATATGTAGTAATTAATATCACATAAAATTGAACCATGATTTGATTCGTATTAATCAAACTGTATCTTTTTATTTCTAAAGGTCATTTTAGTAAAAATGACAAGTGACATTCTAAAACTTGAGAAAAAATATTCATATTTATTGATACCTTTATAAAATAAACAAAAAGTCATTTTTTACATGTAGGAATCTTCCACACATCAATACAATACATGGTGGTATTGGTAAGATACCATGTTCATCTTATCTATTAAAAATTTACATTTTCTTAATATATTGTTCTATATTTATGTTTAATTAATTTATTTATAGTATTACTAACATAATTTTATTTTTATTATTTAGGTGGAGTAGTTTTCTTGAGTTTGGTGGATTTTTCGGCAACTAGCACCATGACTAATCATTTTGAGAGGGGTTCAGGTTCTAAATAAAATGAAAAAATTGATGTTTTGGAATATTTGGAATTAATTGAACTTATGTAATTACATATTTATAAAAAAAATTATAAAATAGCGTTTTTTATTTGTGATATAATTTTTATTTTAGTCAAATAAATAATTTCCCATATCTTTTTTTGTGTTTGTATATAGTGCCCATATTTTTAGTTATAGTGTGTCGTGATTTTAAAAAAATATTTCAGCAGTGTGGCCTTTATGATAACTTTTTTTAGGACTAGTAATTGAACCCCTTTATTAGTAGATTTTTAGGGAAGATAATGGGTCCCCAATCTAATGAATCTTAGACCAACAACCCTTTTTAGAATAATTGATAGATTTTTCTAGTGCTATTAAAATATTTTATTCTGTTACAGAAAACCCAAATCCTTACGACCAATATTAGTAATAATCTTTTTAAAAATAAGTAATTAATAATCCAATCCATGTGAGAGTAAGAACACTATATTAAAAAAATTAATTAATAATATAAGATGAAGAATAAATTTGTAATCAATCTTGTTATTGACACTACTTGAAAAAGAGGATTTACCAATAGTTTTGAATAATTGTGAAAGGCCATAGAACCGTTGGGATAAATTTTCCCAATGATTTACATAGAACTGTTGGGATAGGTTAGCAAAATTAGCCAACCCTAACGGTTCCCAAAACCGCTGGGAAAAGTTTTTCCCAACGGTTTCCCTTGAACCGTTCGGAAAACAAACATTTTCCCATTCTTTCCAATGGTTTATAAAACAATTGAGAATGTATTTTTACGAATGGTTCCCTTTGAACTATTTGTAAAAACATTCTATGACTCCTATACCAACGATTTGAAACCATTGGCATGGGCTATGTTGTGAAAATTGCACTCCATCCTACAATTTTAACTACAATGGTAATTCCCCAATCTCCTTATACCTAAAATAAACAACTAACACATATATATACAGAGAGAATTCATACACATTTAACATATAATTAATCCTAGAACTATACACATCAAGAATTAAATCATAATTCATGACTTAATTATAAACATACATAATTCATTTCGAATTCAATTTAAATTTTAGATACAATTTTTTGTGAAATCCGGAATTCAATTCATAATTTCATCAGTTTTTCATATACCTGATGTTTATACAATAAATTATGTCTATTTTAAACAAAATACATACACCAAGAGTAATACCGGATACACTATTCCTCAGATTGAGGCGTGGTCAACTCGTACACGTCACAAATGGCCCATGGATCATTTTCCTAATGTATCAACATGTTCCGGAAGCATTTTGTTGGTTTTCCGTATGTCAGTTGTTGTTTTCACTTAGAATGAAGTTCCTTTTAAATAAAAGAGAGACACTTTGAGTGGTGCTGGTCACACCGCGCCTAGTATTGAGGTGGGCTTGACTCGTACATGTCACAAATGACCCATGGATTGTTGATCTAAAGTATCAACACAATCAGAATCCCTTTGGTCGGTTTTCTATATGTACATAAAATGTTTTCCATTTTAAACATAAGAGAGACACCTTGGTTGGTATCGACCACAATGTGACTCGGATTGAGGCGTTGTTGGCTCGAACATGTGACATATGACCAATGGATCATTGTCCTAAAGTGTTAACAGATTCCGAATGAGTTTGGTCGGTTATTCGTATGTCAGTTTTTATTTTCACTTATAATCCTTTCCATTTTAATCAAAAGAGACACAGTTAGAGTGGTATCGGCCACACCATGCCTTGGATTTATACGGGGTTGACTTGTACACATCTCAAATGACCCATGGATCATTTTCCTAAAGTATCAACACAATCTGAATGTGTTTGGTCAGTTTTCTGTATGCCAGTTGATGTTTTCACTTAAATTGATGTCCTTTTGAAACAAAACAGAGACACTTTGAGTGGTGTCGGCCACACCGTGCCTCATATTAAGGTGGGGATGAATTTTAAACATCACATGTGACCCATGGATCATTGTGCTAATGTATCAACACAATTAGAATCCCTTTGTTCAGTTTTCTATATGTACTTAAAATCTTGTCCATTTTAAACAAAAGTGATGCAATTAGAGTGATCTCAACCACACCGTGCCTTGTATTGAGATGGGGTTGACTCTTAATCATCTCATATAAACCATGGACCGTTTTCCTAAAGCATCAACACATTCTTAATGCATTTGGTCATTTTCTCATATGCCAATTGTTGTTTTCATTTAAAATGATGTCCATTTTAAACAAAAGAGAGACACTATGAATGGTGCAATCCACATTGCACCTCTGATTAAGGTGGGGTTGACTCGTACAAGTCACATATGACCCATGGATTGTTGTGATAAAGTATCAACACAATCAGAATCTGTTTGGTCGGTTTTCTATATGATAGTTGTTGCTTTCACTTAAAATAAAGTCCATTTTAAAAAAAGAGCCACTTTGAGTGGTGTCGGCCACACCATGGCTCAGATTGGGGATAGGTTGACTTGTAGATATCACTTATGACCCATGGATCATTCTCTTAATGTTTCAACGGAAAGTGAATGTGTTTGGTCGGTTTTTCATATGTACTTAAAATGTTGTCCATTTTAAAAAAAAGAGAGACACTTAGAGTGATCCTAGCCACACAACGACTTGGATTGACCCTGAGTTGGCTCGTACTCGTCACATATAACCCATGGATCATTGTGATAATGTATCAACATAATCCGAATGCATTCAGTCATTTTTCCGCATTCCAGTTGTTCTTTCCAATTATATTCCCGATCATTCTAAACAAAATAGACACAGTTAGAGTGGTACCGGCCACACCGCACCTCGGATTTAGATGGGGTTGACTCATACACGTTTCGAATGACCCATGGATCATTTTCCTAAATTATCAACACACTCTGAATGTGTTTGGTCAGTTTTCCGTATGCTAGTTGATGTTTTCAATTAAAATGATGTCCTTTTGAAACAAAAGAGAGACACTTTGAGTGGTGTCGACCACAAGGTGCCTCATTTTGAGGCGGGTTTGATTTTTACACGTCAAATATGACCCATATATTTTTGTTCTATTTTATTAAAAAAATCAAAATCCATTTGGTCAGTTCTTAATATGTACATAAAATGTTGTCCATTTTAAACAAAAGAGAGACACTTAGAGAGATCTTGGCCACACTGTGCCTCGGATTTAGGTGGGGTTGACTCATACATGTCACATATAACCCATGTATCATTGTCCTAAAGCATCAACACCTTCCTAATGTGTTTGGTTAGTTTTTCTTAACTCAGTTGTTGTTTTCACATAAAAATGATGTCCATTTTAAACAAAAGAGAGACACTGTAAATGGTTTCATCCACACCACACCTCGGATTGAGGCAGTGTTGACTCAAACACGTCACATATGACCCGTGGATCATTATTCTAATGTATCAACAGAATCAGAATCCGTTAGGATGGTTTTCCGTATGCTAGTTGTTGTTTTCACATCAAATGAAGGTCATTTAAATCAAAAGAGAGACACTTTGAGTGGTGTCGGCCACACCACACCTCAGATTGAGGATATTTTGATTCATACATGTCACATATGACCCATGGATCTTTATCGTAATTTTTAAATTGAAATTTAATTCATTTGGTCGGTTTTCTATATGTACATAAAATGATGTCCTTTTTAAACAAAAGAGAGACACATAGAGTGATCATGGACACACCATGACTCGGATTGAGCATGGGATGGCTTGTGCACGTCACATAGGACCCATGGATTATTGTGATAAAGTATCAATAGAATCCAAATGTGTTTGGTCGGTTTTCCATATGCCAATTTTTATTTTCACTTATAATCCTATCCATTTTAAACAAATGAGACACAGTTAGAGTGGTACCAGACAAAAAGCGTCTTGGATTTAGATGTGGTCGCCTTATACAGGTCTCAAATGACCCATGGATCATTTTCCTAAAGTATAAACACAATCTTAATGCGTTTGGTCAGTTTTTTGTATGCCAATGGATGTTTTCACTTAAAATCATGTCCTTTTGAAAGAAAAAGGAGAAACTTTGAGTGGTGTTATCCACACCATTCCTCAGACTGAGGCGGGGTGGATTATTACACATCACATATGACCCATGGATCGTTGTGCTAAAGTATCAACACAATCAGAATCCATTTGGTCAGTTTTCCGTATGTACTTAAAATATTGTCAATTTTAAACAAGAGAGACACTTACAGTGATATCGGCCACACCGTGCCTCAGATTGAGTCAGGGTTAACTCGTACACGTCACATATGACCCTTGGATTGTTTTCCAAAAGCATCAACAAATTTCGAATGGGTTTGGTCAGTTTTTCGTATGTCAGTTGTTTTTTTCACTTAAAATGAATTCCATTTTAAACAAAAGAGAGACACTATGAATGGTGTCAGCCACACCGCGCCTCGTATTTTGGTGGGGTTGACTCGTACATGTCATATATGACCCATAAATAGTTTTTCTAAAGTATAAACACAATCAAAAACCGTTTGTTTGGATTTCCATATGCTTTTTGTTGTTTTCACTTAAAATGAAGTCCATTTTAAACAAAAGAGAGACACTTTGAGTGGTGTCGGCCACACCGCGCCTCAGATTGAGGCTAGGTTGACTCGAACACATCAAATATGACCCATGGATCATTATTCTAAAGTTTCAATGGAAACCTAATGCATTTGGTCGGTTTTTTGTATGTACTTAAAATGATGTCCATTTTAAACAAAAGAGAGACAGTTAGAGTGGTCCCGGCCACACCACGACTTGGATTGAGCCCAGGATGGATCGTACACATCACATATGATGATACATGTCAATATCAATCATATTATTTAGACCTCAAATCATATCTCAATCGCACCCCAATCTCCATCGATGTGAATAATCCGATTTTCAGCATCCATCAATTGTAATAACAAGAATTGATCAAGTTACATTAATGAATTATTATATTTAAGGATCTTAATAAAGTTCCAACTTAGTGTAAATTAACATCAATATAATTCAAAATCCATTATTTAATTCAATATTTAGAAACGTTGTCTATACCAACTTCCTTCCGTAAACTAACATGTAAATCTAAACAGGCCTTTAAAAAATCCTTTATTTCAAAACATCCCAAAGGCATTAAAGGATGTTTTTCAATTAAAAATTCTCAATATTAATTAAAAACATGGGATTACAACCTATTTCCACCTGAATAAATATATACATTAAAATTACCAAATAAATATCATTTCAAAAAATATCATTCCAAGAGGGTTTATTATCATTTCACAAATTAAATCATTTGAATCTACATAGAAAATTTTAAATTGGTCAACTCATTTCATGAAAATAAATTTATTTCATTCTTTGAATAAAAACTCAAGACAAAGACTCAATTTCACTAATTCATTCTTTAAATATTCTTTGAAAATAAATATCAACAATCATGGAATTGAATAATTCATAAATACTTGAAAGATGTCAAAATTATAGTCATCAAATTTATGACTTGTTCAATTCAATGGGAATAGGGTTAAATAATATTTGACAATGAATTTCAACGAAAACATTCATATACACTTACCTAAAAATTAATAAACACATATTAATAAATTTCCGAGTAACAATTGATTACAAGATGAAGAAAAAGCATAAAAACACATAGATAGAAAATCTAGAATCCAACCGCAACGAATTTGATATGTTTCTTCTTCAATGGAGGGTTAATGATTTAATTAATTAAATGGATTATAATGGAGAATGTCTAGATTAAATCAAAACACCAAAAAATTAGATACACATAAAATGAAAACTTAAAACTGATATATTAGATGAATAACAATTAAAACAATATAGAACTCAAATATTTTATGTGTATAAAGAAGAAAATACATGATTTATGATTAATTGGATGGAGTTTCAGCGGTTCGGATGGGGGAAGTCACGAGAGGAGCCGAGCGCAGCAGATTTAAGGTTCTGTCATGAATGGGGGAGAGGTGCGACCGAGTGTATTTCTGGTAAAACTTTACCAACGGTTCTAGGAAACTGTTGCTAAAGGGTGTCATGGCCGTTCTTTACCAACGGTTCAAGCAAACCATTGGTAAAGAAGCATGGGGAAAACCTCCAATTCCAGTAGTGTGAGAATGCGATTATTTTAAGGGGTTACACTGAGACATGTTTCAAAATCAAAAAAATATGACATTAGATCCCCAAATTCATTCTAGTTTTTCTTAAATATTAGAGAGATTGTTTGTAATATTTCTAAATAACCCATTGTAGAAAATATGATAAAATAAAAAGATTACATTACTACCCAAGTTGATTTCAATTTGGCTATTTAGATAAATAAGATAATAATAAATAAAAATTCATTCGATAGATCATTGATATAAGAGATTTAATTAACGATTGGGTGTATATATATATATGATAATGTAAAATAGACATTGAAAAAACCAATAACAATGAAAAATAATTTGTCTCATGTTGAATTAATTTGTATTTTACACTTGAGTTATTAAATGTAATTGTTGTAAGATGTATCATAGATTTATATTATTATAAATATCAATTAACCATTCATCAATGTTTTCTAACATTATATGACTTGAACGATGTAATAAAAATATCCACATAAAATATGACATTTATTTGTCCCTAATTGATAATATTCTTGAGTATTATGTGATGTGATGATATATAAAAATTATAATGAGTATAATATTGTATGTGATACAAATAGTTTTATAGGATAAAATTAGTAGACTTAGGAAATAGACCAAAAAGTGGATATATATCACATGAAATTTCATACGATAATTGATATACGTACTGGTGTACACATATTATGAATCTACATTACCTGCGGATTTATTGATATCTATCCTGGGAACCACAGTAAATTGATATTGAACTTATCTAATATAAGGACCTGGCCTTAAAACATACTTAATATTGAATTAAATGAATAATTCACATTGAGGATCTTTTCAGTTCTAGAGTTTTAGAGAATTATGACATAACTATTACATCTCAAAAGATTAAAAAGTAGACACTTCTACACAGTTTTCATTTTTTATACAAAACATGAACACTTGAAAAAAAGTTTCATGTATTGATCCATGTTTAAGACAACATGAATTTTCCTTAGTCCCATCCTTGACCCTATTCCACAATCTGTCCTGTGAAAAACATTTCAAAAACTTTGGATGAGCATAAAAATCTCAGTAAGGGATACACAATGAAAAAAAATTGTTATTTTTTCAAATCAACATGTAACCCATGAATACTTTAACATAATTAATAATTTTCACCTTTATGAAGTAGTAAATAATCTTCACTAAATAAAAGATCATTACTTACCATTTTTGTAACCAAAAGATTACCATAAATCCCATATAAAGAACAAATAACATAATAAGGTAACTTGGGTCATAAACATACATAAATGGAATAACCATACGGTATAATTCCACACATATCACTAAATGGAATAGCCATACGACCGACTAACATACCCAATAAATTGGAGGTTATAACGTAACCACCCGTCCTGGTATTCACGGCACCACCCTTCATTTGATTTATCATGTAACCACCCGTCAAATGTCCAAGTACCATTATAAAATCATAACACATAAAACAATTATAAAGGAAAGAAAACATTTACAAATTTCAATCACAATATATCACATAAATATATTGACATAACAAATCCATTTTCAATACCAAAATACGTAAAAGAGTATATGTTATTTATTTACTTTTAAAACATTACGGCTTGTTGAGGAAGCCAAAGATAAAATAATACTCACGTAGGCAGAAAAGGTTGTTGTCATCGCGTACGTTAAAACAAACATTCCTTTTTGTCGTTTAGTAAAACACATCGTAAAAGAAGATTCCCTTTGGATGAAATGAAAATTCAATGGTTTTTTAAATAGTGTATAAAATAATGTCTTGAATTAGAACAAAATATGCCTTAATGAAAGGAGATTGAGACGAATTCCCTTACCTCATGTCCGACTTGACCAGTTCATTCTCTAATATCCTGAATAATAAACTAAAGTTAATTTATACTTGATTAAGAACCTTTTTCATGTTGAGTATTCTTGTTATATCACTTATTATTGTGTTATAAACATTATGTAATCATTTAAGTTAATAATGTTAGTTTTTTCGATATTTTACACTTGGGTCAAAAATGTTCTTCTTCTTATTACATATTGTTCATGTGGTCAAAGGTTCATTATATCTAGAATGATATTCATGATTTATTTATCATATATATCATATATATCCAGCATATAAAGGTATTTATAATAGTACATAACATATGGAGTTAAGAAATGAAATGCACTGTTCATGGAGACGGTAAGTCGTACGAACGCATGAACGCTACTTTCAATTATATTTTTTATTTTAATGGAATTTAAACATAATTATACATAGGAATATTATAATCACAGTATAATATCATATATATATAATTATTAAATCTATCCTTTATACATCCCACATAAGGAATTATCAAGTCAGATCACTTTGAGGGGGCGGTAGTTCGTACTTCCCCAAATGAGATTATCATATTTACCCACTATGGAAACCATAAAGGCATGATATAAATGGAAAATAAAGAATCATACGAAATAATAAACATAATATATATCTTTTTAAATACAGTGCCATTATAATGGCCACCATGAGAGGCATTATGAGATAATCGAACAATAATCATTTTGTGAAGCATTGGTTTGCTATCAACAGAAACTTTTTGTTCTTCACCCATTACATGGAGGTGTGTGTATGTGCAGTTCGAATACATCTCATAAAAAAATCCTAGTACATTTAGGATTCTGGTGTTGTTACAAAATAAGTGAATAAAAAGATTTTAGTGGTTGGAGAAGTAAAATAAAAGAAAACAATTTAATAGAAACTGTTACCTTTAATTTGGGTAACTTTTTTGGTTTGTCACAAAAGGACTTATTGAAGTGACTTCTGCCTACGTTAAGTCATCTAGAAGGAGTAGAGGGATGTAGGGAGCTTAATTGGGCAGAGGTTGGATGATCCATATGGCTTTTGAGGTGTGATTAATTTGATAGAAGTGGTCTTCTTTTATAAGGGGGGGAGGGGCTCTTTAGGAAAGTGTGAAACTGTTATTTCATTATAAACATAACTTCGGTTTTAAACTGTCTAGAAATCATTAAGGATGAAGATAAGATGACTCCTGTTCGTAATAAAATCATCCAATCTGAATTGGACATGTTTTGGATAATATTTTAATCATTTATTAAAGAGGTAAATACTGAATCATTATTATGTCATAAAAAATTTAATTTATATGATATCTAAAAATTATAAAAAAATACCATCATCTAGGAAGTCTTTTTATCTTTCCAATGATTATTTATTGTCAAAACGATAATTTATATAACACCTTATAAAAATTAATTACTAAATGATTTTTGTTAATGTCAATTTTGACTTTACATTAAATTAATTAATCCAAATTGTCATTATCACTACCAAGTGGCTCAATGGGGTCCCAAAATCGACCCAAGGATGCCCATGGTCAGCCACTACTCATTAAATATGGTTAGGACAAGTTTTAAGGCAATTTTGAGTTATTATAATATTTTTTTAACCTTGAATTACCCTATTTACATTTAACCGCAGTAAATAAAAGTCAAAAGTTACTATTCACCAAAAAATTATTTTCATCTTAATGAACCAAATTTTACTTCTTGATAACAACCATGTATGTCATATTTTTGAAATTCAATTTACAGAAGTGGTAAAATTTCATTTAAATGAAAAATTCAGTTTTTTAACTACCACTAAGTGGTTTCGCTATTCTTCAAAAAATTTATGTTTTTCAGAAAAATATCAAAAATTCATCCAAAGCTATATTTGATATTTAGAATTAAAAATGATGTCTATTTTACCTAATTCATAACATATAAGTGTCATTAATTAATTTTAAAATTAAGTCATGTTGTTAAAACAAATAGTGTGTTTTTAATAAACAATAACTATAAAAAGAATGATACATGTTTAGGTTCAATTTCAATGTGAAATTAATTTCAATGACCAACATTGGATTAAATGGTAAAAATATATTTTAATTTTACTTTAAAAAAATTCAAAAATATAATCTAAACATATAAATAAATTATATTAAAAGGCACTTTTGAATTAAAATACTATATTTTTCACTATTCTTAAAAATGAACTTTATCCGAAAAATTAAAAACATTTACACAAAGTAAATTTTTATATCCCCATTCTAGATAAGGCAATAACATGGTTATATATAATTTATTAAAGTGAACAAAACTAGATTGAAAACAGGTTTGCCATTAAAAGGCAATAAATCGGCCTTTTAATGTAAATTATGCTTAAAATTAGATTCATTCACATTTTTAGAATCTAAATTTTTTGGATAAATGTAAATACATTTGACAAACATGTATAATAATATTGTAGTTAGTTTTATTCATTCTCTCCAATACAATGGCTAAGAGTTAACTACCATTTAATATAATAATAGTATATTATTAGTGTGAAACGTAAGATTCCAAAGAAACCCCTTGTTGTGTATCAGGTATGCTATCGAACATAGCAACCCCTTAAAAGTAAAATTAATATTTAATTCAAAAATATTAATAAATATAAAATATGTCTTATTATTCATTTACCTAGGATGTTACATCCTTCCCCCATTTTGGATATTGCATCCTTAAAATTTTTATTCACTTATCAAAATAAGTGGGGGTATTTATCCCTTATAGAATTTTCGGATTCCCACGTTGCCTCATCAATCATATATTTTTTCCACAAAACCTTTACCTGGTGAATTACCATATTCTGCAACACTTTCTCTCTACGGTCAAGAATATGGACTGGATTTTCTTCATAAGAAATATTTTCTTCCAACTGAACTATCTCTGGTCTCAAAACATGAGATTGATTTGGTATATACTTTCTCAACATCGAAACATGAAAAGCATTGTGTACCTGGGATATACTTGGAGGAAATTCCACTCTATACACAACTGATCTAACTTTCTCTAGAATTTCATAAGGTCCAATGAACCTCAGACTCAAATTTCCCTTCCTACCAAAACACATCACACTTTTCCATTGAGAAACTTTGAAAAAGACATGATCACCTACCTCAAAAGAAAAACCCTTCCTCTGGTTATCTGTATAACTTTCTATTCTGCTCTGAGCTATTCTCATGTGATTTTGAATCAAATGAACTTTTTCTACCATATCTTCTACCAATTATAGTCCCATTAACTTTTATTCACCGATTTCATCCCAAAAAGCTGGAGTTCGACAACCCTTTCCATATAAAGCCTCAAATAGAGCCATCTTTATACTAGAATGAAAATTGTTTTTATATGATAATTAATCCAAAGAAAAATGTTGGTCCCAACTTCCCATGTAATCAATCGAAAAAGTACCTAAAATATCTTCCAAGGTATTAATTATTCGTTCTGACTGCCCATCTGATTGAGGATGAAAAGATATACAAAAATTTTATTTAGTACCCAATAACTTCTGAAGGCCTTTACAAAATTTAGAGGTAAATCTGGGATCAAGATTAGATACAATGGAGAAGGGAAGACCATGCAACCTGAATATCTCTTTAACATACAACTGAGCAAGTTGATATAAAGAAAAAATATCTCTAATAGGAAGGAAATGAGCAGATTTAGTCAGTCGATCAACTATAACCCAGATTGCATTATTACCTCGAGATGTCTTTCATAATCCCACATTGATGTCCGTGTATATATTTTTCCATTTCCATTATGGCACCAGTAAAGGATGAAACATTCCATTCTGTAACTGTCACTCTACTTTAACCGAAGGACAATTCAAACACTTTAGAGTAAAATCAGCAATATCTCTTTTTATTCCATCCCACGAGTAATACTCTTGAAGATCTCGGTACATATTAGTACTTCCAGGATAAACTGAAAACAGGGAACTATGAGCTTCACATAACAACTCATTCTTCAACAGTGAATTACAAGGCACACATAATATCATCCCAAATCTCAAAACACAATAATTATCAATGTTAAAATCAGATTACTTACCCTTCAGATCCAACTCTACCTTTTTCTGCAACTCACTGTCTTCCTTCTAAGCTTGCATAATTCTGTCTAATAGAGATGATTTCACTGACACCTGAAACAAAAAAGAAGAATTTCTTGCACCAAAAACTTCTAGGCCAATGTTTATCAAATCAAAAACCAAATAATCTCATTCCAAACGTAACATGGTTAATGAAGCAGTACTTTTTTGACTCAAAGCATCAGCCACTTTATTTTCTATTCCTGGATGATAATGGATGGTGAAATCTTAATCCTTGATTAATTCCAACCATCTCCTATGTATCATGTTCAATTCTTTCTGAGTGAATTTATACTGGAAACTTTTGTGATCAGTATATATTTCACACTTTAATCCATACAAATGATGCCTCCAAATTTTTAAAGAAAAAACATCAATAGCTAATTCCAAATCATGAGTAGGGTAATTTAACTCATGAGGTTTTAACTAACGTGAAGCATAAGCAATTACCTGATCATTCTTCATTAGGACACAACCAATTCATTTCAATGAAGCATCACTGTAGAAAACAAACTCACCATTTCTGGACGGCAGTGCCAAAACTAGATCATTCACCAATATTCTTTTCAATTACTGAAAACAATAATCACATTCTTTTGTCTAGATGATCTTAACACCTTTTCGAGTTAACTTAGTCATTGGAATTGATAACCGTGCAAAATTTTCAACAAACCTCCTGTAATAACCTTGCAAACTAAGAAAACTACAGATATTAGTTAAATTTGTGGGTCTTGTCCATTCGTCAAAAACATTTGTTTTAGCAGGATCTACAGTTATGCAATTTTTTTAAACAAAGTGACCGTGGAAAGAAATTTGTTGTACCCAAAACTCACACTTTCTGAATTTCCCATAATGATTCATTTCTTTTAAGGTCTGAAAGAAAACCCTTAAATGAATTTCATGCTCCTCTTTACTTTTTGAAAAAACCAAAATATCATCAATGAACACAACCACAAACTTATCCAAGAACTCACGGAAAATTCTATTCACAAGATCAATGAATACATCAGGTGCATTGGTTATACCAAAAGGCATAAATACAAATTCATAATGGCCATATCAAGTAAGAAACACAGTCTTCAGAATTTCTACTTCCATTACTTTCAACCGATGGTACCCTGACCTCAAGTCAATCATTGAAATATACTGAGCTCTCAGGAGCTGATCAAACAAATCATCGATATGAGGCAAATGATACTTATTCTTAACAGTAGTTTTTTTCAATGCTCTATAATCAATGAAATGTCTCATTGAATAATCTTTATTTTTAACAAACAACACAGGAGAACCCCATGATGTTGTGCTAGGTCGAATGAAACCTTTATCTAATAACTCTTGTAATTGTTCTTTAACTCTAAAAGTACAATTTGATCCATTTGAGAAGGTGTTTTTGAATTTGGCGTAGCATCAGGAACTTAATCAAAAATAAATTCAAATTCTCAATCGGGTAAAATAATAGGAAAATCATTAGGAAAAACATCAAGGTACACATTTACCACTAGCACATCATTAATCTGAACAGTTCCTTTATTTTCAACAATATGTTCAAGGTAACATTCATTTCCTTCTTTTACCATTTTTTAAACTTCCTGATATGTTATCAAAAGCAAGAGTTCATTCTTGTACACAAACGGTAAATCTTTCTGAAATGAAACCTCTTCAGCTCTAAAGTTAATATTAGCATGATAAACAGAATTCCAATCCATGCCCAAAATAACATCAAACTCTACGAGAGGAAAAATAAAATGGTTTTTAGGTATGTTCTTTCCCCAAAAAAAGACTTGAATGTTTATATGTTTTCTTTTTGTCTCCACATTTCCTCCAGGTGTTTTTACCATAAGTTCTATATTCATATCTTGAGTTGGAATTCCCAATTTGATAAAAAACTTCTATGAAATGAATGACTTTTTATACCCTAAATAAAAAAACATTGGAAAAATCTGAACAAACAAATAGTGTATGAGATACTACATCGTTTGATGGCCCAACAACTTCTGAAGTAGTTTCAATGGATTTCACCACCCATTTCTGCATGTAGATTGGTTGATATCCCTCAGTTGAGTTCTTTGTTTGACACTCAATTGCCAAATGACCCATTTAATTACACATAAAATATCTTACCGATGGTTTTTCATTTCTTGCTTGATCATCTTCCTTACAGTTTCGAGCAATATAACCAGACTTACCACACTGAAAGCACATTCCAGACTTTGATAAACATTCTCCAGGATGCTTTTTACCACAATAATAACAATTTGTATATTTAATTTTCTTACCTCCAGGCTTATTTTGATGAACTCTTTCCCTTTTCTGGTCAACTAGACCTCTTATTTTGTTGTTTGTAAACAAACACATAATCATCAGAAAACTCCATTTCCACATTCTCCGCACATTGAAAAAATTTTCATAATTTTTGAACTCACGAGAGGATAATGCTCTTAGATATTTTGGCTTTATTCATGAGTAAAAACGTTTGATTTTACTATCAAGATCTCGTATGAAATTTGGAGCATACCTTGCTAGTTGAGTGAATTTTCATCATAAGCAGCCACTGATTCATCCTCCTGCCTCAATTCGAGGAATTTTTTTCCATCCTAAGATGAACCACCTTAGAAAAATATTTCTCAAGAAACATACCTTTGAATTCATCCCAAACAAGAGCATCAATCTCCTCACTATCCCTGATATTTTTCACCATCGACCACCACTGATCAGCTTCACCTTCAAAACGGCAAACAGTGAGACTAACCTTTTGATGTTTTGAACAACCCATGACATTGAAAATATTCTCCAGTGCTTTAATCAACCATCGAGCTAGCACAGGGTCAGATGATCCTCTAAATGATGGGGGATGTTGCCTCATGAAATGCTCCACTACGAACATGTTCCTCTGTTGTTGATTTGGCTGATCTCGTACATAGATACCACTACCATTTATAGCGTTAGTCAACTATTCCATCACTTAAACTAACTATTCAGTTCTGATTCCCACCATCTCAGGATTATGATTTGAAAGGCTGTCTTCTTCTTGACGTCGTCCCAATATAGCTGCCCTGTTTCCTCTCCGAAAAAATATTTTGAGCACAGAAATATCTTAGGTGAAGCAACATGGTAATCTGTAAAGGCTATATGATTTCAATATTAATATAAATTACTTTATGGATATTAATTTAACAATACCCTAACTCCTAATGTTATCTAAACTGACCTCTTATACCATCTATAAGGACCCAACCTTAAACCTTACTTAATGTTGAATTAAATGAATAATTCACATTGAGGATCTTTTCAGGTTTCAAGTTTTAGAGAATTAGGACATAACTATTACATCTCAAAATATTACAATGTAGACACTTCTACACAGTTTCCATTTTTTTACAAAACATGAACTCTTGAAAAAAAGGAGTCATGTCTAGTTCCATGTACAAGTCATCATAAATTTTCCTTGATCCAAACCTTTACCCTATTCCACATTATGTCTATTTAAAAACATTTCAAAAACGTGGGATGAGCATAAAAAGTTCTGTAAGGGATACACAAAGAAGAAAAAAAGTTGGTTTTTCAAATCAACAAGTAAACCATTATTACTTTAACATAAGTAATAATTTTCACCTTTATGAAGTAGTAAATACTCTTCACTGAATAAAATATCATTACTTACCATTTTTGTAACAAAAGTATTACCATAAAACCCATATAAAGAACAAATAACATATAAAGGTAACTTGGGACATAACCATACTTAAATGGAAAAACCATACGGTCGACTTCCCCACATATCACTAAATGGAATATCCATATGGAAAACATCCATACCCAATGAATTGCCAGTTATAACATAACCAACAGTCCTGATATTCACAGAACCACCAGTTATTTGTTTTATCATGTAACAACCTGTCAAATGTCAATGTACCATTATAAAATCATAAAACACAACAAAATTATAAAGGAAAGAAAATATCTCCACATTTCAATGACAATATATCACTTAAATATATTAAGATAACGAATCTATTATCAAAACAATTTTCAATACAAAATATGTAAAAGAGTATATGGTATTTATTTACTTTTAAAACCCATACGTCTTGTTGGGGAATCCAAAGATCAAATAATACTTATGGTGGCGGAAAAGGTCGTTGTCACCGCGTACGTTAAAAGAAACATTACTTTTTTATCGTTTAGTAAAATTCTTCATATAAAGAGATTCCCTATGAATGAAATGAAAAGTTAAAGGTGTTTTATATAGTGTATAAAATAAATTCGTGTATTAGAACAAAATATGCCTCGATAAAAAGAGATTGAGACGAAGTCCCTTAACTCGTGTCCGACATGACCCGTTCATTCATTAATATCATAAATAATAAACTAAAGATACTTTATACATGATTAAGAACCTTTTTCGAGTTTATTATTCCGTATATATCATTATTATCGTGTTATAAACATTATGTAATCATTTAAGTTAATAATGTTTGTTTTTTCTATATTTGACACATCAGTCAAAAATGGACTTCTTATAATTACATGTTCTTCATGCGGTCAAAGGTTCGTTATATCCAGAATGATATTCATGATTTATATATCATATATATCATATATATCCATCATATACATGTATTTATAATAATACATAACATATGGAGGTAAGAAATGAAATGCACCATTCATGGAGATGGTAACCCGTACGTACACATGAACGCTACCTTCATTTCTATTTATTATTTTAATGGAATTAAGTATAATGATACATAGGTATATTATAATAACAGTATAATATCATATAGATTATCACTAAATCTATCCTTTATACATCCCACATAAGGCATTAACGAGTCAAATCACTTAGAGGGGGTGGTAGCCTGCACTTCCTCAAATGAGATTAGTGTATTTACCCACTATGGAAACCATAAAGGATTTCTATAAATGGAAAATATAGAAGCATAAAGTAAACAAAAAAATAATATATATCATATGTAAATATAGAGCCATCATAATGGCCTCCATCAGAGGCGGTAGAAGATAATCGAACAATCATTGTTTCATGAGGTGATGTTTTTCCATCCACAAAAACATTATGTTCTTCACCCATTAGATGGATTTGTGTGTATGTGTAGTTAAAATTATTCTCATAAAAAAATAATAGTATATTGAGGATACTGTTTTTGTTACAAAATAAAGGAATAAAAAGAGTTCAGGGGTTGGAGAAGTAAAATAAATGAAAACAATTTAAGAGAAACTGTTACCTTTAATTTGGGTAACTTCCTTTGGTTTGGACCAAAAACACTTATTAAAGTGCCTTAATCCTAAGGTAAGGATTATATAGGGAGGATAGGAATGTAGGGAGCTTAATTGGGCATATTTTGGACGAGCCAAATTGCTTTAGAGGTGTGAGTAATTGGATATAAGTGGTCTCCTTTTATAGGGGGGCTCTTTAGGAAAGTGTGAAACTATTATTTTATTATAAACTTATATTCGGTTTCAAAAGGTACAAAAATCATTAAAGATGAAGATAATATGACTCCTTGTCGAAATAAAATCATCCATCCAGAATTGGACTTGTTTTGGATAATATTTATTCATTATAATCTTATTTATTTAAATCATTTATTAATGAGGAAAATACTGTATCTTTATTGTGTCATATATAATTAAAATTATATGATGTATAAAAATTATACAAAAAATACCATAATGTATGAAATCGTTTTATATTTCCAATAAATATTTCTAGTCAAAAATATAATTTATATAACCCTTTATAAAAATTAATTACTAAAATAATTTTGTTAATGCCAATTTTCTCATTACATTAAATTAATTAATCCAAATTGTCATTATCACAACCAAGTTGATCAATGGTGTCCGAAAATTGACCCAAGGATGACCATGGTCATAAACTACTCATCCAATAATGTTAAGAGATGCGATATGGTTATTTTGAGTTATTATAATATTATTTTAACCTTGAATTACTTTATTAACCTTTAACCGCTGTAAATAAAAGTCAAAAGTTACTATTCACTAAAAAATTTCATCTTAATGAACCACATTTTACTTTTCATAACAACCATGTATATTGGATTTTTTAAATTCAATTAATAGAAGTGGTAAATTTTCATTTAAATGAAAAATTCAGTGTTTTAACTACCATTAAGTGGTTTCACTATTCATAAAAAATTGATGTTTTTCAGAAAAATACCAAAAATTTAGCCTAAGCTATATTTGATATTCCAAAATAAAAAATTATGTCTAGTTTTTCAAATTCAAAACATTTATTTTTAATTAATTAATTTTAATATTAATTCATGTTGTTAAAAAAATAGAGGGTTTTTAAGAAACAATAACTATCAAAAAATTGATAATTTTTTATGTCCAATATCAAAGTGAAATTAATTCCAATGACCAACATTGGATTAAATGGTAAAAATATATTTTAATTTCAATTTTAAAATAATTAAAAAAATATTCCAACCATATAAATAAATTAGATTAAAATGCACTTTTGAATTAAAATACACTATTTTTCACTATTCATTAAAAAATTGAACTTTATCGGAAAAATTCCAAAAATTTACACAAATTATATTTTGATATCCCCATTCTAAAAAAATATTTTATTTAGTCATATAGACTGTATTAAAGTGACCAAAACTATTTTTAAAAAGGGTTCTCCATTAAAAGGTGATAAATCTCTCTTTTAATGTAAATTATGTTTAAAATTAGATTCATTCACATTTTTAGAATCTAAATGTTATTGGATAAATGTAAATACACTTAATAAACATGTATAATCATATTGTAGTTAGATTCATTCATTCCAACCAATACAACTACAAGGAGTTAACTACCATTTAAAATAATAATATTATATTATTAGTATGCAACGTAAAATTCTTGAGAAACCCGTTGTGGTGTATCGAGTACGCTATCGAACATAGTAACCACATTAAAGTAAAATTAATAATTAATTCAAAAATATTATTATATATGAAATATTTAATATTCTTCATTTACCTGGGATGTTACATCTCAGCCTCATGTTTATACTAATCATGGGATGGTTCACTATGTTGTTGTTCATGTTTTTGGTTGACGATTACAAAGACTGGGTTTGTACATTTGTAAGAATGTAATATACATTTTGGAATATGATTTAAATTGGATAAGTAAATTCATGGACATTATTAGTTGAGTGACTTGTGATGTTTATGATGAAATCTTAGGACATTCAGCATCGTATTATTTGTTATGTGTATGATATGAAAAAATTTCGATCTGATGTGGTGTGTGGCCAAAATTTCCAAATAAAAAGTTTTTAAAAGGGTTTATATCCTTTAAAATCATTCATTTGGATGTAAAAACCAATTCAAAACCCTTTTAATTCTTCTAAATTGGCTCAAAACAATAATACAATGATTTGTGAAATGGTGCAACTGATGGAATGTCAATTTGAGGTGTCACTTGTTTGAGTTGACTAACATAAACTTTTTTTTATTTTGAAGAATTAAAACATGTGTTTAATGGTCAAATCAAAATAATGCATCCATATAATGTCGTGGAATTATTAGGGAACTCTATTTGTTTATTTGTGACATGTGGAAACTAAAATCATTTCAATCAAACATTAGGAGTTCCCAAAATGACTAAATATGACATTTTTAATGTTTAAGTGCCATTTAAAATGTGTGACTTCATGGTGTCAAAACCAACTGAACGAATAATGAATTTCATCAAATAAGAAAACATCGAACATTTAACATCATTTTTATTTTTTAGGTACTCCTCAACCCCTCTTTTGATCATTTTTTTATTGGGTATCATTTTGGGGTTCATTGGATGATATTTTGAATGTTTTAGAGGGTATTATGTTGTGCACAATTTTCCAAAATGGTTTCCCCTAATATTAAAAACAATGAAAACTACAGATGTGTGGGTTAAAATGTTTGGTACATATATTGTTATGATATGTTTCCAAAAAAAGAGAAATAATGCATCCCCACCATCATGGTTTCCCATTAAGGGTGCACTGTTTGAAAAAATTGCGCAGCCCTGCCTGGAAAACCATTCATGTGAAATTTCATTATTCTAAAAATTATTTTAAAATCACTCAGACTTCTATTTTTACCCACTCTCAATCATAACAGGTCTTCTTACGTTTTTCAAGCTTTGGATGGCTTTTAAAAACCAATTTTTGATCCTTAAAACACTCTCCATGTTTGATCAATGTTTACAGATCATCATTTTGTCCCTTTAGAGTAAGTGTTCTCTCCACATATATACAATATTGATTTCTTCCTCAATAAAAAGTTGTGGTTTTTATATCTCCTTTTTTTGGAATCCTAATCTATATTTTTTTAGATATAAAATCTATCATAGATTCTCATATTCTTATTGCTGACATTAGTCGTTGGAGTTTTTATTTGTAGGTTTTGGGAGATGTAATATCATTATTTTGTTTGGTGATTCCATTTTTTATTGGAAAATTAATGAAAAAAATAATTTCAAAATTGTTTTATAAGATTTTAATTAAATTAGAAAAACCCAATTCAGTGGGGATTGGGATTTTAAATTGATTTGGAATTACATTTGGAAAACACCCATTTTCTGTGAATTGGGGTGTGATTTGGATTTGATGAAATTCATGGAATTGGGAAATTTATTTGGAAAGAAATGATTTAAAAAATTTATTTGAGAAAATTGCTTAAATTATTATGGTAATAACCTATTTGGTTTAATCTGGTATAATTAATTAATTGATTAAAAAAGATCCTATTTTTTATATGGATATTTGTATTTATTGAAATATGAAATGTGATTAATTGTATTTTGAATAGTATTGAATAACATTACCCCTTACTGAATGCTATTTGAGGACATGAAATCCTACATAGTTAAAGGTTACATAGGAAGAAAAACACTAGGATGGGAATTCCCAAGATATTGGTTAATGATTTACAGCTCTATAATATACATATTGGAAGATCTTATCCCCTGTGGGGTGACGGTAAGACCCCTTTGGCCATTGTAAGTTATATGTTTGTGGAAATGGATATCATCATTTTATAAATTTGTGAGGATCCCATACCATGAACTATCAAACATCATATAATATGACCATGTATCTCCATTGAGATTATTTCTTATGTATTTAATGGTTTTAAATTGTTTTACACATTACTTGTTAAATTATAAAAATGGTTTTATATAAAATTTTTATTTAATCCATCGATTTATATATTTCCATCTTTTGAAATGTAAAGCATTAATTTTTTTTTATATTATTTGTAAATTCAATGCCTATTATTTAAAATTTAATGCATTATTCAGGAAATTGATATGGAAGATTATTATAGAATATTTTGTGAGACCATATTGGGTTTTATCTCACATCCTACCAATGAATTTTGGTGTTTGTAGATTATCTTTTTCCTGGTTTAGGAAAGGGTAAGTAATCATAATATGATGTAAATTGTTGTTGACTCACTGATATTGGGTTTTTAATCCTCTTTTTTAGTACTATTTTGTTGTACTTTTAGTTTTTTACAACTTTTTGACTTCCAGTATAGTTCTCCCTATTGAGTTTTATTTTGATAATAACTACGTGTATCTATTTCTTTCATTGTTTATGATCATACATATTCCAACCATTGTCTTTTATGATTTTTGGTTTTATTCACCATCCCATAGGGATATGGTATTCCCTTCAAGACATTAAAGGTCCAGATAAGGTGTAAGCGTATGAAGGAATCCAGACATGTTTGTGACAATGTTGTATCAAAGGACCATGTTAATCCTCTTTCATAGACATGAGTATGCATTAGTGTAATATTTTAGGGACATTAGAGGTTGTTATCGTTGAGTATCAAGCCATCTATAACCATAATGAGCCTCATGTAACCAATAGTTGTCTAGGGAAAGCATTTTGGGGGATTAGTTCTAGTATTTTCCCTACCTATGATTTGAAAAGAATGAAATCCAAATCTTTTGTTCTTATTTGTTAGGATATTTCTCCATTATTACAAAATTATATTATTAATATGATCTCATTGTTGTTGTATATTAATGTTTTGTAACATCATACCTCCATGAAATTGAGTGAATATGACCCTATAAGAAGCTGGAGATAAACAACAATTAGACAATAATCTCTAAGACCATAATATTTTTGAGGTTATCATCCATGTTTTCAAATCACTTGGATATGCACCTGAAACTCTTCCCATTTTGTATCAAGATGTGGAACCTCAATGGGATACTTTACAGAATCATGATCAGAATTTTCTTCTATAAAATACACCAACATTCTATGTATCTAATGAAACTCAACTAGATGATGATTTTTTGAGAGCTATCAAGCTCTCTTCGAGTACCTAGAAAACACTGATGAAATCAAGGTGAAATATGATTGATTAATGATAAAAATACCCAACAAGAGATGGTGGGGCACTATGGTTTCAACCAATAAACATGACATATTTGATTGTAATTACATTATGGAGCTTTTCACTGACCAATTATATAGAGATTCTATAGTGTTAGTTAAGGATATAGAGTTCTCAAAACTAGAGTAGGATGTCAGGACCATGAAAGAGTATGAAAATAAATTTTATATAAATTTTTAGTTTGAAAATAATATTATGTAACATTATAAGATAAAGACTATTCTGTTTGATATGATACATCGATATATTATTTTTTCTCAATGTTTCTCTCTGATTCTAAACTCTTATTCCGATGTGTGGGAATCAGCACTACTAGTTAAGATTATCCAGGATGGTATGTCATCGTTTACAATAGTTCATTTTTCTCCCAGTGGTCATTTTGTGACTTCCCATTAAGAGAATAAGATGAATGGTGATTCTCCTGGTGGTTCTCAACACCATTGATTCTATTGACCACTTGTAGTGTTATGTAGACTGCATTTCGAGGCAGGTATTACCATAATGAGTGCCTTTAAATTACATATGGCCTAAATAATTATCCTAAAAATTTATAGATTTCATGAAAATGTTTTTTCATTAGTAACTTGATACATTCATGGTAATATTTTTATATTAAATGATTGTTTACTATATGTATGAGGAAGATCATGTGTGTCATCCAAGAAAAGTTCTAAAATTGTTGGGAAATCACCAACATTATTATAATCATTTGAAATGATATTTATGATTTCAAGAAGTGATTTTAATGGGACATGTGGTGTCAAAACATTGTATATTAGTTGATACTTCCAATTTGAAGACTATGATTACATGGAAACAACTATGATTTTTTGGAGATTCAGAGCTTCTTATATTTGGTTGGATAATATCAGATGATTTCAAAGGATTTATAAATATTGGATTCTCCAAGGACTACTCTAAATAGAAAGTGTGTAATTCTTGTTTGGGATGATATATTTAACAATTCATTAGATTAGATAAACCATATTTTAACTACTATCATGGTTTTGACTATCCAAGAGGTTGAGCAATGAAATGTGGTATTTTTTAATGGATCATGTTTGGGTTTGAGCATTGATATTATGTGGTGTGATAATGTCATTTCCTATGGATCTCAGTATCATAGGACACACATGATGAATTTCTGGACCTATTACAATCATCTTGATGTTGTGATGCATGAACTTAAGAGTTGGTGACATTAACTTTTCAGAAAAAAGTTACTATGTATCCAGAACACAATAGAAATAATTATATATTCTCTTTACAGTATTTGAATCTACATTAAAGCCATTGTGTGGAATACCAATAATATTTTGACATTATCATCACATATACCGCTTTGAAATGTAATTATGTCACATATGATTTATGTTGGAAGCTTCTGGCTTGGTCGGTGAGTGAATCCATATAAGTGTTGGATTTGATAGATTTTTTTAACATTTTTCAATTAGAGTTATAGAATCAAGGGATGAAGTCTTTTTATCTAGTGTACAGTTGAATTATTCTCTTATTGACACGATTATTTATGAATAACATCTTGATGTTGAATTTTTTAACATTAAAAACTCTCATTTTAGGGGGGAGATTGAGATTGAGTTGTTGTTCTCTCCAGAGGGAAATTTATGGTTATAGAACTGGTAAGTTGTACCTTTAAATTTGTGAAAATAATTTATTTGTGATACCCAAAATTTCTAGTAGACTTTTCATATAGGAACCATAATGATTTTTTATGACATATAATCAATATTCGGGTGGCTATGAATGCGAAATGGACATGATGATATTTTTCTCTCATTTTTATACATGCCTAAATGTCATGAATGGGCACTAGAGACATTTAGATTTTTTTCTTCCACTCCCAGTTACTACATATATATGAGATGAGATAATTATGGACTTTGTGGTTGGGTTTCCACATACAATGACAAATAATAATGTGATAAGGGTTGTGATCAATAGGTTGACCAAATAGGATCACTTTATACCCATTTCTGATACAACCGATGATGTAGATTTGAAAAATATGTATATAAAAACTATTTTGTATCTTAGAGTACCATATAATTAAGTTTCTAATAGTGATCCCTGACTCACATATCGCTTTTGTAGATTACTTGAGGAGGCATTGAGATCTTAGGTTTATTTTTGTACATCATACCATCTGTAGCCAGATGTCTAGACAGAAAGTGATATACATGTTCTTTAGAAACATCCATGATCTAATGTTATCGACATTAATGAATTTTTTTATGAATATTTGTTTCTAATATTATTTTCTTGTAACATTAGTTACCAATCCATGATTAGATAAGTTCTTTTTGAGGAATTTTATGGTTGGTTGTGTAAGTATATGTTGTGTTTATCTAAGATTGATGAATGTTCCTTGGTTTCTCTGAGCATGGTTCAATTGAATATAACAATGGTTCAATATATTTGTGAGAATGATTTGATTTCATGGAGTTGGTATAAGTATTATAGTGATCATTTTCATAGAACATTGTAATTTTTAGTGGGTGATCAAGTGTTCTTTAATGTTTCACCCATGATGGGTCATCAATGGCTTACGAGGAATGTGATGCTTGATCCTATCTCTATTGGACCTGTTGAAATTTTTGAGATCATAGGTAATTTGGCTTATTGTTTGAAAATTCTTCCACGGATTATGCTAATACTTAATATGTCTCATGTATCTCATCTATGAAAATATATTTCTGATCCATCTCTTGTTCGGATCTGTAGTGATATCGATGTCGATACAGATTTATTCATTATTGAGCATACAATATGCATAGTTTTTTTAAACCATGGTTCATAATGGTAGGCCAATAAATTTGGTTTAATTGATGCGGAATCGAATTTATGAAAATCATGATACTTCGGAGAGAGATTCACTAATGAGAGAGTAGTGACCTTCTCTTTTTAACATGGAAGCTTCTTAGTATTATTTAGAGGGGAAAGGTTTCTATAGTGGGGAAGTTGTAAAATTATATTAGTGCCTTCATGTATGCCTCAACATCAATTTTGATCACTCTTTGGTTGGGTATCATTTTGGGGTTTTTCAAGAGAAATTATGAATTCTGTAGATGGCTCTTGGTTTGTGCATGTTATGTGTGTGGTATTACAAAACGGTGTTCCCTGATAGTTCAAACAGTTTCAAAATATGCAATGGGTCTTTTCATGTTTAGAACATTATTTGTCAAAACATGTTATCATTATGTATAATCCTTGAAACACCACTAGTAGGGGAATACAGTTAGGTCACATTGTTGGAAAAACCATGCGACCCTACCTAGCTAAGAGTGTGTATCATATTTTATCATTTTTAAATTTCTTTTAAAATCTCCTAAACACATATTTAAACCCCTTCTCAAAACTAACATAAAATATTAAATTTTACAATGTTGGGTGAGATCCCAAGATCAAATTTTGGATCCAACATCCCCTCTCTAAATTGGATATAAGCTAGGAGATATTTGTTTCGTCCTTTAAGGATAATTTCTCTCTCCGAGTTTCTTCTATCCCACTCTCTTCCTCTCTCTTCCTCCAGGTTATTTTATATCTCTATTATTGAATGAACCATTCCACATTTTTGGATCAGGAATATTGTTTTCATTCTCAAATCTTTGTGGTAATTTTGTTTTTTAATTTATTTATCATAAAAATGGGAACCCCCCTAATTCCTATGAATTAGATTCTGATTTCGATTAAATTATTATTATTTTGAAATTTATTTGGAATGAATTTATTTGAAAATTATATTTTATCAAATGCATTAAATTGTTTTTATAAATACACATTTGGTTTTAGCTAAGAAAATTAATTTATGGATTAAAACCCCTCATTGTTTTTAAATTGAAATTGGAATTATAAAAGATTAAATAGGTTTAACCATATTTCGAAATGTTTTGAAATAAATTTCTTATTATTGAATGTTCTTTGAACACATGGAATACTAGGTAGTAAATAAATTTTTATGGTATAACATGGTAGGATGGTAATTCTCAAGAAATTTTTTAATTATTTACTAGTCTAAAATAAACATATCAGTAGATCATATACCCAGTTGGAAGTTGATTAGTCTCTTTTGGCCTGTGTTGAAGAGTTGTTTGTGCACATTTCGGTTATCATTGTATATGTTTGTGAGGAAACCATAACCTTGAAGTATCATACCTCTTGAAAGATGACCATGTTTCTCTTTTTTTGATACTTCGATATATATACAGTTCTAGTAAACTTTATTATACATTCTTTCTAAATTTTAAGATAATTTGATATACAAACTATTTATTTAAATAGTTTTTTCAAATATTTCCTTAAATTTAAATATTAAACATTATTTTTTTAAATATTATTTTGAAAATCTATGATTTTTATTTAAAAATGAAAGAAGAATTTGGTTAATTACATTTTTATCCTTTTATGTAATCCCTAGTGAGACCCTACTTAGATTATAACTCACACCATACCAGTTCCTTTATGTGTTTTTAGATTATATTTATATAGGTTAGAGAAAGGGTAAATCACCCAAAGGAGGTTGAATTTGATGATGACTCTCTTGAATTAGATTATTTATCCTATTTTATTGTATTTTTTGTTGTAATTATTATTTTTCACAACTATTTGACATCAGGTATAGTTCTCCCTATATTTTTCTGTTCTGATAATACGGACATGTAATAGTTTCTACCACTTGTTATGTTGAAAAATTTGTTGCTATAATTATCCTATATGATGTCGGGTGCTAGTCGCCAACCCCTGAAGATCGAGAATTACATTTATTCCATGTTATGGCTGTCCTTGGTGATAGGGTACCAGGGTATCTAGAAATGTTTATGATAATCCAAATAGTAAATTGTGAATTGGCGGAAATGATAGAAAATTATTATGAGATTCTATATTCCTGGGATGAATAGAAACAAACATTATCTTTTTTAGAATAGTAAAATGTGAATTTAATGGTCAAATATCTATAAAAAAACCTCTGAATAGAGTGGATCATTGGAAAAATATCTTCGTTTTATTTTTTCTGTGTACGAGTAGAATACATATCAATCGTATATGTATTGTCCTTAGAATGACCAAATGAGTAATTGTTAATGATTCATCACCAATTAAAAGCATGTTCTATTGGTTCAAAACCAACAGAATGAACTTTTAATGCGACGAAATATGATGACAACAACTTTACATACATTTTTTAATTTGTGGAATATATGAAATCTCATCATGATGTTCTATATGGGGAGGATGACTGCAAATAAAATTTTTATAATTTAAAAGAATAAAAATTGTGTTTAACTCTAAAATACCTTGAAAACATCATCAAAATGATGTTAAATTTTTATAAATCCATAATTATAATATTCAATATTTGTACAAGAAAAAATTGTTAATCAGACATGCACTTTGCCGGAAAGGACCAAATATGCATGTTTTAAAGGTTATGTGTCCTTTAAAAATGTATGTAAGGGGTAAATACCAACATAATAAATATTAAAAGACATGAAAGTTGATGAAACAACACTATATTTATTTTTTAAATTGTGTAACTAATGGAGAGAGAAAATAAGAGTTGATCTATTCTTCATTTCTTAGTGTTTTTTTACATTTTAAAAATTCTAAAATAGCGTTCAGAATGGGGGAGTTTCTAATTATTTTTTAGCACTATAATTTGTAAAAATACATATATTAAAAATATTATATTTTAAAACATAAATCTACTTATAATGCATAATATATATAATATATTTACACTAGAATAATAATTATATTAAAATTAATATTTTTGTTTAAATTGAAGTTATATTATATATTTAATTTTTTTAATTTATAATTTAATATATAATTATAATATCAAATAAAAAACATATTAATAATATATAATTAAATATATAAATATATTCTATTATATTTATATAATTTAGGTGTTTGGGGTATAATTACATTAAACTCACACACACCACACACAGAGATGGGAAAGGCAAAATGTAGCCCCCTCATCCATATTTATTTATTCAGTACATGGCCTGATGTCCCAACTAGAATGAATCCAATTACATGCCCCAAAAGCCCATAAACTTGTACAAAGGCCCATTGCAGCATTATTCTTGCATCGTACTTTTTGAATAATCAGGCATGCATCTTGCCTACATCACTACCTACCCACTTCATGTTTGCATCACCACCAAGCATGTGTCATTCTTGGATCACCTCATGCCTATGAGAATTCTCTCCCACCCAAATTTGAACTCGATTCTGATGTGGGATTATAAGAATCCTTTACCACTCGTGTAAGAACCAAACTTTAAATGTGTATTATTTTAAGGATGTATAGTGTCAACCTCACCACCTACATGCCACACATCCCCTGCGAGGCCAAAGGGGGCCCACCTTGGTCTTAGGCCAATTCATAATGGGGAATAGGGCCCTAGTGTAATTATTAAGTACATTAATGTACTTATTAATATCATCATATATATTTAAATTTATATATTTATCACAATGACTTTTTATAAATTTTCTAGTTAAATATTATATTATCATAAATAAATCTATCGATAATAATATATAAAATAAATATGATTAATTATGATTTATATGAAAAAGAATTCATATATTTATAAAAAAAAGTTTTAAAATATATTTATTAATATTTTTTAAAAAAAATTTATATATTTATAATTACTTATTAAAAATATATAAACTTATAAAAACAAAATATATAAATATTTTTCACACTATATATGAGGAATTGTTTATTTCTTGGTATAAAAATACAGTGGAAATAAAAAACCATGATATTGGTTCTTGTCTTACCCTCCATTTGAAATGGGAGATGCCGACATCATTAGGTTTAGTGAAAGAGACTAGAGAGAATATTTAACATAGTGTTTAGTGATATTTTAGTTAATAAAATGGGAAATAAATTTACATTATTTCAAATAAAAGCAAATAAATTAATGATTGTGATTTATTTCCATGGGTTTGGATCAATGTATTATTAAAAGAAATGATATAATAAGGATTTCTGTCAATCTGTAATAGTGAATCAATTTTAAAGGGTGAAAATTAATTCTCTAATGATACGTGTAGATATTAGGTATCATATTTTATTTTTAAAATATTAATAACCTTATACCACATTTCATTCCAAACTATCCCATTTTTTGGGATGATTTAACAAAATGAACAGGATAAGAATCTATTTCTCGTCACTTCTCCCCTTATCATTTCCCCACTCTTAACAGTGCCTCCCTAAACATGACAAATCAATTTATCCCAAAAATATTATTTCACTTATCCTTTTATTAACCATGAAAAAACTAACTATAACAGATATCATGAATGGATTATTAGAGATGTCACACTATCAAAAAACTAGACCCACTAATTGACGAACATATGTGGGATCTCATAAATAAATACCTGTGGAAGATGACATTGTCCAGAACATCTCATTGAGGGGATCCAACCCTAATTCCAAAAGAGGGAATTGGGATAGCATCAGACCCCAACCCATCATCAACCATGGTCAAACCACTTGAATGGATTCCTATTGAACTTCTCTTGAAATTCCAGGCTCAGTACAATTTCATCTATCATAGTGTAACAATCCAAAATTATCATCCATGTTTTGTTTTACATTACTAAACTCTAATAATTTTCTTGTGGACAGAAAAAGTAGAGATGGAAAACCTAGACTGCAGTTATGTCTTCTGAGTACAAGCATGAGAGCTCTCCATCATATATGTAGAAGAACTAAGGTAGTGGTGTTGTCTCAAACTGAATATACCGAAATAATAACTTGGGGAACTCCATATTAAATGTCTTACAAAGATTAAAATATTTAAAACTAGGTGATAATGTATTATAAATAATTACACATATTCCCCAAATCCAATTCTATAAAAAAGATGACCATTTCTCTAAAAGTAGAGAGGTGTGTAGTGAAATGGTATAACTATTGGATTTAAATTGGTTTTATGTTCATGGGGTTCATGTGACCAACATGTTTTCAGATGATGTTGAGTATGCGGTTTCATTCTCTCTGATGCTATAAGAGAGAAGCATTAGATGGAGAACTCTGGAAAACCTAATGATGATGCTTCCTAGTGGGAACACACATGAACAAATTAAAATTTAGGCATGAATAGATGTGGTTTTAGATGACAATACTAGTTTCTAGACATTGAAATAGCAATGGGTTTGGGGGAATAAATATAGTTTTTTTCATACGAGTATGGTGGGAACTGAAAGAGTGGGCTCTTCATTAATGGTGTAATTATATGGTCTTCTCCTAGTGTGATCAAACATGTATTGGGAAGGACAGTTGTCTGGTTATGTAGAATAATGTAATACCAAAAAATGTCGAAATTTATGGAAGAATAATCATATTGTTCATTGGAAGATTCCATATACTGGTATAATAAAGGCTTCATAAGTTTAGAGAAGGGTATCATGATGTGTTTGAGTTTGGATTCTTCAGTGACACTTATTACTCCAAATATTGGGATTTTTATTTATCTATATTTTTCATCAGTTTTTGACTTTAGATTATATCACTATAAATTTGTTTTTGGTATGTGCAGAACATTTCATTCCAAGTTGAAATATTAAAATACACTGTGTTTTTGTTTCATTTTTTCCTTTGATAACCTCCAATAATATGACTATCTACAAACACATGTTCATTTGTATTTTATGTAAAAAACTTCACCTTCAGACAAATTATTGGTTTTTATGATTGAATTATTGGTGTGTGATCCATGGAAACTTTGATAATTGATTAATTGCACCATATAGAAGTTTGAATAATATGAGATGTTATTTTTTTCGTCCCTTTTGTTTTTTTCATTCCATCCAATTATTTACATGTACCACATATCATTCACCAATATTTAAAGAAGGATTAACCTTCTCCCTTACCCAAATGTGAAAAAATAAATAATACTATCAATTTTTAACCAATATCTTTCTAGTTTTCCACTCATCATAACCCCACCACCTTTTTCATTACTAATATGCAATTTCAAAAAAAATGGGAGTATACACTTTCCAAAATTAAAAAATAGGCCCCAATTTGGGATATTTTCATAATCCATTTTCCCATACAAATATTATTGAATCTATATTCATAATAGAGTTTCACAATCTTCGATCCCAAAAAAAGAATGAAAATTATTATAATAATTGTATCCAAATTTCTACGCTCATTGGCACACAAGATATGGTGGACATCGTGAAGCACATATACACCATTATAGAATAAAAAGTAGAAGAGGCTATACTTCTTGATATTCAAAAAGAAAAAATTCAAGAAGATAATAAGTGAGATGTCACGACCCCCTCCAACCAAAGATACCCCTCCGAGCTTGCAATGGTGAAAGGGAGATAATGACCCCCGAGTTCTGCCTCTAGTAGGCCCCGGAGTGGTGACTAGCACCAAGGGTATTAGTTTTCACATATATGGGAGGAAGTCCCCTTTTAAATAACTATGATCAAGAAATAGGATGAGTCAAACACCAAAAGAAAAAAGAACATGTAAATGAGGATAATCCAAAACCAATACCACATGCATGTTTCAACAATTATGAAACAAGGTACAAGTACAAGAAATATCAAAATTACAATTCCAAAAGAAACAAGAGTACAGAAAACTGCAACAACACCAAATATCCCGACTAGTAGGGTCCCGAACAGCCCTGATAGTCCTCCTGGAATAATGAAAGTAAACGTTGGGTGAGCATAAAAATATAATCAGTAGGGAAACCTAAAGCGATCGTGAATAGGTTTGGAGACATCCTACTGTCCCGTGAGAACAACACAAGAAACCAAAACCTAGAAAGGAATTTTATCCACCCGACCTCACCTTCCACACTCACAAAAAACAAAAAACAATATGTAATAGTATATAAGAACAAGAATATTGGGTACCCCACACCATTTCCCCCCACTAGTTAGCTGCTCTTCCTAACGGATAACGTCTTGACGCTACCACACTTTTCTCACCCGCACACACCTGGGCCTCACAACCACATATTGAGCCCGCACACATGTGGGCCTCACAACCACATATCACGCCCACACACACCTGGGCCTCAGAACCACATATCCCTCCCTCACACACCTGGGCCTCACCACGATATATCCCGCCCACACACACCTGGGCCTCACCACCACATATCCCGCCCGCACACACCTGGGCCTCACCACCACATATCCCGCCCGCACAAACCTGGGCCTCACAACCACATATCCCGTGCGCACACACCTGGGCCCCATAACCAAATATCCCACCCACACACACCTGGGCCTCATATCGAAGGTTCTTGGAAACAGTAAACCTGACTGAAGAGTCTTGGGCTAAAATCATACCAATTGAAACCTACCCGAAGAGTCTTGGGTGTAAGGTCACCTCAAGCCATCATAGCCTATGGAATATTGAGAAGGAAGGAGCTAGTAACTAAGGATAAAACACCCTCTCCCATTAAATATGAGTGTTCGGCACTATGTGATCAACATGGGTGGGGTGAGAAAAAACACAAAGATACAGATACATATATGTATACCAAACACACAGCCCAACCTACGGCTTCTAAATAGAGAAACTAAGAACGTATCTCCGCACTGCTACTAAAAAGCATGCATAAAAAAACAATCCCTACCCCTTTTAGGTTTTCATGTTTCAACATAATAAGTTCAATAGTTCCTTAACTACTGGGCAATTATCAAACCAGATCAAGCGTTTTGTAGAAAAAAATCCTGCCAACCGCAAATCAAGTCAGATAGAACACAAGAAACACATAACCAACCTTTTTATCATCAATCAATCCCCATTGATTGTTCCCGCATTTAATTCATTATCATTCCCCATAGTTCATTTATCAACTTTATACACTCTTTTAATATCACAACCCATTACTACAACACTGCTTCCACTATAACCACATCTCCACAACTGTATCAGAAAACTAGGCTCGTGCCACATCATTTCCCCTTTAATATCATTTATCGCAGCCCCACTACCCATCCTATTTATAAAAAACCAGGATTCACCCCCCCCCCCCTTCTCACACACCACGTAACCAAACCAACACCCACATGTTCATTATTCCATTTTGTTCATATGGGGTGATCACACAAGGGTTCCAGATATTTATTCAATTATCCAACTTTACGTGATTAACCAATTTCCTTATTCCACAATGTTTCCACCCACAACATGGTCTAGAATGACAGGGCAACATTTTATTGTGCAAGAAATGTCCACCAATGACCGTTATTTTTAGTAGGAATAAGACTATTCAATTCACAACATAACAATAGGATAAACAAAGAAAAAAATAACAACTTTCCCATACCCGTTTTTAATCCAGTTATTATCTTTATTAAACTGGTTCAATTATGTCTTGTGAAAGTAAGAGGACACCCATCCTGCATGATTCAAAAATTAGAGAGATGAAGGTAAAATACATACCTCAATAGGTTCTTATCACAATGCTACCCCAGATCAACTTTAGAAGTCATCCATCGGCGTTCGTCGCATCTGTAAAAACCCGGAAAAAACCTTCTCGGGTGGGTGCTCAGAAGGAAAGGCCGAAGGGAAAACAACATATCCAAGCTCAGAAGTTCTGCCTCGTCGTTATGATCTAATGGCTGCTGACAGATCGTAAATCAGAGCTCGGATGAAGAAGTTATGTTAGAAAATAGGTGAGGAGTCTCTCCGGAGGGCTCTGCTCGAAGGAAAGTGGAGGAGAGGAATGATCTAAAAAAGGAGGAGAGGCCCCCTCCTTTTATATGCGAGAAAAACTAAAGTACACGACGTGTACTTACTAGTACACGGCGTGTACTCGGCCATTCCACAAAGTCGCCACGCGGCTTCCAACACGACATTCAATGTGGCACACAACCATTAACTCATCAACACACGGATTGAGGGTAACGCGTACGCTGGGAGAAACTACACGGTGTGTAAGACGGGCTACACGATGTGTACTTATTTATTTCATGCGGTAAGGACACAACCTCAACACGGCACACGACCATTGACTGGTCAACACATGGTTTGAGGGTAATGCGTACGCGGGGAGAAACTACACGGCGTGTTGGATGGGCTACACATTGTGTACTTATATATTTCATGCAGTAAGTACATAGCTTTAACACGGGGTATACTCGGCAATGTGGTACATGGCATGTACTCACACGACACAGTGTGTAGTTACAAAAATTCTGAAAAGTGTGGGAAAAGTCCATTCTATCCTCTTGAACACTTCATGACCATCTTTTTGACAAAGGAAATGGGCCGGAGAGGTCCGGGCAATTACATCAGATACCTCTTAAAACATTCTCGTCCCCAAGAATTCAAAAACTAACCCAGAGGAACCCAACAGGATACCTATAAGGGATCTCCACATAATAGGAACCCAACCAACAACCCTGATCATATGTGTTAGAAATTCATTCTCATATGTCAAGATATTATCCACTTTTGTGGGCACTGACTCGCCTACACGGGTTTAATCTCATTCGAATTAATGTGTCTCGATTAAAAATTGGGTCTTCCCACATCCATATATTAGGATTATTATTTCAACTTACACTGCCCCAACACCGTACAACCAACACACTGCCCGAACACATGTCTTGGAGAATTCTTTCTCCCATGTCAAGATATTATCCTCTTTAGGCGGCACTGACATGCCCGTATAGGTTCAATTGCATCCACATTAACGCATCTCAATTAAGGATCGGGTTTTTCTCTTTCCCCACACATCCGGACACATTACACACTTCCAGAGGACATGGAAACAAAACGACTCACAACGGACAAGACAAACATTCCATATATCAAAAGTACAAAGTATAATATCAAAACAAAGCTCATAAGAACAATGAAAATACTAGTCAAAAAAACCTTGGTACTGAGCGTGCTTCTGAGCCTCCTTCTCCCAAGATCTCTCCTCGAGGGAGCCATACCTCTACAACACATGAACCAATGCGATGGTTCATCCACGGAGCACCATATCTTTAGGATCCTCTATTCTGACTGGTCATTCGTCGAAGGTCACGTCGTCTCCCATATTAATCTCTACGCAATCGATAACATGAGATTAATCGCCTAAGTACCGACAAAGCTAGGAGACGTGGAAGACGTCATGAACCTTCTCCAACTGAGGTGATAGGGCCAACTGATATTCCACCTCACCGACTCACCACGGCTCCTCGAATGGTCCGACAAACCTAGGGGAGAGCTTAATTCCCTTCCCAAACCCCTGCTGCCCCCGTCGAGGGGAAACCTTAAAGAATAGATGATCTCCCACCTCGAACTCCAAGGGCATCCTCTAACGATCAGCGTAAGACTTCTGTCAGTCCTGAGCCACATTCATACTCTCACGCACAAGATGACCTTTCTCTGTGGTGCTCTATACTACCTCCGGCCCAAGAGCACCTGTCTCACCAACCTCTACACAAAAAATTGGTGAACGACATGGTCTCCCATATAAAGCCTCAAACGGGTCCATGACAATAGTAGACTGGAAGCTGTTTCTATAAGAATACTCTACTAAAGGAAAGTGTCTCACCCATGATCCTCTGAAATCCAGAACGCATGCTCGTAGCATGTCCTCCAACATCTGGATAGTCCGCTCTGTCTGCCCATCATTATGGGGGTGGAAAGCAGTGCTAAGGCATAGCTAGGTTCCAAAAGCATGTTGTAATCCTCTCCAGACTCATTAGGTAAATTGAGTATCCTAATCTAAGATGATAGTCTTCGGAACTCCATGCAATCACACCACCATGTCTACATACCTATGTGCTAAGGTACTCACTAGGCCTAACTTCTTTATTGCTAAGAAGTGAGCTGATTTCGTCAGTCGTTCCACCACTACCCACATGACATCATGACCACCCTAAGCTCTGGGTAGTCCTATGATGATGTCCATTGAGATTTCAACCCACTTCCACTCGGAGATATCTAAAGGATGAAACAAACCACTGGGAACACGGTGTTCAGCCTTTACTTGCTGACACACTAGGCACTTAGTCACAAACTCTACCACTGCCTTTTTCACCTCAGGCTACCAAAAATGTTCCCTCAGGCCTCAGTACATTTTTGAAATTCCCGAATGTGCCACCAAGGCTTTGCTATGGAACTCACGGAGAACTCCCTCACGCATCCTCTCCGAAAAAAAACATCCTTCCATGAAAAAATATCTGATGTCTGCTGTCCTCTGACCATCCTTCTGGGGCATTTTCCTGGTCGATACGATCCCGCATTACATCTTTCTCGGAGTCTCCCCACTAAGACTTTTCCACCTACTGCAAGACGGAGTACTGCACCGTTATCTGAAACAAACAGCCTCTAACACTCTCTACCCTTGCATCCAAGTGAAAGGCAGCCAACTCTCCCATTGCTATCCAAGCACCAGCAGATTCCCGAACCACTTCTTTATAAGACTTCCTGCAAAGGGAATCAACCATAACGTTGCCCTTACCTTCAGTGTAAGATATCTCAATGTCATAGTCTTGGATAAAATCAACCCATCTTCACTGCCGTATGTTCAAGTCACACTGGGAGATGATGTAGCGTAAGCTCTTGTGATTTGAGAAAACCTCAAAGCGCTCCCCAAAGAGTTAATGTCTCCACAACATTAGTGTGAACACTACTTCTGCAAGCTCTAGGCCATGGGTGGCATAGATAAAATCATGAGTGCATAACTTCTTAGACTCATAACAGATCACACACTTCTTCTGCATCAGTACGCACCCCAAACCAAGGCCAGAAGCATCACAAAACACATCATACAACAACCCTTCCTATGGAAATCGGAGTACAGGGGTTGTAACACCCCAGGTAAATAAAGTATATGACATTTTCACATTTATACATATTTTTGAATAAAATATTAATATAACTTTAAATGGGACGCTATGCTCGATGGCGTACCCAATACGCAACAACGAGTTTCTTGGGATTCTTACGATGCACTCTAATAATAAAATAATATTATTTTAAATTGTAGTTAACGCCTAACCGTTGTAATGGCGGGAATAAACAGAACTAACTACAAAATGATTATATATGTTTGTCAATTATTTTTACGTTTTACAATAAATGTTATAAGATTAAAAATGCGAATGAATCCAATTTTAAGCGTAAACATTCTAATATTCTTTAGAAGGTCGATTAACCACCTTTTGATGACGAACCTCTTTTAAATCCACTTTTTGAAAATTTTATGTGTTATATTTGAGAAAATAAAATTATTCTTTATAATTGAGACATCAAAATTTACTTTGTGTAAATTTTTGGTATTTTTCCGATAAAGTTCATTTTTTAATGAATAGTGAACAAATATTGTATTTTAATTCAAAACATCTTTTTAATCTAATTTATTTATATTATTATATTATATTTTGAATTGTTTTTAAGGTGAAATTAGAATAAATTTTTACCATTTAATCCAACAGTGGTCGTTAGAATTAATTTAATCTTGAAATTGGACCTAAACTAGTGTCGATCTTTTGATACTTATTGTTTCATAAAAACTCGTTATTTGCACTGACAACGGGAATTATTTATTAAATTAATTAATGTAACTAATATGTTATTAATTTTTTAAAATAGAAATCATTTTTGAATTCGGAATATCAAATATAGCTTAGGGGAATTTTTGGTATTTTTATGAAAAACATCAATTTTAGATGAATAGTGAAACCACTAAGTGGTAGTTAAAGAAACTGATTTTTCGTTTAAATGAAACTTTTCCACTTCTTTGATTTGATTTTCAAAAATCATACATACATGGTTGTCATTAAGAAGTTAAATTTCGTTCAATGAGATTAAAATAATTTTTGGTGGATAGTAACTTTTATGTTTTATTAATCACGATTACAGGTAATTAGTGTAATTTAAGGTAAAAATAATGTTTTAATAATATGAAATGACCTAGAAACATGTCCTACCCTCATTGGATGTGTCATTGAAGACCAATAAAATCCATGGGTCAACTTAGGGACCCCATTGATCCACTATGGTAGGAAATTGACTTAAATAACATTTTATTTAAAGTTAAAATAAAAATGTTACAAACATGAGTTGTTTTTCTAAAACTATTTTTAAATTGGGTTATATCAGTCATATTTTTTGCTATAAATATTCATTAGAAATATAAATAGATTTCCTACATCACTATTTTTTTTATAATTTTTAGACATTAAATAAATTAATTTATTTATGACACCGGGATGATCCAGTGATTACCTCATAAATGAACGGTTTAAATAAATTGAGAAGAGAGGGTGAAATATAAGTTGTAAACTTGTAAAAAACCTATTGTATGGGAGGATTTAGAAACCTTATCACCTTATCCTCTAAATATATCCTTTTGGGACATTTTAAATCCGAAAAACATTTTATAATAAAGTAATATTTTATAACATTCCAAGAGTGCCCCTCCTCTCCTCTTATAAAAAGCCCCTACCTCTACCACCTTACACACACCTATCAAGACTTTGGATCGGCCAAAACCTGCCCATTTCATCTCCCCACATCCCTTTCATCATAATATAAGCCTCACATTGGGCATAATCCTTTTCAAGGAAGCCTTTGAGCTCAAATCAATGAGAGTTACCCGATTTAAAGGTAATGTCTTCCCTTGTGTTCTTTTGTCTTTTATTGTTTATCCAAACCCCTAAACTCTTTTTATTACTTTTTTTTGTAACAACACCAGTATCTTTAATATACTAAGATATTTTTATAAGAATTATTCGAGCTACACTTTCACACACTTTCATCTAATGGTTAAAGAACATACTGTTTCTGTGGATGGAGAATTACTGCCTCACGAAACGATGATTGTTCAATATTTTTTTAACACCTTCAAAGGTGGAAATTAAGATGTAACTATATTTATATATGATAAATTATATGATTATGTTTTCTTTTAGCTTCTATATTTTTCATTTATGGCATACCATTATGGTCTCCATTCTGGGTAAACGTGATATCTTCATTTTAGGAAGTGCGGACTTCCGCCCCCTCAAAGTGATTTGATTCGTTAATGCCATATGTTGGAAGTATAAAGGATGGAATTAATGGTATTACATATTATATCCTTCTAGAATTATAATATACCTTTATATCATCTTTATTTCATTCCATTGAATACAAAAAAAATGAAAGTAGCGTTCATGCGTACGTACGGCTTACCGTCTCCATGAACGGTACATTTCATTTCTTATCTTCAAATTTTATGACCTATTATAAGTAGATATATATATTGGATATATATGTAATATATTACATCTAAATTATAGATATCATTCTGGAATTATAATATATATATCTCTCATTTTGTTTTAATTCCATTAATATGACAAAAAATGAATGTAGCGTTCATGCGTACGTACGACCTACCGTCTCCATGAACGGTGCTTTTAATTTTTTTTTCAAATACTATGAAATAGTATAAAATGAATATATACTGGATATATATATGATATTTAAAAAATCAATAATATTCTTGATATGATGTACCTATATCTACATGGAAAATTCTTTTCCAACAAGTTCAATTTTTACTCATGTACCGAACATCGACAAAAATGTCTGATATGAACTCACTTTATTTACCAATTATTATAACATTATAATATGTGATATGAACAGAATAATAATCTTTAAAAGATTTCATTAAGAAATTATAAATTAACATAATTTTATTATTCAGGATATTAAAGAACGATCGAGTCATGTCAGACACGAGGTAAGGGATCCAACCCCTCTCCTTCTTTTTAAGTACTCCCTTTTATGTAATTTCTTTTAAGATCATATTTATTATGTTTGGGGATGTTATTTTATATTCATAATACTGTAATTTTTATGTTCATATTATAAGTGACCCTATTTTATCTCATAAATCCATTTTTGGATGTTTTATATGGCGCTGTTAGGCTGTCGAGTTTTCGTAAGAGATTTTTCATCTCACTTTTATCCTCGTGACATTTATGCTACGATTCCCACTATTTCCTTTGAGTGGTGTATGTAATTCACATTATTATACAATATTTGTAATATAATTTCATTTATGGGTATTTACATCGTCATTGTATAACCCTTCTTCCATGTGGTGTACGTTTCGAAAGTTACCCAACTCAGTAAGGGGACCATTCACCCTCCTCTTTTTAAAAGACTTCTTTTGTTATGTCTTTTAATTCACATACTATTATGTTAGGATATGTTATCCTATATCATTATTTATGTAAATTTTATGTCCAAGTGATGAGATACCATTTCCCCTCTCATAAACTTATTTTCTGAATTTTAAAGTGACGTCATTAGGCTATCAGATTTCTATAAGGGAAGTTCTTAACCCACTTTCAATTCTTTGGGTTAAACCTATACTTCTTGATTTTATTATGCCAAGATTATGTTCTGAATCCCTAAGTTGTAATTTCCACAAACCTTTGTGGAGATATACTATTTCTACACATAATCATCTCATTGATAAATTGTTACAAACTTGTATGGGAAATAATAACCCAATCTCATTTAATTGAGTTAAATACCTAAGTCATTGGTTTTGTTTTCAAAGATTATGTGTGAATGACCTCTGATTGTTTCACACTTAATATCCACATATATAGGGCGTATTTATATTTCTCACACATAATTATGTGGTAGATTTATCCTTAATTTAAGGATACCATCTTTATAATGGATTTTATCTCAATTTAAATTTCTATTGAGACTTCATTGTTGCTATGCACAAATTCACTCTTATATGGTGTGTATACTTTCCTTTGACATAATATATCATGAATCCCTTTATTATCATGATATTATAAAGCTAGGATTAAATGTTATTCCACAATTGTTTGTATCCAAGTGTCTCTCATTTTGTTAAAAACTCTTTAACAAAAATATTGTTTTAAATGTTTTAAAGATTCATTATTCTAAATCTTTATCTTTAATGTAAATGTTTTCAAAATGGTTTTCAGTATTTATTTATATGGACATTAATGTTTTAAAATTATAATTCCATTAAAATATTCAAAGTGTTATGGGACACTTTGATTCAGAAATCACTTTTAAATGGTTTTTGAAAATGAATTGAGTAATTCAATATCTTGGAATTACTTATTGTGATTTCAAATGAAATTTTGTGATTAAAATGTTTATATTTTCAATATTTTATGTGTAATGATGGTACTTGGACATTTTACGGGTGGTTACGTGATAAACCATATGACAGGTGGTGCCGTGAATACCAGGACAGGTGGTTACGTTATAACGTCAAATGCATTGGGTATGGAAGTTGGCCGTATGGCTATTCCATTAAGTATGTGTGGAAGTCGACCGTATGGTTATTCCATTTAAGTATGTTTATATCCCAAGTTACATTTATATGTTATGTGTTCTCTATATAGGTTTTATGGTAATATTTTGGTTACAAATGGGTAGGTAATGGTCTTTTATTCCATGAATAGTTTTTACTACTTCATAAAGGTAAAAAGTATTACTTTGGTAAAGTATTCATGGTTTACCTATTGTTTTGAAAAAACTAACAGTTTTCCTTCTTTGTGTATCCTTTACTGGGATTTTTATGCTCATCCCATGTTTTTGAAATGTTTTCCACAGCACTTAAAGACGAATAGGGCCAAGGATGGGTTCAAGGAAAGACATGCTATCTAAAACATGGAACTAGACATGTTTCTTTTTAAGAGATTTTTTATTTATTATTTTATGGAAACTTAGTAGAAGTGTCTACTATGTAATCTTTTGTGATCTTATAGTTATGACCTAATTCTCAAAAACTCTAAACCTAAAAAGGTCCTCTATGTGAATTATTCATTTAATTCATGATTAAGTAAGTTTTAATTTTGGGGCCTTATTGTTGGTATCAGAGGTCAGTTTAGATAACTTTAGAGGTTAGGGTATTCTCTAAGCATAAGTGACATTACCATAATGGTTAGGATTTCAGAAAGAGTCCTAATTTTGATAAAGTGAATGAGTAAGTATATCTTAGTGTTTAACATCCTCATTAGTACATGATGGTTTTGTTGATATACTCACACTGACATTTCTGTTTTTAGTGAATGGATGGATCCAGCAGGAACCAAAGTGACAATAGGTTTGAAGGAAAATGTGGGGGTTCTCTGATTAAGAGACTGGATGAAATGGGGGATTCAATGACGAAAATCGCGGTTGTTCTAAACCAACTATCAAGGAGTCATGATCAACCACTTGTACGATGGTATGTTCTGTAATGCATCATGTATGAGATGACCAATCTATGTGGAAGTTCAGGTAATAATTATAAAGGTAACCATTATGGTTTATATGATCCTTACTTTTGAGGTAATTATGAGTTATTATATGTTATGATGGAAAATGAAAGGCATGAGATAAACTTGAGATTAAAATATGTTATTATTATTTTTGAAGATTTTATCTCATTTTGGGGAATGTTTTAAGAATTATGTAGTTTTGGAAAAAGGAAAACACGCAAACCGTGTGACAACCCATCATGCCAGACAAAGTTGTGGGAATCGAACCCACAACCAAAGTGTGACAGGTATTTATCACCTACCACTGGAAAACGTGATGTCCCTGGTTAGTTTGACTAATTATTTTTAGTTAGATGATTTTAGGAATCCATAGTAAGTTTATTTTGGGTTATCTATGTAAATTATTAACCTATCATGGAGGATGTGTGATTAGGTTAATTACATTTCAATATGAGTCTTTAAGAGCAACTCATGTTATTTGGAGATAAATGTTAATTTGTACCTTAGAAGACTATGTCATTAAATCCTTCAAATATTTGGGTTTCAATCTGAGTTTGGTTTACTTTGAAGAATTTTATGGACAAATTGTTTATCTAATGGTCTTCGTTGAACATTGGGTTTGTTGGACAAATTTTGGAGATTAAGAATAGATTTTATTTTTTATAAAGGATTATTTATTTGTTGATATTGTTCTAACAATTTTTGGTTTGGATTTTGTTTAAATACATGGGAAATATATAGTTCTCTTTTTCAGATTAGGTGATTCTCAAGAAGTTTATTATAGTACTCTTAATGCGAACATGTCTTCCTAAATACTCGTCTTTTGGAGAAAATATGAGTTTGATTAAGGAATCTAGTAAAAGTGGAAAGTCTATGTGACAAGAAATTTTGTTTCATTATGATTTAGTTAAGCTCAAAACTAAATTCCTCAATGAATAGTAACTTAAAACAAAAATGTTTTCTGTTAACTTTTCCTACTGGGGAATCGAATACCGTTTAACCCATCACATGTTTGTGAGTTTCTTATGGTTAAATTTCTCCTAGACATGTTTACTATCACTCTCCCTCAGAACATAAACCTTTGTTTTTTCATCCATTTCCATGTTTTCCTACATGGAATCATAGTATGAGTTAACTCAGTTGACCTTTGTACTTCTCTTTCTTTATTTTAAAGTGATTTTTTTACTGACTCTTGTTCCAATGTGGGATTTTCAATGAAGTTTCCAAGCCCAATTTTAAAATTACGAGGACGTAATTACCAAAAGGGGGAAGGATGTAACACCCCAGGTAAATAAAGAATATGACATTTTCACATTTATCCATATTTGTGAATAAAATATTAATATAACTTTAAAGGGGATTCTATGCTCGATGGCGTACCCAATACACAATAGTGAGTTTCTTGGGAATCTTACGTTGCACTCTAATAATAAAATAATATTATTTTAAAATGTAGTTAACGCCTAGTTGTTGTAATGGTGGGAATGAACAGAACTAACTAAAAAATGATTATATATGTTTGTCAAATATTTTTACTTTTTACTATAAATGTTAGAGGATAAAAAATGCGAATGAATCCAATTTTAAGCGCAAACATTCTAATATTCTTTAAAAGGATGATTGACCGCCTTTTGATGACAATCCTCTTTTAAATCCAATTTTTTGACAATTTTATGTTTTATATTTGACAAAATACAATTCTTCATTATAATCGGGACATCAAAATTTACATTGTTTAAATTTTTGGTATTTTTCCGATAAAGTTCATTTTTTAATGAATAGTGAAAAATGTTGTATTTTAATTCAAATCCTCTTTTTAATCTAATTTATTTTATTAATTATATTATCATTTGAATTGGTTTTAAAGTGAAATTAGAATAAATTTTTCCATTTAATCCAATATTGGTCGTTGGAATTAATTTCATCTTGAAATTGGACATAAACTAGTGTCGATCTTTTGATACTTATTGTTTCTTAAAAACACGCTATTTGCTCTGACATCGTAAATTAATTATTAAATTAATTAATGTAACTTATATGTTATGAATTTTTTAAAATAGACATCATTTTTGAATTTGAAATATCAAATATAGCTTTGGGGGAGTTTTTGGTATTTTTCTGAAAAACATCAATTTTAGATGAATAGTGAAACCACTAAGTGGTAGTAAAAGAAACTGATTTTTCATTTAAATGAAACTTTGTGTAACATCCCAAGTAAGTAATGAATAATAGATATTTTTATATATGCGTATTAATAAATTATATAGTGTTTTAGCGGACTAAAATGAAAATAAATTCAATCTTAAGAATGAAATACACTAATATTTTTAAAAGATTGTTGTACTGCCTTTTTATGGGAAACCATTTTTAAATCTATATTTTGACAATTTTATAAGTTATGTTTATCAAAATAAACTTATTCTTTATGATTGGGACATCAAAATTTACTTTGTGTGAATTTTTGGTATTTTTCCGATAAAGTTCATTTTTTAATGAATAGTGAATAAATGTTGTATTTTAATTCAAATCCTCCTTTTAATCTAATTTATTTATATGATTACATTATCTTTTGAATTGTTTTCAAAGTGAAATTAGAATATATTTTTACCATTTAATCCAATGGTGGTCATTGGAATCAATTTCACTTTGAAATTAGTCTTAAACTAGTGTCAAACTTTTGATACTTATTGTTTCATAAAAACACACTATTTGCTATGACAGCGGGAATTAATTATTAAATTAATTAATTCAACTTATATGTTTTGAATTTTTTAAAATGGACATCATTTTTGAATTCGGAATATCAAATATAGCTTTGGGTGATGTTTTGGTATTTTTCTGAAAAACTTCATTTTTTGATGAATACTAAAACCACTAAGTGGTACTTAAAAAACTGATTTTTCGTTTAAATGAAATTTTACCACCTCTGTGTTTTGAATTTCAAAAATCATACATACATGTTTTTCATTAAGAAGTAAAATGTGGTTCAATGAGATTAAAATAATTTTTTTGGTGAATAGTAACTTATTATGTTTTTCATCGTGATTAGAGGTAATTAGTGCAATTTAAGGTAAAAATGATATTATAATGAATTAAAAATACCTATACACATGTCCTACCCTTATTGGATGTGTCATGGCCGACCCAGACAAGCCATGGGTCACCTTGGGGACCCCATGGAGCCACTTTGGTGGGGAAATGACATAAATAACTTTTTATTTAATGTTAAAGTAAAAATGACACACACATGAAATGTTTTACTAAAACAATTTTTACATGGGGTTATACATATCAGAATTTTGACTATAAATATTCATTATAAAACTAAAATAATATCCTACATAATGAAATTTTTTATAATTTTTAGACATTATATAAATAAAATTATTTATGACATCATGATGATGCAGCGATGACCTCATTATTTAACGATTTAAATAAAATGGAAAGATAATGTAAAATATAAGAACTAAATATGGCCAAAACCTATTGGATGGGTGGATTTCGAACCCTTATCACCTTATCCTTGTAACACAGCAATGTGTGACCTCTTAAATCCGAATACCATTTTAAAATAAAGTGACTTTTCTTTACCTTGCAAGAGTGCCCCTCCTCTCCTCTTATAAAAGGCCCCCACCTCTACCACCTTACCCACAATCCCAAAGCCTTTGGCTCGCCAAACTCTGCCCATTTTGTCTATCCACTTCCCTCTATTACTCTTTAAAGCCTCACTTTGGGCATAAGTCTTCCCATGGAAGCCTTTGAGCTCAAACCAAAGGGAGTTACCCGATTTTAAAGTAATGTCTTCTTTTGAGTCCCTTTGTATTATTTTGCTTCTCCAACCCCCTAAAATCATTTTATTATTTTCTTTTGTAACAAATCTAGTATCCTAAATATACTAGGATGTTGTTATAAGAGGTATTCAAGCTTCAATTACACACACCTACATCTAATGGTTAAAGAACATATTGTTTCCGTGGATGGAGAATTTCTGCCTCCCGAAACGATGATTGTTCAACATTCTTTTCTCACCTTCAAAGGTGGAAATTAAGATGACACTATATTTATATATGATATGTTTATGTTTTCCTTAAGCTTCTGTATTTTTCATTTTGGGCATACCTTTATGGTTTCCATTATGGGTAAACACGATATCTTCATTTAAGGAACTGCTGACTACCGCCCCCTCAAAGTGATGTGATTCGTTAATGCCATATGTGGGATGTATAAAGGATGGATTTAAAGTTATTATATATGATGTTATACTGGAATTATAATATACCTCTATATCATTATTATTTATTTCAATTAAAGTATGAGATAGAAATGAAAGTAGCGTTCATGCGTACGTACGACTTACCGTCTCCATGAACGGTGCATTTCATTTATTATCCCCAAATGTAATGTAATATTAAAAGTAAATGTATATAATGGATATATATAATGAATGATACATCTAAAAGATGAATATATTTGGAATTAAAATATACATACCTCTCATTTAGTTTTAATTCCATTAATATGACAATGAAATGAAAGTAGCGTTCATGCGTACGTACGGCTTACCGCCTCCATGAACGGTGCATTTCAGTTCTTACCTCTAAATGATTATGTAATATTATAAATATATGTATATGTGGGATATATATGATATATATGCTATCCAAATCAAGAATTTCATTCTGTATATAAAGAACCTTTGACCACACGAACAACATGTAATTGTAAAAAGTCCACTTTCGACTTAAGAACCAAATATCGACAAAACAAACAGTATTAACTTAAATGGTTACATAATGTTTATAACATGGCAATAAGTGATATAAAGGGAATAATGAACTTTAAAAAGGTTCTTAATCAAGTAGAAATTAACTCAAATTTATTATTCAGGACGTTAAAGAACAATCGAGTCAAGTCGGACCCGAGGTAAGGGACTTAGTCTCAATCTCCATTCATTGAGGCATATTTCTTTTTATACACAAATTTCTTTTATACGGTGTATAAACCACTTTTACTTTTACTTTTATAAAAAAGAACCTTTTTCTACGAAGCGTTTTACAAAATGAAAAAAAGGAATGTTTCTTTTAACATACGTGGTGACAATGACTTTTTCCACCACCGCGAGTATTATTTGGTCTTTGGCTTCCTCAACAAGCCGTAATGTTTTTAAAATAAAATAAATACCATATACTCTTTTATGTATTTTGGTATTGAAAATGGTTTTGATAAAGGATTCTATTATGTCAATATATTTAAATGATATATTGTGATTGAAATGTGTAAATGTTATCATTCCATTATATTGGTTTTATGTTTTATGATTTTATATTGGTACTTGGACATTTTACGGGTGGTTATGTGATAAACCATATGATGGGTGGTGTCGTGAATACCAGGACGGGTGGTTACGTTATAACCTCCAATGCATTGGGTATGGAAGTCGGCCGTATGGCTATTCCATTAAGTATGCATGGAAGTTGGCCGTATGGCTATTCCATTAGGTGATATGTGTGGAAGTCGACCGTATGGTTATTCCACTTAAGTATGTTTATGTCCCAAGTTACCTTTATATATGTTATGCGTTATTTATATGGGTTTTATGGTAATGCTTTGGTTACAAAAAGGTAAGTAATGATATTTTATTTAGTGAATATTTTTTACTACTTCATGAAGGTGACGGTATTACATTGATAAAGTATACATGGTTTACTTGATGTTTGAAAAAATAACAGTTTTCATTCTTTGTGTATACCTTACTGAGCTTTTTATGCTCACCCCAAGTTTTTTTGAATTTTTTTTCACATGACTTAATGTGGAATAAGGTCCATTATGGGATCAAGGGAATGCCATGCTATATAAAACATGGAACTAGACATGTTTTTTTTAAGAGTTTTTTATTCTATGGAAACTTGGTAGAAGTGTATACTTTGTAAATCTTTTGAGATGTAATAGTTATGTTCTAATTATCTAAAACTCTAAACCTGAAAAGATCCTCAACGTGAATTATTCATTTAATTCAATATTAAGTAATGTTTAAGGACGGGGACTTATAGTTGGTATCAGAGGTCGGTTTAGACAACTTTATGAGTGAGAAAAGTGTTAAATTATAAATTAATTTATGGTATGATTGAAATGATATAGCATTTATAGATTACCATGTTGCTTCACCTAAGGTATTTCAGTGTTAAGAATGGTTTTTTGTAGAGGAGACAGAGAAGTTTTTTTTTGGGAAGGCATATTGAGGGAAATGAACATCCAAATCAGTATACTGAGATGGTCAGAATCAGAATTTAGCAGTTTACTGCAGTGATGGCTCAGTTGAATCAGGTGATAAATGGTGGTTGTGTTATTGATGATATTTTGGTGTTTTATAATAGTAAAGAGGAGCATGAAAGTAATTAATGGATTATCTTGCAAACCATAAAAGAAAAGAAAATATATGGAAAAATCAGCAAGTGTGAGTTTTTGTTACAACAAATTTATTTCCTGGGTCAAATTGTTTCAAAAGATGGCATAACTGTTGATCCTGCTAAAACAAAAGTTGTTGAAGAATGTCCAAGACCCACAAACGTAACCGAGATCCGTAGTTTTCCTGTTTTGGCAGGTTACTACCGAAGGTTTGTTGAAATTTTTTCACGGTTTATCTAGTCCAATGACTAAGCTAACTCGGAATGGTGTTATGTTTATCTGGATAGAAGAATGTGATTATTGTTTTTAGGAGTTGAAAAGAAGATTGGTGAATGCTCTAGTTTTGGCACTTCCTTACAAGAATTGGGATTTTGTTGTATACAGTGATGCTTCGTTGAAGGGACTTGGCTATGTCCTTATGCAGAATGATCAGGTAATTGCTTATGCTTCACGTCAGTTGAAAACTCATGAGATAAATTACCCTACACATGATTTTGAATTAGCTGCTGTTGTTTTTGCTTTAAAAATTTGGATGCATCATTTGTACAGAGTAAAGTGTGAAATATATACTGATCACAACAGTTTAAAGTATATATTCACTCAGAAATAATTGAACATGAGACAGAGGAGATGGATGGAATTAATCAAGTATTATGATTGTACAATTCATTACCATCCGGGAAAATAAAATAAAGTGGATGATGCTTTGAGTCGAAAAAGTAATGCTTCATTAGCAATGTTGCGTTTGGAACGTGATCCTTTTGATAAGGATTTGGTGAACTTTGGAATAGAAGTTATTGGTGCTGGATGTTCTTCTGTTTTGTTTCAGGTATCAGTGACATCTTCTATATCAGACAGAATCAAGCAAGCATAGAAGCAAGACAATGAGTTGCAGAAAAAGGTAGAGTTAGTTCATAAAGGTAAGTTGCATGAATTCAACATTGATAGTGTTTGTGTTTGGTGGTTTGGGAATAGATTCTGTGTGCCTTGTGATTCACAGTTGAAGAAAGAGTTGTTATGTGATGCTCATAGTTCTCCGTTTTCAGTTCATCCTGGCAGTACCAAGATGTACATAGATCTGCAGGAGTATTACTGGTGGGATGGAATGAAAAGAGATATTGTTGATTTTACTGTGATGTGTTTGACTTATCAGCAGGTTAAAGCAGAGCGGCAATTAATGAAACAGATGCTTCAACCTTGACCAGTGCCAGTGTGGAAATGGGAGAATATATCCATGGACTTCATCATGGGATTACCGAAGACATCTAGAGGTAATAACGCAATCTGGGTTATTGTTGATCGCTTGACTAAATCTTCTCATTTCCTTCCTATTCGAGATATATTCTCTCTAGATCAACTTTATCAATTGTAACATAAAGAGATAGTTAGGTTACATGGAGTTCCTCTCTCCATTGTATCTGACCGTGATCCCATGATTACTTCTATCTTTTGGAAAGGCCTTCAGAAGTCGTTGGGTACTGAATTAAATTTTAGTATAGCTTTTCATCCGCAATCAGATGGGCAGTCAGAACGAACAATTTACACCATGTAGGATATTCGACGAGCTTGTTCGATGGATTATCAGGGATGTTTGGACCAACATCTTTCTTTGGTTGAGTTTTATTATAATAACAGTTTTCATTCTAGTATACAGATGGAACCATTTGAGGCATTATATGGGAAGCGGAGTCGAACTCCATCATTTTGGGATGAAGTGGGTGAAAGGAAGCTGATGGGACAAGAATTGGTAGAAGATATGGTAGAAAAAGTTCATTTGTTTCAGAAACACATGAGAATAGCTCGAAGAAGGCAGAAAAGTTATGCGGATAACTGGAGGAAGGATCTATCTTTTGAGGTAGGTGGTCATGTTTTTCTCAAGGTTTCTCCATGGAAAAGTGTGATGCGATTTGGTAAGAAAGGAAAGCTGAGTCCAAGGTTCATTGGACCATATGAAATTCTGGATAGAGTTGGATCAGTTTCTTACCGAGTGGATTTACCTCCGAGTTTATCTCAGCTACACAATGTTTTTCATGTTTCGATGTTGAGGAAGTATATGCCAGATCCATCTCATGTTTTGAGTCTGGAGGTAGTTCAGATGGAAGAAAACCTATCTTATGAAGAACAACCAGTCCAGATTCTTGACCGAAGAGAGCAAGTATTGCGAAATAAGGTAATTCACCAGGTAAAGGTTTTGTGGAAAAACCATATGGTTGAAGAGGCAACGTGGGAATCTGAAAATGCTATGAGGGATAAATACCCCCACTTATTTTGATAAGTGAATAAAATTGCGAGGATGCAATTCCCAAAAGGGGGGAAGGATGTAAAATCCCAAGTAAGTAATGAATAATAGATATTTTTATCTATGCCTATTAATGAATTAGATAGTGTTTTAGAGGCTTAAAATGAAAATAAATCCAATCTTAAGAATGAAATACACTAATATTTTTAAAAGATTGTTTTACTGCCTTTTTATGGAAAACCATTTTTAAATCTATATTTTGAAAATTTTATAAGTTATGTTTGTCAAAATAAACTTATTCTTTATGAATGGGACATCGAAATTTACTTTGTGTGAATTTTTGGTATTTTTTCGATAAAGTTCATTTTTAATGAATAGTGAAAAAATGTTGAATTTTAATTCAAATACTCTTTTTAATCTAATCTATTTATATGATTAGATTATCTTTTGAATTGTTTTTAAAGTTAAATTATAATATATTTTTACCATTTAATCCAATGGTGGTCATTGGAATCAATTTCACTTTGAAATTAGACTTAAACTAGTGTCAAACTTTTGATACTTATTGTTTCATAAAAACACGCTATTTGCTCTGACAACGGGAATTAATTATTAAATTAATTAATGCAACTAATATGTTTTGAATTTTGTAAAATAGACTTCATTTTTGAATTCGTAATATCAAATATATCTTAGGGTGAAGTTTTGGTATTTATCTGAAAAACTTCAATTTTTGATGAATAGTGAAACCACTAAGTGGTACTTAAAAAACCGATTTTTCGTTTAAATGAAATTTTACCACCTCTGTGTATTGAATTTCAAAAATCCGACATACATGGTTGTCATTAAGAATTAAAATGAGGTTAAATGGGAATAAAATAATTTTTTTGGTCAATAGTAACTTATTATGTTTTTAATCGCGATTAGAGGAAATTAGTGCAATTTAAGGTAAAAATGATATTATAATGAAATAAAAATACCTAGAGACATATCCTACCATTATTGGATGTGTCGTGGTCGACCAAGACAATCCATGGGTAAACTTGGGGACCCCATGGAGCCACTTTGGTTGGGAAATGACATAAATAACTTTTTATTTAATGTTAACGTAAAAATTACACACACATGAGATGTTTTACTAAAACAATTTTTACATGGGGGTATACATATAAGGTTTTTCACTATAAATATTCATTAGAAAGATAAAACGATTTCCTACATCATGATGTTTTTTTATAATTTTTAGAAATTATATAAATTAAATTATTTATGACATAATGATGATGCAGCGATGACCTCATTATTTAACAATTTAAATAAAATGGAAAGATAATGTAAAATCTAAGACCTACACATGGAAAAAACCTATTGGATGGGTGGATTTCGAACCCTTATCAGCTTTTTATTGAATGAAATCAATGTGGGACCTCTTAAATCCGAATACCATTTTAAAATAAAGTGACTTTTCTTTACCTTCCAAGAGTGCCCCTCCTCTCCTCTTATAAAAGGCCCCCACCTCTACCACCTTAACCAAACTCCCAAAGCCTTTGGCTCGGCCAAAATCTGACCATTTTATCTCTCCACTTCCCTCTATTACTCCTTAAAGCCTGAATTTGGTCAAAAGTCTTCCCATATAAGCCTTTGAGCTTAAACCAAAGGAAGTTACCCGATTTTAAGGTAATGTCTTCTTTTGAGTCCTTTTGTTTTATTTTTCTTCTCCAACCCCCTAAACTCTTTTTATTCTTTTCTTTTATAACAAATCCAATATCATAAATATACTAGGATGTTGTTATAATAAGTATTCGAGCTACACTTACACACACCTACATCTAATGGTTAAAGAACATACTATTTCCGTGGATGGCGAATTTCTGCCTTCTGAAACGATGATTGGTCAAAATTATTTTAACACATTCAAAGGTGGAAATTAATATGACACTATATTTATATATGATATGTTTATCTTTTTCTTAAGCTTATGTATTTTTCATTTTGGGCATACCTTTATTGTTTCCATTATGGGTAAACACGATATCTTCATTTAAGGAACTGCGGACTACCGCCCCCTCAAAGTGATGTGATTCGTTAATGCCATATGTGGGAAATATAAAGAATGGATTTACAGTTATTATATATGTTGTTATACTGGAATTATAATATACCTCTATATCATTATTATTTCTTTCCATTAAAGTATGAGATAGAAATGAACGTAGCGTTCATGCGTACGTACGGCTTACCGTCTCCATGAACGTTGCATTTCATTTATTATCCCCAAATGTAATGTACTATTAAAAGTACATGTATATAATGGATATATATAATGAATGATACATCAAAATGATGAATATAATTCTGGAATTAAAATATACATACCTCTAATTTAGTTTTAATTCCATTAATATGACAAAGAAATGAAAGTAGCGTTCATCCGTACGTACGGCTTACCGCCTCCATGAACGGTGCATTTCATTTATTACCTCTAAATGATTATGTAATATTATAAATACATGTATTTGCTGTATATATATGATATATATTCTATCCAAATCAGGAATGTCATTCTGTATATAAAGAACCTTTGACCACACGAACAACATGTAATTGTAAAAAGTCCACTTTTGACTTAAGAACCAAATGTCGACAAAACAAACATTATTAACTTAAATGGTTACATAATGTTTATAACATGGAAATAAGTGATATAAAACGAATAATGAACTTTAAAAAGGTTCTTAATCAAGTATAAATTAACTCAAGTTTATTATTCAGGATGTTAAATAACGATCGAGTCAAGTCGGACCCGAGGTAAGGGACTTCGTCTCAATCTCCTTTCATTGAGGCATATTTTGTTTTATACACAACTTTATTTTATACGGTGTATAAAACCCTTTGACTTTTACTTGTATACAAAAGGAATCTTTTTCTACGAAGCATTTTACAAAATGACAAAAATGAATGTTTCTTTTAACGTACGCGGTGACAACTACTTTTTCCGCCGCAGCGAGTATTATTTGGTCTTTGTCTTCCTCAACAAGCCGTAATGTTTTTAAAATAAAATAAATACTATATAATCTTTTATGTATTTTGGTATTGAAAATGGTTTTGATAAAGGATTCTATTATGTCAATATATTTAAATGATATATTGTGATTGAAATGTGGAAATGTTATCATTCCTTTATATTTGTTTTATGTTTTATGATTTTATATTGGTACTTGGACATTTGACGGGTTGTTACATGATAAACCATATGACGGGTGGTGCCATGAATACCAGGACGGGTGGTTATGTTATATCCTCCAATGCATTGGGTATGGAAGATGGCCGTATGGCTATTCTATTAAGTATGCATGGAAGTTGGCCGTATGTCTATTCCATTAGGTGATATGTGTGGAAGTCGACCGTATGGTTATTCGACTTAAGTATGTTTATATCCCAAGTTACCTTTATATATGTTATGCATTCTTTATATGGGTTTTATGGTAATCCTTTGGTTACAAAAAGGTAAGTGATGATATTTTATTCAGTGAAGAGTTTTTTACTACTTCATGAAGGTGAAGGTATTACTTTGATAAAGTACACATGGTTTACTTGATGTTTGAAAAACTAGCAGTTTTCATTCTTTGTGTATACCTTACTGAGCTTTTTATGCTCACCCCAAGTTTTTTTGAAATGTTTTTCAAAGGACTTAATGTGGAATAAGGTCAAGGATGGGATCAAGGGAATGTCATCCTATATAAAACATGGAACTAGACATGTTTCTTTTTAAGAGTTTTTTATTCAATGGAAACTTGGTAGAAGTGTCTACTTAGTAAATCTTCTGAGATGTAATTGTTATGTTCTAATTCTCTAAAACTCTAAACCAGAAAAGATCCTCAATGTGAATTATTCATTTAATTCAATATTAAGTAATGTTTAAGGCCGGGGCCTTATACTTTGCCACTTCTGTGATTTGATTTTTAAGAATCTGACATACATGGTTGTCATTAGGAAGTAAAATGTCGTTCAATGAGATTAAAATAATTTTTGGTGAATAGTGACTTTTAAGTTTTATTAATCGCGATTAAAGGTAATTAGTGTAATTTAAGGTAAAAATAATGTTTTAATAATATGAAATAACCTAGACACATGTCCTACCCTAATTGTATGTGTCATGGCCGACCATGAAAATCCATGGGTCAACTTGGGGACCCCATGGAGCCACTTTGGTAGGAAAATGACTTAAATAACTTTTTATTTAACGTTAACATAAAAATGTCACAAACATGAGTTGTTTTACTAAAACAATTTTTAAATGGGGTTATACAAGTCATATTTTTGACTATAAATATTCATTATAAAGCTAAAACTATTTACTACATAATGATTTTTTTAATAATTTTTACACATTAAATAAATTAATTTATTTATGACACCGTGATGATGTAGTGATTACCTCATAAATGAACGATTTAAATAAAATTTGAAGATAGGGTGACATATAAGTCTTAAACATGTCACAAACCTATTGGATGGGTGGATTTATAAACCTTATCACCTTAACCTCTAAATGTATCCTTTTGGGACCTTATAAATCCGAAAAATATTTTATAATAGAGTACTTTTTTATAACTTTCCAAGAGTGCCCCTCCCCTCCTCTTATAAAAGGCCCTTACCTATACCACCTTACACACACCACTAAAGCCATTGGCTCGGCCAAACCCTACCCATTTCGTCTCTCCACATCCCACTATTCATCATTGAAGCCTCACTTTGGTCTGAATCCTTTCCAAGGATGCCTTTGAGATCAAATCAAAGAGAGTTACCCGATTTAAAGGTAATGTCTTCCCTTGTGTTCTTTTGTCTTATATTGCTTCTCCAAACCCCTAAACTCTTTTTATTAATTTTTTTTGTAACAACACCAGTATCTTAAATATAATAGGATGTTTTTATAATAATTATAAGAGATACACTTCTACACACGTTCATCTAATGGTCAAAGAACATACTGTTTCTGTGGATGGAGAATTACTACCTCACGAAACGATGATTGTTCAATATTTTTTTAACACCTTGAAAGGTGGAAATTAAGATGTAACTATATTTATATATGATATATAATATGTTTATGTTTTTCTTAAGCTTATGTATTTTTCATTTATGGAATACCTTTATGCTTTCCATTATGGGTAAACACGATATCATCATTTTAGGAAGTGCGGATTGCCGCCCCCTCAATGTGATTTGATTCGTTAATGCCATATGTGGGACCTATAAAGGATGGAATTAATAGTATTACATATGAAATCCTACTGGAATTATAATATACCTTCATATCATTATTATTTTATTCCATTGAATACAACAACAAAATGAAAGTAGCATTCATGCTTACGTACGGCTTACCGTCTCCATGAACGATACATTTCATTTCCTATCTCCAAATGTTATGTACTATTATAAGTACATATATATAATGTATATATATGTAATATATTACATCTAAATTATAGATATAATTCTGTAATTATAATATATATATATATATCTCTCATTTTTTTAAATTCCATTAATATGACAAAAAATGAATGCAGCGTTCATGCATACGTACGACCTACCGTCTCCATGAACGGTGCTTTTAATTTTTTTTCCAAATGATATGGAATAGTATAAAATGAATATATACTGGACATATATAATATTTAAAACATCAATACTATTCTGGATATGATGTACCTATAACTACATGGAAAATTCTTTTCCAACAAATTCAATTTTTACTCATGTACCGAACATCGACAAAAATGTCTGATATGAACTCCCTTTATTAACCAATTATTATAAAATTATAATATATGATATGAATTGAATAATAATATTTAAAGTATGTCCTTAAGAAATTATAAATTGAGAAAAAAAATTTATTCAGAAGATTAAAGAACGATCGAGTCATGTCGGACACGAGGTAAGGGATCCAACCTGTCTCTTTCTTTTTAATTACTCTCTTTTATGACATTTATTTTAAGCTCATCTTTCTTACGTTTGGGGATGTTATTTTATATTCCTAATACTGTAATTTTTATTTTCATATTATTAGAGTCCCTATTTGATATCATAAATCCGTTTTTGGAAGTTTTAAGTGGCGTCGTTAGGCTGCCGAGTTTTCGTAAGGGATTTTTCATCTCACTTTTATTCCCGTGACATTTATGCTACGTTTTCCACTATTTCCATTGAGTGGTGTATGTAATTCCCATTATTATACTATTTTTGTAATATAATTTCATTTATGGGTATTTACATCTTCGTTGTATTACCCTTCTTCCATGGGGTGTACGTTTCGAAAGTTATCCAACCCGGTAAGGGGACCTTTCACCCTCCTCTTTTTAAAAGTCTTCTTTTGTTATGTCATTTAATTCACATACTATTATGTAGGGATATATTCTTCTATATACTTATTTATGTAAAATTTATGTCCATGTGATGATATACCATTTTCTTTCTCATCAACTCATTTTATGAATTTTAAAGTGACGTCGTTAGGCTATCGGATTTCTATAAGGGAACTTCTTAACCTACTTTCAATTATTTGGGTTAAACCTCTACATCTTGATTTTATTATGCCAAGATTATGTGTGGAATATCTATGTTGTAATTTCCACAAAACATTGTTTAGATATACTATTTCTACACATAATCATCTCATTGATAAACTCTTACGAACTTGTATGGGAAATAATAACCCAATCTCATTTCATTGAGTTAAATACCTATGTCATTGGTTTTGTTTTTACAAGATTATGTGTGAATGATCTCTGATTGTTTCACACTTAATATCCACTTATATTGGGTGTATTTATATTTATCACACATAATTATGTGATAGATTTATCCTTAATTCAAGGATACCATCTTTATAATGGATTTTATCTCAATTTACATTTCCATTGAGACTTCATTGTTGTTATGCACCAATTCACTCTTATATGGTGTGTATACTGTCCTTTGACATATTATAACATGAATCCATTTATTCTCATGATATTATAAATCTCGGATTAAATTTTATTCCGCAATTATTTGAATTCAAATTTCTCTCATTTTGTTAAAAACTCTTCAACAAAAATATCGTTTTAAATGTTTTAAAGATTCATTATTCTAAATCTTTATCTTTAATGTCCATGTTTTAAAAATGGTTTTTAGTATTTATTTATATGTACATTATTGTTTTAAAATTATAATTCCATTAAAATCTTCAAAGTGGTATGGTACACATTGATTCAAAAATATCTTTTAAATGGTTTTTGAAAATGGATTGACTAATTCAATTTCTTGGAATTACTTATTGTGATTGAAAATGAAATGTTGTTATTAAAATGATTATATTTTAAATATTTTATGTTAAATGATGGTACTTGGACATTTTACGGTTGGTTACGTGATAAACCATATGACGGGCGGTGCCGTGAATACCCGGAGGGGTGGTTACGTTATAACCTCGAATGCATTGGGTATGGAAGTTGGCCATATGGCTATTCCATTAAGTATGTGTGGAAGTCGACCGTATGGTTATTCCATTTAAGTATGTTTATGTCCCAAGTTACCTTTATATGTTTTATGTTCTTCATATGGGTTTTATGGTAATCTTTTGGTTTCAAAAGGGTAAGTAATGGTCTTTTATTCCATGAATAGTTTTTACTACTTCATAAAGGTGAAAAGTAGTACTTTGGTAAAGTATTCATGGTTTACCTATTGTTTTGAAAAAACTAATAGTTTTCCTTTTTTGTGTATCCTTTACTAGGATTTCTATGCTCATCCCATGTTTTTGAAATGTTTTCCACAGGACATAAAGATGAATAGGGTCAAGGATGGGTTCATGGAAAGACATGCTATCTAAAACATGGAACTAGACATGTTTCTTTTTAAGAGTTTTTTTTCTTTATTATATTATGGAAACTTATTAGAAGTGTCTACTATGTAATATTTTGAGATGTAATTGTTATGACGTAATTCTCTAAAACTTTAAACTTGAAATGGTCCTCTATGTGAAATATTAATTTAATTCATGATTAAGTAAGGTTTAAGGCCAGGGCCTTATAGGGGCACTGAACAACTTCTCCTTCAGGTAATCAAAATCTTTCTGGCACTACTCGCTACATAGGAAGACCTGGTTTTTCCTAGTCAAAGCTGTCAATGGAGAATCAACTCATGAGAAGTATGAAACGAACCTCCGATAATAACCTGCCAACCTTAGGAAACTATGAACTTCTGCCACGCTCTTGGGTGCCGCCCAAGAAACAACTACCTCCACCTTCGACGGGTCTACTGACACTCCATGCTGAGACACCACGTGCCCAAGGAAGTGTACTTCTTGCGTCAATAACATACACTTTGTCAATTTCCCTTAAATATGGTGGTGTCGAAGGACATCCAAGACTGCCTTGAGATGCTCAACATGCTCGTCCTTTGATCTTGAGTATATCCGGATGTCATTGATAAACACAATTACAAACCGGTCCAGAAACTCTCAGAATACAATGTTCATAAGTCCCATGAACACTTCTGGTGCATTCGTAACTCAAAACGACATCCCTAAAAACTCTAAATTCCCATACCTATATCTGAAAGCCATCTTCAAGATGTCATTGACCTTTACCCACAGCTGACGATATCCAGATCATAGATAAATCGTAGAAAACCAACCTGCTCCCCTAAGCTAGTCTAAGAGATCATCTATCCTTGGAAGGGGGTAACTGTTCTTTACCGCTACCTAATTAAATATTCGGTAGTCTATGCATTGCCTGAGACCACCATCTACCTTCTTCATGAACAATACTAGAGAACCCCATGGCGACACGCTGGGTCGAAAAAAACCCTTCTCCCATAGATCTTCAATCTGAATCAGCAACTCCAGAAACTCCGAAGGTTCCATCCGATAAGGGGCCATCAAAATTGGATGGGCACCAGGATGTATGTCTATCTCGAACTCAACGTCACGTCGGGGGGTAGAGTCACAACCTCCTCGGGAAAAACATCGAGGAACTCCCCAACAACCTATGGAACATCCATCATCTCTATATCAGCTAAAAGTACTGATACCCCGCCTATCAAGGAAAGGAGAGGATTCATATGGCGTCTTCCCACCTGATAGATCCTCTCACCAACAAAAGCTACACCCTGCCCATTCATGTCAAAGAATATGACACTTCTTCAGAAGCAGTCGATAATGACACTAACAGAAAAAATCAGGTCGATGCCTATAATAATATTGTATGGCTGTATCTATAGTAAAAGAAGATCCCCACTAGATCGATGCGGTCCCAACATCAGCTCAAATCCCCGGAAAACACAAGATACGCTGGTCTAACCTCCAACTGGTGTACTCACCACCAGGGGTACGAAAGGACTCTCTACAACTAGACCCAAAGATTGGGCTAGATCGGGTTCAAAAATGGAATGTGAAGCTCCCAAATCGAACAAAGTAGAAACGAGAGTGCTGAACAAAAAAATCGTACCTCACACAACCTCTGATCCTACCAGAGCTACCAACCCTGCAGCATGTAACTGTCCCCGCCCAGCTCCTCTGCCTCCCTGATGTCAACCACCTCCCCGACCACGCCCTGGTCGAGGTCCCTAAGGATCACCCTGAGGTCGACCTCCTCTTACTAGGTCTGCCCTCAGAGGATCAATGTCCTGCTACTGCTGGAAGGGCCTCGCCGGCAACTGGTGCTGCCGAGGTGGGCGTTGAACCTTCCCACCTCCACCGTACTGACCTCGGGTTGGGAACCGACTCTAAATGTGCCCGAAAACTCCACAAGAGAAACACTTCGGTACTAGGCTCGTGAAAAAGGGACGAGGACCCGAAGATCTGAACAGGAACTACTGGGGAATTCTCTCTACTGGACTGAATCTGGAAGGTCCTATCACAGGAGACCTGTTGCTAACTGCTTTCCCCTTCAACGAATTCGGCTGGATCCCCTCTCGCAGTGCACCTCCCTACGAGTGCATCATATATACAACCTCAACCTTCTTCTTTACTACCATGTACATTGTAAGGGTGAAGGGGGTGAAAACATACTGGAGCGAAGGACGAAGCACCGCTTCCAAACATCTCTCCTGAGACTCCTCATCCGGAAAGAGATCCGAAGAAGAGCATAGTAGATCCTTGAACTTGATCCCCAATTCTCGTACTAACATACTCTCCTGATGAAGGGAGAGAAACTCTTTCCACTTCTCTACCTTGGTCATGGAAGAAAGGAATTCCTTTTAGAACTCCTTCTCAAAATCACCCCACAGATCCTCTGCCTCTGACCTCTCCCCGAGGTAGAGCGTCCACCACTGACGCGCCACACCTCTCAACTGGCTGGCTACTAGGGGAACCCAGTACTCCCTCGGAGCACGAATCAAAGTAAAAGCGATCAATAGCTCCTCACGAAACCCCTCTGTCTCCATATCCGAAGTAATAACCTCGCACTTCTTGAGGGTTTTTCGTTGGAATGAATGGAGAGTCTTCTGCGACTGGTCATCTTCCTCCTCCCGTTCATTCCTCAACTGATCGACCGCCTGAATCTTCTAGAACTAAACTGTGTGAGTTAGCTAGGGAAGACGTACAGTTTCCATAGTTGTATGGTAAAAAATGATTTCCTAATCCCAAGTAGCAAGGAAATTTCTCAAGGTTTCATTTTATCACATTATTTAGATTTCTTTCCTAGAACACCCAAATCAAGTAAAAAACAAACATTATGATGCATGTACCTTCCTTAGGGTCTCTATCCTTCAATCAATGTAGTCTCACTTGGTCGTTCGGTAGGCTCAGATTCCTTGCATTGGATCACGTGGGACCTAATATCTTGTGCCCTAGCCAGTCTTCCCTAGCCTATATCACGCACCAAGATTAGCCAACACAGTTTCCCTACCATCCCATGAAATCCTCACTGTGCCTAACTCCAGACTCTATCCTATCTCTCATCCATCACCTCTGATTCCATTCTGTCATGACCCCCTTCCACCCAAGATGCCCCTCCTGAGATGTAAATGGTGAAAGAGAGATAATGACCCCCCCGAGTCCCTCCTCCAGTAGGCCCTGGAGTGGTGACTAGCAACAAGAGTATGTGTTTTCAAAAATATGGGAGGCATTAACATTTATATTATTTAATATCGGGAAATAGGATGAGTCAAACACCGAAAGAAAAAGGAAAATGTAAATGAAATAAACCCAAACCAATCCAACATGCATGTTTAAACAATTCTGAAATAAGGTACAAGTACAAGAAAACTCAAAGTTACAATACCAAAAGAAGAAAGAGTACAAAAAACTAAAACAACTCTGACTGTCCTGATTAGTAGGGTCCCGCACAGCCCTGGCAGTCCTCCTGGAAACCTGAAAGTAAATGTATGGTTAGAATACAAGTATACTCAGTACGGAAAACTAATGCTCTCGTGCACAGGTGGGGAGACATCCTAATGACCAGTGATAACAACATAAGAACCCAAAACCTAGAAAGGAATTATATCCACACAACCTCACCAGCCACGCTCACCAAAAACACAAAACAACATGTAGTAGTATATAAGAACAAGAATATTGGGTACCTCGCACAATTTTCCCCCACTAGCTAGCTACGCTTCCTAATAGAGAAAATCCTGACGCTACCACACTCTTCCTACCAGAACACACCTGGGACTCACAACCACATATCTAGACCACACACACCAGGGCCTCACAACCACATATCCCACCCGCACACACATGGGTCTGACAACGACATACACTATCAGCACACTCTTGGGCCTCAGAACCACATATCCCGCCTGCACATACCTGGGCCTCAGAACCACATATCCCGCCCGCACACACCGGGGCCTCACAACCACATATCCCACCCGCACACAACTGGGCCTCAACCTGAAGGTTCTTGGGAACAGTAAACCTGCCCGAAGAGTCTTGGGCTAAAATCACACCAATCGAAACCTACCCGAAGAGTCTTGAGTGTAAGATCACCTCAATCCATCACTGCCTATGGAATATGGAACAAGAAAGAGCTAGTAACTAATGGGAAAACACCCTCTCCCACGAAATGGGAATGTTCGGTACTAAGTGCTCAACATGGGTGGGGTGCGACAAAACACAAAGATACAGATACATATATGTATACCAAACACAAAACCCAACCAATGGCTTCTAGACAGAGAAACTGAGCACGTGTCTCGGCACTACTACTACGAAGCATGAATACTACATACAATCCCAACTACATTTAGGTTTTCATGTTTCAACAATATTAGTTCAATATTTATTTAACTATTGGGAAATTATCAAACCAGATCAAGCATTTCATAGAACAAAACCCTACCAACCACAAATCAAGTTAGATAGAACACAAGAATCACATAACCATCCTTTTTAACATCAATCAATCCCCATTGATTGTTCCCTCATTTAATTCATTATCGTTCCCCACAGTTCATTTATAATCTTTCCACTTTTTATTAATATGACAACCCATTTCTGCAGCCCTTCTGCCACTATAACCAGATCTCCACAACCGTATCACAAAACCAGGCTCGTGCCACATCATTTTCCCTTTAATATCATTTACCGTAGCCCCGCTGCCCATCCTATTCATAATAACCCAGGATTCTCCCCCCCTTGTCACACACCACGTAACCAAACCAACACACACATGTTCATTATTCCATTTTGTTCAACCGGGATGATCACACAAGGGTTCCGGGTATTTATTTAATCAACCAACATTATGTGATTAACCAACTTTCATATTCCACAAAGTTACCACCCAAAAAAATGGTCTAGAAAGACAGGGAGACAATTAATTGTGCAAGCAAAGGCCCCCAACGACCATGATATTCAGTAGGCATAAGCATATTGAATTTACAACATAAAAACAGGATAAACAAAGATAAACATAACAACTTTCCCATCCCCTTTCTTTAAGGAATTTATTATCTTCATTAAACTGGTTCAACTATGTCTCATGAAAGCAATAGGACACCCATCCTGCATGATGCTCAAATTAGAGAGACAAAGGTAAAATCCCTACCTCAACAGGTACTAATCACAATGCTCCCCCATATCAACTTTAGAAGACGTCCATCGACGTATGTCACTTCTGTTAGAACCTGGATAAAAAATTCTCAGGTGGAAGCTGGGAAGTAAAGGCCAAAGGGAAAACAAAAGATCCAAGATCATAAGTTATGCCTCGTCGTTACGATCTTGTGGCCACTGACGGATCGTAAATTGGACCTTGGACGAAGAAGTTATAAAACAAAAGATCTTAGGAGTATCTCAGGAGGGCTCTGCTCAAAAGAAATGGGAGGAGAGGAATGATATGAAAAATGAGGAGAGTCCCCATCCTTTTATAGGATAGAAAAACTAAATTACCTGGTGTGTACTTCCTAGTACACGACATGTACTAAGCCATTCCACATGGTCGCCACGCGGCTTCCAACAAGGAATTCAACATGGCACATGGTCGTTGACTGGTCAACACATGGTTTGAGGGTAACACATACGTGGGGAGAAACTACACGGCGTGTAAGATGGGTTACATGGAATGTACTTATTAATTTCACGTGGAAAGGACACGACCTCAACACGGCACACAACCGTTGATTGTTCAACACACGGTTTGAGGGTAACGTGTACGCGGGGAGAAACTACACGGCGTGTAGGATGGGCTATATGGAGTGTACTTATTTATTTCATGTAGAAAGGACACAACTTCAACACGGGGTATACTCAGAAAGGTGGTAAAAAACGTGTACTCACACTAAACGGCTTGTAGTTACAAAAATTCTAAAAAGTGTGGGAAAATTCCATTCTACCCTCTAGAACACTTCATGAACTTCTTTACAACAAAGGAAATGGGTCGGAGAGGTCCGGGCCATTACCTGAGACTACATGAGAAAATCCATTTGCTATCAATGCCTTGATGAATCCATGTTTGAGTGAATCACTTCATCAAAATAATCAATGGGGTATTTTGTAATCACTGTAATGAATACAATGGTTCTAATAAAGTGAAGCATATACGACTTCATTCCTTATGGGGTATGGTTGAATCTATATTTTTGAAACCATCATATACCTCATCTGATTATCATACTTGTGTAATTATTTTCATGAAAAAACTGTGAAGAAAAGAAGAAAATATTGCCAACATAAGGGTATGTGAAAAAATATTGGCCCAAAAGATCATACAGTGAATAATATTTCTACATTACCTGATTTGTTTTAGTATGGGATATGGTACCACTGTAGTTATAGTCTCTACTATAGTACCCATTGATAGTATATTTCTATGTTGCTATATTACTGCTACAATTCCCTACTATAGTACTTAGGAAATATCCCCCCTCTAGTATTGAACCTATGAATTTTTAGATATAGGATTATGGGATATGAATATATATTTTAGTTTCTTTGAGGCCAATTATAATAAAACACACATAAGTAATACATATGCATAGGACATAAAAGAAGGTCGTAACCCCCAGCCTATGAGATAACCCACCCAACCGACCACTATATGGCATTCAAAATCTGACATGAAGTCCCAGTTGGAATGAATCCTATTAATTTTCTTAAATGACAATCATACATGCCTAATTTCTTAGTACAACATCAAGCATGCATCATCTGGAATGTTTTGTATTTCTTGACAGCATAATTTCTGACCTACATCGTGTATTTTGTCTTGATACCTACTTTCTTACATCATCACCTAGGTCACTACTTACAATTTACTATAACCGTACCTACTCCCATAAGGACATGAAACTATGACCGCTAGGATGCGGAGGCTAGCAACTGAGAATCACTCTACTTCAACACTAGTCACATACTAATATATAAATAATCATATAAATATAAATATATAAAAATATTGATAATTATATAAAAATATTTTTAAATATATTTGTTTATAATTATAATTATATATATTTATATATATTAAAATATATAAAAATATTTTTATATTTATATTTATATGTATTAATATATGAATAAGTATATATAAATTTTTATAGTTATGTAAAATATATAATTATAAGAATAATTTTGTTGAAAAGGTAGAGATTGAGTCCTTTTATCGAGAAGAAAAAAAAGTAGAAGAGAATAAGGATGAAGTCAACCATATAAAACTACCCTCATCTATAAAACTGGTCACAGATATAAATTTTAATAAATATTACCTCTAATCCAATCTTCCTCTCGATGATTAAAATTCTAATTTATTCATCCATACACACAACCGAGAAATCGGAGATAATATCTTCTCCTCTATGTTTTAACATGTTAGGAGTGGCCTTTAATGTTAGTGTCCTCCAAGCCAAATGTTCGAACATATTGTTAAAACTTTACCATCTAAGGTGGTTCATCATGTAAGGTATCCTTAGTTACTTCTTTGAGGATATGCACGGTTTCAGTCTATATTTTTCCTTATTTATATTTTTTAATATTTCAATCACTCCACAAAAATATTGTGTCATAACCTATGGTTTGAATATTGTTTCAAGTGATAGATGAGAATTTGATGATATAATACACACATACATTGAAGAAGAGTTCCTAGATTCTAAAGAATCAAAATCTAGATGGATAGGTGAGTGTGTATGCCCAACATTTTTACCTAATTAGGATGAGGTCATTTCATCCCTTCCAATCCTAGAACCCAATAGATTTATTAGAAACTCATCATTTACCACATTATTATACTCCAACGTCAAATAATTCTTTTCTAGAGAGTATTAAATTCCATAATTATTAATATAAACCTTATAAACATGAAATGGGGATCCGGACATAAAAATGGTCCCCCCAGCCTATCTTATAAAACATGCCTGAAGTACATATGCCTGATTCATGTCCTTATATTTTACATGAGTTTTCCTGTCCATTTTTTTTATTTAAATTATGATATCTTAATAAAATAATTTGATACAATGTTATATTTTTAACATATAAATCATGAATTGTATTATCATCAATGGTTTGATCATCCATTGATTCCTCATCATGTTGACCATCTACATCTTGTTGGTCTCCAAATGTTAATGTTTTTCTTCAGGAGTTCCCGCACATGTGATGACCCCATAAAAATGTCAAATATCATAGATATTTGAAAAATTACCAGTACATCTAGGATAATTTTCAATATAAGCGAATCCACTATGCTTGTTGACGAGATATCCGCTGGTTTAAATATGAAAAAACTTCTACGATGGTAGGGGAGGGGCGCCAAACCTTTTTAATAACATGTATTGAAAACAAATAAATAAAATATAAAATTTTCTATGGTACACTTATTCTAGAAGGGAATAAAATAGGAACTATATACATGGATCAACTAATATATTAAGGACAAAGGGTTCAACTAAATTTACAATAGCCTAAGCTCCAGCCTCATGCCTGGGTGAGGCAAGCGACCTATAGAGTTGCATCCCAATTTCATCTCATACAACATCCCATATACCCTTAAATATATTAATTTAATTTTATTATGACATATAAAGGATAAGAAACTAAAAAAACACCTCTTTATTCACATTCTATTATATACCAAATCATTTTATATGATAAGAAATATTGAATTTCTCATAAAAAACCTAGAGGTGAATGTCATCATCTAATATAGAATCCATCGTATAATTAATTATATTATAATTGATATCCACTTCAACTAGGATTTGATTATAATAAACATATCACAATCTTTTTGTTTCTCAATCAATTTATAAAGGGATACCTTGAGTGGGTGAAATGTTGAAAAACAAGTCAGGATTCCATAAAATTCTATTGAAACCCAATATTTTGATCCAAACATGAGGTTGAGTTTTTTTTGGGATAAGGGATTGCAATGAACATCCTATTTCTATATTGAAATTACACCTAATATTGAAGGGATTGATCTAAATACCTATGAGTACCTATTATTTTAAATTTATGTAACGATTATATAGAATAAGCCTTTCCTGAAAATGATGGAATTCTATTTTGAAACCCCCAGATGATAGGTAGATTTTTCAAAAAATCATAAACCCTCCAAGGAATCTTATCTTATGAAATGATGCATCATTCAATGATCATATGTTGGAAAATATTCTCTCGATACACAATATGTTTTGGATTGGATTTGATATGAGAAGAAGTACCATTACGAAGAATACACTCAAGGGAACCACCCTTCAGTGAAGAATAATAATGGATTGAAATTCCTTATTGAATTCTACCAAAAAATATTATTAAATATAATTATTTTTAATTATAATTATAAATATAAATATATATATATATATATTTAAATTATTATTAAATTATTATAAATATATTTAAATAATAAATAAATATATTTATTTATATTTATAATTTCATATATGTAATTATTATGAATATTTTTTTATAATTATATAAATTTAAAAAATATAATTATATTTTTCATATTAATAAATTTGCATATATCATTAATTTCATAGAATTGATAATGATTTAGTTTTTCAGTGTTAAAATGATTCTTATAAAAAATATTCTTATAATTGAAATGATTTTAACATAGATAAAGATACATTTTATGAGAAATTATTATTTATGAACTACTAAAATATATATTTATCATTACTGCTTTAAAATCCCTGAAAAAATCCACACCTAATAATTTAAGTAGAACCCAATTAGTGTCCTCATCATTCATGTTTTTCAAGATTTCAGGGAATTGAACACACTTCACCAATATTCATCAATATTTTCAAATAATTTATCCCCTCAAGAGATAATGTATCTGATTATTTCTTCTACTCTTTAATCAAAATATTCATTCATCTAGGTCTTTACACTCTCACTACTCTAACATGATTTTTATCATTAGATTCATTATGTTAAGGCTTTATTTGTGATTAATAGTTTCCCTTATTGTTTTACCCACAATGATTTACTCTAGTGTTTTCCCTTCTCATCGAACCCCATAACAGTTTCACGTATAGTGTAGGTGGTGTTTGATTCTCCTTGGATTATTTCATTACTATGTATCCATGTTGAATATATCATTCAGTTCTCCCTCTACTATTGTGTAGTGGTAGGTTCGAGGATATTTTATATAAATTTGTTCATCCATCATTAGTTTTGTAACATTATATTAGCCTTTGAATTTTAGTTGGTTTCAAAGAGTTTCTTTCTTAATGTTACTCTTATATAATTGTCCATGATGAGAAAATTGTGTTTTAAAAATGATTTCAACCCTTGTCTTAAAACTAGATTGCATAACATGTGATTTAAAACATCTTTAAGTGGTTTTTAGAAAAGAATGTGAGTGTTTTTATAATGTTTATATTGAGGCCAACTTGAATTTATAATTTTCATTTTTTATTAATGGATTTTCAAGCCAAATGTTTGTAAAAATTCTATAGTGGCTCATATTGTATGAATTTAGGAATGAATTATGTAGAGAGCACACAATTGATGATTTTAAATATGCTCATCACAAAAAATTAATTTCAAACCAAGTGTTTGAGTGTTTTGATGTGTTTAAAAGGATTTTCATTAGTTTTTGACATTATCCCATGTGCATATTTTATTCATTGTTTTTCTAAATTAATATTTTTATAAAAGATCATATTTCAGATTATTGATAACAACAAAAAGTATTTTAATGTGTATATAAATATATTCTTAAATGTAATTTGTAAATAATTATTATTATAACATAAATTAAATTAAAAAGTAATAATAGAAATTTTGATTATGTTTATATAAATAGTTATATATAATTTATAACTAATTTTTATTATATGTAATTATGATTCTAAATAATTTAGATTATCTTGAATTAATAATTTACAATCATAATTTATAAATAATTCTAAATTAATTATTTTTTTTAATTAATTTTTTTTGTAATTAATGTTGATTTTAATTAATTATTGTTTTGAATTAATTTTTCAGAATAAATAATATTGATTTAATATTTTTATTATCTTGAATTAATAAAATATACAAATAACTTTTATATAGTTTTTAATACCTTGAATTGATAATATTAATTATGTGTATATAAATATGTTTGATTATGTGTGTTTAATTAATTTTATTATAAAAAACTATGTGTAAATAAATAATTTTGATTATGTGTATAAATTTATTTTTTTAAGCGTAATTTATAAATAATAATAACAAATACATATAAATATTGTTTTAAAATTTTTATTAATATATATATATATAACAAGAAATTAATTTTTAATGAAAGTATATATATAATATATATAATTTTTTATATAAAAATAATATATACAATTTAATAATAAAGTATTTTTATATAGAATAATTTTGTATTTAAAAACTATATTTTTATTAAGGGTTTTATTTTTTCATATTTCCAAAAAAATTATTTTATTTTCTTCTAAATAATTTCACCAAGAAAGATATACAGAAATTAAAATAATTTAATTTATTTTTCTAAGAATCACATAATATAAAAATGAAGATAAATTAAAATTACAATAATTTTTTATATTAATTTTTTTACATTTTTTTTATTTTTATTATTATATTTTCATAGTTTAATTTTTATCTACATTTATTTTGGAAATTAAAATAATGTATTAAAATGATGCTATTTTATCAGTTATGATCCAATGCTCCCCGTCGAACATCTTTGTTTGTTCATGATTTTCCAAAATAGTTTGGACAACACATCTGAAAGTGATCATATTGGTTCTCGATCTACGTCACAGATTCTCCACCCATTATCTCTTACCTTGATCCACTAATGGTTCACCCTCTCCCTCACCTTCACATTCTTTTTCACTCATTCATCATTATTTCTAAAACTGATTGTATAGTACTCCAAGCTATAAACCATAAAAACCATGTCTTATATCATACAAAGTGGTGAATTTCAATGGTAAGGAAACATATTTTATGTGGTGCAAAGTAGTTAATAATCTCATAGTTCCAAGTATCCCTCATGTTTATATGCTCTACCAAATATATCTTACCTTGATTCATTGTTGTTTCACTCTCTCCCCACCATCATGTACATTTTAAATCATTTATCATTATTTATCACTCCAATTGCATTGATCTACAAGTTGTGTAGAATAAAAGAACTATTAACATATCATTTAAGGTGGTGATTGAAACTGGTAACTGGACAATGTCGTTGTGGGCCAAAGCATGTAATCAAATCCATGGTCGAAGTACCCATCACTCTCCAATGTACAAAAACAAAAAAGTATTTTTGAAACATGTCAATAACTACAGTGACCTTTAGAGTATCATTATTTAATATTGATTACTTTTTTTGTTACCAAATTACAGAAAGTAAATTGTCAGAAACAGTGAGATATAAAACTTTAATTAGAAAAATTTGAATTTTTTTATAAAAATAACTATCAATCATTGATATAGATTTCTAGTTTTGAAGATTTTAATTAAAGGCCATATGTTCATCATCTCTATGTTTGGTACTAATAAGTGATTTCTATCTCTTGAGACTCTGATTAGTGAATGATATTGTATATTTTGTTCTTATAATATAGAAATGTTTAATTAAATCATAATTTAGAAAAATCAGAACCATTAATAAACAAATTTCTTTCATTAAAATCCTAACCATTAATAATTAAACATTGAACTAATATTTTAAAAAGAAGATGAACCATTTCTATGAAATTTTATTTTTGATTTACTTATTTTGTTATATATTTATATTACTGATTCAAATTGGATGGATAATAATAAAATATGTATGGATTCCAATAATTTTAAAAAATATTTTTATGATGAGGTTAATGAGTTCATCAGGTCTTTAAAATATCTAAATATGACCATTATCAAATCATTTATCCATATTTATGATGTTTTTATTAACTACTAATTGGTTCAATGAGGTTGAAATAAAACTTTATCAATCACAAAATAGTCCAAAGTTATATATGTTGGACTAAACACGTGAAAAATGAATGTTGCTTGTGCCTGGGATTAAACTATGTTTTATGGGCCGTCTGACATGATTTTAAGTATGGATAATGATTAATACTTTACTGAGGATGTTAATATATGTATGAATAATGATGAATATAAAAATAAGTAAATAAATAATATAGTGGGAGAATAATTATGTGATTTTCCCAAAAATTTTGAGAAGTATACGTGTTGTGAATTGATGCAAAAGTATACTAGTTGTACTAAATAAACAATAATGTAATCCGTACTAAAAAAATACTAATTAAAATCTGGAAAGAGACAGAGTGATTCCAGTTATAATAAACTACCTTATATCATGAATGATATTCTTATATAATATAGTTTGATTCCTTTACAAAGATAGGACTTTGAAAACAATTCCATGTTCAATGGGTATGATCTCTAAAAGAAAACATTCCTATCTAAATGAATTTATAATTTTATGTAAGGAAAACAAAGCAATATTTAAATTCCCCAAGTTTTAATATTATCAATACAAGAATGATTAGTCAGGTCCGATAAAAGTTTTATGGTACATTAAAATCCTTAAAATTTTTAGGTGCATATATGGTAGTGAGGAGACTACATGAGAAAAATGAAACTGAATAATGATTCAAGAAATAATGATGAGAAGCTATGTCACTCAATATACTCTTCTCAGTGTAAAATAATAGATCGCTAGTATATGTAATTTTTAAATGAGTTTTGAAACCTTCATCTTAAGCTATCTATATATGGATTGAATCCTTTTTGTTTTAAAAGTATCTCTCAGAGTACATGGTCATCTATGTTTTTAAATTATATCATTCCAATATGGTTATAAATATAATGTAAATACACTATGTTATATCTACATATATCAGGGTTAATGATATTGGGTAGTGATATTGGTGCTTATTTGGATCCATTGATTGAATATTTGAAATTATTTTGGGATTCAAGAGTATTGTATTATCATGCATTCATAGATAAAGATTCCATGTTAATATCCATGTTGTATGTGATGATAAATTACTTTCCAAATTATGAAAAAAATTTAGGATATAGATTTGATGTATCTAATGTGTTTCCCCATTGAAAAAATGGTACTTGATCAATTTGGTTGAAAAAATATTTGATGAATATGTTTCTAGTACGTTACATATTTATTCCTCGGTGACATATGTATAGATCTTGGATGACCTCATTTTATGGGGGTTCATAAGATTCTATAGCATTGTATCCACTGACATATGGTCAACAAATTGATAATGTTAAATGTATTTACATTTATTTTAGTAAACCTTCTTTAAAAAACCATAAGATTGTTTATTAGAAAATGTGATCGAATTTTGTGGGAATTTCTATACTAGAATTTTTTTCATATCAGAAATATTGTTGATGTCACACATATGGAAAAAATTTATGTGATACTGTCATTGGAAAGTAGATAAATTCATTCACAAAAATGTATGTTCGAATTAGGCTATTTTAGACACGATTGACATGACAGTACACAAAAAATTAGCTCTAGTGAAGGGATAAAATGGATATTTTTTCTTCTATATATGTAAATTATTTCTTAGAAAAATAGATGATGTATTAGAAACTTCTTGAATGATATAAATCTTCCATAGTGGTATACATAAAATATCAAGAATATCATTTCAATGAATGATTTAATGTTAAAGGGTTTGAAAAAACAAAATTCTCACGTTTTGTTGTAAAATCTAATGCATGTAACATAATGTTTCATTTTTTCAAATAATTTCTTTCATATATTAACAATGATTTGTTACATTTTCAGAGGTATATGTTGTAATTTTATAGAACCAAAAAAATTTCCAACTATGTAAAATGAAATTAATATCAAATTTTTGGAATTGGAAATGTTATTCCATCAAGCATTCTTTGATATCATTGTTAAAATGATGGTTCACATGGAAATAGTGATTTGAATATGTGTTCTCATTAATTATATATTGTTTTACCCCCATTTAATGATATATATAGTTTTTGAAAGTGTATATCAATAATTGAAGGAATATTGAATGGAATATTTTAAAGAGACATATTTGTTAGGAAACATTTTAATTCTTTATAGACTACCAATATGATTTGGAAATCATTGGACTACTGAAATATTGTAACACCAAGTGGCTTATGGAAGAAATAATTTCTCGAATTTATTATTCCGAAATTGATATGGCAGATTGGTAGTAAGACCACCAATACATTATGAATAATACTTTAAATTTGAAACCAAATAATTAATTATTATGAATTAAATCCATTAATGGTTTAAATCTTGACATCAAATATTTATAATCAATAGTTTATAGGATGGTTTTCATACCCTATTTTTAAATATTCAACAAGAAATATGGATTCAATTTTATAATGAATTTCAAGGTTATGTAGAGGACTATCCTTGAATGTATTATCTTATATTGATTATACCTTCTATATAAATTAATATGATGAATTATATACCCTGAAAAATAATGAATTTACACTTGTGGGTAAATAAATTCATGTATCTGGTACCAAGGAAAGATCTAATTTATATGAATATGTCATACATTGGTATCAACAATCAAATATGGGAGTTGGATTATTTAATATTCAATTGGAGATTTTTCAATGAAAGTAGGTTGACAGTATGATTTCTAATAAAGTAGTTGAATTGGGATTCGTGAAATTAGATTTTATTGTGGAAGGTTACAATGATGACCCATTTATAATTTTATCTTGAATAGTATAGGTATTTTATGTTCAAGATCCCATAAAACAAAATAGGTCAATTATTCTATTATATACCAAAACCAATGAAAGGTCAGATGTCAATTCATTTGAGGATGTCCATTTTATTGGTGCGTCGTAATCATTTTGTAGTGGTACCAATGTTGATGGGTTATTGAATGTTAGATGAGACCACAATAAAGGTATTTGGATACATGATATAGTGTTAAACTCCCTTTAAACATTAAAAAAATTATTTCAATAATGAGGAAATATTTTTTTGTTATATACATTGTGTAACCTAATTTTATTATATATTAACATATATATTTACATAATATAAATTAAACGTTCAACCACTTTAGAAGATAATAAATTCTACACATGTGGATTATACCAATCTTGAGGAACAAAAATTTTATTGACATGTTGGTGCTCCCAAGGCCATTGAAAAACAACTATCTTCCCATGTCAATCCTACCAATCCAGAGGAACAACATTTTGATTTTTTTAATTTGAGAAATAGTATATATGGAACAATTAATGTACTAGAAAAAATAGGTGCATTGTTGTGTGAAAAAAATTAAAAAAGTTATTAATATGAGAAATAAATTCATCAAATTCAACTTTGGATGTAATTAATGTGTCTATCCTATTAATCCCAACAAGGCCATGTTAAGTAGTAACATTAGCCTCAACACTGACATGTTCATTTCAATAGATGTAGATTCTTGGAAAAAGGTTGTATCCACACTTAGGATATTATTTTGGTAAAATATTACCGAAACATTAAGAAATATTTTCAATATATTACTAAATATTTCAATAATGATTCATTGACTTTGTATTCCTTGACCCTTGAAGAGTTTTTTATAGTAGATTACTCTCTAAATATATTTTAATTAATTATATCTGTAATATAACGTAGATCCTTTAAAATAGTTATTATGATGTTCCATATCAAATATTATGAAGGTAAAATTGTCATACACCCACCAGAGATGTATGCACAGCTGATAATCTGAAAAGTTTGGATGCATTTATTTTTATTCATGAGGATACATAATTTCAGTGGAATTGTTATTGGTAAAACATTTCTTGAAAATATTTGTATTAATCAATTTTATTTTGAATTTTTAATTTATGAAATATCATCTTAGTGATTAAATCATCAAGGGGTAACAAAACCAACGTACCCCTACTATAAATTAGCGATGTTGTATGGTTTATTCGAAAAAAGAGTATATATATTAAATATACTATAATAGTTTTATGAAAATTGAAACAACAACATAATTATGATATTCTATTTATATGATGATTGATGAATCCAAATTTAAACCCTCCTCTATCCCACATCATGTGATATGGAAGGAGTCATATGTAAACAATTAAGGGATACTAATATTTGAAAACTCACAAAAGTATGGGAATCATGTGTTAGTATCAAAAAATATATTCTTTTTTATTTAAATCAGTATTACATAATAATGGTTACATAATTTCCAATATTTTTTATCTAACATTCATAGAAAATTAATCATTCCCTATAATTAATGAACAACTACTTACAATGGCCTTCAATAAGCAAGATTTTTATGGTGACATTAGAGGTGTGGGTTTTGGGTTTTCTTCCTAAACATTATTTTGATAAAATAAATGAATGGAGCGATAAAAATAACAAAATAGAATAGTTGTTTAAATGATTAACTACTCTAGAAGTTAAATTTTAGTGGCATTCATATTTCATATAAAATGGTGTGGGAAGGAATAAAATATAAGAAAAATCATAAGAGCAACTACTACATGATGATCCCCCCACCCTCCCCCCACATTCAATGATGAAATTCATTCCAATCATACATATTTCTTAGAAGAGGTAATAAATAATTTAATAATAGTTTCTATATAATGTGAATCATAAATTCAATCATCTATTTCTTTTACTGATCTGCTATTGGGTGAAAATTATTTTGATTTATATCTATCAACTACGACTAATTTCCAAGTCTTGTGGTATACAATGTACAATATTCAATGAGATATTATACACAATAGAAAACTTTCAATAGGCCATGTGAGTTTTTTGATTAATGTATCATATGAGCCTATTTATGAGTTATTTTTTCCAATTGATGATGCAGATACTCATGTGTTTGATAAAGCTATTGGAATATTCATATCATGGTTGTTATATCTTGTAAAAAAACATATCGAAAAAGCTATTGAGTTTTTATTTATTTTTGGTGGAAAAAAATTATAAATTATTGAAAATGGTCTAAACTGATGACTATTATTACAGATGGACAAGGGGAATGGTTTAAAATGGTTGGTTGAATAAAAATGATCTAAAGGATCAATTAAAAAATCAAAATGATGTTTACAGATTATTTTTACCTTTTCTATGAAACTTCTACAATTACTTACATTAATGGTTCATACAGATAAAATAATAGAAAATGGTCCTATTACAATAGTTTATATTCATGAACATTTGTGTGGAAGTCCATTATAGACTATATTGGTCTTGAGAATATAAATGGAATCCTCTCGTATGAAGGTCTTAGAGACTCATATGAAAATGACTTCATGAAGTTTGTTTTCATAAATTTTTTTCCAAAAGGTGATCTACGATTTCAATTATGAATTAATATTATTAATATTTTTAATACATATATACCAATACTATTAGAATGGAAAATCATTGGATTTATTAACTAAATATTTTATACATAACTTCTTCACACGAATACTAATTAGAAAAAAATCATATTGAAGTATCATAAAAAAAACTAGCCACATTGTTTAAAGTAAGAGCTATAAATGATAGAATATCTTTAGTAACCATGATGTAGGGGTAAAAATCTAAAATTTAATGATATAATATTTATTTACTTTCTTTTGATATGTTAATACTTTTTGGGTTTTAGGCATTATTTTCCATACATTGTAGTCAATTTGGAGGTTACATTGATCTATTTTCAAGAGTCAATGCATGGATCCCCCAAAAAACTACCACACATGATGGTGTCTATCATCATATAATAAACTATGAGAAACACATTATAAATAAACTTCATGTTATATAATTTATATTATGTTTTTATAGGGTGGTGTTTAATTGTCTTCTAAATCATGGAATATGGATAGTCTATGAAAACAACCAACCTATCAACATTTACATGTGGATAAGTATTAGGGTATATATAATAATATTTCACTATCAAATAACCTATAAAAACAAAATAATTATTTTAATCAAATTTTCTATAGTGTCTAAAACAAACTATCAGAAAATATTGTGGTCATTATGATGGAAATTTTATGAAAGATTGTGTGTACCACCAATGGACTAGTTTCCCCAAAGAGGTATTTTTGGAGATAATTACATTTTCATTTAAATTAATTATTATTCAATAGTTCATATATAATTTTTTAGTAATATTATGATCTCAAAAAAAATTCATATTTACAAGTGGAAATTTTTTTTTTTAAAATTGGATGGGTAGAATACTTGGTATCAGAATGTATAAAGAATTCCCAGAGAGGTGACTACCAAATACTTATTTAAATGAATTTATAATAATTTTATCATTGTTTTTAGTTAATTTCCTTATGATATTTATATGGTATATTAGGAATATGATACATAAGTCTTTTTTCAGATGGTCAAATCAACCACTCCTCAATCTGATATATGGTGTGTCGCGTATGACCCAAAGTGCATGTTTTTAGTTTAAAATTAATATTTTAGTTAAAATAAATAAGTCACATAATCAAACAAATGTAACATATTCAGATTTTCTTTATAATTTTTTTAAATGATCCAAAGTCATTTTTACATATAGGAATCAGCCACACCTCAATCTTTTACATGGTATCCTCGGTGTGACTTAAATCGACCATTTTTAGCTTAAACCTGACACTTTATATCCAAAATTGTGTCACACACTAAAAAGAGTAAACCATTCTTATATTATCTAAATAATTTATGAAAACAATTCATAAGTAATTTGATACATGTAGGAATCAGTATCATGTTAAACATGCACATGATGTTACTAGTGTTACTCATATTTAGTTTTTTCACTTTAAATTGAACTATTTATAAAAACACAAATAACATACCCAAACTAAGAATAGACATTAGTATTATTTTAATACGTTTGGAAAATGAACCATAAGTAATTTTTATCTTGTAATAATCAACTAAACCTCAATATGATGAATAATGTCTCTAGTATGACTCCAAATGTGTGTTTTCAATTAAAGATGTAATTTTTGTAAAAACCACAAGTGATATACTCCAAATAAATAAAATACATTCTAATTATTTTAATACATTATAAAAATTATCTATATTTTATTTTTGAAATATAGTAGTTATCCTTTACTAAAACTAACTCGTTATGTCAATAGTATGACTCCATGTGTGACATTTTATTTAAAATTGACATTTTATTAAGAATAGAATAGTGAAATAATCAAAACATAGTAAACACATTAAAATTAGTTTGAAGCTTTATAAAAATGCTATATAATCCATTTGTGAAATGTATTAACCATATTCACCTTAATATGATACACTTTGTGCCTTGTATGAATCAAAATTTCTGTTCTTAGTTTAAAATTGACATTTTAGTTTAAAGCATGTGTCACATACCAAAAACTAAACAAGAATCCTCTAATTATATTCATAAATGAAGAGATTGTTTCATAGATATCTTTAACATGTATGAATAAATTATATATCAAACTGACGCATAATGTGTCTAGTATGATTTAATTTGTGCGTTTTCATTTTGAAATGACACATTAAAAATATTAGGTTATATAATCAGACAGGTGTAAATGCATTCCTATTGTTTTTATAAAATAGTAAAATGAACCCTATGTTGTTTTTTTCTAAGAATCATCAAAAACTATATCTGATGAAAAGTGTGTCCATTATGACTCATATTTCAGGTTGTCATTTTAAAATGTTCATTTTAGTCGATAAGAAATGTCACATAATCAAAACTGGGGAAACACATTAAAATAATTTTCATATATCTTGAAAAAAAATCCATCATTAATTTGTGATATTTAAGAATCATCCACACCACAACTTGATGTCCATTATGAATAGTATGACACAATATGTTTGTTATCAGACTAAAATAGACATTTTAGTTTGAAATTATTCTCACTCACTGAAAAATGAGCATCCATGATCAGATTATATTGATATTTTAAGAAAAATATTTGTAATAAATTTATGTAGTATTGGAATTATTTTCAACACAATATGACACATGATATGACTTTTATGACTCGAAGTATGTTCATTCTGTTTAAATTGAAATTTTAGTAAAAAATAAAATTGTCATTTTCAAGACTATTAAAACACATTCATATTGTTCTCATACATTAGGAAAATTATCCATAATTTATTTATGAGTTTTACAAATAATCATTCCTTCAATTCATCATACTATGTGGCCGGTATGACTTCAAGTGTTTTATTTTATTAAAATTGACATTTTACGCTAAAAGACAAGTGACTTAATTAAAACTGTGAAACTTCATTCGAATTTTTCATATACTTTAAGAAAACCATCAGTAAATCATTTTTTATTTTTTAAAATCCTCAACACCTCAATCTGACCCACAATATGATTGGTGTGGCTCATAGTATTTGTTATCAGTCTAAAATTGACATGTTAATTCAAAAAAAGCAGTACTAAAAACAAAAAATGGGGAAACATGCTAATATTTACTTTATAATTAAGGAAAAGTATTCATAAGTCATTTTTGAATATAGGAATCAATATCACCTCAGATCAACACACGATGTGACCATTATGAATCAAAGTTAAAATAGTCAATTTAAAAGTAATGCTTATGTAAAAAACATGTGTAATACACAAAACTAATGAGAAAACATGCATTTTTTTGATACCGTAATAAAATGATCCCTATGTCATTTGGGACATTTAAGAAATTACAGCACCTCAATGTGAAGCATAGTTTGACTAGTAAGACATAAAGTACTCATTATCTATTTTAAATAAGAATATTATAAATGTATTGTTTCATATTTCTATTTAATTTATTTTTTATAGTAATACTAACAGAAGAACTATTTTTGTATATAGTTGGATTCGTTGTCCCTTGTTACTATGTGGTTTTTAGTAACTCATACCATGATCAGGATTTTTAAGAGGGTGTCGGGTGCCAATGACAATTAAACAACTGATGTTTCAAAATGATTTTGAAAATTTTTACTTTATTTTAAAATTATAATATTTTCTAAATTATCATAATATAATGTTTTTTTATTTGTGATGTAATTTTTATTTCCACAAATTTAGTAATTTTATATATCATTTATTCATTATTTCGTTATATATTTGTTGCCTATATTTTTTTGTTGTAGTTTGTTTTAATTTTAGCAACATGGTTCATCATCCTGGCCTTTATCAATGCTTTATATAACACTGATAAAGCCCCCCTTTATCTTCCCTATTCAAGGTCTGATAAAGGGTCCTCATTTGAATGGATCTTAGATGAAAAATTCTTTTTTAATACATTTGTATGATATTTCTAGCATTGTAAAAATCATTTTCTCTAGTAGTGAAAAAAATAATGTCTACGCCTATGTCACAAATAATTTATGAATATAATGTAATTACCAATCAGATCAGGGTGAGAGTAACTAAAAAATAATCAATAATTTCATTAAGCACTTAATATAAATCATATATATCTTATAAATCATTGGATGTGAGAATGATATCATTTTAAAGGGTTACAATATTTTTAGAATCCAATCTAAAAAAGACTACATGATATCACAATTTGGATTCATGTTCTTCTTAAATAGTAGATAGATCATTTGAAAGAGTTCAAACAAAATCCATTGTATAGAACATGAAAACATAAGGGAATTACATTTCTAAACCTGATGTTGTGAAGGTAGCCATTTTTTTATGAAGTTCATTACTAAACATGGGATGTTTTCTCATATTAAAGGTGAAATTGATGATTATTATGACATCAACAGAGTTATTACATATGAAAATGAGTTATGGTCCCAGAAATGGGACCCAAATATTCAATTCAAATATAATATCATTCAAGAGATCATTTATAATGTAGATTTAAATAATTATTGGATGGATATATATGATAATGTAAAATATCATTTTTCCAAACCATTAAAATGGAAAATCCCAAGAATCATGTTGAATCTATTTGTTTTAAAAAATTGATACATTTGATGTGATGGTTGTAAAATTTATCTTAGTTTTATAATAAAATAAATATCAATTAATAATTCATTCATGTGATTTAAATTTATATAACCAAAAAAATAAAATAAAAATATCTAAATAAAATATGAATTTGAGTTATCTTTAATTGATAACAACCATAGAGTATTATGGGTTGTGATGATATGTTTAAATTATCATGGGTGGAATATTTTATGTTATACAAAGATTTATATGTGATATAATTATTAGACTCATTAGATAATAAGTTGTGACTAATTATCTAGACTAACCAGTGAAAGTAAATTACTTGAAATACTATAGAACTATAGATATACTTACAGTTTTATTCTTGTTAATAATCTCCATTACCTGTGGTTTTCAAGATACCTATCTATATAACATTCATACATTGATACCGTATTTATGTAATCCTTAAGAATTATCTAATCATGGAATGGTTGGGTATGTTTATGATCATATCATATGTTTGAAACTAATAAATATGGGGTTTTTTCAATTGTATTAATAGAATAATAATTTGTGACCATGTTTGGATTTTTCTAAAGAAGTTCATCTTCATTCTCATTTGAGCGACATATAATTTTTGTTATGTGTAATTATTGGAAAACCTAATTCATTTTATTTTTTATGTTTATAAGTATATGACATGTCAATCAGATGTGTGGTGTGCTTAGAATGACTAAATAATTAGATTGTAATGGTTTTATGTACTTTAAAAACAATATTCATAAGGTCAAAACCAACCGAAATACATTTGTATTATATAAAATTAGATGAAAAAAAACCATATAATGATTTTTTAAAATGTGTATCTAATGGAATATAAATATGAGTTGTATTTTGTCTGAGAAGACCAGAGTCAAATAATTTCTTTTTTATTGAACTAAAACATGAATTTAATGGTTAAGTTCAATGAATTTTTTTATAATCATGGGAAATAATAAATAAATTATATTTATGTTATCCGTGATGTGTACGAGATGAAATTATGTTAATAAGATGTGTGGTGTTCTTGAAATTACCGAATATGTTATTTTCACTATTTTAGCATCTTTTAATAACATTCCTTTACAAGGGGTCAACACCACTTTAATGTCCTCTAAAATTCCATTAATCTTTTTTACAACAACCAAATAGTGAAATTGAAAATTGTTATATTGAAAAATCTTTTTTTAGGTTATGTTTTATTGAGATGATCAGAAACACAATTTCTTATTTTAAAATACTAAAACATGAATTTAATTTTAAAATCCCAATAAACCAACCTCATAATTATTTGAAATCATAGGAAAACTATATTTTTTATTATTTTTGATGTGAACAATAATATGAATTATCAAGTGCACATGTAGTGTGCCAGAAACGACCGAATAAATAATTTTTGTTGTTTGAAAACATTTAAAAATGTGTGTCATCAGGTAGTTTTGTGTTTTGATGAACTCCATTAATTTTATTGTGCATGTAAATTGGATTGATGAAAAAACAGGTTGATGTGGATTTATGGTAGTTACTGGAGAGCTATATGTCACTTGGTTCGATGAACCAAGGTACCATCATTGGTTCAAACTAGATAACTAATGAAAGAACTTGGGGAACTGGTCATTAAATGGTTTCCCAACATTCCATGTGTAACAAATAGGTTTTAAATTATTATACATAATGATATCAATAACATTAAATTATATTCCAACAAAAAGCTGGACTTTTTTTATTTGTAGAGAGATGGCAGGGGAAATAGTGGAATTTTTTGAGGTATGATGTTTGGATGTTCATGGGATACTAGAGACCAATAATTTCTTATCACACATTGATTATGAGGTGGAATTATTGGTGATACTGAAAGTGGGAGGCAAGGCCTATGGTACACCGATGAACATGAATATGTCTATTCCTAGGGGGAACACCGAGGAACAAAAAAATGATTTTGGGATGAAGAGAAGGGGTAGTGGATGAAGATACTATTGGGTATATTCTATAAAGCCATTGTGTTATGGGGTGAAATTTATTTCTATTATTATGAGTATGATGGGTAAACATAGAATGGATTCATTATCGGTGGTGAAATCATTATGCATTCTCCCTAAGTGATCAGACATGGATTGGTTAGGTCATCATCTTGGTGAAACATAAAAATTCAAGCCATAGTATGTGGAATTTTTTTAAATAATAATCGTATTATTTGTTGGACGGAACCATTGACTAGAAAAATAGTCATGGAAACAATAGATATGTTCCCATTCATGTGTTTTTCATTAGAATCTTAAGAGGCACCTACTACAATGTATCTATCTTTTTTTTAGTCCGATGCTTTTCATAATTTTTTAGGGGTGGTATTGTATTCCAATAAATAATTGTGTGGTATATGTTGTACTTTTCATTCCATGTCGAAAAATTAATTTTATGGAATGCGTTATAGTTATTATTATAAGAATATATATATAAATAATTAAAAAATATATTTATTATATGTATAATTATATATATCAGTATATTAATTAATATATATATTAATATACGTTTATATCTATATACTTATGTAAATAATTTTTTTGAAAAGGTAGGAACATATACCTTTTATTTAAACACAAACAAAATAGATGAGATAGGTGATGAAGTCAATCATAAAAAACATAACCCATCAATAAAAATCATCACGAACATAAATTTTTATGATTCTCAGCTACAATCCTACCTTTCTTATCATGAATAACACTACAATTAGTTTTTATATGCCCACGGCCTCGTCCATTATGAAAACAGCCTCACCTACTAGTTTTCACTTGTTATTAGAGGATTTTATTTTCAATATCCACTGATTCATATCTCCTAACATGTGGTTCACGAACTATTACACTGGGTGGTTCATCATTTAATGTAGCCTCGCTGAAATAATTTATGGTCTGAACAATATTTTTTTGACTTTTCATTATTCCCATCATTAATTGATCAAGCATTCCATAAAAATAATAGTATTCACCTATGGATTAATTTATTATTCAAGTGATTCAGGATAATTAAATTAAAAATAACCCTCATCTATTGGGGAAGATTTACTTGACTCTAAATAGTCAAAATATTTGGGGATAGGTTAGTGTATCATCCGAGCATTAATACCAAATCAGGATGAGTTCTTGTCTTACCTTCTAGACACGGAAGCCATCAAGGGTTATATAACCTCTTCCTATATAAATTTATTATGCTCTGAAGTCCAAGACTACTCTTATAGGTAAGTGATAATTACTAAATAAGTTCATGAATCCCATAATCTGTAAAAAAATACTCATACATAACAATGGTTACATCTGCTTTTCATGTAGGAAATTCTTGAAGTCTATGCTCTTTCTTCATGTCCTTATAAATAAAAATAGTTGTAGTGTCCATTTTCTTTCTTTCCCAAGTGAAAAAATTATAAAATAACCTCCACAAATCTTATATTTTTAACATCTAACTCTTGAGATGAATTTCCATCATTGGTTTGATCATCCTTTGATACCTTATTAGGTCCACCATATATCTATTAATGATCTCTCTATTAATATTTTGTTTTCATGAGATTCTACATAGGATATGATCATCTCACAATTTCAACCATACTATAGAAAAATAAAGTTCCCACTCCATCAACAGTTCCATTTTCTATGATATCATCGACTCTGCTTAGTGAAGGGAGATCCACCTGCTTAGACGATTGACGAGCTTCTGCAACGGGGGGGGGGGATATCTTTTATAACACATATTCAAATTAGATACATTAAATAGTAAATTTCATTCCATATACTTATTCCTAAATAACCTTATCCAAGTACTATTCATGCTTCTCAATAGATCAATTACAGATAATGAGTGAAACCATGTTTACAACTTCATCAGCTCGGGAAACCTGTTTAGGTCAAGCAAGCTGGCTATGGTGTTTCATTACAATGTATTTTCAGGAAGAATCTTATTTTGAATTATATTTCCTAAAATAATTCTTGGTATGACCTCATATAGAGATGAAACCACAAAAACACATCTATAATATCATTAAATTATATGCCTGATTCTTAGACATGATGAATAAAAATATAGAAATTTCTCGTTACACACCAGGAATTTAATGTCATCATTAAATTTAGAATTAATGGAATGATCTATTAAGGTGGAATTTAGATCCACTTAATTAATTATGTGATAATTATTACAATATTACTTTTTTCTCATTGATCTATCCATTTTTTGGGGGATACAGATAGGGGATGAAACGTCGATCCCGATATGAGGAAGCCTACAAATTGAGTTCAAACACAATATCATTATCCAAACCAGAGAATGAGTGGTTTTGATGAATAACTTACTGAAATGAACATTCCATTTGTAGATAAAAATTAAAAAAAAAATTTGGGAGATTTATTTAAATCCCCATGCATTCTTCTTGTTTTCCTTTGATGCAACGATGATGTGGAAGAAACCTTTCTTTATAGGGATGCAATTCAAGTCTAAAACTCCCATATCATAGATATCTTCTTTTGAAAAAATCCTAAACCCTCAATTGAACATCACCAATACGCAACATAAGTCGATTTATGATAGAATATTGGTAAATCTGATGTAGATCCATAATAACTTCTTGAATGGATTTAACACGAGCCATATAACAATTACAAAAAATATACTCATAGAAAGGACCCTTCATAGCTGAATATTGATGGCATGAAACTCATTATTTTGTCCTGAAAATATTTGTAAATTTATTTATATATCATTCAAATTATATATATATATATATTTCTATAAAATTCCAAAATTATAATAAATATATTTATTTATAATTATATTTATAAATACATATTTTTTTTAATATTTATTAAAAGTATATAAATTTAATTTTTTTATATTTATTATATTGTTAAAATAGGCTATTTAAATCGATTTTTTTATCACTAATAATGATTTAGATTTATTAGTGCCAAAAATTATCTAATTAAAAATATCTATCAATTCTCTTGAATTTTAGCACTGGTAACAATTTGTTTTATAAGAAATTTATATTTTAGAAGTAGTAAAATTACTCTTTATCAGCACCATTTTGAATGAGATGATAAAATTCATACCCTATATTTTACATAGAACCATAAGAGAGGCCTCTGTACTGACATAATTTAAGTTTTTGTGGAATCTATCCCTCGAAGCCTCTCCTAATCACGCTTCTCAATAAATCGATCCTCTTTAGATCTATGTTATTTGAATATTTATTCTTCTTTTTAATTGCAATCATCATTCATCTATGTCTTTACCCCCACACTCACTACCATGTTTTAGATAATTAGTTTTATGATGTTGGGTCTTCATTCAAGATTATTTTTTTCATTACTATTTGACCGACACTGTTTAACTATTGATTGTCCCTTCTCGACTGAGTTAACAATGGTTTCGGTATACTAGAGGTTTTGTTTGATTCTATAGGTGTTTTTATAGGGATATGTGTCCTTTTAGAATCCATCATTAAATTTCACCCCTAAACATGTGTGGTTGTTCGGTCTAGGTTGTTTGGTAGGTGTTGTTCGTGCCATCATCAATGTTGCCAAATTGTATTTTACTTTGAATTGAATTTGGTTAAAATGTGCTTCATTGTCAATTTTATTCTTGTATAAAAATCTATGATGGGAAAATAGTGTTTTTTAAATGATTTCTACCCCTGCCTTGAATTGGTTTTACATAACACGTGTTTTTAAAAATTAATAAGTGGATTTTAGAAATGATTGTGAGTGTTTTCTTAATTTTTTTCGTTATTCCACCTTGAATTTCTAAATGTACATTTTTTATCTATTTATTTTGGATTCAAACGTTTTTAAATTTTAAAAAATGGATCATTATGATTGTATTTTGGTTTGAAATTTGTTTTGGAGCATAGGCTTGAGGTTTTTAATTGTATTATATGGTAAAAATGATTTTCAAACCAAGTGTTTATGTTTTTTGAAGTGTTTAAATTAAATGAAATAGGTTTTTTTACATTATCCCATGTGCATATATGAATCATTTTTTCTTAAATTAATATTTATATAAAATATATTATTTGTGATTATTAAAAACAAAAAATATTATTTCATGCATAAATAAATATTTTGTAAAATTTCATTTTTAAATAATTATTTCTATTACTTGAACATAATTAATATTTAATAATAAGAAATTATTAATATATTTTAATATGTAAATATAAATAATTGAAAATAATTTATACATAATTTTGATTACATATACTTTTAATTATAAATAATTTTTATTATGATGAATTAATAATTTATATAAATAATTTTTAAATTATTTTCAATTAATAATTATTTTGAATTAATATTTTTGATTTAATGTTTATTTTCAATTAATAATTATTATGAGCAAATAATTTTATTTAATAAATCCTTCAATATAATATTTTACATTCTCATGATTTATGCATTTTTAAATAAAAATTTTTATAAATAATATTTATTTCCTTGAATTGATAATTTTGATGATCTGTGTGTAAATAAATCAGATTATGTGTGAAAAAGTAATTTTTATAACAATTCATTATAATAATTTTTATTATCTATATAATGATATTTTTGGTCAACATAATTTATAAATAAAAAAGAAAAAAGTATCATAATAATATTTTCAAAAATATAGTTAATATATTTAATATATATATATTTATATATTAAAAAATGTATTTTTATTAATTTATAATAAATATATATTAATTTACAAATAAATTATACATTTTAAAATTATATTTTTTTATTTTGAATAATTGAGTATTGTAAAAAATAGTTTTAATAAGGGTTATTATTTTTATATATATGATATATTTATTCCATTTCTTAATAAAATTGTCCTAAAAAAAGATAGCTAGGAATTGAAATAATTTCATTTCTTTTACTAAAATTCACATCAAACAAAATGATATGAAATTAAAATTAAAATCATTTCTTTGTTTAAATTTCATTTCAAATATTACATTTGTATTTTATTTGTTTAATATTTATGTAATTTTGATTTTTTAAAATTATAATGATATATTTTCAAGTTATGTGATCACATGTGATCTGTTCCTCCCCCTCAAACATCATTATTTGTTTTTTGTTTTCTTAATTTTTTGGGATTGTGCGTGTGTATGTGAAATTAGATTTACTCGATCAACCTCGCTAATTATCCACATAATCAATGTTTTTTATCCATTATTGGTTCACCCCCTCCATCACCTTCACAATTATTTTCACCCATTAACCATTACTTCTCACTCAGATTTTATGGTTCTTCAAGTTGTGCACTACAAAATCCCTTCCTAATATCATTAATCGGGGTTACGATAAATTACAAGTGGCCAGAGGTTTTTAGTGCATAGGTGTTTTTGAGGATAATCATCAAGAATAGTTTTATATCCCAAATATCAACCTCATATATTTCCATTTCCAAATGCACTAAATTTTGTAAGTTTTCTTTTATCACACATATCACCATGTTAAAATGTTTTAAACCATAGAAAATCATATAACTGGTCTCCTGAATAGTTTTTTTGGGGACTCTTGGACATAAAATGTTTTTTATTCGGATGATGATTTTTCCACACCCAATTTACATAATTTTTTTCTAAAAGAGATATCATGGAGCTATTGATCTGTTAATCTCAAGTCGAGTAAACTAGTGATTTAAGAATGGATCTTTCATTTATATCGAAATGAATTCAAATCCACTTTTGTATATGTTTGGATAAAAATACATGGTCTTAATTGGGTTCTATTCCACCATAAATTTTTCATTGTCACCACACCTCTGATTGTATTAAAATAGATAAAGCAATTGATATTGTGATTTTTGGTCATTATGAAAGAGTGAAACTAGAAGTGTACCTATGTATTACTCTGACAGACAAGGTGATTCAGTCAAACATGCATGATTAAATAACTCTCAAGATTGAATTTGAGAATGCAATGTTTTTTTTGTAATATTATTGGTCAGTCAAAGGATATTTATAGGGGGACTTATTTCTATAATTTTCATATTAGAGATCATGAATTGCAAATTTGTTGGGGAAAATGAATTCATGTATAAGAAAAATTATTTATAATCAGACTCAAACTCATGTGGTTGGTAAGGATGATCCTACTCCTATTTCAATTTATTCACAAGGAGAATAACCTTGGTATTATGAATGACCCTTCCTAGTTATTTGTGATGCTGTAGATCCATTTAAAGATTTACATATTGGTTTTCATGCTCTTAGATATGTTTATCCTCTCTGAGATAACATTTTTATTATTTACCATGAAGTAGATAGATAACTCGGTATCTTAGGATTACATGGCATATGAATCCCACATAGAAATTTTTGTATATTTCTTTAAATATTAATTATGAAAATGAATTACTAATGAAAAAGATGATGATGAATCATTTTATTCTCAAGCCACCAAGGAACTTAGTGCTCTGTCTGATATTGATTACAATTTTCTTATTCACTAAATTTGAATTTCTATTAAATTGGAAAGGCAAAAGAGAAGGTATATGTATCTATATCGTGGAAATCAAAGGAAATAAAGTCCTTCTCTATGAAATATCATATGAAAACCCTCAATCCAAAATCCATGGGGAATACATCTCGAGGTAAAAAATTAATTGTTAATGAGTCTCTCTTTACTATTGTTCTTGACTCTGACCACATAAATGATTCATCAATGAGTATCCATTCACTTATGAATATGTCGCATACTGGTCTTGACTCTATCCACTAATATAAATCATCTATGATTAGTCCAAGAAACATATAATTTGATGGCTTATATTTATAAGGCAGGTTGTCAGGCACAACCTTCAATGGATGTAGAACATAGTGAAATAGGTATCCATGCAAGGCCAAGGATAGCTCCACTGTCCAATTCATATCCCCTACTAACTTAGGTTGTTTCTCTCTTAGTTAGTCAATATATAACACACAGAAGTAGTATTTAACAATAGATTCCTACATGATATCAAACATTGGTGTTGATGGAGCTTGTTCTCCTTGACCATTAGTCAATATGCCCTTTAATGATTATACACCTTCTTTATCCTCTCATACGACTCTTGTTCTGTGATATACATTCTAATTACAACATAATGATTTTGTTCATACTAGAATAGATATATCCTTGGGAGAAAAGGACCCTATCTCAACATCTTTGAAGACATATATAATGCAAAATGAATACCAAGAACAGCACTAACATGTTGGTATGGATAGTGCTCTTGGAGCTACAAAGAAGAAGCCATGCTCAGAATTGAGCATGGTGGTTTTTCTCTCCCCCAGATAGAGATAATATACAATTTTCAATGGAATTGTACATTATGGATTAAATATTAATTTCATTATCCAATCCATTATCTGACAAATAAATAAAATATAATGGTAATAACTAATAAATTCTTTGATTTTCTTGTGATAAGAATCAGTGAAAAAGATAGAAATAGTTATGCTCACACTTCTTGAATTGAATAAATGACGAAGAATGATGAATTATGAATTTAAAATGAGGGATAATTTCTATGGATGTGAGTAAATACAAGGAGAAGATAATGAAAATGTCGTTGTTGTTATGGGAAGTCCACCCACAATAGTATGAGTACTCTCTCATGACCTGCTTAAGAATTTTATTTTCTTGAACTTTTCCTGTTTTTATGTTCCAGTTATTTTAGTTATTTTTATTTAATTAAGGGACCACCATGCCTTATCATTAAAAAATATGCCCACTTATCATGCAATGTGTTGACTAAAAATGATATGTTTACAGTTTTTTTCTGTCTACAACTAGTAATATGATACATTTCTATGTATCTCTCCAACTCTAATGGATTAAAAACAATAAATTCATCCCATTTTCATCCAATTAATTCACCCACTCCTAGGTATTAAAACCAAATTTTATTTCTAAAACATTTCAAGGTTTTTGTATTTTATTTTTAGTGTTAATTAATTTATCATTTTTTAATATTCATTTCTATTTACTTAACCAAATTATGGAATGTATATTGTTCAAAACATTGAGATGGAAATTTTAAATTTGAATAATTTTAATTTTCTTATAAATATATTCATCATGAATTGATATAGATATTTGTTTTAGATATATTTTTAAACTTTTATATGTTGATCACTGCTATGTTGGGTTTTAATAGGGGAGCGATATCTCTATACAACCAAATTAATGAATGATATAGTATAATTTGTCCATTTAATATAGAAAATATTTATGATAACCCATTTTCATATTATCACACTCATTGGTAAACTAATTTATTTATTTTAAACCCCAAACATTAATAATCTATACATACACAAATATTTAAATTATAAGATAAACCATTTTTATGAAATGGTTGTTTAATTTATTAATTTTTCTTAAGTATTAATATTTATGAATCATAAGGGATGGATATTATTCAAAATATGTATGTACTCTAATTGTATTACAATAGTGTATGATGATAGTGTGAAATTGATTTTCAAGTTTGCAAAATATCATTTATATGACCATTATCAAATTATTGGTCCATGTTTAAACTATTTTAATTATAGACTAATCAGTCTAAATTAGTTGGATGAACACTTGATCAATCATATAATAGAGGAATGTTATATATGTTTGGCATCACATGGTAAAAAACTAAATTTCTATTGTGACTAGGATTATACAACATTTTATGGAACATATGATATGATTACAATTTTAGAAAATGATGAAGACAATATCACAGAAGTGATTATAGGTGTGATCAATGATGATTATCGTTTTGAAGAAATGAAAATGACATTTCAAGAGTAACATTCTAATATTAAATAATTTTTTGAGATATTAAAGTGTTTTTCACAATTTACATAATATATTAGTTGTACTAAATGAACATAATTTTTATTCATACTAAAACCCAATAATTTTAAATATTGACATAGTTTATGTGATTTCAATTTGACAAAACTAATTTATATCTTGAATAATCTTCTCCATAAAGATGATGTGTTTCCTTTCAAAAAAATTTATTCTAAAAAAATTACATGTTCAATTGGAATGATCTCTGACATAAAACATGTAAATCTAAATGATTGTATACTATTTCATAGGGACCAATAACCACATAATCATTTCCCAAAGGGTGTTAGATATCAATACAATAATGATGAATCAGGTCCTATAAAATTTTTATTGTACTTTACAATCATTGTAATGTTTAGGTGCTTATATGGATTTGAGGGTAATCCCATATAATTTACATCACATGAATATATAATAAATAAATATGGGAAACATCGTCACTCGACAAACTCTCCGAAGGGGAAAATAATTTTCTATAAGTATCTTGATTTTTAAATGAACAGAAGAACATCATCTTATACTATCTATGGATGGAGTGAATCCTTTTGTTATTAAAAGTAGAAGTCATAGTATATGTCTATCTATGTTGTTAAATTATAATGTTCAATTTTGGTTATGAATGAAATGAAAAAATACAGGGTTATCTATCCTTATATGAGGGCCAAAAACAAAGGTGTATGGATATTATTGTTTATTTGGATCCATTTATTGAATAATTAAAATTATTATGGTATTCAAATGTTATGTTCTATGATACATAAAAATGAATATCTCAAATTACGATCTAAATTGTAAAATATGATAAATTAATTTCAGGAATATGGAAATGTTTCAATATATAGACTTAATGGAACTCAGGGGTGTCCCATTTGTGATGACGATAAACAATCAATTTGGTTGATACATTCAATAAAGACTATGTTTCTCAGACATCACAAATTTCTACCCCAGGGACATAAGTACTGATCATGGATGACATTATTCAATAATATTTCAGATGAATATCCAATATCATATCCACTAAAATTAAATAAACTATTTGAGAATGTAAAAGATGTCCACATTTCTATTACTAAAACTTTTTTAAAAAAATCATAACAAAACTATTGGTAAAAAGAAAACATATTTTTTTCATTACCATTATTGTATTTTTTTTATTTTGGATATTTTTTATGTCATCCATTTTGACTAAATTTATGTGACAGTGTCATTTTAATGTTAGTAAATTCACCTAGAAAAAATGAAGGATGCAATTAATGCTAGGATGGGCTTGATTGAAATTGGAGTATGTGAAGATTTTTCTCCAGTGAATAGTAACAAATGTAATTTTATTCCTCCAACTAATTACAAACATTCCATTAAGGTGAAATAAAAAATTTGAATCTTTTTAAAATATTTCATGGATCCATAGGGGTATTCATTAAATATCTATTGTATCATTTCAATGTCCTAATTAATGTTAATGTTGCTAACATAAAATGATCTTCATGTTTTAAAAAATGATCTGATACATCTAGATTTATCTTTCATTTTTCCAAATAATTTAGCTCATACCATAACAAATAAATTTTTAATTTTTTAAACCCTTGGAAACAATGTAATAGATCTAATAAAAATTTCCAACTAAGAAAATGGTTGTCGTTTTAATTGAATTGTGGATATTCCTTCCACCAACATTCTTTAATGTGATGGTTCTCTTAATCATTCACATAGTAGGATATATTTTACTATGGGTTTTTATACCTTATATATGGATGTACAACATTTAATGGTATATGAATATTGTGAAACGGAGTGTAAAAAATTGAATTTTTTCATTAGGATATATCGCAATGATATATATTATTGAGTAAACTATTTAATTATATACCATCAAAACATATGTTATTGAACGCATTGGTCTACCAAAATTGTGTCACATCTAACATCTTGTGGGCGAAGGAATTTATAAAATAGATGTTTTCAAATGCACTGTTAATGATTGGGAGTAGGACCACCTTTATTATTTTCATAATAGTTTAGAGTTGAATCACAAAAAGTAAATCTAATAAATTTAATATATCATAGACTGAATGTTTGAAATCATATACTTAAAATCAATAGTTTATTGAACTATTTTGGGAAAAATATTTTTAAAGATTAAAATAGAAATATTTATTCGATTTAGAACAACTATGTTTGCTATTTAGAAGAATAAATGTGGATGTATTATATTTTAATGGTTATATGTTCCTTAAAAATGAACATAATGAATATAGGACCATGAAAAATAGTAGAGTAACACGTGTGGCTAAAGAAATTCTTGTGTATGGTACATAAGAAAATTAAAATTTATATAAATATGTCATAAATTAGCATAATCAAACAAATATGGGAGTTTTATTGGATAAAATTCAAAGTGATGATTTTTTCAAATAAAGTAGTTCAATAGAATTAGTGTTACAAAAATAGATGAATTGGGATTTGGGATGGTATATTTTAATAATAAAGCATGAAAAAGAAAATATTTAAAATGGAATCATAGATTGTACACTTATTTTATGTTCTTGTTCAAAGAAACACAAATTGATAAATTATTCAATTATCTACTTAACCAACTAAACAGTCAGTTGTCAACTCAAATGTGGATGACCATTTATTTGTATGTCTCAATCCTTTTGAATTGGTCCCAATGTATAAGGTGTCATGAATTTCATAAGAGACCATAATGTTGGGATTTGGATACTCAATTGAGTTGTAAAATCCCTTCATACAGAAAAAAGAGTTAAATAATAAGGTTAATAATATTAATTACATAATATGTGACCTCATATTATTGAAAATTCAAAACATAATTGAAATAATATAAATTAAATGTTCAACCACCTCTATAGGTAATGAATGATATTGATGTTGATGATAGAAATCCAGATGAATAACATGAATCATCACATAATGGTGGTCCCAATACAGTGGAAAATCAAATTTATGCATGTCTTGAAGCTACCAATCCAATTTTATGACATATTGACAGTACATCAGCTGAGGAAATTTCAGAAAATGAATAGAAAAAGTCCCAAAAAAATCAGTTAATCATAGTTTGACTTTTCTAAAAAAAATATTAAGGTGAGTAAAGAAGACACCAATTTCATGCTTGAATGAAATGCATGTATCCATCCTATTATCCACAATAAGGGTATGTTTAGTAGTTAATTTGGCCTCACCACTCACATGTGCATTTTGATTGATGTATTTTTGTGGGAAAAAAAATTCACATAATACACTGATTTAGGAAGAGATTAGGGTAACATTATGATATACATTATATATTTTACTAAAAACTAGAATAATGATTTGTTTATTTTCGATTCATCATCCCATTTACAGTGAATTTATAATAGATTAAACCTAAATGATATTAATTCTTGTTAGACAGGCTCATACAAGCATTCTTATAATTCATTTGAAGATTCATCATGAAGATCCTGATGGGAAAATAATCATACAGCCACCAGATATGTATGAAAACCATATAAAGCTTAAAGTGTGGGATTCATTTATTGGTCATCATGTGGAGACATATTTTTATGTAAATTGTTACTGGTAATATGTATAATGAAAAATAATATATCAACTAATTTTATTAAGAATTTTTAATTTATTAAATAAAAACTAATTGCTGAAAATAATCATGGACATAAAATCAAACCCACCACTACCATAAATTAAGGATGAGGTATAGTTCTCTTGAAAAATGATATGTATTTTAAATATACTGTAAAACTTTTATATGACATGAAACATAAACATAACTTGTTTCCTCTATTAATAGGAATATTGACGAAACCAAATTTAAAGCCTCTTCTATCCTACATAATGTTCTATATAAGAAGTCATGTTTAAATTAATAAGGGATACAAATATCTGAGGTCACAAAAAGAAATATGGGAAGTGTTTTTCAGTATCGCATAACAAAAAAATCTAAAAATGTATATTACCTAATAATGAATAATTTTTTTCATATATTTTTTTCCAACATAAATGAAAAATTACTAATAAATTATACTTTATTAAAAGAAACTATCAGTCATCTAGAAGCATATATAACAATATAGTGACATTCGAGGTGCACTTTTGGGGGTGTCACCCCAAACATATTTTTAGAATATTAATGAATATTGGATAAAGATAATAAAATCCAAAAATTTTAGGAACAATTGTCTACTATAGAGTGATTTGGTAGAAAATTTTGTGTGAAGTAATCAAATAAAATAAATAACATAACAACAAATAGAATTTAATGATCCCACACCCCACCCCACAATCATTGATGGAATGCATTACCCTCATAGTGATTCCTTAGAAGAGGTAATCAATATTTTCATTATCTTTTATATGAATTGTAAATCTCGAAGACATAGATACCCTTCAAATAATAATATTATACAAGGTGAAATTAATATTGGTTTATATCTATATTCTCTTATCCATTTGTTTATTATAATGGATACCTTTCACAATATCCAAATAGATATTATACAAAATTAAAAATTCTAATAGGATATATGAGAGAGGCGGTTTACATAGCTCAACAGCCGCTTGTTGATCTACATATTCTACTTGGTGATGTGAATATTTATATAGTTGAGAAAGATATATCAACATTCATATCATGGGTTTTATATCCTATAAAAAACATTTCTATAATGATGTATTCATTTCCACGTCATTTTTTATGATAAAACATTAACAACTAATGAAAATGGTCTGAACTAATGAATGTTATTACAATCAGACAAAGTGAAGGAGGTGAAATGGAATGTTGAAAAAAATGTTGTTATGGGTCCACCGACCAAATCAATATGATTTTCAAAAATTATATTTTCCCTACCCATTCAACATGAACCATTACTGACACTAATTTTTAATAAAGATACAATGGTGGAAATGGTTCTATGACCATAGTTGATTCTGAATACCTGATATATAGAGAGGCCATTATAGACTATATTGGTCATGTGAATCTAAATGAAATATTATCTCATTCATATACAAGAGACTCAGTTGTAAATCCATATATGAGGTGTGCATTCCTGATTTGTTTTCTCTAATTTCTAATCTAATATTTATATTATGACTAAATAATATTAATATTTTTAGGAATATTTTTGAATAAAATTATATTGTAAAACCATGGGAAAATAAATTTTGAATCATTTGTACTCACCTAAAATCTAAATTGGAATTAATATTGGAACTAAATATAATTGATGTTATAGTGGAAAAACATTTCACAATAATTGAATGAAAACATATAGATGATAAAATCTTCATTAATATTCATGATACTCGGGTAAAACTGAACAATTTAATCATATCAAATATATTCTCATTAATTTCATTACATATTCCATTTTTTATGTGTCATTGGTTACTCATTAAAGTTAGTTTGCATACCAAAAAATATATAATTTCTAGATTCAATGCATGGATACCCAAAAAACCACCACTTGTGATGATGTTTATCAATTTATAATACACTACATGAAATGTTTTTCAAATAATTTTTTTATATATGTTATATTATGTTTTGATGATGTTTTTTAATGATAGGTAGGTGTTTAAATGTCATCTAAATCATGGAATGAAAACAGTCTATATAAACAAAGTGCCAATTGTATTTTACAAATTAAAAATTATTATGTTAAATATAATAATATTTCACTATCAAAACCTATATGAAAAAATTAATTATTTCTCTCAATGTTTCTATAGTATTTGAAAAAACAAATGGAAGTTTTTTTAATTATTATGTTTGAGAGTTTTTGAAAGATATATTATGCCATCAACAAATTACCATCACTAAAGATGTATGTTATAAGATAATTACAATTTTATTTATTATATTTATTAATAAATTTTTAATTAATATTTATTCAGTAATAGTGGGTATATCAAAAGTAATCATGTTATACATAAGAAATATATTTATTTAAAAATGAAAGTGAATCATACATGGAATCATAATTTATATAGACATCAATAAAATGTGATATCCAACTACTTATTTAGTTAATTTTATCATCATTTTATCTACATATTAATTTATTTTCTTTGTCATATTTCAATTATAATTTAGAAAAAATGATCCATATGTAATTTTTGAGATGTAGGAATCAACCAAAACTCAATCCAATACAGTGTATCCCTGTATAACCCTAAGTGTATGTTTTCAATTTAAAATTTACATTTGGGTTGAAATCATACATTACATAATAAAAACCAATCAAAAAAATTTGTAATATTTTGATACATTATGACAATGATACATATGTAATTTGTGACATGTAACAATTTTCCAAGACATAATCCAATACTTGTTGTGTTTATTATGACTCAAAGTGCCTCTTATCTTCTTAAAATTGGCAAATTAGTTCAAAAAATTTGTAACTCACTGAAACCCGTAAAAACATGCACATATTAGTAAGTAATTTAGGGAAAATTCATATTTTATTTCAATTATGTAGTAATTAGTCTCATATAAAACTGACATATGATACTACTAGTATAATTCAAAGTGAGTGTTTTCAGTTTAAAATGAAATTATCAAAAAAAACATGCATAATAAAATCAAATAAGTCACATTATTACTATGTTGCTAATTTATGGAAATGATATGTAAGCCATTATAGAGGATTAGGAATCATATAAACCTAAATTTTCTACACGGTCTGACCAGTATGACATCAAGATTGTGTTTTCATATCGAAATGACATTTTAGTAAAAAACACAAAATACTTACTGAAAAAAATAAAAAACATTCTATATTTTTATACTATACAAATTAGATAAACAAGTTATGTTGAAAAAATAGGAATCAAAATCACCTCAATTTGATGGACAATGTTACTGGTATGACTCTATGTGTGTATTTTTTTACAAATTATATTTTGGTGAAAAAGAAAACTGACTACCTAAAAACTAATAATTCACATTCGGATTCATTTGATACAATTAAAAAATTATCCAAATGTCATTCTGGACATGAATTATTAATCTTCTCCACAATCTGATACAATTTTCACCCTATATGACACAAAATTTAAGTTATCATATTATAATTGACAATTTTTTTTAAAATGACTATCAATAAAAAAATTAAACAAAAATGAATTAAATGTCTTGATAATTTATAAGAATGACAAATAAGTACTTTTTGATGTATAGGAATTAGTTTCATGTCAAAATGATAAACAATGTGATTTGTATAATTCAATTAGTGTGTTTTTAGTTCAAAATGACATTTTAATAAAAAATAATATTGATATACTCAAAATGAATAGTTTTTATTTGGATTGTTTTTACATTTTAGTGTAATTATTCATAAGTCGTTTTTATGTGTATGAATTATCCACACCAAATTTCAATGCATGGTGTGTCTATTGTGATTAAAAGTGCATGTTTTCATTTTACAATTTAAATTTTAGTTTAAAACTGAATCCACATACTAAAAACTAATAAAACACTAATTTATTGTTTCTATACATTTATTAATGGGTCAAAAAGTCATTTGTGAGGTATAAGAATCATACTCACCGCAATAAGATGAGCAGTGTGACTAGTATGACACAATGTGTCTGTTATCAGTCCAAAATATTCATTTTAGGTCAAAACATGTGTCAATCACACAAAAATGAGATGCCAAGCGGATATTGTATATATAATTTAAGAAAAATATTTATAATTCATTTATGTAGTGTATAAATTACCCTCCCTTCAAACGGACACATTATGCGATTGGTATGATTTAAAGTGCATACTTTTTGTTTAAAATGACATGTTAGAAGAAAAAATGATACATACAAAAAAAATAAAACATAGTTTATTTATTTTGATAAATTAGGACAGTGATAAATAAGTCATTTGTGACATTTAGAAATCTTCCTCACCACAATTCATTGCACATTATGACCAGTATGACTCAAAGTGGGATATTTTTAGTAAAATTGGAATTTTAGTTTAATTGATAAGTGTCCTATTAAAAAATAATAAAATTCATTCATATTTTTATATAATTTAGTAAAATAATACATATGTAATTTGTGATGTTTAAGAATCATTCTCATATCAATGCAACCCACGGTGTGATCGATATTACTCAATTTTTCCATTATCGGTCTAAAATTGACATTTTGGTTCCAAATGTGTGTCACTAAAAAATTGATAATATTACATACTTATATTGTCTTGATTATTTAAGATAAAAATTCATAATTCAATTGTGATATATTGGAATCGGCCTCACCTTAAATTGACACATGATGTGAAAGGTATGACTCAACGTCTGTGTTTTCAGTTTCAAAATTCATTTTAGTAAGAAATCTATGTGACATGCTCAAAACTGAGTAATCACATTCATATTGATTTGATAGCTTAGAAAAATGATCCATAATTCATTTCTGACATGTAGAAAATAGTTTTACTTCAATATGATACATGTTGTGGCCTGTAGGAAAAAAGAGCATGTCATAAGTTTAATATTTACATTTTGTTAACATATTGTTTGATATTTATGTTCTAATTTATTTATTTATTTTATTACTAACATAAGAATTGTTTTCTTATATGGGGGGATACATTTTCTTGATATGGGGTAGTTTTTTCAGAAACTTATACAATTATCTATCTTCTTGAGAGAAGGATGGGTGGAAAAGACAATGAAACAATTGATTCATATTAATTATTTGATATATTATAATTTATTATGTAATTATAGTTTTTTTAAATGTGTATAATAATTTTTTTTTATTTTTATCCCATTAGGTGTTTATTCTAGCGCTTTAGAAAATACATAAAGTGTTCTAATTGCTTGAATAAAAATATGAGATTATAGTAAATATTTAAAAAATGATGAAATTATACTTTAAAAAAATTATATTTCCTTATTTTTATAGTCTATATGATTATGTAATTCTATAACTAAAGGAAAATAATCCTAAATAAATTTTTTCCCATATTATGATCATTTTGGATGTATTGATGGTCATTTTAACCATAATAGATTTTTTTCTTCATACAATTTCTCCAAAACACATTATTTATAAACTTAATTAGTTCTTTAGTGTCGGTTTTCTCTTCTATTAACATGTTTTCACTTTTAATTAATGTTCGATTCCTTGAATCTCTATTATGTGTTGACTTTCAATCTTCCTTTTCTCTTTTTTAGGAGGTTGTTTTGTTAACCCATTTTAGAAATTGTTTTTTCAAAAAAAAAATTTCAAAATATCAAAACAACTATTACTGATATCTTGAATAAATTGTGATGTTTCAATTTATAAGTTGGTGGAAGAATGAAATACCCTGATTTTTTGAGAAAACTATGTTATATATCGTATGTGATATATAAAACCGAGCCTAACCAATAAATGATTATCTAAATATAAATATTTTATCTATTTCATTAAAATTTTATATATAATTTAGATATACTAAATTATAAAATATATATGTCCAAAATATATTGATAAAGACTTCTTAAATAAATGCACAAATATTTGTAATGACTTTTTGTTCTTCACAATATGTTTTCTTCTGAAATTATTTTTTATTTTTTTTGAATAAAATATAAATTAATATTAGTTAATAATAAATTTATAAATATTATTCTGTAAAACACACTATACTTTTTTTATTTATATATAAAAATTAACTAATTGTGAATATTGTGGAGTTTTTGGAATATATATATTTTTAGTGAATTGTGAATGTAATGTTTTAATGGAAAATTATCATTTATTTTGACAAAATTATTAATTTTAGTAGTCTAATTATTCATTTATTTTTATTTAAAGCTAAAAAAGTATTCATTAGATATATTTAATTTAATTATATAATTTTATATCATCTTTATACCATATTTTTGTATAAATATATTCTAAGGATTAAAAACAAATATTTTTGAAAACTTCTTTAAAACGAATAATGATTCTCCATTATAATAAATTAAAATAATCCATAATGAGAAATTATTAAAATGAAAATTTTAGATTTTATTTATATATTATTTTAATTAAATTAATAAAATTAACTTTACTATATAAATATTTAATTTGAAAATATATTTTTCTTTGAAGGATGTATTTTTTAGAAAAACCTCTTTTCATCGTGCTTGTAGGTTTCATATTAAATTAAATTCGTATACTTCTGTTAATTGACTTTAATGTTATTAATTCTATATTTTAAATTGTAATAACTAAAATTTCGTAATAGGAGTTATTTTATTTTTTAAAAAATAGGACTATTAATTGTATTGAATATTTATTACAATGGTAAAAATGAAAATAGGGTAATTAATTATAAAAATAATTAGACAAAGACTAGAAAAAATGTAACCCTAATAGTATAAGTATTTTAATTTCATTTTCATTGATATTATGATTATATTTATTACATATTTTTTGACATTATAAATTTGTATGTGCAGGAAAATTTTAATTTTGAAGAAAAGATATATGGAGGGTCCACTAATGACTATATTGGTCTCAATAATCTTAATAAAATACTATCTATGGATTTTCTAGGATAATCAGATGTAGATGTATACTTGATATTTTTTTCAGGATTTTTTAATACTATTTATAATATATTCTGTTAACTATTACTGAATAATATTCTTATTTTTTGAGGAATATATATGAATATAATTTGATATGAAAACCATGGGAAACAAAATTTTGACTCATTAGTCCTCACATCACTTCTTGTCATGAATTTAAATTAAAAACAAATAAAATTGAATTAATAGTGAAAAAACAAGCTACAAGGTTTGAATGAAAACTTAACGATTACATAATCTCTTGATTACTCATGAAATGAGGGTAAAACAGTAAAATATTATGATATAAAATATATTTACATTAATTTCATTACTTATTCTTTTTAATTTTAATAGGATGAATTATATACACATTATATTAAATTTGGATACTCTAAAGATCTTTTTCTATGATTCCATGGATGGATACCGAAAAAATAACCATATGTGATGATGTTTATTAATTTATACTACCCTGTAAGAAAATTTTCGCAAATAAACATCCAATTATACATTTTATATTATGTTTAAATGATGTTTTTTATTATAGGTATGCTTTCAAATAAAATCTAAATAATGTTATGGGGGTAGTCTACGAATACAAGTAGCCTATAATGTTTTACATGTACATATGTATTTGGGTATATATAATAATTCTTCACTATCAAAACAAATATCATAAAAATTAATTTTTTTAATGATTTTGTAGTTTTCTAAACCAAACAGTGAAAAATATTGTCTTTCTTATGTTTGATTTTTTTTAAATATATCGTATGACATCAACAATCTTGCATCCCCAGAGAGGAATTTTCTATGATAATTACAGTATCATTTATAATACTTATTATTCCTTTGATTATTTATATTTTTTAAGTATTTATAAGACAATTGATAGTCTTCATAATCACATGTGGAAATATATTTTCTTTAAAATATATAAAAAACATATCTAGTATCAGAATGTATAGAATCATCATGGAGAGGTGACTGCCAAATACTAATTTAGGTGATTTTATCATCATTTTATCATCTTTTTTAGTTAAAATTTTTATCATTATTATCTAATAGTTTTTTTAAAATAATCAACAAGTCATTTTTGACATATAGGAAGAAATATCACCACAATATATTATAAGGTGAGTCTGATATGACCCAAAGTGCAGGTTTGTAGTTCAAAAATGATATTTTAGTTGAAAATGAATTCCACGTAATCAAAACCAATCAAAAACATTAAAATTGTTTTTATACATTATAATAGTGATTCCACAGTCATTTAAGACATGTATGATATATCCCCACCTTAATCTAACACATGGGGTGCCCAGTATGACTCAATGTGTTTGATATCAGTATAAAATTAACCATTTAGTTCAAATTTGTCTCACTCACAAAAAACAAATAAAAAATTCTTATATTATCTTAATAATTTAGGGAAATTATTTATAAGTCATTTAATATATATAATAGTAAGCCACATATTAAACTGACACATGATGTTGTCAGTATGACTCAATGTGATTGTTTTCAACGTAAAATTTAATTTCCCTAATAAACACAACATACCTACTCAAAACAAAGAGAACACATTCATATTGATTTTAAAATTTAGTAAAATGATCCATAAGTCATTTTTTGATGAGTAGTAATTATCGACACCACAATCTATGGCACGACGTGTCCTGTATGACTCAATGTGCATGATTTCAGTTTATAATCACATTTTATTAAATACCACAAATGAAATAATCAAAACCAATAAAACCCATTATGATTGTTTCTATAGATTAAAAATTATATCTATGTCAATTTTGACATATATGAATTATTCTCACCTCAATCTGATGCATGATGTGAGCAGTATAATCTCATGTATGTATTTTTATTTAAAATCGATATTATAGTAAATAAGAAATGTGACATACAGAAAACAATGTAAACACGTTCATATAATTTTTATAATTTATTACAAATATCCACAAGTACTTTTTGACAAATAGGAATCATCTATATCTAAAGACGATAAACCTTATTCATTTTAATACTCAAAATTTCTTTTATCAAGTTAAAATTGACATTTTAGTTCAAAACATGTGTCACACTCTAGAAACCAATCCAATAAGAAATAATTGCCTTTCTAATTATGAAAAACAAATCATCATTAATTTTATGATGTGTAACAATTAGATTCAAAAAAAACTGACACAATATTATTGGTATGATACAAAGAGTGTATTCGTAGTTTAAAATATAATTTTTTAAAAAAAGATATGTGATGTACTCGGAATGAAAAAAAACATAGTCATATTGTTTTGATACTTTATGAAAGTGATTCCTAAGTCATTTTGGATCCGCAAGAATCAGTTTCATCACAATACGACAAATAATGTGTCTATTGTGACATAAATTATGTGTTTTCAATTTAAAATAGATAGTTTACTTGAGAATACATGTCAAAAACTCAAAACCAAGAATACACATTAATATTTTTTTTTATAAATTTTTAAAATCATCTAGAATATAATTTTGATGTGTATGAATTATATGTAACTCAATATGATGCAAGGTGTGATAGGTTTGACTCAGTGTGTCAGTTATCAGTCTAACATTTACATTTTAGTTTGAAATGTCTATCACTAATTGAAAAATGAAAAAACATACTATGATTTTGATGATAAATTTAACAAAACAATTTTTTAATCGTTTATATTGTATAGGAATTCGTCTCACCTAAACTGACACATGATGTGACTGGTATGACTCAAAATCTATGTATTATATTTAAAATGAAATTTTATTAAAAATGAGATGTGACATAATCCATTATAATAAGACACATTTAGGATGATTTGATCATTATGACAATGATTAATATGTCCTTTATGACATTTAGAAATCATCATCATCATAATCCATTCCACGGTGAGACTGATACGACTCCATGTCGGTCATTTTATTTAAAGTTAACATTTTAGGGTAAAAGAAAGGTGACATAATAAAAAACTATGAAATTCATTTGGAATTTGAGTATAGTTTATTAAAGTGATTCATATGTCATTTCTTATTTTTATGAATCTTCCACACATCAATCTGAACGATGGTGTGATTGGTTTGACTCATTATTTCTATTATCAGTATAAAATTGACATTTAAGATAAATGTGTGTGTCACTCACTAAAAATCATGAGAATGAAGTAATATTTTTTAAAATTTTTTGGAAAACTGTTCCTAATTCATTTTGGATATGTAAGAATTAGTATCACCTCTAATTAAAACATGATGTGACCTGTTATACTCAAGCACATGTATTAAGTTGAAAAAATATATTTTAGTAAAAATGACATGTGACATGCTCCAAACATAAAAGAACATTCAGATTGTTTTGATACATTAAAAATTGATCCATAATTCATTCAAGACATGTGGAAATCACCCACACATCAATATGAGTAATTTTCGGACTAGTAAGTCACAAAGTGCCTATTAGAAGATAAAAATTGATATTTTGTTAAATTATTTATTCTAATTTATGTTTAATTTATTTATATATACTATTAAAAACATAATAATTTATTCCGTAAATAGGCGGAATATTTTTCTCTAGTTGGCTTCCGGCCAGACTCCTTTCAAAACATTGGGATCTATCCTGTTTCATCGATCATCATGGAATGATCCAAAATCCCCTTAAGGGTTTTTTATATACTAAAATCCATTAATTTTATAGTGTTTGAAAAACATACTGATGAAAAAGTATATGGTACCTATACCTTTTGGGTACTGTCATGAGATCTCTCCATCACATGGGAAGATGACCCTGCTTACTGGTGCTTGATCAAACTAAAAGAACCAAGGTAATAAATTAGGGAACCATCCATTAAATGTGTTACTAGCATTCCCTTACTGCAAAAGAGGTGATAAAATATTATACATATTGATACATGTAATACTAATGAATATTTCATCAAAAATATTTCCTTTTCTCTATTCATATAGTGAAGGGAGGGGGAATTGTGGGACTATTGGATGTATACAAGTTGTATGATAGTGGGATTCTTGATATCCACAATATTTCTGCCCATCACTACGGAAAAATCATGATTTAGCGGCGGTTTTTTTCGTTTCGTGGCGGTTTAAACCGCCGAAAAATAGGTTGGCAGCGGTTTTGAAAAACCGCCGCGAAATCGTGCATCGTGAAAGTATTCGCGGCGGTTTTTTTATTTTTTTTAATTTTTTTTTAAAATTTTTAATTTTTTTTAATTTTATTTATTTATTTATTTATTTATTTCGTATTTATTTTATTTTTTTATTTCATATTTATTTTATTTATTTTCTATATTTTATTTATTTTGTATTTATTTTATTTATTTTATTTATCCATGCACGCACATCTCATGCACATGCACATGCCCATCCAATATATAGAAATACTGCTTTTAGTGAGATTTGAACCCCTAACCTCTTACATATTTTCCAAAGTCTTTACCACTCCAGCAAGCTCGTCATGTGGTTAATAAACTGATTTTAATATACTTATATATTTTAATTGAAAAAACAAATAATACATAAATATTAGATATAAACTCAATAATAACAAATAATAAATAATGAATAATAAATATTAAATAATAAATATTAAATAAATTTAAATAATTAATAAATATAAATAATTAATAATTAATAATTAATAAATAAAAAATAATAAATAGTAAATAAATATAAATAATAAATAAATATAAATAATAAATAATAAATAAATATAAATAATTATAAATATAAATAATAAATAATAATTAATAGATAATAAATAATAGATAATAAATAATAGATAATAAATAATAAATAATAGAAAATAAATAATAAATAATAAATAAAAAATAATAAAAAAATATAAATAATAAATAATAAATAATAAATAATAAATAAATATAAATAATAAATAATAAACAATAAATAATAAATAGTAAATAATAAATAATAATTAATAAATAATAAATAAATATAAATAATAAATAATAAATAAATAATAAATATAAATAATTAATAAATATAAATAATTTATAATTAATAAATATAAATAATAAATACTAAATACTAAATAATAAATAATGAATAATGATTAATAAATAATAATTAAAAAATAATAAATAAATAATAAATAATAAATAATAAATAATACATAATAAATAAGAAATAATAAATAATAAATAATAAGTAATAAATAAATAATATTTAATAAATAATAAATAAATATAAATAATAGATAATAAATAAATATAAATAATAAATAATAAGTAAATATAAATAATAAATAATAAATAAATATAAGTAATAAATAAATATAAATAATAAATTGTAAATAATAAATAGATATAAATAATAAATAATAAATAATAAATAAATATAAATAATAAATAATAAATAAATATAAATAATAAATTATAAGTAAATATAAATAACAAATAATAAATAATAAATAAATATAAATAATAAATAAATATAAAAAATTTATAGTAAATAATAAATAATAAATAATAAATAATAAATAATAAATAATAAATAATAAATAACAAATAATAAATAACAAATAATAAATAAATATAAATAATTAATAATTAATAATTATTAAATATAAATAATAAATAATAAATAATAAATAATAAATAATAAATAATAAATAAATATAACTAATTAATAATTAATAATTAATAAATATATAATTAATAAATAATAAATAAATATAAATAATATATAATATATATATATATATATAATAAATAAATAATAAGAAAATATAAATAATAAATAATAAATAATAAATAATAAATAATAAGTAATAAATAATAAATAATAAATAATGAATAATAAATAAATATAAATAGTAAATAAATACAAATAATAAATAATAAATAGTAAATAATAAATAAATATAAATAATAAAAAATTAATAAATACAAATAATTAAAATATATAAAATATAAAATATAAATAATAAATAATAAATAATAAATAATAAATAAATAATAAATATAAATAATTACAAAATATAGATAATAAATAATAAATAATAAATAATAAATAATAAATAATAAATAATAAATAATAAATAATAAATAATAAATAAATATAATTAATAAATAAATATAAATAATAAATAATAAATAATAAATAATAATTAAATATAAATAATTAATAAATATAAATAATAAATAATAAATAATAAATAATAAATAAAAAATAAATATAAATAATACATAAATATAAATAATAAATAAATGTAAATAATAAATAAATATAGATAATTAATAAATATAAATAATAAATAATAAATAATAAATAATAAATAATAAATAATAAATAATAAATAATAAATAATAAATATAAAAAATAAATAACAAATAATAAATAATAAATAATAAATAATAAATAATAAATAACTAGTAACAAATATTATTAATAATAACAATATTTTATTCTTAGTACTAATAAAAAATTATTAATAAATAATAAATAATAACTAATAACTAATAAATAATAAGTAAATATAAATAATAAATAAATAATAAATAATAAATAATAAAGGTAACACATGAAAAAGTATGAAAAAACGTGGTAAGGGATGAAAAATCATGAAAACGCATGAAAACGGATGGAGAAGCATATGAAGAATAAGGCATTCGAAAGAATGAGAACGCATGAGAATGCATGAAAAATCATGAAAACTCTGGAAAACCCCTTAATAATTCAACATAATCATCATTATAACCCCCAAAAAACCATTGATAACGATAACAAGTCATGGAAACCTAAATAAACAGTAACAAATGGAGTAACCGTTAAAACCCGTCTAAACGGTCATAAAGAGACAAAAACATTGGACTCACATTGACGGAGATAACATATGATCCAAGAGTCCATTTTAGATCCACGACCTGTCAAATCAATGATCCTAAAACGATCTTCGACTAGATAGGTGAAATAGTCCAAATAGACAGGCGGATCAGAAGTTATGACCATTTAAAAAAAAGCTGACGGGGAACGAGTGCTAGAAACGAGGCATCGCAAAACATAAAAAACCTGATACCAACTAAAAAGGCCATAACATATGATCTAGGAGTGCATGTGGGTGTCACGACCAGTCAAACTGAAACTCATGGAACGATCTATGATCTGGCAGGTGGAGGTGTCCGAACTGACATGCGGATTGAAAGTTAGGTCCGTTTGAAGACAAGTTTGACGGGACACCGGTGACGGAAACAGGGTTTCAGAAGCCTTCGGAGGGGTTTTTGTGGTCAAAAAACACCACAGAAGCTTTCTTCTATAAATCTAGAACAGATATCTCTTCGCTGGCTTTGATTTGATATGTGGTAGAGCCCAAACGGACACCCGGAGTGAAAGTTATGGCCGTTTGAAGTTGGAGAACCTTTTTCAACATTATTATATCTCTAATATCTTTTGCACCTTAGACTGTCACATGGTTTTGATTATATATTCCTCTAGAACACTTCTTGATCTTCAATTTTACTGGTCGTGGTGCTCCAATGGACGCCCAGATCAAATGTTACGATCGTTTTAGTGATTTCAGGGTTTCATGTGTTTTTTTCCTTTCATTTCGCGGCGGTTTTTTAAAAAACCGTCACAAATCAACAAAAAAATTAAAAAAGAATTATGGAATTTCGGTGAGGTTTTTTCGCGGTGGTTTTTAAACCTCCATGAAAGGGTGGCCCGAAACGCGTTTAGCGGCAGTTTTTAAAACCGCGGCATAAAAACCGCTGATAAACGGGTGTTTTCTTGTAGTGAATTTTGATTACAATGTGTGATAATTTATTATTCTGAATGAGGTTGGCATGGGATGAGGAACTTCAGTGAACATACATATTTTTCTTCTTCGTGGGAACACCCAAGAATGTAGGTATGATTTGTGATTGAAGAGATGAGGGGCTAGATGATAATATCAGTGGGTTGATTCTGTAATGTCAATGGGTTGGGGGAGATATAGAGTTCTATTGGTACGGGTTTGTTAGGTACAATAAGAGTGGGATCATCATCAGTGGTGCAGTCATGAATCCTTCTCTTAGATATATCAAACTAGGATTGGGTAGGTCGACTACGTGGTGATATATAAATAATATATCCAAACTATGTGAATATTATTGGGATAATTAAATTTTTGTTCACTTGAATGAACAATATACTTTTAACTCCCTGAGACATTAATATATTTTTATTTTTTAATAAATTTAATTTTTTAATTTATTCATTTTTACTTAACAAAGTGTTAATCGTATGCTACACACTATAATGAGTTGGCATACATTACATCAAGGCCCGGTTTTAACAAACACCAATATATTAATAAAATAGTATTATAATATATTACCAAGCTATTAATTTAGATATTATGAATAATATGAACCACATTTTGAATAATATATATTACATATAATTTTAGCATTCATCCTATATAATTTCTAGACATGATATAAGAACAAATTCAGTTTTTCAGATAAAAAGGTGTATTTTTCAAAAAATGGATTTTATTGGTTTTAATATGGAACCATTTTTAAATAAAATACATTAACCGTATATATTCAATATTTTTCTAATTAAACAGTTTCCTTAGATGTGGGACATAAATAATTAGTTTTGATAAATTTTCGGGGTTTTTTCATAATATTCATTTTTTGACGAATAGTGAAAAACACTAAATTTTAATTGAAGACAAATTTTTTATTAGAAAATATTTATAGTGTTTAATTATACATTTTAATGGTTTTAATGTATAAATAGATTATATTTTAATATTTTAATATAATTTAGTTCAGTGGAATTATTTTCACATTAAATTTATATATAAACACATTACAATCTTTTGATGGTTTTTACTATTGAAAATCTTGTTTTCTCGATTTGTCAATAGGGATTAATATTAAATTAATTACTACAACTTATTCCTATCATATTTTAAAAAATTAATTCCATATTAAGAAATAAATTTTTCCAAATTATGTTAAAAAGATACATTTATTTTTTTTGGATATTATGAATTGTAACTTTTCGAAAAACAATTATTACCATGGTAAAGGGTAAATTGGATAAATTAAGTTAAAATTAATATTATAAAATAACCATAACACCAATAAAAATATTATTGGATGACTAAAGTCAATATTTATTATTTATGATTTAAAATGGAATCACTTAATGGCCCCTTTCAAATGAATATGACAATAATATCATTAATATCAATGAAGGTGTCAAAATGTCACTCCCATTTTATATAAGTATATTAATTCTAATATAGAGTTAAAAAGGATAGAACCTCGAATATAGGTTTTCTATGTAAATATAATATATTTACCTACATAATCTTATTTTGTTTATTAATTTAGAGATTAAATAATTACCATTAAAATTGACATAAAAGTGACGCCAAACTATTTTATTAATACAAATATTATATAAATGATATTAAAAATATTAAAATAAATGTAATTTGAATTATATAAGATTATAAAGGAATTTTCATAATGAATATTACATGTTAGGAGTATATTAAATGATTATTTTTAATGTTATCTTAATTTTTGGATTTAATTTAAAATCGATGAAATGAAAAGTGTCAAAATTGACACTATTGGTAATTTATAAACATTACATTTTGTTTAATTATTTAAAAATCATATAAATATTTAATAACTAAATAAGATATAATTATGGAGTCTAGAATATCATTAAGTATTCATTTATAATAAATTCATACCATATATGTAATATTTATAAACATTTATTAATTAAAATGGTATAACCACAATTAAAATAAAACAGATTACATAAAGATAAATCAAAATAAAAAGATTTAAAATAAATTAAAATCATGTATAATGTGTATTTGATCAAATTATTTCGACCCAAAATCATCATATCTTCTAAATATTCCACTTTAGTGAAATATTTATTTTAAAATTAAATTATATTAATTTAGTAGTCTTTTTTTTGTTTTCAAAGGTGCAACACCCTTCTGTTATAAAATGGAACATATCCATCTATTTGATTCACTAATCTAAAAAACATTATATTTCCCAAAACCTACCTATATTTTCTCCAAAATTCCATACCTACATTATATAGGCCTTACGTTTGGCATAAATCCATCTGATGGAGTCCTTTTGAGAAAATCAAAATGAGAAACCTAAAAAAGAGGTAATTGTTTTATATCCACTTTCAATGTTCTTTTCGTATTTTACTTCCTATATATATTTTGATTCCATAGTAAACTAAAAAATCAAGTATACTATACATTATATGATGTTTTTATGTTCATGGGACTACATTATTCCTACTTTTACCCATCCCATGAATAACAATATCACCATGTGTGCATAAATACGGCTTACCGTCTCCACGTCGTGGTGTAATTTGTTATTGAAAAATAATTTATTTTTATGGGTATAATAATGATTATAAAGGATTTAAATAATTAATATAAAATTATAATTACAATTTTTAATTAATTTACTATCCAATTACATACCATTTAACAATAAATTGAATTGTATCTTCCCTTGTGCATGCAGACGACCTACCGTCTCTATGATGCAATGAGACTCATATTCCACGTTCACCATCCATGATGATTTAAAAAAATATATTAAGAATATGTGTGAAATATATGACATAATAATTATACTGTAAAATATATATATATATATGTTCATGTATTTTATTACATATACGTCATTATCTTACCTCCATTCAATAAGTAATAAAATAGATACAATGTTAATGTGTATGTACGACCTACCATCTCCATGAATGGTGTATTACATTAAAAATATATATCTATCATATATATTTATATTCTGAATAAATATGATATATAATAATGATATACATTCTGGAAGTATGTAAATCATGATCTCAGTAATATTATCAAAAATAACAAGTCAAATCATGTACGATAAAAGAACCAATTATTACCTAAATTGCTTCATTAACATAGAATTGTTAACAAAAAATAAATTTAAAGCCATAAAAGAGTCATATATTTTATCATAAATATTATTTTTATTAAGAAAAAAGTTAAAAATATGTTTAAAAAAATTATACTGAAGTTTCAGACACATACAGAGAGTATCAGACCAAAGGTAATGGAATTCCATCTCACATATAATTTTCTTGATATTTAAGCCATATTCACCAACTATTTCATATTATTCATGTATATAATACCCCTATTATATTTCATATAATGGATAAATTTTCCTCATGGTATTTAATGTTTCATTTGATGATATATGGCTTATGATTTAAATGTTCAATGTGGCATCATATGTTTTGAATGATTAAAGAAATAATCCTTTCTCTATTTCAATATTCATGATATTATTTTACATAATTATTTATATTGATATAAAAGGATTGTAAAGTAAATTTTCTATCAATTTTTAGATTTATTCAAATGTTTTCAAAAAAGAATCTTTTAAATGTTTTATGTAACTTTTAATTTCACAATCTCTTTATTATCTGATATTTCTTATAGGTAAGTATATAATAAGACATGTTTCTTAAAATTTAATTCAAAATATTATAAAAAAATTTATAAATTATTTTTTACCCATATGTGAATTATTATAAAAGGTTATTGAAGGAATATTTCTCGCATTTTACAAATTAGGATCTTTAAACCTTTTTGAAAAATTGTTTTAAAGAATTTTTTTAACTTATACGGTGTAAGAAGATATTTTCTGCCATTATGAAACCTTATAATTTTGAGGCATTCCTTACAACAGTATAAGGTTATTTTCAAAATAAATATTATAATTTAAAATTTTTCAACTTCTAAATGATTTAAAAGTAAAAAAAGTATATTTCTCTTAATGAATTTTAATGAATTTATTAAATTTATTTTATCTATGTCAATATAATTTATTGGTTCTATTCTAATTTGAGTTTGACATATTATGATACAATCATCCATATTTTATTAGAGGGTTTATGATATTTTTGATTTTGGATGTGTTATGTTTATACCATTCATTGTTTATGGTTAATGTATAGCCATTTCATATGCTAGTTTGAATATGAATTTTTATGTTAGGTGTTTACATTTTCATAAGAGGAATGAATTGGACTTAGTATGTTATGGGTGGGTCACTATATATCTAATCAATGCATCAAAAAGTCTCATTAGACAAACTAGTTTCTTGGAACAAGGGCCTGATAGTATTGTAGTGGTCCTGGCACGAGGTCATGATAGAAGGGTTATTATGTATGAAATTATTAATTACCTCGTTTTGAGAATTTTTACTAATATTTAATGTGATAATTATACGTGTATAATATCCTCAATAATGTTAAAATGGAATTATTTGATTCACGTTTTCCATATTATGATTAATATTATGATTAAAAGTCTTGTTTTGTAGTTTTATAATTTTCCATAAATTCGTAAGATTATATATGATTTCTTCTGCTATATTTTAATCCATACTTAGAATTTTATACCACCCCTTTTTTATGATTCATTTTCCCCAAAATGTGGTGAAATATATTATGATTGACCTACAGGGATAGTCTAGTGGATATGAGAGTTTTCATGGGGGATAATATGTTGTTTTTCTATTCAATATGTTAGGTAAAACTTATAATTTTATCTTGTATATAAAAGGATACTAAATTGATTGGTACTTCGAGATTTTATCTCTTGTGATCATGAAAATGTATTAAACAAATTCACATAATTTGGGAAACTGGTGTCCAGGCATTATAGGTGGTATCAATGTATGTTTATTAGGATCCTTGGAAATTAGATTTATAGAAATCATGATTATGGAACATTACCCTAACATATACATAGAGGACTAGTATTGAATAATACCTTAGAATTTTAGTAATGGAGATATTATATGGGTATTAATAACAAATACATCCATTTCAGGATAATACAAGTGTACGTGGTTCTGGTATAGATGTACCTATGGTTGAAAACTCTAACAAGGTGTTTCGGTCTTGACACAGGGTAACCTGGTACACAATAATGAGACTTTATTCGAACATAGATTTACACTACATGGATTTCTTATAATAATTCCCATTTTCATTACAAACCAATATGAAGTATTTATCGGTAATTTTGTCCCTAATTAAAATATTTTTATGATTATGAGACTAGTAACATGTAAATATTCATTACTTATTAAGAATTTTTTTTGTTGTACATTTAAATGTGATCCAAGGTAGTGTCTGTAATCATTTAAAAATGGCACATAGTATAATAATGTGAACCTCACCAATACGCATAATCCAAATAGTAATAAGGATAACATATTTTATGGTCTTAAGTATTCATTTTGATGAGAAATAGCCACTCTTGAATTATCATCATATGAATAAATTGTGTCATGTGATAATAAGATAATTAAATAATTCTAAGATTCATTTTTCATTGATGGGAAAAATGATAAGAAGAGGATGGTAGATAAAAAGATAGATAAAGGGAAGAATGGAAATACGGATTTTCCCAGATGATATATTTGTGGAAATAACCACACTGGTAAATTTTTTAAGGGAGTGGGAGTTCATTATTAGTGTGGAAAAAAGCACACCAGGTTCATGATTTCAAGGGTAAGAAGAAGGTCTAATGTACCATATTTCAACTACAAGGACATGGGACACTATGCAAATCAATTTCTCAATCTTCAAATGAATATACACCAAATGATGCTATTGGATAATGATCAGGTTATCATGCTACTATTTAATAATATGCCTATTTAAGAATTAATTTATTAAAATTAAAATTATATATCTTATAATAATTATAAAGTATATAAGGATTGTACTAAATTACTATTTAATTACGGATTTGAGATTTTATGGTACCATGTACGGTGACATAGTTGGATGTTAATCACATTTGAAAATATATGTCTGCAGGAAAATTAACCCATATTATGTTTCTTATATTGATATAACAATTTTGGAATAAAGAGAGGATTTATTTTGATAAAGTATACTGGATATAATTGACTACATTATAACTAATTAATGGTTTGTCTATTCCATCATTGTTGGAGTTCACACAATTTTTGAATTTGAGGAGTATATCTAATATTATATGGTTTTATTATAATTCAGTATTTTAACATGTTTTAGGACAATAAATTATGAAGCTATTGTGACAAAAAAGATCATCATTATGTTATGTGACCTTCTGTATAATCTTTTTGGACTCTAAGTATGGACATAAAAATTTTATAAATGTTTAAATGTTTTATTGGATTATGTTGAAAATTGGTTTTTATTGATTAATGTTCAAAAATTTCATTAATGATGAATATATTCATGCTCTTTATGGAATGAAATAATAATATAGTTTTAGAACAAAAAAAATCCAACTTGTTGCATTTAGAAGGGCTGTGAGACTTGAACGTACACCTAAAGGGAGAAAAAGGTGAATCCCCTACCACTGGCCTACGTGATGTTTTAGTTAGTTGAAAATAGTTTTAATATACTAAAAAGGTATAATATATGAAGTATAAGTTCATTTTTGCGCCCCTATATGATTAAGTAAATCGATTTTTAATACGTTTTAAAGAGAAATGTGAGTTTGTAGTAGAAAGAAATTTTCAAGGTAAAAACTAATTGTTATGTAAGTAATTATGTTTCACTATATTCTTAATATATATAGAAAAATACTTCTTAAACTCTAGGGAAATTATCTTGAAACCCCAAAAAATTCATAGTACATTATTTTCCGGTTAATCAAATGGTCCCTTAGATCACAACTTATTCGACATCATGTTCACTCTCACTCTTTGTCATAACGTGATTGTTAGATTTTTCATTCATTTACATATTTTCATGCATAGAACCCCAATATGTGTTATCTTCTTTGAATTTAGTCTTCCATTTGATTAATTTAAAATGGATTTCTCATTAATCTATTTTGTGTTGTGGGATTTCAACAAATATATTTATTAATGTGAAACCCCTAGTTTTCTATCCCAATATTAATTTGCAAGGATGCAATTTATTCAAGGATGAGAGAATATAACACCCTGAGGCATTAATATTTTTTATTTTGGAATAAATTTAATTTTTTAAAATTCATTATTTTTATCTATCAAACATGTTAAGCATACACTACACACTACGATGAGTTTTCTTGTGTTACACGTAGGGCCCGATATTAAAGAACAAAAATATATTAATAAAATATTATTATAATATATATCCTAAATGTTAAATTAGTTGTTATAAATATAATTAACCATATTTTGAATTTAATATATTCTATATAATTATAACAATCATTATATGTAATTTTAGACATGATATATGAACAAATTTAAATTTTCGTATAAAAGAAGTATTTTTAATAAAATTCATTTTCCAACATATTAATGGATATCTATTTTTAAATCGAATATTTGACACTTTTATATATTAAATTTGAAAAAATAAACTTATTCCTTAAATTCAGGACATAAAAACAATTTGGATAAATTTTTGGGTGTTTTTATGGTAACATTCATATTTTGATTAACAGTGATGAATTCTAAATATTAATTGAAAAAACGTTATTTATTAAAAATATTTTATAGTGTTATATTTTACATTTGAAAGGTTTAAAATTTTAAATATATTATATTTTTAACATTTAAAATAATTTATTTTATTGTAATTATTTTGACATTAAATTTAGATATAATCACATGTTAATGTTTTGATGGTTTTTACTTTAGAAAATCTTGTTTTCTTGTTTTGTCAATTGGAATTAATTTTAAATTCATTACTGAAAATTTTTTGTTTCAAATTATAAAAAATGGATTTCATATTCTGAAATCCATAGGTCCTATTAATAGTTTACTTTTATTTATTAAAAAATTATGAATAGAAACTTTTGTAATTTTTTGTTAGCATGGTAAAGGGTAAATCGGCTAATTAATGGTAAAAATTAAACTATAAATATTTTTAACACTTTTAAAAAACATATTGGATGACTATATTAAAACCATATAATCTATGGTTCTAAATGTAATCACTTAATGGAAAACTTCCCATGAATATGACATTAATATTATTAAAATCAATGAATGTGACAAAATGTCACACTCTCATTTTATATAATTATATTATTTTAATATAGATATAAACATGAGATAATGTCAACTATATGTAGTCTCTAGAAATATAAAAGAAGTACCTACACCATATCATTTTATCTATAGTGTTTAGAGATTAAATAATTACCATTAAGGATGCCACAGTAGTGACATAGATATTATTTTATAAATAGAAAAATCAAATAAATATTTTTTAAAATATTGAAAGATATGTAATTTAAAATAATTAATGTTCTCCACGAATTATCTAGGTTAATATGACATGTTTTAACTGTATTAAAAGATTTAAGTAGATGTTTTTTTGGATTTTATTTAAATTCAAAAAAATGAATAGTGACAAAATTGAAAATATTTATATTTTATAAAAATAACAGTTCATAAAATATGTAAAAATACATAAATTTTTTTAAATTTTTAAATTTTTTTTATAATGTCTAAATTGTAATAAAATATTTATTTATGATCAATTTAATTCATATATATTAATATATAAATACATTTAATTTAACAATGTTATAACCAATAATAAATTTAAATAGCTTAAATAAGGGTAAGTAAAAATGATAAGGTTTAAAATAAAATAAATCAATGTCTAACATTTATTGGTTTAGTGTATTTAAAACATTTATAATATTATAATCGAAATAATCCACATTTTAGCCATTTGTATTTAAAAATTAATTATTTTAATTTAATAGATTTTGTGATTCCATTGGTGTCCATTCCCCTCTGTTATAAAATAGACATCTCCTTCTCTTTGATTCACTCATAAAAAATCATTTTTTACTCCAAAAACTATCCCATTTCTCCTCCAAAATTCCCTCACTATATCATATATTTACTAAATTGGGCATAAAGCCATCCAATGATGTCCATTTGTGCAAATCAAAAAGAGAAACCTAAAAAAGAGGTAATTATTTTTTCACCCCTTTCAAACTTCTATTCTTCTTCTACTTCTTCTTTATATGTTTATTACATAACAATGTAATAAAATAAGTACCATATAAATGATGACATTTAATTATAATAATTTTTAAACCATATACCACCTTTTACTGATCGTATGAATAACAATATCACCATATGTGCGCACGTATGACTTACCGTCTCCACACTGTGGTGTAATTTTTTATTCAAAAAAACATTATTAGGAAGGGTATTATAATGAATATAATGTATTTAAATAATTAATATAAAATTATAATTATTCTTTATAATTAATATATAATCTAATTTTATACCATTTAACTATCAAGCTAATGATATCTTCGCACGTGTGTGCTTACGACCTATCGTCTCCATGGTGCAATGACACTAATCATCCACGTTCTTCACATGATAATGATTATGAAAAATATATTATCAATAAGTATGAAATATAATTCATAAATGTTCTAATGGAATAATATATATATATATATATGTATTTATGTATGTATTTATATTCATATATGTCATTCACTTACATTAATTAAATACGATCTTAAAACAGAAACATCATTCATGTGTACGTACGGCCTACTGTCTCCATGAATGATATATTGTATTTCATATATATATATATATATATTATAATTATATTCATATTATATATTATATTCAAATTAGTGTTACATTCGATATTTAAGTAAATCATGATCTTTGTAATATGATCAAGAATAACAAGTCAAAACATTTATGATAAATAAAGCGATTATTACCCAGAAAATTGATATAACTTGTAATTGATAATAAATAGGAAATTTAAATTCATGAACTAATTATAAATAAAGTCATAAATATTATTATGATTTTTCTATAAGTTAATAATTAGTTTAAAAACATTATAGAGGAGTTTTAGATAGGTACAGAGAGTATGAGACACAATGTAAGAGAATTCCACCTCACTTTTAATTTTCATGAGATATAAGCCATGTTTTCCACTTATTTCTTGTGTGTGGTGTAATTACTACCCCTTTTATTTTTCATATCTTGAAGAAATTTTTTTCTCGATATTTAATGTTTCATTTTAAGATATCGGTCTTATTCATTAAATGTTCAAAGTGGTATTGGACAGTTTAATTGTTTAAATAATTAATTATTCTTCAATTTTAATATTCATGATATTATCAAAAGTAACTATTTATATGGATATAAAAGGATTATAAATGATTTTTTTGTATATTTTTAGTTTTTTTCAAAAAAAAAATTAAAAAGTAATCTTTTTGTGGTTTTATATAAGAGTTTTTCACAATATCATTATTATATGAGATTGCTTGTACATATGTGTGTACTAGGACATCCTCATTATCCATGTATATGTTTATTAAAATATAATTTAAAATATTATAATTAAAATTTAATGTTTCTTTACTCATGTTTGAATTTTTATAAAAAACATCGAAGGAATGTTTTTTTTCATTTTCCAAATGAGGTACTTTATAACCTTTTCAACATATTCAAGGAAAGAATGTTTTTAGCATATTAGTGCATGTGGCTATTTTATGTCATTATGATGCCTTGAAATTTTAATCATTACTTACAAGATTATAAGGTTATATTAAAAATAAATGTTTTCTTTTACAATTTTGGGGATTTTAAATGATTAAAAATTTAAAAATTGTATATTTCCATCAATGAGTTTTATTAAATTTATTAAATTATTTTCATCTATGTAGAAATCCATTGTTGTATTTTATGCTTATTTGATGTGGAATTATTATGATACAATCATCAATATTTTATTGAAGGATTTATGATATATTTTTCGAGAGATGTCATTTGTTTATACTATTCATGGTTTATGGATAAGGTAGTAACATTTAGTATGCCACTTTTAATATAAATGTTTATTTTAGGTTTCACCCTTTTCATAAGTGGAAGGCATTGGACTAAACAAGTGACGGGTGGTGTCACGACCCCCTCCCACCAATGATGCCCCTCCTGAGATGGCAATGATGGAAGGGAGATAATGACCCCCGAGTCCCGCCTCCAGTAGTCCTCGGGGTGGCGACTAGCACCAATGGTATGAGTTTTCACAAATATGGGAGGCATTACCCTTTTTATTATTTAGGATCGGGAAATCGGACAATTTAACCACAAAGAGGAAAAAAGAACAAGTGTATAGAAATAATCCCAAACCAAGCACACATGCATGTTTAAATAAATTTTATAACAAGGTACAAGTATAAGAAAGCTCAAAGTACAATATCGAAAGAAAACAAGGTACATCAACAGCAACAACTCCAACTGTCTGACTAGTAGGGTCCCGAAGGGCCCTGGTAGTCCTCCTGGAAACCTGAATGTAAACACAGGGTGAGCATACAAGTATACTAAATAGGGAATCCTAAAGCTCTCATGCACAAGTGGGGAGACATCCTAATGTCCCGTGAGAACAACAGAAGATACCTAGCCACGAATTCTATCCACCCAACCTCACCAGCCACACTCACCAAAAACACAAGCACAACATGTAGTAGTATATAAGTAACAAGAGTATTGGGTACCCCGCACCATTTCCCTTTAGTTAGCTTCTCTTCCTAACGATGAACGTCCTGATGCTGACACTCTCTCCCCGCCCGCACACAACTGGGCCTCACAACCACGTATCCCGCCCGCACACAGCCAGGCCTCAAATTCGCGTATCCCGCCCACACACACCTGGGCGTCATCCTGAAGATTCTTGGGAAACAGTAGAACATGCCCGAATTTTCTTGCGCAAAAACCACCCCAATCAAAACCTTCCTGAAGAGTCTTAGGTTTAAGGTCGCCTCAAGCCATCACAGCCTAGGGGAGAAGGAGTAGGAAGGAACTAGTAACTTAGGGAAAAACACCCTCTCCCATGAAATGGGAGTGTTCGGCACTAAGTGCTCAACATGGATGGGGTGCGATAAAACACAAAAGATATATATATATATATATATATATATTTAGATATATATATATATATATATACCAACCACACATCCCAACCTATGGCTTCTAAAAAGATAAATTGAGCACGTGCCTCGGCACTGCTACTACAAAGCATGCATACAACAAACAAACCCAACCCCCATTAGGTTTTCACATTTTAGCAGAAATAGTTCATTTGTTCCTTAACTACTAGGCAATTATCCACAACCAACCATGCCAATCGTTTGTAAAACATATCCCTGCCATCCACAAAAAAAGTTAGGAAAAACATAAGTAGCACAACAAAGTCCCTCTTATCAGCCAACCAACCCCATTTATTATTATACCCATTCCATTACCACACCCCACCATTAATTAACTATTCCACATTTTCATTAATCACAACCCATAACTCGTTAACATTCAAACCCATCCCTGCAGCCCCTCTGCTAACCACCATAACCACGACCGCACCGAAATCCGTACATCAATATCCCTTTAATACCATTTATTGCAGCCCCACTGCCCATCACCAATGTAGCATTTACACCAACCCACAACCAAGTCAACCGCAGCCCCGCTGCTCACCCGATCCACAACAACCCACAAAACACCCCCAACACATGCCATGTAAGCAAGCCAACACCCACATGTTCATTATTCCATTTTGTTTAACCGGGGTGATCACACAAGGGTTCTAGATTTTTAACAGCCAACATTATGTAATTAACCAAATTTCTACATTCCAAAAGGTTTCCACCCATAAGAAAATTCAGAAGGAGAGGGTAAAATTTAATTGTGTAAGCAAAGGCCCCCATCAACCGTGATTTTCAGTATGTAGAAGCTTATTCAATTCACAACATAATATCACATGATATAAAGTAACAGCAATCACAACTTCCCATCCCTGATATATAAGCCAATAATTATCTTTATTAAACCGGTTCAAATGTGTTTCACAAAAACAATAGAACACCCAACCCACATGATTCAAAAATTATAGAGATGAAGGTAAGATCCCTACCTCAACAGATTCTGATCGAAACGCTCCCCCAAATCAACCTTAGAAGACGTCCGTCGGCGTCCGTCACTTCTGTCGGGTCCCGGTAAAACCTCATCAGGTGGAAGTAGGATAGAAAAGGCTGGTGGAAAGACAAAAGATCCAAGCTCGAAAGCTCTGACTCTTCATTATGATCCCGTGGCCGCTGACAGATCGTAAATCGGAGCTCGGACGAAGAAGTTATGGAAGGAAGAGCCTTCAAGTCTCTTAAGAGAGCTCTGCTCAGAGGAGAGGGGAGGAGAGGTGTGTGTTGAAAAGGAGGATGGGACCAATCATTTTATAGGTGTGAAAATAAAAATTACACGGCATTTACTTTATGGTACACGACATGTACTCGGTTCTTTCACACGGTCTCCACGCGGCTTCCAACATGGCTCCGCGGCCATAGACTTGTCAACACACGGTTTGAGGGTAACGCATACGCGGGGAGGGACTACACGGCGTGTAGTTTAGACACATGGAATGTACACATTCATTGCACACAGTAAGGACATCGCCCCAACAAGGTACATGGCCTTTGACTGGTAACGCATACGCAGGGAAGGACTACACAACGTGTAGAACTGGTCACACGGCGTGCACCCATTATTCCACATGGCAAGGACATAGCTTGCAACACGGGGTATACCTAAAAATGGGGTACACAACGTATACCCAAACTACACGACGTCTAGTTTCAAAATTCTTGAAAGTGTGGGAAAAGTCCATTTTACCCTCCAGAACACTTTGTGACCTTCTTTTTGAGAAAGGAATGGGCCGGAGTGGTCCAGGCCATTACATCAGATACCTCTTAAAACATTCTTGTCAACAATAATTCAAAAACCAACCCAAAGGAACCCGACAAGATACCTCTTAGGGTTCTTGTTATAACAGGAACCCAACCAACAACCCTAATCATGTGTGTTAGGAATTCCTTCTCCTATGTCGAGATATTATCCACTTTAGGCGGCACTGACTCGCCTGGACGGGTTTAATCGCATCCTCATTAAGCGTCTTGATTAAGAATTCGGGTCTTCCCACATTCATACATTAGGATTTTTCAACTCGCACTTACCCCAACACCACACAACCAACACACTACCCGATCACATGGTTTTGGGAAATTCCTTCTCCTATGTCGAGATATTATCCGCTTTAGGTGGCACTGACTCGTCTGCATGGGTTTAATCGCATCCTCAATAATGCGTCTCGATTAAGAATCAGGTTTCCCCCTTTTTCCACACATTCGGACATGTTACACATTACCAGGGAACAAGGAAACAAAAGGTCTCACAACTGACAAGCCAAGCATTCCATATATCAAAGGTACAGAGTACATCATCACACAATGCTCAGAAGACCAAAGGAAAAAACAAGTCAAAACAACTCTGGGTACTGAGTGTGCATCTGGGTCTCCCTCTCCCAAGTTCTCTCCTCGAGGCCACCATGCCTCCACAACACACGAACCAATGGAATGGTTCATCCATGGAGCACCTTCTCTTTACAATCTTCGATTCTGACTGGTCATTCCTCGAAGGTCGCTTCGTCTCCCATAGAAAACTCTCCCCAGTCAATAACGTGGGAGTCGTCGTGTAAGTACCGACGAAGCTGGGAGACGTGGAAGACATCATGAACCTTCTCCAAACTGAGGTGGCAGGGCCAGCTAATATGCCACCTCAACGACTCCCCTCAACACCTCAAAAGGTCCGATGAACCTATGTGAGAGCTTTCTCCCCTTCCCAAACCTCTGCTGCCCCCGTCGAGGGGAATCCTCCAATAACACATGATCCCCCACCTCAAACTCCAAGGGCCTCCCCCGACGATCAACATAAGACTTCTGTCGGTCCTGAGCCTCTTTCATCCTCTCACGTACAATTTGGACTTCTTCTGTGGTGCTCTGCACTACCTCTGGCCCAAGGCCACCTGTCTCACCAACCTCTGCCCAGCAAATGGTTGAATGACATGGCCTTCCATAAAACCCTCAAACGGTGCCATGCCAATAGTAGAGTGAAAGCTGTTGTTGTAGGAAAAATTTACTAAAGGAAAGTGTCGTACCCATGATCCTCCGAAATCCAGAATGCATGCTCACAGTATGTCCTCCAATGTCTGGATAGTCTGCTCCGTCTGCCCATCATTCTGGGGGTGGAAAGCAGTGCTAAGGCGTAGCTGGGTGCCAAAAGCATGAGGTATCCCCCTCCAGACTCGTGAGGTAAACCGAGTATCCCAATTTGAGACGATAGTCCTTAGAACTCCATGAAAATGCACCAACTCGTCTATGTACCTCTGTGCTAAGGTACTCACCGGGCCCGACTCCTTTATTGCTAAGAAGTGAGCTGATTTCATCAGTCGATCCACCACCACCTAGACAACATCATAACCACCCTGAGTTCTGGGTAGTCCTATGATGAAATCCATTAAGATGTCATCCCACTTCCACTCGGGGACATCTAAAGGATGTAACAAACCACTGGGGACATGGTGTTCAGCCTTCACTTGCTGACACACTAGGAATTTAGCCACAAACTCTACCACTTCCCGTTTCACCCTGGGCCACCAAAACTATTCCCTCAGGCCTCGGTACATTTTTGAAACTCCTAGATGTACCTCCAAGGCTGAGCTATGGAACTCATGGAGAACTCCATCACGCATTGCCTCCGGAACAATCATCCTTACATCGAAAAGAATCTGATGTCAGTTGTCCTCTGACCATCCCTCTGGAGAGTTCCCTTGATCGACACGATCCCGCATCAGTTCCACCTCAAAGTCCCCCCACTAAGAATCTTCCACCTGCTGCAAAAAAGAGGAATGCACCGTCATCTAAAACAAACAGCCTCTAACACCTTATACCCTGGCATCCAAGTGCAAGTCAACCAACTCTCCCATCGCCTTCCAAGCATCAGTGGATTCTCGAACTAATTACTGATGTTACTTCCTGCTCAGGGCATCAGCCACAATGTTTCCCTTACCTTCAGTGTAAGAGATCTCAAAGTCATAGTCTTGGTGAAACTCGGCCCATCTCTACTGCCGTAAGTTCAGGTCACGCTGGGAGAAGATATAACACAGGCTCTGGTGATCTGAGAAGACCACAAAGTGCTCCCCAAAAAGGTAATTTCGCCATAACTTCAGTGCGAACACTACTGCTGCAAGCTCCAGATCATGGGTGGAATAGTTACGCTCGTGAGGGCGCAACTACCTTGACCCATAATAGATCACACCCTTCTTCTGCATCAGCACGCACCCCAGACCAAGGCCAGAATCATCACAAAACACCTCATACAACAACCCTTCCTCTAGCAACCTGAGTATGAGAGCACTGACCAACTTCTCCTTCAGGTAGTCAAAAGATTTTGGGCACTGTTCGCTCCATAGGAAGACCTATTTCTTCCTAGTCAAAGCTGTCAATGGAGCATCAACTCGAGAGAAGTCTGAAACCATCCTCTGATAGTAACCTACTAACCACAAGAAACTACGAACTTATGCCACGCTCTTGGGTTCTGCCCAAGAAACAACTACCTCCACCATTGATGGGTCCACCGATACTCCACGCTGAGAAACCATGTGCCCAAGGTAGTGTAATTCTTGCATCAAGATCTTACACTTCGACGATTTCCGGTAAAGCTGGTGGTGTCGAAGGACTTCCAATACTGCCCTGAGATGCTCAACGTGCTCCTCATCTGATCATGAGTAGATCAGGAAGATGTCGACAAACACAATGACAAACCGGTCCAGAAACTCTCGGAGAACAAAGTTCATAAGTCCTTTGAACACAGCCGGTGCATTCGTAACTCCAAACATCATCACCACAAACTCAAAGTGCCCATACCTGCACCTGAAAGCCGTCTTCGAGATGTCACTATCCTTTACCCACAACTGATGATATCCCGGTCATAGATCAATCTTAGAGAAACAACTTTATCCCTTCAGCTGGTCGAAGAGATCATCTATCCTTGGAAGGGGGAAGCAGTTCTCGACCGTTACCTGGTTCAACCTTCGGTAGTCTATGCATAGCCTGAGACCACCATCTGCCTTCTTCACGAACAAAACTGGAGCACCCCATGTCAACACGCTGGGTCAAACAAAACCCTTCTCCATCATATCGTCAATCTGAATCCGTAACTCCCGCAACTCCGAAGGTTCCATCCGATAAGGGGCCATCAAAATCGGACGGGCACCAGGCTGTAAGTCTATCCTGAACTCAACGTCACATCAGGGGGGGGGGGGTAGAGTCACAACCTCCTCATGAAAAAATATCGAGGAACACCCCAACAACATCCGGGACATCCATCATCTCTATATCAGCTGAAACCATTGATAACCCCCCTAACAAGGAAAGGAGAGGCTCCACACGCCAACTTCCCGCCTGGTATATCATCTCACCAACAAAAGATACGCGCTGCACATCCACATCGGAGAACATGACTCTTCTCTGGAACCTGTCAATAACGGCACTAACAGAAAACAACCAGTCGATGCCTAGGATGACATCGTATGGCTGCATCTGTAATAGAAGAAGGTCCCCATGAGATCGATGTGGTCCCAACATCAGCCCACATCCCCGAAAAACACAAGATACAATGGTCTACACTCCAACTAGTGTAATCAGCACCAGTGGTACGAAACGTCTCTCTATGTCTAGTCCCATGGAATGGGCTAGACCAGGTGCAACAAAGGAGTGCGAAGATCATGAATCGAACAAAGAAGAAACAAGAGTGCGAAACAAACAAATCGTACCTCACACCACCTCTTGTCCTACTAGAGATGTAAACTCTGCTACATGCAACTGTCCACGCCCATCTCCTCTGCCTCTCTGATGTAGTCCACTTCCCTGACCACGCCCTGGTCGAGGTCCCTGAGGAGCACCTTGATGTCGGCCTCCTCCCGCAAAGTCTTCCCTCAGAGGAGCATGGTCATGCTACTGCTGGAAGGGCCTAGCCGAAAACTGGTGCTGTTGAGGTGGGCGCTGAACCTGCCCACCTCCATTGTACTGATCTCGGGTCGGGCACCGACTCTGAACGTGCCTGAAACCTCCACAAGAAAAACACCTCGGTCCTGGGCTCGTGAAAAAGGGATGAGGGCCCGAGGATCTGAACTGGAACTACGGGGGACTGCTCCCCACTAGCCTGAACTTGGAAGGTCCCGTCGTAGCAGACCTTCTGCTGACTGCTTTCCCCTTCGACGAGCCCAGCTGGATCCCCTCTCAGGGTGCACCTCCCAGTGAGTGCATCCTTTCTAAAACCTCTGCCTTCTTCTGTACTGCCATGTACGTCGGAAGGGTGAAGGGGGTGACAGCATATTAGAGCGATGGACGGAGCACCTCCTCCAAACGTCTCGCCCGAGACTCCTAATCCAGAAAGAGATCCCGAGCAAAGCGCAGGAGATATTTGACCTTGATCCCCAGATCTCTTACCATCATACTCCCCAGCTGAAGGGAGAGTAACTCCTGCCGCTTCTCCGCCTTGAGTATGGAAGAAAAGAATTCCTCTCAGAATTCCTCCTCAATGACAGCCAATGGAACCTCTGCCTCTATTCTCTCTCCGAGGTAGAGCATCCACTACTGTCGTGCCTCACCTCTCAGCTAACTGGCTTCTAGGGGAACCCCGTACTCCCTCAGAGCACGGATCAAGGTAAAAGTGATCCCTATCTCCTCAAGCCACCCTTCCGTCTCCGTATCCGAAGTACTAATCTAGTACTTTTTGAGGGTCTGCCACTGGAAAGAATGGAGAGTCTTCTGCCACGGGCTATCTTCCTCCACTCGGTCAATCCTCAGCTGGTCGACCACCTGAATCTGCTAGGCCTCGGCCATCTGAGCCACCCGGGGATGAAATCCAACTTCCATAGCTGTATGGTAAACAAGGATCATCTAAGCCCAAGTAGTAAGGAAAAACTCAAGGTTTCATTTTATAATTTTATTTCAATTTCTTTCCCAGAACACCTAAATCAAGTAAAACACACTCATGATGATGCATGTACCTTCCCTAGGGTCTCTACCCTAAAATAAATGTTGTCTCACTTGGTCGTTCGGTAGGATCAGTGTCCTTGCATAGGATCACGGGGGGCCCTAAAATCCCGTGTCCTAGCTGGTCTTCCCTGGCCTATGTCACGCACCAAGATTAACTAACACCGTTTCCCTACCATCCCATGAAATCCTCACTGTGCCTAACTCTAGACTCCATCCTATCTCTCAACCATCAGCTCTGATACCATTTTGTCACGACCCCCTCCCACCAAAGATGCCCCTCCTGAGCTGGCAATGGTGGAAGGGAGATAATGACCACCAAGTCCCGCCTCCAGTAGGCCCCGGGGTGGTGACTAGCACCAAGGGTATGAGATTTCACAAATATGGGAGGCATTACCCTTTTTATTATTTAGGATCGGGAAATACGACATGTCGACCACCAAAAGGAAAAAAAGAACAAGTGTATAGAAATAACCCCAAACCAAGCCCACATACATGTTTAAACAAATTTTATAACAAGGTACAAGCACAAGAAAGCTCAAAGTACAATACCAAAAGAAAACAAGGTACAACAACAGCAACAACTCCAACTGTCCGACTAGTAGGGTCCCGCACAACCCTGGTAGTCCTCATGGAAACCTTAAAGTAAACGTAGGGTGAGCATAAAAGTATACTCAGTAGGGAAACCTAAAGCTCTCGTGCACAAGTGGGGAGACATCCTAATGTCCCATGATAACAACAGAAGAAACCTAGCAAGGAATTCTATCTACCCAACCTCACCAGCCACACTCACCAAAAACACAAGCACAACAGGTAGTAGTATATAAGATAGAAGAGTTTTGGGTACCCCGCACCATTTCCCTTTAATAAGCTGCTCTTCCTAATGACGAACGTACTGACACTACCACACTCTCCCCGCCCGCACACACCTGGGCCTCACAACCACGTATCCCACCCACACACACCTGGGCCTCACAACCACGTATCCAACCCGCACACACCTGGGCCTCACAACCATGTATCCCGCCCGCACACACCTGGGCCTCATCCCGAAGATTCTTGGGAAACAGTAGAACCTTCCCGAAGAGTCTTGGACAAAAACCACCCCAATTGAAACCTACCCGAAGATTCATAGGTGTAAGGTTTCCTCAAGACATCAAATCCTAGTGGAGAAGGAGCAGGAATGAGCTAGTAACTAAGGGAAAAACACCCTCTCCCATGAAATGGGAGTGTTCGGCACGAAGTGCACAACATGGGTGGGGTGCGATAAAACACAAAAGATACAGATATATATATACATACCAACCACATATCCCAAACTATGGATTCTAAAAAGAGAAACTGAACACGTGCCTCGGCACTGCTACTACGAAGCATGCATACAACAAACAAACCAGACCCCCTTTAGGTATTCACATTTCAGAAGAAATAGTTCATTTGTTCCTTAACTACAGGGAAATTATCCACAACCAACCACACTAATCGTTCGTAAAACATATCCCTGCCATCCACAAAACAAGTTAGTAAAAACATAAGTAGCACAACAATGTCCCTCTTATCAACCAACCAACCCCATTGATTATTATACACATTCCATTACCACGCCCCACCATTAATTAACTCTTCCACATTTTATTCATTAATCACAACCCATAACCAGTTCACATTAAAACACATCCCTGCAGCCTTGCTGCCAACCACCATAACCACGACAGCACCGAAATCCGTATATCAATATCCCTTTAATACCATTTATTATAGCCCCACTTCCCATCACCAACGTAGCATTTACACACACCCACAACCAAGTCAACCGCAGCCCCGCTGCTCACCCAGTCCACAACAACCCAGAAAACACCCCCGACACATGCCACGTAACCAAGCCAACACCCACATGTTCATTATTCCATTTTGTTTAACCGGTGTGATCACACAAGGGTTCCAGATTTTAAACAGCCAACTTTACGTGATTAACCAAATTTCCACATTCCACAAGGTTTCCACCCATAAGAAAATCCAGAAGGAGAGGGAAACATTTAATTGCGTAAGAAAAGGCCCCCAACGACCGTGATTTTTAGTAGGTATAAGCTTATTCAATTCACAACATAATATCACAACATATAAAGTAACAACAATCACAACTTCCCATCCCCGTTATATAAGCCATTAATTATCTTTATTAAACCGGTTCAAAAGTGTTTCACATAAACAATAGAACACCCACCCCTCATGATTCACAAATTAGAGAGATGAAGGTAAGATCCCTACCTCAACAGGTTCTGATCGCAACGCTCCACCGAATCAACCTTAGAAGACGTCCGTCGGTGTCCGTCACTTTTGTCGGGTCCCGGAAAAACCTCCTCGGGTGGATGTCGGAAAGAAAAGGCTAGAGGAAAGACAAATGATCCAATCTCGGAAGCTCCGTCTCGTTGTTACGATCCCGTGGCCACTGACGGATCGTAATTTGGAGTTCGGACGAAGAAGTTATGGAAGGAAGAGACTTCGAGTCTCTTAAGAGAGCTCTGCTCAGAGGAGAGGGGAGGAGAGGTGTGTGTTGAAAAGGAGGGGACCCCTTCTTTTATAGGCGTGAAAAGAAAAAGTACACGGCATGTACTTTATGGTACACGGCGTGTACTCGGTTCTTTAACACGGTCTCCACGCAGCTCCCAACACGGCTTTGCGGTCGTTGACTGGTCAACACACGGTTTGAGGGTAACACATACGCGAGGAGGGACTACACAGCATGTAGTTTAGACACACGACATGTACTCATTCATTGCACATGGTAAGGAAACGGCTCCAACATGGTACACAGTTGTTGACTTGTAACGCGTACGCAGGGAAGGACTACACGACGTGTAGAACTGGTCACACGGCGTTTACGACTTATTCCACATAGCAAGGACACGACTTGCAACACGGGGTATACCCGAAAATGGTGTACACGGCGTATACCCCAACTACACGGCGTGTAGTTTAAAAATTCTGGAAAGTGTGGTAAAAGTCCATTTTACCCTCCAGAACACTTCGTGACCTTCTTTTTGACAAAGGAATGGGCCGGAGAGGTCCGGGCCAATACAGGCGGGCCCGTTATATACCCTCAATTTATTAACTACTAGAAATTCAGATATTTGTGAGGGGTTATTTGGGACGAGATCCCTTACCAAATGAATTTTGGCGATGTGGTCCTGTCGCAAATAACCTGTTGCGGAAAAAAACGTCGCAAAAAAATTTCTATTTTATAAATATATTAATATCTGCAATGGAATCATCACAAAACATTAATTGCGATGAGCCCATTTCCCATCACAATTATTTCCTTCGAAAAAAACAATTTACGATGGTAAAATATGCCCGCCACAAATAATAATAAAAAATTATTTATAAAATTATTTGCGACGGGACTCATGGTAAATACTTATAACAAAATTAAAAAATTCATAATAAAATAAAATAAAAAATTATGAAATATAAAAAAAAATATAAAGAAAATAATAATATAATTATAATTACATTTATATAAAATAATTAAAAATTTAATATATTTCCAAATAATTTAAAAAATTTAAATACTTAAAAATATTTTAGCCAAATTATAAATAAAAAAAATTAAAATATTTATACATAAAAATATCCGAAAATTATATTGAAAAGAAAACACCTTTAATAAAATAAAAAATGAATTCAAACATAAGAAATATTACAATTAATTACAAAATTTAAAAATAATAATAATTTTAAATATATTTATTCATATTAATTAATAATTTTTCATATTTATTAATAATCATTCTTCATTATTAATAATTATTTCTATTTATTAATAATTATTTTTATTTATTAAAAATTATTCCTAATTATTTACAATTATTCATAATTATTAATAATTTTTCATAATTATTCCTAATACTTCCTAATTATTGCTAATTATTGCTAATTATTAACAGTTATAGCTAATTATAAACAATTATTGCTAATTATTAACAATTACTTCTAATTATTAAAAATTATTGCTATGTATTCCAAGTTATTAACAATTATTCTTAATTATTCATATTTATTTCTATTTTCTCGTATATATTCTTCTTTTTTCGTATGTGTTTATAATTTTTATTAATTATTGTTAATTATTCTTAATTATTAGTAATTATTCATAATTATTATTAATTATTACTAATTATTCCTATTTATTACTAATTATTCTTATTTATTTCTAATAATTATTATTTATAACAAATTATTCTTATTTATTAGTAATTATTCATATTTATTACTAATTACTGTTATTTATTACTAATTATTAATATTTATTAATATTTATTAATAATTTTTTCTAATTGTCAAAAATTATTGTTAAATATTTATAATTAAAATTAATTATTCCTAATTATAATTAATTATTAATATTTACACTTATTTATTAATAATTATTCTTGTTTATTAATAAATATTCCAAATTATTATTTATTATTCATATTTATTAATAATTATTCTTAATTATTACAAATTATTCCTAATAATTTTCAATTATTCCTAGTTATTGTTAATTATTCTTAATTATTGCTAATTAATCTTATTTATTGAAAATTATTCATTATTATTGCTAATTATTTTTATTTATTACTAATTATTCATAATTATCGTGGATTATTTGTATTATTCTTATTTATAACTAATTATTCATATTAATATATTTTAATTTATTAATAATTATTCCTAATTAATGACAATTTTTCCTAATTTATCCTAATTATTGATATTTATTACTAATTATTCCTAATTATTCTAATTATAGCTAATTATTTATAATTATTACTAATTATTTCTGATTATTGTTAATTATTCCTAATTATTGATGATAATTCAAAATTATTCCTATTTATTAATAATTATTCATAACTATTGCTAATTATTAACAATTATTAGTAATTTTTAACAATGATTTCAAATTTTTAACAATAATTTCAAATTATTATCAATTATTTCTAATTATTAACAATTACTGCTAATTATTACCATTTATGGCAAATTATTAAAAATTATTGTTAATTATTAACAATTATTGCTAATTATTAACAATTATCACTAATTTCTAACAATTATTGCTAATTATTTACAATTATGGCAAATAAATCCTATATATTAATAATTATTCCTAATTATTCCTATTTATTAATAATTATTTATAATTATTTGTATTATATCATATTTTTTGTACCTTTTCTTAATTTTTTTTGTAATTGTTACTAATTATTACTAAATATTCCTAATTATTCATAATTATTCTTAATTATTAATATTTATTACTATTTATCCATATTTTTTTATTTATTACTTATTATAGTTAATAGTAAATAATTACCTATAAATATTAATAATTAATACTAATAATTTTAAATTATTAAAAAAATATGCTTACCACAAAACAATCGAAATATTATTTAATTACAACTAATTAACAATAATTAAAATAAATATAAAAAATGAAATAAATAATAAATTAACTATAATATAAACACCTTTAAATGTGATTTTCAGTTGGTGTGGAGGACTTCAAAATCCGCTTTGAAAGAAATTCGAGTTCTATAACTTTTAACTCTGAATGTGAGGTTTGAGAGAAATCAGAGAGAGAAGTTGAATGTTGGGAAGGAAAAAACGGATGGGGGTATATATAGGTTAGATCTTTTGGGACGGGAGCCCCGTCGCAAATAGTATTATTTGTGACAGGTCCCGTCACAAATAACTTATTACGGTCAGCAGTTCAATAGGTATTTGCGACGGAACCCATCGCAAATAGTTACGTGCCAACATACTATCAGCCACATGGGCATATTATCATCCGAAATAGTATTTAACATGGCCAGGTTTTTGCGAGGGGAAGTGCCTTCTGTTGTAAATACCATATCCCGTGGTTTGGTGAGTTGTGCACACCAAACCTTTTTTGACGGGAACCCTTAACCCATCGCAAATAAGTAGTTATTTGTGATGGGGGTAAGGGTTCACCTCCAAATAACCTTTTCATGGGACTATTTATGATGTGACCCTAACCCGTCGCAAAAACCATAATTTCACGTAGTGATCAGCATGTCTCATGTGACAAACTAGTGTTTTGGAACATGTCTGTGACATTATGGTAATGGTGTTGGCATGAGGCCTTGGCGGTATGGTTATGATGTCAAGCATTATGCATTTCTATATTATGAGACGAGTTATTAATAATTCATGTGAGTATTCGACTAGTAGAATATCTACATGAATGTTTAAATGAAATTATTTGATTTATTTTTTCCATATTATGCTGGTGATTATGTATAATGGGATTTTGTATCAGTTTTATACCATGCTTCAAAAGTTTGTATTTATTTATGACAACTTTCACTATATTTTCTATCCTTACGGAACATTTTAGCTCACTCCTTTCATATGATTCATTATTCCCTGGGATTCAAATAAGTAAATTTTGATTGACTAAGAAGGATATTACAAGGGATATGAGAGGTTTCAATGGGGATAATATGTTGTTTTTCATTTCATGATTTAATGTAAAACTTATGATTGTATATAGTATTTTATGCCTACTAAACTGATCAGTCCTTGAGGATTTGATCTCTTGTGATCATGCCAATAAATTAAACTGATGCACCGACTATGGGAAACTAGGGCGGGGGCGTTACACTATCAGTGCAATGGAGGCTTGGAGACTTCAAAGAATAATTTCATAGCGTGTTTGGATTCATATTCTTTAGTGCACCTATTACCCTAGATATATGGGTTTTTATTTTTCACTATTTTTTATCATTTGTTTTGGTGCGAGATTACATCCCTATAAATAAGTGTATTGTATGCATTTTACTTTTTATTTCAATTTGAAACTATAAAATCTAGTGTGTTTATGTTTTTTTTGTTCCTATGATCACCTTCAATGATCAGACTATCTTCTTTTTCAAGTGAATTTGTATTTGATGCTGAAAACCCACCATCATTAATATCAATGTTTTTGAAGTTGTTTTTTTGATGTGATATCCATGTAAACATTGAATACAAATTACATTCACCAGATTAAAGGAGGAATATTATAAGCAATTATTTCCTTTAATTTCTATGCCTTTTTTCATCCCATGTAAACTCTTTATTTTACCACTTTTCAATATCTAATTGTGAAAGAACGCATCATCATTTCCCTCCCTCAAACATGAAAACATGAAAAACTACAGTAATTTTCACCCAATATCTCTCTAATTTTAAACTTATGATCATTCCATGACCTGTATCCTAACTAATTGGAAATTCTGAAGAAAAAATTGTAGTCTTATCATAAAAAAAATAATTCAATAGTTTGGGATATCTGCATCTTCCATCTTCACATCCAAATATTTTATAATTTAAATTGTGAACGGGGTTGCACAAGAATTGATCTCTGAGCTGATGATAAAAATTTATGATAATCGGTGTATCCAAAATAAATTCTCTTTGGTACCCAATATGTTATGGACTTCATGAAAGACAGATAACCCAAGCTAGAATCCAAAGCAGTTGAGGCTTCTCTTTCGGAACATGAAGAAAATTCATGCAGAACTGAAGTGGGATTGCAAGAAAAAATCCATCATCTATCAAGGCCTTGATGAATCCAAATTCGATATAATCACATCATCAAAGTCATCAATGGATATATTTTATAATGTTATCAATGTTTTCCAAGGTACTGATAAAGTGATGCAGATATGAATCACTATGTCGTGAGTTCAAATATCTATTTAAGGAATATTCTGAACTCATTGTCGAGCATCATACTCATATAATGGATGTGGTGAACCAACTATGAAAAAATTGATAAATTTTTTTTAACTTGTAGGTATGGGAGAAAATATTTTCCAAAGGTCCCTCAAGAGAACATTACTCCTATTGTTCCCTGATACATTTTGTCTGACACTACAATCCCTTATATTGTACCCACTACTGGTACAGTTCCACTGCTACTACAATACGACTACAGTACTACTACAATGCCCAATTATATTAATCTAAAAATGAAAACTTTTTCTATTAGAAACTAGGAAATTTTAGAGGCATCATTACATGGTATATATATATATATATATTAGTTGATTGGGGGTACAATAACATTTACACACATACACACACTCCACACACATAGTCTTGAAAGACAAGCCATATCCCCCCTCCCGTGGGAAAACTCACCCAAAAAACCACTTTATTAAATAAATAATATCTCATGAAGGCCCAGGGGCCATGAATCCCATTACATTTCCCCCAAGCTGATCATATTAGCATGAAGGCCCAGTGCGGCTTCATGCCTACATCATCTTGCTTGTGTCATGCATCTTTCTTATATAACTGCATGTATGTTTCATGAATTATGACTTTGTCTCCACCTGTTTATGTCATCTTATGTGTCACTTATTGCATAAACTGTAATAGCACCTACAACCATTTGGGCATGATCCCAATACTTCTTAGATATAGAGGCCAGCGGCGGAGTACCACTCTTTCATAACACTAGACACATAAATATGAATATATATAATTATATAAATATAATTATATAATAACATTTTTAAATATATTAATTTCTCTTTAATATTATAATTATATATATATATTTAAATAATTATAAAATTATAATAAATATATATATTATAATATAATTATAAATAATAATATATTGATAAAAATATATAAAAATATATATTTATATATTTATATAATAATATATAATTATATAATTATATAATTATATAAATAATTTTTTTGAAAATGTTAAAACCATGCCATTTGATTGAAAGACAAAAAAGGACATGGAATATAGAGTCAAACATAACAAACTACCCTCATGAATAAAATTAGTTATAGAAATAATTTTTTTAAATATTGTCTCCTCCCCTACCATCCTCATCATGAATAAAATTCCAATTGATTTTCTCACAGCCACGACCATATCCTCTAGTATAAGGGCCTCTATTACAAGTTTTAACTTTTTCATAAAGGCCTTTAATTTCATTGTCATATATGTCAGATATCCAAACATATGGTTGAACCTCCACCATAATAGGGTAGTCATTAGGTATGGTAGCCTCACTACGTAAATTGAGATCCCACACATTATCTTTATGGTCTCTTACTTATTTACCATCATTAAGAGATCAATCACACGATAATCATTATAAGTAGTAACATGTGGTTTTCATAATTATTGAATAGATACTTTATAATTGGATGATAAAATGCTATTATCCATTGGGTATGATTTACTAACATATATATAATAAAAAACTATTAGGATAAAAGAGTGTATCTAAACAGCATTTGTACCGAATGTGGATAAGATCTTGACTTCCCTTCCAGACCTAGAACCATTCGATGGTAATTGATCCTCTTCCTTTTCAATGGTATTATTCTCCAAAGTCAAAGAAATATTTTATAGAGAAGAGATATGTCACAATGTATATATATATGAACTCCATAAGAATGAAAAGAAGAGCTTGAAATAATAATGGTTCCCTCATATAGTCTTCCAGAACCATCCAATAGTCCATGTTCCTTATTCATGTCCTTTGCTTTCATAGAAGATACAGTGTCCATTTATTTCATTCCCATAAACACCCATAAAGAAATGAATATATCATGTCTTATTTTTTGAACAAATTACTCTTTAATTTATGTTTCATCAATGGTTATATCATCCATTGATACCCCATCAGGCCCACCATCCACCTCTTGATGATCTCCCAATTTATCTGTAATTGTTATGTGTTCCTTCACAGGAGATACCCCCCTCACAATGTTAACTATCCTAGATATATGGGAAATCCCAACCCCATCAGTGCTCCCTTTATTTATAATATAATCCACTCTTCATGGTGATGAGAGATTTTCCATCTTTGAAGATTGAACAACTTCAGGGGTGTCCAACATCTTTGTTACCACACCTTGAAATAAAATACATGAAATAGGAAATTGATCCCTTACACCTCCTCTTCAATAGCCTTATCCCAAGTCTATTTATGTGGATCAATAGAAGAATTAGGGACTACGGGTGAAACTGGGTTTACAATGGCATGATCTTGGGTCTCCTTCCTAGGTGAAACAGGCCACCTAAGGAGTTTCTTCCACATGTCTTCTCTAGAAGCAACCCCTTTACCCTTAAAATGCCTATAATCAATCCTAGTATGACCGATTAAGGATCATAAACCACATAAAACATTTCTATAGTAACTTTCTTTTAAATTCCAAATAGTTTGATAAGATAATAATAAAGGTGATAATCTCTCACAATGCACCTCGAGGTGACTGTCATTATCCATGGTAGAATGCACTGTCTAGTCAATTTATGGAGAAATAAAATCCACTTCAAAAATTTTGAAATAATAATAACCATATCATTTTGTTTTGGTTGCTCTATCCTCTTTTATGGGGATACCCGCCATAATAGCAACGTTGAACAAGATGTGAGAATTCCCCAAAATCAAGTTCAAACCCAAATTTTTTATCCAGACCGAAGATTGAGTGTATTATAGGGAGAAGTGATGGGATTGAAAATCCAATACAAGGAAATAAATTAATCATCATTTTGGTAAAATGAATCTAAAGCCCTATGAATTTTTCTTTTTTTCCTCTCTGGTAAGGATTATGTTTTAGAAACCATTTTTGATAGGGATGCATTTCTAGTTTGAAAATTCCCAAACCATAGATTGCTTCTTCACAAAATCAACGACCCTCAAAAAGACTCTCACCAGCAGATAGGATAACTCAGCTGATGTTTGAAAATTTTTGGAGGGAATCTATTTCTTACATGTCCATGAAAATATTTTTAACTATATTTATTTATAATTAAAATTAAAATTATATTTAAATTTATATTCAAAAAATATCAAAATTATAATATATAAATATATTTATAAATATATTTATGAATTAAAAAATTGTGTTTTAAATATTTATTTATAATTTTATAAATTAGGAAAATTAAAGTATATTTGTTATATTATTAAAATTGGGTCATTATTAGTGCTTTCTAAGAACTGATAAAGATTTAGTATTATCAGTACTAACAAATCTCTAATAAAAATATCATTATGAGTGCTAGAATTCAAATAATGATAACGATATGTTTTATCAACACTTATTATTTTACTATACATAAAAATACTCTTTATCAGCACTTTTTTGAATGCCAAAATAAAAGACTTTACGGTCTTTTAAATAAAACTCGTGAAGTTTCCTCATTGCTCACGTAATTCATGATTTTATATAAGCATTCCATCACCGCCGCTCTTAATCATGCTTCTCAAAAAATTTAACCTCTCAAAATCTAAAGTATGTGATTATTTTTTCACATCTTTAATGATAATATTCTCCCAGTTAGGATTTAACACCTCACACCTCTACAACTTTATAGATCATTAGTTTCATGATGTTGGGGATTAATTCATGATTTTTTTCATCCATTAATGTGTTATCCACCATGTGTAAATATAGTTTTGGACCTTCTCGACTGAGTCCACAATGGTTTGCAGTATACTATAGGTATTGTTCGATTCTCCTTGGGGGTTTTTATATGGATATGGCTCTCTATTTAATACTTCATTCATTTATCCCCATACTCTTGCATAGTTGTTATCCTTTGGTTTTTTGGGATGTGTGGGATGAGCCATCTTTGGTTTTGTCATATTATATTACCCTTCCAACTCTGGTTAGTTTCAAGGAGTTTCATTATTAGTTTTATTCTTATATGAATGACCATAAGAAGAAAGTACTATTTTGGAAATTATTTCAACCCTTCTCTTAAATTGGGATTCTATAACCCCTATTTTTAAAAATACGTAAGTGGTTTTTAGAAAATATTATGACTATTTTTTTAATGATTATATTTATTCCACCTTGAATTTATAAACATACAATTTGTATGAAATTATTTTCGACCCAAATTCTTGAAAAAATTCGATAACAACTCATGGAGTATGTATTTGAGTTTAAATTATGTTGAGCGCACATTATTGAGGTTTTAGAATGTGGTCTTTGAAAAAAATAATTTTCCAACTCTGTATTTGAGTTTTTTAGTGCTTAAAATGATCAAAATGATTTTTTGACTTTATCATCTCTGCAATTTTTTTTGTTCAATGTGTTCATTAATTAGTATTTATATAAATGAACATCTTTTTTATTATTATAAATAATAAAATTTAAATTCATGTTTATATTAATTTATTGTTAATTTTAATATGAAAATAATTATTTTTACAAATTCAACATAATTTATTAATAATAATAACATTAAATTATTAATAACTTTGATTATGTGTTTATGAATAATTATAAATAATTTATAAATAAATTTTATTATAGATAATTTGGACTATAAATAATTTTTATTATCTTGATATAATAATTTATATAAATAAATCATAAATAATTAAATATTAATAAGTATTTTGATATAATATTTTTAAATAAATTTTTATTTCGAATTAATAGTAACATCTAATTAATGATTTTTACGTAATAGTTTTGAAATAATTTATTATTGTCTTGATTTAATAATTTCAATTTACACACATTATATAAATTATTTATAATTACTTTTTATTACCTTGAATTGATAATGTGTTTTGTGTGTATATTAATGATTTTTATTGTGTATATATTAGTAATTTTTATTTTGTTTGTATAAATAATTTTTGTTATAACTAATTATGTATATATAAAAAATATTTATTATCTGTATAGATTTTTCTTTTCAACATAATCTATAAATAATAATAAAAAACAGTTATAAATATATTTTTAAATACGTATTTAATATATTAATATATTTATATATTTATATTTATTTATAATAAATATATTTATTTATTTAAAAATAAAATTTAAAATTTAAATTTATAATTGTTTATATTTGGAATAATTTATTTTTGAAAAATTGGATTTTTAATAAGAGTTGTTTTTCATATTTCCAAAAAAAATCTTTTTTTTTCTTTTAAATTTTTTTACCACAAAAAATGGAGAGAAATAAGAATCATTTCATTTTCATTGCTAAATTTTTCATTGAAACAAAATGAATATAAAATAAAAATACAATCATTTCTCTGTTTGAACATTTTTTTTAATTTTTTAAATTTATATTAATATATTTTTCATAGTTTAAAGTATATATATTTTTGTTGTTTTAAATTGTAATGATATTTTAAAATCATGTAATTTTATCACTTTTGATCCATTACTCCCCTTATAACTTCTTTGTTTCTTTCATATTTTCCTAAAAAAATTGGATAGTGTGTGCACAAGTGATTTTAAATTTCATTGATGTACCGCTCTATTTTCCAACTTGTACTCTCACACTGTCAGCCACGATTGGTTCTACATCTCCCTTTCCATCACATTAATGTTCGCTCATTCGTAATTACTTCTGACCCTGATTGCATGGTTCTCAAAGCTGTGTACCGAAAATACCCTACACACAATCATGAAAGGCATTGAATGAAATGATAAGTAGATAGATCTATTTTAGTACAAAACTAGATATCAGACCCATGTTCTTTTATCCTACTTGTTCACATGTTCCTCCCAATCTCTCGTACCATGATTAATTATTGGTGTACTTTGTCCCTCCCTTCATGTTAATATTCACTCATTAATCATTATTTCCCACACTAATTGCATGATGTTCGTGGTTGTGCACCACAAAATAAAAACCCCCTTATCATGAATGGTGGTGACTGAATATGATAAGTATGTTGTTTTTTTCAGTTCCTGGCTTGTAATCGTATCAATTTTCTATGTATCCACCCTCTCCCATAGATTAACATTAATCAATTCTTCCCATTTTTATATAATTATCCATCCCACTCATTTGGATTAAAACCCAAATTTATATTTAAAACATGTCATTACCTATTTTATTTTTAGTGACCATTTTTATATCATATTTTAATATTTCATTATGTTTAGGTAACCATATTATAGAAATTATATTGTGCCGAATGTTGATCAAGAAAATTATAAATTTGTATAATTCTAATTTTTTATAAAAATAGTCATCATGCACTCTCTTATATAGCTAATATTGAAGAATTGTATTAATTATTATATGTTGATCACATATATGGTTGGTTCTGAGAGGGGAGTTGTCTCTCTTATGACCCGAATTAGTGAAAAGTATCGTATAATATGATCATATAATATAGAATAGATTAACGATAACCAAATTTAGTAATATATTAACAATTAATAAACCAATTTTTGCATTTAAAATACTAACCAATAATAATATTACCACACACAAATATTTTAATCAAAAAATGAACCTTTTCTATGAAATTATATTTATGTTTTATTTATTTTGTTAAATATTAATACTGCTGAGTCAAATAGGTTGGATATGTACCAAAATTGGATGGAATCCATTGGTTTGAAAAATATTATGGTGAGGTGGTGAAATAGTTCATCAATTATTAAAAAGATCATGAATATGATCCTTATCAAATCCTTAATTAGTGTTTACACTATTTTTATTAATGCATAATTGGTCCAAATTATTTTGAAGAACACTTAATCTATCATGGGAAATATAAATTTAAATGTGTTGGACTAAACATGTGGAAATATAAATGTATCTTGTGATTGGGATTATACTGTGTTTTATGTATCATCTTATATGATTAAATTTGTGGACAATAGTGAAGGTTGTGTCGATGTTTTGATTATATATGTGAATGAGGATGATGATTATTTTGATTAAATGGTAAAGATAGTTGAATATTAACTTTGTGATTGTCCAATATTTTTGGAGAAGTATAATAGTTGTGAATATATTCCAATGTATACTAGTTGAACTAAATAAACAACATTGGCAGCCATTATAAAACCTTATAATTAAAAATATAAGAATATACTATGTGATGAATGTTTTACTGAACTACATTAACCTTTGAATTATATGCTTCTAGTAGATAATTTTATTCCTTTCAAAATATATGACTATAAAAATTTCTATGTTTACTGGGTATACATTCTAAAAGAATAGATGTCTATCTAAATGATTGTATACTATTCCACAAAGACAACAAACTACTTAAAATACTCCCCATGTGTGATGCTCCTCGATAGAAGAGTGATGAATGCAATTTTAAAAATGTAATATGGTATAGTACAATCATTTTAATGATTTGGTACAAATATGAGCTTTAGGATATGACAATATAATTGAAGTGGAATTTTGATTTCAAGAAATAAATATGGGAATCTTTTTCACCTGACCGACTCCTCTAATTGAAAATATTTGATAAAATCTATCTTGAATTTGTAAATGAGATAAAAAACCTTCATATTTTTATATCTATATATGGAGTGAGTCCTTTTGGGTTTTAAAGCATCTCTCTTAGTACATTGTCATATATGTTGGAAAATTATATATTTCCCCTTTATTATGAATGAAATGATAATACATTATGTAATATTAGCATATATTAGGTCGAAAACAACTAGAAATGATATTGAGAATTATTTGGCATTATTGATTAAATACTAAAAATTATTTTGGGATTCAGGAGTTACTTTTTATGGTCATTACAAAAATTAAAATTTCATGTTAATATCCATCTTGTGCGGTATGGTAAATTAAATTCTTGATTATGTAAATATGTCACAATATATAATTTAATGGAACTAAAGGTTTACCCATTTGTGAACAAGGTACACAATAAATTTGGTTGAAACATTCCTTGAAGAATGTGTTTCTAGGATATCACATATGTCTACCATAATGAAAAAATTATCAAACATGGAAGACATCATTTTATCAGTGTTCATAATAATGTAAAACATCATATCCACTAATAGGTGATAAAATAATTGAGAAAGTAAATGAAATTTACATTTACTATGGTTAAAAATCTTATCAAAAAAATATAATAACTAACATGAAAAAATTATCATATTATTTAGAATTACCATACTAGAATTTTTGTACATCATGAATTTTCATAATATCAATCATGTGAAAAAAAATTTTGATATTGTCATTGGAAGGTTAGAAAAATGTACCTAGAAAAATGAAATATGGAATTAATGTTATGATGGACATGACTGACATGATATTACATGATGTGTGGGATCTGATGAAAGGTGAAAATGGTTTTTTCTTCAACTCATTGTATGCACTCTTTCTAGGAAAGAGAGATATAATTTTGGAATATTCTATAATGATGTAAATAATCTAGAGGGGTATTCATAAAATATCCCAAATATAGTGTCAGTGGCTGATTTAATGTTAATGGGTATTAAATAACATGACATTCATGTTTTGATGAAAACTATTATGGATATAGCATCATGTTTCATTTTTTTTTCTAGAATTTATAACATATCATAACCAAGCTCTATTTCTTTTCCATTGATATATGCCAAAAAAGTTATAGGCCTAAAACATTTCCAACTATTGAAATCAAAATTTCTATCATATTATGTGAATTAGTGATGTTATTCCCACCATCATTAGTTTTTATGACGTTTCACATGATGGTTCACAAGTAACTGATATTTGACTAGATAGTCATATAAATTATATAAGGATTACCCCCTTTGAATTGTATATAATGAATTTTAATGGGTATATCCAAAATTGAATTTTTCCAGATGGTTGTATTGCAGAGTTTCACTTGTAGCTAAATAATTTCATTTATCTAGTTCCTTGAAAATATACCCAAATGATACGAAAAATTTCATACTTTGGTATCAGAAATCACATATCGGGTTGGATTATACAATATTCAATGTGCTGTCTTTTAAATTAATGTGGGTTGATTGAATAACTGATATTAAAATAGATGAATTGTAATATGTGAAAGTATATTTCATTAAGGGTGCAATGTAAAAATCATATATAGTGGAATCCTATATTTCACAACTATTTTATATTATAGATCCTACAAACAAAAAGTTTCTAATTATTCTATTATTCACCATTAACACTGATGCTTCAGTTTTCAATTCTACCATGGATGACCGTTTTAATGGTATATCCTAATCATTTCATAGTGCACCGATTGTATACTGGGTCATGAATGTCAATGTTGACAGTACTGAAAGGTTTTGGATGCACGATAGAGGGATCAAATCCCTTCAATATTTCAAAAAAGGTGTGTCAAATAATGTGGTTATATATTTTTTGTAATATAAAATTTGTAACCTAATATTATTATCAGTTCACTAATTAAGGTACATAATTTAAATTAAATTCTCAACCACTTATATAGATATGACTTCTACACATGCTAATTCTCTTAATCCTGTGGAACAACAAGTTTCTCAATATAATGGTTGTAGCAATGTATAGGAACAAAAACCTTTTGTACATGTTGACACTACCAATCAAGAGGAATAAAATTCTGATTTTATTGAACCCAAGGAAATGGTTGGTAGTAAACTACCTATGTTCTATAAAAAAAGAGAGTCATAGCGTGATGGTGTTAATAAAAATTAATTTTATGGGAATCCTAGGCATCAAATTAATGGTTGAATGTAACGCAGGTGACTATACTATTAACCCCTACAAGGACATGTTCAGTAGTTACATTGGTCTCGAAACTTGCATGTTCATGCCTATTGATGTATATTCATGGGAAAATGTTGTGTTCACAATTATGATACTAATGTGGGAAGTGATTAAGTGAAAATATGTTATTCATTTTTCATTTAACTACAAATAAAATAATTAAATAATGAATTACTCTATGTTATCACATGTAGAGTAAATTTATAGTTCATTACTTTTAAATGAAAATTTTATTAATTCTCATTGGTAAGTCACAGAGAGGCATTCAAATAAATTTTTCGAAGTTTCACCTAAATGATTCTAATGTGAAAATAAACCTGAACCCACAAGAGATGTTTTCACACCTCATAAACCATCAAATGTCAGATTCATTTATTGGTCCTCACGATGAGACAACATTTTAGGTGAATTGTGACTGGTAATTATTTTTACCATCTGTGTTTTAATTACAGTTATTAGGAATTGTAAATTTATGAAACAAAAAATGAGTGATGAAAATTAGAAATGGGCATGAAAACAATTGTATGCATAACATAATGTAAGGATGTAGTATGGTTCACTAGAAAAAAATGTTATTCATTTAAAATCTACCATAATAGATTTATGTGACCTAAAACAACAACATAATTATGTTCTTATATGTATATTTATTGATAAATCCAAATTTAAATACAATTCTATATTATGTAATGTTCCATGAAAGGATAAGTGTGTAAATATTTAAGTGATATTAAAATATAAAAACACATTAATATATAGGAAGCATGTCTAAGTATCAAAAAATTAGAAAATATATTTAAATCTGTATGATATAAAAGTGATTACTTATTTTTCATATATTGTTTATCATAGTTAGACAAAAAATTCATCATCAGTTGTACTTGTTGAACAAATACATTCAATTGATTGATGTAGCTAGAAAAATATGGATGTATTAGAGGTGTGGATTTTAGGGTGTCACCCTAAACATATTTTGAGGAAAGAAATGATCTGGGGGATATAGATAATAAAATGGAAGACTATAAATCATTATTATATTCTAAAGAAGAAAAATTTAATTGGATGTCAGAGTTGTAAGAAAAGGATGTTGGAATGAATCAATGTGAAGAAAAAACATAATAACAACCTGTATGTTAATGCCCCCCCCCACCCAAACCCAACACATAAATTTGAGGAAATTTATTCTCATCATATGAATGTATTAGAATAGGTAATTGGTATTTTCTTAATTGTATCTCTTAAATTTGAATCTAGAAGACATTGATACATTTCCTATACTGATATTCTATAGGGTGAAAATAATTATGATTTATATGCTTCAACAAAGACCCATTTACCTTTTCCATGGGGTACCATGGATAATACCCATGTAGATATTATATACTATAGAAAACTACAAATAAGTCATGTTAGAGTGGTGAATATCATTGATGATGATTTGAGTACTGAGCTACTTATTCAACTTCATGATGCAGATAGTTGTACGGTCGATGAATCAATTGGAACATTAATATAATAGTCATTATATCTTGTAAAAAACATATTTGAAAAGGAGGTATCAATTTATAATTAATTATTCTTTCATAAAACATTCAAAATTAATGAAAAAGGATTAACCTTATGAATATTTTCAATGATGGAAAAAGGGAAAGGGTTAAATCGAAGGTCGAATCCAAATTATCTAAAAGATCAACCAAACAATCGAAATGACCTTGATAATGTACATTTACCCCCACCCGTTAAACATCCCCATTTACTAACACTAAATGTAAATGAAGATAAAACATTAAAAAATGGTTTCATAACCGTAGTTGATTTTGATGAATAGAAGTATGGAGAGGCCATTATAGACTATATCAGTCTTGATAATATAAACGAAATCCTCTCACCTTATTTTCTATGAGACTCAAATGTAAATTTTTTAATGAGGTTTATTTAAATGATTTTTTACTCCAATGGTTTATCTACTATGTTAATTATGACTAAATACTATTCAATTTTTTCAGGCATATATATAAGTACTGTTGAATGGAAGACCATGGGAATAGAAATTTCTACTCATTAGTCCTAAAATCACTTCGATACAAAAATTCAAATTGTACCAAATAAAAATTTATGTAATAGTTGTGAAAATGACATAATATTTGAAAGAAAACATACAGATGACAAAATGATTTTTATACTCACAATAAAGGGGTAAAACAACAGGATTTAGTCATATCAAATATATTTTCATTATTTTCATTATTTATTTATTTAAGAATCATTGGATACTCATTTAAGTCAATTTTCATACCCTCAATAATATTTTCAAGATTCAAAACATGGATACCCAAAAACTAGAAACATATGATTATGTTTATCAATTTATAATACACTACAAGAATACTTTTACAAATAAACGACATATCATACATTTTTATTATGTTTCAGTGATTTTTTATTATAGGTTGATGCTTAAATAACCACAATATTATCGAATGTGGATGGTCAATGAATACATGAAACCAATAAAAATTTACAAGTGGATAATTATTACCATATACATAATAAAATTTCACAATCAGAACATATATCAATGCAAATTAAATATTTATCATAATGTTTCTATAGGGTATAAAAAACCCAAAGAAATTTTTGTGGTTATTATTTTTTAAAATTTATGATAGATATCAAATTCCATAAAAAATATAGAAACCAAGATGAGATATTAATTAATATAATTACAGTTTTATTTAAATTATTTATTAATCCTTTGTTTATTTTTATTTATTAATAATACTAGGACATTTGATAGTTCTCATATTCACAGGTGGAAATATATATATTTTATTGAAAATAATTATAGGGAAGCATACCTAGTATGAGAATGTATACATACATCATGAAGTAGCAACTACCATCTACCTATTTAGTTGATTTTCCTACCATCTTATCAGCTTTTTCAGTTTATTTCCATATATTTTATATTTGATACATTAAAAAAATGATCAATGAGTCATTTTCAACATGTCGGACTCAACCAGAGATCAATCTAATACATGGTGTTTCTTGTATGAACAAAAGATCATGATTTCATTTTAAAATTTGCATTATATTTGAAAACCCTTTTCACGTAATTAGAACAAATAAAACACATTAAGGGTGTTTTGTAATTTAAAATAATGATCCATAATACATTTGTGACATATACGAATATGCCACACCTCATTCGGATACACTCTGTGCTCAGTATGACTCAAAGTTTCTGTTGTCTTCTTAATATTGAATTTTTTGTTCAAAATAGGTGTCACTCACTAAAACCTAACAAAACAAAATCACATTTTCAGAATAATTTATTAAAACAATTCATAAGTAATTTGAGATAATTAGGTACCATTCTCACATCAAACTGACACATGATGTTACTAGGGAGACTCAAGGTACTTGTACTGGCAGAAAATTGATGTACCAAGGTAATGACATGGGTAACGTCCCGTTGAACTCCTTCCCAAAATTCAATGAGTGACAACTCATTCATAAATTATTATAAATATTGACACTTGAAACCATAAATATGATTCCTTAGAAATGTTGACTTTTTCTCCCTTTATTGAGCACTGTGAGTGAAAATGGTGGAGCTATTGGAGGTCTTCTGGTTGGATGTTTATAGGAAACATGAGAGTAGAATATTGTTATCTCATGTTGAGTATAAGGTGTTATTATTGTTGATGATGAAAGAAGGAGGCATGGGATGAGGAACTTTGGTGAACATGAAGATGTTGCTTCCTTGTGGGATCACCCTAGAACATAGAGAAAATTTTGGGATGGAGAGAATGGGAAGTTCATGATAATATGAGTGGGTGAATTATGTATAATCGAACAGTTGGGAGAATAAATAGAGTCATTTTTGTATGATTATAGTGGGCACTAGAAGAGTGGGATCGTAATTGGAATTGAAATTCTTACACCTTCTCTCAGTGTGATTAATCATGGATTGGGTGGGTTGGAATTGTGGTGATGTTGTAAATGTAGAGCCATACTATGTGGAAATTATTGGATGAATAAACATTTTGTTCACTGGAAGGAATCGTATTCTGTTACAATGTATTCTTTGAGATTTCAGAGAAGGGATTCTTGGACTGTTTAACTTTGGATGTTTGGGCCCCACCTACGACACAAGATCTATAGAATTATATTTAGCCATGTTTTTAATCATTTGTTTTGGTGTGGTATTGTATCCCAATAAATATTTTTGTGGTATTCAATTTACATTTCATTCAATGTTGAAACTATAAAATTCAATGTGTTTAATTTCCTTTTTTTTGTGATCACCTCCACTGATCTGACTATTTTCTTCAACCAGTCAATTTGTATTCTTTTCTAAAATATCCAACATCAAAAATATCAGTGGTTTTGAAGGTGTTTTTTGATGTGTGGTCCATGGAAACTATAAAAACATATTAGTTTCACAATATGGAAGTTGGAATATGAAAAATTGTTAGTTTGTGTCTTTCCTTTGACCTTTTTTATACCATCCATTTTTTTCCATTTACCAAATGTCAATCTCCAACTATCAATGAAGGAATAACCTTTTCCCTATCCTAAAGTGGTTTGGAAACATTAAATATTTCCACTCATTTTACCTCAAATATCTCTCTAATTTTTTCATCTCAACATCAGTCAAACAAATTTTTTCCACTCTTTATCTTTCACTACAACTTAATTTGGCACAATATTATAAAAAATCATTTTTGGGTGTTTGTCATCTTCCATAAATATATCATTTTTCGTGAACCCCCACATTCTTTTATCATTCCTCTTGCCTCCACAACCCTCTTTCCCTCTAACATAAAAAATTGGAACACCATGTTCTAGAAAATTTAAGGAATGCCTCACAAAATATTGAATAAAATATAACATCATAATAATTTATGATATGTTTATATTTCATATAAATTAAATCTATTCTTCAGCTCATGATTCTCGTAAGTGGGTATGAATAGGACTAAAAAAATTATTAAAATTATAATTTTTATACATTTATATAATAAATTAAATGCTCTTTAATTGATTTTAAATAAAATAAGAACCATTTAAAATTAAAATTTATTTTTTCTAAAAAAATCGTATTTTTCTAAATTATGGTATTATCACGCTTTGAGAGCATAATTTAAATTAATTTTTAGAAATTTTAAAACATTTATATTATAAATTGAATTTAATTATTTAAAATGACAAATATATATTAACAATGAGTTTATATTTTGGATATTTCAAAAATTATTTTTTTTCATTGATTAGTGAAAAATACATATTTTTATAAAATTTTCATATCTTTTTTCTTAAAATAATTAATATAAAAATATCAAAATTATTTTATATTTATATAAATAGTAAATTATTATTTAGTTATATTAAATTATATTAATTAAATTGAAAACATATTTATATTGAATTTTAGTATATGTTTTTTGTTAGGCTTAAAAACAAGTTTTTTATGAAATTTGTTCAATTGTGTGTAATGTTTTTACATTATAATTAATTAAAATAAATAATAATGATATTTAATTTAAATGAAATTTATAGTTTATATATCTATAAATATTCATTTATATTCATTTAATTATTATAACTTATCATATAGATAAAATTAGATCATCTTCTCATTTAAAATGCATTTCTTGAAAATCATAATTTTTATACGTCTACCGGTTTAATATTATATTAAATTATACGACTTATAATATTAGTATTTAGAAAATTTTATTCCATATTTGGAATAAGCATAATTTATTATATCAAATATAGTCAAATGAATTAATTTCCACAACATATACTAATAATAGTGAATATTATTCATCAAGGTTAAGGTGAAAACTAGTTTACTAGGGGTTAAATTAAACATATCAGTGTTAAAATGGCCTAAAACTTATCTAATTCTTATTTTATAGTCATATATATACTTTATATCTTCTAATTTTTAAAAATGGTTCATTTTGGTTTCTTTTACAATTAGAATAATGTTGGTGGAATTCATTATTTTTCAGAATTCCAGCTGTGTCCTCTCCCCTATTTATAAAAAGACACACCTCACCAATTATATACAGACATGAAAACCCTATTAGTTAAAAAATACTTTCCCAAATCACTACACAGCATATCTGCCATAATCGTAGAATCCTTTTTTAGATCAGATACACAACCTATAAAACCATTCAATATAAATAAAAAAATCTTTTTGAAGAAGATGTAACATCCTTAGCTAGACGTATTATTTTTTTCTTCTTACACATCCTTAAAATATTAATTTACTACAATAATAATAAAACCACAATATTTTTCATATATTAAGTTAATTTTATGTTAAGATATTGACATATAACCATCTCCTCCTCTCTCAAATAGGATATGAAACCATTTATTCTACAAATAGAGGCATACTGCATTGTGGACCATAGTTCTTTTTTCATCACCGATTCTTATGGCTAGACATACTGATTTATATGATTTTGATAAACTATTTTTATGATATAATTATACTTATATAATTATAATATCACCTATACCTTCTTACATTCTATTCTAGGGAGAATATGCTAACATGGCTCATGTGTTCGGTGATCTATTGCCTTGCGAAAAAATGGAAATAATTTTTACACTCATGAGGCATCATTTATGGGATTATTGAGTAAAAAAAGTTTGTAATAGGAATGTTTTCACCATGTTATATTGTCTATGTAGTTATCCATTAATCATTTTAATGTCACAGAATATTTTTTAACATTTACTATGATTCCATGATATTACAATACAAGACATTTATTCTATACAAATGGGCCTATACCCATGGTTATGGAAAAACCATTGGGATATGTTTCTTAATAAAACCCTATAAAAAAGGTTTTGGAAAACTCATGGTTATAAGTAACTTTATCGAACTCTATTTCCATGAACCGTGTCTATAGGTGTCTCACATAAACCCTATACCCTGGGTTTTGGAAACACTGTGGGCATAGGTGACTCCCACAAACCCCATACTCATTTTTTGGGACAAATATTTGGAATTGGTGCCTTACCCAAACCCTATACCCATTAATTTACCAAACCCGCGGACATAGCTTCCTCAAACAAAGCCTATCATGTTTTTTTTTCAAAATGGTGGATATAGGTTCCCTCTATACAAACTATTTCGAAATAACCATTGGTATATGTTCCTTAAACAAAAAATATTCCAACTATTTTGGAAAACATTTGGCATTTGTCCAAAAAATCTGGGGGCTATACCAATAGTCATTAGTCTTTCTTCCATAATGATCAAAAAATTATGGGTTAGGTATTTTTGGTGGTGATGTAGAAAAATTTAATCCAGACTATCTGCATTTTATTTGAAGAATAAAATTGTTGTACACTGGAAGGCACCATTAAATGGTACAATTAATCCATAAAGACATCAATTAAAGCTTTATTGACCTTTTTAGATTTGGATCATTAGGTTAGACTTACTATACCAGATCTCTAGATCTTTTATCTATTTTTTCATCTTTTGTTTTGTTGTGGAATTTTATCCCTATAAATAAATTTATGTAATGCATTTTCCTTTTCATTTCAAGTAGAAAAAACAAAACACAATGTGTTTAAATTTCCTTTTTGTTGCTTTGATCTCCTCCAATGGTCATATTATCTACATACACATGTTTGTTTTTTATTTTCTACTAAAAAACCACCTTCAAAAATATCAAAGGGTTTGAAGGTGTTTTCCTGATGTGCAATCAATTGAAACTCTAAAGACAAATTTCTTCCACTAAATTGAAGGAGGAATAAGATGCATAGTTTGATTTTTTGATTCCTTCCCCATTATTCATCTCATCCATTTTTTTCCTTTTACCACTTTTCAATATTCAATTTAAACTAAAGATTCATGTTTTCCCTCTCCCAAATTAGATTGAAAACATTTAAAAACAATACCCTTTTTTCTTCAAACCTCTCCCCAATTTTTTCACTCATAATCACACGACCACCATTTTTACCCTAAACAAATTTCACTATATCATCATTTTTCATATTATTAGAAAATAATTTTTTGGGTGTTTTTCATCTTCCACACCTGTCTCATTTTATCACACCCCAATAATTTTCCTGATGTCACTTATATCTTCACACCACTATTCCATATTAAAGAAAAAACATGGGAAGCATTTGTAAATAATGAATGGATACTCAAATATAAAAACACAACAACTATATTGGAAGAATGTATGAGTATCAGATAAAAAATTTCTTTATTTCAGTATTATATAATATTTATTACTCATTTTACATTTATTTTTATCGAACTTAGACACAAAAATTATCATGAAATATTCCCAATGAACAACTAATATTAGTGGTGTTAAAATATCTAGAACCTTATCGTCTCATTAGAGGTTCTATTTTTGGTGTTTTTCCCCAAACATGTTTTGAGAAAAGACATTAACTGGGTGATAAAGATATGAAATTGGAAGAGTTGAAGGAATAATTATCTGATCTAGAAGAAAAAATCAATTGTAAGTCAGAGTTGTTAAAACATTTTGTGGGAAGTAATAAACTATAATAAAACACATAATAACAAACACATCATAGTAATCCCCAACCCCATGCCCACAATATTTGAGGAAAGGAATTCCTCTGGTTTCGATTCATTAAATGTGTAAAAAAATATTTTAATAATTATTCTGATTAAATATGATTCAAGAATACACTGATACCGTTCATATACTGATATTATGGAGGGTAAAAATTTATTTCTTTCATATCAATCAACACCCACCCATTTCTTTTACGATTGGGGTACCATGAACAATATCCAAGGATATATTCTACACAACAGACAACTTCCAATTGTTAAAGTAAAAGAGGTGATTAACATAGATTATGAGATTAATGGTAACCTACATGTTAAATATGATGATTCATATATTCAAAGAACTTGGATAACTGTTGGAACATTAATATCATGTTCATTTGATCTTGTAAAAAAACTTGTCGACAAGAAGACAATCATTTCCAATTTTGTTTCTAGAAAAAAGTTTAACTGTTAAGGAAAAATTTTCTAAATCAATGATTTTTCATAAATATAGACAAAGGGAATGTGTAAAAATGGATCTTCGAATAAATATTATCTAAGGGATCATCCAACCAATTGAAATGATCATCACAATATACCTTTACCCCAACAATTAAACATCCATATTTACTAATATTATTGGTTACTACATATAAAAAGTTAGAAAATGGTACTATGACCATAGTTTATTTTTAAGATTAGATATATATAGGGGAAATTATATAATATATTAGTCTTGATAATCTAAATGAAATACTCTTGCATTATTATATAGGAGGCTCAATTATATATGTATACATGAGGTGTGTTTTCTTGATTTGTCTATCTAATAACTGGTCTACTATGTTAATTATTATTGAATACTATTTATATATTTTTTCATGAAAATATATGAATAATATTTGATTGGATAACAATATGATAATTAATTTGGAATTATTATTAGTCACATCACTTCTATAAAAAAATTTCTTCAGTGCTGCTTTTTGCTTTGCTGGACTCCATTATTGTTCTGGTTCAGGGAAAACTATGTAATGATAAACTAGACTGTGGATGCGACACTTGGGTAATATAAATAGAGCTCTCATTCACTTGGGTTTATGACCCATGGTACTATCACAAGATGATACAAGATTTTCAAAGGTAATAACATTTGGAACCACGTAATAAATGGATTCCCAAAATTCCCTGAGTGAAAACTATTTGATAATGTAATATACAGAATGATACATGTAAACCTTAAGTAAGTTCCATAAAAAATATAGACATTTATCCATTCATATAGAACTGGGAGTTAAAATGGTGGAACTGTTGGAGGAATTTTAATTTGATATCATTGATATACTTGAGACCATCATTTTTTCTTCTCATGTTGAGTACGAGTTGGCCATATTTGTGATGCTGAATGAGTGGGTCCAAGGATGGGGAACGTTGGTGAAACCAAAGATGACACATCCTAGTAGGAGAACCCAATAACACATGGAATAATTATGGTTGAAGAGTAGGGGGAGTATGATGATACTAGTCGGTATGTTCTATAATGTTAGTGGGTTTAGAAGAGAAATAGAGTTCTGCTTGAACGTGTATGGTGGGAACAGAATGATAGGGATCACCATCAGTTTTTCAATCATTAAGAATTCTCTAAAGTGATTAATCAAGGATTGGGTAGGTCAGGTGCATGTTGATGTAGAAAATTTCAAGCCAAACTATTTGTAAATGTTTTGAAAAATAAGCATGTTGTTTGTGGGGAGGCACTATCATCTTTTACAATGGATGCCTGGCGACTTAAAAGAAGGGATGCTTGCCCAATATGGCTTCAAATTCTCAGGTGCATCCCTCTACACCAGATCCCTAGATTTTTTTATCTATGTTTCTTCAACCTTTGTTTTTGTGGGTTATTGTATCCCTATAAAAAAAATTTTGGTATGCGTTGTACATTCCATTCCACTTTGAAACAATAAAATTGATTTTTTTACGTTGTCTTTTTTCTTACGATCACCTTCAATAATAGTACTATATTCTTCTTCATGTGTGCTTTTATTTACTTCTAAAAAATCACCTTTAGTAATATCAGAGGTTTTGATAGTGTTTTTTTATGTGAAATTTATGGAAACTATGAAGTTAGAATAGTTTCACAATATAGATGGAGGAATAAAATGAAAATTTAGATTTTTTATTTCCTCCACCTTTTTTTCATCCCATGAAATGTTTTTTTAACACTTTAAATCTCAAATTTTCAAAGAAGGTGTCACTTTTCCCTCTCCCAAAGTGGTGTAAACACATTAAAAAACTATACTCATTTTATGAACAATATCCCTCAAATTGTTTCACTCATTGTCACATGAACACTTTTTTCCCCTCAATATCTATCAGTAAACCATCATTTGGAAAATTATTACAAAAAAATCCTTTTTGGATGTTTATCTTCTTCTAGAACTCTCACATTTTTTTTCATACCCCCCATAATATTCTTATTGTCCCCCTCGTCTCCAAACCCCTTTTTCTTATGAATGATAAAAATATGGGAAGCAGATATAAATAAAAAGGTATACTGATATATGAAAATAAAACACAAATATCTGAAGCATGTGTAAGTATCACATAATAAATAAAATATTTTCCTCAATATTACTTAAAAACTATTACACATTATACTATACATTTAATTTTAATTAGATACAAATTTCAACATCATCCATACGTGAGGAACAACTAATGTATGTTGTCTGAAAGCAGCTAAAATTGAATGGTCGCATTAGAGGTGTGGGAATAGGGGTTTCACCCCCAATATATTTTAAGAAATGAAATGAATATGGATATAATGATAATAAAATGGAAGATTTTCATCCATTATTATCATCTCTATAAGAAAATTTAAATTGGATATCAGAGTTGTTTAAAATGTTATGGAAGAATTCAACGAGAAGAAACAACACATGAACTGCCACTATATGAAGATCCCACAACCCTCCCCCACTATCTTTGAGGAAAACCATTCTAATTATAGAGATGTATTAGAAGATTTAATCAATATTTTTATAATTGTGTCTCTTAAATGTGAATCATGAAAACACTAAAACGTTTTATGTTATGATTTTCTAGAGGTTGAAAATGTATGTCATTTATATAAATCAGCATCCACCCATTTCCTTAATGATTGGGGTACCATTCACAATATCCAATTAGATATTAAAAAATATATAAAACATATAATAGGTCATGTGAGCGTAGTGATGAACATAGCTTAACAGCTGAGTTCCATGATACAAGTTCCACCTGATAATGCATATATTCATAAAGTTGAGAAATATATTGGATCATTCATATCATATACATTTTATCTTGTAAAAAAAATTTCAAAAACATGTTATTAATTTCCAATTTATTTTTTAGGTAAAAAAATATTACAATTAATGAAAAAACATCTAAATCAATGAATGTTATTATAAATGGACAAATATAAAGAGGTAAAATAGACAGTCTAATAAAAATGATCTACAGGATCAACCAACCAATAGAAATGATCATCACACGGTATTTTATGCCACTAGTTAAATATCCACATTTACAACCATTAATAGTTAATGTAGATATAATGTTTAAAAATAGTGGTATGAACATAGTTGATTTTAATGAATCGATGTATAGTGGGGCCATTATAAAATAAAATTGTCTTCTGAATATAAGTGAAATCTCTTATCATGAATGGATATGAGACCTAGTAGTAAATGCATACATGAGGTGTGTTTTGATTATTTTTTAGTCCAATGCATGATATTCTTTGTTAATTATTATAATAATGGTACCTATAACCTTTAAGTTGATGCCATGAAGAAGATAACATTTTCTTCATTCGTAGAGAGCTGATAGTGGAAATGGGGGAACTATTGGAGGTCTACTAGTTGGATGTTCATGGTATACGTGAGGCCAACATATTTTCATCTCATATTGAGTATAATGTGGCCTTTATGGTGATGCTAAAATGGGGATTCCTGGAATAGAGAACCTTGATGATTTTGAAGATGTCACTTTCTAGTGGGAGCACCCATGTATACCAGGAATATTTGGGGATGTAGGAAATGGAAATTCTATTAGGTTGACTCAGTAACATTTGTGGGGTAGGGGAAAATAGTGTTTTTTTTCGAATGAGTATTATGTGTACTAGAATAGTGGGATCATCATTTGAGGTCCAATAGTTATGCCTTCTCTGAATGTGATCAAACAAGGATTTGGAAGGTTGTCTATATGTGGATGTAGAAAATGTTTAACCAAACCACATGGAAATTGTTTGAAGAATAAAAATTTCATTCACTGTATGGAACCATCTTCTAGTACAATGGATTCTTAACTACATTAGATAATGGATTTTTGGCCAGTTTGGATTTGGATTCTTGGGTGACACCTACTATACTAGATCTTTAGATATTTATTTCTCTAGTTTTTTCATCTATTTTGGTGTGGGATTATATCAATATAAATACGTTTATGGTATGTGTTGTACATTTCATTCCATGATGAAACAATCAGTGTGTGGTATCTTCCACCTTATAATTATAATTACTTACATACATATATATATTAATAATTATAAAATTTTAATAAATATATGTATTATATTTATAATTATATATATTAATATTTTATTTAATATATATAAATATATTCATTTATACAATTATATAAATATATATAATAATATATATTTTTTTAAAAATGTAAGAAAAAACAACTTTTTCTAAAGAAAAAAATATAAGAGAGAGTGGATAGAGTCAAACATAAAAATATCCCTCGTTAAGAATGATAGTCACAAACAAAGTGTTATCTAAATAAAAACTCTAATCCTATCATCCTTGTCATTAATAACATTCCAATTGATTCATCCATTCGTATGACTGTGAAATCTGGGATATCTGCATCTCCTCCATGTTTTCACATTTTTCAGGAATCATTTAATGACACTATCTTATCGTTAATATGTCTTAACATATGGTTGACTCTAAAACATCATAGAGGGGATATATAAAGTATTGTAGGAACATTTTCATTTTTAGGGTTTTCACTTTATCTTTTTAGAATCCACCTTATTGATATTTGTTAATAGATCTTGTAATCTATAAAATTTATGAGTAGTCACATATGGATTGATTAATGATTCATGTGATACATGAGATATTTATTCTAAGACAGATGCATTAATTGGGGAAGAGGGGATGGATTCTCAAGAATAAAAATCTATTGGAATAGGCAATTGTATCTACCCATCATTGGTACTTAATGACGATGAGATAATTTCTTCCCTTCTAGTCCCATAACACTTTAGGGGTAATAGAACCTATTACATTCCGACTTTCTTATTCAATGAAGTCCATGAAATATTTTCAAGATATTAGTTAGGTCCCAATGTATTACCATGCACCCTAGAATCTTGAAAAATATAGTAGTATATAATAACGGTCCAATCAGATATACCTCTAAAACCTGTCTGAGGGTGATGATTCTCATTCATTTTTATAGTTACTACTACAATAAATGATAATCTTTAATTGACAAAATGAACATTCAGGGATATGTGGGAATCCAGTCATGTAAACACAAGATGACACAACCTGATATGTAATAGACTAATCATTCATGTCAATATCTTTAACAATAGTTTCAGTGTAAATTTTATTCATTCCCATGTACACCATTGATTCAAAAAGCTGTTCCAATCTTATTTATTGAAAACATATCTCTAGAATTGCTGTTTCATTAATGGTTTGATCATCCATTGATACTCTATCTATTCCACCTTCCACCTTTTGAGGGTATCCCATTTCATCTATTGTGGTTTGAGTTCCTACACATGATCACACACCATGACATTATAAAATATCCCAGAGATATGAGAAATCCCCAATCCATTAGTACTATGATACTAAATGAGAACATCCACACTATCTAGTTATATTTGAGTTTCTTCATAGGATAACTATGGATAAAGGGTGTAATAGAGTTTAAAATAGTATGAGCTCAGGCATCCTTCCATGGTGATCCAGTCTACCTGTAGAGATTCTTCCCCTTGTCTTCTCCAAAAGTAACACATTTACCCTTCAATTTTAAATAATAATTCATAGCATGACATATTAAGGGGTAGAAATGACATACAATCCCTATTGTAACATTATTCCATATACCTGATTATTTTATAAGATAAAAAATGATGTAATTTCTCATAATGAACCAAGAGGTGATTGTAATCATCCAAGGTAGAATGAAAACATGATCAATTAAGTTGGAATTGATATCCACATCAACAATTATGAGATAATAAAAACCAATCACCCAATTATTGTTGCTTTATCAATTTTTATGGGGATATTCATAGTGGATGAAACATTTAATGAGATGCGAGGATACAAAAAAATCTAGTTCAAGCCATGATTTTTATCCAGACCTGAGTTGTATTTTTTTATTGGGAGGGTATTGAAACAAAAATACCATTACTAGATATATATTAAACCTAGTTCCATGGAGATAGATCTGAAGCCCCATGTGCACCTCATCTTTTCCTCTGAAACAATGATGGTGTGGAAGAATCCTTTCCCGAATGGGATGTAATTATAGTCTGAAAAGCCCTATACCATAGAAATATTCTTCAAAAAATCATTACATATCAATGAACTCTCAACAATTTTCATTATAATTTAACCGATGATCAGATTTTTTAAATTATTAAGTTGACCCACAATCTCTTCTTGAGTGGCTTCAACATGAGTTGTAGAACTATTACCAAAAATATGCTTAGGTGTAGCACCATTCACTGATGAAAAATAGACTAAAATTCCTTCGTTCTTGGTATTAATTTTTTTTAAATATATATTTTTTCAATTATATTTATAAATAAATATATTTATCTATATATATAATTATAAAATTAAAATAAATATATTTAAATAAAAAATATGATTATTTTTATTTATATTTACATATACATATTTTAAATTCATTAAATATTTATTTATAATTAAAATTTTTTAAAATTTTTTATTTTCTTTTTTACATTATTAAAATTCTGTATTTTTCGGCATATTTTTAACACTGATAATGATTTAGTTTTATGTGCACTAATATATCTGATCATTATATGTGATAAAATTTTAGAACAGATGAAGATACTTTTTATTATCAATTTTTATTTTAAGTCTTATAAAACTAATATTTATCAGTAGTTTATTTAGAAAAGTGATAAAATCGTTACCCAATATTTTGCATAGAACCATAGAAGATTCCTCCTCACTCACATCGTTCAAGATTTCATGGAATCAAACCCTCACCACCACTCTTCATCCAAATTATCATCTAAATTACTCCTCTCAAGATCTATGGTATGTGATTATCTATTCTCTGCTAAAATCATGGACTTATTCCATAAATGTATTTTCCCTAACAATCATCTATCATGTTATAGATCATCAGTTTTTTTATATTGGTGCTTCGTTCGTGAGAGTTTATTTTCCCATTCTATTTTTCGAAAAATGATTAACTCTATTTTTTTCCCTTCTTGACTGAGTTCACGATTGATCGGGGTGTATTGTAGGCATGGTTTGATTCTCCTTTTTTATTATCTATGTACAAATCTCCCTATTGAATCTGTTATATAATTCTCCCTCTACTCTTGTGTGGTGTCTCGTTTTAGTATTCTTTGGATATATTGGGTAAGCCATTGTTTTTGTTTTCAAATTACATTATCCTCTAAATTCTAGTGGGTTTCAAATAGTTTATTTTTTAATATTATTCCTATATGAATTTAAATGTCAATAAAATATTGTTTTGAAAATGGTTTTAACCCTTTTCTTGAAATGGCATTCCATAACATGTGTTTTTTAAAATGGCTATGTGGTTTTTAGAAAAGTCAATGATTGTTTTTTTATTTTGTTTCCTGATGCCATCAGGAATTTTAAAATGTACCTTTTCTATCATTATTTTTTTAATTGTTTTTTTTAAATCCCTTAAGATATCATAAACTACATATTTGGGATTTAATGACATATAGATCAATAGGCTAAGGTTATTAAATTTGTTATTTTCCCAAACTGATTTTCAACTCGAGTCACTAAGTGTATTGAAGTGTTTAAAATGATTGACATGGTTTTTTTATAATATCTAATAGGAATATTTTATACAATAGTTTTTTAAACTAATATTTATATAAATGATCATCATTGTGATTATTAAAAAAAACAAAAATAATTTTAAATTTCATATATATATTCTGTTAAATGTAATTTTTAAATTATAATTTTTATAACCTCAAAATAATTTTTAAATAATAATAAAGAAACATTATTAATAAGTTTTATTACCTGTCTATAAATAATTCTAAATAATTTATAAATAATCTTCATTAATGATAATTTTCATTATAAAGAATTTTTATTATCTTGAATTTATAATTTATATAGATAATTTATAAATAATTATTAATTTATATTTATATTGAATTTATATTTTTGAATAAATGTTTAATTTTAATTAATAATTTTTTAAGTAATCATTTTATATTTATCGTTTTTTGAATTAATAATTATGATTTAAAATTATTTATTATCATTTATTAATAATTTTGACTTGATATATTATATGAATAGTTTAGGAATAAAAAATATTTATTTGTATTAAAAATTTTGGTTATGTGTATGTAAATAGTTTTTATTATATGTGAATAAATTATTTTAGTGATAAATCATTTTTATTATTTGTATAAAAAATCATTTTTCAACGTAATTTATAAATAATAAAAACAAAAAAGTATAAATATATTTTTAAATATATATTTAATTTATATATATATAATTATAATTATAAGTTTATTTTTAGTAAATATATATTTATTTAAAAATCAATGATACATTTTAAATTTATAACAATTTTTAATTTTAAATAATTTACCAATGCAGAATATTAGTTTTACTAATGGATATTGCTATCATATTTCCAAAACATAAGTTTTATTTTCATATAAAAAATTTCCCCAAATTGGATGGAGAGAAATTATAATTTGTTAATTTGTTTTACTAAATTTCATATCGAAACAAAATGACGAGAACTTAAAATTAAAATAACATCTTTATTTAAACAAATTTTGTATATTGTGACTTCGTATTAATATATTTTTCTTAGTTTAATGTTTATCTAATTTTATTATTTTGAAATTATAATGGTATATTATAAAAAAATTATTTGATCACTTGTGATCAATTTCTCTCCCTCGATCATCTTTTTTTGTTTCTTATTTTCCCAGATCGTATAGAATGTGCACTTACATGTGATCTTATTTTACCCCGATCTACCTAACTGATTCTCTTCTAAATCTCTCTTGACTGATCCATTATTGGTTCACAATGTCCCTCTTCTTCACATTAATTTTCACTCATTTGTCAATATTTATCACTCTAATTTCATGCAGCTCCTAGTTGTGCACTGCAAAAACCTTAATGACCATCATGAAATGTGGTGACTAAAAATGATAAGTAGGAATATTTGTGTGGTTCATAACTAGTAATTAGATCCATGTTTAAATTATCTCTCATTTACCAATGATCAAACTAATATCACTTACATTTATCATTTATTGGTTTATTCACTTTTACAACTTCGTGTTTATTTTCACTCATTCCTAATTATTTATCACTACAATCACATGGATCTCCTATTTGTTCACCCCAAACCACTCCCACTTATCATGTAAGGTGCTGACTGAATATTGAAATTAGGATGTGTTTTTTGCTTCACACCTGGTATTTGGATCCTTTTTACATGTATCCATCCCACTCCCAAGAATTAAAACAATATAATTGTATGTTTTATTGATTAATTTTTGTATCCTTTTGTCTTCTTAAAAAACAAATAATATATTTTAAGGTTTTGAAATCATTTCATTAAGAGTATGACTCACCTCTATATCACTAAGGTTAATATGTTAAAAAGTTCATCACTTTTCCTAATAAGATAATAAAATCCATTTGGGATTGGAAGAATCCTAGTGAATGACCCTGGGAAGGCTTCCAATTTTGGTTATATTTATATACTGAGTCCAAACCCATGTTTGGTATATAAAAAAGAACTTCCCTTTTATTTTCTTTATAAACCCACCCAATTTCCCAATTCCCATAACTCAAAGTCTTTTTATCATGTCCTTACTCTTACCTCCCTTATCTAGATTCATACTACGAATCCCCCAATATCACAAGAATATCCTCTTATGAATTTAGAATCACACTCTCAAGGTAAGTGATTTCTCTCATCCCATTTTCATTAAAGAACGTCTTTTATGTAATAAAACTATTTGAATTTTTTTTATGTTCAGATATGTTCTTCCATATCTCCCATACTATCCATTTTATTTTAAAATTATAATATTCCCCTTTCTATCTCATTCATCATTCCTATGAACCTATATGTAAACATGTTATCATGCTGGAACTTTTAATGGGGTCCTCTTCTTCTACTCATTATTCATGTATCGTATTTATCTTATGTATTTTATATTCATTTCATAATACATAGATATATTATTACTTATCCCTTCAACTTCCCATTTTATGTTTAAATGATATAATACTCCTTTCCCTCTCATTAATCCCTCCCATGATCCTTTATGTACAACTGTTACAATAAAGAAATTTAGTAAGGAATCATATTTTATCTTTTTTATTAAAATAACATATTTATATTATTTTATTTATCTTAATTTCTTGAATGTTGGTATTTATTATAATAGATTCCCATTAACATAGATTCATATGTTTAAATTAATTGATACACCTTTAAATCTCAATAATCCCTCTCATTAACCATTATGAACAGCTATTCCCATGCCCAAATTTAGTAAGGGATATTTTCATTCACATATTTTTTCAAGTATCCTCATTATCTTATGCCTTTCATTTATAATTCCTAATGTTGGTATTTGTTTTCACCAGTCACTATTACTTTCCATTCTATCTTCAAATAATGAGAGAATCCTTTCACTCCCATCACCCCATTTAATGACTCCTTAACTGATAACGTTATGCCACTAAAATTTCACCTTGAATTTCTATGCCAAAACATGTTTTTAGTGAGTATAAAAACCATTTACTATCTTGGGTGTTCCTATTTATACACTTATACATCATTTGTTATGATGATACATGTATTTAATCAACAATCCATCATCATGGAATAAAATATTACAAAGAATGAATCCATTATTTATGATTTATGTGTTATAATTAACAATTAGAATGAAATGAATGTGATAGGTGTTCATAATATTAAATATCCCTCTAATGAATTGGATGATGTTTTAGTCTCATTAGATGTCATTAAAGGGAATAGGGAGTTAACCAAATCAATCATGGTACATTATCCTTCATGATGACTTGGATGTTAGCCATGATCTATTTTTATGATGTAGTGTTTTAAGTTGTATAAAAATTTCCCATGTTTCATTTATATTATCATGTTATATCATACCTCTTTGTTCATGTTTATTATTCTCACCACTTTTATGTCTCATTGATATTCCTATTGACTAATATTTATTACATTATTCATTTTTCCATGTATATTTCACTGTTAGACATTTTATATCACCCATATCTTATTTATGTATTGAGGTTAACCACTTAAGTCTTAAGTATGAATGAATAATATGACCATGTTAGTGAAGTTTTCAATAAATATTTTATATTCCCTATTTCAAGTTGTTTTGTAATATACCTCATTTTAAAATACATTAGTTTTCTCAGTATTTGGATTGAATTATATGAAATTTATGTAATAAATAACTAATTAACATGTCATAAAGATAAAGGGTATTCATAAAAACTATTTTTGGAACATTCCTGATAGCTCCATGCTAATATCATTTGAATTGGATGTACAGTGTTCTTGAAATGACATAATATGTAGTTTTTAATGCTTTGGCATCTTTTAAAAATGTGCATATATAAAGGATGGGGAACTCTAGAAAACCTAATGATGTATCTTCCAAGTGGGAGAGCAGACGAACATAAGAAATATTAGAGGATGAATAAAAGGTGGTGTAGATGACGATACAAGTGGGTTGATTTTGTAACATCAGTGGGTTGGATGAGAAATAATTTTTGTTTTTACGAGTATGGTGGGAACTATAATAGTGGTCTTGTTATTAGAGTTATAGTTGTTAGGCCATCACCCAAATTGATAAAACATGGATTAGGTTGGTCAAATGTGTGGTTATGTAGAAACATTCGTGTCAAACTATGGGAAATATTTCATAGGAATAAAGTTGGTGTTCACTAGAAGGAACCATCTTCTGGTATAATTGATTATTGGAATCATCAGAGAAGCATTTCTTAACGTGTTTTTATTCAGATTTTTGGTTAGCACACACTACCCCATATATCTAGATTTTATTTATATAAGTTTTTAGTATTTTGTATTGGAGTGGGATTATATCCCTAAAAATGAGTTTTTGGTATGCATTTTACATTTCATTCCAAGTCAAAATAATAAAATCTAGTGTGTTTACATTGAGTTTAAATTCCAGAAATCAACTCCAATTATATGACTATCTTCTTCTACATGTGCCTTTTTATTATCTACTGAAAAATCTACTTTCAGTAATATCATTAGGTTTGATGGTGTTTTTTATGTGTGATCTGTAAAAACTATGGAGAGTTATTATTTTCACCATAAGGAAGGAATATTACAGTGAACAATTAATTTTTTCTTTCCTTCATATTTTTTTCATCCCATTCAATATTTTTGTGTTAAAAATTTTAAATATCAAATTTTCAAATATAGAATCATATTTATCACTCCCAATGTGGAATAAAAACAATAAAAACCCTTTCATTTTTTCATAGATTCCTCTCTAATTTTCCACTCATCATCATGCGATCACCTTTTTTTCCCTCAACATCTTTCACTACCCCATCATTTGGAACCTTATTATAAATAAAATCATTTTTTGGGGGGATTTCTTTGACAGCAAATGAATCATTTTTAAAACCCCCATAATATTTATACATTACCAATTACCTTTACACCTCTATTTTCCTATGAAAAATAAAAATATGGGAATAATGTGTTAAAAAAGAATTTGCACTAATATATGAAAAAATATAAAAAAAAATTGGAATCATGTGTAAATATCACATTAAAATATGTTTTCCTATAAATTGGTATTACATATTAATGATTACACATTTTAGAATATTTTTTATTCCATATGGAAAAAAAATTAATCATCAACTATGCCTGATTATAAAATACGACTAGTGGTCTTGAAGAAGCCAGAACAATATTGTCACATAAGTGGTGCTGGTTTTGAGTTGACATCCCACACATTTTCTGATAAAACAAATCAATAAGGTGATAAAGATAAGAAAATGGAAGTGTTTAAAGAATGATTGAATTCTCTAGAATAAAAAAATAATAGGAAGTCATAGTTTTCAGAAAAAGATATGTGAAGTAATCAATGAGAAAAAACAACATAAGATCAACCAATACAAGAAGATCCTCCACCCCACCCACATCCATATTTTATGGATGTCATTAACATCACAAATATGTATTAGAAAAGGTAATCAATATTTTCGTAATTATTTCCTTTAAATGTTAAATATGAAGAAATTGATTCCTCAACTATTCTAATATTCAAGGGGGTAAAAATGATTTTTATTTATATCTATCAACAACCAGTCATTTTCTTATTGTGAGGGGTACCATGGAAAATATACAAGGATATAATCTATACTACTAACAGTATACAATTGGTCATGTGAGGGTGCTGATTTACATACATCAAGTGCCAAGAACTGAGCTACTTATTCCACATGATGATGTAGATATTTATACAATTGATAAATCTATTTTAATACTCATGTCATGGACTTTAGATTTTGAAAAAAAATCAACATGGTGGTATTAATATAAATAAATTTTATGAGAAAAATTTGACAATTAATGAAAATGGTCTGAACTGATTAATGTTGTTATAGGCTGGAAAAAGGATTTGTTAAAATGGAAGGTTGAATAAAAAATGATCTAAAAGATCAACCAACCAATCCAAATTATCTTCAAAATGTACCTTTACCATGCTCATTCAACTCTCACATTTACTAATATTAATGGTGAATGGATATTCAATGTTAGAAAAAGTTGTCATGTCCATTGTTGTTTTTGAAGAACATATGTATGGAGGACCATTACAAACAATATTGGTGTTGAAAATAAAAATAAAATCAAATCGCATGAATGGATAGGTGGATTAGTTGTAAATGTTTTTAGGATTTGTGTTTTTAGGATATTTTTCCAACAGCTCATTGACTATGTTAAATATTACTAAATACTATTCATATTTCTTTCAAACTTATATATATATATACTATTTTACTATAAAATCATGGGAACAAAATTTTAGACTAATTTGTCTTCACATTACTTCTACACAAAAATTCAAATTGGAACTAAATAAAATTGAATTTATATTGGACCAACATGCCACAATTCTTGAAAAAAACTTGTAGATGAATGACTTTTCTAATTAACCAATATTTTTTAGTAAAACGATATAATGTAATCATATAATATATATTTTGAATCATTTAATTACATGTTACTTTTGGTTTTTAGGTTGTATAGACTACTCATTTTAGACAATTTGGATATTCCAATGATCAATTTTCTCGATTAAATGCATGGATACCTATAAAATTGACCATATTTGATGATGTTTATCAATTTATAATAAGTTAAAAGAATCATTTTAGGAAAAAAAACGTCTTGTTATACATTTTATAATATATTTTATTGAATTTTATTATGACAAGACAATGATAATGTTTATTCTAAATCGTGGAATGAGGACAGTCTATAAATACATGGAACATATATACTTTTACAAGTGGATAAATATTAGGGTATATATAATAAAATTTAAATTTCAAAAACATATATCAAAACAACTTACTTATTTTTCTCAATGTTTCCACAGTTTCAGAATTAAACCAATCAGATTGATTTTGGTTGTTATGTTTGAATGTTTTTGAAATATATTATATCTCATCAACAATATAGCATCCCTGAAATGTTATTTTTAATGAAAATTATAATTTAATATAAAATATTTTTTTATACATTATTTATATTTTCTCAATAGTAGCATGATTTTTTAGTCCACAAATTCACGAGAGAATAAATGTTGTCCAAAATGACATTTCAGTAAATATCAGAAGTGACCTACTCAAAATCAATAATACCGATTCATATTGTTTTTATACATTATATAAATAATCGATAAGTTATTATTGGAATATGTGAATTAGCCTAACTTCAATATGATGCACATTGTGAGCACTGTGACTCCAAGTGTGATTTTTTTTTTAAATTTGAAAATTCATTAAATAGGAAAGAAATATACAATGTAACAACCTAATCTTCCACAATATGTTTCCCTTTGAATAATGCAATAGCTTGCATTGTACGCAACTTCGAGATTCTAACACACCGTGAGCAATCAAAATAGTCATTATGAATAGTAATAACCACTTGTTGAACATTTATCTTTCAAAATGGACTTCATTTTTGGATTCGGAATATCAAAATTAGCCTAGGGTAAAATTTTGGTAATTTTCTGAAAACATTCAATTGTTGATGAATAGTGAAAATTACTAAATTTTAATTAAAAACAACTTTTTTAATCGAAATAATTAATAGTGAGAAATTATGAATTTCAGTGGTTTGGAATTATATTTAGAATAAATTATTACCTTTTAATACAATTTTGGTCATTGTACATAATTTCACATTTAAACCGGACATAAACAAGTGTCAATCTTTTGATAGTTATTATTTCTTAAAAACACGCTTTTTTTTAACAACGGGAATTATTTTTAAATTAATTTCCACCACTTCTGTGTTTTGAATTTAGAAAAATAGATTCCATATTTACAATTAGGAGGTCTGAATTGTGTAAATAGGTAACTTTTATTTTTAAACATTTTGAATAATTACTTCGGTAAATATGTTATTTACCATCGTTATAGGGTAAATCCGTTAAGTATGGGGTAAAAATAATATTATAATAATAATAAATGAACTTGAAAAGTGTCCAAACCCTATTGGTTGATACATGTACGACCATATGCATCTTCGGGTCGATTTTGTCACCCCTTGGATCCACTTGTAAGTGATAATGACACTTTATATTAATTAAGTTAATGTAAATACAAAAATGACATAAGCATATATCTTTAGAATTTTTTTACATAGTGTTATATATTTTATATCTTCAACTATATATATTAATTAGAGATATAAATAAAATTTCCTACATAATGGTATTTTATTTATAATTTTTAGACTATTAATAATCATATTTATTTATGACACAATAATGATGCCGCATTTTCCTTATTAATGAAAGAATCAAATAATTGGCATTATAAAAGTTAAAATAAATATAATTTGAAAGTTTTGATGTAATCCACGAATTATATTGGTTAATATGACATTTTATAATTGCTAATATGAATTTAGTTCGATTTAATAACATTTTTATGACTTTAAAAAATATTAATTATTAAATATTGTCAAAATTGACATAAATGAGTTTTTCAAACAAGTATTATATTATTAATGGAAATTATATTCCTTAAAATCTAAGGATCTTCCAAAAGACTTATACCATGATATTTGTATCATTAATGGAACACTATGGGGTCTCTTGTATGTATATAGTATGTTTATTAACAATATAATATAAAAATACAATGTGACAGGGTAAATGTCAAACTAATTAACTAAGAGTTAAAACTAAAAGGTAAGGTTAATATAATGACAAAAACCAATATAAAATCTATTGGTTGAAATTATTTCGACCCATACCCACTTTATACATTTAATAATCTACTTTAGAGCCATTATAAATAGAATATGAATTTATTATAAAATAATACTTTATGTTTTTCCTAAAGAGCCCATCCTCCCCATTATAAAAGGACACCACTTCTAACCAATTATTCACACCATCAAAGCCTTTTGGTTCGGCCAAACCCTGACCAAATATTCTCCCAACTATCATCCCTTCATCCTAGAGGCCTTCCTTTAGTCATAAAGACAACCTATGGATCCCATTTGACCAAATCAAAAGGAAGAACCCGAAAAAGAGGTAATGTTTTCACCACCCTTTTTCATGTTCTTTTCTTATTCAACTTCTTCATTACTTGTTATTTCCATTATAAAATAATAACTCCAATATATTATATATACTGTGATGTTATTATAAATATTTTACAACCATATTCAGTATTCTATCCATCCATTGAATGACATATCACCATACGTGCATATGTACTGCCAACCGTCTCCACGTCGTGGTGTATTTGTTATTCAATAAACTATTATTTGGATGGGTATAATAATGATTTCTAATTCATGTAAATAATAAATATAACATTATAATTATTCTTTATATATGATATACCATTCAATTATATATTATTCTAACATCAAAAGAATGATATTGTCGCTCGTGTGTACGTACGAACTACAGTCTCAATGAACACAATGATATTCATTATCTGTCATATCCATTCATGTATAACTCCCATTTGATGATTAAAAATAATTTTAAGGACTTTATATCAGTCTGGATATGAATAATATACAACCTATCTATAACAAACACAACTTATATGACAAAACATATAAAAGAAAACGAGTAAGTTAACACCCGAAACGACGATAATACTAAGATATTATTAACAAAGAAATGTTAAAAATTATATATGACATTATATTAATGTATATGATTCTCGAATAATTTAATATAAATTATTTAACCATTATACATGAGAGTAACCTACCCTCAACCAAGGAAAAGTACTAGGTATGTGGTTTTCATCTCACTCCTTATTCCTGTGAGATTCGTGCCATATTGCCACTATTAAATTTTGTGTTGTGTATGTACTGCCCATAATTTTATTCATTGTGTAATACACTTTAGTTTATGTGTATTTACATATTCATTGTATGATACCTATTTCATGGGGTGTATGTGTAACAGCCCGAGATTTTATGAAAAAATATTCTTTTTATTTTACTAATGTCTTGTGTTATACGCTACACCAAAAGAAGCTTGCACAACACGCATCCTTGACTTGCCTTGCATTACACGCAATCGCAACCTTCCTCGATAGCGTGTGTGGTACGTAATCCTGAGTTTCACGAAACAATGATATGCTATTAAAATATTATTAAAACTAGCCGTTATGAATAGTAATAACCACTTTTTAAATTTTAGAAATTTTAACACTCAAAATGGACTTCATTTTTGGATTCGGAGTATCGAATTTAGCCTAAGGTGAAATTTTGGTACTTTTCGGATAACTTTCATATTCTGATGAATAGTGAAAATAACTAAATTATAATTAAAAACAACTTTTTTAATAAAAATAATTAATAGTGATAAATCATTAATTTGAGTGGTTTTAAAGTATATTTAGAATATATTTTTACAATTTAATACAATGTTGGTCATTGGATGTAATTTCACATTTAAACCAGACATAAACAAGTGTCAATCTTTTGATAGATATTGTTTCTTAAAAACATGCTATTTGTTTTAACAGCGGGATTTAATTATAAAATTAATTAATGCAACTTTTATGTTATGAATTTGGTAAAATAGACTTCATTTTTGGATTTGGAATATGAAATATAGCTTGGGATGAAATTTTGGCATTGTTCTGAAAAACATCAATTTTTGATGAATAGTGAAACTACTAAGTGGTAGGTTAAAAACTGAATTTTGCATAAAACTTAATTTTACCGCTTCTGTGAATGGAATTTCAAAAATCCGAGAGACACGGTTAATATCAAGGACTAAAATGTGGTTCAATGAGATGAAAATAATTTTTTGGTGAATAGTAACTTTTTACTTTTTTTACCACGGTTAATAGTAAATAAGGTAACTAAGGGTAAATATGATATTAATATTACCCTAACACATGTCCTAATTCTATTAGACAAGTGTAATTCGACCAAAAACAAACTTAGGAATAAAATATGACCATTTAGGCCCACTTGGATTAGATTTGGACATTTATTATTAATTTATTTAAAGGGTTAAAATAGTTAAAATCAACGTTTAATAAGTAAATCATTTTTTAATATGGGGTTATACATAAGATAAATTCGACTATAAATATTCATTAGAAAGCTAAAAAGATTTCCTACATGATGGTATTTTATTTGTAATTTTTAGACATCAAATAATATAATTTATTTATGACACAAAGATGATGCAGTAATTATCTTATTAATGAAATATTGACATAATTGATAATATAAATACCAAAATAAATGTAATTTAAGACTTTTTATGAATTCCACTAATTTTCTAGGTTACTATGATATATTAGTGTTGATTTAATCAACTTGGTTCGAACATATAATTCTGTTATGACTTTCACAAAAATCATATATCAAATAGTGTCAAAATTGACACAAAATAGTTTTTAAATCAAATATTATATTATTAATTGTTATTTTATTCCTAAAAATCTAAGGTTCGGCCAAATGACTTAGATAAGGATATATGTATTAATAATATACAATTTGGGATTCGTTTGGCATGTTATAGTAAGTTTATTAACCATATAGTGAAAGAAAACAAAAAGACACGGTAAAAGTTAAATTATTTAACTTAGAGTTAAATCTAATTGATAAGGTTAACATAATACCCTAAACTTGTCTAAATCCTATTGGTTGATAGGATTTCGACCCATCCCCACTTTAGCTTCGAAATAAGACCCTTTGGAACCATTATAAACCGATTTTGACTTTAATATAAAATAATATTTTGAGATATTCCTAAGGTGCCCCTCTCCTCCCCTATAAAAGGACACCTCCTCCCCCTCCTCCTCACACCAATTTGACCACTCAAGCTCGGCCAACCCCTGCCAATTTCTCCTCTCCACTTCCCTAGCAACATCTTAGAGGTTCTGGTCTTCCTCCAAGACCAATTTTAGTGCCCTAAGAGGAGGTCTCAAAGAGGCACTTCAAAGAAGAGGTAATTACCGTTACCAATTCTTTCATCTTTATTTCTTCTTCCACTTATTCTTATTAGGTTGTTTCATTATGAAGTAATAACATTAGTATCACTCATATACTGATATGTTATTATAAGTATGAAACAAACCTATTTCACCATCTATCCATCCTACGGAAAAAGAAATCACCGCGCGTGCGTACGTACGGAATACCGTCTCCACGCCGTGGTGTAATCTATTTTCCACAACCACCTTACATGGATGGGTATAATGGTGTAAAGAATAACTATACATAGTTATTACAACATAATATTGATTCTTATATATTGTATAATCCACTCCAATTCAATTCAATATTTATAGAAATGATATCATCGCTCGTGCGTACGTACGGAATACCGTCTCCACGACGCGATGAGATTCATTCTCCATGTTAACCATTTAAGAATGATTATAATGTATATATAAGAAATAATAATGAAATATATGACATTATAAAGCTACTGGATTTATGTATATATATACATATGTATGTCATCTACTTACTTCCATTTCAAGACAATAAGGAAAGGAAAACAACGTTCATGCGTACGTACGGACTACCGTCTCCATGAACGGTGTTTTTCATTTTATTTATCTACCTATTATATATATATATATATACTGAATATATATGATATATAAATCATATTTTATATTCTGGAAGTAAGTAAATCATGATATATGTAATAATGATGTCAAGAACAACAAGTCAAAACACCTACGATAAATGAAACGATTTTACCCAAAACGCTTCTTTAACATGGAATTTACAAAAGAACGGGTAATATAATGTCATAAGTGAACCATATATGATATCATAACAATGAATATGATTCTGTAATAAGTCAATAACATGATTTAAATCATTATACAGGAGGTTCGGACAGTTACAAAGCAAGTCGGACCTAAGGTAAGGGAAATATCACAATCTCATTTTTATCCGAGATTGTTTATTCGTAAGCATTTACTGGGGTGTATTTTATCATCCACATCCATGTTTCATCAATATGTAATATTATTTCCATCCACCTACAATTGTTTAAATCCATTTTTAACCTTCGGCGAGTTTTTAGTAATACGTATGAAAGGAATCTTTTGTCGTTTTTCGTACGAGGTACTTTTGGACTTTTCCGACAAAAGTACGAAGAATGTTTTTTTAACTTATACGGCACGAACGGATTTTTACGGTTTTATAAAGCCTTATTTTCATGAACCTTCCTCCAAAATATTTCATGAATATTTTCAATAAAATCTTTTTCTTTTAAAAATTGCATGATGTTTTTTGAAAAGAAATTGATTTTGAAGAAGAAAGGATATTTTCCTCAAGAATTCAATTCAATTGTTTTATCAAAATTATTTTCCATCTAAGTTAATAAAGGGTTCTGTTTCTATCCATATTTTTACATTTATTTGACTATGTTGTGATGGAATTATGTTTATGAATTCCTTTATCTTATAAGAATGGTTTTATGATGTCATGTTGTTTAAGAATCCCATTTTTATTACATGGGTTATGCAATGATGTATGATTTATGATTTTGTGGCACACATAAGAAAGGATTCATTAAGAGATGGGTGGGACCTATATCTCCCTCCAATGCATTGGGTAAAGATTTTATATCTCATGAGATAGACATGGCTGGAACAGAAGGTTATTTCGGTTCAGTGATACAGGACTGAAACGAGGAGTGAACTCGGTTCAGAAAGGGACTTTGTCCACTAAGATAGTCTTGGCAATGAGTCATGACTAACAAGAAATGATTTTCCATGATTATGTGTGCATGCCACAAAGTTTCAAGTTTCATGTTATGAATATGGTGATCTCATTTTCACTTCTATGATTTGATCCATGTTAAGATATTATGATCTCTTTTGCAGGTTATGATTTTCAAAAAGATATGATATGATTTTTATTTCTTTTGTTTACCCTTACTGAGCATTTGAGCTCACCCTTTTATGTTTTCTTTTCCCCAGGATATAATGAAAGGTTTTAGGTAAAAAAAGAAGAAGATCTTTATGGGAGATGTTGAAGATCTTTCACCACGATTAGAAGATTATAGTCCGAGTTTCCAAAGACACTAAACTATTACGATCCTTGTGTGTGTGTTTTTGTTATGTACTAAGTATTCCGCAAAAGTAATGTAATGTCCATGTACGATAAGCTTCGGGTCATTATAGTTGGTATCAGAGGAAAGGTTTAGTCAACCTTTGGAAACTAGGATGCGAGAACTTTAGTGAGATCCCTAGAGATATTTCTAAGGTATGTCTAGGGATGTCCCTAGGGATAAGTATACGTATAGGTTATAGTAATAGAATTACGCTAACGATCATAGAATTAAACCTAAGATGTTGGATATTGAAGGTACTCCCCCTTTATTATGTTGTTTTCCCTAGCATGATTTTTGCCTCTCACACTATTCTTTTTGGGTTTTAGACGATGGCTGGAACCCGAAGGAACCGTGTTGATCAATGCAATGGACAATGCAATGATTGCCCTCCTGAACAAACAAATGTTATGGGAGATGGAGTGCAAAATCTTATTGCTATACTTACACAAGCTATGAATCATTCTGGACTTCCAAATGAGCAGAGAAGGGAACAATATTCTATTGAGTCCTTCATGAGGCAACGTCCACCTTCTTTCAGTGGGTCTACTGATCCATTAGATGCTGAACAATGGATTAGTACTACTGAAAAGATATTTTCAGTTCTTCAATGTTCTGAACATGATAAAGTCATCTTAGCAGTATATCGTTTGGAAGGTGAAGCTGATCAATGGTGGAATCTTATCAAGAATACGAGGCCAAGAGATGAAATTGAGTCCATGGAATGGGACGAGTTCAAGAACTTGTTTTTCAGTAAGTACTTCCCTCGTATTCTTCGAACAAAGATGGAGAAAGAGTTTCTTGAACTGAAGCAAAGGGACGATGAATCTGTTGGTACCTATGAAGCAAATTTTACAAGACTTGCAAGGTATGCTTCTGGAATTATCATCCAACCTGAAAGTAAAGTTGATCGATTTTTCAGTGGCTTAAAACCAAGTCTTCGAAGGGCATTAGCTATAAGAGACTTCAGTAGCTATGAAGAAATTGTGCGTTGTGCTATCAAGGTAGAAATGGAAGTTGGTGTTACATATCCATCTCATGGTTTTGACAAGAAACGAAAGATGGAGTTCAAGGAGAAATCTCAGAATAATGATGAAAAGAAGATGAATGTTTCCTTATGCACAAAGTGTGGGAAGAAGCATGGTGGAGATTGTCTTAAAGGGACTAGAAAATGTTTTAAGTGTGGAGAAGAAGGTCATCGAGCAGCTGAGTGTCGAAGTAATGGAAAAAGGGTTTCTAATGATGTGAATAAAGCAAACACTGCAGAGAACGCACCGCCAACACTTCAATGCTTCAAGTGCAAGGAAATGGGGCATTATGCTAATAATTGCCCTAATCCAAGGGTTAGTGATGATCAACATGAGCAACCACTGAAGGCAAAGGACAAAGGGAAATCACATGCGATCACTATTGGCAATGTTGAATATGACAACGATGTGGTGGAATGATTAAGTGTTTATGTAATGGGATTCCAAAATAATATTGTATCATGGAGTATTGGAATATTTATGTATTGGTCTAATGTGGTATTCAAAGTGATTGAGATATTTTTGGAAATAAGATGATATGCGCATAATGAAGGGAAAATGAGAAAATGAAATGTTTAACAGTATTCATGAGCTCATGATTGATATAAGGACTAAGTGATATCATGGTTTGAGTATATAGAATTTTGAGGATTTTGGTATGTGGAAAGTGTTAACTTTTAACTACACTCATGTTTTCACTAAGGTATTCAAGAGAATACACGATTAAGGACTTTGAATGTTTGGAATGTGACCAACAAGACATATCTTATGATATGTGGGGATCAACGACAGTATTAAATCTCTGGTACTCGTTGTCACTATATTATGAGAGTGGACTGCAGTATTATGTATAAGCCTAAAGATTAGACTGGATTATGTTGGACATAAGTTAGTATTGTTTAAGGATAGAAGATTTTCGATATTATTGATGGGATGTTATAGTAACGTACTTTTAGAAAAAGGACAACCTGCAGGACGGGCGACAGCCCATCGCTTCAGACAAGGCTGTTGGAATCGAACCCACAACCGAAGTGCGACTGGCCTTTATCGCCTACCACTGACCTACAGGAAGTCCCTGTTTAGTAGAAACTAGTGTTATTATATTAAGCAGTATGATATATGAAGTATAAGTCCATTTTAGGAACCATATGTGATTAATCTCACTATAGAATGACTTATGTATATTTAATAACTTTTTCTAACCTTTTGTTTGAGACAGATGGAATGACCCATCATTCTATCACATAATCTGCTAACACTTCACAAATAACAAATTCAACTTCATTTATTTAAGAGATGAAGTAGAAATTGTTCAAGGCACGAACAAAAGTGAGATTGTACCAAAATAAAGTAAGTATTTATTTTAAGCAAATTTTCAACTTTAGGGAAATGATCTTGAAAACCAAAAATGTTGTCCTAGTGATCTTATACCTGATGAATCAGATGGTACCTTATATCATCACAAATCTCTGGATTTGTGATTACTGGATTTTCCATAGCCATGTTCACTACCACTCTCCATCAGAACATGATGGTTAGATTTCTCTTCCATATCCATATTTTCACTTATGTGGAAACCCAGTGATTAGTTTATTTGGGTAATCGTTACATTTCATACTTTAGTTTTTAAAAGCCAAGTTTTGGTATTCCCTTTTACGATGTGGGTTTCTATTAAAGAAACTTTCAAATAGTAAACCATTTATAACCCCGACGAATTTCGTGGGCGAAATTCATTTTAAGGGGGGTAGAATGTAACAGCCCGAGATTTTATGAAAAAATATTCTTTTTATTTTACTAATGTCTTGTGTTATACGCTACACCAAAAGGAGCTTGCACAACACGCATCCTTGACTTGCCTTGCATTACACGCAATCGCAACCTTCCTCGATAGCGTGTGTGGTACGTAATCCTGAGTTTCACGAAACAATGATATGCTATTAAAATATTATTAAAACTAGCCGTTATGAATAGTAATAACCACTTTTTAAATTTTAGAAATTTTAACTCTCAAAATGGACTTCATTTTTGGATTCGGAGTATCGAATTTAGCCTAAGGTGAAATTTTGGTACTTTTCGGATAACTTTCATATTCTGATGAATAGTGAAAATTACTAAATTATAATTAAAAACAACTTTTTTAATCAAAATAATTAATAGTGATAAATCATTAATTTGAGTGGTTTTAAAGTATATTTAGAATATATTTTTACAATTTAATACAATGTTGGTCATTGGATGTAATTTCACATTTAAACTAGACATAAACAAGTGTCAATCTTTTGATAGATATTGTTTCTTAAAAACACGCTATTTGTTTTAACAGCGGGATTTAATTATAAAATTAATTAATGCAACTTTTATGTTATGAATTTGGTAAAATAGACTTCATTTTTGAATTTGGAATATGAAATATAGCTTGGGATGAAATTTTGGCATTGTTCTGAAAAACATCAATTTTTGATGAATAGTGAAACTACTAAGTGGTAGGTTAAAAACTGAATTTTGCATAAAACTTAATTTTACCGCTTCTGTGAATGGAATTTCAAAAATCCGAGAGACACGGTTAATATCAAGGACTAAAATGTGGTTCAATGAGATGAAAATAATTTTTTGGTGAATAGTAACTTTTTACTTTTTTTACCACGGTTAATAGTAAATAGGGTAACTAAGGGTAAATATGATATTAATATTACCCTAACACATGTCCTAATTCTATTAGACAAGTGTAATTCGACCAAAAACAAACTTAGGAATAAAATATGACCATTTAGGCCCACTTGGATTAGATTTGGACATTTATTATTAATTTATTTAAAGAAGGGTTAAAATAGTTAAAATCAAAGTTTAATAAGTAAATCATTTTTTAATATGGGGTTATACATAAGATAAATTCGACTATAAATATTCATTAGAAAGCTAAAAATATTTCCTACATGATGGTATTTTATTTGTAATTTTTAGACATCAAATAATATAATTTATTTATGACACAAAGATGATGCAGTAATTATCTTATTAATGAAATATTGACATAATTGATAATATAAATACCAAAATAAATGTAATTTAAGACTTTTTATGAATTCCACTAATTTTCTAGGTTACTATGATATATTAGTGTTGATTTAATCAACTTGGTTCGAACATATAATTCTGTTATGACTTTCACAAAAATCACATATCAAATAGTGTCAAAATTGACACAAAATAGTTTTTAAATCAAATATTATATTATTAATTGTTATTTTATTCCTAAAAATCTAAGGTTCGTCCAAATGACTTAGATAAGGATATATGTATTAATAATATACAATTTGGGGTTCGTTTGGCATGTTATAGTAAGTTTATTAACCATATAGTGAAAGAAAACAAAAAGACACGGTAAAAGTTAAATTATTTAACTTAGAGTTAAATCTAATTGATAAGGTTAACATAATACCCTAAACTTGTCTAAATCCTATTGGTTGATAGGATTTAGACCCATCCCCACTTTAGCTTCGAAACAAGACCCTTTGGAACCATTATAAACCGATTTTGACTTTAATATAAAATAATATTTTGAGATATTCCTAAGGTGCCCCTCTCCTCCCCTATAAAAGGACACCTCCTCCCCCTCCTCCTCACACCAATTTGAGCACTCAAGCTCGGCCAACCCCTGCAAATTTCTCCTCTCCACTTCCCTAGCAACATCTTAGAGGTTCTGGTCTTCCTCCAAGTCCAATTTTAGTGCCCTAAGAGGAGGTCTCAAAGAGGCACTTCAAAGAAGAGGTAATTACCGTTACCAATTCTTTCATCTTTATTTCTTCTTCCACTTATTCTTCTTAGGTTGTTTCATTATGAAGTAATAACATCAGTATCACTCATATACTGATATGTTATTATAAGTATGAAACAAACCTATTTCACCATCTATCCATCCTACGGAAAAAGAAATCACCGCGCGTGCGTACGTACGGAATACCGTCTCCACGCCGTGGTGTAATCTATTTTCCACAACCACCTTACATGGATGGGTATAATGGTGTAAAGAATAACTATACATAGTTATTACAACATAATATTGATTCTTATATATTGTATAATCCACTCCAATTCAATTCAATATTTATAGAAATGATATCATCGCTCGTGCGTACGTACGGAATACCGTCTCCACGACGCGATGAGATTCATTCTCCATGTTAACCATTTAAGAATGATTATAATGTATATATAAGAAATAATAATGAAATATATGACATTATAAAGCTACTGGATTTATGTATATATATACATATGTATGTCATCTACTTACTTCCATTTCAAGACAATAAGGAAAGGAAAACAGCGTTCATGCGTACGTACGGACTACCGTCTCCATGAACGGTGTTTTTCATTTTATTTATCTACCTATTATATATATATATATACTGAATATATATGATATATAAATCATATTTTATATTCTGGAAGTAAGTAAATCATGATATATGTAATAATGATGTCAAGAACAACAAGTCAAAACAGCTACGATAAATGAAACGATTTTACCCAAAACGCTTCTTTAACATGGAATTTACAAAAGAACGGGTAATATAATGTCATAAGTGAACCATATATGATATCATAACAATGAATATGATTCTGTAATAAGTCAATAACATGATTTAAATCATTATACAGGAGGTTCGGACAGTTACAAAGCAAGTCGGACCTAAGGTAAGGGAAATATCACAATCTCATTTTTATCCGAGATTGTTTATTCGTAAGCATTTACTGGGGTGTATTTTATCATCCACATCCATGTTTCATCAATATGTAATATTATTTCCATCCACCTACAATTGTTTAAATCCATTTTTAACCTTCGGTGAGTTTTTAGTAATACGTATGAAAGGAATCTTTTGTCGTTTTTCGTACGAGGTACTTTTTGACTTTTCCGACAAAAGTACGAAGAATGTTTTTTTTAACTTATACGGCACGAACGGATTTTTACGGTTTTATAAAGCCTTATTTTCATGAACCTTCCTCCAAAATATTTCATGAATATTTTCAATAAAATCTTTTTCTTTTAAAAATTGCATGATGTTTTTTGAAAAGAAATTGATTTTGAAGAAGAAAGGATATTTTCCTCAAGAATTCAATTCAATTGTTTTATCAAAATTATTTTCCATCTAAGTTAATAAAGGGTTCTGTTTCTATCCATATTTTTACATTTATTTGACTATGTTGTGATGGAATTATGTTTATGAATTCCTTTATCTTATAAGAATGGTTTTATGATGTCATGTTGTTTAAGAATCCCATTTTTATTACATGGGTTATGCAATGATGTATGATTTATGATTTTGTGGCACACATAAGAAAGGATTCATTAAGAGATGGGTGGGACCTATATCTCCCTCCAATGCATTGGGTAAAGATTTTATATCTCATGAGATAGACATGGCTGGAACGGAAGGTTATTTCGGTTCAGTGATACAGGACTAAAACGAGGAGTGAACTCGGTTCAGAAAAGGACTTTGTCCACTAAGATAGTCTTGGCAATGAGTCATGACTAACAAGAAATGATTTTCCATGATTATGTGTGCATGCCACAAAGTTTCAAGTTTCATGTTATGAATATGGTGATCTCATTTTCACTTCTATGATTTGATCCATGTTAAGATATTATGATCTCTTTTGCAGGTTATGATTTTCAAAAAGATATGATATGATTTTTATTTCTTTTGTTTACCCTTACTGAGCATTTGAGCTCACCCTTTTATGTTTTCTTTTCCCCAGGATATAATGAAAGGTTTTAGGTAAAAAAAGAAGAAGATCTTTATGGGAGATGTTGAAGATCTTTCACCACGATTAGAAGATTATAGTCCGAGTTTCCAAAGACACTAAACTATTACGATCCTTGTGTGTGTGTTTTTGTTATGTACTAAGTATTCCGCAAATGTAATGTAATGTCCATGTACGATAAGCTTCGGGTCATTATAGTATGTTTCATATGTTACCGAATTGGTAAGGGTTAATTTCAGAATCTCTTTATTATCCGAGGTTGTTTTTACGTAAGTATCTACTGAGACATACTTATTATCCATTCCATGTTTCATAGAATAGTTCTCAAAGGGATTCATTTTATGTGAATTTTTTCTAAATCATCATTTTAAATGTTTTAAATATTTATTCTTCTAAACAATTCTCATTAATTTCCATGTTTTTAAAATGGTTTTAAGGATTTATTTAAATGGACATGATTTTTTTAAAATGTTAATTAGTTTCACAAGTTTCAACGTGGTATGGGACACATGGATTCAAAAATGTATTTAAATGTCTTTATTTCTAAATTGTGTGACTTTTAAATGTTTTCATGAAAAAAGGATATTTCTCTAAAAGAGTTTTACAAATCATTTTCATCTATGTCAACATCCTATGATGGATTTTAAACTTATTTGAAATTTAATTATTAGAATAAAAATATTCTATAATGTATTGAATGTTTTTTGATGTGTTTGACGGATGATGTTTTATTTTTATACCATTCATGGTTTATGGATAAATTATTCACATTTCGTATGCTAGTTTTAATGTGAATGTTTATATTATTTTTACACCTTTTCATGTGAGGTATGCATTGGACTAAGTATGTGACGGGTAGAGCCCACTATAACTCCTCGATGCATTGGTAGGTCTAATGAGACATAATAGTGTCCTAGCATTAGACCTTGACAAAATCTTATTTGTAGTCTTGGCACGAGGCCTTGGTTACGTGGTTATGATAGTATGGCCTTTTGCATTCCATCATTATGAAAGTGGTTATTGATATTTCATGCGATTATTTGACTAGTAGAATATCCATGTGAATAAGTAAATGACATTATTTCATTTTATTTGTGTCATATTATGCTGATGTTCATGTCTAAAAGTCAATTGTTTTAGTTATACATTTCCTTAAATGTTTATGTTTATTTATGAAAGTTTCTGCTATATTGTTATCCTAACTGGGCGTTTGACCTCACCCATTTCTTATGTTTCATTTTCCCATGATATGAAGAAGTTAGTAATGAGTGACTTGCAGGAATTAGTTAGGAGGATTGGATGATTACAATGGATTAAATTCATGTTTTATTTCTTTTCAAGTTGTAATGTTGAACTTATGTATGAATCTTGTTTCTAAGTTTACTAAACTAATCGATCTTTCAAGATTTGATCATTTGCGATCATGCCAATGTTATGTAATAATCCACCGACTCTGGGTAACTAGGGTCAGGGCATTAAATTTGATATTAGAGGAAGTTTAGTACAAACCTTTGAAGCTAGATTTAGATAAACTCCGATTACATCACATAGCCCTAAGATAGACTTTGAGGATTAGAATAGAATAACTTCTAAGAATTTTAGTATTGTAAATATTTTTCATGTTTTCCGAGCAATACATCCCTGTCTAGATACGAGCAGGTAGAGGCGGCTCTAGCAGAGATGTACTTAGTGTTAAAACCCAAAAACACCGCTTTGAGATAGACTCGAATGGGAACTGGTGCACAATAATGGGTCTTGCTGTACTCTTGGTTATGACACTCCTGGGGGATATTCTTAGGATAATTATCATTTTCTTTACAAACCATTATGAAGGGTTTTTGAGTATATACATCCTCAAAGAAGACATCTTTATGATTATGGATTATATCCATAAACTGTTTAGTTTATGTTAAGTGTTTTACAAGTTTAGGATTAGGTATTTCTATTCATAAACTAATCTAGTGTATGCCATTTTTTAGAAATGGTGCCTAGTATAAAGAATGATAACTCCAACAATATGCATGATCCCAAGAGTAAGAAGGATAATATCTTTCATGGTCTTAAGCCAGAATTTAGAAGCGAAATTGTCTCCCATGTATTATCATCATATGAATAAATAGTATCATGTGTTGATAAGATAAGTAAAGAGTTATCTGATTTCTAGGACTTTTAAGGGAAGACATAGAAGGAAAGGATAGTAGAGAGAAAGACAGATAAAGGAATGATGGTAAAGAATGATTTTCCCATATGTGATAACTATGGAAAGAATCACCATGGAAAATTATTGAAGGTAATGGGAGTATGTTATAAGTGTGGAGAAAAAGGACACCGTGTACATGAATTCAAAGGTAAGAAAAACGTTTCAAATGTACAGAGATTCATCTGCAATGAGTTTGGACACTACGTAAACCAATGTCCCAGTCATTAGACTATGCTGAAAATGATGCTATTGGATAATAATCAAATTATGATACTACCAAAAATGAAGAGGAATGACTATTGTTCTTATGTTGTTATTTTGGAATTATTTTATTGAAGTGTTGTATCAATGATGTATGGGAAATAAATATGGACTGTACTCCAGTACTATTTCATTGAGGATTTAAGATTTTATGGTACTAAGAAAAGTGACTCTACAGTAGGTAATTTTTTTTTTAAATTACATGGTTGAAGGAAAGATAAACCTTAATATGGTCCTAATATTGTGGTATAGCTTTTGGAATAAGATATGGTTGATTTGGGTAAATTATATTGGATATTATTTACTACCTTGAAACTGATTAAAGATTTGTATATTCCATAATTGTTGTAGTTTAAAACATTTTTGTATGGATGAATTATATCTAGTATTATATAAGTAATGAGACAACATGAATGTCATTAATAAGGTTTTATTGTAATTCAGGATGTTTTAGTGTTTTAAAAGAATACATGATGAAGGTATTCACATGCTATTACATGGTAAAAAGTATCTACATTATGTTTACCTTTCATATATATTTTTTACATAGGGTTTACAGGAAGTATTTTGGATAATTATAAAGGTTGTAACGGATTATATTTTACATTCGATACTTTTGATAAAGTAATTTTTGGATATTTATAAAAAGGACATCACAAAGACCGTGTGACAACCCATCGCGTCGGACAAAGCTATGGGAATAAAACCCACAAACATAGTGAAATTGGGGTTTATCGCCTACCAATAGACTATGTGAAGTCCTTGGAGTGTATAATGTAGTTTTATTTTCTTAAAAGTTATGAGAGATGAATTATAAATTTATTTTTGGAACAAGATACGGTTAGGAAAAATAGAATATTTTGTAGTTCTATTACCTTTTAGAGTGAAAGATGGGTTTGTGGTAAAAATTTATTAAAGAATGAAAGTACACATGACAAGTAAGTATATTTCCTTACATTCTTAGTAAATATCATAAATAAATTCCTCATCTTAATGAAAGGTAACACAAAACAGAAAAATTGTCTGTTAACTTTTCCTACTGGGGAATCAAAGACTGTTTAACCAATCACAATTTGTGATTTTCTTGTAGTTAACATTCTCATAATTCTTTTTTCTAAAACTCTCCCTCAGACCTTGATGGTTTTTTTCTCCTCCATATCCATGTTTTCATAGAATCCTTGTTTGGTCTATCTCGGGTCACCTTTTTTACTTCTCTTCATTTCTTTTAAAGTTATATTTTTGTTAACCCTATTTCTAACATGGGTTTTCCACAAAATTATTTTCTATTTTAAAAAATTTATTTTCGAAGAGAATTTTTAAATTTCTAGGACACAATTTATTGAAGGAGGGGAGAATGTTACACCCTAATCTTCCACAGTACATTTCCTTTTGAATAATTCAATAGCTTGTATTGTAGGCAACTTCGAGATTGTAACACACCATGAACAATCAAAATAGTCGTTATAAATAGTAATACCCAATTTTTTAAATTTTATCATTCAACATAGACATCATTTTTGGATTTTTAATATCAATATTATCCTCGGGTAAAATTTTGGTATTTTTCTGAAAACGTTAAATTTTTGATTAATAGTGAAAATTACTAAATTTAAATTTAAAACAACTTTTTTTGTCAAAATAATTATTAGTGATAATTTATGAATTTGAGTGGTTTTAAAGTATATTTAAAATATTTATTTTTTCCATTTAAGACAATGTTGGACATTGTACATAATTTTACATTTAAAGCGGACATAAACAAGTGGCAATCTTTTGATAGTTATTATATCTAAAAAACGCGCTTTTTTGTTTTAACAACGGGAATTAATTTTAAATTAATTTCTTCCACTTTTGTGTTTTTAATTTATAAAAATGGATTCCATATTTAAAATCAAGAGATCCGAATTTTGTAAATAGGTATCTTTTATTTTTATACATTTTGAATAATTACTTCGGTTAATATTTTATTTACCATGGTTAAAGGGTAAATCCAGTAAATAAAGGTAAAAAAATTATAATAATAATAAATAACATTAAATCATGTTCTAAACCTATTGGTTGATACATTTCCTACTATGGTCATCTTTGGGTATATTTTGTTACCTCATGGATCCACTTTTAAGTGATAATGACACTTTATATTAATTAAGTTAAAGTAAATACAAAAATCGCATAAGCATATATCTTTTAGCAAAACAATTTTTACATAGGGTTATATATTTTATATTTTCAACTATAAATATTCATTATAAATATAAAAATATTTCCTAAATAATGGTAATTTATTTATAATTTTTAGACATTTAATAATTATATTTATTTCTTACAGAATAATGATTCAGTATTTTCTCAATTAACGAAAGAATCAAATAATTGGTATTATAAAAGTTAAAATAAATATAATTTGAAGGTTTTGATGTCATCCACGTATTTTATAGGTTAATATGACATTTATGAATTTATTAAATGAATTTATTTAGAAATAATAATTTTTTTATAATTTTACAAAAACGAATTATTAAATATTGTCAAAATTGACATAAATGTGTTTTTAAAACAAGTATTATATTATTAGTTGATATTATATTCCTAAATATATAAGGATCATCCTAAGGACTTATACCATTATATTTTTATCATTAATTGATCACATGGGTGTCTCTTGGTTGTATATAGTATGTTTATTAACTATATAATATAAAAATACAAAGTGACATGGTAAATGTCAAACTAATTAACTAAGAGTTAAAACTAAAAGAAAAGGTTAATATAATGACCTAAACCTATCTAAACTATATTGGTTGAAAGGATTTAGACCCATAACCACCCTATACTTTTAATAAACCACTTTTTAGCGATTATAAACCTAATATGAATTTATTATAAAATAATACATTAAGTTTTTCCAAAATAGCCCCTCCTACCCCTTATAAAAGGACACCACTTCTAACCAATTTTTCACACCTTCAAAGCATTTTGATTGGGTCAACCCCTTCCCATATATTCTCTAAATTATCCTACCATTATCCTAGAGGCCTTCCTTTAGTCATAAATTCATCCTAAGTATCCCTTTTGATCAAATCAAAAGGAAGAACCCGAAGAAGAGGTAATGTTTTCACCACCCTCTTTCAAGTTGCTTTCTTCTTCAACATATTCATTCCTTGTTAATTACATTATAAAATAATAACTCCAGTATCTTATATATAATGTGATTTTATTATAAATATGTTACAACCATATTCATAATTCTATCCATCCTTTGAATGACATATCACTATACATGCATATGTACGGCCTACCGTCTCCACGTCGTGGTGTAATTGTTATTCAGTACACTATTATTTGGATGGGTATAATAATGATGTTTAATACATGTAAATAATAAATATACCATGATAATTATTCTTTATATACGATATAACATCCAGTTATATTTTATTTTAATATCAAAATAATAATATTGTCACTCGTGCGTACGTACGGACTACCGTCTCCACAAACATGATGAGATTCATTCCCAATCGTATCCATTCAAGTCTAATTCTCTTTCGATGATTAAAAATAATGTATATGGAATTTATATCATTATTTATATAAATAATATACAACCTATCCATAACAAACACGGCTTATGTAACAAAACATATAAAAGAAAACGAGTAATCTAACATCTGAAACGACGATAATACTACGATATTATTAACAAAGAAATGTTAAAAGATAATATATGATACCATATTAATTTATATGATTATTTTATAAGATTATAACAATTATTTCACCATTATACATGATGTTAACCTACCATTAACCAAGGAAATGTACAAGGTAGGGGGTTTTCATCTCACTCCTTATTCCCGTGAGATTCGTGCCATATTACCACTATAAACTTTTGTGTGGTGTATGTACTTACCATAATTGTATTCATTGTGTAATACACTTTATTTTATGTGTATTTACATATTCATTGTATGATATATCTTTCATGGGTTGTTTGTTTCATATGTTACGAATTTGGTAAGGGTTAATTTCACAATCTCTTTATTACCTGAGGTTGTTTTTATGTAAGTTTCTACTGGGACATATTTATTATCCATGTCCATGTTTCATAAAATATTTTTAAAATGGATTAATTTTAAATTAATTTTTACTAAAACATAATTTTAAATGTTTTAAATTTTTATTCTTCTCAACTATTCTCATTATTGTCCATGTTTTCAAAATGATTTTATGGATTTATTTAAATGGACTTGATTGTTTTAAAATGTTAATTACATTCAAAAGTTTCAAAGTGGTATGGGGAACTTTGATTAAAAAATGTCTTTAAATGTCTTAATTTTAAAATTCTGTGACTTTTAAATGTTTTCATGAAAATTGATATTTCTCTCAAAGAGTTTTAAAAATCATTTTCATCTCTGTCAACATCCTTTGATTGATTTTATACTAGTTTGAAGTTGAATTATTATTATAAAAATCTTCTATAATGTGTTGAAGGTTTTGTGATATGTTAGATTGTGGATGTGTTATTTTTATACCATTCATGGATTATGGATAAATTATTGATATTTTGTATGCTAGTTTTAATAAGAATTTTTATATTATGTTTAGACCGTTACATGTGAGGAATGCATTGGACATAGTAAGTGACTAGTAGAGCCCCTATAGCTTCTCGATGCATCGGTAGGTATCATAAGACAAACTAGTGTCTTGGAACGAGTTCTTGATAAAATCTTATTTGTAGTCTTAGCACGAGGCCTTGGCTAAGTGGTTATGATTGTCTGGAAATATGTATTCCATCATTATGAAAGTGGTTATTGATATTGCATGTGATTATTAGACTAGTAGAATGTCCATGTGAATAAGTAAATGGAATTACTTCATTTTATTTTTTCGATATTATGCTGAATTTCAAGTTTAAAAAGATTTTTTTGTAGTTATACATAGCCTTAAATGTTTATGTTTATTTATCAAAGTTTCCACTAGATTGTTATCCTTACTGAGCATTTGAGCTCACCCCTTTCTTATGTTTCATTTTACCAGGATATGAAGAAGTTATTTATGAGTGACTTGCATGAATTATTTTGGAGGCTTGGATGTTTCCAATTGAATAAATTCATTTTTTATTTCGTTTCATGTTTTAATGTTGAAATTTTGTATGAATCTTGTTTCTAAGGCAACTAAACTAATCGATATTTTGATATTTGATCTTTTGTGATCATGGAAATGTTATGTAATAATGCACCGACTCTAGGTAACTAGGGTCGGGGCGTTACAGTTGGTATCGAGGGAAGTTTAGTACAAACCTTGGAATAAATATTTAGATAAAATCTAATTAGAGCACATAGCCCTAAGATAGACTTTGAGGATTAGTATAGAAGAACTTCCTAGAATTTTAGTATTGTAGAGATTTTGTGAGTTTTCCGATCAATACATCCATGTCTAGATACGAGCAGGATGAGGCGGCTCTACCACAGATGTACCTAGAGGTAAAACCTAAAAACACCGCATTGATATAGACTCGAACGGGAAGTTGTGCACGACAACTGGCCTTTCTTCACTCTAGGTTACGACACTCTCGGGGGATATGTTTAGGATAATTCTCATTTTCTTTGCAAACCATTATGAAGGGTTTATGAGTATATACTTCCTCAAAGAAAAAATATTTATGATTATGGATTATATCCATAAGCTGTTTAATTTATGTTATGTGTTTTACATGTTTGGGATTAGGTATTTCTATTCATAAACTATTTTACTGTATTCCATTGTTTAGAAATGGTGCCCAGTAGAAGGAATGAGAAATCCCACAATACACATGATCCAAATAGTAAGAAGGATCATATCTTTCATGGTCTTATGCCTGAATTTAGAAGGGAAATTGACTCCCACATATTATCATCATATGATGAAATATTATCATGTGTTGATAAGATAAGTAAAGAATTATTGGAGTCCTATGGCTATAAAGGGAATCTAGAGAAGGAACAGATAGTAGAGAAAAGGACAGATAAAGGGTAGAAGGTAAAGAAGGATTTTCCCATATGTGATATATGTGGAAAGAATCGCATAGGAAAATGATTGAAGGTAATGGGAGTATGTTATAAGTGTGGAGAAAAAGGACACCATGTACATGACTGCAAGGGTAAGAAAAAGGTTTCAAATGTACAATGCTTCATCTGCAAGGAGTTCGGACAATACATGAACCAATGTCCGAGTCATCAGACTTTGCTGCAAATGATGCTATTGGATAATAATCAAGTTATTATACTACCATAGATGAAGAGGAATGACCAGTGTTATTATGTTATTATTTTTGAATTATTTTATTGAAGTGTTGTATCAATGATGTACTGGAAATAAATAAGGATTATATTCTAGTACTATTTCATTGAGGATTTGAGATTTTATGGTACTAAGAAAAGTGACTATATAGCGAGTTAAACTTTTTGGAAATTACATGGTTTATGGAAAGATAAACCTTAATATTCTCATAATATTGATTTACTGATTTTGTAATAAGATATGGTTGATTTGGGTAAATTATATTTGATATTCATGACTGCCTTGAAACTAATTAAAGATTTTTATATTTCCTTATTGTTGGAGATTACAACATTTTTGATTGGATGAAGTATATCCAGTATTCTATAAGGAATGAGGTCGGATGAATGTAATCAATATGGTTTTATGTTAATTTAGGATGTTTCAGTGTTTTAAAATAACACAAGATGAAGGTATTCACATGCCTTTATGGGGTAAAAAGGATCTACATTATTCTTTCCATTCATATAAATTCTGGACTGAGGGTTTACAAAAGTATTTTGGATAAGTATAATGGTTGGAATTTATTATATTTTACATTGGATACTATAGTTAAAGTTATTTTCGGATATTTATAAAAAGGACAACACACAGACCGTGTGACAACTCGTCGTGTTGAACAAAGCTACGGGAATCAAACCCACTAACATAGTGCAATTGAGATTTATCACCTACCACTAGACTACGTGAAGTACCTGGAGAGTATATTGTAGTTTTCTTTTTTTAAAAGTTCTGATAGATGAATTATAAATTTATTTTTGGAACCAAATACGGTTAGGATAAATAGAATTTTTTGTAGATCTATTACCTTTTGGAGTGAAAGATGGGTTTGTGTAAAAAATTTATTAAAGAATGAAAGTCTACATGAGAAGTAAGTATATTTCCTTACGTTCTTAGTAAATATCATAAAAAAAATCCTAAACATTATTAAAGGTAACATAAAACAAAAACATTGTCGGTTAACTTTTCCTACTGGGGAATCAAAGATCGTTTAACCAATAACAAGTTTGTGATTTTATTGTAGTTAAATTTCACCTAATCCTATTTTCTACAACTTTTTATCAGAACTTGATGTCTTGTTTCTCCTCCATATCCATGTTTTTATAAAATCCTAGTATGGGATATCTGAGGTGACAATTGTACTTCTCTCTATTTCTTTTAAAGTTATATTTTTGTTATCCCTATTTCAGATATGGGTTTTCCACAAAGGTATTTTCTATTTTCAACCATTTATTTTCGAAGAACATTTTAAAATTGCGACGACACAATTTATTGAAGGATGGTAGAATGTACCACCCCATGCTTCCATGGTACGTTTCCCTTTGAATAATGCAATAGCTTGCGTTGTACGCAACTTCGAGATTTTAACACACTGAGACCAATCAAAATAGTCATTATGAATATTAATACCCACTTTTTGAAATTTTATCTTTTAAAATGGATTTAATTTTTGGATTTAGAATATCAAAATTATCCTAGGGTGAAATTTTGGTATTTTTCTCAAAACATTCAATTTTTAATGAATAGTGAAAATTACTAAATCTTGAATTAACAACAACTTTTGTAATCGAAATAATTAATAGTGATAAGTTATTTATTTCAGTGGTTTTAATGTATATTTTGAATATATTTTTACCATTTTATATAATTTTGGTAATTGGACATAATTTCACATTTAAACCCGACATAAACAAGTGTCAATCTTTTGATTGTTATTATTTCATAAAAACACGCGTTTTGTTTTCACAACGGGAATTAATTTTAAATTAATTTCTGCCACTTTTGTGATTTGAATTTAGAAAAATGGATTCCATATTTATAATTAGGAGGTTCAAATTGTTTAAATATGTGATTTTTTTTAGATATTTTGAATAATTATTTCAGTAAATATTTTATGTACCATGTTTAAAGGGTAAATCCGGTAAATAATGGTAAAAAATAATATTATAATAATAATAAATTACCCTAAAATTTTTCCTAACCCTATTTGTTGATACATGTTAGACCATGGGAATCTTTGGGTCGTTTTTGGGACCCCATGGATCTAGTTGTAAGTGATAATGACACTTTATATTAATTAAGTTAAAGTAAATACAAAAATGACATAAGCATATATCTTTTAGAAAAACAATTTTTACATAAGGTTATATATTTTATATTTGAGACTATAAAAATTCATTAGAAATATAAAAATATTTCCTACATAATGGTATTTTATTTATAATTTTTAGACATTTAATTTTTATATTTATTTGTGACACAATAATGTTGGAGTATTTTCCTTATTATTGAAATAATGAAATAATTGGTATTATAAAAGTAAAAATAAAACTAATTTGAATGTTTTGATGCCGTCCACGATTTTTTTGGTCATTATGACATTTTAGGAATGCTAAAATAAATTTACTTCGAATTAATAAAGTTGTTAAGACTTTAACTAAAATCCATTATTAAATATTGTCAAAATTGATATAAATGAGTTTTTAAAAGAAGTATTATATTATTAATTGATATTCTATTTCTAAAAATATAAGGTTAGGAAAATGGACTTATTCCATGATATTTGTATCATTAATGGACCACTTGGGGGTATCTTGGATGTATATATTATCTTTATTAACTATATAATATAAAAATACAAAGTGACATGGTAAATGTCAAACTAATTAACAAAGATTTAAAACTAAAAGATAGGGTTAATATAAGGACCCAAAAATATCTAAAATCTATTGGTTGAAAGGATTTCAACCCATACCCACCTAATATTTTGAATAAACCACTTTTGAGACATTAGAAACTGAATATGAATTTATTTTAAAATAATACATTAAGTTTTTTCTAAAGAGCCCCACGTCCCCCTTATAAAAGGACACCATTTCTAACCAATTCTTCACACCTTAAAATCCTTTTTTTTCTACCAACCCCTGCCCGAATATTCTATCAACTACCATACCTTCATCTTAGAGGCAATCCTTTAGTCAAAAAGTCAACCTATGGATCCCTTTTGATCAAATCAAAAGGAAGAACCCGAAGAAGAGGTAATGTTTTCACCACTATCTTTCGCGTTCCTTTCTTCTTCAACATCTTCTATCCTTGTTATTTCCATTATATAATAATAAATACAGTAACATATATATACTTTTATGTTATTATAAATATGGTACACCAATATTCAGTATTCTATGCATCCTTTGAATGACATATCACCATACATGTGTACGTACGGCCTACCGTCTCCACGTCGTGGTGTAATTGTTATTCAATACAATATTATTTGGTTGGTAATAATAATGATGTGTAATTAATTTAAATAAAAAATATAACATGATAATGATTCTGTATATATTATAAGACATCCAAATATATATTATTTTAATATCAAAAGAATGATATTGTCACTCGTGTGTACGTACGGACTATTGTCTCTATGAACGCGATGAGATTCATTCCTCATCGTATCCATTCAAATATAATTCTCATTTGATGATTAAAAATAATGTTTATGAACTATATATCATTATAGATATGAATAAGATACAACATATCCATAAAAAACATGGCTTATGTAACGAAATCATATAAAAGAAAACGAGTAAGTTAACACCCGAAAAGACGATAATACTAAGATATTATTAACAAAGCACTGTTATAAGATCATATATGAAATCATATTAAAGTATATGATTCTTGTATAATTTAATAAAAATTATTTCACCATTATACAGGAGGTTAACCTACCCTCATCCAAGGAAAAGTACAAGGTAATGGGTTTTTATCTCACTACTTATTCCCGTGAGATTCGTGCCATATTCCCACTATTACCTTTTGTATGGTGTATGTACTACCCATAATTGTATTCTTTGTGTAATACAAATTAATTTATGTGTATTTACATATTCATTGTATGATAAATCTTTCATGGGGTGTATGTTTCGTAAGTTATCAAATTGGTAAGGGTTAGTTTGACAATCTCTTTATTATCCGAGCTTGTTTTTACATAAGTATCTACTGAGACATATTTATTATCCATTTCAATGTTTCATAAAATTGTTTTCAAAGGGATTCATTTTAAGGTAATTTTTACTAAAACATGATTTTAAATGTTTTAAATATTTATTCATCCAAACCATTCTCATTAATGTCCATGTTTTCAAAATGGTTTTTAGGATTTATTTAAATGGACATGATTTTCTTAAAATGATAATTACTTTCAAAAGTTTCAAAGTGGTATGGACACTTTGATTCAATAATGTCTTTAAATGTCTTCCTTTTTAAATTGGGTGACTTTTAAAATTTTTGATGAAAATGTGATATTTCTCTCAAAGAGTTTTACAAATCATTTTCATCTATGTCAACATCCTTTGATGGATTTTAAACTTGTTTGAAGTTGAATTAATAGTATACAAATCTACTATATTGTATTGAAGCTTTTTTGATATGTTTGACTGTGGATGTGTCATTTTTATACAATTCATGATTTATCGATAATGTATTGACATTTTGTATGCTAGTTTTAATACGAATGTTTATGTTATGTTTTCAAATTTACATGTGAGGAATGCATTGGACTTAGTGAGTGACAGGTGGATCCCTCTATAGCTTCTCGATGCATCATCAGGTCTCATGAGACAAACCAGTGTCTTGGCACGAGGTCTTGATATAATCTTATTTGTAGTTTTGGCATGAGGCCTTGGCTATGTGGTTATGATAGTCTTGCATTATGCATTCCATCATTATAAAAGTGGTTACTGTTATTACATGTGATTATTAAACTAGTAGATATCCATGTGAATAATTAAAGGGCATTATTTCATTTTATTTTTGCCATAATATGCTGAAATTTAAGTTTAAAAGGGTTTTGTTTTTGTTATACATTTTCTTAAATAATAATGTTTATTTATGAATGTTTCCACTATATTTTTATCCTTTCTAAGCATTTGTGCTCGCCCCTTTCTTATGTTTCATTTATCCGGGATATGAAGAAGATAGTTATGAGTGACTTGTAGGCATTATTTAGGAGGCTTGGATGTATCCAATGGTATAAATTCATGGTGTATTTCTTTTTCATGTTGTAAAGTTGAACTTATGTATGAATCTTGTTTCCAAGGATACTAAACTAATCGATGTTTCAAGATTTGATCATTTGTGATCATGCCACTATTATGTAATAATGCACTGAATCTGGGTAACTGGGGTCAGGGCATTACATACACAAAACTAAAAAAACATATTAATAATATTCTAATAATTTAAAATAATGTTCCAAACGAAATTTGTGACATGTAGAAATCATCATCACCTCATTCCTATGCAGTTTTTTCCATATATGACTCCAAATGTCAATCATCAGTTTAAAATTAATATTTTAGTTCAAAATGCGTTTCACATACATAAAAGTTAAAAAATTATATCTAATTGTCATCCTAATTTAGAATGAATAGTAGTAAGAAATTTTTTATGAGTAAGAATTATTTTCACGTAAATCTGACACATAATAGGAGCAGTATCATTCAATGTGCATGTTTTTAGTTTATAATGTCATTTAAGTAAAAAAGGAAAAGAGATATACTAAAAATAAAGAAAATACATTCAGATTATTTTGATATTTTAGAAAAATGATCCCTCAATCATTTTTTATATTTACAAATTAGTTTCACCTCGTTATAATGCACCATGTTACTAGTAGTAGTTAAAGTGTGTGTTTTAATTTTAAAATCGAGATTTTAGTTGAAAACAAACTCCACTAACTCAAAACCGAGAATCCATATTCAGATTGTTTCGATACTTTTATAAAATTATCTACAAGTCATTTTTGATGTGTAGATATCATCTAGATCTTGGTCTAACACATTTTTAGAGTTGTTAGACTCAATGCGTGTGTTATTAATTTAAAATTGACATTTTAGTTAAAAACATGTTCCAATCACTGAAAAATGATAAAACACACTTGGATTATCATGATAATTTGTGAAAATTATTTATAAATCACATATGAAATGTCTAAATTAGTCTCACCTAAAACAAAAGAATCATGTGAATTGTAAGACATAAACTATGTGATTTCAGGTTAATATTAAATTTGTTAAAAAAATGACATACTCAAAAATAATAAAACACATTTGGGTTGTTTTGATACTTTAGGAAAATTTTCCATTAGTCATTATTGATGTTTTGGCATCAGCCTCACCTAGATTCATTGCATGGTGTGAGTAGTTTGAATAAAAGTGTATATTTTTATTAAAAATTGATTTTTTAGGTAAAAAAATAGACATAATCAAAACTATGTAGAAAATTAGATTCTTTCGATATTGTTGTAAAATTATCCAAAAGTCAATTTTGATGTTTAATAAACATTCACTACACAATACGGCCTACAATGTGATCTGTGTGACTCAAAGTCTCTATTATAAATCGAAAATTGACATTTTAGTTCAAAATGTGTGTCTCTCACTAAAAACCAAGTAAAAACACTAACATTTTCATGATGATTTAGTATGTATTAATATATTATTTATGATATGTAAGAATTAGTTTCACGTAAAATCAAGACATGATGTGACTAGTATGATGCCAGGTGCATGTTTTCCGTTAAAAAAATGGTAAAAAAGACCTATGAAATGTTCAAACCTTAGAAAAAACACTGGAATTGTTATTATACCATAGGAATTGACACCCCAGTTATTTTTGATGTGTTGGAATCATCAACACCACAATACTTTCATGGTGTGACCAGTATGTCACAAAGTTTCTATTATCATTTTAAACTAGAAATTTTGTTAATGTATTATTCCATATATATGTTTAATTTTATTCTTTATACTATTAATTAAATAAGAATAGTTTTCTTATATTTGTTGATTGTTGTTCTATCGTTAGGTGGTTTATTCAATACTAGATACCAAGATTATCTATTTTTAGTAGGGGTCGGGTTCTAAAGACAACAAAAAAACTGATGTTTTTGAATGTTTTAGATATATTGAACTTGCTTATGTAATTATACAAAAATGTTTTTGAAATTTACACATTATAGTATTCTATTGTCATGAAATTTTTATTTCTACGAAATTATTAATTTTTACTATCATCAATTTGATTTTACTGTTTGTATTTGGTGCCTTTATTTATTACTATTGAGAGCTATAATTTTAGCTCCACTGTATAGTAGCATAAGCTTTGGCAACAATTTTTTTGACATTGATAATGGTTACCATTTATCACCACATTTCTAGGGATGATAAAAGAGTCCTCAATTAAATAGTTCTTTGATCAATAATATTTTTTAGTTCTATTGATGCCTTTTTCTATCATTGTTAAAAGCCTTTTCTCTGGTAGTGAAAACCCAAATCTATACCCCAATTGTCAATAATACATTATGTATAAAAATTAATTTCAAATATAAATAGGGTGGGAGTAAGTAGACCATTGTCAATGATTTTCTAAATATATTAAGATAATGTATGAATATGTTATTGATATTTGGAGGAGAGAATGAGCTCTTTTTCAAGGGTTCCACTAATATTAGTTTCACTTCTAAAAAATGAAGTTATATGACCATATGTTTTCATGTATTTCTTATATAGTAGAAAAAACATTTGTAAGAGTTCCAAAAAATCCATCGCAGTGAATGAGAAAATATAAGTGGAGTGCATTACCACACCTGATGTTTTGAAGATGTTTGTTTATATCAATAATATCATCATTGAACATTAGAGGGTTTCTTGTGTTAAAGGTGAAATTAATAAATACTACTCTAATGATGGAGTTATTACATATGAAAAGAAAATATTTTCTCCCAAATGGTCTAAAAAAATCAATTAAATATACCATATCATTAAAGAGATCATTGATATAGGAGATGTAATAAAAATATTGGGTGGATATAGATGATAATGTAAAAATAATTTGACAAATCCATTAGAAAATAAAAAAAGAGGTACATCTTTAATCTATTGGTATTAAATACTGAATAGATTTTATCTAATGGTTGTAAAGTGTATCAATGATTTATAACAAAATAAATATCAATTAGTCATTCATTCAAGTGTTTTAAATTTTTATAACATGAACAGTGAAATAAAAATATCCACTTAAAATATGTGTTTTGGTTGTCCCTAAATGGTAATAATCATGTAGTATTATGGGTTGTAATGATATGTTAAAATTATAATGAGGGAAATATATTCTGTGATACAAATACTAGTATATCATACAATGAGTAGACTCGTGAGATAATAAGTTGAGAATTTTTATTCGAACATACCATTGAGAGTGAATCACATAAAATTACATATGTTAGTTAATATACTTACGGGTGTATTCATATTATGTATCTCCATTACCTAAGGTTTTCATTATACATATATTGATAACCTTCATACATTTATACCTTACATATGTACTCCTCATGGATTTTCTAATAATGGGGTGGTTGTTTATGTTGTTGATCATGTCATAAGTTAGATATTAACCAAGATTAGGTTATTCCACTTGTTTAAAAAGCATATGCATTTGGGACCATTGTTGAATTTGGATAAGTAAATTCATGAACACACATATTTTAGTGACATGTTCTCTTTTTTATGTGAAATAATATGACAAACAACATTGTATTATCTATGATGTATATGTGTATATGGATTGTCAATCGATGGTGTGGTGTGCTATAAATGACTGAATATTTAGTTTTTAAATGTTTGATGTCTTAAAAAACCATACATTTGGATGTTGAAATAAAAAAAATACCATATAATGTAGTGAAGGATGAATAAAACTATAGTTCAATGTTTTTTGAAATAGTGAATCTAAAGTAATCTCTATCTAAGGATTCATTTGTTTGATATGGTTGGAAACACACTTTAGAGTGTTTTAATGAACTAGACATTATTTTTAATGGTAAAATCTAAATAATACATCCTTATAATAATTTCAAATCAGATAAAATTCTCATTTTATTATTATTGTCATGTACAAGATTTAATCATGTTAATAAGACATGTGTTGTTCATGGAATGCTTGAATATTATGTTTTTATTTTTTTGGAATCATTTTAAATATGCATCTATAGGGTGCCAAAACCAACCAAACAATCTCTTAGTTCCATAAAATATGAATAAAACAACCATGTAATAACTTGTTTCTACATTAAAATACTCCCTAAACCCTCTTTTGACCATGCTTTGGTTAGGTCTCATTTAAGGGTACTTCGAGTGAAATTTTCAAATGTTTATGCAGGCTCTTGGGACGTGCACTGTTGTCAAATAGTTTTCTAAAACCATGTGACCAGCTAGAAAAACCCATGAAAACCCCAGGGGTGTTGGTTTGTATTATTGGTTTAAGGATTTTCAAATCATTCACCCACTAAATAGAAACTGTACTATCCCATTATTGTGGGCACACATTTTGAAAAAATGTGAGATCCCGGATATATAATTTTGTGAGCGAGATATTATTATTTTGAAAGTAATTTCGAAATCTATAGAACCCCTATTTGTATCCCCTCCAATTCAAAATAACTATCCTTTTTAAAAAAATTAATTTGGGTATGTCTTGTAAGAATAAAATTTTCTCCTCTAAACCCTCTCCAAGGTGGACCGATGCTATGCGATCCACATTTTGTATTTTCCTGTAATGTTTTCTCACCATGGTCTTTATCTCACGCTATAATCCTCTCTTTACATATATTTAGGGTTTTTTATATCACTATTTTATTAGAGGATATAATCCCATTTGTTTCGCCTCATGAATCTAGGGTTGATTTGTAAATCTCCATTGCTAACACCTTTCATTAGATTTCCCTGTTACGGGCATTGTGATTCATAATATCAATTTTTTCGGTAGGTAATTACATTTTTTATTGGCCAACTAATCTCAACTATAATTAATTAGTTGTTTTATTTTATTTTTATTAAAATAGTAAAACATAATTGGTTGGTGATTGGGATATTAGATTGATTTGGCATGAAATTGGGGAATACCCCCCAAATATTTTGAATTGGTCTGTGATCTAGATGTAATGAAATTGATGGAATTGTAAAATTTATTTAAAAAAACTTATTTAAAAATTTTATTTGATAAAATACATTTAATTATTTTTATAATAACCTAATAAATTTGATCCTGTAAAATGAATGAATTGAATAAAAATTCATTTTGGTTTTTAAATAGAAATTGGAATTATTGAAATGTGAAATGGGTTTAGTCATACATTAGAAAGTATTTAAAAAAATTTCCCATTAAAAGATATTTTTTGATAACATGAAACCTAGGTAGTTAGAGAGTTATTAGAGACAAACACACTAGGATGGGAATTACGAAAAAAATTTATTAACGCATTTAATATCAATCTTAAAATTATTGGCTGATCTTATCTTAAATGGGATGTTGGTTAGTCTCTATTTCCTAGTGTAAGAGAGGCATGTGGTAACATTTCAATTTTCATTTTATATGTGTGTGAGGATCCCATAACCAGGAACTATCACACCTCTTGATAAATTACCATGTTTTTATTTTTTGATGCTTTTATATATATGACATTATTGTAAACTATTTTACACATTCCTTGTTAATTTATATACATGATTTTTTATAAAATCTTTATTTAATACATTGATTGAAATATTTTCATCATTTAAAATTGAAAAAATGAGTCTTTTTTAAATATTATTTTGAAATACCACACATTTTATTCAAAATTTAAATATTAATTTGGTTATTTAATTCGAAATATTCTTGAGGAATTATTTGTGACACCCTACTTGTATTTTATATCACATGCGACCTATGCCTTTAGAATGAAGGAGGTGGTAGTTGTTGTTGAAACTCTTGAATTCAGTTATTTTTCCTTTTTTCTACTAATTTGTAGTGTTAAATTGGGTTGTTAAAACCTGTTTGGCTTATGATATAGTTCCCTTTTTGGTGTTTTCTCTTTGATCATAATGAATTGTATCTATTTGTACAAAATTTTAGGTGGAAAACCCATTAACAACATTATCTTGTATGATTTCAGGTTCTATTATCTAACCCATAGGGTTCGGTAATTCCCTGCAGGCCTTGTCAGGGTCGGCTTGGTGTTAGGGTACTAGGGTACACAAATCATTTCATGATAAGGTGATATCAAAGGTGCAGGTTAAGAATCTTACCTAGATGTAATTGTGTATATGAGTAATCTTGCCGAAACATAGGGTTTTGTTTTGATTTAGTTCCCAATCATCTCTCACCACAATGACCCTCATGTCACTAGGGGAGGTTTGGTAATATTGTCAAGAGGATTATATATAGTCTTATCCCTAATTTTAATTTTGATTTAATGAAATAAAAAATCTTTTTTTCTTATTTATTGGAAAAAAATTTCATTTTCACACAATTTTATTGTTAATCTGATGTCTTTGATGTTATCTACTGATATTTTTTTGCATCATTCCTCCTAGAATAAACTTCATTAATATCAATGAGGAAGGTTTTGAAAACCCAAAATAATAAAATCCTCTCAATGACCATAATATTTTCCTGAAAATCTTGTGTGTTTTCCAAGATCTGGGATACGAAACTGCAGCCATATCTATTCAGGATCCTGTTGTGGAACCTAAATTGGATGAAATACAAAATCATTCTCATAAGTTTCATCTCCATAAGCGACTAGCATTCCAATGATCTAATGATATTCAACTGGATGTGAATTGGTTAAGGGATATGTATCATTTTCTAATTTTGTGGAAATAAATTATTATATATAGGTGAAATGTGCCACCTTCATGTTATAAGGACCTATCTGGTTGTAGTAGTGAACAAAGGGGACTATGGGTAATCACAAGGGCTTAGAGTGTAAATAATTTTCTGTTATTTTTTCTTGATAGTTTTATCTTGAGTATTTGGTGATGGCTTAGGCTATAGAGTTATTCAAACTCAGGCAGACAGACATTACCACCAAAGATTATACTAAATTGTTTACTAATCTTGTGTAATTTCCACTTAATATTTGTTCAAATGAGAAGATGACGACTCCTTGGTTTTAGAATGTAAATAAACCTGATATTTTTTCATTGGATTTATAATGGATGTATCCTACTTATGCAGATGTAATGAATATAATACTAATGGTTGACATGTACCTATTTGGTATGTCATGGTTGATAGGAATTCTATTTTTTACCAGTGAAGTATTATGAAATAAATTTAAGGTAAGATGAAGCATGATTATTCATCTGGTTGTTCGTGATATAAGGTTTTTTGTATACCACCTAGAGTTACGATAAGATTCCATTTTTTGCTACAAGTGATGAAAGACCTATCATTCTAAGTGGGTTTTTAATGAGGAACTAAAGATAAGTGGTTCTTGCAGAATCTCACGTCACCTATTGATGTTCTGTCATGTTTATTATACTATATATAGTGGTACAACTCATCATAACCTAATAAAGCTGTTGTAAATTCTTATTCATCCATGACTAATGAGTTTTAACCACATACATTCACAACGAGTCTTATTAAAATAGTGTAAGACTATCCAAATGAAAGAGATATGGGTCCGTCAACATTGAGAGGTGCCATAACTGTATCATATTTATTAGTGACTTATTTATTTGATAAATGTGTGTCTCAATCATTTATTTAAAATCATGTCGTGAATATTCCTATACAGATGTTATCTTATGCAATAGATATTACTTCACCCCTCATAATGAAGAGATGTCATAGTCTTCCATGTATTTCTTTTGTTTATTTTTCATCAAATTTGTATATTTCTTGGGATTTTTTCGATTTTGACATGATACTACCTGACGTCATTTTTAGGATGGATTTTCTCATTTCCCATTAAGCTGGGATTTATTAATAACAAAAATGAGTGTCCATTATATTTCTTGATTGGGTGTTACATGCCCTTCAGGGAGAGTGGGACTGAAGGTCGAGTAAGGACATACCTTCTTATACCATATTTGTGAAAGTGATATTCTTGTTCCCCTTTGATCTATAATGGGAATACCTAAGCGATGATCTCCCTCTTCTGGTCATTGATTTTCCAAACAATTTTTCTGTTATCTTCTCTGGTTTTCCATCATTATGTGAGGTACTGTTCCATATTGATTTACTATATCATTCTCAAAAATCGTCTATTCCTTCTCACCACATGAAATAAAATGAGAGGAATGATTTGAAGACTCAGATGGATGATCTTATAGAGAAAGTCTTCATATGCTCGTGTGTGTCACCATGGTTGGAACTAGTTGTGTATTTTTAAGAAAGATGATGGGTGACTTCACATTTTTGGGTATTACTGGAAACTCATTAGATTCATGGAAAAGAAAAGAATATATTTCCATGGATTGATGTGTTTATTTACTAGTTGAAAGTGTCAATGTAGATCTCAAATATTGTTCTTCAGTCTCAATATCATCCCTTGGGAATAAAATAATTTGATGTTTTGAAAACATATTTTTAGATTAGGTATGGACATTATGAGTACCTTTTTATGTATGTTAGTCTAACCAAATGCTCTTATTGAATTAATGGATTTAGTTAAAAATATATTCTATGAGTACCTTTATCATTTAATTTTAGAAAATTTGGATGAAATCGTTATTTACTCTAAGTACGAGGAGAACCATGTGTGTAAGATAAGATATGTTCTAATGTTTTTAGGAAATCAATGAATTTATACCATTCATTTAAAATGTGATTTCAAGATTCAGGATAAGAAGTTATTGGGACATATTGAGTAGGAACATGATAAATATATTTATACTAATATAGTTAATTTTTTTATGATGTGTGAAAACCCATGAAATGTTTTTGAGATCTGAAAATTCTAGGATTTTGATGGATATGATCACTGGTTTGTAAATTATTTCTCTAATTTGGGATCTCTTATGAATTCTCTAACATATTATGATATAATGTTTTTTGGGATGATAAATTTCATAATTATTTTTCTGATTTGAAATGTTGATTGACTACTATGCTGGTGTTGACTCTTCCATAGGCTGGGTAGGGGTGTGTTGTCTCCTCTGATGCATCAGTTTTGGTTTTGAGTTGCGTTCTAATATAGAGTGATCGTGTTATTTCTTATGGATCTATGTAGCATAGGCTACATGAGAAGAATTATCCAAATCGTTCCATTCATCTTGAATCTAAGAATTATGCACATAAGAGATGGTAACATTTCCTTTTTGGAGAACGGTTTACCTTGTATCTGAACCATAAGAGCATGATTTTTTTCATCCCACAAAAAGATTTCAATCTAAGTCATAGGAATTGGGTGAAATTCATGTAGTATATTATTTTGACATCACTGATACCATGGGGAAATGAAATTTTGTTTCATATGTATTCTGTAAGAAAATTCTAACTTAGGCTGTGAATGAATCATCAAAAGAGTTGTACATGATGTCACTTTTTTACATTTTCATATTGGTGTTCAGGAATTAGGGTCCAAAGTTGTTTTGGAATGTTTTCAGCTAACTACTACTCTTCTCTTGATGATTCTTTATTAACAAAATATATATGATTAATTCTATAGAATTAGTGACTTGATTTATGGTTTGGAGATTGTGGTAGAGTGTTCATTCTCCTCAGAATGTATTCTATGATTCTGTGACCAATACAATGTATCTTTTCCAATGACAACAACTTTTATGGAAGATTTCTATAATTCCCAGTGGGTAGGGCACCCAGGAACCACACAAATGTTTAATGAAAATTTCCATCAATTATGGTGTCCATGATTGATATCAAGATTTTCAAAATTTTTATCATTTTTATACATTTCAAAAGGTCAATACGAGAACCATAGACCTTCATATTTACTTCTTCTACTTACAGTGATGACTTAGATATCAGATGAGATATTTGTGGACTTTGTCAATGTGTTTTCACATACCAATTTAAAGAAGAATGTGACATGGGATATGATCAATGGGTTGACCAAATGAGATATTTATATACACATTCATTATACAACTAAAGTTAAGGATTTAGGAAAAATATATATGGAATACATTTTTTACAAGTATCTCCATATATTATTGTTTTTTTACAGACATCCTCAGATCACAGCTCAATTTTACAGAGGCCTTCAATAGGCATTGGGATATTATTTTTGTTTGAGTATGACATATCATACATAGTTCAATGGACAAGCCTAAAGACTTATATTGGTTCTTTAATACATTATACATGCATGCATTCTTGACTGGTGGATGTTGTTTTGGTCATTTGGGGATAAAAGTTATTTCTTCTATCATTAGTTACTAGTTCACGATTTGAATGACTCTTTTTATGCCTTGAATGGGAAGCCTTGTAAATATATGTTGTGTTGTTCGCAGATTGTTGAATGATATGTGGTTGGCCAGATCATGGTTTAATGGTTAATATAAATGTTTCTATTGATTATTTATATAATAAAAATGTCACAGTGTTTGTATAAGTCTTATGTTTATCATAGAAATAGACCATTGGAATTTTCATAGGGTGGTCAGGTGTTATTGAAAGCTTTACATGGTTAGGGTCATCAATGGTTTGGGAGGAAAGGAAAGCGTGCCCTTTATTTTTTGGGACCTTTTAAGTTTGTTGAGAAGGTAGGAAATGTTTCTTAAAAATTTTGAATTCTTCCATAGCTGATGTTGATACATATTTTGTGCCATGTATCCCAGATATGAATATATATTTCTGATCCATCTAATGTTCTTGAGGTGGAGTAATTTTAATATTGGGCATGATTAAACCATGACGAAGAATCCAGTCAGGATAGTTGATTGTAAATCCAAGGTTTTTCATGGAGGATGATAAATTTGGTTCGAGTTATTTTGAAGCATAATTCTAATACTAATTAGACATGGTAAAGATAGGCAGTAATGAAAGAGCATTGGCCACATCATTTTGACATGGAAAATTATAAATATTATTTTTGGTGATAGAAAGAGTATACAATGGGGAGGTTGTTACATTATATTTTTGTTTTTAGGTACATTTCAATTACTATATTGACAATAAATTGGTTTGAACTATTTAAGGTTTCTTTAGGAGAAATTTGTAATGTTTTCGAGGTCTCTTCATATGTGCATTTTTTGTGTATTATTTTTCCAAACCCTACGCCTTTCATGTGTAAGTAGTGAAAAAAATAGGAAGTGGAGGTCTGTATAGTTGGAACATGGTTTTTTAAACCATAATCCCGACAAGTTGATATCATGAAACCCAGATAGATGGTGTACATGGTAATGAAATATGATTATAATAACTATGTGAACCTTCCAAGCTAATTGGGAACGTTTTATTTTATTATTCTAAAAATTATTCTAAAATATATGAGACCCAATTCATCCCCTCACCTAACCCACACTTACAATATTACATTTTCCTAGTCTGGGAGGGCTCCCAAGAAACAATTTTGTCTCCTCCAAACCATATCTAGGGTTTAACGAAGCTATGTGATATATTTTTAGTTCATTCATAGTATGTTTTCTCTCTTTGTAACTTATCTCCCGCTCTTTTTGTATATCTGCATTTAGTGTTTTTAGATCTACATATTATTGGAGTATGTAATAACAATTTTTCAAACGATGAATCTTTTTTGATCCTAATATATCCATTTCCAACATTATTCTTTGGAGTTTCCAATTACGGGTGTTGTTAGTCATAATCTATTTTTTGTTCGGTGATTCCATATATGCATGGCCAATATATCTTACCTAAAATTGATTAATTGTATTATTTGATATTAATTAAATTTTGAAACACAAATTCTATGGGGATAGTGATATTTAATTTATTTAGATTGAAATTAGAGGAACACCCCAAATTACTATGAATTGGAGTGTGAGTTGTATTTGATGAAATTGATGGAATACTGAATTTTTTTTGGAATGACTTTATTTGAAAATTGAATTTGAGAATGTATATTAAGTTTTTTTTCTAATAACAAATTTGGGATTACACCAAAAATGCCATGAATTTATTAAAAACATGTTTTGGTTTTTTAATGGACATTGGAATTATTAAAATGGGAAACAAGTTTAATTGTAATTTAAATTGTTTTGAAATAAATTTCACAGTATTGCATTTTTTTTGAGAACATGAAATCAAAGGTAGTTAGAGAGTTATTAGAGAAAAAACGGTAGGATGAGAATTACCTAGAAGTGGATTAACGCTTAAAAATCTAATATTTAAATATTAGTATATTATATTCCTTGTGGGATGTTTCTTAGTCTACTTAGTCTGGTGTCAAAAATATGTGTGTTCACATTGCCATTATCTTTTTATAAGTGTGTGAGTATCCCACAAACAGAAACTATCATACATCTTGGATGTTTTCCATGTTTATCTTTTGCATTACATTGATATATATGCCATTATTATAAACTATTCCACACATTCCATGTGAATTTGTAGAAAATGTATTTAAATAAATTTATTATTTAATCGATTTTAAAATATATCCATCATTTTGAACGTAAAGAATGGATCGTTTTTAATATTCATAAAAAATTATATGGTTGTTATGTAAAAAATGATTATTATTTGGTTAACTAATTTAACATAATTTTAGGGAATCCTTGATGAGACCCTTATGGGAATTTTGATCACACCCTACATGTGCCTTCAGTTGTTTGTAGATTATCTTCTTCTGAGTTCTTACAAGGGTAAGTCACTATAAAGAGGTGGCAGTTGTTGTTGAATATCTTATGTTGAATGGTATTCCCTATTTTCATGTACATTATGGTGGTAAATTGGGTTTTTCACACTTTTTTGACTTCTGGTATAGTTCACCCAGTGGAGTTATCTTTTCATCACACTAACCTGTATTTTTTCTTCCACTATTTATTTGACAAAATAATTCCCACCATTATCTGTATGATTTTTTTTCATGATACCAACCCAAGATGACCAATAATTCCCTTCATTCCATGTCGGGGCTAAATCCGTTGTTAGGGTACTAGGAGATTCAAGATTATTCATGATAATCCATATTGTGAGTTGTGAAATAGATGATCCGATTCAACATTTTCTCAACTATTCATTTTCCTAGGATGATTAGAAACACTCTTTAACATGTTTAGAACACTAAAATGTGAATTTGATAATCAGACCCCTAAAAAAGACCTAAAATGACGTGAATCATATTTATACTATCTTTTTATTATTTTTGATATGTAAAAGAAGAAGACATATCGATCAAACATGAAGTGTTCCCAAAACTCAAAAATAAGTAATTTAATGCTTTGAAAACCTTAATTAATGTGTTCCATGGGATCAAAACCAACCAAAAGACCATCAAATGGGATGAAACCAGACATCAAAAATCTTACAGTTATTTTTTAAATTTTAGAAAATATAAAATTTAATTCCTTAATATCATTTGGTTGGGATGACTGAAAACATAATATTACTTTTTTGAAAGACTAAAAAAATTTGTGGATAAATCACTAGAAAAAATCATTGGAATGATATTGAATACATAGAATCCAATCATTATAATATTTTCGATGTCTAAAGGTAAGCAGAATGTCTATCAGCCATGAAATGTTCCCAAAACAACTGATTAAGAAGTATTTAAAGGATTGATATCCATAAAAAATGTGTCTAAGGGGATCAAAACCAACTAAATGATTTCATAATTACATGAAATTAAATTGAAACAACAATGATGTGATTTGTAAAATGGTGTAATTTATGGAGTTTCAAAATATAATATGAGATGTTGTTCTATTCTTCGTGTATTTTTACACTTTATCAATGTTAAAATAGCATTGATAATGGAGGGGTCATTATCATCATTTTTTAGCATTGGAATATTTATAAATACTTTATAATGAAATTTCATATATTAATACATATATTTATTAATATTGTTAAACATATACAATAAGTTTACACTAAATTAATATTTATATAAAAATATATATATACAAAAAATGATGTTATGATATATATTTATTTTTAATAATTTATAATTAAATACATATTGAAAATTGGAAACATAAAACATAATATGTAATTATAATTAAATATGTAAATATATTTTAATTTATTTGTATATAATATAAATATATATAATTAAACAAATCACCACAAAATATATAAATTGGTTAATCTCCCTCTATTTGTTTCAAAAGGATGTTTCAAACATCATAAGGTTTGGAAGAAGACACAAGATAAAACCTTTAACAAATTTTTTGGTGAGATATTAGTAATAGAATAAAAATGATTATACGGATATTAAAAGAAAAGAAGATAAAATAAAAAAATGATTTATATTTCCTTCCATGAGTTTGTATCAATAACTTAGTAAATGAAACTAAATGATTTTGATTTTACTCCAGGATATTTTTAGAATCATTTAAAAATAAATGAAAAAAATAAATTATGATATGTGTAGAACATAATGAATAAGTTTTTATTTTTAAATATTAATAACCCTACACCTCATTCCCTTCTAAATGATCCCAATAATGGGTTGATTTAAAATTAATAAAAGGACAAAAAATATATGTCTCCCCATTTCTCCAATTTCAATTTATCCTCTATTAATAATAACTCACCAAACATAGGAAATCAATCTCCCCCTGCAATTTAATTTGTTTTCCCACCATATCACAGATGAAAAACTATATGTATGTGATATCATGCATGGAACATCATAGATGTATAACCATAAAAAAACTATGCCCATTAATTGATGCATAAATGTGGGACCTCAAAAATAAATATTTTATGAGGAAGGTGATGGTTGGTAATTCTCACAAAGGGGATCCTATCCCAATTCCCAAATGAGGGAATACAGGTTGATTCAGACCCCAACTCTTCACCAACGGTTGTTAACCCACTTTAATAGCTACTTACTAGATTTTTAGTTGAAGAGAAATGGGAGTGGATGAAAATAACAATGGGTATGTTAGGTAATGTCAATGGTTTTTGGGGAGAAATAGTGTTTCGTTAATACGAGTAAAGTGGGCACTCGAAGAGTCGTGTTGTTATTAGTGGTGAAGTCATTGGGCCATCTTACAGAGTGATCAAATAGTTATTGGGTATGATAGTTTCATAGTGATGTTGCAAATTTCAAGCCAAAATATGTCGATATTTTTGGAATAATATAGTTATTATTCATTTTATGTCACCATATTCTGGTACAATGATGTCTAGGATACTTCAAAAAAATATTGGAAACCTGTTTCTATTCAGATGCTTGGACAGAACCTATTACATAATATATGTGTATTATATTATCTATAATCTTCATGGTTTATTTTAGTGTTATATTGTATCCCTATAAATAAAAGTATTGCATTAATTGTATTTTTCATTCAATTTTGAAACAGTGAACATCAGTTTGTTAATGTTACATTTTTGTTCTGATGATCACCTCCAATGATCTGACTATCTTCATCTGCATGTGTGTTTTTATTTAATGTTGAAAAATAAACCTTAAATGATTTTAGAGGATTTGATTTTTTTATGTGTGATCCATGGAAATAATGAGGCCAAATTAGTTTCACCAGATAGAAGGAGTAATAAGATTAAAAATTACTTTATGTATTTCCTTTCATTTTTTTCTACCCTTTTATTGTTTTAATATTTCCATTGGTCAATGTTTAATTGATAAATAATGCATCACCTTTTCCTACTCAAAAAGGAGAAAAAATCTCCTCTCATTGAAGAAATGTTTGCAATTATGAAAAATCTGCAATTCCGAAAAAAAATTGGGATATCTGTATCTTTAGATTTTCCATCAGATAAGATGCATCATGCCATAACCATTCTCTTTACCAATCTGTAATTCTGAAAAAAAATTCGAATTTTACACATTAAGAAAATCAAGCATCCAACATTTTGGGATATCTTTATCTTCAAAGTTTCAATGAAATTCTGTTAGAATCTACATGGTCAATGGGGTTACATAACCTTTGGTATTGAAGCTGATGAAGAACAATTATCATAATGGGTGCATCTAAATTTTTTATCTCCTTAGAACACAATATGTAATGGAAATCATGAAGGATGAATGCAGAAGATAGATTCAAAAGCAATTGAGGGTTATATTTCAAATGATTAAAAGGAATATTATTTGGAAGAATAGATGTGGGATTGTAAGACCAAATCCATCATCTTTCAAGGCCATGATGAAGCCACATTTTTTATAATCAATTCATCAAAATCATCAAAGGATATATGTTATAATCATTGCAATGAATTCAAAGGTTCTAATAAAGTGATGCAGAGATTACTTCAATATCTACAACGTGATCTTGAATCTCCCTTAATAAAATCCTCTTAAATGACTTCTAAGTGTCATATTCAGGAAATGGGAATCCACAACCAACTCTAATGAAATGGAGAAAATATTAACGACATCTGGGTATGTTATAAAATATTGTCCCAGATGCCACTCTGGTGAATAGTCCCGCTACAGTAGCAGAGTAGCTATAGTACCACCACTGCTACAGTCCCTACTATAGTACCCAATGGTGATATAGTTCCATCACTACTATATTATGACAATCACACCATGCTATAGTAACTGAGATATTCCCTCTACCTAGTTTCAAACCTGGGTATTTTTGGATGCAAGATATTGTGGTATATAAATATTATGTTATTGGGGGTACAATTACATTAATACATAGACACACATGCATGAATGGTGGGGAATACCCCCATCCAAAGGGATAACCAAAACAATAGTCCAATATAATACATTAATAATATTTCTCGAAGGCCTAGTGGGCATTAATCACCTTAAGTTTCCCAAAATTCCATCATACTATTATGATATCCATTGCAACGTCATTCCTAAATCATCATGCATGCATCATTATTCTTAGGTCATGTGCCTTTCTTACATCACCACTTGTCTGTTTCATGAATTATGTCTTTGTCTCCACCTGTATGTGTCTTCGTCTACATCACCACATGTATAGTACTTTAATAGCACATTCACCACTCAGGTCTTCATCCCAACACTCTTAGATGATGAGGCCAGTGGATGTGTACCACTCTGGAGTGGCCCTAGCCACAAAATTATATATATATAAATATAATTATTTAAAATATATTTATAATTATAAAATAATAATATAAAATTTTATATATTTGAAGTTATAATTATAAAGATATATTTATATTTATTTATTTAAATAATTATGAAATTATAATAAATATATTTATCATATTTATTATTATATATAATAAAATATTTACAATAAAATATATTTAAATACATTTATATAATGATATATAATTTTATTTAGATATATAAGTATATATAAATATATAAACATATTAAATTTTGTAAACAATTTTTTTTAAAAGGTATAAAATGATTCCTTATATTGAATGACAACAAAAATAGAAGAGACGAATTAGGATGACAAACATTGTAAATTGCCATCATCAATAAAAATTTTCACAGATGTAACTTTTTTTAAATCTCAGCTCTGACCCAACCTTCTTTATTGCGAATCACATTCTAATTGATTCATCCATAGCCACATCCATGACCTTTGTGATAATGGAATCTCCTCTATGATTTCACTTATTTCTAGAGGCCTTTAACTTCACTATCCTCTAAGTCAGATCTCCCAAATTCTGGTCGAAACTCCACAACCTTTTTTGGGTTATCAAGTATGGTAAGCTCACTCTCATATTTGAGGGCCTACAAATTTTCTACATCGACTCTACCTTCTTAATCATTATTGATATATCAGGAACACCCAAAATATAATGAGTACTGAATTGTGGTTTAATTTATGTCTCCAGGGATACTTGATCGTTGGATTCTAAAACAACAACATGCATTTGGGAAAATCACATGGATTCCAAAGAATGAAAATATATTTGGATAATCAAGGGTGTCTACCTAGCATGTGTACATAATGAGGATGATGTCTTGTCTTCCCTTCCAATCCCAAAACCATTCATTTGTTAGAAATCGTCATCTTTTTCTACTTTTTTCACTCAATTACAAGACATATTTTTCATTGAGGATTTCTGCCTGAAAGTATTACCATAAACCCCATATGCTTGAAAAAAATCTGCCTGAAAGTATTACCACTCCATTAAAACTCTATTTCTCTATAAGATAAAAAACTCTTCCTGATTAGTGGAGATATAACTACATAGATGTTTGCAAACTTCTACATGGGTAGGGGTCTAACCTCTTTCATAACACATCTCGATAATAAATACCTGAAATATGAAATTAACTCCATTGCACATATTATTAAACAGAATTATCCCAAGACAATTAACATGGATTAACAGAATAATTAGGGACAAAGGGTGAAACTATGTTTACAACATCTTGATCCTTAGCCTCCTACATTGGTGAAGTAGGTCGCAGGTGGAGTTTCCTCCAATTGTCAACTCTAGAAGGAGCCCCTTTTCTATTAAATTTCCAACAATAATTCATTATATGAATTCATAGCGATCAAAAAACAAATAAAAAATATCTCAATTAAGTTTATTTCATATTCATTATTTTTAGAGATGATAAATAGAAATGAGGTAATTTATCATAATGCACCTAGAGGTTAATGTCCTCATCCAAGGAATAGTGCACTACCATATCAATTAATGTGTTATTTAGATCCAATTAAACAATGATGAGATAATAATAACCACATCACATTGTTTTTCTTTCTCTATCCATTTTTATGGGGATACCCATAAAAATGGATTAAATGTCAATTTAGATGTGTGTATGCCACAAAATATACTTCAAACCCTAAATTTTCATTAATATCTAATCATGAGTGTTTTTTTTGGCCGAAGGGATTGAAAAAAAACTTCCCATTCATGGATAGAAATTAATATTAGTTTTAAGGTCATGGATTTGATTCCCTAGGAACACCTCTTCCTTTCCTCTGATTCAATGATTTTATGTAAGAAACTATTCTCAATAAGGATGCAATTTTAGTCTTAAAACCCCCAGACCATAAACAGCTTGTTCACCAAATCATCAAACCAAAATGGACTTTAACCTGTGGGTAATATTAGTAATTTTATGATTAAATTTTGGAAACCCAATTGTTGAACCACAATTTATTCTCTATTGGATTTAATATGAGATGTAGGACCATTATGAATAATACCCTCAGAGGAATCACCCTTCACTGAAAAAAATGGTGTAGTTAAACTCTTTCATTCTTGGTCTATACAAAAATTAAAAATATATTTTTTTAATTAAAAATATATATATATATATTTAAATTATTGTAAAATTATAATAAATATATTTATATATAATTATATTTCAAAAGGCATATCAGTAATTCATAAAATAATCATTTATAATTATATAAATATAAATTTTTAATACTAGGAAGTATATTGTTAAAATAGAGTATCTATCACTATTTTTCTTGCAATATTACTGAGTTAGTTCTGTTATTTCTTAAAAGGTTCTAATAAATCATATCTTTATAAACACTATAATTTTAATTCTAACAAAGATATATTTTTTCAACACTTATTATTTTACCACTAAGTAAAATAATATTTTTAAAAAAAATGACAGCAATGATAAAATCATTACCCAAACATTTAAATAGATCCCTAGTTGAGTACTCCTCACTCACACCGTTCATGGTTAAACAGAATTGAACCCTCATTATTTCTCTTCATCATGATTCCCATCAAATAAACCCTTTCAGGATATAAGATATATGATTTATTTTTATCCACTTTAGTCTCGATCTTAATCCATATAGGACCTTACCCCATTACTCCCTTAACATGTTTTAGATCTTTTGTTTCATGATGATCAGTATTCATTCGTGATTCTTTGTTTCCCTTAATGCATTACACACCATGTTTTACTCTTGTTTTTTTCATTCTCAACTGAGCCCATGATTTTATGGGTTATACTATAGGTTGTGTTAGATTATACAAGGGGTTTTCTATGGATATAGTTCCCTGCTGAATCCATCATTCAGTTATACCTCTACTCTTGTGTTGCGGTTCGTTTGAGGATGTATGGGATGTGTTGGTTAATCCACTGTCGGTGTTGTCACAGGATATTATCCTTTGACTGATAGTTGGTTTCAAAGTGTTTCTTTATTAATTTTATTTATATATGAAAATCCATCAGGTGAAAATAGTATTTTTAAAATGACTTCAACCCTATTATTATAGTGGGATTCCATAACTTGGGTTTTTAAAATTACATAAGTGGTTTTTAGAAAAGGATTTGACTGTTTTTTAATGGTTCTCTTGACATCACTTTGAGTTTTAAATATAAATTTTGAATTAATTCATTTTCAAGACAAATGTTCATAAAAATTCCATTATAGCTGATAAAGTATTATGTTTTAAAATAATTGGAGAGAACACATTAAAGGTTTTTAAATATATTCACTGCACAAAATGATTTTCAAACAAATTGTACAAGTGTTGTGAAGTGTTTAAAATTGATTAACATGGGTTTTGGACATTATCCATTGTTAATACTTTATTCAATATTTTCATAAATAAATATTTATATAAATTATCATCTTTCCGACTTTTAAAAAATAAAAAAATAAATTTCATGTGAATATATATTTTTTTAAACAAAATTTATTAATATTTAATTATAACATTAACTTAATTTTTAACCAATAATAACAATTATTTACTAGTAATTCTGACTATGTGTTTATATATAATTATAAATAATTTATAAATAAAGTTTATTATATTTAATTTTGATTATAAATAATTTTGAAAGTCGTGAATTTTTAATTAATATAAATAATTTAAAAATAATTCGGAATTAATAACTATTTTGAATTAATATTTAACATAATTAGTAATTATTTTTAATTAATAATTTTTTAATAATAATTTATATAAATTAATAATTTTGAATTAATATTTATATTGTAATTGATTACTAATTTTTAATTAATAAATTATTTAAATAATTTATAAAAAAATTTATTACCTTGAATTGATAGGTACGATTATTTGTATAATAAATGTTTTCATTATGTGTGTATAAATAATGTATATTTTATCTATTTATGTGCATATAAATAATTTTTATTGTGTGCATAAAAATATATTTTTTAATTTAATCTATAAATAATAATAATAAACAATAATAAATATATTTTTAAATACAAATTTTATGTATAGATATATTTATTTATTTATTTATAATTTTATTTTTAATACATATATCTATTTATATTAAATATATATATATATATAAAAAAGTAAATGATAGATTTTGAAATTGTAATAATTTTTATTTGAAAAATTTGACTATTGGGAAACTTTATTTTTTAAAACTGTTATTTTTATCATATTTCCAAAACAATACTTATATTTTATTTTACAAATTTTCACCAAACAAGATGGAGAGAAACAACCATCATTTCTTTTCTTTAACTAAATTCCACATCTTAACAAAATGAAGGGAAATTATAATTGCAATTATTTCTTTGTTTGACCATTATTTAAAATGTTTAAATTCGTATTAATATTTTTTAGCTTAAACAATATCTAATTTTTTTCTCTAAAATTATTATGATATATTAAAATAATGTTATTTAATCACATCTGATTCATTTCTCCCCCTTGAACTTCTTTTTTGTTTTTCATTTTCCAAAATGTTGTGGACAATTAACATACATGTGATCATATTTTCCCTCGATCTGCCTCCTTGACTCTCCACCCAATCACTCTTACCTCGATACACTATTAGTTCTCCCTCTCACTATCTTTCAAATTAATTTTCACTCATTATACATTATTTTTTACATTTATTGCGTGCATATTTTAGTTGTGCACTGTAAAAACCATTCCTACTATCATGAAAGGTGGTGGCTACAAATGATTAGTAGTCATTGTTTTTGGGGCACACACCTAGAAATTGGCACCATGTTCCATGTATCCCGCATGTTCCCATGTTCCACCTAATATTCCATACCTTTATTTATTTTTGGTTCACTCTCTCCCTGCGTTCATGTTCATTTTCACTCATTCATCATTATTTCTCTCTCCAATTGAATGGATCTCCTAGTTGTGCACCACAAAAAACACTACTCACATATAATGTATGTGGTGACTAAAAATTATAAGTAGGAAATGTTTTTGCCTTTCATAGATGGTAATAGAATCCATGTTCCATGTATCCCTCCCTCTCCCATGGAATAACATTAACATTCTCATCTATTTTTCTTCCAATTATCCCTCCCACTTCCATTATTTAAAACCAAAATTTATTTGTAAACATCTTATTACCTTGTGTATTGTATATTTAGTGACCATTAGAGAATAATATTTCAATATATATTTCTATTTAGCTAACGAATTTATAGAATTAATTTGGTTCCAAATGTTGAGATAGAAAACTTTTAATCAGAATATATGTAATTTTTGTATAAAAATAGTCATAAATCATTGATATAGTTAGAAGGTTTTTTAGCTTTTCACTAAATTCCAGATGTTTATCACCTTTTTGTTGGGTTCTGATAGTGGTACGGTCTCTCTTGAAACCCGAATTAGTTCCAGAGATGATATATTAAGTTTATATTATATATAAAATAATATTTATAACACAAGTTAGTAAAATAATAACCATTAAAAACCTAACATATGAATTTAAAATCACAACCATTAATAATATTACCTTACACTAATAATTTAATATTAAGATGAACATTTTTTTAAATGGTTTTTCTGTGATTTAATTATTTTATTTAAATTTTATTATTGTAGAATCAAATAGGATGTATATGTTTGGAAAATGGATGGATTCCAATATTGTGAAAAGAGAGTATGATGATGGGGTGAAAGAGTTCATCATGTATTCAAAATATTATGCATATGACCCTTAAAAAATGTTTTGTCATTACCGTGATATAATTAATGAAAAATCAATCCATATGAGATGGAATTACACTCGATCTATGATGGAATATATTTAAGATAAATATTTTGTACTAAACATATAGAAAAAATTAATTTAGATTATGACATGGGTTAGGCAACATATTGTGAATCATCTGATATTATTACCAGTGTTTGATGATAATGAAGAACATATCGAGGATGTGAGGATAACTGTGAACAATTATGAAGAACATGTCGAGGAAATTACATAGACAGTTTTTGATTAAATTGGGAATTTCACAAAATTGTTTGAGAAGTTTACGAGTTATGCATAGATAGTAAAGTATACTGGTTAACTAAATAAAAAAATTATCATCCATACTAAAACACTATAATTTATAATCTGGAAATATACTAAGAGATTTTAGTTTTATTGAACTACTTGAACTATTGATGATATTGATTATTATTTTCATCATTGGTTGAATATTTTAAATTATTTTGGGATTTGTGGGTTACATTGTATGATTCTTACAGAAATGAATATTTCACGTTATAATATATATTGTATGGGATGATAAAAAAAAATCAGGTTATGGAGATTTAACAAGATATATAATTAAAGAAACTCAATGGTGTCCCATTAATGAACAATGTACAAAATCAATTAGGTTGAAACATTCACTGAAGACTGTGTTTGATGGAAATCACATATTTTTAACACAATGACATTAGTATCGGTCCTTGATAACATTATTTTATAGGGCTTCAGAATAATTTACAACATCATATCCACTAATAGATTATCAAATATTTGAGAAAGTAAAAGATATGGAAATTTCATTTGGTAAACTATATTAAAGAAACCATACAAAAAATGATTGGTAATAGATACCACATTTTTTTAGTTACCATACATGATTTTTTTGTACATAAAAAATTGTCATGATATCATTCATGTGAAAAAATGTATGTGACAATTTCATTGCGTTGAAAATAATTTCACCTAGAAAAATAAAGGATATAATTCAGTCTATGTTTTTCCAGATTGACATGAGAGTACATAAATAGTTGGCTCAATTAAATGGTGAAAATGGACTTTTCTTCCTCTAGCTACTGACACTTTTTCAAGGAAGGAGAGATATCCGTTTTGAAATGTCATGAATGATGTAAAAGTTCATAAGGGGTATTAATCAAATATAAAGAATATAATTCCAATGAATGCTTTAATGTTATGGAGTCTAAAATAACATGATTTTCATATTTGGATGTAAAATATAATGCATATATAATTATGTTTCATTATTCCCAATAATTACAATCATATATTAACAATGCTCTGATTATTTTTCAAATTTATATTGAAAAAAGTTTTAGATCTGAAAAAATTTCAAACTATGGGAATAAAAATTCTATCATATTACATGAACTATAAAATTTCTTCGTACTATTATTCTTTGATATGATGTTTCATATAGTATGAGAGATTTTACTATGTCATCATATGCATTATATATCGATGTACCAAATCGAATGGTGTATGGAAATTTTTAATGGGTATGTAAAAAATTGAATTTGTCGATAGGATTATATTGTGGAGAGATATATTGTAGAATAATCCGTTGAATTATGTACTGGAAAACAATTTTGTGTGGAAAGAAATGTTCAACCAAAATAATGTAACACCAAGAAGCTTATAAGTAAAGCAATTTCTGGAGTATATATTGTCAAAATCACTATTATAGACCAGCAACAAGAACACCATTATGTTTCTCATTATAGTTTAGAGATGAAACCCCCAATGATATTCATATAAATTTGAATCAATGAAATATTGAATGATGGAAATCTAATTCATATAATCAATTGTATATAATATGGTCTTAGGACAATATTTTTAAACAATCAGCTGAATATCTAGATTCAATTTTAAAATCAATTCTATGGCTATTCGTAGGAACAACTGTTAACGTATTATCTTATAAAATTTATACATTCTATAAAAATTTAAATGATGAATGAATTATCATGAAAAACACTAGATTTTTATATATGGATGAATTGATGCACGCATTTGGTACCAAGGATATATGACCAATTTTTAAAAATATGTAATAATTTTGTATCATTGAACAGTTATGAGAGGTGGATTATATAATATATCAAAGTGGATATTTTTAAGCTAATGTGTATTGATAGTAGGTGTGATATTAAAACCTATGAATTGGTATTTTTGAATGTAAATATCAGCAAAGAATGGTTTGAGGAAGAACTATTTATAATCATATCATAGATAATACAATTATTTTTTGTTCTACATCCTACAAACCAAAAGTGAGAAATTATTTTATTATCGACCAAAACCACTGACGGGTTAGCTGTCAATTCAATTGAGGATGACTAATTTTTTTGTAATACATTATCATTTCCTAGTGTTCCCAATGAATACAAGGTCCTAAATTCCATAGGAGACCACAATAAAGGGATTTGAAAACACGATAGAGGGGTTAAATCCAATCACACAACAGAAAAATAGATTTCAATCATGGTTTTATATTATTTATGTAATATACATTGACTTAACTCATATTATTGTCAGTTCACAACTAAATTTATATAATATAAATTAAATGATCAACCACTTTTGTAGATAATTACTTTTATATATGTCAAAACTTCTAATCCTAGGGAATAATAAGGTTCTCAACATTTTGTTTCTCCCAATGTAGAGGAATAAAAAACTTTTTGAACATATCGATACTACCAATCCATAGGAATAAAATATTCAAGTAGTTGAAGCAATAGAAATCATAAAAATTTAACATCCATTATCCAATAACAAATAGGATTTTCATAATGTGATGGTGATAGGAAGAATTATAAAGGATATAAACTAAGGAATCAGGTTCATTGTTGGATGGAACTAATTTATACATCCCATTAACCCAAAAAAGTCCATGATCAGTTGTTAAATTCGGCTCAACACTCACATGTGAATTTCAATTGATGTATATTTGTTTTAAATTTTGTGTCTATAATTAAGACACTTATTTGGGAAGATATTAGGGTAACATTATGATATACTTTTCTTATTTTACAATAAACAGAATAATGAAACATGACATGCTCACTATTATACCATATAGAGTGCATTTATTGTAGATGAATCCTAAATTAATTTTGTATTAATTATCAGTGGAATGGATCACTAATGCTTTATAAAAATTCTTTTGAAGATTCATATCATATATTTTTATGGTAAAATAAACCTACACTTACTAGTTATTTATTCTGACCTAAAAAACCAACAAGTCTGGGATTCATTTGTTGGTCTTCAGGAAGAGAGATCTTTCTAGTAAATTGAGACTAGTGACACATTTCTTTATAATATCTGTATTAATAAATTTTATTAATAACTGTTAATTTATGAAACAAAACCTGATTTCTAAATATACAAAATAGATAACAGACCAAATGTATCCCTACTATAATGTAAGGATGTGGTACGATTCACTTGAAAAAATGGGGTGTATTTTAAATCTACTGTAATACATTAATGTGACCTAAAATGAAATTATAATTATGTTACTGTATTTATATACATATTGAAGAATATAAATTTGAATCCACATCCATCCTACATTATATACTATAAAGGATTCATGTGTAAATAAATTTGGGAAATTAATATATGAAACATTCAATAAAAACGGGAAGCCTTTGTATGTATCACAAAATATTTTTTTTATTTAAATCGTTACTATATAATATTATTACATTTTGCATAAATTTTATATCCGAAATAGACACAATATCATTATCCTCTATTTTCAATGAACAAATATTGTCATTGTTATAGGATAAGCCATCATAATATGTCTATGTGAGAGGTGTGGGTTTTGGGGTGTCCCCGAAAACATATTTGGAGAAAATAAATGAACAAGGTGATAAATAAATGATAATAGAAGAGTAGCTGACATGATTAGATTCTCTAGAAGAATATTTTAAATGTTAGTTTGTGTTTTTAGAAAATTATGTTGGAATCAATCAAATAGAATAAAAACCATAAGAACAATTACTACTTGAACATCCCTCATTCCAACTCACACCATTTTTAAGGAAATTCATTTTTCATATAGATATTAATTAGAATAGGTCATCAATATATTCAGAATTCGTTAACTAATATGTTAATAAGGAAGACACTTATTTCATTCCAGTATAGAAATTATACAGGGCGACATAATTATGATTTATATCCATCAAAACCCACTCGCTTCGTTGATTCCATGGGTACCGTGCACAATGTCTAATGAGATATTCTACACAACAAGAAACTTTTAATGGGTTATGTGAGAGTGATGAATAATATTGATCAAGAGAAGATCACCAAAAAATGATTAACAAAGACACAATTTTAGATAATGGATTTTTGACCATAGATGAATTTCAAAAATTGATGTATGTAGAAGAAATTAAAGACCATAATGGACTTGATAATATTACTAAAATCATATTGAATTAATGACTAGGATAATTTATTGAAATGTTTAAATGAGGTGTTTCTTTGTGTCTTTTTTGTCAAATAGCTGATATACTATGTTAATTATCACTGTATACTATTCAAATTTTGTTTAGGAGTATATATAAATAATATTTGAATGGAAATACAAGGGAATAAAAATTTGGACCCATTATTCTTCACATCCCTTTTATTAAAATTTTTAAATTGGAACCAAAAAAAATTGAATTAGTAGTTTAAAAAATATCCACATTGTATGAAATAAAAAACATAGATGGTGTACTATTTTTAATACCTACAATGCAAGGGTAAAAATCTATAATTTAATCATATCAGAGATATTTTTATTCAACTCATTACTTATTATTTTTTGTTTTTAGGAGTCATTGGTTACTAATTTATATCAATTTGGATTCTCCAATGTTCTATTTTCTAGATTCAATGCATGGATAAACAAAAAAACCAACCACATGTGATTATGTTTATCAATTTCAAATACACTTCTAGAAACATTTTACAAATAAACATCAGGATATAAATATTATATTAGGTTTTAATGAAATTTTGTTTATGATTGGGTGGTTTCTAAATATTGTCTAAATTGGGGCATGTGGAGATTCAATGAACATTAGGAGCCTATCAAAATATACAAGAGGATATGTATTAGGTCATATATAAAAATATTTCACTATTAAAACATATATCAAATCAAATTAAATTTTTTTCTCAATGTTTATATATTTTTCAAAAAAAAAACAAATCGAAGTGGTTGTGGTTATTATGTTTTTTAATTAATGAATATTATTGTATTCCATCAACAAACTAGCAACCCCGAAGAAGTATTTTCAAATATAATAACTATTTCCTCTAAAATATTTAATAATCCTTTTTTATTTATATTTTTTCAGTAATCCTTGGACTTTCGATAATCCTCATATTCATAATATGAAATAGATTATTTAAAGATGAATGGAAATCATAGGTGGTATCAAAATTTATATAGTCATCATGAAGAGGCAACTAAAGACTAATTATTTATTTTATTTTTTCATAAAATTATATAATTTTATAGTTAATTTTCTTCTCACTTTTATTTAATACTTTAGGAAAATTATCCATAACTCAATTTCGATATGTAGGAATCAAACACACCTCAATCTGATACATGGCATGTCTGGTATTACCCAAATCTCATGTTTTTAGTTTAAAATTGATGTTTTAGATTAAAAATCCCATAATAAAAACTAATAAAATATATTGATATTGTTTTGAGACATTTGAAAAATTATCCATAAGTCATTTGTGACATGTGAAAATCAGCCACACATCAAATAGATACACAATGTACTCATTATGAATCAACGATTCTATTATTAGATTAAGAATGAATATTTATTTCAAAACATGTGTCCCTCACTAAAAAACATGAAAAAAGACCATATTATATAAATAATTTCGTAAAATGTTTTGTATGTAATTTGATACATGTAGGAACATGTGTCACAGAAAACGGTCATGTGATGTTTTGAGAATGAATCAAAGTGTGTGTTTTCATTTTAAAATGATATTTTTATTAAAAACACAATATAAATATTCTATACTAATAAAAATAATTATTCTTTTATACTTTTTTATAATAACCCATAAGTCATTTTTTAGAGTAAGAATCTATTGCACCACAATCTAATGTCGATTATGACTAGAATGACTCCAAGTACATGATTTCAGTTAAACATGGCATTTTAGTAAACCCCCAGCGACGTACTCAAAACCATGTAACCCCCTTATGATTGTTTTTATACTTTATTAAATTGATCCCTAAGCCATTTTTGACATATAAAAATTAAACTCGTGTCTACTTGGTGAATGGTGTTATGGGAATGAAGCTATCTGTGTCTTTTTATTTAAAATTTACATTTTAGTAAAAAATTACTATGACTTACTCAAAACATATAAAAAAATTCTTATTATTTTGGTAAATTATAAAAATGATCCAGAAGTTGTTTTTTTACACGTAGGAATCATCTGCACCTCATTCTAATACACTTTATATCATGGTTTACTCATAATATATGTTATCACTTTAAAATTTTAATTTTAGATAAAAATGTATGTCACTCACTGAAAACCTAACAAACATGATAAAATTTTGGTGATAATTTATTAGAATGATTCATAAGTAAATTATTTAGTGTATAATTTGTTTCATGTCAAACTGAAAAAAATGTGTCAGGTATGATATTTTTGTGATAATGTACTTAAGTCATTTGGGATGTGTAGGAATCATTTGTAAATCAATTTTATGCTCGGTGTTACTGTTAAGACTCAACGCATCTGTTATCGGTCTAAATTTGACATTTTAGTTCAAAAGGTGTGTCACCCATTGAAAATGATAAAATAACTCAAATTGTCTCGATAATTTAGGAAAAATATGGTTTTTTAATTTATGCCATGTAGGAATTAGTATCACCTCCAAATATCACATGATGTGACTCATATGACTCAAAGTGCATGCTTTTATTTAAAACAAAAAGTTTAGTGAAATAGAAAAGTGACATACTAAAAACAAATAAAACACATTTGGAGTATTTTGACATTTTATGACAATGATATATAAGTCATTTCTGATGTTTAAGAATCATCTTCACCTGAATTCATTACATGGTGCGACATATATTTCTCTAAGTGAGTCTATTTATTTAAAATAGGCATTTTTTGATAAAAGAACATGACATAATAAAAAATATGAAAAAAATATATAAATTTGGTAAATTTTGAAAATGATCCATAATTAATTTTTTCTATGTAAGTATCATATACACATTAATCTAACTTATTGTGTGATCGGTGTCACTCAATGTGTCTATTATCAGTCTAAAATTGACATTTCAGTTCAAAATGTGTTCCAGTCACAAAAAAATGTGAAAAAATACTAATATTTTCTTTGTATGTTAGGAAAAATATTACTAAATAATTTTTGATATGTAGGTATCAGTATCACCTCAAATAAACACATTATGTGATTGGTATGACTCAACGTTAATGTATTCATTTCAAAATACATTTAAGTAAAAAATGAGAAGTTAAATACTCAAAACTGATAAAACACTTTATTATTGTTTTTATACCATAGAAAAATGATCCATAATATATTTTTGACATATAGGAATCAGCTGAACCTTAATATGAAGCACGATGTGACCACTAAGATGCAATGTGACTCTCATCAGTTTAAGATTTACATTTTATTAACATATTATTTTATATTTATGTTTAACTTATTTCATTATATTATTAGAAACATAACAATATTTTTTAATATAGTTGTATTCTTTTTCGCGAGTTTGGGTAGTTTTTCTGGTAATTAATACCATGATCATGATTTTTAAGTTGGAGATAATGAAAAAATTGATGTTTTTGAATGTTTGTGATAAATTGAACATTCTAATATAATTATAAATAAAATTATTAAAATGTATATAATTCAATTTTTTATTTGTGGGGTACTTTTTCTTTCAATACAATTATTAATCTTTTATATCCAGTATTTTCAATTGCAGCCTATATTCAGTGCATGTATTTGGAGTTGTAGTGTGCTGTAATATTAATGGCATAATGCAATAGCATGTCGTTTATTAGAAATTTTTTTATTCTGGATAATGTTTACTATTTATCCGTGCTTTTCTAAGGATGATAAAAGGATCCAAATTTTAACAACACTTTGATCAAAAATTCTTTTTTTTTGCATTGTCGATGGATTTTTCAAGCACATTTAAAAGACTTTTCTCTAGTCGTTAAAATCCAAATCCTTACCACCTATGTCTATATTATTTTATGAATAACAAATAATTACCAATCCAATCTATTTGATTGTATCTATACTATTATCAAAAAATTTATTAAACACATACGATGAAATAAGGATATGTTATTGATATTTTGATGAGATAGCAAGTGTATTTTAAGGGGATACACATATACTAGTTTCCAATCTGAATAATATTATTTGAGATCACAATACGGTTTCAGGTTTTTCTTAAATAAAATAGAGATCATTTGTAATAGTTCCAAACATGGAATTGTAAAGGACATGAAAAAAGAAGTGGAGTATGTTTCAAAACTAGATGGTGTGAAGGAGGCTATTTAGATCAAGAATTTCATTACTGAACATGGGGTGGTTTGTACTATTAAAAGAGAAATTGATCATTACTATGAAAAAAATAGAGTTATTATATAGGAAAATGAAATGTGGTCTCACAAATGGGCCCAAAAAAATCATGCACAAATTCCATATCATTCAAGAGATCATTTTGAAGGGAGATGTTATAATCTATTGGGTGGATATATATGATAATGTAAATGATCGTTTAATAATACCATTAGCATTGAAAAATCCTAAGTGTCATGTTGAAACTATTGGTATTTGATTCCAAATATATTGGATGTAATGGTTGTAAAATCAATCACAATTTCAGAATAATTGAAATATAAATTAATCATTCATTCATGTGTGCTAAATAAATATAACATGAAAAATGGAATATAAGTATCCACTTAAAATACTAATTTGGGTTGTCCATAATTGATAATCATCATAGATTATTAAGGGTTGTGAAGATATGTTAAAATTATCATGAATGGAATATTATATGTGATACGAATAGTTTTATATTACACAATGAGTACACTCATGAGATAACAAGTTGAGATTTATTTTTTGGACTGACCAGTAAAATTATATCACATGAAATTTCATATGGCCATTGATATACCTCGAGGTGTAGGTTTATTATGAATCTACATTATCTATGGTTTTCAATACACCTATAAATAGAACATTTAGACTTTGATACCTTACTTATGTAATCTAGAAGTATTCACTAATCCTAGGGTTGTTAAGTAAGTTGCAGATCATGTCATCAGTTGGAGATTGAACAGGATGGGGTATTTCCACTTATATGACATAAATATACATATGGTCCCATGATTGAATTTTGATAAAGAAATTCATTATTATGATTAGTTGAGTGAAATGTGATATTTATAATGTGAAATCATAGTACAATTGACTATGCATTAATTTTTAAGTGTACAAGTAGATGGATGTCAATAAAATGTATAGTATTCTCCGAATGAGTGAATAAGGAGTTTTTGAAGAGTTGATGTCCTTTAAAAACGTACATCCGGAGGTCAAAAACAACCAAACAACCACTAAATGCTACGAAATGTAATGAAAACAATAATAAAATGATTTGATAAATAGTGGCTATAATTTTGATATACTATATTATTAAATATATATTTATATCCTATTATACTGGTAAGGTCTTAGTAAATAATCCACCAATTTCAGGTAATGTCTTCTTGTTCTTCAAAATATGTTTTCTTAAAAAGTGATATATTTTTTATTTTAATGAAAAATATATATTTTAATTAGTTTTTATAATATTTACAAAATTTATTTTATAAAATGAACTCCATTTTTTAACTGCATATCAAAAGTAACTAAACCTAAAAATTTGGGTTTTTCAAAAAATATTGAATTTTTTATTGAATAGTTAAAATATCAATTTAGAAAAAATGTATATTAATTTTGATAAATTAAATAAATTAAAAGTCTATGTATTATGTAAATTTTTTAAGAAGTTAAAATAATTATAATTTAGTAATATTAAATTCAATTAAGTTAATTTTAGTCATCTTTATTCTATATTTTTTAATATGATTATTTTAAGGATTAAAAATTCATTATTCTGTAAATTAGATGATATTCTCCATTATAATTAATTAAAATAACCCCTAATGAGAAATTATTTAAAAGATAATTTCAAAGTAAATATATTTATTTATTAATTTAAACTCATATAATGATGATTACTATGTATATAATTATTGTGAAATCATCATTTCTTAGAAAATTGTATTTTTCAGAAAACTGCTTTCCATCTTACTTGTGGGTTTTATATTAAATTAAATTACTATACTTATGTGAATTTATTTTTATAAAATTGGTTCTATATTTGGAATCATCATAAATAATATTTGGTAATATGGTTAACTTAATTTTTATAACATTATTACTATTAAATATAGAAAATATTTATTTGCCAAGGTAAAAAGGAAAATATGTTAATTAATGATTAAATTAATTTGACAAAGACAAGAAAAAAAACCCATATAGTATTAATATTTATATTTCCTTTTCATTTAAATTATAATTATATTTATCACCTATTTTCTTACTTTTTAAAATAATAATTAATCAGTATGATAAAAATTATATTTTGATACGGTTAAAAACAAATTTTATTTTTGAGAAATATAAAATTTAAATTTATATATTTATTTTATTTAATTAATGGTTATTGTAAGAAATTATATTTTAATAAATTAGTATTATTAAATTATTATTGATTAAATTACTTTATAATATAATTTTTATGATCTCAAATGTAATATTTAAAAGGGTTCAAAAAACATTTATTGTCAAAAAACAAAAAATTTCTGAATAAATGACGATTCTTATATTATAAGTTAAAATTCAATTATTTATAAAATTATTTACATAAAATTAATATTATTTTTTTATTCCAAATGTCTAAATAATTCCATGGTGAATATTTTTTAATTTTTAGAGACCTTCGTATTTTTTGGAAAAAATAAAATATTGTATAAATATATAATGTGCATTGTGACATTATAATGATCGAAAACTGATTTAACAAATACAATAAATGGTATTAAAGAAAAAATATATGTTATCTATTTAAAATAATGTTATATTATGTTTATTTCATTAATTTTTTAAATGTTTTTTTGAATCCTCTAAAACATATTATATATTTTAATGTCATAAATTCATTTATTTAATAGTATGACTCACCTCAACATCGCCAAGTGTAAAATTTTAATATTTTCCTCACTCTTAACAATAACCAATGAAAACCATATCTATTTGAATGAAAACATGGTAAAAAACCATGGCATGATTTGTGGTTTTGGTAATATTGATATATAGAGTCCAAAACCTATGTTTGTTAAATAATAAAGAACCACCCTTTCTTTTCCTATATACAATATCCCGAGATCCCAATTACCTTCACTCAAAATCATTAGATCATGTCCATAATATTCTTATCCATCTATAGATTCCTATAATGATTCCATCATTTTCTCAAGAAGCTCCCCCTAAGAATTCTTAATTGTAGTCTCGTGGTAAGGGATTTGTCTCTTCCAATTTCAATTCAAGCGCCTCTTTTATGTTATTTCCCTTAGAATAAATTTTTTTTCTATTAGGATATGTTCTTACATATCCCATATACTATATTTTTTATTTCAAAATTATTATATACACCTTTATGTTTCATTAATTCCTCCCATGAACGATTATGTATGCCCATTACCATGCCGAAATTCAGTAAGGGGTCTTCTTATTATCCCCATTATTCAAGTGTCTTGTTTATCTTATATCTTTTATAATCAATTAAAAATGTTGGGATATGTTATCCCATGTCCTCATTATTTAAAAGTTTAGTTTTAAATTATTAGATACAACTTTAAATCTCATTAATCCCTCCCATGAACATTTATATACACCTATTACTATACCGATATATTTCAAGGGATACTATTATTCTCCTCACTATTGAAATTTCTATTTTATCTTATATCATTTATCTTCATTTCCAGATTTTCTTTTTCTTTCTTTAAAATCACCCTTACTGTAGATTTTATGTTAAAATGATAACATACCACATTCACAATAATTAATACCTCTCATGAATCTTTATCTACACCTATTAGCAAGCCAAAATTTATTAATGGATCTTTTCATTCTCTTATTTATTAATTATTATTCATTGTATTTTTTTTATATTGCCAATTATTATTGTTTGGATACGGTTTCACATTTCCCTATTACTGTTCATTTTATGCTCAAATTTTGAGTGGCTCCTTTTTCTCCCATTAGCTGATTTTATGACTCATTATGTGACGACGTTATGTTTCCAAAATTTCACTGTCAATTTTCATGCCAAAATAATTGTGTAGTAAAATTCATACCTATTTACTATCTATCATGTTCACTTTTATACACATATAAATATTATTTGTGGATATATATATATATATGTATTTCCCAATCCATGATTGGGGAATACAATATTATGATAAATGAATCCATATTTTTTAATCAATATGGCACACATAAGGAGGAGAATGAAATGATTGTGATGGGTGAAACTAGAATTATATAGAACTCCAATGAATTGGGTAATATTTTAGTCTCATGAGATGTATTCCTAGGGATTTTGGAGTAAACATAATCCATCATGGACTTTTTCTTTCTTCGTTTCCTTACAGTTAACCTTGACATATGTTTATGTTGTAGTGTTTTAAGTAGTTGTCACATTTCCTATGTGGAATTTATATTTTCATGTTATATCATTCCTTATTGATCCTGTTTATGATTCTCACAGCATTTATGCATCATTGATATTCTCATTGTCTAACTCGTACTACTTCATTCTTGTTATTTCATGTTTATTCTAGTATTTGGCTTTATAGGTAAACCCTTTATTATTTATGTCATGAGGTTATGAAATGCATTTTTATGTATAAAGAAATAATACGATCATGTTAAATTAGTTTTAAATAAGGATATTATATTCTCGGTTTAATGGTTTTATATAATGTACCGAATTACCAAAGACATTAGATTTCTTGATCATTTGGGTTTCCTTATGTAAAATTTTATGTAATAAATCATTAATAAATATGTAATAAAGTAAATGGTTTTCATAAAAAAACTATTTATATTATTCTTGACTTGTATGAGCTAATACCATCCCAATTTGATGTGTGGTGTGCCTAGAATGACCAAATATATAGTTTCTAATGGATTGGATTCTTTTAAATAGGTTCACCCAAAGGGGTGAAAACCAAATGAACGAGATTTGAATGTTTTCAAATCTAACGATAACAATCATATAGTGAATTGTAAAATGGTTGAATTCAAATAACATTATTTCATGGTTCTATTCACATAATATTATAATAAAAACACATTAATTGTATTGAAACACTAAAAAATGAATTAAATGGTAAAATCACTTGAAAACAATACCATAATGACGTTAAATCATAATAAAACTATCTTCTAATTATTTTTGATGTGTATGAGGAGATAGAATATTAGCCGGACATGTAGTGTGCCCCGGAATGACCGCATAATTAATTTTTAAGGGTTTGACAGCCTTTAAAACTGTGGATCATGAGGATAGAACCATCGACTGACCTTGGAATGTCATTAAATTAGATTAATAGAATTGTACAATGATTTTTTAAATGGTGGATTATATGAAATTTCCACACGAGGTGTCATTTTATTAGGATTATTTAAAAAGATATTTTACTATTTTAATAGACTAAAACTTTTTTTAACAGTTCAATCCATTGAAAAAATCATTGGAATAATGTGAAATCATTGAAATCCCATCCTATTAATATTTATGACGTGTTCGAGTAGATAGAACATCATCCAGGCATCCATTGTACCCTACAAAATTGAATTAATAGTTTTTAAAAGATTGATTTACATTAAAAATGTTTGTGAGGGGGTAAAAACCAACTGAATGACTTCTAAATAATGAGAAATTAGATGATAAAAACCATTCAATGATTTGTGAAAACATTATAATGGATGGAATGTTAAAATAATAGTGGATAAGTTGTTCCTTTCTTGGTGTTCCTTTATCGTTTATCAGTGATCAAATAGTACTATGAATGGGTGGTCTTTCCCAATATTTTTTTGAACTAAAATATCTATAAATTCATTTTTAATGAAATATCATATTTTAATACTTACATTTTTTTGTATTGGTTAAAATATATAATATATTTAGAGTAAAATATTATATATATATATATATGTTATTTATATTTTATATATTTATATTTTCTTATTTATAAATTAATATATAATTATAATTACATATGTAAAATATATTAAGTACTTAAAATTTTATAAAAAAATAAATTTTCATATATTTACATGTAAAAAATATAGATATAATTACAAAAATAAAAATGATGTTTCCTACATTGTTGGGTTCAGGTGAGGATATGAGAGATATTCTTTAAGTGATATGATGCGTGGAATATCAAAGATGTTGCACCATCTAAAAATCAGACCCACAGATTTACATACAAAAGTGGGAGATTAGAAATTAATACGGGAGGATGAATACGTTGTTTTATTATCATCCCTAGAAACCCATGTTGAACTACTTCCTGTTGGTCTACTCTCGAAACCCTGGGATGGGGACATTTTCATTGATCATTGTGGAGATAAGAAAATTTCATTTTTAAGTTGTTTTTTCCATTTCTGAAGTCCATTAATTTTCTGGTGCAACGAAAAAGGAGTGATGAAAAACAAGATGTCCAATGAGGATCATGTGTACTAGAAATAGAGCTCTCCAACAAATGGGGAAAATTATGAAGGTACTGGCACTAGATAAAACTACAATTTCCAAGGTAATAACAAGGGAAACTTCCCATTAAACAACTTCATAACATGCCCTAACCGACCACTCAGTGATATAGTATTATTTGTAATTCCACCTAAAACCCTAAACTTAATTCCTTAAAAAATATGTCCTTTTATCTTTTCTTAGAGAGCATGGATTGTAAATGGCGGAAAAATTGGAGGTTGTAAATTAAGATACATTAATTATTTGTTTTTATATTAATGATTTTCTTAATTGTGTTTAATTAAATTCTTCAATTAAATTTTTTCTATTCACCATGAATTTATTATTTTACCCACATATGTTTTTTAAATTCCCTGCTAGCAAACCTTGTTTATCCTTTCTTTAACCCCTATCCATTCATCTCTATTTGAAGTATTTTGATCTCAGTCGTCCACCTTGCACCTGGTTTTCTGTTGGGTTGTTGCTAGAGTGCTTCACGGCATTGTTTGGATGGGTCTTCTATTAAGATAGTTGTAGGGGTTATCATTTTATTTCCACAACCAGGGTTTTAGTGTGTAATAATAATTTAGTATCATGGAACATTTTTTTCGTTGTTGGTACGTTTAAGGTTCTCAAAGAATCTCACGGTGTCTTTTGCCTTCATCTAAAACATGGGTTCATGTTGGCCTACCAAACACCCTGCATATTGTCGTGCGTAGCTCGTGGTGGTTCTCTTCTTGGTGTCGTTCCATAGTGAAGAGGTGTGGATGGATATATACCAAATGTTTTGTAGCACCAGTGTTGAGAAACCTCTTGCCAGTGAGATCATGGATAGGTGCCCCATCTTCCTTGTCCAGATGTGCCAACAGATCCGGACGGCTGGACCAGTGAGTTCAACACTGTAAGATCCCCTTTTCAATATGTTTTCTCCCTTTTAGTTTTTTTGTTTCTTTTGTTGCAAGACTATAGATCTCACTGTTTTCTATTAGAAATTAATAACTGTTTTGTGGTGTGGTGTTCTTTCCATTCAGTAGGATCCATAGGGATTCAAAGCACATAAATCTTCATTTCCCTTAATTATTTTGCGATTTTCATTCCTGTATTATGGTACATGGTTCAGTTGCACATCAATTGTGCCATATTTTAATTTTTGAGTTGTTCCTTGGTTGTTTACGTCCACTTTATTTAGACTCCTCAACCACAATAAGTGGTATCAGAGCCACATTTGGCTACTGCATTGACTAATGTTTGACCTACTATATAAAATTGCTCATAGTTCATTTCCTTCCTTCTTGCTGCAATTTCAATTAACAGTCATAAGAATTGATTATCTATATATTTTAGTTTTAGGATGTTCATTATATTGAAACTTTCATGATTCAATTTGTTTATAATCTTTCTGAATGATTGCCCTTGTTTATATTCTGCCTTAACATTGTTTCTTATTCATGTTGTATATATTTGTTGTTATCTTGGCAGCGAACGCTTAATTTGAGGTCGATTTTTTCCCTATTTACTTTTTCAATTTAATCATGTATAGTTATATTATATTCAATCTTTAGTGTAATCATTTTCAGTTTTTTACTTTTGGATATCTTTGATTGATTTTCGCATTTAATCATTGTCTAAATTATACTTGTATATTGTTGTTGTTTTTTATATTTCTATTATGGTGAAATTATTGTATTCACTGAATCATTTCACCTTAATATCTAATGGTACATGTTCACCTAGTGAGATCAGTCAATTTTTGGGGAAGTACACTTATCGTTTTCCCCAATCATTCGACATCTACTTATCTAGATAATCATTTCTACAATGCGATATGAAATCCATACACTAGATGGAGACAACGACTTCAATTTATGGAAAATAAAAATGAGGGCATTGCTAGTGCAGTAAGGTCTCGTTGATGCCCTCACTGGGCCTACTAAACCCGTAACATCTGTAAATGAAACTGTTCAAACTATTACTGAATTCCAAAGTGTGCCCCCCGACATTCTTGTCAAATCCCACTGTTCCCTTTTATTGTCCTTTGGATATAATGTCCATAGGGAAGTAGCCTTTGAGTCTTCCTCTTCTGGCACCTAGAATTAGTTAGAAAGGCTTTATAGTACTTCCTTGCTTTTAGGTAGGCTGTATAAGAAGCACCACATGTTCACCTTTAGGATGAGATCATGCAGTTCTTTGAAATATTATCTTGATGAGTTTAAAAAAATGATGTTAGATATATCCAATATAGATGTATCGTTAGATGATGAAGATTAGGATTTCATTTTCCTGATCTCCCTTGACCATTGTTATAGTACCTTGGTCGAGTCGTTGATATATGGTCGAGACTCCTTGACTCTAGAAGAAGTCAATTCCACGCTTCTCTCCAAGGAACATCACACTAAACCTAAGAAGAAAGGTGAGGCTGAGATTATGTTCACAAGGGGTATACCCTAGATTATTGTAAAAAGGAAACAATTTAATATATATATAAGTAAAAGCTACAACTAACTAGAAAAAACCAAAACCAAAAACTAATAATAATTTTGAACAAAAAGTCACTTGATCCCATTTGGGAAAGCCTGGGCTTATTAAACTCGAATGAGGAAAGATTAAATGTGAGAAGTAACATGCACAACCAAATGACTAGTATCTCATTTTTGACACTAGATATGACACCGCTGATGTATTAAATGTTTCCATCCATACACTCGATAGAGAGTGGGTCGTTGACTTTGGTTGTTCCTTCCATTTTTGTCCATACAAAGAGTCATTTTCAGAGCTGGTCGAGAGAGTGGAAGGGGATGTCCTGTTAGGGAAAAATAAAATGTGTAAAGTGGAGGGTATAAGATCTGTTCTATTATAACATGAAAATCAATATGTGGATTACCTTGCGTGATGTAGGTTGGGTTCCCAACCTCCAACAGAACTTAATTTCTTTAGGAGTCCTTGATCAAAAAGGATATACCTTTAGATCAGAATCCGGATCTATTAAGATCTCTATAGAATCTAAGACCATTATTAAAAAGTCCCTCACAAATGGGTTGTATGTCTAGAATGGTCATTCCCATTTAAGGAAAATGGTTCACTTTTACAATAAAAACACTGACAATACATTGATTTGGGATTGACGGTTGGAGCATGTAAGATCTAAAGTATTATAAGAGATCGGCATGCATGGTCTACTAAATGACATAACACCAATAAAGCTTCCATTTTTTGAAGACTGTATAATGGGAAATGATAAGATATTTATTTTCAATAGATCCACATTCAAAGCCGCTTCCCCACATGAATACATCCATTCAAATTTATGGGGTCCAATGAGGACTACCTCTCATTATGGATGACATTATTTCATTACATTCATTTATGACTTCTATAGGATAGTCTGGGAGTGTATCCTAAAACCTACAACATTGTTTTTCCAAATAGTAAATTTTTGAAGGTTCTACACCCTTTAAAAACATCAGTCATGAGGTCAAAATCAACAGAATGAGCTTAAAATGTCATTAAATCAGACGACTACAAATGTAATGTGATTTGTGAATTGGTGGAATATATGAAATGTGAATTTGAGGTGTCATTTTCTCGAGATGATTTAAAATATTATTTTACTATTTTTGAAGAAAAAAATATGTTTAATGGATAAATCCATTGAAAACATCATACGAATAATGTGAAAACATTCAAAACCCATTCTTGTTATATTTGTGACATGTACGAGTAGGAAAGACGTCAACCGGGAATGCATTTTACCCAAAACGACTGAATAACATATTTTTAATGATTTGATGCCCATTAAAAACGTGTGTGAGGGGGTCAAAACCAATTGAGTGAATTTTTAATGATGTGATGTTATATGATAAAAAACAGGTAGTGATTTGTGAAAATGGTTTAATTGAGAGAGAATCAAAATAAAAGTCAAGAAGGTGTGTTTTTCTAGGTATTCTTTTACCATTTGTCAATGATCAAATAGAGCATAAAAAGGCGGTACATTCCCAATATCTTTTTTAGCAATAATTTTTTTATAAAAACCTTTTTGATGAACTAACATATTTTAATACATAAATTTATTTACATTGGAATAAATTTTTAATATATTTACACTAAAATATTGTATATATATATATATTGTATTAATTTTATATATTTATTTTCACATATGTATAAAAAATTATATAATTATTATTACATATGTAAAATATATTATGTATTTTTAATTAAATGTATAAATATATTTTTTTATCTGTACGTATAAAAAATATAGATATAATTACACAAATCAAAAGGAGGTTTCCCACTAGATTATGTTCGGATGAGGAGGTGAAAGATAATCTTTAAGTGATATGATGCGTGGAATAAGAGAGATGCACCAACATTGAATAACTGAACCCACTAAGAGACGCAAAAAATTGGGATGTCAGAGATATATACATGAGGAGGAGGACGTTGTTCCATTATCAACCATGGCCACCCTGCTCGAACGACATCCTGCCAAACTGCTGTTGAAACCCCGGGCGTGATGAAACCCCAGGGCGTCAATGCAGTTCATGGGTACATGAAAGAGATCTCTCCATTACATGGGGCGAAGACCCAAGGTATTGGTGTTTCCTAAAAATGGAAGTAAAGAGGTAATGACTTGGGGAACCACCGATTAAACGGCATCCTAACATGCCCTGACGGACCACTCGGTGATTATGTATTATACAAAATGATACCTGAAACCCTAAACCTGATTCCATAAAAAATATAACCACTATGGTATGACTAATAGTGTGTGTTTTTTTATAATTACATTTTAATTGAAAACACATGGGGCATAATAAAACCAATATAATACATTTTTAGTAAGGTATGACCAAAAGTGTATGGTATTGGTATCGTCATGAGTCCTCTCCATCACTTGGGGCGATAACCCAAGGTACTAGCGTTGGCTCAAACTAGATGTACAAAGGTAATAACTTAGTTAACATTCCATTAAATAGCTTCTAAACATTCCATGTCTAACCACACAGTGATAATGTAATGTACATAATGATACTTGAAAACCTAAACCCGATTCCTTAAAAAATTACCCTTTTCTACATTTATAGAGACCTGGGATTGGAAATGGCAGAACTATTGGAGGTCTGCTGGTTGAATATTTGTGGGGTACATGAGAATGGAAGCTTGTCAGCTGATGTTGAGTATGAGGTTTCATTCCTGGTGATGCTGAAAAAGGTAGGCATGGGATGAGAAGCTCTAGTGATCCTAAAGATGTCGCTTCCTTATGGGATCATTGTGGAAGACACGGAAGACATGAGGATGAAGAGAAGGGGGAGTATAAGAGGATTCTAGTGGGTAGATTCAGTAATTTCTATGGGGTGTGGGTAGAAATATAGTTCGGTTTATAAAAGTATGGTGGGAACTGGAAGGGTTGGCTCATCATAGTCGGTGTAGTCGTTTCCCCTTCTCGTACACGGGATGCTGGACCAGTTTTTCTTTGGATGGTTTGGCGCCACCAACTACAGTAGATATATAGATTTTTATTTATCTATGTATTTAATAATTAATTTTGGTGAGGTATTTTATCCTTATGAATATGTATTTGGATTGATTTGTACATTACATTCCAAGACGAAACAACAAAATCCAGTGCATTTTTTTCCCGTGATCACCTCCGGTGATTGGATATTCTGCTTCCTCATTTGTGTTTATATTTATTTCTAAAAAACAAACCTTCTGTAATATCCAAGGGTTATAACATGTTTTATGTGCGGTCCGTGGAAATTTTGAATATATATTAGTTGCACCATACATACGGAAGAATATGATTAACAATTTGTTTTTGTCGTTCTACATGTGTGTTGGTATTTATTAATGCTTTATTTATATTTTTTCAATACTACTTGGACTATCGATAGTACACATATTCCTTTTAGTTAAAAACAAATTTAACAAAATCAATACCAATCAAATGCATTCATATTGTTTCGATACATTTGAAAAATGGTCTATATGTCATTAGTGACATTTAGGAATAATTCATGTCTTAATATAATACGTGGCGTGCTATGTATGACTCATTGTTTTTTTATTTTCTCAAAATATAAAATTTATTACAAAGCATGTGTCACTAAATGAAAACCATTAAAATTTTCCCATATTATCATAATAAATAAGGAAAAAGGATTCATAATTCATTTGATACATATTAGAATCAGTCTTATGTCAAGATGACACATTGTATTACCAGTATGAAACAAAGTGAGTGTTTTTAGTTTAAAATATCATTTTTGTAAAATAAAAAACTATCATACTCAGAACCAAGAATAAAAATTTTCATTATTTGGATAATTTAGTGAAATCACACATAAACCCATATTTAGAATTACTAATTTCACGAACATCAATCTATTGTATAGTGTGACCGGTATTAGTCTATGTGCGTGTTTTTAGTTTATTGTGACATTTTATTAAAAACAATAATTGAAATTCTCAGAACCAATAAAAACCATTTTGATTGTATTCATACATTAGAAAAATAATCCATTAGTCATTATTGAAATGTAGAAATTAGACTCACGACAATCTAACACATTGTAAGACCGTTATAACTCCAATTGTGTTTTTTTTATAATTTACAACTTAGTATAATAGGATAGTGAAATACACAAAACTCCATTAACACATACATATTTTTTGATACCTTGGAACATGAATTTTTATGTAAATTGTGACATGTTTGAATCTTATACACCTCAATCAGGTACACTTTGTGCCATATATGACTCTAAATTATTGTTCTTAGTTTAAAATTGACATTTTAGTTTAAAACATTTTTCATTCACTTAAAACTAAAAAAATTCTCTGATTGTCTTGATAATTTATATTAAAAATTCATATGGAATTTTTCATATATAGGAATCAGTTCCATGTTAATCATACACACCATGTGACTAGTATGATTCATAGTTTGTGTTTTCAATTTACTATCAAAGTTTACTAATAAAATAAAATTGATATACAAAAATGGAGAAAATACATTAGAATCGTTTTGAAACATTATAAAAATGATCCATAAGTAATTTTTAATTCCATAAAACATCTCCACCTCAATCTGTCGCATGGTGTGTCCAGTAAGAGTCAATATTCACGTTATCATTTTAAAATTGATACTATTGTTGAAAAAAGGACACATACTCCAAACTAAGCAAAAACATTCATATTTTTTTGATAAATTTGGAAAATTATCCATATCTAATTTTTGGTGTGTATTAATATGTCGAACCTTAGTTTTATAAACAATGTGATAGGTAATACACAATGTCTATGTTATTTTTTTTCACAGCTATGAAAAGTTGAGTGAATTGTGATTTTTAAGATGCGAATTCATGGGAAAACTGATTATGTATAATTTATTATGTGTATGAGTAGAAAAAATGTCAGTCAGGTGCACAGTTTGCTGGGAATGACTTAATAACCAATTTTCAAAGGTTTGATGTCCTTTAAAAACATGTGTCTGTATATCAAAACCAACCGAACAACCTTCAAATGCTAGGAAATTAGATGAAAACAACCATTAAATGATTTTTGAAATGGTTGATATAATTTGGATTTACAAAATTATGAAACTTATATAAGTACAATTATACATATAAAGTCTTATTAAATAATCATCTATTTTTTGGTTTTTTCTTTTTGTTCTGTAGAATATGTTTTCTTTAGAAATAATTTATTATTATTTTATGGAAAAAATATTATAATTAGTTACTAGAAAATTTAGTAAATTTATTTGATAAAATTAACTCCATTTTTTGTATCATCATACCAAAATTAACTACTGGTGAATTTTTTTTAAATATGAATTTTTTAGTGAATAGTTACAATACCGGTTTATGTAAATTTTTTATTTCATTAGATTAATTAATTAATTTAAATATCCAATTATTCTTTGTAATTTTTAAAGGTAATATAAATATTGATTAATTATATTTAATCCAATTATGGTAATTTTAATCATATTTATACCATATTTTAGAATATGTTTATTTTAAGGATTAAACATGCTTTTTCTGAAAAGTGATTATTTTCTATCCAAAATAATTAATTAAAATAATTCGTAATTATGAATTATTTAAATGTTTTTTTATATTACATATATATATATATGAATTTAAATTCATTTAATGAAGATTACTAGTTATATAATTATAGTGAAGTCATAATTTCCCAGAAAAATGTATTTTCTGGAAAAAATCCCTCCATCATGCATGAGGATTTTTTATTAAATTAAATTACTCTAAATATGTGAATTAATATTTACAAAATGAATTATATATTTGGAATCATAATAATTAATATTTTTCAATAATGTTTACATAAATTCTTGAACAGTTTGACTAGTAACTATAGTTGATATTTTTTACCATGATAAAAATGAAAATATGATAGTTAAGGATAAAAATAATTTGATAATTACTAGAAACAGATAACCCTAAAAGTATTAATTTTATTGTTTCATTTTCATTGAAATTCTTATTATATTTATTCAATATTATTTTCACTTTATTATTTTTTGATTAATCAGTTTGATAAGAATTATATATTGATACAGTTAAACAGAAGTTTTATTTTTCACTAATATTAAATATGAATTTAGATATTAATTTGGATTAATTAATGGTTATTGGAGTAAATTTAATTTTACTAAATTTGTAAGATTTTGTGTCCAAGAACCAACTGATCGTACTTTGATTACATGAATATTAATTTCATTTAAATGTTAAACAACTTATTACATATTGTTCATTGTTTTTCATGAGTATAATGTAATAATGTTTGATTGTAATTGTTGTATTTATATGTTTATTATAGTTCCCATCTATAATGAGAACCATGAAATTGTATAATAGTATTCTTAAATATTATTCTATTGTTGGATGACATACTATGATGGGACGCATAGCATGTACACCATCAGGTGTGAGTAGTCGTATGTATATTATATTTCCTCTCATGAAGTTCTCACTTTGTAATAGCCATGACAATAGATTATGAGAGAAAACATGCCAAAAAAAAATTCCACATGTTTTGGGGCCATAAGATATTTCTATTTGCGAGTGTGTGTAATGATCCCTAAACTATAATATTATCATTAATATGTTTCATGACTCTTACACTTTTATTTACTAATGAAAACCATCATGCAGACAATTGGAGAGAAGTAGGGTACGTCGGGTGCGTCACGAGTGGTATGATATTAATTGAAATTTCAAGGAAGTATTTGTCTCTTCTATTTATTAATGTTGATATCTCGGGCCATTGATTGAAATAGAATTGTCACGCAAAATTCGATGGCCATGGTATAACAACGAGATTAATTTAGGTAGTCAAAGCACGACATATCAAGAATAAATGCTGATAAAACTACAATGAAACATGCTTGATGAGATTTTGGGACAAAGGGATTATATTACATAGTGAGCGTTCATATGTGGATATCGTTGTTGCGACTTTAAGATCTTTCTCTAGGGTTCCATGACCCATTAATGAACTGTACTCTTGGATATTAGACAAACCCACCGAATGCCAACGTTCAACGTGAAATAATCCTAGAGTGTCACAAATTTTGTGTTTTTGGTGATCTCAGTTAAATTATTTTTGAATTTGATCAATACATATTATTCTCATGAGAATGGAATAATTTTATTCTAGTTAATATGATTGCATAAATTAAATAAATATTTATTCCCTTGATTGTGGGTAAAATATATTTATTTATTTTATTGAACATTTAATAGTATTTATTTACTATTTGTAAATAAAATATTTATTTAGGACAATAAATTATTTATTAAATTATTCTGGTGTTCAATAAATGGAAGTGCAGTTCGAGAGGAACAAAGCCGGATCAGTTGTTAAATAATTATGTGGGCGATGATAAACAATTATTTAACTAGTTGGTACAAATTAAAATTATGCTACTATTATTTTCTATGGAGGAATATTATTTATAATTTTTTTTCATATGTTGATTCACCATAAATAATGAGGATGTATTATTATTAATTTCATGGGTATTCTCTAAGGTTATAAGTGTATTTAATTGTTGTTATGCAATGAAATATTATAACTGAAGACCCATGTCCATAAATTGACACATAATTCTTTTATTCCACGTACCAAATAGAACATCCGGTGAATTGATAATTTTTGAGCTATACAATTTCTCTCACAAATCCTCTTCCCACCCCTCTCAAGAACGAGAGATGTTAATCAAGGAAAAATAATAAGTGATCAAGAATGAATAACACATGACACTCACTTTTCCGCACTAGGAACCGATGAACAAGAGCTGTCGATCAGATGCCATCATAGAATGTGTTGATCACTGCTAGAGGGATTCTAGTTTGGATACTTTAATGAACAACAAGATAATCTAGAAGGGTCATTTCAAAAAATCAACAACATCAACAAAATATGTACTAAATATCCATGTATTATTTTCATTATGAAATTAATAAAATTAATTATACACATGATGTAAATGATCGTATCTAAAAATAAATTTTGGGTGCTGACACAACAACACATTTGTTGCACCGAGAACCTTCAAGTGGTATCATAGCAGTTACAAAAAAGTTAATAATTAAATAAATATTTTGTTGATGATATTAGTATTTAATAATTTAGTTGTTTCAATTCATGTTAATCATTCTGCCAATCTGAATTTCAAGATCTATTCCTCCTCTTTTATTCCTATTTCACCATATAGAAACAATATTTTCTTTTTAATTTTGATTAAAATAAAATAAAGGATCTCATCTGGAGGTGGCCAAGGTTCATGTACGTACAACACTAGAACACATGACATGTACAAGATGTGTAGCCAAGGTTAAATGCACTTGTTCTGGTATGCCAAACCAAGTTGTTTCATTAGAGTTTTTCTACCTCATAATTAATTTGTCTGTTTACCAGGAAAATGTGGCACATGGTTTCCTGATTACATGCCTTGTGGCCCACTGGAAAAAATGGATAATCCCTTCGGGATCGGGTTGGACCATGTACCTTATACATGGATTTTCCGAATGGAGACCATGTAATGAGTAACAATAGGGCATGTGACCCATTGGACACACCGCGTACTCCGATGATTTCTAAAGTACACTCACACGCCATTTCCCCAGATGTGTACTTCGGATGGACAGTTAAAAATAATACACACCATGTAGTTGGAACTATACGCTATGTACTCATCCAGATTACACATATTTATTAAAATTTATTATTATATTATAAAACCTGTGATAAGTGTACCATCGTGTGGGCATAAAGATGAGGAACAACATGTGATAGCTGTCTTATATATATGTGTTTAATTTAAAATCTGTGTAATGTTTATTTCTACTCATTTGGTAGTTATGTGTAGGAATTCACTAGGTTACCTCTATGGTATAAGCTACATATAAAGAAATTTTTAAATGAAATTATTAGTTTAAAATTATGATGGATGAGAATCACAATGAAATTCCGAAAAATGTTTTAAGATAAAATATTTGATTAATTAAAATGAAAATTAACTGATTCGAGGATGATTTATCTTAAACAATAATGATTGAATAATTTATGATTGTTTAATTTATTCATAAATATTGATACATTTATGGATGATCATGATCTAGAAAAAGACTTTTGTATGAGGATGGTGTCATTTATTTAATTTATTTAAATTAAACTTGTTGGCATGCGAGCCATCTACTCGTTAATATGTAAGGCATGGGTGACCATGTATTCTTGATGTAAAACCCATATTACCTCTCACCATCATGTGAGTTAAAAAGGAATAGGTAATGTATGGAACTACCAAGCTAGTGGAGGTAGTTAAAGCTGGTGCTGAGATACAACTTATCCTAGGAGATACAGAGGTGGAGAGGTGGAATGCTATAAACACGAACCCAAAAGGTTCAAGATGTTTCTCCCTTGGACCAGGTTAGTTTATCATCCTCCATAAAAATTAACCATTAGAAAATCTCATTATCATTTTCTTTACATTATTTTTTTTAGTTTCATGGTTTATCATTATGGATGTTTTGTCGTGATCAAATAAATAAAGAATTAAACAAGCATGCAAGATGGAACTAAAATAAACCAGACTTATGCTTAAATATCAGAAAGAATTTTTTAACCACATTAGTAAGTTCCACAAAATATTAACATGAAAGTAATAGTGGTAATAATAAATTCATGTATAAGAGATAAAAATCCATCAAATAAATTATTATGTCAGATGAAGCCTTTTATTATTTGATTAAGGTAAAAATCAATAAAACTATGTGTTTTCCCAACCCTTATTGGGACACATACTTTTATATAGGGGTCCCTTATGAATGATTTCATATTTAATTAACCATATTACATCATGAGGAGTAGCCCTTTCTACACATGGTGTAATATTGGAGGCAAGAGATTAGGAAAACCAATGTCATGATTTTAGGAATGGAGACTCCACTCAAGAGATAATGGTGATTCTAGCCCACAGTTGGCCACGACCTGCCTACCTAAATACATTTTAATTTCGTAAGCAATCCTTTTTGGGGTTATGCGATGGGGAATATGGATCCTTGCCACTATAATTTCATGGAAACTGTACATTATTATTTCAATGGTGAGGTCCACTTGGAATTGATAAAATTGTAGGATACTTAATTGAATTTATTATTTCTTATAAAATGTTTTTATGAAAGTACCAGGGATATGCTCTATTAATTTTAGAATAAAAATGAAATGATCATCAACCACACTATCCCTACAATCAATTATTGTTAAAGGATACATCCTCCCCAACAGTATCTTTCAGTAATGGATTAGACTCTTTTGGGTTATCCTACGCCATGAATGGATGTCTTCAGTGATAGAGTAAGCATTACCTGATCCACCTACCATGGAGGTGGGTGATGATAATTTCATGATCTATGAGAAACATAAGAACAATGTAGTTGATGTTCAATGTTTTATGTTATCATCAATATCTGGTGATATCCTAACGTCTTATAAACACCAGTATTCTTATAGCTTTCTCGAGAACCTCCATGGTCTTTACTAAGAGTGATAAAGACATGAAGGGTTTGAGATCTCTAAATCACTCTTTCATTGTATGCTTAGAGATGGTGCCCAAGCTGGGCCTCAGGCAGTCAAGCTCCTTGGCTACATTATGTGCATAGAGGTTCTAGGGTTTAAACTCCCTACAGAAATGGTCACTGATCTCATTATCACATCACTACCTTAGTGGTTCCCTAACATTGTTCCCAATTTCAATATGAACAATGTTGAGAAGTATCTATATGATCTTCTTATACTCATTCTACAAGTGGAAAAATATATTAATCATGAAAATCGTTCTATCCTTCTGCTAAATAAGAGGAAAGGGAATGGAAAGTGTTTTATGCCCAAATCTTCTTCACAACCTTCCAATAAATAGAAGTTGAAAAGGATGAAAAAGGAATGAGAGGCTGTTGGTTTTGCAAGTGGCAAGAAGGGACACTAGAGGAAGAAATTCACAGTGTCTAAGATGTATGGGGTTTCTTCAGGTGTGTTTATTATCGAATGTAATCTATCTATATATAAAAATTGGGTATTAGATACAAATTGTGGTTCTCACATATGTATCCAAATACCAGAACCAAGTTGATTCATGAATATTGACCAAGGGAATGTACATTTATGAGAATCCAATGGATCTAGACTTGATGATGTAGTTATCGGGGACTACCACTTCATGTTGCCAACTGGGATGAACATGGTGTTAATGAGATGTTATTATGCGTCATCTATTAAAAAAATAATTGTTTCATTATATAGATTAGATACATATGGATTTTTTCATGTTTTGAAATGAATGTTTCTTCTTTTACAAAGATTGAATTTGTTATGGTAGGGCACATTTATAGAATGGTCATTACGTGTTGTATTACACAAACAATGTAATGGAAATCGATAAAAAAGATAATTTACATGACTCATACCACACACGACATTCACATCACCAACTAGGTCATGTAAACAAGAAACAGAAGACAAATTTCCATCCATATGGTTATTTAAATCCTTTGAAAATAAAACCACTTAGAGTTTTTCATGCATGTTTACAAGGATAAATGACCAATCAACATTAATGGGAAAGGTGAAAGGGCTAAATAACTTCTTGAATTGGAACATACCAATGTGTGTGGACCATTTCGAGTTAAAGATAGACGAGGATACTCAAACATTATCACTTTTTCTGATGATTTTAGTATATATGTATATATCTACTTAATGAGATATAAGTTGGATTCTTTTGATAAGCTTGAAGAATACAACAATGTAGTTGAGATCCATATAGGTAAAATGATTATGAAACACCACTCATAAAGAGCTGGAAAATATCATAATCATGTCTTCATTGATTACATAAAAGAGTTTGGGATCTTATCCCAACTCACTCCTCCAGACAGAACCTGGTTGAATGGTGTGAGTGAAAGGAGGAATCACACCCTGTTAAACATAGTGAGATCAATGATGATTCCTATCAGTCTATTAGGATCGTTTTGGGGATTTTTATTATAAACATCGGCAAAAAAATAAACCAAGTACCATCTAAATCGATAAATGGTATTCTATAAAAGTTTTGGAGTTGAAAGAAATACATATTATCGTATTTACGTGTGTGTGGAAGCTATGCATTTGTTAAGGCCTCTTTAGGTAACAAACCTTCACCCTGAGTCACAATGTGTAACATTATATTATACCCCAAGGAAAAAACGGGATATTATCTATACAAACCCTCTAAAAAAGGTTACAGTGGAATGAAATTCCATATTCAATGAGAGGGATCACATATCGAAAATACATAGTTGGACATAAATATACTTCGATGATGTTGATGCTCAAGGTACACAAGAGTTGGTACATGAATAGATTCCACAAATCCTCATGGAAGAAAGAACTATTTCAGAGACACAAGAGATGTGTAGGAGTACAGGAGAGGATTGAGAACCAAAATAGTATGGTATTCTAGTTTCTGATGATGGTGGCTCGTAATTAGTTGATAATAATGATCCTCTAACCAACAAAGAAGAAGTTAGTGGCATAGATGTTTCCAAGTGAAAAAAGTCATGAATTCTAAAATGGATTCCATGTACCAAATTCATGTCTGGATTTTGGTAGATCCTCCAGATGATGTAAAGCCTGTTGGTTGCAAATGGCTATTCAACAAGAAACCAGACATGTAAGGACATTTCAATACATATAAGGCATGAAAGGTTGAAAAAGGTTTCAAATAGAGTTAATAAATTTACTACAACAAAACCTCTTCACTAGTTGCAATGCTGAAATCCATTAGAATTCCCTTTTCCATTTCTTCATACTATGATTATGAGATTTGGAAAATGGATGGAAAAACAGGCTTACATAACAGGAAACATTAGAAAGATGTCTAGATAACACAAGATGGGATTGTATCTAGTATCACATGCATTCATCATTTCATGAAAATGTATCCTCAGATACAAGAGGTAAATAAGATAATGGAAGGGACTCCATACGCATCAGTGATTGGGCTAGTCAAATTTTCCATGCTATGTACTAGGTTGGATGTCGCCTATCCATTGAGTGCTGTATGAAAATATAAAACTGACCTAGGTGACCACTATTGTATTGAAGACAAGACTATCATAATGTATTTGAGGCATAAAAAAGTTATAATCTTGGTTTATGGAGGATATGAGGAAATAGTCATCATAGGATATACATATTCTAGTTTCCAGACTGATCAAGATGACAAGAAGTCGCAAAAAGCATACATCTTCACATTGAATGGAGGTGCAATGAGCTAGAAGAGCTCAAACATGACTGTGGCCGAATATTCTACAACAGAGTCTATGTATATCACAGCTTCTGAGGAAACTATAGAATCAGATAGGATGTGAAGCTTCATCCAAGAGTTTTTTCTGAATACAAGTAGTATTGATCACATCACATTGTACTGTGATAATACTATAGTAGTGGATCTTGCAAAAGATCCAATGTCGTACTGGTGGATGATTCACATAAATTAGATGTATCATCTCTGAATAGATTTTTCTCAGAGTGGTGAAGTTACAGTGAGAAATATTTCCATGGAAGACAATGTGGCGGACCAATAGACTAAAGCCTTGACAAAAAAAACATGATCACCATGTGAGGTCTAGCAGACAGAAATTAGTAGGTAGAAGGCTATGGTAAATGTTGGTGTTTGTAAGAGTTTGTCCCATAGAACCAAATTTATGTACTTTTATTACATTGATATTTAATGTATTTAAATGTTAAACAATTTAATAAATATTGTTCATTATTCAGCTAGACGATTATGTAATAATGTCCTATTGTATTTGTCGCATAGATAAGTTCATGGATGTTCCCCACTATGAAGAGAACCATGAAATTCAATACAAAAATTCTTAAGTACAGTGCTATAGTTAGATGAAGTACTATGTTATGACACATAAAATTAAGACCCTCAAGATTGAGTTCTCATAAGAAAATGAGACCACCCCTCACGAAGATTTCACATGGATCTCCAAAACATGAGATTATGAGAACAGATCTGCCAGTAGTAATTTTTCCTATTTGGGTGTCATTGGATATTTCTATCTGAGAGCATGTGTAATGATACTTAGACATTAATATTATCATAAATATGTGTCATGACTAATGCACTTTGATTTATTGATGGAATCTGTCATGTAGACAGTTGGTGGAAGTAGGTTACGTTGGGTTAATCATGAGTGGAAGGTTATTAATGGATAAGTCCAGGAAGTATTTTCCGTTACATTATGCATGTTGATATCTCGACCATTTGATAGAAATAGTTCTATTGTGAAAAATCCCATGTCCAAGGTGTAACGATGAGTTTATTTCAGGCAGTCAATGAATGATGTATCAAGCATAAAAGATAATGACACTACCGTGAAACATTCTTGATGTGATATTGCAACAAAGGGATTATATTTCATAGTGAGAGTTCTTATGTCGATGTCATTGTTGATAATAAATTTTATTTCTCGTGGGTGCCTTGACTCGTTGCTAGATAGTACTCTTGGACATTAGGCAATCCCACCTAATACCAACGAGGAAGAATATAAGAGGGACACACACTAAGTGTTTCTGGTGTTCTCGATTAAATTATATTTTAATTTAATAAATAAATAGTATTCTGAAGACAATGGAATAATTTTATTCATGTTAAAATGAATGCGTATATTTAATAATTTTTTATTCACCAGATTATGGGAAAAATTTATTTATTTATATTTTTGAACATTTGTAAAATATTTATTTACTAGTTTTTAAATAAAATATTTATTTATGAGAATAAATTATTTATTTATTTATTCGGGTATTAAATAAATGGAAGTGGAGTTATAGAGGTCCATGGTCGGTCTATTATTAAAAGAATTATTTATATGATGATAAATAATAATTTAACTATTTGGCACAAATTAAAATAATGCTGTAATTATTTTGATGTGTGAAATTTACTTTATAATTCCATTTTGGACAAGTTGACGCACCATAAAAGATGACGCGGTATTATTATTAATATCAAGGGTTTTTTCTAATGTTATGAATGTATTTTAAATTTTTTATGTAATTAAATATTGTAACTGAATCTCATTCCAATAAATATACACATACATCTATTGTGACATGTATCGAACCGCACACCCAATGAATTGAGAATTGTTGAGCTAAACAATTTATCTCTCAAATACTCTCCCCACCCCTCCCAAGAATGAGAGACATTTTTCATGGATGAAGAAGAAGCGATCAAGAATGAATGACACATGACACTTTCGTTTCCACACTAGCACTCAGAGAACGAGTAGTGTCGATCAGATGTAATCGAAGCACGAGTGGATCACTGCTAGAGGTACTCTAGTTTGGATAATTGAAAGCGCAACAAGATAATACAAAAGGGACATTCTGGATGATCAACATCATCAATGAAGAAAATACAGAAGATCCTTGTATTATTTTCTTTATGGAATTAATTAAATTATTTATAAACATGATGTGAAAGATTCTCACTAATGGTTTCAGAACTCTTCCTTCTTTATTTAAATAATTGATTCTATTCTGTGGAGACTGGCGTTTATCATCGTATTGATCCTGAAATAATCATTTATCATGGTAAAAATCAGTGTTGGGTGCCGACCCAACCACACTTCCATTATGCCTAGTACGTTGAGAATTATTATTATTAAATTATTATTGATAAAATCACTAGATAATATAAATTTTATGTTTCCATTTTTAATATTTGAAAGGGTTCAAAAAGTATTATTGTAAATAAAAACCATCATTTTTTAATAAATGTAGATTCCTTTTTTAAAAGTTAAAATTCATATATTTATAAAATTATTTATATAAAATTACATTTATTTTTTTATATAGAAAGTCAAAATTATCCCAGGGTGAGTTTCTCATAATTTTCAGAGACACTCGAATTATCTATAAAAAATAAAATTCCACAAAAATATTAATTATGTATTGTTACCTCATAATGATCCAAAAATGATTTAATAAATACATTAAAGTAAATATATGAACAAATATTAGTTTTCTCATTAATATAACATGATATTAAGTTTATTTTATTAATTTTATAAATCCATTTTGAATCCTCTGAAACATAAAATATATTTTAATGTTTTAAAACCATTTCTGTAAGAATATGACTCACCTACACCAAGGGTAATATTTTAAAATTTTTACCACTATTACTAATATAATAATGAAACAAACCCTTAAATGGTAGAAACCATGGTAAAAAACAATTGGAAGGTTTTTGGTTTTGGTAATTTTGATATATTGATTCCAAAACCTATGTGTGGGAAATAATATAGAACTACCATCTCATTTCCTACATAAACCCACAAGAGATCCTAATTAACATCAATTAAAATTTTTAGAGCACAAACCTACTCTTCCCTCCCATCTATAGATTCCTACAAATCATCCCCCAATCTCTCAAGAATCTCCTCCCATGCCTTTTGAATCACATTGTGATGGTATGAGATTTGACTCATCTCATTTCAGTTCAATCACCTCTTTTATTTTATACCCCTTGGATTCAATTTTTATGTGTAATTATATGTTTCTAAATATCCCCCATACTATAAATATTATTTCAAAATTATTTATACCATTTTCAGTTTCATTACGCACTCCCATGAACCATTATTTACACCCATTAACATGCCGAAATCTAGTAAGGGGTCATCTTCTTCACATCTATATTCAAGTATCTTATCTATCTAATATCTTTTCTATTAATTTTATAATGTTGGTATATTTTATCTCATTTACCCATTAATATCAATATTATATTTAAATGATGAGATACACCTTTCACTCACATTAATACCTCCATTTATCCTTTAGATACACCTAATACGATACAAAAATTTATTAAGAGATCCCCTTATTCTCCACATTATTCAAATATATTCATTATCATATAACATTTATCATCATTTTCTAATTTTATTATTTGTTATTCAAAATCACTGTTATAATCCATTTTATGTTTAAATGGTAAGATACCCCTTTCACCCTCATTAATCCCTCTAATGGTCCATCATGTACACCAATTAGCATGCCAAAATTTAGTAAGGAATATTTTTCCCTATTTGTTCATGTTTCTTCATAATCTTATACCTTTTATTTCCAATTTTTATTGTTTGGACATGTTTTCAAATTTCCCAATTACATTTCATTTTATGATCAAATTATGAGATACCATTTTTTCATTAATTAGAACATTTTATGGCTCATTAAGTGACTATGTTATGTGGCCAAAATTTCACAATCATTTTCCATTCCCAAAAAATTGGGTAGTGAATAGAATACCCATATACTATCAAGGGTTTCCACCATTAAATAGTTATAAATATCTGATTAGGGATACAAATGTATTTATTATAAAATCCAAGATCGCTAAATAAATTATTATTATGAATGAATCCATGTTGTCTTATGTTTATGGTACACATAAATAAGTGAATGAAATGAATGTGATGGGTGTGCTCGGAATTATATAGCACTTCAATGAATTGGGTAATGTTTTAGTCTCATGTGATTTATTTCAATGGATTAGGGAGTGAACATAATCCATCATATGATTTTCCCTTCATGGTGTCTTAGAAGATAACATGGACGTATGTTTAGGATGTACTGTTTAATGCTGTTTCTAGATTTCCCATATTGAATTTATATTTTCTTGTTATATCATTCTGCATTTCTCATGTTTATGATTCTCACCACTTTTATACATCATCGATATGACTATTTTCTGACATGTATTACTTATTTTTAATTCATATTTATTCCATTATTGGGTTTTATATCTCGCCCCTTTCTTATGCAAGTCCAGAGGTTATCAAATACTTTTTTATGTATGAAGTAATAAAATTATCATGTTAAGGATATCTTCAATAAAGATGTTGTTTGTGCTATTTTATGTTTTTTTGAAATGTAATAATTTCTGAACGACAATAGATTTCATGTTTTTTGGGGTTATCTTATGTGAAATTTCATGTAATAAATCATGAATTAATGTGTAATAAATATAAGGGTTTACATAAAATAATTCTTTTTATTATTGTTGACATGTATGAGTTGATATCATGTAAAACAGACGTGGGGTGTGCTCGGAATGACCAAATATGTAGTTTGTACTAGATTGGGTTCTTGTAAACATGTGTGTCTATAGGGGTGAAAACGAAATGAACGACCATTGAATGAATTTAAATTTGACAATAAAAACCATAGAGTGAATTTTAAAATGCACTACAAAATAAATTTCTTTTATCAGTGCAAGAAAACACTTCCAAAAGCGCATGAAAAGAGCTATTAATATCAGTGAAGATAAAGGGGGTTTTCACTTTAATAATGCTAAAAAATCACTGATAAAGTGTTTCCTTTATCAGTGCTAAAAAATCATTGAAAAAGGCGCCCATCTATCAGCACTATTTTAGCACTGATTAAGGATAAATTTTATCAGTTCTTTTTTGAGAGCTGATAAAATACAACTTTGTCAGTGATTTAATTAGCATAGATAAACAACAACTCTATTAGGGTTCAAAGTAGAGATTATAAATGGGGCCCTTATCAGTGATAAAATTTTCACAGATAAAGGCCTAGAAGCATGTGGTGTTCCATTTAGATAATAGTACACCCATCAGTAGCACCTGCACCTGCACAATAGACACACACCTCCGATTCAAAACAGCACCTGCACAGCGCACACAAGAACAAAGCAGTGCACACAAGTATTTCGAAAACAATTCTATATACATTTCAAACAATTTTTTACATAATTACCCATACAATTATCCAAAAAACACTTAAAACATTACTGTTTCATCCTTTTACATTCATGATCCCATCTAAAAAATGTCAACCCATGGTATTAGTTACTGAACAACTCATCCCAACTCAATAAATATGTTCCACCTATTTAAGAAAACAATATTATTTTTGAAATAATATATAGAAATTATTTAAACATTAATATAAAATATTACATTAATAATATGTCAATTTTTAATAAAAAAGGACACATTTGGAGTTATACCGGTCACATCGTGCATCATATTGAGTTGGGGTTGTTTTATACCCATCACAAATGAGTTATAGATTGTTTTCCTAAAGTATAAAAACTATCTGATTTTTTTCCTGGTTTTTATTATGTCCCTTGTTTTTTTAATAAAATTAACATCAAATTTAAATGAAATACATGTATTGATACTTGTTAAATCATTCATTAGGTTGTGGTGTGTTTTATTACAACACGTCACAAATGACCCATGTATCATTGTTCTAATGTATCAAAACAATCCGAATGGATTTGCCCATTTTTTAGTATGACAGTTGTGTTTTTTATGGAAATATAATTTCAAACTAGAAACACCCATTTTGAGTCATAACGGTAACATAATGCATCATTTTGAGTTGATACTACTTTATAAATGTCACAAAAGACATAATAATCACTCTCCTAAATTATGAAGAAAATCACATTGAATTTGTCTGGATTTCAGTGAGTGAAATGTTTTCATCTAAAATGTCAATTTTAGTCTGATAACGAACACTTTTTTTCATACTGGTCTCACAATTTGTCATATTGAGGTGTGGATGACACTTGCACATCAAAATTACACATGGATCATTCTCTTAAACTATCAAAACAATCAAAATTCCTTTTCACATCTTTTATTAGGTAACTTTTTCTTTTAACTAAAATAAATGTCAGTTTAAAAAAAACACATTCGGATTTATATCGGTCACCTCATTCATCGAAATGAGGTGTGGTTGATTCTTACTTGTCAAATATGACTCAATGATCATTGTTCTAAGGTATCAAAACAGTCCAATCAAATTTTCTCATTTTTTAGTATGCTAATTGCATTTTTTATTAAATTATTATTTCAAACTAGAAACACACTTTTTGAGTGATACTGGCCATATCATGCATCAATTGGATGTGAGAATATTCCACACATGTTCTAAAAGACTTACGAAACATTTTTCTAATTTATGAAGACAATAAAAAAGTGTAATCATGGTTTTTATTGAGTGACACGTTTAGAGATAAAATATAAATTTTAAACTGATAGTATACACTTTTAGTCATATTGATCACATCATACAGCAGATTGAGGTGTGGTGGATCTCTACACTTTACAAATGACCTATGAATCATTTTCCTGAAGTATCAAAACAATATGAATGGTGTTTATTCATTTTTAGAATAGAATTTTTTATTTTTAATTAAATTAATGACAATTTTAAATAAAATTACTTTTATTGATTTATACCAGTAAAATCATGTATTTTATTGGGGTGGAGTTGATTCATAGACGTCACAAATTACACATGGATCATTTTCATTAGTTATCAAAATAATCGGAATATATTCTCTCAGTTTTCATTATTCTAGTTGTGTTTGTTTACTAAAATTAATGTCAATAATAAATAAAGAACCCCTTTGTGTCATAATGGTTACACTGTGCATCAGATTGAGGTGTGGTTGATTCATACATGTGAAAAATGATATTTTGATCATTTTCCAAATGCATCAAAACAATCCAAATTCATATTCTCACCTTTCATAATGTCAACTCTATTTTTTACTAAAATATCATTTTAAACTAGAAACACGCATTTTGAGTCATACCAGTAATATCATGCATCAGTTTGAAATTAGAGTGCATCATAAACATCACAATGAACTTTATAATCATTGTATATTTATGGATACTAATTTTTTTAGGCAATATGATGTATTTCATTAATTTAAAAACATAATAACCACATTCTTTATCACTTTTTGGTTTCAGGATCTACAGAATCATTGAGAAAAATAAATAATTTTTTATGTGTTTGGATAGAGAAATATTATTATTTATACCCTGATTTGTATCAAGTCTTAATACAAGTGATGTATCCTTTCCTTTTCCCCTGCCTCATTCCATGATGTATATGATAATCCTGCACCACCCTATCATAATATAATCCTCATTAAATGATAATATAAACTATACCACTAGATGTTTAGATCTAAAATTTTGGATAGAGTGTATTATAAATTTACAAACACATTCATTTTTTGTTAGTTTGTGGGAATCCATGCATTAAATCCATGAAATAAATCATGGGGTATCCAAATTGACCGCAATGAGCTTCCAATGCTAATTATAAACATAAAAATTAATAAATAATGAAGGAAATTAAAATTTATTTGATATGATTAAATTTTATAGTATTACCCCAGCACTGTTCTTATTAAGAAAAGCCTGTCATTTGTAATTTTGATGTTATACTATTTGAGTAGTCAAACCCCTATTTCACCCTATTTCTTGGATTTTATATCTTTTTGTGATATAGAGGTGTTATGGGGACTAACGAGTAAAAATTCTTGTTAATGGGGAAATCCAGTCAATTTTTTTACATATACATATGCGAAAAATATGAAATTTATTTAGTCATAAATTTCAAAGTATATTATCTTCTGGAAAATCATATCATGAAAACATACCTCATGTAAACATTTACACAAAGCCACCAAACTGACCAGAATCCATGATTTCACTTAAACTTCAACACTAATAATATCTAGATCATCACCAATGTACATTTTTCATCATAACAAATTGGGTGAACCTCATCATCTATCTACATCATATTTTCATGAGTAGGTAATTATAATAAACGTGGATATAGAACAAGTGGGTTTAAGGTTCCTCTGTTAGATCATTTTGATCGGTTGTTTGATGGTTAAAATGGTTTTTAGATATTCTTTAATTTCACCCCTTCCATGTATCTATCTGTAATAATATAAATTAGTTCAAACCATTCTTCATTAAATTTTAATGTTATATCTTTCAAAAAAAAATTAAATAAACACCTCTTTGTCAACATGTATTTTACATGATGTGACAGTCATGCGATGAATGTTCCATGTGATTTTTCGACCTTATGAAAATAATCATCCTAAATTGTTACAGGTTTATCGGTGCTCAACTGATTGGTTACATTAATCATCACATTTTCATGATCTTTTGGAAGTGGTATGTTGTGGATCATGACGTTCTAAATATTGACCAATATAACCCCTACTACAAGGTGATGGGTGGGAGTTGATAGATATAAATCGTAGCCATTTTCACCCTGTAACATATCTATACATGAAATGTATTAGTGTCTATATGATTCATAATTCAAATAAAAAACTATTAGATCATTGATTACATCAGCTAAGACATATTTTTTAAGAGAATGGCTCGCCTAAAATCTAGTGGGGTGGGATGAATCATCACATGCCTGTTTTTCCTGAGTTGTTTCTTCTCTTTTCCCTTCCCTACCAATATATTTTCTATGAACTCTCTCTATAATTTCATATATTCTTTAGGGATAGATATTATTTCTCTTATCACCTTGATATATTTACTTTGATCCTCCGTTTGTTTTTTTCTAAAAAAATGTTCGGGGTGTCACCCCAAAACACGTACCTCAAACGTGGCCATAATTTTCTAGGTGCATCAAGGCCACTAAAAATAAGTTTTCATTTAGTTTGGATGTTTCTAAATCATGTGACTATTTCAGATAGAAAATATAGGTAAATAATTTATCATTATTTTGTAATATCTAGTTAGAGCAAAATAAATATTTATTATGTCGTACTCTCACATGTTTCCCACACTTTTTTGTGTTTTCATCTATTAGTATCCCATATTTTATTACACAGGACTCTTTCCATAGTACAGGGCATGGGATGGAAGTGAAATTGTATTTGGATTCATCAATATTCATATAAATATAGTAACATAGTTATGGTTGGGTTTTATGTCAATAAAATTATTACGCTAGATTTAAAATACATACAATTTTTCTTTTCAATTGAAATGTACCCTAGTATTTCTTTACGATATGGGTAAATTGGTTTTTCTTCTTGTTCCTTATTTTTAGAACACATTTTCTATTTCATAAATAAAAAACTGTCCATCAAAGTGGTGAGAACACATATCGTCGAAAAAATGTTTTACCAAACACAATATACCTAAAAAGACTTCTCCTCATGACATTTAGTAAACACATCCCATGCTCTTTGGGTTACTAGGTGTTCATAAATTGGAGGTGACGGAAGGGATATTTTCCCATCAGCATCTTCAAGATAACTTTTCATTAAAATTGTGTGAAACCCTCTATCAATACTTCCAACAATCCTTAATTCATAGTCATTGTGCGATTTATCCACTATAAATGTAATCTACAAGGTATGCTGAAGAGTAAGTCAATGTTTCATTATTTTATTGTTTAGTAAATTAATGAAATGACATGTCATATTGTTATCATAATATCTCCCCACAATGGTGTCCTATACCCAGTGACATCATTGTTCCGTTATTGTACATCAATCGCAACGTGTTGTCGAGTGAAGATTCCAATGAAACTACTGAGCATGGCCTTGTTGGGATTGTCATTTGGGTCCTATTTATTCCACATGACCTTGTATTATTTTCCATTCACATTTTCCTTAATGATTATTTATAACACTGTCAAACTATGGAGCTCCATTATTTTCTATCATGACAGTGGTTCGGTGTCTACCATTTCCTCAGTTTCAATATCGTCAATATGTTCCATCAGAGCACTAAAAATGGCTTTTGCATAGGGTGGTTGTACCACTGCATTGGAAGAAGTAGCAACAACAAGTTGAGAAACTTATTGGTCCTCCACAGTGCGAGTTCTAGCAGATTGAGAGATCTAGTGTGCCTCAGGATTAGTAGAACCATCACATGTAGTAGTAATTATCTACACAAGTGGTTCAACATTTAATTTTTTTTTACATAATGGCTGTAGTGAACAGAAAATAATTTATGGTAACTAGATGTATATTATTAGAAATATAACCTGATTATTGAACTCTATTCTTTTAAAAGGCTGAAGGGATTTGAAACCTCTATCAACTATCCAAATACCTTCATTTTATTCTCCACATATATAGAAAATTACTTCTACATTGGGACCACTACTAAATTATTGCGACATCCCAATAAAAGGGACATACACTATTCAATGTTAATTTGACTCTTTAGTTGTTTTGGTGGATAACAGAGAAGTGGAAAAGTTTCAGTTTGTGAGATTTGGAAATAAAATATTTGCACATCAAATGATTCCATTGTAAATGGTTCGAGTACATACCCTTACTTACTAAAACAAACTTTTAGGAATCCTGACTCATCTATTTTAATAGAACTCCACTTATCAACCGAGTTGCATTAATAAATCGGCACTAAGATGTTCTAATAATCCAACTGCGATATTTGTTTGACGATGCCAATGTATGAAATATTCTCATAAATTGGATTTCTTTCCTTAGCACTAGAAACATGCATCGCTTCATCCACAAGTGTAACTCTACTATTCATCATGGTACTGACTGCATCATTTTCGTTATTATAGAATGTATAACCTTTAATTACATAGGCATTTTATTAAAAATACAAACACACTTGGTACTCTTGTTGGCCATCAAAGACATTCTGAAATTGAGTCGATATTTTTATCGAACTCTTGAAATATATGGTCCCAAAACCATCCTCTAAACTGTTGATAATGTGTATTTGATATCCAGTTTTCATCCCATGATGGATTCAAATGCGAGAGAATATCTTTTTGGGATCAACATATGGGAAAACTACAAAACTATTTTGAAAAATCTAAAGGTAGAAATACTCTTCATCTGTAATATAGATAGTGACATCCTCTCCCCAAGAAATTCCTTCACTCGTAAGTGACCTAGTGTGACGAAATTTTGGTAGTCCAATTATTTCCTCACCGGACAGGTATTTTGTAGCTAATTCCACAGCTTCGTCATCAATATATCTCTCCATGATTCAACTCTCTGTCCAACATCATATTTTGACATACTCTTTCTAAATAATCAAATAACTTTCAATGGGGTACATCCATCTATAGTATATAAGAACTCATAGTCAAATCTCTCTCACCAAGTGAACCATCAAATGAACCATAGTATCAAAGAATTTCGGTGGGAAGAATATTTCCAATTCAAATAATATGATTGAAACTTATATTTACATACTCGGTAATTTTGTAGGGACTATATATTTTCTGTATATATATTTAAATAAGAAACATACGTTTTTAACATATAATTGAAATTCTTGAGAAAAATGAAACGTAAATCTATAGGAAGTAGATCTTCCATCAAAATGTTGCAGTAGTGTGATTTTAGACCCTTTAAATTTAAATCAGTAATTCACACGATAATCTTGATATTTGATGAATACCCCTCTAGAACCATTATGTCATTCAAGAAGAAGGAAAATTGATATCCCTCATGCTTGGAATGAGTGTATGGAGGTGGTGGAAGAAATGATCATTTTTCACCATTCATTAGCGCAAATTCTTATTGTATTTCTATGACAACAATGTCCAACCTAGACATAATTCCATAAATTTGTTTTTTCAAGTGAATTGATAAATGTGTTGATAAAACTTTAATATATATTTTATTAAACATGCATAACATCAATAAACTATCTGATTACCTAAAAATTCTAGTATGGTAATTCAAAAAACGGATCTCTTCTTCCAACTGATTTTTGTGATTTTTTCAAAAATGGATTACCAAAAGATGTATCCACATCTTTTACATTATCAAGTATTTTATCACCAGTTATTGAAGATGGTGTTGTAAGTTCTTATGAAATTCCTTAAAACGATGTATTCCATGATTGATACTTATTTCTTTGTGGATGAAACTTGTGATATCCAAGAAACATGTTTTTCAATGAATGTTTCAACCTAATTGACTGTGTACCATGTTCGCAGATGGGATACCCCTAATTAATTTTAATTTTATATCCTGAAGAATTCCCATAGGCATGAATTTCATTTATCATACTATATAATGTGGATATTAATGTGAAATATTTATTTTTATAAGCATCCTACAATGTAACCACAAAATCCCACAATATTTTCAAATCCTAGACTAATAGTTCCAAATAAACATCAATATCCTTATCTGATTGTTTTCGTCATGATATAAGCATATATATCATGATGCGTTTTAGTTTCACTCATAACAATGGTGTAATGTTATAATTTAATAACATAACTAGCAATGTACTATGACTGTTTCTTTAAAAACCAAAAGGGTTCCCTCCATCTATACGTAATGCAAAACTAAGGCCTCATTGCTCGATTCCATAATTAGGATATTCATGATCAATTCTCATCTACTGAGAAGAGTTTGTTGGGTGATGTAGTTTCCCATAAGTATTTATTATATCTGTGCGCCACATAAATTTCCTTATGATCTCCTCACTTCTATATAGGTTCCTAAACCATGGAATTATTTGAATGTACCATACAAATTTTATAGGACCAGATTTATATTTTTTGTATTGAGAAACACCAAACATTGGGAATTTTCAAAGTGATTTTTGGTCATTATAAATAGAATACAGTCATTTGGGTAGGCATGTATTCATTCTGTGATCATACCCATCGACTGCATAATTTGTTTGGAATCGTGTGTTTGGATCAAGATCTCATTATCTTCTTAGAACAAGTCATTCAAGAGAGCTAGTAATTATATAAAAATACAGTCAATCCATCCATTTCCAGCATTCAAATTATACCGCTTCTGTATGGCTGACAATGCTGGGTATTTAGTGGATCCACCATACAATAGGGTATTTTCACAACTCTTTATCTTCTTAAACTATTTCGAGAAATCACAATGTTCATATTCAACTATCCTTGTCATTTCCTCTATACGATCTTCATTATCATTCAAATCTGTAATCACGTCCCTAATATGGTATTCATAATATTCCTCACTTTTAGTCGAATTGAATTATCAATAAAATGCACTGTTATCCCAGCCAATAGCTACATTCACTTTTTCTCTATGTTTATTCCAACATTTATAACTTCTATCTATTCTGTAAGAGATCAACTGTTTTTACAACACCTCTGGACTAACATGTCTTCAGTAACAATAGTGTAAATATGTACAATATATTTGATAAGGGTCATATTCCTGATTTCAAACACGATTAACTCTTTCACTCAATCTTCATAATGTATTGTTAAACGGTTGGCTTTTATCCAGTCTTTATTCATATCCATCCTATTTGATTTAGAGAAATTAATATTTAACAAAATAAATAGTCAAAATGTTGATATAAAAATTAACCATGGATAAAAATAGTTATATAATTTATGTCTAAAATGAAAACAATTAATGAAATCAAGATTCAAAACCAATTAAAAAACCAACCATTTACACAAATTCCTCTTTAAAATAAGACGCCATTTTCAAAATAAACTAATTAGTTTCATGCATCCTTTATCAATACCCCAATTCCTTTTCTTAAATCGTTCAAGAAAACTTCATGACCCAATAATGTTAATCATTTAAAATGAGGTACAACCCTCTATATTTTACAAATTTTTATTTAAAACATCACACATCCCTTGTTAAAATAAATCTAGCAATGCATACGCTTTTAAAACATTAACACCCATTTATAAAATACAATCTGGTGAGTTGAGAAAAAAATTTCAAGCAACCTAAGTCAATGAAAAGTTTTTAAATCATGTTATTTCTATTTAAAACCAAAAAAAGGTATGTTGACAATATTTGTCAGTCACTTTATTTACTGTATTCCCATAAAACCTCATAATAAGAACCAATATATCCAAATATAGAAAGGATTTGGGAAGTTTCCCTTATGTGTTTTGAACTATCTAGACCCATAAGCAACCACATTACCACCAGGGACTAAAACTGTAGAAATCCTAAATCTTGATACATCACAATATAAGCCATAGACATTACCCAACTCATTTATGGTTAATATTGGTGTTTTCATAAATCTCTCTTTAAGATCTTATAAGGATCACTAATGAACATCTAAATACTCATATTGATATAGTAAACTTAGGTCCGGTCCTATATAATTTATTTCCAATATCAATGGTATTAACATTGATGGAGATTTGATGTTAGTAGTTCATAACAATCTCATATAATTAAAATCTCATATTAGAATCCTCCACCACATCACAAAAAGTCTTATCTTCTACCATTAATTTTCTAGACCATCAATGTAGGGAGTATAATTGTTAGTTATTAGCATAGCGGATGCTTGATGGTAGATGTACCCAACATTAATTTTTCTATTAACAAAGATCAATCCGAGATCTATCACGATAATAAAACACCAGATCATCAGAATAAAATTAAGCAGGAATGAAAATAAGTGACTCCTGAAACCATAAATAGGATCATCATATGGTGGTTATAATTAATTTAGTTTATTAATAAGAATTAACCTGGTGTTATTATTTCTTTGTTGTTTTTTTAGTCACAATACTATGTGATATTTCATTGCATCGAAGAATTCAGTTGTAGGATTGCTCTAGTTGTGATCCACATGTGCTCCACGTATCTCTGGACATCGTTGAAATGATCTACAGGTGCTAGCACACAATATCCATTGCTTGCGATGTCCACATTTGATCGTTTTGATCCGGGGGAGGTGGATCTCTCTCTCTCTCTCTCTCATATCTTGAGAGCGTTCTTGGTGGAAAAATAATTCTCTCATGGCTTAAGTGACTTTCCAAATCTGTATTTCACAACCACCAAAATTTCTAGGCTAATGAGATTTATATAATTGGGATTTTAATTACTTAGAATAATAAAAATCAATTAATTATCAAAATAATTTATTAATTTAATTTAATTCTTAGTAATACCCCAAAAATAATAAAAACTGTTGACTATTATTGTAACACCCCAAGCTTCTACGGTACGCTTCTCTTTAAAAAATACAGTACCATGTGTTGTACCCAACTTCGAGTTCTAACACACACCACGACCAATCAAAATAGCCGTTATAAATAGTAATACCCACTTTTAAAAATTTTATAAATTTTATCTCTCAAAATTGACTTCATTTTTGGATTCGGAATATCGAAATTAGCATAGGGTGAAGTTTAGGTACTTTTCGGATAACTCTAATATTTTGATGAATAGTGAAAATTACTAAATTTTAATTAAAAACAACTTTTTTAATTGAAATAATTAATAGTGATAAATTATGAATTTGAGTGGTTTTAAAGTATATTTAAAATATATTTTTACCATTTAATACAATGTTTGTCCTTGAACATAATGTCACAATTAAACCAGAAATAAACAAGTATCAATCTTTTGATAGTTATTATATCTTAAAAACATGGTTTTTGTTTTGACAGCGGGAATTAATTTTAAATTAATTTCTGTGGCTTCTGTGTTTTGAATTTGGAAAAATGGATTCCATATTTGGAATCAGGATTTCAAAATTGTGTAAATGGGTAACTTTTATTTTCAGATATTTTGAATAATTATTTCGGTAAATATTTTATTTACCATGGTTAAAGGATAAATCCGGTAAATAAGGGCTAAAAAATAATATTATAATAATACTAAATTACCCTAAAACGTGTCCTAACCTTATTTGTGGATACTTGTCTGACCCTTTCCATCATTGAGTCGATTTTGGGACCCCATGGAGTCACATATAGGTGATAGGGACACTTTATTTTAATTAAGTTAAAATAAATACAAAAATGACATAAGCATATATCTTTTAGAAAAACAATTTTTACATAGGGTTATGTTTGTTTGATTTTCAAAAATAAATATTAATTATAAAGATAAAAATATTAAATATATAATGGTATTTTATTTATAATTTTTAGACATTATATATATTAATTTATTTATGACACAATGGTGATGCAGTAATTACCTAATTAAAAAAAATTAGAATAATTGATATTATAAATACCCAAATAAATGTAATTTTAGACTCTTTATAAATAAAAATAATTTTCTAGGATAATAAGACATATTAGGCTTGATTTAACTAACTTTGTTCGAAGTAATCATTCCGTTATGATTTTTACAAAAATCAATTATTGAATAGTGTCAAAATTGGCATAAAAGAGTTTTTAAAACAAATATTATATTATTAATTGATATTATATTTTTAAAAATCTATGGTTTGGACAAGAGAATTATATTATGATAGGTTTATCATTAATGGACCACTTGGGGATCGATGTTATGAATATAGTAATTTTGATAACCATATAATATAAAAATACAAAAAGAAATTGTAAAAGTGAAACTAATTATCTTAGAGTTAATACTTAAAGATAAGGTTAATATAGTAACCCAAAACTGTCTAAATACTATTGTTTTAGTGGTTTTCGACCTATACCCACCATAAAATTTAAATAATCAACTTTGGAGCCATTAGAAACTGATTATGAATTTATTATAAAATAATATTTCTAGCTTTTCCAAAGGTGCCCCTCACCCCTCTTATAAAAGGGCACTCCCCCTTCTCATTTATTCACATCTTCAAAGTCTTTTGACTCAGCCAACCACTGCCCAAATACTCTCTCAACTTCCCTCACTACAACCAGGAGTACTTAGTTTGATCAGAAATCCAACCTAATAATTCCTTTTGATCAAATCAAAAAGAAGAACCCGAAGAAGAGGTAATGTTTTCACCACCCTTTTTAAAGTTCATTTGTTATTCAACTTCTTCTTTCTTTGTTATTCCCATTCAAAATAATAATTCCACTGTCTACTATATAATTTTATATTATTATAAATATGGTACAACCATATTCAGTATTCTATCCATCCTTTGAATGACATGTCACCATACGTGTGTACGTACGACTTACTATTTCCACGTCATTGTGTAATTATTATTCAATATATTATTATTTGATGGGTATAATAATGATGTGTAATTCATGTAAATAATAAATATAACATGATAATTATTCTGTATATTTGATATATCATCCAATTATATATTATATTAATATCAAAAGAATGATAGTTTTTCTGGTGCGTACGTACAGATTACCGTCTCCACGACACGATGAGATTCATTTCCAAGTTCACCACTCATCAACGATTATAAAAATATATATTATTAATAAGTATGAAATATATTAAATAATAATGCTACTAGAAATATATATATATATATATATATGTATTTATGTACCTACATATATCTTATTCAATACTATGTAAAAACGGAAACATGGTTTACGCGTACGTACGGACTACAGTCTCCATAAGAGGTGTTTTCCATTTCATATATACGTCTATTATAAATTTTCATATTATAAATATATATGATAAATAAATCATGTTTTATATTCTGGGTGTATTTAAATCATGATCTTATGTGATACAATCAAGAGTAACAAGTTAAAACACATAAGATAAAGAAAGTGATCATTACCCAAAATATTAATTTAACAAGAAAATTATTATTAAATGGGTAGTATAAAGACATAAATGAATAATTTATGATATCATAAATATTAATATGGTTCTGTTATAATTTATAACAAACTATAGTCTTCATAGAGGAGGCTAAACGTACCCTCGACTAAAGGAAAGTGCAAGGTAAGGGGTTTTCATCTCACTCCTTATTCCCGTGAGATTCATGCCATATTACCACTATTACTTTTTTGTGGTGTATATACTACCCATAATTTTATTCTTTATGTAATAAACTTTAATTTATGTGTATTTACATATTCCCTGTATGATCCCTCTTTTATGGGGTGTATGTTTCATAATTACCAAATTGGTAAGGGTTTATTTCATAATCTCTTTATTATCCGAGTTTGTTTTTACGTAAGTATCTACTGGGTCATATTTATTATCCATGTCCATGTTTTATGAAATATTTTTCAAAGGTATTATTTTAAGTGACTTTTTACTAGAACATCATTTAAAATGTTTGGAATATTTATTCTTCTAAATCATTCTCAGTAATTTCCATGTCTTCAAAATGGTTTTTAAGGATTTATTTATATGGACATGAATGTTTTTAAAATGTTAATTCCTTTCAAAAGATTCAAAGTGGTATGGGACACTTTGATTCAAAAATGTCTTTAAATTAATTCTTTTCCAAATTGTGTGACATTTAAATGTTTTCATGAAAAAGAGATATTTATATCAAATAGTATTGATTTCATCTATGTCAACATCCTTTGATAAATTTTACACTTGTTTGAAGTTGATTTATTATGATACAAATCATCCATATTGTATATAAGGTTTTGTGATATGCTTGACTATGGATGAGTTATATTTATTCCACTACTGGTTTACGATTAATGTTTTGGCATTTTATATGCTAGTTTTAATACGAATTTTTATGATATATTTCATCCTCTTTTTTAGATGAATGTGTTGGACTAGTATGTTCCGAGTTGGGGACCAGTAAAAGTAAGCCCTTCGGGTTGGTGCCCAGTTATTAGAGGCACTCTGGGTTGGTGTCTTGTTATTAGAGGCACTGCGGGTTGGTGTCTGGTTATTAGAGGCACTGCGGGTTGGTGTCTGGTTATTAGAGGCACTTTGGGTTGGTGTCCGGTTATTAGAGGCACTGCGGGTTGGTGTCCGGTTATTTGAGGCACTCTGGTTTGGAGTCTGGTTATAGAGGCTCTCTGGGTTGGGTTCCGGTTACAGTTATCCCTTAGGTATTCGCATAAGGCATTGACACAGAAATTAAAGTTCAACATTATGCATTCCATCATTATGAATGTGGTCAGGGATATTGCTTGTGATTATTAGACTAGTAGAATATCCATGTGATTAAGTAACTGGCATTACTTCATTTTATTTTTTCCATATTATAATGATGTTCATGTTTAAAAGGATTTTGTTTTAGTTATACGTTGCCTTAAATGTTTATGCTTATTTATGAAAGGTTATGTTGTATTGTTATCCTTATTAACAATCTGAGCTCACCCCTTTCTATGTTTTATTTTTCCCAGGATTCCAAGAAGTGTATAGTGATTGATATGTAGGGTTAAGACAATGGAATAATGGCGTTTGTGAAGGATTATTTATGTTGTTTTGTATGTTATGAAGTGTAATGTAACATTCATGTATGTAATCTATTTTCCAAGACTACAAAACTGGTCGGTCCTTCGGGACTTGGTTCCTTGTAATCTTTCCAATGTATTAAAATAATGCACCAATTCTGGGTAACTGGGGTCGGGGTGTTACAGTTAGTATCAGAGTAAGTTTAGTAATAACCTTGAAAACTAGATTTAGATAAACTCTGATTAGAGCACATAGACCTAAATTAGAATTTGAGGATTAGTATAGAAGAACTTCCTAGAATTTTGGTATTGTAGAGATTTTGTGAGTTTTCTGAGCAATACATCTCTGTCTGGCTGCTAGCAGGTAGAGGAGGCTCTCGCATAGATATACCTAGGGGTAAAAACCGAAAACACTACTTTGAGCTAGAATCGAATGGGAACTCATGCACGACAATGGGACTTGCTGCACTCTTGGTTACGAAACTCCCGGGGGATATGCTTAGGATAATTCTCATTTTCTATATAAACCATTATGAAGGGATTATGAGTATATACTTACTCAATGAAAACATTTTTATGATTATGGATTATATCCATAAACTATTTAATTTATGATAAGTGTTTTACAAGTTTGGGATCAAGTATTTCTATTCATAAACTAATCTAGTGAATGTCATTGTTTAGAAATGGTGCCCAGTATAAGGAATGAGAACTCCAGCAATACACATGATCCAAAGAGTAAGTAGGATCATATCTTTCATTGTCATAATCCAGAATTTAGAAGGGAAATAGTCTCCCACGTATTATCATCATATGAAGAAATAGTATCATGTGTCGATAAGATAAGTAAAGAATTCTCGGAGTCCTATGACATTGAAGGGAAGCCAGAGAAGGAAATGATGGTAGAGAGAAGAACAGATAAAGGGAATAAGGTAAAGAAGGATTTTCCCATATGTGATAACTGTAGAAAGAATCACCATGGAAAATGCTTGAAAGGAATGACAGTATGTTATAAGTGTGGAGAAAAAGGACACCAAGTACGTGAATAAAAGGGTAAGAAAAAGGATTCAAATGTACAATGCTTCATCTGCAAGGAGTTTGGACACTATGCGGACCAATGTCTCAGTCATCAGACTATGCCGCAAATGATGCTATTGGATAATAATCATGTTATGATACTACCACAAATGACAAGGAATGACTAGTGTTCATATGTTGTTATTTTGGAATTATATCATTTAAGTGTTGAATCAATGATGTTCTAGAAATAAATAAGGATTGTACTACAATACTATTTCATTAAGGATTTGAGATTTTATAGTACTAAGAAAAGTGACTCTATAGTGAGTTAAACTTTTTGAAAATTACATGGCAAAAAGGATCTTCATTGTGTTTAACTTTTTTATAAATTTTGGTCTGTGATTTTGGATAGTAGTATTTTGGATAAGTCTATAGGTTGGAATGGATTATGTTTGAAAGGTTATTTTTGAATTTTTATAAAAGGACAACACGTAGACCGTGTGACAACCCATCGCATCAGAAAAAGATGTGGGAATTGAACCCACAACTATAATGCGATTGGGATTTATCACCTACCACTAGACTACGTGGATTACCTAGATTGTATAATGTAGTTTCTTTTTTTAATGGGTCTGATATGTGAATTATACATTCATTATATTTGGAACCCTATACGATTGGGATAAATAAAGCATTTTTGAATTGTCTTATGTTTTGTAGTGAAATATGAGTTATGGTAGAAATTTATTAATGGATAAAACTATAATTATAAAGTAAGTATATATCCTTATGATCATATCCAATCTCATAAATAAATTCCTCAACATTAATAAAAGGAACTTTGAATAAAAATGTTCTCCTAGATGGTACCTTAGATAATCACAAATTATTGGCTTTGGGATTGTTGGCCTTTTCATAGCCATGTTCTCTACCACTCTCCATCATATATTAATTGTTATATTTCTCTTTCATATCCATATTTTCCTACATGGAACACTAGTATGTGTTATTTTCGGTAACCTTCATACTTACCACTCTTTATTTTCAATAGAGGCCTCATTAATCCATTTTTCTGATGTGGGATTTCAACTAAGATATTTTGAAATGTCAACCCCAACTTTCCAATACCGAGTATAAATTGCGAGGATGCAATTTATTGTAGTAGGGGAGAATTTAACACCCCAAGCTTCTATGGTATGCTTCTCTTTGAATAACAATAGCCTGTGTTGTACGCAATTTCGAGTTCTAACACACACCACGACCAATCAAAATAGCAGTTATGAATAGTAATACCCACTTTTTGAAATTTTATAAATTTTATCTCTCAAATTGGACTTAATTTTTGGATTCGGAATATCGAAATTATTCTAGGGTGATGTTTTGGTACTTTTCGGATAACTCTCATATTTTGATGAATATTGAAAATTACTAAATTTTAATTAAAAGCAACTTTTTTAATCGAAATAATTAATAGAGATAAATTATGAATTTGAGTGGTTTTAAAGTATATTTAGAATATATTTTTACTATTTAATACAATTTTGGTCATTTTACATAATTTCACAATTAAACCGGACATAAACAAGTATCAATATTTTGATAGTTATTATATCTTAAAAACCCACTTTTTGTTCTGACGGCGGGAATTAATTTTAAATTAATTTCTGCCACTTCTGTGTTTTGAATTTGGAAAAATGGATTCCATATTTAGAATCAGGATGTCCAAATTGATTAAATAGGTAAATTTTATTTTTAGACATTTTGAATAATTTCTTCGGTAAATATTTTATTTACCATGGTTAAAGGGTAAATCTGGTAAATAAGCGTTAAAGAATTCTATTATAATAATACTAAATTACCATAAAACGTGTCATAACCTTATTTTGGGATACATTTATGACCATGGTCATCTTTGGGTCGATTTTAGGACCCCATGGAGCCACTTGTAGGTGATAGGGACACTTTTTTTTAATTAAGTTAAAATAAATACAAATATGACACAAGCATATATCTTTTAGAAAACAAATTTTTACATAGGGTTATGTATGTTTGATTTTCGACTATAAATATTCATTATAAAGATAAAAATATTTCCTACATAATGGTATTTTATTTATAATTTTTAGACATTATATAATTTAATTTATTTATGACACAATGGTGATGCAGTAATTACCTAATTAATGAAAAATTAGAATAATTGATATTATAAATACCAAAATAAATGTAATTTGAGACATTTTATAAATAAAAATAATTTTATAGGATAATATGACATGTTATTATGGATTTAAATAACTTTTTTCGACGTAATAATTCTGTTATGATTTTTACAAAAATCAATTATTGAATTGTGTCAAAATAGACATAAAAGAAGTTTTAAAACAAATATTATATTATTAATTGATATTAAATTTATAAAAATCTATGGTTCAGCCAAAAGACTTATATGATGATATTTGTATCATTAGTGGACCACTTGGGGGTCTCTTGGATTTATATAGTATGTTTATTAACCATATAATATAAAAATACAAAGAGACATTGTAAAAGTGAAACTAATTAACTAAGAGTTAATACTTAAAGATAAGGTTAATATAGTAACCCAAAACTGTCTAAATCCTATTGGTTGAGTGGTTTTCGACCTATCCCCACCTATAAATTTAAATATTCTACTTTGGAGCCATTATAAACCGATTTTGAATTTATTATAAAGTAATATTTCTAGTTTTTCCAAAGGTGCGCCTCACCCCTATTATAAAAGGGAACTCCCCCTTATCATTAATTCACACCTTAAAAGCCTTTTGGATCGTCCAAACCCTACCCAAATACTCTCTCAACTTCCATAAATACAAACTAGAGGACATAGTTTGATCATAATTACAACCTAAGGAGCCCTTTTGATAAAATCAAATGGAAGAACCCGAAGAAGAGGTAATGTTTTCACCACCCTTTTCAAGTTCATTTCTTCTTCATCTTCTTATTTCTTTGTTATTAACATTTTAAAATAATAAATCCACTATCTCCTATATAATATGATATTCTTATAAATATGGTACATCCATATTCAGTATTATATATATCCTTTGAATGACATGTCAACATACGTGCGTACGTACGGCTTACCGTCTCCACGTCGTGGTGTAATTGTTATTCAATATATTATTATTTGGATGGGTATAATAATGATGTTAAATTAATTTAAATAATAAATATAACATGATAATGATTCTGTATATATGATATATCATCCAATTGTATATCATATTAATATCAAAAGATTGATATTTTCAATCGTGCGTACGTACGGATTACCGTCTCCATGACGCGATGAGATTCATTTCCAAGTTAACCATCCATCGACGATTGTAAAAATATATATTACTACTAAGTATGTAATATATGACATAATAATGCTACTATAAATATATATATTTATATATATAAATATTTATGTACTTTCATATATCTTATTCAATACTATGTAAAAACAGAAACAACGTTTATGCGTACGTACGGACTACCGTCTCCATAAGCAGTGTTTTCCATTTCATATATACGTATATTATAAATTTTTATATTATAAATATATATGATAAATAAATCATGTTTTATATTCTGGAAGTATTTAAATCATGATCTATGTGATACAATCAAGAGTAACAAGTTAAATCACGTACGATAAAGAAAGCGATTATTACACGAAATATTAATATAACATGGAAATTATTATTAAATGGGTAGTATAAAGTCATAAATGAATAATGTATGATATCATAAATATTAATATGGTTCTGTTATAATTTAATAACATACTATAGTTTTCATACAAGAGGCTAAATGTACCCTCGACTAAAGGAAAGTGCAAGGTAAGAGTTTTCTTCTCACTCCATATTCCCGTGAGATTCATGCCATATTACCTCTATTACCTTTTGTGTGGTGTATGTACTCCCCATAATTGTATTATTTATGTAATACACATTTATTTATGTGTATTTACATATTCCATGTATGATACATCATTCATGTGGTGCATGTTTATAAGGTACCAAATTGGTAAGGGTTGATTTCAAAATCTCATTATTATCCGAGGTTGTTTTTATGTAAGTATCTACAGGGACATATTTATTATACATTCCCATGTTTTATGAGAGAGTTTTCAAATGTATTATTTTAAGGAACTTTTTACTAAAACATCATTTCAAATGTTTTAAATATTTATTCTTCTAAATATTTCTCATTAATGTCCATGTCTTCAAAAAAAATTTAAGGATTTATTTATATGGACATGAATGTTTTTAAAATGTTAATTCCTTTCAAACGTTTTAATGTGGTATGGGACACTTTGATTAAAAAATTTCTTTTAATTAATTCCTTTCCAAATTGTGTGACATTTAAATGTTTTCATGAAGAAGAGATATTTCTCACAAATAGTTTTGATTTCATCTATGTCAACATCCTTTGAAACATTTTACACTTTTTTGAAGTTAATTTATTATGATAAAAATCTTCCATATTGTATTTAAGGTTTTGTTATATGTTTGATTATGGATGAGTTATCTTTATACCATTAATGGTTTATGATTAATGTATTATAATTTCTTATGCTAGTTTTAATACGAATGTTTATGTTATATTTCATCCTCTTTTTAAGATGAATGTGTTGGACTAGTATGTTCCGGGATGGGGAACGGTAAAAGTAAACCCTCGAGGTTTGTTTCTGGTTATTAGAGGCACTCCGGGTTGGTTTCCGGTTATTAGAGGCACTCCTGGTTATTGTCCGGTTATTAGAGGCACTTCAGGTTGGTGTCTGGTTATTAGAGGCACTTCGGGTTGGTGTCTGGTTATTAGAGGCACTCCGGGTTGGTGTCCGGTTATTAGAGGAACTCCGGGATGGTGTCCGGTTATTAGAGGCACTCCGGGTTGGAGACCGGTTACAGAGGCTCTCTGGGTTGGGTTACGGTTACATTTATCCCTTAGGTCTGGGAAGAAGGCCTTGACAGAGAAATTAAATTTCGGAATTATGCATTTCATCATTATGAAAGTGGTTAGTGATATTGCTTGTGAATATTAGAATAGTATAATATCCATGTGAATAAGTAAATTGAATTACATCATTTTATTTTATCCATATTATGTTGAGGTTCAAGTTTAAAAGGATTTTGTTTTAGTTATACATTTCCTTAAATCTTTATACTTATTTATGAAAGTTTCTATTGTATTGTTATCCTTACTAACCATCTGAGCTCACCACTTTCTATGTTTTATTTTTTCCAGGATTCCAAGAAGTGTATAGTGATTGATATGTAGGGTTAAGCCAAGGGAATAATGGAATTCGTGAAGGATTATTTATATTGTTTTTTATGTTATGAATTTAATGTAACATTCACATATGTAATATATTTTCCAAGGCTGCTAAACTGATCGGTCTTTCGGGACTTGATTCCTTGTAATCATGCCAATTTATTAAAATAGTTCACTGACTCTGGGTAACTGGGGTCAGGGCGTTACAATTATTATTACTTGACATGCGCCCAATGAATTACACCTCATATTATTTAATTAATCAAATAATAATATTTCTTGTAAATTACCATAAAAAATACATGGTGTGTATATTAATATACATGACGTGTAATTTTGTTTTTCTATTCTCTTTATTTCTTCCACCACATTTATTATAACTTGAATAATATCTATTTATTTATGAAATAAATATCACTACATTACTAGCTAAAAAATGTATTATTTCACCCAATATAATATTCTCTCAGATAATTTTTTTTTGAATTTAATGTGATCAGGCATCATTGAATAATTATTAAACCACAATAAGGAATAATCTTTATTCCACTTGTTAAATTATTATTTAACTGAGATACATGGACACACTTAGTGTGTGTCCAACTAGGAATCTTTCACAGTGGCATTAGGCAGGGCCTGCCTAAAGTCCAAGAATAGCATCTCAAAACATGACAAGGTGCCCATAGAGAATGAAGTTAACACCCCATTGATTTTTCGCCTCCTATGAATGCATACCATGTAATGTAGTCCATTTGTCTCGATATCTCGAATCAAGCGGGTTTCATGCTAGTGCCATCAACCCATGTGCTATATTATTCATTCTTTGACTTTCCAAAATTGAACTCACACATGCCTTACCATGGACATGATTTATTAAGGCTATATAAATTCCATCAATGGTCCCAAAATATCAACATCCGTAATGGAATAGAATGGAAAAATCTTTTCTTGTATTATCTATTAATGATATATTACTCATGATGCACCCAACATATACTAACTCACAAAAAACGTTGTGTTGTCACAATTTTCGTCAATACATATATGTTTGTGAGTTGTAATACAAATTAATAATAATAATCATAATGTATAAGTACCAATACACACATCTGTAGATTGGAACATCCAATGACACAAAAAATGTCTTTTTTCTACTGGTGGGTCTCGTTATCATAATATCCTCCCAGATATTTCAATGGGTTCACACCATGAGAAGGTGCCTCAATATTTTAAGAGTCCTTACCCATAAGGGCCTGTAATACTTGTATCCCTCAAATACCATCATTCGGTCATAGAACATATATTCAAGATCAATGTTATAACACTTTCAGGTTCTCATCATAGTAGGGATCCCCAATGACCCTTTAATGCAATAAAAATACTTAAGAAATTATCACATGGATTATCATTTAGAAGACCATTCAAATTGTGATTAAGTATTTATTAATGAATAAAGTAAAAATTTGTTATTTCTAGGCCACCAACACCAAAATAATCCTACTTAGAATAGAGCCATCTGCTAACAACATTTATCCCGCTAGCTCTCACATGATATTCATGCTTCTGGTGATATTGGCCTTTAGTTATGGTGTCTTCCACATTATCTTCTGTGGACACTATGCTCACTGTAACGTCACCCCTTTGATATAAATCCCTCAATATGTGACACTTCTGGAGTATGTGCATTTTTCGTTGATTTGACCTTTGTTATTTTCAAAGATTCACCGCTGTAGTGTTATCCCAATACAATATTATAGGATCTTTTCTGCTAGGAACCACATTAAGCTCCGAGAAAAAGTTCCAAATCCAAATAGCTACTTTGGCAGCATAAAAAGCCACTATATATTCGAACTCTACTGTAGAATCAACGACAACATGTTTCCTTGATCTATTCCATCTCACAGCTCCACCATTAAGACAGAAAACATATCCAGATTGTGACTTCAGATCATTCTGATATGTTGAAAACCTAGCATCATCATTCCCTCTGATGACAAGCTCTTCATCTCCTCCACACACCAGGATCATATCTTTAATACTTATCATATACTTAATGATTTTCTTAGAAGTAGTCCAATTTTTTTCTCTTGTATCTTCTTTATATCAACCTATCTTTCTCTGTGTATAGGGAACATCAAGCCCGGTACATAACATTCCATACAAGATGGATCTTATTGCCAAAGCGTATGGGATTTTCCTATTCAATATTTCTTGTTTTGTGTTTGGGGACACATTTTCTTATAACAATGTGGGAAATGCGACACTAGAACCAATCCCCACATGGATTGTTCCATACTAAATCTCATTAGTATCTGGTCAATGTATGTACCCTGACTTAGTCCATGCAGCCTCTAAGATCTATCACAAATGATCTTGATATGATGATTTTAGGCTCTTTCACCCATGCCCTTCATGGATAAACACTTTTTCAACTAGTCTTTAACTAACTATAATACCGGTAAATCTTTTCCAATAATCAATATGTTGTCAATATATACAACTAGGATAATGAATTCATTCACATTAAACAACTTATAAACACATGGATCACATTCGTTCTTAATGAATGAATATTCCATCATGGCTTCATCAGATATAATGTTCTAGTACCAAGATTCTTGCATTAATCCATAGATGGATTTCTGCAATTTACAAACCGTTTTGGCTTTACCTGGTGTCACAAACCATTCTTATTGTGTCATATAGACATCTTCCTAATGTTTCCCATTACATATTGTCTTTTTGACATCCATTTTCCAAATTTCTTAGTCATGGTAAGACTACATGGTATGTATGATTCTTATGGATTTAAACATGGAAAATGGCTAAAAGGTTTCATCATAGTAAATTCATTGATGATGTCCAAATACTTAAGCCACTAGCCTTTATTTATATGTGTTAACTTTACCTTCCATGTCCATCTTTCTCTTTAATAACCATTTACATCCAACAGGCTTTACATCAACTTGATCATCTACCATAACCCAGACATGGTTCTGATATATAGAATCCATCTCATAATTTATAGCATCTAGCCATCTTGTAGCTTCTGATCTTTCTACTGCTTCCATGTATGAGATAGGTTCTTCATTTTCCAACAATAATAATTCACTATCCAAGGTGACTAGGAATCCAATTCTCTCGAGTTCACATACCTCTCTTGAACTCCTACGCAGTACTTTTGTTTCTGGAACCTCTTCATAGGGAACCTATGGAACTCTTTCCTGTACCAACTCATATGTATCTTGGGCAGGAGCATCTTTGAAGTCAATCTTGTCCCACTATCCCTTTTTAGGATGTGATCCCTCTCAAGAATGACTGATTGTCTGATAACAATCACTTTCTTGTATGAATTCTTATAAAGGTTATATTCTTTTCTTTCATTGGGATATCTTATAAAGATACACCTCTTGCCCCTGGGTGAGAGTTTGTTTCCTGAGAAGTCCTTAAAAATGTTCCAAATCTCCATATATATGTGTGTGACAAAATGGGTTTCGTTCGATTCCATAAATCGTAGGGAATTCCGTTTTCCGCATTAGTTGGTACTCAGTTTAATGTTTATTTTTTAGTTTGTAATGAATATCCCCAAAAGGATAATGGAATATCGGTATGACTCGTCATAGAATTCACTATATCCAACAAGGCACAGATCGACATTTCACGAAAACCATTCCAATGTGGTTTATAAGGATTAGTGTGTTGAGATTGAATCCTAGAATCCCACAAAAGATCGATGAACTCTTGGTTCAGATATTATCCACCTCGATCTGATCAAAGCATCATTATCAAATTTCCATGATGATTCGCTTCTAAATTATTGAATTCCTTAAATATCCCTAAGGTCTACAAATTATACCTCATTAAGTAGATAGAGTTATATCTACTCAAATCATTAGTAAAATTAATGAAGTATGAATATGCACTCCTTGGTTCTAGTAGAAATGGTATGAATACATCTTTGTGCACCAATCCTATAAGCTCTGTGGCCCTCTCACCATGTCCACGAAAAGGCATTTGGTCATTTTACCTTGTAAACAAAACTAACATCTATCAAGTTGTTTAAGCTTAGCAGAGTATAAATATCCATCATGGAAATTATTTGTCATGTGCTTCATGTTTACATGACTGAGATAGTGATTCCACAACTTGGTGATGAATGATTCAAGTTAGTTTGTTTTATTATCAATTACCAACAATTGGTTTTAATTATTTTATACATACAAAAAATTATTTAAATGTCCCATACCAAAAAATACATTGTTCTTATTAAAAAAGAATCCCTTATTTCCAAAAAATGAATATAAATGAATCCATATAAACTCATGATAAAGATATTATGTTTTTGGTACCACTAGGTAAATAATAACAGTTAATTAAATCCAAAAGAATCCAAAATGAAAATGAGTGGTGGTAATCACCAATTGTCAATGCAGCTAGCCTCGCGCCGTTGGCAGCTCGAAGATCCAACTATCCATTGGAAATTTCTCTAAATATACTTTGTTCTTGAATTTGAATACAGATTTGAGCCCCAAAAGCAATATATAACACCCAATGTGTAGAAATGGAATGATTACACATGATAACGAATGCACCTTTAGCGTCCCAATGCTTCTGGGTGCAATTCATCTTTCAGCGGTCTGGCTTGCCACCTGCAAAACATACCACCTTTGGTTCCTTTCCCTATCTCTAGATCTTCCCCTTCATAGAGGGATGGTTCTTAGTGGATTCAAACCATTTATAAGTCCTTATCCCATTTGCATTGTCCTTCCTTTTCTAATTCACCATAAGGACTGCAGGTTTGTCACGACCCATGTCCTTATCTACCTAGAGAATTATGGATAGATGTTCTGATATACTCTAATCATTGTTTCTCATGTTTTACCTGATAATAAAGATAGATAATGTTTTGGGAATTGATGATAGGATGATATCGGTATGCGACACATCAAGTAAATTAATCTCTATGATGTCTAGGCGTTCAATGTAGCCATTAAGCATGACTACATGAGGCCTAGATGGTGCGGACTCTCCAAGAATAATTGTAAAAAAAATCATTGGGTAACTCATATCTCTCTTGTATTTCCTTCTCTTGTTAGATATCCTTAAGGTAAGACATCATGTTATACATATCTTTGTTTACATGTTGCTTCAAGAGATCATTAGACATGGCTAATAGCATGAAACATTGGACATATGTGGCATCATCCATATGTTTCATATAGAGAGATAGTTCCTCTTCACTAGCCACTTTTCTAGAAGAAATTGGAATATGATCTTCAGGCACATACAATTTCCTATCGTGGTGAAGGATTCCACATAAATTCCAATTCCATTCCTAAAAATTGGTTTCAGTGAGATGGTTTTCCTTCTCAAGTATTATTCACTATGATATATTTTAAGTCATTTTTCTTGAAATTTCTACAATTTAGGATTATCAATGGTTTAGTACTTTATCATGAAAAAACTGAGACAAATAAATAAATTAATACTTATTTGTCTCCCACAATTTTATCAAAATCCAATATCCCTCCCCATTGACATCAGGATATTCTGTTTCCTGAATAATCTACCTACAAGGATCCATAATGCCCTTCGCATAACCCCAACTAGGGTTGGTTAAGAAAATTAAAGGGTATTAAGTAGGCATTCCGAATTCCAACTACATTAACACGCAGCTCCTTGATCCACTGAGTGGAGTCTCCAATCCTAAAATCCTTTTATTTTGGATTTCCACAACATTTTCTTATTGGTCACACCAAGTACTATTGTTACAGTCATCCCATGATTCTAACCATGTAAATTCGACCGAAAACATTGAATTATAATTACTTGATAATTTAAAGAACCCCAACTAGGGTTTGTCAATCACTTTGAACTATGGTTTGATTCTAACCTAGATTACAGAAGGCTATACCAACATAATATTTACATTGAGGGATTTTATCCATAAAGATAAATTTTCATTTTATTATCTTTGATAACATGCTTGTTAATATTAGTTGGGATACACTTTAATGATTAACCATTTATAAGATAATATTTACGCATAATCTGATCTGATTTTAGTTTCATCATTCATTCTTGTTTAATACCTTTATTGTGTGATCTTGACAACACACCCATAAAAAATAAACAATGCAACTGAAAAATAAATTTAAATGGTATGATCATGAACTTATTCTATTGGATAGTTTATCTAGATGTAGATTAGTAAACCCAATGCCTAGGGGAGAAACACCTTTAACCTTTTGGGTTCGTGTTTACTGACTTCCACATGTTCACCCTTGTATCTCCTTGGATTGGTTATTCCTTTGCTTCTAACTTGAGTTGCCTCCACTATCTAGGGATCTTCATCCATTGCGTATGATTTTATCTCACACGTAGGTGAGGGGTAAAACGAGGTTCTACATTAAATAAACCTTGGGCATGTAGGACCTATATATTAATGTTAGAAGGCTCGCATGCCAAAAAATTTAAATTAAATAAATTAATTAAATGAAACCATTCACAGACAAAGGTCTTGGTCTAGCTAATGATCATTCATACATGCAATGTTATTTAGGCATAAATAAAACTAGAATTTAATTCTTTAATCATTTTTGTTTATGATTAATCACGCTCAAATCAATTAATTATCGTTAATTAATAAATCCTTTTATATTAGAACCTTTTCTAGATTTCATTTGGATTATCATCCATCATAATTTGAAACAAATAAATTCATGTAAAATTATCTTTCTACGTAATATGTACCTTGGAGAAAACCCAATGAATTCTCGTTTATAACTACCCAATGAGTTGAAATTAACATTACACTGATGTTAAATTAAACACAGATATATTTATAAACACCTATTACTTACAGTGCCTCAGCTTTACACCTGCACTATGGTACACATCTCAATGATTTTCATAATATATTAATAAATTCTAATAAATCTACGTAATTTGGATGGGTACATGTCATGTAGTTTTGACTACATGGCATGTACTTTTGTTCATCATCCATCCTAAGTACATGCCCAGGGACATGGAATGTAGATGTACATCGGAAATTTTCTCAGATTACACGGCGTGTTCAATGGGACACATGTCATGTAGTATCTGCATTACACGGTTTCCTGTCGAGAAAGCTGTGTATGGGGTACACGGTCCAACCCTAACCTGAAGAGACTACATACCATGTTCAGTGGAACACATGATGGGTAATACAAAACCCATTTTCCACCTGTTCCTGGTCAAAAAACGATGTTATTTAAGACATAGAAATACTACAACAGAAGGCCTTATTTTTGGACTAGTTTGATTCATTGAACCTAGACTACACGATGTGTACTTACGAATACATTTCGTGTATTATGGTGTAGTAAATCCAGGAACGTTTTTCAACTCCAGATGAGATCCTATGTTGTATTTTATTCAAAAATTAATAGAGAAATTCATTTCTGTAAGGTGAATGAGAAATGAAAGAGGAGGAACAAATCTCGATATTTTGATCTAGAGAACGAAAAACATGAATTGAACCAACTAAATTATTAAATGCATAAATCATCAAAGAAATAACTAAATAATTATAACCAACGATATGAGTGCTCTGATACCACTTGTAGGTTCTGGGCATAGAAGAAGAGAGTTAGTGGGTGTACCCAACATTAATTTTTCCCATAATAATGACCAATCCGATATTTTCCATGGAAAGAAAACGTCGTATATTTTGAATAAGAAAATGATTGATTGAAATGAAGGGAATCCCAAAACCATAGAGAAAATCATCATATGCAATTTATAATTAATTTATTTAATTGAAAATAATTACCTTGATAAAATTATTTCTTTATTGATTTTTCCAGTCATGATCCAATGTGATCTATCATTGGGCCGTATAATCCATGAGTATGATTCCTCTAGTGGTGATACACACGTGATCCACATATCTATGGATGTCGCCGAAGGAATCTCTGGGTGCTAGTGCACAAGAGAATTTGTTTACGATGTCCGTCTTTAATCGTCTTGATTTGGTGGAGGTGGACCTCACTCTCATAACTTGAGAGGGTTTTTTTGGGGAAATTGAATTATCTCTGGGCTTCAGAGATTTTCCAAATTTTTTTTTGCACAACCACCAAAATGGATAGTCGAGTGAGAATTATATTATTGGGATTTTAATTAATATGAATAATAAAAATGAATTAATTACCCGAAATCCTTTATTCGTTTCACTTAATTCTTAGTAATACATCATGTCTAATAATAATTGTTGACTATTATTATTACAGGACATGTCTCTAACAAATTACACTTAATATTATTTAATGAAATAAATTATATTATTACCCATAAATTCAATGAAAAAATGCATGGTATGTATATTAATATACATAGAGTTTACTTTTGTTTTTCCATTCTCTTTATTTCCTCCAACACATTTATTAGAACTTAAATAATGGATATTTATTTATGAAAAAAGCATGAATAAATTACTCTTTAATAAATGTATTATTTCACCCAAAATATATTCTCTCGAATAAGTAGTATAGAATTAAATGCGATCAAGAATCATTGAATAATTATTAAACCACAATTGGGAATATTCATTATTCAACTGCTTATATTATTATTTAACTGAGATACTTGAACACACATAGTCTGTGACCCTCTTGGCCACTTTCTCAGTTTCTTTAGGAGGATCCGACCAAAAGCCCAAGGTTAGCTTCTAGCAACATGCCAAGCCTCCCAGAGGGAACGAAGTTAATGTTGCAATGATGTGTCGCCTCCTATGAACACTTACCATGTAATATAGTCCCTTTGTCTTGATATATCAAATCAAGTGGGTATCATTCAAGTGCCATTAACCCATGTGCTTGATTATTCTATCTTTTTCTATTTTATATTGAACTAACCCATTCCTTACTATGGACTTATTTTTATTTATGCTATATCTATTCCTTCAAAGGGCCAAGGATATCCACTTATGTTATGGAATAGAAGGGAAAAATCCTTTCATGCATTATCTATTAATACAGTATTACTCATGACACACCCAACATATCCTACCTCACTGTAAATAGTGTGTCATCATAGTTTTCTTCAATATATATAAGTGAAATATTTGTAATACCCATTATTTATAATCTTATTGTCTATGGACCAATACACACATATGCAGATAAGAACATCCAATGACACTATGAAATGTGGATTTCTTACTGGAGGGTCTCGTTCTCATAAAATCATTTCAGATATTACCAAGGGTGCACACCATGAGAAGGTTCCTCAAATTTATATGATATCATTACCCTAATGGTTTATATTATTTGTGTCCCTCAAATAACATCATCCGACCATAGATCGTATATTGAAGAACATTGATATATAACATCGTAGTTCTCATCATAGTAGTTATCTTCTATGATTCTTTAATTCTACGACTATCCATAGGCCAATATCACATGAATTGTCTCAATGAAGAACAATCAAGATTTGATAATGTATTTAAAAATGAATAAAGTACAAAGTAGTTGGTTCTAGGCCACCAACATGAACAATAACTTTCCTATGAAAAAATAAGTGTCAATACAAATTTTTGTGATTAAGAACCCACTCTAGAGAAATCACTAGATTACTAAAAAATCATAACAAAACATCCTAATTGGAATCACACCCCAAATAACATCAACATCAACACTAGTGACACCCAGTAACTGATCACATTCCATCATCCAACCATGGCCAAATATGAGAATCAAGAACATAAAAAAATTGGGCATTGAAAAATGAGATATATGAGTATCATACACTCTCGTTCACCAGTTCATATGTATGGTGTGAGATAAAAATTCATTTTATGATTTCATAAATAATTTTATTTCTATATTTTCATAATATAGTTCATGATGTGCATGTTTGGAGAGAAGCTATGAAACAGTTTTTGGAATGAATTACAAAACATGTGTAAAAACCATGAACATATATATTTTCAAACAACAACCATTTTTATGATATAAAAACAAGGAAGACTAAAAATATGAAAAACAATATCAAAAAATTGAAAGAGGGCCTGCAAACCCATATAATACATGTCAAATAACAGTTTATCCATGTTTTAGAACATTTATGAAATATTATTTTTCATAAATAACCACAATGAAAATATGTTTTCATAAAACTCATTTAACAAATAAGAAAACAATTTTCATCTTTAAATAATTTTTTTTAACAATTTAAATCAACCTAATAGAATGTATGAAAATACAAACTCGAAGTGAAATAATGATTATACATATTTACTAATGAAAAATGGAAATATTATCCAAAATAAAATCAAAGATGGATCCATATAATCAAAAAAACAAGCGGAATACAGTCTAGTAAAGAAGCCAATACATTTCCAAATCATTTAAGAACAACATTTCAAATTTCATTCAAAAAACATTTATCATGATGCACTAGAAATTGCATTTGGAAACACAACCATTTTCTATAAATAAATTATTATATTAATAAAGCCTTTCATTTTTTAAGGAAATATGTTCAAAGAATACATTTCTAAACTTAAATATTCTTTTGAAAAAATTTTAATCTACCATGAGACTTAAGGGTCTCAAAACCATTTAAATAGGTTGAAGGTCAATTCCATTCATTTTACAAAACATGAATTTAAAATATCTCATAATCACTTTAAGGAAAAAATCAATTATTTCCAAACTTTTAAAATATTTAAATTCTTTTAAAAAATCTACTATGGACTTATAAAAATCAGTTTCCATGTGAGATATATCTATTCCAACTCTTGAAACAATTTTCAAGCCAATTGAAACTAAAAAAATCCCTTATATAGGATTATAATTTCATAAGAAATCATTTTAAAAAATCCAATAAATTTATAACATGTATTATATGGGAGTTCCAAAGAAACATGTACCTCACTCAAGAAAAATAAAAGCTAAAATTTGTTGAATTTAATGGAGAACACATAAATATTTCAAGTGACATACTACTCAATCCCCAAAAGCGTAAACTCTTATCATAAAAAAACAAATTCACTATGATCTAGTGGCATCACACTTCTAATGAAAAACAGTCACACAAAATCAAAGAAAAAAATATGAAGAGGAACTCCAACCAACATGCAATTCATTTTGGTTGCAAACAAGGACCACCAACAAACATTATTTTCAGTGGGGTGTTTAGCCTTTACAATTGATAGTATACCATGAATATCAAACTGAAATTACATGCGAACAAGATGAAACGGATGACAAAGAGAAAAAACTCACTGGCAGTGGAGAGGCGCGCATTGGAGGAGAGGCGCACGGTGGAGGTGTGGCTCACAATGGGGATGAGGCATGTGGTAGAGGAGAGGCACACGACAGTTGGTTCTCGCACGGTGGTTGAGACTATTTGGGTAGAAGAGACACAAAGTTTTGTTGTTCATGATAGAGGTGACGACGCATGTTGGATTTGTGGTTTGAGGTCAAGTACACGCTACAGGAGTGGAAGGGGACGAGTCATGGCATAGAGGTCAGATTCTGTGAGAGCTTGAGGGGTGCGAGAATGAAGGTGACTTTTATTGTTTTTTTATATAACCCATAGAACCTTTTTTCAGTGCTTGCTAAAAGTGCTGAAAAAAAGTACGTTTTTTCAGTGCTAAAATAAGAAACACTGATAAAACGCACCTTTACATGTGTTGTTTTTGCATTGAGAAAGATATTATGTTAATAAATTATTTATATTATTATATGTATTTATAAAATTTTGTATATGATATATATATATATATATAATTATAACTATATATATAAGTATAATTCAAATAATTATAAAATTATAAGTAATAAACTTCTTATATTTATATTCATAGAATATATATAATAAATATTTCAATTATACATATTTAAAAGAATATATATTCGTACAAATTTATTTATTCTAATTTTATAATTATTTATATGAATATATATTTATTTATTACATTAATATATATATATTTATAATTATTATTATAAATGTATATAATTTTGTTATTTATTTAAATAAATAAAAAAATATAACAAAGTAATATTACTAATTTTGATAATATTATTAATATATATTTAGTATATTTAATATAATTTTATAATTATTTAAATATATCTCTATTTATTTATAACTACAAATATAAATATTTGTATTTTATTATCAATATTTTTATGTATATATATAATTATTTATAACACTATATATGAAAATAATATATATATATTTTGTAAATTAATAATTATTTAAATAAATATATATTTTTTTATCTTTATAATTAATAAATAAATATATACATATTTGTAATTAAAAATTATAATAAATAAATATTTATTTATTGTTGTAATTATATATATATATATATATATTTAAATATAAATAATTATAATATTATAAAAAAATATATTTAATTTTTTTTATATAAATATAAATATATTTATTTTAAATTTTTAATTATTTAAATATACCTACATTTATTTAGAATTTTACTTACAACTATTTGTATTTATTTATAAATATTCTGAGGTAAATATATATAAGTAATACATTTATTATAATTTTTTAATTATTAAAATATATCTATATTCATTTAGGAAATATAATTATAAATATATATATTTATTTATAAATATTTTTATATATTTAAAAATATATTTATTTAATTATATTATAACATTATAAGTAGTATAATAAATATATTTATTTTTATTTAATAATTATTTAAATATATATAGTTATTATAGGTATAATTATAACTATAAATAAATATATTTATAAAAAAATTATATAATTATAAATATATATATATATATATATATTTATATATTTATTGTAATTTTATAATTAATTAAATATATATATGTAGTTGAAATTTTAATTACAAATAAAAATAATTAAAAATTATTTATATATAATTAAACATTAATAATTATAAATATATAATAATTATATTTATTATTTAAATATATTTAATGTAATTATATAAGTATTTTTTTAGAACATAATAGTATATATGGGTAACATGAAAAAATCATATACCTAGTAAATATACATAATAAAAAATGAGTATTCAATGGACAACATGAATTATAAGAAAGTGTGTGATGTATAAATGAACATTTTGATACATTATATATGCACACGAGATCAATATATTTATTGAAAAAATTCATTAAAACATATATCGTTAATAAAGAATATAAATATATATATGTAACATATTTATATATATTAAGTATAAATAAAATCAATTTAGTGAATATAATAAATATAATAAAGAAAATAATCTATTAAATTTGTTAATCTAATAATATAATAAATATATAAAATCTAATTAATTAATCTAATGATCTAATAAATCTAATTAATCCAATAAATATATTTATTATATAATGAAATATATTATAATATTTTATTTATTCATATATATATATATACATGTATATAATCTTAGAGATACTTTTCTTAAAACATTATATATATATATATATATGTATATTATTATTTAAAAAAATATTAATTATAAACATGAATTTTTTAGATAATATATCCAAATAAATATTATTTTTTAAAATAAATTATAAAAAATTATTATCAGCATTAAAAATAGTTGTGATAAATGAATCATTTATCACCACTATGAATAGTTCTAATAACTGCGTACCTTTTATCAGCGCTTTTCTTAGCGCTGATAAAGGACACCTGTATGATTGATTTTACATAGCACTGATAAAGGCTTCTCATTTATCAGTGCTTCCTTTTTAGAGCTGATAACACAAGGTTCTTCCCTTGCCCTATTTTGTGGTTTTGATAGTAGAGTCAATATAACATTATTTTGAGGATCTATTCACCAGAGATGATCAGAAACACACTTTAATTGTTTTAGAACACTTCAAAATGTTTTAAATGGTCTAATCCCATGAAAGAAATCTCATATTGATGTCAAATCTGAGGAAAACCATCTTTGAATTATTTTTGATATGCATGAGTAGATGAAATATGAGTCGGACATGCAGTGTTCCCCAATACTACCAAATAGTTAAATTTTGAATGTTTGACACCCATTAAAAATATTGGTCATGAGGTCAGAAAAAACCGAACGATCTTCGAATGTCATTAAATTTGAAAAATACAATCATACAATGATTTTTGAAATGGTGGAATATATGAAATTTAAATTTGAGGCGACATTTTCTCAGGATGATAAAAAAAATAATTTTACTATTTTAGAAGACAAAAACTTGTGTTTAATGGTTAAATCCTTAGAATATACCCGTGAAATAATGTGACAACATTGGAAACACATGTTTGTAATATTTATGATGTATACGAGCTAACAGAACGTCAACGAGGCATGAATTTTACCCAAAATGGCCGAATAAGCTGTTTTTAAAGATTTGATGCCCATTAAAAATGTGTGTGCGGGGGTCCACACAAACTGAATGACTTCTGAATGATGATAAGTTATAAGAGAAAAACCAATTAGTGATTTGTGAAAACTGTGTAATTGATAGAGACTCAAAATAAGGGCTGAGTAGGTGTTCCTTTCTTGGGGTTCTTTTACCCTTTATCAATAGTCAAATAGTGCGGAGAAAGGGTGGAATTTCCTAACATTTTAAAGCACATGAATTATTATGAATACCTTTTTAATGAAATATTATATTTTAATACATATTTGTTTTTATAATGTTAAAAATGTATAATATATTTAAACTAATATATATATATATTTAGTTTTATATATTTAGTATTTTTATTTATAATTAAATATAAAATTATAATTACAAATGTTGAATATATTCAGTATTTTTAATTTAATATGTAAATATATTTTCTTATATGTACATGTTAAAAATATAGATATAATTACACAAATCAAAAGAAACATTCCAACTTGGTTAGGTTCAGATAAAGATATGATACATAATCATTTAGTGATATGATGCATGGAATATGAGAGATGTGGCACCATCACAAAACCAGACCTACTAATAGATGCACAAATACGGGATGTCAGAGATAAATAAGTGAGGAGGAGGACATTGTTTTATCATCAACCATAGCCACCCCGCTTGACCTGCTTCCTACCAGACTGCTCTCAAAACCTGTAGCTCAGGCAAGTTACGTCGATCGTCATGCATAGAACCAAAATTTTCTTCAGAGTTGTTTTGTGCATTGATGAACTCTATTAATTTTGTTGTGTAGGGAAAACGGAGTGATGGAAAACGAGATGGCCGATGTGGCTCATAGTTACTAGCAAGAGAGATCTTCATCACTTGGGGCGATGACCCAAGGTACTGGAGCTAGCTCAAACTGGAAGAAACATGGTAATGACTTGGGGAACCACCCATTAAATGGAGTCCTAACATGCCCTGACAGACCACATGGTGATAAAGTATTATAAAAAATGATGTTGGTTATACATGCCGATAAATTTGAGAGAAATAAAATTGACACACTACACAAAATAGCTTACAATAATTGTATTTCACAGATATTTGAGACTACATTTACATTAATTTATAGACCCACAATATTAAATGCTGAGAATTTATGTCGGTATAAAGAAATATCAAAACATTAAATGTAGATAATTTATGATAATAAAAAGAAATACGAATACATTAAATGCAGAGTATTTATGATGGTAGAAAAAAATACCAAAATATAAAATACAGAATATTAAATTCATTCAAACAAAATAAATGGATGTTTAACTATGGATGAAAAAATGTGTGTATGTATGAAATGACACCAGAGGAAACAGTGTGGGCAGCTTTGATGAACGGTTTTTTGTTTTGCAATTCCAACACTTCATTTCAAAAAAAACGGCTTCACTCTGAGCATCGTTCTATGTTTATTAAATACATCTGTCGGTAATTCCTTTGTGAAAATATGGGTCAACTATTCCATAGTATGAAAATATTTCAATTTTATCATTTTATGCATTAAATGGCTTCTTAGAAAATGGAATCGAGAATCAATTTGATTGCTTCTTCCATGCTGCACCAGATTTTTGGCAAGTTCTATTGTCGACTTGTTATCCACATATATCAATGTAGATACATCCTACGGATGCTTCATATCCTTTAACATATTTCTCAACCAGAATCCTTCACAAACGGTGGATGATTTCTCCATGAACTCTACTTCACATGTAGACAATGCGACCACACTATGCCTCTTGAATTCCTTATGAAATCAGTCGATCCAAGAAAAAAACATTCAATTTGGTGCTTTTTCATTCATGTTGGTTTCCTACCAAGTCACTGTCTGTGTATCCATGCAATTTTTATTCTTCTTTATATGAATAAAAAAGACCAAAATCCATTGTTCCTTTAACATGCCTAAGGATACATTATTCCTCTATACAATGATTGTCTTTTGGATTATCCATATACCTGATTAGAATCCCAACACTTTAGAAAATATCATGCCTTTTGATTGTGAGATACCTCCGACATCCAATTAGACTCATGAAGAGAGTCAAGTTAGCACATCTTCCTTCTCTATTTTTTTAGTCTTATGCTCCTTTCTATATGTGTGTTTACATTATTGCAATTGTCAATCTTGAATTTTCCAGGCAACTCCACGACATACCTATTTTGTGATATATAGATGCATCTTTGTGGATACTTTATCTCTTTTCCTATAATGAAGGACATGGTGCCTCCATCGGTTATCTCGAACTCCCTGAACCTGGCCTCCTTGAAATCATCGATCATATGTCGACCATTCCTTGTAAACAGAAAATCACCATCATATATGCATGAAATAAGTATATCACAACAATCATTCTTCTTGATGTATACTACATGCTCATATGTACATTTTTTAAAGTTTTTCTCTCAAATATAACTCTCAATGCATGCATTCCAAGCACGAGGAGCCTGCTTCAAACCCTAAAGAGCTTTCTTCAGTTAATAAACTTTGTCTTCCTCCCCTTACAGAACAAAGCCTTCAAGCTGGTCAAAATAGACCCTATCCTCTATAATTCCATTTAAAAATGATGACTTCAAATCCAGTTAGTAGATCATCCAATTGTGATGAAAAAAAGTGATATAATCATTCTCACAACGTCAAGGTGAGAAACCGAAGAGAATACTTTTTCATAGTCCACCCCATACTTTTGTTTGTACCCATTTACTACGCGCCTTTCCTTGTAGCTATAGATTTCACCATCAACATTCCACTTGATCTTGTACACCCATATGACACCAATGATTTTCTAGATATTAGTAAGTATGGTCAGCACCCATGTGTCATTTTATTCTATGGAATGAATTTATTCCCTCATAGACATTCTCCAACTTTCTTCCCATGTGTCTTCCTTAGATGTCATAGACTCATGATCTGCATACATGACAAAAAGATTTACCTCTTTAATTTTCACTTAAATGTAAATTCTGATTTTAATTTTTATAGGTTACATGGGTGAGGATGATCTCGCTAAATATTAACTTGATGTACTACTTTTTTGAGTGATGGAATGTCCTCCTGGACTCCTGTGCACTAACAATGCTCTTGGGGAAGGTGTTGTTGATGTTGTCTACTGATGATCATGCCATTCTTTAGAATCTTCTGTTTCGATTGGAATCTCTTTGTTTAGTTCTTCGTCATTTAAGATTCATCCTCGCTAATGACCACATCCTTAATCACCACTAATTTATTGGTTAGTGGATTTTGAGCTTATTGGATTTATACACTTCACTATAGCCGATGAAGATGCACTTTTCACCACGATAATCAAGTTTCCTACTTCTCGCTTCTGGAACATGAGAAAAGGTAACACACCTCTTGATTCATTGGTGTGCTATGCTCGGTTGGTCGACACTCCATGCCTCTTGTGGTGTCAAGTTTCTGAAACTATTGGTTGGGCACCGATTGAGTAGATAAGAAGTTCATGCAACTTCTTCTACCCAAAAATTCATTGGAAACTTTTCTCCTTCAGCATGGTCCTCATCGTGTCGATGATGTTATGGTTCTTCCTTTCTTCATTACCATTCTATTGTGGCGTGTTGTAAGTAGAAGATTTTTTCTTGATTCCTTGTTCCCTGTTAATATATTTAAATGAATTTTATGTGTATGCTCAACCTCTGTCAGATCTGAGAACTACGATTCTATAACAACTTTATGTATCAACACGAGATTTGAACATTTTAAAGATCACTGATGAAAAATGTTTTATTAGATACAATACACTTAGAGTTTTCGGCTAAAATCATCAATGAAGGTTAACAAATATATATTACCACCAAGTGAGGGGGTGTTAAGGGGTCCGCATATATCATTGTGAACTATCATAAGTGGTTAATTTTCTCTTTTAGACACACTACATGGGAAGGAGTTCCTTTGTTTCTTGTTGAGTGTACATGCCTCACACACATTATCTGGAACTTCAATCACCAGAAATCCCCGCACCATGGTTGACGAGGATAGAAGTTTAAGGCTACTAAAATGCAGATGTTCATAGCACAAATGCCATCTCCATGAGTCATTCTTCATTATTCCAAGGAAACATTCCATGACCTTTGTGTTGATATGCAGCGGAAACATGTGATTCATCGCCTTTTGGAATTGAGTAAAAAGTCTCATGTGAGTATCCCTAATAGAAAAACAAGAATTATCTATTTTTATGACATACCCCTTCTCAAATTGTTGGCCAAAATAATGATTGTTTTTATGTTTGGAACATAATACACACTAGAGATGTTATTTGGATTACTATTCATCTGATAAATTTTGATTTTATTAACTCAAATCATGGGTAGCTTTGATGAGTTGTCAAATCTCACATCACCACAAACATCTTCTGTGAGTTTCTCAAAAAAATCTTTGTTACCACTCATATGGTTGCTTGTACCCTTGTTGAGATACCACATATCTGAGCGTTCACATGCCTTTTCTTGTTCGAAGAGGATTGTGGTACCTTCTTCTTCATGGTGAGATGCTTCAACATAGTTGGATAATTCATATTGATTAACATTGATCCAAAAAAGAGGCATAATGGCCAAATTTCTTACAGTTGTGGCATTGAATGTTCATTGTGTTTCCACAACCACATGCGAATTGACCTACACCATTCACTCTTCAATGAAAGCTGGTAGAATTCTATTTCTTTTTTTGATGGCTTAGATAATATCAACGCCCTCTTCCTCTTGCACCCAGACATCCTCATAGCGTGTGGCCATTATATTCATCTGGTACTGTCAACATCGACTCTAAGGCGTGCCCTATCATTGAACTGACGTTCTTTTTCATCTGTTGCTCATACACATGGAACGACCCCATCAGTTCTTTAATGGATTGTTTCTCTAAGTCTTTTGATTCTTCAATTGCCACAACCACATGCTCAAACATGGTTGTGAGAGATTGAAGTGATTTTTCAATATCTTGAATTTCCTTCAATTTTTCACCATTACTTTTCAAAATTTTAACAACAACCATTATTATTGATAAACAATCGTAGATACTCTCACGTTCTTTCTTATGCGCCGCTTCAAACTCCACTCTTAATGTTTAATTGCGTAACCACATCACCTAATCAACACCTTTTAAGATAGTGTCTAGGTTATCCCAATCTTGTTTTCATGATGTTGCTTCCGCAATCTTTTCAAACATTGATTCATCCTACCATTGATAGAGTATGAACAACAACATGTTGTCTTAATTTCTTTGATTTTTGATGCCCATATTTTCTTCATTCATGAAGGCGGATTCTGCCTCCATAGATGGTAAAATGTATCCATAGATGACGATCTACCATTTTTATTGTGACCTGAATAAATCCTTCATTTGGATGCACCATCTTTCATAGTTGTCTTTAGACACCTTCAGAACATGCAGCTGGATTGCAGATATCTTAAAAAAATTGAAAGATCTTGGTACTCGGCTCTGATAATAGTTTGTTGGAAATATAAGCTAAAACATTTATGAAGAATAAAATTGGTACACAACACAAAGGAGCTTTAGATCTTTGTATTTCACACTTATTTCAGAGTAAAATTACATTAATTTATAAAACCATAACATTAAATTCAAAGAATTTATGTCGGTATACAGAAAGACCAAAACCTGAAATGCAGATCATTTATGATGGTACAAAGAATGAAAAAAAACATTAAATGCAGAAAATTAATGATGGTTCAAAGAAATAACAAAATACTAAATACATATCATTAAATTCATTGCATGAAAAAAATGGAGGTCGAATGTTGGAGGAACAAATGTGCATGTAATAAATAACACTAGAGGAAACAATGCGGGAAAATTTTACTTGTGGTTTATTAGTTTTCAATTCTAACAAATGGTACCTGACACCCTAAACCCGATTCCTAAAAAAATCTAACCTTCCCTCCAATAATAAAGATCTAGGATTGTAAATGGAGGAACTATTGGGGATCTTCTGGTCAGAAGTTTATGGGATACTTGAGACCAGCAAGTTTTTAGCTAATGTTGTCTACGGGGTGGAAATCTTGGTGAAACTGAATGAAGGAGGCAGGGGATGGAGAACATCAGTTTACTCAAATATGTCACTTTCTTGTGGGATCGTTGTCGAACACTGGGAAAACATGGGGATGAAGAAAAGGAGGGAGTGGACGATGATACCAGTGGGTAGATTCAGTATTGTCAATGGGTTGTGAGGAGAAATAGAGTTTTGCTTGTATGAGTATGGTGCAAACATGAAGGTTTGGATTGTCATTGGCTGTGAAGTCATAACCACTTCCCCTACATGGGTTGCTTGACTGGTTTGGCATCAGATGCTTGGGCACCACCAATGATGCCATAATCTCAATTATTAATTATCTATCTTTTTCATATTTATTTTTCATGGAGGATTGTATCCCTATATATATGATTTTTGTTTTCATTGTACATTAAATTCCAAGTAAAAACAAAAAAAATATGGTATGTTTACGCTGTGTTTTTGTTCCTGTGATCACCTCTAATGATCCAATAATCAGCATTCATATTTTCATTTGTATTTATTTCAAAAAATACACCATCAATAATATCCAAGGGTTTGAAAGAGTTTTTTATGTGTGGTCCATGGAAACTATTAATATACATTAGTTCCACCAGACATATGGAGGAATGCATTAATCATTTAGTTTTTTTATTTTCACATCTATAATGGTATTTAAGAACCCTTTATTTATATTTTTTCAATATAATTAAGGCTCTTGATTTTACACATATTCACAAGAGGAAATAGACTTGTTTAAAAATTAATGTGTATCACACCTAGTATCAAAATGAATACATACATCATGAAGAAGAGACATCCTAATACTTATTTAGATGATTTTATCATCATTTAATCTTCTCTATTAGTTAATTTCCTTATCATTTTTATCATTTACTTTACAAAAATGGTCCACAAGTCATTTGTGACATGTAGGAATCAACCACACCTCAATCTTTTACATTGTGTATACTTAATTCCATAAAGTACATGTTTTCAATATTAAATTTTCATTTTAGTTGAAAGCTCATTTTAAATAATCAAAAATTTAAAATTCACCCTTATTGTTTTGATACATTAGAAAAATGATCCATAAATCATTAGTGACATGCTTGAATCATTCATGCCTCAATCATGTACATGGTGTGCTCGACATGACACAAAGATTTCTTTATCATATTAAAATTTACAATTTATTTCAAAACAATTGTCACTCACTAAAAACCAATAAAATACACACATATTATCATAATAATTTAGGAAAAATATACATATGTCATTTGATACATTTTTAAAAAAATATAATGTCAAACTCCCACATGATGTTATGAGTATGACACAATGTGATTGTTTTTTGTTTTAAATGAAATTAAAAAAGCACTACTTACACATTCAAAACCAAGAAAACACATTTATATTGTTTGGATTACTTTTTAAAATGATAATTGAGTCAGTTTTTACATGTATGAAATAACCTAATATCTATATGATACATAGTGTGACCAGGCATGACTCGAAGTGCGTGTTTTCAATTTAAAATGTAATTTTATTAAAAAACCATTATTGACAATATAAAAACCAATAAAACCCATTATGACTATTTTCTTACTTTAAAAAATGATTAATAAGTCATTTTTTGAAATTTAAAAATTAATATTACCTCATCCCAAGGCATGGTGTGACCAATATAACTCCAAATGTGAATATTTAATTAAAATTACATTTTAGTAAATGAGGAAATTGAAATAAACAATAGAAAAAAACACATTGATATTTTTTGATACATTAGAAAAGTAATACATATGTAATTTGTGACATGTAGGAATAATCCAAACCCCAATAAGATATTCATTGGACCCTATATAACTCCACAATTTTTGTTATCTATTTAAAATTTTCATTTTAGTTCAAAACAAGTTTCACTCACCCAAAACTGAACAAACATGCTCTAATTGTATTGATAATTTTGATTAAAGATTAAGAAGTAATTTTTTAATTTTTTATAATTAGTTTCACATTAAACTGACACAAAATGTGATAATTATAATTCCATGTGTTTGGTTTCAGTTTACAATGAAATTTTAGCAAAAAATAAAATTGATAAACTCAAAATGAGGAAAATGCATTCGAATTGTTTTGATACTTTATAAAAATGATCCATATGTAATTTTTTATGATTAGAAATCATCCACACAACAATTTGACGCGTTTTTTGTACATTATGATTCAATGTGTGTGTTTTTATTTAAAAATTGATATTGCAGATGAAAAAAAAGTCACATACAAAAAACCGAGAAGACACATTCAAACTATTTTAATGCTTTTGGAAAATGACCCATTAGTGATTTTTGATATGTATAAAAAATACAGACCGAAGTATGACCCATGGTGTGAGTGGGAATACATTATTTGTCTGTTATTGGGCTAAAATTGACATTTTAGTTCAAAATGCATGCTAATAACTTCAAAATGATAAAACACGCTCATATTGTCATGAAAATTTAGGAAAACAATTTATAAATCACATATGGAATGTGTGAATTAGTCTCAAATCAAGAAGACATGTCATGTGGCATGAATGACTCAAACTGTGTTCTTTCAGTCTAAAATAACATTTTAGTAAATTAGACATGTGTCATAATAAAATACAATAAAACGCATTTGGGTTGTTTTTATTATTTCTGAAAATTATCCATCAGTCATTTGTGATTTTTAGCAATTAATCTCACCCTGATCTATTACACGGTGTGACCATTTTGACTCCATGTGTATTTTTTTAAATTCAAAATTTAGGATAAAATATTAGTGACATAATAACACATAGAGAACACATTTGGATTGTTTTGTTGATTTTTTAAAAAATATACATAATTCATGTTTGATGTTTATGAATCATCTTCACTACAATCCGACCCATGGTGTGATTAGTGTGACTCAATGTGTCTATAATCAATCAAAAATTGATATTTATGTTCAAAACAAGGCACTATAGTGATGATTAAAATAGATGTTGAGTGCATTACAAAACTAGATTTTGTGAAGGAGGCCGTTTAGATTGTGAAGATCATTACTAACATTGGGGTTGTTTTTAGTATTAAAATTTAAATTTAACATTATTAAAAAAACAATGGGTTTAGTGCTTATGAAATGGAAATATCGTCTCTCAAATAGGCCCAAAAAATCATTTACATAAACCATATAATTTAAGAGGTCATTGAGAAGAGAGATTTAATAATCTATTGGGTGGAAATGGATGATAATGTAAACGATCCTTTAACAAAACCATTAGCATGGAAAATCACAATGGACATGTTGAGTCTATTGGTATTATATACTTGACAGATTAGATTTAATGGTTGTAAAATGTATCATAGTTTTATAATAAATGAAATATATATTAAACATTCATTCATTAGTGCTGAATTTATATAACCTGAAAAATGAAATAAAAGTATCCACTTACAATATGAATTTGATTTGTCCCAAACTGATAATCATCATGGAGTATTATGGGTAGTGAAGATATGTTAAAATTAACATGACTGGAATATTGTATATGAGAAAAAAAAATTTATAAAATTAAATGAGTATACTCATGAGGAAACAAGTCGTTATTTATTATCTAGACTGACCAGTGAAATTATAACACATGAACATTCATAAATGCATTGATACAGACAAGGTTGTATGCTTATTATGAATCTCCTTTACCTGAGGTTGTCAAGATACCAATAACGAGAGAATTTAGACATTGATAACTTACTTATATATGCTTGAATGATTTACTAATCTTGGGGTGGTTGAGTATGTTGTTGATCATGTCATCAATTATAGAATGAAAAAATTGAGTTTCCACTTGTATGGAAATAATATTCATTTGGTCCCATGATTGAATTTGGATAATGAAAATCATGGCTATTCTGAGTTGAGAGAGATGTGATTTTTATGATGTGAAATCATTGGAATACTAACTATGTATTATTGTTTATGTGTACAAGTATATGACCTATTAATCAGGTGTGTAGTGTGCTCAAAATGATGAATATCGAGTTTTTAAGGTCTGATGTCCTTAAAAAACACGTGTTATAATGTCAAAACCAACCGAATGACATCTAAATGCTTTGAAATTAGATGAAAAAAACCATTCAATTATTTTTGGAATTGTTGATATAATTTTTATTTACTACAATATGAAATATATAAATGTCTAATTATACTGATAATGTCATATAAAATAATCTCCTAATATTTGGTAATTTCTTTCTATTCTTCAAAATTTTTTCTCTTCATAAATGATTTATAATTTTATTTTTCATGAAAATATATATTATAATTAGTTTATAGATCATTTTGAAAAATTACATGATAAAATGAATTCAATTTTTTGTATCAGCATAAAAAAATTAAAAATTTGTGAAAATTTGCATTTTTTTAAAAAATAATGATTTTTTCAGTGAATAGTGATAATATAATGTTATGTAAAATTGTTATTTATTTTGATAAATTAATTCATTTAAAAGTCATATTATTATTTTAATTTTTCGAATTTTAAAATTAAAATTCTTTAGTTATATTTATTTCAATTAAGATAATTTTAATCGTCTTTAAAACATATTTTTGTATATGATAATTTTAAGGACTAAAAATGCATTTCTTTAAAAAGTGTTTAGTGTCTATCATATATAATTAATTAATATAAAATCTAATAAAAATTAATTCAAAAGAAAATTTTAAATTATATATATATATATCAATTTAAAATTATATAGTAAATATTACTAGTTTTATAATTCATGTAAAATCATCATTTCTTTGAAAATTGTATTTTTCAGAAAATAGCTCTCTATCTTGCTTGAAAGTTATATATTAAATTAAATAAATTTAACTATGTGAATTGATTTTAATAAAATTTATTATATTTTTGGAATCATCATAATTAATAATTGGTAATATGGTTAACTTGATTTTTGAATAGTATGACTAGTAACAAAAATAAATAATTATTATAACGGTAAAAAGGAAAATATGTTAATTAATGATAAAAATAATTTGACATATAGAACACAAAAGTTAACCCCAATAGTATTAATATTGATATTTAATTTTAATTGAAATTGGGATTATATTTATTCATTATCATTTTTACTTTATATATGATGGATTAATTTGTTTGTTAAATGTTATATTTTGATACACTTAAACACATGTTATATTTTTTAATAATATGAAATTTAAATTATGAAATTCATTTCTATGAATTAATTATTATTGTAATAAATTATATTTTATTAAATTTATTTATGAAATTATTATTGATAAATTCACTAGATAATATAATTTTTATGATGTCTTATGTAATATTTAAAAGGGTTTAAAAATTGTTGGTGAAAAAAAACCATAATTTTTTAGTAAATATCGATTCATATTTTAAAATAAATATTAAACTATTTATAAAATTAATTATACAATATTAATATTATATTTCTATACAAATAGATGAAATTATCCAATGGTGAGTTTTTCATAAATTTCAGAGAGAGTCAAATTTTCAAAAAAAAATACCACATAAATATAGGTTGTGTATTATTACATCATAATGGTCAAAAAAATATTAAATAAAATATAGAGTATATATGTTCAAATAAATGTTTTCCCTTTAAAATAATGTGATAATAAGTTTGATTGATTAATTTAATAAATCCATCTGAATCCTTTGAAACTTATAATATATTTTAGGGTTTTAAAATAATTTTTAAGAGTATGACACACCTCCACATCACCAAAGGTAATATTTTAAAACATTCATCTATTTTAATAAAAAAATGAAAACCAATCCAGTTTGGTGGAAAACTTGTAAAAATCATGTAGAAGGTTTTTGGTTTTGGTAATTTTGATATATTGAGTCTAATCCCTATGTCTGGGAAATAAAAATGAACTACCCTCTTTTTTTTACATAAGCATACTTGAGATCGCAATTACCATCACTACAAATATTTTGAGCACATCATTACTCCTCCCCCACTCTCTAGATTGATAAAAATCATCCCCCAATCTCTCAAGAAGATCCTCCCAAGTATTTTTAATCACACTCTCATGGTATGTGATTTGTCTCTTCTCATTTCAGTTCAAGAACCTATTTTCAGTTATATTCCTTAGATTAAATTTTATTGTTGTTAAGATATGATCTTCCATATTCCCCATAGAATAATGTTTTTTCAAAATTATTATATACCCCTTTCATTCTCATTATTCCCTCCCATGAACCTTTATGTATTCCAATTACCATGCCAGAATTTGTATGTGATAGTCATCATCTAATCATTATTCATGTATCTTATTTTCTTATATATAATATCATCATTTAATAATATTGGGATATTTTATTTCATATACCCCTTAGATTACATCTTGGGTTTAAATAATGAGATACACCTTTCTCACACATTAATCCCTCCCATAAACCACTATATAAACCTGTTGCCATACTGAAATTTAGTAAGAGAGCCCCTTATTCTACTCTTTATTCAAATATATTAATTATCTTATACCATTTATCTTCATTTATTAATTTTTTAATTGTTCTTCCACATCCCCATTATTGTCCATTTTATGTTTAAATGATATGATACCTCTTTTAACCTCATTAATCCCTCTCATGAACCATCATGTACACCCATTAGGATGATGAAATTTAGTAAGGGATATTTTCCATCTCATATTTATACATGTTCTTTAACTATCTTATTCCTTCTATTTATAATTATTAATGTTGGGATATGGATTAACATTTATCTATTACATTTCATTTTATGATCTGATAATGAGAGACTCCTCTTCATCCCATTAGCACATTTTATGAATCATTAAGTGACAACATTATGCTGTTGAAAGTTCACCATTAATTTCCATGCCGAAACAATTGTACATTCAATAGAATACTCATTTCTTATCAAGGGTGTTCACCTTTTTACATTTATAAATATTTTATTGGGTAAATACATTTATTTATTCTACACTCCATGATAGTGGAATAGAATATTAGGATTAATTAATTCATGTTGTATGATCATTGTGGAACACTTAAGGGGGATAATGAAATGAATTTAATGGGTGAACATGGAATTATACTATGATCCAATGAATTAGGTAATATTTGAGTCTTATGATATGTATTTCATGGGATTAGAGAGTGAGCCTAATCTATCACAAGACTTTTCTCTTCACTGTGTCTTGGTATTTAACCTTGAACTAAGTTTATTATTTAGTTTTCTAATTTGTTTATATATTTTCAGGTTTATTTTTTATTATCATGTTATATCATTTCTCATTTTCCAGGTATATGAATCTTACAACTTTTAAGCCTCATTGATATGTCCATTTCTTAGATGTATAACGTCATTCTGGTAATTTCATGTTTATTCCCATTTTGGGCATTATAGATCACCCATTTCGTACTTATGTACTTATTTTATCCAATTAAATTTTAATTATGAACGATTAATATGATCATGTTATAAAAGTATTATATAAAGATGTTGTTTTCCCTATTTTAAGTAGTTATGTAATGTACCAAATTACCATATAAATTATATTTATCGATCATTTTGGTTGTATTATGTGATCTATAATGTAATAAATCATTAATTAATATGTAATAAATGGAGGAGTTCTTAAAAAATTCTTTATTATTATTCTTGAAATGTATGAGCTGTCATCGTGTCAATCTGACTTGTGGTATTCTTGGAATGACCAAACATGCAATTTTTTATTCATTGGCTTCTTTTAAAAATGCGAATCTACAAGTGGAAAAAAATGAATGACCATTGATTGCTGTGAAATCCAATGACAACAAGCATATAATTTATTGTGAAATGGTTTAGTGGATAGAACATTATATCACGGTTTTGTTCACCCGAGATGATCAGAAACACACACTAATTATTTTAGAACACTATAAAATCAATTAAATGGTCAAATATCTTGAAAATTGTCATAGAATGAAGTGACATCATAATAATATAATCTTTTTATTTTGTATGATGTTCATGAGTAGATGACATATCTGTCGTGCATGTCATGTGCCACGGAACGACCGAATATGTAATTTTTTAACGTATGAAAACATTTAAAAACATAGTTCATGAGGTTATAACCTAAATAAACATTCATATTCCCTGAAATAATATGAATAAAATAGAATAGTTATTTGTGAAATAATGGAATATATAAACTTTCAATATGAGGTTTCATTTTGTCGAGATGATTAAAAAATTATTTTACTATTTTAAAATACTAAATGATTCATTTTATAGTTGAATCCATAGAAAACATACTTGTTAGTGAAATCATTAAAAACCCATCCTTGTAATATTTTTGACGTGTACCAGTAGACAGAATGTTATCCAGGCATGTAGTGTACCCGAAACTACCAAATATACCGTTTTTATTGTTTGGATGCCCATTAAAAGCATGTGTGATGGGTTCAAAACCAACTGAATGAATTTTTTATTACATGAAATTAGATAAGAAAAATCATTCAACGATTTATGAAGATAATGTAACATCCATAGCAGCAAAATAAGAGATGAGAATTTGTCCCTTTCTTGGTGTTTTTCCCTTTATCAATGGTCAAATAAGGATGAAGAAGGGTGGTCTTTCCCAACATTATTCAGAACTAATTTTTTAAAAATAAATATTTAATAATATATCATATTTTAATACATATAATTATTTATATTGGTAAAAATATATAAGATATTTACACTAAAATATTAATTTTCCGATTTTTAAAGAAGGAACTGGCTTATCCCTTTCTCAATGTTGCATGAAATCATTTAAAAAAACATTACTCAATTTTCCACCGATCTATATCCAATTTTCCACCCATCATTACATGACCACATTTATTTACCTAATAATTTTTTACTAAGCCTTTATTTGGCACATTATTACCAAAATAAAATTTTTTTGTATGATTTTTCCTCTAAACATCTCTCAATTTTATAGACCAGCACAATCATCTATCATCTTTCTTTCCTCCACGCCCCTCTTTCCCTCCAATAAAAAAAAGGGAATCAACAAGTTCTAGAATGTGTTTGACATGAAACATAAATATTAGAATAAAATATAACAACATAATGAATTTAGGACATATTTCTCTTTCCAAAAATTCAATCACTTCATCATCTCATGATGCACACAACACCATGTTTAACCGAAACATTATATTCTATTGAAAGATTTTCTTTTAATCATAACAATTATTACATATCCATTAACATAGCAGGTATGAGTAGGAATAACAATATTATTAATAATATATGATTTCCACATATATAGAATAAATTCAATGGTTATAAATTAACAAGAAATAATATATGAACATCTTAAAAGAAAAATAAATGTTTTCTAAAAAAATATAATTTTCTAAAATGCGGTTTTGTCTGAATTTTAGAACACAATAAAAAATTAGTTTTTATCAATTCTAGAAATATTTTTTTAGAAAGTGAACATATTTTTTTAAAGCAACATATATATATATATATTAACTTATGTTGAGAATTTTGGATTTTTCAAAAAAATATTAATTTTTCATTGAATAGTAAAAAATCCACATTTTTATTAAATTTTCATTTATTTTTAATGAAATATTTAATTAAAAAGTATCAAAATTATTTATATTTTATTTAAAATTAACATAAATATATTTTATTTATATTTAATATAATTAATTATATTCAAATTATCTTTATAAAATATTCATATATTATATTTTTATTAGACATAAAAACAGGTTTTTTCCTAAATTTTGTTTTAAAGTGTATAATGATTATCCATTTTTATTAATTAAAATTACCTAAAATGAGGTATGAATTACAGTAAATTTAATTTTTATAAATTTATACATATGAATTTGTATTCATTTAATTGGGATTACTTGTCATATAGTTATTATAAGATCATCATTTCCATTAAAAATGCATTTCTTGAAAAATAATTTACTATGTATGTCTGTGGGATTAATCCTAAATTGAATGATACAAATTTTATGAGTTGAATTTTGAAATATAGATTCCATATTTAGAATCATGATAATTTATTTTATCAAATATGATCTATATAATTTCAGGAAATTACAAATACTAAAAATAGTAAAAACTATTTACGAAGGATATGGTGAAAATGAGTATATCCGTGGTTAAAATAAAATCATCAGGGTTAAAAGTGACCATAAACTCTTAAAATTACTCTTTTATGGTCATATATAGACCTTATATAGTCCATGTATAATAAATGTTTTGTTTTGGAGTTTTTTATAATGAGGAAAATGTTAGTGGAATCCATCATTTTAAAAAATTCTACATGTGTCTTCTCCCCTATATACAAAAAGCCTCCCACTCCAATCCTTCACACACATAAAAACCACATTAGCTCAAAAACTCCCTACATATATCAAATAATAATTCTATCCATTTATACTAAAATCCTTTTTCATTAGATATACATCTTAGAATTTTTTTTGGTGCAAAGAAAAAGATGTTTTTCAAAGAAGTGGCAACTTCCCTAGAAAGACTTATTATTATTTTCTTATTACACATCATTAAAATAGTATTTAAGAAAACTAATATAAGAAAAACTATATATTACATATACTAATATGTATTTATGTTAATATAATGAACTACAACTATCTCATTCAGACCACTATTTCCCTATAAAGGACAAAAAAATGAGAAGAATGTGTAAATAAAGAATGGATACTAATATGTACATACACAGAATAATATTTAAATAATGTGTAACTATCACATAATAATGTTTTTAATTAAAATATATTTTATATAATAATTATTTATTTATTTTCTATATTTTATATCTGACTTAGACCCAAAATTTATCATCAATTGTACCAAATGAACAAGTACTCTCAGTGATTTGAAGTAGCCGGAATAGCATGGTCGCTTAAGAGGTGAAGATTATAGGGTGTCACCCAAAATTTATTTGGAGTAATGAAATGAACATGGTAATAAATATAGAAAATTTATGAGTTTCAGGCATGATTAGATTCTTTATAAGAAGAATTTAATTGGAATTCATTGTTTTAAGAGATGTATGTGGGAATGAATAAAAGAGAAGAAACAAAATAAGAACAATAACTACACAAAGATACCCAACCAAACCCACCACTACCGTTGAGGAAATTCATTCCCCTTAAATAGATGAATGATATAAAGTAATCATTATTTTCATAATTTTTGTCTTAAATGTGATTTAAGAAGACATTGATACCATACATATGCCGATCTTATACTGGGTGAAAATGATTTTCATTTATATATATCAACACCCACCCATTTCCAAGTAGTAGAGGGTACCATGAGATATATCCAATGACATATTCCATATAGTAGACAAATTCCAATAGGTCATGTGAGAGTGGTGAGAAAAAGAGCATATAACAACCATACACATTATTACACAATTTAACATGATTTATTACATAAACATTGACCTAAGACAAATATATGGATCAAGAGATCTACTATCTTTGGGTATTAGAAACATTACATAAAAATATAAAACATAAAATACAACATCATTATGGAAATATTATTTTACATTTCCACAACATTTTTTCATACATTTCATTTCATTGGATAACCTAGCGACATATATAAGAAAATGGTGATCTATAAAACCCAGTAATGGAATAAACATGGAATGACATGTAGAATAAAATAAATTTTAGGAAATAGACATATCAATGGATAATAATAGAAACATGAATATAAAGGCATGATGTAGCATTATTATCATCACAAAGATATGTGAAAACAACATTTAACATGTTATATGCATCAGCCAAGGATCATTTCATAGGGAGCATGAGTAAACCCTCATTGAACAGGAGTTATCATGAGTAGAACCTCATTTAACATGAATTATAAATAGTAAACACTCATTTCACATGATGTATCAAGATATTACTCTTTATCCAATGCATTGGAATGCAATCAGGTCACACACATTATAAACATTTCATTCCATGAATAAGTGTTCCACATTGAACATACAACATCATATCATTAAACATAATAATTTATTCCATGATAAAAGAATGTTTAATACATACATGAAGCAACATAATCTATAAGTAAATATGAAAAAAGGAGAATACCCTTAATACTGAAATGACCATGTTATTTACTATACAATTACTTTGGCTTCGAAATTCGTTGTGCAATTTTGGCAACAAAATGACATGACATAAGAATTCATAAAATTGGATAATGAGAGAGAAAGAGGTATATAGTCATATGTACATGAAATGGACATTAAGGGGGTAATATAGATACCCATTCCAACAAATGTAATGTAATATAGATGCATAATATAAAAGAATTTCGTGAATGTAAATGAGGGGAGAGAAATTATTTATTGAATTTTGGCATGGTTTCAGTTTTCCATGGGAGGCATTGATGAGATATAAATGGGTCTCACATCATTAGAAAATAAAAAGGTAAGTATATGGATGGTGGGAAATCATACCCAAACTTTTTTATTTGAAAATAAACAGGCATAACAATATAAGGAAACATTGTCATAAATAAGAAAGGAGGGAAAGTGAGGATCCCATACTTGGAAGTGTGTAACATCAAGAGCATGATGAGGAGATTATTGAGATTTTGGGGAACATTTAGAGTATTATAGAGAGATTATGGTAGAGTCGGGACATGCTCCAAGGGTTTTTAGTGAAGAGATGTGGGAGCATGGGTGGGTTTATATCGGAAAAGAGAAGAAATTCATTATTATTTAGGTTTTGGAACCACACATTAAACTACTCAAAACCACAAATAATTACATGTTTTTTTCCAAAGGGGTGTGGAAAAATTTAATTTAAATTTCCAATATATTAAACTATAAAAATATTAGGCTTTATTATGTGGAGGTGAGTCACACTCTCAAAGAAACCATTTTAAGATGTTTTATAATTTTATAACTCTTGGAGGGTCCACTAAGGTACCATTAAATTAATCAAACCAATATAAAATCACATTATATTAGATCTAAAACATATATTTGTTGATTATTCATTTTAAAAATATATTATTATATCACTATTGAGTAATTATTATGCCATAAATCACATTATATATTCAAACTTTATTTAAATTTTAACCAAAAATTTAAATATCGTAGAAAATAATGAAAATTCACCATTAGGTAATTTCGACATCATGAATCCAAAAATTATATACATTTTATTTAAAAAACATTTCTATATATGTGATTTTTTAGTATTAAAATAAATATAGATATAAGTCAAAAATTTATTGGTTTTGACAAAAACAGTATTTAAACATTAAAAAAATTAAAATTTTATTCATAAAAATTATAATATAATTTATATTTAATACAAATTAATTTATATATAATATAATTTTAAAATATTATTTAATTCAAAAATATAATAATTCACCAAATATATTTCTTAATTGTTTATTAACTAAAAATAATTTTTGTGCTTTAAAAACTATTCAAAAAGTATCAATAATAAAATAAATGTATAATATTTATTTTATAAAACAATAATGAACATAATCATAGTGATAGTTTCTTGTTACATAATTCCTTTTAACACCATCATAAGACCTTAGGGTAAGCTCTACGACGGTGATAGACTTTTTGGGCTCCTTGAATAACAAAGCTCAGGTGGAAATCTCTATTAACTTCATCTTCTCCTATAGGTAGTTTTGTCCATGCTTAATATGTTGATTTTTGGCTTGAGATTGGTCAACAACGAAGCCTAGCGATGATACCTCCATTCTAATCTTTGACAAATGAGCTTCATATGGAGCAATTCTACTCGATGACGCAATAACATCCTTTGTCTGAGTAAATTGGATTTTTTAAAGCCTTATATTTATAAAAATCATCTGATCACTATTCAATGTCTATATTAGCAATAAAAAAATTTAACTATAATTTAAAATCCAAAAAAATAAATCCTTGTATGTGATTATTTTTTATATAACCATTTTACATAATACGACTTTTAATTAGACAAAGATGAATTTTAATTAATAAATCACATGGACCTTAAAATCATCCCCCTTTATAAATTTCACCATAAAATTTACTTTTCCATCTATAAAACAAATGACGGTAACTCAGCTACATCAATTCCTCTGATTTTGACATTTCTTATTCAAACTTCTGGATTCACCAGAACACCCTGATGAGGTGAATTGTCATATTTCATAAGAAATTTCCCTACGGTGTAGGATCATCAATATTTTCTCTTCATATGATTGGTTATTCACCAATGGTTTCACATCCACATTGAGTTTATGTGATGGGTGATTTATGTACTTCCTCAAGAGTGATACATGAAATACATCATGTACTGGAGATAGGTTCAGTTGGAGAGTAAGTTGAAAGGACACTACTCCAATGTCATCAAGGATCTTAAAAGGGCAGATGTACCTTGAAATAAGATTCCCATTATTCTGAAATCTCATATCTCTCTTCCATGGTGATTTGCAGAAGAATACCATGTCTCCAATATCAAACTCAATGTCTCATTGATGATTGTTATCACAACTCTTTTGTCAACTCTAAGCTGTTTTAATGTTCTTCTAGACGATCTTAACTGTCTCCATCATTTCTTCGATCATTTCTAGAACTAGAATTTTTTTTCTCCGCAACATCATGCCAACATCCTAGTTTTCAGAACCTCTTCCCATAAAAAGGAATTTATAAGGATCCATCTCGTTTATTGAATTGAAACTGTTATTGTGTGAGAAGACAACCAGAAGAAGATGTTGATCCCATCCTTCTTTGAAGTCCATTAAGAATACTCTAAACATGTCTTCATGTTTTTGGATTGTTCACTCATATTTCCAATCATTTTGATGAGGATAATATGTACTAAAGTTCATCTCAGTATTATGAGCGTGTTGGAGACTTTTCCAGGAAATTTTAGGTAATTAAATGATATCGATCAGATAAAATATATAGTGGTACTCTATTCAGCCTTACCACTTCTCAGATTTATAAACGGGCAAGTTGATCCAATGAAAAATCCTCTCAAAATGAAATTACAAGTGTAGTCATTTTAAGGTGATTCATAACAACCCATATAGAATCGTTTCCTTTGGATGTCTTCGAAATCCTGGTAAAAAAGTCCATAGTGATGTTCTCCCTTTTCCATGCTAGAGTTGGTAATTTTTGCATCTTCCCCTTAGACTTCTTCCCATCGGCCTCCATTTTCTAACATACTAGGAACTTAGATTTATACTCAGATATCCCTTTATTTTTGTTATCCCATTAATAAGGATGATGGAGGTCTTGATACCTCTTTGGGTATCCAAGGTGAATCGATAAATTGGATCTATACGCAATATTAAAAAGTTATTTCTTTAACTATGGATTTTATGAAACAAATAATCTTGACCCAAATCTCGCAATTCCTTTTATAATTAACATTGAACTCATATGATTTCCCTTTTCTAATATCTTTTACATTCTTATGATTTCCTACATCATCCATTTGTGCATCATTTTCAACTCGAAAATAGACATTTGAGTAATCATTTGTGAAAGTATTGATGATGATCCCTTATAAATGATTTTGATGTCCATCTTTAGAAAATATATTATGATTGTATCCTTTTCAATTATCATCAATGATAAAATTTCTCGGTTCATTCTACTTAGAGCATCTGACACCTTGTTCGCTTACCCAGGGTGATAATGGATTGAGGAAGTATTGTCTTTGATCAGCACTAACCATCTTAATTGGATCATGCTCAACTACTTTTGTGTGAATATATACTTGAGACCTTTGTGATCCATGTATATTTCAAACTTCTCCCCAATAAGGTAATGTCACCAAACTATTAAAGGGAATATTACAACATCCAACTCTGAATCTTGTGTTGGATTGTTATTATCCTCAATTTTTATTTTCCATGAATCATAGGCAATGCCTTAGTCATTTTCATAAACACACAACCCATTCCCTTCTTTGAAGAATCAAAAAATACCAAAAATAACTTTCTCTAATTGTGGATAGTGGGAGAACAAGAGCAGTGATAACCCTCCATTTCATCTCAATGAACCCATCTTCACATTCATCTCTCCAAGAATATTTGACTCCCTTCAAAGTTAGCTTGGTTATAGGGTTTGAAAATCTTGATAAATATGACATAAATCGACAATAATATCTAGCTAACCCATATAATATATAGATATCCATCATATATGTTGGCCTCTTCTATCCCTCAATTTCATTTTTCTTAGTGGGATCCATATATACCCCATTCCTTGTGAGGATATTACCCAAGAATGAGAATTACTTCAACTATAACTCACACATGTGATACATTTCATACACCTTCTCATTTCACAAGGTCTCTAGTATAGTGGTTAGATGCTTCTCATTCTCCTCCATGATTTTTGAGTATATTAGAATATATTCTATAAAGACAAACCAAATTATTTTTGATTTAATCTCAAAAGACTATATTCATCAAGTCCATGAAGATTTATAGAGAATTAGTGAGTCCAAAAGGAATTACTATTAATTCATAGATCCCATACCATGTATGAAAATGAGTCTTGCAGATTCCATTCTTTTTAATATTTACATGGTAAAATTCCAACCACAAACCACCTCTGGGAAGTATTGTTCTCCACATAGTTGATCAAAGAAGTCATCATTTCATGGTAGGTGGTACTTGTTATTTATCGTGATTTTTAATCCCCGGATAATAAATGAAAAGTTGCATTGGATCATCATTGATCATGAAGAAGTTGACCGGTACACCCCATGGTGAAGCACTTGGGAATATAACCCCTTTATCAAAATTCACTTTTAGCTAATTTTCAGCTCCTCAAGCTCTACAACATCCATTCTATACTTAGTCTTGGATATTGGAAAACCATCAGGTATAAGATCAATCGAGATTTAAAAATTTCTTATCGGGGGATGACTAGGAAATTACATGGGAAACATTACAACGAATTCCCTCACAACAAGAATGTCTTCAAGGATGATTGCTTCCTTACACTATATTATTTGAGAAATATACACATGCTCATATGGTAGTAATATCCACAATTGATATGATAGTGCTAAGGATGATTCATCCTCTTCCATACACTTTTATAAAATTTGCGGTCGATTATCTATATGAAGAGTGATTTTCCTCTCACAAAAATTTAAGATGGCACTATATAGGGAAATACAAGCCATTCCAAAATTTGAAACAATTTTGACACTATTTGGTATTTTATTTTTTGTGAAAATCATATCAGCATGATTAATTCAAAAAACGTTAATTAGATCAGTACTAACATGTCATATTAACCAATAAAATTAGTTTAATTCATAAAAAGTCTCAAATTACATTTATTTGGGTAATTATAATATCAATTATGTTAATATTTCATAAATAAGGTAATTCCTACATCATCATTGTGTCATTAGTAAATTTAATTATTTAATGTATAAAAATTATAAATAAAATACCATTATGTATGAAATAGATTTATCTTTCTATGGAATATTTATAGTCGAATTTATCTTTTGTATAACCCTACATTAAAAATGTGTTAATTATTAAACATTGATTTTAACTATTTTAACACTTCAAAAAATAAAATAATAATAACTATCCAAATCTAATACAAATGGGCCTAATGGGTAATATTTTATTCCTAAGGTTGTTTTTGGTCGAATTACATTTATCCAATAGAAATAGAAATGTGTTAGGGTAATTATAATATCATTTGTACCCTTAATTACCCTATTTACTTTTAAGTCTGGTAAATAAAAGTAAAAAGTTACTACTAACCAGAAATTATTTTTAACTTATTAAACCACATTTTACTCCTTGATATTAATCTTTTCTCTATGATTTTCAAAATTCCACTCACAGAAGCGGTAAAATTACGTTTTATGTACATTTTTTAATTCTCCTAAGAGGTGGGTAAAAGACGATTAAAGTTCAATAAAATATTTATATATATATATATATTATAAAATGACTCCAATGAATTACATTGAACTTATATAGGTATTATGTATCAATTTTGGCCTAAAATAAAATAAAATAAAATAAAAAATTATTTAAATAAAAAGTCGGTTTTTAAATAGTAACCTAGGGTTTTCACTATTCAACAAAAACTGAATGTTTTCAAAAAAATACCAAAATTTCACCCAAGGCTAATTTTGATATTCTGAATCCAAAATAGAAGTCCATTTTGAAAGATAAAATTTATAAAATTTCAAAAAGTGGGTATTACTATTTATAATGGATAATTTATATAATATTTTAATAACATATTGTTGTTTAGTGAAACTCGATATTGCGTACAACACACGCTATCGAGGGAGGTTGACCTTGCGTATAGCGCAAGGAAAGATAGTGTTGTGTGTAATGAAAGATTCTTTTGATGTTGTGTATAACATATGACAGAAAAAAATATACATCTCATAAAATATCAAAGCGTTAAAAAGCCCTTTTTTCCTCCTTGGGATACTATCCATCCATAATTCCATGTTTCTTCTCTGGAATTCAAACCATGTGTAATCCCCTTTTTCCTGTTCGCACTGCATGCCATATGTATGCCCCATACTATTACTCATGGATGCTTCTTCCACGATGTGATCATGAGGTATTTACATCCTCTTGTTTCACCGACCGAGCATGACTCACATGGGATTAGAGTAAGATACGATTATGAAATCCTACCAGGACTGCCTTAGCGTGTAAACCCAATCCCCACTCTAAAATACATGGAATTTGTTCATTTCCAATTCCCACAATGTAACCCCTACCCAGTTACCTATAATCAATTGTTTATTTTAATACATTTTCATGATTATAAGGAATCAAGTGCTGAAGGACCAATCAGTTCACTAGTCTTGGAAAATAGATTATATATATGAATGTTACATTACAATTTTATAAATAAAACAAAACAAAAATAATCTTTTATAACACCATTATTCCCCTAACATAACCCTTCATATCAATCATAATACACTTTTTTGCATCTTAGAAAAAATAAAACATATGAAAGGGGTGTGCTCAGATGCTCAATAAGGATAAAAATATAGTAAAAACTACCATAAATAAGCATTATCATTTAAGTAAATTTATAAGACTAAAACAAAATCTGTTTAAACTGAAACATCAAAATAATATGGAAAAGATAAATCAAATAATTCCATTTATTTATTCATATGGAGTTTCTTCTGGTCGAATAATCACATGTAATATCAATAGATAATTTTTTAATGATTGAATACATAATATCAGACATCTTAACCATATAGTCAATGTCTTATTCGAATAATACAAATAAGATTTTGTCAAGACATTGGGCCAGGACACTAGTTTGCCTCATGAGACCTACCAATGCATCAAGTAGGTATATTGGGCTCCACATATCACTTAAAAATTCCAATTCATTTTTCATTTTAAAATGATGAATCATAACATAAACATTCGTATTAAAACTAGCATACAAAATTTCAATAATTTCACCCTAAACCATGAATGGTATAAAAATACCACATCCACTGTCAAACATATCATAACTCATTAAATAAAATATAGAAGATTTTATTATAATAAATCAACCTCATTCAATAATAATATCTTGTAAAGGATGTTGAAATAGTTGAAAATGATCAATGAAACTATTTGAGAGAAATTTTTCTTTTTGTGATATCAATTAAAAGTCATGAATTTATAAAGGAAGTAATTTCAAATAAATTTTGGAATCCAATTGTCCCATTCCACTTTGAAAAATTTTAACGTAATTAACAATTTAATACAATCATGTCCATAAAAATAAATCCTTAAAATCATTTTAAAAAACATGGAAATTTATTAAGATGATTTAGAAAAATAAAATTTAAAAACGTTTAATATGTTGATCTTGATAAAGTGTACTTTTTAGAAGAACCTAAAAATATTCATTTTGAATACATTTTTATGAAACATGGACATTTATTATAAAAATTTACCATTAAGAACATACAGATAAACAATATTAGATAATAATGAGATTGAGGAATTAACCCTTACCGTGAACATTACTTTAGTCAGTGGCACATTTAACTTATTGTATAATGATCATCATATGTTATTAAATTAAAAATGAACCATATTAATAATCATGATATCTAATATTTTTCAATTATTACTTTATATTTCCCATTTAATTTTATTTTATATGTAAATTTATCATTTTAGGTAATAATCCCTTTTTTTATTGTTTGTGTTTTAGTGTGTTATTCTTGATCGTATCACGTAAATCATGATTTACATAATTAAATATTATAAAACAAGATTTAGATAAATATATATCATTATAATATAAATATGTATAATAGTTAGATATATGAAATGGAAACACGGTTCCTGGTGACGGTAGTTTGTTCGTAAGCATGAACGTTGTTTTAGTTTTCTTATCGTATAATATGGAAGTAAGTAAACATCATATATTTATCTATTGAAATAGATATATTTTCCATTAGTTATATTTTTCTCTATACATCATATTAAATCAATGTATGTATTTTTAAAAAAATTTGTGAAGGGTGATCGTTGAAGATGACTCTCATCGTGTCGTGGAGACGGTATGAGTTACGTAGGCACGAGCGATAATATCATTTTATTAATGGAGAAATGGTGTTTAATTGGATGGTATATTAAATATATACAATAATTACCATGTTATATTTAGTATTTAAATTAATTATACTAATTATTATACCTACCCAAATAATTTAGTGTTGAATATGAAACTACTCCATGACATGAAGATGATAATCCCTACGTATGCACATATGGTGACATTGTCATTCATAGAATGGAAAAAACAGTTCATATGGATTTACCGTATTTATAAAAATATAAAAATATATATACAGTACTGGGGTTATTATTTTGGTATGGAAACAACAAATAAAGAGGATTTGGAAGAAGAAAACATCCTTAAAAGAGGTGATGAAATAATTATCTCTTATTCGGGTGTTTCCTTTGATTTGAACAAAAAGGAACCATAGGTTGGATTTTTGATCATGGTAATTACTCTAGGATGAATTGAAGATTGTATGACGTATATTTGAGAAGGGATTGGCCGAGCCAAAAAGCTTTGGAGGTCTGAAATAATTAGAACGGGAAGTACAATTTTATAAGGGAGGTGGGGGTCACTTTTAGAAATGTTTGAAATATTATTTTATTATAAAAACATTTTTGGTTCATTATGGCTCAAAATATATTTATTTATTTTATATGGGGGTATAAGTTGATATCCTTTAAACCAATAGGTTTTATAAATGTTTGGGTCACCATATTAACTATATCTTTTAGATTTAACCATTTGTTAAATAGCTTATCTTTTATCATGTCTGCTTGTATTGTTATAATACATGGTTAATAAACATGCTATAAAATTACAATATAACCACAAGTTGTTCATTGATAAGAAATATATCATTATATATGTTTTTTTTCCAAAACATCGATGTTTAGGAATATTATTTCATTTAATAATATAGTATTTGTTTTAAAAACTCATTTATGCTAGTTTTGACACTATTTAGGAATTGGTTTTTGTAAAAGATAAACCAACTTGATGACATAAAAAAAATACATTTAATCATCCATAGAATGTCATAATCTCCTAGAAAATATGTTTATGGCTTTAAATGTTTCAATTTACATTTATTTTAATATTTATAACATTAATTATTTTAATATTTTATTAAGAAGGTAATTTTTTGCATCATCATTGAGTAATAAATAAATTTAATTACTTCATGTCTAAAAATTATAAATAAAATTCAATGATCTAGGAAATATCTCTATATTTCTAATGAATATTTATAGTCTAATTTATCTTATGTGTAATTATATTAAAAAAAATTACTTATTATACTTTGAATATATAACTTTTTACAATTCTTTAAATAAAAAATAATAAATGTTCTAATATTACCCAAATGGATAAAATGATCTTAGTTTTTTTAATGGTTGATTTTGGTCTAAATACACTTATATAATAGAATTGGGACATGTGTTTGGGTAATATTAATATTATATTTACCTTAATTAACTTATTTACTTTTTGGCGTAGTAAATAAAATTCAAATGTTACTATTCACCCAAAATTATATTCATCTTATTGATCCAAATTTTACATACTAATATCAATCATGTATATCAGATTTTTTTAATTAATTTCACAGAAGTGGTAAAATTACATTTCATTCATATTTTCTAATATGCTTAGAAGTTGGGTAAAAGAGGTTAAAAAGATTAATAAAATTTTATATGTCTAATATTTTTATAAAATAAATACTATTAATTACATTAGACTTATATATGTATTATTTATATATTTTAAATTTTAGATATATTTTTCATTAAAAAGAAATATTTAAATAAAAATATCGCTTTTTATCTATATTGTAGTGTTCTTCACTATTCATAAAAAATTGAATTTTTTCAAAAAAATACCAATAATTCACCCAAAGATAATTTTGATATAAAAAATTAAAAAGTGATTTCTAATTTACCTGATTAAAAACATATTTCTTTTATTAGTTAATTAAAAATTAATTTCTGTTTTTAAAACCATAATGCAGGATTTTATGATTTAAAAACTATCAATTAAATGAAATGTGATTATGTCCAATATATATGGGAAATTTAGTACAATGACCTAGATTATATTAAATTATAATAATTTATTATAATTATACATTTATACCAAAAAATTATTATTTAACACATTATATTATTTATACTAAAAAAGTAGTTTTAAATTAAAATTTAAATTTTTTTTTTATTCATCAAAAAATGAATGTTATCAGTAAAGTACCAAAAATTTATCCAGTATATATTTTTATGTCCCAATTCTATAGAAGAATTTAATTTCATTAAACTGAATATATATAAGTGTAAATTGTTGGATTTTAAAAGGTTTCTCCATTAAAAGGTGTGAAAATTTCCTTTTTTTGAAAAATATTTATTTGACCTATAAATTTGAATTTTTATAATATTATGTCGAAGAAACCCATAATATGGATGTTGAGATTATATAGAGTATATATAACTCAAATTTCAGTTAATACTATTCATAACCGATTTTTGAATGGTTAGTTTGGTAAGTCGTGGTGCGCTTGAACTCTATGTTGCGTGTTGCACAAGCTATTGAATTACATAAAAGAGATAACATACTATAAAATTTTGGGGTGTTACATTATCTCCTCATTAAATAAATTATGTCCCCAAAAAATGAAATTTATATTCAAAAATAAAAGGTTAAAAATAGGAAATACATTTTTGGAGAACCCACATCAGCAATTGGGTTAATACAATTTAGTCTTAATATAAGGGAATGGGAAATGAAAAAGTCCCCACCAAATTAAGATTTCAAGTACGATAACATTGGTAGAAATAATAATTTGATGAAAAATGTAAATATTTGTAGGGAGTGATTGAGGTCATCATTCACAAACAGGTGAATTGAACATTGAGGGACTCAAATGAATAAATATATAATGATCTAAAATATCAACATTTTAACAAAACATAAGGTATTAGGATTAAACATTTTTTGGTTTAATATCTTTTCCCTAGTTTTTTAGAAATAATTTAGTCATAGAATAAGAAAAAAAAAAGAATACTTGACATATATACTCACATCCTTTAACAAACTGATCTTTGAACTCAAAAATATTCTATTTATCATAATCTTATAGGGTTCCAAAAAATGAAATTATAATTCATCTATGAGACCATTTCAAAAAATACTACATTATACAAACTAGGACATCACATACGTCGGTGATAGGTGATGCACCGTTGTCGCCCTTCAGTTTTGAGTTCATGTCTCACAGCCTTGTTAGACGTGATGTGTTGTCCCTTGACCTCGAGGTTGTCCTATTTATAATACAATAATAATCCAAAGAAATTTTTTACCCATAAACAATAATATCCAAAGTGCAGAATAATTCATTCTTGCCTTTTGACTTATAAAAAATACTTATCTCCAAATTCAATGTCCAAAATTTATGCGGAATGTAAACATAAGGAAAATATCTTTTTTCCAAAAAATTACAAGTGAATACCTTCATCATGTATTCTCCTAAATCATGGTATCACCATGAATTACCATAAAACCATATTGAATACATTAAGACTCCCTTTTTCTTTATATAATACAAGATATACACCTTGAATCCAAAAATGTAAATACTCCAATAATGATGTAATAAACAAACAATTAATCAATTCCAAGGATGTCAATAAAAACCAATATACTTAATAAAACTCCATTATCTCTTATTCCAAAATCACTATCTCAATATCCAGACAATAGTAACATTTATTATGCTTTCAACCATATATTTTATAAATTTTTAACTTGAAACTATGTCACATTACTTGGTACCGTAAAATGTCAAATAATTTATGAAAACATAATCCAGTAAAATCATTATATACTTTATAAATCTTATAACTTGTACATCATTAATAAAATTCTCGAATGACACAATTATTTAATAACAACATAAGAACACAAATCATTCCTCTCCATCTTTGGAAGTCTCATAACTTGATTATTATCCAATAGCATCATGTAGGGTATAATCTGTTTATCAGGACATTGATTCACATAGTGTCCCAACTCTATACAGATGATGAATTGAACATTTGAAACCTTTTTCTTACCATTGCAGTCACAAACATGGTGTCCTTTTTCTCAATACTTATAACAAAATCGCATTTCATTGAAGCACTCCCCATGGTAATTCTTTCCATAGATATCACATATGGGAAAAATTTTCTTTCCCTTCTTCCATTTATCCATAATTTTCAATATCATACTCTTCTTATATGGCTTCCCATCAAAGCCATATGACATTGTGAATTCTTTACATATCTTATTAACACATGATACTATTTCTTCATATGATTAAAATATGTGGGATACTATTTTCCATCAAAATGTTGGATTAATATGATGAATGATATGATCTTTCTTACTCTTGGGATCATGTGTATTGTTGGATTTATGATTACTTGTACTGGGTGCCATGCAAAATTGATGAAATACAATATGATAGATCATATCATAATGTATAATCCAAATAATAGAAAAATCCTCAACATTAATTGAATATTTTCACAAATCATGTCTCATGAAGAGAAAAATGGGTTCTTTGGTGACATAATTTATCATAAATCCTTCATAATTGTTTTTTAAAAAACCTGAATTATTGTAAGCATACCCCCCCCCCCCGAGATTTTCATAAAGTAGAGTGAAGTAAGACCCATTGTAATTCATCGGTTCCCATTCGAGTCTTGCTCAAAGAGGTGATTTCAAATTTTACCCCTAGATACATTGGTGCTAGATCTGCCTCTACCAACTTGTATCCACATAGGGATATATTTCGTGGAAATTTCATGAAATCCCTACATTACCAAAATTTAAGAAGTTCTTCTATACCAATCCTCAGTGTTTATCTTAGGGTAATGTTCTCCCATTAGTTTTTATCTAAATATATTTCAAAGGTTGTTGTTATAATTCCTCGGATACAAACTATAACACCCCAACCCATGTTACCCAAAGTCAGTGCATTATTTTAATACATTAGCATTATTACAAGGAATCAAGTCCCAAAGTAGAGACCGGTTTAGACATTTTGGAAAATATATTACATATATTAATGTTACATTAAAAATTTAGAAAATAAAACACAAAAAATAATCCTTTTAGTACTTCATTATTTCCCTATCACAACATCACATATCAATGATAATGCACTTCATTGCATCTTGGAAAAAATAAAACATCAAAAATGGGTGAGCTCAGATGTTCAGTAATGATAATAATAGAGCTGAAACATTCATTAATGAGCATAAACATTAATGGAAATTAATAAGACTAAAACCCAAGACTTTTAAACTCAAAATTTAGCATAGTAAAGAAAAGGTAAATTAAATAATTCCATTTAATTATTCACATGGATATTCAACTAGTCGAATAATCACATGTAATTTCAATATCTATTTTCATAATGATGGAATGAAAAATTTAGGACATCATAACCACATATTCAAGGCCTTGTGCCAAGACAACAAATAATATTTTTTCAAGCAATCATCCAAGACACTAATTTCCCTCCTGAGACCTATCGATGCATCGAGGAGCTAGAACGGGCTCCACCCATCACTTAATAAGTCCAATGCATTTTTCATATAAAAAATTTCCAAACATAACATGAACGTTTGTATTAAAAAAAGCATAAGAAATGTCCATAATTCAACCATTAAACAAGAATGGTATAAAAATAGAAAATCTGGAGTCAAACATATCATAACTCATTCAATATAAGATTGATGTTTGTATTATAATAAATCAACCTCAATCATTAATAATATCCAATAAAGGGTGTTGACATAGATGAAAATGATCAGTAAAAGTCTTTGAGAGAAATATCCCTTTTTGTGAATTCATTTAAAAGTCTTGAATTTATAAAGAAATGCAATTAAAATAGAATTTTGAATGAAAGTGTCCTATAAAACTTTGAATATTTTGAAAGGATTTAAAATTTTAAAATAATCATGGCCATAAAAATAAATCCATATAATCATTTTTAAAAACAAGAACAGTAATTAAATATATTTATAAAATATAAATTTTTAAAACATTTAAAATGATGATATTTCAAAAGTGTACCTTCCAAAAAACATTAAATTAATGATTTTGAAAACATTTTTTTGAAACATGGACGTGGATGTTAATAATGTCCGAGTAAATACTTATACATAAATAATATCGAATAATAATGTGATTGAAAAATTTACCCATACCTTGTACATTTCTTTATTTGAGGGATCATTTAACCTCTTTTATATTGACTATATTATGTTATTAAATTACACCATGACCATATTAATATTCATTATATAATATATGATTCATTTATTACTTCATACTACTTATTTAATAATAATTTCTATGTAAAAGTTACATATAATGTAATAATTTTTTTTATTTACGTGTTATAGCTTTTAATTATTTATTGTTTCACATAAATCATTATTTAAATACTTCAAGAATATAAAACATGATTTATATAAAATATTTATTCTTAATATAAATATGTATAATAGATAGATATATGAAATGGAACCAATGTTCATGAAGACAGTATTTCGTACGTACGCATGAATGTGGTTTAAATTTTCATATCGTATAGAATATTAGTAATTAAAAATCACATATGTATACAAATAAATATATATTATTCTAGTAGAGATATTATTTCATATACCTCAATTTTAATAAATTTATTTTTTTATAAAAATTCATTAAGGGTGATTGTTGAAAACAAATCTCATCACATAGTGGGGATAATAATCTATATGTACGCATTAGCGATAATATCATTCTATTGATGGTGAAATAGTGTTTAATTGGATGGTATAATAAATTTAAAGAATAATTACCATGTTATATTAATTATTTAAATTAATTAAACTCATAATTATACCTATAGAAATAATGTATTCTTGAATAACAAACTACACCATGACGTGGAGACGGTAAGCCGTGCATACGCACGTATGGTAACATTGTCATTCATATGATGGATAGAATAATGAATATGGAAGTACCATATTTATAAATACATCCCAGTATATATAGGTAATTTGATGTATTAATTTTTTATAGAAACAAAAAAGAAAGTTGAAGTGGAAGAAGAAAAGAACCTTGAAGGTGGTTATGAAATAATTACCTCTTCTTTGGGTTTTGCCTTTTTATTTGAACAAAAGGGAACCATAGGTTGGATTTATGATCAATTTAATGCCTCTATGTTGAAGTGGAAATAGTTGGGAGAATATTATAGTAGGGTCCGGCTGAGCCAAATGGATTTTGATGTGTGAAATTACGAGCAGGGGAAGTACCTTTTATAAGAGAGGTGAGGGTCACTTTAAGAAAATACTGAAATATTATTTTATAATAAAATAATTTTCGGTTTATAATAGTATAAAATGGGTTTATTTTTATTATAAGGTGGTCCTTGGTAGAAATATTTTCATCAAATAGGTTTTAGACATGTTTAGGTCACCATGTTATCCTTATCTTTTCTATTTAACCAACATCTAAATAGTTTAACTTTTACCATGAATACTTGTATTATTATAATAAATGATTAATAATAATAATATAAAAAACCAATAAACCATAAAGTGGTTAATTAATATCATTTCAATAATTATTCATGTCCTTTACCCAAACCTTATATTTTTCGGAATATTATATCATTTATTAATATAGTATTTTTTAAAAACTCATTTATGTCAATTTTGACAATATTTAGTAATTGATTTTTGTTAAAGTCATTAAAAAGTTATGGATTTGAAAAAAATAAATTCGATAATAATTAAAATTTCATATTAACCAATAACATTAGTGTATGGCTTCAAAAGTTTCATTTAAATTTATTTGAATATTTATAATATCAATTGTTTTAATATTTCATTAAGACTCTAATTATTGCATCGTCATTGTGTGAAAATAAATTATAATTATTTGATTTTTAAAAATCATAAATAAAATACTATGATCGAGAATGTTCTTTAAATTTATAATGAATATTTATAGTGGAATTAATCTTTTGTTTATTCATGTATTAAAAATGGTTTACTTATTAAACATTGAATTTAACATGTTTAACTATTATTTAAATAAAATATAATAACAGTTCTAATCTAACCCAAATAGATAAAAATTATCTTCTTATTTTCCTATGTTTAATTTTGTTCTATATATACTTATCAAAGAGAAATAGAACATGATTTGGAGTAATTTTAATAATATTTTTTCATTCAATTTTCTTTTTTTACTTTTTATCTGTGTAAATAAAATTCAATAGTTACTATTCACCAAAAATTTCAAACTTTTTTTTTGAATAAAATTTTACTTATTGATGTAAATCATGTCTCTAGGATTTTTAATATTTATTTCATAGAAGTGGTAAATTTATATTTTATTCAAATTCAAAATTGTGCCTAAAAGTTCGGTAAAAAACGTTAAAAAAGATCATTATAATTTTGAATGTATAATATTATTATATAATGTTAGATATGGTTAACATTGGGATAATATATATTTTATGTCCCTATTTTTACTTTACTATAAATTTTTTATTTAAAATAATTTTAGAAATGAAAATGCCAGTTTTTATTTACAATGTTGTGTTTCTTCACTATTCATCAAAAAAATTCATGTTTTTTGAAAAATAACCAAAATACACCCGAATCTAATTTTTCAATTAAAAATTCAAAAAATATTTCTATGTTATCAAATTTAAAATATTGAGGTTTAATTAATTAATATAAAATTAATTCATGTTGTCAAAACCACATAGTGTGTTTTTATGAAATAAAAACTTTCAAAAGATTTACCTGTGTTTGTGTCCAATTTAATTGTGAAATAACATAAAATTAATTTCATTATATTAAATGATAAAAATATAATCAACTTATAATTTTAAACCACTCAAATGAATAATTTAACACTTAAAATTTTATTTATTAAAAATGTTTTTTTCATTTAAAATTTAGTATTTTTTTTATTCATCAAAATATGAATGTTATTAGAAACTTTCCAAAAAGTTATCAAAACTAAATTTTTATGTCCTGATTCTAAAAGAGAATTTATTTTAGTTAAATATAATATATAACAGTGTCAAATATTGTATATAAAAAGGGTTCTCCTATAAAAGGAGGTAAAATTTCATTTTTAAAAAAAATACTTCGTTTATGTGAAAAATTGAATATGTTCTTATATAATTTCTAAGAAACACATTACAAGGATGTTAAAATTATATGGAGTATATAAAATTCAAAATGCAGTTAATATTATTCATAACAACTTTTTGAACGACTATTTTGGTAAGTCGTGGTGCGCTGGAGCTCGGTATTGAGTGTATCACAAGTTACTGAATACTTAAAAGAGAAAACGTACTATGAAATCATAGGGTGTTACAAAGAATGGTACAGAGCAAGCCTCCCAAAGGTTCAAGCCCAATACCTATTTGTCCCAACCCCTTCATTTTGGTTCATCATCCTCCTGTATGATGTTAAATTGCATCTCCCTTCCGAACTACATGGAGTTTGATCCCTGGCCTTTTGGAGCAAGGTACATAGGAAGTCTCTGTGAGGTTCACATCCAACACCCATTGTCTCTGACCACTTCATGACAGTTCACGCTCATCCCTCATGACATTAAACCATGTTCCCTTTTTTCCTACATTATTCTAAACTGTACCAATTCGAACTACGTGGGATTTGACCCATGTCTTCTAGATAGGGTACGTAGCAATCATTCATGAGGTTCAACCCCAACCTCCAGTAAGCCATTGTGAACCCCACCCCATGGTAATCCATTGTAAAACCCAAATATTTTTAACATGTTGTAAACCCCAAACAACAGTGCATCATTATATCCCTCAAATAGCAGTAAGATGTTGTAATACCCAACCAATGATAAGTCTTTGTAAACCCCAACTGGAGGTAATTCATTGTAGTTCTCAACCATCAGTAAGCCTTTGTAACCTCCTACCAAAGGTAAGGTATTATAATCCCTAAATGATGGTATGTCGTTGTCATTCCCTTCAATGGGACACACATCTCTCATCCACCCCTAGGTGTCAGACACCCTCCTGTGCAGCTAACCACACATTATCCCTAGTATTCCCTCGGGTCGCTACCCTTTGTGCACACCCCAATGCCATACCCCATCTTAAACTACATTGATTACCATCCCGTGTATATGTTGGAAGCCTATCTAAGGTTAAATCCAATAACCTATGTCTCATCATGGTCTCTCCCTTGAGCCTCTTTGTTTCGGGCAGGTCGTGCCTTAACCTGGTGGTTCCACATCCTCCGGGTCCCATCTATGCATCAATTCTCATGGTTCGCCTCCTAAGGCAACCCATCATATCACCCCCTACATAAAAAATGATTCCCTTGTATGAGGATATGTAGGAGGCCACTCAATGGTTCAATCCTGACACTTCCATCACCTTCATGACTATTCCATATCATTCTCTATCTAATTCCATGAACCATTCATCATCCATCCTGTTCTAACCTTGGCCGCCACATCCCTGTGAGATTATTTCACCCACATCCTCACTACTCCTAGTAGTTATTGGGAATCTGACCATGAATAAGTTCCACAGAATCTAAAACCATCAAACCAAGAGTGCTCCTCTTGCCATCAGGCCATTGTCCTTTGTGTACACCCTGATTCCATGATTATCCCTTAGAACTACATGGTTTTTGATCCTGGCCTCCTAGACGATGTACATTAGAAACATCCCGGAGGATCAATCCCAGCCAATGGTAAAACTTGGTGTCCCCTTTACAGAGACCCAAGAATCCTCGAATCCATATTCAATTGGACGTCATAATCTTTCGATCTGGTAGGACTCTAATGTGCTCCCTCATGTCATTGAACCCACCTGATCTACTCCCTTCAGTGTTCTGATCAGTCTGATCTTTCATCGCAAGACATTAAACTTGTGGCCTACCCTTTGTTATACATGGGACGCTGATGAAAACCCTAGAAACATGCCTATGGAATATAATTAACTGCACTCAGTGTGGGATTCCTCAAGCTTCTATGCCCTCAAGAAGCTCTATGAAAATGGGATGAAACACAGACGCATCAGTGTTTCGACATGCAGAAATTCTAGTGATGTACAACATGACTACTACCATGATAACAGGTTTCTTCCCTAACATAAACCCTTGGAATGTCTGGACAAAATCATTTTAATTAACCTGCTTCCACAATGATATGAAATTTGTAAGAGTTTCACAAGAAACATCCTAATCTCAAAGAGAGACCTAGACTAGGTAAAATGTTCTGAGGTGGAACCCACAGATGGAGGAACTGGCATCCCATCATCCCATTTCAATAAAGTATCAAAAACCCCTTAACATGTGACAGATGTCACTAGCCTGTGGAAATCAAGAATGTGGGGAAAAAATCAATGTGTCCTCGACGGATGGATAGAAACCCCATATAAAAAGTCGGAAACATACATGCTTTGAACTAATATTTCAATTTTAAACAGATGAAATACATTTAGAGTCATATAATGAAAAATGTGTATCTGATTGATGATAATATGATTCATACATGTCAAAATTGACATATCAATCATTGATCTAATGTTTCAAAATAATGTTAATTTTATTTTTTAGTATTGATTATGTCACTTTCATCTTTTACTGAATTGTAAATTTTTAACAAAAAACAAACTTGGAGTTATACCGTCACACTGTGAATCAGATTAAGATGAGGTTAATTCCTACATTTCAAAATTGATATATGGATCATTTTTCCAATTTATAAAAACAATTGGAATGGATCTTATTGGTTTTGAGTATGTCAATTGTGGTCTTCAATAAAATATGATTTTTAACTGAAAACACACACTTAGAGTCCTACAGGTCACAATGTGAATCATAATGACGTTAAGATAATTCCAACATGTTAAGAATATTTTTTTATCAATTTCCAAAATTATAAAAACAATAAAAATGGGTTTCCCTGGTTTTGGGTTTATATGTTGTGTTTTATACAGAAATGTTATTTTATACTAAAAATACTCACTTTCAGACATACTAGTAACATCGTATGTCAGTTTCACATGAGATTAATTCCTACATTTATCAAATGACTTACTAATGATTTTGCAAAATTATTATGATAATATATGTGAATTTTATTGGTATTCAGTGAATGACACATGTTTTGAACTAAATTGAAAATTTTTAGTAGGGAACCATAACATTGAGTCATACCAACCACACTATGTATCATATTGAGACATGGATGATTCCAAAATGTCACTAATGACTTATGGATCTTTTTTCAAAAATATAAAAAAAATTAAATTTTTTATTTGTTTGGATTATGTGACATGTGTTTTGAACTAAAATGTCAATTTAAAACTGAAAAAAGTACATTGGATAATACCTTACACACCATTTATATGATTGAGTTTTGGTTGATTCCTACATGCTAAAAATTATATATTGATCATTCTCATAATGTGTCAGTAAAAATTGACAACAAAATTTACTAAAAAAGTAGATGAAATGGTGAGAAAATGATCTAAATAAGTATATGGCTGTCACCACTTCATAATGTTTCTATTCATTATGATACTAGGTATGCTACCCATTAATTTTTATAAAAACCAATTTCCTCTTCTGAATATGTGTAATACCAACCGTCCTAGTAGTATTTTAAAAATAATAATAAAGGGTTAATAAATATATTATTTGAAATTGTTATTTCCATTGATAATACCTATTTGGGAATTCTAGACTGTTGATGGCATAAAATATCATTCCAAAATTATCAATCATATTGAAAAAATATTATCATTTGGTATATTTTGATAACTAAAAAATAATATATTAAAATATGTAAACGTTTTTATATAAGTTATTTATATTGATATATTATTATATATACCCAAACACATATGCATTTGTAAAAGTTTATGAGCTCTTTATATTCGTAGACTATTCACATAAAATGATTTTGATTATATTTAAACACTTAAATATCATTAATAAATATCATTAGGACATAATAAAAAATGTATCACATTATGTTTATTTTCAAAATGTATCACTTCTTAGTTTATAAAATAATAAGCATCATCAAGTGTGGTATGTTTTTTTCGTATACATTCCTCGATTCTTGAAATTAAATCAATTGGGTATCCAAATTTACTGTAATGAGTAACCAATGCTACCTAATACAAAAAACTAATTAATTATATGAATATAAATATAAATCATATGATTAATGTTTCAGGTTTTACTCCTACATATTTGGAAATTGGAAGAGTATTTCATATATAAATTTTACTTCAATCATTGTGGGAAGTTTTTTAACTATTAATTAAATTTTCATGGGTTCCAAATTTAATTTTTGTGTCGAAGTGATGTTAGGAAAAGTGAGTCCATATTTAAGTTTCTATGTTTATCCATCAAATAGTATTCATATATATTCCTTAATTAAATATGAATAATATTAAATAATAACTGACATCGTATATCAACTATTGGACAAATAATGATGACAACACAACTAATGTATGCATTTACAAATGAGTCACCTGGCCATTCAATAGACAAGGTTTCATTTATATTCTCACAACCAATATATACATTAATGGCTCCTACATATGTCTATTCTTTAGAATCAACTACGTTCAAAGATCCATTTCCTATCATTGTATCTAAATTAAACATAAATGAAATATATTTTGGATGTTGATCACGTGGGGTAAAGGTACTTTATGATTATTATTTTGATTTGATATTCCATTTTAACAACTTCAATTTTTTCCATCACTAATAAAATTCATCAATTAAAACTGTTATTCAACAATTATTAAAGTTTTTTTAAATTATTAATTGTACATGAATACCTACTTATTGGAATGATATTTAGAATACCAAATTAACATGAAATTAATGTTCCAATGACATTCTTGACAATGTGAATATACACATAATCATTATGAAAAAGTATCATCATGCTCTGTTATTGATCTATTTTATTCACCACTCTCACATGAACTATTGGATTTTGTTTTTTTTTGTAGAATATCTCTGTGGATATTATTCATGTTACACCTCCGAAAAATGAAATGGGTAGGTGTTGATAGTTATAAATCACAATCATTTTCACCATATATAATATTATTACCATAAAGATCCCAATTTCTTTCAAATTCATATTTAAGAGAAAATATTATGAAAAAAATTATTACATATTCTAGTACATATCAATGAGGGGAATCAATTTCCACAATTCTTTTGAAGAGTTTTTTTGGGGGATAATCATGTAGTTCAGTACATATATTTTTTCTTCCCTTTCATTCAATCACAAAAAAATTTCAAATAACCATGAATTCTAATTAAATTATGATTCCATAGAAGGTAATTATGAGTATGACTCTTCCATTTTCTTCTCTTTATCATCCTATTCATTTCTTTTCTCAAAATAAGTTTTTTGTGGTTCCCAAAAAACACACATCTAATGTGGTCATACTGTTATGGGTACTTTAAGGCTATGGACAATAGTTTTACATTGATTACAACTAATGATCAATGTTGTTTCTATGTTAGATTTATAATATAGTAAATTGAGTTATCATTAAAATGTAATATACATTTATAGAAAAAAATATTATGTGATACATACACTATATTCCCATTTTTTGTATGTTTTCATATATTAGTATCTCTTGTTTATTTACATGTGATTTCCATATTTCTATCTTTTATAAGGAAATTAGGGTCTGGAGGAGATGAATGTTTTTAATTATTGAGTCCTAAAAAACATATTATCTTATGAAATATATTGAGTTTATTATATTATTATGGTTAAATAATATTTGAAGGAGGTGTAGGATGAAAAATAACAAGTCGTATCACTGAGGATGTTACCTCATCATTGAAAAACATACTTTTTGTAGAACCCGAATTTTTTCAACGATGCATATCATATAAAAAAGGACAATTGGAATAAGGGAGAAAAGTAGGGATGTGATTTGAGTAGTTATTATTTGATCCAATGAAGTTTTATGTATTTATGTGATTCAAGAGTTTGTCTTTTTATAAGTAGGGGAATGGATACATGTGTTATTTTTGAAAATAATAAAATGCACCCACAATTTTTTCATTATTAAAGGATCCAAAAGGGACACTTTTTTAATCATCAAAGAGATAATTTTTAAATATGAGAAGAAAATAAAAATTGGAAATGTTCAGGTTATTTTTAAATGTGATCATTTGATCTTAACTACTGGTAAACCCATTTTTACCTTAACATTTGTAAATAAAGTTTTTTATTTTCAGTATTCGTTATGGTAAAAAATTGTGTTTTCCAAATTAGAAAAGTTAAATTATTCTGATTCTAGATATTGATATCATTTTTATCAATTTTAAATCATTTTTGTTCTACAATTTTATTTATTATTAAAACCATAAACGTATAAAAAGATGATTTTTCAAAAAATGCATTTCTGAAGGAAAAGATGATCATATTATAACTACATGAAAAGTAATAATAAATATAGGAATAAAAATTCATATTTAAAGATATATAAAATATATAATTATTTCAAATAATCCATCTAATTAGGTTTATTTAATTAATTGAAAATTTGAAACATTATACACTTTTAAAAAGTTTTCAGAAAAAATATGTTTTAAGAATACCCATAAATTACACTAATATATAGTATATTGATGACTTAAATGTAAGATATTAGATTTAAAATAACTAAATTATAATTATGTTAATTTCAAATAAAATTAATATAATATTGATACATTTAAATTACTTATTTATTGAAAAATATTAATAAAAATTTTATACAAATAGTTATTTTCCCTATTCAATGAAAAATTAATATTATCTAAAAAATCGCATATTTTTACCTAAAGTTAATATAAGAATTTTTTTTCAAAAATTAAATTCTATTTTAAAAACAATCATTTCTGAATTGATGAAAATTATTTTAAAATTATGTTCTCAATGCATGACAAAACATGTTTTTTATAATGTTTATGTATAAAAACCAATATTTTAATTGAGCAATGTGTTTCGTTTAACATTGTTGTGCACAAATAGTGATTTTTCGAGGTGGTTGAATTTATTTGAAATATAAATATGTCATAAATTAATATGGTGTTATGTTTTATTCTATGTATTATGTACCATGTCATACAAATCATTGAATATGTTGTTTCTCTTTTTTATTTTAGTTGAAATATGGCGTAGAGGCAAGAGGGACAACAAAAGACTGTGGGGGTAGTATAAAAAAAATGAGATAGGTGTGGAATAATATAAATACCAAAAAAGATCTTTTCTGTAATAATGTGCCAAATGTCGGTGTTGTGAAATATGTTTAGGAGAAAAAGGCTACTATCTATTGATGATTGGAAAAATAGAGAATGATATTGGATAAAAAATATGTAAAGTTTTATAAATGTTATCACACCACATTGGTATAGGGAAAAGTTGATTCCTTTATTGAAATTTGGAGATTTACATTTGTTTAAAGAAAAACATTAGAATGGATGAAAAATGAGAGGGAAAGAAAAACACTAATGTATCATTTTATTCCTTCTTCATTCTAGTTAAACTAATAAATCTCTATATTTTCCATGAAATCCACATCAACAAACACCTTCAAACACTCTCATATTATTAAAGGGAGATTCTTAGCAATAACGAAAAATGCACATGTCGAAGAAGACAATTAGATCATTCGAGGTTTTCACAGGAACAAAAAATCTATGTAAACAAACTAGATTTTATAGATTTTACTTGGAATTAAAATTACAAATGAATCCACAAATATATATATATATATATGTATACATCCCCCAAAAAATAATGATTAAAAACATAGATAAATACAAATCTAGTTATCTAGTGTAGTTCATGGTTAACAAGCATCTATGGGAAACTGGTAAATCAACACTTCTCTGAAGTCACCAATAATATATTCTACCAGAATATGGTACCTTACAGTGAACAAAATATTTATTCTTTAAACTATTTCCACATAGTTGGGATAGACTTTTGCTACATACAATATATAGGACACACCCAATCCTTCTGTGGTCACTCTTGGAGAAGGGGTAATGACTGCACCACCGATGTTGATCCCACTCTTCCAGTGACAAAAATATTAATACAAATAGATCTGTATTTCTTTGGACAAACCATATATGATACAAAATCATACAACTAGTATCATTATCCAATCCCCCTTCTCATAGTCCCAAAACTTTGTTTATGTTCATGGGTGATCCCACTAGGAAGCGATATCTATAGGATCACCAGAGTTCCCCATCCCTTTCCTCCCTCTTTGACTAACTCATCCAACTAAAAAATATTATAAACATGGATTTAATATAATTTCACATCAATATGAGGTTGTTTTCTAGATATTTTACCATTTAATTTATTTTATAGTGTTAAAAACAATTAACATTTGATATTGATCATCTCAAGGGAACAAAACCTCGAATTAATATTATTTAAAAACAAAAACATGAAAATAATTTTATGGTTATTGTCATTAGATTTGAGAATATTAAATGGTCATTCATTTTTTTCACCCATGTAGATGAAAGTTTTATAAAGATTCCAAACATAAAAGCTATGTATTTGGTCATTCTGGGCACACCACAAGAATGAATGACCGGATGATAAGTCATACATGTCCCAAATGGTAAAATAGTAGTTCTAATGACGTCCCTTTTTTATTATTACATTGTAATTAATGTTTTATTACATAAAAGGTCACATAATACAAGTCAAAATATCCATAAATCTATTGTATTTAGAAATTTGGAACATTACATAAAAATGTAAAACATGGAATATAATATATTTATTAAAAACATTTTCTCATGATCATATTTTTCATTCATACTTAAAACTAAATTGGATAACCTTAGGACATATATAAAAATTTGGTGATATATAAATCCCATAAAGGAATAAACATGGAATAAGAAATATAATGTAAAACATGTTAGAAAATATGCATATAAATGATGCAAAAAGTGTTGATAATAAAAAACATGAAAAATTAAGAATAATATAACATGATAATAGAAATTCAACATGGGATATGTGGTAATAATTTAAATGATGACATTATAATCATTGGGTAATGTTAACGTCCAATAAACAATGAAGGTAAATGTCCCATGCTAGTTTATGTTCACTCATTAATCCAATGAATGATGAGTAAAGAGTGTAAAAAAATAGCCATTCATTAAAGATCTATATAATTATGGATGAGCTATAAAATTCTTCTTATTTATCTCTTTATGTGTTATAAAAGGATCATCAAAATTGATTTATTCATCATAATATTTGCTTCCATGATCATGATGTTTTGAATAAATACATTTTCCCCAATAAAATATTCGTAAGTGTATAGAGGTGAAAATCCCTGATCAGATATGATTATTCTATTCACTAACCTACTATTTATTAATTGAAATTCCTGTTGAAATATCAGCATTATAGCTTTATCACATAACGAGTCAAAAAATGTGATGATGGGTGAAAAATTTGTCTCTCATATTTCTAAAATTAGTTAGATAGTAATCGGGTAATTTAAAAATATATCCTAACATTAGTATTTGGAAATATATAGAATAATATATAGAATAAATGTTTATAAAAACACAAAGAAAATATCCATATCTAAATTTTAGCATGATAACAGCAGTATGCGATTGTTCATGAGAGGGATTGATGAAAGGAAAAGGGGTATCTCATAATTTAATCTTCTAATTGATAGTAAGAGGGATCTATAAGAACAAATAAAAACATTAGGAAATGAAGGTATATGATATATGATAATGATGATATTTTAATAAAGAGGATAATAATAGGAACTTGTACTAAATTTTAGTATGAGAACAGGTGTACATAATCTTTCATGGGACGGATTAATGAGAGTGAAATGTGTATCTCATTATTTAAAATTAAATTGGACAATATTGGGGATATGGGAGAATAAATAACATTATTAAATTATAAAAAAAATATAATAAAAATAATATAATTGAATAAATAGGAAAAGAAGATGATCCTTACTAAATTTCGTCATGGTAACACACTTACATAATGGTTCATGGGAGGTATTAATAAGTATAAAAGGGTTATATAATTTTTTTAAATAAAATTGATAGCATGGGGGATATTTAAGATCATATCCTGACATAAGTAATTTAATCTACGGGGTATAACATAAATGAGTATCTTGCATGAAAATGAGGAGACATAAATCCATTCCCTTAAGAGTGTGATTCCAAATTCTTGGGAGGAGTTTCTTGAGATAATGGGTGAAACATGGTATGAACCTATAGGGTGAAATGGTGATTTTATATGGGATCTATGGATATTGCGTGAATGTAATTTGGATCTCGGGTGGGTTTATGTAGGAAAATATAGGGTAGTTCTATATTATTTCCCAGACATAGGTTTGTGGACTTTATATATATATATATATATATATATATATATATATATATATATAATCAAAACCACAAACTATCCCATAGTTTTTTACCAATATTTCTACCAATGTGGAGTGTTTTTTAGTATTTTATTATGAAAATATCTGATGTTTTTAAAATATTTTCCATGGTGATGTGGTGGCAAGTCATACTAATAAGGAAATGATTTTGAAATCGTAAAATATATTACGTGTTTTTAGGATCCAAATATGATTTATAAAATTAATCAAATAAACATAAAAAAAAATTATTTAAAGTTAAATCATATTTTTTTCATGTATAACCATTATTTTATTTATGATATCACATTTGGATTATTATAATGTCATAATACACTTCTTATTAATGTCATTATATGATATTTTATTTTTTCTTCAAAATTCGATAGTCTCTGAAAATTTTCAAAAATTCACCATGGGATAATTTCAACATTATGAATAAAAGAATAATATTAATTTCATCTAAATAATTTTACAAATATGTTAATTTTATACATTTAATTAAATAATCAACATTTTTTAAGAAATGTTATGTTTATAAAATATTATAGTTATTTGTAACCTTTTGAATATTAAAGTTGACATAAAAACAATAATATTATCTTATACATTTTCTATATACAATTTAATAATAATATAATATTAAAATATAATTTATTCCAATATCTATTAATTCATAAAATTTAATTTCTTAATAGAAATTTCTGGTTACACCAAAATTAAACATGTTTTAACCGTATCAAAATATAATTTCTATAAAAATGATATGTTACTCATTTATATAGTAAAAAAATTGAGAATAAATATATTTATAAATTAAATATAATGTAAATATAAATATTCATACTATTAGAGTTACATTTTATATAGCGTTTTTCAATTTATTCTTATCCTTAATTAACTTATTTTCATATTTATTGTGGTAATAAATATGTACTACATTTACAAGTCATATTGTGGAAATTTTTATGTTACAAATTTTACCATATATTTATTATAAATATTAAAAATATATAAAATCAATTTTATAAAAATTTATTCAAATAGTTAGAGAAATTTAATTTAATATAAAACCCACCAGCATGATGGAATGTTGTTTTTCAAAAAAAATCATTTTTCAATGAAATGATGATTTCACCCTAATAATATAGCTAGTAATCTTTATTAGATGAATTTAAATTAATTAATATATATATATATCTAATTTAAAACATTAATTTAAATAATACCTCATTTATTGGTATTTTAGTTAATTATAACTGAGAAACCTTAATAACTTTTCAGATAAATTCATTTTTACTACATAAAATAAACATATACTAACATTTCATATAATGATGATTAAAATTTTAAAAAATTAAATAAATATAAAAAAATAACATACAATACCTTTAAAAAAACATAAAAAAAATTTCTTTTAAATTAATTAATATATCAAATTAAATGTCTATATTGAATAAAATAGTATTCTATATACTCACTAATAAATCTATATATTTTGAAAAAAATCCAAAATTTCACCACTAGTTAATTTTGATATGATGATACTGAAAATGAATTTCATTTTATCATATATATTTTCTAGAAACTAATAATAATATATTTTTTCGTAAAAAATAAATTATAAATAATTTCTGAAGAAAACATTTTTTCAAGACAAAAAAGACATTACCAAAAAAGTATATATATTTACTAAGACATTATCTATATATTTGAACTTTTATTTATTTCCTAATTTTATAAATAAAAATTATATTAAATTTTTCACAAATAATTTAATGGCATTTTGTCAAATTTCAAAGAATTCAGAGTTCATTCGGTTGGTTTTGACCACATAAATCACGCATTAAACGGACATTAGACATTCAAAATCTTTTTATTCTGTCATTCCATGCACACTGCACATCTGATTATCATTTCGTCAACTCGTACACATCAAAAAGAAAACATATTCAGTTTTCATTTGATTTCACATCATAAAAATCACATTTCACTCAACTAATCATAACAACGTATTTACATATCCACATTCTACCATGTGGCCAAATGTATATTTTTTCATACAAGTGGACTAACACCATCATCGCTAATTTCCAACCGATGAAAATATTAGAAACATAACCAACAACCATAGGATTAGTGAAAACATTAGAAATAAAATATTATGGTATCAAAGTATGAATGTCGTCTTTATTGGTATCTTGACAACCTTAAGGAATAGAGAGTCAGGATAAACATACACCCCTATGTATATTGATCATCATATGAATTTTATTGTGATATACTTACACTAGTCAGTCCAAATAATATGACACAACATATTATCCCATGAGTATACTCATTGTATCGTATAAAACTCTTTATATAACATAAAATATTCAACTCATGACAATTTTAACATATATTCAAAACCCCTAAAACTACATGATGATTATCAATTTTGGACAAATCCAATTCATAATTTAAGTGGATACTTTTGTTCCATTATTAATATTATATAAATTAGGGACTTCTAAAGCAATCATTAATTTATTGTTAATTTATTATAAAATTGTGATACATTCTACAACCATTAATTCCAATCTCAAAACAATATAATACCAATAGATTTTACATGAGCCTGGTGATTTTTTATTTATAATGGTTTGGTTAAAGGATCATATAAATTATCATCTAATTCCACTCATTATATCATTACATCTCCAGTCTCAATGATCTCTTGAATGATATTGTATTTGTAAAGTATTTTTTAGGATCACTTGTGAGAATGAATTTACTTTTCCCATGTAATAACTCCATTATTTTAAATGTATTTCTCAATTATACATTTAATACTACAAACCACCCAATCTTCATTAATGAACTTATTGATCACATCCGCCTCCTTCACAACATCTGGTTTAGTAATGTACTCCACTCTTATTTTCATGTTTTCTATAGTTCCTTTTTTGGAACTCTTACAAATGAACATAAATAGTATTAATGGAAATACTGATAACATATTGTGATATCATATGATATTTTATTACTAGAAACTAGTTACAGTTTAACCCATGAATATGCACTAATTATCTCCTCCAAAGACCTATAACATATCCATGCTTGATAATAATTTCTTTAGGAAAATCTTGATTTTTGAATAGTTACAATCAACTAGATTGAATTGGTAATTAATATATTTTATCATAATGTAATATCATCCTTGGGGGTAATTATTTGGGTTTTCAAAACTCAAGAAAACACTTTTAAAAGTGTTGATAAAATCCACAATATTTCTTAAAAACAATAGTTGATCTAAGATTCGTTAAAATAAGGATCACTTTATTGGCCATAGAAAAGCACCAAAAAAGGGACACCTTTATCAGTTCTAAAATAAATACCTATAATGGTCTTGCTGATATACTATGATATTAAAATTATAGAACACTAAAAAACCAAATATAGGGACCAAATACAGTTAACTACAAAAAATATAAAAAAATAAAATTACTATTTTGATTGAAATAAAAATCACATCAAATATAAGAAAATATATTATAGATATTTCGTTCAATTTTTTTATAATTACATCACAATGTACAATTTATGTCAACCATTTGAAAAAATAAATTTTTTTTATCATTAGCACCTAAACCCCACATAAATGCCAAATAATGGTATCAATTTCCCAACATACCACCCAAAATAAGATTAGTAACAAAGAGTTACAAGAAAACAATTATTACCTTAGTAACACTATAATAGAATAAATTAAAAACAAATATTAAATAATAAATTAATAAATATCAATCATAAACTGATAATGGGAATTTTGTGTCTTAATGGTCACACCATACCTCAGGTTGTGGGGTGTCCTATTCCTACTCATAAAAAATAAAAGATTTAACATTTTACTGTTTTACCAAAACAATAAACATTGGTTTCCTCTATTTTGAGTATTTCACTTTTCAATTGTACTAAAACTGAAGACACGAACTATTAGTCTTACCGGTCACATCGTGAGTGATTTTAAGTGATACTAATTCCGACAATTTTGAAAAGAATTATGATTAGTTTTGCTAAATTATCAAGAAAATATTAGTGTGCTTCATTTTTTTTGTGAGTGATACAAATTTTGAACTAAAATTTCATTCTTCAAATGATAATGGACACTTTGAGTCACACTGATTACACAGTACCCCATATTGAGGTGCAGATGATTATTACACATCAAAAATTTATTAGTGATCATTATCATAACATATAAAATCAATAACTATTTTCATATTTTTTTTATTATACCAAGTCTCTGTTAAACTAAAATGATAATTAAAAAAACACACTTGGAATCATATCGGTCACACCATGTAATGGATTGAAGTGAGGCTAATTCTTAGGTGCACAAATGACTTATAGATCATTTTCCGAATATGTGAAAGCAATCCAAACGTGTTTGAATGATTTTGAGTATGTAACATATATTTTTTACTAAATTGTCATTCTAAACTAAAAGCATGCACCTTGAGTCATATAAGTCACATCGTGTGATAGTTTGAAGTGATGAAAATTCATACATGACATAAATTAATTATAAATAGTTTCCATAAATTATCATTAAAATTTGAATGCATTATTTATTTTACAATGAGTGACACATGCTTTAAAAAAATCAATTTTAGACTGAAACAAACACATTGAATCCTACCAATCACACCATATATAAAATTGTGTTACAACTTATTCCTACACATCCGAAATTACTTAGGGAACTTTTTCCGAAATTATCATATCAAATTGAATTTATTTCCATTGTTTCTATTATGTGAGTCGATTTTTGACTATAATGTATCTTTTAAAATGAAAACATGCACATTGAGTCATATGGGACACAATGTGTGCCATATTGTGGTGAAGATGTTTCATACACATAAAATTGATTCATAGATCATTATCCTAGTGTATCAAAATAATAGGAATTAATTTTCTCCATTTTATTTATATCACATTAATTTTGTTCTAATATGTCATGTTTAACTGAAGACAAAGACTTTGGATCACACAGGTCACATTGTGTGTCAGTTTGAAGGAAAAATATTTCTTACACATCAAAAATTACATCTAAATATTTCTACTATAATATCCAAATATTTTTTAATATTTTATAGGTTTTCAATGAGTGACACACAATTGGAAATAAAATTTAAATTTTAGACTAGTAAAAGTCATTTTTATTCTTATATGATTATAAGTGTATCAAATTTAGGTGTCGATGATTCCTAAATTTCATAAATGTCTTATGGATCATTTTTTTAATGTATCATATTTAATATGAATATGTTTTATTTGTTTTAAGATAGTAACATTACATTTTATTGAATTTATAATTTTAAATAAAAATACACACTTTGAGTCACACTACTAACATCATGTATCAGATTGAGGTGAACATAATTCTTATACGTCAAAAAAGACATAATGATCATATTTATATGGTATAAAATTAATAATAAATGATTTTCTTAGTTTTGAGTATGACACTAGTTTTTTTACGAAAGTGTCATTTTAAACTGAAATCATGCACTATGATTCATTCCAATCACACAATGGATCAGATTGAGGAGAAACTGATTCTTACTCATCAAAACTGAAATATGGGTTGTTTTCCAAAATAATTAAATTATTAGAACATTTTTTTATTGGTTCTGAGTATGTAAGTTATGTATTTTATTAAAATGTCAGTTTTGATTGAAAAAACTCACTTTGATTTGTTCCCATAACACCATGTATCAGTTTGATGTGAGACTACATCTATCATATCTGAAATGTATTATGAATAATTTTAAAAAATTATTTATATTGTTATAATTTTTTTCATGGTTTTTAAATATTGAATCATGTTTTGATCAAAATTATCAATTTTAATCTGATAACAAACACTTTGGGTCATACGAAGCATATTGTAACAGCCCAAGATTTTATAAAAAATATTCTTTTTAATTTTATTAATGTCTTGTGTTGTATGCTACACCAAAAGGAGCTTGCACAACACACATCCTTGACTTGCCTTACATTACACGCAATCGCGACCTTCCTCGATAGCGTGTGTTGTACGCAACACCAAGTTTCGCTAAACAACGATATGCTATTAAGATATTATTAAAACTAGCTGTTGTGAATAGTAATAACCACTTTTTGAAATTTTGTAAATTTTATTTTTCAAAATGGACTTAATTTATGGATTCGGAGTATCGAATTTAGCCTAAGGTGAAATTTTTGTACTTTTCGGATAACTTTCATATTCTGATGAATAGTGAAAATTACTAAATTATAATTAAAAACAACTTTTTTAATCGAAATAATTAATAGTGATAAATTATTAATTTGAGTAGTTTTAAAGTATATTTAGAATATATTTTTACAATTTAATACAATGTTGGTCATTGGACGTAATTTCACATTTAAACCAGACATAAACAAGTGTCAATCTTTTGATAGATATTGTTTCGTAAAAACACGCTATTTGTTTTAACAGCGGGATTTAATTATAAAATTAATTAATGCAACTTTTATGTTATGAATTTGGTAAAATAGACTTCATTTTTGAATTCGGAATATGAAATATAGCTTGGGATGAAATTTTGGCATTGTTCTGAAAAACATCAATTTTTGATGAATAGTGAAACTACTAAGTGGTAGTTAAAAAAACTGAATTTTTCATAAAACTTAATTTTGCCGCTTCTGTGAATGGAATTTCGAAAATCCGAGAGACACGGTTAATATCAAGGACTAAAATGTGGTTCAATGAGATAAAAATAATTTTTTGGTGAATAGTAACTTTTTACTTTTTTTTACCGCGGTTAATAGTAAATAGGGTAACTAAGGGTAAATATGATATTACTATTACCCTAACACATGTCCTAATTCTATTGGAAAAGTGTAATTCGACCAAAAACAAACTTAGGAATAAAATATGACCATTTAGGCCCATTTGGATTAGATTAGGACATTTATTATTAATTTATTTAAAGAAGGGTTAAAATAGTTAAAATCAAAGTTTAATAAGTAAATCATTTTTAATATGGGGTTATACATAAGATAAATTCGACTATAAATATTCATTAGAAAGATAAAAAGATTTCCTACATAATGGTATTTTATTTGTAATTTTTAGACATCAAATAATTTAATTAATTTATGACACAAAGATGATGCAGTAATTATCTTATTTATGAAATATTGACATAATTGATGTTATAAACACCAAAATAAATGTAATTTGAGAATTTTTATGAATTCCACTAATTTTATAGGTTACTATGATATATTAATGTTGATTTAATCAACTTGGTTCGAACATTTAATTCTGCTATGACTTTCACAAAAATCATATATCAAATAGTGTCAAAATTGACACAAAATAGTTTTTAAATCAAATATTATATTATTAATTGTTATTTTATTCCTAAAAATCTAAGGTTCGGCCAAATGACTTAGATAAGGATATATATATTAATAATAAACAATTTGGGGTTCGTTTGGCATGTTATAGTAAGTGTATTAACCATATAGTGAAAGAAAACAAAAAGACACGGTAAAAGTTAAATTATTTAACTTAGAGTTAAATCTAATTGATAAGGTTTAAAATAAGATCCAAACATGTCTAAATTTGATTGGTTGATGAGATTACAACCCTATCTCATCTAAGCTTCGAATATGAGTCATTTTTGGAGGTTTTGAAGTGGGGTTAGATTTATTATAAATTAATAATTTTAAGAATTCCTAAGGTGCCCCTCTCCTCCCTTATAAAAGGACACCTCCTCCCCCTCCTCCTCACACCAATTTGAGCACTCAAGCTCGGCCAACCCCTGCCAAAATCTCTTCTCCACTTCCCTAGCAACATCCTAGAGGTTCTGGTCTTCCTCAAAGACCAATTCTAGTGCCCTAAGAGGAGGTCTCAAAGAGGCACTTCAAAGAAGAGGAGGTTCGGACACATACGAAGCAAATCGGACCTAAGGTAAGGGAAATATCACAATCTCATTTTTATCCGAGATTGTTTATTCGTAAGTATTTACTGGGGTGTATTTTATCATCCACATCCATGTTCCCTCAATATGTAATATTGTTTCCATCCACTTGAAATAGTTTAAATCCAATTTTACCCTTAGGTGAGTTTTTAGTAAAGAATATGAAAGGAATCTTTTGTCGTTTTTCCGTACGAGGTACTTTTTGACTTTTCCGACAAAAGTACGAAGAAATGTTTTTTTTAACTTATACGGCACGAATGGATTTATACTGTTTTATAAAGCCTTATTTTCATGAAGCTTCCTCTAAAAAATTTCATGACTATTTTCAATAAAATCTCTTTCTTTTAAAATTGCACGATGTTTTGTGAAAAGAAATTGATTTTGAAGAAGAAAGGATATTTTCCTCAAGAATTCAATTCAAGTGTTTTATCAAAATTATTTTACAAATAAGATAATAAAGGCTTCTGTTTCTATCCATATTTTTACATTGATTTGACTATGTTGTGATGGAATTATGTTTATGAATTCCTTTATCTTATATGAATGATTTTATGATGTCATGTTGTTTAAGAATCCCATTTTTATTACATGGGTTATGCAATGATGTATGATTTATGATTTTGTGGCACACATAATAAAGGATTCATTAAGAGATGGGTGGGACCTATATCTCCCTCCAATGCATTGGGTAAAGATTTTATATCTCATGAGATAGACATGGCTGTAATGGTAGGTTATACCGGTTCAGTGAAACAGGACTGAAACGAGGATTACTCGATTCAGAAAGGGACTTTGTCCACTAAGATAGTCTTGGAAATGAGTCTTGACTAACAAGAAATGATTCTCTATGATTATGTGTGTATGCCACAATGAGTAATGTTTTAAGTTATGATTTCATTTTCACTTCTATGATTTATCCCACGTTATGATATTATGATCTCTTTTGCAGGTTAAGATTTCCAAAAGCTATGTTCTTATGTATATGATGTGATTGATATTTCTTTTGTTTACCCTTACTGAGCATTTGAGCTCACCCTTTTATGTTTTCTTTTCCCCAGGATATAAAGAAAGGTTTTAGGTAAAAAAAAAAGGAAGATCTTTGTGGGATATTTTGAAGATCTTTCACCAGGATTAGAAGATTACGTTCCGAGTTTCCAAAGACACTAAACTATTACGATCCTTGTGTGTGTATTTTTGTTATGTACTAAGTATTCCGCAAATGTAATGTAATGTCCATGTACGATAAGCTTCGGGTCTTTAAAGTTGGTATCAGAGGAAAGGTTTAGTCAACCTTTGGAAACTAGGATGCGAAAACGTTAGTGAGATCCCTAGAGATATTTCTAAGGTATGTCTAGGGATTCCCCTAAGGATAAGTATACGTATAGGATATAGTTCTAGAACTATGGTAACGATATTAGATTAAACCAAAGATGATAGATATTTAAGTTACTCCCCCTTTATTACGATTTTTTCATCTAACACTATTCTGTTTGGGTTTTAGAAAATGGCTGGAAACAAGATGATTCACAATAATGGAGGATATGATGGACAATGGAATGATATTCTTCATGAGCAACCAAATGAAATGGGATTTGGATGTCCAAACATCATTTTTATGCCGAACCAGCAATCTCACAACATGATCAATAAAGTAAAATTTGGTATGTTTCCTGACTCGACTAATAAGAGAAAGATGGAGTTCTATGATGATCATAGAGGAAAGAAAGTTCAATTTCCCCTATGTACATCATGTGGGAAGAGGCATCAAGGAGAATGTTTCAAGGGAACTAGAAGATGCTTTGGGTGTGGAAAAGAAGGACACAAAGCAAGTAAGTGCAAAGGAAAAGGGTCAGTTAACACCATGGATAAGGATAATGGTATTGCTACGACATCAAAAATGGTTAAGTGTTTTAAATGTGGAATGTATGGGCATTATGCAAACAAATGCCCTAAGGGAAAGACTCATGAAGAGAATCAGTATGGTCATATGGGTAGTATTTATGTGGATGATGATGAAGAGACTACAAATGATATGTGAGATGAAAGAATTTTTGAAGCTCGGTCAATGGTTTGAGAATGTAGTGGAATGATTACATGTTTATCATGTGTAATTTTGGAATAAAGAGACATCTATGGATTGTTACACTGTTGTCTTTCCTTGTGTTTTGAAAGTGTATGATTAATGTTACTAGTATCCATGAAAGGTTATTCAGATATTTTTGGAATTTAGATGATATGCGCATAATAAAGGGATAAGGAGAAAATTAAATGTTTGATAGTATTCATGAGCTCATGATTGATATAAGGACTAAGTGATATCATGGTTTGAGTATAAATAATTTTGAGGATTTTGGTATGTGGAAAGTGTTAACTTTTAACTGCACTCATGTTTTCACTAAGGTATTCAAGAGAATACACGATTAAGGACTTTGAATGTTTGGAATGTGACCAACAAGACATATCTTATGATATGTGGGGATCAACGATAGTATTAAATCTCTGGTAATCGATGTCACTATATTATCAGAGTGGACTGCAGTATTATGTATAAGCCTAAAGATTAGATTGGATTATGTTGGACATAAGTTAGTATTGTTTAAGGATAGAAGATTTTCGATATTATTGATGGGATGTTATAGTAACGTAGTTTTAGAAAAAGGGACAACCTGCAGGACGGGCGACAACCCATCGCTTCGGAAAAGGCTGTAGGAATCGAACCCACAACCGAAGTGCGACTGGCCTTTATCGCCTACCACTGGCCTACAGGAAGTCCCTGTTTATTAGAAACTAGTTTTATTATATTAAGCAGTATGATATATGAAGAATAAGTCCATTTTAGGAACCATATATGATTAATCCCACTATAGATCGACTTATGTATATAATTTTTGCTAACCTTTTGTTTGAGACAGATGGAATGACCCGTCATTCTATCACATGATCTGCTAACACTTCACGAATAACAAATTCAAATTCATTTATTTAAGAGATGAAGTGGAAATTATTAAAGGCACGAACAACAGTGAGATTGTACCAAAATAAAGTAAGTATTTATTTTAATTCAAATTCTTTAACTTTAGGGAAATGATCTTGAAAACCAAAAATGTTGTCCTAGTTCTCTTATACCTGATGAATCGGATGGTACCTTAGATCGTCACAAATTTATGGATTTGTGATTGTTGGCTTTTCCATAGCCATGTTCTCTACCACTCTCCATCAGAACATGACTGTTAGATTTCTCTTCCATATCCATATTTTCACCTATGTGGAAACCCAATGATTAGTTTATTTGGGTAACCGTTACGTTTCATACTTTTGTTTTTAAAGATTGGTTTTGATATTCCTTTTTACGATGTGGGTTTTTATTAAAGAAACTTTCGAATAGTAAACCATTTATAACCCCGACGAATTTCGAGGGCGAAATTCATTTTAAGGGGGGTAGAATGTAACAGCCCAAGATTTTATAAAAAATATTCTTTTTAATTTTATTAATGTCTTGTGTTGTACGCTACACCAAAAGGAGCTTGCACAACACACATCCTTGACTTGCCTTGCATTACACGCAATCGCGACCTTCCTCGATAGCGTGTGTTGTACGCAACACCAAGTTTCGCTAAACAACGATATGCTATTAAGATATTATTAAAACTAGCTGTTGTGAATAGTAATAACCACTTTTTGAAATTTTGTAAATTTTATTTTTCAAAATGGACTTAATTTATGGATTCGGAGTATCGAATTTAGCCTAAGGTGAAATTTTTGTACTTTTCGGATAACTTTCATATTCTGATGAATAGTGAAAATTACTAAATTATAATTAAAAACAACTTTTTTAATCGAAATAATTAATAGTGATAAATTATTAATTTGAGTAGTTTTAAAGTATATTTAGAATATATTTTTACAATTTAATACAATGTTGGTCATTGGACGTAATTTCACATTTAAACCAGAGATAAACAAGTGTCAATCTTTTGATAGATATTGTTTCGTAAAAACACGCTATTTGTTTTAACAGCGGGATTTAATTATAAAATTAATTAATGCAACTTTTATGTTATGAATTTGGTAAAATAGACTTCATTTTTGAATTCGGAATATGAAATATAGCTTGGGATGAAATTTTGGCATTGTTCTGAAAAACATCAATTTTTGATGAATAGTGAAACTACTAAGTGGTAGTTAAAAAAACTGAATTTTTCATAAAACTTAATTTTGCCGCTTCTGTGAATGGAATTTCGAAAATCCGAGAGACACGGTTAATATCAAGGACTAAAATGTGGTTCAATGAGATAAAAATAATTTTTTGGTGAATAGTAACTTTTTACTTTTTTTTACCGCGGTTAATAGTAAATAGGGTAACTAAGGGTAAATATGATATTACTATTACCCTAACACATGTCCTAATTCTATTGGAAAAGTGTAATTCGACCAAAAACAAACTTAGGAATAAAATATGACCATTTAGGCCCATTTGGATTAGATTAGGACATTTATTATTAATTTATTTAAAGAAGGGTTAAAATAGTTAAAATCAAAGTTTAATAAGTAAATCATTTTTAATATGGGGTTATACATAAGATAAATTCGACTATAAATATTCATTAGAAAGATAAAAAGATTTCCTACATAATGGTATTTTATTTGTAATTTTTAGACATCAAATAATTTAATTAATTTATGACACAAAGATGATGCAGTAATTATCTTATTTATGAAATATTGACATAATTGATGTTATAAACACCAAAATAAATGTAATTTGAGAATTTTTATGAATTCCACTAATTTTATAGGTTACTATGATATATTAATGTTGATTTAATCAACTTGGTTCGAACATTTAATTCTGCTATGACTTTCACAAAAATCATATATCAAATAGTGTCAAAATTGACACAAAATAGTTTTTAAATCAAATATTATATTATTAATTGTTATTTTATTCCTAAAAATCTAAGGTTCGGCCAAATGACTTAGATAAGGATATATATATTAATAATAAACAATTTGGGGTTCGTTTGGCATGTTATAGTAAGTGTATTAACCATATAGTGAAAGAAAACAAAAAGACACGGTAAAAGTTAAATTATTTAACTTAGAGTTAAATCTAATTGATAAGGTTTAAAATAAGATCCAAACATGTCTAAATTTGATTGGTTGATGAGATTACAACCCTATCTCATCTAAGCTTCGAATATGAGTCATTTTTGGAGGTTTTGAAGTGGGGTTAGATTTATTATAAATTAATAATTTTAAGAATTCCTAAGGTGCCCCTCTCCTCCCTTATAAAAGGACACCTCCTCCCCCTCCTCCTCACACCAATTTGAGCACTCAAGCTCGGCCAACCCCTGCCAAAATCTCTTCTCCACTTCCCTAGCAACATCCTAGAGGTTCTGGTCTTCCTCAAAGACCAATTCTAGTGCCCTAAGAGGAGGTCTCAAAGAGGCACTTCAAAGAAGAGGAGGTTCGGACACATACGAAGCAAATCGGACCTAAGGTAAGGGAAATATCACAATCTCATTTTTATCCGAGATTGTTTATTCGTAAGTATTTACTGGGGTGTATTTTATCATCCACATCCATGTTCCCTCAATATGTAATATTGTTTCCATCCACTTGAAATAGTTTAAATCCAATTTTACCCTTAGGTGAGTTTTTAGTAAAGAATATGAAAGGAATCTTTTGTCGTTTTTCCGTACGAGGTACTTTTTGACTTTTCCGACAAAAGTACGAAGAAATGTTTTTTTTAACTTATACGGAACGAATGGATTTATACTGTTTTATAAAGCCTTATTTTCATGAAGCTTCCTCTAAAATATTTCATGACTATTTTCAATAAAATCTCTTTCTTTTAAAATTGCACGATGTTTTGTGAAAAGAAATTGATTTTGAAGAAGAAAGGATATTTTCCTCAAGAATTCAATTCAAGTGTTTTATCAAAATTATTTTACATATAAGATAATAAAGGCTTCTGTTTCTATCCATATTTTTACATTGATTTGACTATGTTGTGATGGAATTATGTTTATGAATTCCTTTATCTTATATGAATGATTTTATGATGTCATGTTGTTTAAGAATCCCATTTTTATTACATGGGTTATGCAATGATGTATGATTTATGATTTTGTGGCACACATAATAAAGGATTCATTAAGAGATGGGTGGGACCTATATCTCCCTCCAATGCATTGGGTAAAGATTTTATATCTCATGAGATAGACATGGCTGGAATGGTAGGTTATACCGGTTCAGTGAAACAGGACTGAAACGAGGATTACTCGATTCAGAAAGGGACTTTGTCCACTAAGATAGTCTTGGAAATGAGTCTTGACTAACAAGAAATGATTCTCTATGATTATGTGTGTATGCCACAATGAGTAATGTTTTAAGTTATGATTTCATTTTCACTTCTATGATTTATCCCACGTTATGATATTATGATCTCTTTTGCAGGTTAAGATTTCCAAAAGCTATGTTCTTATGTATATGATGTGATTGATATTTCTTTTGTTTACCCTTACTGAGCATTTGAGCTCACCCTTTTATGTTTTCTTTTCCCCAGGATATAAAGAAAGGTTTTAGGTAAAAAAAAAAGGAAGATCTTTGTGGGATATTTTGAAGATCTTTCACCAGGATTAGAAGATTACGTTCCGAGTTTCCAAAGACACTAAACTATTACGATCCTTGTGTGTGTATTTTTGTTATGTACTAAGTATTCCGCAAATGTAATGTAATGTCCAAGTACGATAAGCTTCGGGTCTTTAAAGTTGGTATCAGAGGAAAGGTTTAGTCAACCTTTGGAAACTAGGATGCGAAAACGTTAGTGAGATCCCTAGAGATATTTCTAAGGTATGTCTAGGGATTCCCCTAAGGATAAGTATACGTATAGGATATAGTTCTAGAACTATGGTAACGATATTAGATTAAACCAAAGATGATAGATATTTAAGTTACTCCCCCTTTATTACGATTTTTTCATCTAACACTATTCTGTTTGGGTTTTAGAAAATGGCTGGAAACAAGATGATTCACAATAATGGAGGATATGATGGACAATGGAATGATATTCTTCATGAGCAACCAAATGAAATGGGATTTGGATGTCCAAACATCATTTTTATGCCGAACCAGCAATCTCACAACATGATCAATAAAGTAAAATTTGGTATGTTTCCTGACTCGACTAATAAGAGAAAGATGGAGTTCTATGATGATCATAGAGGAAAGAAAGTTCAATTTCCCCTATGTACATCATGTGGGAAGAGGCATCAAGGAGAATGTTTCAAGGGAACTAGAAGATGCTTTGGGTGTGGAAAAGAAGGACACAAAGCAAGTAAGTGCAAAGGAAAAGGGTCAGTTAACACCATGGATAAGGATAATGGTATTGCTACGACATCAAAAATGGTTAAGTGTTTTAAATGTGGAATGTATGGGCATTATGCAAACAAATGCCCTAAGGGAAAGACTCATGAAGAGAATCAGTATGGTCATATGGGTAGTATTTATGTGGATGATGATGAAGAGACTACAAATGATATGTGAGATGAAAGAATTTTTGAAGCTCGGTCAATGGTTTGAGAATATAGTGGAATGATTACATGTTTATCATGTGTAATTTTGGAATAAAGAGACATCTATGGATTGTTACACTGTTGTCTTTCCTTGTGTTTTGAAAGTGTATGATTAATGTTACTAGTATCCATGAAAGGTTATTCAGATATTTTTGGAATTTAGATGATATGCGCATAATAAAGGGATAAGGAGAAAATTAAATGTTTGATAGTATTCATGAGCTCATGATTGATATAAGGACTAAGTGATATCATGGTTTGAGTATAAATAATTTTGAGGATTTTGGTATGTGGAAAGTGTTAACTTTTAACTGCACTCATGTTTTCACTAAGGTATTCAAGAGAATACACGATTAAGGACTTTGAATGTTTGGAATGTGACCAACAAGACATATCTTATGATATGTGGGGATCAACGATAGTATTAAATCTCTGGTAATCGATGTCACTATATTATGAGAGTGGACTGCAGTATTATGTATAAGCCTAAAGATTAGATTGGATTATGTTGGACATAAGTTAGTATTGTTTAAGGATAGAAGATTTTCGATATTATTGATGGGATGTTATAGTAACGTAGTTTTAGAAAAAGGGACAACCTGCAGGACGGGCGACAACCCATCGCTTCGGAAAAGGCTGTAGGAATCGAACCCACAACCGAAGTGCGACTGGCCTTTATCGCCTACCACTAGCCTACAGGAAGTCCCTGTTTATTAGAAACTAGTTTTATTATATTAAGCAGTATGATATATGAAGAATAAGTCCATTTTAGGAACCATATATGATTAATCCCACTATAGATCGACTTATGTATATAATTTTTGCTAACCTTTTGTTTGAGACAGATGGAATGACCCGTCATTCTATCACATGATCTGCTAACACTTCACGAATAACAAATTCAAATTCATTTATTTAAGAGATGAAGTGGAAATTATTAAAGGCACGAACAACAGTGAGATTGTACCAAAATAAAGTAAGTATTTATTTTAATTCAAATTCTTTAACTTTAGGGAAATGATCTTGAAAACCAAAAATGTTGTCCTAGTTCTCTTATACCTGATGAATCGGATGGTACCTTAGATCGTCACAAATTTATGGATTTGTGATTGTTGGCTTTTCCATAGCCATGTTCTCTACCACTCTCCATCAGAACATGACGGTTAGATTTCTCTTCCATATCCACATTTTCACCTATGTGGAAACCCAATGATTAGTTTATTTGGGTAACCGTTACGTTTCATACTTTTGTTTTTAAAGATTGGTTTTGATATTCCTTTTTACGATGTGGGTTTTTATTAAAGAAACTTTCGAATAGTAAACCATTTATAACCCCGACGAATTTCGAGGGCGAAATTCATTTTAAGGGGGGTAGAATGTAACAGCCCAAGATTTTATAAAAAATATTCTTTTTAATTTTATTAATGTCTTGTGTTGTACGCTACACCAAAAGGAGCTTGCACAACACACATCCTTGACTTGCCTTGCATTACACGCAATCGCGACCTTCCTCGATAGCGTGTGTTGTACGCAACACCAAGTTTCGCTAAACAACGATATGCTATTAAGATATTATTAAAACTAGCTGTTGTGAATAGTAATAACCACTTTTTGAAATTTTGTAAATTTTATTTTTCAAAATGGACTTAATTTATGGATTCGGAGTATCGAATTTAGCCTAAGGTGAAATTTTTGTACTTTTCGGATAACTTTCATATTCTGATGAATAGTGAAAATTACTAAATTATAATTAAAAACAACTTTTTTAATCGAAATAATTAATAGTGATAAATTATTAATTTGAGTAGTTTTAAAATATATTTAGAATATATTTTTACAATTTAATACAATGTTGTTCATTGGACGTAATTTCACATTTAAACCAGACATAAACAAGTGTCAATCTTTTGATAGATATTGTTTCGTAAAAACACGCTATTTGTTTTAACAGCGGGATTTAATTATAAAATTAATTAATGCAACTTTTATGTTATGAATTTGGTAAAATAGACTTCATTTTTGAATTCGGAATATGAAATATAGCTTGGGATGAAATTTTGGCATTGTTCTGAAAAACATCAATTTTTGATGAATAGTGAAACTACTAAGTGGTAGTTAAAAAAACTGAATTTTTCATAAAACTTAATTTTGCCGCTTCTGTGAATGGAATTTCGAAAATCCGAGAGACACGGTTAATATCAAGGACTAAAATGTGGTTCAATGAGATAAAAATAATTTTTTGGTGAATAGTAACTTTTTACTTTTTTTTACCGCGGTTAATAGTAAATAGGGTAACTAAGGGTAAATATGATATTACTATTACCCTAACACATGTCCTAATTCTATTGGAAAAGTGTAATTCGACCAAAAACAAACTTAGGAATAAAATATGACCATTTAGGCCCACTTGGATTAGATTAGGACATTTATTATTAATTTATTTAAAGAAGGGTTAAAATAGTTAAAATCAAAGTTTAATAAGTAAATCATTTTTAATATGGGGTTATACATAAGATAAATTCGACTATAAATATTCATTAGAAAGATAAAAAGATTTCCAACATAATGGTATTTTATTTGTAATTTTTAGACATCAAATAATTTAATTAATTTATGACACAAAGATGATGCAGTAATTATCTTATTTATGAAATATTGACATAATTGATGTTATAAACACCAAAATAAATGTAATTTGAGAATTTTTATGAATTCCACTAATTTTATAGGTTACTATGATATATTAATGGTGATTTAATCAACTTGGTTCGAACATTTAATTCTGCTATGACTTTCACAAAAATCATATATCAAATAGTGTCAAAATTGACACAAAATAGTTTTTAAATCAAATATTATATTATTAATTGTTATTTTATTCCTAAAAATCTAAGGTTCGGCCAAATGACTTAGATAAGGATATATATATTAATAATAAACAATTTGGGGTTCGTTTGGCATGTTATAGTAAGTGTATTAACCATATAGTGAAAGAAAACAAAAAGACACGGTAAAAGTTAAATTATTTAACTTAGAGTTAAATCTAATTGATAAGGTTTAAAATAAGATCCAAACATGTCTAAATTTGATTGGTTGATGAGATTACAACCCTATCTCATCTAAGCTTCGAATATGAGTCATTTTTGGAGGTTTTGAAGTGGGGTTAGATTTATTATAAATTAATAATTTTAAGAATTCCTAAGGTGCCCCTCTCCTCCCTTATAAAAGGACACCTCCTCCCCCTCCTCCTCACAACAATTTGAGCACTCAAGCTCGGCCAACCCCTGCCAAAATCTCTTCTCCACTTCCCTAGCAACATCCTAGAGGTTCTGGTCTTCCTCAAAGACCAATTCTAGTGCCCTAAGAGGAGGTCTCAAAGAGGCACTTCAAAGAAGAGGAGGTTCGGACACATACGAAGCAAATCGGACCTAAGGTAAGGGAAATATCACAATCTCATTTTTATCCGAGATTGTTTATTCGTAAGTATTTACTGGGGTGTATTTTATCATCCACATCCATGTTCCCTCAATATGTAATATTGTTTCCATCCACTTGAAATAGTTTAAATCCAATTTTACCCTTAGATGAGTTTTTAGTAAAGAATATGAAAGGAATCTTTTGTCGTTTTTCCGTACGAGGTACTTTTTGACTTTTCCGACAAAAGTACGAAGAATGTTTTTTTTTAACTTATACGGCACGAACGGATTTATACTGTTTTATAAAGCCTTATTTTCATGAAGCTTCCTCTAAAATATTTCATGACTATTTTCAATAAAATCTCTTTCTTTTAAAATTGCACGATGATTTGTGAAAAGAAATTGATTTTGAAGAAGAAAGGATATTTTCCTCAAGAATTCAATTCAAGTGTTTTATCAAAATTATTTTACATATAAGATAATAAAGGCTTCTGTTTCTATCCATATTTTTACATTGATTTGACTATGTTGTGATGGAATTATGTTTATGAATTCCTTTATCTTATATGAATGATTTTATGATGTCATGTTGTTTAAGAATCCCATTTTTATTACATGGGTTATGCAATGATGTATGATTTATGATTTTGTGGCACGCATAATAAAGGATTCATTAAGAGATGGGTGGGACCTATATCTCCCTCCAATGCATTGGGTAAAGATTTTATATCTCATGAGATAGAAATGGCTGGAATGGTAGGTTATACCGGTTCAGTGAAATAGGACTGAAACGAGGATTACTCGATTCAGAAAGGGACTTTGTCCACTAAGATAGTCTTGGCAATGAGTCTTGACTAACAATAAATGATTCTCTATGATTATGTGTGTATGCCACAATGAGTAATGTTTTAAGTTATGATTTCATTTTCACTTCTATGATTTATCCCACGTTATGATATTATGATCTCTTTTGCAGGTTAAGATTTCCAAAAGCTATGTTCTTATGTATATGATGTGATTGATATTTCTTTTGTTTACCCTTACTGAGCATTTGAGCTCACCCTTTTATGTTTTCTTTTCCCCAGGATATAAAGAAAGGTTTTAGGTAAAAAAAAAGGAAGATCTTTGTGGGATATTTTGAAGATCTTTCACCAGGATTAGAAGATTACGTTCCGAGTTTCCAAAGACACTAAACTATTACGATCCTTGTGTGTGTATTTTTGTTATGTACTAAGTATTCCGCAAATGTAATGTAATGTCCATGTACTATAAGCTTCGGGTCTTTACACATATCGTGTATCTGATTGAGGCAAGGCTGATCACCAAATCTCACTAATGATTTATAGATCATTTATCTTGAGTATCAAAACAATATTAATTTCTTTTTTTTTGGTTTTTATAATATGGTGTTTGTTTTAAACTTGTTTTTAAATTTTAAACTAAATATGTGGACATTGTGTCATACTGGACAACCCATGTATAAAATTGAGGGTTATTTGATTCATATTTATCAAAAATGTATTTTGGATAATTTTCATAAAGAATCAGATATAAATTATAATGAAATTATTTATAAAAGTATATAAAATGATTCGAAAATCAACTAACTAAGTATTTTGTTGTTTCCTATTAATGATGTATGTAAACATTATAATACCAGGAATGATTTCCATTCATTTTTTTTATAAAATTATTTCCTCTTGTGAATATGAGGATGATAGAAAATACTAGTAGTAATAAAAAAATATAAATAATAATTATTAATAAATATTTTAAATATAATTGTTATAATCAACAAAAATACCTCATTAATGATTATACCATGTTGATGGAATATGGTTTGAATCATAAATTTACAAACATAATAACTACATCCATATCCAATGGGGTTTTCAGTCATTAAAAAACATTGATAATGAAAAATAATTTGTTTTTATATATGTTTTCCTAGAGAAATCATATTATATATATCCTACTACATATTCACTTTTAAATATAGATAGTCTCCTTATATTGTTAAAATCTACTAATACCGTAATTTAGATAACATTTAGACACCTTAATATCTAATATATTATTTCCTTAAAACATCATATAATATTTACAATATTATGTTTATTTTTAAAATGATTCATGCTATATTTTTAAATTTGATAAATATAATCGTGTGTGTCTGTTTTTTGGGTATCGCTGCATCGAATCTAGAAATTATATTTTTAGAGTAACTAAATTGACTAAAATGAGTAACCAATGATTCCTAAATAAAAAAATATGATAAGAATGATATAAATTTATATATTTATTATATGATTAAATTATAATTTTTTTGTCACTGTATCTTGGGGACTAAGATGGTCATATTTTAGAAAAAAAATCATGAAAATACAATGAATATTTACTTTTAAATAAAAGTATCCAAGACACTCATGCAATAGGATTTCATTAATATTCTCAAGATAAAAATACTATGTAATGGCTTCCCCATACATAATATTTTCAAAATGAACTACTTTCATTCAACCATTAGCTTATATTGTCTCTTCGTTAACCATTAATGTTAGTATATGTGTATGTGAAACTTGTGGGGTGAAGGTAATTTTGGAAGATCATTTTAATTTTTGGTTGATCCTTTTGATAATTTGAATTTAATCTTATGTTTTAACAATTCCCTTTTTTTGTATGTAATGACATTAATTATTTCAGAGCATTATCATTTATTTGAGATGATTTTTCATGAAAAATAAATTGGAAACTAAACGTCTTAGTCTAAATTTTTTTAAAAGATCTAACAACCATGATATAAATTTACCAATATCATTCTCATCAAATAGAATATCGACTTCCTCAAGTAGAAGAATTAGTTCAGGGATCGGATCATAAACTAAAATAATCACCACTATCACATGACATATTGGAATTTGTATGTTGTGTAGAGTATCTCATTACATATTATTCATGGTACCCCTTGGAATAATGAAATGGGAGGGTTTCTAAAGATATAAATTGAAATCATTTTTACCTTATAGAATGTTAGTACATGAAAGAAATCAGTGTCTTCATTATTCACATCTTAGAGAAAATATTATGAACATAATGATTACCTCATCTAATACATCTTTAAGAATAGAATAAAATTCCTCAATTATGTTGTGGTAGGGATGGGAGATTTTCATGTAGTGGTTGTTCTTATGTTTCATCTTCATTTTTATTTCTTCCCACATCATTTTATAACTATTATGTATTATAATTAAACTATTATTCCAGAAAATATAATAATTCATTCAAATATTCCATTTATTTATCATTATCCCCCTATTAATTTATTTTATCAATTTTTTTTGTTGAAACCCAAAAACCCTCACCTCATATAAGGACATACTATTCTAGATGAATCAACACCATTGATATTATTTGTTCAGTAGGTCAAATTGATGATGAATATTGTGTCTAATTCAGATAAAAAATGTATTATAATATGTAATAATTTTCTGTAATTCTAATTTAAATAAAAAATTATTATATAATACCTACACATGCTTCCCATTTTTGTGCGTGTTTAATATATTAGTATTCCTTGTTAATTTACACTTGCCTCCATCCATATCATATTATGTATGATGGATGTGTATTCAAATTTCAATATAAAAATCTAAATATAGAAAGAGAAACATAATTATGTTGTTTTTCCATGTCACATTAAAGTAATAAAATATATTTAAAATAAATAATATTTTTATCTAGTTAACCGTACGACATATTTACATAATAATAGAGATATATTTGTTTGTTTTCGATTTCATTTTTACAGGACAAAATTTATGTTTAATATATTAACAATTTTTTTAAAAGTGGCAAATAAAAATATTTTAAATAAATCTATTTCTAGTCATAATTCACCAATATTGATGTCTCCTCATGTTGATCAATAAATGAATCCCACAGTTGTTGTCTAATCATGTGTGCATTCATATCTATTGGGTGCATGTTTATTTTCCCTTCAAGATAATTGAGATTAAACATCAAAATTATTATGTGGAAGCCTTTATGAGACTTATAAATGAGAATTTATACAAAATTAATTTAGGATTCATCTAATATAAATGATATTAATAATGGATTTTTGAGAGTATGTCAAAATTTATTTATTCTATTTTTTGTAAAACAGATAAATAATACCATAATGTTACCCTAATATCTTCTCAAATCATTATCATAACCATGGAAATAAATTTTCCCCCAGATATACATAAATCCTAAATCACATGGGAGTTTTGAGCATAATTTAACTACTAATTATCTCATTTTTTGGGTATATGGGATGAACAAATTCATTCTAGCATCCCATGAATTTAATTCCTTTGTTTATAACATTTATAATTTTTGCAATCACTACCTCACTAAAAGAAACTTTTTTATTGTATAATGAATGCTAAATTTCTACCATTTCCTCATCATTAATAACATCAATATGATATTAATCTGGATTAATATCACCAACATGTGAAAATAGATTTTATTCCTCTACATTGGGAGCGCCATCATGTTTATAACCCTAATGTTCAATGAAATAAGGATCATAGACATGTATAAAAGTCATTGTCTAAAGATGTTTCTGAACATTTAATTTATATTATGTAAATCAAATAGTGAAAAGACTATAATTTGAGTTATCTAAAGCTATATTATAAAACATATAACATCATTATTGAACTCGATATTGTTTCTGACGGTATTTAACCCTTCTATCAAGTGTCCAAATCCCAAAACTATGATTTCATATTACATTAGAAACCCTTTCTATATTGGGAACACTATGAGATGATTACAATGTACCAATGAAATTTTCATCCTTATTTGAATAAAACTATGACCCTTCAGTTGTATGGGTCGATAATATAATGATTGACCACATTTGTTTTGTAAGATCTAGAATATAAAATATGTGTACTACCTATGAAACCATTATAAAAAGGTCATCTGTGTACCATTACTTATTGAACCCACATTCAAAAGTCTCTATTCATTTATTTTAATAGCACTACTACAATCAAACAAAATTAAATGAAAAATACTATCTTCGAATATAATATAATAAAACACCCTTATTTGTTTTTTATTTCAAATTATGCCGTATTTAAACAATTTGGACATCTATATTTGGTACTAGATACATGAATCATGTCAGCCAAAACTGTAACTCTACTAGTTTTCATGGTACTACACTCATCAGGTTCATTAGTATAGAATGTATAACCATTATAAGATAATACATACGTAGGTTTTCCTTCGACTAGTTATAGAATTCATTCTAAAATTGAATCATGATTCTTAGTTTACTCATTAAAAATGTGGTCTTGAATTTATCATATTAACAATTTATAATATGTATTAGATGCCCAAAATTAAATGGTTTATGGATTAATGTTCATAAGAATTACATAATGTGTATAAACTCTTAACTATTAGTAAAACAAATTATGGTCTTACTCCAGATATATAATACTAATATTGATAATATTTATTTCTGTAATTCCTTCATTGACACACCTATTGGTGTTACATGATTTTGGTAGAAAAATTCCATCCAAAACAGATAGGTCGTCAGTAAAAAATTAAATGTCTTCTTTAACAATATAACTCTGTAATACAAATTTCTAGGAGAATTATTATTTTTAATCCCCATTAATAGTATCTTTATATCATAATGTGGGGTACAACCATCTTTAATGTATATGAGAACATAGTCAAATATATCTTACCAGGTAAACCATCAAGTGAACCATCATATCGAAGAACGATAGTAAGATAAAATTATTTAGTGCACATAATAAACAACAATTTCCTTTTCCATTGTTTGCAATTATTTCAGTTCTTTAAATTTTATGAATTTATCTATGAAAAAGAAAGAAATTATGGTTAATATGTGATGTAAATTCATGGGCATAATGAATCATAAATCTAAATTCATTATTTTTTCATCAAAACATGATAATCATTTTAATTTAGACACCTTACCGTTAAATCATACATTGATATGATATTAGAGATATTTGAATAATAACATTGAAGAGACTTTACATTATTTAAGATGTTTCAAAACTAATATCTATCCTTCCAAGAAAAAATTTTAATAAGTTGGATGAACAAAATACCATTTTTACCATTCATTAGATCCAACGATTTTTGTACTATCATGTAAATAGGTGCATTTAGTGATATCCAAATGACACTATGACATACATTTTTCAATATTCATGATATGAATGCAATTATTGATGTAAAAAATTCAATTATGGTAATTGAAATAATCTTCTATTCTCATTTTCCAATTTGTTGTAATAAGGTTTTTTGAAAAATGGTTTACTAAATGTAATATCCATATCTTTTAATTTCTCAAATAGTTAATCACCCATTAGTAGATACAGTGTTGTACATTCTTTTGAAATCCCATAGTTCTGAGTCATCCAAGATGGATTCTTATGTCACTAGGGTAGAAATATGTGATGTTCTAGAAACACAATCTTCAATGATTTTTTCAACGTAATTGATTATCTGCATTGTTCACAAATGGGATACCATTTAGTTCCTTAAAATATATTTCATGAAAAAAAATCCCATAATCAAGAAGGTTATTTATCATCTTGTAAAACATGGATCATAATTTGAAAATTTTATTTCCATAAAAATCATACAATGTAAGACCTAAAAACAAAATTAATTTCATTTTTTTAACCAATGCAGTTATATAAACATAAATATCATTAACATGTTTTTTGGCCCCAATATAACTTGATATAACATAACTTAAATTTATTTCATGTATAACCATGGAGGAATAATATATTTTACAAACATAGATAATCATGTAATGTGAGTGCTTCTTTGAAAACCAGAATTAATATCTCAATCTATAGATAGTGCAATATGATGGTTTCTCAGCTTAAATACAAATTCATGATAATAGGGATTAATTATTTTCAACTAAGAAGTGTTTTTTGTGTGAAAAAGATTCTCATCATTATTTATTGTATCTTCATGCCATGTTAACTGTCATATATTCTCCTCACTTCATTATAGGTACCTAAACATTTGAATGTTTTTAATGTACCATTCTACTTTCATTGAGATCGATTCATCATTCTTATATCAATAAGAATCACTGTTGGGACATTTCATAATTGTGTTTTGGTCCTTGTGAATCTAAATATAGTCATTTAAATATCCATTTATTATTGCAGATAATATACCCATTGAACATTTAATTTTCTTAGAATCGTATGTTTGAAATAGAATCAAATTATACTCTATGAGAATATCATTAAAAATTGAAATTAGTTCAGTGAAACAAGCATAACATAGTCCCTTAAAAAAATTAAATTGTATATTTTTAGTATGATGGAAAATACTATTCATTAAGTCAATAAGTATACATTAATATCTATGCACAACTATTATACTTGTGAAACAATTTTGCACAATAACAAATTTAATCACCAACAATGATTCTCATTTCCAAAATATGATCTTCGTCATCCTTTATAAATTAAACCATATCCTCGATAAAGTCTTCATTATCATCAACTCCTACAATAATATCAGATTTCCCTAAAATGTAATTTAATCCCTGTCATAAGTTAAAATAAGGTTTTCTACATGTTTATTACAACATATATATCTTAAATATACTCCATGAGAGATCAAGTGTTCCTAAAACTCCTCTGGATTACTTTTTCATTAATAAAACAATTATAATCATGTAGAAAGGTATTGGTAAGGGTAATATGCATGATCATTTGAAAACATGATGAAGTCATTCACCCCATCATCATATTATTTTTATATGATTGGAATCCATCCATTTCCAATACTTATCAATCTTTTTTGAATCATTAATGTTAATATTTAACAAACTAAAAAAATCAAAAAAAGAAATTTCATATAAAAATTTCATCTTATTATTAACATATTAGATTAAGGTAAGATTGTTAATGTTTATGATTTTAATTAAATAAGTTGGGTTTTAATAGTATTTTTTTTACAAACATGGTTTGTAATTAATATTTTCTATATAATATGAACCTAATATGAAATATATTTCACAAATTTCTTGGTTAAAGAGAGACCACGCCCCTATTAAAATCCGTCATAGAGGTGACCAATATAGGAAATTTAACTAAATTATTCAGAACTATATATATATATATATATCAATGATGGATGAGTATTTCTATTACAATATTACAATTAGTTAGATTTATATTTTTAAATCTCAACATGTGCAACAATATAATTTCTATAATTTAGTTACACATGAAGAAATATATATTAAAATATGATACTCTAATGTTGACAAAAAATAATACACACAAGTTTATAACATTATTTTAAAATACAATTTGGTTTATAATCAAGTGATTGGGAGGGATAATTTGAATAAAATGGAAATAATATTTTAATGTTATTCAATGGGAGACAGAATGATACATGGAACTTGTATAATTTTAATAGTTTTGTACCACAAAAAAACATCCTACTTATAATTTTCAATCACCACCTTACAAGATAAGTGAGTGGTGCTTTTGTGGTGCACAACTAGGATATCCATTCAATTGGATTGTTAATTAATGAAGAATGAGTTAAAATTAACTTAAATGTAAGGATATGGAACCCATAATAGATCAAGTGTAAAAGTGAATGGGAAGAACATGGGAAAACAAGGGGTACATGGAATATGGATCAGATTTATTGATGTGCACAACAAAAACTAGATTTAATAATTATTAGTAGTAACAACCTTTCATGATAGTGGGTAGGTTTATTGGAGTTCACTGTTAGGAGCTCCATAAAATCAATTTCAGAAATAATGTTGAATGAGAGAAGATATATTTGAAAGGGAGGGAGAGGGTGTACTAATAGTGGCTGAAGGTAATAATGATTGGGTGGAGATTAAGATAATTAGATCAAGGAAAACTATTATGACATTCATGTGAGATATCCACACCATATGGGAAAATAAAATATCAAACATAGATGTTCAAATGGAGAAACCGATCACAAGAAAACAAATAAAATTATTTAAATATGTCATTATAATTTTATGAAAAAAAATAGATAAACGTAATTGTAAGAAATATATAATAATACAATGTTTAAAATTTAAAAAATTGATTAAACAAAGAAAATATTGTAATTGTAAGTTCTCTTCATTTTGTTTCAATGTGAAATTTAATAAAATAAAATTAATGATTTTAATTTAACCCTATATTCTTTTGATGAAAATTAATAAAATAGAATAAATGATTTTTTTGAAATATACCATAAAAAATCTTAACAAAAATATAGTGTAAAGACAAGGAAATTTAAAAAAAAATTCATAAATACTTTGGATGTTTACGAGTCTGTGGCTTCTGACGTCACTTGATTCTGAGGCCCATTGTGCCCGGAATCAATTTTTGAATTTTAGCTCGGGTACATTCAGTAAATGAACAAGCGGGTTTTTTAACATTTAATCCTGTGATCGGAATTTAAATCATAAGGCACCGATGAACTCGCAATGCTGGTAATTTCTTAAGGGGACCATTACCGCAGATGCGTTTTCATGGGAGGGGAAGTTAAAATTTTTGGTTTAAAGAAGAAGTGAATAAAAAAGTGGAACAATTTTATTTTATATATAATGTGGTTATATCCTTCATGGGGGAGTTGGGGTGGGACCCATAAGCACTTATCTACCTAAGTGAGGATATTTGTGAGGTGGGGCCTAGACGATCCCCAACCTTTCACATTCCCAAAACTCCTTTTAAACCCCCTTCTTAATTGTAAACATCCCTTTAATTGAGTAACTCTTCTTCTCCCCTCTCTCCCTGTTTAATTCTTCCCATCACACACCATAATTAATTTATTGAACCTCTTCAATTAAGTTAATTAAGTGTTTGAATTTTAAATTTTGAATACATGGAAAGATTAAATAAAATAATGAGAATCCTTATTTTATTTGGGTTGGAAATTGTTCTGTGAGGAGGAATTGGGAGAACTCTAGAATTTTTGAAGAACATCATCCTCAATGAAAGACGGTTCTTCTCCAACGGAGAACATCGACCCTTGAACGCAGAATGACTCGGCAACCATGGTTCTCCATCCTCTTATTTCTTCGCAACAAGGAAGGAGACACCGACGTGGGGAATTCACCAATGACAATGCACCTTATATTATATTCTCCACGAAAAGAGAGGGAACACTGTTTCTTCCTTGGGAGCACTCTGACGACGTCCATGAATCCTCACCTCGTGACATCGTCTTCCACGACGCCGACGTTCGTCATCAATTGTTGAGGTATGTTTTGTTCAATTTTTATTTGAATAAAATTTTTCATAGTGCTTCTTGAAACCTTCTTCATCTTCGGACGATTGTTACCGCCTAACACAGAGGGCGCGGGCCGAACAAACACGGCCTAACAACCCTCAGTCTTTTCATTCTCTTTTTTGAATCGGTGACCGAAGGTGGAGGAAGCACGACGTCGTCGCACCATGCCGAGAATGTGGAAGAGGAAGCCTGTGCCGACACGTTGACATTACGGAAGGAACCATGTCCTGCTTGGAGGCTGCGTCAGCGGAAGAACCGGCCAGTCCATTGGCCGGTCGGGCAGAGACGATTCGCGGCGACAGGAGGGCGCCGCGATGGAAGACCCGCGACCCGCTTTGCTGGTCGCTTGCGCCAGATGGACAGCAGGTTTGGGGAGGGAGGCGCCTCTTGGAGTCACCGGTTTGGGCAGCAGGGGGCCGTGCCTCCACCTCAGACCACTCGACCATAGGGCCAAACCTAGCCGGGCCGTGCCCCGCCGGGCTGGGTTGTGCCACTTCGGGCCAGGCCACTTCCTTCGGGCCACACCACTTCAAGATGGGCCGCATCATTCGGGCCAAGTTGCGTTTTTCCTTCGGGCCGTTCCGACACCCTTATCGGGTCGGACCTGTCAAACTGGGTTAACCCGATCCATCAGCCCACTAGGCTAAATAGGTCGGGCCCGTTATTCACTTAAACATGAATAACTTAAAGACCACCCGTCTGATCGACACGCCGTCTACGACACTGGGACTCTTTTGACGAGATAGTACTTTTTGCGATCCTTTAAGTCAGTTTTGGACATATTTGGTAAACATCTGTGTTTGGAACAAATATATTTCCAATTGGGACCCTATAACGAAAATGCCAATATCTCACAGACCGGGCATCCGACTGAAACATCGTCTATCGCGTTGAGTTTTTTTTGACGAGACGGAACTTTTGGATACATCAACTCTAGACTTCGTGATGGTTGATGTATCGACCCCCCCCCCGTTTACTCGAGGAGCAGATGATCCAGGAATAGAGTACTCTGTGTGTGGGAACCCTAGAGCTAGCTGCGACTCAACGACTATTGTACTGGAATCCTCCGTGGGTTCGAGAATGATGACTACCTTACTGGGATCCTCCGTGGGTTCGACGGCGATGACTAATGTTCTTGTATCTTGTATGTTTTTGGCAGTATTGACCTCTATACATATATCTTGTGTGGGTTCGGTAGAGTAGTTGGTCTTGTATCCTATGTGGGTCCGACAGCTTAGCTGGACCTATATAATGTGAGTCGGAAAACATAGATGAATTAGTGACTACATATGATCATCTCTATCACTATATGAATGATGTCTACCGGTGTGAGATGAGTCATGACTTTCAATCATTATCATTGGTATGATTGAATTCTTTCCTGTGTGGACTGGTTTTGGTTGGGCTCTGAAGATGGAGTTGTACTGGGATTGATGACATAGGTATATATGTATGAGATTATACCTATGTAGAGTTAGTTGATACTTTGTGTTTGTATCTTTCTTTGTGGTTTAACCATTGTGGATTCTGGGAGACCTTCGGGGGTCTCGGGGTCCCTACTGAGTATCGTTATACTCACCCCTGCACGGGCATTTCCCGCAGTACGTTGTGTTGCTTGCACATGACGAACATGACTGATCATGGTCGAGGCTTGTGGAGCTGGATAGTATCCGGAGGTGGACCAGCTAGTGGGACGTACATGGAGCAGGCAGACAGACCCATTGTAAAGACGAGACTATCTGTACCCACCTTTTAGGTGGGATTCTTGGAGGACGGCTCAGTGGTTGCTTCTATACTTTTCATTTGTTGTACTTTCCTTCTTAGTCGTACTGTACATTCCGTTGGGTTTCAATACTGGCCCATTTACTTTCTAGAACTTACTTTTGTACTCAGTTTGATTTGTGTTTACTCCATATTGCATACTATATTGTGTTTGTTTACTTATATAATGGAAATTCATTCCCATTATAGGGATTTACACCTTTGGTGCTAGTCGCCAGCCCCTGGCCTATGGAAGGCGGTCTTGTGCTAGTCACAGAACGGGCCCCGAGGGCGGGTCGTGACAAATTGGTATCAGAGGAGTCAGTTCTACCATAAAACTCATGACTCTGATCATTCTTTCTATCAAGCAATAATGTTTAATGTATTGACTGTGTTTATCAGTCCAGGGAGTCCAGTGTTTGTACGGTGGCTGACGTATTCATACACCAGGACTCTGCCTTCTGATTTCCGACTCAGTGCCTGAAAACATTGATTGCTTGTGTGTTTCAAAAGTTTTCTTTGTGATTACTTTGTTTCATCTCACCAGGTATACTGTATTAACTATGGCTCACCTGTTACTTTTCAGGATGGAACCACGAAGGTAGCCGGATAGGGTTCTGAGCTACGTGTGAGATGGCAGCCCACCAATTGACGAGGCCTCGGTGCAGGGCCCCATTACAGTGGAAGCACCAGCGGTACCACTACCCGCTGGGCCACTGATACTACCAGCCCCAGCAGCAAAGAGTTCACGCCGCCTTAGTGTGTTGCATGAGTTTTAGTGACAGAGGCCACCCAGGTTCCGTGGAGAGACAGACCCTCAGGCAGACAAGGATTGGTTGGAGGCTATCGTTAGAGTCTTCAAATTGGTAGAGACACCATCATATCTAATAGTTATCCTTGTAGTGAGTCTCCTGCACACAGTAGGAGGGAGATGGTTGAGAATGATGCTCCAATTGCGCGATGTGGAATCTCTACATTGGACAGACTTCGAGATCCTCTTACACTCGTAGTTATTTCCTGCCACCCTCCATGCGGTGCACATCTAGGTGTTACTATAGCTAATGAAAGGGAGCATGACAGTAGCCCAATACTCGGGGAGATTTACTGATATCTCACGCTAATCTAAAAATATGGTACACTACTACAAATATGGATTATAATAGCGCTAAAAATTTCCTTTAATAGTGCTAAAAATGCGCTATTAATCTCGGCGAAGATAAAGGGGGGTCCCCTTTATCATCGCTAAAAATAGCGCAGATATAGGTCGTATTTATCCGTGCTATTTTCAGAGTTGATAAATGTATAATATATCAGCGCTATTTTGAGTCCTGATAAAAACTACCTTTATCAGCACTCAAAATAGCGCTGATATATTATCCATTTATCAGCGCTTAACTAGCGCTGATAAAGGCCAATGATCCTATATAAAACCAAAACCTGCACAGAACCTGCCCAACACCTGCACACATTACAACACCTGCACAGAGTCCAAACAAAACCTACACATAGCACACACAACACCCACACACAAAGAACAGAAGAAAAAAAATGATACATACATTTACTTGAAATCATGAATAGAAAACAACATACTTCTATATAGATTTCAAACAATGTTTAATTTGGTTACAATTACATTTATACAACAAATAGTTAAAAAAATAATGATGTTCCATCATTCGTTCATCCATCCGCTCTAAAAAATTGTTGTCCATGGTGGCAGTTTCCAAACTGAGGAAAATTATTTCACCTACATAATAAAAAAATATTATATTAGTAATACAATAATGAAATAAAGAATGGGGTTTCTAAATGGAATTATACTAGTGAGGCACAAAACATAAAATAACCAATTAACCAAATTGGATCATGGTTAGGGTTAATCAACTATAATAAACATATGTCCCAATGTTTAGTAGAACATGGGCTATTTCATGATTTGAGGGGGAATAGATAAACCTATAGTTTGGTTCTAAGGTTATGATGGTCTCACATTGATGGTTAATGGTTTGTCAAATAATGTGATGAACTTGTGTAAGGTATGAGTTTTTTGGGATGTATCTCTATAATGGATTGAAAGCCACTCAATGAAACTATACGGATTGTAATCCACTCAAGGAAACTATACAGATTAGAAGTGTGTGTATATTGATTCCGACATTATTGGAAAATGATTTATTTTACCCTTAGACCTAATAATTCATCTTATTAATGATAAAAATTAACAAATTTTCACTATCAACCATTAAAGCGGGTCACCCTCATATATCCCTCATTCCACTCAACAAAATCCTTTACACGCACTCTCCTCCTTCTCCCTTCCCCCATGGGATATCTCCCTTACTTTTGAGATAAATCAAATATTATCAATTACATTAAAAGAGTGGTGGAATATCTTCAACCCTATTATCCTCCTCTATTGGATACCAATGATGGACCTTTTGCAACAACATTAAACCATGGATATATACCTATAGTCATGGTTTAATACCGTGGCAATATTCCCCCAATTCCATAAAAAAGAAGCACCCCTACCCCCTTCCCCACATTCATTGTCTTTTAGGTTCTTTTGTTAGCCAAGGGGAAAGGGTGGGGTCTGCAGACATTGGAGGATATTTCGAAGGGTGATTTTGTGTTTGAATATGTTGGGGAAATGACCGATTTTCCCTTCAAGATCCCCAAACCCCGATCACCATCGGGGTTAGGGGAGCTTGAAGGGAACTGGTCCATTTGGTTAGAAGTTAGATACTATGGAAATGTTTCAAAACCATAGGATGTAATTTCCCATAAAGTCACCCTTCAAAATATCCTCCAATGTCTATAGACCACACCCTTTCCCCTCACCTGTCAAAAAAACCTTAAAGACAATGAATAACAATGATCATTACAAAATGCATTTACACTGAAACCCTCCAGAAAACAAATAATGTAAAATACCTGCAAGTTGTAACTTAGGCCGCGTTGCAGAAGACGATTTCTGCATTGTTTATAGCAACCACATTTTCTCCAAAACTCTAATGATCTTCATTGCTTCATGTCTCTAATACTCTTCTAGAAACTCCTCTCTAAGAAGGTCAACTATCGTGTACACATACTCACCTTCAAATTCATGGGTGCAAGTACAAGGCACGGATGAAGATAATAAATTTCTAAAAAACGTTGAACAACATGCATCATCTTCGATGGAAGTAAGATAGAAATTCACAAGGACGTTCTTAAAGATATGATTTTGAATTATATAGTGAAAGGGTGGTGGATGTTCATTGTTGATGTTGTTCGTCTATGAGACATTCACCTTCTCTTATCCTCTCGCTATGTCTTGGACATCATGCAATAGCCTTATATCATGTGGGGTAAATTGAGGTTGCTGAGAATCTATATCACCGCATGATATTTCATGTCCAGTGCCCTCAGGATTGTTTTTCAAATCAAGCTGCCTCTGATCATTAGTTTCATGTAAAGGTGGTGCCGCAGCCTCCATGATAGATTGGAAGTTGACTAATACATTTGATGAACAAGATGGGATGCTAAATTTGACATTAAGAGCATCCAATACAGGAAATTGTTCCAATGATTCGACAAGTGAGGCTAAATTTAAAGATTTTTCATGTGTTTCATCAAGCGAGTCAGTTCCTAGTTCCAAAAAGCATTCACAAACATCACTCATCAGTTTCCTCAAGGAAATATTGGGATCATGGATTTGTATGATCCAAGAGATCTATCCTCTACTACTTTTACAACCTATGTGGTACATGTTTCAAATTACTCCAGGAAAAAGGACCAAATGTGGTGAGTTGTAAGCCACATCTATTTGATGTCTTGAAATGTTAATTATGTTTTGAAAATGGGTTCAATCTTTGAGGAAAAGTTCAATTGTCCTTGATTCATGTTTGGATGATGGATTCAAATCCATTCAAAGTGGTTTTGATGGAAAAGATTGATGATAACATTGGTTGGTGTTCTCATGGATGTCTAAGCATGGTATGTTAGAAAACATGTTGGGTATGTTGTGGAGTTTTAGTTGGGGTTCTTGTGGTTCTTTGACAATGATGGAGGTGTTAAACATCAGATGGTGGTGTTTGTGAGCTAATGCGTATAGTGGGGAGCACTATAGAAATTAAGTGGTCGGTTGATGACATGATCGGCGTTTTGAATTAGATAGTCTTTGGTAAAATCCATCTTGGTGTTTAGATCGGTTGAGTACATTGAGATTAAGGTTGTGGTTGGGTTGTGTTATGGGTGTTTGGGGGAAATGTAAGTATTTAATGTTACCTTTATGTTTTTTATAATGAATAATTAGTATATCACATTTTCTTGTTTGATATAATGGTTTTTCAATTAAAATAAATTCAATTTTAAACTGTAGAGAGACACTTCGAGTGGACAACCCTACCCCCACCTCTACACCCTCCCCCACCCCAAATAGCCCTACCCCCACCCCTTTTGAACAACCCAGCCCCTCCCCAAACCTACCTAAAAAACCCCTCCCCCACCCCACTTGGACAACCCTACCACCACCCCACTTAGACAACTCTACCCCCACCCCACACCCACCCCACTAGGACAGCCCGACCCCACCCCACTTGGAAAACCCAAACTCTCCCACCCCACTTGGACAGCTTTACCCCCACCCCACTTGGACAACCCAGCCCCCCCCCACCCCACTTGAACAGCCCTACCCCCACCCCACTTGGAAAACCCATCCCCCCACCAACCAAGACAACCCTAACTGTATTTATGGATAACCAATGAAATGAAGTCAATAGACCTTAAATTTAAAATAAATCTAGGATAAAATAACTCAGGATCATATTGGCCACTTCAATATCAACCAAAATTATTCAATACAGATAAATCACAACAATACCAAAACCTAAAATGATATATTTATTGTGTTCATAAGGGAATAATAATACACAATACATTTTATAAAAATGGAACAAAAAAATTTAAAATAAATGAAGGCATACCTACTGATTTAGAATTGAAGAACAAAAATTTCTTGAATCAAAGATAGATGTCTCATTGGAAATTAGAGTTATCACCCTCTAGAGCAGGTTGGGAAGTAGGGTTCGAACCGTAACCAAAAATTTTAAATGCATTATTTTTGTAAGGGGATCATAATACACACTAGATTGCACCAAAATAGAATTAAAAAATCTAAAATAAATTAATACACACAAACCGATTTAAACTGGAAGAAAAAATCTAAAATAAATGAACTCACACATACCGATTTAAACGGGAAGAAAAAATCGTTGGAAACCAGACATGTTGTGTTGGGAAGTAGAGTTTGAGTCGAGATTTAAAGGAAAACCTTCCAAACAGTTGAGGTTTAGGGAAAAAATTTTGAGAGGGTGCCTCCAGGTCTCGGTTAGGGAAAAATTTTCGAGATGTCTAGAGTTACAGATCGATGAGATTTGGGGATTATCTTTCCCATCCGTTTTAAAAAACCATTGGGAAAGTTTCCCAGCCTCTTAATACCATATATACCAATGGTTGTACAGAACCGTTGGTATAAGAGTCTTCATATTTCCCAACAGTTTCACTAAACAGTTGGGAAAACTTTTTTTCACCCATTTTTTCCAGTGGTTTAATCAAACCGTTGGGAAAAAAGAAGTTTTACAGACTTTTACCAATGGATTTTGAAAACCATCGGCAAATATTACATATACCATCCATTTCAAAGAACCGTTGGTATACAAGCATTGATAAAAGCATGATTTACAGTAGTGCTACATTAGTAATCTTACTCACATTAACCTCCAATTAGTAATGTCTACATGGGTACCCAAGTTACAAGGTATCTTGAGTAGGGTTTTATTAAATGTCATTAGTGATCAACTAACATAAACCTATATATAAATCATAATTGTAGTGTATGTACATGTCACATGATCTGTAGAGTATATGAAAACTACAAAAGGCAAAATAAAATTACCTTCATTGATCCTATAAATCTAGTGTGACTACTAATATAGATTATTTATTTATATTTTGGTACTACAATTACTATTAACTTTGAAGATAACCAAGCCAACCCATACAACCCTGATTCCATATAGTATTATTCATAAATCCTAGAACCATGGAAATTTTAGTAAGAATCATGATTATAATAGGAAACATTCCAATATATAATACATAATTATATTTGATATATAGCCATCATTGATACATGTATATTCAAAGAAGGTGGTCCAATGTAATCTGTAGTCATCAGGATCCATGATTATACAAGGGAGGTAATCCTAAAAGATAAAATATTCAGCAGGCTTTTTAACCTATTCATACTGGGTCACCCAAGGAAATCCATTGTCGGTAATCTTTAAAATTAATCCCTATAAAGTATTAATATAACATTAATAGTCATTGTGAATAATCAAATATCAAGGGGTGAACCTAGGAAATCCATTGTAATCTAGCTGAAATATGATCATTGAGTGTTATTATTAGTTGACCAGTAGTCATTAGGAATCATATTTGATTCCAATACATGACCATAAAAAATCCATAACCATTAGAGTTGATCCTTTGGTTTTAATCTTAAAAGATAAATAGTAATCATTTTTCATCACCAAATTCTAGGCGATGATCCTAGAAATACATCAATAATAAACTATGAACTGATACTAAGGAGGTAATCTTATGAGATCATTAGTCTAGAATAATCATCCCATATTATTTAGTGGAGGCCCTAGGTAATCCATATTCATCTTTGTCTAATCATATAACTATGAGATTATGCTATGTGATGAAAATTAATATGGATCCATCATCATTTCCATTGGGATAATCTTTGGGAATCCATATAACCTGAAGATTATAAACTATTTCCTTTGTATCTCATACATAAATATTCAACTCGAAGGGGTAGAACTTACTGCCCATGGTAACTCAAAATAAAAAAAATGAAAACAAGGGTTGGTTATCCACAGAAGTCATCACACATAACCTTGGTAGACCTCTCACACATGTGAATCGTCATAACTAACCAATTACCATATACTTCATCTTAGAGTCAAGATATCTATATGGAACCTATAGGGAATCCAATTCCACATCATTCACAAACAACCCACTTGTGTTGCTAAATATCAGTAACATCTCATATTTTGACAGTCATCACTAATTATGAATCACTTCCCTAGACATAATCATAATCACATTAAGACCACACTATCTATTATGGAAATTATTACTGGAATTAGGCTCATGATATGGTATCATTTTTATCTCACACCTATATTCACTATTTGGTCTTCACACACTATATATAAATAATATACCAAGGGAATAACATCCATGGAACTCACATCCCACCTTGAGAGCATGAGGAGGAGGAGGACGAGGAGGCGGCAGTCGTGGCAGTGAGGGTGTAGGTGGCGGCGGTGGCAGAGGCGTAGGCGGCGGTGGCGGCAGAGGCGACGGCGGTCGCGATAGCGAGGGTGGAGGCAGCTGAGGTAGTGGCGGTCGCGGTAGAGGGAGTGGGGGCGAAGGCGGTGGTGGTGGCATAGTAGGAGGAGGATGAGGAGGACTAAGAGGAGGAAGGAGGAGGAAGGAGGAGGATGAGGAGGAAGAGGAGGACAAGGACGATGTCGCATGGTGAGGGGCCTGGTTCAGCTTCCGAGAGAGAATGACCGCATGCAAGTGAGGATGGTCTGTTAGGGTTATCAAATAAAAACCGACAGAACCTTTATCAACGATGATAAATAGCTACCTTTATTAGTGAAAAAAAGCACTGATAAATGTTACCTTTTTATCAGCGCTTTTAGATAGCACTGATAAAGGCATACCCCTTTATCAGTGCTTTTTGTTTATCACTGATAAAGGGCAGCGCTTCCCTTACCCTGTTTGTGGTAGTGGTACGAGACCTGTTCTTCAGGGCCCGGAACTTTGAGCAGGGACTAAGCCATGAGATCAGAGCCTTGACGATTCCCCTCAGCATCCTCACGCAATCAGGGGTGCTGGAGTGAGCCCTTCAAGTAGAGAGCTCCCTCGTCGAGTAGGCACCGGCAGCGAGACCCACCAAAGGGCAACACAGAGCGGAGTGTTCTACAGCCGGTAGTAGACCGATGTCGCAGAGGTCCAAGCGGACCAGTCCATCAGGTGAGCGACCTCAGGATATAGGTTCGGTTGTGTGGGGAACCCGAAACAGAGCCAGCTATATGAGGGGGAAGGCAGTGCTACGCATGCAGTGGGAAGGGTCACATCGCTCAAGACTGCCTGACCTGCCGTGCAGATGAGAAGTAGGCATTATAGGGACCTCCCAGGCAGAGGCAGAGGTTCGACCGTGGCGGTCCGCTGGGAGAAGGTGGACGAGGAAGAGGAGCTGGCCGAGCAGCGGGTGGTGGGCGACGCTTCGAGGCCCTACCACCACCACTACCAGGAGGTCCACCACAACCCCAGGGATTCGGAAGACAGAGTCTGGATCATCTCCATGTTGTGGATACTTACGACCATGGCACACCTGAGATGATGTGAGGTACTATATGTGTCTAATCCACCCTTGCTGAAATTCATATAGACTCAGGAATGAGTCATTATTTTATTATCACTTCCCTTTTTTGGAACTCAGAGATTCTGACAGAGCTGCTGGCTTGATCCTTATGGCTAGAGAGTATTACGGGAGAAGACTCTACTATTACACATTGGTTCCGGCAGTGTGAGCTTACTCCAGGAGGCGAGAGCATTAGTTGTGATCTTCTTGTAGCGGTGTCGAGGCCTTATGACGACATCTTGGGTATGGTTTGGTTATCTATAATCTATGCCTAGATTTACTATATTAGGCTCAAAGTGTGGTGTGTCTTTATAGACGGGAGCATGTTCACCTTCACCGGTGAGAAAGAGCCTTTGTAGCGCGGGATGGACTTATGCAGAGGAGAGGGCAACTGATCACCCATCAGTTGGCTAGTCTCATCCTTATAAAGGATGATGTGTGGAGTCCGAGTTTTCCTGTTGTGGTTGATATGTATGTGGACGTTTTTCATAACAACATTCCAGGACTACCTCCTTGTAGAGACGTATAATCCTACATTGACCTGTACCCTGGGACATTACTGATATCTACTCTAGCATATCAGATGGCTCCCGCTGAGCTTCGTGAGCTATGGCTACAGCTAGAGAACTTACATGGAAAGGGATTCATCCGACACAGTGTTTCACCCTAGTATTCTCCTATTTTATTCACCAAGAAGGTGGATGGGAGCTTAATACTATGTGTCGACTACCTTCTCCTGAACCAGGTGACAGTGAAGAACAAGTATCCACTCCCTAGGATTGATGACATCTTTGATCAGCTGAAGGGAGCACGATGGTTCTCAAAGATAGACCTTAGGTCAGGCTTTCATCAGCTCAGAGTTCGAGATGAGGATGTGTAGAAGATGACTTTCAGGTGTCAGTATGGCCACTACGAGTTCTTGGTTATGCCCTTCGGCATAACCAATGCACCATCCGTGTTCATGAGTCTCATGAACATGATATTCCAGCCCTACCTCGATCGTTTTGTCATGGTATTCATTGAATACATACTGATTTATTTGACTACTGAGGAGGATCATGCCTACCACTTGTGGGATGCACTGGACACACTCCGAGAGCATCACATTTATTGTAAGCTCTCGATGTGTTAGTTCTGGATTCAAGAGGTACACTTCTTGGTGAACGTCATCTCTAAGGTGGGAGTTTCAGTGGATCCTGCGATGATCGAGGCAGTACTTGCTTGGGAGCCACCCAGGATTGTGATGGAGGTGCGGAGTTTCCTAGGCCAGGCTGGGTAATACCGTCAATTTTTTCCAGACATCTCCAGAGTTGTAGCTCCACTTTTAGATTTGACGAATAAGGGGAATCCCTTGGTGGGGTTAGATAGATGCTAGCAGAGCTTCCAGGAGCTGAGGCAGGGATTGACAAGTGCGCCCATCTTGAGGTTACCGGAGGAGGGCGTTGGGTACATGGTTTACGGCGACACGTCAGGGACCGGAATCTGGTGTGTCATGATTTAGGAGCAGGTGGTGATCGCATATGGTTCACGACAGTTGAGGCAGTATGAGCAAAACTACGCTACCCATGACCAGGGGTTAGCAGCAGTAGTCTTCGCCTTGAAGATGTGGCAGTACTATCTGATGGGCGGGCACTTTACAATCAATTCTGACCACCAGAGTCTCAAGTACATCTTATTTTAGAAGGACCTAAACATGAGACAGCGGTGATGGCTCGAGTTCTTCCAAGACTATGACTTTGAGATAGTCTATACTCCTGGGAAGGGGAACATAGTAGCTGATTCTCTCTGTAGGAGAATGGGAATTGAGCTACTTGGAGAGGCAACCGAGCAGCTAGCCGTGTTAGAGATATCGTTCATGGATAGAGATAGAGAAGCCTTTCTACAGTCAGTCCCAGTCACCTCTCCACTACATCAGCGGGTCAGAGAGGCACATCACGGGGACATTGATTGTGAGACACGACATGAAAAGATATCCACAGGACAGGCACCTGATGGATTTTCTGAATGAAGAGAGCACATCATCCTCATCAGGGGATGTACCATTGTACCAGTTACATTACAGGATGAAGTGCTGCAGGAGCTTCACACATCCCCTCTGGCAGAACATCAGAGAGTGGCGAAGATGTACCATGATCTCAAACGACAGTACTCGTGTCCGGGTGTGAAGAAGGTTGTAGCAGAGTTCATTTCACGATACCTCACCAACCAGTAGGTGAAGGCGGAGCACCAGGTACCGGTATGTTTGGTACAACCCTTATAGGTCTCTAAGTAGATGTGGGACATAATATCCATGGATTTCTGGATGGGGCATCCACATTCATCCAACGGACACGACTCCATCTGGGTGATTATCGACCAACTCACCAAGTCGGCCCACTACCTCCTTATCAGAGAGCAGAGCTTAGTAGAGATATTATGACACCTCTACGTTCAACAAATCGTATGGTTTCATGGTGTTCCATCGTCTATCTTCTCCCATCGAGATACTCTCTTTACTTCCTGGCTTTGGAAGGGGTTACATGATTCATTTGGGACGTAGCTATGCCTAAGCACCGCCTTTCATCCTTAGACAGAAGGCCAGACAGAGAGGACCATTCAGACACTCGAGGACATGCTCCGTGCATGTGTCCTTGACTTTGGCCGCACCTAGGAGAATCACCTACCCTTGGTGGAGTTTGCGTATAACAACATCTACCACTCCACCATCGGGATGGAATAATACTAGGCACTGTAGTGCCAGACATGCAGATCACCTCTGTGCTAGACTAACCTAGGGGAGTCAGCACTTATAGGACCATAGATGTTCTAGGATACAATGGAGAAGGTGCATATCATCCAGGAGCGGATGAGGACTTCACAGAGTAGACAGAAGTCCTATTCTGATAGTAGATGAAGACCATTGGAGTTCGAGGATGGAGACCATGTTTTCTTGTGGGTCTCACCTCGACCTGAATTACGGAGAATTGGACAGGGCTGCAAGTTATCTTCGTGCTTCATCGAACCATTCCAGGTCCTCAACAATGTAAGCAAGTTTACTTACCGCCTGGCTCTCCCACCTCATTTGCACCGGGTGCACGACATCTTCCACGTATCTCAGCTGAGGAGATACATGCACAGCCCGATGCATATCATCGACCATGGGGAGCTGATCATCGATGACGGGGAGACATTTATGGAGGTCCTGATGGAGATCGAGGATCGACAAGAGTTGGTCCTACGTGGATGATCAATTCCACTGGTGCGCATTCGGCGGTAGCACAGGAACCTCCAGGAGAGCACGTGGGAGAGGGAGGCCCAGATGCGAGATCAGTACCCTCATTTGTTTCCCTAGTTCTTGTTGTAGCTTTATGGGGAAGTAATGTCCTGAGGTGGGAGTATTTTAAAGACCAGGAAATTTCAAGTATTTTTTTTCATAAATACTTTACAATTTTACGTGTCTGTGACTTCTGATGGCACTTTATTCTGAGGCCCGTTGTGCCCAAAATCAATTTCCGAAGTTTAGCACGGGTACGTTTAGTAAACAAACAAGCAGGTTTTTCTATCTTCTGAACCGGTGCTCGGAATTGAAATAAGTGGTCACCGATGAACTTGCAACACCGGTAATTGCTTAAGGGAACCTTTACCACAGATGTGTTTACACGGGACTAGAAGTTAAAATTTGTGGATTAAATCAGAAGTGAATAAAATTGTGGAACCATTTTATTTTATATCTAATGTGGTTATATCGTACATGGTGGAGTTGGGGTGAGACCCATAAGCACCTAAATAACCATGTGAGGATATTTGTGAGGAGTGGCCCACATTAGGCCCAACCTTCACATTCCCTATACTTCTTTTAAACCCCCTTTTTAATTTTTAACTTCCCATTAATTGAGTAACTCTTCCTCTCCCCTCTCTCCCTCTTTAATTTTTGCCAACACACACCTTAATTAATTGATTGAACCTCTTAAATTAAATTAATTAAGTGATTGAATTTTAAATTTTTAGAACATGGAAATATTAAATAAAATTATTAGAAGCATTATTTTATTTGGGTTGGAAATTGTTGTGTAAGGAGGAATTTGGAGAACTCCAGAGTTTTTGAAGAACTTCATCCTCAACGAAGGAAGGTTCTTCTCAGACGATTAACATTGACCGTTCAACGTTGAACTACTCAGCAACCATAGTTCTCCATCCTCTTCTTTCTTCATGATAAGGAAGGAGACACCGACGTGGGGAATTCACCAATGACGACACACATTATATTCTATTCTCCGCGACAAGAGATGGAACACTGTTTCTTCCTCAGGCGCACTCTGACGACGTGCACAAATCCTCACCTCCCGATGCCAACTTCCATGACACCAAAGTTTGACCTCAAATGTTGAGGTATGGTAAATCATGGAAATTTTATTTTAATAATATTGTTTTTTGTGCTTCGTGAAACCTTGTTCATCTCCAGGCGATTGTTACCACCTAACGCGGTGAGCATGGGCCGAACAAACATGGCCCGACAACCCTCTGTCGTTTCTTGATCTTTTTGGAATCGACGACCGAAGGTGGTGGAAGCACGGTGTCACCGCGTAATGCCGAGAATGCAGCAGAGGAAGGTGGCGCTGACACACCAGGAGGGCGCCGCGCAGAACAAACCAGCAGGCCCATCGGCCGGACCGACGGAGCTGAACCTTGGCACCAGGAGGGAGCCGCGCTGGAAGTCTCGTGGCCTGCTTTGTGGGCCGCTTGCACCAGAAGGCCAGCTGGCCTAACTGACCAATTTGGGGAGGGCGGCGCCGCTTTGAGTCGCTGATTCGGGCAGCCGGGGGCCACACCCCCACCTCGGACCGCCCGGCCTGGTGGCCGAGCCAGCCGAGCCGGGCCGACCCGGGCCGAGCGAGGTTGGGTCGGGCGACGCCACGCCAGGTCGGGCCGCACCCCTCAGGGCCAGGCCACGCCGCGCAGGGCCGGTCCATACCACATCAGGCCGGGCTGTGTCCTTCGGGCCGAGTTTCATTTTTTCCTTTGGACCAGTCCGACACCCCGACCGGGTTGGACGCGTCAAACTGGGTTAACCCGACCCATCGGCCCACTGGGCTAAATGGGTCGGGCCCGTTATTCACTTAAACATGAATAACTTAACGACCACTCATCTGATCGACACGCCGTATGCGGCACACTGGCTCTTTTGACGAGACAGTCCTTTTTCGATACTTTAAGTGAGTTTTGGAATGATTTGGTAAATGGCTGAGTTTGGAACGAGCATATTTCCAAACGGGCCCCTGGAATGAAAAGGCCAATGTTTCACAAACTGGGCGTCCGATTGACGTGTCGTCTATCACGTTGAGTTACTTTTGAAGATACAAAACTTTGAGATACATCAACTCTGTACTTTGTGATAGTTGATGTATCGACCCCCCCCCTTTACTCGAGGAGCATACCCCCCTGTAATCGAGTACACTGTGTGTGGGAACCCTAGAGCTGGTTGCGACTCAACAAATACTGTACTGGAATTCTCCATGGGATCGACAGCGACGACTAGCATACTGGGATCCTCCGTAGGTTCAACAGCGATGACTACTGTTCTTGTATCCTGTGTGGGTCCGACAGTATTGACCTCTATACTTGTATCTTGTGTGGGTCCAGGAGAGTAGTTGGTCTTGTATCCTATGTGGGTCAAACAGCTTAGCTGGACTTGTATCCTTTGTGGATCTGACAACATAGATGAAACAGTGACTACATCTGATCATCTCTATCACTATAAGAAAGATGTATACATGTGTGAGTTGAGTCTTGAATTTAAATCATTATTATTTGTATGATTTACTTATTTTTCTATGTGGACTGGTTGTGCTTGGGCTCGGATGTTGGAGTCGTACTGATATTGACGACTTAGGTATATGTATGGACATATACCTAAGTAGAGTTGGAAGATACTTCATGTTTTTATCTTTCCTTTTTGGTTTACCCTTTGTGGATTTTGGGAGACCTTTGGGGGTCTCGGGGTCCCTACAGAGTATCGTTATATACTCACCCTTACAGGGGCATTGCCCGCACTACGTTGTGTTGGTTGCAGATGATGGACACCATTGATTGTGGTCGAGGGTTGTGGAGTTAGACGGTATCTAGAGGTGGAACACCAAGAGAGACGTACAAAGAGGGGACGGACGGGCCTGAGGTACCGATGAGACTATATGTAAACACCCTTCAGGTGAAATTCCCAGAGGACGACTCAGTGGTTGCTGCTTTGCTTTTCAGCTATTGTACTTTCTTTCTCAGTCGTACTGTACTTTCAGTTGGGTTTGTATGCTGGCCCATTTACTTTCCAGCACATGATTTTGTATTCAGTTAACTTTGTGTTTACTCCATCTTGCGTACTCTGTTGTGTTTTTTTACTTTTATAGAGGAAATGCCTTCCCTTTATTGGGATTTACGCCTTTGGTGTTAGTCGTCAGCCCCTGACCTTTGGAAGGTGGGCTTGGGATAGTCACTACATGGGCCCCGAGGGCGGGTCATGACATATAGTCTTCAAATACTTAGATATTTCAAATAAAAAATCTTATAATTTCAAATCGTATCATCTAGTTTTAATAAAATATATATTTTTATTATAAATTAATATATATATTTCATAAACAAGTTATAATTAAATATATATATATATAATTTAATACATTAAATATATATTTAAATATAAATAAATATATATAATGTTTTTTAATTTTATTTATAGATTATGTTGAATTTTGTTTGTACACCATCAAACTTATTTATATGGAAAAAATTATTTAAAATAAAAATTATATATACAAACATAATAAAATATATTAATATATATATAATTCAAATTATTAAAACATGTTAATAAAAATTATTTATCAAATTTATTAATAAAAAAATATTAATTCATGATAATAAAAATATTAATTCAAAAATTCAAATCATAAAAATATTAATACGAAATGATTAATTCAAAATTATTATTAATTAAATATAAACATTGATTCAAATATATTAATTCAAAAATAGTTATTAATTTATATTTTTTTAAAATAATTTATATTATTTAATAATTCAAGATAATAAAAATTATTTAAAAGAATTATTATCAATAATAAAATTTATTTATAAATTATATCTAATTATATATATATATACATAATGAAAATTATTAACAATTGTTTGTTATTATTAGTTATAAATTACATTGATTTTATAAAAATATTTATTAATAAATTATGTTTAGAAATATATATATATAAACATGAAAATATGTTTTGTTTTTTTAAAAGTCCCAAAAATAATCATTTATATAAATATTAATTTTAGAAAATTATGAAAAAATATACACTATTTATAATGACAAAACCATATGTTAGTCATTTTAACCACCCCAAACACTTAGACACATGTATTAAAAAGAAATTTTGAAATGAAAAAATTTAAAACCCCCAATAATTTTCTCTCTACTTCATTGAGACAAAAATATATTCTCTATCAGCTATGATTCAATTTTTACAATCATTTGGATGGAAAATCAACAGATACAAGAGTAGAGGGAGAAGCCTATGAAAAAGCGAACACCAAGGAGAAATGAACACAACATATAGTTTATCCAAATCATTTGTGGACTATATTCCGAGGGGATGATAGTAGAGATAAACCTGATGGGTCACATAGTAAGGGAAACATACAATCATGAATAAAGCACCAACATCATAAAAATAAATATATATAACATGATAGAGAATTGAGGGTTAATGAATAAGATTGAAGAAGATTATCATTAAATAGGATAAGAAAAAATAACATACCATAGATCTTGAGATGGTTGATTTGTTGAGAAGCATGACGAAGAATGGCAGAGTGGGTTCAATTCCATGAAATCTGGAATTGTGTGAGCGAGGAGGACTCTGCTAGGGTTCTATTTAAAAGATTCGATAAGGAATTTATCAATGTATAAAAAAAGTATTGATAATTAGTAGTTTTATTATTTTTAAATTAATAAGGTTTGGTAAGTCATATTTTCAATAGCATTAAAATTATAAAGCTTATAATGTCAGGTTTTATTAAATTAATTCTAGCAGTGAAAAACCTAAATCATTTGCAGTTCTAACAATGTTGTGATAAAGACACAATATTAATATTACAATATATATTATTAAAAATTTATATATGTATATTTATAGAATAATATTTTATGAATTACAAATATGTATTTAGAAATATAAATCTATATAAATATATTTATTATTTGAATATATTTATTATAATTTTATATTCATATATATATATATGATTATAATTAAAAATAAATATATAAATATTTAGAAACCAATTACAGACTAAGAAATACAGATTTTAACTGGATCATTTTTCGCCAGTGAAGGGTGATTTCTCTAAGAAAATTATTCACAATGGTTCTATGGATAATGATATTTATAATCAAAAATAGATTTTGGATTGAATAAATATTTTTGAACATTCGATCATTTATCTAGTAATCCTTCTTATAGTTGGGAGTCCTTTGAGGGTCGTTGATTTTTTGAAAAAGCTATCTTTGTTATGGGGTGTTTTAAATTAGAATTGCATCCCTATAGGGAAAGGATTCACCCACATAATATTTTAACTATAGGAAATGAATAGGTTTTCATTGGGATTCATATCCATATCGCTAAAACCATGATAATATTGTATCTATGAATGGGTTGTTCATTTCAACCCCTTCACCCATAATGAAACTCATGATCAGGTCTAGTTCAAAATATTGGGTTTGAACCTGATATGGTGACATCCTCATATCTTGTGTGACAATGCATAGACTATGGGTATCTATAAAATAAGTTATAGAAATTAAAACAATGTTATATGGTTTTTATTCATTTATCCTTGTTGAAGTGGATCTAAAATCCACATTAATTGATTTTTAGTGCATTCTACCTTGCATGATGGAATTCCCCTCCATGTGCATTCCTAGAAATTAAATCATATGTATTTATCTTGTCAAATGATCAATAATTGAAAATAATGATATTGTAGATAAGTTTTATATGGTTTATGCCTCTTATGAAGTCATAATGATAATTCCTATAGTAAAGTGAATGGAAAAGGGGCTGTTTCTAGAGAAGACAAATGGAGGAAAGTCCATAGGAGGACTTCTTCACCTACGCAGGAGATCAGAGCTCAAGATTTTGTAAACATAGTTCAATAATTTATTGATTATTATTTGGTTGACCATAATCAAATGGATTGTGATAGGGATGTTGATGAATAGGTGTTGGGGATCCAATTTCAAATTTCATTGATTTTTTTTCAAGACATGTTATCAAAGAGGTCAGACCCACCACCCCTTGTAGAAACTGGTAAATCATCAATGATAGTGTGCATATCTTCTATGGGAATACTGGATGCTCTTATATAGAAAAAGAGTTTTGATAATGTGTGAATTTCCACAATCTCTGGGACAGTTGACATTATGAGGGGTTCTAAATATGTTCATGAACACATAAAAATAATAAATAAATTGTGAAAACATCACGAGGTGGATGGAAGAAATAATAAGGAACCAATATATTATCAAACCATTGATGAAACTATAATTCAAGAGTTATATTTCCAACATCAAAGGCGTGAAAAGGTTTTTTACATAAAGAAAACACAAGGGAACTAATATAATGGACAGTGGAACTGTTATGAAATATAATGTCATGATGTTGGAACATGGACTTTATGAAGGTTCTATAAGAAAGGATGTGTGAAAAATTTTCATATCATACTCTCTTTTTATAGAATAAGGGTTTAATGGAAATTATTTGGGACATAAATAATCTCTGGAAAATAAGTACTCAACTTCAGAGAAAAAATTGTTGAAAAGGAAGAGGATCTTTTACCCCTAAAGGTGTTCTAGGTTATGAATGGAAGAAATGACCTCATCATAATTAGGTAAAAATGATGTGTATATACCCCATATTATATTATTATATTTTCATTCATTAAATGACACGAGATATTCCCCAATGAATGGAGGTGGTTTAGCATCCAATGAAAAAGTATCAATTGAAACAATAATAAACCCACATGTCACTAACCATAATTTCTATTGATTTCTAGATATATTTATGATTAAAAATATGCCAAAGAATAGGCATATAAGCTATATGACCTCATATAGGGAAGTGATGCATCCTTAATTGATGACCAATATACGACGGTGAAGGTTCTAGTAGATGTTGGGAGATCGGTCTTGGATGATAGTGGAATTAAATCCCTTTAGCAATAAGTGAAACTTGTAGGAGAGACTACTATCCTAGAGGTTGTGGTTGTGGGCGTAGACGAATGAATTGTAATTTCATTTGTGATGCAGATGGAAAGATGGAGCTGAAAATAAGAAAAGGTTATGTATATGACTATTTTTATTGATGGTTGTAGTATTCTATTTCTGACAGCATCCTCTGTCTCATATTATTTTTTTCTTTCAACAAAAGGTCTATTTTTCTACCTTTTCAGAAAAGTTATTTATATTAATAATATATATTTATATATATTTATTTATATATTAAAATATATAACTATAACTATAATAAACATTTTTATTTTAATTTTATAATAATTTAAAAATATATAAATTTAAAATTATAAATATAAATAAATTCAATTTTATATTATTTTTATATAATTAAAAATGTTTTTATATACATATATTTATATAATAATATTTAAATAATTATATATATATATTATTATGAGGCTAGTGCTGCGATGGAGTGGTACTCATCTGTTAGCCTCAACATCCATGATTCTTGGGTTCACACCCATAGTGGTGAATATGTGGTTACCGTAAAAAACAGGAGGTGACACAAATGTTGATGAATGAAGGTGGAGACGAAGGAATAATCCATCACCCAAGCCAGTGGTGAATCATTCAAGATGCATGAAAAATGCTTGATAGTGCATCCATGTCATTGAACTGGGTCTTGAGTATAGTATGATTGGATTTTGGTAAATTTAATGGTATTCATACACATTAGGATTTTTGGCCAAATCAAAAACACAATAATGTTGTTGGTTGGGTATTTTATTCCTTGGGATGGGGGATATAAACTGCATTTCATGCCATTGTGTGATTTTACTATTTGTGTTGGTGTTTAACTGTTACCCTAAGCAGCTAATATATATATACCCTATAATCATGAATTGAAAAAGTATTAATTTCTAAACTGTGTAGAAGAAATTTCTCAGGTACTATAGTAGGGAACTTTAGCATTACTTTAGTAGTGATGGATTTATATTGGGAGTGGTTACTAAAGTAGGGACTGTAGTAGTGGTGGAACTATAGCTTCTATGGTACTATTGATGGAATATTCATCAGAGGGCCTTTGTTAAAATATGTTATCACATAATTTCATGTTGGTAATGTTTGCTATATTGCATTTGAATTAGATCACAATAAATATTACACATGTTTGATACATGGAAATGGATTCAGATAATTTCTTAAACAATTGTTTGAGCTCACTTTGTAGAGATTTAATTTTGGCCTGATTCAAGTTATCAGTACCATTTAATGCATTTTAAATATTATAACTAATCTCATTGATGATTTTTATGATGTTAATATCTAAATGGTGTCTTCATAAAGGACTTTCTAGATTTTTGATTTATTCTTTAATTCCCACTTCTATTCCATATGATAATTATCCTATTGAATTATTCAATGAAAAACTAGAACAACATTGCATTAAGGCTTGTGTATCTGTCCATCATGATGTCTACGAAATATTGGTTACTAATTAGAACACAATTTTTGGTGTAAAAATTATCCTAAATGTTCTTCACTAGCTTCAATATCAATGGTTGTGAAACCTCATTTACCATGTATATTCAGAAAATTTTTGATGGAAAATATGATGATATAGATATCAAAAACTGTGGAATTCATGGTTTTTTTAAGTGAATTATACTAATATTTTTTATGAAAAACATATTATTAAATATAAATGACACGGAGAAATTATGAGAGGAAAATTGGATAGAGATGGTGGGAAATGAGTAGAGTTATCTTTGATGTATTCACATTTCATAGATTGAAAAGAAGATTCCTTTATTGAGAATTGGATATTGACAAGTGGTAATAGCAAAACATTGGGAGGATTGAAAAGCAGATAAGAAAATATAGAAACTAATAGTTCATCTTAATCATCCATATATATACTAAATCTAATATGTCTAAATAGTTTCCATGGATAATATATTAAAACAAAATCAAAATATCTCATATTATTGATGGAATATTTATCAGCATCAAATAAAAACACACAAGATGAAAAAAATAGTAAGGTCAATGGAGTTGATCGTAGGAAAAAATTCAACATTATCACACTAAAATTTATTGTTTCAACATGTAATCCATTGTACAAAGCATTGTACACAATTATTTATAGGGATAAAATCTCACACCAAAAAAACCATGATTAATAGAGATAAAATAATCTCCATATCTAGTGTAAGAGGTGACTCTTAGGATTCTGAACAAAAACACATATGGAACCTATTATCTGAAGTATCCAAGACTTCATTATACTCACAGATGGTGCCTTATAATGAAGAAAACCCTTATTTTTCCAAAACATTCCACATAGTCTGTGTCGACATTTTCTACCTCACAACCCAGTTGACCTTCCAAATCATTGATTGATTACTCTGGAAGAAGGCATTATGAAATCACCACTAATGATGATACCACTATTCTAGTTCCCACCATACCCATATAAACAGAAGTCTATTTATACCCAAATAACATTGATGTTACATAATCTACCCACTAGTGTCATCATCCCCCCCCTTCTCATCATCCCCAAACCCTTCTTATGTTCATTGGTGTTCCCAACGGGATGAAACATATTCACATTCACAGAAGTTCCCCATCTATTGACTCCATTTTTCCAAATCAACATGAATTCCACATCATAGTAAACATTAACTAAAAACATTTTGGTCTCATGTATTTGAAGAACATACCAGTATCATACATTGAATAGTTATACAATTTCCCATCCCATCTCTGTAATAACATATTAAATATGTTATTTTCTTATGGAACCAGCTTTAGGGTGATAGGTATCATTATGTATAAAACACTATCACCTATATTTCAATAAGTTCATTTTGGGAATCCATTTTTTGGGCAGTTCGACAAGTAATTACATGGGTTCTTCTTATTTTAACATGCACCAGGACATTGTGTCATCAAAACAAATGATGGGGACATCTGTTACAAGAACCCATAAGCTAAATCCTTTATCTGGTGTTTCAAGAATCCATTTTCACTTCACCAGAAAAGTTATGAAGATTAGTAATGCACAAAATAACTCTATATATGGATTTATATTTTTCCATTATGATTGAAGGAACTGGCCTTATCCCGGGTTTTTGAGAAGAGTTTAGAAGGAATCCTTGCAAGTGTATTGTCTTGGGTTGAATATGAGTTAGGGTCTAAAGCAATCAATATTCCCTTGTTTATAATTTCTTATTGGAAACCCTTCATGATAAAATGTGACCAACATCTTCCTCTATATGTATTTATGTTGAGCTCCCGCATTTATGCTTTTCTTAATTGGTATTTTTCTTGATTGTTTGACATATCTGATATTCCAAGCATGATATCACTTAAAACTCGGTTTTCATGGGTGATATGGAGATAAAAGAAACAAAATTTAGCGGTGAAATAGATTTATCAGGTTTTTTGATGTAATGTTAATAGGGGAGAAATGATAAAGTTATAAATGTGAATAAATAGATATTTTCCATGTTATTAATTTAAAATAATCCCAAAATTGATATAATAGGGGATTAAATGAGTTTTAGGGTTATTAATATTTTAAAATTCCAACATTTTCATTATATCTACCATGTATTCTAAAATATTTATTTTTTTCATTTAAAAGATTCAACAAACAAGATGGAGAAAACAATAAATAATGTATTTTCATTTACTATGGAGTTGTTCCAAAAATATGGAAGGAAATAATAATAAATTATTTTATTTTATTTTATATTTTTTATAGACAATGGATTATTTTTTATTAGTTTACTAAAATCTCACCAAAATAATAGTTAAAGTTTCTCTCTTATCTTTTCTTCAAAGCCTATTAATGTTGGTAACTTCTTTTTGTAACCAAGAGTTGGAGGTGGACCAATATAATGGTTTTTCATTTTTTTTATTAAGGTATAAACAATACATTATACAAAGTGTAAATAATATTTATTTATTTAGTTATCATAACATTTTATATTTTAAATATGTAATTATAATTATATAATTATTTTTAAAATAAATATATGTCAATAAATATAAATAATTACAATATATATATATATATCTTTTCAAATCATACATGATATTATGTATTTTATATATTAATATTGAAATAATTATTTATTAAAATATTATAATGAACTAGAAACAATATAATAATTTTTGTGAAAAATATATACTTTTAAATATATATATATTGTACAAATAAATACATTAAATTATTTACATGTTTAGAAAACAAAAAAATTTATAATTTCATTTTAACAATAATTGTTTATGTTATGTAATCTAAATATTATATATATATATATATGTGTATATATATATATTTATGATTGGTGTAATTATATATATAATTATATAGGAAAATGTGTTTATATTTTTAATTATAAATATTTAATATATTTTTCATTTTAAATTATAATTATATTCCTTATTTTAAATAATTTAAAATAAATATATTGTATAACATGAACTTATGTAAATATTTATATTTTTATATAAATTTAATTTTAGTGATAATATATTTTATATTTATACATATATAAATACATATATGTAAAAAAAATTATTAATTTTTTATAAAATTATTTACATTAAATTTGACGACAAAAAATGTTGACAAAGACCACCAATTGACAATGCTTCTTAGAATTAATAATGTGTAAAAAAGCTCTAAAAAGTCTCGACATAACACCTCTTGTTTTGATGCTCTATCATTTTCACAATTATAAAAATAATTTTATGGTTTTTATATTTAAATTTCATATCATTCTGATGTCTTTCAGTTAGTTTTGATCACCTCACTTATGTTTTTAAAGGGCATCAAACCTTCAAAAATGCTTATTCAGTTGTTTCGGTTACACTGCAAGTATGATTGGAATTATTTCAACTATTACACATCATAAATATTACAAATACAAGTTTCTAATGATTTCACATCATTTAAAAGATTTTTTCTTGGTATTTCACAACAAAAACACATGTTTTATTATTCTAAAATAGTTAAATTGCCATCCTGAAAAAATGACACATAAGATTTACATTTCATATTTTCCACCATTTCAAAAATAATTGCTTGGATTATTCATATTATTTCATCCACTTTTAATGTTGTTCTGTTTGTTTGGACATAATAACACACATTTTTAAAGGTTTCCAAACCATTAAAAATTACTTATTCATTCGTTATGGAAACAATACATGTCTAAAAGATTTTTCATGTAATTGTAGGCATCAAAAATAACAAAAATATTTTTTTCTTGTGATCTATTTCATTATGAGGTTTTTTTAGTTATCATGCCATTAAATTCACATTTTTATTTCTAAAATGATTAATGTGTGTTTTTGTTCTTCCCAGGAAAAGAAAGCATCAGAAAAATGTTATATTACATCAACCATTTCAGAATTTGCTATATGTTTTTTCATGAAAAGGCCCACATTCCTGGGTAATTTAACACCTGATTCATCCTAGAAATGATCCTAAGGACCTTCTGGATCATCACGGGTTGGTGAAATTCACTATGAATAATAAAAAATAAATGTCGGATTTTTTTTCAAATAAACAATGGATGAAGCTAATACATGTCAGTGTTCTCAAAAGAATACTTCGGAGGGTAAACTATAATATAATTCAAATAGGATTGAAAACCAAAATTAAAGACCAAAATGTACCATAAAATACGTTAAACCTCCCAATATAAGAGATTCAACAACAATATCCTCCTCCTTGTGGTTCCTTACCCTTTCATGAATCTGGAAGTATATAATTTGTAAAAAACTGAAGGCATTAATAAGGTTTGAGCTATAATCCAAGTAGGGTCTCACAAAGGATTCAATAAAAGGATTTCAAAATAATTAACCAAATCATGTCATCAAATTTATATAACAAAAAAATATTTTTAATTCATATTGAAATTAAATCATGATTTATATTTAAAATTAAGGAAATATTTCAAAAAATGGCCTAATTAAAATTGTTTTATAAAATATTTTTATAAATTCAAAAGTAATGTGTAAAATAGTAAATCATTATAGAATATATATCAAAGAAAAAAATGGTTCTACACGGTCTTCTTACTAGTGGTAAGATAGTTTTATGATATGGTATCATCACAAATCTATCATATGATAATGGAAATGTTCACACATGTTTTTATCTCACTAACATATGGAGACTAACCAACATCCCTCTAGGGATATGATCTTATAATAAGATGTTGTTATAGTTGTTAAGCATTAATACACATTTAATGAATTCTCATGTTATATTATTTATTCTCTAATATGTTACTAACTACATTGGATTTAATGATCAAAATTAACAATGAATAATGGTAAAATTAGATAAAAAACTATTCATAATAAAATTAAACCCATTTCCCATACAAATACAACCAATTTCCATTTAAAAATGAAAAATATTTTTAATTTATTATTTCCTTTTATAGGATAATCCCAAATGTGTTCTTATAAAAAAATGAATCTCTTTTTATCGAATTTAATTTTCAAATAAATTCATTTCAAATATATTTTATAATACAATCATTTTTATCAAATCCAAATCATAATTCAACTCGTATGAATTGAAGGTAATTCCCCAATTTCAAGAAAAATAGACTAAATTTTTTTTATCCCCTAGAATTGGTTTTTAAAAATTTAATTAAATAAAATAGAATAGAAAGTGATTTTATGTTAGATTTATTGGACATGAATATATGGAATGACCTACCAAAACAAATAGATTAAGAATCCCAATTCTTTTAATAGGAAACTCCAATGAATATTGTCGGTAATATAGATTTTAGAATCACTTTAGGATTCATGATCTAAAAAAATTGTCCTCATATCCTCCAATAAAACATTGATATACCAAACCCATAATTTACTGAATGGAATATAGAATTAGATAAGGAATGGGGAGAGAAAACATATTGTGAGTGCACCAAAAAAATTCCATCTAGCTCCGATGTATCTAGGAGTTGGTATAGAGGAGAAAAAATTGTTTCTTGGGATTCTATACATCATAATAAAATGTAATATTTTATTTTTAGGTAAAAAAGTTCTTTCAATAAGGGATTATGTGACTATAAAAGAATTTTTGGGAAAATAAAATCATGTGAGCCTAATTAGATGGGATGGGATGAATGGTATTCCAAACATTACTCCCTATATATTTTCCCCCGATGGTGGTGTTACATGATTTCTACTAGGTGGGAACATGGTTTGAAAAAAATTCTTCAATATATGAAAACCTTCACTACCTGGTATTTCTTTATTTCGACTAGTAGGGTGCACAGTTTGGGAAAACAATGTGCAAACAATGAATAAGCCTAGATACCTAAGAAACTTACAAAAATTATCATTAATCACCCATATATGAGATAGAACAAAAGTACGATTCATATAATCGTTGATAAGTAACCAAAAAAGGAAATATTATGTTATAAAATCCCCACCATAGAATGTTTCTATCCACAAAAATAATATTTACAAACATCCAAAAAAATGTGGCCAATTCTCTCTCATTAGTGTCTATCTCTCCCATGTCTAATTATTATATGAACTGATCTTATGTTGAACTCGAACAGAAGGTGTCATCCTCCCATGATGCACCTTTCCTTCAAAATTAACTACCCTGACTAGATTCTTAGTGTTGGTTAAATCTGGCTTGACATCAAGATTACTCCATCTTAGAACATGAGATGGATAAGAAATATACATTTTTATCTAGGATACCTCGAACACATCATGTATCGATATCACTTTTCTAAGAAGTGCTAAATGTTATGACACTTTTCTAACCTTATAAAAACCCTAAAAAGGACCCAAAAATGAGTTACAAGATTTCCATTCCTCCAAAATTGTTGATGACCCAAATGAGGTGAGACATTCAAGAACACGTTATCACCCTATAAAAATTCAAATTGTTTATGTTGATAAACAATATATGAATTATACACACACTGTTACTTCAACAATCTATAAATTATGAAATAACACATTTTTATTATTTTTTGAACCAATATCCTTCCAACCACATATTTCCACCAATAATTGAGCAACAAAACATAGATTTACTAGTCTTGTCACAAAAGGCCTTAAAAGATTCCATTAATGTCACATAATTGTATCTACTATTATGAGAAAAAACTATTATCCCCAAATAATCCCCAACCTCCACTAATTTCATGAATGATTGAATGTATCCTATTATCAAGATCATATCTAGCTATTTATGTAATTACATACAACTATGGATGGTATTTCTTACATAAATAGAACTGATATCCGAACACCTCTTAAAGGCCTCTATGAAAGATACAACTGTAATGATGATATCTATCGAAATATATAGGATTTTAAATTCCAAGAAACAATATCTTTCAAATATAAATTCCCTAAATACCTAATTTTGGTTGTATCATGAATGAGTATAATGTGATCCAATTTTATCTGACCATTTATCACAACACATATCACATTCATCTTTCTATGGCTTCTTGAATCCCCAACCAACAAGTCTATAGAAATATCATCTAAATACCGAGTCAGAACTGGAAGTTGAAGAAGAAACAAATATGGTATATGGTGCTCGACCATGACCTATTGGCTTGTATAAAAACCAGACACAAAACAAGAAACCCCATATCACATTCCTATCCATCACAATTGATTCCACATTTCATAGACCATTCTTATTGTTCTATGGTGAACTGCCCACTAGGAATTATGGAAATCCCAGAAAAAATATTTTCTAACAAGAAACAGTACAATGTACTAGTTCTGGAAACATAGAATACCCCCCCCCTAGAGAATAGTGACACAACCATTGTCTCCCCACCATAAATAGAGACTCTAATGCTATAGAATTAACCATCCATATTTTTTTCATGATTAATCATCTTGAAAAGAAGAGTAATCCACTTTACACTTACCAAAGGAACTTTAGACCCTTATTAATGGACTCAAATATGAATATATGAGAAATGAGCCACCATGACCCACTCTTTTCATGATTTTTTCAAATTCTTTGTTATTTGTTTCCTATTGAATGAATCTGCAATGAAATATCATTTCTACTAGGAATAAGTGATGTGAAAAAAAAATTAATAAAGGTATTCTGACCAATTAATTTGACATGGATTGAAATAATTTTGAGAGATGATATAAATCATTCTCTTGTGGTCTGAATACATGGTATACATTTCTGTAAAAAGGTACCATCACCATCCCTTAAGTGAATACATAATAGTTGAAATAAAAATGGAATGAGATAGGTAATTATTATCATGTGGTATATGATTCTGAAATCCATAAGCAAAAACTGGATCACCCTTCCTTAGAACACAGCTCAATCCCAAACCTGGTGCATGAAAAAGGACCACCTAGACATGCCTATACTCCATAAGTGTCAAAAAAAGCACAATATTCCAGGGACATTTCATCTCAATAATAGAACGTCAAAAAATTATTCCCTTTTGAGTACAAGTATTCCGAAAAGATGCCAAAGTGGAGAAATAATTTACAAATATGTGATGATATCAATATATATCCCAGAAGATCCAGATCTCAAAAACATTTCATGGCTGGTCCCATTTTTTAATAACCTTCCCCTTAATAGTATAAGCTGACATACCAAGTTTCGACACCACATTTACCAACTAATTCACATAAAAAATCCAATAATCACATTTGAAATAATATGAATAAAGACAGTGAGTTCTCAACAGTTTCATAACTGCACATAACTAACTCATGTGGTCCTCCTCATACATATAGTAAATGAGGATTTAATCCAAAAAGAATACCAAAATAGTATAAAGTAACTCATAGAACATAATATTCTATAAAAACATAAATAATAAAGAAGCATTAGTTAGACCAAATGGCATATCAATGTACACATAAAGGTCATACCAAATCCAAAATCTAGTATTCTAAATAATATATTCTTTTATTCTCAGGTGATAGTAAACAAACCAAATATCAATCTTGGAGAACCTCTATGACCATTTCAACTTTTCAAGTAGAAAATCAACACATTTAAATAGATGTTATTTATTTTCCTGAAATCAATTGAGTTTTTTGTAATACACATAAACATGGAGTGACTCTTATGATTTCTAGAATAGAGAACTAGGGCCACCCAAGGTGACACACAAATCCGTATGATGACTTTCTAAAACATTTCACCTAATAGAGTCTTCAAATCATTCATCTTAGTTGATTACATGTTCATAGATTAAATAGATTATGGTTGAGTATGATATTGTAAATTAATATATAACCTTACCTCACTTATTGATGGAAAACCAGATATCATAGAATGAAAAATCCTTGGAAAATCTATGACCACTAGTGGAAAATCATAACTCAAGGATTCCCACTTCATATCAAAAGATAAAAAAAATAATAAATTCAAATTCTCTAGATAAGAAGGAATGTCTCTACTCTACCTTGAGCCCCACTCTCATATAAATACATGGAACACCATTTTAGTGGAGTAAAGGAGATCTGTCAATAGTAACATTCAATCATAGATTTAATTTAAATAAGACAATCCATCACAAAAATTACATTGTTTATTTTATTTCAAATAACAGAAAAACCCCCTGAAATCTATGAATTTGGTAATGAGAAAAAATATTTATGCCAACATAGAATCTTATATCTCTTTGATTCAAGTGGAGTAGTAATATCTATCACATAAGATAAATTCTTCATATAAATATTATTAATAGTCAAAATATGATGTGAAAAAAATGATTGACACAAAAAATATATAATAATGCATTCACTAAAAATAATGGTATAGTGATGGTACCTCTCATAGTCTCTAGATGGAAATATTCATTATCAAGATTCTCTTCCATATTGTGAAGAAGAATAATTTGGGATGTATGTGGTTGGAACCCTTTAGTTATTTAATTATATGATTGTACAACAGTTTTAGTAGGTTCGATGATCTTGAATCACTATATAGAGTATAATAAGCTTGACAGAAATTCTATAGGTGAGATTATCATATGCAAGAACCACATCTACATGGTGACTTAGTGAAAACCCACATAGAATGACATGTATTTTCACAGTATTAGAAAATCAAGGGGCATATGACTGACACTACTAGTGATAAAGAAAAACCCTGCTATCGTGAACAACCACAAAAATCATCATGTTTATTATTTTGTTAAAGGTAAGTTCCAAAAACTTCATTGTGATAAAATGGATCTCCCATAAATTTGGAAAGCTCAACTTGGTCCATGTCAACCATTATAGTTTTATTTATCACATCATCATAAGAAGGGATCTTGAGAATGAAAACCTCTGAAAAATATCATATTAAATTCCAATAAAAAACCAAAGTGTCATTATCTTCTCATTTTGAATAATCTAAGGTGAAAACTACACATGCTCAGAAAAATAATTAGTACACTTTATGATGACCATGTTTATCTGCTCGAGTTCGATGTCGTTTATAGCAATAGCCAACACCAGTGACTGTGTAATGAACTAGGAAGTAAAATTAACATTGAATTTTTTCAACACTAATCCCTTGTGATTCATTGTTATTACTGTATCGTCCCACCATAAGCTACCAGGTCCCTATGGCTTGAAGGTGGCACGTTTCACCACAATTTCATCAAGTGAATCCAAGAACTAAAAAAATGAATGATATATCTTAACAAATCCACATCCATTTCAACATATTTTGATCCTTGGAATGCATGTAGATTTTATTGAAGTAAATTTTGACCATGATTCTATAAATACTCCCATTGAGGTTCCACAGTGAGATGATGATGTAAAACGGGTGCAGGTTCATATCCTAGAGCATGGAAAACACACATGATAATCTCAACTAGATTATGGTTCATGAGGGGATATTCTCATTATGGTTTATCAGAATATTCTATATAGATCATATTCTCATGTATTATCAGAGTCATTATGTTAATAAACCATAGTAGAAAATATTAAATACATCATATTAACACAAAAATCAATTGAAAAGGAAAACAATTACCAACAGAAAACAACAGAAAATTTTAATTTCAATTAATCTATATAAAAAGTAGGGAAAATACAATGGAAAATCCTCCTAAAACCATTTTCTAACCACACATGAATACATAAAGTTAATTGTGGTGAGATATGTCTGGTCACTAAATCAAATATACCTCTTATTCTTCAGTAAGATTACTCAAATTTATACTAAAAATTGGGGAGGATATTTAGTATTCACATTTCATATAACATTTTCATTAATGGGCCTATATATCCTGGTACCCAGACACCCGAGACAGGCCTAACATTGCCCGAAGGGAATTCTTGTTCCCTATGGGATTGAGAATTGAACCTAAAATCATATAATATAATGGTGGGAAGGAATATTCCCCATAATCAATGGAATAAATAAATACAAGTCAATATGGTAAAAAGAAACCTCCCGTGTAGAACATTACCATAAGTCAAAAAGGTGTTAAAAACATATAGTAAAACAAAAATGTACCAAAAAAAGAAAAAACATCCCATTTCTAAATATTCAACAATAATTGACACCTTTCTTGAGGTGATTTACCCTTTCTCTAACCCAAAAACGATTACCTAACAACACCCTATAGAATAGGCATTGTGTGAGATAATAGCCAAGAAGGGTGTCACAAATAAATCCAAAAAAACATTCCAAATTATTTATCCAAACAAACAATTAAATTTTAAATAATAGGCATGTTATTTCAATAAAAAATTTAAAAACATCATCATTAACATTTTAACCAATGTAAATATTTAAAAAAATATAATACATAAATATTTTATATAAAATAATTTACATAAATAAAAAATACCTGTGTAAAATAGATTACAACAATAAAATATATATCAAAGAAGAAAAAAATATTATCATGGTCATATGAAAAAAGGATCAATAGTTCCAGGATAGGGGATCCTCACACACTTATAAAATGTTAATGTAAATGTGCACACATGTCTCTATGATTCTAGAAAATGGAGACTAACCTACATCCCACAGGGGATAAGATCTACTAATAATTTTATGATAGATTTTTAATGTGATAATACTTTTTGGGGAATTATTATCCTAGTATGTTTGTCCTTAATAAATCAATAACCACAAAGGGATTTATTTTCTCATAAAACATATAATAATGCGGAATTCATATCGAAATAATTCAAAATAAAATTAAACCCATTTCTTATATCATTAATTCCAATTTACATTTAAAATACAAAATGGGTTATTAATAAATTCATGAATTTGGATGGATATATAAAATTATTGTATTTTCAAAACTATTTTATCTATTTTCTCAAATAAAATTTTCAAATCAATTATTTTCAATTAAATTTCACAATACCATCAATTTCATCAAATGTATATCACACCCAAATTCACAGAAATTAGTGGGTATCCCCATTTCATATGAAATACAATTTAAATCACATTCCCCACCAAATGGGCTTATCCATATTTAATTAAACTAAAATAAAATAACTATGAAATGAAAGGGTTTATTAATTAGACAAGAATAAAAGAAATCACCTACAAAAACATAGTTATTTCGACTCAAAAACACCATAACAGGAAACTCCAATGAAGGAAGTCAATAATATAGATCCACAAATAAAACATATATTCATGTTCTGAAAGAATAGGGATTATATCCACCAAATAATGATGTAAAAACCTCTAAATTAATTGAGATATGAAGAGAGTGAGAGAGAAGGAATATGTAGAGAAAACATATAGAGAAAGGTCATAATAAATATCGCCTATCTTAGATCTACCTTGAAGATGGTTTGTAGGATAGAAAAATTGTTATTTCAAGCCCTACGAACTGTAGAAAGTGTTATAAGGATAATTTGGGCAGAATTGGGGGAATAAATAAGGGTTCTGTATATTTCAATATAATTTTTAAAATAATAAAATCTCACACAAACAATTATCTGACTAGGGATTCAGGGTTTGTCAAATTATGCACCCATACTGGTGGGATGTGTGGTCTCTCCTTTGTAGGATCACAATTTCTAAAACCATGGAACAACCATACAAATCTCCAATCCTTTGTTTTTTATGGACTCACTAGTAGGTCACATAGTTTAAAAAGATTGCTTTTTAGTCATGCACAACCCAGCATCCCTTTAAAACATTAAAAATTTCACACAAACCACCCCTAAATGAGACCAACAAAATTATGATCAATAGAGGGATTGAGTTGTACCTAAAATTAGAAACACGATTTTTGAAGGTAATTGTTGTAATATTTTGTGGTATTCAAGGACCATTATATTAGTTTTTACCCCTTATTGATTCTCAATTTCAAAATACACCAATACATTAAAAATAAACTATTTGGTCATTAGAGGAACACCACACATTTTATGGAAATGATTTCAACTCATACATGTCAATAATAATACAAGTATTGTTTTTTTTGATTTCAGATCATTGAAATGATTTATACATGTGACAGGCCATTAAAAACATGATTTATATCATTAAAAAATCAAATGATTGTTTTTCTTCATAAAAAACAAATTAAACCACCTATTGACATTCCTGAAGCTCCACTATTTGAAAAATCCTTATACGAATGTTTTCTTATAATTTCATTGAATTTGAAGGTCATTTGGTTGGTTTTGACATCCTAACACAGGTTTTCTATAATACATTAAACTTTTAAAAAACATTATTCATTATTTCTTGGAACACTGCAAATCATATGGAAATTTTTCTTACTAAAAAAATTAACAAATAATACATAGTGGATTGTCTTGTTATTTCACATCATAAATTTCCCAAGTCACTATAATATGTGTGACCATGATTCTTCTTATCCAAATTAAATCATGGGCCTGAATGAATATTATTTTCAAACATGTGGGAAAATCAATTTTTGTTAATCTCTAGCCTATGACATAATCAACAACATAACCAACAATCACTTGATTATAAAATCCTTGAGGATTACATAAGTAAGGTATCAATGTATGTAGGTTCTCATTCTGGGAATATTGACACCTCATGGAATTGAGACACATAATATGCATGCACCCCTATGTATATTTATACTCAAATTTAATTTTATGTGATTCACAGTCATTGTTCAGTCAAGATAATAAGTCTCAACATATTATCTTATGATTCTTCTAATCGCATTATATGAAAATCTTTGTATCACAACCAATATTACACTCGTGATTATTTTAACATATCATAACAACCCATAATACTCCATGATGAATAAAAATTAGGGAAAACACAAATTAATAATTTAAGTGGATATTATTATTTCATTGATCATGATATATAAATATAGCACACATGAATGAATGAATAATTGATATTTCTTATATTATAATGATATAATACATTTACAACCATTACATCAAACATTCAATGTATCTAATACCAGAAGATTAATCAAGAGCCTTTTGATTTTAACATATTGATGGTTTTGTCAAAGTATCCTTCACCTTATCATTCATAGCAAGCAAATTGTTCTTTAGATCCCTATTATCAATTATCTATTTAATTATATGGTTTTGGTCAATTAATTTTTTGGGCCCATTTGAGAGACCAAATTTCCTTTCCCTATGTATTAACTACATATTTGTTGTAGTACTTATCAATTTCACCTTCTATATTAGAAACCACCCAATGACTTGTAATGATATTCTTTATTTAAAAAACCTTTTAAAAACAAGTGGTGTTGTAATGTACTCCCCTTCTATTTTAAATTAACTATGACTGCTTCTTTGGGACTCTCCCAAAGGATCTATTTACTATTGAATAAATACTTGATACCATATTTTGATCACATGTATCTCTTTTGAATTGGAAACTATTATCATTGTAACCCCTTAAAAGATATCATTCTTTCTTACATAGATTAGTAAAATATACATGCTTTATTATAAGTGCTGTTAGAAATTTATTATAGTAGTCTTTTAAATTTAACCCATAATTGATTGGTAACTAATATTATTCATAATGTATTAGTTACATTTAGGGTAATGATATGGGTTTTCACTACCTGATAAAAGGTTTTTATCATTGCTATAAAAATCCATCAATAGCTCTAAAAAAGCATGGTTGATATTTATGCCACTAAAATAAAGCCTCTTTTATCATCCCTTGAAATTAAATAGTAAATGTGGACTAGTATCAATGATAAAAAAGTATTCATAAACGCCACAATGTTGTTATATTCCATTAAAATTACAACACACTACATCAACAAATACAATCACCAAATAATAATAGTAAAAAATAGACGATATTGAAAATTAAATTTTTTGTTGAAATAAAAATTAAATCAAAAGATAAAAAACACTATATTATATATATTTCAATATTTTTTTTAAAATAATATAAGCAAAATGAATTTATCACAGGCATTGAACAAATAATAATTTGATTTATGGTCTTTGGCACCAGACCCACTCTCAAAAAGGAATAACAGGGTATCAATTGTCGAAAAAGCAACCCCAAATCGAGAAAAAGATTCAAATTATATAATGTTAAAATATTAATATAGTAGTAAAATAAAGATATAATTTAATCATAAATATGAAAAAATACATTAAAAAATGTCAATTTTAAACGAATAATAGGAACTTTGTGTCTTAATAGTCACACAATGAAAATATTGAGGTGTGGATGACTCTTACACATCAAAAATGGAAACTGGTTTGTTTTCCTAAGGTATCCAGACAATCCCAATGTGTTTTCACATTTTTGATCATGTGACATGAATTTTTACTAGTTTTTTTAAAATGAAAAAATGTACAATGAGTCATACAAGTTACATCATGTATCATCTTGAGTTTACTGATTCATACATACCACAAATAACATATGAAATGATTTCCTAAATCATCAAGTTAGTAATATTTTGTTTTAGTGTTTTTAATGGATTGAAAAAATTTTTAACTAAAATGTCAATTTTGAACTGATAATTGAAACTTTTAGTCACACCAATCACATCATGGGTCAGATTGTGGTGGAGAATTTCATTATTAATCATAATAGACTCATGGATAATTTTTCAAATTCTTGAAAAAATATGATGGGGTTTTCTCAATTTTGATTGTGTAACTATTCTTTTAACCTAAATTCTAAATTTTAAATAAAAAGTAACAATTGGATGCATTCTGGTTACACTGGGAAATGGATCAATGTGATTCTAATTACAAAACATAAAATATGACGTGTGGATAATTTTCATAATATATAAACACTAAAAAAATGTGTTTTATTAGATTTGAGTATGTCACATTTCATTTTTACTAAATTGTTATTTTAAACTAAAAGCACACATTTTGAGTTATAACAGTTAAATGATGTTTTAGATTTAGGTGATAATAATTCATACATTTCATATCTGATTTATAAATAGTGTTAATAAATTATCATGAAAATTAGAGCATGTTTTCTCAATTATTAATGATTAAAAGATGTTTTTAACTTAAATTTAAATTTTAGACCGTTAACAGGACAATTGCGTCCTATCAGTAACACCATGTGTCAAAACAATGTATGGATAATTCCAACACCCCAAAATTGGCTTATAGATTATTTTCAAAATGATTCAAACCAATATAAATGCGGGTACAAATTTTTTAGTATGTAACATATTTTCAACTAAAATATCAATTTAAAATTGAAAAAATGCACTTCGAATAATACTAGTCACACTATGTGTCATATTGAGTTGTGGCTGATTTATAGAAAAAATAAGGACTTATGGATCATTTTCCTAAAGTTTCAAAATAATATATTAAATTTTATTTATTTTGTGTATATTAAATTTTTCTTACTAATGTGTCATTATAAATTGAAAACACACAATTTAAATCTTAATGATCACATTGTGTTTCAGTTTGAGGTTAATCAAATTTCTTCACATCATAAATTATTTTTTAATACATATTCAAAATTATGAATAAAATTAGAGCATGTTTTTTATAGTTTTTGAAGAGTGACCCATGTTATGAGCAAAAATTACCATGTTAAACTGATTATAGACACATGGAGAAGTATAGGTCACAATTTCTATATGATTGGGGTGAGGATGATTCCTAAATGTCACAAATAAATTATGAATCATTTTTATCAACAATAAAAATAATCTGAATGGTTATGTCCAGTTTTGAGTAAGTCTCATTCTATTTTCACAAAAATATCTACTTAAAATAATTAGACACACATGGAGTCCTAACTGTCACACCGTGAATCATATTTTTTCATGGATAATTCCAATATTACCAAAATGTATTATTGATAATTATTTGAAGTATAAAATCAATCTAAATGGTTTTTAATGGTTTTGAGTATTTCACATGTGGTTTTAACTACAATGTCATTATAAACTAATAATGTGCACTTAATGTCATACCTATCCCACCATTCATCATGTTGAAGTTCAAATAATTCCTATATTTCAAATATTATTTTTGTATCAGTTTTCAATTTTATCAATACAATCCATTTATTTTTTTAGGGTTCTGAGTATTTAATATTCATTTTTTGAATATTTTTTAAAATGGAAACTCTCACTTTGAGTCATACTTGTAAAACCATGTGTATGTTTGACATGAGACTGATTTTATACGTATCATATGACATATGAATCATTTTACTAAATTATAATGATAAAATGAGATTTTTTCATGGTTTTCAGTGAGTGACACAGGTTTTGAAGTAAAATTAAAATTTTAAGCTGATAACAAAAACATTGAGTCATACTGAGAACATAGTGAGTCATATTTAGGTATGCATGATTCCTAAATGTCAAAAATGAATTATGTTTCATTATTTTATAGTACATAAAATATGAATTAGTTTTATTACTTTTGATTATGTGATAATTTTTTCAACTAAAATGTCACATTAAAACTGAAATGTCACACATTGAGCCATACCTTCCACACTATGCTTTGGATTGATGTGTGGTTGATTCCAACATGTCATAAATTAAATATGGATAATATTTAATGTCTCCATGAAAAATGATATAGAAATTAAATAAAAATAATATTAAAAAAAAGGATAAAATCAACTGAATTAGTATTTAGAAGTCACCTCTTCATGATTTATGTATACATTTTGATAATAGGTATACTAGAAATTCATTTTAAATCAAATTTATATCCTCTTATGAAAATGTGGAAAGTATATAGAATTGATAGTATTGAAAATATATATATATAAAGGATTAAAAAAAATTATATTAAATTTTAATTATCATTGAAAATTTAATTTCCAAGATACATGATTTTTGATGGAATATGATATCTTTCAAAAACCTACAAACATAATAACCAAAATCATTTTGATTTTATTGATTTGGAAACTATAGAAACATCCCAAAAAATATTTAATTTTTTTGATATATGTTTTTGGTGTGAAATATTATTATGTATAACCTAATATTTATCCACCTTAAAATGTCAATAGGTTACTTAAAATCATAGATTGTCCTCATGGAATGGTTTATAGGATATTTAAACAATGTCCTATTAAAAAATTATAATAAAAAGAAAATATATAATGTATAATTGATGTTTTTGGTAATGTGTTTCTTGCAGTGTATTATAATTTGAAAAAACTTATCACTTGTGGTCTATTTTTGTAGGAATCAATGAATTTAATCTAGAAAATAGAACATTGGATTATCCAAATTTACCATAATGAGTAACAAATACTTCCTCAAAACAAAATTAAATATGTAATTAAATTAATGAAAATATTTTTTATATGATTTAATTGTGGATTTATATCCCTACATATAGGGTAAAATTAATAGCCTCTCATCTATAGGTTTTTTTTTAAAACATTCTGGCATGTTTGTCCAATATTACATCTATTTTCCTTGGTTCCAATTTGAATCCTTATATAGAAGTTATGTGAGAACAAATGAATCCTTATTTTTGGTCCCATGGTTTTTCCATCCAATAGTATTCATATATACACTTAATAGAAATATGAATACTATTTAGTTATAATTAAAATAGTAGATCAACTATTGGGAAGAAATCCCATAAAAAACTCATGTATACATTTTCATCTGATCTACCTAGCCATTCATGCATGTGTATTTCATTTAGATTCTCATGACCAATATATTATATAGCAACTCTTCCATACATATTATCATCAAAACCATCTATGAGAATAGCACCATTTGAAGACATTGTATCTGCATTATCTATTAATTCCAGTAAATGTTGATGTTAAACAGGTGGGTTCAAGATAATATTTGAAAATCATAATGAATTTTTGTTAGATCCTTCATATTATTTTGAATCGTCCTTCAGTTTTATCCCCTTCTCATTGTCCTTCGATATTATCATTCATTGGTTCAAACCATTTTCAGTAATATTATTCAATTTTTTAATGAAAAAATCAAATTCAAAATTGATACCTTATTATTGATAGGTCATTTTTAAATATCTAATAACCATTATATGAATGTTTCAATAGATTTCGTGATTTTATGAATATTTGCATCCTTATCTGGAACAATTATCTCAGTACTCAGATATTGACATATTTTAATCACCACTATCACATTACTTATTGTATATTTTTCATTATATAGAATATCTCATTTTATATTGTGTATGGTACCTCTCACAATAATAAAATGGTTGGGTGTTGATAGATATAAATTATATTCATTTTCACCATGTAGATTATTGATATAGTAAAGGTATTAATATATTCCTAATTCACATTTAAGAGAAAATATTATGAAAATAATGATTACATATTTTAATACATATCAATTATTGGAATGAAAATTTTCAAATATAATTGGGGGTTGGGTGGGGGAAATTCAGGTATTGGTAATTATTATGTTTTTATTCTCTTTTATTCCTTCCAATAACCTTTTTCAACAACTCTATATTCCAATTAAAATTTTATTCTATATCAGCTAATTGTGCCTGAAACTCTTCCATTTTATTATATTCATTTCCGTGATTATTTTTTCTCTCAACGTGTGTTTGTGATTACCACTCAAAACCGTCACCTCTAATGGTACCATAATGTTCTAGCAGCTTCATGACCTCTAAAATTAGTTGTTCATCAGGTAGAGAGGATGATCATTTTTTTGTAGAAGTCGAATAAAAAATATATGATTCCCATATTTTTTCATAGGTAAATAGTGGTGTAGAGGCAAGAGGGAAAATATAAATATTACGGGGGTCCTCAAAAAGTATATAGTTGTGGATTAAGAAGAACCCATAGAAATTTTTTTTACTTATAATAATGTTACAAATTATGGTGTAGTGAAAGATGTTTAAGGGAATGTGGGAGGTCTCATCATGATGAGGGAAAAAAATGGAGAGTTATTAGTGAAAAAATGAGAAGAGTTTTTAATGGTTTCATGCTACATTGGGAGACGGAAAGGGGATGCATTCTTTGAAATATGGATATTGACATAAGGTAAATGTAAATGTTTGGATGGGATTAAAAAAATTGAGGGAAATAAAAATTAAATTTTTCATCGTGTTGATCTTTCTATCTAGTTAAACTAATATGTATTCATAGTTTCATTGGATTTGAAATAAAAAAACTCTTCAAACCCAATATTATTATTGAAGTGGATTTTTTAGTATCAATTTTTAAGTAACATGTGGAATAATATTATCATATAATTGAAGGATATCACAAGAAAAAAAATACAATGTAAACACAATTGATTTTATTATTTTTACTAGGAATGAATAGTTTTAAAAATATAATAAAATTATTTATGGGGACAAATTCCCCTGATGAAGCAAAAAATGAAAAAATATATAAAAAAATCCAGATATCAAGTACATTAGGTACTGCCCAAGAATTTTAAGAGACACATGTCAAGCAACCCTTCTAGGAAGTTGCTAGGAAACCCATGTACATGATGATGATTCCTTCTAGTGAAAGGCATGTTTTTTCTTATAAAAATTTCCACAGAGTTTTTCTTTTATTTTGTTACATCCCCACACATCCATCGTACCCAATTCTTGTTTGATCAATTTAGGAGAATTCATAATGACTATTCCACAGATGACAAGCCCACTCTTCTAATTCGCACCATACTCATAAATATAGAAAATTATTTTCCCCCAAACCATTGTTAATACAGAATATACACATTGGTATCATAATCTACTACTTTCTCTTTATCCCCAAATATTCAAAATCTTCATGGGCTCTCCCACTAGGGAGAGAAATTATTACGTTCACAAGAGTTCCAAATCCCCTATTGATGAATGTTTTTAACTAACACAAAAGCATTAAAAACTACATCTGCAGTCATTCCAGGAACATTGCTCATCCAATTAACATGAAGTAGATATTATATGTCATGAATAATTAAAATAATGTTTTTTATACACCTTCTATTTGATACACATTAATTTCATATTTATTACATAAGAGTTCCAAAATAAAACCCAAAATATTGATAAATGTAATGTATATTGTAACTAGGTACATTAAATTAAAACATAAAATCGGGATTATAACATATTTATTGAAAATATCCTTAACATGTTCATATTATTCTTTTATACATAAAACTACATTAGATAACCTCGAGACATACATATGAAAGGGGTGATAAATAAAGACCAATATTGGAATAAACATGGAATAAAATAGAGAATGTAATATATGCTAGATAATTGTAATATTAATTATTCATAAAATTTGTGAGAACATAAATTCAAAAATTTAGGCATGATATAACATTATAATATAAATGCAACATGGGAAATGAAGCAACATATTAAAACAATGCATCATAAAAATAGGTCAAGGCTAAATGCATATCCATCATGAATAACAAAGGCTCATGGTGGATTAGATTCCCTACTTAATACATTTAAATTTGTCCCAAGAAACAAAAACATTACCAAATTCATTATAGTGCTATATAAATATTGGTTCTCCTGTCACATTCATTTTATTCTCCAACTTATGTGTGAAACATATATCATACAAGTTGAGTTCATTCATCATAATATTTTTTCCCATGATAATGGAGTATCAAATAAATACATGTATATCCTTGGTAAAATATGTATAAGTGTATAAATTTGAGAACCAATTATAGGAAAATGGTATTCTATTCCATACTCAATTATTTTCGCATGAAATTAATGGTGAACTTTCAACAGTTTGATGGAATAACATAATGAGTAAATAATTTTGGTGATTGGAGTGAATGTAGTATCTCATAATTTGGACATAAAAACTAAATTAATAGTGATATGGGAAAAAATGTATCCCATCACTGTTAATTGTAAATACAATGCATAATATAATATACAAATATGAATAAATAGGTTAATAAAAACAGACATTACTATATTTAGGCATTGTAATGGGTGTTCAGAAAGGTTATTTATTGGGCATAATGAGAGTGAAAGGGGAATCTCATAATTTAATCATAATATAGATTTTATGGGATATATAGATGAACAAAATACCAACAATATGGAATTAAGATAAATGATATTTGATAAATTTTATATTTGAATAAAGAGGTGATGAAGATGACCCCCTAATAAATTTTAGAATGGTAATTGTTATACAAAAAGGTTAATTGGAGGAATTAATGATAGTGAAAGGAGTATATCATTATTTAAACATTAAATTAATATTATGGGGGATATGGATGAAAATATCAAAACATTATAAAATCAATATCAAAGACAGAAGAAAAATAATATAATTGAATAAAGAGAGATGAAAAGGATCCCTTTAAAAATTTCATCATTGTATCATGTGTATATAATGGTTCATAGGATGTATTAATGAAAGATAAATGGGTATATAACAATTTATATATATAATAGATACTATAGGGGATATGGATGAACACATTCTAACATAAAAAATTGAAACTTTGGCTAAAAAATAAAAGACTATCAAGAATAGAAATGTGATATGATAAATCGCTTACCTTGAGTGTCTTATTCAAAATTCTTGGGAGGATCATTTTTTGAGATTTTTGGAACCATTATATGTATCAAGATAGGGGAATAAAGAGTATTAAAATTAATTATGAATTTTGAGTGAAGGGAATTCAGATATTGGGTGGGTTTTTGTAGGAAGAGAGTGGGTAGTTATTTATTATTTCCCATACATTGGTTTTGGATTTTATGTAAGAATATAACTAAAACTCAAAATCATACAATGGCTCTTGCCATTGTATTATTCCGAAGAGGGGATTCATTCATTATTTTATTAGAAATTGAGATGAATTTTCTTATATATTACCCTTGGTGATGTAGAGGTGGATCATACTCTTAATGATGTGACATTAAACCCTTACAATCCATCTTATTTTATGGAGGATTCAAAAAGTATTTATAATATTAATCAAATAAACTGAAAATAATGTTATTTTATTAAATGGTAGTTGAGGGATACATGAAACATGGTTTTTCTTATCTATTTTTCACTGAAAAAAAATTTCATATTTTTTATTCTTTTCACCAACTTACAAAATATGTGTTAGGGTTTTATGGTTCACAAATATGAGATCCATGAAATTAGAGTGATAACTACTGATGAATGACTAAAAATGTTCAAGAACGTGTTGGAGAGACGAAATTAGCAAAGGATCAAAGTAAGAGATATTGGTTGGAATAATATTATAGGATTAATACATTCAACCTGGTGCTAAAACCCATATTTGAACAAAATAATCCATTCTTACTTGTCATTTTTATTCACCACCGTTAATGATGGTTGGTACGGTTTTTGTGCTGCATAGCTCGGAGTTCGAAGTAAAAAAGACTAAGTAGTGAATACGAATGATTTAAAATGAATGTGATGTAGAGGGAGAGGTTGATCCAAAAATGGATCAAGGAAAAAGACATTGGGTGGAGAATCAATGAGGTAGATTGAGGGAAAATAACATCACTTGGGCATGCAATGGCGTTACAATTTTGGAAAATAAAAAACAAACAAAGGAGTTCGAGGGAGAGAAATAGATCACAAGTGATAACATTTCATCGATATAATATAATATTATGATTTCTAAATAACTAAATTAGTTAAAAAGTAATCTAAAAAATATTTATTTATAAAACTATAAAAAATTTAAAAAATTTATAAACAAACATATTTTTTTTAATTTCGGTGCATTTTTTCTTCAATATAAATTTCATTAAAACAAAACAGAATATTATAATCTACCTCCTACTTTTTTGTTGAATATTATTAGAAAATAATATTAAATAAATGTTATGAAACAATGATAAAAATGCCCGTTATTAAAAATACATTTTTACAATAATCAATTAATCAAAATATAAAAATATTATAATATTAAATTAAAAAATTAATTTTAAAATAAGTATACATATTCATCAAAAATAAATTTATAATCATATATATATGTTCATATAAATATATATTAAATATATATTTATAAATATATTTATATTTATTTTTTATTGTTTTTTATAAATTTAACAGAATAAAAAAATATATAAACATAAGAAAAATTATTTATATACAAATAATTATTTATCATCAAAATTATTTATACACAGATAATAAAAATTATTTATATGATCATAATTAATATTTTCAATTAAACTAAATTTTCTTTTCTATATAATTTATATAATTTATTAATTTAAATTTATTAATGCATGAAAATAATAATTTTTGATTCATAATTATTAAAACAAATAAATGATTAATTAAAAATGATTACAAAAAAGTATTTAATAATTAAAAATTAACATAAATTAAAAAATAAAAATTATGTATAATTAGTAATTTAAAATTATTTATAAATTATTTTATATAAATTATTAATAAATTTTTCTTATTATTTCATATAACTAACACTGAATTTATAAAAATATTTATTTACAAAATATATTTAACAATATATATATATGCACTTGAATGAATTTTTTGAATTATTAATAATCACAAATTTGATCATTTATATAAATAATAATTTATAAAACTTTTTAAAAAAATATACATATGGGATATTTTTGAAAATCCATGTCAACTATTTATGACACATCAAAACACTCAAACACATGGATTGAAACTGATTTTGTGAAAAAATTACTATAAAATCCTCAGGCTAGTGCTCTCTATTTCATTCAAACCCAAATACATACATTATGAGTCGTCATAATTTTTATTTAAAAAAAATGATTGAAAATAAATTATTAATAATTTATATTTAAAACTTTAAGGATGCATCAAGTAAAAAATTAAAAAATCACACATGGACTTTTCTAAAAATCACATATCCATTTTAAATGCAATATATTTCAGAATCCTTTTTCAAGAAATTGTTTTATACCATTTTCAAAACAATATTCTCTCCTCATACAAATTAATATGTTAATAACATTAATAAATAACCACTTTCTAACCAACTAATATTCACTATTTTATGAAATATAAAAACACATACATTGGTTTAACCATCACAACCCAAAAACCTAGAATGAACCACCACACATTAGAATCAAGAGAATTGAATATGGGATTTAGTTTTGATCCATAGACATATAAACAAAAAAAATGAGAATCCAATAATACCTACACTATACCCCATTCAATCGTTAACTCAGTCAAAAATGGACAAAACTAGAGTCAAACATGTTTGGTCATATAGTAAGGGAAATAAAGAATCATGAATGAATCCCCAACATCATGATTTTAAATTTCTAAAACATGGTAGATGAGTGAGAGGGTAATGTCTTAGATATAATAAGAACATGATTTAAGAGGAGAAGAAATATTCACAAACATTAAATATTGATATGATTAATTAGTTGAAGAGCTTGATGTGCAGCTGTGATGAGTGTTTGATTCTACAAAAGCATGAACAGTCTGAGTGAGGAGGACTCTTCTAGTGTTCTATACAAATGATCAGGTAGGAATATAATCTGTACAATAAAAAAATCTTATGATAAAGTGTATTTTTATTTGAGTTACAATAATATGTTCACATAAAACGTATCATTATATCTACTAAAATTATATAACTCATATTGATTTTTTTAGTGCTAAAAAACTAAATCATTATCCATTCTTAAAAATTATTAAAATACCTAATTTAGTAATTTAATAAATTCAATTACAATTTTAAAAAATATATATTTATAAACAAATATTCAAATAATTTCAAATATGTATTTGTAAATATAATTATAAATATACGTAATTATTATAACATCCTAATTACATAGATAGATAGATATATTTATGTATAATTAAAATTAAAAATAAATATATTTTAAAATAATTTAGATACCATGTAAGAAGGAATTTAACTATATCCATTTTTTGTGAATGGTGATACCCCTTAGTGTATTCTCTGTAATGGTTCTATAAATCATGTTTAATCCAATAAATAAGAGATTGTGGATTAACTGAATATTTTACAACATATGATCGTCAGTCATATTATCATGACCATGGATGAGAGACCATTGAGGTCGATGATTTTTTGAGGATAATTTATATGGTTTGGGGGTTTTAGACTGGAATCCCATCCCTTTTGGGATATGTTTTTTCCACAACGTCATTTCATTGGAGGAAAAGAAGATACACATGTAGGGATTTAGATTCATATCCCTAAAAATGGGTTTAATTTATATTTTATAATGGAATTTTTGATTCAATCCCTTCTCCCCTGAAAATTCTATATCTTAGATCATGATAAAAATCATGGGTTTTATCAAGATTTTGTGGAATCCCCACATCAAGTTCGACATTTCATCTATTGTGGGTATCCCCATAAAAAGGGACTGAGAAATGAAAAACACATGATATGGTTATTATTATCTCAAAATTATTGAATTGGATATCAATAACAAATTATTTTATCTATTATTTCATTCTACCTTGGATGATGACATTCACCTCTTGGCGCATTATGAGAAATTATGTCTTTTTTGTTTATCTTTTCATTTTATCTGGTATATGGAATAATGTTACAATAGAGATCATTTTTTGTTTCTCCTCCTTAAAAATTAATGCTATGAATTATTCTAGAAAATATAAGGGAAATTAGGATAATATTGTTGAAATCTAGGGGATGTAACTCTACAGGAAGGCTGCTTCACCTTGGATGGTGGACCGAGCTCATGCTATTAAAAGCATTCTTTCACCCTTTATCCTTAATTAACATATTGATCAGAACCAATACACCTAGATTGAGAATTTTTAGGAAGAGGATATATTACCCCTAAATGAATATGACTTATTACACTTGATGGGGTCTAGTTTTAGAAGGGAATACAAGATCTCATCCTCATTAGGTGTGAATGATGGGCTGATACACTCTCTTATTTAAATATATTTTTATTATTCTGAATCTAGTCTCACATACCCAATATAGGCAAGTGTTTTTACATAAAATTCTCTAGTATCACATGAACCATTAATCAAACTAGAGGTTACTACTCATAATTTTTAAATGGTACTTGATATATTAATGATGGTAAAGAATAAATAGTCGAAGAAGATAAGTTGAAAACCATCAACGAAGTAAATATTTCTAACTTACATGATAACCCACCTATGATGGTGGAGGTTTGACCATATGATGGGAGATATTGCTGTGAATATAGAGATATTAAAGTCTTGTTGAAATATGCTAGATCATGGAGGATAGTTTTTTATCCAAGAGGTCGTGGTTGTAGGCATGCAAAAATCAATTGGAATGTTATTCATGATTTCAAAGGTAGAATTTGATGATTGATTCTGAAAATGTTATTTTTGTTAGTGTTTTTATTGAGGAGGGATGTTTTATATTGTATTACCCTATCCTCATCTTGTAATTTTTTTTCATTCCAGTAAGGGTATTTGTTCATGCATTTTTAAATAAATTATTTATATAATTCTATAATTATATTTATTTATTAATATATTAATATATATACATATGATAAATATAATAAATTTATTTATTATAAATTTATTTTTATAAATATATACATATAAATATATTCATAATTATAATTATAATTCATATCACACAAATATTATTTTCAAATGGAATGAAATGTATAATGTATACCACAAACATATTTATAGTCATACAATCCCACACCAAAAAAACATGAAAAGCATGTATAAATTAAAAAATGTAGAGATGATGTATAGTAGGTACTTCCCAAGTATCTGAAACCAATAACGTAAAGAATCCCATCTAAGAAGCATCCAAGCATCCATTGTACCTGAAAATGGTTCCTTCCAGTGATCTACATGTTTATTATTCAAACAAATTCGACATTGTTTGGATTGATTTTTTATACATCACCAAGTATCTGACCTACCCAATCATTAATTGATCAATTAAATATAAATCCAAATGACTACACCACCAATGATGAGCCCACTATTCAAAAACCCACCATACTCATTCGAACAGATCTATATTTCACCCCCAACCCACTAATGTTATAGAGTCTACCCACTCGTATTATCGTCCACTCCCTCATTCACTTCATCCATAAATCTTTCCTCTATTCTTGGTGCTCCCACGAAGAAGTGACATCTTTAGGTTAACAAGGTTTTCCCATCACATGCCTCGCCCATTCAGCATCACTATAAATTTGACCTCATACTCCACATGAGATGGAATCATACTGGCCTCATTAATACCGTGATCATCCAACCAATATATCTCCAATTGTTCCATTATTTCCACTCCCAGCTCTCTACCAATAGAGAAATGATCCATTTTTTAATTAATCTAGTTATGTTTTATAGTTATCATTATATATAATACATTATCACCTATTTTTCACATATCTAATGATTGGAATCCATTTAATGGGAGGTTTTTCAGGTTATTACGTTTTTAATTATTGAATCATCATGCTCCAGTTACTTGGGTCTTCAAACCAAGTGAAAGAGATCTCCCTTTATGGTACGAAGGAACCGCAACCTTCATCCGGTTTTTCATCACCCTATTTCCCCTTAAACAAAAAAATTAATGTAGTTTGGAAAAACAAAAAACAACATGGAAGTTAATTTTTTGTAGAAGTGATATAGGGATGAATGAGTCCAAATATATATTCCCAGGTTTATCCAATCAAATAGTATTATTTATATATCCAAAACTTTTTTCGAATAGAATTCAATAATAATTAATATCGAAGATCATCTTATAGAAAAATAATCTGGAAAGGACACATCATTTAAACATTAAAACAATGTCTCCATGAAATTTATGCCAGAAGATTTCATTTATATTCTCAAAAACAATTTATTAAATAAAGGCCGCTATAAACATATGTACTTCAAAATCAACTATGGTAATATCACCATTATATAGTAGTGTATCTTCTTTAACCTTTAATTTTATTGAATGTGGTTGTTTAACTAGTAATGTAATGTTACATTGTTTTTATCATTTTGACTGGTTGGATGATCCTTCAGTTCATATTGATTCGACATTTCATTTTACCCCTTTCCCTCAGACCATTTGTAATTACATTCATTGATTCATGCATTTTCTTCATTAATTGTTTATGGTTTTTATTGGTACAGAAATAGTAAATGAATACCTTCTGGTTTACATTTTTTTACATGATAAAATGACTATATAATGAATGTTCTAATAGATTTGTTCAACTATATGTATATACACATTGTCACGACCCCCTCCCCACAAAGTGTACCCCTCCTGGGCCGGCAATGTGAAAAGGGAGATAATGACCCCCGAGTCCCACCTCCAGTAGGCCCCGGGTTGGCGACTAGCACCGAGGGTATAATACACACACAAATGGGAGGCATTACCCTCTAAGAGAACACATGCAGAAGAGAGAGATAGAATAGAATCCAACCAACTCCAACTCATAACTGAAATGTAAAAGAAACCCAAGTACATATATGAAATGTCATGCAAAAGTACTACAACTGAAAGGCGAAACTAAAAGTACACAAAAGAAAGTAAAACGACAGCGACCACAAGCCCGAACAGCTCCTCCTCCAACCGCAAGCTAGTAGTAACCAGCTTGATCTCCAACCTACTCCAAGTGACCTGAAAAACAGTTTATATGTACATAGGGTGAGTATAACAGTATACTCAGTAGGATCCTCCCCAAGACTCTCGTGCAAAAGTAAAGAAAGCATGCTAAAGCCCAGTGAACAACAAGTGAAACTAACTCATCACCTAAACAGGTATACTATGTTCCCAACCTCACCATGGCTACTCTCACCAAGTAACACATACAAGAATATAGCATATAGTAAAGAATGTCAAGGGTAACCCGCTACTACTTCCCCACTGGTTTGCCGCTTTGCCCCAACGACATACGTCCTGTGCATCTCTCTCCAAAGGCTTGCCCGTATCAACATGGGTCAAGCTCCACAATCTGCACCACGTGCACCACATAGGCTTGCCCGCAGACACCTGGGCTAAGCTCCACACAATCCTCACAACCAAAAGTAACCAGGTAGTTTCCGGGAGCCACCACAGCTCGCATAACGTCTATCATACGTCGGGTATTATACCTCAAGCCATTACAGCCCATACACCGAGTAAGGATCCTCAAGCCATCACAGCCTATACACGTTACACCTATAGTAGTCCATATGATTCTATATCCAGAATATATGTGTGTGAAATAACCACAAGCCATTACAGCCCTCTACACACATATATGGGTAAAACTAACCACTGTGCCTACCAGCACTAAGATCTACCAAGAGAAGAGAACGAGGCCAAAGGGGGTAGTCAGCCATTCAACCTCCCATCAGAATGTTGGGGAAAACACCCCCCCAGGGCTCAGAATCCCCGGGGTGTCAGTTGCCCTTACCGACAGTGTGGAGTAGCGTATAGAAACACAAAAAGTACAGAATATATAAGTAACTCACATCCACACTATGGGCATTACCTAGTCTTAGATACAACTGCAGCTAATGTCTCTCAGACTCCAGGCTGCTACTTCTAAGACTAGGTATCCTATAAGCACACAACCAATTGAAGAGCTTTATTAGATTACTCCATTCTCATTTATCAGTTCCACTGTACATTAGTTAATTCTTTAAGCATTAATTGAGATTGAACAATTCCCCATTTAACTGAAATGGCGTCACTTTCAATACAACTGCTCCTTTTTAAGATTCACATCACCTTTAAATTCTAGCATCTCCATCCCCGTGGATTTTCACCATTTAATCAAACATTCCTTACAGAATTACTTTTCCACATTCCCAGGCATTCTAGAAAAACATCCTATGCTTCTAAACACAAAGGAGGCTCAACACGGTGAGTAGATATACTACCCGTCGAGTCTTTGCCGCCTATAGAAAGAGCATAGACCCATCCTCCATCGAGAGGATAAACACGGAAAGCACATGGCATACCCCACGTGTCTTCGCCTCCTTCGGAATGAGGGTAAGAAAGACCAGCTTCCTTGAGCAGTGGGGAAAAGCAAATCAGATTAACATTCAAGAAAACCACAAGTAACCAGCAACCACATCCATCCCATTCCATCACCCCCGGTGTCCTCCCTGACACCCATATGCATAAACCGATGCATCTCGCCACACTAGGCGTCATCCGCTGCCACAACTATAAGGCCTCCACGCCTCCACATATCACAATAACCATCCTGGCTCACATCACAGCACAAGCAGCAGGAAAACAAACATCACAAAATGGGCTCTCGGCCCTTTAACAAACAAGAGGGTAACTCAGAACCCTTTTTGAAATTCCCACATAATCTGTTCTCTAATCCATATTGAATTAACAGATTTGTTATTCGTAGGTTCCAATCATGGATACCTAATCAGTAAGCTATCACAATTAAATAACCAAACTTACTTCCCTAATTTGATTATCCTCAAATTAGAACAACTACAACAACGACAAAAAAAACCAGATTAATTTATATGCCTCTTTATCCTTCGCCAATTAATCAACAGTTAATTCCAGCTTTACGTTCATTATCAATTTCTATCATGAACGATCAACAAATCAAAGAAACATAGATATCACTATATCTAGGAAAACATGAGGCAAACCGTTATCACAGTATAAAGCAACAACACACGATCAACCAATTCTTTTAATCCAGTTCAAGTATTTAATTAGGTCAATTTCATTGTGATCCAAAGGAATAAATCATGCTAATTCTACGATTGCACATATATAATTAGAGAAGCCATGAATCCCCTACCTCGAAGAGTTCTTGACGTCCTTTATCCACACAGCAGGTCACGATCCTCCCCTCGCGACAACTTATGTGGAAGAATGATCGACACAGCTTGGTTGCATCCAACAGAGCGGGACTGATCCTAGGAGTGAGGGATGTTTGTGCAACTCCTACGGAAAGGATTGAAAGGTTCTAGCGCCTCTTAGTTAAGAACAAAGGGAAGGAACAAGGGAGAATGATATCTCGTCCCTTTTTAAGATTTAACGAGGTGACGATTTAAGATCCGGTTAATTCTCCATTAAAAACGGATCGCATTAACCCACGCGGTTTGACCAAGTAAAACATTCCAAGCCTTAGGAATAATTAATATAGGATTTATGGCATTTGAATCGGCCTTAAGAGCCCTTAAAATATGGCTTTAAATGTATTTTACGTCAAAGGAAACATCAAAAGGGGCAAAACTGTAGGAGTCTGGAAACACTGTTCACCCACCGTTACTGTACATGAAACTGATCTGTCACACCGATCTGTGAAACTGATCTGTGAAACTGATCTCTCACACCGATTTGTGAAACTGATCTGTCTCACCGATCTGTGAAACTGATCTGTCTCACCGATCTGTGAAACTGATCTCTCACACCGATTTGTGAAACTGATCTGTCGCACCGATCGGTGAAACTGATCTGTCACACCGATCTGTGAAACTGATCTCTGACACTGATCTGTCTCACTGATTTGTGACACTGATCTGTCTCACCGATCTGTGAAACTGATCTGTCTCACCGATCTGTGAGACTGATCTGTCTCACCGATCTGTGAAACTGATCTGTGAAACTGATCTGTCTCACTGATCTGTGAAACTGATCTGTCTCACCGATCTGTGAAACTGATCTGTCTCACCGATCTGTGAAACTGATCTGTGAAACTGATCTGTCTCACTGATCTGTGAAACTGATCTGTCTCACCAATCTCTGAAACTGATCTGTCTCACCGATCTGTGACACTGATCTGTCTCACGGATCTGTGAAACTGATCTGTCTCACCGATCTGTGAAACTGATCTGTCTCACTGATCTGTGAAACTGATCTGTCTCACCGATCTGTGAAACTGATCTGTCTCACCGATCTGTGAAACTGATCTGTCTCACAGATCTGTGAAACTAATCTGTCTCACCGATCTGTGAAACTGATCTGTCTCACCGATCTGTTACTGTTCATAAAACTGGAAACACTGTTCACAGAACTAGAAAATTGGAAAAGTGTTGGGGATAAGTCCCCTTGACCTCCCGAAACACCTCCAACACCAACATTTCACAAAGTAATGGACCAGAGAGGTCCGGGCCATTACATTAGATACCTCTCAAAACATTCTAGTCCTCGAGAATTAAAAACCAACCCAGAAGAAAAGAGGGGTCCGAACAACCACCCCATAAGATACCTCTCAGGGGAAAACCACCATAAGTTGTTCGAATGCTGGAACAAAACTATGACATCCGGGAACAAACAATCCATACCCAAACAATTCATTCACAACATCACATCAAAGGTACATAAACAAAACATGAAAGGTCCAACCACAGAGAAAACATCATTACATGAAAGGAGTTAAACATTAAACAACTCTGGGTACTGAGCACGTATCTGTGACTCACGCTCCCAGGTACTCTCCTCCATGCCACCGTGTCGCCACAAGACACGAACTAAAGGAATAGAACGCCCACGTAACACCTTCTCCTTGTGGTCTTGGATCTCCACAGGTCGCTCCTCGAAGGTTGCATCATCATCAATATCGATCTCTCCCCAATCGATAACATGAGATTCATCATGAAGATAATGACGGAGCTACGATACATGAAAAACATCATGTATCCGACTCATCCGAGGGGGAAGTGCTACTCGATATGCCACAGCTCCAACACGAGCTAACACCTCGAAAGGCCCAACAAAACGGGGAGAAAGCTTACTTCCGCGACCAAACCTTCGTTGCCCACGACGGGGAGTCACCTTCAGAAACACATGATCCCCAACATTAAACTCTAAGGGTCTCCTTCTTTGATCCGCATAAGATTTCTGACGATCTTGTGCTGTCTTCATCCTCTCACGAATCACTTGAACCATCTCCGTCGTATTCTGCACTAGTTCTGGTCCGAGAATTGCTGACTCTCCGACCCCAGTCCAGCACAACGGAGAACGGCATGGCCGGCCATACAAGGCTTCAAACGGCGCCATGCCGATGGTAGAGTGAAAACTATTATTGTAAGCGAACTCTACCAAAGGTAAGTGTTTCACCCATGAACCTCCAAAATCAAGAACACAAGAGCGCAACATGTCTTCTAGAGTTTGGATGGTTCGCTCTGTCTGACCATCCGTTTGAGGATGAAAAGCAGTGCTAAGGCATAGTTGGGAGCCAAAAGCATGCTGGAGACCTCTCCACACCCTCGAGGTAAAACGAGGGTCTCGATCAGAAATGATCGTCTTAGGAACTCCATGAAGCCTCACCACCTCCTCCAAATACTGCCTCGACAAAACCTCCACTGAGATCGACTCCTTGATTGCTATGAAGTGGGCCGATTTAGTTAAACGATCCAATACCACCCATATAGCATCATGTCCTCCCGGAGCTCGAGGTAAACCTGTAACAAAGTCCATTGAGATTTCCTCCCACTTCCACTGAGGAATCTCTAAGTGCTGGAGAAGACCACCAGGAACACGGTGTTCGGCCTTCACCTTCTGGCAGACTAAACATCGAGACACACATTCTGCAACTGAACGCTTTAGCCCAGGCCACCAAAACTGACTCCTCAAGGATCGATACATCTTCGTCACACTAGGATGTACAGCTAAGGGCGAGCTATGGAACTCTCGGAGAACCGTCTCGCGCATCGCCAAGGGAACAAAAAGCCTTTCATGATACAACACTCGGTGTTGTTCATCCTCTGACCAACCATCAGGGGCCTCCCCACAAACAACTCTGTCTCTCAAAACTTCCACCTCTAGATCACCCAACTGAGACTCTTCCACCTTTTGCATCAGGGATGACTGCACCGTCATCTGGAAAAGACAACCTCTTCCTCCAACTTCTCCCATATCAAGATGCAAAGCTGCTAGCTCTTCCATCCCTCTCCAGGAATCACCAGATTCACGCACAACATCATTACGTGACTTTCGGCTCAGTGCATCAGCAACAACATTTCCCTTCCCAGGTGTATACGATATTTCGAAGTCGTATTCCTGCAAGAACTCCATCCACCGACGCTGCCACAAGTTCAAATCCCGCTGAGAGAAAACATACCTCAAACTCTTATGATCGGTGAAAACCACAAAGCGCTCTCCAATGATGTAATGTCTCCACAACTTCAGCGCAAACACCACGGCTGCCAACTCAAGATCATGGGTGGCATAGTTGCGTTCATGAGGACGCAACTGCCGAGACCCATAAGAAACAACTGACCTCTGCTGCATGAGAACACAGCCTAGCCCCAGATGTGAAGCATCACAGAAAACATCAAACTGGACTCCCTCCGTTGGAAGACAAAGGACTGGAGCACTTACCAACTTCTCCTTTAGATACTCGAAAGCTGTCTGACACTGATCATTCCATATGAACGCTTGATCCTTCCTGGTCAAAGCTGTCAGAGGAGTCGCAACTCGGGAGAAATTAGCCACAAACCTCCTATAATAGCCTGCGAGACCAAGGAAACTTCGCACCTCTGACACGGTCTTGGGGGATGGCCAAGACACCACTGCTTCTATCTTCGAAGGATCCACATCTACTCCCTGTTGGGACACAACATGTCCCAAGAAACGAACTTCTCGAGCCCAGAACTCACACTTGGACAACTTCCCAAACAACCGATGTTGGCGAAGAACTCCCAAAACAGCTCGTAGATGTTCTGCATGCTCTTCTTCAGATGTGGAGTACACAAGGATGTCGTCAATGAAAACCACAACAAACTTGTCCAAGAATTCACGGAACACAGCATTCATCAACCCCATGAAAACAGCTGGAGCATTTGTCACGCCGAATGGCATTACAACAAACTCATAATGCCCATGACGACAGCGGAAAGCAGTCTTCGGGATATCCTCATCCTTTACACGCATCTGATGATATCCTGACCGCAAGTCGATCTTTGAAAACCAACTTGCACCCTTCAGTTGATCGAATAGGTCATCAATCCGCGGGAGAGGATAACGGTTCTTTATTGTCACTTTGTTTAAGCGACGATAATCGACGCACAACCGCAAACTGCCATCAGCCTTTTTCACGAACAAGACTGGTGCACCCCACGGTGACACACTTGGCCGAACAAAACCACACTGCAATAGACCATCGAGCTGAATACGTAGCTCCCGTAACTCAGAAGGGGCCATCCTATATGGAGACATAGAGATGGGAGATGCTCCTGGCTGTAGCTCGATCCCAAACTCGATCTTCCGTCGAGGGGGTAAGGATACAACCTCTTCTGGAAAGACATCAGGGTACTCTTCTACGACCATAAGAAACGCCAGCTGTTGAACCTCTGAAGAACTCAGCATCATCCCAGCCATCATGGATGATAAGGATGAAACTCGTCTATGATTCATCCGAGGATCTCTCTCACCAACAAACACTACTTCCTCTCCATCTTCATCAAAGAAAACGACCTTCTTCCTGTAGCAATCCACAATAGCCTGCACCGAATACAACCAATCCATGCCGAGGATGACATCATATGGTTGTATTCGTAAACATAGGAAATCTCCCCAAGAGCGGTGCTGCCCCAACACTAGCTCACAGTCTCTACATACTTCAAACAAGCTAGCTCGACCTCCAACTGGCGTAGTCAACGCCAAGGGCACTGGAAGCCTCTCTACCTCAAGTCCCAAAGCGTGGACAAGGGTAGGGGATATAAAGGAGTGTGTCGCTCCTGAATCAAACAAGGCATACACCAAGGTAGAAAACAAGCAAAGGGTACCTCGGACGACGTTTGGCTCGCCTGGAGCTGGCAACGCTAGAGCATGAAGCTGACCACGACCACCTCCACGGCCTCTCTGACCCTGATGACGACCACCACCACGGCCACGCTCTGCTCTTTGAGGACGGGGAGCCTCATGGGGCTGTCCTCTGCCTGCTCCATCTACCCTCTGGTGATCTAAAGCTGGTGCAACCTGCTGCTGCTGCCTCGGCTGGAATTGCCTCAACGGAGGAACCTGGAGTAGAGCGCCTGGTGCACGATGACTGCTCTGAAAAGTTGGGCACTCCCGCTGCTGATGACCACGTCCACCACAAGAAAAACAATCACATGATCCCTTGGCATAAGTCTGAGAGTTTCTACCTCCGGAGAAATGAGATGGGAAGGGCTGGGACCTACCCCCAGGTGAACGGAAACTCTTCTGTCCTGAAAACCGGGAACCCCGGACCACAGCTCTGCTTCTTGAGGAACCATGACGATTCCCCTCTTGTGACGATCCGGTCCTAGCCAAAGTCCTCTCAACAACCTCTGCCCTCGCCAGCACCTCAAGATATGTCTTCAGCATAAATGGGGTGACCTGGCGCTAGATTTCTGGACGCAAAGCCTCCTCGAAATGCCTCTCCCTGGCCTCACCATCTGGTAACAGGTCTGAAGCATATCGTAGAAGGTTCCTGAAACGGATTCCAAACTCCCGAACACTGGAGCTCCCCTGTCGAAGGGTAAGAAGCTCCTGGCGACTGGATGCCTTCGCAGTCGAAGAAAGAAACTCGACTCTAAACCTGTCTCGAAACTCCTCCCATGAGATCGCTGACTCCTCACGATCCCCGAGGAACAAGAACCACCACTGTCTCGCTGCTCCATGCAACATCGTCACAACCAAGGACACCCAGTGTTCCTTCGGAGCACGAATCGAACTGAAGCCTATCTCGACCTCGTCCAACCAGTCTTCTGTGACTGCATCTGAAACGGAGCCCTCGTACTTCTGTAGACTCTTGCGCTGAAACTCTCGGAGTGTCTTCCTCCAAGTGTCATCGTCGTCAACCTCTACCCGGCGGCGATCTGCTGGAACAGCCTGCTGGGCACCTTCTGCGCAAACCTGACAGGGACGCCGACCTGGAGCCATACCTGTAAAATAACAATCGTTAGAGCTCCTAAGCCTGGAATATGGAAGACTCAACATTAATTAATTAATTATTTTGTTTTATTAATTTTTTTTTAGGTTACCTATCCCAAGGTCTACCCATTCAAACACAGGCGCAAGGAATAATGATGCATGATCCTTTCCTAAGTCTCTACCCTGCAACCAGTATCACTTTGTTTAGTAGCCATCGTAAACTTAAAGGTCCGTGCAACAGATCATAGGGAGCCCTGAACGCCTATGTCTCTGCCGGTCTCCAGTGTTTACCCCACTTGCTAAACATGAATGACACTGTTGCCCTACCATCCCATGCATCCTCACCTGTGCCTAACTCCAAACTCCATCCTATCCCTCGACCAGACCTCTGATACCACTCTGTCACGACCCCCTCCCCACAAAGTGTACCCCTCCTGGGCCGGCAATGTGAAAAGGGAGATAATGACCCCCGAGTCCCGCCTCCAGTAAGCCCCGGGTTGGCGACTAGCACCGAGGGTATAATACACACACAAATGGGAGGCATTACCCTCTAAGAGAACACATGCAGAAGAGAGAGATAGAATAGAATCCAACCAACTCCAACTCATAACTGAAATGTAAAAGAAACCCAAGTACATATATGAAATGACATGCAAAAGTACTACAACTGAAAGGGGAAACTAAAAGTACCCAAAAGAAAGTAAAACGACATCCACCACAAGCCCGAACAGCTCCTCCTCCAACCGCAAGCTAGTAGTAACCAGCTTGATCTCCAACCTGCTCCAAGTGACCTGAAAAACAATTTATATGTACATAGGGTGAGTATAACAGTATACTCAGTAGGATCCTCCCCAAGACTCTCGTGCAAAAGTAAAGAAAGCATGCTAAAGCCCAGTGAACAACAAGTGAAACTAACTCATCACCTAAACAGGTATACTATATTCCCAACCTCACCATGGCTACTCTCACCAAGTAACACATACAAGAATATAGCATATAGTAAAGAATTTCAAGGGTACCCCGCTACTACTTCCCCACTGGTTTGCCGCTTTGCCCCAACGACATACGTCCTGTGCATCTCTCTCCAAAGGCTTGCCCGTATCAACATGGGTCAAGCTCCACAATCTGCACCACGTGCACCACATAGGCTTGCCCGCAGACACCTGGGCTAAGCTCCACACAATCCTCACAACCAAAAGTAACCAGGTAGTTTCCAGGAGCCACCACAGCTCGCATAACGTCTATCATACGTCGGGTATTATACCTCAAGCCATTACAACCCATACACCGAGTAAGGATCCTCAAGCCATCACAGCCTATACACGTTACACCTATAGTAGTCCATAGGATACTATATCCAGAATATATGTGTGTGAAATAACCACAAGCCATTACAGCCCTCTACACACATATATGGGTAAAACTAACCACTGTGCCTACCAGCACTAAGATCTACCAAGAGAAGAGAGCGGGGCCAAAGGGGGTAGTCAGCCATTCAACCTCCCATCAGAATGTTGGGGAAAACACCCCCCCAGGGCTCAGAATCCCCTGGGTGTCGGTTGCCCTTACCGACAGGGTGGAGTAGCGTAAAGAAACACAAAAAGTACAGAATATATAAGTAACTCACATCCACACTATGGGCATTACCTAGTCTTAGATACAACTGCAGCTAACGTCTCTCAGACTCCAGGCTCCTACTTCTAAGACTAGGTATCCTATAAGCACACAACCAATTGAAGAGCTTTATTAGATTACTCCATTATCATTTATCAGTTCCACTGTACATTAGTTAATTCTTTAAGCATTAATTAAGATTGAAAAATTCCCCATTTAACTGAAATGGCGTCACTTTCAATACAACTGCTCCTTTTTAAGATTCACATCACCTTTAAATTATAGCATCTCCATCCCCGTGGATTTTCACCATTTAATCAAACATTCCTTACAGAATTACTTTTCCACATTCCCAGGCATTCTAGAAAAACATCCTATGCTTCTAAACACAAAGGAGGCTCAACACGGTGAGTAGATATACTACCCGTCGAGTCTTTGCCGCCTATAGAAAGAGCATAGACCCATCCTCCATCGAGAGGCTAAACACGGAAAGCACGTGGCATACCCCACGTGTCTTCGCCTCCTTCGGAATGAGGGTAAGAAAGACCAGCTGCCTTGAGCAGTGGGGAAAAGCAAATCAGATTAACATTCAAGAAAACCACAAGTAACCAACAACCACATCCATCCCATTCCATCACCCCCGGTGTCCTCCCTGACACCCATATGCATAAACCCATGCATCTCGCCACACTAGGCGTCATCCGCTGCCACAACTATAAGGCCTCCATGCCTCCACATATCAAAATAACCATCCTGGCTCACATCACAGCACAAGCAGCAGGAAAACAAACATCACAAAATGGGCTCTCGGCCCTTTAACAAACAAGAGGGTAACTCAGAACCCTTTTTGAAATTCCCACATAATCTGTTCTCTAATCCATATTGAATTAACAGATTTTTTATTCGTAGGTTCCAATCATGGATACCTAATCAGTAAGCTATCACAATTAAATAACCAAACTTACTTCCCTAATTTGATTATCCTCAAATTAGAACAACTACAACAACGACAAAAAAAACCAGATTAATTTATATTCCTCTTTATCCTTCGCCAATTAATCAACAGTTAATTCCAGCTTTACGTTCATTATCAATTTCTATCATGAACGATCAACAAATCAAAGAAACATAGATATCACTATATCTAGGAAAACATGAGGCAAACCGTTATCACGGTATAAAGCAACAACACGCGATCAACCAATTCTTTTAATCCAGTTCAAGTATTTAATTAGGTCAATTTCATTGTGATCCAAAGGAATAAATCATGCTAATTCTACGATTGCCCATATATAATTAGGGAAGCCATGAATCCCCTACCTCGAAGAGTTCTTGACGTCCTTTATCCACACAGCAGGTCACGATCCTCCCCTCGCGACAACTTATGTGGAAGAATGATCGACACAGCTTGGTTGCATCCAACAGAGCGGGACTGATCCTAGGAGTGAGGGTTGTTTATGCAACTCCTACGGAAAGGATTGAAAGGTTCTAGCGCCTCTTAGTTAAGAACAAAGGGAAGGAACAAGGGAGAATGATATCTCGTCCCTTTTTAAGATTTAACGAGGTGACGATTTAAGATCCGGTTAATTCTCCATTAAAAACGGATCGCATTAACCCACGCGGTTTGACTAAGTAAAACATTCCAAGCCTTAGGAATAATTAATATACGATTTATGGCATTTGAATCGGCCTTAAGAGCCCTTAAAATAAGGCTTTAAATGTATTTTACGTCAAAGGAAACATCAAAAGGGGCAAAACTGTAGGAGTCTGGAAACACTGTTCACCCACCGTTACTGTACATGAAACTGATCTGTCACACCGATCTGTGAAACTGATCCGTGAAACTGATCTCTCACACCGATCTATGAAACTGATCTGTCTCACCGATCTGTGAAACTGATCTGTCTCACCAATCTGTGAAACTGATCTCTCACATCGATTTGTGAAACTGATCTGTCTCACCGATCGGTGAAACTGATCTGTCACACCGATCTGTGAAACTGATCTGTGAAACTGATCTGTCTCACTGATCTGTGAAACTGATCTGTCTCACCGATCTGTGAAACTGATCTGTCTCACCGATCTGTGAAACTGATCTGTCTCACTGATCTGTGAAACTGATCTGTCTCACCGATCTGTGACACTGATCTGTGAAACTGATCTGTCTCACTGATCTGTGACACTGATCTGTCTCACCGATCTGTGAAACTGATCTGTCTCACCGAACTGTGAAACTGATCTGTGAAACTGATCTGTCTCACAGATCTGTGAAACTGATCTGTCTCACCGATCTCTGAAACTGATCTGTCTCACCGATCTGTGAAACTGATCTGTCTCACTGATCTGTGAAACTGATCTGTCTCACCGATCTGTGAAACTGATCTGTGAAACTGATCTGTCTCACTGATCTGTGAAACTGATCTGTCTCACCGATCTGTGAAACTGATCTGTCTCAGCGATCTGTGAAACTGATCTGTCTCACTGATCTGTGAAACTGATCTGTCTCACCGATCTGTGAAACTGATCTGTCTCACCGATCTGTTACTGTTCATAAAACTGGAAACACTGTTCACAGAACTAGAAAATTGGCAAAGTGTTGGGGATAAGTCCCCTTGACCTCCCAGAACACCTCCAACACCAACATTTCACAAAGTAATGGACCAGAGAGGTCCGGGCCATTACACACATCATCTAGTAGAATATGAATCTTTGTTCTTGGATCTTGATCTATGTTAATCACTAATGAAACATGAACTATTGGAAGTTTTCTATTGTGAAAAATATCTATATTTATATTTTTCATGGTGCCCCTAGAAACAATGAAATGGGTGGGTGTTGATTTATATAAGTTAATGACATTTTCAAGCTCTAGAAAATCAATACATGAATTTTATATCTGTCTTCCAAATACAAATTTCACATTCAATATTATGAAAAAAATTATTTCTTGTTCTAATAAATATCTATTAGGGGAATTAATTACCTCATGGATGGTGGGGGTGGGGTGGGGTATCCTCTGTTAGTGGTTCTTCATATATTTTTTTCTTATCTATGATTGCGTCTAAAAATATTTTCTTACCACTTTGACCACAAATTTAAATTTTATTCTATAAAATATAATCATACCTAAATATCTTCAATTTTCATACCTTTACCACCATGTTCATTTCCTTTCTCAAAATATTTTTTTGGGGACATCCCAAAATCCTCAACATTGATGTGACCGTAATGTTGTGGCTGCTAGAAATCCACTGACATTAGTTGTTCATCAGTTCTGACAAATGATGAATTTTGAGTCTATATCAGATAAAAAATATAGTAATATGAATTATCATTATTATGTATTATCGACTTGATGAAAATCATTTGTTTTATGTGATTATTATAAATGCATCACATATTTTTTTGTGTTCATATATTAGTTCCCCTTTTTCATTTACACAATGTTTACATATTTTTGTCTTTCATAGGGAATCAGGGGTGTGGAGGAAACATAGATAACAAGAATATTGTGGGGGGAGGATTAGTCTGAGAAAATTTTATAGGTGTGATAGAATAAAAACACCCAAAAAAAATTTTTCATTAAAAATATGCCAAATGATATTGTATTGAATGATTTTGAGGAAAAAAAGGTTCTTGTGTGATGATGAGTGGAAAATTTACAGACAGATTGGTGGAAAATGAGGGGTGATTTTTTATTGGTTTCATGAAATGTTGTGAGAGGGAAATGGTGATTCCTTCATTAAAAATTGTATATTAATAGGTGGTAAAAGGAAAATATTAAATTTTATAAATAAAATGGAGAAATAATGGAAAAACTATTTGTTCACTGTATTCCTCCTTCTATGTAGTTAAAATTATCTTTCATCAGAATTTATATGGATTTCATATGAATAAACACCTATAAATACTCTAATAAAAATTAATGTGGATTTTTTATTATAAAATAGAAACAATCATGTGGAAGCAGTTAGTCAGATCATTTGATGGGATCGTAGGAAAAAAATGAAATGTAAACAAACTAGATTTTATTTTTTCCACATGGAATGAAACATAAATTATAAACCATAAAATTAATTATTGGGATAAAAAACCAATAAAAGGATTAAAAACATAGATAAACAAAAATCTTGTCATCTGGTGTAGTTGGTGGCACCTAGGTATATGAAGCCAAACATTTCACGAAGCCCTTCAATGATGTCCCCAAGCATCCATTATACCAGGAGATGTTTACATCCATATGGTAACATGTTTATTCATCTAAAAATTTCTATATATATTGGATCGAAATTTTCTACATCATAATACATATAACCCACCCAATAATTATTTAAACTTTTTTTGGAGAAATCCTAATTACTACACTGCTGATGGCTTTCCTACTCTTCTAGTTCTCACCATAATCATTCAAACAATACTATATTTTTCCTCCAAACCCACTGATATTATTAAATATACCCATTGGTTTTGTCATCCACTCCCCTTATCATCATCCATAATTTTTACATTTGTCCATTGGTGCTCCCACAAGGAATCTTCATCTTCATGATCATCAGAGATACCCATCCCATCCTTCCCTCTTTATGCATCCCAAATATTTCAAACTTGTACTCAACATGAAATTGAAAATTTATGGTCTCTAGTATCCCACAAACATCCAATCAAATGACCTCCAATATTTTGTCCATTTCCACTCTCATCTCCATGTGAAATCATAAAATGAAAGCCTTTTTATTGAATTCCAATTCCTTTTTTACCACATTTTGATAATCCTTAATTACTAATCCACTGATGATGATCCCACTGTACTTGTTCCCAGCATATATTTAAAAAAACTCTATTTCTCTCCCAGACCCATTGATGTTATATAATCTACCTACCTGTATCACCATCCACTCCACCTTATCATCATCCCCAGAGAATCTATGTGTTCATGGGTGCCCCCACCAGGGTGATACATCCTCATGATTATCAAAGTTCCCCATCCCATCCATCCCTCTTTCAGTATCACCACGAAGGAAACCTCATACTGAATAGAAGATGACAGCTTGTTATTCTCATGTATCCCGCAAATTTCTATCCATCATACATCCTATAGTTCAACTTTTTTCACCCCCATCTCTCAACGAATGAAGACAACATTATATTTTTATAGAATCTTCTTAATGGTTTCATGTATGAATATTTATAATAATATATCACCTTTTTTTACTCAAGGAATGCCGAGAATCCAATTAATGAGATGTTCCCCAAGTTATTACCTTTATACTATCATTTTCAGTCATCACCAGTACCTAGGGTCATCTACAAACATAACTGATAGATATCTTGTCAGTTATCTGGAGCTACAGTCGCTAACTAGTTTTTCACAACTCTATTTTTTCATGTACCAAAATATAAATAGACACCAATCCTTTAAAAACTACTCCTCGATTCATTCTGGTCAAACCTTATTCCTAGATGAAGTTCTATTTTCACGTATATGTCAAAATAATTACAATGATAGGTTTCAATGATTTAAAATAATTACATGGATGTTTTATATGTATTTAACTATTAGACATATGGTTTATTGTTTTAAAATAGTGAATTTATTTTTTGGTCATCCCAAGAAAATGTTACATCAGATTTAAATTTCTTATATTTTGAAATTTCAAAATTGATGGTATGATTGTATTCATTTGATTTCATAGCATTTTATGTTCATACATTTAGTTTTTTCCATTTAAATATATTTTTAAAGGTTTTCATACCATTACTAATTACTTATTTCGTCATTCTAGGGAACCAAACCTATATGATTGATATTTCATCTACATGTACAAAAATAATAATACAAAGATTGGGGTCCCATGATTTATCTACATTCAGTTATTGATTTCATTTTATATGACAATTTTTTGAATGTTGTAGTGTTCTAAAACAATTTTACTGTGTTTCTGACCATCTCAGTAAAATAAATCATCAAAATAATTTCCCATTAGCTCAACCATTTACCAATTTAATTTTAATTGTGTTTTATTGAAATTTTACATCATTCATTTGTTGTTTAGTTCGATAAAACGACATATAGGTTTTTGTTAAAGAGACGTAAAAGCATTAAAAACTACATATTTGGTCATTCTGGTCAGACCACATGTGCAATTCACATGATATCAGCTCTACAAGTCATGAATAATTCAAATATTTCTTTTATCATAACCCTTATCATTATTACAAATTGTTTCGTGAATTATTACATCAAATGTAATATAATACAACCCAAAAGATAAATAAATCTAATGTCATTGGGAATTTGGTACATTAATTAATAACATAAAAATTGGGAATGTAAAAAATTTATATAAAACATATATAACATGATCATATTATTACATAATACATAAAACTACTCTGGATTACGTATGGTCATACATAAAAAATGGGTGATCTATAAATCCCAATAATGAAATTAACGTGAAATAACATGTATAATGTAATAAATGATATAAAAGGATTATTAGTGAGTCATAATAGTGTTGATAATCATAATCATGAACAATGAGACATTATATTGAATCATAATATAAATACATCATGGGAAATGAGGAATCAAAATAAAACAATGCATTATAAACCCTGGTCAAGGATAATTTTTAATATAGCATGATGGAAAAATTATAATGCTGGATTCGATTCACTCCCTAATCCCATGAATGATTCCTGATGAGACTAAAACATTTCCCTATGCTTTGGATCACAATATAATTATTAGCTCACCCATCAAATTTATTTTATTATCCTTGTTATGATTGAAACATTGATCATATGATTGAGATTCATTCTACATAAATTATTCACAGGATCATAGAGTGTGGAATTAAAACATGTATGTACCCAATAAAATATGTATAATATTGTAAATTTTTACACCATTTATAGTAAATGGGTATTCTATTCACTAAACAATTCTTCAGTCATCAAAATTCATAGTGAAATTTCAACAACATAATAGCATCTCTTAAATAGTCATAAAATGTGATGAAGGTATAAAATTATTCTCTCATAATTTATAAAGAAAATTGAAATTAATAGTTAAATGGTAAAATACATACCAACATTAAGATTTGGAAGGAGAAGTAATAATATAATGAAAAAACATGAATAATTTGGGGAAGGAAATGATCATGTACAAAAATGTACATCATCATTTAAATAGAAAATGTGTAGTAATGGGAATCTAGAATGAAAAATTACCACATTATTAAATGAATATAAATAAAATAAGTTAATTAATATATTTGAATAAAGAGTAGAATATGAGGATCCCTTAATAAAGGATAGTATGGTAACATGTGTACATAATAGTTCATGGAAAGGATTAAGGATAGTCTAAGGGCCATAAAATAGATAGTGTGGGTGTATGGTAGAAATTTTCCCATTATTAAGAAATGAAGATAAAATACATACGATAAACAAGATACTTCAATAAAGTAGAGAAAATGAGAATCACATTGTAAATTTATTCATTGTAACGATTGTATATAAAGGATTATGGAAGGGATTAATATAATTAATGGGGTATTTAATTTTTTTGAAATTAAATGGATAGTGTGGGGGATATGGGAGATCATATACTTATATACAAAAAAGAAAGTAAGGGGTGTTAAATCAAAGAGTCTCTGGAGTGGAAATGAGAAGAGAGAAATCACATTCATTGAGAGTGTGATTCCAAATTATTTATAAGAGATTATTGATATATTGGGTGAACCTTTTTAGGACTCTAAATTTGGGAGGTAAGATTCTGGATACTCTATATGAATTTTGAGTGAAGGAAACTGGGATCTGAGGCTTGAATATGAAATAAACGAAAGGCTAGTTCTTTATTATTTAAAAATTAATTTCATATATATATATACATATATATATATATATATTCTAAAAATGTAATTTCCATAATTTCCCATTTGGGTTTATTTTATTTATCTACAATTGATAAAAATATTTCATTTTAAATATGATTTTTGGAAAATTCCTTTTTAATCCTTAAAAAAATTATATTATAATCTGGTAAAATTATGAATAAAGTATACTTAATTGAATTAAATATAATGAAAGAATACTTATTTTACAATTAAATAAACATAAAAAAACAAATGGACGATTAAATTAATTTATTTAACAAAATAAATTTTAATTATATATATATAATTATTTTAAATCTTCATTAATAAATATATATATTTTTTAAAATCACAATTTTTTTTCCATTAGTTAATTTTAATATCCTGATACCAAAACTGGAGTATTTTTTATCAAATAAATTTTCTAAATGTTGTAGAATCATGTTAGAATATATATATTCATCAAATTTAATATTGAATTATTTCTAATGAAAACATTGTTTTTTATCAAAGACATATTACCAAAAAAGTGGGTGATTATTTATTAATTCATTGTGAATATATTATGGATATGTATTTTGCATTCATAATTAATTAAATCCAAATCATATCAACAATTTCAAAAATCATGGTATGGTTTGTTCATCTAATTTGATAGCACTAAGACGTTGTTTGGTTGGTTTTGACCTCATTATGCATGTTTTTAAAGGACATCAAACCATTAAAAACATTATTAAAACATTTTGGTCACACTTTGTATCTAATCAACATGTCATATACTCTTAAACATTAAGAAATATTCCAAGATTATTTTCATGTGATTTCAAATCATTAGAATCACATTTCACTCAACTAATCATGACCATGAATTTCATTATCCAACTTCAATCATGGGACCACATAGATATTATTGTCATACAGTTGGACAATCCCTGTCTTGGTGAATCACGAACTGATGACATGATCATCCACATACGCAACTTCCTTATGATTAGTAAATCCATAAGTCTTACATAACATAGATATCCAATTATAATGGTTTTATTTCTTTGTATCTTGACAACTTAAGGTAAGGGAGATTCATACTAAGAATACACCCCTATGTATATCAATGTTCCAATGAAATTTCACGTGATATCTATTCACTAGTCAATCTAGATTATAAGTCTCGACATATTGTTTCATGAGTGTTTTCATTAAATCACTTAAAATAATTTATATCACATAAAATATTTTACTCTTGATAATATTAACATATCATAACAACCCAAAATACTCTATGATTATTATCAATTAGGGAGAATTCAAATTCATATTTTAGGTGGATAAATTTATTTCAGTTTCCATGTAATATATATATAACACATGAATAACTGATTAATTGATATTAATTTTATTATAAAATTGGGAAACGTTTTACAACCATTACATCTAATCTTTTAAGAATTTAATACTAATAGATTCAATAAGAGTCGTGTTAATTTTTCTGACATAATGGTTTTTTCGAAGGATCATTCACATTATCATCAATATCTTCTCAATGGATCATTAAATATCCCATCCCAATGATCTGTTGAATGATATGGTAATATTAATGGATTTTGTTGGCCCCATTTGTGAGATCAGATGTCCTTTTCCTAAGTAATAACACCATTATTTTCATAATATTTCTCAAGTTCACCTTGAATAATACAAATCCACTGCAAGCTTAGTGATGAACTTCTTTATCTAAACAACCTTCTTCACAACATCTAGTGTGTAATATACACCACCTCAGTTTTTTCGGTTCACTATGGTGCCTTTTTTTGAACACTTCCCAATGATCTCTCTATTATTTAACAAAAACGTAATACCATATTGATTTCTAGTATCATGTTTTTTTATTGGAAGCTAGTATCAGTGTAACCCCGTATAATGATCACCTTATCTCCTCCAAATATCAATAACATATCGATGATTCATCATATGTTCAAATGGAAATTCATGACAATATTCTCATTACAGTCAACCTGATTGTATTGGTAATTACTTGTTATTCGTAATGTATTAGTGACATTAGGTGTAAAAATTAGGGTTGTCACTACTAGAGAAAATTCTATTAACATCACTGTAAGAATCCAACATCATTGCTAAAAAAGCATTGATGATCTAAGTGCTATAAATATGGGCCATATTTTATCTTAATATGAAAAGAACTGATAATGAGACACCTTTATCAGTGATAAATTGTTTTTTAATGCAAATTATACTATATTGTGATTTTAAAATTACTGCATAATACAACATCAAAATAAGGCACCATATATCACAATCAATAAAAAATACTAGATATAGAAAATTATTATTTTTATTCAAACAAAAATTACATTATAAATAAAAGATCTATATTATTGTAATTTACAAAATATTTTTATATAATTACACAACAATGTACAATTTATCCCAAACATTCAAAACATCAATTTTTTCATTTCCCTTGGCACCCAATCCCCTCATAAAAACCCAATTTTTTAATTTTTTTCAAAACATACCACCTCAAATTAAAAAACCAATACCACTATATAATAAAAAAATTATTATGTTAGTAAAACTCTGATGAAATTAATTAAACAGAAATATGAAGGCATATATTAATTAAATGTCAATAATAAACTGTTAACATGAACTATGTGTCTTACCGGTCACACCATGAATCATTTTGAGGTTAAACTGATTACATAATGAAAAAATGACTTATTAATCATTTTCTTATGGTATCAGTACAATCCAAATGTGTTCTCTCTATTTATAGTTTGTTGTTATTCCTTTTTACTTAAATGACATCTTTTTTAAAAAAACATGAACTCTGAGTCTTTCTAGTCGAATCATGTATCGATTTAAGATGATACCAATTCCTACATATTAATAATTTCTTATAAATATTTTTCCTAAATTATTTAGAGAGGATTAGGTTTATGCTCATTTTTTGGGGTTCCACACATGTTTTTAACAAAAATCTAAATTTTAGAATGTTAACAGACCCTTTAAGTGACATCGATCACACCATTGGCCTAATTGAGGTGTATATTATTAATACTCATCACAAATGACTTATATATTGTTTTCAGAATGTATAATGAAAATTTGAATTATTTTTCCCATTTTTGATTATGTCACATTAAATTTAACCTAAAATTTATTTTTTTATAAAAAGACTCTCATAGAGTCATACATGTCACACCATGAAATAGATTAAGGTGAGAATGATTCCTAAACATCAAAATTGACATATAAATAATATTTATAATGTTTAATAACAATCCATATAGGGTTTATATATTTTCATTATGCCATTTTTCTTCTTTACTAAAATCTCATTTTAAAATAATCGAACACACTTTGAGTCATATTAATGAAATCATGAGATAGTTTGAGGGGGGAATAATTACTAAATTCTATAAAAGAATAATTATTACTGTTCCCAAATTATCTATAAAATTCAAGCATATTTTCTCATTTTTCATTCAGTGAGAGATGTTTTGAACTAAAATATTATTTTTAGACTAATAACAGACACATTGAGTATTACCGGTCACAACATGCATAAAATTAAGGTGAAGATGAATCTTAAACATCCTAAACGACTTAAGGATATTATTAAAAATGTATGATAAAAATATAAATGTTTTTTCTCTATTATTATTATGTGGAATGTGTTTTAAACAGAAAATCCAATCATAAAATGAAAACATGAAATTCGAGTCATATTGGAGACACAATGTGTTTGATTGAGGTGTGGATGATTCATGTCCATAAAAAATGACAAATGGATCATTTCGAATGCAAAAAATAATAAATATTCATATTCAGAATTTTGGGTATATAAAATTAATTATTTTTTAGAAATTTTTTTAAACAGAAAACATACATTTTGTGTCATGATAAAATCACTGTGTGTATAAGGCCACATCCATAATAATCATATAATATTGAGATATGTCATTAATTTGAATTTATTTTACAAAGAGGATGGTTTGAGGTTTATATCATTATAGAATTTTTCCATAACTCATTCATAAAAACCCACTTATTCAAAGTTGAAACTTCAACATGCTATCATTATTTTCACAAAAACAAAAAATGTTTAAAAAACATGGTTTCATTTAATGTTTAATCATGATTAATATTCCTTGATCTCATATAATACTAAATTCATTGTTAAATCCTATGAAAAGCATTTCTGAACTTGGGATGGCCATAAAAACATTGTATGAGATACCACAAGAAGAAAAACTCTAAGACTTGTGAAATAATATAAACCATCAATATTTTTTCATAAATTAATACTTTTTACCAATAAGAATTTGTAAATACACTTGTCTAAATATAAGATCATTTAATTCCCTTTTTTAACAAAAATATTACTTGAAACCCATGAAAAACTACTTATATAATGTAATTGTAACTTGGGACACAATCTAACCAAAATGTAAAAACCATATTGTATACTTCCACACATATCACTGTTACAAAAAAATATACATAAGGAAATCATCCATACCAAATGCATAGGAGGTTATATGATATCCAATATTCCTTAGTTTATTACAGAACAACCCATCATTGGTTTATCATGTTACCACAATTCTTTGGTTTATCATATAACCACCCTTTCAATGTCAATGTAACATTAGATAAACATATCACATAAAAAGGCTTCAATTTTCAGCATTTCACTCATATAATTCTATTTTAAATCACAAGAAATAATTTCATGACATTTAAATTGTCAATAAATTATCAAAACCAGTTTCAATTACAAAATCCCCAATAAGTGAATAATTGAATTACTTTCACTTTAAAAATATTAAGTCTTATAGAGGAATCCAAATATCAAATAACGGTTATGGTGGTAGAGATTTTGTTACTTCCACATACACTAAATAATATATATACATTATGTCATTTTATAACAAATGCAAAATGTTTAATAAAAATATATTAATTTATAAAACCTTGTAATGAATTATAATTAATATGTGTTTATTTTACACATTTTAAATAGGTTGTTTTATACCATCAAAATATGCCTTAATTGATGGAAATTGTGATAATGTCCCTTACATTGAGTCTAAATTCCCTTGCATGTTATTTATCATATAGAATAATAAATTTATCATAATTTTCAATATATATAGAATCATTTTTATGTTTATTATTCATTTTATATCACTTATTACAATTTTATAACAATAACCTAATGATTTATGTTCATGTTGGATGTTTTGTCAATATTCGGTACATAAGTAGAAAATACACTTGGAATGATGTCAATAGTTTTTGTGGTCATAATTCCTTAATATATAGAATAATTATCATAAAATTATTATAATTTTGATACATAAATTATACCATAAAATAAAACCATGATGTGTCATTTTTAAAAATGAACAATATTATAATAATAGAGACAGAAAGCCATCCGTATGCATGAGTATCATTTTCCATTTTTTGATGACCGTTGTGGAAAGATGATTAGTATTATTTTTTCTTTCTAGAATGATAATAACATCATTAATATATTATATATAAATTAAATATTCTTATATATATCATATATGTGGTATAATGAATAAAACCGAGTCACATAGCTACATGGAGAATATAGTTCACACGTATGCGTGAACAACTTAATCATTATTATGTTCATGAAATGTAATAATATAATTGATATTTTTATATATTAGAATAACTAAAATGTAACTAATATCATATGTGAAAATTAATTACATCATTATAACCATTAAAAATATAAAATTATCAAAAAATAATTAGATCAGTTCATGGATATGACAGTTCACAGGTACACACAAATGATTATATCCATTCACATTTAATGGATGTGGAGATAGATTTAGTAGATGATAAAATAAGGACAAAATCACAGTATATTTTTAATTAAGGAGTTTTTATTATATATAAGAATAAAAATAATTTTTGAATTGGAAGAAGAAATAAAATATAAATACTTAAAGAAATCAATTTCAATTATTCAGTTGATCACTTTTTAAGAACAACATAACACCTCTAAGGTCAGTGTTCGCCCAAAAATAATGCCTAAAAATGTGGGGATAGATTCTATGGTTGTTTTTTTATATTGGTTTTATAAAAAAATGATTTAGATCTTCGAATAATAGATAGGAATGAGCGCCTTTTATAGACTAGTGCAGGGGAACCCTTTGAATTACTAAAAGTATTAGAATAATATTAATTCAATTGTAAATCAAAATGGGTTGAAACACATTTTGTTTGAATATAAGAAGAGTATGGATCAAAATATAGTAATATAATGGAAATTAGATAGTTTTTAGAATTTTTTAATCATTATCATTATGTTTTAACGCATTTTTACTCTTCTAATTATAACATTTAATTTACTATTAGAGGGTTAAAATAATTACCAAATCGTGCCTACAATTAAATTACTGTTTCATTAAGAACATTAATAGGGTTATAACAAATTTTTGGAAAAATAACATATTTTAATAAATTTTAAATAATTATTCTATTAATATATATTTTAAAGAATGAATTATTTCTAATTTAACAGTATTCAATAAATGGATTTTTACAAATATCATATAAACTAAATTAAAATGAAAAACCTATCTCAAAACAACCTAAAAATGTCATATTCATCCAAAACAATCTTTCATGGAAGAAAATATTTGATATTATAATTATTTTAACATTAATAAAATCATTTATTTAATTTTTTCATTAATAAATCTATTACTTCATCATCATTGTGTCAAAATTAAATTAAATTACATAATTTTTAAAAATTGTAAAAAATTACCATGTTTTATGTACTATTATTATATTTATATCAAATATTAAATGTCGATGATATCCCATACATAAAACAGTATTAATATTGTTTTAGTTAGAAGATACATATTTTTGTCAAATTTGACATTACATTAAATTATATGTTATAAATGTCCTAATCACACCCTAGTAGATTCCAAAGGACACAATTAAGGAACGAATACAGAAATGGTTGATAATAACTCATATAATAAGATTAATAGAAGATTATCATGTTTTTATAATATTATAAAATTAAATTTACCTTTAATTACTCTATTTATCTTGAACCATGGTAAATAAAATACTAAAATTACTATTCAAATAAAATTAGTTCGATCATACAAGACAATATTTTTCATACAGAGTAAAACGATGTCAGTATATTTTTTAAAATTTAATTCACATTATTTGTTATGTTCGGTTTAATATAATCTATTCAATTGATAAGGAAAACTAGGTTTTTAAGTAAAAAATTCAAAAGTTCACAAATTATTTCTATTTTATTTAAATTTGAAAAATCATACAATGATAAAATGTTGATTAAAATTTTAAAACATGATGCAATTATAACATAAAGACATGCTGGATGATAGTATTGAAATATAAATAAATTATATGTGATTATAGATTGAATTAAAATGCAATATTTTTAATTATTCATTAAAAGATGAATTTAATCATAATAATACCAAAAATTAAACCAAAGTAAATTTTGAGATATCATTTTAAAATATTTTGTTTTTTTTAAAAAATTAACAAATAATAGGGACAAAAAATTATTTAAGAATCAATCTCTATATAAGTACATATAACTTCCTTTTCAAAATCATTAGAGTGTTATGTGATTAAAAGTTGATTAATTCTCATGTTAAGCATCTAAAATATATTGAAATCAGGTTAAAATATTTAAAAACTATTTGTAAACATAATAAAGTATGTTCTCTCTATTACATCCTATAAAAGTTATAAGAGATAGCTTGAATTTAAAATAATAATACTAATAATATATTATTTTTTGGTATAACTGAGTCATGTGTGAACTGTATTATCATGGAGGAAACCATTGTTGAATTTTGAGTGAAATATCTGAAATAGAATCCCTATTAAGGTTTAATCACTATATAATTCAAAGATATTAATAAAATGGATAAGACTTATTTAATAATTATGTTGCATGTGACATTGTTCTCTACTTTTGGAAATCACATCCTTGTAGTTTTATTCATTTGTCAAATAACTATTGTCATTTCTCCCTCATATTATATTCCAATTCCCATACTGGCTATTCAAACTTTTAGTTTTTCCATAAAAACCATAACATGATGAATAACCTTATTCCACCACACGTTATATTTTCAGTCAAAAATATTGTTTTGTTGTTCCTCATTAGAAATATTATCATCCAAATGAACTACTTTTGGAATCAAAGAATAAAATAGAACCAGTATATACATTATTAACATAGTTACATGAAATCAATTGTCTAATGGGGATAGAATCTAATGTAATACCACTAGGTATGAAACTGATCCATCATGCCCCATGATTTCATATGGTGCAATGAACCAATGACTTGGGTTTCCTTTCTTACAAAAACATATCAAACTTTTCCATGGTAAAGCATTGAGAAAATCTTGATCATAACCCTAGAAAGAATGATAATTCCTATGGTTATCTGGGAAAATATTCATCCTACAATGTTTTTTCCTCATACACCTTGGAATCTACTAAACATTCTCTTCAAATTCATTTAATAATTCTTATCACATCAACTTCCTTTCACCCAATTCATCCCAAAAAAGATGGTGTTCGAAAATTCTTTACATATAATGCCGAGAAATAGTAACATCCGTATAATGGAATGAAAACTATTATTATATGAAAATCAACCAAAGAATGATGTCGATCCCCAATTGATGGGTAATACATTGAAAAAGCATGTATAATATCCTCGAAGGTCTGAATTGTTTTTTCTGACATCCCATCTTATTGAGGATGAAATGCTAAATTGATATTTACATCTGTACCCAACGGCTTATGAAGGCCTTTCCAATGGTTAGAAGTCATTTTGGGATAATGATTAGATATAATAGAAAGGGTAAATCAATGTATCATGAATATATATAATATAAAACCTAGAATGTTTATTTACAAATTGATCATCTAGAATAAGAAGAAATTGGGAAGATTTATTCAATCGGTCAATAATAACCAAGATCACATTTTTTTCTTAGATATTTCTTCGGTAATCCTACTATTAAATCCAGAGATATATTTTTCCATTTATAATCATTCATTTGAGAATCCTAAAGCATCCATTTTTGTGATAGCCACTCTAATTTAAACCAATTGAAAAATAAAAAATATCAAGGTAAAGTTAAAAATATCTCTTTTTATTTCAACCCACGAGTAATACAATCAATTGTTTAAATACATCTGTGTGCTTCCAAGATGAATTGAAAAACATATTTGTATGAGCTTCACATAACAAATCATTTTTCAACTTTGAATTACAAGGCACACATAAACTCTTTTCAAACATCGAAAATGAATCTTTATCAATGATAAATTATTTTATCATACCCTTACGAACCAATTATACCATTTTATACAACTCAATATATTCCACTAGTGGTTTCATTATTCTGTCCAAATGAGATTATTTCACTAATTGATAAAACAATACATCAATTTCTTGAACTAAAAAATTACAAGGCAAAATTCATTAGATATTTAACTAAAGGATATCATTCCAAATGTATAATGGTTAATATAGCATTAAATTTTCAACTCAAAGCATCGTCCACTTTATTTAAATTTTCTAAAGGATAATAAATCATCTAATTTTAATCAATAGTTAATTCTATACATCTCATATACTTCATGTTTAATTAATTACGAGTGACTATATACTTCAGACATCTATAATTAGAATATTTTTCACACTTTAAACCCTAAAAATGATGCCTCAAAATTTTTAATGAAAAAACAACAACAGTTAATTTCAAATGAAGTGTAGCATAATTAAACACAAGAGTTTTCTATTGATGTGAAGAAAAATAAATTACCTATTCATTTTGAATTATGAAACACCACATTTCTATTATTGAATAATCATTATAGATTAAAAATTCACATTTCCTGGAAAGCTGGGCCAAAACTAAATCATTAACCTACCTTTTTTCAGTTCCAAAAACTAATCATCACATTATTTTGTCTAGATGAACACAACTTCTTTACATGTTATCCTAGTTATTGGGATAGACAGTTGATAAAATATTCAAACAATCCATTGATAAGAAGTCTCTAATCCATGGAAACAGTGAATTTATTTTATATTGTTATATCTTCTACAATCAATAATAACTTTTATTTGATGGGTAAACCAATATTCTATATTTAGGAAAAATATGTCCAATGAATGAAATATTATGAAACCAATCATCACTTTTACTAAACATTACATATTGATTATTTTCTTCTACTTTTTGAAAAACAATCCTAAAATTACATTCATCTTATTACTGATTTTTATAAAATACAAAAATATAATTGATAAACACAACCCCAAATTGATAGAAAAACTAATGAAATACTCTATCCATGGTATTCAAGAATACACTGGGAGAATTAATGATATATACAAAACCCATTACCTTCCATGGGATATGTTTTTATTTAATGATGTCTATGAAAGCCATTTATTGTGCTTGTGTTTTGTTAATATGAATGATTTATGCATTTCTAGGATAGATATATATATATTTCATTATGATAATGGTGGGAACTATATCTCTTTCAAATGCATTAAGTAAAAATTCCTATATTCTGATATAATCATGGCGTTCATAAGAAATGATTCTAAGTTAGTAATAAATGGCTAGAGTGGGAGAGTAAACTCAGTTAAAAAAATACACGCATACTATAGTAATGTAATCATAGTTTAGTAATATAGGAATAAAACGAGAAGGCAGACTCATTTCAGAAATATAATTCTAGAAAAAAGAGGAAACTATGTTCTATAAAAGACATTGTCCACTATGATAGACTTAGAATTAATCCCTAACTAATAAAAAAATTATTTTTATTCTTATGTGTTTCCAACAATTCCATGTTTTATTCATATGATACATTATCATGGCTCACATTCCATTAATATATAAGACACATGAGCCTCCAATATATACTTAATGACTCAATATTCTAGATATATACTATACAAGGTATGATTTTCAAAACTTATTCTCTTTCTTTATACATTATAATCATTATATTTTTTAGAATTATTTTCCTTGTTTATCCATTATGAGAATCTAAGCATACCATTATAATATTTTTTCTGCTCCTCATGTCATAAATATCATATTTGGGTTATAAAACTAAAGTTTACAATCTCAATGGGAGATGTGAAATATGTTCACCGAATTAGATGAATGTTTTCATTTTTTACAAATGAACTAAATTTATATAGTATTTTGGTGTGTTCTTGTGTAATTTATTTATTATTCAATAATAAGTATATAATATCAACTTACGTCAATAAAGTGTTGTTATATACATCATGTGAAATTTTAAGAGTCTATCATCTATAAGTTGATTATAAATATTGTGTCCAGTGTTTCTACAATTAAATCAATTTTCATCAGTTCAAATTTATTTCTTATATAGAAGTGATGTGATAAATAATGATTCCAAATTTCTTTCCCATGGGTTTGTAATAAAATTATTTTCATATATAAGCTTTAAAAAATTTTGAATAGTATTTGGTCATAATTAACATAATAGAACACCTATTGGACAAAAAATCATTAAAACAAATCACAATTAAACATATATAACTGATTCTACTAGCCATTCATGTGAGGTTATTTCATTTAAATTATAAATAAAAAAATTTCTATAATTTCCCCTCTAAAAATCAGATCATTGGAATCAACTATGGTAAAGAAAGATATTTCCAAACATTGTATTAGTATTAACTAATAATGTTAAAAATGTATATGTCGAACAAGTTGGGTAAAGGTATATTTGATGATAATTTTGATTTTTTTTGATCTATTAGATCATTTTGAATTAACCTTACATTTTACCTATTTCCCATTTTTCTTCTGTATTAACATTTATTTATGTAAGAATTATTTTATTTATTGTTATTATTTTTACATTTAAAATAAATTTGAAGGAAATAAAATATTTTTTAATAGTTTTACTACAAGATAAAACCAAAGAGATTAGGATTTTTTATTCTATTTCTCAACCATATTAATATTAAAATAATCATGTGGAAAACAAAATTAACAATCATTTTCACCATATATAATATTAGTAAAACAAAGGTATTAGTGTCTTCCTGATTATCATTTCATAAAAACAATTATGAAAATATCCATTAACACATCTAAACCGTGTCTAAAAGGGAAATATATTACCTCAAAGATGATGGTGGGTGGATTTGGGTATCTTCACATAGTTGTTTTTATTATGTTGTTTATTATCTTTTATTCATTCCAATGACATTTTTCAAAAACTCTGACTAAAAATAATTTTTTTTTGAGAAAATAATCATGCCAAAAACCCTTCCATCCTCTTATCCTAATATTCATTTATTTTATAAAAATAACTTTTTGGTGACACCCCAAAACCCACATCTATGATTCGTCCATACTTTTATTGCATCATCAAGACCACTAATATTAGATCTTCATCATGTACGAATGATTATGAAGTTTCTGTATATGTCAGATAAAAAATTAATAATAATGGGTAATTATTATGATGAAATACAGATAAAAAATCAATTTTATTTTCTAGTACTTAAACATGCATATCATATTTTCGTTTGTTTTCATATATTAGTATCCAGTGTTATATTATTACCCCATTTCTATTTACACATGATTCACAAATATTCCTTTTATTCGGAACGTTGGTAATACTGTAAAGAGTGAAAATGGGATTATTGTGGGGGTATTAAAAAATGAGATAGGTTTGAAAGAAGTGAGATGCCCAAAAATAATATTATATTTTTTGAATAATAGTTCAAATGATTGTGCACTGAACTATTTTTAGGGGAAAATGGTGTAGGAATAATGATGAGTTGAAGAATTGGAGAGTGACATGTAGAATAAATAGTGGAATGTTTTTTTTCTTCCCACATTGGGAGAGGTAATAGGATATACCTTCATTGAAAATTAGTTATTGACATGTGGTAAAAGTAAATCATTCGAAGGAATGAAAAAAAGTGATGGAATTTCAAAAAACAATTTTTTCATCATATTACTCTTTCCACCTAGTGTGACAAATATGTCTTCAATGATTTCATGGATCACAAAATAAAAAACACTGTTAAACCATGTAATCATTCTGATGGTAGAATTTTTAGTAGAAAATAAAAATTCACATGTGCAAGTGGATAGTTAGATCATCAAAGGGGATCACAGTTGAATAAAACAAAATGTAAACATAGTAGAATTTTTTGATTCTACATGGATTTAAAATTACAATTCATAAAAAAAACATATTTATTGGAATTCAACACCACACCACAAAAATAAATAAATTAATAGATAAATAGAAATCCACTAATAGAATGTAGTAGTTTCCTCCAAGGAATATAAGATATCCTCAAATAGTTTTTTTTCTATTAGATTATTTTCTCACTGTGGTTCATCATAATATTCCTTCTAAATCTTATTCATAGATCTTCTCAAAGGAATAATGCTACAAAACATTAGAATAAAATATTTATGTCCTCATATTAACATTAAAATAGAGAAACAAGGAAAACAAATCCAAACAAATAAGAAAACAATATTTGGACATCATCCATTCCAAATAAAATTAAGGGAAAAGACAAGAACACATCCTCAATATGAATTTATGAAATAACCCATGGTGACATACGTTTCATTATAGTGAGATCTAGTTATGAACTAAATCAAAACTAAATCTTATGTCCCAAAAATATTACTTAATTGCATACAAACAACATGGAATGATTTTTAAGAAACACATTTTATTTAACTTTTTCATGAACTACCCTAAACACCCTAGTACCATAACATATGAGGAGATAGTATCATATATTTAAGGTAATTATTGATCACCATGGATTATTTACTAAAACATGAAATTATAAAAGATAATTATTGTAGCATTTTTTCCACATAAAAAACATATTAAATAGACAGAATTCATTATGTTTAAAATAAAACACCATAGGGAGAACTTTACTAGAATTAAAACATGTGTGAGAAACCAAAAATAAAACCACAAAGTACTATAATGTAGGATAAAAACCCAAATATAAGAGATTCAACAACATAGTCCACTTCCATAGGGTGTTTTTCTATTTCTAGGGCCTAGAAAAAGATAATTTCCAATCATCTGATTTCACAGGTAGGGTGTGAGATAAAATCCCAATTTCCTGCCACCCTAGATCCCATAAATACTCTAAATAAATTATTAAAACAATAATTTTTTTAAATGACATGCAAGGAATTTAAAAATAATATTAAAAATAAATCATGGATTATATTTCTAATGATGGATATATATGAAGAAAAGGATTAAAAATACTTTATATAAAACATTTTATATAAATTAATAAGTCATGTGTAACAGAATATATAATGCTGGTTAATATATACAAGAATCAAAATGGAGAAACATGGCCAAAATCCAATATGTATGATTGTTCATAGTTATTGGATCCTCATAAACTTATAAAATGATAACGAAAATGTGATAAAATGTATTTATGACACTAGTCAAAAGAGACTATCGAACATCCCAATGATGATAATATATGCTAATAAGTTTATGTTGGAGTTGTATAACATTAAACCACTAACATGGAATTACCATCCAAGTTTGTTTTTTCTATATAACTCACTCACTACTTGGATTTCATCCTTTCAATCCACAATCATTAATGTTAAATGTATTTCAGTATTCTTAAAAATAAAAATAAACCAATTTCCCATTTGAATATTGGTAATTTACAATTAAAACAAAAATCAGTTTTTAAAAATTTCATGATTTTTCAAGGATAAGAACACATAGATTTTTACCGATATATTTTTTCCATTTTTTCAAATAAAAATTTCAAATCAATTCTTTCAAAATAAATATCAAAATTACATTAATTTCATAAAATTAAAATCATATCCCAATTAAAAATAATTGGGAGTTTTCACTTAATTTCATGAAAAATTAATATAAAATATCAATCTCCAGTGAATTGGGGTTTCAAAATTTAAATAAACTTAAATAAAACAAGTAATAGATTCTAGTTTAAATTAATTGGTCATGAATTAATGGATTCCCCAAAAGAAACAATGTCATTTTGACCCACAATTAATTTATTGAGAAACTCAAATAAAGAACGTCAAAAATAGTTATGAGGATCAAAAATAGATTCCTGAAATAAAAAAGAGGAATAGATCCTCTAACAACATGGATATATAAAAAACCTATGTAAGAGATAGGAATTGAGTAGGAATCATAGAATAAAGATGGGATACTAACCAGGAATGGACTGAATGAAGATAAACTAGATTTGATCTGCATTGGGGAGGGTTTGTAGGAGGAAACGTTGGTTCCTATGAGCCTTCCCAATTTTTGGAAAACATAATATGGTGATTTAGGGATGATTGGGATCCAAATAATGGTTCATAAAATATTAAATTAGTGTTTGAAATAAATAAATTATCTCTTTCATGGTTATCCTGATAAGGCCACATTGATTGAAAAACCATTCACCCATACTGGTGGGGTTTCTTTGATTCTCCTTGGTCAGTGCATAGATAGACAAACCTTCCACTAACCATGAAAACCCCCATGTCCATGGATTTCAAAGTTTTCACTACTATTCTACATGTTTTGGGAAAACTATGTGCTAACATTGCATAGCTCATGTTCCCTCCAAATCATTCAAAATTCAAGCTTATGCACCCCTAAATGTGACCCAACCAATTTATTATCAAAAGATGGGATAATGTGTATATAAAATTTTTAAAACGATGTTAAGAGACTGTTCAGTTTTTTTTGAACCCATGTAGATAGACATTTATAAAATATGATAGATCATTAAAAACTATATATTCATTAATTATAGAAACACAACACTTCAGATTGACATAATGTTAGATCATACCTGTCATGAATAATATATAGAATGTTTTATTATGATTTCACATCATTCAAAAGAATTATTATTCTTATTTTACCATTAAACTCATGTTGTTATTCATTAAAAGAATATATTCTATGATTTATGTCATCCAACACTAAGGACACATAATATTGATATTTAATATGATCCACCATTTCAAAAATCAATGTATGTTTGTTTTTTATAATTTCATAAAATTTATAGGTCATTCAATTTCTTTTTACCTCCTGGTGATTGTTTTTACTGTACATAAAACCATTATGAAATATATATTCAATCATTTTGTGTAGACCATGAATCTAATTTATTTTTTATTTACTCATACACATCACAAATAAATACACGTACATTTTTCTAATGATTTCCGGTTATATGTAGCACATATCACTTCACAAAGCTTCACCGTGAATTTGTTAATCAAATTCAATCATGATACATAATGTATATTTTTTTCATGCAGGTGGAAAACCCCATATTGGTTAATCTCCAATAGATGACATGATCAACAGAATACCCACCCACTCCATTCTTGAAGAATATTTTAGGCTTACATTAAGAATGTGTCAATTTATAAATGTTCTCAATCTAGGTATCCTAATAACCACAAGTAGTGAATATTAATAATAGGAACACACCCATAAGTATATCATTTCTCATATGGAAATTAAAGTGATATATTTTCACTCTTCTATCTAGATAATAAACCTCATCTAATTGTCTCATAAGTCTACTCATTGTATCATATACAACACATTGTATCACAGAAAAATTTCAACTCATGGTAATTTTAAGATATCATAACATTTCCTAATTATAAATAATGATAATCAATTAGGGTATCTCATAGTTATATTTTATGTGTTTATTTTTATTCCATTGTCATGTTATATAAATTTTGATCACATGAATTATTTTTTAATTGGTATTTATTGTAATAATGTTTTTTTATCCATTTTACAACCATTAGATCTAATCTCTCAAGTATCTAACACAAGATTGATTCAATACATGCCTTTTGATATTTCAAGTCAATTTTCTTTCTAGATGTTCTTTTACATTATCATATATTTCAACCCAGTATTTATTCACACCTATTTTCTCACTAATATCTTGAATGATATGGTATTTTAAATGAACATCTTGATCTAAATATCCTCTTTCACAACATATGGTGTAGCAATGTACTCCCTTTCATTTTTTAGTCTATTATGGTGGAATATTTGAAACTATTACAAATAATATTTCTACTATTCAAGATAAACATTAATGAATATTGTGATCTCATATAACAATTTTGGCATTGGTAACCTGTATCAGTTTGACCCCTTAAAATGATCTTATTCTCTCATCCAATGATCACTTACAAATCCATGCCTCATAATAATTGATTAAGGAAATTATGGATAGTATTATAGTTACTCACACCTCGTTAGGATTGGAAATTACATGTTATTAATTACGTATTATCGAAAAATAGGGAGCATGTTTGTGTTTACACTACTAGATTAATGAATTTTAACAGGACTAGAAAAAACATCAACAACTCAAAAATGGATAATATTATAACTATATAAATGCGGGACCTTTTATAATCCCATGAAAATAATTATTAAAGGGTCACATTTATCCATGAAAATAATTTCTAATAAAGTCCATGTTGTTGCACTGTGCCATTACCATTACAATATAGTACATAGAAATATACATGCCCCAAATACTGAAAAAATTGAAAATATATTTTGGAAAATTATTAATCTAATTCAAATAAAAATAACATAAAAAATAAAAGAAAACATTATAATATAAATTTTAATCATTTTTAGTATAATATTATAATAAATTAAAATATACCATAATCATTTGAAAATCTAAAATGTTTCATTGTCTTTGGCACCCACCTACCTCTAAAAAATCCAAATCATTGTATCGAATAATGAAAGAACCACTCCAATTGAAGAAAAATAATACTTCTATATAAAAAAAATAAGAATTATGTTTTTATTACTATAAAAAATAATTAAACATAAATATGAAATAAAAAAACTATTTTAAACTGATTAGAGACAATTTTTGACTTTATTGTCACACCATGCATCGTATTGGGGAGTGGATGATTCCTACATCTCATAACTAACTTATGGATAATTTTCTTATGGGATAAAAAAAATCAATTCTTTTCAGTGTTTTGATCTTGCCACATTACTTTTATAATAAAATGTACTTTTAAACAAAAACCATGCACTTTGAGTTACATCTGTCACATCTAGTGTCAATTTTAGTTGATGTAGGTTTTTACATATTATAAATGAATTATGAATAATTTTCCCAAAATTTCAAGAAACGATTACTAAATTCAATTTTCTTATTCAGTGAAACAAATTTTTAACTAAAGTATAAATTTTATAATTATAATGTTTTCATTGAGTCACATTGATCTCACCATAGGTCATATTGAGGAGTTGATAATTCAAAAAATTAAAAAATGTCATTTGGATCATTTTCTTAATGTATCAAAACAATCTGAATGTATTTTATTAGTTAATATTATTTCATAGTATTTTAACATATAATTACTTCTGTAACAAAAATTAAAACACAAAGTAATACCGGTCAAACCATTAAATGGATTGAAATGAGTCGGATTCCAAAATGTTACAGTGGACATTGGAATCATTGGCTTACAGTGTCAAAACAAATTTAGTTTTTTATTTGTTTTGGGTATTTAACATTTAATTTTAACTAGCACATAATTTTAATATGAAAGAACACACATTGAGTCACAGTCACATATTGTGTTAGGTTGTGGTGAGACTAATTCTTATACAACACGATTTAATTAAAAAAAATACCCTAAAATTATCATGTCAATTTGAGAAAGTTTTCTAATTTTTTGATTAGGGACACATGATTTTATCTAAATGTAAGATTTAGGACAAAAATAGAGAAATAGAGTCTTACCAGTCATACCATTTTTTGATATTGAGCTATGAATTGTTTTTAAAGGTTAAAAATGACATATGGATCTCTTTCAAAATGAATCAAAATAATCTAAAAGTGCTTCCTAGTTTCGATTATTTGACGTATGTGTTCAAATAAAATGACAATTATAAAATTAAAACACACTCATTGTGTCATACTGGAATCATAGATTAGCAGATTGAGGCTTATATAATTCATACAACTTACAAATGACTTATGAATAACTTTCCTAAATCATCAAAACAATCTGAAGGCATTTTCTTCAAACACAGTATATCCCTTTCGTTTTTTGAAACAATGTCATTATAAATTGAAAAAAAAATTGATTCATACGAGATATTGTTTGTCATTTTCATTTGAAATTATTTAATAACCATAATAAATTAATTGTGAATAATTATTCAAAATTATCAACAAAAATAATACATTTTGGTTAGTTTTTAATGAGTGACAGGTTTTTTGAACTAAAATTTATATTTTAAATTGAAGCGAGACATTTGGAGTCCTATTGGGACCAAACTATGTCAAATTGTTGTGAGGAGGATTCCTACATATAAAAAATGAACAAGGTATTGTTATTATAATTTATCAAAATCATATGAATGGGTTTACATAATTTTGAGTATGCCACATTTCTTCTGTACTAAAATTTGAGTTTTACATAAAATGACATACATGGAGTCATACCAGTCTCACCGTGCAGTGGATAGAGGTGAGAATAATTTATATATGTGTAAAATTACATTTGGAGATTATTTTATAGTATAAAAACAATCATAATGGGTTTTCATGGTTTTGATTAAATAAAATGTTGTTTTTAATAAAGTATTATTCCAAACTAAAAACACACACGGTGAGTCATGCATGTCACACAATGTATTAGAATGAGGTACGACTAATTCAAACTCATCACAAATGACATATGAATTATTTTAAAAAAATATCAAAACAATCCGAAAATTTTTCTTGGTTTTGAGTAAGAATTTTTTTTACGTAAATTCCATTTTAATAGAAAAAATAACTTTAGTTCATAATAATAACATTATCTGTCAATTTGACATCATAATTATTATTACCTAATTCAAATAACTTAATAATAGTTTTCCAAAAATATTTAGATAAAATGATATTTTTTTCATGGTTTTTTGTGAGTGACACAGATCGTGAACATAAATTTAAATTTTAAGGTTAGACCGATCAATTTGAGTCATTTTTAGTAAACCCTATGTTTGATTGAAGAAACCAAAATTCCAAAATGTCAAAAATGTATTATGGATCATTGTAATAGTATGTATGATTCCCATAAATTTTTATGAAAATATATTTCCACTTGTGAATTTGAGATATATCACCAATCCTAGTTGTAGTAATAAAATATAAATAAACAATGGATTATTAAATATTTTAAATGAAATTGTAATTATATTAGAAAATTATTATTCAAGGATTCTAGGTCATTGATTTAATTTGATATAATTTTAAAAAATTTATCTTAATAACCAAAATCATTTCCATTGTGTTTTTAAACTACTGAACATTATTAAAATTATGTAATTTTGGTTTGAAATTATTTTGATAATTAAATTATATTATATATACCCAAATATTTATCCACATTTCAAATTATATTGGCTACTTTTATTCATATGATATCCTCATTCAATTATTTATATGATATTAAAACACTTCCTTATCATAAAAAATTAATTAAAATGGAATATAATATGTAAAATTGGAAGTTAATTTGTGAAATTTTTCATAGAATGTATTATAAGTTGATAAACATCATCATGTTTGGTATGTTTTTTGGGTTTCCCTACATTGAATCTTGAAAATAGATTACTATAGTATCAAAAATTGAGATCGATGAGTATCCAATTTTACAAGAAAAATAGGATGGAATAAGTAATGAAATGAATGGAAATATATATTATATAATTAAATTGTAGAGTAATACCTAGTATCTTCAAAAAAAGATTCAATCATCAGTAAGTTTTCATTTTTTCATTATGGCTAGTTTGTACACTATTACTTCAAATTACCTTGGGTTCAATTTGAATAATTATAAAGAAGTGATTTGGGGACTAATGGGTCCAAATTTACATTCCCATGGTTTTCAAATCTAAATGAATTCATATATATATTCCTTAAAAATATTAACACCATTCAATAATAATTAAAATTGTGGATTAGATATTGGAAGAAAATCATGAAAACAAACATCATATATATAATTACAAATTATCATCATAAACATTCATATAATAGGATTTCATTTAGATTAATGAAACAAATATAGTTTATAATGGCCTCTGTATAAATCTATTAATATAAATTAATAATAACAATAACACCATTTTCTATAATTGTACATATATTTTCTATTAATGTCTGTAATTATGGATGTTGAATGAGAGGGATAAAGGTAATTTGTAATGATAATTTGGATTGGTTTTATGATCTACAAAATAAATTTTATTTGGTCATCTATTTTTCACTATTTCCTTTTTCTATAATAACATTCATCGTTTCAAATATTTTTTCGATAAATGTTAATTAATTTTCCTGAGAAAAAAATAAGAAATGAATACCTTCATGATAACATGATTTTTTACAATATACAATTACCATGATATGAATATTTTAATATCCTTCTCGACCATTTCAATATACACATCATCATGTGGAACATGTTACTTGGTGCTTTCCTCTTGAGTTATGTTAATCTCCACTCTCACATGACTTATTAGATATTGTCGATTGTATCAAAAATAACATTGGTTATTATTTATGGTACCCCTTTAAAAAATGGAATGTGTGTATGTTGATAGATTTTAATGATTGATATTTTAACCCTATACAATATTTGTATACGAAACGTATATGTCTTCTAGATTCACATTTAATGGGCACAATTAAGGAAATATTGATTAAATATTCCCATACATCACTATGAGGGGAATGGATTGCCTAAAATTTGGTTGGGGTGGGGTGTATGATCATAATGTAGTGTTTTTTAATTTGTTGTATCTTCTCCTTGATTCCATCAGAAACATTTTCTAAAAACATTAATTTCCAATTAAATTATTCTTCTTGATCATATAATCATTTCTTTAAATATTCCATATTCTTCTCTTTATCTCCATGATCATTTAATTTTAAAAAATGCATACATTGTGACACTCCCAAACTATCACCATTAATGTGATTATAATATTATGGCTTCTTCAAGACCACTTACAGTAGTTGTTTTCCTGGTATAAAAAATGATGATTTTTTTGTCTATGTCAGATAAAAAATAAATTAAAATAAGTAATTTATATAATATAATACTTATTAAAAGAAAGAAAATTTATTATGTGATATTTACACATCATTCACATATTTTTTCTATGTTTTCATATAATTTAATCCCATATTTATTCACACATAATTCCCATAATATTTTCTTTTTTATGAAAATAGGGTTTTAGAGGAAATGGGAACATCATAAATATTGTTTGTGTATAAAAAAAGAGATAGGACAATCACCTGAAATGTATTTTTTTGTTACAATGTTATAAATGATTGTGTAGTCAAATAAATTGAGAGTAAAAAAGGTGTTCGTGTTATGAAGTGTAGAAAAATTGAATTGAGATTTCATGAAGATTAACTGGAGTAATTTTTATTTTTTACACAGTTTTGGGTGGGGGAAGATGTGATTTCTTATTTTTCAATTGGATATCTAAAAGTGCTAAATGGAAAACATTTGATGGGATGAAAATAGAGGAGAAAAGACACGAACTAATTCTTCATCGTATTACTCATTTTGACTGTTGATATTAATATATCTTTAAATATTTCATGGATTAAAAATAAAAAACACCATCAAGTAGTCTATTATTAAAGATGGTGTTATTTTTTAGTAAAATATATAATCAGACATGTGGAAGATGATATTCATATCATTAGAACAGATTACATGATCAAAAATAAATCCTAAAAATACAAGATTCTTTTCATGCTACTTGGAAGGAAAATTATAATGGATAACACTAATATATATATTGGTATAATTTTTTACACCTAATCAAATGATGAAAAACATAGATAAATAAAAATAAATATATATCTAGTGTAGTAAGTTCCACCCAAATATCTGAAGCCAAACATGTTAAGGGGCCCTTCTCTAAAGATGTTAATAAGACATTATACTAGAAGACGGTAAATTCTAGTTAATGTAAAGTAAATTCATCAACCATTTTCCACATTTATTTTTGGAATTTTGCTTCATCAACACACAACCGACCTACCAAATATTTTTTTGATAACATTGGGAGAAGTCAAGATGACTACACTAATGATGTCGAGCCCATACTTCTAGTTCCACCAAATTCATACAATCAGAAAACTATTTCTCCCCTAACATACTGATGTTACAGAATCTACCCTTTAGTATCATAATCTAATCCCTCTTCTTTTATTCACCAAAAAAATCATTTTTTCATGGGTGTTCCTACCATAAATTGATGATATATTGTCTGATATAACCCAATTAATCATAATCAATAAATATTTTTGGGATATAACTAATTACCTTTATAGAGTTTTCAGTGGGTAATAGAACATGATGTTGGATTTAGTCTTAATAGGAATATTATTTAATGGTTATTTAAAGAATATTCTTACTATGTTCATTCGTTCTTTGAACCGTATTTTATGGTTGTGTTGTTTCAAACAACTTTTTCCCTTGATTTTTCTGTTTTTTATATTCTTAATATTTTTTTTAGAAATATATAATATAACACATCTTCAATGGTCATTTGGTTGGTTTTGAAACCTATAGAAAGATGATTTCAAAGGTTTAAAAGGCATTAAAAACAACATATTAAATCATTCGAGGAACCTCACATGTCCAATTCACATGATGTCAAGTAGTATATGTCATGAATATTACAAGGATAGTTTTTATGGAAACCCATCCCCTTATTACACATTAATTAAATATTTATGACATAAAATTTCTCATTTTACGACCCAAAAGTATGATAAGTCTACTTTATTTGAGAATTAGGTTCATTACAAAACTACATAAAATTGGGATTGTAACATTTTTATTGAAAACATTCATAACATGATCATATCATTCCATTTTACATAAATAATTATGGGATAACATGAAAACATGCATAAGAAATAGAAATTTTAGATACCCACTAAGATGATAAATAGATAATAACATGAAAATTTTAATACATGTTAGACAGTGGGATTATCAATGGGGAAAAAAGATTTTGATAATCATAAAATTGAAAAATAAGGCATGATATAGCATTATAAAATAAATTCAACCAGGGAAATTTGGAATCAAATTAAAACACTGTATCATAAACATATGTCAATAATAAATTTCAAAACATCAAGATCAAAAAGGAACTGTGATGGATTAATATCACTCCCTAATCCCTTTAATGAATTATCATGGGATTAAAACATTACCTTATTAATTGGAGTGCTATAAAATTTCTGGAACAGCTATCGCATTCATTTCATTCACCTTCTTTTGTATGCCCAATTGAGCCTACAAAATGAGTTCATTCATCATCAAAAAATATCCATTATCATAGTGTGGGGAATAAATATTTCATTTTCCCCACTAAATTCATTATAAGGGTATATATGTGGAGCCTCTTGATTAAATATGGGTATCTTATTCACTACATAATTGTTTGTCATGGGAAATAATGGAGAAATTTTTGTTGCATGAAAATATCATGTAATGATTCATAAAATGGTTTGATAAGTGAAAAAGGTGACTCTTTTAATTTGTAAAAAAATTGAAATTAATTACATGATTTTCAAAAAATATTCCAAAAATAGTCATTAAAAATATATGAAAAATGATAATATAAATACATGAATGTAGATAGGGAATCGATCCCTTACTTATTTTTGGTATGGTAACTTGTTTCCCAAATGGATCATGGAATGTCTGAATAAGAGTGAAATGGGACTCTCATCATTTGAAAATTAGATTAATAGTAATAGAGATATATAATAACAAATTGAAAAATTAGGAAATGAAGATAAATGAAATAATATATTAATGATACTTTAAAAAAAATATGATAATAATATGATATCTTAACAAATCTTAGTATGAAAACATGTGCCAATAAAAGTAATATAGATGTATTAGTGAGAGTAAAAGGGGTATCTAATCATTTAAAAATCATATGGAATGTTATGGGGATATGTAATAACAATTCCTAACATTAGTAAATGAATATTTTATTACACAATATGAAGATTATATTTGAATAAATACGATAAGAAGAGGATTTACTAATATATTTCATCATTGAAATCATTGTACCTAATGCTTCATGGGAGGGATTGATGACTGTGTAATGGGTTTCTCGTCAATTATAAATATAATTTAATTTAAGGGGGATGTGGAAGAACATATCCTAATATTAAAAAATTTTACTAAGGGGTATAACATAAAATATGTTTTTGAATAGAAATAAGGAGAGAGAAATCCTTTACATTGAGAGTGTAATTAAAAATATTTTAGAGGAGCTTATTAAGAGCATGGGGAACCATGTGATGGCTCTAGATATGGTATAGAGGGTAATACATGCTCCCATGTTTTTTAGTGAAGGGAAATGGGAGCATCTGTGGTTTTATATAGGAAATGAAAGGTTAGTTTATTATTATTTCCCAAAAAAATGTTTTGGACTCTATATAACAAAATAACTAAATTCCCAAAAATCACATGTTTTAATACATAGTTTAATAAAAATAGGGGTGGTTTTAATTATTTTATTTTTAAAGGGATTCCATTAATCAAATATTACCCTTAGTGATGTAGAGGTGAGTTGTACTCTTAACGAAATGATTTCAAAACCATAAAAAATATGATATGGAGGATTCATAATGAAATTATAAAATTAATAAAATAAATATAAAATCCAAATATTTTGAAAGAGAAAATATATTAGGTCATTTATACCCTTCATTCTATTTATTACATCACTTTTGGTTCATTATGATGACATAATACAGACCATATATTAATACAATATTAAATTTTTTCATCATAATTTTATTGCTTATTAAAATTATGAAAATTTCACCAGTGATCAATTTAGATGTAATGAATCAGAAAATAATATTTGTTTTTCCAAAATTATTTTATAAATATGTGAAAGTTCTATTTTAAAATAAAAATTGATATTTATAATAAAATACTGTGTTTTTGACAAAAATAATTTTTTAAAAATTTAAAATACTACATTGAAAATCATAATAATTATATTAAAAATTACATTTATTTATCATAATTTATAAGTAAATTTTTTTTAAATTATCATTTATTTAAAATTCAATTATTTCATCAAAAGGAATTACTTAATTTGAATTTCATGTAACTATAAAATACTACTTGTGTTTATTCATTCCAAAATATAATATTTATCATACTCATTTCATAATAATTTTTAATGTAAAAAACAATAATAATTAAATATATTAAAATTTTAAATGTAAATGAATTATAAATATTCACACTATTAGGGGTACAATATTTCTTGTCGTTGTCAATTTTTTTTAACCTTAATTAACATATTTTTCTTTTTAGTGTGGTAATAAATATTATCTACCGTTACTCATCATATTCATTAAAAATTAAGTTAATCTTATTAAAAAATATTAATCATGATAATTTAAAAATATATAATATTTTTTTTATTAAAAGTCAATTCTCATAGCATGAAGAAATTAATTTAATATAAAACCTTCCATCATGATGAAATGTTGTTTTATAAAAATTACATTTTTCATGGAAAGGATGATTTCACATGATTTAAAAAATTTGTTATCCTAATTATATGAAAATTAATTAAAATATATATAAATTTAATCTAAACATTTTATTTAAATAATTTCTCAGTAGGGGTTCTTTAAATGAATATTAATGGAGAAACATTGTTCATTCTGAAATTATTTTTATAAAAATATTTTTTTAATAATTAAAATTAATTAATGCTAAAATTTGTTATAAAGATGATAAAATTATACATTATTGAATTATATATAAATTATTACTACTTATATTTCTTTTAAATAAAATGAAAAAAATTGGTCTTTTAAACTAAATATTTTACCAATATAAAAGAAATTTTACTAAAAAACATTATTCTCAATATTTACTCTAAAATCCTATTTTTTTAAAAAATCTCAAATTATAACCATTAACTAATTTTGATGTTAAGATACCATAAATTTAGTTGTTTTATAAAAAATATTTTTTAAATATTTTATAAACTAATTATAATATCTTATTTTAATAAAAAAAAATTGATGAAAAAATATTTTGAATGACTTAATGTCATTACAAAAAAATTAATAATTATTTACTAAGAATTTATCAATATAATTTAGACATATATATATATATTAAAATATATTTAATCATAATTATATCCACAAATTAAATGTTTTGGTTAAAATATACATATTTATATAATCATTTCAATTTGGGAATTGTGTTGCATATACCATATAATAATGATCATAATATTTTCATTAAAAAAACTCAGGGCATCAAATTATTCCCCCTTAAATAAATTTCAACCTCGTAATTTAAAAATGAACTCAATAAGATATGATTTCATTGTTGAAAATATATTTATTAAACACATATATCATAAAAAGTGTTAATAAAACATCCACTAGAAATGATAGTAAATGAAGCTCGAAGTTCATCACATAAAATGGATTCCATTAACAAAAAATTAATGGGAAGTGAAAACATGAAAAACTAATAGTAATCAAGCACGCAATAACTAATTTAATTTGATAGAGAACATTGTATCTATAAATTCAATTACCAAAAAAACATTAATCAATAATTGTTAAAATGACCATCAATTCATCAAAAATAATCCTCATATGGAATAAAATTATTTATGATTAGTTTCCTTTGGTTATAGAAATTCTTATTCATATAGAACATGAAAAAAAGGTGTTATTATTTCATAAAAATAATTATATCATTTATTATTTAATTTTCACTATAATCTCATAATTTTCTACAATCAATGTAAACTCGTGAATTTTTTTCCTGCAATAATATAATAAACATACAATAGATCAAAAAAATCCACCGAATAATTGCATTTTTCCCCATTTCAAGATATAAACTAGATTAAATAGAAAATTGGGGATGAATATTTTTAAACTATTAATAACATCAATGTGAATCTAAAGACATTAGTTTGATAACATCTAAATGAAATGTATTTCCTTAACTTGTGAATTTCCAGGCTTTTACCTATGTTATCCATGATGTATTTCCTAACATTGACTCTATTGATAGTTTTTGTTCCCATAAAAGTTGTTCAAAATGAGATTGTTAATTTACTATTTCATATTCTCTTGGAGTTTCAATATAGGTGTGGTGGAAGGCCCTTCGTCATGAACTAGTTCTCAGTCAATTTGTGATCAATGTGGTGTTCTTGGGTTTTACCTCTATGTACATATGTTTCAGAATGAAATCCATTGGTACTATACAGGCTATGATGTATTTTCTTGTTAATCCACAAGAACTATACTTTACCAAAATCTATGGATGTGTTTTTATACTTAGTTTTATCCTTTACTCATTAGGTATAGTTTACTAATCCTAATCAAAAAAATAATTAACATTTCATTTTAATGCCATCTATGAAACCTAATATCTTTATTACAAATTCATTCATGATTTTTTATATAATTGTTCACATAATAAGAAATATTAGATTAATAGGTCTAGTTTTTTTGAGAATTATATACATTAAATTACAACATAAAACAGGGAACACGACAACATTATTGAAAAATTCATTAACATGATCATATTATTCACTTGTATTTAAAACTGCTTGTGATAACAACGTTACATACAAAAGAAATCATTGAGATATGAATCCTAGTATTTGAATAATGATGTACTAACATGAAAAATTTAACTAATATTATAAAATAGTTATATTTACGAGGAATAAAAATGGTGAGAATCATAAATAAGAACTATGAAACATGATATAGGATGATAATATAATGGAAACAATTGAAATATAGAAACAACATAAAACACTACCTCATAAAAATAATTTAATGATAATTGATAATAAATCTTGATGTAATAAGTCCCATGATATATTTTGGTCACTCCATAATCCATTGTATTACATATCATGAGAATAAAACGTTACCCAATTATTTGTAGTGTTATATAAATTTAGGCACACTCATCACATTCATTTCATTCCCCTTATCATGTGTTCTACATCTATAAAAAAATGTATTCATTAATCACCCTGATTTATTCGCCAATTGAGGATCATGTAATAAATAGATTTCTGTCCCTAATAAAATAATTAAATTTGTATAAATTTGAACAACATTGAGAGGAAATAGAAATGGTATTCACTACCCAGTTTTTTTGGCATTCAAAAATCATATAGAAATTTTGGAGGCACAACAACATCACTTAAAAATTCAAAAAATGTGGTTTTGAGAGAGAATGTGTGCTATCGTAATTTGTAAATAAAATTGATTGTAATATTGACATTTAAAAACATATCTCAAAATTAAAAAATTTAAATGGATATCATTATAAAAAGAATAATCATGAAATTAAGAGAAGAGGGTAACTATCTCATACTAATTTGTGGCATGCTAGTGGGTGTACATAGAGGTTCATGGGAGGGATTAATAAAAATTGAATGAAATAACATACAAGATTTTAAGGATATTTTAATTATATTTTCATTAGGGACCATAGACATAGAAAAAATTGATGGTGAATCAAACAAAACTATAGTATACCTGAAACCATAATGTACTCAGACAAGAAGGCTAAAAACAGTACTTAATATTTCTGGTTAAAACAATAATGGAAACCAAGAATCATGAATGAAGCCCTATCATCATGAATTCAATTATATAAAACAATTTATAGTTGTGGGTGTAAATAATTATATGTAATAATATAGATATTAACGATGAGAGTAAATAATCACATACCTTATATATTGAGTGGATTGATTTGGTAGGAAGCTTGATGATGAGTGGCAGTGGGGGCTAAATTCCAGATATTATTGAATGTAACTAGCAATGTGGACACTACTAGGGTTCTAATTATATGATTGGCTATGTATTTTATAAGGACATTCAATAATGTAATGACAAAGAGAACTTTTATTAGTTTTAAAATAATAAATGATGATAAAATGTATATTTATCAATAAAAAAACTCTCGAACAGAAAATGATATGACACATTAGAACCTTTTTAGGGATGACAAAACTAAATCATTATCAGATCAAATAATGTTCTTATAAGGGTCCGATTTCAATAAAATAATAAATATAATTAAAAATTAAATCTATATAAATATTAATCATTAGTTAAATAATTATATATATTTATATATAAATAAAATTATAAATAGATATATTTTATTATTTAAATGTTTTAATATAATTATATTATTATATATATATATATTTAATTAAAAATTATTATGTTTAAAAATATTTTCCATACCAATCATGGAAGAGTTTCAATACATAATTTTTTACCAGTGATGGGTGTTTCACTTGAGTGTATCCTTCATAATGGTTCTACAACTAATTTAATTCAAATTAAAAAGATATTATTGATCAACACAATATTTTAAAAAATTTGATCATAAATCAAATTATAATTATAATAGGTTATAGTAATTGTATGGAATATTATATTGTGATGAAACATTTTGTGTTCTAGGGGTTTTATGATAAGAATGGCATCCAATAAAGAAAGGTTTCTTCCACATCATCATTACATCAGTGGAAAAGATGAGGTATGCAAGGGGCTTCGGATCCATATCCCTTAAACCATGGTCATTTTATATCTAGGAATGGGTTGCTCATTTAAATCCCTTCTCTCTCAAAAATAATTGTGCTCAATTTTACATCAAAATTATGGGATTGAACTAGATTTTGTGGCCACATGACATATAGTTCAATGGTTTATTCATTATCGGTATCCCAATAAAAACTTATAGATTAATGAATAATATTGTGACATGATTTTCATTATCACATTCTTATTGATGATAATCTCAATTAAAACTTAATTAAATAGGTACTGAAATATATCATGGAAGATGACGTTCACCTCTATGTGCATTAATAGATATTACCACATTTATATTTATATTGTAAAATGATCTACCATCTAAAATATAGTTATTATAGAGATTTTTTATATTGATTATGCTCCATTAGATGTTATATGAAGAAATTTTGTAGGAAATTTATAGTATGAAGTATACTATTGGTGTATACATAGAGAAGCCACTCCATAGGCTGCTGGTTTACCTAGGAAGGAGGCTCGAGATTTGGTCTTATAAAGTCAGTTGAACACATATTCTATGGTTATTATTTTGATAAATGTAAGTAGTCCTATAAGATGTTAATGGGATTCCATTTCATATATTAGTGATTTATTTTTGATACATTTTATTCAATTGGTTGGTCCCCCACCCCCACAAAAGCATGTAAAAATCATAAGGTGGTCAATCTATCTTCACCGAGTAGAGAGAATGTTCGCATAAACAAAGGTAGTGCTGAGGGAGTGGTATTTTGTCCAATATGTGAAAAAATTGATATTTTTAAGTCTCTGTCTCATATTAAAGAACAAATAAAACAAAAGATAAATTTTGATATCATTATGAGGTGGCTGGTGGACCGAATGTGTAATGCCCTGACCCCAGTTACTTAGAGTCATTGCATTATAACATAACATTGGAATGATACAAGTAATCATGTCATGAATGACCGATCAGTTTAATATCCATGGAAGTCCTATATACATAACTATGTTTTACATTGCATCATGATATAAAGAAATACATAATTGTGTCCCATTTGAACAAACTCATATACTTTGGATTATCCCTATAGGTTAATCATAATATACTTCTTCACATCCTAGATAAATGAAAACATTATAAAGGGGTGAGCTCAGATTCTCAGTTAGGATAACAATCTAGTAAAAACTACCATAAATAATCATAATCATTTTAGGCAATGTATAAGATTAAAACAAAATCATTTCTAATATAAACATCAGAATACTATGGAAACGATAAGTCAAATAATTTCAATTACTTATTCACATAGATATTCTACTATTTGAATAATCACATGTAATTTCAATATATAATTTCATAATGATGGAATGCATAATGTAGGACAACATAAATGTAACATCCCGACTCTGGAAGACACCTAGAGGCACCCCGTACCAGGTTGGTCACATGGCCTCAAGATCATTTTCCCAAACTCTAGAGGCTTCCGACAAGCATTGAGGGCCATGGGTGTAATAGTGTGGAAAATATACCCTCCTTGGTAGAGTTTCATAACAGAAGTAAACAAATGGAAAAAATTAAAGCAATAATAATCCATACAAAACTAAATAGTGGAAGACTAGAAAAAATAAACTAGAGAACATGTATATATAAATGATTCCTGACATATATGTTTAGGAATGCTTCCAAACAAATCACAATGATAGAATACAAGACAGTACTATGCCAATGTACAAAAGAAAATAAATAAACATCTCCTCAGCATCACAAGCCTCGGCTTGGTCCCACACTCTCCATCCCCCCCCAGAAAACGAAGTACTTGAAGAAGAAGGGATCTTTCCATTATCTATACAAGAATAAATATAATCTATTTGGGCTCAAAAACATGTCCCAAATAGGGTGTGAGACTAAATACCAGTAGGCAACCACCACGAGATCTGTTCCTAACAGTCGGTGAATATATGGCAGGCAGTAAGCAAATAAATGCTACAAACATGTAAATACCCATGGTAAAAAATTCATATTTTCTATGTATTTTGTATCAAATATTGAGAAACAAATATCAAAGTAGGTAATCACAATTAGGTATCCCCCTGGGAAGTAATCATAGACTATTAACTCTGGTCCTACCTGGAAACACAAGAAACCCTCTGGGCAATACACCTAGTCTAACCCCTATGGTTCAACTTAAGCATAGACACTATGAGGAAGCACTCACCGTCAATTCCTCCAATAGTCTAATATTGGTAACTAAAGGCACTCTAGGGATGCACTCAACGACTATTCCCCTGGTGGCCTATGTCAAGGATCTATAGACATTCTAAGAAAGCACTCAATGTCAATTCCCCATGCGGTATCACATCGTATGTTATAATGTCACTCTGGAGAAGCACTTCTGTCCATTCTCACTATGGTCTATACCCAAGGTTCTCATGTCCTTGTGTATGTCAATCCAGTATAACAGCACATATCATCCAATGTAAACCCCCAGAACTATTTGTCTATTAGTCTACAACATATCATCATATCTAAACAATCACACCATCTTAAAACTAGGCATTGGAAAGTAAACAACATACTAATTGGAAAAGTAGACATATGCCCAAAACATTCCTTCATGCATTGAAAAAAAAAACATCAAAAGCATATAAATTAACCTTATTCACTTTCAATTACCATCAACTCAAGCATACAAGCATAGCAGGAAAACAATAAGGCAAAAACGGTAAACGCGCAATACCCCGTTCATGGGTATTGGTGTTTTTTCACATAAAACTCAAAGGCTTTTTTTGCAGAAAGGAAAAAAACACCAACCTTTGCATTTTTATATCGATATACATGTGTCTTAGGGCTTGAATCACCTTAGAATGCCGATGATCTACAAAAATCACTAAAACGTTCAATAAAGGATGACTTGAGAAGGATAAGGAATTGGGAAACAAAGCTCAAACAGACGTGAGAGCATAACGAGGTGATCCCAATGCAATAAACGACGGTAAAATCAGAGTTTGGATGCTCTGTCAGTGGATCAGAAGATGATCATGGCCATATGGGAGCTCTCGGCCAAATGAAACCTAGAATAAGAATGTTCTGGCGATTAGACATGACCCCGATACATTTATTTTACAAAAAAATACACAACGTTTACATTTGAAGTACATAGCTTATACTTTCCTTTTCCATACTCTACTTTAGGAAACCTCCAGGTCACCCCCACATGGCTATGTTCATGGCCGTTATATGGTGTGTGCTCATAATGTACATGGCGTGTACTTCCAAAATTTCAAAAAACTCTTGTTTTTTCTTAAATAAAACCATAAAAGTATAAACATACCTGAAAAAGAAGATATGGGTTCTTACAAACTTCCCACCTTAATTAAATTCATCCTTGACTTTCCCTATAAATTTAACATAGAAGATGAAACACCAAATATCTCCAGGCACTATGCTTGTACATCGGCCTACCTCCCCCAAGTCTTGTCATGTACTCGCACGTGCTGTCATAAAACTCATAATAGAGGGAGATACTGAAAATGAAGAACCTACATAATACAATCAATGATCTAGATAAGATGATCATCAAATGATGCATCCACTTCCAACTCAATCTCCTTGTGTTATAAAATATGATATGGGTTTTAGAAAAAACTTTGAAGCTATGAAACGTTGAATACTTCATGCATAGCCCAGTATCTCTGAGGTATCTACAATTGATAGGCAACCAACCCAAATCTCTCTAAAACCTAAAACGGACTGACGTACCTTAGAGAAAGCATACCATGTATCCTTTTTCTATTATGTCCCAAACATGTTGTGACACGTAGGAAAACCTTATCCCTGACCTCGAACTGTAGAGGTCTTCGCCAAAGATCCATATAAGACTTCTATCGAGACTGTGTCATAGCCATCCTTCTTCAAATAAACTCTATCGGCATTGTGGTATTTTGGACAAGACGAGGTCCTAGTATAGTTGCCTCTCCTACCTCCAACCAACATAAGTGTGATCGGAATGGCCTACTATACAATACTTTATAAGGTTCCATATGAATAGTTTCTTGAAAACTATTGTTGTATGGAAACTCCACAAGAGGTATAATCGTCTCCCATGAAACTATAAATTCCAGGATACATGCATGAAGCATGTCCCCAATCACATGAATCATACACTCGGACTGACCATCTATCTGGGGGTAAGCTGTGCTTAGAAGTTCATGTGTACCTAACGCTTTCTGCAATCCCTACCAAACCCGAGAAGTAAAAAAGGGCATCCCTATCAGAAACGATGTAGTGTGTAACCCATGTAGTCGTATAATCTCACGAATGTACAATCGTCCCATCTCATTAACACTGAAGGTCTCCTTGATTGAAAAAATGTGAGCAACCTTCATGAGTCTGTCAATGAAAACCAAAGCTACATCATTCCCTCATGAATTCCTCGATAAACCTGTCCCGAAATACATCACGACATCATTCCACTTACACTCGGGAATGGGAAACTGCTATAACAACCCTGTTGGTCACTGATGCTCTACCTTCACCTGCTGACTAGGGGAACACTTCATTATGAATCCAACAACATCCCTCTTCATACATAGCCACCAATACTGATAGTGTAGATCCCAATACAACTTGGTGACACCAGGATGAACTGCCCAAACTGAAGATTTAAATTCTTGCATAATCTCATCTCATATGTTTTTTGGAACCCATAGGTGCCCCGAGGAATTCAAGATCTCATCCTTGCCTATTGTCCATCCCAGAATAGGGTCATTTCTTGACACACTATATCATAGGACTAGGCCTTTTGAATCATATAGCTCCCTCATTTCCACTTAATCATGAAGAGTAGAGGTAACGACTACAAAAGAATGAATCGTTTTCCCTTGCCTGTCTTGTATCTCCAAATGCATCTTACAGAATAGAGCCAAAAGATGTCACTCACTATTGGCCTCCTAAACTGCTTAAATCTGAATCCTCCTGCTCAACGCATCAGCCACTGTTTTGCCTTTCTCATGCATATAGGCAATTTCAAAGTCAAAAGACTAATGGAACTCAACCCACCTTTCCTATCTCAAATTCAGATCACTTTGAGTGAATCATCAATGTGCATAGTATAGATCTTGTATAGATATAGATATACTTGTATCGGTACTGAAGTCTACCTCTCTTTGAACTTCTCAAAGGATGACGTAGAACAATATAACCATAATAATTCCCAACACTATTATTCAGACCCGTTAGTGGTGTTTCTAAGTGGGAAATATCCTAAATGAAATGTATGTTTTATCTAGTCGGCCCTAGAAAACTTTTTACATCAATAAATTTGACTGGTTTCTCCTAACAAACTATTGTTGTCATATTCTCTGTGTTTACTAATACACCTATCTCTAAGATAACATAACCTCTGATTTGAATCTGGTCTCTCCAAAATAGGCATTTTGAGAGTATAACATATAAATGATTCTCTTTCAGTGTAATCAAAACAGACTCAAGATGTGTTGCATGGTTGTGTCGAATGTGCGATTACACCAAGTTATAATCTACAAAAACCACCACGAAGGAATACAAGTATTGATGGAACACTTGTTTCATCAGTGCCATGAACACTGCATGAGCATTCGTGATACCGAATGCCATAACCATGTACTTGTATAGGCCATACCTACTTTTGAAGGCTACGAGATGTATTTCTGATGGTCTAACATGCAACTGATGGTATCCGGAACTCATGTCAATATTTGAGAACACCTAGACTCCTAAATTTTGATCAAAGATATCATCAATCCTAGGTAATGGTTATCTGTTCTTGAACATCAACTGGTTAAACTTCCGATAATCTCCACAAATCCTGAGGGTGTCGTCTTCCTTCTTCATAAACAGGACAGGAGAACCCCAAGGATTAGTACTAGGTCGGATGAAACCCTTTTATTGCAACTCCTCCAACTGCTTCTCGATCATCTGTAACTCTGGTGTATCCATCCTATATTGTTAAATAGACAATAGTGCTACCACTAGTACAAGATCAATAGAAATGTCTACCTCACGATCCGGAGGAAAACCTAAAAAGTCTTCTGAAAGGAATCCCTTAAATGATCCACCAGTGGAGGAATTTACATCTGTGAAATCCTTTGGTCATCCATATATAGACTGGAAATCTGGGCTGTAAGTCCACCTAACCCACGATGCTCGGGTCCCACTCTGCTCACCTGGACATCCCAATCCCCCTTATGAAGAAAATATCCTCCCTCTGGTGTTTTGAAACTCACCCTAGGCTGATAGAAATCGATGACTGCCTTTAAGGAAACCAACAATTGTATTACAAGAATGACATCATAACATGTCATCTCTAAAACTTGTAATTCCCAAATGAAGTGAAATGCACCAACCTCTAGAGGGAACTCGTTTCACTGGCATACACTCATCGTTCTAGTCCATAATGGTGTGTCCAACATCAAGACAATAGTAGAATTAATGTTACAGAGACCAAGGCTCTCCACAATAGAAAAAGATATAATGATATGGGAATCCCCTGTATCGAAAATTGTAAATTCTAAAACTGAGGAAACTATGATAGTACCTAAAACTGTAGATAGTACAAGATCCTACATCTAATGGGTCTACTTCACTAAACAAGTATGGCATGTACCATGACTATGTGACCTTACCAGACCACTCTGAGCTGATCCACACTAATGTCACTGAAAATCGGGCGACTGGATACCACGACCACGACCTCCACCTCGGCCTAAATGGCCAAAGGAACTCCAGTTCCCAAACTAGTGAGAAACTTGTGGTACTTCTCCTGAATGAGTAGTCATATAATAACCCCTATCACTAGCTTCTGGTGAGATGATCTAACATGTGCACTAAAGATGACACATCTTGCCGCTAGATCATCCCTCCACTAGGTCTCTCAGGCAATGTGGTCTCGTATTCCCGCTCTTTCCAAACTGGTAGCACACCACCTGGCTACTAGAATAAGTGTCTTGACTCATATGATCACCATGAGAAGACTCCCTGTGGAACTTTCTATTGTCAGTATGAGGGATACTAGCTTTAGATGTTGAGCTAACCTTACTCACAACTCTAGAATCCCTAAAATTGCGCTCTGTGACCAGCGCCTAGTTGACGATAAAAGTGATAGAGTTCAACCAGATGATGATCACTTGCGATGGGATGTTGTGCCTCAGACCATCATCAATCTTCCTTTCCAGGAATAACAGATCGCCTCTTGAAATATGTATGAAAAGCTGCAGCTTGGTAAAACGAGAGGAATACTTCATAATCGAAAGAGTACCCTACTCCAGAGTCATAAAATCTCAGGCTCGATTGGCCCTCAAGGTCTCTGGATAAAAGTAGTTATAGAATATACACTAGAACTCCTCCCAACTCATAACCACCTGGTTTCCTAACTGTTAGATCACATCACACCATCCATTTGTAGAATCCTGAAGCTTGTATATAACAATCTGGACCCGCCTCTCTGGAGGCATCTCCATATGCTCAATGAACATCAGCATGGCTTCCAGCCAGGACCCTACAGCCTGGGGTCCTCCATCCCCTGAGAAAGTCGGAAGATGTTGCTGCTAAAAGACTCACATCAATTTTTCCATTGATGGGGCATGAGGCGGTGCTCCCTAAATGGTCTAGATCATCCTAAAAAAGGCTTCCCTAAACTGTGCCTTAACACGTGCATCCAGTATAATAGTTGGTGCCAAGACTGGCACAATAAGAGGATCTGATCGTAGTCCTCGATCAGCCATATCCAGTGTCTGATCATCCCCATGCAACTAGCATACAACTAGAGGATGTATCAGTGGCATGACTCTGCAAGGTCAAGCACACACCTTAGATTAAGATCACCAAAGACTAAAAACTGTAATCATAAGAATGGATCATTGGAAAGAAAAAACATTCATGTTTGACAAAACAAGTCTACACAGCGTGTATAATTATTATATGGCATGTTCCCATAAGAATTTCACAAGGGAATGTACTTCTTCCAGAACTGTTGGTATAACACCACAAACACACAACATGTTGTCCTTATACATGGCGTGTACTTGAATTTGTGTCCCCTTCATGAATACTTCTACATAGATAAGCCAAAAAGTTCTTCTTAGAATGTGATTACACAGTGTTTTTGTGCTAGACATAGTGTGTACAAGATGATCATCACTGACCCGTGTTGTTCATGACACGGCTAGTTACACTGCTCACCCTACACAGTGTGTTCTAGGTGGACACGGCGTGTACCGATTAGGTTTCAGATGCCTTTGTTTTAAGTGACACAGGTGAACACACGACTGACTATACACGGCGTGTTAGTGCCAGACACAATCTGTACAAGAATATTTAACTGAACTGTGTTTCTCATTACACGGACGAATACTCGGGTTACACTACACGGTGAGTTCAATATAGACATGGTGTGTACTAGGAATGATAAAATAGACCTGTGTTGTTAGTCTAACGGGCAGAATCAAGGTCAACATGACACAACATGTATAATTAGTTTTATAGAGTGTTCCTACAAGAATTTCCCTATCATGTGTCTCTACCAACATGGCCTATCACATAGTTAGAGACTAAAAGACGCGTACATAAGGTACACAGTGTGTAGTTAAGAAAAAAAGTATTTTCCCAAATTGAAAAACACAGAGCAATTAGTCTAAACTACACTACTTGTATTCTGGTTTTTTCTAGATAGTAAGACTCATAAACTAATCTGAATCATAGAAAACACCAAAATGAACACCAAAGTTCCAAATTCCAATCCGTGAGGGCCCATACTCCCCTCGAATCAAAGCTTGGTATCTAATACATGTTCTAAAAAAGGTAAACAAGTCAATGATCCACCAAATTCTTGTCAATGAGGGCCCATAACTCCTCAAGAACCTAGGTTTAGTGTTCATTAAAAAACATTACATAAAAAATACCCTATCAAATAGTAGGTATTTTATCAAGACACCTTTCAAAACAACATGCATATTTAGAAAAACATCTATCAAAACAACATGCAATCACAAATGCACCCTAAATGGAATGGCATGTATGGATGAAATGTGATTTCTAGAAAGTTCCTATATAATGCATGAGATGGACTGGAATCATATAATCAGGTTACAATAAAAATAGAACCTTAATAACATCATCAATAATATCATAAAACATGTGAGTCACTTAATATTGAAAATCAAATCAACTGTAAAATTTGAAAAACCAGAAAAATTGCAATACATGTAAAATAGGATTTCCCTATACAAGTGTTAGCTAATACCAGGCCCAACTTATTACCAAGTAACTATTACATCATATCCCTGACTATAGGCTCCAAATAGTAACTCAATGAAACTAAACACCTATAATACAACTTTCTAACGTCCCGATTCTAGAAGCCACCCATAGGCGCCATGTACCCGGTTAGTCACAAGGCCTCAAATGCATTTCCCTTAACGCCAGAGGCTACCTACTAGCAATGAGCGCCTTTGGTGTGATGACGGGGAAAATATTCTCTCATTGGAAGGGTATCACAGTGGATGTAATCAAATAACAAAAACAGAATCACTAATAATCTATAAAAAAGTAAACAGCAGATGACTGGAAATAATAAACTGAAGGAAACATATATATAAATGATGCACGATACATACATCTAGGAAAGAAGCCAAAAAATCAAAATGCTGGAAAACAAAAGAATACAAAGGCAAAGTACAAAAGAAAACTTATGAACAGATCCTCAGCATCACAACCCTTAGTTTGGTCCTACTCTATCCATCTCCAAAAAAATCAAGTACCTGAAGTAGAAGGGCGATTTCCCTTATCTATACCTTCAGTAATATAATCTATTAGTGCCCAAAAACATTGACCAAATATGGTGTGACAGTATATCCCAGTAGGAAACCACTAGGAGATATGTTCCGAACAGTCGGTGCATATATGGTAGGCAGTAAGAAAATAAATGTCGTAAACAAGGAAGTACCCAAGGAAAACAATTCACAGTTTTCAGGCATTTAGTATCATATATCAAGAAATAGCTAACAAAGTAGGTAATCACAAAAAGGTAAACCAATGAGATGTAGTCACAGCCTAGCCCCTCATTTCCTACCTTGAAACAAAATTAACCCTCTAGGTAGTACACTTAGTCTAACCCTTCTTGTTCAGCTTAAGAATAGACTTTCTGAGGAAGAACTAACCGTCAATTCCTCTTATAGTCTCGTATCAGTAAATAAAGGATCATTAGGGAAGAACCCAACATCTATTCCCCATGTGTCTTGCGTCGAGGACCTACAAACACTCTGGGGATGCACTCAATGACAATTCCACCTATGGTCTCACATCGTATGTTATAATGACACTCTGGAGAAGCCCTTACGTCCATTATCCCTATGGTCTATAACCCTAGTTATCATGACCCTCTGTAATTCAAGAATGTATAATAGCACATATCAACCAATATAAAACTCAATATCTACTTGTCTAGAATTATACAACATATACTCATATCAGAACAATCACACTATCCTACAACTAGGCATGGGAAAGTAAACAACAGCCTAATAAAGAAACTAGACCCTATGGACAAAATAGGAAATCATGCATGGTAAAAAAATTCAATGCATAGAAATTAATCATATTCACATTCAATTATCATCAACTCAAGCATAAAATCTTAGAAAGAATACAATAGGGCCAAAATGGTAAATGTTCAATACCCAATTCATGGGTATTGGTGATTTTGAACATAAAACTCAAAGACTTTTTTTTATAGAAAGGCACAAACCACCTACCACAGCGTTGTGAGATCGATATACCTGAGTCTTAGAGCTTTATTCACCGTATATTACTGATGATCTACAAAAATACCTAAATTGTTAAATATATGATAACATGAGAAGGATAAGAAATTGGGAAACGAAGCTAACACAGAAGAGGGAGCTTACTGAGGAAATCCCAACGCAATCGACAACGGTCGAATCAGAGTTCAGATGCTTGGTTGGTGGCTGGAAGAGGATCGCGACCGTACGGGAGCTCTCGGCCGAACGAAACCTAGAATAATACTATTCTTGTGATTAGACATGACCATGATACCTTTAATGAAATAAAATAAAATACAAGGCATGTACTTCACAATTTTCAAAAAACACTTCTATTTATCAAATACACTAGAAAAGGAAAAACATACCTGAAATAAAAGATCTGGGTTCTTACAATAACCACATAGTCAAGGTTTTGTGCCAAAACTACATATAATATTTTGTCAAAGCCTTATGCCTTGACACTAGTTTTTCTCATGAGATCTACCGGGGTGTCGAGAAGCTATATCGGGCACCACCGATCACTTACTATGTCCAAAGAATTCCTCATTAGAAAAGGATGTAACATAACATAAACAATTGTATTAAAAATATCATACGAAATGGTAATACATTAACCATAAACCGTGAAATGGTATAAAAATACCACATTCAAAGTCAGACATATCAAAAAACATTAAATACAAAATGAAACATTATATCATAATAAATAGACCTTAAACACGTGTAAAATCCATCAATGGATGTTGACATAGATGAAATGAAAACTATTTGTGATAAGAATATCATTTTGTTTTGAAATTATTTAAAATTCACATAATTATAGGAGAAAAAATATATTTTTAAAATATTCTTATAAACAGGTAAGGGAAGCTTTGAAGGTGGAATAACAGTAGAAAATAGATACACCCTACATATAAGTTAAAATAACATTCTTACAATAATTTGTCAAAAAGGTTATAATTTAGCTTGTTTGGAAAACAATGGAAATATTCATTTCAAAAAAATTTTAAAAAGTAAATCATATGAATAAATGACTTTAACCCATTTTCATGTAATTATTAAAAATGTTTTGTAATTTTTTTTTGAAACACAGATGTGGATGATAATGTGGTCCTGGTAGATACGTATTAACAACCTCTGATAATAAAGTGATCTTAAAATTAATCCATACATTTTATTTTAACTTAGTTGAGGGTATATTTACCATCCCAATAATAGTTAAATAATTGATATTAAATTATACAAGAACCACATTAATAAATATGTTTTCATATTTGATCTTTTAATATTTTTTTGTAAATAATGTTTCAGTAGTATCTTTGTTTTGGGTGTTAACAGATTCGTTTTATTTTATATGTTTCATTATATATGTCATGTTTTTTTATGGATAGGATTTATTTTATTCATATCCAGAATGAAATTATGTTCTTAACAATTTTTTTAATCATAAAATGGAAATTATTCATTAATGATTATGATGGGAAATTAATATTAGTGCGTTCGTGGAGACGGTAATCTGTATGTACGCCCGAGAAACAATATGATTCTTTTAATGGTAAAATAGAATGTAATTGGATGTTATATCATATATAAAAAACCATTGACATGTTATATTTGTTAATAACATCAATTATACTCATTATTATAACAATCCAAATAATGAAGTGTTGAATAACAAACTACACCACGACGTGGAGACGGTAAGCCGTACGTACGCACGTATATTGACAATGTCATTCATAGGATGGTTAAAATAATGAATATGGTTGAACCATATTTATAATAACATCACAGAATGTATATGGTGCTATATTTATTATTTTTCTATGGAAAAAAAAGTGAAAGAGGAAGTGGAAGAAGAAATTAACTTCGAAAGAGATGATTAAATATTACCTCTTATTCAGGTGCTTCCTTTTGATTTGATCCAATTGGATCCCCGGGTTGGATGCTAATAAAATAAAGGCCTCAAAATTTATGTGAGGGTTGTTGGGGGGATATTTGAGCAGGTTTTGGCCGATCCAAATTACTTTAGAGGTAAAAATTAAGAGAAAGGGAAGCACCCTTTTATAATATAGGTGAGGGTCAATTTAAGAAAATCATAAATATTATTTTATTGTAAATTAATTTTCGGGTTATAATAGATCCAAATGGATTTATATATTGGATAAGGTGGGGATGGGTCGATATCCTATCATCCAATAGTTTTTAGACAAGTTTAGGTCATCATATTAACCATATCTTTTAGTATTAACTCTTAGATAAATAGTTTATCTTTTACCGGTCTTCTTGAATTATTATCTTAAATGGTTAGTAAACATACTATAAAATTCCTAGAAAACTCCAAGTGGTTAGTTATATAAATTTATAATCTTATATAGGTCCTTTGGCTGAATGTTATATTTTTATAAATATTATATCACTTAATAATATAGTTTTGTTTAAACTTTGTATGTCAATTTTGACACTATTTTGTATTTGGTTTTTGTGAAATACATAGAACATTATTAGATCAAAAAAAATTTATTTAAAAATCCTTAACATGTCACATTATCCTAGAAAATTTGTGGAATTCATAATAAGTCGCAATTTACCTTTATAATAATATTTATAATATCTATTATTTTATCCTTTCATTAATAAGGTAATTAATGCATCATCATTGTGTCATAAATATTTTTAATTTTTTAATGTATAAATTTTATATATAAAATACCAAGATATATGAAATCTGTTTATATTTTTAATAAATATTTTTAGTTGAATTTATCATATGAATAAACCTATATTAAAAATGGATAAGTTATTAAAATATAAATTTAACACTTTTAAATCTTTGTTAATTATAATAATAATAAATGTCCTATGCAAATAAAAGTTGATCCAAAAGGATCATGTTTTATTCATAAGTTTGATTTTGCTCGAAAAAAAATCATCCAATAGAATTTCGACATGTGATAGGGGAATTATAATATCATTTTTACCTTTAATTAACAAATTTACATTTAACCGAGGTAAATAAATTTCAAATATTAGTATTTACCAATAATTATTTTTATCTTATAGAACAAAATTTTACATACTTATTTCAAAAATGCCTCTCATATTTTTTAAATTCCATTAATACAAGTGGTATTATTATTTATTATGGAAATTTGTAAATGTTCCTAAAAGGTGGGGTAAAAGATGTTAAAATTTTCAATAAAATAATAGATATATTTTCTTATAATAAAATGACTCCAATGAATTAAATTGGAATAATATAGATATTGTGTATCATTTTTTACATTAAAATACATTTAAATAAAAAAACAATTATTTAAATAAATGTCGGTTTTAAACAATAATGTAGTGTTTTTTTCACTATTCAGAAAAAAAATTAATGTTTTCAGAAAAATACAAAAAATTCACCCAATGAAAAAATTGATATTCAGAATCCTAAAATGATGTCCATTTTGAAAATTAAAATTTATATATTTTACAAAAGTGGTTATTACTATTTTTTACTACTTTTAAAATGGCAAGTTTGATTTGTTATGGTGTGCTGGAACTCGATGTTACGTACAATGCATGGTATTTTATTTTTCAAAGGAAAACGTACAATAGAAGCTTGGGGCATTACATTCTCCCCTCCCAAAAATTATTTTACCCTGGAAATTTATAGAATATTTTTGTATAAAAATATTCGGGTGGTTCTTCATCATATATTTCTTAGGTTCCCACATTTCCTCTTCCATTTTTTGGGTTTTCCAAATAACATGTACTAGGTTAGTCGTCTGGTTTCTTAACACTTGTTCTCTATTATCAAGAATCCTGATACACTCTACACAATAAGGCATATCAGTTACCAGTTCTAATTCTTCATAGGTTAGTACATGCGTTTGGTCAGGCATGTATTTTCTCAATAGTGATATGTGGAACAAGTCGTGATCTTTTTGGATACATGGCACCATTGCCAAACGATAATCTACAAATCCAATTCATTCTATAATTTCAAACGATCTGTTATACCTAGGACTTAATTTAATCTTCTTAACAAATCTTATAACACCCTTTAATGAAGATAACTTCAATAAAACCTGATCTCCTACACGAAATTCCGAATTTTTATTTCAGTTACCGAAATTTCTCTTTGGCCTACATTGAGCAGCATTGATGTGGGTTTGGATGATCTTTACTGTTTCCATTGTTTCATCATCATGTTTTGGGCCTACGAGTTTTCTTTCACCAACATGATCCCTACTAGTTGGGGTGCATCATCCATTTCCATATAACACTTCATATGGTGCCATCTAAATACATGAATGGATGCTATTGTTATAGGAAAATTCTACCAGAGTTAAATTCTGATCCCATATACCCTAAAAGTCATGTGAGAAAGATCTCAATATGTCTTCTAATGTTTAAATAGTCTATTCTTATTTTCCATCAATTCAAGGGTGGTAGGAAGTGCTCAAACAATGTTTAGTATCTAGGGATTTCTTAATACTTTTCTACAATCTTTATATAAAATGGGGATCACGATAATATAAAATAGATAGGGGTGCACCATGATGTCTTACAAAATCATTAATATATAATCTTGATAAATGTTCAAGTGGTAAATTTTATCATATAACATGAATATGTGATGACATTATAAGATGATCAACAAAGACCCATATTAAATCATTCCTTCTATTATTATTTGGTAGTCCCATGACAAAGCCCATCGTAATATCATTCCACTTCCACTCATGTAAGGAAAGAGGTTGCATGAACCCTCTTTGACATTGACTTACAACCTTAACCTATTGAAAATCCATACATCATGATACATAATCAACAATCTCCCTTTTCATTTTTTCCAAAAAAAATGTTCCATCAAATCTCAATAAATTTTAGAGATACAATGGTGTATAATGAAATTAGATCTATGAGCATCATACGACAATTCCCTTTTTAAATCAGGTATATCAGAAAAAAAATTCTCTTCCAAAATTTCAAAATTCCATCTTCATATATGATGTAGATGAATATCCCCTCATTCACAGCTTTAATTTTCTTTTGAAACTCCTCATCATCATTTTGAGAACATTTTACCCATTCTAGTATATACGGTTTCCAATCCATTTGAAAAGGTATTTATGTTTCACCTTCCATGATTATTCTCATATCCATATTTACTATATCCATGAACATAAGATCCCTTTCAACTCTCATCATTTTCAGAAGCCCAAGACCCTTTTGCTCAAAGCATATTCATCTTTATTTTCCTTTTTGGGTGGTATTGTATAGTGGAATCATAATCTTGGAGTAGTTCAACCCATGGGCTTTTCCTCATGTTCAATTCATTCTATAAGAAAATATACCTCAAACTCTTGCGATCAGTATATATATCACATTTTTCACCATAAAGATATTGTCTCCATATCATAAATGAAATTATTATAGCTACAAGCTCAAGATCATGAGTTGGATAGTTCTTTTCATGAATTTTTATCTATCTTGATGCATAGAAAATATTTAAATCATTATGTATAAGGAGACAACCAAGTATATTCATTGATGGATCACAATAAAAAACAAACCCATCATTCCCCAATGGTATATTCAAGATAGGTTCATTGACTAATCTTCTCTTCAGCTATTAAAAAAAAATCATGTACTTTTGTCCAAACTAATTTATTCCCTTTACATGTAATCTTGGTTAATGGGTTAGCCTATCAAGCAAAATTCAGCACGAAACGCTGATAATAACATAATAAACTAGTAAGAATATTTACCTCGGTTATACTCATTAGTGTTGGACATTATTTTATTTCTCTTGTATTAGAAGGAAAAAAAATGATTCCATCCTTAGAAAAAATATTTCCATGAAAATAAATCTCCTAAATCTAGAATTCATACTTTCTAAACATCTAATATAATTTATTTCTCCAAAAAGTATTTAAAACAATGCACATGTGATTTTTATGATCTATGTATCATTAGAAGTATATTGGGATATCATCAATAAATACCACTAAAGAGTCATCAACGTATTCCTTGAGATCTCTAATAATTATATCCAGGAAGATAGAGGGTGTATTAGGCTGTCTAAAATCCATTACTCTAAACTTGTAATCCTCGTAACTGGTTTGAATTGACGTCTTTCAATGTATTCCTATTTCACGCACAAATGATTGTATTCAAATCGAAGGTAAATCTTTAAAAAAAAATGAGCTTTATGAAGATGATCTAATAAATCATCAATTAAATTTAGGGGATACTTATCCTTTATTATTATAGCAGTGATATCCCTGTAGTCAATGCAAAACCTCATATATCCATATTTTTTCCTTAAAAAAAAGAACAGTGATTCCCCATGGAGAAACATTTGGGAAAATAAATCATTTATTACTCAATTCCTCTAGTTGTTTCTTTAGTTCCACTAATTCCATAGTTTCCATTCTATAAGGGTTCTTCGATATGGGCCTTGAACATAGAATTGAGTCAATAGAGAACTCAAGTTATCGTTCTAGAGGATGACTAGGTAAATCCTCTAGAAACACATCAATATATTATTAAACAATAAGTACATATTCTATTAGAAAATTATTTTTCCCACCCATAATTATTTCTCTCCTTTCATCCCCAATAATTTAATTTACTTGAGATGATGGGGTTGGATGTAGATAAGAATCAGATGTTGATGTTTCTTCTCTAAAGATAAGGTATTCATTATCAACATCAAAAAATTTAACCACGTTCTTCATACATAAAATTAATAAATAATGGTCTGAAATCCCTTTTATAACAAGGATTATATCAAATTAAATCATGTGTATGACAAAAAGATCAACAGATAAAGCAAATTTATTTTCCATAGTGGTAACTTATTAACAAAAAATTGATGCAATGATACTTCACTTAGGTGTTTTGACAAACAACACCATTGTTATATAAAATATGAAATATCTAATTTTCTTGAAGAACATGAAAGATGTGAATGAATGTGATGATCCAGAATCAAATAAATAATTTTCAAATTTGGGGAAATGATTAATGTACCTACCATCATGTCATTCGACACTTCAATGTCTATAGTTTTTATCACATAAACTTGAAATTTCTCTCTTTGATTTTTTTGATGTATGTTTCCATATTTCTTTGTAAATTCATTTTCATAATGACCCATTTATATACAATTTTTGAATTCGACATTTATAGCCACTTTATTTCCCATGAAATAACAAGCTAAGTGGCCTTTTCACCACACTTTTAGTAGACTCTGATTCCCATCAGGCAAGTGTCATGGTGTTTCATACCATATTTACTACATGATGAAAATTCAACTTTTCCCTTCTTCCCCTTATTTCTATTTCCAGTGTGATTAACAGATCTCTTATTCTATTGATTTTCTTTAAAATCATAAGACATTGATAATTTATTTTTGGTATTGTTATCACATGAGACTATATCATCATTCGACATGAAGTATTGTGAGTCTAATGCTCGAAATAGAAATAAACTTCCATGAATACATCATCCTTCTTTGGGTTACATATTAATGACCACCATTGATCTGATCTCTCATGAGGTGATACACTGCCCGAAAACATTTTCCATTTTTCTAATCCCTAAAGCCTGAAATATTTTATCTAAGGATCATATCCATTGCTCAGCTGCAAAAGGATTTGTTGTCACATTAAATGATGGTTGTTGTGGCTTCACGAAGATTTCAAATATGTATCATCCACGTTGTGGATCAGGTTGCTCCATATATCTGTGGTTATTATTCATAACCCAACTGAGTTGTCCCTGTATACTGATAAGTTTATCCGCACCAGTTGCACCACCATCTCCACTATTATTATCTTTAGTAGGAGGTAAATCCATACATGGATCATGTGCATTGATGTAGTTTCCATTAAATCTCCAGGATTTATTTATAAACAATTTCATACACTAGATTAGTTTATAAATCACAATTCACAATTCCAAAGTTGTAAAACAGTTATCATAAATTAAACAGTTGATGGAATTAATCCATAATCACAAAAAAAGCATTTTGATGATGTATTTAATCTTAAATCAATCATAATGTTTTTTAATGAAAATTTGAATTATCTTAAGCATAACCCATGGGAGTGTCAAATACATGTGTGCATCAAGACCCTTTGTTGTGTACTTGGATACCCCATGTCAAGACTGAAACACTTTATCTGAGTTTTTACTCCTATGTACATCAGTGCCAGAGCCTCCTCTCCGTGCTCATATCCAGGATAGGAAGTATTGTTGGGAAAATTCACAAAATCTCTACATTACCATGATTCTAGGAAGTTATTCTATACAAATCCTCAAAGTTTATCTTATGGTAGGGTTTTCTAATCAGAGTTTTTCTAAATCTAGCTTCCATGGATTTTACTAAAGATCCTCTGATACCAACTGTAATGCTTCAACCTTATTTACCTATAGTACGTACAATATTAAATAACATTGTCATGACACAAGAAATCATGTCGTGAAAGACCAATCAATTTAATATCCATGGAAGTACTATATACATATATATGTTTTACATTACATCATAAAATAAGGGAAAAACATTGTGTCCTCTTTGAACACACTTATATACTTTGTAATATCCCTATAGATTAATCATTATATACATATCCACATCTTGGGAAAAAGATAATATAAAAAATGGGTGTTCTTAGATGCTTAATAAGGATAATAATATAGATGAAACTATCATATATTAGCATAAAAATTTAAGTAAATATATTATACTAAATCATAAGTCTCTTAGGATTAAAATTTATCATAATGTCGAAATGATATGTCAAATAATTCCACTTTATTATTCACGTGTATATTCTGCTAGTCAAATAATCACATGTAATATCAATAGTTTTTTTCATATTGATGGAATGTATAATACTAGATATCATAACCACATAGTCAAGGCCTCATTCCAAGACTATAAATAAGATTTTTTCATGGCCTTGTGCCAAGACACTAGTTTTTCTCATGAGGCCAACTGATGCATCATGGAGTTATAGTGGGATCCACCTATCCCTTACTATGTCTACCACATTCCTCATATAAAAGTGTTGAAACATTAAAAAACATTTTTATTAAAATGAGGAAAAGCTCGAAATATTATTTTTTATAATGTATCATAAGGATAAAAATCCATATAGGTATAATGTATCTATTATTAAATAAAAAAATAATTATTTAAATAAAATATGATTTTAAATAATAATGCAGTGTTTTTTCACTATTCATAAAAAATTAAAAGTTTTCAGAAAAATACAAAAAATTTAACCTAAGAGAAGGTTTTATATTCTGAAACAAAAAATGAAGTTTATTTTGGAAAATATAATTTATAAAATTTCAAAAAGTGGGTATTACTATTTATAAGTAATTTTAAAATAGCATGTTTGATTTTTTGTGGTGTGCCAGAACATGATGTTGTGTACATCGCAAGCTATTATATTATTCAAAAGAAATTATTCTATAGAAAAATGGAGGGTTACAAAATAGAGAATCAATGAACGATCAATTGATTGATGAAATTGTAAAAAAATAGTAATTTTTCTATAATATAATATATTATTATGATATTATATAAACAATGATCAATGGAAAAAAATTACACTAAATCTCAAATAAAAGTTTTGGACATGAAAAAGGCTCATGGACTTAGGGCTTGTTTTGAAGGATTGGTTGAGGGAACCATTTCTCTGTTGGAATCTCCTTTTACAGTTTACAAGGTACATGATAAAAAACAAGGACTTAAATCCTCTGAAGAAATTTATTTTTATACATTGGATCATATTATCGTGTCAAAAGAAGTTAAATTACACATGAATGATTCTCTGGCTAAAAGGGAAGAAAATAACTCATCTTATTTCTATTAAAATGCAGGAAGATGCACTCTCCTATCCCAAAATATGTTGAATCATCATGTTTTAGGTTCTCTTTTACAATATATGAATGTGTTTTTAATCCAAAGGCTGAAGTATCACTAAAAAAATTAAAAAAACACATGTTACTACTCAAAATTTTAATAAAGTTATTGATATATTAATAATGATAAAGAAGATAGAATATGGAATGATAAGGTGAAAACCCTCAATAAAGTATGTAATGCTGCCTTATATGATGACCCGCCTATAATGGTGGAGGTTCAACCAGATATAAAGAGATCATTATCTGGTGATAGTGACATTAAAGGCCTTTGGAAACAAGTGAAAACATAGTGGGGTGATTGATATCATAGAGGTCACTACTATAGGCATGGATAAATCATTTGGAATTTTATTACTGATTAGGAAGGTAATATTGGAGCTATGATTTAGAAAAAAAATATGTTTGTGACTATTTTTATTGATTATGGTAGTTTTCTATGTTTGAATCGACCCTCTTCCTATTCCACTTTTTTCCTTCAATAAAATGACATTATTTCAACTTTTTCAATAAAATTGTTTATATAATTATATATAATTATCAATATTTATTATTTTATTAATATATATACTTATAAATAGAATAAATATATTTATTATAAATTTATAATTATTTTAATATATATTTTAAATAATGATTTTATTTAAAAATAAATATACTTCAAAATATTTTTATTTAATTCGTAATATTTTTATACAATATTATTTATACATTAATATATATAAATATATATATGAGTGTGTGTGTGCGTGGATAGTGTTTCGACCGATTGGTACTTTGATTTTGGACTCCACATCATAGAGGTCATGTGTTAAAACCATGATGCATGTGTGCTGTTACAGAGCTATGTAGGTAGAGACACAAACAATGATGTATGGGGGTGGTTAAAAGGACACAATTCTTTTCATAGGAGGGAGGTGATGCATGTAAGGTTCCTGAAACAGGGAGGATAATGTAGGCATGAGGCTACAATGAGCCTCTAAGCCCGTATGATGTGCTTTTGGGTAGTGTAATTGGCTTTATTCCCATAGGTCCATCAGGCCATAATATCAACATAAACAATTGGTTGGTCAGCTGGGTTATATCTCAGGTGGGGGTATTACCTTCCTTTCAAGACTGTGTGTATTTTAATTCTATTGTATCATTGGGGACCAAATATATTTATATATATATATCTCTTTACCCATCATCCATTATGTATCACCTTCAAAAAAAAGTAGTGTAAATTTTCGTGTTTACTATAGTAGGAAACTATAGCAGTACTATAGAAGTTGTGGGACTGTAGTGGTGGAAGTTATATTAGTATGTAATATAGAGGCTGTGTTATAATTGAATCTCAGGTACTGTAGTAGTATTATTCACCATTGGGGACTTCTATCCCAACTTTTATCACATTCATATATGTCATAAATAATTTCTAAATTTTATTGTAGTTTGTTCTCCACAATCATTTCAGAATTATGATATAGAGAAATGGTGTAAAAATATTTCAAAAATTGAGATCCGAACAAAACTCATAGTGATTGAATTCGTAGTTTCTTCACTTTATCGACACCATTGAAAGCTTTACAATTATTATACCTTATCTCCTTTTAGGATTTTGATCAAGTGATTATCTAAAATGTTGCATCATTAATGAATTGATAGATGATGAATTACGTCTTTCCATACCACTTTTATATCAAATGAAATGTTCCATTTTAATCATCTAAAAGAGAACGATCTGCTTGATTTGATTTTATCAAGTTTTACCCATCCTTCATGATATCCATGACATAATGGATTCCAAGAATCACATAAAATTGGTTACACCAATTATCATAATGGTTCATATATATATTTGGGATCAAGGATTATGCATCCCTATTCACCATATTGATTAAAAATCATTTTTAAGGGAAAATGGACGACACATATATCCCAAATTGTGGATGGCTTGTTTTTTTAAATTGGAGACTACCAATTGTTTTTTAATTTATATATTGGTATTTAATTATAGAATTAATATTTATGGAATATTTTTTTGTGACATAGAAAAATAGGGTAGTGGAAGAAAGAAAGATGCTAGATGATTTTTTAGGGGGGTTTCTACAAAAAAGAGACAGGTGCAGAAGATTCCAAACACACAAATAGATTTTTTTCATAATGTGACCCATGTTGGTGTAGTGAAGTATTTAGAGGAGAAAATGGTTGTTTCATGATGATGAGTTTAATATTGGAAGGAGATAAATGTAAAATTTAGAGGAGTTCTTTTATGTTTTCATATCACATTGTGTATGGAAAAATGTGATTCCTTCATTAAAAATTAATGAAGTATAATATGTTAAATGAAAACATTGTTTGGGATGAAAAAAGTGATAAGAAAAGATCGAATGTAATTGTTAATATTATTCCTACATCAATCTACTGAAACTAATCATTAATAATAGTTTCCATGTATCTCACATAAAAAACACCATCAAACTGTCAGAGATTTATGAAGGTTGATTTTTCATAATCAAATACAAATGCACAGGTTGAAGTAGGATCTCAGATCATTAGATGTGATCTCATGAACAAAAACACAATGTAATGACAATAATTTTGTTTATATTGACCATGATTTAAATGTACAGTTCATTCCACACAATTATTTATAAGGATACAATACTTAACCATAAAATAAAATAAATATATACAAATCATTAGAAGTGATGTAGTAGTTTCTACTAAACCATTTGAATCCAAACAAGTTAATAATTCATTATCTACTGTCTTCAAGCCTATATTTTACCTGTAGATGGGGCCTTTCACTAAACTACATGTTTATTCCACCCAAATTTCCACATAGTTTGGGTCAACTATTTCTACTTACCCATATAGCTGACTTGCACAATCCTTGTATGATAACTCAAGAAAATAGCATAATGACAACAACGATGAAGATGAGACCACTGTTCCAGGTATCATTATGTGTAATAAAAAAAATTATATTACATTATTTATAAAACAATGAAAATCTTTACAACAATTACATCCAATATCTCGTGTATCTAATAACTATTGATTCAATATGATCCCCATGATATTTCCATGTTAATGGTTTTTTCAAAAGATCTTTTACATTAACATCAATATCCATCCAATAGTTCATTCTGTCAACATTCTCAATGATATCTTGAATTATATGGAATTTTAAATTATTTTTATGACCATCATATAGATTAAATTTCAATTTTTTAATTAGTAAATCCATTGTTGTCATAGAAATGATCAATTTCTCCAATAATAATAGAAACCACCCAATATTAAATAATGAAATTCAAGATCTATAAAGCCTACTTCACAAAATCTTTTGTAGTAATGTTATATGCATTTATTTTTAATATCATCATAGTGGATGGATTGTATATTTTACAAATTATCTTCATACAATTTAATAAAAAATGATTCCATATTATGATATCATACCATACATTTTCGATTATAAATTATTATTAGTGTAACCCCTAGAAATTATTTGATTCTCTCCCCCAAATATCAATAACATATCAATGATTCATCTTAAGTGCCTATATAAGTTATTGAAATTATTTTACATACTCTCACCTAGATTAAATTAGCAATTAACTATTTTTCATAACATATTAGTGGTGTTTGGGTTAATAATATCGGATTTCACTACTATATAAATATATATTAACAGCATAAAAAAATCCATCAATAATTCTAAAAATGAATTGTTCGTCTACGCACCACTAAAACGAAGTCCCTTTTTCTACCCTATAAAAGTGAAGAGAAAGGGTGACCTTTATTAGTGCTAAAAATGTACCGATATATCCCATGCCTCTAAACTATGAAATATAAATTATAGAACACTATAGAAACAAATACAAGAAATAAATAAATACATACAACAAAAAATATAAGATGTGGAATATTATTAATATGATTGAACTACAAATTACATTACAAATTCAATAGACACTACATTACAGACATTTCAATATTTTTTTGTATAATTACTATAAAAAATAGAATTTATCCCAACCAATCAATAACATCAGTAGTTTTATTATCATTCGCACATCACCAATCTAAAAAGGACATATCATTGTATCAATTCTTGAAAAAACCACCCCAACCTGAGAAAATGAATACACATATATACGAATAAAATTATTAACTTTTTAATACAATAAATAAATTAATTATATATAAATTTGAAAAAAACCATTCATAAATTATCACTTTTACACTGATAATTCCCACACTGTGTCTTACAAGTCACACCATGAATCTAATTGAGGTGTAGATGATTCCTACACATAAAAATGACTTATTAAAAATGTTTTATTCTTTCAAACTAATATAATATGTTTGGAAATTTTTTGAAATGTCACTTGTCTTCATTACTAAAATGTTTTTTTAAATTTAAATCATTCCCTTTGACTCATATCAGTAAAATCATCTTTGAATTTGAGGTGATACTTATTATTATATATCAAAAAGTAAATATGTATAGTTTTCAAAAAATTTAAAGACAATATAAGAGTGTATTATTTGATTTTTTTAGTGATGTGTGTTTTGAACTAAAATTTCAATGTTAGTCAGATAATGGACACTTTTACTCACACTGAATACACCGTCGGACAAATTGAAGTGTGGATGATTCATAAAATTAACAAATTACTTATGGATCATTTTAAAAATGCATCAAAACAATCTGTATGGGTTTTCTTTATTTTGATTATGTCACATCTCTTTTGATCTAATATGTATGTTTTAAATAAAAAGACATAGTTGGAGTCATCTGGTAACAACATGTAATGGATTGAGGTGAGAATGATTCAAAAATGGCACAAATGATATATAGATCGTTCTTCTAAAGTATCAAAACAATCCAAATTTGTTTTATTAGGTTTGAGACTGCCACATGTATTTTTTACTGAAATTTCATTTTAAACTGAAATCAATCACTTGGAGTCATATTTGTCCCCTAAAATGTCAGTTTGAGGTGATATTATTTCCTACATGTCATAGATTAATTATAAATAGAGTAAATAACTTATAAAAACTATCTGAGTGTGATTTTTTATTTTTTATAAAGTAATGCATGTTTTTAGTAAAAATTTCAATATTATACTAATAATGGAATCATCGTGTCCTACTTGTCACATCATGCATCCGATTTTGTTGGGGATAGTTATTTCATGTCACAAATGTCATGTATATTAATTTCCAAAAGTATAAAAGAAATATGAATGTGATATCTCAGTTTTGGGTATGTGATGATTGTTTTCCAATAAAATTAAATTTGAAAATGAAAACAATAAATTTGTGTCATACTAAACACATCATGCATCGGATTGAGGAAAGGATAATTCATACATGCCACAATGACTTATTTATAATTTTTCTATGGTATAAAAAAATAGGAATTCATTTTCTAACTTTGTGTACACAACTATTTTCGTACTAAAATGTCATTATAAATAGAAAATAGACACATTAAATCACCCCTGTCAAATAGTGGGTCAATTTGACAAAAATAACATTCCTATGGATCCAAATTTTAATATTAATAATTTTGATAAATTATCAAAAAAATAAAGTGCATCATTGTTCTATTTTCAATGACTGGAATGCCTCTTGAACTAAAACATAAAATTTAAAATAATAACTTTTATTTTGAGTGATATATTGAACAAAATGTAACAAATTATGGTATGCATAATTATTACATGTCAAAAATTTGATAGGTATTATCTTAATAAGTTATGAAAATAATCCAAAAGTGTTTTCATAATTTTGAGTATGTCACATTTTTTTTCTACTAAAATGACATTTTTAAGAAAAAATACACACTTTGATTCATATCGGTCACAACATGTATTAGATTAATGTTGCGCTAATTAGTATATGTCAAGTGTTTTTTTATGTTTTATTTCTATAATGCTAGAAAACAATAATGATGATGTTTTATACATGTGAGTATATCACTTGTGGTTATCAAAAAATTTCATTTTATTCATAAATCATGACCATGGAGTCATACCGATCACATTACAAATCAGAATAAAGAGCAACTGATTCTGACTCACTAAAATTGGCATAGGTATTATTTCCCTAAATTATAAAATCAATATGAAAGTGTTTTATTGTTTTTCATTATATAAGTTTTGTTTTTTAGGAAAATTTCATTAATAATTTAAAACACTCCCTTTCAGTCATACTAGTAACATTTTTCAGTTTTTATGTGAAACAGGTTTACATATGTCTCAAATGAGTTGTGAATCATTTTTCTAAATTACTAATAATACATGATCATATTTCTGATGATTCTATTCTGGGAAAATTTATTGAAATAAATTGTAAATTCTATGCTAATAATGGACACATTGAGTCATATCGAGAAAACCCTGTATCAAATTGAGGATTAGCTACTGACTACATGTAACAAATGACTTATGGATCATTTGTATAATGTATCTAACTAATAAAAATGTGTATTGTTTTTTTTTGATTATTTAAAATGTGTTTTCTAAAAAAATTCTAATTTTATATTGACAACAAAAAATATAGGTTATATCGAGAATACAATGTGTCAAATTAAGGTGTGGTTGACTCATGATTGTCCCAAATGACATATGCATAAATCCATTAATGTATCAAATAAAAAATATATTTAAATTAAAAAACATAGTAGACAAAATGATGATAAAATCATCTAAATATATAGCTGGAATCCACCTCATCCAGATGTTTGTATGCATTCTGACACCATGTATGCTTCCCGTAAATTTTTGAAACAAATATATTTTTTAACTATGACGACCATTAAATCCCTAGTAATATAGAAAAAAATTAAAAAAAATTATTTATAAATATTTTAATATGAAATTGTAATAATATTCGAAAATACCTTTTCAGGGATTCTTTTTTAAGGCAAATGATTGCATTTATAAATTTTAAAATATAACAACATCCATCATTTTGATTCATTTATTTAAAATCTTTTGAAAAATTAGGAATAATATGTAATTTTTTTCATATATGGTTTGATATTAAAATCTAGTTATATATAAAAAAATACTTATCACCTTGTACAAGTTGATAGGCTCATGGTGTTCATATATAGTTCTAATTCATTGATTTAGACAATATTTAATCCCTTTTATATAATAATAAATATCCTTAAAACAAAATATAAAATTTTTAACATAATATTTAATTGTAAAATGTTACATCCAATGTATTTTAATTTGATAAGCTTCATCTTGTGGGCCAGTTATTTTTGTTTCCATGAATTTAATGTAGAAATTATTTCTTTAGATATCCAAATATGATGTAATGAGTAACCAATGCAGCATAAAAAATAAAAAAGGTATGCTTAATGAAATAAAAGTTAATATAATTTATAGGAATTAATTTCTTAGTATTTCCTCTTTCATTGTGGGTATTATGATTAGTTTATCATCAATATACCTTCTTTCAAAAATTATGTCACGTTGTTCAACTATAAATTTATTGTGATTTAGTTTAAATTTTAATTTTAGTGTATATGTTATTTGAGGGTTAATGATTCCAGAATATTGTTCCCATTATTTTCTATTCAAATATTGATCATTTATACACCTGAAAAAATTGAATAGAATTTATTCATAATAAATAATGTTATTTCCGTATTGTGCATGAGAATCATGGAAAAAACCTCATGTATAAATTTGCAATAATGTTTCATATCCATTTATTTGAGAGAATATTATTTACATTATCACGAACAATATAGTATTTAATGGGCTCTCCATACACCTGTTATTCAAAATAATCTAGGGTTATAGAACCCATTTCTATCATTATATCAATATTATACTTTAATGTTTGTAAATGTATAAGTTTAATTCGTAGGGTGGATGTACTTTTTAAGATCATTTCAATTGTTTAGTTATTCTATTATATCATTTTGATTTATCCTTCTATTTTATCCCTTATAATGGTTTTATGTAATATCATTCCTCAATTAAACCTTTTTTCGTTAATTGTTGATGTTTTGTAGGAAAAATAAACTTGAAAGGAATATCTCCTAATATGAATTTTTTTACAAGATCTAATGATAATGATATGAATTTTCATATTGTTTTTTGGACCACATAAATATCTGCCCCATAAATTTAACATGTAGTTCAATGATCTTTTCTTGAACTACATTAATCTCTACTGTCACATTACTTAATGGAATTTTTTATGTTGTGTAGAATATGTCCTTGGATATTGTGCAAGATACCCCTATTAGATATAAAATTGGTGGGTGTTGATAGATATAAATCACAATCATTTTTCTCCTACAGAATATTTCTCTTAAAAAGGTACTAAATTCTTATTGATTCAAATTTCACAGAAAAAATAATTAAAATATTGATTAACTCTTCTAATTTATATATATGAGAGCAATGTATCATATCAAAGATTGTGGGGGTGGGTTGGGGGATCATCGAGTAGTGTTTGTTCTTTTTTTCTTTCTTCTATTAGATTCCTTTGAAAATAATTTTCCAAAAACTCCACCAACCAGTTAAAATTCTCTTCTAAAGTCTCTAATTGTTCCTGAATCTCTTCTATTTTCTTATATTAATCTCCATTTTTATTTCTTTTCCAAAAATATATTTGGGGAGACACCCAAAATTACTCACCTATAATGAGGCCATAATGTTCTAGCTACATCATGATCCATGATAGTAGTTGTTCATTAGGTATAGATAATGATGAATTTTGTGTCAAATTCAAATAAAAAATGTAGGAGAATAAGTAATCATTCATATTTAATCAATATTTTTTAAGAAAAATTATGTCACTCATACACATTTATAAAATATTTTTTCTGAATTATTAATTTATTATACATTATTTATTCATACATGTCTCCTTCCATCACACATGATGTAGGATTGAAATGGATTTAAATTTGGATTCATTAATCAACATAAATGCAGTGGATGAAAAAGTTGTTTTTTTTTCATTCCACATAATATTTTTATGGTGGATTTAATATACATTCAATTTTTATCAAGTGAATTATACAACATTCTAACATTATGAATAAGGTACATTGGGGTTTTTTACCCTGTTCATATTTTAATCACTAAATTTTAGTTTCATAAATTAAATATTACTTATAAAATCATAGAATAAATTTATTTTTCATAAATTTAGTTTTTGTAAGAATTAATTTCAAATGATTCCACTTAATGATGACCAAAAAATTCATCCCATGTTTTTTAGTCTACCAGGTGTTCAGACATCTCTAGTGGTTGTAGATTTATTTTCTATTCATAATATTTTAAATAACAATTAATAAGAATTATGTGAATGCATCTATGACCCTTTCCAATGAGAATTGTTACAAATTTAATTCAGTTGTAATATAATATAAGTTCACCCTACAATTGATAATCAAGAGTAAATCTAAATTGCATGATTATTTTATTTATAAAATTAACGATTGCATATCATAATGTTTACCTACATTCATAAAAATCAGCCTCTTAAATGATTAGATTGAATTTTATCAATGAATTTAAATCGATCAGAATAAACATGTGAATGGTGAGGGCAATGTAACTACAGAACATGACCTTGTTGGTGCAAATATTTTGGTCACATTCATTCCATCCAACAATGAATTGGAAGCCTTTATTTCTTCCTATAATTATATTTTCTATCATTTTAATGATATAATGCTATTTTTTTCTACGATACATATATTGTTCACTATATACCATTTCCTTGTCATCAACAACAACAATATGTATTTCTTATGGATTGGTAGAATCTTCTTGTCAGGAATGATGTTGTTTCCCTACATTGGGAGTACCATCCTATAGAGAAACATACAGTTCCTCATGATTGTGACTGTTTTTATGTTTGGAAATCATTTTATATAGATGTGGTTTTAAATTTAAATTATATTATGTTAATTATGTAGTGAGCATAAATAATAAGAGGTAACGAAACGTATATTAAAAAAATGTATCCGAGTTGTTTAACATTATTTTTTGATGGGAATCAGCCACACTATCGTGTATCCAACTCCCTTCACTATGGTCCCCTGTGAAATTCAAGACCCCGTATACGTTGGGATCACTGGAGAATAATTGATAAATACTAATAAAATGGAAATAAATTATTATAAAGGCATTCAAACCTTCTGTTTTTTGGTTGATAATAGAATAATGAATACCCTTATTTTTTATAATTTGGAAGATAAAATACTTGTATTATCTATGATTCCATTATAAATAGTTGGTATTTTATCCCATGCTTACTTAAATAAAAATTATGGAATCCAAGTTCATCTATTTTTATATCACTCCTTCTATCAACCCTCTCTCAATGAAATAAAAAAAATTTGTATATTGTAAAATCTAACTCAAATATTTGTTTTATGATGTCAATGTATGACATATTGTGATAAATTGGATTTCATTCCTTGGAACCAGGTACATGAATCAATGCACCCACAAGTGAAAAATTGAAAATTTTCATGCTACTACATTCAACATGTTATTTTTTATTGAAAATGTGACCATTATAAGATAATACATAAAAATATGTTCCTCTAAATAATCATTAATGTCAATATAAAATTTCATCAAGATTTTTAGTTCGCCATTTAAAAATATTTCCTTGGAACCATCCTATAAATGTTTTATTATATGTATATGATATCCAGTATTCATCCCTTGATGGATTAAATATAATATGAATAACATTATGGGTTTCAACTCTAAACTATTATAAAAAATTTAAAGGTTTTATTACTCTCATTCTATAATTGTGAATTTGAAAATATCAATTCGTGATATCTTTTCACCCACACGTAATTCTGTGTGAAAATATTTTTCCAGACCAATTCATTCCTCACCAAACTATTTGTCAGGGGATAATTCAATATCACTCTCAAAAATATATATCTACATGTTACATCCTTATATATGAATTTTATTTTCTACATACCCCTAAAAAATTATCATATAACATTAAATGGGGTACATCCATTTATAATGTATAGGATCACATAGTAAAATCTCTCTTACCAGGTGAACCATCTGGTGAACCATCGTATCAAAAAATGATGTTGGGAAGAATATCTCTAATTCGTATAATATGGGGGAATTTTTTTATATATTTATAAATTTATCTTAGTCTATATTTTTTTTCAACATATAATTAAAAAGAAAATAGAGAATGGTTAATTTATATTGAAAATTCATGGGAAAAACTGAAAATGATGTTGTACGCCCTAAATCTTGAATCAAAACATGATAATACTATTTTTTGAGACACATAAACATTAAATCTGTCATTGGAAAGATATTATTAATATTAGATGATATTAATATAAGCCCATCACATAATTAATAATGTTTCAAAACTCATTTCTATTGTTCATGGAAATATTGTAAGGAGTTGGTGGATGAAATGTGTATTTTTATACCCTCACTAGAGGAAACTAATAAAGTAATATCATGTCAATCATATCAAAAATAACATTAACTCCAGTAATAATTTTTACAATTACACATTTCAAAATTCCAGTGAAAATAACACATTAATTTATTTGCAGATGCATGACTCATGAAAATGCCTCATGTTCAATAAAAATTTCTAGTTTGGAAATTGAAAAAATAAATTCTTTTTCTAATCAATTGTCATAATGGTTTTGAAATTTGGTATAAAAAAAGCATTGTGCGTATATTTTTTTATTAAAAAGTCGTTCGCCTATTAGTGGATATGATCATCAAAATTCTTCTTAAATCCAATAAAATGATGCCATGCAAGATCAGTTCTTATATCAAAAGGGTAGAAATCTGTGATGACCAAGAAACACAGTCATCAGTAAAAGTCAACCTGAATTGACTGTGTACCTTATTTACAATTGGTACACTAATGAGTTCCATTAATTATATATACATAAAACCATTCATAATCTTGAAATTATTTTATCATCTCATAATAAATTAATCTAATGATGAAATAATAATTTATGTAATAATTATACAATATAATACCATAATCCCTATATAATTTGATATATTCAATCAATGGATCGAAATAATCTTATATATAATTACCTAGTTTTATTGTCCATGCTTGTAGTAGAGATAATATAAATTTCATTTCATTTCATGCAAAACCATAGTGGATGTTATAATTTACAAAAATAGACGGCCATATACTTTAATTTCATCTTTAAAAACAAAAATCATTTAATCAATCTATATATAGTACAAGATGTTGGTTTCATGTAACCTTTACAGATTAATGAAACTCACGATATAAACTTTTCCACTTAAGAGAGTCTGTTGAGTGATGAAGCTTCATATCTTTATTTTTTGAATGTTTATAAAATATCAATTTTCTAGAAGTATCCTCTCATCCATAGAGGTTCCTAAACCTTATAATTATTGTAATGTAACATACAACTATTTTTGGACCCGATTCATTATTCTTTTACTAAAATGTAGCTCACATTGGGTATTTATTTAGATGTTTTTGGTCTTAGTAAATATATATATAGTCATTTATATAGGCATATATTTTTTTAGAGATCATACACATCGAATATATCATTTTGTAGAATTATTTTATCACAAAAGAATTACATTATCTATTATGAAAATATCATTCAACAGATTGTTTAGTTCATTAAAATTGTAAACACTCTGTTTGTTTCAAATATTTAAATTATACAATTTTGGTATGGCAGAAAATGTTGTTTATTCTGTACAGCTGGTAAATAATGAAATCTATGCACAACTCTGTAACTTCTCAATTCTTTTTGAACTGTCACATATTTAGTCTTATGCTATCATTTTTATTTCTTCAATATGATCTTCATCAACATACACACATTTTCTCACATTCTAGATATATACATTATCATTTTACACTCTTCTAATCATATCAGATGACTCATAACACATAGTCTAATACCAGTCATAATATAAATTCAATATTTTCCAATGTTTAGTCCATCATTTATATCATTGATCTATTCTGTGATAGCTATTGTGTTCTTACAAATCATCTGGAATAACTAGTGTTTATTAGTAATAGAAAAGACACAAAAATAGAATATGATAAGGATTATAAGAATTTTCTTCAAAAAACATGATGAACTACTTCACCCCATCAGTATACTCTTTTTTCAGATGATTAGTATCAATCCATTTTCAATTGTTTTTTTCATATTTAATTGGGTGATATTAATATTTAATAAAATAAATAATTAAATTAATTACATTTCTTATAAAAGGATCATATTATGACTAAAATATTTGAGTATGGTTGGGTTATTAATGGCTATGCTTTAAACCCCAAAAAATTATTAATTAATGCTTATGATTTTACTAACATGGGTTATCGTTAATATTTTAAATATCATATGTACATAATTCATTATATCATTCAATAATACATGTCTCAAAAGACACCACTACCCTATTAAATCCCATCATAGAACATATTAATATATTTCAATTCATAATAATCTTTGAAAATAGTTGTCTATAAAAATTCATGTTGGCTATTTTTATACATGAAATACAAATTTTCATTTTTAAACTTCTCTCTCTCAATTTTTGGAACAATATACATTCCTTGATTTAGTTACCTGAAATTAAAATAGTATTAAATAATTATACTATAATTGTCACTACAAATAAAATACACAAGGACATCAAATGTTTTAAAAGGATTTTGGATTTAATTTATGCGGGTCTCATGGATAATTGGATGAAAAATTAACGAATTATTTTATTTTAATCCATTGGAGTGAGAGTGATATATGTATGTTAGATCCTTTTACTAGCTATTCACCAAAAAACCCTAATTATAAATCAATTAATTTTACCACCTTACATGATATGTGGGTAGTGTTTTGTAGTGAAAAAATGGAGATCCTAGTTAATGGAATGAGAAATAATTTTCAGTGACTGAAAATGAACATGAATGATGGGGAGAGAGTAACCCAAAAATCAGTCAAGGTATGAGAGATTATGGGGACATAGTAACCGTAGGGATACTTTAATCCATAAGCTTATTACCAGTTGTGCATTACAAAAAATGTGTCTATTTATAATTTCCACCTACCACATTCCATTCGTTTTGGTAGGGTTTTTGATGTGTATTGTTAGATGATGCAAGTAATCAGAGTGGAAAATAAGGATATATGCATGAAAGTGAATGTGTTTGTGAGGGGTAAGATAAACTAATAATCACAAAAGACATGATTTTTTGTTAAGAGATTAGCGAGGTAGATCGAGGACATATAAGATCAGTTTTTCTCGGGTTGTCCCAACCATTTGGGAAAATACAAAATAAAAAACAAATGTTATGGGGGGGAGAATTATATCACTATTGATCACATAACATTATTTTAATACATTATTATAATTTCCAAACAAAAAAATAGATACACATTATACAAATAATAATATATTAATATATATTTAGAAATTTAAATTTTTTTAAATAATGAAAGGATAGTTATTTATTTTCTATTATTTTGTTTAGATGTGAAATTTAATTAAAGAAAAGACATCATTGCAATTTCTCTCTATATTTTTTGGAAAATTTAAATAGTAAAATGCCTATAAATATTTTGGAAATGATACAAAAATAACCCTTATCAATAATATTGTTTTTCAAAAAAACATTATTCAAAATAAAAAAATATATTTTGTTTTAAAACCGTATCATTGATTATTAAATAAATAAATATTATATATATTTATATATATATTTCATAAAAATTTATCATTTAATGAATTAATAAATATAAATATATATATTAACATATTAAAAAATTATTAATAATTTATTGTTTTTATTATTTACAAATTATGTTGAAAAAAATATTTTCATACACATAATAAAAATTATTTATTTACACAAAATTAAAAATATAATATCATGGTAAGAAAATATATTTATAAATTATTTAAATAATTTATTAATTCAGAATTATTAATTAAGGAGAATATAAAATTTTAACTAAAATTTTTTTAACTCATTATTTTTATAAGTTCAAAATAACCATTTATTCAAAAATATTAATTCAAAAAAATTATTCTTTCAAATTTATTAATGACATTTTCAATAATTTTTTTAATTATTTATAATTAAAATTATTTATTATATTAATTATCCAAAATATTAATTAATTATTATTTATTTATATTTATTTATATACACATTAAAAAACTTATTAATATTTTTTTTATTACTTATAAGTAACATTGATGTTATAAACATAATTAATTAAAAGATACATTTAACAAAATCATTTTATACAGAATGAAATTTATTTTGTTATTATTAATAATTATAATGATTATTATATGTATAAATATCAATTCAATACAACCTTTACTAAAACATTCTCATGGGATAATTTAAAAAATCCATGTCAATTATTTTAAACATTTCAAAAAAAACTATACACAAGGTTTGAAATTCAGTTTTTACAAAGAACATGTTTAAAACCTCAAGCCAAATATATTCACTTCATTTAAACACAAATAAATAATTTATTCATCATTATTGATTTTTTTATAATAATTTCCCTCATAAATCAATAGATACAATTGTACATTTAGAAATTAAATGGTGAATCAAGAGAACATTAAAAAATCAGTCACATTTTGTTCTAATAAATATATATGAATTTTTAAAAACATGTGTTATTGAATCCCAATTCATGACTTGGGTTTAGAGTTTTTTCAAAACATTATTTGACCGATATGGAAATTAATATATAATTATAAATAATTAAAAACTCATCGAAATCTTCTAGAATTAAAAGGCTAATATAAGGATTCAACACCGACTATGGATCAACCAACACATTAAAAACAACCACGAACAAACAAAGATGCAAGGGTAAAGGGAGAAATTATTTATGGATTCAAAATAGATCCATAAACATAGAAAAAAAAGAAGGATAATCGAATGTAAGATAAAGTATGCCCTAATGCATCATAAACATTAATGAGAATGTACAACACTAGAGTTAATCATGGTGGTTCAAAGAATAATGGAAACAAATAATAAAAAATGTATTCCCAACATAATTAAACTACTGATATAAAGAATTATAGACTAGAAGAGAGTAAAAAACAAGATTGAAGATGATTGTGATTAAATATAATAAGAAATAACCAATTACCATAGATATGGATGAAGAGAAATGTTGATGGTTCTATTACATGATATCATGAATGGCTCATGTGAGGATGACTCTTTTAGGGTGCTATATAATAAATTGAACATTGATTTAATCATCACACTCAAAAAATTTATGATAAATATTGTTTTATTAGTGAAAAAATATGTAGTTTTAATAAAACATATCTTTATCAACAATAACATTTTATCACTAGTAGACATATATTTTATTACCAAATTGTTGGGGCTGATAAAACTGAATATTTATCGGTGCTAAGAAAGAACTGATAATGACCCAATTTTAATAATATAATCATTATAATTTTAAATTATATATATATATACATTCAATGTCTAAATATACGTAATTTTAAAAAATTATTATAATTATTTAAATATAATTATTATAAGTTAAAAAATATATATATATATATATATTTACAATTATAATTCCCAATAAATATATTTAAGAATAATTTTATGACTGGATAATATGGAGTTTCATTCCATTATTTTTCTTCGTTAAAGGTTGTTTCCTGAAATCATATTATTTGTAATGGTTTTACAACTCATGTTAAAGGAAATTAAGTAGATATTTTGTATTTAATGAAGACATTACAATAATCCATCATTGATAAACTTATAATTCCTTCTTCTGATATTCCATTGAGGGTTGTTAAATTTTTGAGGATTACCTCTTTGGTCTTTTGGATTTTAGAATGGAATTTCATCCCTATCAGGATTGGTTTCCCCGAGATTATCTTTTGATCATATGCAAAAGATATGTGCCTGATTATTTGGATCCACCTCGCTAAAAAATAGTTTAATTTCTCTATATTAATGGTATGTTAATTTTAATTCATCTTCCATTATGAAACTAGAAATTCGGTCTTGAACTAGATAATGTGTTTCAACTCAATTTTTGAGAATCCTCACATCTTGTTTGATGATGCATCTTATATCGGTATCCCATAAAATAGATTTTCGAATTGAAAATGACATGATATAATTATTATTTTCCATTACTTGTTGATGTGTATCTCAATTACACCTTAAAGGATAAGGCGGTTTATTCTACATTTGATGATGAAATTCACCTATAGAAGTATTATTAGATATTATTTAAAATCTATTTATCGTATAAAATGTTCGACAATATGAAATAATGTTACTATAGAGATTTTTTATATTTTTTTTCTTCTAAATAGTTCATACCAATAATTCTTGTAAAAAATTGAAGGGAATGTTTTCTTTTTCTAGAACAGACATAGAGAAGAATCTCAATAGGAAACCTCTTTCACCTTTGAAGGAGGCCCGCGATCAAGCTATTGTAAACTTGTTTTCACCCTTTATCCCCAATTGTTATTTTTAGTTTCATCAATAGTCTTAGAATGAGGCGATTGAGAAGGAGGTGTAGTTATGAAATTTTTTGATATGAGGGATATATTTTTGAGATGAGTTACCATAGAGGCTGGAAAATACCCCCCCCCCCCCTATAGAAGATGGTCAATATTCTAAACTGGTGTATCTCCTTTAAATGATTATATTGTGTGATCTTGTAGAGAAAGGGAGTATTTATAGAGTGGTAATTTCTCCAATCTCAGACATTGTTGAAATTATATGGTTTTTATCTCTATTTTAGTAACCCATAACAATAATAGATAAATTGTGAGACCATTAAGAGGTCATTGGTGGACCTGGTGAGGTATCAATGGATGATCAATATATTCATGAAACTATAATCCAAGTATTTGTTTTTCAATAACTAATTTTTGATAAGGTGATTGTCTCAAGGGAACAAAAAGGAAATAAAGAAATTGACACTGAAACTAATAGGAATGCTAAGAACATGAGAATGTATACGGAACACATTAAGGTTCTACTAGACAGGATGAGAGAACTATTGTGATGTATGACTCTCCTATTTTTGCTTCGTGGGTTCATAGTAATACTTTGAGACTTAACCCATCTTTAAAAAAATTATTGAAATATAGATCACACTAAAGTGTTAATGGAAGAGGTTTTATTACCACTGAGGGGATTTTGGTCTGTAAGGGACGATAAGTCATCATCCTCATTAGGTACACCTACTAGCTAGATACACATTCCAATTATAGTAGCTAGTAATTCATTAAGAGGAAGGTGATCATCCATAATGAAGGAGACTATTTTAGAATACAATGATCATGTATCACTTGAATCATTATGAAACCCATAGGTGACTAGTCATTATTTTTATGGAGTTCTTGATCAGTTAATAATGGGAATGAAGGTGGTTTCTAGGTAGATGAATTATATACCCTCAAATATTGAAATTTGGCTACCATACATGATGACCTACCTAAGATGGGGGAAGATCAATCAGTTATTGGGAGATCTTACTCGAAGAACGGTGACATTAAAACCCAATGGCAACAAGTTAAAACACGTAGGATATGATGTTATCATAGAGTTCATGGTCATGGGCACTGAATAATTAATAGAAATATTATTGACAATGGTGATGGTTTTATTAGAGATGAGATTCATAAAAAAATATGTATGTGATAGTTTTCATGGATGGGTGAAATTTTCTATACTTCACTCAATCATTTGTCTGTTCTGGTTTTTTCTTTAAAAAATGGATAATTTAATTCCTTTTCAAAATATTATATATATAATGATATAAAATTACTAATACATTAATACATTTAATTATATATATATGAAATATATTTATTATAATTTTATAATTATTTAAGTATATAATTAATTATTTTTAATTAAAATTATAATGCATAACACATAATTAATGTTTCAAAATGTAATGAAATTTAAAGTGAATTACACAGACTTATTTATAGGGATACAATCCCACACCAAAAGAACTGACGAAAAAATTATATAAAAACAATCCACTAATATGTTTTAGTAGGTGATGCTGAATAATCCGAAGCCAAACACATCATGTTACTCTTCTATGAAGTCTCTATGCCACCATGACACTAGTAGATTATTCCTTTCAGTGAACAACAATATATTTTTTCAACAACTTCAATATTTTTTGGATCACCTTTTACTACATGTCCATGCAATTGAGATACCCCAATCTTTCATGGACATCGACTGGCTAAGGTCTAACAAATACAGGATAGATGATGATACAACTTTTCATTGGAAACCATTTTCATATAATTAAACATCTATTTGTTCCCACATCCCATTAACATTATAGAATCTACCATCTGGTATTTTCATCCACTTCCACCTTCTTTTCATACCCAAATCTTGTAGTTTGATATATCATCAGTACCATGGGTCATCGTCCCAAGTGATAGAGTTCTCTCTTTCCAGTAACCAGAACCTATTTAAGCAACATGGCCATGGTAGATGATGAGTTAGTGTCTAATGCTATTCATATACACACATATTGTTCTTGGTAAATGATTCCATTAGTGAGATGTGTCAGCCAATGATTTCTTCCTCATTTATTTAATTCTGACATCCAAAATTTGTGAGTCTATTAGTGGCACTAGTTTTTTTTATTTTATTTGGATTTTTATATAAAGGAAAAAATAATTTATTTTCCAATCAAAACCAACAACTATAAGAGATTCCACCAAGTGTGAAAAAATATTTATGTAACTAATTATTAATACTTTATATAGTTATCATATTTAATTATTATAGTATAAATATATTTATAAATAAATAAATATAATTAAATAAATGTAAATAATTATTTTATTAATATATATATATAATAAATCCTACATCAACATATGTTTTTTATAAATAAAAATTATAATATTTATATATTAAATTAGTATATTTAACAAAAAAAATATTATCATTTTGAGTGCAGAATATATAAATTTAAATATATCTGATGTTCTAATAAATATTTATATATATTTAAATACTAAGACACAGACACACTTTTAATAATATAAATTTAATAATAAAGTTATTAAATAATGTATGAAACACACACACACACACAGATATATATATATATTCTGTTGTTATTTTATTAATTATATATATATATATTATAAATATATTAAAAAATATTTATATATTAAATTATAAATACTTAATATATTTTATACATGTAATTATAATTAAATATTTTTTAATAAATATGTATAAATAAATATATCATATAGCTATAATTTTTATAAATATATATTTTTATTTAAATAATAATTTATTGCATATAAATGATATATTTTCTCTAATATAAACACATTTATTTATTAAAATCAAATATATATTTAAAAAGGATTTAAAAATATTTCAGTGCTAAAAAAATATGTTGGATGACCACCCTTTATAAACAGTATTTTATCATAGATATTGTGTAAAAAATACCAAGATTAGTATGACTACCCAACTCTTATTTTGATGCTCTGTCAATTACCCCATTTCATAAAACCCTTCATGGTTGTTTTTATCTAATATTATGTCATTCTGAAGTCATTCGACAAGTGTTTCTACATCACAGACATTTTAAGTGACAATAAATGTTTAAAAAGTTTTTATTTGGTTGTTTTAGACACATTGTAGGTCTAGTTGACTTTATTTCTACTCGTATTTGTAAATAATGTTGGAAATATGGGCTTCCAATGATTTTAGAACATTCTAAAGACATTTTCATAGATTTAACTTTTAAATGCATGTTTGATTAATTTAAAATTGAAAAACAATTCTTCATTCATCATGAGAAATTGACACCTTAGATTAGAAATTCGTATATTCCCCAATTTCACATATCATTTTATGTAGTTTTTTATCTAATTTCATGGAATTTGAATGTTGTTTGTTTGGTTTTTACCCTATGAAAAACGTTTTTAATGGCCGTAAAACCTTTAAAAATAACCTATTCAGTTTTTTTCAAGGACATTACATGTTCGATTGAAATGGAATATTCTCGGGCACATAAAACATAATAAAAATACGATTTTCGTATGTTTTCACATTATTTTAAGGTTGTTTTATTGGGATTTATCCATTAAATGAGGGTTTTAGTATTCTAAACTATTTTATGCTAGTTTCTGATAATCATAGGAAAAAGAAACCTCAAATAATGTTCTAAAATCTCAATGATTTCAAAATTCATTACATAATTACTATATTCATATTTAATGTAATTAATATGTCATTAAATTTGTTTTGAACCCCTATAGAGAGACATTTTAAAATAAACCAATGCATTAAAAACAATATATTATATCAATCTAGGAACACGACAATCCTTATTGACATGATATATGTTATTATATGTAAATAATGATATGTAGAGTGTTATATTATGAATTAAAATCATTATAAGGATTTTTTTTATTATAATTCTATAATTAAATGCATGTTTTACTTCTTTAAAACAATAATACATTTGTTTCTTATCATCTCAGACAATAAAAAACTCACATTGACATTCATTCAACTCCACTATTTAAAAAATCATATTATGGTAGTTTTCTTCAAATTTCACAGCATTCAAAGATGTTTTTTTAGTTTTAACATCATGATTCATGTTTTTATAGGATATTATACATTTAAAAATATCATATTCATACATTTCGGTCACACCACACATTTGATTGAAAAGTTTTCTACTTATAGACATAATAATTAATTAAATGCCAATTATATTATTATTTTACTTCATTAACTGCATATTTCACTAATCACTGAATGACCTAGTATTTCTTTATCCAATATAGATAATTTCCAAAAAAGTAAATTCTTGTCATATAAGTAGACAAACCCCATCTGGGATAATCTCAAACCAATGACATGATCAACAACATTCCCAACCACCCCATTGTTAGTGAATAGATCAATATTTCATAAGATATGTATCAACCTATAGATTTACTCATTCTTGGTATGTTGACAACATCAGGTAATATATTTTCATAATAATATTACACCACCGACTATCTTAATGCTTGTATGAAATTTCATGTTATATGCATTAAACAGTTAATACAAAAAAATAAGTATCAACTTATTATCACATTAGTTTACTCATTGTATCAGATACTGATCTACTATCACATAAAATATACACTAATTATAATTTTAACATTTCATTACTACCCATAATACAACATAGTATTATCAATTAGGGACAACTCAAAGTCATATTTTAAGTGAACATTTTTATTCCATTGTTCATGTTATTAAAAATCATCACATATGAATGAAAGATTAATTGAAATTTATTTTATTATAAATTAGTAATAAATTTACTATAATTACATCCAATATCTCATTTATCTAGGATACATTTATTAAATATTAGAATAATGATTTTTCATTCTCATGTTTTTATCAGTGGAACTTTTACATTATCATCTCTATCCACCAAATAGTTCATTATGTCTCCCTTTTCAATGATATCTGAAATGTTTTGGTATTTTTAATTGATTAGTTTGGTCCAATTTGTGATATCAAATTTTATATTCATATTTAATAAATCCATTGGTTTCATAGTAATTCTCAATTTCACACTTAATAGAAGAAATCACCCAAAATCGATTAATGAACTTCTAGATCTAAATAACCACCTTCACAACATCTTCTGTAGAAGTGTACTCAAATTCAATTTTTATGTTCATTATGGGGGATTGTATTCAAATAATACAAATGGCCTATATACTATTTATGAAAAAAATTATGTCATATTATGATCTCATATCAACTTTTTTACGAAAAACTATTTTTATTGTAACCCAGTAAAAAAGGCCTCATTATCTCCTCCAATGATCAATAACATATCCATGATTCATCTCATCTTCATATAGAATTTCAAGGTAGTATTTTATATAATCAAACTCGAAATGAATTTCTTTTTACATATTATTCATAAAGATTTAGTTTAACTGGGTGTATTGATATTCGTTTTCACTACAAGGGAAAATGATTTTAACAGCCCTAGAAAAATGCATCATCAACACTAACAAATTGTTGTTGATAAAATAAATATTAAAATTAATAATCTTTTATAATCCCTAGATAAGAAATGATAAAGGGTGGAATTTTTATGTGAGAAAAATGTGTTCATATAGGACATTATATAGCACTATGTTATTCAAATTACAGCAGACTGTACCTACAAATATATGCACCAAATATAGACAACAATAAAAAATATAGGATATTAAAATTTAACAATTTCACAGAAACAAAAATTTAATCATTAATACAAATAAAGAAAATATTATAGAGAATTAAAAAAAATTATAACAATATAAAAAGTAATGTTTACCACAATAATTCTAAAACATCAACTGTTTCTATGTCCTTAGCACCCGACCCCCTCCAGAAAAGCCTAAAAATTTTATTAGTATCCAAAAAATCCACCCATCCTAGAGAAAAAGAATAAAAAAGTATAAGAAAAAAATTCATATGTTATTTATACTATAATGATATAAATTAAGATAAATATGAAATAATAGATTAATAAAATCTCCATTTAAAATTGACGAAGGGTGATTTATGTCTTATTGGTTACAAGATGCATCATATTAAGGTGATATTTAATCCAACATGTCACAAATTACTAATGGATCATTTTATTAAGGTTTAAAAATAATCCAGATGTGTTTTATCAGTTATTTATAGGTTGACTGTTTTTTTTCTAAATTGTCATTGTAAACAAAAAACTAGCACTTTGAGTCATATCAGTCACATCCTGTTTTGATTTCATGTGAAACTGATTCCATCATTTCCAAAATAATATATGATTAGTTTTACAAAACTATTAAGACAATATTAATTTTTTTTCATGGTTTTTCATGAGTGTCACTTGTTTTGAACTAAAATATCGATTTTAGAATTAGATAAAACTGTTCAAATCACACTAATCACACCATGGGTTTATTTGTGGTGAGAATGATTCTAACACATCAAAATATAGTTATGGATCATTTTACTATCATATCAAAACAATATAAATGATTTTAATTAGAATTGGTTGTGTATCGTGTCATTTAAATGAAAATTTCAACTTTAAATAAAAAATAAACATTTGGTGTTGTACTAGTCACACCATGTAATGGATTTAAGTGAGGGTAATTCTTAAATTTCACAAATGAAATATAGATCATTCTTCCAATGTATGAAAAACAATCCTAAATTTTTTTATCTATTTTTATTAAATCACATGTCTTATTTTAAATGTCATTTTAAACTAAAGGCATGTAGTTGGAGTCATACCAGTTACATTGGGTGTCACTTTTATGAGAGACTAATTTTTATATTCAATAAATGAATTATAAATTGTTTACCAAAACTATCAACACATTCAAAGTTATTTTTCACTCATTTCCGGGAGTAACACATGTTTTTATCTAAAATTCCAATTTTACTCTTATAATGGACACATTGATTCTTACTGGTCCAAAAATATATGAGATTGAGCTGCGTTTGTTTTCTACACATCAAAAATTATATATGAACAATTATAGAAATATATAAAAAATATCTGAAAGAGTTTTCTCAGTTTTGAGTTTTTTATGTGTGTTTCAAACTAAAATGTCAATTATTAAACAGAAACATTCACCGTCAGTGATAATGGAGTCACTATGCATCATATTGAGGTTTGGATTATTTTTACAAGTCAAAAAGGACATATTGATATATTTTATATAAAATTATAATAATATTAATGTATTTTATTCACTCTGAGTATATCACTTTTCATGTTTACTAAAATGTCATTTTAAAATGAAAATGCATAAATTGAATCATATTCTTAATGTTTTGCATAATTTTGATAGAATATAATTCCTACCTGTGAAATTTTTATTATGAATCATTTTAATTATATTATCATGAAAATTAGATCATGTTTCTTTTACTGTTGGTTAAATAAATATGGTTTGAACTAAACTGTGTATTTTAAACTAATAACAGAAATTTAGAATCATACATGGAACAATGTGTATCATATTTAGTCATGGATGATTACTAATTTTCAAAAATGACTTTTGGAACATTATTATAATGTAAAAAATAATCTAAATATGTTTTCTAGGATTTGAGTATATCTATTGTTGTTTTTTAACTTAAATAACATTTGAAACTATAAAATATGCACTTTTTGTGACATTAGTCATAGCGTGCTTCATATAGAGTTGATAATTATTCTTAAACGCCAAAAATGACTTATGTACCATTTTCCTAATGTACTAAAATAATCCAAATTTTTTTTCTTCGTATCGATTATGTAGGTTTTATTTTCTATAAAAATTAAATTTTTAATTGAAAACACTAATATTTTTTTATATTGGTAATATTGTGTGTTGTTTTATTCATGAATTATTCATATATCTCTCAAATTACTTATGAATAATTTTCATAATTAAATAATATAATATTTTATTTTTTCTTGGTTTTTGGTGACTGTCAAATAGTTGGACCTAAATTTCAAATTTTAAGATGAAAATAGATAGTTTGAGATAAACTGAGAAAACCCTATATCAGATTGAGGCATATATGACAGTACAAATAAATAATGAATTAAGGATCATTTTTATAATTTATAAAAAAAAATTTAAAAAAATCGATTGTTTTGTTTTTATTATGTTACATTTTATTTCAACTAAAATGTCAATTTAAACATAAAAACATGCATTTTTTTCATAATAGAACCAAAATGTTTTTTATTGAGGTGAAGTTGATTCTTACATGACATAAATGACTTAGGTATCGTTTTATTGAATCATTAGATAATTATATTAAAGAAATTACGCAAAAGATATGAAGAAATTATGATAAAATCAACTAAATAAATTGTTTTCAGTCACATCTTCAATATTTTTGTATACATTTTATACAAGGTATGAAGCTATTATAAATTAAGAAATATATATTTTTTCTTCTGAAATCAATTTATATTGAAAATCTTGGTTTTACTAAAAAAATATAAATACACAAATGATTACTAAAAATTGTAATTTAATTTATAATTATCTTATAAAAGAATGGTTAGGGGATCTAATTTGATGATATAATATGATATCATTAAAAAATTTGAATACATAATAAAAAAATCATTTCCATTGGTATTTGAGACACTATAAAAAAAAATTAGAAATATATGGCTCTATGTTGATATGTTTTTTCATACTAACATATTATTATATATACCCTAAAACTTATCAACTTATAAATGCTGATAAGATCCTTGTAGTCATAGGTTATTCTCATCCACTTTTTTATATGTTATTTAAATACCTTCTTATAATAAAAAAATTCATTAAAACATAATAAATATATAATAAAATAATTTTTATTGGAAATAAGTTTCTTGTATTGTATTATAAATTGGGAAATATCATCATGTGTGGTCAATTTTTTAGGTATCCATGCATTGAATTTAGAAAATATATCATTAGAGTATCCTTATTGACATTAATTGGTCACCAATAGTTCCTAAAAACACAAAAATAATATAATAATTATATGAATTAAAATATATTAGATATGATTTTTTAAATTGTTTCAATATCAAACATTAATTTTAGTTAATGTAAATGTTGAACGAGAGTGATAAATTTACTTTTTTAAGATAATTTTTATTATATCATCTATTTTACCACCTTCCCTTTTTCCATCTGTAATAATATTCATTGGTTCACACCTTTTCTCATTAAATGATTATGTCTTTTTATAAAAATATATATTTCAAATGAATACCACCTTTTCGATTTTTTAAAAAGATTTAAATTCCATTATATTAATGATCTAATTGCTTTCTCAACTATAAAAATACACACAGTATCCTGTGGAAGAAGTAACTCGGTGCTCAGATCTTGAACTACATTAATCACAACTCTCACATGACTTATTTGATGTTGCATACTATGTAAAATATCTCATGGATATTGTTCATTGTAACCCTAAAATTAAAGAAATGAATGGTAGTTTATACATATAAATCACAATCACTTTATCCATGTAGAGATAAGTACAATAAGGATATTTGTGTCTTTCGGATTCACATTTCCTAGAAAAAATTATGAAAATATTGGTAACCACTTCTATGATATCCATATAAAGGTGCAGAGAATGTGACAACGGTGGTGGGGGTAGGGTGTGGGATCTTCACAAAATGTTTTTTTTATGTTGTTTCTTATCATTGATTCCATAAAAATACTTTTCAAAAAACAGTAAAAACTATTTAAATCTATTTTCTAGAGCATGAAATCAATCATGTAACTCTTCCATTTTCTAATCACAAAACCATTGAACATTTCGTTACTAAAATATATTTTTGTGTGACACCCCAATACCCACACCTATGATGTGGAATACTATTCTGGTTCCATCACGACCACTAAAAATAGTTGTTCATCGGGTATAGATGATGATGAATTTTTTTATAACTCTTATAAAAATATATGAAAATAAGTAATCAATATTATGTAATACTAATTTAAATTAATTTTTTTCAATATTTTATACATACACATGGTTACTTTTTTATTTGTTTTTCATATATTTGTATCCCTTAATTATTTAGATATTCCTCATTCTATAACACATGATGTAGTATGGAAATGGCTTTAATCATTCTTTCAGAAACCTATATATTAATAGAGGAACATAATTATGTTTTCTTTTTAGGCCACATTAAATTATTATCATAGATTTAAAATATTTTTTTTCAACTGAACCATAACCCATCAATAATTTTTTATAGGGGTACATTTTTTTAATCCAATTGATTATTTTCCTTGCATAATTTCTATATCATAAATTAACAATTCTTAATCAAAGTGATTTATACATATATTTTCTGGAAATTTATTAACTGTCACAGATCAGAGACAAAAGATACCTACTCAAAATGACTAATAAATGCATCCGATAATTTTTGGTTTATTATGTGTTCATAAAAATCTTTTGACTGTGATTTTATATTCCCTTCATCCTTATTGATATATAATTTTATAAGATATATTTGAAATCATCTATGTTCATTTCTATCATGATTAGATAAAAATTTCATTTTATAGTCATTTAATATAAATGAACTCTACATGGGATAATGAAATGCAATTCATCATTTTATTAATATTTTTAGTAAAATAACAAATTATATAATAATGATACCCCAATATCTTCACAAATTATTTTCCTAATTGTGGACAAATCATTTTTCTAGGAATATTCACCAAATAAAATGCACTTGTGAGTCTCCAAATTCCTTCCAACTGGTCTCCTATGACATTAAATAACTCATCATCATTAGAACCACTATTAATTTATTATGACACACCAATTAAATGGGCATACTCTATGGAATTTAGATTTTACCTTTCAAAGGTTTTTGCAGATAAAAATATAATTTATCAGTTTTCATTTGTAGGATCTGTAAAATAAAATACATTTACAATATAGGATTGCATTATAAATAGATAATATTTGTAACCATTCTTAATGATATATACATTCATGAATCCCAAATGTAGTATTTTTATAGAACTCATTCTATCAACACACATTCATTTAAAAATAAGAACTTTGAATATGGTATAACCCAAATCCTATATTTTTTTAATGATGCCAATTCATTACATATAAATATAAATTGGATTTATTTAATTGGTAAAATATAAATTAATCTCTTCTACCACATGAGTTACTCCAATAGTTTTTCTGTTATATCATTCACACTTTTCATTTTTACTAATCATATAGTAAATATAATACATTACTTATACACTGGTTCCATCAAAAATCCAACTACGTCATTATATAATTGAATCAAGATTCGAATTTGACTCTTTAAAAATATTATTTTGATAACATCTTATACAATGTTTATTATATGTGTTTAATTCCCATATTTCATCCCTCGATGGTTTCAAATTCCTATTATTTTCAATGAGCATGTGAACTCTAAAGACTTATAAAAATCATCATGGGGTTCTTAATAATGATATGTAATAGTTATTTTGAAAACATATATTATGGAATTTAAATCTCCCACAATATTCTTTGTGTAAAAATGATTTAATTAGGCCAAAACATTCAACATTGAAAAAGTAGTTGGTATATAATTCAATGACTTCCACAGAAATATATCTCTATGTAATACGACCTTCCAGATGAAACCAATTCTTCACATAGCCATTCAAAATATTTATAAACCATTCAATGGGGTACATTCTTATATAATTTATAAGCCTGCATAGCAGAATATCTCTTACCATGTTAACCATCATGTTAACCATCATATCAAATAATTATCGTGGGAAAAAAATCTAATTCCCATTATATAGCTGAATTCTACATTTCCATAGTCTAAAATATTTTCAATTTAATAACTTTTCTTCATATATATTTGAAAAATAAATAAATAATGGTTAATATATGATATAAATTTTTAGTTTAAATACACAAAAACACAATAGAAATTATGTCTTACATAAAAACAAGACCATCAGGTTATTTCATACCCTTTAATATTATATAATTCACTAAAATGATATTTTTGATATTTGATGAAAATATCTCAAGAACCCCTACACATTCAAGAATTATCAAAAATTATATATCTCCTCTCAAGAAAGAGTATATGTAACTGGATGGTGAAAATCTATTTTGTCCCTTCACTAGAGCCAACACTTCATGAACTCTAATGCCAATCATGTCCAACCCAGCCTTAAATAATTCCTTAATTTTTATATGTTCATTTGGTAACATTCCAATGACACTATGAGATATATGTTTTACACATTCCTAACATCACTTAATATTAACACACAGAAATACTTCTTGTTTTGTTATTAACAAAACTGATCTCTTTATCCAATCGGGTTTTTTATGGTTTTTGAAAATTGTTTTACAAAAAGTATAGTCCAAATTTTTTACTTTCTAAATATGTTTTAACCTATTAGTAGATACATTTTTGTACATAATCATGAATATTCATCAAATGATGTCATCCAATATAGGTACGTAGTTCCCGAGGGCTGATATCTATGTAGTTTTTTACGCACCATCTTCAATGAAATTTTCGACCAAATAAATTGTGTTAATTGATCACATTTGGGATACACATTATATCCTTTAATTCAATATCCTAAAAAATTTACAATATCAATAATTTCAATTATCATCTTGTACACCATTTCTATTAATGTGAAATCTTCATTTCTCTAAACATCAAAAAACATTACACAAAAATACAAAAATATTATAAAATATTTAATCAATAGATCCAAATAGAAATCATTATCATTACCCAATTATTTTTTCTCTAATATAATATTATATTACACAATATATTTTCACTTCATTCAGAACCATGGAGGAATGTTATAATTTACCATCATAGTCGACCATGAACCATGAGTCCTTATTTGAAAACCAAAATGATTCACTCCATCAATATATAGTGAATGATGATGATTTCTCTGATCATTTAAAAATTCATGATAGTTGGTATCAATTTCATTATGTTGAGGATAGTCTAGTGGGTAATGAAGATTCCAGAAATTCTTTCATGTATCATCTTTCCATGTCGATTGTTTCGTAGTCTCCTTACATCAATATAGTCACCTAATCTTTAGAATGATTTTAAAGTACAATACTACTTTTTTGGGCTAAATACATTATCCTTGTTTCAAGAAGCATCACACATTAGGAATTTTTTAAGAGGATTATTGTCCTTGAGAAACATTATACATTAATTTAGACCTAGAATAATTCTATCATATATAATACCATTTTTACATAGAATTTCTTAATGTTGTATATTAATAAAGGAAGCATAATATCTTCTTAGAGAACACCATAAAAGAGAGAATGTATTTCAGAAGAACTAGCATCAATCTGTATGTTACCATATTTTATATTATAAGGTTTTAATATGTCTGAAAATACTATTTATATTGTACAACCAGTATACACTATAATTTTTTAACAACATGATTACTTATCATAAAAATAATTAATAATAAAAGGCAATCTTCAATAGTCAATGAATTTTATTCAATGTGATCATCATCATATTACCAATCTATAATAACATCCTTGATACGATATCTATCATTTTATAAATATGTAATCATATCATATTATCAGTAAAATGCACTCTAATATAAATCACAAGATACATTCAGTTTTTTCAAAACATTTATTTCATCATTTATAAAATCCTTGAACTATTTCAAGATAAAATCCTTGAACGATCATTTATAGCATCTTTGATACGATCTCTATCATTTTCCACACATGTAACATCCTTGAACTTTTTCATGATAGGTCAAGTGTTCTTTTAAAACCTTTTGAAAAATTATTATCTAATAAAAACATCATATGAATGAGAAAAAAATTTATTGGGGTCATATGCATGATATATTGAAAACATAATGAACTCTATCACCCAGTTATCATACAATTTTTTTATACAATTGGAATCTATCCATTATCAATTATTATCCATCCTATTTGATTTTGTAATACTAATATTTAACAAAATATATAAATCATCACAAGAATTTTATATAAAAGGTTCATCAAATGATTAAAATATTATTGTAAGGTAATATTATTACTTGTTATAATATTAATGACATAAACTGGTTTATTAATCGTTATGATTTTACGTACATGTTTTTTCATGAAAATATATTATATTATATAAACATAGTATACAATCTCTTTCACTATTTCTGGACTGAAAAGAGTCGTCTCCCCTAATAGAGCCCATCATAGTAGTGATCAACATATATCCTTTATTATAGTTGTTCAAACTAGATATCTATATCAATGTTTGATGACTATTTTATATAAATATTACAACTAGTAATATTTAAAATTATCTACCAAAATGTTATTAAAAATATACCTCCCATATTTTTATTACCTAAAATGAATCCAATATTAAAATTTAATACTATAATATTCACTAAATATAATATACACTAGTTAATGGCTAGTTTTATGAAGAAATTTTTGTTTTAAACTATTGGAGTGGGAGTAATAATTTGAATAAAATGAGAATAATTATTTCCTTTTAATCAATAAGACTATGATTGAAAAATGGAACATTGATACAATTATTATTTATGAACAACAAAAACACTTCCACTTGACATTTATGGTCACCAACTTACACAATAAGTGGTGATGTTTTTCCGGCATATATGTTAGAGGTCCACACAATTGGAGAGATAAATACTGACATACGAGTGAAAATGTACTTGATGTCTGGGAGAGAGTGATCCAAAATGGATAAATGTAAGAGATATTGGGTGGAACATGGGAACATGGGGGATACATTTATCATGGAGTCCATTAATATATGTGCATCAAAAAGTATCTGTCTACAGGCCATTTGAAGTTTCTTCCATTCATTATAGTAGGAAATGTTTTTATTGTGCACATTTACATCCTCCAAGAAATCAATGTGATAAATAATGATGAATGAGTAAAAATTAATGTGATGGTGAAAGAGAATGTGAAAAAAATAGTGGCACAAGGTATCAGATATTGGGTGGATAATAAACATGGTAGATCGATGAAAAATAAGATCGCTTGCACACACACTGTGTAAATCATTTGGCAAAAATAAATAATAATAATAATTGAGGGGGTGAAATGTATCACAAGTAATAACACAACATGATTCTATAATATAATTATAACTTCTAAAAATATTATACATGCCCTTATCTATTATAAATATATTAATATGAATTTAGAAAAACTAATCATACATTAATAGAGAAATCATTGTAATTGTAATTGAACTTTATTTTGTTCTGATGTGAAATTTAGCAAAATAAAATAAATAATTATAATTTTGTCCATTTTTATATTAATATTTTTTTAAATAATTTAAAATAAATGTTTTAGAAAAATGAAGAAAAAAATTATTAAAAATATATTTTTTATATACACAATTAATTAAAAAAATTATTAAAATATGAAATTGTATATTTTAATTTTAAATATATATATATATATATTTCCTAAAAAATTATAATGACTTAAATATATTTAATTTTCTAATTTATAAAATTTATATTTTAGAAATTTATTTATATTATTTTTCTAATTATTTATAATTTATTTTATTGCAAAAAAAATTTATACACATAATCAAAGATATTTATTATCATATAATTATTTATTTACAAATTTTTAATAAAAAATCAATCAACATTCTTTTATAAAAACATTTGAATTTTTTAAATAACATTAATAATAAAATATAGTAAATTCTTTTGATATTTATCAATTTATACATATTAATGAATGACAACAAAAATTAATAATTTAAAATTAATAATTCAATAAAATTTTTAATTGAAAATTCTTAATTAAAAGTCAATATTAATTTAAAATAAAATGTAATCAAAAAATATTAATTCAATATAATTATTAACACGTAATTATTTTTAATTTATATATATATATATATTATTAATTAATGATCTTAAAAATTATTTATAATCAAACATATTTATAATAAAATTTGTTTATTAATTAATTTTATACACATAATCAAAATTTTTTATAATTTTATATTATTATAACATAAAAAATATTTTTTTGTTATAAAAGAAATTATTTTCCAATTCAATTAGAAAAAATATTTCAAAACACATGAGAATAATTTTTTTTATGATTAATAATTTGAAATATGTTATCATATATATATGTATTAAATTATGAAACAACTGAATGAAACGTGAACATATGATAATTTTAAAAACAAATTTCAATCATTTTAAACACATCAAAACAATTAGAGATATAAGTTGAAAAACTTTTTGTTCAAATATAACCATTTAAAACCTCAATCATGTGAAATCTGCTTCTTTCAAACCCAAATACATACATTATGAGTTGTTATAAAATTTTTACAAACAGTTGTCTTGAAATCCATTTGATACTAAATGTAAAATTAAAAATTCAAGTTGGCATCAGGTTACATTTTAAAAAAACTGTCACCGTTTTTTAAAATATAACCTTAGTAATTTAATGAAAAATAGGTTATGGAATCTCATTTTAATTAAATGGTTGAAATTATATTCAATACACAATATTATAATTATTGAATTTCAAATATAAATACCATTAATAGAAAACACTTTGAAACCAACTAGTGTTGAATGGATAATATAATGTGACAACAAAAATGATTGATCAGCCAACACATCCCAAAAAAATGGAAGAATCCACCGCACAATAGTAGAGTGGGAAATGGATGATGGATTCAATAGGGATCCATATCTACAGAGAAAAATAGAGGATATTCAAATTCCACCTACAGTATAACCTCGACCATCGAGAACACAGTCAATAAGGGCCTAATCTATAGTTCTACATGGAGGGTCAATTAGTAATTGAAAAAGTTAATCAGGAATAAAGCCCCAAAATAATGATTCTAAAGATATAAAACATGGTAGTGGAGTGGGCGCCTTAAAGGCCTAGATATGATAATATCACTATTAAGGATAATATGAAATGATATCATTACATGTATCTTGGGAGGTCCAATTTTTTGAGATGCTTGGTGAAGGCCTATTTTGGAGATATATTCCAGGAATACATGAACTTCATAAGTATGTAGGAATCTTCTAGGGTTCTATTTTAAATATTTGATAAAGATTTTATCCATGCCTTCAAAAAAATTATACTAAATAGATGTTTCATTAGCATTTAAATATTACGTGTTGATAAAATTAATGTCTATCATCACAATAATTCATGGTCCTATAATGATATTTATTTTAGTCTTTTTAGTACTGATAAATCTATAAAACTTCAGTGATAAAAAATTACGAATAAGGGAATAATTCTAAAAATATATATAATATAATTAAATATTTTGACTTTACAAAATTTTAAATAAATATTTAAGGAATTAGAAATATGTTTATATAGATATAATTATAAATATTTTTTTATTATTTAAATTTTGTATTCTATTTTTATAATTATATTAATATTTATATATATTATTATCTATTATAATTAAAAATTAATATATTTAATAATATTTTAATGTCCAAACAATAAAGAGTAACAGTATATCCTTTTTTATTGGTGATGTGTGTATCCTCTAAGAACATTCTTCATAATGATTCTATAACTCATGTTAATGGCTGTTAAGAAGAGATTGTAGATCGAATAATATTTTCCCAAATTCTATCATTTCATTACTTTTTACACCCAAAGGTGAGATTCCATTAAGGTATGAAGATTTTGGGAAGAATCTCTATACTTTCTACGGGTTTTGATACTGTATTTTCACCAATTTCGAGAATGGTTTCTACCACATCATATTTGACTTGGAGAATAATAAGGAGCTTTATTGAGGATTTATATCCTTCTTTATAAAATTATTTTACCTTTATATCTGGGAATAATATTTTATCATCAATCCCATCTCCCAAAAAATATTGAATATCATGTCCAGACAAAATATATAAGTTTCAACTGAATTTTGCTTCATCATCACATCCTGTTTGACGTTTCATCCATTGTGGTTATCCTAATAAAAATTTATATAGCAACAGAAATAGTGTGATAATGTAATTTAGAAAACATCGTTGTTGATGTCCATCTCAATTCTACATTAATTGATCATGTAGTGCATTCTACCTTGTATTTTTACATTCAAATATAGATACTTTATGATAAAATGCCTCATCACCACATAACATGTCAATCAATTGGGAATATTAATGGAAGTTAATGTATCAATATTGTATGTTTTTTATTCTCCTTATGATGTCATACCATGAATAATTTTATGAAATTTATGTGATAAGAGGATATTATGGGAGTAGATAAGTTGAACAAACTTCATAGGTCAACTACATTACTTATGTCGGACACCCTGTAGAGACCCGAAGCTTGACATACATGGAAATTACATTAATTTTGTAGAATACTTAATACATAACAAAAAAAGACACATAAGGACTGTAATAGTATAGTGTCTTTGGAATCTCAAAATATAATCTTCTAATCGTGGTGAATGATCTTCAACATCTCCCATAAGGATCTTCCACATTTTTTCTTATCTAAAACCATTATTTAGATCCTGGGGAAAAGAAAACATATAAAGGGTGATCTGAAATGCTCAGTAAGGGTAAGCATAGAGAACATAAAACAATCCATAAACATTTGACTGCAAAAACTTGAACATAAAATCTAAACATCAAAATCATGAGAAAAGAAATAAATCATGGAAGTACGTAAGGAATATATCATAAAGGAACATCAATCAAGATAAAATAGCAGGGGAATAAAACATGTGATTTTGGAAACCATTAAGCACATGATATAATTTCCATAGTAGCCAAGGAATTGCTTCCATGACCATCTTAGTGGACAAAGTCCCTTTCTGAATCGAGTTCACTCCTCGTTCCAGTCTAGTATAACTGAACCGGATAAAATTACTGTTCTATACATGTCTATCTCATGAGATATAATTCTTTACCCAATTAATTGTAGGTAGATATTGGTCTCACCCATCTAATAATGAAATAATTCTTACTTGTGCCACAACATAAACATAAATCATTCATCATAACCCAAAGAGTAAATTGGGTTTCATAATAATCATCCCATCATAACATAATCCACATACAACAAATGGATATCATTTCATAATAAGAAAAATGAAACCATGTAAATAATAGAAACATTATACTTGAATCATAATCATACTAAATAATGTCATCTTAGATAGAAAATGGTTTTGATAAAACATTTGAAATGAATTCTTGAGGAAAATATCCTTTCTTCTTCAGAATCATTTTCTTTTCAAAAAATTCCATGCACGTTTAAAATAAATTTTTTTTTCTGAAAATAGTCATAAAATATTGTAGAGTAAGCTTCATGAAAATGAGGCGTTATGAAACCGTAAAAATCCATTCATGCCGTATAAGTTAGAAAAAATATTCATCTCGTACTTTTGTCGGAAAAGTCATAAAGTACCTCGTAAAAGAAAGATTCCATACATACCATGTAGTAAAAGTCAAAAATGGGTAAAAAGGACTTTAAACATACATGAAAAAATTTAGAAAATAGGTATATGGAAGATAAATATAACCCCAATAAATACTTACGAATAAACAATCTCGGATAAAAATGATATTGGAAAAGTTATCCCTTACCTTAGGTCCGATATGCTTCGTACGTATCCAAAACTCATGTATAATGACTTAAATATTGTCATTGAATTATTAAAGAATCATATTCATTGTTATGATATCATATATGGTTCACTTATGACTTTATATTACCCGTTCTTTTGTAAATTCATGTTAAAGTAGTGTTTTGGGTAAAATCGTTTCATTTGTCATTCATGTTTTAACTTGTAATTATTCATATGATTACATAGATCATGATTACTTACATCCAAAATGTAAAACGTGATTTTTATAAAATATATATTCAGAATATAAATATATATAATAGATTGATAAATGGAAAGAAATACACCGTTCATGGAGATGGTAGGTCGTACGTACGCATGAATGCTGTTTTCGTTTACTTATTGAATTGAGTGGAATTAAGTATATGAAATACATATATATACATAAATCCAGTACCATTATTATGTCATATATTTAGTGATTACTTATTATATATACTTTCTAATAATTCGTGAATTGTTAACATGGAAAATGAATCTCATATGGTCGTAGAGACGGTAATCCGTACGTACGCACGAGCTATGATATCGTTCCCATGGAATTATATTGGAGTGTATGTATACTATTTAAGAATCAATATCACTTTAAAATAATTATATATATTCATTATTTACACCATTATACCCATCCAATTAAGGTGGTGGTGGAAAATAGATTACACCACGATGTGGAGACGGTATTCTATACGTATGCACGCGTGGTGATTTCATTTTCCGTAGGATGGATAGATGGTGAAATAGATTTGTTTCATACTTATAATAACATATCAGTATATGATTGATACTTATGTTATTACTTATTATGAAACAACTAAATAATAATAAGTAGAAGAAGAAATAAAGTTGAATGAATCGGTTGCGGACATTACCTCTTCTTTGAAGCGCCTCTTTGAGACTTCCTCTTAGGGCACTATAATTAGTCTTTGAAGAAGAAAAGGACCTATAGGATGTTTCTAGGGAAGTGGGGAAGTTAAATGGGCAGGTGTTGGACAATCTTGAAGGCTCAAATTGGTGTGAGGAGGAGAGGTAAGAGGTTTCCTTTTATAAGGGAGGAGAGGGGCACCTTAGAAAAAAACTAAAAATATAATTTTATTATAAAGTCATATTCGGTTTTTAGCTCCAAATTAATTTATTTCAAAGATAATGTGGGTATGGGTCGAAATCCTATCATCAAATAGAATTTAGACAAGTTTAGGTTTTTATTTTAACCTTATCATTTAGATTTAACTTTTTATGTTAGATAATTCATCCTTTACCGTTTCTTCTTGTTTTCTTACACTATAAGGTTAATAAACTTACTATAACAAGCCAAACAAACATGAAGTTTTTTATTATTAATATTTATAAACTTATATATGTCATTTGGCCGAACCATAGATTTTTAGGAATAAAATAACAATTAATAATATAATATTTGTTTTAAAAACCATTTTATGTCAATTTTGACACTATTTGGTAATTGTTTTTTTGAAAATCATAAAAGAATGATTAGTTCAAAAAAATGTTAATTAAATAAATAATAACACGTCTTATTAACCTAGAAAATTAATGTAATTCATAAAAAGTCTCAAATTACATTTATTTGGGTATTTATAACATCAATTATGTCAATATTTCATTAATAAGATAATAATTGTATCATCATTGTGTCATAAATAAATTAAATTATTTAATGTGTAAAAATTATAAATAAAATACCATTATGTATAAAATCTTTTTTATATTTCTAATTAATTTTTATAGTCGAATTTAACTTATGTATAACCCTATATTAAAAATTATTTACTTATTAAACTTTGATTTTAACTATTTTAACCCTTCTTTAAATAAATTAATATTAAATGTCTTAATCTAATCCAAGTGGCCCTAAATGGTCATATTTTATTCCTAAGGTTGTTTTTGGTCGAATTACACTTATCCAATAGAATTAGGACATGTGTTAGGGAAATAATATTATTATTTTACCCTTAATTTCCCTATTTACTTTTAACCGTGTTAAAAAAAAGTAAAAAGTTACTACTCACCAAAAATTATTTTTATCTCATTTAACCACATTTTACATATTGAAATCAACCGTGTCTCTTGGATTTTTGAAATTCCATTAACAAAAGCGGTAAAGTTATGTTTTATGTAAATTTGCAAATTCTCCTAGGAGGTGGGTAAAAGAGGGTCAAATGTTTAATAAAATTTTTATATATCTAAAATTATTATAAAATGACTCTAATGAATTACATTGAACTTATATAGGTGTTATATATCAATTTTGTACTAAAATAAATTTAAATAAAAAAAATAATTATTTAAATAAAAAGTCGGTTTTTAAATAGTAACCGGGTGTTTTCACTATTCATCAAAAATTGATAGTTTTCAGAAAAATAACAAAATTTTACTGTAGGCTAATTTCGATATTCCGAATCAAATAATGAAGTCCATTTTGAAAAATAAAAATTATAAAATTTAAAAAAGTGGTTACTATTATTCATAACGGCTAGTTTTATTTATATGTTAATAGCATATCGTTGTTTAGTGAAACTCGGTATTGCGTACAATGCAATCTATTGAGGAAGGCGGCCATTGCATTTAAAGCAAGTCAAGATAGTGTTGTGTGTAGTGAAAGATTTCTTTTATGATGTATAAAAAAACTATTTCTCATAAAAATCTCGGGTGTTACACACCCGATCTCTAGCTATTGTAATATAGGTTACACCCTTTCTCAAAAAGTCTTATATTGAGTTGCTTTATCAGTCCCAGGATGAGGATATTGAAATATATGTAAAGGTGAAAAAGTTTCATATTTCAGGGAATTATTTTCCAGATATATTATCCAAGAGGTTAGACCCCCAAAAGGCGGTTAATCTTTTAGCTGGTGGATCACTCCTCATCGGGATTAGTGGATTCTCTCATCGTGAAAGGGAGATATAAGGGAGTGGGAATCTTACCTATCTTGTGGATATATGAAATTGTTAATGGGCCATACACCGTGCAATAACTCCTAAATACAAATAAACTTATTGGGTGACCAGAAAGGGGCAGATGTTGGACATGATGAGGTATCAATGGATTATAAATCCATTCATGAAACTGAAGTTCAAGTGTTAGGTGTTTGAAAACTAATAAAGGATAAGGTGATTGCATGAAGGGTGTTTACATTTAATAAATAAATCTACATTAAAAACTTATATAAAATATAAAGATATGAAAGAATGACATGGACATTAAGTAGGTTATGCAGGATATGATGAAGGAACCATTGTTATATATGGATCCCCTAGTCTAGTTTATAGGGTACATTGGGAAAATTTAAGACTTATATATTCTCAAAAAAAGTCTTTGAATTATGGGAACTATAAATTCAAAAAGTTATATGTTTTATCTCCCATGATGGTTTATGGGTTTTGATGGAAAGGCAATACCACATCCACATAATTTATAAATTTTGGGTAGATTCACTTGCATATCTTAATAACCTTTGATTCATCCGAAGTGAAGAAATCATCCCCATTTTTTTCAAGAATTTTTGCATCCAATTCCCATGTATTACATGAAATAGTAAACCAACCACAGTTGACCACTAAATTTTTTATGGAGTTCATGATGTATTAATGATTAGAATGAATGATGACACTAGGATGATAAGGTATAAACCCTCAAAAAAGTTAGTGATGACAAATAAATTGATTATTTACCAAAAAATGATGGAAGTTTTACCATATGATATCATATATGACATGAAGTATAGTTGCATTAATATCATTTAACAATAAGTGAACTCATGGAGGAGAGTTCATTATCCTAGAAGGAGTGTTTGTGAGCTTAGAAAAATAAATTATAATATTATTCGTGATGAGAAAGGTCAGATTAAAGATTAGATTTAAAAAATGAATGCCTATAACATTTATTATTGAGGAGGGTAGATTTAAATGTATAAATCCATCCTTTATCTATTCGAAGTGTTTTATCTATTTTTTCATACCAAAAACATGAAATATATTCAGGTTTCTCAAATAATGTATCTAAAGTGGTTTTAGATACGTTTTTACCCTGGAAAAAAGTTTTTTCAATATATGTTTATATATATAATCATTTTGATTAATTATCTAAAATTTTATTAGAAAATATGTCACATAAATTTTTTGAAACTCACGTAAAATGAATAAAATTTATCAATTCAATTCACTTGTCGATTATAAAATGTAAATTATTATCATATTATGTTAAATGGATAAGAATAAACCCATTATGTAACATGTGAATTGTTTATAATAGATACTAAATAACATTACATTTTTACATAGAATACAGATTGGATGAGATGTGCCTTAATTCATAACTGAAGTAAAATCCACCTTTTTGTCAAGTGGTTTCATAATAATATCATTATATGGGATATACATTAAATTGGAATTTTAATAATAATACAGAATTATAATGAAATTTTTACTATATGGGGATGCAATAATTTTAATTCCACTAGATATTTAAAATTAAAATGTCATGTAATTCCCTTTTTAAGATGGTATTACGCTACAAATTTTAAATAATCGGGTTTCCACATTACTTTTGAAGTCAGGTTCATCTCACTCAAACACTGTACCATTGAAAAAATTTCTATGTTTTTATTATCTATTGTAAGGTTTTCTTGTTTTATTTCATGAGATTATTACTACACATTTCAAATTATATGATTATAAAATTCATTTATTTATGGATAAATAATTTTATCATGCTTCCATATAATCTCACATGCACTTGTAATATTTTTTTTAATGTCAATATGAAATACCTATTGTTATTTGACTAAAATTATTCTGATATTTCAGATACTTTTAACAATTGAATGATTAGATATTAACACTAAGTAATTAATAATACTAAAAATCTAGTTTGAGGTAATAAATCTTTTTTTCTAGGAATGTGGAATCAATAGATAAATTTTATTACATTGTTTCCTATTATGAACTACTTGAAGACATTTTTTTCATCATAAAAAATTCCATTATTCATGACGATAGTCATTACCATTATGAATCGTACATGACATTGGTCTCCCTCGATGATTCAACATGTTGATGTTAGGTAACAATATCGATCGGTTTTTGGGAAATTCAAAATATCTAAAGTCCCCAATAGGTATATATGGTGAACTATAGATGTTAGAATTGGTTTCCATATGGTATATTAGTTCAAAATATTCTTCTCGAGAAATGTTCATAGATGCACAATCTACGATGTCGTGTTCACATGAAAATCATAAAATCAAAAAATTTCCATTTTGAATTTTTTTCTTCTAGTAATTCTAGTATCACTCAAATGATGATATTTGTGATCGAATTCAAGCACTCATGAATATTAAAACTAATTTCTCTAGGACAGAAAAGGAAAACTCGATATGAGTAAACATATTAAATGTTATTTTTAATCTTTCATTAAACCTGTGTTCTATACATTATCCCCTAATATATCCTATGTGATGATTTTTTTTACTATGAACAAGGTCCGTCACACAATTATAAATTGTATCATGAACTATTCTGGTTGTTGGTAACATGTGAATCCTGCTGAAGACACAATTGGAGCACTCTACAATGTTTTTGGTCATTTTCTATACATATTCCCTCTTTCATTTTCCATTGTTCATTTTTCTTTTTGATTGGGCATCATATCATAATACACTCTTCGATTATCCTTTAATATTTCATCTCATCATTGTCCAAATATCATTGATCTTGATAGCATGCTACAAAAAAGTGTTCAAATTTAATATAAATTAATATTATCATTATTATGAAAGAGTATAAAATAATTATGTAATTTCAATTGAAGATTCAGTATAACCTTCTTCATATGTTCATAATGAAATGTATTACTCAAGTTTCTAGAACTGTGTCTGATGCAATATCGATGATGTGAATTTAGGTGACTCCATTTATCTGGATCTAAATTGATTGAGTCATTGACTTCCTGATTATGATCATATATCAATGAGACACCCCAGATTCAATTAAATGGAATATGATACATGGAAAAAACAAACATAATGATTCCATATTTTCCTTCTCTAAATTGGAAAATTAAAGTAGAAGAGGTGAACAATTTCAATCTTGGGTTTCTGCAGTCGATAATATGCCATTTTTTTCATATATAAAATTTAAAGAAATATATATGAACAGTTTGAAGAAATGAAATGTAGAAATAATATGGAACAATTCACAAAACAACTGATAAAAATGAAACATGAGATGGATCATGTTGTTAATCTTGAGACACATGTTTGTACACACTGTTTTCACTAGTGGGTGTATGTTTTGGGAAAAGAATGTACCAATCTTTCAAAAACAAATATCCCTAAAAAACATTTAAAATGTCACAGTAGATACCTCAAAATAAGACCCTACTAAGGTATGATGAAAATAGGGGTTGATGAGTACCTAATTATTTAAATAGGATGTTACAACCTCCACACCTGGGAGACATTTTGTCCCCAGAAATACTGTTAAGAATATTACATGTCGAAAATATTAGGTCACGTCTATCTAATCAGTGCATCTCCATCCCATGATTCACAAATATGAGAAATATGATTCCATAGTATACAAACCAAAGGTATCATCCTTCCATGATGATCTGTGGCTTCAGAATCAACTACCCTTACTAGATTCTCAGCCATAGTTAAATTAGGCTTCACATAGACATCACTCTAGATCAGAACATGGTATAGATAAGAAAGATTATTCTTCAAATGATATACATTGAACTAGTTATGTATCTACATAATTTGTGGAGGAATTACTAAATGTTAATCCACATTTCCCACTCACTCAACATCATCATTAGACCCCATGAAAATATTGAAATATTTCGTTGTGTCCTAATACACCGATGACCCAACTGAGGTGAATCTTTTTGGAAACCCTAATCATCCAAAAAAAACAAATAGATTATGAATATGATCAGTATAATAATTATACTATATATATGATTTAAAAAATATCTAATGAAGCCAGTGAACCTTTTTTGTCTCTTGAACCATGGTTTGAACCACCAAGGAAAATTCAATAGTCTCCGACAGACAGAAAAAAAATTATATAGTTATCCATATTATGCCTCGTAAGGATCCGTTCACGATTCCTACAACCATCAGATTGGGCATCTAATTAGCACTGTCATCATATTGATCGTCACATCAGTTGTTAGCTCGAGTACTCATATTACCAGCCATTGGTTGGAATAAAAGGAATGTTAAGGGTAACACCTAAAGGGTAATCCACAGAAAAAACTGATGACTTATAAATAAAAAATATTTTATTAACATATGAATCCATAAGCTTCAAACAATTCTATTAAAGATCTAATTTCTAACATATATTCTTATGGGATATTTTTGAATTCCCTTAATAAGGGTTCGTACTATGCTTTGAATTTACCAAAGCATATCCCCCGGGAGTGACATAACAAAGAGTATATCGAGCCCAATTGTCTTGTAACAGGATACCTCGGGTTAAGCACAAAACTCCTTGTCAGGGTTCTCACCCCTAGGTACATCTGTTCCAGAGCTGCCTCCACCTGATCGTATCTAGACAAGGATATATTTGTGTTATTAACAAGTTACACAATACCCACCAAAATATAAGTATGTATTTTATACGTTGTCATATCCCTAAGCCATTCACTGGGGTATTCTAATCCTAATACTAAAAAATACTAAACTTCTACTCATATACCAACTATAATAACCGATCTGTTTATTTCACAAATAAACATGATTTATTACATAAAATTTTTACATGATATAACATGGAAGATTGAATGATCTACTGTAATTGGGGAATAGAAACATTACATAACTACAAAAAACATGAAACACAACATCTTTATTGAAAACATCCCTTTCAAGACCAATAAATTCCCTCATACATAGCATTACAAGGGATAATCTAAGGACATGCGTAAGAACAGTGAGAGATTTAATGCCCAGTAAGGGAATAATCAGGGAATAACATGAAAAATACAATAAATGTTAGACAATAGGAATATAAATGGAGATAAAGAGAAATATGAACATAAAGGCATGATAAAGCATGATAATTGTAATATAGAAATGTGGCAACAACACTTAACATAGAATTTAGCATGATCCAATGATCACTTCCCATTGATCATGAGTAAACCCTCATTGCACACGAAACACGAGTAAACCCTCATTGCAAATGAATTATCCTGAGTCAACACTCATTTCAAAGAATGTATCATGATGCAATACTTTACCCAATGCATTAGAGACCTATCAGGGCACACCCATCTTAAACATTTCATTTCATGCATAAATGTGTCACATGGATCATATAACATGGAATCAATCAACATCACAAATTATTCCATGATTAAGTAATGAGTAATAAATAAATTAATGTACCATTAAATATGTATATGTTTATAAAGGTCAATACCCTTGATAGAGACATGCAAATGGTTTTCAGTACACAATGATCTTGGCTTGGAAAAACGCGGTGCAATTTCGACAGCATAACAGCGTGACATAATGACTCATGGAAATGGTTAATGAGAAATAAATGGGTGTCTCATCATATGAAAATAAAATGGAAAAAAAGGGTTACATAGATACATGTCCCAGCAAACGTATTGGACATTAGATGAACAATACAAAAGAATTACTTGGATGTAAAAGAGGAGAGATAAATCCCTCACGGAATTTTAGCATGGTAATGGGTGTACATGTCAGTCATTAATGAGAGGGAAAGGGGTCTCACCTCATCCAAAAATAAAGAGTGGAGTATGAGGGAAACGTAAAATCAAACCCCAAAATTTTTAATTGAATACAAATGGGAATAACAACTTAAATAAAATTGGACAAAAATGAGAAAGGACAAAATACCTTACATGGAACTGTGATCCAAAAGGCTTGTGAGAGTATAGAGAGAGGATTCTAGCGAGCTTGGGGTGACATTGTAGGATTTCAGAGAGAGGAGTGCATAGGTTGGATGAACTCCAATGACTATGAGTGAAGAGGAAGTGGGAACATGGGTGGGTTTATATTTGAAAGGAGGGGGAGTTATTCTTTATTTGGGTTCGGGTCACCACACATTAAACTAATCAATACCACAAACCAGACCATGTTTTATTCCTTTGTTTATTTGACAAGTGGAGTGGAAAACCGTATTTTATAATTCCAATGGCCGAAATTCTTAAAATAAGAGGGTTGCTTACGTGGAGGTGAGTCACACTCGTAAATAAATTCATTTAAATAGTGAAAATGTATTATAACTCTTGGACAGTCCAATAATGTTTTGTAAAATTAAAAAAAAACCTAAAATCACATTATTTTAATGGTAAAACATATATAGAACGAAAATATCATTTTCTTTATTTTATTACATCTCTATTGTGTCGTTATGAGGTCATAAAACACATAATATATTTAAACAGTATTTAATTTTTACCCAAAAATTTGATTGTCTTAAAAAATTATGAAAAAATAATGGATAGAAAATTTAGGCATCCAAATTCCAAAAATAATGTTTATTTTATCTAAATAATTTTCTAATTATGTGAATTTTTTCCTTTAAAGTAAAAATGTCATTTATCCAAAATTCATGGGTTTTGACAAAAATAGCTTTCAAACTGTATTAAAAATTAAAATTTCATTAATTAAATTATACTATATTTTATATTTAATAAAAAGGTATATATAATAATAATAATATTTTATTAAAATATTTTTTAATTTAAAAATCCATTAAATCACCTAAACCGTTTTCATAGTTGAATATTAACTAAAAATATTATTTGTGCTTTAAAAACTATTGACAATGTAACAATAAAAAAATGTATATTCTCCATACAAGAATAATGTACATAGTCATATTTTTAGGGTCTTGTTAAATAAACCCTTATAAAACTCATAAAAGAACAAAGGGTAAGGTGTGTGATGGTGAAAGGCTCTTAGGGTGGATCAGATAACATTCCTTAGTTGGAAATCTCTATTAACTTCCACATCTCCCATATTCTGTTTCTCCCAAACATAACATGCTCACGCTCAACTTGGGATTGGTCAAGAGGGAATACCAATTATGCCACCTCCATTTGAGCTCTGAAAAATGGGCTTTGTATGTGGAAAGTCTACTAGATGAGGCCATCACTTCCTTTTTTTGAGTAATTTGGATTTGTATAAGCCTAATATTTATAATAATCATGTTATCACTGTTTAATGGCTCTATATTCAACAGTCACTATTATTAACAATATTTTAAAATCAAAATTATAAAACCAAATAAGTGAATTAATTTTACATAACCATAATAATAAATTTAAATAGTCCGAGAGAATTTTTCATTAATGAATTTTTGGGTAGTTACAAAAAAAATAATTTTTTAACTATTATATGTTCGATAAGGAATCACTTTATCTTATGGGAGAATATCATTCAAGAGAAAAATTAATTATGTTAAAAAAGAATCAATAAATATGTTTTTAGATTTTATTTTCTTGTGTTTTAGTATAGATTAAATTATTTTTATTAGTACAATATGTTTAAAATGAAATATGTGCCAATTCATTAACTTATCAATCGATTTTGGAAAATAAAAAAAATTCTCTTCAACTATAATTTTCATTTTCTAAATGTGAATTTCATCTTTTTTTCACACTGATAATCATATTATTGATAAAATATTTATCATTTTACACAATTTAATTCATATCAGATGTTCTAAAAAAGGTATTGTAAACCCTCTCAGAAGCTACATTCATATTTACACCATTTTTCGTCCAACATTTTTAATATATATCTTTTACAAGATATATCACATGTTATTCCAAATCCTATAGAATAATTTTTCTTTAATAATAACAAATCAAGCATGGATAATGTATTTGATAAGGTTCATATGCATGATATTTTGAAAACATGATAAACACTTTCACCCCATAATTGTATTATTTTTTCATATGATTGGAATCCATGAATTTTTTATTCATATCCATCCTATTTGATTGGGTAATATGAGTATATTAAAAAAATAAATAAATAAATAAACCTTTTCATATAAAAGTGTCATATTATGATAAAAATATTAGTGTGAGGTATGATTATAAAAGGTTTTGATTTTAAACACATAATTTGGTTTAACAATGGGTTTGATTTTAATAAATTTGGTAATCATTAATATTTTCTATATTATGTTTACAACATATAAAATCTCTTTTACTAATTTTTTTCTCAGGAGATACCACTACCCTATTAGAACCCATCACATAGCTGATCAACAAATGTAATTTAATAAAATGATTCCAAACTGCATATCTATATAACTGATTGATGACTATTTATATATCATATTTAAAATTCATCATATTTAAAATTTTATATCTTAATGTTTGGCATAATATAGATTTCATATTTTTATTTCCTAAAAAAGAAAACAATATTAATAGAATACACTCTAAATCTCACTAAAAATATAATACAAAAGGTAATGATATTTAAAAAAAATAATATTTGGTTTTAATACATTGTAGTTGAAGAGAACATTTTACGATAATTAGGTGAATTGAAAGATTTTAATATATGAGAGTGGGAGGGATAATTGGAAGTTGGATCTGATTACGAGTTCTATAACATAAAACATTGTCTTTTTATCCATTTTAGAAGACAATTTATTGGATTACTGATTAGGTTTTTTTTGTTATGAGGCTTGGTGGCCGTTAATTAAATAAAATCAAGTAAAATGAATGGAACATACGAACAAGAAATGTTAAAAAAAATGATAGGAATCTCGTGAGTGAGTGATCATATTATATTGGGAGGTATTCTTACACTTATAATTATGATTTTTGCCTCTTATCTATGTCTTGAGTTGTATCCATGGCATATATCCATCATCTAGAATCCTAAAATCACCATTTTATATCATTTATTCAATTATATAAGTCTGGTCATAACACTGACAATTATCTTGGCATCTGCCTATATAAATCCACTCAAATGAGTAATGAGTTATAGAAATTATATTTGGTTTATTCTTCATAGTCTAAACCCGGTAAGATCATGTAATAGAAGAATAACCTGATGTTTTTCCATCTATGAATACTCCTTTGAAATCTAAAGTTTATCTTAATCAGGGAGAGTGAAAAACCACCATGCTAATTGAAAAGCAAGGATGGTTGATTGTCATCTCCAAGTGAAGTATCTAGAATATTATGTTTTTGTTTTTTCATGTTCTACAGGTTTCAATACAAGAGTATTCAAAGAGGATGATTCATGGGCTTATACTCCCAATGGAATATCCAGAGAAACCAGAGCAGTATATTTTTGTTTTACATTGTATATATAAAGAATTAAATAGTCTTTAGAGAAGCATATGTATGTGAATATTCATGTAAAGGCATATCATCCAATGGTCAGGGTGATCCCGGACAATCAAAACTAGTGTATGAATTAATGTAGGAAATAATTTCTAAAATACTACTTCTTTGTGTTATATGAAGACTGATAGAGTGAGCAGCATCATAATTTGGTGAGTGTCATGCATTAATAGTAGGATCCATCCCAGACCTTTTATGGACCTATGGTTCCATGGTATCCACAACCACATGTGGTTATGCATGAGAACCTTACTTATCAATATGAACCATCACATTCCATATTGATGCACTAATAATTGAATATTCATTTTGTGGCTAGAGATATGAAAAAAAGGAGTTATATTCATAAGTGAAGGAGTAATAATTGAATAATCATTTTTTTGGACATAGTACAGAATAGTAGTAAGTACATATCCATTAAAATAACATTTTTACCTAGATAATTGTTACACATTAAAGGGGAAGAGGGACGTTCCACAGGAAAATTTTGAGTAAAATCTTTTTTTCCATTTTATTTCATTCATGTAGCCGCATATGCCTTCATTTTACACTTTTTTGTGGAATTTGTTTTTTATCCCTCTAATTTTTGAAATCAATATCATCATAAATATGATGTTCTATAGATTATTGAGTATCATCGGATTCAACATTAACATTATCATCAATAATACCATTTGAGAGAGCATATTTGATAGAAAATGAAACAATTTCGAAGTTTAATTCATCTTCTATGCCCTCCCAAGTTTCATAGTTAACTATCTATTGTGAATGGTTATCTATAACACTATGATCTAGATGAATAGATAAATTTCAAATGGAATTTAATCCATTATGGCCATCTATGGAAGGATTTTTAGATTCACAAATAACCAAGGAGGGTCTTTCATCAACGAAATTTTTCTCTTCTTGTGGAGGATTGGAAACATAAAAAAAATCATCATTACCAATAACATATATCTTATTCAATTAATCAATAATTTCGTTAGATAATTTCTTTAATTTTAATGGTAATTTTTTGTGCCTTTCCATCAAATCAACAAAATACATAAAAATCAAATTTCCCATAAACATATCATTTGACTAGGCAACTTTTTTTTCTTGAATAAAAAAATGGTGTTCTCTAAAATTCAATTGTGAGAGTGATTTCATAATATGTGGTGGAGAGAATCACCTTCTCTATTAGATTAATAATCATGTTGAATTCCTCTATAACATTTACATAAGGACCAAAAAACACAATTTTAGAATATTAATTCATTTTAATTTGAATTTCTATAACACATGTGATGTCAATGAGAATATCAGGATGCCAAAGAACCAAATTGAGACCATTTATTTTGATCCAAATGGGTGGAAAATAATCTTATATGTCATTATATTGAAATTTATTATCCATTCATGAATTCACTACGTGCTGGACTTAAGATTAATTGACCCATAACTCCAAACATGATAATTTTGATAAATAAAGTGAATTTGGAGTTGGAAAATTCCTGATCGTAATGAGACACATTTCCTGTCAGAGAAAACCAATATATCTTATAATCGGGAAACAAATTCCACAATTTTCTTGGATATAGATCAATTCATCATAGTAATATAAGATATTAATGAAAACATACAAAAGTAAATAATTTTTAAAATGGAATCATATGAGGTATAGATTTAGGGGAAAGAAGCATTCCAGACAATTATCTTAAAAAACACTATTCACAAAAAAACCTGGTTTACTAATCATTTGTATTCAACATCTATCATGGAAGTAGGTCGAGTTATTTCAGTACACCATTAGAAGATCATCAAAATTATAGTGAGAAATAGAGGTTAATGAAATAAAATTAATATTATGGTGATGTAAATGGTAAACTAATTAGGGCCCATGGAAAGAGAGAATGGGTGGAGAATCAGCGAGGTAGACCGATTAAAAATAAGATCAATTGTGAATGTGTTGTCTGAAAAATTAGGGAAAATAAAAAAACAATGATGACTATGGGGGAGAAACAGATCACAAGTTACCACATAACATGATCTTAATACATCATTATTATTTCAAAACATAAATAATTTGATAATAATTAAAAAATAAAATATATTTTAATAAAAATTTAAAAATTTCCAAGATTGATTAAACAAATAAATAGTTTTAATTTTTATTTCTAATAATTTTTTTATGTGAATGTATGTAAAAGAAAAAAAAAATTTTAACGTATCACCATCTTTATTCAGAAATCATCTAAATGAATTGAAAAGATGTCTCACATGTATGAAAAAAATAACCCCTTTTAAAAAATTATGTTTTCTAATAATCAATTATTCCCAATAAAAAATTTTATAAATATAAATTGTATTTTTTATTTTTAAATAAATATATATTTATTTAAAAATATATAAAAACTAAATATTTTATAAATATAAATTTATAATTATATAAATTTAAAAATATATATATTAATATATTAAATTATTATTTAAATATATATATATATATATATTTTTTAAATATTATTAATTGTAAATAGTAATAAACAATATATATATACTTATAATAATTTATAATCAAAATTATATACTCACACATAATCAAAAAAATTTATATTTATATAATGAAATTTATCAACTCAAGGTAATAAAAATTATGACAAAATTATTTATATAATTAATTGATTCAAAATTATTAAATCATAAAAATAAAAATATTAACACAAATTTTTATTAATTCAAATTATTACTTCACTATTATTATTAATAAAAATTAATTTTCAACTTATTAATATAAATTCAAAAATCAAGGTAAAATATTTATTAAAATCATAATTATCTATAATATAATTTATTTATGAATTATTTATCATTATTTATAAACACATATTCAAATTAAATTATAATTTTTTTATTTTTACTTATTAATTATTTAAAAGATAGAAAAATAATTATTTACAAATTTTCTTTATAAAAAAATTTATTTACACATTAAAATACATTTTCTTATTTGTAATAATCACATAGATGATCATTTATTTAAATATTAAATTTTAAAAAAATTGAATATAATATTTCATGGGATAATTCTAGAATCCCATGTCAACCATTTTGAACACTCTAAAATACTTTGGCACTTAGTTTGGAAATCATTTTGTTCATATAAAACATTTAAAAATCTCTAGCCTAAGCTCTCGACTTCTTTAAAACTAAAATTAAAACTTTATGAGGAATTATAGAATTTTTACATACATTTGTATCGAAAATCAGTTGACACAAAATATAATTTTATAAATTCAATGGGGAATCAAGATACACATTTCGTAAATAGTCACGATGCATTCTAAAAACAACTTCATAATTTCAAAAAACACATGATATGGATCCCATTACAAAAAAATGGTAGAACAAATTTTGAAACAGTGTTTTCACATCACAGAAATTCATATAGGAATAAAATTAATAAATAAACCCATCAAAACAAAATAACATTAAAATTATATCATAATAAGAAAAAACAGATGATGGCTCATTGAATATATCCCAAGCAACCTCAAATGATCTACCACAAAAAAAGTAGTGGGTGAATTGAATGATGGATTCAAAAAGGTTATATATCCATTCCAAAACACCAAGTAGTATCAAACGACACCTAAAGTATACACAAAAATATAGTGAACTCAGTCGATAAGAGCTAAACTAGAGTTAAACATGGTGGGTCAAATAGTAAGGGAAATAAAAAATCCTGAATGAAGCCCCAACAACGTCAAACCATTGAGATAAAACATGAGATAATAATGTGGTATAGAAGACTAATATAGAAAAATATTTCTATTAATGATTAGTATAGTATTGAAATATTTAAAATTCATGAGGGGCATAAAATATCTCAAATGTGCGTAACAGGCGATGTTGCATGAAAGAGCCTCCCCCCCTCCATGCGACATTAAATTCGTTTTGGTGCACTATGAGGGGATCTTATATGATGAATCAAATCTTCTATGATGGGATCAATGATTCTTCAAAATAAAAGGTTACCCCATCGCCCTCATTTTTGTATCTCAACTCTTAGAGGAAATCAGAGCTCTAAATCACATGTAATTGGAGTATCACATAATAGTTGGAGTTTCATATTTGAATTAGAGTTGCATGTAATAATTTTATTTGATGTTAAAAAAAAAGATTCATGTGACATTGTTGATGCATGTAATAATGATGTTTCATGTAAGAACTGGGTTTGAATGCAAGGGTTATTAAGGGTTTCAGGATAGATTTTATGTTTCCCAGTATATATGTGGTAAAGCGGTATTCATCAGTGGAAAAAAATGTGACATCAATATATCATATACATATAGAGGAAGATGGATTTAGTAGAGATACAAAAATTTACCTACAAATATATAAACTATGAGTTGACATTCTGAATATGTAGTGAGCACACTTCAGCAAAGAGTGTAATGAGCTTTCCAGTAGTGATTGGTTGTAAACAAGGAGGGACAACTAGTCTGCTCTGAGCATTATAAATTGTTGTGTGATTTTAGTGGATATGATTCATTGGTACACTTACAATTCATTCTTATGAATATATCCCATTGAGGGTAAACCAATTAAAAAATTTTATGTCTCATGCATTCTATATTTTCAGGTTAAACTGGTCTACGGGAATGAGAGAGAGTGATAAGAGTGTGTAACACCCCAAGATTTTATGAGAAATATTACTTTTAATTTCTTTGATTTATTGTGTTATATGCTAAAACCATATTATGTTGCACTATGTGCAACACCGTATTAGCTTTTAGTATATGAAAACACTAATCTTGTCTTGTGTGGCACGGAAGAGTGACCTTCCTCGATAGCATGTGTTGTACGCAATACCAAGTTTCCTAAACAACGATATATTGTTATGAACTAGCTGTAATGAATAGTATTAACTTCATTTTGAATTCTATTAACTATTAATTAATCCTACATATATTCTAGAACATGGTATGGGGAAAATAAAATTCAGGTAAAATAAGTTTTTTTAAAATTATTCAGGTTTGCCACCTTTTGATGGTGCACCAACTGTAAATCTTGTTATTGATATGTTTATTAGATCAATTTTACAAATAAAACTTCTTACTTGAAATCAAAATATAAAAATTTAATTTTTATATATTTTTGACATTATTCTGATAACCTTTTTATTTTGATGAATAGTAATAATGCGGTAAATTTTAATTAAAAACAACTTTTTTAATCGAGATAACATATATCATCAAATTATAATATTGAATGGTTTTATATTATAAATCTAATATATTTTTACCATTTAATATTATGTATTATATTATCATTTATTTTACATTGAATTCATAGGTAAAAACATTTCAATCTTTTGCATTGTTTTAACATTTAGAACATGTTTTCTCAACAGTGGGATTAATTTTACATTAAATTCTGAAACTTCTGTGTTTTGAATTTAGAAAAATATATTCCATATTTGTAATCAGTGGGTCCAAATTATATTTATAGGCTATTTTGTATTTGTAGATGTTATGAATAGTAACTAGGGTAAATTTTATTTACTAGAGTTAAAGGTAAATCATATAATTAAGGGTAAAAATAATCTTATAAAATTACCCTAACACTTGTTTTAATATAATTGGATGATTATATTTCGTCAAAAAATATACTTTGGTCTAAATGGTATCTTTTGTAACCCACTTGTATGTGATTAAGACCATTAATTTTTTTTATTTAAAGAAAATGAAATATGTCTCACTCAAACTTTAATAATTGAAGTATTTTTAATATAAGGTTATAATGAATATAAATTCAATTAAAAATACTCATTTGAAATAAAATAGGTTTTTCTTTATCATTGTACTTTTTTTTGGTAATTTTAAGATATATATCATTACCATAATATCTTATACATCAATGATGTAGAAATTATTTATTTAGTGAAAAATTAATAATATAGTTTTTCTTCCGATAATAATACCCATAAAAGGACAAAAAAGCTGACCAAAACTTATTTTTCATGTATATATACACTATAATAATACAATGGTCTAATTTTGGTCAATTTAGAGCCTTATAAAAGCAATCATGACTCTTATATTATTTTATTTTCAAAGATGTCAAAGTTGTCACCTTCATAATTTAATAAATATAACAATTTAAAATTTGTGCTTTTATGACGATAAATTTGAGTAAAAGTATTCTTATGAAATATATTAGATTTATATTTATCTGGGTATTATATTTTTAATTTTTTTTCAAAAAATAAGTATATTAAATAATTATACAAAAATGTTATAGTAATTATTTTATTAAGGGAAATATCTAATAAATGATATTAAAAGTATTTAAATAAATATTATATGTACTATTTAATGTGATCCATATATTTAAAATATTAAAATTACATGTTATGAATCTATTAAATAAATTTTTTGATCATATATTCTCGGTGGATTTTATTTAAATTCAAAAAAATGAATAGTGTCAAAATCGATACTATTGATATTTTACAAAAATAACATATTATTAAGTTGTCTGAAAATGACATAAATATTTAAAAATTATAAATTTAATTTTATATGGTCTAAAATTACATATTTTATCAAACTATTGACAATTCAAAACACATAAGTAAGTTTTTATAACAATTTCAAATTTTGAATATTATTACCACAAATAAAATTAAATATATTAAATAAGGATAAATCCAGTTGATAAGGTTTAAAATAAATTCCCAACATGTCATAATTTTATTTTTTGAGGATACTTCAGACCTATCTCATCTAATATTCGGATTTGAGTCATATTTGGAGGTTTTTATGTGGGTTTTGAGTTTATTATAAATTAATATTTTTGAGGATTCCAAAAGTGCCCCTCTCTTTGTTATAAAAGGGAACCTCCTCCCTCACCTCCTCACACCATTTATAGATATCATTATTTGCCAAACCCAACTCATTTCCCATATACAATTCCCTATAAACATATTAGAGGTCCTCGCCTTCTCAATATACCATCTTTAGTGCCCTAATAAGAGGTTTATAAGAGGCGCGTCGAAGAAGAGGTAATATCTTTTACCGATTCATTCAAATTTATTTATTCTTCTATATACCTTTCTTTAGTTTTTGTAATAATAAATTAATTTCATAAGTATAAGTAATATACTGATATGTTATTTTAAATATGAAACAACCCTATTCCACCCTCTAACCATCCTACTAAAAATGAAATCACTGTGCGTGCGTACGTACGGAATACCTTGTCCACGTCGTGGTATAATCTGTTTTCCAACACAACCTTACATGGATGGGTATAATTGTGTAAAGAATAAATATATATTATTATTATTACATGATACTAATTATGAGATATTCTATCATCCACTCCAATTCTATTGAATAATTATGGTAACGATATCATCGCTCGTCCGTACGTACGGATTATCGTCTCAATGATGCGATGTGATTCATTCTCCAAATTAACTATTCAAGAATCATTATATAGTATATATAATAAGTAATAGTGAAATATATGACATATTATGATACTGTATTTCTGTATATATATATATATAGATATATGTCATTTACATCCATTCAATTAAATAAGGAAACTAAAACAATGTTCATTCATACGTACGACCTACCATCTCCGAAAACTGTGTATTTCATTTCATTTATTGATCTAATATATATATTTATGTTCTGAATATATATTATATATAAATAATTTTTTACATTCTTGAATTATGTAATTTTGATCTACATAATCATATGAATAATTACAAGTCAAAACATGTACGATAAATGAAACGATTTTACCAAAACGCTACTTTAACATGGAAATTAACAAAAGAACTGTTAGTATAAAGTCATAAGTTATTTATATATGAGATCATAAATATTATTATGGTTCAGTTACAAGTTAATAATATTTTTAATCCCACTATACATGATTCTCAGACACATACAAAATAAACTAAACCTAAGGTAAGGGAAAATCTCGCAATCTCATTTTTATCTGAGATTGTTTATACTTCAGAATTTATTGGGTCATATTTATCATCGACATCCATGTTTCCTAAATATATAATATTATTTATATCCTCCTAAAATTTATTAAATCCAATTTTACCTATTGGTTAATTTTTAGTAAAAGATATGAAAGGAATCTTTTGCCATTTATAGTCCGAGATACTTTATGACTTTTCCAACCAAATAATGAGAATAATGTTTATTTATCTTATACAGCATGAATGGATTTTTATGATTTCATGGAAAATTATTTCCATGAATCTTAATTTAAAATATTCAAGTTTATTTTAAATTAAAATCTTTTTGTTTAAAATTGTATGACATGTTAAGAAAGGAAAAAATTTTCTGAAGTAGAAATGATATTTTCCTCAGGAATGGAGTTCAAGTGCTTTGTCAAAATTATTTTCCATATATAATAATATAGGGTTCTATTTATATCCCTACTATTACATTGATTTGATTATTTTATGATGGAATTATTTTTATTATGTCATTTTATCTTATATGGATTATGTTATGACGACATGATGTTTAATAATTCCATTTTTATTACATAGGTTTTCCTATGATCTATGATTTAGGTTTTTCTGGCACACATAAGAATGGATTCATTATGAGATGGGTGGGACCTATATCTCCCTCCAATGAATTGCGTAATTATTTATATCTCATGAGATATACATGCTAGAATGGAAAGTGAATCCGGTTTATTAATATAGGGTTGGAACGACAAGTAAACCCAGTTCAGTAATGGTCTTTGTCCACTATGATGGTCTTGGAAGCAATACCTTGGCTAATATTGATATCATATCATGTGATTAACAGTTTTCCACAATTAACTATTTTATTCCCATGCTATTTTATCATGATTGATGTTTCTTTATGATCTATTCCTTACGTACTGCCATGATTTATTTCACCACTCATGATTTTGATATTTATAATTTATGTTCATGTTTTTATGTTCAAATGGGTATGGATTTTTTTATTTTCTCTATGCATACATTTACTGATAATTTTAGTTCACCCGTTATATGTTTTCATTTCTACAGGATATAATAAAAGATTTTAGGTAATAAAAAAGGGGAATATTTAATGGGAGATGTTGAAGATCATTCACCATGATTAGAAGATTATGTTCTGAGTCCCCAAAGCCACTAAACTATTACGTTCCTTGGGCGTCTGTTTTTGTTATGTATGAATCATTTTTCAAAAGTTATGTAATGTCCATGTATGTCAAGCTTGGGTCTCTACAATTGGTATCAAAGTGAAGGATTAGTCAACCTTAGGAAACTAGTATGTGAAAACATTAGTGAGATCCCAAGATATATTTCTACGGTATGTCTAGGGATATCCCTAAGGATTACTATAAGTATAGACTAAAGACCTAGAATTATGATAACTATCATGAATAACCTAGTATTAATCCTATGATGTTAGAGATTGAACGTACTCCCCATGATTATGTTGTTTTCCTAGTGTGATTTTTTCCTCACTCTATTCTTTTTGGGTTTTATAAAATGGCTGGAAACCTAAAGATTCATGTAAATAGAGAATATTATAGACAATGGAATGATATTCTACATGATCAAGAAAATTAAATGGGATTTGGAAGGTGAATCATCATTATTTCTCTAATCATAAATCTCATAATTTGATCAATAATCTCATCTTTGGTATGTTTCCTAAGTCAGCTTATCATAGAATGATAGAGTTTCATGATGATCACAAAGTAAAGAAAGTCCAATTTTCCTCATGTAAATCATGTAGGATTAGACATCACGGAGAATGTTTCAAAGGAACTAGAAGATGCTTTGTCTGTGGAAAAGAAGCACACAATTCCAGTATTTTCAATAAAAAGGGTTCAATTAACACCATGGACAAGGATAATGGTACTGTTAAGACATCAACAGAGGTTAAATGTTTTAAATTTTGAATGTACGAGCATTAGGCATACCAATTTCCTAAGAGAAAATATCATGAAGATAATCATCATGGTCGTAAGGGTAGTATTTATGTTGATGATGGTGAAGAGACTAGAACTGATATATGAGATGAAATAATTGCTGAGGAATAAAATGATGAAGCCTGGTAGAGGGATTAAGAAGACAGTAGAATGAATATATATTTATCAAGAGTAATGTTGTATAGGTAATTTAATGGTACAATGGAATAATGAAACATCTATGGATTGTTACACTATTTATTTTCTTGATATATTTGAATGTATATGTTGAATGGTACCGGTAACCATGAATGATTATTCAGATATTTTTGGAAAGAAGATAATATGTGCATAATGAAGGGATAAGGAGAAACTAATATGTTGGATATTATTAATGAGATCATGAATGATATAAAGACAATGTGATATCATGATTTGAGTATGTGGAATTTTTTGGCTTTTGGTATGTCGAAAGTGTTATCTTTTGATAGAATCTGTGTTTTCACTAAGGTTCTATGGTAATTCATGTTCCAATAATACATGATTAAGATATTCACATTTTTCAAATGTGAACAAAAAGATATATGTTATGATATATGGGAGGTAAATGGTGGTATTCAGATGCTTGTTATATGAACTTTCTAGTAATAGTTTTCTCTATACTGTGAGTTTGGACATATGTATTTTCAATAAGACTAAAGGTTGGAATGTGTTAAGTTGGACATTAGATAGTTTTGTTTATGGATTAATTTTTTTCTGGAGTGTTATGATGGTGTGGTTTTATAAAAAGAACAATCCACAGGATGAGATACAACCCATCGCGTCGGACAAGGTTGTGATAATCAAACCCACACCCGAAGTGCGACAGGACTTTATTTCCTACCGCTGGCCTACAGGAAGTCCCTGGTTTGTAGAAATTATTTTTATTTTATTAAGTGGTATGATATATGAAGTATAAGTCCATTTTTGGATCTATATATGATTAATATCACCATATATGGACTTATGTATATTTAGTAAATTTTGATATCATTTTGATTGAGATAGATGGAATGAACCATCATTCTATGACATGATCTGCTAACACTTCATGAATGAAAAATTAAACTTCATTTCTTTAAGATATAAAGTAAATTTTTCAAGGAATTACCAACGGTGATATTTTATTAAAATCATGTAAGTATTTCTTCTAATTCAATTTTTTCAACTTTAGGGAGATGATCTTGAAAACCAAAAAATGTCCTTGTACACACATTTCTGATGAATCCGATGGTACCTTAGATCATCACAAATTTATAGCTTTATAATTATTGGCTTTTTCATAGCCATGTTCTCTACCACTATCCATCAGAACATGATGGTTAGATTTCTCTTCCTTATCCATATTTTCATCTATGTTCTCCGATGTAGAAACCTGGTGATGAGTTAATTTGGGTAACCATTACATTTCATACTATCGTTTTTAAAATTATTTTTTTGTATACCTTTTAACGATGTGGGTTTCTATGAATGAAACTTTCAATTTGTAAACCATTTATAACCCTAATAAAATTCGAGGTAGAAATTCATTTTTTGGGGGTAGAATGTAACAACCTAAGATTTTATAAGAAATATTATTTTTAATTTCATTGATGTCTTGTGTTTTACGCAATACCATGATTAGATTGTTCTATATGAAACACTTTATTAGCTTGTAGTACATGAAAACACTATTCTTGGCTTCTGTTGCACGCATGAGTGGCTTTCCTCGATAGCGTGTGTTGTACTCAATACCAAGTTTCCCTAAACAATGATATATTGTTATAAACTAGACGTTATGAATATTATTAACTAAATTTTGAGTTTTATTACATAATAATTCATCTTACACATATTCTATAACAAGGAATGAGAACACAATTATTTTTTCATCGTAAAATAATGATTTTTAAAAAATTCCGGTTTTCTGCCTTCTAATTAAGCACCCACTGTAAATATAGTTTTTTCCATGTTTATGAGTTAAATTTTACAAATGAAACTTCTTCCTTGGAACCATAATATATCAATTTACTTTGGATAAATTTTTGACATTATTCTGATAACCTTCATGTTTTGAAGAATATTAAAAATATGATAAATTTTAATTAAATGTTTTTTTCATCGAGATAATTTATATGTTTAAATTGAAAAATTTAATGGTTTTAAAGTATAAATATAATATATTTATTCCATTTAATATTATGTATTTCATTTTCATTAATTTTTCATTGAATTCATTGGTAAAAATATTTCAATCTTTTGCTGTGTTTTAACATTTAGAACATGTTTTCTCAAGAGTGGGATTAATTTTAAATTAAATTCTGAAAAATATGTATTTTTAATTTGGAAAAATTGATTCCATATTTGGAATCATTAGGCCCTAATTATATTAATATGATAATTTTTATTTTTAGAAAATATAAATAGTAACTATAGTAAATTTTATTTACTACAGTTAAATGTAAATCAGGTAGTTAAGGGTAAAAATAATATTATAAAATTACACTAACACTTGTATAAATATAATTGGATGATTATATTTCATCTAAAAATATACTTAGGTCTAAATGATATCTTCTATAACCCACATAAATGTGATTATGACCTTCAATTATTTTAAAGAAATTGAAATATTTCTCACTCAAACATAAATAATTATAGTATTTTTAATATAATGTTATATAGAATATAAGTTCAATTACATAGACTAATTTGACATAAAATATGTTTTTCTTAATCATTGTAATTTATTTTTAATTTTATGAAATATTTCATTACCATAATATCTTATACATTATTGATGCAGAAATTATTTATTTAGTGAAAAATCAATAATATAGTTTTTATTCAGTTAATAATACCGATTAAAGGCCCAAAAAACTGACCAAAACATATTGGTCGTGTATATCTAAACCATAATAATCTAATGGTCAAATTTTGGACCATTTGGATCCTTATAAAAGTGATTATAACACTTATATTATTTTATTTTAAAAGATGTCAATGTTGTCACCTTCATTATTTAATAAATATATCAATTTAAATGTTGTGATTTTAAGATGATAAATTTGATTAAATGTATTATTATGAAATATATTAGATTTATCTTTATCTTAGTATTTTATTTTTAATTTTTATGCAACATATAGGTATATTAAATAATATAACAAAAATGGCATAGTAATTATTTTATTAAGAGAAATATCAAATATATTACTTTAAAAGTATAAAAATAAATATTAAATGAACTATTTAATGTTATCCACGACTTTTCAAGAATAAAATTACATGTTGGGAATCTATTAAATATTTTTGTTCGAACATATCTTTTGTGTCTATTTTATTTAAATTCAATGAAATGAATAGTGTCAACATTGATAATATTGATTTTTTATAAAAATAACATATTATTAAATTGTATGAAAATCATAAAAATATTTTAAAATTAAAAATTGAAATTTATATAGTCTAAAATTTCATAAAGTATCCAACTATGGACAATTCAGAACACATAAGTATGTATTTATATCAATTTGGAATTTAGAATCTTATAACCACAAATAAAAATAAATATATTAAATAAGGACAAATCAAGTTGATAAGGCAAAAAATAAATTTCCAACATTTCTAAATTTTATTTGTTGACGCGATTAAAACCCTATATCATATAATTTTAGGATTTGAGTCACTTTTGGTGGTTTTTAGTTGGGGTTAGAGTATATTAAAAATTAATAATTTTGAGGTTTCCAAAAGTGCCCCTCTCCTCTCTTATAAAAGGGCACCTCCTCCCTCTCCTCCTCACACCATTTTGAGCCTTCATGCACAGAAAAAAACTAATAAATTACTTTCACCACTTCCCTAGAAACATATTAGAGGTCCTGGTATTCTCAAAAGTCTAACATTAGTTCCCTAAGAGGAGGTTTAGAAGAGGCGCATCGAAGAAGAAGTAATATCATTTACCGATTCATTGAAATTTATTTTTTCTTCTACTTCCCCTTATTTGGTTGTTTCATTATTAAGTAATAAGACAAGAATAAATAATATACTTATATGTTATTATAAATAATAAACAACCCTATTTCACCATCTACCCATCCTACAAAAAAGAAAATCACCGCGCGTGAGTACGTACAAAATACTGTCTCCACGCCGTGGTGTAATCTGTTTTCAAACCCAACCTTACATGGATGGGTATAATGGTGTAAATAATAGCTATATTTTATTATTATAACATGATACTAATTCTGAGATATTTTGTTATCCACTCCAATACCATTCAATAATTATGGGAACAATATCATTGTTCATGCGTACGTACGGATTACTATATCCACGATGCGATGAGATTCATTCTCCATATTAACTATTCAAGAATTATTATAAACTATATATAAAAATTAATAATGAAATATATGACATAATAATTATATTGTATTTATGTATATATACATGTCATTTACTTCTATTCATTTTAATATGGAAATGAAAACATCATTCATGTGTATGTACGATCTACCATCTCCATGAACGGTGTATTTCATTTCATTTATCGATCATCTATATATATTTATGTTCTGAATATATATTATATATAAATAATTTTTTACATTATGTAATTAATTAATCAAGATCTATGTAATCATTTGAATAATTACATGTCCAAACACATATGATAAATGAAATTATTTGACCCAAAACGCTACTTCAACATGGAAATTGACAAAAGAACATGTTATATAAAGTCATAAGTGAATCATATATGATATAATAAATATTATTATGGTTCTATTACAAGATAATAATATGTTTAAACACAATATATAGGATTCTCGGACTCATAAGTAAGAAATTTGTCTTAAGGTAAGGGAAACTTTCGCAATCACATTTGTATCTGAGATTCTTTAAACATCAGAATTTAGTGGGGCATATTTATCATTGACATCCATGTTTCCTAAATATTTAATAATATTTATATCCTCCAACAATTTTTAAATGTAATTTTTTCTATTGGTGAATTTATATTAAAAGATATGAAGGGAATATTTTGTCGTTTTTAGTACGAGATACTTTTTGACTTTTCGGGCCAAAGTACGAGAAAAATGTATTTTTAACTTATAATGCATTAATGGATTTTTAAGATTTCATTGAAAATTTTTTCCATGAATTTTCCTTTACAATTATTCATGTTTTTTTATTAAAATATTTTAGTTAAAAATTGTATGACATGTTGAGAAAGGAAAAATGTTTTTGATTTAGAAAGGATATTTTCGTCAAGAATGGAGTTCAAGTGTTTTATCAAAATTATTTTCCATATATGATAATATAGGTTTCTATTTCTATCCCTATTATTACATTGAATTGATAATATTTTATGATGGAATTATTTTTATGAAGTTCTTTTATCTTATATGGATTACGTTATAATGGCATGATGTTTAAGAATCTCATTTTTATTTCATGGGTTATGCTATGATGTATGATTTATGATTTTGTGGCACACATAAGTATGGTTTAATTATGAGATGGTTGGGACCTACATCTCCCTTCCAAGAATTATGTAAAAATTTATATATCATGAGATGGACATGGGTTGAACGGAAGGTGAATCTAGTTAAACAATACGGGGCTGGAATGATAAATAAACCTGGTTCAGTAATGGAAATTTTCTACTATAATGGTCTTGGAAACAATTAATTGGCTAATATGAAAATCATAACATGTGACTAATAATTTTCCATAATTACATGTTTTATTCCCAAGATATTTTATCATGATTGATGTTTCTTTATGATTAATTCCTTACGTATTTCCAATATTTATTTCACAACTCATGATTTTGATGTTTAAACATTATGTTCATGTTTTTAAGTTCAAAGGTATATGGTTTGATTTATTTTATCCATGCTTACCCTTACTATGAATTTGAGCATGCACATTATATGTTTTCTTTTTCCCCATTATATAAATAAAGCAGTTCGGTAAGAAAAAAGGGGAATATCTTTAAGGGAGATGTTGAAGATATTTCACCATGATTAGAAGACTATGTTTTGAGTTTTGAAAGAAACTAAACTATTATGGTCCTTGGGTGTCAGTTTTTGTTATGTTTTAAGCATTCCACAAAAGCAATTTAATGTCCATTTATGTTAATATTTGGTCGCTATAGAGTGTTTTTGTTAACATTGAAAGAAAATAAAAAGGGGATGTTATTTTAATCTATCATAACCTAATTCACCCCCCATCTCAGGGTATTTGAAAAACATGACATATAAATTTGTATCAGAGGTAAAGGTTAATAATATTGTATCTCTATCTATAGAAGTTATAAATCACTAATTGATTCTGGTCATCAACGTGAATAATTTTTAGTTATTGATAAATTTAATGAAACATGACTTCTGATCCTTAAGAATGGATGTCATTACGGTAATGATTCATTGTATTTCATCCAATATTAAGAGTGGTGCTTTACCAAAATCTACAAAAAGGGAATTGGATGCTAACGCCAAAGGAATAAATTATTTAAGGGGATCCCTATACAATAAAATACATTAAAAGATTATGTTATATAAATAAACACATTTAGTGTGTGAAAATACATTATATATATATGTGTGTGTTATTCGAATGTCATAGAGGAAATGTTCCAGGTTCAATGGAACTTGTATAATGGTCTAAGAATGAACCCAAATGGGTATCTTGATATATTATTTGATAGGGTGAATGTTGTAGTGTATAAGTTCCATGGTCTATGAGAGATTATTGAAAACGTATTAATTTTCATGTATATCCTGACAAGAAAATTACCTCGGTAAATTCTGAATGTTTCTATGTTAGAGGAAAAAGATACAAATATACTAATATTATATTTCTTGAATAGTACTATTGTCACATATGACATATGAAATAAGGAAAGAGAGACTTTGTACAAAGTGAATTAACAATAATTTGCATCTATTTCCATGAGGAATCTCACCCTTGAATATTATCATGATGAAGAAGAGTCAGATGTGGTGGTTTCATTACTTTCCTCAATTCTTCAAATAAGAAAATGATTGTTTAATGTAAATCCTCATCTTTTTTCCTTAGATGTAGAATGGTTGGTCATCATACATTATGGTTCCCTAAGTAGAGCGGTAAAGATGATTAGAATGATATTCAAATCCATATGAATATTTATTCAGGCTATATCAAAAGAATTAAAAAATTTACAGAAAATTATTCATGAAGAAGAGTGTTCTTTCACATGAACGTGACAATTCAGATGAATTTTAGGATATAGAGATAGAAAACTACAATTATCATAGGGAAAATTATATGGTGGATGTTATCGATGCTGATAAGAATAAGGATTAAAATGATGCTATTGAAAAATATGTTGATGGAAGAGTTGATTTTAGGATGATCAAGAGGCCATTGTTGAATAAATAAATGTTTTGAGAGCCAAAAGAAATAAATCCAATAAATTGAATCATGATGCCAACTCTATATGAAACTTCAGGATAAATAGAAGTCCAATATGATTGAATAAATTATAAAACATATGTCTTCTAAAACATATATCTCATAAAAGGCTATTGATTAAAAATAAAAATATAATAATAGAAAATTATGATTGATAGTTTGACTTACAATAGAAGAGATAAAATCTAACGGATCGCTGAACTTGAAGAGGAAGTTGTTAGAAAGGGATAAAATATTAAGGATCAAGAATAACTGTTGACTCCCAATATGTCACTTGGAATGAATGTAATTCATTGTAAAAAATATGGAAGTGGATCATATAGGCCCATAAAAACAAAAGTAATAATGAAGTTTAAATTATAAGGATGTTATGGGGCTTGATAAAAAATTGAAAGTAGTTATAGTTGAAGTAAGACAGCAAGCACTCACATTAAGATTGAATATTGACTTTGGTTTAATGGAAAATCAGATTATTTGGGGATACCAAAGGACACATAGTGGTGTAGATGTGACATTCAAGAATACACCTTGAGTTAGGTGTTATTATTGAGGAGATAAGGGACACTCAAAAAATGTGTCCTCCATTTCTAAGATATACCAAAATGAACATGAACTATAGTGGAATCCAAAAAACCCCAATATTCAAGAATATGTTTTTAGTTAAATTGTTTTTTCTATGGAGGATTTGGGCACATGGCTAGATAAATCATATAAACAATGGAGAGGAATATACCAATGTAGATCCAATGTGGTCCCTTGAAGAAAATAAATGAATCAATTTGGGAGATAAAAATGAAAAATATGTTTTCAGCTCAATAAATGATGTTTTCCCATCACTCATTGAGGGAGATCTCAACTATCAATATCTACATAGTATGTAGTCAAAAACAGGGGTCAAAAAGAAAATAGTAGAGAAGATAGTTGTTGTAGATGTTTCCTTTAATCCATCTGATTATTATAGTGTATGGATCCATGACATTGGTTTCACATATCATATGATAGGAGATAAGGATCTTGTTATAGACATAAAATATGAAAAATAAGTATTTGTAAAATTTTATAATGATGATGGCCTGAAGATATTTGTCATTGAAATGTACGTGTTTTGGGGTAATGAAATGAGACATGTAGATGTCATAGTAGTAGAAGGCCTTAGTCAAAATTTTCATAGCATCAGTCAATAATGTGACTCAACGAATTCTATAAGATAAAATAAGAAGGATATGTATTGTAAATGGAAGATATAGTTCAATAGTTTAACAGGGAAAAGGATAATGATAAACATTTATATTGTTAGTGGGGGAGAAGACATTTGTATTTTATCATCATAGGAAGAAAACATGTTGTGTACTAATAATCTGGGACCTATATGCCAACTATCCAAGGAAGATCTGGTAAATATGGATGCTTCTAGAGACCTCCCTATAATATCATGTGATCATACTCATACATGTGATGCATTCCAACAAGGTATAATAATTAGAATGAAATTCAAGAAAAAGGAACAAAATTAAACAGGTGTTCTTTAATTGGATCATGCTGATGTGTATATACCTATGTCACCAAGATTTATTATCAAGGAGAGATATTAAATTATTTTCATGGATTATTATAGAATAATGGAATGGTTATTTGTCATTTCCCATATGTATGATGTGTTTAGATTCATAAAACATTATCAAAAGGTATATGGAATGGTTCTTAGGCATAAAATTCCAGTGTTTTGTTTTAATAATGACTCTAAATTCACAAATAGTCAAGTAGAAGATGATCTAGAGAAACACGAGATAAGGCATCATGTTTTATCAGTGATAAATCCTGAATATTATAAATTGGATGCGAGGAGAAATTAGATCACCAAAAATATATACAATACAATTCTTATTGAAGAATACATACTTGATAAATATTGGAGGCAATATGTTCCTTTTTTTCTTCATTTCGAATAGGGCTCTATTTTGTCCAAATGATGCAAAACTCCATATGAGATGTGGTTCCAAAATAATCCAACATTATAATAAATTTGTGTCATCAAAAATAGGTGATTTTTCTTCAATAATGAAATAAATAATAAAATTGAGTCACATGGATATGAGAGAATATTCCATCGATACTACAATAAAAGATATGGATATAAATTATTCAATAGGATGATGGGACAAATAGAGTAAAGAAATTATCAAATTGAAGTGAAAGATGAAACAAATATCTATAAATTTAATGAATATTTTCCAGATTAATATAATGAGGAGGAAATAAATACAGGGGGTAGAAGTGGAAGATGTTTAATCAAAAGAATAAACTGATGATGATCCGGAGGAAGTAAAATTCGTGTTATAGAAGAAGACAAAGACTCAGACTAAAATTGATAGAAAAAATATCATTGGTGACCAGAAAGCAGAAGTTCAAACAATAATAAAGAATGCATTGTTGTAAGAATCATTCCTATATTTGGTAGAAGCTAAATTTTCTTTCTTAAGCATTTGGAGATGAAAACTAGGATCAGGCTATGGCTAATGAGAGAGAACAAATTGAAAAAAAAAATCAGAAGTGGGTGATTGTTTTTAGGAAAATAGATAAGAATGTCATCTGGACTAAATGGGTCCTTCAAAGGAATATGAAATAAGATGGAACAATGATTCGAATCAAATACTGACTAGTGTGTAAAATATACTCTTGTATATAAGGTATGGATTTTGATGAGACATTTTCATATTTTTCTATGATGGAAAAAATAAAATTATTCTTTTCAAAATTAGTGAATATAAATGTCAGTTTTCTCATAATGGTCATCATGTCAACATTTATGAATGTAGTTCTACAAGAATATATCTTCTTTGAGATGATAGATTGTTTTCTCTTTCATGAATTTGTTAAAAAAAAATTCAAGTAGAAAACATACTCTATGGGTTGAAATGAGAACGAGTAACATGGTCTTCAATACTGGATCTCTTTTTGAAGAATCTTGGAATTCAGTGTGGTGGAGTTGATTACAATATGTATTTTAACAATTACAGTGATTTTCGGATTATGGTGTTACTGTCTATCGATTACATAATATTTTTAGGATCGGATGATGTTTAGTGTAGATAGATTTCCTAAATCATTAAAAGTGAGATCGAAATGTCTATGTTTGGGGAGATGGATTTTTTCCATGGATTATAGTCTAGACATGGAAGGAATAAAACATTTATTTATCAATAAAAATTTGTCAATAAGGTTTTGACAATGATTGAAATGAATAATTAAAAGGAGAAGAATGCTCTGGTATCTTCTGATATGAAATCAGCAAGATAAGATGAGTGAAAATAATTTAATTCCATAGAATACAAGAAAATCATTCGACGTTTATTGTACATGGCAGCGACAAGACATGGTATTTTTTGTCTACATTTCAATTATTGATGTATAAAATTAGTCCCAAAGAAAGAAAAATTCTTTTAGTGAAACGAATATGATGTAATATCAAGGGAACTCTAGATTTAGGAAAGATGTATAATGAAAATTATCATATACTGTTCTTGGGATATACATATGATCATTTGGAAAAATCAGCATATAAAAAATAAAATTTAAATCCAATAACATTTTAGTAAGGAGAAGTTGGAACAAAGACTTCTGATATTTGAGTATGTTCCTATAGAACTATTGGTTGTATACATTCTGATAGAAGAATTACCCAATGAATAATTTGAGATGCATCGACATGTTCTGAGAGTTTAGTTGACTCCCTTTTTGTGAAAAATCATGGATTTGGACCCCTCTCCCAGAGGTATGGTGTGTTTTCCCTATTGTACTAATATGTGTTCTTTACCATGACATATAACACAAAAGATGTATGATTGGGTTCATTGGAAAAATGGGGAGAAATTATGTCTATGAAAAGGGAGAAATTTTCATATTAAATATATAGTGATAATCTGATACGTGGTCAGCATGATTGGGGGAGAATCAGTTTACGAGAGGAGCTGAGAAACATGTTGGAAATTTCTCAGGGTTATAAGAAAACTCGCACACCCTAGATTGGACATCTTTATGAATTTCAAAGCTTTCGAACCCATGTAGTGGAGTAGGAGGAGTTATAAATATGAAAATGAAAAAGATGATCGATCAAAGGGGATATATCATGATAGGAAATGGTCATGATGAAGTGAATTGAGTGGTTTTTGAATGAAGTGATTCATTGTTGAACATTTCATTATACTCTTATTTTTATTTCTATGTATATCTTATATAGTCATAAATTGTGTGTTTATTAAATATTTTATCTCTATCTGAATCACACGAATAAAATTGTGAAAGATGATGGAATAAGCTTCAATGAAGTATCAAATTATAAAAGATTTTTCGACCAACCAAAAGGGGGGAGATTATTGAAAAAAATCTGTCAAGTTATCATTGCAACATTGTTGGTTAGACAGTGTTTGTGGACTAATAGGGTGTATTTGGTTAGTTGTGGTGTTCCTGGGATATTTTTGACAATATATGTTGAAAAATAACCATGAAAAATTAGTGGAAAATATGGAGGGGTACCAAAATAACATATATAAGGTGGCAACATTTTCTAGTGTTTTCCAATTTTTTGGGCCTCAAAATTGGGAAAATGAAGATATTTGTCTTTGGAAATGGAATTTGTGCACACGATATAGGGTGGTTTGTAATTATTCATGCATGGAATGTTATTGGATAAGAACAATGAAATATTAAAATGAAATGAAGTGTTTGAATGATCAAAATGTGCCTGAAATTTGATGTTTTGCGAATGAGGTCTGTGTACCCAAATCGAAATAATATTGGGTTTTTTTATACTCATAGAGGATCTTGCGTGATTAAAATAATAATATACACATGCTTCAGTGATGCCTATATATAAGAGGTTCCCCAACCTCATTTATTTATCTCAACACTTAGAGGAAATTGGTGCTTTGAATTACATGTAAAGGTATTTGTGTGTAATAATTACAGTTGTGTGTAAGAATTGTAGTTGCACACAAGGGAAGAAGTAGTGTGTATGATTTTTGTTACACATTATAATAAATTTTTTCTTAAGAAGTTATTTTTTGTGAAAAATAGAAAACATGATTGGAAGGTGCAATGAGGGCTGCATGAATGAAATGAGTTTCTCAATACATCTGGGATAAATCGGTATTCACAGTTTATGAGATTGGTTTATCAATGGAAGATCAACGTACAAAGGGGGATTCATTAATTATGAATTATTAAGGGACCTACATGTTTATAAAAAATGAGCGTATATTCTAAAAAATATGATCCCACGTCAGTTGAGAGATGAATGAAAATTCAAATTGTGATTTTTTGTAAACTAGGAGGGACAATTAGTCTACTATGAACATTGTATAGAACTGTGTTATTTTAATTGATTTGGTAGATCAACACATTGCCTTTGCATAGTACTTGTACATAGACTAGTGAGGGTGAATCAAGTAAATTTTTTTGTTTCTCATCCATTCTAAAACTTCTTTTTATATATTTCAGCTGCATAGAGAAAGAGAGAAGAGAGTTTTTTTTGATAATGAAACAAGATCAAAAGGTGCTATGGTTTTAATCTTTCATTACCTGATTCACACCCACACTCATGGTATTTGATGTACTGGAGATAAAAATTGGTATCAAAGGGAATGAATAACATCAATTTTCCATCTCAATGGAGTTTATCAATCACAATGGGATTTCGATCATTGATGGGAATAATTTACAATTATAAAAGAATCAAATGAAACAATATTTTTTACCCTTAGGAATGGATGAATTTATTGTTGAGATGCAAGGTATTTCATCCAATATTTATAGTGGTGCTTTATCATTAGATAAATGGATGCATGTGGATGTTGAATCCAAATGAATTAATGCTTTAGGGTGTTCCTCGTCCAATGAAATATATATGAAGGTAATTTCATCTAAAACATCACATTCTATATGGGGAAATATATTAAATATATATATATAGGTGAATCAATTATCGAACAGGAAAATATGAAGGTTCTAAAGAACATGTATGATTATTTGATAATTGTCCCAAAGGAGTCTGTTTATGCATTCTTTGACTAGTTTATTTTTTTAATGGAGGTCATCAGAGGTTTGGATAAATTATTTAAGTTGAAAATATTTTCTTGAACATATTGATAATAAATCCACCTTGGATAAATCTAATCATTTTTATATTGAATTAAAAAGATCCAAAGGATCTCCCATTAGTAATCATGAACAATACTATCATTTCATATGATATGTGAAATGAGGACTTTTTGTCTTGGAAAAAAATATAATTCCAAAGAAGTGGAATTCAAGGGCATGAGGAAGATCACTATATTTGATTCTTAGGAAGAAGAAGAGATATATGAGGTTATGTCATTCCTTTCCCCAAATAATTAAATAAAAAAGGAATGTTTATAGGAAACCTTCTGAATTCATTCATTAGATGTGTAATAGTTGGTCATCTTACTGTATGGTGCACCAAGATGTTATTAAAGGAATATGTGGATAATGTTGAAAACCCTATTAAGAAGTAATCCTTATATATTAATTTAATTGAATATTTTAATAAAAGTTTTATTTTGATAAAGAATCATCATTCACAAGAATTTCATAGTTCATATGAATATGAGGATAAGAACATAGAAAAATGCAATGTTCCTGGAGAAAATTATATCATGTCAGTTCTCGATAGTGTCCATAATAATGAAGAAACCAACATTGATGAATAAAAATTTGATGTAAGTTTTTATTTAAAGGCTGGGATAGTGACCAAACTATATTAAATAAATGTTTGGAGATAAAAAACCAATAAATACAACAATGTTTTTCATGAGGAAAATATCTTTAAAAAATATCATGAAGAGCATTTTTATGAGATGATGGAAGAAATAAAAAAAACATAATCCTTCAACACCAGAGTGGTCAAAAAAGGTTGTCGAGTAAAAACTCAAAATCAAATATTATAAAAGTGTGATTGATATTTTTAATAACAATGGAAGATATCATATCAAATGTATCAAATAACTCAAAGATGAAGATGTTGGGATATGAAAAAAAGATAAGGATCATAAAAAACTACTGAATTTGAAAATGGAATTCGGAATGAAGTTAATTCAAAAGAAAAGATTGTTGGATGGGGAATATAGGGATCTAGCAGAACATAAGAAAAAAAATATATATGAAGAGTTAGGAATGCGGCATGATCAATAATAGAAATCATTTATGGTTGATGTTAGACCTCATTAACTCACCCGATGAGAGACAATTTATTTGGGTACGATGTAGAATAATATGGTTCCTAGAACCCATGGGACATCTAGTGGTGCAGAAGTGAAAAACATGAAGGAAACCTAAATCATGTGTTATTGTGTTGGAAATATGGGACACTTGTAAAATGGGTTCCCCATACAAGGGAGATTCTGATGGGAATAAAAAGAATAGTGGAATCCAAAAAAGAATAGTAGTCTATAATATTATTTGATGTAAATAGTTTTTGGTGTAGTGGATTTGGGAAAATTTCAGGATATTTTATATCAACCATGAATAGGGATGTTCCAATGTTTAACAAATATGGTCACAAGAAACAAATAAAATAATCATCTGATGCACTGTAAATGAAAAATTTATTTACATCTCTTCAGGATGAAGGTTTTCCATTATAATATAATGGTGCTAAATAATATCATTATATACCAAGTATGAAATAAAAAATGGATAAAACAGAAAAGAGAAGGGAAGGTATTGGTTATGGATTTTTCTCTCAAAGCATCAGATCATTATGGTGTATAGATCCTTGAAAGTGGATGTACGTAACCTTTGTTAGGGAATGAGGATATTGTTACAAGAATATTATATGAGAAAGAATGAATTTCCAAATTTGTAAAAGATTAATTCCTAATGATAATTAGTTAGATAATATTTTGTTTTCGGTGCAATAAAATGAGATGTGTTGATAACTTAGTAGTATAAGGACTCAATCCTAACATTCCTAGAGTTTGTCAACTAAAAGAATCAATGTATTATATAATATTTAGTAAGAATATTTATATCATCAATGGAAGATATAATGAATTAGATATAAATGTAAAATGGAAAATGTGAAACCTACACATTGTTGGTTGGAAAAAATATACTATCTGTTTATTGGCATAAGAAGAAAACCTATTATGGGATAAATGGCTTGGTCTTCTATATCAACCATCACCTAAATATCTAGTCATGTATGATGTTGCTAGAGTCCTAACTAAGCTATCATGTGATCAAACTCAGATGTGTGATGCTTGTCAACAAGAAAATATCAATATAAATACATACAATGTAAAGGAAAAGATTATAATAAGTGTTCTTGAATTGGTGCATGCTGATATACGTAGACCTATCACACCAGGAGACATTGACAAGAAGACATATTACATTCTTTTCATTGATGATTATAATAGAATTTAATTGGTATATTTCATTTCAATAATTCTTATTTTTTTCATTTTCATAATACAATATCAGAGATAATCTAAAAGGAATCTAGGGTTGAAAATTATGATGTTTCTCGCTGAAAATGGAAGAGAATTTAGAAAAAAATATGTCTAATACTATCTTGAGAAACACTGAATTAGGAATTATTTTTATTCAGTATTAACTCCTCAATTGAATGTAGTGGTTGAGAGAATAAATCATATAATCAACATGTTGAACAAAACATTGAATATTGAAAAAGATGTACCAAATATATTTTAGAACGATGTAGTCATGACTTCAATCAACATTTCTTACATGGAAATTTTTTTCTATATGAAGGAAAGACTCAATATGAAATGTTGTATTAAAATAAGAAAACATAAAAATACTTTAAAGTATTTGGATGTATATTGATTATTCTAAAGAAATAAAATCCCTATAAATTTGAGCCATGTATATATTATGTTTTATACCTTTATAATCTAGAAAAATCTTGTAATATAAATAATTTATTATGAACCTAGGAAAAATAGTTGAAATAAATGAAGTCATTATAGTGTATGATAAAAATAATATTCAATAACTTATTTAGCAGTTTCTTGATGAATTTGATGAGGAGGAAATCAATACAAGGGGTGAAAACATGGAATTTCTCGAATAATAAGAAGACAATGATGAAGTTCATGTGGAAGTAAAATTGGTTACTATGATGAAGCTAAATAGTCATGAATAAATTGATAGAAAAATATAATTGTTTATTATACATGACATGTTCAAAAATAAATAAGGAATTACTTATAGCATTAATATTTACCATCTCATGTAGAACCTAATGTTTTGCTAATGCATTTGGATATGAAAGATTGGTTTTGGTTATGAATGAAGAGCATGTCCAAATATAAAAGAATAGGATGTGGAAGATTGTTTCGAGGGAAACTGAAAAGATATTCATTGTCATAATATATGTCCCTCACAAAAAGATGAATTAATATGGAATAATGATTTGAATAAAAGAATGAATATCATTAAAATTATAATACCATATAGAGGGTATAAATGTTGATGATACATTTTCAGTTATTGCAAGGATTGAGATAACCATATTATTCATGTCCATTGTAATTAAAAAATGATCATCGTTTTTTAGATGGATGTCAATTTGAAATTTCTGAAGGGGATATTGAAGAAAAATAGTGTATTTTAAAACAAGATTGGTTTATCATTCATGAAGATAAGAACATAGTCCATGGGATGAAAAAGGCACAGTAAGGGTCGAAATTAGCACATAAGGCACAATATTCTAATCTCGATCAGTTTTTTAAGAAGCTCAGATTTTAGCATGGTGGAGTTGATTATAATAAATATGATAAAAATGATATTAATCAATGTATGATGGTACTGGTGTATGCCGATGAAATAATATTTGGAGGATAAGATAAAGATCAATTTAGGAAGTTTTTAAAATTGATAAAAAGTGAGTTTAAAATATCCATAATTTGTGAGTTGACATTATTTATTAGTTTACCTGTTACAAAAGGACATAATGGAAAATTAATTTCCCATTAAAAATATGCCAATGTATTTTGGAAATGATTTGGAATGGATAATTCCAACAAGATGAAGTCTTTGGTAGCTACCCAAATGAAATTATCAAGAGATAATGAGTGAAAATTATTTAATTTCATAGAATACAAGACAATCATTAGATGTCTATCTTACTTAATAGTAAAAAGAATATATATTTATTTTTTTCACATGTCAAGAAGTGAAATATCAATGTCATCTGAAAAAAATCCACACTCTTTCAATGAAAATAATTCTTTAGTATATCAAAAGAACACTGTATTTTGGTTTGATGTATGATGATAAATATCAGCAAGAGTTAATGGGATATATAGATGTAGATTTGGTCAAATCAGCCGATGAAAGGAAAAAAAATTTAGGTTGTGCATTATATCATGGTTTAGTATGTATATATTATCTAATAATGAAACTGGATTTCATTTCATCATTACCCACATAAGGTGATTATTTTGTGGATACTCATTATTATATGAAATTATTGTGGATGGAGAAGGAACATGATGATATGGGAGTTGAAGTAAAGTCTATGATCATAATCCATTTTAATAATCCATGTGCAATAAATCTTAAAAAATATATATCTCATCAATCAGGGAGAATGAACAATGAAATGAAATATCACCTTATAAAGGAGACGGTGGAGAAAGGACTTGTGATGTTTGAGTATGTTCTTACATAACTATAGGATGTAGACATTCTTACAAATTCATAACTAAATGAATATTTCATGAGGTATCGAATAGATCTGGGAGTACATTCAATGACCCGTATATTAAAATGTGTGAATGTCGGACCCCCTCTCCTCAATGTATGTTGTGTTTTACTCTAATGTATAGATATGTTTTCATTATCATGTTGAAAACTCAAAAGAGTGACCTTTGGGTTCAATGAAAACGGGGGAAAATGTGGCTATTAAAAAGAAGAAAATTTCATATTCAAGAAACAAGGAGAATCTAACATGTGGTGTTGCGAGATAAGAGGAGAAGCAAAGAATTATGCTAAATATTCCACAGTTCTTTGAGGAAACTATCAAATCATTGATTGGTGATCGTCAGGAATTCAGAAACACGATATGGGTTGTCAAAAACTTTTGAAGTTTCCCCTTGCATCATTGGTAAATAGGTATTCACTAGTAGATGAAAGTGGGACATCGATATAGAATCTTGATACAGTGTGATAAGAATTCATTAGAGATAATGAAGGGATATAAAAGTATATAAATTGTGAGTTCATATTATAATAATGTAGTGAGCACACATTTGTTGAGAGAGTAGTGAGATTTCAAATTGTAATTAGTTGTAAACCAGATGGGAAAATGAGTCCACTATGAACATTGTAAAAAATACTATGCCTTTAGTGGATTTGGTACATAGGCACATTTTCATTGTATGATCCATGGATGTTGCCCAGTGTGGGTGAACAAAGTTAAAATTATTTTTTCTTGTGCATGATTTAATTTTTCGTCATTCATTTATATGGGAAAGTGACATATAAGAGAGTATTGTATAAAAATCAAACAATATCAAATGGGAAGTTGTTTTAATCTTTCGTTAACTAATTCCCCCCCCCCTCTTAGGGTATTTTTCATACTGGACCTAACAATGTTCTTATAAAATGTATCTTTTTCATTACTAAAATTATAACACTTATAATGATATGTTTTATTATTGGATTTTTATAACTAATAAAAATAAATCATTTCCAGTGCTAGAAAATATATAATAATGTCCAAATATTAATAAAAAAACTAATATAATAAAAAAATTCATTTTTTTAATTATAAATAAATATCTAATTAATTAACATTATGTATTTATAAATATAATAACCTATAAATATATTTATTATTTGAATTTAATAATTTAAATTTAAATCTAAATTAATTATAAAAATATATTTATAATTATAAATGAAAATTCATATTTTTAAAAAGGTTTTTGAGACCATGAAATAAAAAGTTCCACTTTGCCAATTTTCATCCCTGAACGGTGATTCGCCTAAGTATATTTTTCATAATGGTTTTGGGAATCATGTTAAATACAATCAAGAAAACAATGGGGATCATCTAATGATTTACCAATATTTTATCATCACTCGACATGTCATTCCCATAGTTTTGAGCCCATTATGTGCCAATTATTTTTTAAAGATGTTTTCTATGGTCTAGGGAATTTCAGAACATATTTTCAGCACTATCTGGAAATGTTTCTTCCACATCATTTTTTCATCAATTGAAAATAAGATCCATTCATGGCTCTTTAGATACATATACCTAAAATCATGATTAATTTATATATATTAATTGAATTTCTGTTTCAATATGTGGTACCTAAAGAAACTATATCAAAGGTATACATATAGATATTGGTTTTGAACTTGATTTTTAGGCTCCCTCATATATGGTTTGAAGTTGCATCAATAGTTGTTATCCATGTAAAATTTGAAGTTGAAATGGAAACAATAAGATAATGTTAGTGTGATCACATGCCCATTGAACTAGATATCAGTTCCACATTAATTGATCACAGAGTGAATTCTACATGTGATAAAGGCATTCTCCCCCAGGTGTGTTATGAGAAATATCTGTATTTTTATTTATCAGGTCAAACAATCAATTATATGAAAGAATTATTATATATAGATGTTGTATGTGAATTGTACTCCTTATAAAGACATAACTAGATTATTTTAAAAAATTTGTTTGAAAATAATATGCTGACAGTGTAGAAAATGGGAATAAACTCCACAGGCTGCCTACTTGACATAGGCGAGATGCCAAAGATCATGTTGTTATAAACATTGGTGTGACCTTTATTATTAATTTATCTAATGGAAAACATAAATAGTTCTAGGATGGGGATGTTGAATAAAAGGTATAGAGAGAAATATTCTATTTTAGTGATTTCATTTCGAGATGTGTCATCAAAGTGGTTCCCCCCCCCATAGAAGTAAGTCAATCATCTGAGGTGGAGGATTTATCTTCATTGGTCATAGAGGATGCTCTCACAAAGAAAGGAAGTGTTGATGGCGTTTAATTTCTCATATCTCTAGGATGGCTGAATTTGTGATATGGTTTGCACTTGTTTAGAAACTCATTAAAACAATATATTAATTCGCGTACCATCAAGAGGTCGATGGTTGACCTATTGAGGAGACAAATAATGATCAAAACATTGATGAAACATAAATTTAATAGATATAAATTTAAAATATATGATATGAGTAGTTGAATTATTCAATGGAGCATAAGAGAAACAAAAAATGGACATTGGAACTCTTTCTAATGTTAAGGACATGAAGGTGACACATGGACTTTAGTTCTGTTCTGTAGGAAAATATGAGGTTACCATTGTTATGTATTACTCTTTTTTTCTATCATATGGGATTCAAGGAAATATATTAAGATTTATGTCATCACTAGAAAATATGCCTTGTACTACATGTCACATTAATGATTAAAAGGAATAGGTTTTATAACCCTTGAAGGCATATGGGTCTAGAAGTGAAGTCAAAAACTTGTCCTCCTTTTGTAAAAATTATTTGATGAAAAACATTTCAATCTCATTATGATTTTGATTTATTAGAATCCATGAACTCTTCCCTAATAGCTGAGTGTGCTTTAGCATCCAATTCTCATGTATTGATTGAATCATTAGGCAGACCATGGGTGGATACTCATATTTTTTGGAATTTTTAATCAATTAATTATGGTAATGTAGGAGGAGTCTTGGAAAATAAGATTCATACCCTAGAATAAGGCAGTTAGGCTACCATGCTGGATGGATCACCTAATATAGTTGATGTCCCACGAGATGTTGGGTGATCTGAATTATATAATAGTGACATTAAAGGCATCTTGCAACAGATAAAAAATTATAGGTGAGGACATTATCCTAGACGATATGGGCATGGTAATGGATGAATTAATTATAATGTTATTTGTGATGAGGATGGTAGGACTGGAGGTAAGATTTAGAAAAATTAATGTGTGTGACTATTTTTATTGATTGGTGTAGTTTCCATTGTTTGAATTCACCCCCATCTCTTCGGTTTTGATATTCATTCAATAAAATTTTTATGTTCCAACCTTCTCCAAAAAAAAATTCAAATATTTATAAATATTTATATAATTATATGTATATATATATATTAAAAATTTAAAATATATGATTAAAAATATAATAATTTTTTTATTTTATAATTATTTAAATGTATATATATATAATTGTAATTTATACCACAAGCTTAATATTTTGACATGGATTAAAATTTACAACACACAACAAACATTTATTTATTGGGATAATATACCATGTCCCATAAAATTTTAAAAACATAATAAAATTAAAAATGGAAGATCGTGTGTTGTTGTTGCCTCAATAGATTATTATGTTGTAAAAATCAAGGCACAAATCTTTAATGTTTCTAGAACTCAATTTTTCCAGTTGGTTGTTCCTTCCAGTGGTCAACATGTCAATTCTTCCAGAAATTTCCTCATTGTTTGGCTTGAATTTTTTTAATTCACACAACAGTTGTCCTACCCAATCCTTTTTTGATCACTCTATGAGACGGAATAATGACTTCACTTCCAATGAAGATCACATTCTTTACATGAAGACAGTAATCATACAAAAAATACTCTATTTCTCAACAAAATCCTATTGACTTTAATGATTTTACCCACTACTATACTCATCCACACCCATCTCTTTATCTGGAAATTTTCCTTTTTTTCTTCATGTTCCCACTATGAAGCGAAATCATCAGGTTTACCATTATTCTCCATCCCATTCATCCCTTTATCAGCATAATTATGAATTCCACTTCATAATCCTCTTCTGCTAATAAATTCCTAGTATAATATATCCCACAAACCTCCAACCATCAGGGAACTAACAATTCCACCATTTTACCTCCCAGATCTCTTTGAATATAAAAAGGTAATTTTTTATGGATCCCAATTTAGGGTTATTGGTATAATTATGATTAATAATTAATCACATGTCGTTCAAACATGGAATGTTTGGAATCTATTAAATGGGTGGTTCCCCATGTCTTTGCCTTGGTTCAACTTGTTTGGATCAGCGTCGGTACCTCAGGTCATCAATCCATGTGATAAAGAGCTCCCTTGTTGGCACCAAAAAGACACAAAAACCATTTTTCATTTCATAACACTGTTTTCCTTACTATATAATAATAATTTATTTCATAAAATCACAAAACAACCCCATGAAACACATTTTTATGGTGGTCAAACCATTAAAATTAACTTAATTAGTCATTCTGGGAACACTGTATGTCTGATTGTTATGTCATCTAATATTAAACATAAAAAGTAATAATAATATTTCTGAATATAATTTCACATCATTATGATGTTTTTTCTAGGAATTTTACCAATAAATACATGTTGAAATTTTCAAAATCAATTAATGTCTTGTTATGATCATTTCATGAAAAATGATCGTCAAAATAATGTTTTATTAGATAAATCATTTTAAAATTAACTAAATTGATGTTTTTATAATTTTTTACACTATTAGTAGGTCACTCAATTTGTTTTAAGCCCCCCATATATATTTATATCTTTAAACAATGAAAAAAACATTAAAAACTACCTATTCAGTCATTCTGGGCATGCCACACTTTTTATTGACAGGATTTCAGTTCGTACATGTTATGAATTATAAAAATATATTTTTCATATGACTTCACATGATTATAATGATTATTTCTTTTAACTTTACCCTTATATGCATTTTTTGTGGTTTAAAATAATAAAAAGTCTGTTTGTGGTCATGATACATTAACGAACCCTCTGATTTACATTTGTTTATATCCACCATATAAAAATTACATGGATGGTTGTTTTATTCTAATATCATATAATAAAATTTTATTTTATTTTTATTTATCCCATGAATCTTGTTTTAAAAGGACAAAAATCCTTTAAAAACTAATTATTGAGTCATTCCAAACACATTGTGCCTTTGATTACCATTTCATCAAATCATAAACATCCCAAATAATAAAACTCGGTTTCTCATATTATTTCACATTGAAAAATACATGTCACTAAACTATGAATTACAATGAATTTATTTATCAAAATTCAATCATGCTATTAAATTTATATTTATATAATACAAATGGAATAACCCCGTCATTGTTAATTTATAACAAATTGAATGATAAAATACATAACCAACCAACCATTGTTTAGATATTACTTTATTTATACACATTTAAGGTATCTATTTATGAAATTTATCTTTCTATGAATATTTTCAACCTCAGGAAATGACATTACTAATAAGAATACACCCCAATGTAAGTCAATATATGTATAAAATTACTCATGATATACATTTTTTATGTCCTGATAATAAGTGTTAACTTATTATCTAATGAGTCTACTCAATATATCATATATAACTATTTATTACACATTCAAGATTCTACTCTTAATAATTTTAACATATCATTAGAACCCATAACACTACATGGTTATTATCAATTAATGACGATTCAAATTCATATCTTAAGTGGATGTTTTTATTCTAAAATTCATGTTATTTAAATTAAGAAACATGAATGAATTAGTAATTGATATTTCATTTATTATAAAACTAAAATACATTTTACAACCATTACTTACATTATCTCAATTATTGAACAAAAATAGATTTACCATGATCAATGGGATTTTCCACGCTAACAATTTTTTCATATGATCTTTTACATTATTATATTTATCCACCAGTAGTTGTTTAAATCTCATATATAAATGATCTCTTAAACTATATAGCAATTTTAAATTTTTCTGGGTCCCAGTGGCGAGACCATGTTTCCTTTTACTAAGTAATAACTACATTTTATTTAAAATAGTCATCAATTTCACCATTAATATTATAAACCACCCCAACATGTGCAATAAACTACTTGATCCAAATAGCCAACATCACAACATCTGATATAGCAATCTTCTATTCTTCTATTTTCGTGTTTTCTAGGATGGTTTTTAGGAACTCTTCTAAATTATCTATAACTAATAAATAAAAAAATGAAACTGTATTGTGAACTCATATAGTATTTTTTTATTTGTATATAGTTTCAGTGTAAACTCATAAAATTATCACATTATTTCATCCAAATATCGATCACAAATCCCTAATTCATGTAATGTGATTAATGAAATTCTTCTTATTAGTCTAGATACTCTTAAATGGAATGGATTGGTAATTTATTGTTATTTATAATTTTTTAGTTACATTGGGGGTAAGAATTTTTTTTTCATTACTAGATAAAAAACATTTAACAATAATTGAGAAATCCATCAATAGTGCTAAAAATATATTTTGACCTACGAACCATTAAAATGAGTCAACATTATGAGCCCTAGAAGAAATATGATAAAGTGAGGCCTTTATCAGGGCTATAGAAAGTGTTGATAATGGTCAAGAAGTTACATCGTGTTGTTAAAATTAATGATCACTATAGCAGTAAATAGAGTCACCAAATCCAGGGAAAAAAACAAATACTTGATATTTTAAATTAATAAATTCACAGAAATACCAATTACAACACAATTACAAAAAAAATATATTATCGAAATTTCAAAATGAAATTATAATTACATAATAATTTTCAATTTATCACTAATATTCAAACATATCAATTGATTAGTTCTCTTTGGCACTCCAAACCCTCTCAAAAATAAATATCATTATTACATTTTCTAAAAAAAACACCCAAAAATGAGAAATATAATGCAACTATATATGAAGAAAATGTTAGTGTTACTACAATGAAGAAGATTAAATATAATTCTGAAACAATAAATTAAAAACATGTCAATATAACTAGACAACAGTCTTGTGTATTACCAATGAAACCATAAATAAGATTGAGGTGTGGCTAATTCTAACACATTTATAATGACTTTTGGATCATTTTCTTTAGTTTTCAAGACAATAATAATATGATGGATCATTTTTGAGAATGTCACTTGTTGTTTAACAAAATGTCACTTTTATCTGAAAACAAACACATTGAGTCATACCAGTTGCGTCATGTTCTAATTTGTGGTGATCCTAATTCGTATATATCACATTTTTCATATAAATATATTTCCGAATTTATCAATGAAATAATTTTGTCTTTTCTTGGGTTTTGGTGATTGAAACATATTTTTTTACAAAAAAATTAATTTTAAAATGATAACGAATACATTGCATCACACCAATCACATCGTGGTTTGAAATGATGTACGGATGATTATTACACACCAACAATGGATTATGAATCATTTTCTTAAATTATCAGAACAATATGAATTAATTTTAATTGTTCAGATTATGTGACATTTATTTTGACCAAAATTGTCAATTTTAAATAAAAAGGCACACATTGAGTCATACCAGTCATAATAAAGAATATATTTAAGAGAGTATGAATCAAAAGCATAATAAATGATATACTAATCATTTAAATAAATTATGAAAAATTGTTAATGTGTTTTATCGGTCATGAGTATGTCACTTTTATTTTGGACTAAAATTTTATTTTAAACTAAAATCATGGACGTTGAGCCATAAAAATAAGACTTTGTGTCACATCTAGTTGAGAATAATTACTTCATTCCATAACTGAATGTTAAATATATTTCTTGAATTATCAATACGATCCAAGCATGTTTGCTCATTTTTCATTGAGTGAGTCATGTATTAAACCAAAATTTATGTCTTAGACTGATAAAGACCATATTCAATCTAACCGATCAAAATGTATGTCATATTTATGTTTGGATGATTCCTATACATCAAAAATTACATATTGTTTGTTTTCAAAATCTATCAAAAAAATATGAATTTTTTTCTTGTTTTTGATTATGTGACATGTGTTTTCAAATAAAATGACAATTTTAAAATGAAAATATACAATCCAATTTATTATTGACAGGCAATGAGTTAGATTGTTATTTGGGTGATTCATGAACCCCAAAAAATACTTATGGATCATTTTACTACTGTATCGAAACAATATTAATGTATTTTCCTCAATATGATTATATCAATTTTTTTATTTAATAAAATGTCACTTTAAACAAAAAACAGTTTCAATCATTATAATAACATTGTGTGTTAGGTTGATCTGAAAAAAAATCCTACACATTAAAAATTAATTATGAATTATTTTCCTAATTTATCAAGACAATTAGAGAATGTTTTTTTTTGTTTTCAGAGTGTTACATGTTATGAATTAAAATGTAAAATTTAAAATGATAACAAACATTTTGTATCATACGCGGAACATAGTGTTTCAAATTGAGGTGGAATTTATTCATACATGTCGCAAATGACTAATATATCATTATTCAATTGTACTAAAATAATATTAATTAATTTACTCATTTTTAGTATTTCGCAATTATTTTTTAGTAAATAAAAAATTTTAAATAAAAAGTCACACTTTGAGTCTTATAGATCACACCGTGTGTCAGATTTAGGAGGGGATAATAAGTTTATGTCAAAACTAAAATATTGTAAAAATTTCTTATATGTAAAAAATTTTATTCTATATATTTTTACAATTAACCTTGTTTTTTACAATAATTTCATTAAAAATTGATAACACGCAATTGGAGTGGTAGTAGAGAAATTGTGCAACTAATTTGAGGATCAGCTGCTTCCATTTAGTTAAAAACTACTTACGGATCAATTTTTTAATGTATCCAAAAAATATGAATGTCATTTACTAGTTTTGGGTATGTTAGTTTTGTTTTAATGAAAAGTTAATTTTAATGTGAAGACAATCATTTTGAGAGATACTCATATCATTGTGGGTATTTTAGAGGTCCTAATGGTTCTTACATATCTAAAATGACTTATAAACATTTTTCCTAAATTATTAAGATAATATGTGAATGCTTTCATTGTTTTTACTAAGATAAAAAAAATTTATTTTTAATTTTCATTTTTAGGTTGATAACAGACACATTGACTCATAACCTGCACACCATATATTAGATTTTTGAGTGCATCATTCTGACATGTCAAAAATGATATTGGATCATTTTTACAACTATAAAAACACTTTGACATTATTTTATTGGTTTTTATTATGTGACATACTTTTATCTAAAATCAAAATTTTAAATCCAATACATGTACATTGGGGAATACCAGACACACCATGTATCAGATTAAGGAGTTGTTAATTCCTACATGTGAAAAATTATTATGTATCATTTAAAAATGTTTCAGAAGAATTGATAATGTAATTTACTAAAAAATTAGGTTCAATAATTATAAAGTCAACAAAATACGTATTTGGAATGTTCCTCTTTAAGAAGCATGTATAAATTCTAATACCATGTATGATACCCATTCATTTGTAAACAAATATGTTTCCTTCTATGAATATGGGGACTAATGGAATCAATATTATCATGGAAATAATAAAAATAAAAAAACTGATTATAAAATATGTTAAATGAAATTGAAATTATCATCGAAACTGCCTCCTCAAATATTCAAATTTTTTATGGAATACAGAACCGTTCATATATTTGTAAACATAATGAAGAAAATATTTTATATTGGATTGTTTCAAAAACTACTTAAACATTGATAAAAATAAATAATTTTTAATATATATGTTTTATAGTGAAATATTATTATATATACCCCAACACTTATCCACTTATAATAGTCGATAGGATCATTGTATTCAAAAACTATACTTGTTCCATGGATTAGATGATATTTAAAAACAACTATATCATTAAATAAATTCAGTAAAAACAATTAAAATGTATAACATGATAGGAAAAGGGTTTGTAATTCACTGCCCAATTTATTTTCATGGAAAGTCATAGTGAAATTTTTCCTATATAATGACATCACTTAATGAGGCATATATTTTCTCTTAAAAGAAAAAGGTGTCTCTCACATTTTGGACATAAAATGGACCATAAAAAGGAAATGGTAAAACATACCTAATCATTAGGAATAGGAAATATAAGGCATATGATAATGAAGATACATTAATAAATATTATAAATAAAATATCTCTCACTAAATTTATTCATGGTAACATGGGTATATAAATTCCCATGAGAGAAGTTAATGAGGGTGGATGGGGTATGTAATCATTTAAACATAAGATGGACATCAAGAGGGATTATTAAGAACAAAAAACTAAATTTAAAAATAATGAAAAATATTATAATATAAAGAATATATTTTCATACAGAGGAGAATATGAGGATCCCTTGATAAATTTTAATCTGGTAAGAGGTGTACCAAAAGGTTCATGGGAGTTATTAATGATATTGAATAGTGCATCTCATCTTTTAAAAATAAACAACATATTAAGGGGATATATGAAAACATATCCCAACATTATTAATTAAAGATAATTTATATTATATAAACATGATACATGAATAATAATGAAAAGAAGATGGTCATATAATAAATATTTATTATGTAATGGGTGTACATAATGGTTCATGGGAGGGATTAATGAAACTAAAAGTGGAATCTGATAATTTACAAACAAAATGGAAAGTATATGGGTTATGGAAGAACATATACTAACATGATAAAATTAGACAAAGAGATATAACATAAAAGTAGTACATGAATGGAAATGAGAAGAGGGGAATCCAATACTATGAGAGTGTGATTCCAAATGCATGGAAGGGTCATCTTAAGAGAATTAGGGCATAATGTAAGGACTCTATATTGGGGATAGAAGTGTAACAATGTGATCTAAGGATTTTATGTGAAACAAACTGGGACCATGGGTTGGATTATATAGTAAATGAGATGGTAGTTCTTTATTATTGGCCAAACATAGGTTTTGGACTCTATTTATCAATATAAAAAAACAAGAAACCATCTCAGGGTTTCTTCTAAAGAGAGGTGGTTATCATAATGTTATTAGGAAATGATCTGAAAATATTAAAATATTACCCTTTTGATGTGGATGTTATCCATACTCTTATACAAATGAGTTCAGAACCATATATATTTTTATATGTTTTGGAGTATCTAAAAAGATTGAAAATATTCTATAAAAAAACATAAAAATAAAATTATTTTAAAGCGAGAACATATATTTGGTCATGGATACCCTTTATTGTTTTTATTAAATCACTTTTCGGTCATTATGAATTCATAATAATCACCGTAAATTACATGGTATTTAACATTTCCTTGAAAATTTTATTGTCTCTCAAAATTATGAATAGTTCAATACGGGATAATATTGATGTTCCGAAAAAAAATTCATTTTTTGTAAATAATTTTTCTAAAAATTTAACATTCAGTTTTAATATATATATCGACATTTATTAAGCAATTATGTGTTTTGTTGAAAATAATATTTTTTGAACCCTTTTAAATATTACACTTGACATCATAATATTTATATTATGAAGTAAATTAATCTGTTATAATAAAAAATAGTATTTTATTAAAATATAATTTATTTTAAAATTCATTATTTCAAAAATAATTAATTGAAATTACATATTACATAAGAATGCATCATTTTTTTATCCTTATAAATATATAATTTTTATATAACTGATTACATGATCATTTAAAAAGTACAAATAATTAAGAATAATATATCATAATTTAAATGGAAAGGAAATATGAAAATTCAAAATATTTGGGTTACTTTTTTTCAACTAGTTTTCAAATTATTTTTATCCATAATTATCCTATTTTTTGTCATGGTAATAAATTTTTACTATAGTTACATGTCAAATTACTCAAAAATTAAGTTAGCCTTATTAGAAAAATTTACTTATTATGATTAAAAATATTGAATACATTTATAAAAATGAATTCACATATTTAGATAAATTTTATTTAATATAAAATCCACAATCATGATGGAAAGTAGTTTTCTAATAATTACATTTTCCAATAAATATATTAATTACCATTAACTTTAAAACAACACATTTCCATTATATGAATTTATCTTCATAAATATTGATATGTAATATAATATTTTCATTTGTATATTTACATGTTAGGGGTTATTTTATATAATTTATGTGTAAAAACATTACTCATTTTAAAATAGTTTAAAAAAAATGTTTTTCATCATTTAAGTATTCTTACAGGAAAATCTAGAATAAAGATAACTTAAATGTAATTAAATGAATTAAATATAAATAACTAATACTTAATTTGACTTTAAATTAAATTAAAAGAGTAATTATAGTTTTAAAATTATTTATTTATCAAAATAAAATATAATTTTACCAAAAAATGGTATTTCCACTACCCACGAAAATTCCATATTTTTCTAAAAATCCAATATTTCATCATTAGTTAATATTGATGCACTTATACCAAAAATATAATTTTATTTAGAAAATAAATTTTTCTAAATTTTCTATAAAATAATTATAATATAATTTGTTCTCAAAAAGGTAAAAAAATCATTTCTGAAGGATACATATTTTGAAGAATAATAAAAGATTACCAAAAATTGGTTGATTTTATACTAAGACTATATCAATGTAATTTGGACATATATATTATTAATAATGTATTAAATAAATATTATATCCAATATTTCAAAAATTAGTGTATGATTTTTTCATCTACATTACTGTAATCGTAGGTCGTTCAATTGGTTTTGACCTCTTAATGCATGTTTTTAATTGATATCAAGCATTTAAAAACAATGTATTCAGTCATTCTGAGAACACTGATATTATAATTGAAATATAATTTTATCATGAAAATAAAAAATTATATATATTATATTTTTGTATGATTTCACATCTAAAACATCTTATGTCGCTGAACTAAGAATGACCATGAGTTTCTTTATCCAAATTTTATCATGGGAATAAATGGATTTTCATCTCGTGCATGTGGGAAATCCCATCAAGTTTATCCTAAAACAAATAACAAGATCAAAAACATACCCACCCACCCAACGATTATAAAATCCATCATGAAAACATAAGTATGGTTTTAAAATATGAAGGTTCTCATTCAAAGTATCTTGACAATCTCAGGTTATAGAGATTCCTAATAAGCATATATACCAAAGTATATCAATTATCATAATGAATTTCATGTGATATACATTCCTTGGGTAGTCGATATGTTATGTCTTAACATATTATCTCAAAATACTACTAATTATATCAAATAAAACTCTTTTTATGACATAAAATACTCCACTCAATTAAATTTTAACAAATTTTCACAACCAATAATACTCTATGATGATTATCAATTAGGGACTAATCAAATTAATCATTTAATAGGATATTATTATTTCTTTTTCATGTTATAAAAATTAATCACACAAGAATAAATGATTATTTATTATTTCATTTATTATTAAACATTGATAAATTTTATCACAATGACATCAAATATCTCAAAAATCTAATACCAATAGATTCAACATGTGCCTTGTGATTTTTCCATAATAATTGTTTTGTCAAAGTATATTTTACATTATCATATATATTCACTCAATATATTTTTAAATATCCCTTATCAATTATCTCTTGAATGATATTGTAATTGTTGAGGATTTTCGAGATGCATTTATGAGTCCGTATTTCATTTTCCTAAGTAATAAATCCATTATTGTCATAGTAATTTTCATTTTCATCTTTAATACTTCAAACCACACATTGTTTAAAAATGAATTTCATGATTTAAATAACATCCTTCATGACGTTAATTGTAGTAATTTACTCCACTTCTATTTTTACATTCGTTATAGATCTTTGTTTGGAACTCATCGAAATGATTTCTCTTGTATTTAATGAAATCACGAAACTGTATTATGATATCATATCATCTTTTTTTGATAGGAAACTAGTATCAGTGTAACCCCTAAAAATGTCACCAATCTCTCCATTAATTATCAATAACATTTCCATTATCCCTCATACGTATGTAAGGAATTTATTGATTGTAGTCTCATTAAACTCAACAGACTGGATTCAAAATTACTTGTTATTTGTAATGTATTACTAACATCGGGGTTAAATATTTGGGTTTTCACTACTATATAAATGGTTGTTAGCAATGCTAGAAAAATAAATCACTATTAATGAATTGATGATCTATGCGCCATTAAAATGAGGCTCATATAATCATTTATAGAAATGCTATGAAAAATGGACACGTTTATTAGTGAAAACAGTGTTCATAAAGGACATGATATAACACTGTGCTATTTAAAATACTGCACACCTCAACACAATGTACAACCACCCAAATACAGATAGTATAAAATAATATAGTTCATGGAAATATAATAATTTCTTTTATATAATATTACATCCCAAATGAAAAAAAAATATTATATTCATTTTGAACAACTATTTATATAATTACATAAGAAAGTAAAATTTGACACAAACATTAAAAACATCAATTGATTCATTTTCTTTGGATATATAATCCCTCTATAAAATTTGGAACATGGTAACAGTTTCCTAACAAACCATTGAACTTGAGATAATGAATCCACCTATATATAAAACCATTACTATTTTATTAACACTATAAGGATATTTATGAAATGAAACTATTAAATAATAAATTAATAAATTTTAAATCATAAATTGATAATAAAAACATTGTATCTTACAGTTCACCTAATTAATCAGGTCGATTAACGGCTGATTCTAACATGTAAAAATGTCTTATGGATCATTTTCACATGGTATAAAAAAATACGAATTTGTTTTCTCATATATGAGTATGTCACTTCTTTTTAACTAAAATGAACATTTAAATTGAGAGCATTCACTTTCAGTCATACCAGTCACATTGTCTGTCAATTTTAGGTGATAGTAATTCATATATATTACAAATTAATTATGAATAGTTATATTAAATTATCAAGACAATATTTGTGTGTATGATTAGTTTTTTTGTGAATGAAAACTTTTTGAACTAAAATCCTAATTTTAGACTCATAACTGACACTTTCAGTCACATCGATTACATCATCCATTAGATTGAGATGAGGATGATTCAAATATTATAAAAAATTGTCTTTTGTATTTTTTCATAAATTATCAATCAAATATGATTGCCTTCAATTATTTTGGAATAATTCACTCTTCAAAACATAAGATGCCAATTTTGAATGAAAATACCCATGTGGAATAATAATAATCACACCATGAAAAGGATTGATGTAAGGCTAATTCCTACATATAAAAAATGAATTATTGATCATTTTCATAATGATTCGAAACAACCCAAATCTATTTTAGTGGTTTTGAATTTATCACCATCCTTTTTTACTAAAATGTCATTTTTAGCTAAAGGCACACACATTGAGTCATACCACTCACATCATGAGATAGATTTCGGTGAGACTAGTTCTTCCTTTCTATAAATGAATTATAAATAGTGTTCCTAAATTTTAAATAAAATCTGAGTTCATATTTTCATTTTTTAGTGAGTGACACACATTTTGAACTCAAATGTAAATTTAAGGCCCTTAACAGACACATTGAGTCTTACCAGTAATAACATGCATAAAATATAGGGGTAGGTGATTCCTAAACATCCTAACTGACTTTTGGGTCATCTTATAAAATTATCTAAACAATATGAACATGTTTTCTTGGTTATTATTAGGGGATATATGGTTTTAACTAAAAGGACAATTTTAAAATTAAAACATGAACTTTGAGCCACATTGGACACACCGTGAATCAATTTGAGGTGATGATGAATATTACATGTAAGAATGTTTCTTATGGATCATTTTGATAAATTATTAATATAATACGAATGTAATTTATTCATTTTTAGAATACCACTTATTTTTTTTTCTAAAATGTCATTTTATGTTGAAAACAATCACATTGGATAATACACATACCATTCAGTTTTAGTTTAATGTGAAAATAATTCCTAATTGTCCAAAATTACATTTGAATTATTTTATTAAATTATATGGATAACTTTGTTTTGTTGTGTTGTATATCGAAGAGTGACACACATTTTGAACAAAAACATCAATATAATGATGATAGTAGTCTTTTAGAGTCATTCATGACACAATGTGTATTAGATTAAGGTTTAGATGGTAAAAAACTATAAAAAATACCTTATGCATCATAATTATAAAGATTTTATAGAATATGAATCTGTCTTCATATTTTTGAGTATGTCACTTTTCTACATTACTAAAATTTCAATTTCCAATAAAATGAAACACCTGGTGTCATTATTTTTACATCGTGAGTCAAATTGAAGTTTTTCTAATTAATATCTATCAAAAATGACATATAGATCATCTTTATATTGTATAAAAACAATTAGAGTTGATTTTATTTGTTATGAGGATGTTATGTGTGGTTTTTAATAAAATGACATTTTAACTAAAAGCACACACTTTGAGTCATACCAGCCACACTGTTCATTAGGATGAGGCACAACTTTTTCCAACACATCACAAATAACTTAGGGATCGTTTTATTAATGTATCAAAATAATACAAGTGTTTTATCATGGTTTTATGTATAACATTTTTTTCATAAAAATAAAATTAAAAAATTAAAAATATCACTTTGAGATATTCTCATACATCATTTTTCAGTTTCTTGTGAAATTTCATCTAACATGTCTAAAATTAATTATGACTTTTTTTCATAAATTTTTATGTTAATATTACCGGGTTTTCAATGTATTTTGTGAGTGACACATGTTTCGACCTAAATAGACAATTTTAGGCTGATAACTAACTCTCTAAGTCGTACTGAGCATGCTGTATTTTAGATTGAGGTGTGGCTGATTCCCACATGGCACTAATGACTTATGGATATTTTTTAAAAATTATACTATCAATATGAATGTGTTTTATTGGTATTGATTATGTGATGTGTTTTTTAAAAATAATTATCCATTTTATATTTAAAACATGCACAGTAGGTCATACCAGACACATCATGTACCAGATTGGGGTGTTGATGCATCCTACATATACAAAATTACATATGGATAATTTTATAGAAGCATCAAATAAAAATTATAAAGATATTAACTATAAAATAATATAATTTTATGAAAAAATCAACATAATATGTTTCTAGTAGTCTCCTCTTCATTTTTTCTATATAAAATTATGACAAAATCAACTTAATATGTATATGGTAGCCTCCTTATCATTTTTTTGTATACATTCTAATAACATGTATGCTTTCCATTAATTTTTAAACATATCCATTTCATATTTTGAACTAGAAGCTGATCAAAAGTCATATTAGTAAAAAAAAGTTTTAATAAATATTTTATATTTTCTAATTATCTTTGAAAATACCTCTTCTGAGATGTTAGTTTATTGATGAAGTATGCTATCATTCATAAATTTACAATCATAATAACCACTACTATTTCAATTGGTTTGTTTCATACACTATAGAAACATTGATAAAAATATGTAATTTGTTTTTATATATGTTTTGATAGAAAGATATTATTATATACACCCTACTAAACATTTTCTTTTAAATTTTTATAGTATCCTTGTATTCATATATTTAACTCACTCCATGATTTAGAAGATATTCAAACTCCATCCAATAATAAATGAAATTTAATTAAAATTATATAATATGTATTAAATGATGTTTATTTGAATAATTATTCTTTATTTGTATTATGAATTGATAAATTTCATCATGTGTGGTTGATTGTTTTGTTATCAACACATAGAAACTATAAAATAGATACTTGGAGTCTTCAAATTGACTTCAATGAGTAACCAAACCTACATAAAAAATTAAAATAAAATGAAATTAAATGTATGAGAATATATTTAATATGAATAAATTGTTGAGTTTTGAACACAAATAATGCGTATTATGAAGAGTCAGTCTTCTATATATCATCTTCCCAACATTATGTCTAGTTCTCCACTACTAATTCAATTTTATTTGGTTCTAATTTGAATTTTTTTATAGATGTTATGTGAGGACTAATGAGACCAAATTTTTTATCGCATTATTTTCCATTCAAATTGTTTTCATATATACATCTAAATACAATTTGAATTGTATTTAGTGATAAATTACATATTAGAATAGATATTGGAAAAACAAAGACTAAAACCACACCTGATGTATAAATTGACAACTGAGTCTCCTAGACATTCATGTGATAAGATTTAATTAATATAATAAATACCAATATAGTCTATAATGTCCTCTACATATATCTGTTCTTAAATAATCAATTATAGACATTACGTAATTTTATAACATTGTATATTAATTCATCATTAATATTAGTTAATGTTTGTGTGGAAGGGGTTGGGTAAACATACTTTGTCATGATCATTTTTATTGGTTAGTTGATCGTTTAGATCAATTTTATTCCACCTTTAACCCCCTTCCCATTTTCTTTTTATACTGACATTCATTGGACCATGAATTTTTCATTATTTTTAATGGGTTTTCCTTAAAAATAAATTTGGAACTAATACCTCCTTATTGACATGTTTTCACACAATATATCATAACGGTGATATTATTGTTTAAATATATTTCTCAAACATATGAATATCCACATAATCAAGTGAAACAATTAGTTCGATGCTTGGCTCTTGAAATAAATTAATAACCACTCTCATATAACCTATTGGAAGTTTTATATTGTGTATAATATCTCATTATATTTTGTGTGTGGTACCCATGGAAATAATTATATGAGGGGTTTTTTATACAAATCACAATAATTTTTGCCTTGTAAAATGTGAGTACATTAATGGTTTTAGTATCTTCCAGAATCATGTTTTAGATAGAAAATTATTAAACTATTGATTACCTTTTATAATATATCTCTATGAGGGGAATATATTTTCTCAATGGTTCTGGGTGGGGTAGGGGATCATTAAGTAATGGGTTTCCTATTATTCTTTCTACTCATTGATTCATTCCAATAACATTTTCAAAAAACTCTAACTGCCAATGAAATTTCTCATCTATAACTGGTAAAAATTCCTGTAACTCTTCTATTTTCATATTTTTATCCCCCTGTCAATTTATTTTCACAAAATATGTTTTGGATGACATACTAAATCCCACAATGCTAATATGGTCATACTGTTCTATCTACATCAAGATCACGGACAATAGTTCTTCATCAGGTATAGGTGATGATCAATTTTATGTCTATGTTTGTAACAAATATTTTAAATTATATATTCATTATTATATAAAACAAATTTAATGAATCTGTTTATTATTATGTGATATATACACATGCTTCCCATATATTTGTGTGTTTCCATATATTAGTATCCCTTATTTATTTACACATGCCTTCATCGATTTCACGTGATGCAGGATTGATGTGGATTAAAATATTTATTCTTCAATGTATATATAAATTTATGAACATAATTATTATTTGGTTTCACAACACATTAAAGTATAACATAGATTTAAAAGTCATATCATTTTTTAAAGTTAAACATACTACATTTTTAGATTACAATATGGAAATTTTGTTTTTGATCCTATTTCATAATTTTAGCACTCAACTTCTATACCATAAATTAATAATAATAAATAAATTTTATTAGATTTTATAATATAAAGAATTTTATTTCCAGTCTTAATTCACAAATAAATATGTATCCTCATGATGACCAATGAATGAATCCCACACTTGAACGTTTATTGGGTATTCACACAACTACGTTGGGTGAACGGTTATTTATTCATCAACAGATTTGAGATGATACAAAAAAATAATTATGTGAAAGAATATGTGCGCCTTTCGAGTGAAAATTAATAAAAAATTACTTTAGGATTAATCTATAATAAATACACTCTATATTGGATAATAGATAGTAAGAGAGTGTTTATTATTCAACTTTTTAGAAAAATAAACAAATTAAATCATAATGTTACCCTAATATCTCTCCAAATCTATGACATAAGTGGGGACAATGAAATCCACCAATATACATCAATCGGTATGCAGATGAGTATAGTGAGATTAGTGTAACTGTTGAACCTTTCCCTATTGGGGGTTAAAGGGATGGCCACATTCATTCCATCAATCCAAGAATTTGATTCCTTTGTTGTTCGCCTCAATAATTATTACAAACACCGTCATGCTTCGATGCTCTTTTTTTATAGGACATCAAATGGTCACTATCTTTCATTTACATAGATTCAACAAAATAAATATGTTGTTCTTCTGGATTGGAAGCATCGCCTTTTGTAAAAGGTTGTTGTTCCACATCATTAAGAGCTCCATCTTGTTAAGAAACATATTGTACCTCGTGATTTGGAGCATCGATTTTAATAAGGGTAAAATGATTCCGCTACAATTGTAACTCCATTGATTTTCATAGAACTACATTCCTCAGGATCATTTCTATAGAACATATATCCATTATAATATAATATGATCACACTTATTCCTATGGCTATCCATCAATGTTGTTTTAAAATTGAATGAGGTTTTTTTGTTGTTTATATAAATAAATGTTTTAAAACCCCTCTAATAAACTATTGATTTTATGTATTTGATTTCCATAATTCAACCCTTGATGAATTGAAATTATGAAGAATTGCATTTTGGGTTTTAATTCTAAACTATTTAAAATAACATAAATATTTTCTTTATCCTAATCTATAATAGAGATTTTGACAACATCTATTCTGGAAATTTATTCACCCACAATCCACATTGTGTGACATAATTTTGGTAGATTAATGCTTTCCATAATTAATTGCTAGTCAGTATATAATTCAATAGATTCCCCAACCATATATCACTCTATAATACATATTTCTAGATGAATTTAATTCTTGACGTACACATTTAAAATCTCCATATAATATTCAACAAGGTACATCGATATATAATGTATCAGACCACATAGTCTAATATCTCTTACCAAGTGAACTATAATGTGAACCATCGTAGCAATGAAATCTAGTAGGAATAACAACCCAAATTCGTATAATATGTCAGAATTTTTTTTTCATATATTGATTTTTTTCTATTATATACCATTTATGCATATATATTTGAAAAATAAATAGATCTTCATTCATATATGATGGAAATTCTGGGGTACAATTAAACATACAACTACATATATTATATTTTTCCTCAAAACATGACAATCATGTATTTTCAGAACCATTAACATTAAATAAGTCATTCACATGATATGGTTGATACTTGATGAATTCCCCTAAAAAACATGACAACATTAAAGATGTTTCAAATATTATATTTCTCCATCATGGAAAGTGTTTTAGAAGATGGAGGGTGGAAAGACCATTTTCACCCTCCACCGGAGCCAATTATTCATGTAAGGTCATGTAATTCATTCCCAACATTGAATTATTTATATCCTTACTTTTTCAAGGTAAGGATCATAACATTTTAATGTCATTATCATATACATTTTTCCACATTAATTTCATATATACAATTCCTAACACAAATAAATTCAAATATGTTAATTCAAAAAAATCAGGCCTCTTTTCCCTATCATCTTCTAAAATATTTCTAATTTGGGTTTTCTTAAATTAATGTACATATATATTACTTTCTATAATAATTGATAAACTATTAGAGGATGGGAAGTTTTACATTATTATGAACTCCCATCAAATGATGTCATCAAAGACCGAAAATTACGACACTGAGAAAAATATATATGATGTCATAGAAACATAATCTTAAATGAATGTTTCAACCTAATTTATTTTGTACCTAGTTTTAAAATGGGAGACCCTTATGTTACTTAAATTATTTATTCTGAAAAATTACCCTAATCTAGAATATATTTATCATCCATACAGCATGGAAATTAATTGAAAACATTATTTTTGAAATCATTATACAATGTAGCCCATGAATCTGAATAGAATTTGAAATTTTAAATAAATGATGAAAAATAAAAATCAATATAATTACCACGTATTTTTTTACTAGATATAACTAGATATAACATAATGTATCTTCATTTCATGCATAACCATCTTTGAAAGTTATAATTTACCAATAGAGTTTCACATGTAACGTGATTGCTTCTTTGAGAACAAAAAGGATTCACTCCATATATATAGCACAACATGAAGTTATCATGGATAGTTTAAACATTCAAAATAATATTTATCAAAATTTTTTTAATAAGAAGATTATTTCAAGCGTTAATGTTTACCATCATTGTTTATTGTATCTGTATGAAATTTCAGTTGTCTTGTAGTCTCCTCGCGTTAATATCTGTTTTTAATCTTTCAAAATAGTGTAATGTACCGAAATTATTCTGTATGAACAAAATCATCTTTCTTGTATCAAGAAGCATGAACCATGGGTCCTTTTTATGTTCTTTGGGGTCCTTGTTAAATATTATACATCAATTTAGTCATACATGTTTTCTATAATATATTATACCAATTGTGTGTATATTTTTTTTTTGCGTCGTATGTTCAGAATGAAAAAAAAAATATCTTATGGGAGAATATCATTCAAGAGTGAAATTAGTTTATTAAAATGTGAATCTAATAGCCTATTAGTAGATATTAAATTATATAGTTTTATTATGGGTGAGAGTTCTAGTTATTTACTTCAACCAGTATACATTAGCATATATGCACAACTCTAAAACAACTCAATCATACTTGGAAAATCAGAAATTTAATATTTACCTATATTTATAACTTCTTTAATATGATCTTCATCATCATTCACACCTATAATCACATCCTATATACTATATTCATTTATTCAACACCTATAATCATATTAGATAATCCATAAAACATACTTTATTCCCAGTCATAATATACTGTCAGTTATTTCCCATGTTTAGTCTAACATTTATATCTTCGATCTATTCCATAAAAGGTCAAATGTTATTCCAACTCCTCTAGAATAATTATTCATTAATGAAAATATCATCAACACTAACAAAGTATTTGATATGTTTCATATGAATGATATTTTATAATCATGATGAACTGATTCCCCCATCGTCATACACTTTTTTCATACGATTTTCATCTATCCATTTTAGATATATATACATTTTATTTGATTAGGTAATATAATTATTTAACAAAACAATTAAATCATAAAAACAATTTCATAGAAATTTTTTATTTTATTATTAAAATATTAGTGTAACTTATGATTATTAAAGGTTATTATTTTAATGAAATTGATTTGATTATTAAAGGATATGATTTTACTATCATGGGTTTTCATTAATATTTCATATACAGTATGAACATAAAATACTTGATCTTGCACTAAGGTAGGTATCAAGAGATACATCACCCTTATCATAACCCATCACAGAGCTGATCAAAATATGGCCTTTAACAAAATGAATCAAAACTAGCTATCTATATCAATACATAACGACTATTTTTATAAAAAATTGTAATTACTCAGATTTAAATGTTTAAATATAAACATTTGGCATAATATAATTTATATAATATGGTTATCTAAAAAGAAATATACATTAAAATTTGATACTGTAATGGTTACTAAAAATAAAATACACATGGTAATGACATGTTTTAAAAATACATTCTAGATTAAAATCATCATAGTGGGTGGAATAATTAGAAAAAAAATGAGAAAAATTGCCTGATGTTATTCCATGGGAGAGTGAGGGATTCATGTAAAATGGATCCAATAACCACCTATGCACCACAAAAACACATCCAACTTATTCTTTGTAGTCATCAACAAACATGATATGAGGGAGGTTTTTTTCTAGTTCAAAACATGGATCAACATCTTATTAAACTGATAAATAATCTTGAATGTGTGAAAATTAACATGAATGAAGAGATCTAGTAAACCAAAAATTGATCAAGGTAAGAGATACTTGGTGGAACATGGTAACATGATGGATACATTTTTGTTGGAGAAAATTTCATGTTTTTTACCCAAAAATCATTATAAACTTTTCATTTGTAGTCACCTCCTTTTAAGATAGTTGGATGGTTTTTTGAGTTAAACAACAAGGATCTCCTTGAAATTATTGTCATAAATAAAGATAAATGAATGAAAATTAACCTAAAATCAAGGAATATGGATAACCAATAGTTTCTCAAGGTATGATATATTATGTGAGGAATTATTGAGGATCATTGAGGATAAATAAGACAACTTATCGGTGTGTTGTCCACAATATTTAGGAAAATAAAATAGAAACAAAGATGTTTGGAGGATAGAAATGGATCACATGTGGTAAAATACCATCATTTTAATATATGATTATAATTCTAAAAAATATTTCAAACTCATTAAACTATGAAATATATATTAATACAAATAAAAATTAAAAAAAAATTAACATATAAATGATTGTAATTTGGGTTAGACAACTTTTTTGTTTCGAAGAGAAATTTAGTAAAAAAAATAAATGACTGTAATTTCTTACATTATTATTTTTTATAACAATTTATAAAAGAAAAAAATTATTTTTAATGGAAATATGAAAAATAATAACCCATATTAAAAATTTATTTCTAAAATACTCAATTATTCCCCATAAATAAATTATATTTTCGAATCATATCATATAATTATATATACAATTATTTATATATTAATTATATATATAAATTGTATATATATATATATATTAATATTTAAAATATATATTTTAAAAAATATTTATTATTATTTTGTTATTATTATTTATAAATTAAATTGACCAAAAAATATTATTCTCATTATTAAAATTATTTATATCCACATAAATATTTAAAATCAAAATTAGTTATATATACATAATAAAAATTGTTAATATACACATAATCCAAATTATCAATTTAAGATAATAAAAACTATTTATAAGTTATTTATATAAGTTATTTTTTTAAAACTTATTAATTATAGAAAATAAAAATATTAATTAAAAAAATATTATTATTACAAAATTATTAATTCAAAATTATTAATAACTAAAAATTATTAATAAATCAAAATATTAATTACTTAAAATATAATAATAAATAATTATTAATTCAAATTTTTTTTATATTATTTAAATAAATTATTAATAAAAGATAATGAAATTTATTTATAATCTAAATAATCTATAATAAAATTTATTTATAAATTATATATTTATATGATTAATCAAAATTATTTATAAGTGTTTGGTTTTATTTGTAAAAAATTACATTTGTGTTATAAAATTCATTATTTATAAAATACGTTAAACAAAATATAGATATAAAGAAAATAATTGTTTTCTTTATTATTAATAATCACAAAAATGATCATTTGAATAAATATTATTTTAAAACACAATAAATTAAAATATATTCATATGTAAATGTCAGAAACCAATTTCAAACATTTTAAACACATAAACACGCATCCACTAGGTTTGAAAATCATTTTGTGCAGATAATACATTTAAAAAACTAAATCATGTGTTCCGAACTTCTTTCAAACCAAAATACCTAATCTATATGCCGTTATGAAATTTTAAAAAACCTTTTTCTCAAAAATAAATTTATACAAAATGTGAATTTACATATTCAAGGTGGCATCAAGAGGTACATTTAAAAAAATCACTGTCTTTTCTAAAACCACTCCGGTAATTTTTTAAAACCAAAGTTATGGAATCCCATTTCAATTCAATGGTTGAAAATAATTTCAAAACAATATTCTATCCTATGGGGCATTCATATAAAAATTTCCTTAATAAAGAATCACTTTGAAACCAACTATCCATCAACGGATAATGTAATGTGACAACACCGACAATGGCTCAACCAATACATTCCAAACATCCACAAAAAAACCACTCCAAAAGAGTTGAAGGATAACTAAAGGATGTATTTCAAAGGGTTCCATACCCATAAAAAACCTAAGGAGAATCAAAACCATATATAGAATACAAAAAAACATCATGGACTTGGTTAAGAAGGGTATAAACTAGAGGTAAACCAATTTGGTCAGATAATGAGGGAAATAATTAATCATGAAATAAGCCACAACATCATTATACTAATGATCTAAAACAAATTTTTGGAGTGAGTGGGTAAATACCTATATGGAATAAGATCATTATTTAAGAGGAAACGAGTAATCACATATGTTAGATCTTGAGTGGAATATTTTCTGGAGAAGCTTGAGGAATAACAATGAAGAGATTTTGATTCCACGAAATATTGAATGGTGTGAGTGAGGAGGACCCTGATAGGGTTTTAATTGAAATATCTTTCATGTCTATTGTCAGAGATTTCAAAAAAAAAGTGTTTGTTAAATAGTTGTTTTATTATTTCTAAAATAATAAGGTTTGATAAAATGTATCATTATCAGCATTATAATTATTTCCATTATAAATATATGTTTTATCACCACCATTGTTGCACTGATAAAAAATAATATTTATAATTTTTAATAATTATGTGATAAATAAAATATTTCAGTAATATAATATTTATAATAAAAATAATTACATTTATGTATTTATTAGTAATTATTTAAATAATTAGAAATATATATTTCTAAATATAATTATAATATAATATATTTATTATTTATATATATTTATAATATCTATATATTTATATTTATATTTATAATTACAAATAAATTTATTTTAACGTATTTTTTAGATGAATAATGAATTTGTTTCACATCATCATTTTTCATCAGTGAAGGGTGATTATCCTGAGCGTATTCTTTGTAATCATCATACAGCCCATGTTAAATCCAATCAAGAAGTGATTGTGGATCAACTGACATTTTCCACACATTCAATGGTGACTCTAATTTTATTTCCCATAGGTTAGAGTGATTTTAGGGTTGATGATTTTTTTATGAATATATCTATGGTCTGGTGGTTTTCTTCGTACAAATTCATCACTATCGGGAAAGGTTTCTTATATATAATATTTGCATCATAGAAAAAGAATATAGGTCCATAGGTCTTCAGGTCTATCTCCCTGAAACCATGTTTAATTGGTATAATGGAATAAGTTGTTATATTCAATCCCTTCTCCCACAAAAACACTCGATCTTGGGTCTAGAAGAAAAATCCATTCTATAAACTAGATTTTTTGGTATCCTCGAATCTTCTTCTACACTGCATCTATTGTGGGAATCCCCATAAAAATTTATAGATCTACAAAAACAATGAGATATGTTTATTATTCCATCATTATTTTTTATTTCAATGTTAATTATACATTAATTGATAGGGCGGTTCATTATAACATGTATGATGATAATTAACTCTATGTGTATTATGAGAAATTATGAAATTTCTATTTATCATTTCAAATGATTGTGAATAGAAAGGATTGATATTATAGATAGTTTTTTTTCTAATCCTTGCATTTCCATAAAATATTTCTTGTAGAAACTTGAATGGAAAATTGGCTCTGTTAGGGAAGACAAGGGGTGGAAACACCACATGCTGCCTATTTTTCCTAGGAAAGAGGCCCGATATCAGAAATATGTAAACTCAGTTGTACCCTTTGACCTTATTTCCTCTATTGGGTACTATCAACATGAATTAGGCCGAGGATGTTGAGTAATAGGAATATGGGAGGTAACTTCACATATCCGGGATTTATTTTGAAGACATATTATCAATGATGTTATATCCCCCCTGAAGTTACTCAATCTTCAATGCTGGAGGATTTCTCTTTATTGAGAATAGTATATGATTTTATAGATAAGGTGAATGCTGATGGAGTGGTAATTTCTCTTATATAAGATATAGTTGATATTGTGAGGGGGTCAACCCCTATAGAGGAACTAATTAAATAAATATATTAATTGGAAAATGATCATGATATTGGTGAAAAACCTAATGAGGTGTCCATGGATTATCAAAACCGTGATAAAACTACAACTCATGAGTTATATGATAACAAAAGGCATGACAAGGTAATTTACTTATTAGAACACAATGAAAATAGAAAATTAGACTCAAAACTAATGTAAATAATAATGAAATTATGGAGACACATGGACATCAGGAAGGTTATATAGGATTGGGTGAGGAATTCGTTGTTAATTTTGAATCTCTTTTTCCAACTTTGGTTGTTCATGTTAATTATTTGGGACACAAATCGTCTATGGGAAAGAAGTCTTGGAAATCATAAAATATGAATGATCAAAAAGAAGAGGTTATATTACCCCGGAATATATTCATGGTCTATAAGAGAAAATAATAACTCATCCTCATTAAATAAAAATTATGGGATGATGCAGTCACATATCCCAATAGATTTTCATAAATTAGAATCTTGAAACTCATCCCAAATGGATTTTTATGTCTTTTTATCCAATGATTATGTTTCACTGGAATAATTATGTCAAACATAGGTTACTAATCATATGTTTTATGGAGTTCTTGATCTATTAATGATGAGAAAGAAAGTACTATCTAGAATGATAAGTTTTAGGACTTCCAAGAATGTAGGGGTGCAACCTTATTTTATTCCATTCCTATGATGGTATAGTTTTAACAAGATATAGAGATATCTGAATAGGAGGATTGTGGAACTAATAGCCTCTAATTATATGTGAAAACATGGAGGATAATCCATTGTCCCAAAATTTGTAGTTTTGGGCATGGAAGAATCAATTTGATATTATATGATATAAGTAATGTATGGTTGGATTTGAGAATTAAGAAAGTTATGTATATGATTATTTTGATTGATGATTTTTTGTTTCAATGTTTGACTCTATCCTCTCTCTCTATTCTATTTTTTTATCTTTCAATATAGGTTCCCTTTTTGTACCTTTTCAAAACAATTATTTAGATAATTTTTTTATATTTATATATATTAATATTATTATATTTAACTTTATATATTTATTAATATATAAGTATATATATAATTAAAATTTCTTAATTACATTCATCATATATTTATAATTTTTTAAATATATATATTTATATTTATAATTATATATATATATATTATTATTATATTAGTGTTATATTGTTGAAAATATTTTAGTATTTGTATATTTATATAATTATACAAAAATACATATATATATATATATATATATATTATGTGGATAGTGTCATGGCATAGTGTTAATCAACTCGTGGCCTCGACATCCATATTCATGGTTTCTAACTCTAAGGTGCATATGTTATTTTATAATTCCTAGATTTGTGGTGACAAGAACAATATTTTTGGCTGGTGGAGACAATGAAATAATAAATGATTCAAGAATAAAATGATTTCATCAAGAAGCATGATTGGTTGAATGGTTTTTTTTCAAATTGGAAATGACATTTTTTTATAATGTGATGACTGCCAATATTTATCCAAAATTGTAGATTGGTAAAGAAAAAGGTCAAGGCGTGATGGTGAGTGAAAATTTTGAGAGAGACTGGTGGGAAAATGATATGGGATTATTTTTTTTTCACATTTTAGAGAGTGAAAATGTGATGCCTTCATTGAAAATTAGACATTGACATGTGGTAATAAGAAAATATATGAAGGGATAATAAAAGTGATGTTATTACAGAATTTAGTTTTTTATTTTATTCCTCCTTCCATTAGGTGAGACTAATTTTTCTTCCTATTTTTAATGGAACACACATAAAAAACAACCTCATACCCCCATATATTATTGATGGTGGATTTTCAAAGTCAAATAAAAATCCATATGCATATAAAGATAGTTAAATTAATATAGGTGATCAAAATAACAATAATGGTGTGTTATCACACTACATAATATAGTTTTGATTTTGAATGAAAACTACTACACAAACCACATAGTGATTTATATGGAGACAATATCACAGAAAAATAAGAGATGGAAAATATAGATAAAAACCACATAACTGGTGTAATAGGTGCCACCCAAACATCATAAACCCAAAATATAAATAATCCCTTATATGAGTTCTATAATCCTTCTTGTACTAGTAAATGGTTAATTATAGTGAGCAATGCGTTTATTCTTCCTTTATTTTCTATATAGTTTGGATTGAATTTTTCGACATCAACACACATCTCAGGATGATCCCACTCTTCTAGTACCCAACATTACCATATAGATAGAACTCTATTTCTCCCCAAATACATTGATAATACGTAATCAACTCACTAGTATCTAAATCCACTCTCTCCTTATCTTTATCAACAAATCATCCATGTTTTCCTAGGTATTCCCGCTAGGAAGTGACATCACATGTTTCCCTAAAGTTCCCCATCCCATGCCTCTCTCTTTCATCATCAACAATAATTCTATATCATACTCCACCTAAGATTACATATTTCTTGTCTTATGTATACCACAAACATTCACCCATCATATATCCATTAAATCATATATTTTTCCAACAACCTCTCTATGAACAGAAAAATGATCGTATTTTATTTATAAAATCCTATGTTGTGTTATAGTTTTCTTAATGAATAGAACATAATGATCTATATCCAGATCCAGACATGTTGGAAATACATTTAATGGGAGGTTCCAAAAGTTATTAACCTGGTTCTTCTAGTTTGACATAGAGCCAGAACATTGGGACATCAGTCCATGTAATAAAGGGCACTATTTCTTATACCCAGATTCTGGAGCCACCATTTGGTTTTTCACCACTCTGTTTTCCCTAAACAACAAATTAATGCAGTTTAGTAAATCACAAAAAAAATTGAATCGAATTATGCTCTGTTCCCTGACATCACATACAACTAGTTTGGCATGGGTTATATGAAGAGAAAAAAAAAGAAATTGATTGGAAAAATATATTTCTCATGTTTGGTGGTGTAATGATAATAGGGGTAAAATATTAAGAGAAGAAATGGGGAGAAATAAATTTCTCTCAAATTATAAGATTTAAATCATCCCAATATTGGGATGATTTAGAAGCTAATGTGGTGTTGGTTTATTTGTTTTCAGAAATTCCACTTTTATAACTATTTTCTACTTCAATCCTAAATTTTTTTTACATTTATTTTAATATGATTCAAAAAACAAATGGATTAAAATCAAATTTTTTTACATTGATTTACTATGTTAATGACCCAAACACATCGAATGAAATAATAAACATTTTTTTCTTTTCCTTTTTATGAATGTCAAATAATTTATATTCATTTACTAAAATCTCACCAAAGACAGTGTTAAAGGGTCTCTCTCATATCCTCATTCACACATAATAATGTTTGAAACATCCTTTTGAAATATTTGGTGGGAGAAGAACTGATACAAAAGTTTTTCATTTTTCTATTTTTTATAATAGGACACAAACATTTAATTGTACAATGTGTTTAAAGTATTTATATATTTAGTTAAAATAAATTTTTAAATTTTACATATGTAATTATTATTTTATAATAATTTTTTAAAATAAGAAAAATCTAATATATATATATATATAATACATGATATTATTTGTTTTATATTTTAATATCTATATATTAATGTAATAAAAAAATTTATGTAACATGAATGATTCTAATAATTTTGTGATCTAAATATATAAATTTAAATATATATTATGTATGATGAAATACATTAATTTTTTTACATATATAGACACACACATTTAATTATATGAATTTAAAAATAATTTTTTTAAATTATGTAATCTAATATTTAATATATATATTTATTTATATATTTATTCTTTTTTGATTTTTGTAATTTTATATATTTATATTTTATATATAAATATAAGAAAATATATTTAAATATTGAGTTATTAATACTTAATATATCTTTCATTTTGTAATTATAAATATATATATATATATAAATATAATATAAATTCAGTTTGTGTAATTATATATTATTGTATAAATTATATTTTACTGACACATATCTAATGCTACCAGTCTTATTGCTAGTAGTTCCACATGATTCAACATCTATTGTACCTGATTAGGGAACTGACTCTCAGTTTTGGGCTTTTTCCAAACATCTGATGCATTCCAGGCAAGGTGCACATCGACATTCACCTACAATGGTTCATCTAGCCCATGAGTTCCAGTAGTAGTATCCTCCGACCTTCTTGAGGGAGGCTTGTTCAAATTTCACTGTGTCATGGATGAAGGCCACTCTATTTATCATTGAACATCGAGAGACATCATTGTTTTGGAGAGTCGATCTTTCTATGTACATGCAGCGTGATTTGGCTAGAAGATAGTGAGAAGTGTTTACCTTTGCTAGTCTCCATCAGGTCATGGCATGGGATGATTCCCAGAAAACCTTCTATGATCAATAATTTCCTTAAATGATAATAGTTTACCATGAAAAATATTTCATCCATATGTGGTTGTTTGGAATTTTTTTCATCGAGTATTCAGCATTTTATACTTTGTTATTGTGCATTACACCACTTATAGCTGCTGATGAGGTTTTTTGTTCTGGTAATTTTGATAATGGTCTCCAGTATTCCAATCGTACTCAAGGGAATGTATTTAACCAACATTACTATTCTAAGACAGTAAATTATGTTCTTATCATAGAGAAAACCCTAAGGTAATGTGATAATACTCATCATAAAGGATCACTGTCATGGAATTATATGAGATATTTTAGTATGATGAATTGTTCCCTTGAGGTGTCTCCTTAAGAAATTGGTAGCCAAAGTACCCTTTTGGGTAGCTCCCTGGTATTCCATCAGTGTGGATGATATGGGTATTAGTAGACTCAATGTGATAGAGACTCTCTAGAGTGTTGAGAATGATGCTACATGGGAAACAATCATATGAGTGGTGTCTCATGAGTTTTTACCCTAATATTTATATGGAGGCTTGTGAGGATGAAGAGAAGGTGTTCTTGGCTAGTTTATAGGTTACACTCCCTCTTATCGATTGGGGTAGGAGAAAGAATTCATATTACCACCTCTCAGCTTTTATTTTGATTCTCCATCAGTTAAATCGTTTCAAAAATCACATCATGGTTGTGTTAATTTAATTTCACTTCATTTGGATGTTTTCAGTTAGGTTTGACCTCCTCAGACATATTTTTAATGGACATAAAACCTTTAAAAACTAATTATTTTATCTTTCTGGGAACCCTGAATGTCAAATTGACAATATTTTTACTCGTACACATAAAAATTAATACAAATATTGGTATCCAATGATTTCACATCATTCCGAATTTTTTTTCTAGGGATTTAACATTTAATACTTGTTTTAGTATTTTTCAAAAGAAAAATTATTTTTTCTATTATCCCTAAAAATTGACACGATGGATTTATATTTTATATTTTCCTCGAGTTGAAAAATAATTATATGATTGTTAACATATTATTTCATCTCATTTAACAGATGTTTGGTTGTTTTTGACCCCATGTTACACATTATAATTTTTTGTAAATCCCTTAAAAATCATTTAGTTGTTAGTTATAATAACACTTAACATTTGCTTGATATTTCATCTTCTAGTATTCTTCAAAAATAATAAAAATATCAGTTAGATATGATTTATCCCATTATGAAGGTATTTTATAGGTATTTTACCATTAAATAAACGTTTTAATGTTCTAAAATAATTAAAATGTGTTTATGGTCATCCGAGGAAAATAAAACCTTATAAAAATATTCTATTATATAATCAATTTCCCAATTCACTATGTGGTTTTTCATAAACTAGACAAGATACCTAGGTACCCTAGCACCTGATTCATCCCTGACATGGAATGAAAGGTGTTATTGATCATCATGGTTAGGTGACTATCACCGTGAACCATAAAAGTTAATGATGGAAACAATATTCTCAAATAAATAGAGTAAAAATTAAATACAATCTAGTGTTATAAAAAGAAAAATCTACATGGTGAACTATAATAGTAAAAAGTAATGTATGAATAAGAAAATTTTCAACCACAATCTACCAAAAAAGGGGATAAACCCCCCAACTACAGCGATTCTACAACAATTTCCACCACCTTGTGGAACATTTGACATGTTCTAACCTATAAGAATATAATTTAAAAACAAATGAAGTCACATGCATGGTGTGATATAAAAGATAGCAGGGTCTAACCAAGGATTCCATAAATGAATTTCAAATTAATAAAATAAATAAGGGTTTCAATTTTAAATAACATCCATGTAATTTCATAATCTTTTATAAAAACAATTATTCTTTAAGTTTCAATTTATAGAAATATATTATATATTTTCATAAATAATATTTTTATATATAATAGTTCCTCTAAATTTACATGGAGTGTGTAAAAAAATTATAAAAGTGGAATATATATCAAAAAATTGCAATGTAGTAACATGGTTATCTTCCCAGATGTACGGTAGTTCCTGGTTATAGGAACCTAAGACACTAATAAAATGATAATGAAAATATGCACACACATCTCTATGACACTATCAAATGAAGAATAATTAACATCACAAATGGGGTACAATCTTCCAATAAGATTGTAATAGAGTTATTAAGAATTAATCCACTTATAGGGAATTATCATCTTAGTGTTCTTGTCCTTAATAAATCATAATCTACATTTGATTTTATGTTCTCAAAAAGAAATCCAACAATGGGATATTTATTTTAAACAATTCAGAAATTCCATTAAACTAATATGAGTTTTCAATAATTCCAATATATATTGATAAACCGAAGCCTGTATTTAATAAATTCTTTCATTTTTTATGATAAAACTATATTTTTTATGAATAAAAAAATTTAGTCATTTTATTAAAATACATTTTTGAAATAAATTCATTCCAAATAAATTTCACAATTACATAAATTTCATCATATGATGTTACAACATCCCTACAATTCCATCAATCCTATTGAGAAACGTCCATGTGAAAAATATTGCATCGGTTCACTCTTATAAGTTCCAATCTCCCCTATTTTTTATGAGAATTAGAATTTTATTTCCATAGAACTCAACCCAAAGGCGTCGCACTTCTAGGAAGCTCCTTGGATTAAATATAAACTATCTTTATTGGATGCTCCATCACAAAAAAAAATTATGCTAAATATCATGATCACTTTTGTTTAGAAAATCCATATATCAGAAAGATAAATCCATTCCTGGGATATATGGAACACATTATGTATCAACATCAATGGTTGTTGAATGAATTAACAGTAAGACACTTTCAACACCAGCTCAACAACTGAAAAAGATCCCAGAAAACAAATATGGTGTTCCCCTTTCTCTGAATCTCTTCATGAACTAGCTAAGGTGAAACCATAAAAAAAACCTTATTCACCCCCTTAAAATTTCAGTAGTCATCATAAATCTTCTAAATAAGACTTATACCAACTCAATAAAGTCGACATTATGTATCAAATAAATAACAACATTGTTATCATCTGCTGAACCATGCTTGGTCAAACCATGGATATTTCACCATTATCCAACCAAAACAACATATATATACAAGCCCATACATAAAAGGCATAAAAAGGAATAATTCTAATAATTTATTGGTAACTAATGATACAATAAAGGAAAATATACACAAATTATCATCCCAACCACAACCAAAGGATGATCATTTAGGCACGTAGCATGTATCCAAGAACACATATAGATTTTTTTCAGTCCATCTGATTGTGGATGATATGTCATACTCAAATACACATGAGATCCCAATGCCTTCATATTGAATCCATAAAATTGAGAAGTGATTTGGGGATCTCTATAAAAAAATATGTGGAATAGAACTCCATTAAAACAAAAGGTATCCTCCAAATATATATTTCCTAAATCTTTCCAATTGGTTGTATAAAAAATGGGGATATAGTGATCTTATTTTGTTATCATATTTCTCAATACCCATAGAATAATATTCATTCATTGGATATGTGGAATCCAAACCACAATGTCTATATATGTCTAATCTGACATCCATGTCCACACTAGAAGGGGATAGAGTAAACATGAAGGTCTATGGTAATTGACCCCTACCTATTGGAATGTAAAACAATTAGAGACAAAATAAACAATTCCATATGTCATACTTAGACACCATAATTGTTCATAATTTCATTTAAAATGTTCACAGTTCTTAGTTTCACTTTCCAATAGGAATTATGGAAATCCCCCATATAATATTTTGTCATTGGAAAAGATACAATGTACTGCTTCTGAAAACAATCTATACCCTCCTGGTATAATAACAAATCAACACTAGTATCACCATAATAAATATTCTATCTAATTTTATATAATTATTCATCACAATGTTGTATGTAAATAATCATCATGAGATGAGCTTTATTCAGTTTTATAAAAGCCAAAATAACTTCATCCCATGATTCCTGGACTAAAATAGGAAACTGTGAAAAAACATCTATCATGTTTCACTCCTTCAATGATTATTTCATAGCCTTAGTCATCTATTTATTTCTCAAAGAATATTTATTGGAATATCTCTATCCCAGTGTATGTGTGATGTGAAAATAAAAATACTACAAGTATTCCACACAACACCTCTAACATAGATTCAAATCCTAATGAGAGAATATAAACATAATTCAATTTTGGTCTACAGACATGGTAATCCTTTATATGAAAAGATAATGTCGCCAACTCTTATGTATACACATTAGATATATAAGATATATAGAATGAGTATGGTAATTCATCTCAAGTAGACCAAGATTTTGAGATCCATATGTAATGAATTGATCACCCAACATAAGAACATAGCTCAAAATGAAACATGATTCATCATAGAAGGTCACATAGCCTCACCCTGCGTTTGGATGTTTTAACACTAGTATAGAAGTCAAAATATATTTCAGATCAAATACTTAATTATGAAATTTTTAATCCCAAGTAGTCATCTGTCACTTTTGAGTAAAAATGTACATTAGAGAACCAAACCTTGAGAAATAATTTACAAACCAGTGACAATATCTTTCTAAATCCCCAAATATATAAATCTAAAAAAAATTCATGGTTTGTCCATTTTCATTTCATCATTCCCCTACGTAGGATCAACTGATATACCATATTCAAAAACCATGTTTCCCAATAACATCACATACTGAATCCATAAATCACATTTTGAAATATATCATAATGTTAGTGATTTCTCTACAATTTTAGAACTCCACTTCGATGATGGACATCGTCCTCTTCAAAAATAGATAAAACAAGGATGTCATCCAGAAAGACTACCACAAATGTATATAGGTACACATGAAAAATATTTTCCACTAAATCTATAAATTATCTAGGCGCATTGGTAGGGAAAAATGGTTTCACAATGTACTCATAATGGACATAGCTTCTCAAAAAGGATGTTTTCTAAATATCAGATTCTTTTATTATCATATAATGGTAACCATATACTAGATCAATCATTAAGAATCACTTTTACCATTTAAACTGGTCAAATATATCATCAATCCATGGAAACTGATATTTCTTCTTTTCTATGACTTTATTATGTTTTTGGTAATACACACAAATGTGAAGTGTCCCCTCGTATTTTGTAAAGTTAGAAACCACACCACCCATGGTGAACCACTCGGAAATATGAATCCTTTATTTAATAGATCACCCAACTAAGCCTTCAACTATTTCATCGTAGTTGGTTTTATGCGGTTAGACAGAATTGATGATATTTGAGTACCAGGTATTAATTAAATAGTGAACTACCTCTATTAATGAAAGAAAAATAGAAATGTTATAAGGAAAAATGTTAGGAAAATTGATGACCTCTAGAGAGATGTCATCATTAAATGATTAACAAACTAGATAAAAATAATAGATGAATAATATTCTCCCAAAAGGGGAGATTATTGAAAAAATCTGTCAAGTTATCATTACAGCATTGTTGGTTAGACCGTGTTTGTTGACTGATAGGGTTTATTTGGTCAGTTGTGGTGTTATTGGGATATTGTTAACAATATATGATAAAAAATAACCATTAAAAATTAATGGAAAATATGGAGGTGGTACCAAAATAACATATACAAGGTGGCTCCATTTTCTAGTGTTTTCCATTTTTTGGGGCTCAAAATTGGGAAATGAATATTTTTTTCTTTGGAAATAGAATTTGTGCACATGATATATGGTTCTTAGGAATTTTTCATGCATGGAATGTTAAAAGATCCGAACAATGAAATATGAAAATGGAATTAAGTGTGTGAATGATTAAAATGTGTGTGAAATATGATGTTGTGCGAATGAGGGGTGTGCACCCAAAGGGAAATAAAGTTGGGTTTTTCACACTCATAGGGGATATTTCATGATTCAGATATTCTTTTACACATGGTTCAGTGATGCCTATATATAAGAGGTTCCCCCACCTCATTTATTTATCTCAACTCTTAGAGGAAATTTTGGCTTTGAGTTACATGTAAAGGGATTTGTGCGTAATAATTACAGTTGTGTTTAATAATTATAGTTATGCACAAGAGAGGATGTAGTGTGTATGATTTGTGTTACTCATTATATGAATTTGTTCTTAAGTAGTTATTTTCTGTGAAAAGTAGAAAACATAACTAGAAGGTGAAATAAGGGTTGCATGAAATAAATGAGTTTTCCATAAAACATGGATAAATCGGTATTCATCAATTTATGAAATTGTTTTAAAAATGGAAGATCAATGTACAATGGAGGTTTCATTAATTACAGATAATTAAAGAACCTAATTTTTTATAAACAATGAGTGGGTATTTTAAAAAAATTGAGCCCACATCAGATGAGAGGTGAATGATAATTCAAATTGTGATTGGTTGTAAACTACGATGGATAGTGAGTCTATAATGTACATTGTAAACAACTATGCTATTTTAGATGATTTGGTAGATTATCACATTTTCGTTTCAGGATCCTTATACATAGCCGAGTGAGGGTGAACCAAGTAAAAAATGTTGTTTCTCATTCATTCTAAAACAACTTTTCATTCATTTTAACTGCATAAAGAGAGAGAGATGTGTGTTTTGTTTGATAATGAAACAAGCTCAAAAGGCGCTATGGTTTTAATCTTTCATTACCTTATTCACCCCCACACTCATGGTATTTGACATACTAGACATAAAAATTGGTATTACATGGAATGAATAACATCAGTTCATCCCTCTCAATGGAGTTTATCAATCACAATGGGATTCCAATCATTGATGGGAATAGTTTACAATTATAAAAGAATCAGATGAAATCATATTTTTGATCCCTAAGAATCTATGAATCTATTCTAGCGATGAAAGGTATTTCAGCTAATATTTATAGTGGTGCTTTATCATTAGATGTATGAATTGATGTGGATGTTGAATCCAAAGGAATTTATTTTTTAGGGGGTTCCCCTTCCAATGAAATATAAACGAAGGTAATTCCATGTAAAACACCACATGCTATATTAGGTAATGTAGTAAATATATATATTAAGGTGACTGAATTTTCGAAGAGGAAAATATGAACGTTCTATAGAAAATGTAATATTATTTGATAATTAACCCAAAAGAGTCTGTTTATCCATTATTTGATAGGTTGAATGTTTTATTATAAGACATCAGTGGTTTGGAGAGATTATTAAAGATGAAAATAATTTCAAGAACATATTGATAATAAATCCACCTAGGATAAATCCAAAATTTTTTATATTGGATTAAAAATATCCAAAGGAGCTCCCATTAGTTATCATGAACAATACTCTCGTTGCATATGAGATGCGAAATGATGACTTTATGTATTGGAAAAAATATAATTCCAAGGAACTGGAATTCCCGGGCATGAGGAAGTTCACTATTTTGTATTCTTAGGAAGAAAAAGTGATATATGTGGTGATGTCATTCCTTTCCTCAAATCATCAAATAGAAAAGAAATGTCCATAGGAAACCTTCAGGATTCATTCGTTAGATGTGGAATGGTTAGTTATCTTATAACATGGTTCACCAAGATGTTATAAGAGTAAGAGGTGGATGAAGTTGAAAACCGTATTAAGAAGTAATCATGCTATAATAAAAGAATGGAATAATTTATGAAATTTTTTATTATGATGAAGAATCTCCATTCACAATAATGTGATAGTTAAGATGAATATGGGGATAAGAACATAGAAAACTGCAATGATTCTGGAGAAAACTTTTTCGTGTCTATTCTCGCTAGTTCCCATAATAATGATGAAACTAAAATTAATGAATAAAAAGTTGAAGTATGTTTTTATTTGAAGGCTATGATCGTGGCCAATCTTTAATAAATAATCAATTGTAGATCGAAAACCAATAAATACAACAATGTTTTTCATGAGGAAAGTCTCTTTATGAAATATTCTGAAGAACATATTTATGAGATGATGGAAGAAATAAAAAAACGTAATCCTTCAACCCCATAGTGGTATAAAAAGGTTGTCAAGTAAAAACTCAAAATCAAATATTATAAAAGTGTGATTGAAAGTTATACTAACAATAGAAGATATCAAATAAAACGCATCGAATAACATAATGAATAAGATGTTGGGATATGAAAAAAAGAAAAGGATCATGAAATACTATTGAATCCAAAAATGGAATGTCGAATGAAGGTAATTCAAAAGATAGAACTGTTTGATGTTGACCATAGGGATCTAGCAGAACATAAGAATAAAAGCTATATGAATAGTTAGGTATGCAGCATGATCAAAAATAGAAATCATTTGTGGTTGATGTTAGAACGCAATAAATCACTCCAAGAGTGATGATTTATTTGGGTATGATGTAGAATCAGATGATTCATAGAACCCATGGCACACCTAGTGGTGCAGAAGTGACAAAAATGAATGAAACCTAATCATGTGTTATTGTAGTGGAAATATGGGACACTCATAAAATGTGATCTCCATAGCAGGGAGATTTTGATAAGAATAAAAACAATAGTGGAATCCAAAAAAGAATGGTATTCTATAATATCATATAAAGGAAATAGTTTTTGGTGAGGTGGATTTGAGAAAATTTCAGGATATTTTACGACAACTAGGAATAGGGATGCAACAATGTTGTACAAATGCGGTCACAAGCAACAAATCAAATAATCATCTGATCTGTTGAAAATGAAAAATTTATTTACATATCTTCGAGATGAAGGTTTTCCATTATAATCTATAGGTGATCAATAATATCATTATATACCAAGTATGAAATAAAAAAAATCGATAAAATAGAAAAGGAAAGAGAAGGTATTGGTTATGGAATTTTCTCACAAAGCATCAGATCGTTATGGTGTATGGATCCTTGATAGTGGATTTACATACCATTAGATAGGGAATAAGGATCTTTTTACATGAATATAATATTATAAATAAGGAATATACAAATTTGGAAATTATAAATTCCAAAAGATTATTTGTTAGGGAAAGTTTTGTTTTGGGTGCAATGAAATGAGATGTGATGATGACTTAGTAGTAGAAGGCCTATGTCCCAACTTTCCTAGCATTAGTCAATTATAAGAATCAAGGTATTATCTATGATTTAGTAAGAATAATGATATCAACAATGGAATATATAGTGAATTAGTTATAAATTTAAAAGGGACAATGTGAAACCTCCACATTGTGGGTTGGGAAAAATATTCTGGCATTTTATTGAGATAGGAAGAAATCTTGTTATGGGATAAATGAATTTGTCATCTATATCAACCATCACATGAATATCTGGTCATGAAGGATGTAACTAGAGACCTCCTTATTCTATCATGAGATCGTACTAAGACATTTGATTCTTTTCATTGAGAAAATATCAATATAAATACATACAATGTAATGGAAAAGATTATAATAAGTGTTCTTGAATTGGTGCATACTGATGTATATAGACCTATCACACCAGAAGCCCAAGACTCGAAGAGATATTACATTCTTTTTGTTAACGATTATAATATAATATAATTGTTATTTTTCATTTCAATAACCTCATGTTTTCATTTTCATATGAAATTATTAGAGGGAATCTAAATGGAAGCTATGGTATAAAATTATGAAGTTTTATACTGAAAATGGTACTGAGTTTAGAAACAATCACCTAAAATACTTTCTTGAGAATCACCGGATTGGGAATCATGTTTATTTAGAGTTAACTCCTCAATTGAATATAGTTGTTGAGAGGATAAATAAAATCATCAATAACTTGAAATAAACATTTATTATTGATAAATATGTACCAAAGATATTTTAGAAGGTTGTAGTCATGCATCTGTCAAAATTTCTGACAGGGCCCTATTTTTCTATAAGAAGGAAAGGCTCAATATAAAATGTTGTATGAAAATAAAAAAACATAAAAATACTTTAGAATATTTATATGTATATTATTTATTCTGAAAAAAATAAAATCCCTATAAATTTGGGTCATGTATATATTATGTTATATACCTTTATAATCCAGAAAAATCAGGTAATATAAATAATTTATTTAGAACCTAGGAAAAATTGTGGAAATAAATGAAGTCATTGTAATATAAGATAAAAATAATATTCAATAACTCATTTAACAGTTTTTTGATAAATTTGATGAGGATTAAATCAATAAAAGAGGAGAAGAAGTGGAATATATTGAATTATAAGAAGAAACTGATGATGTGCATGTTGATGTAAAATTGGTTACTATGCTGAAGCTAAAGAGTCATGATAAAATTGATAAGAAAAATATAGATTGTTATTATACATCACACTTTCAAAAATTAATAATGATTTACTTATAGCATTAATATTTACCATCTCAGGTAGAAAATACAAGTTTTGCTAATGCATTTGAATAAGAAATATTGGATCTTGATATGAATGAAGATCATGACCAAATTGAAAATATTCAGATGTGGAAGATTTTTTCGAGGGGAACTGAAAAGATATTCATTTCCACTATAAGTTTCCTTCACAAAAATATGAATGAATATGGAATAGATATTTGAATGAAATAATGAATATAATAAAAATGATAATCCCAGATGGAGGGTATCGATATAGAAGAAACATTTTCACTTATTGCATGGATTTAGATAACCATATTATTCTTGTCTATTGTAATGAAAAAAATGATCATGGTTTTTTAGATGGAAATCAATTTGACATTTCTGAAGGGGATCTAGAAGAAGAATACTTTATTTAAAAACATGATTGTTTAATCATTCATGAAGATAAGAACACAGTCTATTGGATGAAAAAGGAACACTAAGGGTCCAAACAAGCACATAGGGAATGATATTTTGGACTATATCAGTTTTTGAATAAGCTCATATTTTAGCATGGTGGAGTTGATTACAAAAAATATGTTAAAAATTATATAAATCAATGTATGATGGTACCTGTGTATGCCGATGACATAATATTTGGAGGATCAGATAAAGAATAGTTTAGAAAGTTTTTCAAATTCATGAAAAGTGTGTTTAAAATATCCATGATTTTTGAGTTGACATTATTCATTTTTTTACATGTTACACAAGGATAGAATTTACCATTAATTTCCCAATAAAAATATTCCAATGATGTTTTGAAATGATTTGGAATGGATAATTACAAGGAGATTATGTATTTAGTACCTACCCAAATGAAATTATAAAGAGATGATGAGTGAAAAGTTTTTAATATCATAAAACACAAGACAGTCATTAGATTTCTATTGTACATTATATTGACAAGAATAGATATTTATTTTTTTCACATGTCAAGAAGTGAAAAATCAAAGTCATCTGACAAAAATGCACATGCTTGAAATGAAAAAAATTCTTCAGTATATCAACAGCACACTGTATTTTGTTTTGATGTATAATGATGAATCTCATCCAGAGTTATTGGGAAATATAGATGCAGATTTGGCCAGATCAGCCGATGAAATAAAATAAATGTCAGGTGGTGAATTCTATAATGGTGGAGGTTGTATATATTAGGTAATAAGGAAACTAGATTTCATTTCATCATGCCCCACAGAAGCTAATTATTTTTTCTCTACACATTCATACATGTAATTATTGTGGATGAAGATGGAACATGATAATATTGGATTTGAAGTGAAATCATTGATCATAATCTATTTTTATAATTCATGTCCAATAACTCATAGAAAATATATATCCCATCAATCATGTACAAAGAACAATGAAATCAAATATCACGTTATGAATGAGATGGTGGATCAAGGACTTGTGATGTTGGAGTATGTGCCTACATAAATATAGGCTGTAGACATTCTAACAAATTCCTAACTGAAGGAAAATTTCAGGCGGCATCAAATTGCTCTGGGATTTCATTCAATGACCTGCACATTAAAATGTTTGAATATGGGGCCCCCTCTTCCTAATGTATGTTTTGTTCTATTCTAATGTATAAATATGTCTTCATTATCATTTTGAAAACTGAAAAAGAAGTAACCTTTGGGTTCATTGAAAGTGGGGAGAAAATGTGGCTATTAAAAGGAGGAAATTTTCTTATTCAATACACATGGATAATATAACATGTGGTGTTGTGATATAGGAGGAGAAACAAAAAATGTTGGTGAAGATTCCACAGTTTTTTGAAAAAACTGTCAAAGCATAGATTGATGATCGTTAGGCATTCAGAAGCACGATATGGGTTGTACCAAACATTTGATGTTTCCCAGTACATCATTGGTAAATAGGTATTCACTAGTGTATGAAAGTGGGACATCAATATAGAATATAGATACAGTGTGAGAAGAATTCATTAAGGATATATAAGGGACATAAACATATAAAAATTGTGATTTGATATTCTGAAGAAGTAGTGAGTACAAATCAATTGAAAGAGTAGTGAGATTTCAAATTGCGATGGGTTGTAAAATAAGTGGGAAAATGAGTCCACTGTAAACATTGAAGAAAATACAATACTTTTAGTGGATATGGTACATAGGCACATTTTCATTGAATTATCCATGGATGTAGCCTAGTGTGGGTGAACAAAGTTAAAATTGTTTTTTCTTGGCATGATTTAATTTTTGGTCATTAATTTCTAAGTGAAAGTGATATATAAGAGAGTATTGTATAAAAATGAATAAAATACCAAATGTGTAGTTCTTTTAATCATTCATAAACTAATTCACCCCCCCCTCTTAGAGTATTTTTCATACTGGAACTAACAATGTTCTTATAAAATTTATCATTTTCATTACTAAAATTCTATCACTTATAATGATATGTTTTGTTATTGGATTTTTATAACTAATAAAACAAAATCTTTATCAGTGCCTAAAAATATATAATAATTTATAAATATTAATAATATAATAAATAAAAAAAAATAAAAAAAAATAATTATAAATAAATTTCTAATTAAATAACAATATTTATTTATAAATATAATAACCAATAAATACATTTATTATTTGAATATAATAAATTAATTTTAATTTTAATTCAATTATAAAAATATATTTATTATTATAAATGAAAATTAATATTTTTAAAAATGTATTTGGGACCATGAAAGATAAAGTATCACTACATCAATTTTAATCATTAAACGGTGATTCCCCTAAGTATATTTTTCATAATGGTTTTATAAATCATGTTAAATTCAATCATGAAATGATTGATGATTATCTGATGATTTACCAATATTCTTTCATCACTCGATATATCATTCCCAAAGGTTTTATCCCATTGTAACCCAATGATTTTTAAAGAAGAATTCTATGGTCTAGGGAATTTCAAAACATATTTTCAGCCCTATCTAGAAATGTTTCTTCTACATCATTTTTGCATCAATTGAAAAAAATATCCATTCATGGTTTTATAGACACATCTCCCTAAAATAAAGATTAATATATATATAGTAATGGAATTTGTGTTTCAATATGTTGTACCTAAAAACACTATATCAATGTTGTAGATATTGATATTGGGTTTGAATTTGATTTTTTGGCACCCTCATGTATGGTTTGACATTTCATCAATAGTTTTTATCCTCGTAAAATTCAATGTTGAAATGGAAAAAATACGATATGGTTAGTATGATCACATACACATTGAACTTGATATCAATTTCACCTTAATTGATCACGTAGTGAATTCTATATATGATAATGGCATTCTCTCCCAGGTGTGTTATGAGAAATATCTGCATTTTTATTTATCATGTCAAACAATATAGTATATGATATAATGATACTATAGAGATGTTGTATATGGATTCTACTACTTATGAGGACATACCTTGAATGATTTTATAAAATTGGTGTGAAAATATTATGCTGGTGGTGTATAAAATGGGAATAAAATCCACAGGCTACCTACTTGACAGAGGCTAGATGCCAAAGATCATGTTTATATAAACAATGTTGTGACCTTTATCCTTAATCTATCTGATGAACAACATCAATAGTTAATGGATTAGGATGTTGAATAAGAGGGATAGTGGGAAATATCCTATTTTAGTGATTTCATTTCAAGAGGTGTCATAAAAAGGTTTTCCCCCCACCCATATAAGTCGGACAATCATCTGAGGTGGAGGATCTATCTTTATTGGGAATAGAGGATGATCTCCCAAAGAAAGTGAGTGTTGATTGAGTGGAAATTTCTTCTATCTCTGGGTTGGCTAAAATAGTGATCTGGTTAGCACTTGTGAAGAAACTCATTAAAACAATAGATTAATTGGCATACCATCAAGAGGTCGATGGTTGACCTCTTGATGAGACAAATAATGATAAAAATATTGATGAAACATAAATTTAGTAGATATAAATTAAAAATTTATGATATAAGTAGTTTAATATTTCATTGGAGTATAAGGGAAAGAAAAAATGGACATTGAAACTCTTTCTAATGTTAAGGACATGACGGTGGCACATATAATTTATTTATGTTCTTATGGAAAATATGAGGTGACCATTACTACGTAGTACTCTATTTTTCTATAATATGAGATTCAAGGAAATGCATTAAGATTTATCTCATCACTATAAAATAAGTCTTGTACTACATGTCACAACAATTTTTCAGAGTTAGTGGTTTTATAACCCAGGAAGGAATCTGGGTCTAGAAGTGAAGTCTATAAATCATCCTAATTATGTAAAAATAATTAGATGAAAAACATTCCAATCCTCATATGTTTATGATTTATTAAATCCATGAACTCTTCCCTAATGGATGAGTGTGTTTTAGCATCCAATTCTCATGTATGACTTGAATCATTAGGCATAACAAGGGTGAGTTCTCATATTTTTTGGAATTTTTCATCTATTAAGGGTGGTAATGTAGGCGGAGTCCAGGAAAATAAGATTCATACCCTAAAAAAATAATTTAGGCTACCATGCATGAAGTCTCACCTAATATAGTTGATGTTCAACCAGATGTTCGGTGATCTGAATTAGATAATAATGACATTAAAGTCGTCTTGGAATAATTGAAAAATTATATGGGAGGCCATTATCCTAGAGGACATGGCCATGTTAATGGATGAATTAATTATAATGTTATTTTTGATGAGGATGGTAGGACTGGAGCTAAGATTCAGAAAAATTAATTAATATGACTATTTTTATTGATTGGTGTAGTTTCCACTTTTTGACATCACCCCCAACTCTTTGGTTCTGATATTCATTCAATAAAAGTGTTATGTTCCATCCTTTTTCAAAAAAAACTATTTCTAATTTTATAAATACTTATATAATTATATGTATATATATATTAACAGTTTAAAATATATAATTACAAATATAATAAATATATTTTTTAAATTTTATAATTATTTAAATATATATATATATAATTATAATTGTAATGTATACCAAATGATAAATATTATGACATGGATTAAAATTTACAATACACACCAAACATATACTTATTGGGATAAAATACAATGTCCCATAAATTTTTAAAAACATAATAAAATAAAAAATGTAAGATCTTGTGTTGTTGTTGCATCAAAAGAACAATAATATCTACAAATCAAGGCACCAATCTCTAAACTTTCCATAACTCAATTTTATCAGTTGGTTTTTCAATCGAGTGGTCAACAAGTTTATTCTTCCAAAAATTTCCTCTTTGTTTGGCTTGAATTTTTATAATTCACAAAGTAGCAGACCTACCCAACCCTTGTTTGATCACTCTGTGAGAAGGACTAATGACTTCACTTCCAATGAATATTACATTATTCACATGAATAAAATAATAATACAAATAATACTCTATTTCTCCCCAAAACCCCATTGAATTTAATGAATTTACCAACTACTATCTTCATCCACACCCATCTCTTCATCCCAAAATCTATCTTTTTTTCTTCATGTTCCCACAATGAACCAACATCATTAGGTTCACCGTATTTATCCATCCCATTCATCCCTTTATCAGTATCATTATTAATTCCACATAATTTTCATAATTTTCTAATAAATTCCTGGTATCATATATCCCACGAACCTCCAACCATTAGGGAACTTACAATTCCACCATTTGCCCTCCCAGATCTCCATGAAAATTAAAATTTCATTTTTATGGAACCCAATATATGGTTTTTGGTATAATTATGATTAATAATTAATTTCATATTGTTAAAACATGGGATGTTTGAAATCCATTAAAAGGGTGGTCCCCTATGTTTTTTCATTCGCTCAACTTGTTTGGATCAGCGTCGATACTCAGGGTCATCAATCCAAGTGATGGAGAGATCCCTTGTTGGAACCACCAAGACATAAACACCATTTTTCTTTTCATAACAATATTATTTTTATCTATAATAATAATTTATTTCATTAAATCACAAAACAACCCCATGGAATACATTTTTATGGTGGCCAAACAATTAAAATCAACAAAATTAGTCATTCCTGGCACACTGTATGTCTGATTGATATTTCATCTAATATTAAACATAAAAAGAAATAAAAATATTTTTTCACTATGATTTAACATCATTATGATGTTTTTTCTTGGAATTGTACCAATAAATTGATATTGAAATGTTTTAAAACAATTAATGTATGGTTCTTATCATCTCAGAAAAATTGATCTTCAAAATTAGGATTTATCAGATCAACCATTTTATAATTAACTAAATTGATGTTTTTTTAATTTTTTACTCAATTATTCGTTCATTAAGTTTGTTTTGAGCCTCCCCCTATAGATTTACATCTTTAAACGATGTAAAAACATTTAAAACTACATATTCACTCATTATGGGTACACCACACTTCTTATTGACAGGATTTCAGTTTGTACTTGTCGTGAATTATAAAAATTATATTTTTCATATTATTTTACATGATTATAATGATTATTTATTTTAATTTTACCCTTATATTCATTTTTTGTTTAAAACAATAAAACTTTTGTTTCTGGCCATGATAGATTAAAGAAACCTATTATTTACATTTCTTTAGCTCCACAATTATAAAAATAATTGGATGGTTGTTTTATTCTCATATCATATAATAAAATGTTTATTTGGTTTTTATTTACTACATGAATCGTGTTTTTAAAAGACAAAAATCCTTTAAAAACTAATTATTCAGTCATTTCAAACACATTGTGCATTTTATTACCATTTTATAAAATCATAAACATCCCATATAATAAAAATCAATTTATCATATCATTTCACATTAAAAAATAAATTTCACTAAATTATGAATTACCGTGAATTGATTTATCAAAATTAAATCATGGAATTAAATTTCTATTCATGTAATACAAGTGGAAGAACCCCATCGTTGTTAATTTCTAACTAATGACAAGATCAAATACATAACCAATCAACCATTGATTAGAGAATACATTAGGGCTACACATGTAAGGTATTTATTTATGAAATTTATCTTTCTAGTAATATTGTCACCCTTAAGAAATGGACATTACTAATAAGAATACACACCAATGTAGACTGATACTTTTATAAAATTAGTTTTTAAATACTTTTATTTTTAAGTCCTAATAATAAGTGTCAACTTATTATCTCATGAGTCTAATCAATATATCATATATAACTATTTCTATAACATTTAAGATTATACCCTTCATATTTTTAACATATCATTAGAACCCAAAACACTACATGGTTATTATCAAATAATGACGCCTCAAATTCATATTTTAAGTGGATATTTTTATTCCACAATTCATGTTATTTAAATTAAGCAACATGAATGAATTCGTAACTGATATTTCATTTATTATAAAACAAATATACACTTTACAACCATTACATACATTATATCAATTATTTAACAAAAAGATATTTACCATGATCAATGGGAATTTCAATGGTAACAGTTTTTTCATATGATCTTTTACATTATCATATTTATCGACCAATAGATATTTAAATCTCATATATAAATGATCTCATAAATTATATAGTATTTTTAAATCTTTTTGGGTCCTAGTTGCGACACCATGTAACATTTTACTATGTAATAACTCCATTTTATTTTAAATAATTCTCAATGTCTCCTTTTATTCTATAAACCACCACAACATGTGCAATAAACTTCTTGATCAAAATAGCCACCATGACAACATTTGTTATAGTAATATCCTCTCCTTCTGTTTTCATGTTCTCTAGGGTGGGTTTTTTGTAACTCTTCCAAATTATCTATCTTTTAATAAATAAAAAAATGAAATCATATTGTGAACTCATATATTATTTTTTATATTGGGAAATAGTGTCATCATAACCTCATTTAATTATCACATTATTTTATCCAAATGTTGATCACAAACCCCTAATTCAACTACTATGATTAAGGAAATTCTTCTTGTTAGTCTAGTTACTCTTACAAGAATAGGATTGGTAATTACTTGTTATTTATAAATTTTTAGTTACACTGGGGGTAAGCATTTTTTTCATTAATAGATAAAATACTTTTAACATTAATTTATAAATCCATTAATAGAGCTAAAAAATTTCACCTTAGCCCCATTATATTGAGTCAACTTTATGATCCCAATAAAATAGATGATAAAGTTGGGCCTTTATCAGTGCTATAGAAAGTGTTGCTAATGGTCAGGAAGCTGCATCATGTTGTTAAAATTAATGAGCACTATAGCAGTAAATAAAAGCACCAAATTTAGTATGAAAAAACAAATACGTGATATATGAAGTCAATAATTTTATGGAAATACCAATTACATCATAATTACAAAAAACATATTATAGAAATTTCAAAATGAAATTATAATTACATAATAATGTTCAATTTAACTCAAATATTCAAACATATCAATTGATTAACTGTCTTTTGCAGTCGAACCCCTCTCAAAAAGAATAATCATTGTAACATTTTCTAAAAACACCACCCAAAAATGAGAAATATAATGCAACTATATATGAAAAAAATTATTAATGTTACTACAAGTAAAATGATTAAATATAAATATGAAAATATAATTTAATAATATGTCAATTTTAACTAGATAATATTATTTTTTACCAATAAAACTATACATAAGATTGAGTTGTGGCTAATTATTACACATTTAGAATGACTTTTGGATCATTTTCCAATTTTTCGAAGACAATCAGAATTTGTTGGATCATTTATGAGTATATCACTTGTTTTTTAATAAAATGGGATTTTTATCTTAAAACAAACACATTGAGTCATACCAATTAAATCATGTTCTAATTAGTGGTGATCCTAATGTGTACATATCAAAAATTTCTTATAAATATATTTCCTATTTTATTAAGGAAATTATTTTTTGTTTTCTTGGTTTTTGGAGATTGAAACATATTTTGTACAAAAAATAACAATTTTAAAATGATAACGAAAACATTGAGTCACACCAATCACACCGTGGTCTGAAATGAGGTTTGGATGAATATTACACATCAAAAGTGGATTATGAATCATTTTATTAATGTATCAGATCAATATGAATTAATTTTCATTTTTCGGATTATGTGACATTTCTTTTGACCAAAAATGTCAATTTAAAATAAAAAGACACAATTTCTGTCATACCGGTCACAATAAAAATATATTGAATAGAAGATGAATCAAAAACATTATAAATGATTTAATAATCATTTAACTAAATTATGAAAAAAAGTGAATTTGTTTTATCAGTCATGAGTATGTCACTTTTCTTTTTTACTAAAATGTCATTTTAAACTAAAAGCATGCATGTTGAGTCATAAAAATAATATTTTGTGTCACATCTAGTTTAGAATGATTCCATAATTACATAAATAAATGTTAAATAGTTTTCTTAAATTATTAATAAAATCTGATCATGGTAGCTCATTTTTCAGTGAGTGACTCATGTATTAAACAAAAATGTTTTTTTAGACTGATAAAGACCATATTTCGTCAAACTAGTCAAAATGTATGTCATATTGATATTTGGATGATTCTCACACATCCCAAATTACATATTGTTTTTTTTAAAATATATCAAAAAAATATAATTTTTTTTTTGTTTTTGATTATGTGACTTGTGTTTTCAAATAAAATGTCAATTTTAAAATGAAAACACACAATATAAATTATTATTAAAAACTTATGAGTCATATTGTGGTTTAGGTGATTCATGAACCTCAAAAATGACTTATGGATCATTTTACTGCTCCATCTAATCAATATTAATGTATTTTCCTTATTTTTATTTTACCACTTTTTTTAAAAAAAGCATTTTAAACAAAAAAGCACACTTTTAATCATTCAAAAAATATTTTCTGTCATGATGATATAAAAAAAATCCTACACATTAAAAATTAATTAGGAAACATTTTCATAATTTATCAAGACAATTAGAGAATTATTTTTTGGGTTTTTAGTGTGACTCATGTTATGAATTAAAATGAAAATTTTAAACTGATAACATACATTTTGTATCATACATGGAACATAGTGTATCAAATTGAGGTGGAGATTATTCATACATGTCACAAATGATTAATGTACAATTATTCTATTGTACCAAAATAATATTAATGCATTTACTCATTTTAATTATGCAAAAATTATTTTTCGTAAATAAATAATTTTAAAAAAAAAGTCACACAAGGAGTCTTACAGGTCATACCGTGGGTCAGATTGAGGAGGGGATAATTAGTATATGCCAAAACTAAAATATTGAATATATTTATAATATGTAAAAAAGGTATTTTATATATTTTGAAAATTAAACATGTCATTTTACTATAATTTCATTTAAAATTGAAAACATGCACTTGGAGTGGTACTAGTGAAATTGTGCATCATATTGAGGATTAGCTGATTCCTTTTAGTTAAAAAATACGTACGAATCATTTTTCTAATGTATCCAAATAATATGAATGTCATTTCTTGGTTTTGGGTATGTTAGTTGTGTTTTAATGAAAATTTCATTTTAATGTGAAGAAACTCATTTTGAGACATACACGTATTATTGTGGGTCATTTTGAGGTCCTAATGATTCTTACATATCTGAAATGACATATAAATATTTTTCCTAAATTATTAAAATAGTATGTGAATGATTTAATGGTTTTTACTAAGATAAAATAATTTTATTTTAAATTTTCAGTTTTATGTTGCTAACAGACAAATTGAATCATAACATACACACCATATATTATATTTTCGAGTGGCTCATTCCGACATGTAAAAAATGACATTGGATCATTATTAAAATTATAAAAAATTTAACATTATATTATTGGTTTTTATTATGTGACATGGTTTTTTAACAAAAATTTCATTTTTAAATCCAATACATGTACATTGGGTCATACCAGACACACCATGTATTAGATTGTGGAGTGGTTTATTTCGACATGTGAAAAAAATTTATGTATCATTTAACAAATTTTTCAGAAAAATTGATACTGGAATTAACTAAAAAAGTAGATTAAGTAATTATAAAATCAAAAAAATAAGTATTTGGAAGGTTCCTCGCTATGATGTTTTTATAAATTATAATTCCAGGTATGATACACATTCTTCTGTAAACAAATATGTATCCTTTTATGAATATGGGGACTATTGGATTTCATATTAGCATTAAAAAAATATAAATAAATAAAATTTTATAAAATATGTAAAATGAAATTTAAATTATCATCGAAAATACATCTTCAAATAATCAAATTTTTTATGGAATACAGAACCATTCTTATATTTTTAAACATAAATACAAAAATATTTTACATTGCACTGTTTCGAAAACTACATAAATATTGACAAAAATAATTAATTTTTAATATATATGTTTTATCGTGAAATATTATTATATATACCCAAAGACTTATCCACTTATAATAGTCAATAGAATCATTTTATTCAAAAACTATACTCGTTCCTTGGATTAGATGTTATTTTAAAAAAACTATATCATTAAATAATTTCACTGAAAAATGATATAAAATGTATGACATGACGTTTATTTGTAAAATAATTCAATTAGCGTATTATAATTGATAAATTTCATCATGTGTGGTTGTTTTTTTGGATTTCCATTCATTGAATATATAAAATCCATCAGTGGATAATAAAAATTGAATGCAATTTATAGCCAATAAATAATAAAAAAAGTTGAATAACTACTAAAATGAATAAAAATATATTTTAAATCATTAAATTGTATTGTTTTACCCATAAATCATGGGTATCAAAAAGATTCTATAATCTGTAGGATTTATATCAAAAATTGTGGCTAGTTTTTTCACTTTTACAGCAATTTGAATTTGTTCAAATTTGAATTCTTGGGTTGATGTAATGTGGGGACTAATGAGTCAAAAAAATCAGAAAATTTTCCATTCAAATAGAATTCAAATATATTCATAAAAATTAATAGTATTCATTCATAATAATCAAATTATATCATCTATTGGAAAAAATAATTTAAATCATGCCTCATGTATTCATTTTTGTTTGATTCTCTTAGAAATTTATGTGAGTGGATATAATTTAGATTCTGTAGACCAATATAATCTATAATTGCCTCTCGAACATTTTTCCTCGATAATCAACTATGATCATAGAGAATTTTTATAATATTTTATCTAAATTAACATTTAATGTAAGTAAATATTGATGTTTAATTGGTGAGATAAATGTTCTTTTTGAAGACCATTTAGATATTTTGGTTGATCATTTTGTTAATTTTTATTCAATCATTCATTTTACTCCTTCCCTTTGTCTATCAATAATAAAATTCAACTATTCAAACCTATTTAATTAATTTTATTTTTTTTCATAAGAAATAAATTGAGAATGGATTGATTTTTTTCGACATATATTTTACAAGATATATCAACCATGATATGAATGTTACAATAGATTTCTTGAATGTATGTTTATCTGTATCATCATGTGGAACATGTTTATTTGTACATGGCTTGTGAGCTATTTAAATCACCACTCAAACATGATTAATTTTAATTTTTTTATAATGTAGAATATCTCACAGTATTTTATGTGTGGCATAACACATAACAAGGATATGGTAGGGTGTTGATAGATATATATCATGATCATTTTCTCCATTTAAGGTATCTGTAAAGTAATGATATGAGTGAAAATGAGAATAAAATATCATAGAAACAGTTATGAAAATACTTATTACCTCTTCAAAAACATCTATATAAGGGAGATAGAATGCCTCAAAGATAGTTCATGGTGGGGTGTGGGTCATCACATAACGGTTGTTCATATGTTTTTTATTCTCTTTGATATTACCCACAATAATTTCTAATAATACTAAATTTTAATTGAATATACCTGAATGGGAATATAATAGTTCCTACAACTCTTCCATTTTTTTATTTTTATTCACTTACTCATTTAATTTCTCAAATTTTTATGGGTGACAGCCCAAAATCTACACCTCGGATGTAGCAATTCTATTCTGGCTACATCTAGACCACTAAAATTTGATGATCAAAAAGTATAATAGATGATGAATTTTGGGTGTGAGTAGGATAAAAAATATATTAAAACAAGTATCCATTATTATGTAATAACAAATTAAATAAAAAATTAATTATATTATGTTATATTTACACATACTTCCCAATTTTTTTTGTTTTTTTAATTTATTAGCATCCTTTCTGTATCTACACATGCCTCCTTCCATATCACATGATTTACGTTGGATGTGGTTTTATATATTGATTCATCTAACTTCATATTATTTAATGATGATAATTACATTGTTGATTCGTTTTAGATAAAAATATTATTATATATTGTAAATACACAACCTTTTTATCATGTGATCAAAATACCATCCTGACATTATAGTAGGGGTACATTGGTTTTGTTACTTTTTGCATATTTTTGACACTCAGTTGTATATTAACAAATTATAAATTCATAATAAAATTTATTAGTACACATATTTTCCACAAATCTATTACGAATAAAAACTCACCCTAAAATATGTCTCTTTAAGAAAACAAATAAAATCATAACTAATTTGTTGTTTTATCTAGCGTGTATAAATATTTGGTGTTTTAGGTTTATTTTTCATTCATAATATTTGAGAAGAAACTTTATAAAAATTATGAAAATTACATTGTGATCCTTTGAAATGATATTTAACACAAATTTCGATTGGGATTCATCAACTATAAATAGTATATACAAGGGGAAATGAAGACTGTGTAAATGTTTCATTGTTATTTTTTTCAGTAAAATACTTGAAGTATATTTTAATTTTATAATGAACTTTTCTAAAATATAGATTCATAATTTTAGAGACAACATTATACCATGAATATACATCAATTGGTACAAACATCTGAGTGGTGATCCAAATGTTATTGTTGATAATGTCCTTGTTGGGGATTATATGTTAGACAGATGCATTCTATCCAAATATGTATTTTATTTAACATTTATAATTTTTTCTGACAATTTCATGCAACAATACTCTTATTTTGTATTTGAAAAATAGTTGTTCAATGTCCAATATTTACTCCTCTTGAACAACATCAATATGTTGTTCCTTTTGATTGGTAGTATCAACATCTGCATAAGGATGTTGTTCCTCTAAATTGGGAGCACCATCATGCTGAGAAACTTGTTTCTCCATGAGATTGGGAGTATCAACATGTGTCGATTTAATTATCGGTAAAATTGGTTGAACATTTAATTTATATTATGAAAATATAGAAGTTAATAAATAAAAATGAGAGTTAATGAAAATTATGTTACAAAAAAATATAACCTCATTATTTAGTTATCATCTTATAATGTTTAATGATATTTTACCCCTCTAACGAGTCATCACATCTCGTCATTGTGGTCTCCATTGATATTCAATACCCCGTTTAAATTGGGACCACTAAAAAATTATTATGAAGTACTAATAAAATGTTCTTCTTCAGTTTAATTGACATCTAACCCTTCAAAAAAAATTGTATAATAGAATAATTTGCCAATTTCGGTTTGTGGGATCTGGGACATAACATCCATGTTTGATTGTTGATTCCATTATAAATTTATCCTTATTATACCCTTCCTTAATGAAATATAAATTCATGATTCCCAATTCACATATTATATTGGGCAATATACTATTAACCAACCTTCATTGAATAAAAATCCCTTTGAATTTTACATAATACAACTTCCATATTTGTTTGATGATTCCAAAGTATGACATATTCATATAAATGGTATTTCATTCCTTGGTACTAGATAAATTCATCACATTATAAATTAGTGACACTTCGCTACTTTTCATGGTATTAAATTCATCATGTTCATTTGTATTTAATGTGTAACCATTATAAGATAATACATGCACACATGTTACTCTTCCTAACCTAAAAATTTGTTCAAAATTTTACTCCAGATTTTGATTAGTATATTTAAAAATATTTTCCCAAAACCATACTATAAACTATTGATTATAGGTATTTGATATCCATTATTCAACCATTAATTGATTAAAATTCCTAGTAATTACATTTTAGGTTTTAACTCTAAACTATTATTCATAAATGAAGGGTGGTCCAACTCTCCATTAATAATAGTGATTTAGGAAGCCTCGATTCAAGAAATTTTTTTCAACCTCAAGAAACATAGTGTGACAATATTTCAGTAGACCAAGGATTTCCATACCAGATAGGTAGTCGATACAGAATTCAATGGTTGCTAGAACAATATGTATCACCACAAAAAACCGTCTAAATGATTTCAATTATTGACATAACCTTTAAAAATATACATATTCAATCCAATGTGGTACATCTATATATAATATATTGGATCGCATGGTAAACTCACTCTTACCAAGTGATCCATCATGTGAACCATCATATCAAATTATTATGGGGGGAAGAACATATCCAATTCAAATAGTAACTCAACAATTTCATTTTCAATAGTTGAAATTTTATCCAGTTCTGTAACATTGCATTATATATCACTAATAAATAAATAGATAATGAATAATATATTATAGACATTCATGGAAAAAATGTAACATTAAGCTACATGGATTACATTTTTCAATAACACATGAAAATCATGTCATTTTAAAAAAATTAAATTGATGTAAATAATTGACACAATATTCATCATATTTGATAAATACAAAACCATGAAAAATAACTTCATTCACAACATTTCAAATATGATATATGCCCTTCTTGGAAAGATTTTATGTATCCAAGTGAATAAAATTCCATTTTTTCCTCACTATAAAAAACTCTTCACATACTGTCATTTCACTCAGGTCTAACATTGCCTTAATTCAGTTCAATATTTTTCTAGGATAATTTAGAAGCATTACAATAACACAATCGAATAATTTTTTTCCATGTATATGACATCAATTAAATATTGTATGATGGAAAAATTCCTCTATGGTAATTCACAAAAAAACTGATCCCATTTCCAATAATATTTCTTATGGTTTTTAAAAGAAAGATGTCAAAATGAAATGCCCTTATTATTTAATTTATAAAAAATTTGATCTTATTTTAGTAGATATAATGTTGTGAAATCTTCATAACACCCAAAAAGAGACTTTATCGAATATCTATATTTAATTCACTGATATTGAAATATGTGATGTCCTAGAAACATAGTCTTTAATGAATATTTAAACCAAATTAATGTTGTACCTAGTTCAAAAATTAGACACACATGTGATGCTTTAATTATATATCCTAAAAAATATCCATAATCAAGAATGTCATTTATAATCCCAAAAATCCTGGATCATAATGTGAATTTTTCATTTATGTAATCACCATACAATATGACCCCTAAATCCTAAAATAATTTCAAATATTCAATCAATGGACCCAAATAAGAATCAATATCATTACCCAATTGTATTGGAACTTATATATTAAGACATAAAATAATGCATTCTCTAATCATTCATACCCACAGTGGCATGTTATAATTTACAAACATATCCGACCATGTAATATGTGTGCTTCTTAAAAATATAAAAGGATTCCCATCATCTTTTGATAGCATAAGATGATGGGTTTTCACCTCATTTCATCTACAGTCTCCTCACGTCCATATAAGTTCCCAAAAATTATAATTCTTTTAATGTGCCATACAAATATTCTTGGAACAGAATAATCATTCAGTTATCAAGAATCATCACTATTTGGGAATTTATTACATGGTGCGTATTCTATGAAATTTATTATAATTTCATCTAGATATACAAGTATTTATTTAGATATCGTAACCATTGAACATGGAATTTGTTTTCATCGTATGTTTTGAACAGAATTTAATTATCTTCTATAAGCATATCATTTATGGCAGAATATATTTTTGTATGACTGGAATCGCTGAAACTCTTTCCCAATGTTAATTATATTGTTTCAGTATGGATGAAATTTTTTTTTATTTAGTAAAACCATTATACATGTGGCATCTGTTAACAATACTTAGATGAATAAAATAGTTTTGGATTGTCACAAAATTATCATTCAACTGAATTTTTTTATGTCATCTATTTGATCTTCCTCATCATTCACACTTATAATCACATCATCGAGAGAGTCATCACCATTATCCACACTTGTAATGATATTAGGTGATTCATACAACACATTATAATCCTCGTCACAAGTTATATTCATTTTCCCCATGTTCAGTCTAACATATATAACTATATTCTATTATGTAATGGTTCATGTGTTCTTCCAACTCATAAATTCTAATTAGTATTTTATAAAAATAGAATAAACTTGGATACAAGATATGATAAGGGTCATATACATGTTCTTTTTAAAATTAGATAAAATAATTAACACATTATTATTATCTTTTTTCATGTGGTTAGTATCCATCCATTTTGATTCGTATCCATCCTATTTGATTCTGTAATATTTATATTTATCAAACTAAATAAATCATAATAATCTTTTCATAGAAAAGTATCATCTTATTATTAAAATTCTTTTGTAAACTTCCATTATGAATGTTTATGATTTTAATGAAATAAATTGGTTTATTAAATTATATGATTTTATTAACATGTTTTATCACTAAAAATTTCTAAATAATATTAACTTTACATTCCAGGACTGTCATTGATTAGGGTCTCAATATATTCTTTTCCCCTATCAAAACCCAATACATTGGTGATAAATATATGGCCTTTAATTAAAATCTTCAAAACTAGCTATCTATATCAATGATTGAAGACTATTTTTATAAAAAAAATTAGTCATATTTAATATCATCTAAATCAATATTTATTAGAATTTACATTACATAATATGGTTATAATAAAATAAATCAATATTAAAAGTTGATATTTTAATGGTAACTAAAAATAAAAGACAAAAGTTAATGACATGTTCTAAAATACATTTTAGTTTTCATTCCTGGTAGAGGGAGGGTTACGTGAACATGGATATGGTTACATAAATTTCAGCACAAATAAATTTCCTAATAATCATTTCAAATCACCACCCTAAAACATTAGTGGGCTTTTTTTTTACTGTGCACAATTCATAGCTTCATGTAATTGGAGTGAGAAATAATGATGAATGATTGAAGAGGAACAAGAAGGGATGGAGAGAGTGAACCAATAGTTGATCAAGGTGAGATATATTAGGTAGAACATGGGAACATGAAGGATACACAAATCTTTGAGCTGATTTCCATCAATGAACCACACAATCTATGACACCTTATCATTTACAATCTGCACCATCCATGATATTTGACATGGGTTTTGTGGTACATAGCATGGAGCACTGTGAAATCGGTGTCAGAAATAATGATTAATGAGACAAAATGTATGTGAAGGATGGGGAGATAGTGGAAAATTAGATGCTCAAGGTAAGTGATATTGGGTGGAGAATCTAGGGGTAGATCAAGGAAAAATAATATCACATGTGCGAACACTATAAAAATTAATTTGAAAAATAAAAAACAAACTAAGATGATCAAGGTGGATCAACGAATCACAAGTAATAAAATAAACTCATTTTAATATATATTAATAATTTTTAAATAAAAAATTTATACAGAAATTTAATCATGTAAAATATATTGATACAAATTAAAAAAATTTAAAAAATGATTAAATAAAGAAATTATTGTAATTATCATTTCACTTCATTTTGATTTAATGTGAAATTTAGTAAAAGAAAATAAATGATGTTAATTTCCCTCCATCATGTTTGGTGTTATTTTTTAATATGAATGAAGATAGGTTTATTGGGAATATGACAAGAATATTCATTATTAAAAATTAAATATTCTAATACTAACGTATTCCAATAAATATATTTTAATTTCAAATAGTAAATTTTAATTTTAAATAATTATATATATATTATAAATAATATATGTATATATTTTTCATAAAAATAAATTCATATATATATATATTATAAATATATTGGAAAATATATCTATAATCATTTTTATTAGTATTTATAAAATATGTTGAATGAAATAATTTTATAGATATAATCAAAATTATTTTGTGTACACAAAGTTATTCATAATAAATTTTTTCCATACATATATAATCAAAAATAATTTACATACCTATAATCAAAATTACCAATTCAAGGTTAATAAATATTAATTATAAATTATTAATATAATTTATTAATTCAGAATTATTAATTCACGATAATCAAAATATTAGTTACAAATTATTAAATAAAAAATTATTATTTCAAAAATTATTTATCATAAAATTATTATTAATTCAGAATAATGATTAATTCAATAAATATTAATTCAAAACAACTATTTATTTGGAATTATTTATAATTTATATAAATAATTAATTAATTAAATATAATAATAATTATTTAAATGAAAATTGTATATAATAATTATTCTTTATAAATTATATTTATCTATTTGTGTAAAGATAAAAAAAATATTAGTTTTTTGTAATTATTACTTTTAAATCAATTTGATTTAATAAAAATAATAATTTACAAATTATGTTTAACAAAATTTTTATACACACATGAATATACATATTTATTATTATTAATCACAATGATGATCATTTATATTGATATTAATTTCTGAGAACATTGAATAAAATATGATCAAGGGATAATATAAAGACCCATGTCAAAAAATTTAAGCAATTCAAAAACACTTGGGCACTTGGTTTGAAATTCATTTTGTGAAATTAACACATTTAAACACTTAAATTAGCTTCCCTCAACATTTTAAAATCCCAAATACATTCTTTATCAGACACTATTGATTTTTTTAATAGCATTTTCCTCAAAACTCAATTTAAAATTGAAGATATTAAAAATCAAGGTAGAATCAAGAGACACATTAAAAAACAGTCACTTTATTTTATAAAAATGAGTTAGAAATATTTGAAAACACATTATATGGAACCCCATTTCAAGACAGAGGTTGAATGCAATTGAAAAAAAATCAGTTTTCTTATCATGGAAATTATTATAGTAATATCATTAATAAATGAACACATTGAAACCAACAAGAATTAGATGGATCATATAATGTGGCAACATCGATGATTGATCGTCAAACACATCCCAAACAACCAGGAACGATCCAATACATAAGAGTAGAGGGAGAACTGAATGATGTATTTTATAGGGGGCCATTGACATAGTAAAAATCCATGGAGAATGAAACCCCACATATTGTATACCCAAAACCATCATTGACCAAATCTAAAAGGGTGAAAACTAGAGTAAAACATGGGGAGTAAAATAGTAGGGGAAAGAAATAATTAGAAATGATGCCCTATATTCATGAAACTAAAGATCTAATATATGTTAACGGAGTGGGAAGTAAACACCTAGATGGATGAATATCCGGATGAATTTGTAGAAAAATAATAATTTACCATATCTCTTGATGGGATCATTTTATTTACAAGCATGATGAAGAGAGGAAAAGAGGGTTCAATTCCATAAAAGCATGAATGGAACAGGTTAGGAGGATTTTATTAGGGTTCTATTAACAAATCATGTAAGGATATTACCAATAGTTTTGACAAGGGGTTGATAATGAGTTGTTCAATTAGCACTAAAATTATAAGTGCTGATAAAATGTATCATTTTCGGTGTTAAAAATCAATCACTTATAATGATAGGTTTAATGAGAACTTTTTAGCACTGAAAAATATAAATCATTATCAGTGCATGAAAAGCACTAAAAAATTCCAATTTTAATAATATAACAAATTTAATTACAATTTTTACAATTATATAATTATAATTAAATATTTATATAATTACAAATATGTATTTATAAATATAATTATAAATCAATATATTTACTATTGAAATGTATTTTTTATAATTTTATGATTATTTAAATATATTTTTATATATTTTTATAAATCAAATTGAAATAAATAATATTTTAAAATAATTTTTGGACCAATAATTATGGAGTCCCAATATATCATTTTTCTCTATTGGAGGGTGATTCCATTAAAGATATTCTTCATAATTGTAATATGAATCATGTTAATATGAATAAAGAAGTTATTTTGGATCGAGTGATGATTTCCAAACATTATAGCATTTATCAACATATCGTCCATGTAATTAAGAGTCCATTAAGGTTATATGATTTGGTAATGAATCCATCTATGGTCTGGGAATTTTTAGACTATAATCGAGTCCCTGTTAGGAATGGTTTCTTGCACATAATCATTGCATCAATGGAAAATAATAAGCCTGAATGGGGAATTATATCCATCTCCCAGATAACAAGTTTAATTTCAATCCAAGAATGAGATGTAAATTTCAATCCATTCTACCTCAAAAAACACTTGATCAAAGTTCTGGATCAATATATTGGGTTTGAACTGTATTTTTTCATCAGCATTATATTTTTTTGACATTACAACTGATGTGTGTTACCCCATAAACATGGATTGAGAAACTAAAACAACATGAAAATATTACTATGTACACATATTGTTGAAGTGGATCTAAAATCCAACTTTATTCATCAGGTTGAGAATTATTATTTTGATGATGACATTCACCTTCAGGTGTGTTTTGAGATAATACCACATTTCTATTTATCGTGTCTAATGAACGGGCATATGAAAGAATGTTACTAAAACATCGTTGTTTGTGGTTTCCTCTCCTTAAGAGGTCATGAAAAGAATAATTGTATGATATTGAGGGGAAAGGGGTATGTTTTTATGGTGGAAAAGGGTAATAAACTCCATAGGTGGCCAAACAATCATTAATGAGAGGCCCTTGAAAAGTTTGATGTAAACTCAGTTGAACCCTTTATCCCTAATTCTTCTGAGGAATGTGTCAAGTTTGATTTTGCGAATCATTTTAAGAAGAGGTTTAGGGGATGAAATTTCCGATTTCAGGTATTTCATTTCCATCTTAGTTATCAATGAGGTTAGATTCCCCATCCCTCCATAGAGGTAGCTCAACATTCTATCATAGTTGATATTTCTTCACCGAGTTGTGTGGATGATCTTATAGTGAAATAAAGCACAGATGGAGTATGAATGTCACATATCTCAATGATATTTGGAATAGTGAGGGGGTCACCTAATGTGTGTGATCTAATAACAATAACATATAAATTAGGAGACCATCAGTATATTGATGGTCGAACGAATGGGGAATAAATGGATGATCAAGCTATTAATGAAACAACAATTCAAGAGTTAGTTGTTCACAAAATAATTTAGTATTAGTTGATTTCCACAAAGGAGGGAAATGAAAAAAATGGACACTGAAAATCATGTAAAACCTAAAGACATAGAAGAGGCATAAGAATTTTTGAAAGGTTGAGTAATACATGATGAGGGAGAGGTTCTTATTTATTCCTCTCCTTTTCTAGCTTTTGATGTTCATAGTAATGAATTCAGAATTAATTCCTCACTAAAAAAATAAGTATTGTACTTATGAGTAAAAATTGTGTGAAAGGGGGTGGTTATGTTACCCCTAAAGGATTCTTGGTCCCGAATGGATAAAATGACCATGTCCTCATTAGGTATAAATGCTGAGAAGATACACTAACCTATCTAAATAGATAATTAACATTTATAATCCCAGAACTCTTCACCAATGGATGATAATGTTTTATCATCCAAATCTCATGTATCACTTGAAACATCATGAAAATCACAGATTTGTACTCATAGGTTTTATAGATTTCATGATCAATTAATGATGAGAAATAAGGAAAAGTCTAGGGGGTTCAGGTGTTGACCCACAATTAATGTTGTAAGTCTACCTTACTTGATTAACCACCTATTATTGTATATGTTTAAGCATATTTTGGATGATTTGACTTGGATAAAAGTGATATTAAAGGTATTTGGATGCAATTCAATCTTGGAGGAGTGGAAGTTATCCCAGAGGCCATCATCAGGGGTGTGGATGATTAAATTGGAATTTTGTTCATTGTGAGAAAGTTAGGATTTGATCATAGATTTAAACAAATTTATCTTTTTCAATATTTTTATTAATGAAAATAGTTTTCTATGTTTGACACCATCCTCAGTCACTTCTATTTTTTTATTCAATAAATGGTCCTATTTATACCTTTTCAAAAAAATGAATAATGTTATAAATACTTATATAATTATATATATTTATATATATTTATTAATAAATATATATATAATTAAGATAATTATTATATTTTTAAAATATTTGTACATAGATATTTATCAAAATGTATTTATAAATCTTACTGTAAATAAATATCTTCAAAAATATTTCAATATTATTATAAATATTTGTATATAATTATATTTATAAGATTATATATATAAGTATTTTACTAGGGTCGTGACATAGTGGTACTTGAAAACCAGCTTCCCCATCAAGGAGGTATTGGGTTCAGGCATGGATGGGTGGAGGTACTGTTATAGTACTATGCTCGTGGTGATATTGATGATGTCGTAAGAAGGAAGAGATAAAGATATAACACTTGAAATAGGCATGTGGTTTTGCTGGAATAACTCAGGAAACAAGCTGGATGATGTACACATGATGTTGAACTAGGCCTTTGGGCTAGTATGATGGTCTTTTGGGAAATGTAAATTGATTCTTGCCCACTCATCCTTCAGGCCAGATTATCAATGTAATAAACTGGCCCGATGGGTGTGAAATCCCTTTGGTGGGTGGGGATATAACCAGCCTTTCATGAATGTGTGTGTGAATTGTGTGTGTGTTTTAGTGTATTTTTACATGCCAATACCTAATATTTATATATATACCTTGTCATCCTACATCCAAAATGTCCCATGTTCAAAACATGGTAGACAAGGTATCTCGAGTCCTATAGAATGGAATTGTTTTAGTACTATAGAATATTATATCGGTATAGGAAATGGGTACTATAGTAGGGACTATTGTAATATCGTTACTATATCATGATCTATAAAAGGTTATGTAGAATCTTAGATAATATTGCAATACTATTCACTAGATAGGCCTTTGAGCTATTATTTTCTCACATATAAGTATGATGGAAATATTATTTCCATTTATTTATATTTGTTTAACGAAAACTGTTATATGATTATAATACTCAGTAATTCTTTCAAAAGATTTTATAAATAGGGATTCAAACTCACCCTGTAGAGATTGAATTCATATATTCTTCAATTTATCACCACCTATGAATGCATTGAAAAGATTATTACATATCTCTCTTGTTGATTTTTATTATTAGATTCTATGAAACATGGATTCATCATGGTGTGGATAAATTATGAATTTTTCTTTCATCTCCACTTCTATTCCACCTGAAAATTCTCCATCTGAATAACTAAAAGAAGAACATCCACTACATTAGTTTTATGAATTTTTTTATCAATCCTTCATGATGTCCACAACATCTTGTGTTCTAAGGAGAACGAAAATTTAGATACAAAAATTATCATAAATTATTTTCATCTCCCATTGGTTGTATGATTATACAAGTCTATCAACATGTAGAATAAAAACAATTTCAATGGTAAAATGGAAGATGCTTATATCCCACATTATGAACTTCTTGTTATTTTTTTAGAGTTCATACAAAAAAATTTATTTTCGTATTTTCATAATGTTAATGAGAAAGGTAGTGGTGGTATGATGATTTGAAAATTAGATAGGGATTCATGGTAAAAATTAGATTAGGTTTTCATTATTTTCAAAAAATTTATAGGCAAAAGGTAACACCTTCATCAATAATTGGAGAACAAGATGTAGTAAAATCAATTCATTGAATGAGATAAAAAAATATTGTTAAAATAAAAAAACTAACATATCATATTAATCCCATTTAAATATAGTGTAACTATTATATCGTCAAGGTTTACATGGTTCTCACATTAAAATTAAATCTTCAATCCCTATAGTATTATTGAAGGTGGATTTTTCAACATCAGATACAATTGAACATGCAGAAGTATATAATCAAATCTTTAGAGGATATGATAGGAAGAAAAATTCAACAAGAACACACTTGATTTTATTTTTTCAACATGTAATGAAATGATCAATGCATACAACAATTTAAATTATATGAAAAAAAATTATAGTCCAAAACAATCAATTAAAACTATAGATAAATGAAAAACCAAATATATGGGGTAATATGTGTCACCCAAGAATCCAAAATCAAATAGTTCAGGGATGTCTTATCTAAATTCACAAAGAATACATGATACATATAGATGGTGTCCTCTAGAAAAAAACAATATCATGCTTTCAATAATTTCAACATATTATGGATAAACTTTATCTACATCACCACAAAACCAACCTACAAAATACTTCATTGATCACATTTGGAGATGGTCTTACAACTGCATCGCTGATGAAGATACCACTCATTTGATCCCAACATACTCATATAAACAAAACTATATTTCTATATACACCCATTGTATTATAGAATATACCAACATGTATCGTCATCCACTCCCCCATCTCTTCACCGCTTAATATTCTTTGTGGTCTTAGGTGTTCCAAACAGGAAGAGATATCTTTAGGTTCACCGAATTTCCCCATACCATGCCTCCATATTTCAAAACCATGAATAATGAAACTTCATATTCATCAAGCGAAAGTCAGGATAGTCTCATGTATCCAATAAAAAAAACTAGAATACATCCAACATTTCTTCCATTTCCCATCCTAACTCTCTACAAGTAGAGAAATGGCTAGCTTTATGAAATAATTTTATTTATCAATACAATTATAATTCCTTATAATTCTTTATATCCATGTTTTAAATAAGTTAATTTTGGGAATCCATTTAATGTGATGTTTCCAACTTTATTACTGTTTTGCCTCATGTATGATCCAACACCATAATCATGGGTCATCTTCCCATGTGATGGAAAACTCTCTTGTTGTTACATTGAAGCCATAGCCGCCATATGGTTTTTCATAATTAAGTTATCCTTGCACAAAAAACTAATGTTGTTTGGTAAATGACAAAAAAAATCCTATGAATTTTTTTTATTGCACTATGATCATAAAATCACTCCTAAGCCTATGTTTTTCAGATTAGTTCGACAGGAAACCATTCAAGTGGGATCGCATTGGTTGATGATATTTTGGGGACTGAATATATCTATATTCCCTTGTTTTGAATTTTTGGATTGGATACCCTTTGTAAGATGTTTTTTTCAACACCACTCACCTCACATATTTATTTTTATCTCCATAATTTGTTCTTCTATCACTGGGTATGGTTTTTTTATGGTGCACCGCCTCTTATATTCCACACATGATATAACATAATGCGAGTTTGGCATGGGTGATATGGGGAGAATGGAAATGTAATTGAAGGGAGAAATTGATTTATCTTGTTTGGTGAGGTAATGTAAATATTAGAGAAATTATAAGTGGATTGTTACAGAGAAATATATTATTATCCTATTATTATTTTTAAATCATACCAAAATTTGGTTGATTTAGAAAGAAATGTGGTGTAGTAATAATTACAATTTAAAATTAAAATTATATCTTTATTTTATTCATCTATAATTAATGAATTTGTTTTCTCTAAAAAAAATATTCCCTATTAAATATTTATATAAATCAAAATCATTTTATTTAATATACTAAGTAATTGATCCAGATACACAGAAATAAATCACAATTATTTATTTTCTTTTTTTTTCTTTTCTTTTTTTCTTTTCCTATCTATTATAGACTATGAAATCAGTTCTTCTTTTAAAAAAATATCATAAAACATAGTTTTAAATATTTTACTTCATCTACTCATCTAAACCTAATGTTGTCCACAACATCCTTTTGGAGTTGGAGAGTGGGAGGAGAAATGATATCTTGTTTTTTCATCTTTATTTTTTTATACAAAGGCACAAACAATTAATTATTCATTGTGTGAAAAAATATTTATATAACATGTTATCATAATTTTATATATTTTATTGTTTTAATAATAAATATATAAATATAATTATTAATAATTAATAATTATTAAATATATATGGAAACATTTTTTTATAAATATGTAAATTTATTCTTAAATAAATCATATATGATCATATGTGTTTTATATATTAATATAAATATATTTATATAATAAAATATAATATTTAACTATAATGTCATTAATATATTTTTTAGAATATATAAATATAAATATATATGATGTATAATTGAATAAATAAATTTATTTATTTATATAGAAAGCCAGACCTATAATAATATGAATTTAATAATAATTTGTTTTAATTATAGAAGGTATAATTTTTATCATATATATATATATATTCAATTTTTATTTTTTTAATTATATATATATCATATATATAAATATAATAAAATATATGTATAATTGAAATATAAATAATTAATATATTTTAAATTTTAAATTATAATTATATATTTAATTATAAATAAGTAAGAAAAGAAATATATATAATATAACTTCAATTTATTTATATATATGTATTTTATTTTTATAATATTTTAGTGTAAATATATTATATATTTTTACTAATATAAATACATTAATTTATTAAAATATGATATTTAGTTAAAAAATATTTTATAAAAAATCTATTGCTAAAAACGGTGAGAATGAAGACCCATTCTAAATGTAATTTTTGTGTTGTTAAATAGTAAAAAGCACAAGAATGGAACATCTTCTCAACACTAATTTTGTTACTTCGCCTGTGAAACCATTTTACAAATCATAGTATGGCATATTTGATATAATATCTTGTCATTCTAATGCCATTATGTTTTTTTTGACCCCCTCAAAAAAAATTAAAGGACACCTAACCTCTAAAAATATATTATTCAATAGTTTCATGAACTCTTCATGTTTTATTGAAATTTTTTACACTTTTACTTATCCTTAATATTTCATGCCTGAGTTTCTAATGATTTCACATCAATTTGATGACTTTTTCAAGGGATTTGATAGTTAAATTAATGTTTTAGTGTTTTAAAAAATCAAAATTATGCTTTCAGTCATCCCATAAAATTGACACATCTGGTTTCAATTTCATAATTTCCACCAATTCAAAAATAATTGTACATCTTTTTTAATTTAATTTCATCTCATTCAAAAGTAATTATGTTAGTTTTGACCTAATAACATATGTTTTTAATTGTTGTCAAACAATTCAAAATTATCTATTCACGCATTCCAACAACACTACATATCTGATTAGAACACGTAAAAAATTATATAAATATGGTTTTCCTAAGATTCATCCCATTCTGACATTTTTTCGAGATATTTGACCATTAAATGGGTTTTTAGTGTTCAAAAATAGTTAAATTGTTTTTATGGTCATACCAGGAAAATGGAACATTATAATAATAATATATCATCACATCCATTTCAAAATTCACTATATGGGTTATCGTGAATAAGCCATAATATACGGGTAACATGGCACCAGAGTTATCCCTGAACTAAAACAAGGGGAATTCTCAATCCTCATGGGTTATTGACTTGTACCTGACACCATATATGGAAATGGTGAGAATATTTATTCCATAAAAAATTGGATGAAACTGATAAAATTCAATGTTCTCAAAATAATACTATATACATATAACTATAACTAAAGTAAAATGGGTTTGAGAAACCCAATGTACGACCACAATGTACAATAAAAATGGATAAAAAATCTAATTAAAGATATTCAAAAAAATTCCACCCAAATGTTTCACATTAACCTTGATGAAACCTAGAAGAATAAAATATAAAAACACTGAAAGGTCCAAGTAGAGCGTGAGAAAAATCCCAGTAGTTTCTAACCAAGGATTCCATAAACTTCTTTCACATTATTTATCCAAATAATGAATTCAATTTTTAAAAATAGGTCTTGAATTTAAAAATAATATTTTTAAAAAATCTTGTATTAAATTTGAAATGATATAAATATTTCATGAAATTGATTAAATAGATATTTTATATAAACAAGTATGTATAAAATCACAAGGCATGTGTAAAATAGTTTATAATACTTGTATATATATCTAGAAATAAAAAACAGTGTCTTCTTCACTTTGGTATGATATATTCAATTTATGGGATCCTCACAATCATATGAAATAATAATGTAAATTTCCACACATGTCTCTCTAACACTGGATAAAAGAGAAAAATCATTATCCTACTGGAAATATGATCTGTGAATAAGTTTATGTTATCCTTTTAATGAATTAATCCATTTTTAGGTATTTATTGTCATAACATGTTTTTCTTTAACAACTTTGTAAATAAAAAGTATTTCATGTCACCAAATAATATTAAATAATAGGAAATTTATTTCAAAACCATTAAAAACACAATTTAACCAATTCCCGGTTTCAATAATTCTAGTTTATTTTTACGAAAATAAGAATTTTTAATTAATTCATTCCTCTTCCACAATAAAACCAAATAGATTATTATCAAAACAATTGACACCATATTCTCAAATAAAATTTCAAGTTATTTATTTCCCATTAAATTTTAAAATACCATCAATTTCATTAATTTCCAATCACACTCCAATTCAAAGTAGTTTGGGGGGTTTCCCAAATTTTATGAATATACAATTAAAATATACATCCCTTTAAATATATGATAATTAAATCAGAATTAATTATCTCAAACAATGGGTTTCAGTTCCTCCAATAATGTAGAGAAATAAAATCCTCTAAATAAATAGTGATAAAGTGATCCGGATACAAGGAATATAGAGAGAAAAATTACCCTTAAAATACCAAATAAAATCACCTTGCTTAGATTATCCATGGAGAGGGTTTGGATAAGCCCAAATAGGATCTTGAGATCCATCCTATCCTTGAAAATGTAATAGGGTATTTTTAGTGTCGATCACGATTCAAGATATTTATTTTAGTTATTTTAAAAGGACATTTACAATAATAAAATATTGTGCACATGGTTTACTGGGTAGGGCCAAATTGTTTGTAAAACTATGATATGTTACAATGAGCCTATACTAGTCGGTTTTCATGGTTTTTAAATTGTGGTAACAAGGTTTTAAAGACCATGTGTTAACCATCCAAACCCACAATTCCTAGTTCTTTAATTTTTTAACAATCAGAGTGCAAGGTTTTGGAAAATCGTGAACCAAATGTGCAGAACCCAACATCCATAAAAAACATTCGAAATTTTCCACAAAGAACCCCTAAATGAGACCCAACTAATGAATGATCAAAATTGGGTTTTTCAGAGTACCTTAAAGAACCAACATGTTGTTACAACCTCCTCACCATAGAAAATTTATGTCCCTAGAAATATTGATAAGAAGCTTCCATGTCAAAAAGATAAATCCTCAACTCTCTAGTCAATTCCTCTCTCTCCCACGTCTCATTAGAATAAAAAATGTGAATCCATACCTCTTCAAAAAATGGAATAATCCTCCCATGAAGAGAATTGGATTTATAATCAACTATCATAATTGGATTCTCAGTCATGAATAAATCTTTTTCAACAACAATTTCACTCCATATTAAAACATGAGTTATATTATAAAGATAATTTCGTAGCTAAGATACATGAAAAACATTATGTATCAACATTAATTTTGAAATATGTGTCATAAAATTAAAAACTTTTCACACCTTCCAAATAACCTCATCAGGTCCCACAAAATGTGTAGAATGATTCCCATTCCTCCCATATTGTTGATGACCCATCCAAGGTGAAACATTTATCAACACCTGGTCACCCACTGAAAATTCCAATACTTTATGGAAAAAACCATAAGAAATATACTAGCACATAGAAAAAAAATTATCTAATGAATCAACTGATCTAATAATATCATCTCATGAACAAAGCTAGGTCGAACCAAGGATCATCCACCAATTATTGATCAACACACCATATACTTACCTAGCCAGCCATAAAAGGCCTCAAAAGAAACCAATCTAATCATGGAATGTTAACTAACATTATATGAAAACAAAATTGGACCAAAATTGTCATCTTATAAACCACCAAATTTTATAAAAAAGAACATATCATTTCTTAAAAACATGTATAACCATTTATTTATATCCATCTGACAACAAATGGTATGTTATCACCAAATGGACTTGAGATCCTAGTTCCTCATCAAGGCCAATTTAAAAGAAATATGTGAGATAGTGATCCATATTAGAAGCTATAGAATATGGTAATCCAAGAGAAAAGTAAATTCCAATCAAATATATTTTTCTTAAATCCTATTCATTTTTTGTATGATGAGTTGGTATAAAGTTAATTGATTTTTCATCCAGTTGATAAAAACCCACAACACATTTTTATTTCACATGGTATGTGGAAACCCAAGAAAAAGTCTATGTATATATCATACTTCATCCAAGTCAATAATGGTAGTGTATGATGTAATTATGAATGTTTGTAGTGCTCGTTATTGACATGTTGGCATGTATAAAACTGAGAGACAAAATCAGCAATTTAATGTCTAATACATGGGAACCAAAATTTTCACCACATTTATATAAAATATCCATGGTTCCTAGGTCAAAAGCCCCAAATAAATATTAAAATACCCCATATTATCTATTTTAGTGTATAAATGAACAACATACCGATTCTGAAAACATTAAATACCCTCTAGAGTGAACAACCACACGGTTTTGTTTTGCCCACCTTAAAAACATTATTTAGTGATACAGAATTCATGTTCAAAATTTTGTTCATAAAAAATATCTTATGAATAGAATAAGTAAACTACACCATAACAAAAATAACTCTGACACTTGATTCCAAAACACCAAAATTCTAATGTAAAATAAGATCCACAATGTCCAAATATTCTGAGGATACTTTCACAGAATGAGTATAAAGTTTTATATTTAATGAGGTGATGATATTTTCTATACATGGGGAATAGGCAATGAATATGTCAAAATATTTCAGGTATTCCACTCAAAACCTTTAATATAGATTCAAATCTTTTTCTGATAAGATTTGACTTGTGCTATTGTGTCTGGATACATAGTTAACCTTTTTCCGAGAAAGTAATGTCTCTAATTATTAAGTGGATGCATCAAATCTATAATATGAATGTCATGGGTCATTTAACTCTTCTCAAGTGGTCTAATATGTTGTGAACCATAAGCATTGAAATGATCTCAATGCATATGTATGTAGCACAAACCCAAAATTGATGCATTAGAAAACACCTCTAAACCTTATCCAACCTCTGGAAGTTTCAAAACAGCTACAAAAGAAAAAATATGTTTCATATAAATAAATTAATTATTATATTTCTCATCCAAAAAAAATTACTCCTTTTATATTTATAATTTTCATTGAAGAATCAAACACTGAAAACTCCTTTAAAAATATTCGATAGTATTAAAATAAATCTAGTTATCTGTGATTCAAAAAAATAATTAATGGTGGTTCCTAGGACATAACAACCTTCACCATAAAAGGATCGACTAATATACCATTTTCTACACCATATTCTCCATTAACATCACGCTAGAGTCTATATATATATTTCAAAAAAATTTCATAAATTTTTTCCTTTCACAAAAAATTTAGAACGTTCCTGAGATAATTCACTTGATATTCCTCTAACATTGAGTAAACAAGGATTTTGTCCAAAAATTCTACCTTGAATGTATCAACCTAATCATGGTAAATCAAGTTAATTAAATCCATAAATACTTTCATAGAAATTTTTAGCCCATATAGAAAGAAAAGATACTCATAATGGCAACACCTTTCCTATAAGGTAGTTTTTTTCTATCAGATTTTTTTATTCGCAATGAATTATAAGCAAAAAAAGATCATTATTTAAGAACAAATTTTATCTATTAAAATAGTCAAATAGATAATAAATCCATGTAAATCAACACATGTTAATCATTTTGGATTTATAAAGTTTTTAGTAATCCATAGAATGGTGTAGTGACCCATAAACATTCATATAAAAGGGAACCGATGCCACCCAAGGTGACCCACTCAGGAATATAATGTATATATATAAAAGAACATCTAATGGAGTCATCACCTCATTCATCTCACCTAGTTACATTTTTTTAGAAGGAATATATTCCTATTTAGTTTTAGAAAATAAATAAGTAAATACACCGCCATTACCAGTGAAAACAAAAAGAAGTTAGAAGTAAAATCATAGGGAAACATGATGAACACCAGCTTGAGATCACCATGTAATGATTACCACTCCAGATCAATAAAGATGACAAATATTACATTCCCCAAGTCTTGATAAGAAGTTCTAGATCTACTCAACCTCAGGTCCCAATTTCCTTGAATGACATGCCACACCCCATCGTTTGTATAAAAGGAAACACATAAACAATAACAATCATTACAAAAAATATTGGCAATGATACAATCAACCCAGAAAAATGAAGTAGAGTGGTTTCATGTTTAGAACCATAAAATCCCAAGGAATCTCATAATATGATATTTATAAAACACATGATTAACAATGGAGACCCTTATCTCTCTCCATTCTAATACATGTACTAATATCCATCACATATGATAAAAGTTTTATAGGAAGAATTAGAATATTTACTATATAATTTTAAATAAATTAATGAGACACACCAATATTAAATAGGAAAATCACTAATTATAATGCTATAGTTATGGTACTACTCATAGACACTAGACCCATATTTTTTTACTTTAGAGGCTACCACACTGTGTCCAGAAGGATCGTCTAGTATTCCTACCTCCAAAACCGAAAAATTCAATGAAGAATTATATTTCCACACAGTTTTATTAAGAACTAACCATCCCACTCCACTATGTGGAGTATAATTGAAATGTCATAACTTCTACTAGTGACCTAATAACCTATAAGAGCAACATTTCATGGCTTCTTAAGTTCAATCCCACATAGAATTCCTAGAAAATCTAAACAGAATAAAAATTAATGGAAATCTTCCTAGTGCTACATGACATCTATAAAAACACAAATATTGAGAACTACCATCTGAATAATCATTTTTCATCTTCACCTTAATCAGAATATAGATAAATACCATATAAAGAAAAAGGAACACCTGTCAATCTTGATATACCCTCTTGGTCCATCTAATCTATTAGAACATTATCCCACAAATCAGAATAATATGATATATTATAGAAGAAAACATGAAAATGAATATCAAATTGAAGTCCAAATTCTAATATAAGAGTCATCAACTTCTCATTTGACACACTCAAAGGTGATATCTATAAAATCTCTATGGATCATTTTTTATACTCTATAATTGTCATGTCTAGATACTCAATTTTGATGAACTCTAGAGCCTTATCCATCACTTTATAATCAAGATATAATTGGTCAGTAAAAAAATATAATATCATTCCACTCTAATACCTCATTCATTTTATTTTTCACCATAGTTTTAAATTATCTCCTTCATGTTCCCTCTAGTATGAAGGTGGAACATTTATCCTTCATTTAATCTCGTGTTTCTGTGGACTCAAACAATCACTCGATATATCTCAACCAATCCTCATCCATCTGAGGATCATTAGATAATTATAATGATGGTTTCTTATAGAAATGGAACTGATGAGAATAATTCTATAAAGATTCCCTTTATGGTTTCATTGATGGAGCTAGAATGTGAATGGGTGCAAGAACCTGTCCGAGATCTGGGAAAACTTTTATGATAAACTCAACTATATTATAGTCAAAGAGAGGGTTTCCTCATTGTTGTTAATCATCAATAAATTCACATATCATATTTGCACAATTTTGTGGAAGGATTATGCTACAAAACATCGTAAGACAACATCAATGTAATTATATTAACACTCAAGAAGAGTAACAAGGAAAAAAGAACCGAACATATAATATCACAGTATTGGGATCTCATCATATCCAAATCAAAATATTATAAATGACAGAAAATAATATAAAAAACATATTTCCCAAACCAGCATTAGGGACTTGAGGCTCATTGAGGATGGATATTGATAAAAACTCAATAAAAAATAAGCCTAAAATTCTGAAAATATAACTCAAATGCTAACTAATATATAATAAAGAAGCACGACCAACATCATAGACACAAATTTTTCACAAACTAGCTCAGATACATTTTAACAATTACACCAAATAATGATATAACATTTCTCGAAGGTAATTCTTGATCCTGACATGTTGACGAATACCACCTGACATCGTACAAGATAAAGGGGGAAATTGGTTTTCCAAATAAATAGTAGAATAAATAGATACACTTAATTGTTATAAAAATAAAACTCCATAGGTATAACTATACCATAAATAAAATTTGTGTGAAAAAGAAAAATTGCATCCAAAAAGTATGAGAAAATTGGACTAACATCTCTTGTCAAGAGAATCAACAAACAATTTCCACCTCTTTATGGCACATTAGCATTTCTCATTCATGGAAAATGATAATATACATTCATCTGAATGTATAGAAAGGGTGTGATGTAAAATCCCAGTAGGGCATCACAAAGGATTACATAAAATTATATTCCTAATTAAATACCAAAATATTTCTCGAATATAAATAATTGCCTTGTAATTTTAATATAATATTTAAAAACAAATCATGTTTTCCATTTCAAATTATTAGAATATTTTAAATAATGGTTTAAATAAACATTTTATTTAAAAAAGATTATATAAATTAACACATCATGTGTAAAATATTTTACAACAATGGGATATATATCAAATCATTACAAAGAAGTTACATAGTCATCTTATAATAGGTTCGATAATTCTAGGTTATGGGTTCCTCATGCATTTATAAAATGATAAAAAAATTAGTACATATTTCTCAGACACTAGAAAAAGATACCAAACAATATCCCGCATGGGATAAGATCATTCAATATGTTTATACAAGATATGTACAGTGTCAATAAATTTCAAGGGGATTACTATTGTAGTATTTCTTTCACTATGTACCAACTAACTTCCACGGATTGAATGTTCCCAAACTACAAAGAATAAAGTTCAATTTTTTTAAAAAAAATAGTTCAAAATACAATTAAACTCATTTCCCATTTCAATAATGCAAATATCAATTTAAAAACGAAATCTGATTTTTAATTAATTCATACATTTTCTAGGATAAACCAAATGAATTATTATCAAAAAAATATCCATTTTATTAAATACAATTAATATGTATACTATTTCAAAATAATTTTTACTATTCCATAAATTTCATCATATCCAAATCACTACATAATTAATAGAAATTGGGGGTTCCACAATATCATACCAATATAATTGAAAATCCCAATAAAAACTTATTAATTTATAAAATTTAATTAAAATAATATATAATAATTATGAAATTATGTTTTTTATTAGTAGGAAAATAATAAATATAATATCATGTAACATCCTAGGTAAATAAGAAACATGAAATATTTAATATTTATTAACATTTGTTAATTAAGTATTAATTCTTCATTAAAGGGGATACTATGTTCGATGGCATACTCGATACGCAACAATGGGTTTCTTTGAAATCTTACATTGCAGACTAATAATATAATATAATTATTTAAAATTCTATTTAATTCCAAGCTGTTGTATTCGAGGGAATGAATAGAAATAACTAAAATATAATTATACATGTTTTTTGAATATTTCATATATTTATCCAATAAATGATAGTGGCTTTAAATAAGTAAAGAATTCGATTTTAAGCATAAATACTTTAATATTCACTAAAAGGTTGATTTACCGCCTTCTAATGGAGAACTCTCATTAAAACTAGTATATCCACATTTATATTTTATTTTTGATAAAATAAAATTCTTATTTAGAATAGGGACACTAATATTTAATTTGGATGAAATTTTGTCATGTTATGATAATGTTCATTTATTAATAATTAGTGAAAAATACTGAAATTTAATTCAAAGGTTCATTTTAATATATTTTTTTATATGGTTATATTATATTTTTAATTGGTTATAAAGTGTAATTAGAATATATTTTTACCCTTTGATATAATTTTTGACATTGGAATTAATTTTTATTTTAAATTGGACATAAACAAGTGTCGATCTTTTCATAGTTATTATTTCTAAAAAACATGATTTTTCTTTTGACAACACGAATTAATTTAAATTAATTTCTGTCACTTCTTTGTTTTGAACATGGAAAAATGTATTCAATATTTGTAATCACTATGTCCAAATTTTTTCAGTAGGTAACTTTTATATTTAGACATTTTAAATATTTATTTCAGTAAATATTTTATTTACTATGATTAACATGTAAATATAGTAAATATTGGTAAAATATAATATTATAATAATATTAAATTACCCTAATATGTGTCCTAATATTATTAGATAATACATAGCCGACCATGGGAATCCTTGGGTCGAATTGGGGACCCGATGGAGCCACATGAGAGTAATAATGACACTTATTATTAATTAATTTAAACTAAAGGCAAAATTGAGATATACAAATATCTTTTAGTAAATCAATTTTTACAATGAAATACATAATTTATAATTTTGACTATAAATATTCATTGTATATTTAAAATGATTTCCAACATCATGATATTTTTTTATAATTTTTGGACATCAAATAAATTAAATTATTTATGACACAATAATGATGCAATATTTACCTCACTAAAAAATGATATAAATAAATAAGATTATAAATATTAAAAAAATGCCCAAAACCGGTCCAATTCTTATCGGATGATTTTATTTCAACCATTAGTCATATTAACACTTACATTATTGATTATTTGTCTTTTAGAAACCATATATGAGGTTATAATAAAATAATTTTTTCAAATATTCTTAAAGAGCCCCTCCTCTCCCTTATAAAAAGCCTACACTTCCTACCCATTTCTCACACTTCTCAACCCTTTCGATTGTGATTAATCTGCTCCCAAAAGCTCAAAAATTCTCGATATTTATCATAGAAGCGTTACCTTAGGCAAAAAATACTTCAACAAACCATTTTGGTTCAAACCAAAGGGAGTTACCCAATTTAATGGTAACGTCTTCTATTAAGTTATTTTGTTTTATTTTACTTATCCAACCCCCTATAATATTTTTATTCTGTTATTTTATAACAAAACAAGTATCCTCAATATACAATTATGTTGTTATAAGAAGTATTTTAACTACACTAGCTCACACATTCATCTAATGGGTAAATACAATAATGTTTCTGTGGATGGAAAACTAACGCCTCACGAAATGATGATTGTTCAATTAACTTCTACCGCCTCTCATGGTCGACATTATGATGTAAATGTATTTATATATGATATATTTTTTATTATTATTTCTTTATTCTTCTGTATTTTTCATTTATAGCATACCTTTATGATTTCCATAATGGGTAAACAAGATAATTTCATTTTTGGAAATGCGGACTACCACCCCCTCAATGTGTTATGCCTCGTTATTGCCTTATGTTAGATGTATAAAATATGGATTAAATGATATAATATATGATATAATACTTTCCATATAATATACCTATGTATAATTATGTTTTAATTATATTAAAATATGAAATTGAAATGAAAGTAGCATTCATGCGTACGTACGGCTTACCGTCTCCAAGAACATTGCATTTCATTCCATATCTCCAAATGTTATGTTCTATTGTATATACATATATATACTGAATATATATGATGTATATGATATCTAATTCAGTAATATCATTCTGGAGATAATTTATTGTTGATGACATGGATAACATGTAATTATAAGTTGTTCAATTTTACTCTCAAGTACCAAAAATCAACGAAACAACCGTTAATAACATAAATGATTGCATAATGTCTAAAAAATCATAATAAGTAATATAAAAGGAATAATAAACCACAAAAGGTTATCAATCAATTAGAAATAAACTTTATTTTATTATTAATGTCATTAACGAACGATCGAGTCAATTCAGACATGATGTAAGTGATTTGTTATCTCACTTTTAATTCTGTGAGATTTCTATTAGTCACCACTTATTTATTACATGTGGTGTATTGTGTAATTATATTTGATATATATTATCATGATTATATTTATATTCATGGTATTATGTGATTAATTTGGTGGGTTTAATCTTTTTCTAATACGGCTTGATTGATTACAACGTGGTAACAATTTATCATCTCACTTTTTATTCCTTTTAGATTTATGCTATATTAGCCACTATTTTGCTTTATGTGGTGGATTTACTTCATTTAATAGTATTATATGTGCAATAAACATTAATTCATGGGTATTTAATATTCATTGAGTGATATTTTTTTCATGGGGTGTATGTTTCGTATGTTACCAAATCGGTAAGGGAACCTTTCACCCTCCTATTTTTACATTTTGTTATGTCTTTTAATATACATATTATTATGTTGGGATATGTTCTTATATATTCTTGTTGATGTAAATTTTATGTCAGAGGAATTATATACCCTTTTTCCCTCTCATCAGCTTATTTTTTTAATTTTAAAGTGACTTTGTTATGCTGTTGAATTTCTGTAAGAAATCTTTTTAACCCAACATTAATTTTTGTGTTGAACATCTACTTCTTGACTATGTCATGCTATGAATATCTGTGAATAACTTATTATTTATTAACACTTAATATCCACTCCTATTTGGTGTATTTATATTTTTCACGCATAATTTTGTAATTGATTTTTCTATAATCTAACGATACATTCTTTATACGGGATTTCGTCTCCATTTACATTTCCATAGAGACTTCATTGTTGATATGCCCCAATTCACTATTATATGGTGTATATAATGTCCTTTAAAATATAAAATCATGAAGAAAAATATTCTTATGATATTATTATGTTATGATTAAATGTTATTATCCAATTATTTTTATTTTAGGACCATTCATTTTGTTAAAAAAAATTAACTAAAATATCGATTGAAATGTTTTAAAGGTTTATTCTTCTAAATCATTCACATTAATGTCCATGTTTTAAAAATGGATTTAAGTATTTATTTATATGAACATGAATGTTTTGAAAATGAAATTTATTTCAAAAGTTCCATAGCGGTATTGGACACATTGATTCAAAAATCTCTTTATTTAATATTTTATATGGTTTTAAAAATGGTCTGATCAAAGCATTGATTTTGTCAATATTTTGAAATGATATATTGTAATTTCAATGTGGAAATTATATATTTTCATTATGTTTATTTTATATGTTATGAATATTTTATGGATATTGGGAATTGTTTACATATACATGTGGTTCCTTGATAAACCTAGGGTGGGTGAGCATGAGATAGCTCTCCAATTCACTGGGTAACATGATAGAGGTAAATGTGAATATTTCTCCTAAGAGATTTATAGAATATATTGTGATGGGTATTATAAATGTGACTCCCTATGTATCTGTGATAGTTACAATGTACGTTTGATGTGGATTCCACAATTTACCTGTATGATTTATGATTTTAGTGTGTTTTTCATAAATCTTATGATTTCATGAGGTATGTTGTGATTGAAAAGTATGGTTTCATTGTTTTGTATTTATTTATGGGATAATGTTTTCATTCCTTATTTTATAACCCTTACTGAGATTTTGATTCTCATCCTATGTTTTTGAAATGTTTTCCACATGACATAAAGATGAATAATGCTCAAGGATGGGATCAAGGAAAACTCATGTTGTCTAAAACATGTAACTTGACATGACATTTTTTTCAAGAGATTTTATTTTATGAAAAAAAGGATACTTAGTAGAATTTCCTACATATATTATTCAGGTTGTTATGTAAATGTTAGGACCTAAATCTCTAAAACTCTAAACCTAAAAATATCTTCTAGGTGAATTATCCATTTTAATCAATATTATGTAATGTTTAAGGTCAGGTCCTTACAGTTGGTATGAGAGGTCGGTTTAGACAATATTATGGATTAGGATTTCTCATTAAACACATGGTTAGTCCCAATGTCTATTATTTCAGTTAAATCCATGTTTTATAACTATTTATAGTTTAAAGAATGTATGTTTCAAATGGAAGGAGGAGGATCTCAAACGACATTCCTATCTCTTCCTGATGACTTTCTTGAAATAATTATTACAAATTCTTGTTCAGATTAGTATGAAACTTTTCCTAACATACAACAAACTTACAAAAAATTACATGAGATATCAAACACCTCCACTATACCTCGATATCACCGTGGATCATTTGTTGTATTTAATCACATCATATTTTCAGAATATTTTCATATTTTCATGAACGATAAATATTTTCAAGGAATTTTCAAATATTTTTCATTATCACAAGATTTGGAAGCATATTATGATTCTGAAAAAGGTATCGAAGATGGTGATCCTTGCACAACCTATTGATATTTTCTTTTACAATATAGTCTCTTATCACATACTTATGGTATTTTAAAAGGACTGTTAATTGAAATTTTACACTTACATTCAGTCCAACTATTTTATAGAAATCATGTTTTATCATATGATTTAAATTTATATGTCATACATGATTAATCTCCAAAACTATTTTTCTGAAAACACCCTTATGACCCAAGTTGTACAAGGTGTATATGGATGAAGGAAGAAAATGATTTTGATGGATCTCTAAATAATTGTTGCAATTCGTGGACCTTCATTATACATGAACAAGATAATGATGATATTAAGTGGACACTATGATCAAAGTATGATGTTATTTATTTTTGGAATAGTTGTATTTTATTATATTGAGGTGAAAAAAATCAGAATATATATGATGTTTAGGTCTTAATATGTTGGGATAAAAATTAAAGGTATAATAAAACCATTGAGGATAAAATATGTTATGTTTATTTTTGAATTTTATAAAAATAACAACACGCAGATTGTGTGACAACCCATCACGTTGGAAAAAGCTGCAGGAAATAGATCCCACAACCAATGTACGATTGGGAATTATCGCATACCACTAGACTACATGAAGTCCCTAGTTAGTATGACTTATTCTTTTTTAGTTAAATGATTTTATGGATCTAGAATAAATTGATTTTGGGGACTTATGCTTATTCAAATGGATATACTTTATATAGGAAAATGGTTTGGGCATTAAGGGATCAATTTTATTTTATAAGATGTTCTCTATTTTGGGGAAAAACTATATGCCAATGGAAAATAAAATACTTTGGGATTTCAATTTATGAGTAATGGTGGAATTTTTTTATGAAGAATATTTTTTGCGGACATATAGTGATTTGGGATATTTATTGAAATGATTAACCCATCATAGATAAATTGTGATTTAGATAATTATGCTTCAGAATGAGACTTTAAGAGTAGTCTATATTTTTTCAGTTAAATGTTAATATTTACTATGGAAGACTATGTGATTAAATCCTTTTGTGTTTTGGTTTTAAATCTTATTTTAGGTTATTTCGAAAAATTATAAGGAAAATTCTATATTGAATTGTCTTTCTTGATCATTGGGTACTTTTTGATGAATTTATGAGATAAAGAGTAGTATATCTTTTTATAAAGGATTATCCTTTTTAGGGATTATATGATCACATACTGTCAATTTTGGTTTTAGATTATGTATAAAGATAAGGGAAATATATAGTTCTTCTTTTGTGGATTATGTGATTATCTAGAATATGATTCTTGTTCTTTTTATGTGACCAAGTATTTTTTAATAATCATTGTTTGGAGAAAAGTCTAGTTTTTTGTTAGAAACATATTAAAGGTTGAAAGTATACTTTAAAGTAAGTATATTTCATTTTGTTCATCATTTATGTAGTGAATGAATTCCTCAAAATATTCAAAAGGAAGTTAAAACAAAAACATTGTTGGTTTACGTTTCCTACTGAGAAATCAAAGACCATTAAACACATCATATGTTTGTGGTTTTCTGGTGGTTAACTTTCTCTTAATCACGTTTCTTTCACTCTCCATCGGAACTTGACCATTTGTTATCTCTCCCATATCCATGTTTTCTTACATGGAATCCGAGCATGGGTTATCTTGGGTGACCTTTTTACTTCTATTACATTTTTAATGTTTATGTTTTACCCACTATTTTCTGATGTGGGACTTTTAATGAAGTTTCTAAGCGTAGTTTTAAAAATTGTGAGGACGCAATTCACAAAAGGGGGAAGGATGTAGCATCCTAGGTAAAAAAAGAATAATTTTTTTTTCATATTTATTAATATTTGTGAATTAAATATGAAATATTATTTAAAGGGGATTCTATGTTCGATGGCATATCTGATACACAACAATTAGTTTCTTTGAAATCTTACGTTGTACAATAATAATATAATATTATTATTTTAAATGGTAGTTAACACCAAGCTATTGTTTTGGAGGAAATTAATATAACTAACTTCAATATGATTATACATGTTTGTCAAATATTTTTTATATTTATCCAATAAAATTTACAGATTCAATATAAGTAAATAATATGATATTATGCATAGATACCCTATTATTTACTAAAAGGTCTATTTACCACCTTTTAATGTAAAAGACTCATTAAATAGATTTTTTGTCACTTTTATATATTCTATTTTACAAAATAAAATTCTTTTTAGAATTTGGACACCAAAATATACATTGTATGAAATTTTGGTATTTTTATGATGATGTATATTTTTAATGAATATTGAAATATATTATACTTTAATACAAAACTACCTTTTAATCTAATTTATTTATATGGTTATATTATAATTTTATTTGGTTATAAAGATTAATTAGAATATATGTTTACCATTTAATCCAATTTTGGACATTTTAATTAATTTCACATTGAAATTTGAAATAAACAAATGTCAATCTTTTGATAGATATTATTTCTTAAAAACATGTTTTTATTGGACAACAGGAATTAATTTTAAATTAATTTCTGCCACTTCTGTGTTTTGAATTTGAAAAAATTGATTACATATTTTGAATAAATATGTACAAATTTTGTAAATATGTATCTTTAATTTTTAGACATTTTAAATATTTACATCAGTAAATATTTTGTTTACCAAGATTAAAAGTCAAATGTACTAAATAAAGGTAAAATATAATATTATAATAATATTATATTACCCAAACATGTTTCCTAATTCTATTGGATGATACATAGACGACCATGGGCATCCATGGGTCAAATTGGGGACCCCATGTTGCCACATGGGAGTGATAATGACATTATATATTAATTAATAAAAACCAAAGACAAAAATGACATAAAACATATCTTTTACAAAACCAATTTTTACATGGGGTTATATATACTATCCATTCAACTATAAATATTCATTTTAGAGGTAAAACTATTTCCTATATCATGGTATTTATTTTAATTTTTTGGAGATCAAATAAATTAAATTATATATGACATAATAATGATACAATATTTACCACATTAATAAATGATTTAAATAAATAAGATTATAAGTATTAAAAAAATATCGAAAACCTGTAAAATTCTTGTTGGATAATTTTATTTCGACCATGAGTCATCTTAAATTCTATATTAACGATTATTTTCCCTTTTGAAACTAATGATTAGGTTATAATTAATTATTTTTTTTAAAATATTCTTAAAGAGCCCCTCCACTCTCATATAAAAAGACCACACTTCCTACCCATTTCTCACACATATCATGCCTTTGGCTCGTGAAACCTATACTCCAATAAGCTACCAAGATACCTCTATTATTCCTAGAAGCCTTGAATTAGGTAGAAAACACTTCATGAAACCCCTTTGGTATAAACAAATTTGAGTTACCCTATTTAAAGGTAGCGCCTTCTCTTAAGTTATTTTGTTTTATTTTAAATTTCCAACCCCCTAAACTCTTTTTATTCCTTTATTTTATAACAACACATGTATCCTCAATATACTAGGATGTTTTTATGATAAGGATTCGAACTAAACATTCAAACACCTCCATCTAACGGGTAAAGAAAATAATGCTTCTCTGGATGGAAAACTAACACCTCACGAAATGATGATTGTTCAATTAACTCTTACCACATCTCATAGTGGCCATTATGATGGAACTGTATTTATATATGATATATATTATGTTTATTATTCTCGTTATTCTTATTTATTTTTCATTTATAGCATACCGTTATTCTTTCCATAATAGGTAAACGTGATAATTTCATTTTAGGAAGTGTAGATTACCACCCCCTAAAAGTGATATGACTCGTTAATGAGTTATGTGGGAAGTATAAAAATTCAGTTATTTATATTATTCTATAATTATAATATACCTATGTAACATTATGTTTTAATTCCATTAATGTTTGAAATGGAAATGAAATTAGTGTTCATGCGTACGTAAGGCTTACTGTCTCCATGAATGGTGCATTTCATTTATTATCTCCAAATGTTATGTACTGTTACAATTTAATATATATATACTGGATATATATGATTTATATTATATCTAAATCAGGAATATGATTTTGTAGATAATGGATTTTTGATGACATTGACAACTTGTAATTATAATGTGTTCATTTTTACTCAAGTACCAAATATCGATGAAACAACAATTAATAACTTAAATAATTACATAATGTTTATGACATGGTAATAAGTGATATAAAAGGAATAATAAACTTTAAAAATGTTATTAAGAAATTATAAATTTACTTTAGTTTATTATTCAGAAGATTAAAGAATGATCAAGTCATGTCATACATGATGTGAGTGATTTCTTATCTCACATTAACATCCATGAGATTTCCATTGTTCACCACTTATTTATTGCATGTGGTGTATTGTGTACTTCCAGTTGATATATATTATTATTATTCTATTTATATTCATGGTATTATATGATTAATTTTGTGGTTATTAATTTTATCTCATATGACTCGATTGATTACAACGTGGTAAGGATTTTCATCTCACTTTTTCTTCCCATTAGATTCTTGCTTTATTAGCCAATATTTCTTTTTGTGTGGTGGATGTACTTCCCATGATTGTGTTCTGTGTGTAACATACTTTAATTTATTGTTATTTAAATATTCATTGTGTGATATTTCATTCATGGTGTGTATGTTTCGTAATTTTCCAAATCAGTAAGGGAACCTTTCACCCTCCTGTTTTTTTATCTTGTTATGTCTTTTAATTTACATATTATTATGTTGGGATATGTTCTTATATAACCTTATTTATTTAAATTTTATGTCCAATTGATGAGATAGGATTTTTCTCTCTCATAAACTTATTTTATGAATTTTAAAGAGACACCGTTAGGCTGTCAAATTTCTGTAAGAAATCTTCTTAACCCAATTTCGTTTTTTGGGTTAAAAATATACTTTTTGATTATGTTGTTCTATGAATATGTATGAATAATCAATTAATTTTTTACAATTAATATCCAATTATATTTGGTGAATTAATATTTTTCACACATAAATATTTAATTGATTTATCATTAATATAAGGATACATTCTTTATAAGTTATTTCGTCTCAATTTTCATCTCCATTGATACTTCCTTATTGATATGCACCAATTAACTCTTATGTGGTGTATATACTGTCATTTGGCATATTATATCATGAATACATTTATTATCATGATATCATTATGTTTTGAATAAATGTTATTCTTCAATTATTTGTATTCTAGTATCTCTCATTTTTTTAAAATCTCTTTTACTAAAATTTCAATTTTAATGTTTGAAAGGTTTATTATTCTAAATAGTTCATCTTAATGTCCATGTTTTAAAATTAGTTTCATGGATTTATTCATATGGAAATGAATTTTTTGAAATTGAATTTTTTTTCAAAAGAATAAAAGTGTTTTGGGACACTTTGATACAAAAATCTCATTATTTAATATTTTATATTGTTTTGAAAATTATTTGATAAGATCATTGATTTTGTCAATATTTTGAAATGATATATTTTTATTGAAACGAGGAAATTTTATCTTTATTTTATGTTTATTTTATGTGTTATGAATATGTTATTGTTATTGTGAATTGTTTACGTATACGGGGGGTTCTGTGATTACCCTTGGGAGGGTGAGCCAGAGATAGCTCTCTAATGCATTAGGTAACATGACGAAGGTAAATGTGAAGGTTTCTCCTAATATTTTGAGGGAATATACTCTTATGGGTATTCCAAATGTGAATCTCTATGTAGCTGTGATAGCTAAAATGTAAGTTTGATATGTATTCCACATGTAACCTTTATTATTTATGATTTATGTGTTTTATTCAAAAATATTATTATTTCATGAGGTATGTTATGGTTGAAAAGTATGGTTTCATTGTTTTGTATTTATTGATGGGATAATGTTTTCATTCCTTATTTTATATCCCTTACTGAAATTTTTATGCTCATACCATGTTTTTGAAATGTTTTCTAGGGGACTTAAAGATGAATAAGGTTCAAGTATTAGATCTAAGAAAATTCATGCCGTCTAAAACAAGGAACTGGACATGACTCTTTTTAAAAGAGTTTTTATTTTAATAAAAAAATGGATACTGATCAAGATTGTCTGCATGTAATATTAATGTTGTTATGTTAATGTTATGACCTAGTTCTCTAAACCTCTAAACCTGAAATATTCCTCAATGTGAATTATCCATTTAATTAAATATTATTCAATTTTTAAGGTTGGGTCCTTATATCACCTACAAAAATAAAGAGATTATGAATCACAACAATCGTAACTGGAAAATCCAATGAATGAAAAAAATAAATGAGATCTGAGATTATAAACTAGATTCAAGATCTAAAAAAATGTGGATATGATCCTAAAAAAATAGAAATCTAAAAAACCTAAATTACAATAGGGGAGATCTAAACCTATAAATAATGAACGGAGAAATATTACCCAAAAAGGATAGAATGAACACTTCCTAGCTTTGATCCAACTAGGTTAGGGTTTAGAGGAGACAAAACAATTTGGAGCCCTAGAAACCATCGAAAATGTAATATGTCCAGTTAGGGGTGAGTGGGGTTCAAATTAGAGGTTTCGGTGATTTAAATAATATTTTGTTAAATAATATTCCACTTGCATCGTTTTTTGAGCTGGGTTACACAGTTTGTCAAAACATGTGCCCTAACCGTGGACCTATGCTAGTGGGGATGCATAGTTTCTCCGTGTTAGGTGCATGACTGTAGAAAGTTTTCACTAGTCATGAATACCCACATTTCCTTGTTTTTCATTATTTTCAAGAGTATTGAACATGGTTCGGGAAAACTATAATCCAACCTTCCACAACACAAAGCCCATCCAAAACTAACAAAATTTCACCTGAAGCACCCCCTTAATGATACCCAACCAATTTACGGTTAAAATAGGGGATGATGAGTTACTGAAAAAATTAATATGATGTTACATGGTTTTTTTCTACATTTTTTATATCCTTCATAGTTCGTTTTCTCGGTTTTGTCACTATGTAGATGCATGTTTTTAAATGACACCAAAACATTAAAAACATAACATTTAGTCATTCTGTCCACACCACAGGTCACTTCAAAATGATAATATCTCATACATGTCCTGAATAATACAATAAAAGTTTTCTTATGGTTTCACATCATTATTATGACGTATAATTTGAATTACATCCTTAAAAGAATGTTTTTGTTCATCCAAAAAATTAAATGTGTGTTTTCATCCATCTCAAACTAGTGACATGTCAGATTGACATTCCTTCAGCTACACCATTTCAAAAATTGTTGTGTGGTTGTTTTGTTCTAATTTCAATGCATTTGGAGGTATTTTGGATGTATTTGTTATCAAGATGAATGTTTTTAAAGGACATCATACATTCAAATTCTGCTTATTCAGTCATCCTAGGAACACCACACATCTAATTGACAAGAGGTCTACTCATACACATCTAAAATAATACAATGTTGGTTGCCCTGTGATTTCACATCATAATCATCAAATGTCACTCAACAAATACTAACAATGAATTTACATATCCATGTTCAGTCTTTGGCCCAAATGTATATGAATTTCATATATGTGTAATAACCTAATCTTCGGTAATCTCTAACTGAAGGCATGATCACCAACATAACCAACCATCACACAATTTCAGAATACATGTGGATTACATAAGTACAATATTAACAAATGAAGGTTTTGATTCTAGGTATCATGAAAACCTCATGTAATGTTTATTCATAATAAGCATACACCACTAAGTATACCAATGAACCTATGAAATTTCATGTGTTATACTTTCACTATGAAATCTAGATAATAATTCCCAACTAATTATCTTAAATGTCTACTCATTGTATCATATACAACTCTTTGTATCAAATACAATATTCTACTCAGAATACTATTAAATTATCATCCAAGCCCATTAAAATCGATAAGGATTATCAATTAGGGACAAATCTATTTAATATTTTCAGTGGTTATTGTTATTCCTTTATTCATGTTATATAAATTAAAGATGCAAATTGAATGATTAATTTACATATGTTTTATTATAAATATGAAATTCATTTTATACCCATTACACACAATCTCTGAAGTATAAAATATCAATATATTGAACATGAGACTCATGATCTTTCAATGCTAATGGTTTTTTCCGAGAATATTTTACATTATTACCTATATCTAGATAATATTTATTTGCATCTCCAAAATAATTTATATCTAGAATGAATTTTTATTTTTAGTGATCATCATGATTAAAACATCCTCATTCACATCATCTAATATAGAAATGTACTCAATATATTTTATTTATGATTTCTATGGTTCCTTATTTATAAATATTCCAAATGATCTATCTAATATTTAAGAAATTCATGAAATCATATGTTGTTCTATTATCCTCTTATTTGTATTGGAAACTACTATTAGAGTAACCCTTTAAAATAATCACATTCACTCCTCCAAATATCAATAACATTTCAGTTATGAACATAATGTTCTTAACAAAATTCTTGATAGTAGTCAAGTTACTCACATATGGATTCAATTAGTAATTACTTGTAATAATAATTTATTAGTAACATTGAGGGTGAAGGTCTGGGTTTTTAAAACTATATAAAAGGCTATTAACAGCACTATAAATTCCCATCAACATCACTAAAAAAGAGTTGTCCATTTAAGTTCCATTAAAATGTGGACCATTTTTAGGCTATATAAAACAATTGAAAATGTCATTCTATTATTAGTGATAAATAACATGAAGATATAAGCTATGTTTCAATACTATTTCTGTTAAAATTATAGCACACTACACTGAGAATAATAGGAACTAAAAACAAATTGAAAAAAATATATTAAGAATATTGAAAATTATTAATTTTTTTTAAATTAAAAATACCTCACCAAAAAACACTATATTTTTGAAATTATAAAAAAATTATAATTAAATATGTATAATTTATCAAAATCATTCAAAAACATCAATTGTTTTCAGTGTATTTTCCACCATGACCCTCTCTAAAAGCCCAATCATCGAGGTGATAGTAATTACTAAACACAATAAAGTATTTATAAATAGTTCCCAAAAAATATAAATACATATAAATATGTTATCTCATTTTTTTAGTGAGTGATACACATTTTGAACTAAAATTTCATTTTAGACCAACAACAGACACATTGAGTAATACCAGCCACATCGTGCCTTAGTATTAGGTACGAATTATTCCATAAAATAAAAAATGATATATGCATTGTCTTAAAAAATACTATAAATAATATGGACGTGTTTTCTCATTTTTGAAAATGTGACAAGTGTTATTAACTTAAATGTCAAATGTTAATTGAAAAAAAAACAATTTGAGTCATACAGTATACAAAAGGTGTCAGATTAAGGTGAGGATGATTCATACAAGTCATAAATTATTTGTATAAAATCATTCTAATATATCGAAACTATCTGAATTAATTTAATTTAGTTTGAGTATATCACTTTTCATTGTCATGAAAATATCATTTTAAACAGAAAACACACACTCTGAGAATCATACCGCTCACATTGTGTGATAGTTTTATCTGAAAATAATTCATAATGATAAAAAATTATTGATGAATCGTTATTATAAATTATAAATACAAATAGATCATTTCTATTAATATTTAGGTGAGTGACACATGTTTTGAGCTAAAATGTTAATTTTAAACATATAGCATAATTTTTGACTCAGATGGCGAAATAGGTGTATTATATTTATATTATTCCTAAATTTTACATATGACTTATGGATTATGTTTTTAAATAATCAAAATTATTTGAATGTGTTTTCATAGTTTTCAGTATTTCACTATTCTTTTATAAAAATATAACTATTTTTAATTAGAGGACATACATGGAGTCAAACCGGTCACAAAGTGAATCATATTTAGGTGAGATAATTACTCCATAACTAAAATTACTTGTGGGTAATCTCTGTAAATTATAAAAAACAACAAGAATGGGATTTCATTGTTTTGTGTATGTCACATCTTTTTTACTAATATGTCATTTTAAACAAAAAACACATAGTTAGATTTGTACTAGTCATACAATTAATTTTATTGAGCTAAACATGATTCATATACATGAAAAATGACTTATGTATTATTTTCATAATTTATAAAAAAAATTGAATATATTTTCTTGGATTTGAGTATGTCTATTGTGTTTTTTTATGAAAATGTCATTTTCAAATGAAAACACTCACTTAGAGCCATGCTGGTAATATTGTGATACATTTTTATGTGAGAAAGATTCATACATGTATGAAATGACAAATTATTTTTTCCCTTAATTATTAAGATAGTATTATTGTGATTACTTTTCATTATTGAGTGGCAAACGTTTTGAACAGAATTGTCAATTTTAATCTGATAATGGACACTTTGAGTCATGATAAGAACACATTGTATCATATTGATGTGTGGATGATTCCCAAAAGTCACAAAGGACATATGAATAATTTTTATAATGTATCAAATAAAAAAATTACATTTTTGATTATGTGACATGTATTGTCCACTAAAATGTCAATTTTAAATTGAAAACAGACTCCTTCGGTCCTGACAAGAAAACAATGTTTCATATTGAGGTGTGGTTGGTTCCTACATGTGAAAAATGGATTATGGATCATTTATCTAAATTATCAGATAAAAATGAAATGGAATTTAATTAAAATTAAATATAAAATAATGAGAAAATCAACGGAATTAGTAGTTTGATGTTTCCACTCCATGATGTCTGAATATATAGTAATATAAGTATTCTACACATTTATTTGTAAACAAAATTATTTCCACTTTGGATATGTGGAATATCTAAATTACCAAGTAATAGAAAATATATATAAAAAAGGAATAATGAATATTTTAAATTAAATTTAAACATTATTTAAAAATACCCCTTCAAGGATTCTAGTTTATTGACGGAATATGATATAATTCAAACAATTGAAAACCTAATAAGCATAATCATTTCTATTGGTCTGTTTTAGAAACATTATAATTATTGGGAAACATATTTACTTTATTTTGAAATATTTTTTGATTGAGAAATATTTTTTTATATACCACAATACGTATTCACTTGTGAACGTATATAGGATCCTTTTATTCATAGACTATCCTCATGCAATGATTAAGATCATATTTAGACACCAAACTATAATTAAAAATTTAATTAAAACTTAATAAAAATATTATAAAAATATGATTATATGTTAATTTTATCTTTAATTTAATTATAAATTAATAAAATTCATCACATGTGGTCATTTTTTAACATATCCATGCATTGAATCAAGAAGATAGATCATTAGATTATTCAAATGGACTATAATGATTAACCACTACTTCCAATGAAACAAAAACAAATAGGTAATTAAATTATTTAATATATATTTAATATGGTTAATTTGTAGTGTTTTACCCCTACATATTCATTAATTAGAAGAGTTATTAATATGAATTTTTTCTTTCAATCATTGTGCCTAGTTTTTCTATTATTAATTTAGTTTTCTTTTATTCTAATCTTAGTTATTTTTTTTGATGTGATGTGAGGACTACTGAACCATAATACATATTCCGGTTGATATACAATCAAATTGTATTCATATATACAAATAAAAGATAAATAAATAGTATTCAATCATAATTAAGATTTCAGATTAGCTATTGGTCACACAAATCATGAAAACTAACCTCATGTATACATTTTCATCTAATTCTCTTATAAAGTCATTGTATATGTTTTGCTTTATTTATTGAATAAATTTATATACGATAATGTCTCCTCCATGCATCTTTTTTTTAAATTCACTATGTTTATTGGACCATTTCCTATCATTTTATCTTCAATGTCCTTTAATTTTTGTATATTTGGTTGTAGGACTTGCAGCGTTAAGGTAAATTGTGATGATTATTTTGAATGGTTGGTTGATCATTTAGAAAATTTGGATTAAACCTAACATTTTACCAATTTCCCTTTTTACATCTATAATGACATTCATCAATTCAGATATTTTTTCATTAACTGTTAAATTATTTTCCCCAAAAATAAATATAAAGTTAATATATTCTTGTCGATATGTTTTTTACAAGATAAAATGACCATAATATGAATGTTCTATAGGCATGATCAACCATATGAATATATGAATCATCATGTGGAACATGCATCATGGAGATCGTCTCTTTATCTATGATAATCTATACTCAGCAATGACCAATTTGATTTTTTTTGTAATCTAGAATATCTCCTTGGATATTGTGAAAAGTACCCCTCGAAACAAAAAAAAACAAGTGGGAGTTGATAGATATAAACCAATATAATTTTTAAATTGTATAATATGAGAACATCAAAGTTATCAATGTCTTTAGTATTCTCATTTAAGAGAAAAATTATTAAAATATTGATTACCTCTTTTAATAGATCTCTTTTAGGGGAATTACATTCCTTAATGATATTGGGGTGGTAGGGTGGGGTAGGGGATCTTCACATTGTGGTTTTTATTATGTTGTTTCTTCCCTTTGATTTCTTAACAAAGACTTTTCTATATACACATTATTCCAATTAAAATTTTCATCTAGATAAGCTAATCATGCCTACAACTATTTGAGTTTATTATATTTATCCCCTATTTATTTTTGTCTAAAAATATGTTTGTTTTACATCCCAAACCCAACACCTTTGATGTGTCCATACTGGTCTAGTTGCTTCCAGAGCAAAGGAAGTAGTTGTTCATCTAGTATTGTTGATGATGAATTTTTTTTCTATGTTATATAAATAATATAGTCAAATTATAATCATTATTATGTAATGATGAATCAAATAATTTTGTTATGTGATACTTACACATGTTTTCTATATTTATTTATTTATTGTATATTGATATCCCTTGTTTATTTACACATGATTGCCATTTTTTTATAATTCATAGGGATTGAGGGGTGTGGAGGAATGAGTGATTGCATGTAGATTGTGGGGAGTCTTCCAAAATTAGATAAGTGTGGAAGAATACAAACAACCAAAAATTGATTCTTTGGGAAATCATGCACCAAATGATGTTGTAGTGAAACATGATGAGGAGAGAAAATGGGGTCATTTCATGCTGATTAATAAAATTGGAGAGATATTTGTGGAAAATTAGGTGAGTTTTTAATGTTTTATTCCATTTTGGGAGAGGGAAAATGTGATACTATCTTTGAAAATTGTAGATTGACAAGTTGTAAAACGAAACCATTGGATGGGATGAATAAATAGTAAAAAATGAAAAAAACTAATCGTTCAGCCTATTCCTCCATCTATTTGAATAAAATAATATAAATTCATATTTTCCATGGACTATACATAATGAACAACTTAAAACAATATAATATTTATTAAGGTGGATTTTCAGCTGCAAGTACAAACTCACATGCAGAATTAGATAGTGAGATCATTGGATGTGATCATAGGAACAAAAAAATAATGTAAAAACACTAGATTTTATTGTTTTGACATGGAATGAAATGTAAAACTCATACCACGAAATTATATATAGGGATACAATCCCACATGAAAATAGATGAATAACATAGAGAAATAAAAAATCCAAATATCTGAGGGAGTAGGTGGTGCCTATGAATTTGAAGCCAAAACGTTCAAGAAATCCTTTCTAAAATCCACCAATAATACATTAAAAAATAATATTCTAAAGATATATTTTTTTATACCCTATAAGAAAACATTTTTAAAGTATTCAAAATCAATAAAAACTATATATTAATTCATTTCAGGAACACCACACATCCAATCGAAATGATCTCATCTCGTGCATGTTATGAATAACACGAATAATGATTTTATCACTACTGAGAGATTGGGGTTTCATAACACATCTATACCAATAGTTCAACAAAACCATTGGTATAGGGTTCCATTACCAATGTATTATTCAAACCGTTGGTAAATGAGGAGTAAATGAAGGATTTCCCAACATTTTGAATATACAGTTGGGAAATCTACAAAAATTTTGTCCCTTTTACCAATTGTTTTTACAAACCATTCGTTAAGGCCATGATTTTACCAATGGTTCTTAAAAACTGATGGGAAAATCCCCCCCCCCCTCCAAATACCGTAACCCAACCCCCAATTACACAGAACCCAGACATTTCCCCCGATTTCCAGAAGCCCTCACATATGTGAACCTTAACCCGAGGTCTTCCATCTAATTGGATAAATCTCCCCCGTCCAGGTTAGAATTCTTCAACCCCTTCCCAAATACTGACATAGATGCCCTCATTGAGGTAATTCACATGGTTAGTGTGTGGTCTACCATACTCTATTCCCTAACATGGTGATTTGTGGTATCTTATCCATTTCTAGTGTTGTTCATCCCAACTATGAGAATATATCCTTCTATTCGTAGCCTTTTCTCCATTTATTTCACTATCTATAAAGGTCACAACATTATTTTCTATTTCTAGTGATTTTGGAAAATTTTATGATTCATACTATTTGATATTGAATCAATGACTAATACTTGATTGGTAGATGTCTGTGAGTATATAGAAGATGGTTTATAAAAAATCCTTTAAATGTATCATTGTTTTGTGTTCTTTGTGATGTGTACTATCATTGACATACATTATTATTAATCTCAAATTTTTAAAAAATATTTTTATATAATTTATGAAATTAAACCTTTTTACGATCCATAAAAAACCTATTAGTGTAGAATCCTGAACATTATCCACCCATGGGGTGCGCTTTTCTTGGGGAACTAATTGGGTAATGAAAGGTATGACTATAGGGGTGCCAAGAATGAGTTATTGATCATGATTTAATGACATGTAATTCCAATAACACATAATGGGACCTGAAGAATGTGCCACTTAAATGATACCTATTCCAAATGAATATAAATAAAGATTATTTAAATTTATGATTACTTTTTCTTTAATAAATGATTTGGAATTTCTTAATGAAACCAACCAAGGATTCATGTTAAAAACATAACTTTTAATTTCATTTGGAAACCCCCTTGGATTCATGATGATTTGTTTTATAATACCTTAGTAATATTTACCTTGGATTCATAGTGATTATGATTTAAGAAGCCTTGGGGTAGTCCCCCGTGGATTCTAAACTAGAGGCATATCTCTTTACATAGGTTTGGAACTCCTTCCTCCCTAAAAATCTATCTGAAGTCAATTAGTTTTTAGTTCTACACTTCAAATCTGTAAGGCATAACTTTGTTTTAATGTTATGCATCTTTTATTCTTTGTTTCTATTTTGATTTGACCAAAACCATGTGGTGAGATGTATGGAATGGCATACCCAATAGGTATAGTTTGATTTGTTTTTTATTTTCGTTTTACAATTAATGTGCCATGATTATGTGAATCAACTTGATTTGAAGTCATCATAGCCACTTATTTTATGTAGTAAGTGAAACATAACGACTAATGGAGGTGTTGGTGAGATGTATCCCTAATCAATGATGGTAAATGGTTTTTTTATTCATATTTTCTCGAGGTTGGTAATGGATATAAGGATGATCCATGTGAAATGGTGGGGGGTGGTTCGGTAGTGGGTTAGTGTTTTTCCTTTTTTAGTGGGGTGATATAGTACTCTCTATGGACTTTAGTTTGGGTGTTATGAAATTTACTATCTTTTCACAATATTTTAATTTTTTATCATCAATAACTTATTTTAAAAACTCTCTTTACACTTCTACATATTTCATGAAAATCCTTAACATTGAAATATCTGGAACAATTTTCTATTATATTTATGTTGTCTTCTTGTATGTTTTGAATGAAATAACTACAAAACACATATCACCTCAAATTTTGGCACAAAAACCCGATTTATTATATCTTTACATTGTTTTAATAGTTCAATACATCAACTAGAATCTAATTTATCATTTATATATATATATATTTGATTAAAATATAATCATATTGAATTTTATATGAAGAAATGACTTATAAAAAATATTTTAATAGAATAGATAGATTTTGGATGTATGAAACCAATCAGATCTCAAGTAATTTTCAAAACAATTTTCATAGCTTTTTAGATTTTGCATTTTACAATGCTTCCAATAGTGGTCGAAAAAACTATCCATGTTGAAATAGAGTTGGTAGACCTATGATGATCAATGATGAAGTCATCTACTATATAGCCAAATATGTTTTCAATCAAACACCTATGTGTGGTATCACAATGGGGTGAAAAAGAAATCTCAAATTTCTGATGACCGAAATTGAAGTAATGGACTAGAGAATTTGTTAGATGACTTGTTTCTGTTTATTCATCATCATGAAATTAAAGGATTTATACTCAATAATACTTTGATATGAGGATAGATGATGCATCTAATGATAATGGTGATATTTTCATGGTTAAAAAATATAATGATGCTTCCCTGACTCCAGTATATCAACGGTGAGATAAAATGAAAAAACATGAATTTTTAATCTGATTGATTCATGGGAAAACTATGTACAGGGTTTATAATACATCAATCGATTACATTTTTATCATCTAGAAGGATTTACTTCTAGATGATGTAGTTATTTCCTCAAACCACTATATGTCATGGATGTTAGTTGGGGACCTAGTATTTAAAAAAAAACAAATTCAAGCACGCCTGAAAGATTTCTGTTTCCAAAAAGTAATGTGCCACTTTCCATTGATCCCTAGATTACATAATCATTTTGTGTCTATTGAAATATCAATAAAAATGAGATGGTATGATTCTAAGAGAAATAATACTAATGATGATTTATTTCACCCTGTCGATGGATTTTCATGGCAAATATTTGATTCTCGATATCCCAATTTTTCAGCTCACGTGCGTAATGTGAGGCCAGGTCTTTCTTGCGACATTTTTAATTTTTTTGGGAAGATTCTTACATCAAACATCACATGGTCAGTTTTTAAACACATTTATAATCTTCCCCTGTGGTTGTTTATGAAATAACCATTCACATTCATGAGTATACTCATATCTGGCCCTTCTAATCTTAGTATTGATATTTATGTATACATGAAACTATTAATAATAGAGTTGAAACATCTTTGGGATGTGGGTGTGCACACATACGATACGTATTCGAAGACATATTTCATATGTGTGTTGAACATATGAGGATGATCAATTATTTTTTGGATTATGCAATGATGTATGGATATAGCATAAATGGAAAGCTATCATGTTATGTTTGTATGAATAATACACGATCCAGATGACTGAAAATTCATAGTAGTTTTAATTTTATAGTCCATCGACGATTCATGCCAATGGACCATACATATAGAAATAATCATTGAAGATTTGATAATACCATAAGACTGATGATTCACCTCAGCGTTTGTTTGTTTCTGATGTGCTTAACTAATTGAACGATTTTAGTTTTTCAATCAGGATGGGTCAAATGAAATCTGGAAAGAGAAATAATGTTTCCACTAAAACCTAATACAATTTGAGGAAGAGGAGTAACTTTTTAGATTTGCCTTTTTGGTAAACCAATTTGTTATTTCATTTCTTAGATGTAATTCATGTTGAATAGAATATATGTGAAATATTTATTTCGATACTACTAAATTTTAAGGGAAAGGCAAAGGAATATTTTCGGTGTCAACATGACATGGTGGATTGGGGAATTAGACAAGAATTACATCCTGTGCGTATCAATGAAAATAAATGGAAATCTCCATGTTCTTCTTATGTCATGAAACCTATATAAAAAACAATTTCTGGAAGTATTAGAGACTATTAGAGTTCATAATTTCTATTCAAGAAACATATCTAAACGGGTCAACAGAAGAGTTTTGAAACTGTAATCATCGAAGGCTCGTGATTATCACGTTCTTCTACATGAGTTGATTACAATAGCAATCCTTCATCTTTTGTCCAATAATGTAAGGGTGAATGTTATTTAGTTGTTCTATTTTTTAGAGATCTCTGTGTAATGAAGTTGTCCAAGTCTTTCTGGAAAAAAATGTTGATAGATGCCTGATTAATTTTGTGTGAGTGCGAGAAAATATTTCTTCCATCATTTTTCACATGCATGCTGCATCTGACTGTCCATATTCCCAGTGAAAACCCTCTCTGAGGACCTATTTATTTTCATTGGATGTATCCAAAAGAATTAAATATGTACACATTAATGTCTTAGGTCTGAAACTAAAATCACCCTGAATGTTCTATCGTGAACGGTTACTTGGCACAAGAATATATGGATTTCTACTCAATATATTTGTCTGATATTAATACAATAATGAACAGACCAATGAGAATTGAATAACAACTATATGATAAAATTAAACCTAGCTTCCCATCACTTCATCAAATAGGAGTAATTCATGGATCATATACATTGAATATATTATGCATTGAAGAGAGGGGGATGGCACATCGCACAGTTTTGTTCAGTTTTGATTTGATCTATGACTACATCATGAAACTAAATTGAATATGAATAACATATATATATATATATATTAAACTATTCATATTTTTTATCTATATTAAACATAAAAAATGATTAATGGAAAGAATCGTTCTTTAACTTTGAGAAAGTTAGAGAAATTGCATAGAAAATAGATTTTTACTTGGTTAAAATTGAAGGTAAAAATATTACTGTTTAAAATAATTAAATAAATATTTATTTATGTTTAATATAAATTTATATTTTAGGTACTAAATTATCCTTCTGACTCTATCTCTAAGGAAATATGAGCTTCGACTTTTGGTCATAATACCGTGGTTCATGACTATAAATCCATTTTTATCAATCGGTACAAATTTATTATCACTGAACGATAAAAGAACATTAGAACAAAACATAACGGTGTTATGGTTACTGCCACAACATATTTTTATGCCAGTGAATCAGATAGTAGACCACGATTTGAAAATGAGGGTTATTATGGAGTCGTTGAAAAAATAATAATATTGGATTATTTATCTCATGGATGAGTCACGATTATGAAATTCCCTTGGTTTGATTTGGTGAAGATACATGTCACATTTATTAGTGATTGTGGATTTTGAGTAATTAATATAACTCACACTCTTACTACCGAAGAACCATATGTATTTGCATCAATGGATAAACATGTTTTTTATGTCAAAGACCATCTTCATCCTGAATTTGGTTTCATATTTGTAGTAATCCCAAGACATATTTTTTATAATACTGATGATGGAATCGAAACCATCCCTACTCCATTGGAACCAATCAGTTTATTTCTTTTGATGACTCCAATAGCACAACTATCATAGTTGACTATGAACTTGATGTTGTGGTGGGATATATATAAAATCATCTATTCTTGTTCTCAATTCTTTTGTTTTACCTTGAGTTGGTTGGTTAAGGTTGGTTCTATTAAAATTGACTAAATATTGATTAAAAATATGTGGTATCATACTTGACTATTATGTGAACATTCAATGTTTATTGGTTGAAATATTTTTTGAATTACATTTTTAAATATGGAATTGAACTGTATTTAAACCTATGAAACCAATATTTCTTACTTGGTGAACATTTCAATGCTTCAACTGTGATTTTTCTAAAATTTTTATGACTTCAATACCTCTATTTATAATTTTACCATGTAATGAACTTGATGGTTTGTATTCTTTATCAAAACATGGTATTGAAACCTACATCATCTACATGAGCTAAATAAATTATGTTTTTTCTTTAATTTTGATGATTGGTATACTACTTATGAATCTAGTTAATCAATGTTCAATGATTTTAATAGACTGATGTCACTTATTAAATAATCACCCTACTAAAAATTAAATTTCTTTGTTAAATATTTTACTATTTATTAAGTTTATTATATATTTGTTCAAGATCACCGAAAACAATGGTTAGTTAAATTATCCATGAATACCCCTATTCCCTCCCATTTATTTTGTTTTTTGGGTTACACATTAGTTATCCTTTTCTATTTACTTCAATATTTTTTTCAATTCTAGGAAATGAAACCAATTGAAGAGAGGCGACGAAAAAAGTTTATGGAAAACAATGGTCGCATGACTAAGCTGAGCATTCCACCGCTGCTGCCTACTTTGAGTATTTTATTTCAAATATATTTATTTAAATAATATATAATTTCTTGTGATTGATTTTTTAATAAATTTTTTTGGATCCATCTATTATGTGATAGTTATTTGATGAGAAACCTAGTAGTGGTCCTAGAACTCAGGGTGTTCGTACGAGGGCGGTGGTACGAGAGCTAGATGATCTGGTCAGCCTACCTGATTAGACCCTGCCCCTCCCAATGACATTCCATCCACCCCACAGTCTGATCCTATTATGTCGTTAGGGAAAAATGGGATATTAAGGAATCATATGTTTTTACAACCCTTTACCTATGACCCTCCTCACCCATATGTTCCATATCCGATGTTGATTCCCACTCCCCATCCAGCATTTTTTAAGCCATCCCTATCATCTTCTTTTACTTCTGCTTCTTTCTATCGTGGATTTTATATTACATCTTCTTCGACTCCTTCTCTACAAGATTATATCCCTACGAAGCATACATTGAGACTCAATTCAACTGTACAGGGTGTTACTTCAGTTTGTGTGGATCCATCGGTGCCCATTGATCAGACTACTGCAGGTATACTTATACAACACTAAAAAATTGTTACACCATTATTTATTTTCATTATAACATGTATTGATAAAATATTTTTTTTTCTTTCATGACAGATATAACTACTAATAGGAGGTTGGGTCAGGGTAATACACGCATTTGTGCGGTGTGGAACTACCGCACACAGTTGACGATGGGCTATAATTAATATAGTCAGATGATTGGAAAATCAGGGCAGCAATGTCGATGTTTTTTGGCGATGCTTTCCAAATAATCGGACATCATTCCTGTATGCCCGATCTAATGGAGACATCATCCAAATGAAGTAAAGGATAAAGCCTCTGCAGAGATATGGGTACAAAAATAAATTGAATTTAATGCAATATATATTTTTTTATATGAATTAATATTTTTTTGTCAGTGGCGGCTTAATTTCCCCGATGGTGAGGGTGCATGGCTAGAACATCTAAAAGAGTTAGGCGATGTTTGGAGAGCTTGTAAGCATGATTTGTATATTGGTTGTCGTGCTAGAGTGGGAACATAGTTAGAGGTAGTACGTGTCGTGGATGACTGTCCGTTAGAACCGTACCGACAGATGATTACTCATTCGAAAACTTTCAATTTATGGTATTAATCAAATTAGAGGTATTTAAATGAAAATATTCATGTTTTTTTAATATTAATTAATGAATTTTATTTATTACGAATCTAGAAAAAATAAAAAAAACATTAATGCTAAGAAATACATCCACACATTGGGATGTATTACAATTCCAGATCATAAGGGACAACAGGTACAACATTTTATAATATTTCTTTACGACATGAACATTCTATTGCATCCTCGATAATTTATTTGAATGCCAATGTTTTTAAATAATTTTAGTTATGAAATTACTATTTTTTGGTATCCAATTTTTAATATTGGTTTCGTATATTCAATGTAATTGTAGATGCATAAATTGATTATAGAAGGATGTGTTCCTCGAGAAAAACGGTTTTGATCAAGTAGAAAGAAGAATGATGGATGTGCGGTTAATGAACTGACTCAGAAGCATATTGTATGTTTTACATTGTAGATTGAAAATTTTAATCTCTATTTTGTAACATAATAAAATATTTATATATGTAACATGCTTTTTTAAAGACCCTTGATTCCTAGGAACCTGGAAATTTTTGGCCAAAAGATCAATTACATTAGGTGTTGGGAGATGAGAACCCGAGAATAGTACACTGCCAACCTAGGAAGTGTATAGTTCCAAGGAGGTATTGGACCCCCTATGGTACATTTTGTAGTGCCACTAAGCTGTAGTAGGTTAAGGAACCTGAAGAACATGTTGAAAATAGGTCCACAAAGATAGAGGAATAGTCTGCTTGGGCAAACACTAAATTTATGAAACTCATGGAAGTTTTACGTCCAACAATTCCACCAGAGGCCAACGCTGGTTGTGATGAATATATGTAATTGATGTGTTCTATATATGGTGTACCATGTGGTAGTTCTAGTGGTGGTCAAGATGATGGAGATGAGGAGGATGAAGCGGAGGAGGGGGAGGGCGAGGAGGAGGCTGAGGCAAAGTACGAGGGTGGGGATGTTGACGGGGATGACGACGAGGATAAGGGTGAGGGTGATGATGATGGTGATGATAGTGATGGAGATAAGGGACAGATTGATCTATTACATTTTTTATTGATATTAATGACCTTTGATATTTATTGATTTGTTGTTCCTGAATATATGTGTCATAAGGTTGGTCACATTTTATTTATTATTTTATCTATAAAAATATAACATATATTCATGATTTGATGTGAAATCCACCTATTTGAAATAAATTTTAAATTTTTAGTGGATTTAAAAAAGTGTTTGTCTGATTAGATGTTGATATAAGGAAATTATTTTTTAACCATGGAATAATTTACTTAGAAATTATGTAAATACCATCCCATGAAACCAAGACAGCCCCCCCCCCCCCCCCCCTCCCACAGACAACCCCACAAACAGCCACATAGACAACCCCCAACCCTCCTCCCTGGACCCTGGACAGCCCCCACACTACTCCCTGGACACTGGATAGCCCCCCTCCTCTATGGACCCCAGACTACACCCCAGATAGCCCCCAAACAGCCTCTCCACCCTCTTTCCTAGACCCTGGATAGCCCCCGGACATCCCACCCACCATCCTCTCTAGACCCAAGACAGACCCCCGGATAGCCCCCAGACAGCCTCCCCACCCTCTTCCAAATGATTTCTACGTATTTAATAAAATTATGAAACCATATTAAGATATCATATCATCTTTTTTGATAGGAAACTAGTAAAAATGTAACCCCTTAAAATGACATCAATCCCTCCATTAATGATCAATAACATTTCCATTATCCTTCATAAGTATGTAAGGAAATTATTGATTGTAGTCTCATTATACTCACCATATTAGATTCAAAATTACTTGTTATTCGTAATGTATTAGTGACATCAGGGTTAAATATTTGGGATTTCACTACTATACAAAAGGTTTTTAACAATGATAGAAAAATCAATCATTGTTGCTATTAAAGCATTGATGATCTATGCTCTATTAAAATGATGTTCATATAATAATCCCTAGAAAAGCTATGGAAAATGGACACCATTATTAGTTAAAAAAGTGTTCCTAATGTATGTGATATAGCACTGTGCTATTAAAAATACAGCAAACCACAACACCAAATACATCCACCAAAATACAGATAGTAAAAACTAATATAGTTTATAGAAATTTAATAATTTCTTTAAATAAATATTACATACCAAATGAAAAAAAATATATTATATTCATTAAAAAATACTATATTTATATTTACAAAAGCATGTAAAATTTGACACGAACATTAAAAACATCAATTGTTTTATTTTCTTTGGAAATATAACCCCTCTTTAAAAGTCAGTACATTGTAACAGTTTCCTAACAAACCATTGAACTCAAGATAAAGAATTCACCTATCTATAAAACCATTATTATGTTATTAATAATGTAAGGATATAAATTAAATTAATATATTAAATAATACATTATTAAATTTTCAATATTAAACTGATAACAAGAAAATTTTATCTTACAGTTCACCCAATTAATCATGTTGAGTAACGACTGATTCTAACATGTCAAAATTTCTTATAGATAATTTTAACATTGTATCAAAAAAATTCCTAATTTGTTTTCTCATACATGAGTATGTAACTTCCTTTTAACTAAAATGAATTTTTAAATTGAGAGAATGCACATTCATTCAAACCGGTCACACAGTGTTTTAATTTTATGTGATACTAATTCATATATATCACAAATGAATTATGAATAGTTTCATTTAATTGTCAAGGAAATATTTGTGTGTATGATTAGTTTATTCTGAATGAAACCTTTTTGAACTAAAATTCCAATTTTTGACTGATAACTGACACTTTCAGTCACACCATTTACACCATCCATTAGATTGAGATGAGGAAGATTCATACATTATTAAATTAAATGTATTATGGTTTTCTCATAAATTATCAATTAAATACGATTTCATTCAATTATTTTGGAATACTTCACTATCCCAAAAATATGATGCCAATTTGGAATGAAAATACCCATGTGGAGTCTTACTAATCTCATCGTGAAATGGATTAATGTAAGGCTAATTCCTATATATAAAAAATGAGTTATTGATAATTTTGATAATGTTTCAAAATGAGAAAATGTGTTTTATTGGTTTTGAATTAATCACATGCCTTTTTTACTAAAATGTAATTTTTATCTAAAGGAACACACATTGAGTCATACCACTCACATTGTGAGATAGATTGAGTTGAGACAAATTCAAACTTTCTAGAAATGAATTATAAATAGTGTTCCTAAATTTTAAATAAAATCTGTGTTTATATTTTCATTTTTATTGAGTGTCACACGTTTTCAACTCAAATGTAAATTTTAGGCTCTTAACAGACACATTGAGTCTTACCAGTAATAACATGCATAAAATATAGGGGTAGGTGATTCCTACATATCCCAACTGACTTTTGGGTCAACTTATAAAATTATCAAGACAATATGAACATGTTTTCTTGGTTTTTATTATGTGATATGTGGTTTTAACTAAAAGACCAATTTTAAAATTAAAACATGAACATTGAGCCACATTGGACACACCATGAATCAATTTGAAGTGAGTATGAATAGTAAATGTATGAAAATTTCTTATGGAACATTTTCCTAAATTATTAAAATAATATGAAAGTGCTTTATTCATTTTTTTAGTATATCACTTAAATTTTGTTCTAAAATATCATTTTATATTGAAAACAAGCACATTGGATAATACACATCCCATTTAGTTTTAGTTTAACGTGAAACTAATTCTTAATTTCCTAATATTACATATCAATCATTTTATTAAATTATAAGGACAATTTTATTTTGGTTTGTTGGTTATCAAGGAGTAACATACATCTTGAACAAAAAATTCAATATTATGCCGATAATAGTCCTTTGGAGTCATTCATGATGCAATGTGTATTAGATTTAGTTTTGGATGATACAAACCTTTAAAAATGTCTTATACATCATAATTTTAATGATTATATAGAATCTGAATCAGTATTCATATTTTTGAGTATGTCACTTTTCTTCTTCACTAAAATTTCAATTTCAAATAAAATGAAACACCTGGTGTAATTCTGGATACATCGTTAGTCAGATTGAGGTGTAGAAAATTAATATATGTCAAAAAATGACATATATATCATTTATGTAAATTATAAAAACAATTCGTTTTGATTTTATTTTTTTAGGATGTTATGTGTGGTTTTTACTAAAATAAAATTTTAACTGAAAGCAAACACTTTGAGTCATTCCAGTCACACTGTTCATCAGACTGAGGAGTAGCTAATTCCAACTCATCAGAAATCACTTATGGGTCATTTTATTAATGTATCAAAATAATACATGTGATTTTTATTGGTTTTAAGTAAAACATTTTTTCTTTTTTTAAATGACATTATAAAAATGAAAAACATCACTTTGAGTCATTCTCATACATCATTTGTCAGTTTCATGTGATATTTCTTCTAACATGTCTATCTGTAAGTATGACTTTTTTCCTAATTTTTTAAGTTAATGTGACTATGTTTTCAATGTGTCCTATGAGTGACACATTTTTTGACCAAAATAGACAATTTTAGGGTGACAACAAACTCTTTGAGTCATACTAAGCAAGATGTATATTAGATTGAGGTGTGACTGATTCCCACAAGGAACTAATGACTTATGGATAAATTTTTAAAATTATACTATCAATATTAATTTGTTTTATTGGTATTTATTATGTGATGTGTTTTTTAAATGGAATTATCCATTTTATATTTAAAACATGCACATTAGGTTATACCAAACACATCATGTACACGATTTTCATGTGGATGGATCCTACATATACTAAACGACATATGGATAATTTTATTGAAGTATCAAATAAAAATGAAAACGTTATTAAATATAAATTTATATAAATTTCTGACAAAATCAACATAATATGTATCAAGGAGTCTCCTCTTCATTTTTTCTGTATAAAATTATGAAAAAATCAACTTAATATGTATCTGGTAGCCTCCTATTAATTTTTCCTATATTTATTATAATACCATGTATTCTTTCCATTAATTTTTTAACAAATCCATTTCATCTTTTGAACTAGAGGCTGATCAAAAGTCATACTAGTACAAAAAAATAAAAAAAGTTTTAATAAATATTTTAGAATAAATTGTATTTATATTTGAAAATGTGTCTTCTAAGAGGTTAGTTTATTGATAAGGTATGGTATCATTCAAAAATTTAGAAACATAATAACCAAAACTATTTAAAATGGTTTGTTTCATACAATATAGAAACATTGATAAAAATATGTAATTTGTTTTGGTATATGTTTTGATAGAATGATATTATTATATACAACCTACTATGTATCCACTTTTAACTTTTTATAGGATCCTTGTATTCATATATTTAACTCATTCCATGATTTAGAATATATTAAAACTCCACCGAATCATAAAATAAATTTAATTAAAAATTATATAATATGTATTACATGATGTTTATTTGTATAATTATTCTTGATTTTTATTATAAATTGAATGTTTTCATCACATGTGGTATATTTTTTAGGTATCAACCCATTGAATCTATAAAATAGAAATTTTTAGTCTTTAAATTGACTTCAATGAGAAACCAAATCTACATAAAAAAATTAAATAAAATTCAATGAAATGAATGATAATATATTTAATATGATTAAATTGTTGAGTTTTACCCATAAATCAGGCATATTATGAAGAGTGTGTCTTCTATATATTTTCTTTCAAACAATATGGCCAATTTTAAACTACTAATTCAATTTTAATTGGTTCTAATTTGAAATTTTTTATTGATGTTATGTGAGGACTAATGATACCAAATTTGTTTTTGCATTGTTTTCCATTCAAATAGTTTTCTTATATACTCCTAAATAAAATTTGAATTGTATTTAGTGAAAAATAACATATTAGAATATCTATTGGAAAAACAAAGACTAAATACACACCTGATGTATAAATTTACAACTATGCTTCCTAGACATTCATGTGATAATATTTCATTAATATAATAAATACCAATACAGTCTATAATGTCCTCTACATATATCTGTTGATAAAAAATAAATTATAGACCTTACATTATTTGATAACATTGTATCTTAATTAAACATTTATATTAGTTAATTTCGGTGTGGAAGGGTTTGGGTAAACGTACTTTTTTATGATCATTTTGATTGGTTTGTTTATCATTTAGATCAATTTCATTCAACCTTTAACCCTCTTCCAATTTTCTGTTTATACTGACATTCATTGGATCATGCCTTTTTCATTATTTTTAATTGGGTTTCCTTAAAAATAAATTTGAAACTAATACCTCCTTGTAGACATGTTTTCATACAATATATCATAAAGGTGATATTAATGTTTAAATATATTTCTAAAACATATGAATATCCACAAAATCAAGTTGAACAATTATTTCGGTGCTTGGCTACTGAAATAAATTAATAACCACTCTCACATAACCTATTGAAAGTTTTATATTGTGTATAATATCTCATTATATTTTTTGTGTGGTACCCATGGAAATAGTGATATGAGGGGTTTTTTTGTACAAATCATAATAATTTTCAACTTGTAAAATGTGAGTACATTAATGGTTATAGTATCTTCCAGAATCACGTTTTAGATAAAAATTATACAAATATTGATTACATTTTCTAATAAATCTATATGAGGGGAATAAATTTTCTCAATCATTGTGGGTGGGGTAGGGGATCATTAAGTTGTTGTTTTCCTCTTGTTCTTTATACTCATTGATTATTTCAAGGAAAATTTTCGAAAAACTCTAACTGCCAATGAAATTTCTCATATAGAACTGTTAAACATTCCTCTAACTCTTCTATTTTCAAATTTTTATCCCTATGTCAATTTATTTTCTCAAAATATGTTTTGGGTGACACCCTAAATCACACTACTCTAGTATGGTCATACTGTTCTGGCTACTTCAAGATCACTGGTAATAGTTCTTTATCGTGTATAGGTGACGATGAATTTTATGTCTATGTTAGTAAAAAATATTTTAAATAATATATTCATTATTATATAAAACATATTTAATGAATTTGTTTATTATTATGTGATATATACACATTCTTCACTTATATTTTTCTATTTCCATATATTAGTATCCTTTATTTGTTTACACATGCCTTCATCCATCTCACATGTTGTAGGATTGATGTGGATTAAAATATTTATTCTTCAATATATATATAAATTTATGAACAAAATTGTTTTTTAGTTTCACATCACATTAAAGTATAACCAAGATTTAAAAGACATATCATTTTTTAAAGTAAACCATACTACATTCTTACATTGCGTTATGGAAATGTTTTTTTATCCTATTTCTTTTTTTCATCACTCAACTTCTATATCAGAAATTAAGAATACTAAATAAATATTATTATATTACATATTATAAAGAATTTTATTTCCAGTCTCAATTCACTATTAAATATGTATCCTCATGATGACCATTGAATGCAAAGCACACTTTAAGGATTATTAAGTATTCATAAATCTATGTTTGGTGCATGGTTATTTATTCATCAATATATTTGAGATGATACATAAAAATAATTATTTGAATGCTTATGTGGGCCTTTATAGTCAGAATTAATTAAAAATTACATTTGGATTCATCTACAATAAATAAACTATATATGGAATAATAGATTGGAAGACAATTTTTATTATTCTACTTTTTATTAAAATAAAGAAAATAAATCAAAATGTTACCCCAATATCTCTCCAAATCTGTTTCATAAGTGGGGAAAATGAAATCCACGAATATACATCAATCGGTATGCAGTTGAGAGTAGTGAGATTAATGTAACTCTTTATTTTTTCCTTGTTGGGGGTTAATGGGATGGCAAAATTCATTCCATCAATCCGAGAATTTTATGCCTTTGTTTTTCGCCTAAATAATTTTTACTAACACCATCATGCTTCGATGCCGTTTTTTTATATGACATCGAATGATCACTATCTTCCATTTACATATATTCAAAAAAATCAATATGTTGCTCTTCTATATTGGAAGCATCAACTATTGTATAAGGTTGTCATTCCACTTCATTAATAGCTCTAGAATGTTGAGAAACCTATTGTACCTCATGATATGGAGTGCTGATTTTACTAAGAAAGGGTAAAATTATTCAGAAACAATTGTAACTCCATTGATTTTTATAGAACTACATTCATCAGGTTAATTTGTATAGAATGTATATCCATTATAATATAATATGATCACACTTATTCCTATGTCTATCCATAAATTTTGTTTTAGAATTGAATAAGGTTTTTTTTTATTATATAAATAAATGGTTTCAAAACCCACTTATAAACTATTGATTTTATGTATTTGATTTCCATAATTCAACCCTTGATGGATTCAAATTAAGAAGAATTACATTTTTGGTTTTAAGACAAACTATTAAAAATAAAAAAAATATTTTTTTCTCCTAATCTATAATAGGGATTTTGACAAATCTATTTTGGAAATTATTTCACCCACAATCCACATTGTGTAACGTAATTTTGGTACATTAATGCTTTCCATAATTTATTTCCAGTAAGTTTATAATTCCATAGATTCACCAACCATATATCACACGCCAATACATACTTCTAGATGAATTAAATTTTTGAAATACGCATTTAAAATCACCATATACTATTCAACAGGGTACATCCATATATAATGTATCAGAATACATAGTTTAATATCTCTTACCAAGTGAACTATAATGTGAACCATCGTATCACAGAAAGATAGCAAATATAACAACCGAAATTCGTATAATATGTTAGAAATTTTTTTCCATATATTTATTTTATCAGGTATATACCATTTATTCATATATATTTTAAAAATAAATAGATCTCCGTTCATATATGATGGACATTATAGGGTAAAATTAAACATACAAATACATGTATTATCTTTTTCATCAAAACATTACTGTCATGTAATTTCCGAATCATTAACATTAAATAATTCATTGAAATGATATTATTGATGTTTGATGAATTCCCATATGAAAACTTTAAATCATTAAATATGTTTCAAATATTATATTTCTCCATCATGGAAAGTGTTTTAAATGATAGAGGGTGAAAGGAAAATTATCACCCTTCACTAGAGCCAATTATTCATGTGATGTCATGTAAATCATGTCCAACATTGAATTAATTATATCCTTAATTCTTCTAGGTGATGGTCATAACATGTAAATGATATTATCATATACATCATCCCACATGAGTTTCATATAGAAAATTCTTGACATACAAAAAATTCAAATATGTTAATTCAAAAAAATCATTCCTCTTTTTCCAGTCGTCTTCTGTAATCTTTTCCAAGTTTGTTTCCTAAAATTAATTTACATATATATTACTTTCTCTAATAATTGATAAACTATTATAGGATAGGTATTTTTACAATATAATTAAATCACATCGAATAATGTCATCGATGATTGAAAATTACAACACCGAGAAAAAAATATATGATGTCATAGAAACACACTCTTCAATAAATGTTTCATCCTAATTTATTATGTACCTAGTTTTAAAATGGGATAGACTTGAGTTACTTTAATTATATATTATGAAAAATTACCATAATCCACTATATATTTTATCATCCATACAACATGGAAAATAATTTGAAATCGTTATTTTTATAAGCATTATACAATATAGCACATGAATCTGAATATAATTGGAAATATTCAATCAATGAAGAAAAATAAAAATCAATATAATTACCAATTATATTTTGTCTAGATATAACTAGATATAACATAATTTATCATCATTTCATGCATAACCATCTAGGAAAGTTATAATTTACCAATAGAGTTTCACATGAAATGTTTAGCTTCTTTGAAAACAAAAAGGATTCACTCCATCTATAAATAGAACAACATGAAGTAATCTTAGATAATTTAAAAATTAAAAATAATATTTATGAAATTTGTTTCACTGAGAAGATTATTTCAAGTGATCAAGATTACCATCATTACTTCTTGTATCTGTAAGAAATTTCAGTTGTCTTGTAGTGTCCTCGCATTAATATATGTTCTTAAACATTTGAAATAGTGAAATGTACCAAAATAATTCTGTACAAATAGATTCATCTTTCTTGTCTCAAGAGGCATAAACCATGGGTCATTTTAATGTGATTTGGGGTACTTGGTAAATATAATAAATCTATTTATTCATAGATGTATTCTATAAGAAATTATACCAATTGCGTGTATAATTTTTTTGTGTTGCATGTTCAGAATGAGAAAAAAATATCTTATGGGAGAATATCTTTCAATAGTGAAATTAGTTCCTTAAAACATGAATTTCATATCCTATTGGTAGATATTATATTATATATTTTTAATATGGATGACATTTCTTGTTATTTACTTCATCCAGTATACATTAGCATATATGCACAACTTAAAAACAACACAATCAAATTTTAACAATCAAAAATTTAATCATTACTTATATTTCTCATTTCCTTAAAATGATCATGATAATAATTCACACCTATAATCACATCATCTATATTGTCTTCATTTATTCAACGATTATGATTATATCAGATAATCCAAACAACATAGTTTATTCACAGTCATAATATACAGTTGGTTATTTCCCATGTTTAGTCCAACATTTATATCTTCGATCAATTCCATAATAGATAAAATACTCATAAAACTCTTCTAGACTCGTTATTAATTAATTAAAATATCATAAACACCAAAAAAGTATTTGATAAGTTTCATATGAATGATATTTTGTATACATGATTAACTAATTCACCCCATCATCATACAGTTTTTCATACGATTTTCACCCATCCATTTTCAATACATATCCATCCTATTGGATAAGTTAATATTAATATTTAACCTAACAATTAAATCATAAAAACCATTTCATAGAAAATTTGAATTTTATGATTAAAATATTATTGTATGTTATGATTATTAAAGGCTATGATTTTAATGATATTGTCTTTTTTATTAATGGTTATGATTTTCCGATCATGGCTTGTCATTAATATTTTCTATACAGAATCAACATAATATAATATCTCTTAAACTAAGGTAGGTATCAAGAGATACATCACCCTTGTCATAACCCATCATAGAGGTGATCAACATATGGAATTTAACAAAATGAATAAAAACTAACTATCTATATCAATATATAATGACTATTTTAATAAAAACAATTAATTAGTCAGATTTAAAATTCCCAATACAAAATTTTGGCATAATATATTTTTTATAATATTGTTATATAAAAAAATATACATTAAAATTGGATACTGTAATAGTTACTAAAAGTAAAATACACAAGGTAATGAAATGTTTTAAAAATGCATTCTAGATATAAATCATGGTTGTGGGTGGTATAATTAAAAAAATGAGAAAAATTGTCTGATGTTATTCCATGGGAGAGTGAAGGATTCATGTAAAATAGATCCAATAACAACCTATTTACCACAAAAACACATCCAACATATTATTTGTGGTCATCATCAAACATGATATATGGATGTTTTTTTCTAGTGCACAACATGGATCTACATTTTATTAGACTGATAAATAATCATGAATGAGTGAAAATGAACATGAATGATGAAATAGAGTGAACGAACAAATGATCAAGGTAAAATATAGATGGTGGAAAATGGTAACATGATGGATACATGTATTTGGAGCCACTTTCATGTTGTGCACCCAAAAAACATTGTCAAGTTTTCATTTTTGGTCACCTCATTTCAAGACAGTTTGAAGGGTTTTTGCATTAACCAACTAGGATCTCCTTGAAACTATAGTCATAAATAAATATGAATGAGTAAAAATTAATTTGAGATCAAGGAATAGGTATAACCAAAATTGTCTCAATGTAATATAGATTATGTGAAGAATTTTTGAGGTTGATCGAGGATAAATAAGCTAACTTCTGGGTGCGATGTCCACATCATTCAAGAAAATAAAATACAAAAAAAATATGGTTGAAGGATAGAAATGGATGACCGGTGGTAAAATACCTTTATTTTAATATATCATTATAATTTTAAAAAATATTTCATACTCATTAAACAATGAAATATATATTAACAAAAATAAAATTTTAAAAAAGAAATTAATAGAGAAATGATCATAATTTGGATTAGACATCCTTTTTTGTTTCGATGATAAATTTAGTTAAAGAAAATAAATGACTGTAATTTCTTACTTTATTGTTTTTATAACAATTTATAAAAGAAAAAAATTATTTTTAATGAAAATAGGAAAATTAATAACCCATATTAAAAATATATTTCTCTAATACTCATTTATTCCACATAAAAAATTATATTTTCAAATCATATCATATAATTATAAATATATATATTTATATATTAATTATATATATATATATACATTAATAACATATATATATTAATACGTTAAATGTATATTTAAAATTCTATTTATAATTTTTTGGTTATTATTATTTATAAATGACTTTGACAAATAAATTATTCCCATTATCAAAATCATTTATATCCACATAAAAATTTAAAATCAAAATTCTTTTTATTGACATAATAAAAATTTATAATATACACATAATCCAAATTATCAATTAAAGATGATAAAAACTATTTATTCATTATTTATATAAGTTATTTTTTCAAAACTATTAGTTATAGAAAATAAAAATCTTAATTAAAAAATAATATTAATACAAAATTATTAATACAAAATTATTAATAATACAAAATATTAATTAATTAATTAATAATAATAATAAATTATTATTATTTCGGATTTTTTTATATTAATTATATAAATTATTAATTCAATATAATCAAAATTATTTATAATAAAAATAGTCTATAAGAAGATTTATTTATAAATTATTTATATATGAATAATAAAAATAATTTATAAGTGTTTGGTATTATTTGTTAAAAATTACATTGATGTTATAAAAGTCCTTATTTATAAAATACATTTAACAAAACATAGATATACAGAAAGAAATTGTTTTTGTTGTTATTAATAATCACAAAGATAATCATTTGAATAAATATTATTTTAAAAAAACATTGAATTAAAATATATGCATAGGTTAATGTTAGAAACCCATGTCAATCATTTTTAACACTTATAAACACTCCTCAACTTGGTTTGAAAATCATTTTCTTGTATATAATACATTTAAAAAACTAAATCATTTGCCTCCTACTTCATTCAAACAAAAATACCTACTCTATGTGCCGTTATGGAATTTTAAAAAACATTTTTTCCAAAAATAAATTTATAAAAAATGTTAATTTAGATATTCAAGGTGGAATCAATAGGTGCATTCAAAAAAAGTCATTGTCTTTTCTAAAAACCACTTCGGTATTTTTTTTAAAACAAAATTATTGAATCCCATTTCAATACAATGGTTGAAAGAATTTTCAAAACAATATTTTCTCCTACGGGGAATTCATATAGAAATTTCATTAATAAAGAATCACTTTGAAACCAGTTACCCATCAATGGATACTGTAATGTGACAACACATACAATGTATCAACCAATACATTACAGACATCCTCAAATGAACCACTGCACATGAGTCGAGGGATATTAAAAGGTTGGATTCCATAGAGAGTCATACCCATAAAAAAAAGGAGAATCAAAACCACCAATAGAGTACACCAAAACATCATGGACTTGTTCGAGAAGAGTATAGAATAGAGTTAAACCTAGTGGGTCAGATAGTGAGGGAAATAATAAATCATGAAAGAAGCCGCAACATCATGATACTAATGATCTAAAACATATTAGTGGTGTGAGTGGGTAAATACCTATATGGAATAAGATCATTATTTAAGCGGAAAGAAATAATCACATATGTTATATCTTGAGTGGATTGGTTTGTGGTGGTGCTTGAGGAATAACACTGCAGAGTGTTTGATTCCAAGAAATATTGAATGGTGTGAGTGAGGAGGACTCTGATAGGGTTCTACTTGAAATATCAGTTATGTCTATTGTCAGATATTTCAAAAAAAGTGTTGTTTAATAGTTGTTTTGTTATTTCTAATGTAACAAGGTTTGATAAAATGTGTCATTATCAACATTAGAATTATAGTTTTTCTAAAGATATTTTTTATTACCACTATTGTAGCACTAATCCAAAATAGTGTTTACCATTAATAATAATTAAGAGATAAATAAAAATTTTCAATAATATAATAATTATAACAAAAAAATTACATTTATATATTTATTAATAATTATTTAAATAATTATAAATATTTATTTTTAAATATAATTATAATATAAAATATTTATTATTTATATATATTTCTAATATTTATATATTTTTATTTTTATTTTTATTTTTATTTAAAAATAAATATATTTTAATGTATTTTTCAGATGAAGAAAGAATTTGTTTCACAGCATCATTTTTCATTAGTAAAGGGAGATTAACCTGGGCATATTCTTTGTAATCATTCTATAGCCCATGTTAAAGACAATCAAGAAGTGATTGTGGATCAACTGAAGTTTTCCCCACATTCAATCTTCACTCAATTTTTATTTCCCATAGGTGAGATTCATTTTAGGTTCGATGATTGTTTGATGAAAATATATATAGTCTGGGGGTTTTCTTCCTATAAATTCATCACTATCAGGAAAGGTTTATTTTATATAATATTTGCATCATAGAAAATGAAGAGGGGTCCATAGGTCGTTAGGTCCATCTCCCTGAAACCAGGTTTATTTTTTATAATGGAATGGGATGTTATATTAAATCCCTTCTCCCACAAAAACACTTGATCTTGGGTATAGATGAAAAATCCAATCATTAAACTAGATTTTTTTGTAGCCTTGAATATTATTCTACACTACATCTATTATGGGAGTCTACAAAATATGGATAGATCTACAAAAACAATGAGATATGGTTATTATTCCCTAATATTTTTTATTTCAATCTCAATTATACATTATTTGATAGGGTGGTTCATTATACCTTGTATAATGATAATTACCTCCATGTGTATTATGAGAAATTATGAAATTTATATTTATCATTTCAAATGATCGTGAATATAAAGGAACGATATTGTAGATAGCTTTTCTATGGATTATAATCCTTAGGTTTCCAAAACAATATTTCTTGTAGAAAATTGAATGGAAAATTGGAATCTGTTGGAGCAGACAAGGGGTGGAAACACCACATGCTACCTATTTTCCCTACCTAGGAGGCCCAATATCAAGAATCTATAAACATTGTTGTTCCCTTTGACCATAATTCCTCTATTGGGTACTATCAACATTAATTAGGCTGGTTTTGTTGATTAAGAGGCAAATGGGAGGTAACTTCATATATCAAAGATTTGTTTTCAAAACATATTATCAAAGATGTTGGACCCCCCCCCCCCACCAGAAGCTACTAAATCATTAATGCTGGTGGATCTCTCTTCAATGGGAATAATATATGATCTTATAGATAAGGTGAGTGCTTTAGAGTTTTAATTTCTCTTATATATTGGATAGTTGACATTGTGAGGGGCAAAAATCCTATAGAGGAACTAATAAATCAATAAATTAATTGGAAAATGATCATGATATTGGTGAACAACCTGATGAGGTGTCCATGGATTATCAAAACCATGATAAAACTACAACTCAAGTGTTATATGTTCAAAAAATAAGGCATGACATGGTTATTTCCTTATTGGAACACATGGGAAAGAGAAAATTGGACACAAAAACTTATGTGAATGATAAAGGAAGTATAGTGACACATGGTCTTCAGGAAGGTTCTATAGAATTGGGTGAGGAATTCGTTGTTAATTTTGACTCTCCTTTTCCAGCTTAGGTGGTTCATGATAATTATTAGATACATAAAAATATATTTTGAAATGAAGAATTGTAAATCATAAAATATGAATGATGAAAAAGAAGAGGTTATATTACCCCTAAATAGATTTTTGGTCTATAATAGAAGATAATAACTCATCCACATTATGTAAAAATGATTGGATGATGCACTCATATATCACAATAGATTTTCATTATTTATAATCTTCGAACTCATCCCAAATAGATTCTGGTGTCTTTGTATCCAATGATCATGTTTCACTGGAATCATTAAGCCAACCACATGTTACTAATCATATGTTTTATAGAGTTATTGATCTATTAATGATGAGTAAGAAGGTATTTTCTAGAATGATATGTTATAGGACTTCCAAGAAGGTAGTGAGGAAACCTTATTTTATTCCATGCCTATGATTGTAGAGTTTCAACAAGTATTAGGTATCTCTGAATCAGAGGATAGTGAAACTAATGGCCTCTAATTATATGTGAAAACATTGAGGATATGCCATTGTCCCAATGTTTGTGGTCGTGGGCATGGAGGAATCAATTTGATATTATACGATATAATTAATGTATGGTTGGATTTTAGATTTATGAAAGTGATGTATAAGACTATTTTGGTTGATGATGTTTTTTCAATGTATGACTTTATCCTCTCTCTCTTCTATTTTTTCATCTTTCAATATAATTTCCCTTTTTCTACCTTTTCAAAACAATTATTTATATAATTTTTTTATATTTATATATATTAATATTATTATATTTAACATTATATATTTATTAATATATTAATATATATAATTAAAAATTAATTAATTACATATATCATATATTTATAATTATTAATATATATATATTTATAATTATTAAAATATATATATTTATAATTATTTAAATATATATATATATTTATATTTATAATTAAAAAAATATGTATTATATTATTTTTATATTGGAGAAAATATTTTTACATTTATATATTTATATCATTATAAATATATATATATATATATATTATGTGGCTAGTGTCATGGCTGATTGATACTCAACCGGTGGCCTCAACATCTATAATCTTGGGTTCTAACCATATGGGGCATATGTTATGTTAAATTACCTTGATGGTGGGGACAAAAACAATGGTTTAGGCCGGTGGTGACAAAGACATAATGCATTATGCATGAATAAAATGACGTAGTCAAGATGCATGATTAGTTGAATGGTTTTATTCCAAATTGGGAACGACATTTTCTTTATAATGTGATGACTGCCAATATTTATCCCAAATTTTATATTGGTAAAGAAAAATTTCAAGTCGTGATGGTGAGTGAAAATTTTGAGAGAGACTGGGGGAAAATGATATTGGATTTTTTTTACACTTTAGAGAGTGAAAAGGTGACGTCTTCTTTGACAATTAGACATTGACATGTGATAATAAGAAAACATTGGAAGGGATGATAAAAGTGAGGGAACGAATAAAAGTAATTTTTTATTTTATTCCTCATTCCATTAGGTGAAACAAATTTGTATTCGTGTTTTCCATGGAACACACACAAAAAAAAACCTCAAACCCTCAGATATAATTCATGGAGGATTTTCAATTTCAGATAAAAATGCATATGCAGATGTACATTGTTAAATTAATAGAGGTGATCACAATAACAATAATGTTGTGTTATCACACTGGAAAATATGGTTTTGTTTTTGAATGAAAATTACTAGACAAACGTCATAGTGATTTATAGGGATACAATATCACACAAAAATAAGCGATGGAAAATATAGATAAAAAACCACATAACTCATGTAATACGTGCCACCCAAAAATCCTAAACCCAAAACATAAATAATCCCTTATATGAGGTCTATAATTCTTCTTGTACTAGTAGACGGTCCATTATAGTGGAAAATGTGTTTATTATTCCATGATTTTCAATACAGTTTGGATTGATTTTTTCTACATCACCACACATCTCATGATGTTCCCACTCTTCTAGTACCCAACATTTCCATATAAATTGAACTCTATTTCTCTCCCAATACAATGATATTATATAATCAACCCACAGGTATCTTCATCCACTCTCCCCTTCTCTTCATCCACATATCATCCATGTGTTTCTATGTGTTACCACTAGGATGTAACATCACCAGTTTCACATGAGTTCCCCATCCCACGCCTCCATCTTCCATCATCAATAAATATTCCATGTCATACTCAAAATAAAATGACATATTTCTCATCTTATGAATACCACAAAATATTAACCCATTATGTAACATCCCAAGTAAGTAATGAATAATAGATATTTTTATCTATGTCTTTTAATGATTAAGATAGTGTTATAGAGGCTTAAAATGAAAATAAATACAATCTTATGCATGGAATACACTAATATTCTTAAAAGATTGTTTTACTGCCTTTTGATGGCAAACCATTTTTGAATCTATATTTTGAAAATTTTAAAAACTATATTTGTCAAAATAAACTTATCCTTTATGATTGGGACATAAAAATTTACCTTGTGTGAATTTTTTGTATTTTTCTGACAATGTTCATTTTTTAAGGAATAGTGAAAAATACTGCATTTTACATCAAAAATGCTTTTTAATATAATTTATTTATATGATTATATTATGTTTTGAATTGGTTTTGAAGTGAAATTAGAATATATTTTTACCATTTTATCCAATGGTTGTCATTGGAATCAATTTCACTTTGAAATTAGACTTAAACTGGTGTCAATCTTTTGATACTTATTGTTTTGTAAAAACACGCTATTTGCTATGGCAGCGGGAATTAATTATTAAATTAATTAATGTGACTGATATGATTTTAATTTTGTAAAATAGACTTCCTTTTTGAATTCGGAATATCAAATATATCTTAGGGTGAATTTTTGGTAATTTTCTGAAAAACTTCAATTTTTGATGAATAGTGAAACCACTAAGTGGTAATCAAGCAAACTGATTTTTCAGTTAAATGAAAGTTTACCACTATTGTGTATTGAATTTTGAAAATCCGACATACATGGTTGTCATTAAGAAGTAAAATTTGGTTCAATGGGATAAAAATAATTTTTTGGTGAATAGTAACTTATTAAGTTTTTAATCGCGATTAGTGATAATTAGTGTAGTTTAAGGTAAAAATGATATTATAAGAATGTGAAAACACCATGACACTTGTCATACACCTATTGGGTGAGTCATGTCCGACCAATACAAGCCATGGTCCAACTTGGGGACCCCATGGATCCACTTTTGTTGGGAAATGACATGAATTACTTTTTATTTAATGTTAAAGTGAAAATGACACAAACATAATATGTTTTACGAAAACAATTTTTATGTGGGGTTATACAGGTCCAAATTTTGATTATAAATAGTCATTGGAAAGCTAAAAAGATTTCCTACATCATAGTAATTCTTTTATAATTTTTAGACATTAAATATATTAAATTATTTATGACATGATAATGATGCAGTGATGACATCATTATTTAACGATTAAAATAAAATGGAACTATAATGTAATATCTATGAACTAAACATGTCAAAACCTTATTGGATGGGTGGATTTAGAAACCTTATCACATTATCCACGACACATATCAATGTGGGACCTTTTAAAACCGAAACACATTTTCAAATAATGTAATATTTCTTTACATTCCAAAAGTGCCCCTCCTCTCCTCTTATAAAAGGCCCCCACCTCTACCTCATTTCACACACTACACAAGCCTTTGGCTCGGCCAACCCCTGACCATTTGCTCTCTCCACATCCCTCTCCTCATCCTAGAGGATTCCCTTTTGGCAGAAGCCTTTCAAAGGAAGCCTTTAGACTCAAATCAAAAGGAGTTACACTTTTTGAGGTAATTCATTCTCTCATGTTCATTTGTTTTATTTTGCTTCTCCAACCCCCTAAACTCTTTTTATTTACTTCTTTTGTAACAACACCAGTATCTTCAATATACTAGGATGTTTTTATAAGATTTATTTGATCTACACTCTCACACAACTACATAAAATGGTTAAAGAACATACGGTTTTTGTGGATGGGGAAATTCTGCCTCCCGAAACGATGATTGTTCAATACTCATTTAACACCTTCAAAGGTGTCCATTATGATGTCACTATTTTTATATATGATATATAATATTTTTATGTCTTCCTTAAGCTTCTGTTTTTTTCATTTTGGGCATACCTTTATGGTTTCCATTATGGGTAAACACGATATCTTCATTTTAGGAAGTGCGGACTACCGCCCCCTCAAAGTGATTTGATTCGTTAAATACCATATGTGGGACATATAAAGGATGGAACTATGATATGATATATGATAATATACTGGAATTATAATATACCTTTATATTATTATGATAAAATACGAAATATAAATGAATGTAGCATTCATGCGTACGTACGGCTTACCGTCTCCATGAACGGTGCATTTCATTTCTTACCTCTAAATGATTATGTAATATTATAAATGCATGTATGTACTGGATATATATGACATATATGATATCTACATCATGAATACCATTCTGGATATAATGAACCTTTGACCAAATTAACAACATGTAAGTGTAAGAAGTCTATTTTTGACTTAAGAACCAAATACCGACAAAATGAACATTATTAACTTAACTGATTACATGATGTTCATAACATGGTATAAAAGGTATAATGAACTTGAAAAAGATTCATAATCATGTTGAGATTAACTCAAGTTTATTATTCAGGAGATTAAAGAACGGTCGGGTCAAGTCGGATACGGGGTATGGGACTTCGTCTCAATCTCCTTTCGTTGAGGCATATTTTATTTTATACACAACTTTCTTTTATACGGTGTATAAACCCCTTTGACTTTTACCTTTATTCCAGAGGAATATTTTTTATACGAAGCGTTTACTAAACGACAAAAGGGAATGTTTTTTGTCGTACGTATGCGGCGACAACGACTTCTCCGCCGTCGTGACCGTTATTTGAGTTTCGGCTTCCTCTACAAGCCATACCTTCTTTTTAAAAGAAAAATAAATACCATGTTTTACTGTTCTTTTATTTTTGTATTCAAAATGGTTTTCACAATGTTTATTTGTGTCGTATTGATATATTGTGATTGAAATGTGGAAATGTTCTGTTTCCTTTATGCTTGTTTTATGTGATATGATTATGTTATGGTTCTTGGGCATTATTATGAAGACGGGTGGTTCCGTGATAAACTAAGGGCGGGTGAGCCCGTTATAGCTCTCCAATGCATTGGGTAACGCGAAGGAGTGAAACGTTAAGGTTTATCTGAAGAGATTTTAGGGAATATACCGTGATGGGTATTCCAAACGTAATCAAGAGGGTTACTCCCTACGTAAGAATGTTATGAATGCCTCAAGTTACCTTTATGTCTTATGATTTCTATGATTTATTCATGATTTGATGAGGTATGTTAAATTGATTATGTTTTATGGGTAAAGTATGATTTCACTCTTATGTATGTATGTACCCATGTTTCCTTTCCATGTTTTTATAACCCATACTGAGTTTTATGCTCATACCAAGTTTTTGAAATGTTTTTCACAGGTCAAGGGAAAGGTACATGATAAGATGATAGAGTCAAGGATGTGTTAAGAAATAATCCATGTTTTATTTTAAATGTGTTTCCATTGATGGGAATGAAGAATACTATCTTTATGTAACCACTTTGTTTATATGTTGAATGTAATGCAAGTTTTATGATCTAATTCTCTAAAACTCTAAACCCGAAAAGATCCTCAATGTGTAATCTTGTAATAACTCAAGATTAAGTAAGGTTTAAGGCTGGGGCCTTATAGTTGGTATCAGAGGGTGGTTTAGATAACTTTAGGAGTTAGAAATCTATTAAATGATTATCCAAAAATATTTTTTTTAAATGGTATAGCATTTAAAGATTACCATGTTGCTTCATCTATGACATGTTTGTTCAGAATGGTTTTCCGCAGAGGAAATAGGGAAGCAGTGCTAGGAAGGCATACAGAAGGAAATAACCTTCCGAATCAGCATCTAGAAATGGTCGGAATTGGAACTGAACAGTTTGTGGCAGTAATGGCGCAGTTGACTCAAGAGATAAATGGCGGTGGTATCCATGCACGAGATCAGCCAGAACAACCGTAGAGGAACATGTCAGTGGTGGAACATTTCATGAGGCAACATCCACCATCATTCAGAGGATCATCTGACCCTGTGCTAGCTGAAGGGTGGATTAAAGAATTGGAGAGGATTTTTGATTTCATGGGGTGTTCAAACAATCAAAAGGTTAGTCTTGCTATTTACCGTTTGGAGGGTGAAGCAGATCAGCGGTGGTCTATGGTTAAAAATATCAGGGATGCCGATGAGATTGATGCTCTTGACTGGGATGAATTCAAAGGTATGTTTCTTGAGAAGTATTTTCCTAAGGATGTTCGAATTAGGATGGAAAATCAATTCTTGGAATTGAGGCAAGAGGAAGACTCAGTGGCTGCCTATGAAGAAAGGTTCACTAGATTGGCAAGCTATGCTCCAAATTTTATCCGGGACCTTGATAATAAAATCCATCGTTTTTACTCAGGATTAAAGCCAAAGTATCGAAGGGCATTAGCTTCTCGTGAGTTTAAAAGTTATGAAAAGCTTGTTCGATGTGCTGAGAAGGTGGAAATGGAGTTTTCTGATGACCAAGTGTTCTATAACAACCAGCAGAAGAAGAGACCGAGGTGGCAGGAGAAAGGTAAGAATTCTTCAAAAAAGTCTGATGGTAAGAGAACTAAGTTTCCAGTTTGTGATAAATGTGGAAAAAGGCATGCCGGGGAATATCTTCTGAATTCTGGAAAGTGCTACCGATGTGGTAAGATGGGACATAAGGCTCGTGATTGCACTGAAAAGGATCAAGGTGAAGGTAAGAACAAATTTGATTTACAGTTAGTGAAATGTTATAAGTGCTATGAGATGGGTCACTATGAAAACGAGTGTCCGACAAGGAGCGTGAGTGATGGGAAGCAGTTAGACTACAAGCTGAAAGGGGTGGTGAAATCCTTTGCAACTACTTCAGCAGATGTCGGGCCATCAAATGAAGTTGTATCAGGTACTTTGTTTGTTTTTTCAGATTATGCCAGTGTGTTGTTTGATTCGGGGTCTACACATTCTTTCATCTCTGAAAACTTTTCTAGTAAAATGGGAATACCATCTCAAGAAATGACTCCTGAACTTTTGGTAAAAACACCTGGGGGAAGTGTCGAGGCAAAAAGAATTTATAAGATTCTTCCTATCCTTATCTGTGGAAAGAACCTACTTGAAAACCTTATTGTTCTACCTCTAGTAGAGTTTGATGTTATCCTGGGTATGGATTGGCTCTCTATTTACCATGCTAAGATTCACTGTGGAGCTAAAAAAGTTTCTTTTCAAAATTAATTTCAGTTTGTTTACAAGAATGAACCCTTACTTTTGATAACATATCAAGAGGCCGAGAAACTTGTAAAAGATGGAAATGAATGTTACCTGGCACATGTCGTTGAAAATAAAGGAACTGATCAGATTAATGATGTGCCGGTGGTAAATGAGTATCCTGATGTTTTTCCTGATGAGTTGCCTGGAATAATACCAGATCGGGAAGTTGAGTTTACTGTTGTCTTAGTTCCTGATGCTAAGCCAATTTCAAAACCCCCTTATCGAATGGCATAAATTGAACTTTTAGAGTTTAAGGAGCAATTGCAAGATTTATTAGAGAAAGGTTTCATTAGACCTAGCACATCACCATGGGGTGCTCCTATTTTATATGTTAAAAAGAAAGATGGTTCTATGAGACTTTGCATTGATTATAGAGCCTTGAATAATATCACTGTTAAGAACAAATATCCTTTGCCTCATATCGATGATTTGTTTGATCAGCTCCAGGGAGCTCAGTTTTTTTCAAAGATTGACTTGAGATCGGGGTACCATCAGCTGAAGGTAAAGGAGGCAGATATTCCGAAGACCGCGTTCCGTACGAGATATGGCCATTATGAATTTGTAGTAATGCCTTTTGGGCTAACCAATGCACCTGCTGTATTCATGGACTTAATGAATAGAATTTTCCATGAGTTCTTGGATAATTTTGTGGTGGCTTTCATTGATGATATTTTGGTGTTTTCTAAAATTAATGAGGAGCATGAAAAACATTTAAGGGTTATCTTGCAAACCTTAAAAGAAAAGAAACTGTATGGAAAATTCAGAAAGTGTGAGTTTTGATTGCAACAAATTTCTTTCCTTGGTCACATTGTTTCTAAAGATGGAATAACTGTTGATCCTGCAAAAACAAAAGTTGTGGAACAATGGCCAAGACCCACAAATGTAACCGAGATTCGTAGCTTCTTTGGTTTGGCGGGCTATTACTGAAGGTTTGTTAGAAATTTTTCACGGTTATCTAGTCCAATGACTAAGCTAACTCGGAAGGGTGTTAAGTTTATTTGGACAAAAGAATGTGATGATTGTTTTCAGGAATTGAAAAGAAGATTGGTGAATGCTCCAGTTTTGGCACTACCTTCCAGGAATGGTGAGTTTGTTATATACAGTGATTCTTCATTGAAAGGACTTGGTTGCGTTCTAATGCAGAATGATCAGGTAATTGCTTATGCTTCACGACAGTTGAAAACTCATGAGGTAAATTACCCTACACATGATTTGGAATTAGCTGTTGTTGTTTTTGCTTTAAAAATTTGGAGGCATCATTTGTATGGAGTAAAGTGTGAAATATATACTGATCACAAAAGTTTAAAGTATATATTCACTCAGAAAGAGTTAAACATGAGACAAAGGAGATGGCTGGAATTAATCAAGGATTATGATTGTACAATTCATTACCATCCGGGAAAAGAAAATAAAGTGGCTGATGCTTTGAGTCGAAAAAGTAATGCTTCATTAACAATGTTGCGTTTAGAACGTGATCCTTTGGTTAAAGATTTGATGAACTTTGGCATAGAAGTTGTTGGTGCAGGAAGTCCTTCTGTTTTGTTTCAGGTATCAGTGAGATCATCTCTATCAGATAGAATCAAGCAAGCACAGAAGCAAGACAGTGAGTTGCAGAAAAAGGTAGAGCTGGTTCAGAAAGGTAAGTTGCCTGAATTCAACATTGATAATTATTCTGTTTTGAGATTTGGGAAGAGATTGTGTGTGACTTGTGATTCACAGTTGAAGAGAGAGTTGTTATGTGAAGCTCATAGTTCTCCGTTTTCAGTTCATCCGGGCAGTACTAAGATGTATAGAGATCTGCGGGAGTATTACTGGTGGGATGGAATGAAAAGAGATATTGCTGATTTTACTGTGAAGTGTTTGACTTGTCAGCAGGTTAAAGCAGAGCGGCAGTTACCGAAAGGGATGCTTCAGCCTTTACCAGTTCCAGAGTGAAAATGGGAGAATATATCCATGGACTTTGTTGTTGGATTACCGAAGACATCTCGAGGTAATAATGCAATCTGGGTTATTGTTGATCGCTTGACCAAATCTGCTCATTTCCTTGCTATACGAGATACTTTCTCTCTTGATCAACTTTCCCATTTGTATCTTAAAGAGATAGTCAGGTTACATGGAGTTCCTCTCTCCATTGTATCGGAACGTGATCCCAGGTTTACTTCTAACTTTTGGAAAGGCCTTCAGAAGTCATTGGGTACTGAATTAAATTTTAGTACAGCTTTTCATCGTCAATCAGATGGGCAGGCAGAACGAACAATTCAGACATTGGAGGATATGCTTCGAGCTTGTTCTATGGATTATCAGGGAAGTTGTGACCAACATCTTTCTTGGGTTGAGTTTTCATATAATAACAGTTTTCATTCCAGTATACAGATGGCACCATTTCAGGCATTATATGGGAAGCGGTGTCTAACTCCAGCTTTCTGGGATGAAGTGGGTGAAAGAAAGTTGATGGGACCAGAATTGGTAGAAGAGATGCCGAAAAAGTTCAACTGATTCAGAAACACATGAGAACAGCTCAGAGCAGGCAGAAGAGTTATGCGGATAACCGGAGGAAGGATCTATCTTTCGAGGTAGGTGATCATGTTTTTCTCAAGGTTTCTCCTTGGAAAAGTGTGATGAAATTTGGTAAGAAAGGAAAGTTGAGTCCAAGGTTCATTGGACCATACGAAATTCTGGAGAGAGTTGGATCAGTTGCATACCGAGTGGCTTTACCTCCGAGTTTATCTCAGGTACACAATGTTTTTCACATTTCGATGTTGAGAAAGTATATGCCATATCCATCTCATGTTTTGAGTCCAGAGGTAGTTCAGCTGGAAGAGAACCTATCTTATGAGGAAAAACCGGTCCAGATTCTTGACCACAGGGAGCAAGTGTTACGGAATAAGGTGATTAAGCAGGTAAAGGTTTTGTGGAAAAACCACATGATTGAAGAGGCAACATGGGAATCTGAAAATGCAATGAGGGATAAGTACCCCCATTTATTTGATAAGTAAATAAATTGCGAGGACGCAATTTTCAAAAGGGGGGAAGGATGTAACATCCCAAGTATGTAATGAATAATAGATATTTTTATCTATGTCTGTTAATGATTAAGATAGTGTTATAGAGGCTTAAATTGAAAATAAATACAATCTTATGCATGGAATACACTAATATTTTTAAAAGATTGTTTTACTGCCTTTTGATGGAAAACCATTTTTGAATCTATATTTTGAAAATTTTAAAAACGATATTTGTCAAAATAAACTTATCCTTTATGATTGGGACATCAAAATTTACCTTGTGTGAATTTTTTGTATTTTTCTGACAATGTTCATTTTTTAATGAATAATGAAAAATACTGCATTTTACATCAAAACTGCTTTTTAATCTAATTTATTTATATGACTAGATTATGTTTTGAATTGGTTTTTAAGTGAAATTAGAATATATTTTTACCATTTTATCCAATGGTGGTCATTGGAATCAATTTCACTTTGAAATTAGACTTAAACTGGTGTCAATCTTTTGATACTTATTGTTTTGTAAAAACACGCTATTTGCTCTGGCAGCGGGAATTAATTATTAAATTAATTAATGTGACTTATATGATTTGAATTTTGTAAAATAGACTTCATTTTTGAATTCGGAATATCAAATATAGCTTAGGGTGAATTTTTGGTAATTTTCTAAAAAACTTCAATTTTTTATGAATAGTGAAACCACTAAGTGGTAATCAAGCAAACTGATTTTTCAGTTAAATGAAAGTTTACCACTAATGTGTATTTAATTTTGAAAATCCGACATACATGGTTGTCATTAATAAGTAAAATGTGGTTCAATGGGATAAAAATAATTTTTTGGTGAATAGTAACTTATTAAGTTTTTAATCGCGATTAGTGGTAATTAGTGTAGTTTAAGGTAAAAATGATATTATAAGAATGTGAAAACACCATGACACTTGTCTTACACCTATTGGGTGAGTCTTGGCCGACCAACACAAGCCATGGGCCAACTTGGGGACCCCATTGATCCACATTTGTCGGGAAATGACATAAATTACTTTTTATTTAATGTTAAAGTGAAAATTACACAAACAAAATATGTTTTACAAAAACAATTTTTAAGTGGGGTTATACAGGTCCACATTTTGATTATAAATAGTCATTGAAAAGATAAAAAGATTTCCTACATCATAGTAATTCTTTTATAATTTTTATACATTAAATAAATTAAATTATTTATGACATGATAATGATGCAGTGATGAAATCATTATTTAACGATTAAAATAAAATGGAACTGTAATGTAATATCTATGAACTACACATGTCAAAAACTTATTGGATGGGTGGATTTAGAACCCTTCTCACCTTATACACGACATATATCAATGTGGGACCTTTTAAAACCGAAACACATTTTCAAATAATGTAATATTTCTTTACTTTCCAAAAGTGCCCCTCCTCTCCTCTTATAAAAGGCCCCCACCTCTACCTCATTTCACACACTAGTCAAGCGTTTGGCTCGTCCAAACCCTGCCCATTTGCTCTATCCACATCCCTCTCCTCATCCTAGAGGATTCCCTTTGGGCAGAATCCTTTCAAAGGAAGCCTTTAGACTCAAATCAAAAAGGAGTTACACTTTTTGAGGTAATTCATTCTCTCATGTTCATTTGTTTTATTTTGCTTCTCCAACCCCCTAAACTCTTTTTATTTACTTCTTTTGTAACAACACCAGTATCTTAAATATACTAGGATGTTTTTATAAGATTTATTTGATCTACACTCTCACACAACTACATCAAATGGTTAAAGAACATACGGTTTCCGTGGATGGCGAAATTCTGCCTCCCGAAACGATGATTGTTCAATACTCATTTAACACCTTCAAAGGTGGCCATTATGATGTCACTTTTTTTATATATGATATATAATATGTTTATGTCTTCCTTAAGCTTATGTTTTTTTTCATTTTGGGCATACCTTTATGGTTTCCATTATGGGTAAACACGATATCTTCATTTTAGGAAGTGCGGACTACCGCCCCCTCAAAGTGATTTGATTCGTTAAATACCATATGTGGGACATATAAAGGATGGAACTATGATATGATATTTGATAATATACTGGAATCATAATATACATTTATATTATTATGATAAAATACGAAATAGAAATGAAAGTAGCGTTTATGCGTACGTACGGCTTACCGTCTCCATGAACGGTGCATTTCATTTCTTACCTCTAAATGATTATGTAATATTATAAATGCATGTATGTACTGGATATATATGACATAAATTATATCTACATAATGAATAACATTCTTGATATAATGAACCTTTGACCAAATTAACAACATGTAAGTGTAAGAAGTCTATTTTTGACTTAAGAACCAAATACCGACAAAATGAACATTATTAACTTAACTGATTACATGATGTTCATAACATGGTATAAAAGGAATAATGAACTTGAAAAAGATTCATAATCAAGTAGAGATTAACTCAAGTTTATTATTCAGGAGATTAAAGAATGGTCGGGTCAAGTCGGATACGGGGTATGGGACTTCGTCTCAATCTCCTTTCGTTGAGGCATATTTTAGTTTATACACAACTTTCTTTTATACGGTGTATAAACCCCTTTGACTTTTACGTTTATTCAAGAGGAATCTTTTTTATACGAAGCGTTTACTAAACGACAAAAGGGAATGTTTTTTTTCGTACGTATGCGGCGACAACGACTTCTCCGCCGTCATGACCGTTATTTGAGTTTCGGCTTCCTCTACAAGCCATACCTTCTTTTTAAAAGGAAAATAAATACCATGTTTTACTTTTCTTTTATTTTTTTATTCAAAATGGTTTTCACAATGTTTTTTTGTGTCGTATTGATATATTGTGATTGAAATGTGGAAATGTTATGTTTCCTTTATGCATGTTTTATGTGATATGATTATGTTATGGTTCATGGGCATTATTATGAAGACGGGTGGTTCCGTGATAAACTAAGGGCGGGTGAGCCCGTTATAGCTCTCCAATGCATTGGGTAACGCGAAGGAGTGAAACGTTAAGGTTTCTCCGAAGAGATTTTAGGGAATATACCGTGATGGGTATTCCAAACGTAACCAAGATGGTTACTCCCTACGTAAGAATGTTATGAATGCCTCAATTTACCTTTATGTCTTATGATTTCTATGATTTATTCATGATTTGATGAGGTATGTTAAAGTGATTATGTTTTATGGGTAAATTATGATTTCACTCTTATGTATGTACGTACCCATGTTTCCTTTCCATGTTTTTATAACCCATACTGAGTTTTATGCTCATCCCAAGTTTTTGAAATGTTTTTCACAGGTCAAGGGAAAGGTAAATGATAAGATGATAGATTCAAGGATGTGTTAAGAAATAATCCATGTTTTATTTTAAATGTGTTTCCATTGATGGGAATGAAGAATACTATCTTTATGTAACCACTTTGTTTATATGTGGAATTTAATGCAAGTTTTATGATCTAATTCTCTAAAACTCTAAGCCCGAAAAGATCCTCAATGTGTAATCTTGTAATAACTCAAGATTAAGTAAGGTTTAAGGCTGGGGCCTTATACATTATACATCCAATTCATCATATATTTTTCCAATAGCCTCTCTATTAATGAAAAAAAGATCATATTTTATTTATCGAATCCTATGTATGGATATAGTTTTCTTTATGTATAATACATAATGATATATATCCAGATATAGACATGGTGGAAATACATTTAATGGATGGTTCCACAAGTTAATACCTTGGTTCTTCTAGTTTGAGATAGATCTAGAACCTTGGGACATCAGTCCAAGTAATAGAGGGAACTATTTTTTATACCCTGATGTTGGTGCAACCATTTGGTTTTTCATCACTCTATTTTCCCTACACTAACAATTAATTGAGTTTAATTAATCAAAAAAAGAAAAATTGAATCGAATTATGTTTCATTCCAAGATATCACATACAACTAGTTTGGAATGGGTGATATGAAGAGAAAAAAAATGAAATTGATTGGAAAAATATATTTCTTATGTTTGGTGGGGTAATGATAATAGGGGTAAAATAATAAGAGAAGAAATGGGGAGAAAAATATTTCTCTCAAATTATTACATTTAAATCATCCCAATATTGGGATGATTTGGAAGGTTATGTGTTATTTTTTTATTTTTTCTGAAATTCCACGTTTATCAGTATTTTATACTTCTATCCTAAAAAAAAATTCATTTGTTTTAATATTATTCAAAGAACAAGATGGATTAAAATATATTTTTTTACGTTTATTTACTATGTTAACGATCCAAACACATCGAATGAAATAATAATCTTTTTTTTTCTTTTCCTTTTTTTGACTGTCAATTAATTTATATTCATTTACTAAAATCTCACCAAAGACAGTGTTAAAGGGTCTCTCTCATATCCTTAATCAGAAATAATTATTTTTGAAACTTTCTTTTGAAATATAGGGTGGGAGAAGAACTGATACAAGGGTTTTTAATTTTTTAGTTTTTTATAATAAGGCACAAACATTTAAATGTACAATGTGTTTAAAGTATCTGTATATTTAGTTAATATAACTTCTTTATATTTTACATATGTTATAATAATATTATAATCATTCTTTAAAATAAGAAAACCTTAATATATATATATATATATATATCATACATGATATTATTTATTTTATATTTAAATATAATTATATTTATGTAATAAAATATTTTGTCTTACTTGAAAATTTCTAATAATTTTGTGTGCTAAATATATATATTTAAATATATATTATGTGTGACGAAATACATTACATTTTTTACACATATAGACAGACATACACATAATAATATGAATTTAACAATAATTTTTTTAAATTATGTAATCTAATATTACATATATATATATATATATATATATATATTCTTTTTTGGTTTTTGTTATTTTATATATTTATATTTTATATATAAATATAAGAAAATATATTTAAATATTGAGTTATTAATACTTAATATATTTTTCATTTTGTAATTATATATATATATATAACTAGAAAATATATAACATAACTACAATTTATGTAATTATATATTTATGTATAAATAATATTTTACTCACACATATATAATGCCGCCAGTCTTACCGCTAGTAGTTTCACGTGATGCAATACCTATTGTACTTGATTAGGGCACTGAAACTCAATTTGGTTCTATTTACCTACATATGATGCATTCCTGGCAAGGTGCTCCTCGACTTTCACCTACCAAGGTTGATCTATCCCATGAGTTCTAGTAGTAGTATCCTTTAACCTTCTTGAGGGATGGCTTTTCAAATTCTACTATTCCATGGATGGAGGCCACTCTATTTATCATTGATCATATAGAGACATCTCTGGATTGGAGGGTCAATCATTCTATGTACATGCTGCGTGATTTGTCCAAAAGATAGTGGGATGTGTTTACCTTTGCTAGTCTTCATTTGTCCAGGGTATGAGATGATTTCCATTAAACCATATATGATCAATAATTTCCTTAAATGATAAGATCTGACCATGACAAAGAGTTCATGAATATGTGGTAGTGTGGAATTTTTTCCATCAAGTATTCATCATTTTATACTTAGTTATTGTGCATTACACCACTTCTAGCTGCTGATGAGGTTTTCTGTTCTGGTAATTTTGATGATGGTCTCCAGTATGCCAATCATACTAAGGGCAATGTATTTAACCTACATACCTATTCTAAGATATTCAATGAGGCTATTATCATAGAGAAAAATCTCAGTTAAAGTGATAATACTCTTCATAGAGGATCACTGCCATTGAATTCTAAGAGATATTTTTGTAGGAATAATTGTTCCCTTGAGGTGTCTCATTAGGAAAGTGGCAGCCAAAGTACCCTTCAAAGTAGCTCTCTGGTATGCCATTAGTCTGGATGATATGGTCATCAGTAGTTTCAATGTGATAGAGACCCTCTGAAGTGTTGAGCATGTTGCTATATGGGGAACCATCATATGAGTGGTGTCTCGTGAGTTTTCACCCTAATCATCATATGAAGGCATTTGAGGATAAAGAGTAGGTGTTCTTGGCCTGTTTATAGGTTACACTCCCTATTATCGATTGGGGTAGGAGTGAGATCCATATTACAGCCTCTCATCTTTTATTATGATTCTCCATTTGTTACACCATTTCAAAAATCATATCATCGTTTTGTTAAATTAATTTCACTTCATTTGGATGTTTTCAGTGAGGATTGACCCCCTCAGACATGTTTTTAATGTACATCAAAACTTTAAAACAAAATTATTCTATCTTATTAGGATCATGGAATGTCAAATTGACATTATTTATACTCATACACATAAAAATAATACAAATATTTGTCTTCAATAATTTCACATCATTCCGGATATGTTTTCCAAGTATTTAACCTCTAAATACATGTTTTAGTATTTTTCAACAGAAAAATTATGTTTTCCATGATACCTATAAAATGACACCATGGATTTATATTTCATATTTTCCGCAAGTAGAAAAATAATTTTGTGGTTGTTAACATATTATTTCATCTCATTTAACGATCAATTGGTTGGTTTTGACCCCATGTTACCCATTATAATTTGTTTTAAATCCCTTAAAAATCAATTAGTTGTTAGTTCTAAGAACACATAATGTTTGATTAATATTTCACCTTCTAGTATTATTCAAAAATAATAAAAATATGGGTTACATATGATTCATGCCATTATGAGGTTATTTATGAGTATTTTACCATTAAATGAACGTTTTAATGTTCTAAAAGAATTAAAATTTGTTTCTGGTCATCCGAGGAAAATAAAAACTTTTAAAAATATTCTATTAGATAATCAATTTCCCAATTGACTATATAGTTTATCATAAAAAAGACTAGATACCCAGGTACCCTAGCACCTGTGTCATCTATGATGTGGAATGAATGGTTTTCTTGATCATCATGGGTAGGCCACTATCACCGTGAACCATTCAAGTTAATGATGGAAAAAAAATTCTCAAATTAATAGAGGAAAATTTAAATACAAGCTATTATTATAAAAAGAAAACTCTACATGTTGAACTATAACAGTAAAAAATCAGGTGTGAATAAAAAAAGTTTCAACCACAATTTACCAGAAAAACGGATAAAACTCTTAACTACATAGATTCTACAACAATTTCCACCACCTTGTGGAACATTTCACGTGTTCCAACCTAGAAGAATATAATTTAAAAAACCTAATGTCACATGCATGGTGTGATATAAATTATAGGTGGGTCTGACCAAGGATTAAATAAATGAATGTCAAATTAAGAAAATAAATAATGATTTCAATTTTAGATAACATCCTTGTAATTTCATAATCGTATATAAAAACAATTTTTCATTACATTTCAATTTATCTAAATAAATTACACATTATCTTAAATAATATTTTTATATATAATAGTTTCTCTAAATTAACAAGGAATGTGTAAAAAAATTTATAAAAGTGGAATATATATCAAAAAATCTCAAAGTAGCAACATTTTTATCTACAAAGTTATACGGTAGTTCCTGGTTATGGGAACCTAAGACACAAATAAAATAATAATTGAAATATGAACACACATCTCTATGACACTACCCAATGAAGAATAAATAACATCACACATGGGGGGCAATCATCCAATCATATTATAATAGTGTTATTAATCATTAATCCACTTCTAGGGAATTATCATCTTAGTGTTTTCCCCTCTAATAACTCACAAACTACATTGGATTTTATGTTCTATAAAAAAAATCAATAATGTAATATTTATTTAAAAAAATTTCATAAATACCATTAAACTGATTTCACATTTCAATAATTCTTATATATATTGACCAACCAAGGCTTGTATTTAATACATTCATCCATTTTCTATGATAAAAAAATATTTTTTATTAATAAAAAAATAAGTCAATTTCTTTAAATGAAATTTTGAAATAAATTCATTCCATATAAATATTACAATTACATTATTTTCATCATATGATGTTACAACATCCCCACAATTCCATAAATCCTATTGAGAAACGTCCATGTAATAAATATTAGGTCGATTCCCTCTCATAAGTGCTTATCTCTCCCATTTTTTATGAGTATTAGAATTTTAATTCACTGGAACTAAACCCAATGGTGTTGCACTACTAGGAAGATCCTTGGATTAACAATCAATTATCTTGATTGGATGCTCCATCATGAAAAAATTATGCTTCATATAAAGATAACTTTAGTTCAGAAAAATCCATAGATCAGAATGATAAATTCATCCTTGAGATACATGGAACATATTATGTATTGATATCAATGGCGGTTGAAGGGATTAATAGTTAGACTCTTTCTACACAATCTCAACAACCTAAATAGATACCACAAAACAAAGATTTTTTTCCCTATTTCTCCCAATCTCTTCATGACCCAACTGAGGTGAAACCATAAAAAACCTTATTCTCCCCCTTAAAATTTCAGTGGCTTTCATCAATGTCTTGAATAAGACTTATACAACCTCTATAAAGTCAACATTATCTAAAAAATAAATAAATACTTTTTTATCATCTCTTTAACCATTCTTGGGCCAACCATGGATATTTCACCATTATAAAACAAAAATAACATATATATATATATATAAGTCCATCCATAAAATGAATCAAAAAGAATAATTCTGATAATTGAATGGTAACTGATGTTATAATAAATGAAAAAAATACACAAATGATCAATCCAACCACCATAAAAAGATGATAATTTATGTATATAGCACGTATTCAAGAATATATATATATATATATATATATTTCAGTCCATCCGACTGTGGATGATAGGTCATCCTCAAATACACATGAGATCCCAATGACATATAATTGAATCCCTAAAATTGAGAAGTTATTCGGGGATCTCTATCAAAAACTATATGGTTTAGAACTCCTTGAAAACAAAATGTATCTTTTAAATATATATTTCCCAAATCATTAAAATTGGTTGTATAAAAAATGGTAATATTGTGATCTTATTTTGTTATCCTATTACTCAATACCCATAGAATGATATTAATTCATAGGCTATGTGGAATCCAATCCACAATGTCTATATATGTCTAATCTGACTTCCATGTCAACACTAGAAGGGGATAAAGTAAACATAAAAGTCTATGGTGTTTAACCCTTAACTATTAGCATGTAAAACAATTAGAGAAAAAATAAAAAATTTCATATCTCATACCGAGACACCATAATTGATTCATAATTTCATAGAAAATATTCATAGTTCATAGTTTCAATTCCCAATAAGAATTATAGAAATCACCCATAAAATATTTTTTAATTAGAAAAGGTACAATGTACTACTTTTGGAAACATACTATACCCTCCTCGTATAATAACAAATCAACACTAGTATCCCTATAATAAATATATTCTCTAATTGTATTTAATTATTCATCACAATCTTGTTAGTGAATAATAATCATGAGATGAGTTGTATTCATTTTCAAAATAGCCAAAATAATATCATCCCGTGATTCATCGACTAAAATATGAAACTGTGCAAAAACATCCATCAAGTCCCACTCCTTCAATTATTATTTCATAAACTTAGTAAAATATTTCATTCTCAAAGGATCTTTATTGGAATTTCTATTTCCCGGTGTATAGGTGATGTGAAAATAAAAAAACTACAAGTATTACACACAATACCTCTAACATAGATTCAAATCTAAATGAAATAATATAAACATAATGAAATTTTGGTATACAGACACTATAATCCATTATATGAAAAATAATGTCACCAACCCTTATGTATACACATTATAGATATAAGATATATGGAATGAGTCAGGTATTTCATCTCATGTAGACCAAGATTTTGAGATCCATATGTAATTACATGATCACCCAATATAAGAACATAGCTCAAAATGAAAGCTGATTCATCATAGAAGAACACATAGCCTCACCCTGCCTTTGGATGTTTGAACACTAGTATAGTAGTGAAAATAAATTTCAGCTCAAATATTTAACTATGAAATTTGTAATCCCAAACAGTCATTCAACACTTCTGAGTAAAAGTATACATCCGAGAATCCAACCGTGAGATATAATTTACAAACCAATGACAGCATCTTTATAAATCCCAAAATATATAAATATCAAAAACATTTCAGGGTTGTACCATTTTCATTTCATCCCTCCCCTACATAGAATCAGCTGATATACCATATTTAAAAACCATGTTTCCCAATAACATCACATACTTAATCTATAAATCACATTTTGAAATATATCATAAAGTCGGTGATTTCCCTTCAATTTTTGAACAGATCTTAAATGACGGACATGATCCTCCTCAAATATAGATTAAATAAGGATTTCAACCAGAAAGACTACCATTAATGTATATAGGTACTCATGAATAATATTTTCAACTAATTCTATAAAATCTCTAGGTGCATTGGTTAGGAAAAATTGTATAACAATGTACTCATAATGGACATACCTTCTCAAAAAAGGTTGTTTTCTAAATATCAGATTCTTTTATTCTCACATAATGTTAACCACATCCAAGATCAATAATTAATAACCACTTTTACCATTTCAACAGGTCAAATTTATCATCAATCCAAGGAAACTGATAATTGTTCTTTTCTTTGACTTTATTGCGTTTTCGGTAAAATATACAAAGTTGAAGTTTCCTATCATATTTCATAAGATTATAAACTACACCACCTAGGGTGAACCACTCAAGAATCTGAAGCCTTTATTTAATAGATCACCCAAAAAAGCCTTCAATTATTTCATCGTAGTTGGTTCTATGCAGTTCGATAGAATAGATTATTTTTGAGTATCAGATAGTAATTAAATAGAGATCTACCTCCGTTACTGAAGGAAAACTAGAATTGTTAGAAGGAAAAATGATAGGAAAATTGATGAACTCTAGAGGGAGGTCATCTTGAATGGATTAACACACTAGATAAAAATAGTAGAAGAATAATATTCTCCCTCCCTCTAGATAATATCGTTCATCTCTACATGATATTGAGTCCAACTCTCCATGAAAGACATGGAATAACCCATCCAGTGTCGTAATGTTTAACTGTAAAAATTATATACCAATCCAAAATTTATTAGAAATGAGTCAGTACATTCCATTTATCATATCGGGTAGTTTGATGGTGAGAACCAAAAAATCCAAGGAAATCATGGATTTTGATAATGAGAAAACAAAATCTAGACAATGGAAACACTGCTCTCTATTCATTCCATGGGGTGTAGTAATGTTCATCATAAAAGATAAATGATTCATTTGTAGAAATAACATAACCCCAATATGGTTGAAATAAATTATATAGACATAAAAATATCAATTAATTCAGTCAGTATGGATGATGATGTTGTGATAATACCTATCTCGGGATTTAGAACAATTTCTTCAAACTCTGAAGACTCTCTCACTACATAAAGAAGATTTGTTCTATATGCCTATTTCTAGAACCACTTAATCTTTTAATAATATGATTTTATAATAATTATATTAGGTATTGGTGATCCATCACCCCTATATGGAATAGAATAGACATGTATAAACATCTATAGGTGACATGAGCCTCCATAAGAATGACATATCTTTTGTTCCTCATTGAAAAGATTCTTAGAATGCCCAATATGACCACACTAGTAGCATATAAAATGACTTATTCCAAACACTGAAAGAGGTATAGAAAACCCTTCTATCCAGAACTACCATGGTAATAATCACAAATCCCCATCACTATATGGGAATTCATAGAACATCCACTAGGGTAAAATGTAACTACTATTATCCATTATTTACCCATGTGGTTCATCTCGTCCATTTGTGCTCTATCATGAACATTAGAATAATGACATCCACAAGATACTATAATAATGATTATTATATTTAATTACCATCTCAAAATGATTAATCTTCATCTTCTAATTTTAAATAATCTCTTGTGAAAACAATACTAGATAAAAAAAATATTTTCATACTCTATCACGATCATGTCATCCTGCTCGAGTTAAAAAACACCATATCCTTAGCCAACACTAGAGGATCTAGATATAACTAGATAGTGGAAATATCATTAATTATTTTCCATAATAATCCCTAATCCTTTTTTATTGACACTTTTGTGTCCCACCTTAACATGTTAGGTCCCCCGTGATTGTAAGTTTCCCACATCACCCTGATTTCATCAGGTGATTCCATGACCTCAAAATAAAATATTGATATCTCTCAAAAATTCCAAAAATTCTTGAGGATCATTAGATCACTAGAATTTTGGTCGCATCAAGAGATGGAAATCCTAAACACAATTTCATAAATCATCCCATTGATTCTCCACAACATGATCCTGAATAGAAAATGGTAAGGTGCATATTACCGAGATTGGACAACACACCCATTAACAACAACTAGATTATTGTCTAGGTGAGGATAGAATTATTGATTTCTATTATCTTATTCATCCTTGATCCTATTCAAAAGTATTCGTAGAGGAATGATTCTACACACATCATCAGACAACATTAAAAAATCATAAAAAAACCAATACTAATTGAAAATTTTACTAATAACTTAATAGATAACATCTTTGGATATGGATTTTATACAATCCCAATCCAAATTAAACAAAATACAAGATATAATCCTCTAGAAGACTTTTTCAAACCACCTTTGGTGAATTAATATAACAACCATGTTCTTTATTTCACACTTAATCAAAATTTATTTAATATAACCTTCATATGATTCAACATAGAAGATCGATTGCTCTAGTGTATTTGGGGAATAATAACTATACATAAATACATAAAACATAAAACAGGACATTTTTATTGAAAACATCCATTACATGACCACAACATTCCCTTGTACACAACATTTCATGGGATTAACTGAGGAGGTACATGAGAAAAGGGCGAGCTATAAATCCCATTAAGGGGGTCAACATGTAATAACATAAAAAATAAAATAAATGTTAGGAGATAAGTATATAAATGGATCATAAGAGAAATATAAACATAAAGTCATGATATAGCATGATTATCAGATCTTGGAAATGTTGAAACAACATTTAACATGATATTAGCATGAGCCAAGGCCCATTTCACATGAAACATGAGTAAACCTTTATTGCACTTGAATTAGCATGAGTAAACCCTAACTAAACATGAATTAGCATGAGAAAACCCTAATTGCATCTGAATTAGTAAAGTAAACCCTCATTTCATTTGACTTATTGTGATAAAAATCTTGAACCAATGCATTAAAGCACTATCTGGGTACACCCTTCTTAATCATTTCAATTCATGCATAAGTGTTGCACATGTATCATATAAAATGTATTAATTAAAAATAAAAAATTTATTCCAAGATGAAGGAATGTATAATTCATACAAAAAAATTATAACAAATAAGAAAATGTTTTTAATATTGATTATGCTTGATAGAGAAATGGGCATGGTATTTACTACACAAAGTATTTGTCTTGGAAAATCACTGGGCAATTTCCATAGCATAACGGCGTGACATAAGAATTCATAAAAAAACGTTGATGATAGTGAAAGGGGTGTATCGGAAAATGTACATAAAATGGACATTATGGGTGTAATAGAGATTAATTTCCCAATGTATTTAAATTAATTTTGATTCATAATTCTAAATAATTGAATGAATGAGAATTAGATGAGAAAAGTTTAGTACATAATTTTGACCTGATAACAGGTGTAATTGGGAGGCATTAGTATAAATGAAAGGGGTCTATAATCATTCAAATATAAGGATTTAATTGTGGGTGAGGTGATAAATCATACCCCAATATTTTTTAATATAAAATAAAAAATATATAGGAACATAACGAAACATGGACAAAAATGAAAAAGGATGAAATCCCTTACATGGATGTGTAACCCCAAAGGCTTGGGAGATGCTTCATAGAGAATTATTAAGAGATTTGGGCACCTTGGTAGGACTCTATAAAAAGAGGTTTGAGGTTTTAGAGCTGAAAATTCTTTTCGTGACGAGGAAGTGGGAGCGTGGTTGGGTTTATATAGGAAAAGGGATGGAATTCTTTATTTCATTTTTTTGACCTTACACATTAATCTAGTCAAAAACAAAAACGATTCCATGTCTTCTGCATTTTTTTTCCATCAGGTACTGTAAATCATTATTTCATAAGTTCAGTGGCCGAAATTATTAAAATATTAGGTTTTCTCATGTAGAGGTGTGTCACACTCTCAAAGAAATCAATTTAAAAAGTTAAAATATTTTATAAGCATTGTAGGGTCCATTAAAACTTTGTAAATGAAACGAAACTGACCAAAAATCACATTATTTTAATGGTAATACATATATTGGTCGAATATCCCATTTATGTAATTTTAGTACATCACTATTAGGTTATTACGATGTCATAAAGCACATTATATAATTAAACAATATTTAATATTTACCCAAAAATATGATTGTCTCAAAATATTAAGAAAAATTCATCGTGGGATTATTTCGACATCTGGATTCCTTAAATAGTATTTATTTTTTCTAAATATTTTTCTAAATATTTGAATTTTTACATTTATCATAAAAACCAACATTTATAAAAAATTATTGGGTTTTGAAAAAAAATGGTTTTCAAACCTTAATAAATATTTCCAATTGTATTATTAAAAATTATTTGATCATTTATATTTAATAATATTATATTAATAATATTTTATAAAAATATTATTTAATTAAAAAATTAACTATTACATTAAAATATATTTCATAAATCAATATTAACAATAAATATTAGTTGTTCTTTAAAAACCTTTTACAAAGTAACAGAAATTATATAAATGTATATTCATTATTCTATAAAAAATGATGCACATAATCAATGTGCTGGGGTCTCATTACATAATAATTAATAACACCTATATAAGACTAAATGGTAAAGTCTGTGACGGTGACAGACTCTTGGGGTGGCTTGGATAACATCGCTCGGGTGGTAATCTCTATCAACATCCACTTCTTTTATAATTGGATCTTTTCAAATGTAACATGTTGGTGCTCTGCTTGGTCATGGTTCTGATCGAATCCTAATGACACCACCTCTTTTATGAGATCTGAAAAATGGGCTTCAAATTGATAAATTCTACCAGATGGGTCCATCGCTTCCTTTTTCTGAGTAAATTGGATTTGTTATAGCCCTATATTTATACTAATCATGGGATCACTATTCAACAACTATTTTAGAAATAGTAACAATTATTAATGGTATATTGAAATCCAAAACCATAAAACAACGGTTGTTCATATTTTATATAGATATCTTACATAATAAGACATATAATTGGATCTAGTGGATTTTTCAGTAACCAAAGTTTGGGTTGTTACAATATTCCCCCCTTAAGAAATTTCTCCCTCAAAATTTTCTTTTTCCCACAGAAAAATAGATATGTGTAACTCTGATTCATCACTTGCTATGATTCCCATGTTTCCTCTTCAATACTGTTGTTTTGACACAACACCTTTAGGATGGACATTGTATTATTTTGTAGAACATTTTCCCTATGATCTAAGATATTCACCGGCTTCTCTTCATAAGAGATTTAATTCTCCAATGGTACCACCACTGGTTTGAATACATGTGATGGGTAACGTATGTACTTCCTCAAAACAGATACATGGAATACATTATGTACTTGAGATAGTTTCAGTCGGAATGATAGTCAATATGACATTTTTTCAATGCAATGAAGGATCTCAAAAGGGACAATGTACCTTGGACTAAGAATTCCCTTCTTCCGAAATATCATAAATAACTTCCATGCAGATATGTGGAGGAATACCATTTCTCCAACTTCCTATTCTAGGTCTCGTCGATGATTCTCTACATATCACTTTTATCAATTCTGAATAGCTTAAATGTGTTGCTGGATGGTATTTACTTCCTCCACCATTTATTCAACCATTTCTAGACCTATGAGATTTCGCTCCCCAATATCATCCCAACATGTTGGTGTTCTTCACCTATTCCCTATGCAGGGCATCATAAATAGCCATTTTGATGCTTGAGTGGAAACTATTGTTGTTAGATAACTTAACTAGAATAATATTTTGATCACATCATCATTTAATGTCAATTGATAATTATCTCAACATTTCCTCATGTTTTTCGATATTCCACTCAGATATGCCAGAATTTTGAAGATGTTAAGATGTACTGAAGTTCTTCCCAGTTCTTAGAGAATGTTGAAGACTCTTATAGAACAAAGAGATGTGCCTTGGATCTCGATTGGATATAATAGATAGTGGTACCCCATGTAGCCTTTCCACATCTCTAATATGTATCTATATCAGTTTATCCAATGTGAAATCCTCTATAATTTATATAATGTGTGGAGCCTTTGTAAGATGATCCACAACATCTTTGATATCATTGTTTACATTGGATGTCATCAAAAGTCTGATGAAAAAGTTCATTGTGATGTTCTACCTTTTTCATACTGGTATGGGTAATGGTTTCATCAACCCCTTAGACATATGCCTCTCAGCCTTAACTTATTATAATACCAGGAACTTTTATGTATATACAATGATCTCGTTCTTCATGTTATCCCACCAATATTTCCCTCATAGATATTGATACATCATGGTGATTCCAGGGGGAATTTAGAAAGTTGAACTATGTGCATCATTAAAATGTTTTTTCTTTAACTCTGAATATAATGGAACTGATAGTATTTTCTCAAATCTCACAATTCCTTCGTCATCAACTTTTTACTCTGAGTATTTACCTTTTTAGTAGTTTCGGCCTTCTTCTAAATTCACACATCATCCTTCTGAGCATTAATTAACCATTCCAAAAGATACGGTTGAGCAATCATTTGTGAATTTATTAATGATGTTCCATTCATAATGATTCAAATTTACATCATCATCAAATCTATGAAGATTGGATTCTTTTTAATTCTCATCAATGATAGAATCATTGATCTCTATTTGTGAATATATATTTGAGGCTTTTTTGATCCATGTATATTTTACACTTCTCCCCAAATAATTAATGCCACCAAATTTTCAAAGCGAAGAACACTACATCCAACTCTAGGTCATGTGGTGGATTGTTTTTATTTATGAACATTCAATTACCTTGAAGCATAAGAAATGACTTTTTCGTTTTTTACCAAAAAAAACAATGAACCTTCTTCAATGCATCATGAATAACAAAAATATTTCTCTACTTGTGGGTTGTGTGAGCATAGGCGCAGTGTTAAGCCTCCTTTTCCACACCATAAATCTCTCTTCACTTTCATCACTCAAAGAAAACATGAATCCCATAAAATTTAGCTTGGTAAGAGGGTTTGACAATCATGAGAAATTTATCACAAATTATTGATAATATCCATCTAACATAAACAAGAAATGGTTATCCCTTACCAATGTTTATCAAAAATTAGGGATAATATCTATGAATATAGCTTGAAAATTAGTTAATTTGAAAGGAATAACAATAAATTCATAGTCCTCATACCCTGTACGAAAATAAACATAAGGATATCCTCCTTCACCCATACTTGGTAACATCCAGACTAAAAATCCTCGTTGAAAAAATATTGTGCTTCACGTAGCTAATCATGAAATTCATCAATTCTTAGCAGAGGACACATGTTCTTTATCATGATTTTGTTGAGCTCACGATAATCAATGCAAAGGCTCGTTGACCCATCCTTCTTCTTTATGAAGATGACTGGTGAACCCTATAGTGAAGAACTTGTGCGTATATACCCTTTCTTTTGATTCTGATGTAGTTGTATCTTCAACTTCTCAAGCTCCAAAACTACCTTTCTATACGGAGTATTGAATTTTATTCACACCCTAGGTATAAGTTCAATTGAATTTTCAAAGTCACTTCTTCAAGAAAGACCAGGAAATCCTTGAGAATACCATCTGCAAATTCCCTAGATGTAGGCTTTTCATCAATGATGGTTGCTTCCTTAGACTCAATCATCTATGAAAGATACACATTCATATAGGGAAGTAATATCCACACATGAGATGATGGTAACAAATAATATACATCCTACTATCTGTACTTGTACAGAATCAGGGATCTATTTTCCATATGGCGAGTGAATTCCCTCTCACTGAAATATATTTTGGGTCTATATAAGTAAATCCAATACATGCTGAGAATTGCATCAAATTCTAACAAAGGGGTTATGATGAGGTTCACCAAAAAGTTCATTCCATAGATTATGAACGAGGAGGTGTTATATTCATGGGATGAAATTATTTACCCATTTTTCTTTCTCATTGACATCTTTACTTCTATGATTTTTGGTGGGTTTGGGATTGTTCTACTAAAAAATCAGGATATAATGGAATGCGAAGAACTAGAATCAGAAATAAAGTTCTGCATTCTTGGATGAATAACCAGAACACCTATCACCACAACATTTTCGGGGTTCACATTGGTGATAGTGAGGTAAAAAGCTCAACCTTGCTACCTTATAGGCTGTTGGTTGCCTCTGAAAACCCTTGGCCTAGGGAATTTATTTTCATGGTGCCCTATTTCATTGTTGTTGAAGAAATGAAAAATGTGTTGAGGGTCGAAAGAAGCATTCCTCTCATAAATCAAAGCCACGTGTTTTTCTTGTCAGTAATTAATTGATATATTCTCTTCTCATACACACCTAAAACATTTCCTCTCCCCCTTCAAGAAATTTTCAGGGTGCTTATTTCTGCATCTTTGTCAAGTGGGGTGATTGATTTTCTTAGAACCATTGGATTTAACCATTGGAAAACCAGAATTTAAGTCCACCTTAGGCTTGATATCACCATGAAACCCCTAAAATTATCAGATCTCTATTCAGACCATGAGGTCACAACAGAAAATTTCATCATATCTATTGAACTCAATGACCTCTAGGGATTTCTGTAGGCTAGTTTTCATCCCACCAAAGAAGAAGTCAACCTTGAATTTTGGGGTAACAACAATTCCAGAGGCATATCATGCAATCCGTGTGATATATTCCTTCTACGCTCTGATAAATTCATTACCTTTTTTCATGAGTCCCAAGAAGCCCTTTTCTATTTTAAGTAAGATGGTACGAGGAAATTATTTATTGAAATTATTTTCATAAAATCCTTCCATTCCAATTCATTGATATCCTCCCCAGGCTTCGTATTTTTGATCAATTTCCACCATTGATCAGCATCAAATTTAATATGTTAAGAATCCAAAACAACCTTAACTTGTTCAAAAAATTGAAAGATGGATAAAATATTTTCAATGGATTTGATACATTTTTCGGTGATTGAGGTACCATATGACCCCTTAAAACTAAGAGGCCTTTGTTTCATGAAGCTCTCGATTGAGACTTGTTATTTCTGGGGGGGGGGGTTGAACGTTCCACTTGAAATATGTTTCTATTAAAAACATTAGGTAACTGAGAGATTATCGTGACAAAGTTCACAAATCCTACTCCTATAGGATTGGGCATCTCATTAGAACAATTGTCACATTGATCTTTGCATCAGTTGTTAGCCTGTGTCCTACTATTACCTGCCATTTGCTGGAATAAAAGGAATTTTTGGGGTAACTCCTAAAGGGTAATCAAAAAAAAACTAGACGACTTATAAATAACATTTATTTTCTTAACATATGAATTTATAGGCTTCAATATATGTTATCCATGATCTACTTGCTGAAATATATTCTTAGGGGCATTTTTATAATTCCCTTATGAATGGTTCATACTAAGATTATGATTTTAACAATACATATCCCATGGGAGTGTCGTAACCATGTGTGAAGAAAAGACTGTTGTCTTTCACATGTTCTCATTCGATTCTAGATCAATGTGGTGTTTTTAGGTTTTACCTATAGATATATCTATGCCAGAGCTGCCTCTAACTGTTCATATCTAGACAGGGATGTATTTTCAGGATAAACCACATACTCAATAATCAACCAAAATTAGGGATATTTTTATTATACATATTCGTATACCTAAGGATTTCATTATGGTTTTCTAATATTAATCCCCCCAAAAAATCTAACCCTTGATACCCAGTATAACATTAATGCTCTTTATTTCACACATAAACATACTTATTTTCATAAAACCTTCACTTGATACAACATAAAAGATCGAGAGGCCTTTTTTAGTTGAGGATTAGTACCATTAAATAAATACTTCAAACATAAAACACAACATATTTATTGATGAATTAATTTACATGACCAAAACATTACCTTTTACCTGTCATTGCATTGGATAACCATATGACATACATGTGAAAATGGTTAGCTATAATACCCAATAAGGGAGTAAATGAGGAATAACAGGAAAAATACAATATATGTTAAGAAATAGGAATATCAATGGATCATAATAGAAAAATGAACATAAAGGAATGATATAGCATGATTATCATAACATGGAAATGTGGAAACAACTTTTGACATGATATTAGCATTTGTCGAGGCCCATTGCCCGTAGAGATTGAGTAAACACTCATTGCACAAGAATTAGAATTAGTAAACCCTCATTTCAGTTGAATTATCTTATGTAAACCCTCATTGAACTTGAAATATAATGAATAAATCCTCATTTCACTTGACGTATCATCATACTAATCATTACCCAATGCATTGAAGCACTATCAGGGTGCACCTTTCTTATTCATTTTATTTCGTGCATAAGTGTTCCACATGGATCATATAACATGGATTCATTAAACATCGCAAATTAATACATGATAAAAAATGTGGAATTAATACACGAAACATTATAATCAATAAGTAAATGTTCATAAAGGAGTATACCATTAATAAATAAATGGGAATGGTATTCACTACACAGTGACATTGGCCAGGAAAATCACAATGCAATTTCTGTAGCATAACAGCATGAAATAAGAATTACAAAAAATGTTTAATGAGAGAGAAAGGGGTGTATCATCATATTTAAATTAAATGGAATGTAATTGGTTCATATATATTCATGTTCTAGTTCATGTAATAGAATTTAGATTCATAATACAAAATAATTGCTGTAATGTAAAGTAAAAGAGTGAAATTCCTTACAGAATTTCGTCATGGTAATGGGTGTACATGGGAAGAATTAATGAGGAAAATGGGTTTTATAATCATTCAAACATAAGGATAGACGTATGGGGGAGGTCCAAGATAACACCCAAAAAAAATTTAATTAAAAACACAATGGTAAAAAAACATAAAGAAACTTGGACAAAAATGAGAATGGAAAAATATATTACTTTGATGTGTGATCCGAAAGGGTAGGGAGAGGCTTGAGAGAGGATTTTGGGAGATTCGTCCCCTTGGGAGGATTCTGGAGATGGGAGGTCAATGTTTTGTCAAGATCCAATAGATTTTAGTGAAGAGGAAGAGGGAGATTTTGTGGGATTACAAAGAAAAAGGGTTGGAAATATTTATTATTTAGGTTTTGTTTTGTACACATTAAACTATTCAAAACCACAAACAATCCCATTGTTTTTCCCATCTATTTTGAAAATAGGGAGTCAAAAACATTTTATTATATGTACAATGTCCGAAAATATTAAAATATTAGGCTTGATCATGTGGTGGTGAGTCACACTCTCATGGAAATAAATTTAAAAATATCAATAATTTTATAATCCTTGGAGGGTCCACTAAAGCTATGTAAAATAAATAAGAAACATAAATCACATTATTTAAATGGTAAAACATATATTTTATGATCACCCAAATAATGTTTTTTAATTACAACACTATTAGATTATTATAATGTCATAAAACACGTAATATAATTAAACGATATTTAATTTTTAAAGAAAAATTTGACTTTCACTAAAAACTATGAATAATTCACCATTGGATAATTTCAATGTATTGATTCCTAAAATAATTATTATTTTATCTAAATAATTTTATAAATATGTGAATTTTTACTTTTAAAATAAAAACGGACATTTATCAAAAATTCATGGGTTTTGACAAAATTGGCTTTCAAACCATATTAAAAATTAATATTTTATTCTAAAAAATTATTCAATCATTTATATTTAAAAATAAATTTATTAGAAATATTTTGTTAAAATATTAGTTAATTCAAAATTATATTAATTCATAAAGTTTTATTTCTAAATTGAGTATTAAATAAAAATATTATTTGTGCTTTAAATACAATTTCCAATGTTACAAAATAAAATTAATGTATATTAATTATTCTAAAAAAAATAAATCCACATAATCATAGTGCCAGGGTCTTGACACATAACCCTTATAACACCCGTATTAGTCCAATGGGTACGGAGTGCGATGGTGACATACTCTTGGGGTGACTCGGATAATTTTGCTCGGGTGGTAATCTCTATCATCTTATACATCTCTCATAGGTAGTTCCATTCAAGATTAATGTGTTTAAGCTCAACTGGGGTTGGGTCAAGATTGAATCCCAATGACACCTCCTCCTTTTTGATCTCTACCAAATGGGATTCATATGGATCAATTCCACTAGATGATGCCATCACTTCCTTTTTCTGAATAAATTGGATTTTTAAAAGCCCTATATGTATACTTATTTTCTGATCAATGTTCTATGAATATATTAGCAACAGTAACATTTTGTAATGGTATTTTGAAATCACAAAACTTGAAACCAAGGATGTTCATATTTAATATAACCATTCTACGTAATAAGACATTTAATTAGATCATGTTTATTTTTCATTAATATAAGTTTGGGTTCTTACAATTAAAGTGCATTGGGATGATATCTGGTTGGGAACTCAATCACATCTACCTCATATGGTTAGATAGGATTACTCAAATACATACTAACATCTAGGGAAGATTCTTAAACTACACCATTTATGTGATTTTTTTTAAAAAAAATTCATGCATACCTTGGTACCCTAACACCCAAGCCAACCATGACATGACTCGAAGGGCATTCATGATCTCTATAAGACGAAGAATAAAACCTAACATCATAATAGATCATGGTCAGAACCATTTTACCACATAAATAGTATAATAAAATGTTACAATTCATTATGGTCAATATAAATCTCCACATTGAGAACTATACTAGAATTAAAATTGGTGTTAAAAACCCAATGTAAAACAAAAAATACTAAAAAACAGGATAAATAACCTAATTCAATATTTTCAAAAAGAAGATCTACCTCCTTGTGGTGCATTACCGTTGCTCAAAATAGTTAAAAGATAATATTCCAACACTCAAAGTCATAGATAGTGTGTGAGAAAAACGCATAGCATGGTTTCAAAAAGTATTCCATAAATAAGATACAAAATTAATTAACAAAATATCAGTTTTTGATTTATATAACAAGGATGTAATTTCAATATAATATTTAAAAAAATCATGTTTTACACTTCAAATTTTGGAAATATTTCAAAAAATTCATTGAAAAGAATTTTATGTAAAACCATTTATATAAATTACCATGGAATGTGTAAAATATTTTACAATAATTGAATATTTATCAAAGAATCACTATGGCGAAACAAAGTCATCTATCGAGAGGAACAGTTGTTCTAGGTTATGGAACCATTACACACTTATAAAATGACAATGAAAATGTGAACATGTGTCTCTAGGACACTAGATAAAAATAATATCCAACATCCCAATAAGGATATGATATTCATATAATTTAATGATATACTTGAGAAGCGTTAATATGATTTTCATGAATTTTCATTCTAGTGTTTGTTCCCTAATAATCAACAAACCACATAACATTTTATGTTCCAAAAAAATTAATAATGGGATTCTTATTTTAGAACTCTTGAAAATAAAATAAAATTAATTACCATATAAATAATACCAATCCCCAAATAAAATCCTAAATTTATTTTTAATCAATTCATTAATTTTCTAGGTTAAATCCAATTATGTTATTACCAAATAAATTTAATAAATTTTAACAAATAATATTTTCAAATCGATAATTTCTAAATTATTTTCACAATTCCATAAATTTCATCAAATCTAGATCACACTCCAATTCAAATGAATTCGGTGGTTTCCAAAAATTTCATAAAAAAAATTTTAGAATCTATGTCCCCGTTGAATTTAGTTTTCAAAATTTAACTAAAAGAAAATAAAACATATATGAAATTCCATATTAGATTAACTGGGCAATAATAAATTGAATCACCCATCAAAACAAAGACATTACAACTCACAATACATGTAATGGGAAACAATAATGAAGAATATCACCATTGGTGATTCAAGAATCAAACCATGATTCAATATCCAAAATAATTGGTATTAGATCCTCCATATACATAGTGATCTAATAACTCCTAAATAATGAGAGATTTGTGTGTGACCCCATAGAACCTTGAGAGGGGATAGGTGAATCTGAGTGTCAAATTTTTTCTTTTATTTTGATAGATTTTGTTCCCAAATTGGTAAGAAAATGTTTAAACTATCTGTTATAGAAGGGTAACAATAAAACATACACATGCAAGGAGAGAAAATATAGGAATTTTACTTGGTTCTCCACTAAGGGATACTCCAAGGAGTGTATGACAAATTTATTTCAGTTATACCTAAATCCACATATCTTAAGAAGATGTGTAATACATAATTTTTTCCACAGTCACACTGTGCCAGGATCACTACATTTACAATGGTTTAGCGATGGCATACTACATCCCTCAGATCACTAAAATGGACTGCTCCATGATCACAACTCTAAGAGATGTCTATGTCAATTTATTGACTTGAAGGTCATTTCAAATGATTTTCATTAATGGTTTTTTCCAGAAGTAGTACGAGAATCTTCTTTATTGAATACTAGAGTTGATGCTCATTGGAAGCCCTATCCATAGAATCCTGATGTTCAACACTTCATTTCACAAAACTCTATCATGAATCTCACTATATATATAATGCTCCCTAAATTTGTGGAACAAAATAAACTTCGGATTCAATACTACATTTCGTTAAACTCATTTTTTAAGCACACTTACTTCACAAAACTACATGATTTCATAGAAAAATCAATATTCATGATAAATCATTGCCTTCATCAAACAAACCCCTTTGTGAAGCTCATATACTCAATGTGGAATACCTTGTCATCATGAATCTACCTTTTGATCAAAAGCATTGTTATTAATATAGACTTAGAAATAAATTTCAAGATGATCAAGCTCACATAAAATGTCAATTTTAGGATGCTCCCCAAACATCATGAAATTAAAGAGATCCAGGATTTCCCTTCTAATAATTTGTTCAGAGTAAAGAGTGGTAGTATATTGTTTCTAGGATATCCTATTTTTGAAGTTCCACCATCTCTTTTTGGATTTTACGGATCATTCAAAAATGTCGTTGTGGTTCTCATACCTTTTTGATACACCTATGAAATGTTTCATTCATTAGGTGGGATTTAGTAAGGTTAAATTATGTCAAAACCATCATGTGAATAGCAAGCTCGAATTCTTGTAATCGTGGATATCACCATCACCATTCTCAACTCTCTAATTATTCACCATTTTGGGATGCTCATCACTACATCGTATATCACTGTCATATTTCATTTTTTTCCTGAGACACAATTGGAAAGTCCTATCTTCTTGTATTTCTTTCCATTATCATATTTTCATATGGCCATTAAGAAAAATACTTTTTTAAATGATAACCATTCTCCAAATTTTTGAACCAAAAATTTGGAAAACACTAGGAAACGACACCACCTTCAATAATGTTGTTAGCTTAAATGGTAGGATCAACATACTTGAAAACTCTTAGATCTTATATATGAGGATTGAAAAAAAACTATACCTAATTTCCATTAATGGACATTCTTTGCCTAAGAAATTTCCCCCATGGGGATTGTTGGCAATCTATATATAAATTCTAGGAAGCGTAAGCCACATTCAAAACCTAATATATGAAGAAAAAATAGATAACACTATAATTCTACAAGAGAAAAGATCATTATAGAAAACAATATGGGATGTGTAAATTGGAATTTCATGTCTCGGAATTGTTAAATATGATGAAGATATTATCTGAACATGTCATTAAAGCATTATATGCTCTGAATTGCTTCATCGTAACACAAAATTCTATTATTTCCCTTTCTCAACTCATCATTCTCCGATTTAAAGAGTCTGAATTTATCAACACTCACTAATTTGTAATAAACTTAAAATATAAGTATTTTAAAATTTTAGAGCTCAAAAACATTGTCCCCATAAATTGTATCTCCCCCATTATCATGCATCACTTCTACAAATAGATATAAAACAATTAATTCAATTAGGGATATGGTATTCCTTCAGTTAACATTTAAAGAGGGTCTCTATGCATGTCATAAGTATGAAATCCATTTGTTATTCAGTTAATTAAAATAGCCTTCTAATTATTCTATTATATATTGTTGATATATAGAAGTCTCAACCACATGATTTTCCATTTAAATTTCAATTGAAATCTGAGTTTACATTTTTTCGGAGACAAGCATGTTTACCTTCTTCAGGAACTTTTTCATATTTTTTTCAAATAGATAAATGTGAAATTTCTCGCTGAATAATTTCCATCCCCATGATTTTTATGAGAATACCAATCATATAACTTTAAAATTCATATTTCATGTTATTGAAAAAATTATATAAATAATATCTCCTTTCTTTTTATTTTGAATTGAAGCTCTATCTGATACGAATCTTGCTGAGAATACCATGCTCGTGGAGCTGCATGAAACCAAAAATAGTTCATTAATCTATAGACATTTTCATTGAAACTTCCAATAATACATCATACTAATTTTTCAATTTAGACCTTTAATTTAATAAAAATATTCAATGATTCTATTTTGACATCCATCAGATAGACAATTTACTTTCATTGAATTTCCACTACAAGGAAAATTCTGATCAAGTCATATCTCGCTTCTAGAGAAAATGCATATTCCACATCAACACCTTCAATATGTGATTATCCATTACAGTTTCATCAAATAATTACAGTTCTAAAATTGATATGAAGAAAACTTTTTACCTTCCCCCAGTCTCATTCTCTGTGTGGGAGCTTTCCAATCCATAGTTATAATAGATGAAAAAATGATCTTATATTTCTCTTCTGAGGATCAAATGAAGTTTCATCATCCACTATTTCATCTTATAGTTATTAATCTGAATAATACAATTTTTTTTCATACAAGAATATTTTATAAGACAACCAATATTTCAGGATATAAATATGCCCCTTGACTACTAAAACCCCTTTTTCTAATGACATGACCATCAAACAATTTCTAGAATAATCCTGTTATATTAAAATTTAAATAATGATTCTTCAATATGGGATTTTCCACATTTACATACTTAAAAAATTCAGTGATGATAATATTCCTGTATAATTTTTCTCCATGATACCATATATAAGATCATGCCATTGTGGTAGCTTCTCAATTCTCATTGACATGAATAGAACTTCATTATTATCATAAAAAATGTGATCTGATCTCAAATATGTATTAGAATATTAAATTGAGGAATCATACAATGATGGAAGATTATTCATCTTGAATCTCAATAATTGATTGACACACATTCTTCTAGGTTCTTCCCCTAATAATATGCTTCACCTTTCAATTACTTACATTATAATCTAAAAAAACATTAAGGGAAAATATTACATGAATAATGTGTATCATACTTGCAAAATTAATGTGAATATAATGGTGGAGATGGTTTTCCCAAAAAACATTTCTCTATTTACTCCTCTATTAATGATTTAAAAAGTGAACTTTTGTTCGGATTTATGTTGAGGCTACATGGATCACTTCACGCACTCTTTCTCATTGTGTGCAGAATTTATATTTTATACTACTATCATGGATGATAATTTATTAATCCACATAAGGAATGCTTCATGTTCTACTGATGAGGTAATATAACCTTTTTAATTGTGATAATATTTTTTACATCTCTCACAATGAACATTTTTTACATATGAGTTTCCCTTTTGATATAGACTCTTATTCACTTTTTCATAAACATTAGTACTCTTATCTTTTCCATTTTAAAAAGATATTAACTTGTGAGGCTTCTAGTTTCCTCATTATTTCCAAATATTTTTTCCAAATAACTAAAATATAAATGGATAATGGGGAATCATGTTTGGATCTTCCACCTATATTCTTCTTTCAGTAATCCATATTATTATTTCTATTAGATTCACTACCATTCAACATCATGGACTTACAATCCAAGATCTTCTCGACAAACATCTTTGATACCCTCATTGGAGGATTTATTTTTGCAACATTCTTCTACTCAATTCTTAGTGATTCTTGTTCATAATTAGGCAAAATTTCGGGTTATCTTATCTTATTGACAATGATTTTATATTAAGATATGTTTTTACCAACATTGTGACCACATTAGTTATATAAATCATATATGTTATCAGGAATTCTAAATCTATTCATAGTAAATATATTCTTCTGGACATCTGGATATTTCTTTTTCATCCCTGGAGTTCTCCCCCATGACATAGGCTCCCTTTTTTATGTTACATTTTGAGGGTTGTAGGAAGTAGTAAATGAAAAAATCCAAAATACATTTCTACACCAACATTGACCTACAAATAAAGATTTCAACATATATCATAGATATTTTTGTTGAGTTTTCTTCATTACTTGTTGAGATCTTTGTGGTCAACTAGTTTCCAGGATTTTCTTCTTAGCCACAATAGTCATGGTGGTAGGATTATTATCTCTTTTATTTATCCATACTTGTACATTGTTTTTCTCATATCATTAACACTTCATGATAATAGGTTTAGAGGCATTAGCACGTGTTGGATTGTATGGTACATGATTCATCTCAGCTACCTGATATAGACCCTCAAATGATTTCATGATCTTCTTAACACATGTTAGAGGTCTTTTATCTTTACAATATTCTATTGAGAATTGAGTAGAAACACTATATATATTCTTATATTAGGAAGTCTCAATATATGCCTTCTTAAAATTGACCAACTGGGATTCGAAATCTACACATTTTATATTGATGATGGTTTTCTAAAATTGAATCATAATCAACTTTTCTTCATAATCCCTTTTCATTGTATCAACTTTTTCTTCATATTACACTGCTTTTTCACAATTAATGAGTCAGGTTCATTGATTTTCTTAGATATTCCTTCAAATTGTAAACCCTTTATATCAGTTATAATTTTCAATTGGTCTTCAATCCCATGGATAATTTCATTAAAATAATTCTTTACTCTCTCTGTCTCTTATACATCATTGATGTATCTTGAGGAACATGTTTTAGGGGGCCTATTTGTTTCTTCAAATTTTCCAACGTATCTAGAGAGTTTAAAGCATTCAATAATTTTTCTTTGTAGTCCTTCTACCATAGAATCTGCATCATTTATTATCTGGGAGATTTCCTCTTGTTTACATTGATATATTCTAAAAAGATAATGAATATTTATTCATAAATATCATGAATATATTTTTGTAGTGTTTTGATTTAATCTGCATTTGTAGATTGATCAGTATCACAACATGGTGTGGGATTATTATTTCAGAGAAAAATTTCATATGTACTAACACATGAAACCAGTTAACTTGAAAATATTGATTTTGATGAGGTAGACATGTCATCATTTAAACTGGTGGAAGATAGATCCACCTCCTCATTAAATCCCAAGACTGATATATCTTCATTGTTATAAAACAATGGAGAAGAAGATACAATGACATTTTTAGACCTGAGAGAATTCATAAACTGTATCATATATTTCTTTATCATGTTTGTCACATCCATAAAAGATTCATACATTTCCTTATAAAGTTACATATCTTTTTCCCACATTGGTAGTAAATTTTTAATCTAATATTTTGAAGAAATTCATTAATAAAACAGTCATATGAAAAGAGAGACAACCCAAAAAATTTACTTGGTTCACCACTAGGGGATAGTTCTAACAGCATACACCAACAGTGTGTCTATTATACCTACACATAGTAATCATCAATATATGTTGAATACATATGCTTCAACCAAGTTATTATGTGTGAAGTGCACTTCCTTTATAGAGTTTTAGAGGTGGCATACTGCGTCGCTTGGATCAGTTCTATCGAGTCCCCCTACCACACTACTCTGAGAAAAGTCTAACTCTGTTAATCGACCTGAAGGTTTCCTCATTGGATTAGAATTAATTCATTTCCCGCTAATGTTGCATGAGACTCAACCTGCATCAAATACCTATGTTTATTCTTTTTCAAATCCACCTCCCATTAAGCTTGATGTTGAATACAACCTTTCACAATTCTCATTACCTTCATGATTCACCATTCCATTACACAAAAAATTAATCCTAATGTTCAACGAAATATTACATGATGCTCCTTCATGAAGCTCACATTTTTTGTGAAGATCTATGCCTTCGCAAAATAATATACCTTCTTAAAGATTCCCTTCCTTTGTGGAACAAACACCTTCAAAAATAACACAACTTCAACATGGAATACCCTATCATTATGAAGTTAAATTTGATCAAAAGAATTGGAATCAATTATGAAATGTAAATTAACTTCTCAATGCTAAATATCACATAAAATATATATTTTTAAGAGCGTCTTGGCTTTGTAAAATCATAGAACGTTCATATTTTCCTTCTAAAAATTATTTTTGAGTGAAGAGTGGTATCCTTTTATTTATTGTCTTGGTTGTTTTCAATGCTCCACCTCCTCTTAGTAGTTTTTCGGAATCATTCAAAAATTTATTCACGTTGATCCTCCATTCACGATGAACTACTGAAATTTGTTGTTTGTGAGGCATATTATAATCAATGTTCATTTCATCAAAACCATTCCACCATAGTTAATCACCAATTCACAAAATCAAGGAGATCACCAACCCCATTTTTGATTCTCTAATTATTCTTTATTCATGATTCTCATCGTTATAATCTACATCACCATAAGAATTATCTATTCCTTAATGAGACACAATTGGAAAAGCCAATATTTGAACATTTCATTCTATTACCATATTTTCATGAGTTCTTCAATAAAAAAACGTTTTACAATAATATCCATCCTCCAAATTTTGGACAATAAAAGTGGAATTCACAGGAAATGAATCCACCATCAATAATATTGTTCACTTAAATAGTAGGATCCATTTACATGGAAGCTCCATGATCTTCCATATGAGGATAAAAAACAAAAATAAACTACAGTATTTTTAGATCCAACAATTGCATTGGTTTGATCTATATAGAAAGAGTGGGATAGAAATAACATAGATAGAAAACCTATCAGGAAAAGACCGAACAATGATAACCTAGCTTTAATCCATCGTGGATATGGTTCGGAGGAGCCACAATATGTTATTATATGCCCTATCAACTTTGGAATATAGAATATGGATAGTTTGATTCATGTCAATTGTCCAAATAGGGTGTCAAGAGATTTCAAATTAATTTTCAAAATAATTACATTTGACCTATAAAGTTAATCAATCAGGGTTTCTATGATTATTGAATTGTGTTCCCATGCTGGTAGGGTTGCACTATAGAGACCTGGTTTTTTCGGAATGAGAATATGAAATATTTCTAAATGTGATTACAAATACATTCACTGAGAAGTAATGTGATTCCAGGGCCCGAGGTTCCCCAAATTTATTTTTTAAAATATTAAAAATATTTTATATTATGCACGTGTAGTTGATTAATGAAAAAGATACATCTCCTAAATAATTTATTAGATCAAAACTCTTAGATTAAAATTGAAATTAAAGAATATGTTTTACCCTAGGTGGGGAATAATAATTGCTTGTGCCAGGAGTCTATATTTTGTGCCATTATTGTTGATTAATTAAATAGTTATTAATTATTAATTTAATTAATTGATTAATACATTAACCTAATTGAAGGTTATAAATTATCATTTTAGAGGAATTCCATTATAACCCTATTTTCCAATGGAGATTACCACTACTCTTATCCACTCATTTACTTTGATTAATGATGAAGAAACAATGACGAAACATCAGATCCAAGGCAGATCAAAGTGTGACAAATGTAAAAAACCTTGACATGTTCATTATTCGACAAAACTACAATTGATCCAATCAATATAGGAATAATTCATGGTGTTATTAATCCCTAAATTTTTCATTGAGAATTTTATGTGTTAATTTTTCAACATGTTCTTCTCATCAAACCTCTAGATGATCCAAAGTACCAATTTTATTTTTATTTATCAATTGTTCTAACACTGTTTCACTGTTATCGATCTCTATCCTAGATTGATTTTTTGGTGATGAATAAAAACCTTAGTTATGGTACCCTTCCACACTTCATCTCTTTTTTCACCATGGAATCCTTGAGGATTTCAGTTTGATATTTATTGGGTGACTTGAGATCGATCAGGTGCCCAAAACGAGACAGATTTGTGTTGGAATCATGCAATAACAATCGAATCAAAAGCGGAGAATAGATATTAATAGAGCATGACTTGAGGATACTAAAATATGAAATAATTTATTAGTTTTGGGTTGGATTTAATTTGATGTGTCTTGTAGAAGGTGTGGCCAGTATGATTTTGTTAGGGCGATAGTCCGGAGCGATTCTGGTGAGGCGAGAAGGCGCCCTACGGTCACAGGGTCGGGCACCCGAGCAATTATTGTGTAGGAAGGGGTAGTTGATCATGGTTGAGCGAGGTCCAAAAGATCATGTGTGAGGTGCATATGGTTTTTTGAGGTGGTGTGTTGATGACAGTCTGATTAATCATGGTCGACGCAGTAGAAAGTTGTGTCTGTTGCGTAGGTGGTTCTGTGAAGAAGTAAGCGGAGATCGGTGTTTGGTGGTCCAGGAAGGCAGCACACGGGGTTCGCATGGGTGGTAGCCACGTGAGAAGCAGCAGAAGGTAGGGTTAACCATAAAGGATAAATAGAAAAAAAATCTAAAAAATGAAATAAATAATAACAATACTATCAACATTAATAATATTATTAGTCTTTAGAACCCCATAACCCCCACATGGGGGGTCCAATTGATGTGTCGTTAGTGGAAGCATGACCCCATCTGTGATACATTCATTTTATGGTATTTGTGGATAAATTTATCTTACTCATATCATGGGCCTAGGAAATAACTATGAAATAATGGATTTAATATTATTATTAAATACTTAACCTGCCATAACTCAGGTGTGTGATGTCCGATTGATGAGATGGTGGTGGTGATGTGATCCTATCTTTAATATATTTGATTCAAGACCATTTTTTAATAATAAATTTGGTTTTGTGGCTCAGGTGCACAATCCACCGAATGATAATAATAATATTATTGTCGTAGAATCATATATCTATTATAACTCTTCCATATGACATCTGATTAGTGAGTCATCAATGAAATTGGAAGCCTAACATTGAGGTGGAAATTTCAAGGCTAATTTCATGTGTTTAAAGAAAATAAGTGGTGTGGGCCCCAATATATCTGGTTTTTTCATGTTATAGTGAAATTCATCTTTTTTACCATGTATCAGTTTTGGACGAACGAGTAGTAAAATCTGTGTGTTTTTCTGAGAGGATCACAATGGTGCAATCCATATAATTAATTTGACAATGGATTCATGGCCCCCATGAGATACCATTAGAACCTAATGAGGTGCTTGACAATTTTTCCATTGACTATTTGTTTGTATTAGGTGGATAGACATCCTAGCATGTTTCTTCACAAGGATCCCAATGGTATAATCCGTTTAGTTGGGTGGATACTTTTTCAATATCTCATTAATTATTGAAACATTAATAGATTATCGGTGGATCATCCTTTCTGATGTCTTCCAAGCATGACACTCATCAATTGGTGTTCGATTACAATACTAATTGTCTTGAGGTTTTCGGAATCAATTGGTTAGTACCGGCTTACCTTCTAATATATCACAATTCGGCGGCAATGGGAAGTGTCACTCATAGTTTACTATTACGGGGTTACCCTCTAGTGGGGCTGAGAAGGGGCATTCACAATTTAATCAATAGGGATTACCATCAAGCGATGATGGGCAGTGGAATTATCCATTTACTCTGAAGGTGTTACCCACAAACATATTTTTGTAGCTTCATTCATCGTTTACTCTTAGGGATTACCATCCAGTGGGGTTGGGTAGTGTCATTCACCATATACTGTTCAGGGATTTCTCTCTAGTGGGGAGGGGTAGGGGAGTTTGTCATTAACTCATTTAGGAATACCCTCTAATGATGATGGGTAGTGGTGTTATCTGAAAAATCATGAAGAGACATGTGTTCTATGTACCTTTGGAGTCATGAAAAAAGAGAGACAATTTTCCACCAAGATACTTCTTAGTAATGCAACCTAAAACCATGCAGGTGAGATTGTGTCACCCAAAGTGAATAATATCATTTTGTAGTGATTAATTTCCTTTAACATAATTTTTAGGGAAAACTTGTGACATTTTGTGAATTAATTTTAGTTACTTCTCATATTTTTGGCTACTCACATTCTTGGGATGAGTTCTGAGATGGATATCTCCTTACTCTATCGTTTGGTATTCTTTGACTATATATATATATATATATATATTCTATTTGTAGTACACACTCCATGGGTTTTTGTTACTCTCCTTATAAAAGAGGTGAAGACACATAGGGTATTTGACATTCTTTCCATGCCTATATTCTTATGGTTGGGTGAGACTACTCTCCAAAAATAGGTGTTAAATAGTTGATGAGAATGTAATAATCTCACTATATCAAGATCCTTCTATTTAAAAGATAATACTTCACAATTTTGATGGGTTGATCCATACACCTTTTATTGTACGTTGTCTTATTTACTACTTAATTTTAAAGAGTATCTATTAGATCTTCCCTTTTTCCTTTTTTTTTGAAATCCTACCATGTATCATTATAGACACCCCTACATAAAATTTTATGGAACATGTTGTGACATATGTATATGACATACAGGTTGATCATTACTTCATAAGATCATAGGGGTACAGGTTCATAGATCACGTATGGTGGTGTTTATTTGGGATTCAATATTGGGGCTCTCTTATCTATTTTATCATTTTTTGTTACAGCTAGGTTACGGTACTTTTCTAGTGGGGAATTTATTTTTTCAGTTTTTTCATTAAGTTTACTCTATTGTAAATGTATTGTCTAGGGTTTCATGCATTTTTGGTTTATTTTTAGTAGTTTCATATATTTTATTACCTTACCTATACACTTTTTAATTGATTTGGTTGTGTGTGTGTACATATCTTGAGTTAAATTCATTCTTGACTTTTTTTCCTTTGGCACTAGTCGCCAACCCCTATACTATAAATTCATGATTCGGTTTGTTGCGACACAAGGCCCAGAACTGGTTGGGTGATGAAATTTTTGTATCAGATGTGGTTTGACCATTGGGATATGGTTTGGAATTGTACTTAAAAAAGGCATTGGTTGGGTTAAAAAATTGCATCTAAGTGTCTCAAGAGTGTTTCTTGGGCCATGGAGTCTTCTTATGGCATGGGTGTTGATGTATCCATTCACCAGGACCCTGATTACCCACTTATCGGCTCAGCTCCCTGAGACACTTGTTTTAGAGATAAATGGTACATGCGTCTTATATGATTGAATATTTTACTACCCTTGTTATGCTAGCACCCCATGTTGTTGATAGACATATATGCTTACCTAACAATGGTACTCCATGATAATATTCCAGATGCATACATGATAATAGCCAGTCATGATACTAGATCTGGTTCGTGATAATGATTTTTTGAGAAAATAGGCCTCAATTCAAGAAACGTATTGTGATCCCTTTTCTCTAGGTGGGTAGGTTGCATCTCCTCCTCATATTGATTTGTAGACAACCCTATACTAGTGGGCTGAGGATGGGTACATGATGATCATATAATGCATGATCTAGCAATAGAGACCATCGAGGTTCTACAGTGAGCCAGATCCTTAGGCATTAGAGGTTTGTCTAGTCAGTGGTCCACATCTTCTGGTTTGTGCGGACACTGATAGATCTGATTGTGGCATTTCTGACTATACATTTCCACCGAGTAGCTGGGCGATGGTGTACCTTGTTTACTAAGACACATGATGAGTTGGAACTCTCATGGATTGACTTCAATCATCTGTTTCATGAGGATTATGACCCATCCTACATTCACTCCATTTTAATAATATAGTTCCTACAGTTTTTATAGTGACAAATAACCGTGACTGAGTATGTGACATGTTTCAAAGACCTTGCATGATACTCCCTAGACATGATCTATGATGGAATCTTCTGAGCACTGAATTATGAACAGGGACTCCTCATAGATATATGTGCTATCATATAACCATTATATATCCCCACATACACTGGGTTTCTGGAGAAATCATTGGTGAAATAGATATTTCTATTACAGGGATTTCATATAGCTACTTGTGGGAGTGTGACCAATATAGATGAAACATATATAGAAATAATTAGGCATCTAATAACAATTTCTCGACATTGGAGACCTCCCCATAATCAGTTTAAGGAATGTAGTTGTATAGGCAAGAGGCAGCACACTGATCTGGGACATCCGAGGTGGGAACATGGTTATCCCTAGTGACAAAAAAGTTGATAGTGGGGAAGGTGGAATTGGAGGTGGGAATAGAGTTATGAGGACTTTCCAACACCATCAGGAATCCCATGTCAGGGCTATAATGAATTAATATGGGTCCATGGAATGCCTCAAGATTTAGATGTCTACGACCCTGTAGAACATGTGATGCTAAAAGGTACACCTTGAATCATTTCTACATTTTCTAGTAGAACCTCTTTAGAATATTGTGAATTACTCTTTTCTCCCAACTCCGGGGTTGAGTTTTTATAAGGGTGAGGTGGAGTATCAGTGTATCCATATGCCAGTGTTGTTCGATGTAACTATGAATTAAAAAAGAAGATGTGTCCTTCCCCCACTGAGATATGTTTTTGTTATGTGGGAAAAACTATGAGGGCAATTTAGTGCCAACCAAAGAGGATAGTAATGTAGTATTGTAGATAACTCATGCTAACATGAACTTTCAGGGAGATATTGTGTGATGGAGTGTCAGATTAGTTCATTTCATTACAGGTGTAGATTTTCTATGTGGCCCTTTTTCATGTAATTCCACTAGTGGGTATGGTAGAGTTTTTCTGCATGGCCTTTTTTCATGTAGTTCCACTAGTGGGTATGGTAGAGTTTGGGCTAGGTAATTACCCTCCTACTAAAGGTATAAGAGGCATGTGGAGTATAACAAATTCATTCCATGTCTATATTATTTTCGTTGTATGATTTTACTCACTTACCCTTTTCGTTGGTACCTTTGCATACACAACATCAACCTTGTACACTAGTAAACAAGTACATGTCGAGATAAGAGTGACCAAAATAACAGAACTACATGACTCGCTATGGGGTTATTGTATTGGTTGTATTAAACTTGAGGGTGTGGAGAAAATTTATTTAGGGATAATTCTTTGTGGTTTTTATAGAACTCCAGGGTCACAGGTACGTCTTCACTCAGAGACTCTTGAACCTAAGGCAGCGATGCTGGTTGGAAATTCATGCAAGACCACGACTTCAATATAGTCTATACCCTAGGATGTGGAAACATTGTAGAATATTCTGATAGTGGGAAGTCCCAAGCTCACCTATGGTAGGATGTATCAGATCAGTTAACATCCTGGCATATGACCCCAGTGGAACAGGAGGGTATAGTGTTCTTTTGTGGATGGTGACGACTCCACCGCTTCCTGAGCATATAACAGGGTCTCAATTGTGATGCATAGATTGTGAAATCTTATGATACCTATAATAAATATGTTTTTCACCACTTGAATATTCTAAATGAGTGAATCAAAATATCGTGTTATAGGTATAAGCGGTGATTCAAGTCATGTTTTGCGATGTAGAGGTTTGGCTAGAGAGGAAAATTATCCCACAAGTATTATCGGACCATTCGAGATAATGAAAAGAGATATAGATGTTTCCTACCATCTTTTACTACCACCAAAAAAAGTATCATCCACATGATTCTCCCCCACATGATGCAGATGGGAAGAAACATGCATGTTTTCTTGGGGAAGGGAGAGCCAGATGTGAGATTTGTATCTCGAGTTGATTTTTTGATATTATTTTCAGGGATAGAATACATGAAGGATATAATGACCCAAAGACCCAATTTTTTCCTAATAAAACTTTTGTATATTTTTTAAATATTATTTAAGATGTAGTTTCTGAGATGGAATGCGATTCTGAGGCCTGGTGTGCCCAAAATTAATTTTTTAATAATATTAAAAATATATTATATTATGCATGAGTAGTTGATTAATGAAAATTAAATATATGTAAATTTTTTGATCGGATCAGAAATATGAGACCACTATTATGTTCAAAGCGTAGGTTTTACCCTAAGAAGGGTATTACTGATGTTAGAATCTGGAGTTCGGCTTTTGTCCCACTGTGGATGAGTAATTGAATATTTATTTATTTATTTATTTATTTATTTATTTATTTATGTATTTTTTACCATAACCTAATTTAGGATTATAAATTTTAATAATATAGGAATAACCCAATTACACTATTTTTTAAATGACGACAACCCACTCTAATATCAACTCTTTTTTGTCGATGAACAACAAATAAACAACATCCAAACATCAGATCCAAGACAGATTGAAGCACGATGAATGCAACAGACCTTGGAAAGTGTGTTCTTAATAAAATATAAATTGATCCAATCTATGTAAGACTCGTTTAGGGTGTTATTATTCCCTGAAATAAACATTTACCATTCTTCTAGTTAGTTATTCAACCTTTACCATTTATCATAACTCTGCATGTTCCAACTACGAATTTTACTTTTGTTTATAAATGTTTCTTACAATGGTACCCCATTCTCGATCTCGATCTAAGAATTAATGGCCGATGATGAATGAAAAAATTTTCATGGTGCCTCTCCCCAATAATTATTTTAGTTTTTCATGATGTCCCCCCTGTGGATCGCGACTCGACTATTGTCGAGTAACCCAAGCATGATCGGGTACCCGAAGCTAGACGAATTCATGTCGGAATCACCCAATGAAAGAAAAATCATGAGAGGAGAATGGATCTGTGTATATCATAACTTGAGTATCGTGGATCTAGGATCATTTAAAAATTTTAGGATGGATTGAATATGTTGTTGCATGAAGAAGGAGTTGGTGGAACGATTTGGCCAGAACAACGGTCCGAAGTGATTATGGTGAGTCGAGCAGGCGACCCGCGGTGCCAGAGTGAGGTGCCTGAGCTATTCCAGTCCGGCAGGTAAAATTTCTTCTAAGAGAGGCAGCTCTGATGGATCTAGGGCATGGAGAATCTGGTAGTTCATGGTGGCATGAGGAGGGATTTCCAGTGGAGTGTGGTCAACATAGTAGTAGACCAAGGCGGCTACAGAGGTAGTGCATCAGAGGCGTAGGAGGCAGTCAGCCTACTGTGGTCTGGGAAGGAGGCCAGTGGGGTATGTAGGGGTGGTTGTAGTGTGAGAATTGGTATAAGGGAGGGGATAAACCAAAGAATTAAAATTGAAAAATAAATATAAAATGAAAAAAATAATATTATAATAATAATATCAATAATATTACTATTATTTATATTTAAACCCCCATAACTCCCGCTTGGGGAGTCCAATTGACGCACCGTCAGTGGCTGCATGACCTTGTTTACGATATAGTCATTTTAAGATTTTATTCAATAATAACGTATAAATAATTTCTTTTTCCTACCAAAAACATATGAAATAATGGATTTAGTATCAGTGTTATATCATTGACCCACCATAACTTCTGTATGTGATATCTAATTGACATTACTTTAATAGGATCATGACCCAGTCATTTATACAATCAATTAGAGACCAGTGTTAAATATTAAATTTGGATTCAAGGGTCGAGTGCAAGAAACACACAATGAAAATAAAATTACTATTGATGCAGAATCATACCATTTTCTTCACACCTCCATATGACGTTATATTAGAAAGCCATCAATTATTGTGTGATCCTAAAATTGAGCAAGACATTTCATGAACTAATTCAATTAATTATACCAAATATGTGGTTGGCCCCACGTAGCCCAATTCATGTACATTGTGGTGAAATGAATCTTCATCAACATGTTTCTATTTTAGACGAACGCGTAGTAAATTTAATGTTTTTTCAGAGACAATCATAATGGAATGATCCACATAATTAATTTCATGAATGACACATGGGCCCCATGAGATACATTTTCAGCATAATGTGACATTATACATCTTTTTCATTAGATGTTGGTTTGGAGAGAGTGGATATTCTACCTCACATGTTTTTCTACAAGGATCACAATTTTGGGATCCAATTAGATGTCCAGATCATTTTTTTGATATCATTAATTATGGAAACATGAAAATAATATCAGTGGAAGATATTTTTTGATGTGTTGAAAACATGATAGTCATCTTGCGGTGTTTGATGAGATTAGTATTTCCAGTGATTTTTAAAAAAAACTAGGTTTGTACTAGCATACACTCTAGCGCACAACCCTTCAGCTAGGTTAGTTAGTGGGGTTCCTCATTCGCTATTTAGGTTTAACCCTCCTGTGGGGATTGGAAGTGGTTCTCATTGTTTAATCTTTAAGGCTTACCCTCCAGCAGTTCTGGGTAGTGACGTTCGCCTTTTACACATCAGGGCTTACCCTCTAGTCTAGATAGGTAGTGGCATTCACATTTTACTCTTCATGGAATACCCTCCAATGGGTATGGGTAGTAGATTTCACCATTTACTCTACCGAGATTACCCTCCAGCAGGGTTGGGTAGTATCATCTGTCATTTACTCTTCCGGGATAACCCTCAAGTGGTGTTCATCGATGAATCTTGAAAAGACTTGTTTTGGATGTACCATTAGACTGATGAGAAATAGGGATGCATTTCCTACCAAGATTCATCCTTGTGATGTGACCGAAACTCATACGACCAGGATAGTGACACCCAAAGAATATAGTTTCATGGTGCAGTGAACGAGTCCCATTGACTTGATGTTTAGGGCGGATGTGTGGCATACCGGGAATCAATGATGGTAAATTATTGGATAGTTGGAAACTTACATTATAATACTGAGCTATGATATGGAAATCCCATTACTCTCTTGTTTAGTTTTCATTAACAATGCATATATATATATATATATATATATATTATTTCCAATACCAACTCTATGGATTTTAGTAAACTTCCTTCCATGAGAGGAAATGACGCATGGGTTATGCCACGTGTTTTCGTTTATTACCTTTGTGTGGATCGGAGAGTCTACTCTCCAACTATAGCTAGAAATGACACAACGATAAGTTCATATTCTCACGTTATCTAGATACTTATGTTTGTATGATCCTATATCACTCACTTATTGGGTTTATCTCAACTATTTTTATTGTACCATGTCATATCTACTACTTTCCATTTTAGAGTATCTCTTATAGCTCCCCATTCGCATTTTTTGGGGCATCATACTGATTATTTTTATACTCACCCCTTCGTTTTATTTCCCCCCACATGTCATGCCTTATGTAGATGACAATTAGGTTTATCCTAACATCATAACATCATAGGGATATAGGATCCTAGACTGCGTATAGTGGTCATAGATTGAGATTCAGGAGTGGGGATCTCTTAGTTCTTTTACCAATTTCAGTTACTGTCTTACGGTGGCACTTTTCTAATTGGGGATGTATTTTTCCCCTTTTCCATTTAGTTTTCTATACTATACTTCTTCTTCCTAGTGGTTCTTTCATATTTTTTTGTGGTATAGTAGTATTGAATCTTTTATTCTTTTCCCTCAACTCTTCTGCATTGAGTTGGCTTCATATCTATAAAAATATAATTATTAAAAGCCCCCACCCATGTTTAGTGTGAATTCGGTGTTAGTTACTAGCCACTGGCCTATGGAGGTATCCTTGAGGTAGTTGTGGATTGAGCTTGGACATTGGTAGGGTCATGAAAAAGAGATAAGAGAATTGTTTTGACTATTGTGAATTTCTTTGGATGAATCCCTATAAACATCTTCGATGGGGTTAGGGAAACAATGTAAATGTGTCTCATGCGAATCTCTCAGGCCAGTGAGTTCAGTGATGCTATGGTTGGCCAATGTATCCATACACCAGGACCATGATTACCCCCATGTAGACTAGGCACCCTAATACACTAGTCACAAGGAGCAGTGGTACATGAATCATATATGATTATGTCATTGTCTATCCTTCTTGAGTCAGCTCCCCATTGTTGTAGATATATATACATATATATATATGATCATCTTACATTAGTACTCCTTGATAACACTCAAGATGTTTCTGAGATAATATTCACCTAGGATACTAGTTCTAATTCCTGACGATTATTCTATAAGCAATGAAGCCTTAGTTAAAGACCCATAATGTGATATGTTCTCTCCTAGTGGGTAGGTAGCAACACCTTCACATGTTGTGAATTAGACATTCCCATCAATGTGGGATAAGTACATGTGTAGGTTGTGCGCCATTAAAATGTATTGAGGCTTCAATGATGCCTACACATCAAAAATGACTTATGGATCATTTCTATAAGATATAAAAACAATCCCAATGTGTTTCCTCATTTTTGTTGATTTGACTTTACCTTTAATCTAAAATGAATTTTTAAACAATCAACACACACTTTTAGTCATAGAAACCAGTCATGTGTTTATATGATGTGAGACAGATTCTTACATATTAAAAATAACATATGAATACTTTTACAAAATCATTAATAAAATGAAAATATGTTTTATTGGTTTTAAGTGATTGATACATATTTTGACATATAATGTCTAATTTTTTAGGATAATGGACTTTTTATGTTATGCTGATAATACCGTGGGTCAGATTGTAGTGTGGATGATTAAAAAACATCAAAAATGACATTTTCGTAATTTTTTTGATGTATGAAAACAATTTATTTTAATTTTCATAGTTTATATATTTCACTTTTATTTTAAACTAAATTGTAAATTTTGAATATTAAGACACTATTTGAGTCATACCGGTCTCACTGTGAAATGGATTGAGGTAAGGCTGATTCATAAATGTCAAAAATAAATTATAGATGATTTTCATAAATTATCAAAACATTCAAAATGTGTTTGATATTTTTTGAGTATGTCACATGAATTTGTTTACTAAAATTTAGTTTTAAACTGAAAACACACAGATTGAGACATAAAATTCACAAGATGTGTTTTCCTAAGATGTGAATAATTTATACATTCCATATGTGATTTATAAATTGTTTTCCAAAATTATGAATAAAACCCAAGTGTGTTTTTTCATTTTTAGTGATTGACACGTGTTTTGAACTAAAATGAAAATTGTAGACCACTAACAAGAATATTGAGTCATATTGGTCACATCATGTGTTATACTAAGTACTTATTGATTCTTGGACATAATAATGGGTTCTGGTTTATTTATACAAAATTATCAAAAAAAATATTAATGTGTCTTCTCAGTTTTGATTTGTTGACATTTTTTCAACTAAAATATGATCATTAATATTGAAACTGGTAACTTGAATCATACTATACACATCATAAGTATTAATATATTGAGGCTAATATGTTGACATCCTAAATAAATTCTGTATCATTTTCATAAAGTATTAATACATTTCAAATTCATTTTCTTTTTTTGAGTATATCTATTTTTTTAGTAAAATGTCATTGTAAACTAAAAACAAGTATATTAAACCATACTACTCACATTGTGTGATATTTTTACATGAAACTATTTCTAACACATGAAAAATTACTTTTTTAAATTTATCTAAATTATCAAAAAAAATTAGAGCATGTTGGTAAATTTTTTGGTGAGTGATAGTCATTTTGAACTAAAATGTACATTTTAAACTGGTTATACATATCTCAAGAAAAATATTCCATAATTTTTATTTTATTGTGGTGAGAATGACATATACATCTAAAAAATTACATATGGATAATTTTAATAGTACATAAAATTAATGTGATTGTGTTTGTTTAGTTTTGAGTATGTCACTTTCCTCTATTTCAAAAATGAAAAGTTTTAATAAAATGACACACATGGAGTCATATTGATCACATCATGAATTGAATTGAGGTTAGCATACTTCTTATATTTCAAAAAATGGATTAAGGTAAATTTTTATATTGTATGAAAATAGACAAAAAAAATTTCTTTGTTTTGAGTACGTCAATTGGGGTTTTTACAAAAATGTCATTTTATAATTAAAACATGCCCTTAGAGTTATACTGGTTGCATTGTGCATCAGATTGAGGTTCAGATTATTCATAATTGTCAAAATTGAATTATTAATTATTTTTTGAAGTTATGAATACAATCCAAATTTATTTTCCTAGTTTTGAGTTTTTTAGTTGTATATTTCATTGAAAATGCCATTTTAAACTGAAACCACTCACTGTGAGTCATACTGGTAACACCGTATTATATTTTTACATTATAGTGATTTATATCTATATCAATTGACATATTGTTATTTTTTCTAATTTATTAAGAATGTATGATAATGTTTTCTTGGTTTTTAGTGAGTTACACAAGTTTTGTAAAAAATTGTCAATTTTAAGCTGATAACAAAATCATTTAGTCATGTCGAGTACACCATGAATTAAATTTAGTCAAGGATGATTCTTACATGTCAAAAATGACATATGAATCATTTTTTGAATGTATCAATACAATACGAATGTATTTGATTTGTTTTTATTATGTTACACGTGTTTTCAACTGGTATGAAAATTTAAAACTGAAAACATGCAGTTTGGGCCATATCGTACCAAAAATGTTTTGAATTATTGTGTGGTTGATTCCTACAAGTCACAAATGTATTATGGATCATTTTACCATTGTATTAGATAATAATTATAAAGAAGAAAATTATAAATGTTTCTAAAATTATGAGAAAACAATCTAAATAAGTATTTGCAGTCACCTATTCATGATGTCAATTCACATTCTGGTACTAGGTATGATGGAAATTCATTTTTAAATAAATATATTTCCCCTCATGAATATATAAACTATCATTAGTCGTGTAAGTATTAGAAAAATTTAAATACATTATTAATATGTATTTAATATGAAAATGTAATTATAATAGAGAATACCAATTTCGGGATGCAATATTGTCGATGGCATATGATATCATTCATGAATTTGCATATATAATAACCAAAATCTTTTCCATTTGACTGCATTAAAAACTATAGAATCATTTATAAAAACAATTAATTATTAATATATGTTCTCATACTTAAATATGTTACATATACCCGAATACTTATCAAATTGTAAAATTTGATAGGCTTCATGTATTTATTGACTGACCTAATGCGAGGATCTAGACTCTATTAAAACATTGCAATATCATAATGAATTAAATCAAAAATAATATAACATTTATAACATTTTTTTCTTATAAAATGTATCTTGGGTGTATTATAAATTGATAAACCTCACCATGTTTGGTTATTTTTTTAATTATCTATGCATTGAATATAGAAAATAGATCATTGGAGTATCCAAATTGACTATAGTGAGTAACCAATTCTTCTTAAAAAAGGATAAAGTAATTGAATTAATTAAAATATATTAGATAGAATTAGATTGTATAGTATTTCCTCAACCACTTTGGTAATAATAAGATTCAATCATATGTATGTTTTTTCAAAAATTGTGGCTTATCTGTTGAATATAACATCATTTTTCTTTTTATCGACTTTTAATTCTTATGTATAAATGATGTGTGGACTGATGAGTCTAAATGTTTGTTCACATGGTTTTACAATCATATAGTATTCATATATACACCAAAAATTATGATTTTTATTTAGTAATAAATAAAATATTATATCAAATGTTAGGAAAAAAATCCTGAAAACACACCTCATATAAACCTTAACAACCGAGTCTCCTAGATATTATTATGAGTATCATTAATTTATATTCCCAAGAACAATATAGTCTACAATGGCCCCTCTATACATCTATTCATCAGAATCAACTACAATCATAAAACCATTTTCTAACATTGTATTTGCATAAGCCATTAATGATGGTATCTTTTGAAGTTGAACGTGTTGGGTAAAGACATATTTTAAGGATAATATCATATGGATGGTTTATCCCTAAGATAAATTTGATTTGACCTTTTATTTTAACCCCTTCCCTTTGTATGTCTGTAAAAAAATTCATTGTTTTAGTCCATTTTCATTATTTGTTAATGTTTTAGCATGAAAATTTAATATGAAATTAATACCTCATTGTTGACATATTTTTTTACAAGATCTAACAAATATTATATAAATGATATGATACGTTTATTGGCTATATAAATATATGAATAATCAAGTGGTACAAGTAGATCAATACTATTCCATAGAGATAGGTTAATAACCACTCTCATATGAACAATTGGATATTTTTTGTTGGATATAATATATCCATGGATATTATTCATATAACCCCTCCCAATATTTAATATCGGTGGAATTTATAGATATAAATCAAAATCATTTTCACCATATAGAATATCAATATAGGATAGATATAAATTTCTTCTTGATTCATATTTAAGAGAATCAATTATTGATATAAATATTACCTCTTCTAATACAACCAATCGAGGGGAATGAAATTAATCATTTATGGTGGGTGGTGGGGTGGGGGATCTTCACATAGTGGTTTTTCAAATATTTTTTATTCTCTTCATTTCCATCCCACATATTTCTAAAAACTCTAACATACAATTTAATTTTTCTTGTAGATTAGCTATTCAACCCTATAACTCTTCAAATGTTCATATAGTTATCTCATTGTTCATTTATGTTTGGAAAATATATTTGGGGTGATTCTCCAAAACCTACTCCTCTAATGCAACCATACTATTTTTTATAATTCATAACCACTGACAGATGTTTTTTAATCATGTACCGGTGATGATGAATTCATTTCATAGTCAGATAAAAAATATAGTAAATTGAGTAATCATTATTATAAAATAATTTTTAAATTATTTATAATTTTTATAGGATACATAAAATTATTCTTATATAATTTTTTTCATATATTACTATCCCATATTTTTTTAACCTTTATTCGCATTTTTTTAATGTCATAAAGAAAGCGGGATGTGGAGGCTTGAGGGAGAGCAAGAAGATTATGGGGGGTCTGCAAAAATAAAATTGTTATGGTAGAAGATAACCCACTAAAATAATATATTAATTGTAATAAAAATTTTATTGACAATGTAGTAAAAGATGTTGAGGGAAAACAGGTGGTAGTGTGATGATGAGTGGAAAAAAAGGAGAGAGATTGATGGAAAAAAGAGAAGAGTTTTTTCAATGTTTTTCATGCCACATTGGGAGAGGGATAAAATGGTTCCTTCTTTAATAATTGGAGATTGACATGTGGTAAATGCAAAAAAAAATTATTTGGATAAAAAATAAGCTAACGAAAGACAAAAATGAAATATTCATCATATTCCACAATATGTATGGTGAATCTAATTTATCATCATAGTTTCCATGGATCATACATAAAAAACACCGCCAAACCATCTGATACTACTAATTGTGGAATTTTTTAAAACAAATACAAATGAAAGTGTTGTTATAGATATTTAAATCATTGGAGATGTAATTATGAAAAAAAATTAAATGTAAACAAATTCTATTTTTTCAAATATGATTGAATAGTTAATTTCAAACAATAAACTTTTTTATAGGCATGTAATCCCACAAAAAATATATAGAAACCATTTGTAAAGAAACATTTTGATATCCATTGTAGTTGGGGATTACAAGGAAATTGAAGCCAAAACATTCTCTATGAAATTCAATTAAGTCACCAAGCCTCCATTATACTGGAAGATGGATCCTTATAGTGAACAACATGTTTATTCTTTCCATAATTTAAACCTTTTTTAGCTTAAATATTTTTAAATCACCACAAATCCAACCTTCCCAATCATTTTATGATAATTATGTGAGAAGACCTATTACCTGTAGCACTGATGAAGAGCCCACTCTTTTATATCCCACCATAAACATACAAACCTAATTCTATTTCTCCCTCAACCAAATGACGTTATAATATCTACCCACTACTGCCCTCATCCACTCCCACTTCTCTTCATCTAAAAATATTCACTATGATCATGGGTTCCCCCACTAGGAAGAAACATATTTAGGTTAACTCATGTTACCCATCCCATACCTCAAACATTCATCATCTCTATTAATGCCACCTCATAGTCAGCATGAGAAGATAACTTTCTAGTCTATAGTATCCCCCAAACATCTATCCACCATACGTCTAATTGTCCCACCATTTATACTCCCATGAATATATGAATGGAATAAAAGCTTCTTTTTGATATAATACTCTTATGGGATACGTGTATCATTATGTAGAATACTTTATCACCTAGTTTTCACATATTCAATTATTTGAAGCAATTGAAGGGGTGGTTCCCCAATTTATTACCATGGTACTTCTAGATTGATAAAGCTTTAGTACCTTGGATACTCACCCCATGTGAAGGAGATCTCTCATGAATTTAGCCCTGATTTTTAACTATTAACTATGTTTTCAGCATTCTATTTTCCATGAACCAAAAAAAGTATGGACAAAAGACTTTTAAAATCTTCTTATTCAGTATTATTGGGCACACTACAATCATAGTTAATGTTCTATGTTCTTGTACTGGTCTAAAATATTTTAAATATGTATTTCAATAATTTCACGTCATTAAAACGATTTTTTATTCAGATTTATCCATTAAACAAATATTTCATTGAATCAATAAGGTAAATTTATATGTTCTGTCATCTTAATATAATGACACATCAGAATTGTAAAATCCCAGGTAAATAAAGAACATGAAATTTTTCATATTTATTAATATTTTTGAATTAAATATGAACTATTCTTTAAATGGGATGTAATGTTTAAAGGCGTACCCAATACGCACCAATGGGTTTCTTTGAAATCATACATTTCACACTAATAATATAATATTATTATTTTAAATGGTAGTTAATGCCTAGACATTGTATTGGTGGTAATGAATAGAATTAACTAAAATAGGAATAAAAATTTTTGTTTAATATTTGTTCACTTATCCAATAAATTTTATAGGCTTAAAATAAGTAAAGAATTAGATTTTAGGCATAAATACTCTAATATTCACTAAAAGGTTGTTTTACAGCCTTTTAATGGTGAAAACTCTTTAAATATAATTTTTGTCACATTTATATGTTCTATTGGACAAAATAAAATTCCCTTTTAGAATCGGGATGCCAAAATTTACTTTGGAAGAAATTTTGGTATTTTCCTAATAATGGTCAATTTTTTAATGAATAATGAAATATACTATATTTTAATTCAAAGGTGCCTTTTAATATAATATATATATACGGTTGGATTAACTTTTTAATTGAGTCTAAAGTGTAATTAGAATATATTTTTACAATTTAATCAAATGTTGGACATTGTAATTAATTTCACTTTGAAATTGAACATAAACAAGAATTAATCGTTTGATAGTTAATATTTCATAAAAACACGCTTTTTTGTTTTGACAGCCGGAATTAATTTTATATTAATTTTTACCACTTATGTGTTTTGAATTTGGAAAAATGGATTCCACATTAGGAATTAGTGGTTCTAAATTTTTTAAATTGGTACCTTTTATTTTTAGACATTTTAAATATTTACTTTAGTAAATATTTTATTTGTCATGATTAAAAAGTTAAATATACTAAATAAGGGTAAAATATAATATTACAATAATATTAAATTATCCTATCATGTGTTATAATCATATATTTTGATACATATCCGTCCATGGAAATCCATGGGTAAAATGTTTGACCCCATGGAGCCACATGGGAGTAATAATGATACATTATATTAATTAATTTATAGAAAAGAAAAAAAAGATATAAAAAGATATCATTTAGTAAAAAACTCTAACATGGAGTTATATAAGTTATATATTTGACTATAAATAATTATTGGAAGTCTAAAATTATTTCCTACATTATGGTATTTTTTTTATTTTGGGACATCAAATATATTTTACTATATATGACACAATAATGATGCAATATTTACCTCATTAATAAATGATTTAAACAAATAAGATTATAAATATTAAAACAATATCCAAAAACAGTCCAATTTTATTTGGATGATTTTATTTCAACCATTAACCTTATTTACTATTACAATAATGATTATTTGACCTTTTTATATAGAATATGTGGTTATAATAAAATAATTGTTTCAAACATTCTGAAAGAGCCCCTCCTCTCCCTTATAAAAATCCAACACTTACTACCCATTTCACACACTTCTCAAGCCATTGGATCATCAAAACTCTACTTCAATAATATCCAATGATCCCTCTATTCATCCTAGAAGCCTTACGTTAGGCTGAAAACACTTCAAAAAACCCTTTTGGTTCTAACCAATGGGAGTTACTGAATTTAAATGTCATGTCTTCTCTTACGTTCTATAGTTTTATTTTACTTCTACAACCCCATAAACTCTTTTTATTCCTTTATTTTATAACAACACCAGTATCCTCAATATACTAGGATGTTGTCATGATAATAAATCAGACTATAGTTTCACATACCTCCATCTAATTGGTAAAGAACTTAATGTTTCTGTGGATGGAAAACTAACGCCTCACGAAATGATGATTGTTCAATTTACTTCTTCCACCTTTCTTGGTGGGCACTGTGATGGCACCGTATTTTTATATGATATATATTTTGTTTATGTTTTCTTTATTCTTATGTATATTTCATTTATATAATAACATTAGGGTTTCCATAATGGGTAAATGCGATAATTTCTATTTAGAAGTGCGAACTACCGCCCCCTAAATGTGATATGACTCGTTAATGCCTTCTGTGGGATGTATAAAGGATGGAGTTAATGATATTATATATCGTATTATAATTTAATTATAATATACCTATGTATAATAATGTTTAAATTCCATTAAAGTACGAAATATAAATGAATGTAGCATTCATGCATACGTACGGCTTACCGTCTCCATGAACGGTGAATTTCATTTCTTATCTTCAAATGTTATGTACTGTTATTAATACATATATATAGTACATATATATATATGATTTATATTATATCTAAATCATGAATATCATTCTGAAAATAATGGATTGTTGACGACATGGACAACTTGTAATTATATTGTGCTCATTTTTAATCGAGTACCAAATATGGACAAAACAATCGTTAAAAACTTAAATGATTACAAAATTTTTATAACATGGATATAAGTGATATAAAAGGTATAATAAACATTAAAAAGGATAAAAATCATTTATAAATTAACATTAGTTTATTATTCATGTGATTAAAGAACAATTGAGTCAAGTCAAACATGATGTAATTGATTTCGTATCTCAATATTAATTCTGTGAGATTTCAATTGTTCAACACTTATTTATTGCACGTGGTGTATTATATACTACAATTTGGTATATATAATCATGATTATATTTATATTCATGGTATTCTGTGATTAATTTGGTGGTTATTTACTTTTTCTCAAATGACTCGATTGATTATAACTTGGCAAGGGTTTTTTATCTCACTTTTTATTCCTGTATGATTCATGCTATATTTTCCATTATTTCATTTTTTGTGGTGGATATACTTCCCATGATTGTATTCATTTTGTAATATACGTTAATTTATGGGTATTTACATATACTTTTTGTGATCTTTTTTTCATGTTGGGTATGTTTCGTATGTTACGAAATCATTAAGAGAACCGTTCACCCTCCTATTATTAAAAGAATTCTTTTTGTTATGAATTTTAATTTACATCTTATAATGTTGGGATATGTTATTCTATATCCTTATTGTTGTAAATTTTATGTCCATTTGATGAGATATCCTTTTTCCTCTCATCAATTTATTTTTTTAATTTTAAAGTGATGTCGTTATGCTATTAAATTTCTGTAAGAAAACATCTTAACCCAATTTCAATTTTTTGGTTAAACATATACTTCTTGATTATGTCATTCTATAAATATGTTTCAATAACTTATGATTTTATAACACATTATATCAAACTAGATTTGGTGTATTTATATTTTTCACACCCAATTATGTAATTGATTTATCCTTAATCAAAGGATACCTTCTTAATAAGGAATCTCGTCTTAATTTAGATTTCCACTAAGATGTCATTGTTGATATGAACCAATTCAAAATTATATCATGTATATACTATCCATTGGAATATTATATATTGAATAACTTTATTATCATGATATTATTAAGTTCTGAATAAATGTTTTTCATCGATTATTTTTATTCTAGGATCTCTCATTTTGTTAAAAACTATTTAACTAAAATATAATTTTAACTGTTTTAAAGGATTATTTCTTTTAAATATTTCACATTAATGTTCATGTTTAAAAAATTATATTAAGTTTTTACTCATGTGGAGATGAATGTTTTGAAATTGAAATTTTGTTCAAAATATTCAAAGTAGAATGAGACACTTTGATTCAAAAATCTCTTTCTTATATTTTTTAAAGGGTTTGGAAAATGGTTTGATAAAGCAATTATTATTTTAATATTTTCAAATGATATATCGAGTTTGAAATGTGGAAATGTTATTTTTTATTCATGCTTGATTTATGTGTTATTTATATGTTATTTTTATTGGGTATTTTTTACGTATACGGGTGGTTCCGGAATAAATCTAGGGCGGGTGATCCCAAGATAGATCTCCAATGCGTTTGGTAACATGATAGAGGTTAACGTCAATGTTTATCCTATGATATTTAGGGAATATAATGTGATGGGTGTTACAAATGTGACTCCATATATAGCTGTGATCGATACAATTTATGTTTGATATGGATTCCACAAGTTACCTTTATGATATATGATTTCTGTTTGTTATTCAGAATTCTTATGATTTAATGAAAAATATTATGATTGGAAAGTACGATTTCATTGTTTTTTATTTATTGATGGGAAAATGTTTTCATTCCTTATTTCATATCCCTTATTGAGATTTTTATGCTCATCCCGTGATATTTAAATTCTTTCTACAGGACTTAAAGATGAATAGGGTTCAAGGACAGGACCAAGGAAAAGTCAAGTTGTCTAAAACACGGAACTAGACATTATTCTTTTTTTTCAAAAGATTGTGTCTTATGAAAAAATGGATACTCAGTAGATTTGTCTACATGTAATATTTATGTTGTTATGTAAACGTTATGAAATAATTCTCAGAAACTATAAAACTTAAAAGTTCCTCAATATTAATTATCTATTCAATTGATGATTATGTAATGTTTATGGTCTGGTCCTTATAGTTGGTATCAGTGGGAGGTTTAGACTACATTAGGGATTAGGGTTTTTCATTAAACACATGTTTAGTCCCTATATCTATTATTTCAGTTAAATCCTTGTTTTATAACATTTTTCAGATCATGGAATGTATGTTACAAATGGATGGAGGAGGATATCGAATAATATTCCTATCTCTTCCGTATGACTTTCTTGCAATAGTTATTTCAAATTCTTGTTCGGATGATTGTGAAACTTTTTCTAACATACCACCCACTTGTAAGAAATTGTTTGAGATATGAAACACCTCCACTATACACAAATATCATTGTGGATCATGGTTTTTATTTGTTAAAATATTTTTTTACAATATTCTCATATTTTTAAGAAAGGTAAATATTTTCAAGTAATTTTTAAATATTGTAACTTATCACAAGAATTTGAATAAAATTATGATTTTGAAAAAGGTGATAAATAAAGAGACCCTTGAGCAACCTATTTATATTTTCTTTTGAAATATATTCTCTTAACACATACATATGGTATTTTAAATGATAGTTAATTGAATTTTTTCTCTCAAATTTGGTCCGAATATTTATTAGAAATCATATTTTATCAGATGTTTTGAAATAATATGTCATACATGATTATTTTCCATAAACATTTTTCTACAAATACCCATAAGACCAAATTTGAACATTGTGTGTTTAGAAAAATGAAGAAAATGATTTTGAAGGATCTCTAAATCATTGTTGTGATGCATGAACCTTCTACCTACATGAACAAGATAACGATGAAACCAAGTGGGCACCATGATCAAGGTATGATGTTATTTATTTTTCTAATAGTTTCATTTTATTATATGGATGTGAAAAAAATGAAAATATATAAGATGTTGAGGTCTTAATTTTTTGGCAAGAAAGTGAAAGGTATAAGACAACCTTTTAGGTTAAAAACAGTTAGTGTTATTTTTGAATTTTATAAAAATGACAATACACAGACCGTGTGACAACCAGTCACGTCGGACAAAGCTGTGGGAATCGAACCCACAAACAAAGTGCAATTGCAATTTATCGCTTACCACTAGACTACATAAAGTATCTGGTTAGTATGACTTATTATTTTTAGTTAAATTATTTTATAGATCAAGAATAAGTCAATTTTGGGGACTTATGTTTTTTTAATGGATATATTTAATATAGGAAAATTATTTGGTTGTTTAGTGATAAATGGTATTTTGGAAGATGTTATCTATTTTGGGGAAACACTATATGACTATAGAAAATAGAATACTGTGGGATTTCAATTGATGAGTAATTTTTTAAATTTATTTTTGGAAAATATTTTTTTTGTGCACATATAGTGATTTGGGTTATTTATGGAAATGATTAACCTATCATAGAGAACATGTGATTTGGCTAATTATGCATCAGTATGAGACTTTAAGAGTAGTCTATGTTTTTGGAGTTAAATGTTAATATTTACTATGTAAGACTTTGTAATTAAATCCTTCCATGTTTTTGGTTTTAATGTTAGTTTAGATTATTTTGAAAAATTTAACATAAAATTGTGTATTGAATTTTCTTTCTTGAACTTTGGGTACTTTTTGTATATTTTTGGAGATTAAGAGTAGTATTTTTTTATAAAGGATTATCCATTTTTGGGATTATATGATCTCGTACTAACCATTTTGGTTTTAGTTGATGTCTAAAGATAAGTGTAATATATAGTTCTTCTTTTGTGGATCATGTGATTCTCTAAATATGATTCTTGTGATTTTGATGTGACCAAGTCTTTTTGAATAATATTTCTTTGGAGAAAAGATTATTTTTTTTAAGAAACTTATTAAAAGATGAATCTCTACAGGAAGGTAAGTATATTTCATTATTTTCTTATTCTATGTAGTAAATGAATTTCTCAAAATTATGAAAAGGAACTTAAAACAAAAATGATGTTGGTTTACATTTATTACTGGGCAATCAAATACTATTCAACACATCATAAGTTCATGATTTTCTGGTGGTTAACATTCTACTAATCATGTTTTTTATCACTCTCCATTAGAACATGACCATTTGTTCTCGCTTCCATATCCATGTTTTCCTACATGGAATCCGATCATGGGTTATCTCGGGTGAACTTTGTACTTATATTTCATTCTTTTAATGTGATAGTTTTACTGACTCTTTTCTGATGTGGGACTTTTAATGAAGTTTCTATGCCTAATTTTAAAAATTTCAAGGATGCAATTCCCAAAAGGGGGTAAGGATGTAACATCCTAGGTAGATAATGAACATGAATGTTTTCATATTAATTAATATTTGAGAAATAACTATTATTTTTTCTTTAAAGTGGATACTATGTTTGATGTAATACTTGATACACAACAATGGGTTTCTTTTAAAACTTACATTTCACACTAATAATATAAAATTAATCTTATAAATGGTAGTTGACACCTAGAAATTATATTGGCGGAAATGGATAGAACTAAGTACAATATAATTATACATGTATATTCAATATGCTTACATTTATCAAATAAACATTAAAGGCATAAAATAAGTAAATAATTCTATTTTAAGCATAAATACTCTAATATTCACTAAAAGGTTGATTTACCACCTTTTAATGGCGAACATTCATGAAATCTAGTTTTTTTCACTTTTATATGATCTATTTGAAAAAATAAAATTCGTTTTTAGAATCAGGACACCAAAATTTACATTGGATGGAATTTTGGTATTTTTCTAAAAATGTTCATTTTATAATGAATCGTAAAAAATAATGTATTTTAATTCAAAAGTGACTTTTAATCTGATTTATTTATGGGGTTATATTATCTTCTTAATTGGTTATAAAGTATAATTAGAATATATTTTTTCCATTTAATTTAATTTTGGAAATTGGAATTAATTTCAATTTGAAATTGAACATAAACAAGTATCCATCTTTTGATAGTTATTATTTCTTAAAAAAAGCGCTTTTTGTTTTGCCGGCGATAATTAATTATAAATTAATTTCTACGACTTCTATATTTTGAATTTGGAAAAATGTATTCAATATTTGGAATCAATACTTCCAAAATTGTGTGAATACGGACCTTTTATTATTATACATTTTAAATATTTATTTCAGTAAATATTTTATCTACCATGGTTAAAGGGTAAATATAATAAATAAATGTAAAATATAATATTATAATAATATTAAATTACCCTAAAATTTTTCTAATCTTATTTCTTGATACATAATCGACCATGGGAATCATTGGGACGAATTTGGGACACCATGGAGCCACATGGGAGTAATAATGAAATTTTATATTTATTAATTTAATCTAAAGGCAAAAATGATATTAAGAAATATCATTTTTAAAATAAAATTTTACAAGGAATTATATAAGTTATCATTTCGACTATAAATATTCATTATAAATATAAAACTATTTCTTACATCATGGTATTTTTTTTATAATTTTTTCGAATCAAATAAATTAAATTATTTATGACTCAATAATGATGAAATATTTACTTAATTAATAAATGATTGAAAGAAATAAGATTATAAATATTAAAACTATATCCAAACCCTATCCAATTCTTATTGGATGATTTTATTTCTACCTTTAGTAATATTAACATTGACTTTAATTATTATTTTACATTTTGAAACCTTAGATTAGGTTACAATAAAATAAGTGTTTCAGACATTCCTAAAGGGCCCCTCCTCTCCCTTATAAAAATCCCACACTTCCTTCCCATTTACCACAATTCTATAGCCTTTTTCTCATAAAACCACTTCCACAGTAAGCTCCCAAGATCCCTATCTTCATCTTAGTAGCCGTACATTAGATAGAAAACACATCAAGAAACCATTTTGGTTCAAACCAAAGAGAGTTACCCGATTTAAAGGTAACATCTTCTTTTAAGTTCTTTTGTTTTATTTTACTTATCCAACCACCTAAAAATATTTATTCTTTTATTTTATAAAAAAACAGTATAATTCATATAATATAATTTTGTTATGGGAAGGATCTAAACTACACTTTCACACACCTCAATCTAATGGGTAAAGAACATAATGTTTTTTTGGATGCAAAACTACAGCCTCACGAAATGATGATTTCTCAATTAACTCCTACCACATTTCATAGTTGAAATTATGATGGAACTATATTTATATATGATATATATTATGTTTATTTTTTATTATTATTTATATTTTATTTATATCATAACTTTATGGTTTTCATAATGGTTAAACGCGATAATTTCATTTTAGGAACTGTAGACTACCACCCCCTCAAAATGATATGACTCGTTAATAACATATGTGGGATGTATAAATGATTGATTTAAGGATATTATATATTATATTACACTTTAATTATAATATAACTGTGTATCTTTATTTTTTAATTACATTATAGTATGATATAGAAATAAAAGTTGCGTTTATTCGTACGTACGGCTTACCGTCTCCATGAACGATGCATTTAATTTTCTTATCTCCAAATGTTATGTACTTTCATAAATACATATATATACAATATATATATGATGTATATGATATGTAAATCATGAATATCAATCTATAGATAATGGATTGTTGATGACATGGACAACTTGTAATTATAAGGTGTTTATTTTTACTCAAATACCAAATATCAACGAAACAACCATTAATAACTTAAATGAATACATAATTTTTATAACAGGGTAATAAGTAATATAAAAGGAATAATAAAATTAAAAAAGGTTATTAAAAAATTATTAATTAACTTTATTTAATTATTCATGATATTAAAGAATGATCGAGTCATGTCGGACATGATGTAAGTGATTTCTTATCTCACTTTTAATTCTGTGAGATTTTCATTGTTCACCACTTATTTATTGCATGTGGTGTATTGTGTACTACCATTAGATATATATTATCATGATTATATTTATATTATTTATATTTAGTGAGTAATTTTGAGGTGATTAACTTTTTCTCATACGACTCGACTGATTACAATGTGGTAAGGGTTTTTCATCTCACTTTTTATTCCTGTGAGATTGATGCTATATTATCCACTATTTCATTTTGTGTAGTGGATGTAGGTACCATGCTTGTATTACTTGTGTAATATACATTAATTTATGGAAATTGACATATTATTTGTGTGATATCTCTTTCATGGGGTGTATGTTTCGTAAGTTACCAAATCGTTAATGGAACCTTTCACCCTCTTATTTTTAAAATACTTATTTTCGTTATGTATTTTAATTTATATCTTATTATGATGGGATATGCTCTTCTATATCATTATTGATGTAAATTTTATGTCCGTGTGATGAGATATCCTTTTCCCGATCATTCATTTATTTTCTGAATGTTAATGTGACGTCGTTTGGCTGTGAAATTTCTGTAAGGGAACTTCTTAACACAATTTCAATTTTTGGGTTAAACAACTACTTCATGATTATGTACTACTATGAATATGTTTGAATAAACTATGATTGTTTTACACTTAATTTCACCTTATATTGGGTGTATTTATATTTTTTATAGATAATTATTTATTTGATTTATCCTTAAACTAAAGATACCTTCTTTATAAGGGATTTCCTCTCAATATACATTTACATTGAGACTTCATTGTTGATATGCACCAATTCACTCTTATATGGTTTATATACTGTACTTTGGAATATTATGTCATTAATACCTTTATTATCATGATATTATTATGCTCTGATTAAATGTTGTTTCTCAATTATTTTTATTCTTGGATCGCATATTATGTTTAAAACACTTTAAGTAAAATATTGTTTGAAATGTTTTAAAGGCTTATTTCTTCTCAATATTTCACATTAATATCCATGTTTTAAAAATGGTTTTAAGTATTTTTTTATATAGAGATTAATGTTTTGATGTTTAAATTTCTTTCAAAATCATAAATGTGGTGAGTGAAACTATAATTAAAAAATATATTTCCAAAATGTTTTAAATAGTTTTAAAAATGGTCTAATAAATCATTGATTATGTCGTTATTTTGAAATGATATATTGGGATTGTAATGTGGAAATTTAATATTTACATTATTCTTGTTTTATGTGTTATGAATATGTTACTGTTATTGGACATTATTTAAATATATGGGTAGTTTCGAAATAAACCTAGGGTGGGTGAGCCCGAGATAGCTCTCCAATTCATTGGGTAACGTGACAGAGGTAAATATGAATGTTTCTCATAACAGATTTAGGGAATATACTGTGATGGGTATTTCTAATGTGACTCCCTATGTAGCTGTGATAGCTACACTGTATGTTTGGTATGGATTCCACTTGTTACCTTTATGATTTATGATTTCTATGTGTTATTCAAAAATCATAGGATTTCATGTGGAATGTTATGATTGAAAAGTATGGTTTCATTGTTTTGTATTTATTGATGAGATATTGTTTTCATCCGTTATTTTATATCCCTTAAAAATCATTTTTTGCTCATCCCATTTTTTTAAATGTTTTCCACGGGACTTAGTGATGAATAAAGGTAAAGGATGGGATCAATGAAAAGTCATGTTGTCTAAAACTTGGAACAAGACATGACATTATTTTTAAGAGTTTTTATTTTATGATAAAAATGGATACTGAGAATAATTGTCTACAAGTAATATTCATGATGTTATGTAAATGTGATGACCTAGTTATCTAAATCTCTAAATTAAAAAATATAACTAATGGGAATTATAATTTTAATTCAAGATTATGTAATGTTGAAGGTCGGGTTCTTATAGTTTGTATCAAAGGGTGGTTTAGACAACTTTAGGGATTTTGAGATTTCATTAAACACATGGTTAATCCCTATGTCTATTATCTTAGCTAAATCCGTGTTTCATAAATTATTAAAGATAAAGGAAATTATTTTATAAATGGAAGGAGTAGTAGCTCAAATAATATTCATATCTCTTCCTGGTGACTTGCTTGTAATAATTATTGCATAGTCGTGTTTGGATGATTGTGAAACTTTTTCATACATAGAACTCACTAGCAAGAAATTATTGGTGATATAAACACCTCCAATATACCCCTATATCATCATGGATCATGGGTTGTATTTAATCAAATCATATTTTCACAATAATCTCATATTTTCAATAAAGTTAAATATTTTCATGGAATTTTCAAATATTTCACCTTATCAAAATATTTTGAAGCATATTATGATTTTTGAAAAAGTGATGAAGAAGGAGACCCTTGTGCAAACTATATATATTTTATTTTAAAATATAGTCTCTCCTCGCATACTTATGGTATTTTAAAAGGACCATTAATTTACAGTTTCCAATCAAATTTGGTCTGAGTATTTTATAGAAATCATGTTTTGTCAGATGTTTTGAAATAATATGTCATTAGTTATTATTATTCAAAAGTATTTTTCTGGGAACATCCTTATGACCCAACTTGTACAAGGTGTATTTCGATGAAGGAAGAAAATGATTTTGAAGGATATCTAAATCATTGTTGAAATGAATGGACCTTATACCTATGTGAACAAGATAACGATGAAACCAAGTTGACACCATGATAAAGGTATGATGTTATTTCCTATTAGAAAAGTTTTATTTTATTATATAGAGGTGAAAAAATGAAAATATATAAATTGTTGAGGTCTTAATGTGTTGGGATGAAAATGAAAGGTATACAAAAACCTTTTTGGATAAAACAAGTTAGATTTATATATTGAATTTTATAAAAAGGAAAACACACAGATCATGTGACAACCCGTCACATCGGGAAAAGCTGCAGGATTCGAACCAAGAACCAACGTTTGATTCGAATTTATCACCTACCACTAGACTACGTGAATTCCATGTATATTATCACATATTATTTTTAGTTAAATGATATTATAGATCAAGAATATGTTGATTTTGGGGGCTTATTTTTTTCAAATGGATATCCTTAATATAAGAAAATGATTTGGGGATTAAGTGATAAATGTTATTTTAAAAGATGTTCTCTATTTTGTTGAAACAGTATATGCCTATGTAAAATATAATACTTCTGGATTTCAATTGAGGAGTAATTGTGGAATTTTATTTTGGAAGAATAATTTTTTGTGGAAAAATATTTATTTGAGTTATTTATGGAAATGATAAACCTATCATAAAGAATATGTGATTTGGATAATTATGCTTCAGAATGAGACTTTTAGAGTAGTCTATGTTTTCAGAGTTAAGTGTTAATGTTTAATTTGTAAGACTATGTGATTAAATCATTCTAATTTTTGGGTTTAAATCATATTTTAGATTATTTTGAACAAATTGTAAGGAAAATTGTGTATTTCATGGTATTTCATGAACATTGGGTATTTTTTTTTTGAATTTTGGTGATTAAGAGTAGTATTGGTTTTATAAATTATTATCCTTTTTTGGTTATTATATGATCTCGTACTAACTATTTTGGTTTTAGTTGATGTCTTAATACAATATAAATATATAGTTCATATTTTGTGGATTATTTGATTCTCTAGAATATGATTATTGTGTATTTGATCTCACCATATATTTTTGAATAATCTTTGTTTGTAGAAAAGATTAGTTTTTGGTAGAAACTTTTTATAGGATGAAACTCTACTTGAAGGTAATTATATTTCATTATGTTCCTAGTCTATGTAGTAAATCAATTGCTGAAAATTATAAAAAGTAATATAAAACAAAAATGTTGTTGGTTTACGTTTCCTACTGGGAAATCAATGACTATTTAACACATCATATGTTTTTTATTTTATGGTGGTTAACATTCTCTTGATCATGTTTTCTACCACTCTCCATCATAACTTGACCATTTGTTCTCTCTTCTATGTCCATGTTTTCCTACATGAAATCTGATCATGGGTTATCTCGGGTGGCCTTTGTACTTCTATTTCATTCTTTTAAAGTTATAGTTTTACTGACACTTTTTTCATGTGAGACTTTTAATGAAGTTTCCATGCCCAGTTTTAAAAATTACGAGGATGCAGTTTCCAAAAGGGGGGAAGAATGTAACATCTCTTGAAATAAAGTAAATGAAAATTTTCATATTTATTAATATTTGTGAATTAAAAATTAATTCTTCATTAAATGGTATGCGATGTTTGATGGCGTACCTAATACGCAACAACGGGTTTCTTTGAAATCTTACCTGCACATTAATAATATAGTGTTATTATTTTAAATGGCAGTTAACGCCTAGCCTTTGTATTGACATGAATAAATAGAACTAACTACACTATGATTATACAGGTTTTTTAAATAATTTTACATTTATCCAACAAATGTTAAAGGCTTAAAATAAGTAAATAATTCAATTTTATGCATAAATACTCTAATATTCACTAAAAGGCTGATTTACGACCTTTTAATGGTGAACGATCTTTAAATTCTATTTCTGTAACTTTTATATGTTATATTTGACAAAATAAAATTCTTCTTTAGAATCGTGACACCAAAATTTACTTTGGATGGAATTTTGGTATTTTTCTAAAAATGTTCATTTTTAAATGAATAGTAAAAAATACTATATTTTAATTCAAAAGTGTATTTTAATCTGATTTATTTATGTGGTAATATTATCTTTTTAATTGTTTATAAAGTGTAATTATAATATATTTTAACCATTTAATCTAATTTTGGGCATTGGATTTAATTTTACGTTGAAATTGAACATAAACAAGTGTCAATCTTTTGATAGTTTTTATTTCTTAAAAGCATGCTTTTTTGTTTTGACAGCGAGAATTAATTTTAATTTAATTTCATCCACTGATGGGATTTGAATCTGGAAAAATGGATTCAATATATGGAATCAGTAGATCCAAATTATGTAAATAGGTAAATTTTATTTTTAGACAATTTAAATATTTACTTCACTAAATATTATATTAAACATGATTAAAGGGTAAATGTAGTAAATAAGGGTAAAATATAATGTTATAACAACAATAAATTTCCCTACCATGTGTCCTAGTCCTATTGGATGATACATATCAGACCATGGTAATCCATTGGTCAAATTTGGGAACCCACGGTGCCACATGGGAGTAATAATAACACTTTATATTAATTAATTTAATGTAAAGACAAAAATGACATAAATAAATATCTTTTTGTAAATCAATTTTTGAATGGGGTTATATAATTATCATTTCAAATATAAATATTCTATAGATTTTTAAGACTATTACCTACATCGTTGTATTTTTTTTAAATTTTTGGAAATCATGTAGATTAAATTATTTATGACACAATAATGATGCAATATTTCCCTCATTAATAAATGATTTAAATAAATGGGATTATAAATATTAAAAAAATATCCAAAACCTATCCAATTATTATTGGATGATTTTATTTTGACCATGAATCATCTTAACATTTATGTTACTGATTATATGACCCTTTAAAACCGAAAATGAGGTTATAATAATATAATTGTTTCAAACATTCTTAAAGAACCCCTCCTTTTCCTTATAATAATCTTACACTTCCTACAAATTTCTCACACTTTTCAAGCCATTTTATCTTGAAACCTCTACTACAATAATCTCCCAAGATCCCTCTATTCATCTTAGATGCCTTACCTGAGGCATAAAAAATTTCAAGAAACCCTTTTGGTTGAAACCAAAGGGAGTTACCCGATTTAAATGTTTCATCATCTCTTAAGTTCATTTGTTTTAATTTACTTCTCCAAAACCCTAAAATATTTTTATTACATTATTTAATAAAAAAATAATTATCATCAATATACTAGGATGTATATATGAGAATGATTCTAAATACACTTTCACACACCTCCATCTAATGGGTAAAGAACACAATGTTTCTATGGATGGAAAACTAACACCCCACAAAATGATGATTGTTCAATTAACTTATACCACCTTTGATGGTGGCCATTATGATGGAATTGTATTTATATATGATATATATTATTTTTATGTTTTCTTTATGCTCTTGTATTTTTTATTTATATCATACATTTATGGTTTTCGTAATGGGTAAACACGATAATTTATTTTATGAAGTGCGGACTACCGCCCCCTCAATGTGATATGACTCGTTAATTCCCTATGTGGGATGTATAATGGATGGAGTTAGTGATATTTTAAATGATATTTTACTTTAATTATAATATAATTAGGTATCATTATATTTTAATACCATTACTGTATGAAATAGAAATTAAAGTAGTGATCATGAGTACGTACAACTTATTGTCCCCATGAACGGTGCATTTCATTTCCTATCTCCAAATGTTATGTACTGTTATAAATACATATATATACTGAATATATATGATGTATATGATATCTAAATCATGAATATCATTCTGGATATAATGGATTGTTGATGACATGGACAACTTGTAATTATAAGGTGTTCATTTTTACTCAAATACCTAATATAGATGAAACAACCGTTAATAACATAAATGATTACGTAATGTTGATAACATGGTAATAAGTGATATAAAAGGAATAATAAACATGAAAAAGGATATTAATGAAGTATAAATTAGATTTAGTGTATTATTCGGGATATTAAAGAATGATCGTGTCAAGTCGGACACGAAGTAAGTGATCTCTTATCTTACTTTCAATTCCGTGATATTTCCATTGTTCAGCACTTATTTATTGAATGTGGTGTATTGTGTACTGACATTTGATATATATTATCATTATTATAATTATAATTATGGTATTAGGTGATTAATTTGGTGGATATTAACTTTTTGTCATACGAATTGATTGATTACAACGTGGTAAGGGTTTTTCATCTCACTTTTTATTCCCGTGAGATTCTGGCTATATTAGCAACTATTCTCTTTTTAGTTGTGGATGTAATGCCCATGATTGTATTCATTGTATAATATACATTAATTAATGGGTATTTACATATTCTTTGGGTGATCTCTCCTTCATGGGCTGTATGATTTATAAATTACCACATCCGTAAGGTAACCTTTCACCCTTATATTTTTAAAAGACTTCTTTTTGTTATGTCTTTTTATTTAAATTTAATTATGTTGGGATATGTTATTATATACCAATATTGATTTAAATTTAATGTCTATGTGATGAGATATCCTTTTCCCTCTCATCAATTTATTTTATGAATTTGAATGTGACATCGTTAGGCTGTCAAATTTTTGTAAGAAAACACCTTAACCAAATTTCAATTTCTGGGTTAAACATCTACTTCTTGATTTTCTCGTGCTATGAAAATGTGTGAATAACATATGATTGTTTTACACATAATATACACTTATATAGGGTGTATTTATATTTTTCACACATAATTATTTATCTTATTAATTGTTAATCTAATGATACCTTCTTTATAAGGGATTTCATCTCAATTTACATTTCCATTGACACTTCATTGTTGACATGACCCAATTCACTCTCATATGGTGTATATATTGTCCTTTGGAATATTATATTATGAATAAATTTATTCTAATGATATTATTAAGTACTAACTAAATGTTATTCCTCAATTATTGGTATTATTTGATTTCTCATTTTGTTAAAAACTCTAACAAAAATATCATTTTAAATTTTTTAATGGTTTATTTCATCTAAATATTTCACATTAATGTCCATGTTTTAAAAATGGTTTTTTGATTTATACATACAGAAATGAATGTTTTGAAATTGAAATTTATTTCAAAAGAATCAATTTGGTATGGGACACTTTGATTCAAAAATCTCTTCCTTATATGGTCTAAATTGTTTTGAAAATGGTTTGATAAAGCATTAATTATGTAAAAATTTTGAAATGATATATTGAGATTGAAATGTGGAAATATTATCTTTCCTTCATGCGTGTTTTATGTGTTAGGAATATATATTTTATTGGGCTTTGTTTATGTATACAGGTGGTTGTGAAATAAACCTACGGCGGGTGAGCCCGAGATAACTCTCCAATGCATTGGGTAATATGACAAAGGTAAACGTGAATGTTTCTCTTAATAGATTTAGGTAATATACTATTATGGGTATTCCAAATGTGACTCCCTATGTTTCTAAGATAGCTACAATTTATGTTTGATATGTATTCCACAAGTTACCTTTATGATTTATGATTTCTGTGTGTTATTCATAAATCATATTATTTCATGAGGTGTGTTATGATTGAAAATTATGGTTTCACTGTTTTGTATTTATTGATGGCCAAATGGTTTCATTCCTTATTTTATATCCCTTACCGATCTTTTTATGCTCATCCCGTTTTATTAAAATGTTTTCAATAAGATTAAATATGAATAAGGGTAAGGGATGAGATCAAGGAAAAGTAATGCTATCAAAAAATGGAACTAGACATGACTCTTTTTTTCATGAATTGTTATTTTATGAAAAAAATGGATACAAATTATAATTTTATACTTGTAATATTCATGTTGTTATGTAAATGTTATGACCTAATTCTATAAAACTCTAAACCTAAAAATATTCTCAATGTGAATTATCTATTTAATTCAAGATTATGTAAGGTTTATGGTCAGGTCCTCATAAGAATGACAATTCATATATTCCACCATTTCCAAAATCACGGTACTATTTTATTTGAATGATGCCAATGAATTTCAAGGGTTTTCTATTTGTTCTAACCTCATGAAGAACATTTTTAAATGCTTTCAATCCATTTTGAATTACACATTATTTCAATATAGGGAACATTGCATTTTTTATTGATATTTTATCTACTTATACACATATAGAACATTACAATGATGGTTTTACAATGATTCCATGTAATTCTTAAATTTTTTTCTTTGGATTTTACTATTTCATTAATTTTTGAGTGGTTTAAAATATTTTATGTTTCTTTTTTACATATCAAGAAAATAGAACATCTAATTGTTTTTTTAACAATTGAACCATTTCACAATTCATGGTATGGTTGTGGTCGATATATTTGACAGCATTTAATGATCATATAGTAGGGTTTTAATCCATGTAGATTCATGTTTTTAAAAGAAAAAAAGAATTAAACAACATATTCAGTCATTCTGGTAAAACCACACATCTAGTTGACATGATTTAATCTCGTACATGTCATGACAAATACATATAGAGATTTTATTTTGACCATTCAGTTTATTAAAAATATTAGCTGGATTTATTACATAAATGAATAAATAGTACAACCCAAAAGGTCAAAAAATATAATTTTTTTGGAAATGAGTACATTAAATTAAAAACTAAAATATTATATAGAACATCATTATTGAAAACATCCTTAATATGATGATAAAATTCCATCGTACTTAAAATTATATTGGATTATCTTAGGACATATATATGAAATGAGTAGCTATAAATTGAAAACTAGAATAAACATGGAATAACATGACAAAAGTAAAACATTTTAAATAATATGTATATCAACATTGAATAAAATTTTTGAGGATTTTGAACATGAAAAATAAGGTATTATATAAAATGATAATATAAATGAAAAATTGGAAATGCGGCAAAAACATAAATCACTACATCATAAACACATATCAACACTAACTGTCATGTAATCATGAAAATAAATTCCCATTATGGATTTGGTTCACTACATAATCCCTTGAATGAAGACTCATTATAATAAAATTTTAGACAATTCCATAGAGCTATATACAATTCAGAGCACACCAGTCCCATTCATTTTATTGTTTTTATAAATAGTAAAAGATATATCACACAACATAGATTCATTTATCATAATATTTTATTCCACAATCATGGAGTGTATAATTGATAAATGTATTCCTCCAATCAAAAATGTAAAATTTATAAAGGTGAACACCCATGAAAGGAAATCGTTATTTTATTCACTACACAATTATTTTGGCATGAAAATTGTGGTGAAATTAGAGCAGCATAACGATGTCTATTAATGAGTTAGAAAATGTGTTGATGGGATAGAAAGGAGTATCTCATAATTTGGACATAAATTGATAGTAATAGAGAAATTGAAAAAATATATCAATAATAAGATATGGAAATAGAAATCACATGATAATGAAAAAACATGAATAAATAAGAGAACAAAATTTTCCCTTACTAATTTATGGAATTATTACAAGAGGGATTAATGATAGTGAATGGGGCATCTCAACATTTAAAGAAATATTTTAGAGTATGGGGAATTAAGAAGAAAAAATAAAAAAAACTATTAAATGATGATAAATGATTTAATATAATGAATATACATGAATAAATAAGAGTAGGAGAGGATCCCTTAGTAAATTTTCATATAGTAACATGTGTGTATAAAGGTTCATGTGGGGGCGTAATGAAAGTGAAGGATATATGTAATTATTTAAAAATAAAATGTAAATTAATGGGGACATGGGAAAAAATATCCCAAAATTATTAAATGATGATAAATGACATAAAGTAAACAATATACCTGAACAATGTACAGAGAAGGGGGATACTTTACTAAATATTAGCATAGAAACATGTACATGTAAAGGTTCATGGGAGGGATTAATGAGACTGAAAGGGGTATTTATTAATTTTTAAATAAAATATATTTTATATTGGATTTGGAATAAAATACCTTAACATAAAAATTTGAAACTAATATGTATAACCTAAAAGAGTATCTTGGATGAAAATGAAAAGAGAGAAATCCCTTACCATTAGCGTGTGATTACAAATGCTTTAGAGGAGCATATTGAAAGATTGGGGTAATTTTTTTGACTCTATAAATGCAAGGTATGTGTAAGTACTTGATCTATGGATTCTTATTAAAAGGAATCATGAACTCAGATGGGTTTATGAAGTAAAAGAGAGGGTAGTTATTCATTATTTCCCAAACAATTCTTTTGGACTCTATATATCAATATATTCGAAACCAAAATCGATCACATGGTTTTCCCTTTTTTTCTATAACGGTTGGCCAGTTTTAATAATATTATTAGTAAAAGTTAATAAAATTTTGAAATATGAGTTTTTTTGACATGGTGTTGAGTCGAACACAGAGACAAATGACATTAAAACCTTGAAATATATTATGTTTTTTAAAATATTCGAAAAGGATTTATAAGATTAGTATACTATATTCAAAATCAAATTATTTGAAATGAAAAAATTATTTTTCTTCTTTTATACCATTTATTCTATTTATTACATCACTTTTGGGTCATTAAGATGTCATAAAACACACATAATTTTACGGTAATTTTCTCTTCATTGAAAATTTTTTTTTTCAAAAATTCAAGAAAAAATAACAATGGGATATTTTTTAATTTTAGAATAAAAAAATAATATCAATTTAATATTAATTAATTTAATAATAAGTGAATTTTCACAATTAAAATGAAAATTCACATTTACTCAAAAATTATGGGCTTGTTGCCCAAAAAGAATTTAAACCCTTTTAAATATTACATTTAATATCATAAAAATTATATTATCAAGTAAATTTATCAATCCTAATTTAATAAAAATATTTTATTAAAATATTATTTTTTCTATAATCCATAAAGTCATCAAATGAAATTGCATATTACTAAAATAATATCTTCTCTTTCATTATACAAAAATATAATTTCTCTCAATCTTATTACTTTATCATATTTGATGTAAAAACAATAAGGAATAAATATAATAAAAATTTTAGTGAAAAGGAAGTATAAATATTCATACTACTAAGGTAAATTTTTTTCTAGTAATTATAATATTATTTTTATTATTAATTAACCTATTTTTCATTATACCATGGTAATAGATATATACTACAGTTACGAGTCATATTTTTCAAAAATTAAGTTAAACACATTATCAAAAATTAATTTAGATGATTCCAATAAAAAATTGTTTTTATAAAAATGCATTCACATGGATACAATAATTTGTTTTAACATAGAACCCAGAATCATTAAAGAAAGAAATTTTCGGAAGAAAAAAAAAATAGTAATGTTGATTTCACATTAATTATATAGATTGTAATTATTATTATATGAATTTGAATTCATAAATATATATATTTAAAATAAGAATTTCATTTAAATAAATTCACATTTGGGGTTATTTTAACCAATTTTTATAAAGAAACATAATGAATTTTAAAACAATTTTTAGTAAAATTCATTTTTAGTCCTTAAAATCATATTATATGGAAATCTTGTTTAAATATGATTAAAATTTACATAATTGAATTAAATATAACTAAATATTAATTATTTCATGTTAAAATAAAATTTTAGACAATTATTGGAATTCTTAATTAATTTACTTATCAAATGGAATGAATATTATATATAAAAATTGTAATTTTAAGAATTTACAAAAAAACATTATTTTTTGAAATATCAAAAAATTTCTGCATTAGTTAATATTGATATGCTGATAATGAAAATTGAGTTCTTTTTATAAAATATATAATCTAATGTTTTTTGATACTATTAATGATATATTTTTTAATAACAATTACTACTGAATTATTTGTAAAGAAAAAATGTTTTTTAAATTAAATAAAATTACCAAAAATTGATTGATTATTTAATATGAATTTATCAATATAATATGAATATATATATATATCATAATGTATTAAAAAACCAATTATATCCCCCATTTTAAAAATCATTATATAGTTTTTTCATCTAATTTCACAGCATTCATAGGTCATTCAGTGTGTTTTTACCTTCTCACACTTGTTTTCAGTGGATATCATACCATTAAAAACTACTTATTCAGTCATTTTGGGCACACCGCACATCCGATCAACATGTCATCTACACATTCACATAAAAAATAATACATTTTATGTTATCCTATACATTCACATCATAAACATCACATGCCATTAATCATATTTTGACCATGAATTTAATTATCCAAATTCAATCAGGGGATCAACTGTATATCCTTGTCATATAAGAGGAAAAATGATGTCCTTGTTAATCTCTAACCGATGAAATGATCTGAAATATACACAACCACCCCATGCTTGAAAAATTCTTCTGGATTACATAAGAATGTATAAACATATAAATGTTCTCTTTCTATGTATCTTGGAATCCTCAGGTAATAGAGATTCATTATAAGGACCCATCCTTAAACCTTAAATAATATTTAATTAAGTGAATAATTCACATTGAGGATCATTTCAGGTTTAGAGTTTTAGAGAATTAGGATATAAATATTACATCTCAAAATATTACAAAGTAGACACTTCTACACAGTTTCCAATTTTTTTACAGAACATAAAAGTTTCATTAATTATTTTTAAAATTAATTCGCACTATTAAAACAAATAGCGTGTTTTTAAGAAACAATAACTATCAAAAGATTGACATGTGTTTATGTCCAATTTCAATGTAAAAATAATTCCAATGGACAACGTTGGATTAAATGGTAAAAATATATTTTAATTACTCTTTAAAACAAATGAAAAAGATAATCTAACCATATAAATAAATCGGACTAAAAGGCACTTTTGAATTAAAATACAATATTTTCACTATTCATTAAAAATTGAACTTTATCAGAAAAATCCCAAAAATTTACAAAAATTAAATTTTGATGTCCCCATCTAAAGAATCATTTTACTTTGTCAATTTTAATATATTAAAGTGACCAAAACTATATTTAAATCATGTTCACAATTAAAAGGCGGTAAATCGACCTTATAATGTAAATTATGCTTAAAATTAGATTCATTAACATTTTAAGCCTCTATCTTTTTATTGGATAAATTTAAATACATTTAACAATCATTTATACTCATATTTTCATTTTTGTTGTTCATTCCCACCAATAAAATGGATAAGAGTTAACTACCATTTATAATAATAATATAATATTATTAGTGTGCAACGTAAGATATCAAAGAAACCTGTTATTTCGTATCGGGTACGCTATGGAACATATCAACCCTTTTAAAGTAAAATTAATATTTAATTACCAAATATTAATAAATATGAAAATATCTTATTCTTCATTTACCTGGGATGGTACATCCTTCCCCCTTTTTAGTAATTGTGTCCTCGAATTTTTTATTCACTTATCAAAATAAGTGGGGGTATTTATCCCTCATTGCATTTTATGATTCCCACGTCACCTCTTCAATCATATGGTTTTTCTAAAAAACATTTACCTGGTAAATTACCTTATTCCACAACACTTTCTCTTTTTTGGTAATGAATCTGAACTGGTTGTTCATCATAATATAGATTCTCTTCCAACTGAACTACCTCCATCCTCAAAACATGAGATGGATATAGCATATACTTTGTCAAGATCGAAACATGAAAAACAATGTGTACCTAGGATAAAAATGTATGTAAAGCCACATTGTACAAAACTGATTAATCTTTCTCTAGAATTTCTTACAGTCCAATGAACCTTGGACTCAACATTCCCTTCTTACCAAAATTCATCACACTTTTCCGTGGAGAATCTTTGAGAAAGACATGATCACCTACCTAAAAAAAAGATCCTTCCTCCTGTTATCTGCATAACTTTTCTGTCTCCTTTGAGTTGTTCAAATGTGCTTCTGAATCAACTAATCTTTCTCTACCATCTCTTCTGCCAATTCTAGTCCCATAAGTTTCCTTTTGCCTACTACATCCCAAAAATCTAGAGTTCAAAATTGATTTTACTATAATTCCTCAAACGAATCCATCTGTATACTGGAATGAAAACTTTTATTATAATAAATTTCAACCAAAGAAAGATGTTGGTCCAAACTTCCCTAGTAGTCCTGTGAAAAAGCACGTAGCATATAATCCCAGGTCTGGATTGTTCGTTCTAATTGCCCATCTGATTGAGGATGAAAAATTGTACTAAAATTTAATTCAACACCCAATGAATTTTGAAGGCCTTTCCAAATGTTAAAAGTAAACCTTGGATTGTGATCAGATAAAATGGAGAGGGGAACTCCATTAAGCCTGAAAATCTCGTTAACATACAATAGATCTATTTTATCTAGAGACAAAGTATCTTTAAATGGAAGGAATTGAGTAAAGTTAGTCAATCGATCAATAATAACCCAGATTACATCATTACCTCGAGATGTCTTTGGTAATCTCACAACAAAGTCCATTGATATATTTTCCCATTTCCACTCTGGCACTGGTAAAGGATGAATCATTCTTTTTGTTAACCTTATCTCTACTTTAACCTACAGACAAGTCAAACAACTCATAGTAAAATCAGCAATATTACATTTCATTCCATCCCACCAATAATACTCCCGAAGATCTCTGTACATCTTAGTACTACCAGGATGAACTAAAAAAAGAGAACTATGAGCTTCACATAACAACTCATTCTTCAACTGTGAATCACAAGTCACACATAATCTATTTCCAAACCTCAAAACACAATCATTATCAATGTTAAATTCAAGAAATATAACCTTCTGATCCAACTCTAACTTTTTCTGAAACTCATTGTCTTCTTTCTGTGCTTGCATTATTCTGTTTGATAGAGATGATTTCACTAACACCTGATACAAAATAGAAAAATTTCCTACACCAACAACTTCTATTCCAAAGTTCATCAAATCAAAAACCAAAGGATCTTGTCCCAAATTTAACATAGTTAATGATGCATTACTTTTCAGACTCAAAGCATCATCCACATTATTTGATTTTCCCGGATGGTAATGGATCGTGCAATCATAATCCTTGGTTAATTACAACCATATCCTCTATCTCATTTTCAATTATTTTTGAGTGAATATATACTTCAAACATTTGTGATCAGTATATATTTCATACTTTACTCTATAAAACTGATGACTCCAAAATTTTAAAGAAAAAAATCACATTAGCTATTTCTAAATCAGTTGTAGGATAATTTAACTCATTGGGTTTCAACTGATGTGAAGCATAAGAAATGACTTGATCATTCTTCATAATAAAACAACCAAGTCCATTCAATGAAGCATCATTATAGATAACAAACTCACTATTTCTGGAAGACAGTGCTAAAATTGGACCATTCACCAATCTTATATTCAATTCCTGAAAACAATCATCACAATATTTTGCCTATATGAACTTAACACCTTTTTTAGTTAACATACTCATTAGACTATATAACCATGCAAAATTTTCAATAAAACACTTTTAATCACCTACCAAACCAAGAAAACTATGCATCTTAGTTATATTTGTGGGTCTTGACCATTCTTCAACAACTTTTGTTTTTTGTAGGATCAACTGTTATGCCAATTTTTGATACAATGAGACCAAGGAAAGAAATTTGTTATAACCAAAACTCACACTTTCTGAATTTCCAAAATAGTTTCTTTTCCTTTATGGTTTGCAAGAAAACCATTAAATGACTTTAATGTTCCTCCAAATATTTGTAATAAACCAAAATATCATCAATGAACACAACCACAAACTTATCCAAGAACTCGTGGAAAACTCAATTCATAAGATCCATGAATACAGTAGGTGCATTGGTTAAACCAAAAGTAATAACTACATATTCATAATGGCCATATCTAGTACGAAACTTGGTCTTCATAATGTCTGTTTCCTATAATTTAAACTGATGTTACCCCAATCTCAAGTCAATCTTCGAAAAATACTGATCTCCCTAGAGCTGATCAAAAAAATAATCGATATGAGGAAAAGGATTCATGTTCTTAGTAGTGATGGTATTCAATGCTCTATAATCAATGAAAGTCTCATAGAACTATCTTTCTTTTTAACAAAAAAGATAGCATAACCCCATGGTGATGTGCTAGGTCAAATGAAACCTTTATCTAATAACTCCAGCAATAGCTTCTTTAACTCTAAAAGTTCAATTTGAGAAATTCGATAAAGTGGTTTTGAAATTGGCTTAGCATCAGGAACTCAATCAACAATAAATTCAACTTCCCAATTAGGTATAATGCCAAGAAACTCATCAAGAAAAAAATCAGGGTACTCATTTACCACTGGCACATCATTAATATGAACAGTTTCTTTATTTTCAACAATATGTGCAAGGTAACACTAATTTCCTTTTTTACTTGTTTCTTAGATTCTTGATATATAATCAAAATCAAGGGTTCAATCTTGTACAGAAAATGTAATTCTTTCAGAAAATAAACCACTTTATATCTGCAGTCAATTCTAGCATTATAAACAGAATGACAATTCATGCCCAAAATTACATCAAACTCTACTAGATGAAAAAAAATATGTTTTGCAGGTAGGTTCTTGCCGCACACAAGGAAATGAATGTTCTTATGTTTTCTTTTTTTTTTCTGAACATTTCTTCCAGATTTTTTTACTATATGTTCTATATTCATATATTAAGATGGAATTCCCAATTTACTAGAAACATTCTCAGAAATGAATGAGTTTGTAGACCCTGAATCAAAAAACACATTGGCATAATCTGAACAAACAAACAGTGTACCTGATACAACTTCATTTGATGTCCCTACATCCACTAAATTTGTTGCAAAGGATTTCACCACCCCTTTATACTTGTAGTCTGGCCTCTTTCCCTCCGTTGAGTTCTTCTCGGGACACTCATTTTCATAATGACCCATTTTATTACACTTAAAACATCTTACCGATGGCTTTTTATTGCTTGCATGATCGTCTTACTTACAATTATGAGAAATATGACCAGACTTACCACACCGGAATCACTTTCCATACTTTGATAAACGTTATCCGGGATGCTTTTTACCGCACTTCTCACAAGATGAATATTTATTTTTCTTACCTTTAGGATTCTTTGATTAATTCTTCCCCTTTTCCTGCCAACTGGACCGCTTATTCTGTTGATTTTCAAAGAACACCAGATCATCTACAAACTCCATTTCCACCTTTCCCTAACATTGAACATGTTTTTCATAACTTTTGAACTCGTGATAGACTAACTCTCTTGGATATTGTGGCTTCAGTCCTGAGTAATATCAATTTATCTTACTATCAATATCTCAGATGAAATTTTGTGCATACCTTTCCAGTCGAGTGAACTTTGCCTCATAAGCAGCCACAAAGTCATCTTCCTGCCTCAATTATAGGAATTGTTTTCCATTCTAAAGATGAACTAACTTTGGAAAATATTTCTCAAGAAACATACCTTTGAATTCATCCCAATCAAGAGCATCAATCTCCTCATTATCCTGGATATTTTTCACCATTGACCTCTACTGATCACATTCACCTTCAAAACGGTAAACATCAAGACAAACCTTTTTATGTTCTGAACAACCCATGACATTGAAAATATTTCCTTGTGCTTTAATACACCCTTCTACTTGCACTGGGTCAAATGATCCTCTGAATGATGGGGATGTTGCCTCATGAAATGTTCTACTACTGAGTTGTTCAGCTGTGGTTGATCTGGCTGATCACGATCATGGATACCACCACCATTTATTGCCTGAGTCAACTATGCCATTAAGGCAACAAACTGTTTTGTTCCAATTCTGACCATATCAGGTTGCAGATTTGGAATATTTCCTTCCTCCTAATGACATCTCAACATAGCTGCCCTGTTTCCTCAATGGAAAACCATTTTCAAAACAAAAATATCTTAGGTGAAGAAACCTGGTAATCTTTAAAGCTATATCATTTCAATATTACAATAAATTAATTTATGGACGTTTATTTAACAATACTCTAACTCCTAAACTTATCTAAACTGATCTATGATACAAACTATAAAGACCCAACCTTAAACATTATATAATATTGACTGAAACGAATAATTCACATTGAAAATATTTTCAGGTTTAGAGTTTTAGATAATTAGGACATAACTATTACATCTCAAAAGATTACCAAGTAAAAACTTATACATAGTTTCTATTTTTTACAAAACATAAAAGTGTCATTCCTAAATTTTAAAATTATTTCCTGTTCTCAAAAAAAATACCGTGTTTTAAAGAATTAATAATTATCAAAACATTGACACTTGTTTATTTCCAATTTCGAAGTGAAAATAATTCTGATGACCAACATTGGATTAAATAGTAAAAATATATGCTAATTAAACCTTAAAAACAATTAAAAAGATAATATATCCATATAAATCAATTAGATTAAAAGGCACTTTCGAATTAAAATACATTATTTTCACTATTCATTAAAAATGAACTTTATCAAAAAAATCCAAAAAATTTACAAAAAAGTACATTTTGATGTCCCCATTCAAAAGAAGTATTTTATTTGGTCAATTAGTATGTATTAAAGTGAACAAAACTATATTTAATGAGGGTTTTGAATTAAATGATTGTAAATCGACCAATTAATGTAAATTATTCTTAAAATTATATTGATTACCATATTATGCATCTAACTTTTTATTGGATAAATGTAAATAAATTTAACAATCATGAATAATAATATTATAGTTATTTTTTTCATTCCCGCCAATAAAATTTCTATGAGTTAACTACCATTTAAAATAACAATATTAAATTATTAGTGGGCAGCGTAAGATTTCAAAAAAAACTGTTGTTGCGTATCGGGTACACTATCAAACATAGAAACCATTTTAAAATAAATTAATATTTAATTCACAAATATTAATAAATATTAAAATCTCTTATTCTTTCTTTACCTGGGATGTTAAATCCTTCCCCCTTTTGAAAATTACATCCTCACAATCTTTATTTACTTATCAAAATAAGTAGGTGTATTTATCCCTCAGAGCATTTTCAGATTCCCACGTCGCCTCTTCAATCATATGGTTTTTCCACAAAACCTTAACCTAGTGAATTACCTTATTCCGCAACACTTGCTCTCTATAGTCAAGAAACTGAACTAGTTGTTCTTCATAAGAGAGATTATTTTTCAACTGAACTACCTCTGGGGTCAAAACATGAGATGGATCTAGTATATAATTTCTCAATATCGAAACATGAAAAACATTGGATACCTGGGATAAACTTGAAGGTAATTCCAATTTGTATGCAACTGATCCAACTTTATCTAGAATTTTATAAGGTCCAATGAACCTCAGACTCAACTTTCCCTTCTTACCAAAATGCATCACACTTTTCCATAGAGAAATGTTGAGAAATGCATGATCACCTACCTCAAAAGAAAGTTCCTTCCTCCGGTTATCTGCATAACTTTTTTGTCTGCTCTCAGATTTTATCATGTGCTTCTGAATCAACTGATCTTTCTCTACCATCTCTTCTACCAATTCTGGTCCCATAAGCTTCTTTTCACCTAATTCATCTGAAAAGCTGGAGTTCGACAATGCTTTCCATATAATGCCTCAAAAGGATCCATCTGTATTATAGAATGAATACTTTTATTTTATGAAAATACAACCAAAGAAAGATGTTGGTCTTAACTTCCCTGGTAATCCTGTGAACAAGCCCGTAGCTTATCCTCCAAGTTCTGAATTGGTCATTCTGACAGACCATCTGATTGAGGAAGAAACGGTGTACTAAAATCTAATTCAATACCCAATGAGTTATGAAGGCCATTCCAAATGTTAGATGTAAACCTGGGATCATGATCAAATACAATAGATAGGGGGACCCCATGCATCCTGACAATCTCTTTAACATACAATAAAGAAAGTTTATTTATAGACAAAGTATCTCTAAAAGGAACTAAATGAGCATATTTAGTCAATCGATCAAAAATAACCCAGATTTCATTATTACCTCGAGATGTCTCTGGTAATCCCACAACAAATTCAATCGATATATTTTCCCATTTCTACTCTGGCACCGGTAAAGTCAGAAGCATTCATTTTGGTTACTATCGCTCTGCTTTAACCTACTGACAAGTCATACACTTCATAGTAAAATTAGCAATATCACTTTTCATTCCATCCCACCAATAATACTCCCAAATATCTATATACATCTTAGTACTACCAGGATGATGTGAAAACGTAGAACTATGATCGTTACATAACAAATAATTTTTTAAATGTGAATCACAAGGCGCACATAATCTCTTCCCAAACCTCAAACACAATCATTATCAATGTTATATTCAGGAAACATACCCTTCTAAACCAACTCCACCATTTTCTGTAACTCACTATCTTCTTTCTACACTTTCTTTATTCTGTCTGATAGAGATGATTTCACTATCTCCTCATACAAAGAAGAATAATTTCATGCACCAACAACCTCTATGACAAAGTTCTTCAAATCAAAAACCAAAGGATCTTGTTCCAAATTTTTCGTAGTTAATGAAACATTACTTTTTCAACTCAAATCATCTGCCACTTTATTTATTTTCCCGGAGGGTAATGAATCGTGCAATCATATTCCTTGATTAATTACAACCATCTACTCTATCTCATGTTCAATTATTTTTGAGTGAATATATACATTAATCTTTTGTGAGCAGTATATATTTCACACTTCAATCCATTCAAATGATACCTTCAAATTTTTAAAGAAAAAACCACAACAGCTAATTCCAAATCAGGTGTAGGGTAATTTAACTCATGGGGTTTCAACTGAAATGAAGCATAAGCAATTACCTAATCATTATTCATAAGGAAACAACCAACTACATTGAATGAAGCATCACTATAGATACGAAACTCATAATTTCTGGAAGGCAGTGCTAAAATTGGACCATTCACCAATCATTTTTTCAATTCCTATAAACAATCATCACATTCTTTTTTCCAGATGAATTTAACACCTTTTCAAGTTAACGTAGTCATTGGAATAGATAATCATGAAAAAATTTCAACATTCCTCCAGTAATAACCATCAAAACAATAAAAACTACATATCCCGGTTATATTTGTGGGTCTTGGCCATTCTTTAACAATTTTTTTTGTAGGATCAACAGTTATGCCATTTTTTGAAACAATGTGACCAAGGAAAGAAATTTGTTGTAACCAAAACTCACACTTGGTGAGTTTCCCAATTAGTTTCTTTTAATTTAATGTTTTAAATACAACCCTTAATGGAAATTCATGTTCCTCATTACTTTTGGAAGAAACCAAAATATCATCAATGAACTCAACCATAAACATATCCAAGAACTCCCAGAAAATTCTATTCATATGATCCATGAATACAACAGGTTAATTGGTTAAACCAAATGGCATAACTTCAAATTCATAATGGCCATATCTAGTACGAAATGTGGTCTTCAGAATGTTTGTTTCCATTAATTTCAACTGATGTTACCCCGATCTGAAGTTAATCTTTGAAAAATACTAAGCTCCCTGGAGCTGATCAAACAAATCATCGATACGAGGAAAAGTATACTTGTTCTTAATAGTGATGTCATTCAATGCTCTATAATTAATAGAAGGTCTCATTGAACCATCTTTATTTTTAAAAATATGAAAGGAGAACCACATGGTGATGTTCTAGGTCAAATGAAACTTTTATATAATAACTCTAGCAATTTATTCTTTAACTCTAAAAGTTCAATTTCATCCATTTGATAAAGGGGGTTTTGAAATTGGCCTAGCATCAGGAACTAAGTCAACAGTAAATTCAACTTCTCGATCAGGTATAATGCGAGGAAACTCATCAGTAAAAACATCAAGGTACTCATTTACCCCTATCAAGTCATTAACCTGAACAGTTCCATTATTTTCAACAATATGTGTAGGGTAACATCCATTTTCATTTTTTACTAGTTTCTTAGATTCCTGATATGTTATCAAAATCAAGGGTACATTCTTGTACACGAAATGTAAATATTTATAAAAATAATCCTCTTTAACTCTACAGTCAATCTTAGCATGATAAATAGAAATCCAATCCATGCCCAAAATAATAGAAAACTCTACTAGTGGCAAAATAATAAGGTTTGCAGGTAGGTTCTTTCCGCACACAAGGACAGGAATGTTCTTATGTTTTCTTTTTGTATGAACATTTACTCCAGGTGTTTTTACCGTATGTTCTATATACATATCTTGAGATTAAATTCCAAATTTACTAGAAATATTCTCATAAATGAAAGAGTTTGTACACCCTGAATCAAACACCACATTTCCATAATATGAACAAACAAACAGTGTATGTGATTCTACATCATTTGATGTCCCAACATCTGTTGAAGTAGTTGGAAAGGATTTCACCACCCTTTTCGGCTTGCAGTCTCACTGCTTTCCCTCAGTTGATTTCTTCTCTGGACACTCATTTGGATAATGACCCATTTTATTACAGTTAAAACATTTCCTGATGGCTTTTCATTGCTAACTTGATCATCTTCCTTATAGTTACGATTAGTATGACCATACATACCACACCAGAAGAACGTTCTGGACTTTTATAAACATTCCCTAGGATGATTTTTACCAAACTTCTCAAAAGATGGATATTTAGTTTTCTTACGTCCAGGCTTCTTTGATGAATTCTTCCCCTTTGCAAGCCAACTTGACCTCTTATTCTGTTGTATGTCAAAGAACACCTAATCATATGCAAACTCCATTTCCACCTTCTCCACACATCGAACAAGTTTTTCATAACTTCTGAACTCACGAGAGGATAACTCTTTTCAATATAGTGGCTACAGTCCTGATTAAATCGATTTATCTTGCTATCGAGATCTCAGATGAAATTTGGTGCTTACCTTTCCAGTCGAGTGAACTTTTCTTCATAAGTACCCACTAAGTTATCCTCCTACCTCAATTCTAGGAAATTTTTCCATCCTAATATGAACCAGTTTAGGATAATATTTATCAAGAAACATACCTTTTAATTCATCTGAATCAAGAGAATTAATCTCCTCACTATCCCTGATATTTTTTACCATCGACCACCACTGATCAGCATGACCTTCAGAATGGTAAACAGCGAGACTAACCTTTTGATTTTCGTAACAACCCATGATATCAAAAATATTCTACAGTGCTTTAGTCAACCCTTCTACTAGAACCTAGTTAGATTATCCTCTAAATGATGGGGGATGGTACCTCATGAAATGTTCCACTACTTACATGTTCCTCTATGGTTGATCTAGATAATCTCATGCATGGATACCACCACGATTTATAGCCTGATTAAACTGTTCCATCACTACAACAAACTATTCAGTTCCAATTATGACAATCTTAGGTTGCTGATTTGGAAGAATGTCTTCCTCCTGATGATGTCCCGACATAGCTCCCGTGTTTCCTCTTCGGAAAACCATTCTGAACACAAAAATTTCTTAGGAGAAGCAACATGGTAATCAGTAAATGATATATCATTTCAATATTACCATAATTTAATTTATGGACTTTTATTTAAGAATACTCTAACTCCTAAAGTTATCTAAACCGGTCTCTGATACCATCTATAAGGACCCGATGTTGATGTAACATCCTAGGTAAATAAAGAACATGACATTTTATTATTTATTAATATTATTGGATTAAGTATTAATTTTACTCTAAAGGCGATTCTATGTTTAATGGCATACCTGATACGCAACAGATTTTTTTTTTAATCTTATGTTGCACACTAATAATATAATATTATTATTTTTAATGTTAGTTAATGCCTAGAATTTGTATTGGTGGGAATGAACATAACAAACATCAATATGAATATAAATGTTTGTTAAATGTTTTTACATTTATCCAATAAAAGTTATAGGCTTAAAATGTGAATGAATCTAATTTTAAGCATAATTTACATTAAAAGGCCGATTTACCGCCTTTTAATGGAGAACCCTCTTTAAAATATAATTTTGGTCCCTTTAATACCTTCTATTTGATAAAATAAAATCCTTCCTTATAATGGGGACATCAAAAATTTACTTTGTTTAAATTTTTGGAATTTTTCTAATAAAGCTCATTTTCTAATGAATAGTGAAAATTATTGTATTTTAATTCATAAATGTGTTTTAGTCTAATTTATTAATATAGTTATATTATATTTTTAATTTTTTTTAATTTTTAATTTGAATATATTTTTACCATTTAATCCAATTTTGTTCATTGAAATTAATTTCACATTAAAATTGGACATCAACAAGTGTCAATCATTTTATAGTTATTATTTTTTTAAAACACGCTATTTGATTTGATAACGGGAAATAATTTAAAATTAATTAATTCCACTTTTATGTTTTGAATATGGTAAAATAGAAATCATTTATGAATTCAGAATATAAAATAAATATTAGGCTTATTTTTTTGTATTTTCCTGAAAAACATCAATTTTTGATTAATAGTGAAACCACTTTGTAGAAGTTAGAAAAACAGTCATTTTTATTTAAATGAAATTTAACCACCTCTGTGAATTGAATTTCAAAAATCCGAAATATATGGTTTTTATTAGAAAGTAAAATTTGGTTCAATAAGATGATTTTTTTTGTGAATAGTAACTTTTGACTTTTATTTACCACGGTTAAAGGTAAATAGGGTAATTCAAGTTAATAGGTATATTATAATAATTCAAAATTTACCTTAACACTTGTATAAACATTATTGGTTGAGTCATTTATTACTGTGGGAATATTTGGGTTGATTTTGGGACCCCATTTATCCACTTAGAAGTGATAATGACAATTTAGATTATTTAACTTAAAGTAAAGGCAAAAATGACAAAAAAAAATATCTTTTAGTAAATTAATTTTTTGAAGAGGTTATATAAATTATCTTTTTGACTATAAATATTAATTGAAATGCTAAAAATATTTCATACATCATGGTATTTGTTTTATAATTTTTAGACCAGAAATAAATTAAATTATTTATGACACAATAATGATGTAGTGTTTACCTCATTAATAAATAATTTAAATAAATAAGATTATAAATATTAAAATAACATCCAAAACCTATCCAATTCTTATTGGATGATTTTATTTCGACAATGAGTCATATTATCTTTGACTATAATTATTTTTGGACATTTTGAAACCGAATATCATTATATAATAAAATAATAGTTTCACGCTTTCCTAATGATCCCCTCCTCTCCCTTATAAAAGGTGACCACTTATAACCAATTTCTCACACCACTCAAGCCATTTGGATCATCCAACCTCTACCAAATTAATCTCCATGCATACCTATTCTCCTCCTAGATACAATACCTTTGGTATAATTAACTTTAATAAGTCCTTTGGTTTAAACCAAACGGAGTTACCTAAATTAAAGGTAACAGTTTCTCTTAATTTGTTTTCTTTTATTTTGTTTCTCCAACCCCTAAAGTCTTTTTATTCCTTTGTTTTGTAACAAAAAAAGTATCCTCAATATACTGGGATTTTTTTATGATATGGATTGAAACTACACTTACACACACCTCCATCTAATGGCTTCATAACATAATGTTTCTGTGGATGGAAAACTAACGCCTCACGAAACAATGATTGTTCAATTATCTCCCTCTGCCTCTCATGGTGGCCCTTAAGATGACACTATTTGTATATATGATATATATTATGTTTATGTTTTCTTTATTATTATGTATTTTTCTTTTATATCATACCTTTATGGTATCCATTATGGGTAAACATGATAATCTCATTAGAGGAAGTCCGGACTACCGCCCCCTCAAAGTGATATGATTCTTTAATGCCATATGTGGGACATATAAAGGATGGAGTTAATGATATTATATTATATATGAAATAATACTGGAATTATAATATAAATATGTATCATTATTTTTTAATTCCATTAAAATAAGAAATACAAATGAAAGTAGCGTTCATGCATATGTACGGCTTACTGTCTCCATGAATGGTGCATTTCATTTCTTACCTCCAAATGTTATCTACAGTTATAAATACATGTATATACTGGATATTTATGATATATATGATATCTAAATCGTGAATATAATTTCGGATATAATATAATATTGAACACATGGAATACTTGTAACAATAAGGTGTTCATTTTTGACTCAAGTACCAAATATCAACAAAATGGACGCTATAAGCTTTAATGATTACAGAATATTTATAACATGATAATAAGTGATATAAAAGGAATAAAATAAATTAAAAAGGTTCTTAAGAAAGTATAAATTAACTTTAGTTTATTATTCAAGAGATTAAATAATGAACGGGTCAAGTCGGACACAAGCTAAGGGATTTTCTTTTCTCTCGTTCAATTCCGTGAGATTTTTATTGGTCGCCAATTATTTATTGCATGCGGTGTATTGTGTAGTACGATTTAATATATATTATCTTGATCCATTTTTATATTAATGTTATTCTCTGAATCATTTTGTGGTTATTAACTTATTTTTATATGACTCAATTGATTGCAATGAGGTAACAGATTTTCATCTCACATTTTATTCCCGTGAGATTCATGCAATATTTTCCGCTATTAACTTTTGTGTGGTGTATGTACTGCCCATGATTATTATCATTGTGTAATATAATTTCATTGATGAGTATTTACATCTTCATTCTATGATCCTTCTTTCATGGGTTGTATGTTTCGTAAGTTACCAAATCGGTAAGGGAACCTTTCACCCTCCTCTTTTTAAAAGACTTCTTTTTTGTTATGTCTTTTAGCATATATCTTATTATGTTGGGATATGCTCATTTATATACTTATAGATTTAAACCTCATTTCCAAGTGATGAGATACCCTTTTTATCTCATAAACTCATTTTCTAAATTTTAAAATGACGACGTTAGTCTGTCAAATTTTTACAAGGGAACATCTTAACCCAACTTCATTTCTTTGGGTTCAACTTGTACTTATTGAATTTTTCATCCTATGAAAATGTGTGAATGTACTCTGATTTTTTTACACTTAATGTCCACTTATATTTTCATGTATTTATATTTTTCACACATAATTATGTGATTGATTTATCCTTAATTTAAGGATACCATATTTATAAGGGATTTCATCTCAATTTACATTTCCATTAAGACTTCATTGTTTTTATGCACCAATTCACTCTTATGTGGTGTATATACTGTACTTTGACATATTATATCATTAATCCCTTTATTCTCATTATATAATAATGTTCTGATTAAATTTTATTTCTCAATTATTTGTATTCAATCATCTCTCTTTTTGTTAGGAAACCTATTTTACTAAAATATCGTTTTAAATATTTTAAAGATTTATTATTCTAACTATTTCTCATTAATGTCCGTATGTTCAAAATGTTTTTTAGGTTTTATTTATATGGACATAAATGTTTTCAAATGAAAATTCAATTAAAATATTTAATGTTCTATGGGACACTTTTATTCAAAAATATATTTTTAAATGGTTTTAAAAATTATTTGATAAAGAATTCTTTATTTCAATATCTAGATTTAATATATTGGAATGTGGAAATGTTATCATTCCATTATACATGTGTTATGTTTTTTTATTATGTTATGGTTATTGGGAATTTCATTTACATATACGAGTTGTTCCATCATAAACCTAGGGTAGGTGATCCCGATATAGCTCTCCAATGCATTGGGTAATGTGACAGAGGTAAATGTGATGTTTCTCCTAAGAGATTTAGGGAATATACTATGATGGGTATTCCAAGTGTAATTCCCTACATATTTATGATAACTAAAATGAATGTTTGATATGGATTCCATAATAAACCTTTATAAATTAAGATTTGTGTGTGTTATTCCCAAATCTTAGGATTTTTTAATGTATGTTAAGAATTAAAATTATAGTTTCATTGATTTCTATTTATTAATAGGATAATGTTTTCCATACTTATTTTATAAACCTTACTGAGCTTTTAGGGCTCATCCCAATTTTTTGAAATGTTTTCCACAGGACATAAGATGAATAGGGTCAATGATGGGATCACGTCAAAGTCATGTTGTCTAAAATATGGATCTAGACATGTTTATGTTTAAGAGTTTTTTAATGAAAAAAATGGAAACTAAGTAGAAGTGTCTACATTTAATATTCAAATTGTATTGTAATTGTTATGCCTAATTCTCTAAAACTCAAAACCTGAAAATAACCTCAATTTGAATTATTCATTTAATTATAGATTATGTAATGCTTAAGGTCGGGTCCTTATAGTTGGTATTAGATGTCGGTTTAGACAAAATTAGGGATTAGAAGTTTTCGTTAGACACATGGTTAGTTTCTATGTCTATTATTTTAGTTAAATATTTTTTTATAACTTTTTAAGATCATGTAAAGTCATTTACAAATGGAAGGAGGAGGATCTCAAATGACTATCTTATATCTTCTTGAGGACATGCTTGCAATAATTATTACAAAGTCATGTTCAGATGATTGTGATACTATTTCTAGCATATAACCCACATGGAAGCAGTTATTTGAGGTATCAAACACCTACACTATACCAAGTTATCATTCTGGATCATGTGTTGTATTTAGACAAATCATATTTTAACAATATTCTCATATTTTCAAGAAAGATAAATATTATCAATGTATTTTCAAATATTTTGCCTTATCACAAAATTTTGACACATATTATGATTTTAAAAATGGTGGTGAAGAAGGAGACCCTTGCAAAAACCATTTATATTTTATTTTAAAATATAGTTTCTCAGAACATACTTATGGTTTTTTAAAAGGATCGTTAATTGAGAGTTTCAACTCAAATTCTGTCTGAATGTTTTATAGAAATCATGTTTTATAAGATGTTTTGAAATTATATGTCATAAATGATTATTTTCCAAAACTGTTTTTCTATGATCACCCATATGACCCATGTTGTACATGGTATATTTGGATAGAGGAATCAAATTCTCTTGAAGGATACCTATATCATTGTTCCAATGCATGGACATTTTACCTACGTGAACAAGATGACGATGAAACCAAGTGGACACCATGATCAGGGTATGTTGATCTTTATTTTGGGGATCACTTTAATTTATCATATGGTGGTGAAATAAACAATTTGACAATATATATAATACTTCATGAATTAAAATGTTGAGATCATAATGAAATGGAATGAAAATGAGTGGTATAAGGAAAATATTGAAGTTAAAACATGTTAGTGTTATTTTTGAGTTTTATAAAAAGGACAACCCATATGATGGGTGACAACCTGTCGCATCTGGTAAGGCCACAACAATCGAACCCACAACTGAATGGCGATAAGGGTGCATCGCCTACCACTGGCCTACTTGAAGTCCCTGGTTAGTATGACTTATAATTTTAGTTGAATGATTTTATTGAACAAAAATAATTTGATTTTGGGAACATATGTTTTATCAAATGGATATACTCAGTATAGGAAAATGATTTGGTGATTATGTGATAATGGTTATTGTGGAAGACGTTCTCTCATTGGAGGAAACACTATATTCTTAAGGAAGATAGAATGATTTGGGATTCAAATTGTGGAATAATGGTTAAAATAGGAAGAATCTATGTTCCTTATTATTGACATATGATTATTTGTTTTATTTATGAAAATAATTAACCTATAATGGAGAATATGTGATTAGGTTAATTGATTTTTCAGTATAAGACTTTATGAGTAACTGATGTTACTTGGAGATAAATGTTAAGATGTATCCTGGAAGTCTGTGTAATAAAATACTTATGAGATTTGGGTTAAAATCTCATTTTGGATTACTTTTGAAGAATTTTAGGGACAGTTGTTTATTGAATGGTCTTTGTTGATCATTGGGTTTTGTTTGACAATTTTGGAGATTAAGAGTAGATTTTCTTCTTGTTAAAGATTGTCCTTTTTGGGTATTATCTGATCTCTCAATATCCATTTTAGTTTAAGTTGATATTTAAATACAAGGGAAATATATAGTTCTCCTTTTGTGGATTATGTGATTCTCAAGAAGATGATTCATGTTCTATTGATGTGACCATGTATTTTTGAATGATTTTTGTTTAGAGAAAAGATTATTTTTTTAAGAAAATTATTAAAGAATGAAACTCTACTTGAAGGTAAGTATATTTCCTTATGTTCTTATTTCATGTAGTAAATTAATACATCCAAATTATGTAAAGGAATGTAAAACAAAAGCATTGTTGGTTTTTGTTTCCTACTGTGTAATCAGAGACTGTTTAACACATCATAAGTTTGTGATTTTTTGGGGGTTACATTTTTCTTAATCATGTTTTCTATCACTCTCCATCAGAATATGATGGTTTGTTTTCTTCTTTATATCCATGTTTTCATGGAATATTAGTATCTTTTGTCTCAGGTAACATTATTTACTTCTCTACTTTTTTAAAGGGGATATTTTTATTGACTCTATTTACAATGTGGGATTTTCAATGATGTTTCCGAGCCCAATTTTAAAATTGCGAGGATGAAATTTCCAAAAGGGGGGAAGGATGTAACATCCCACTTAAATAAAGAACATGACATTTTATTATTTATTAAAATTCTTGTATTAAGTATTAATTTTAATCTAAATGGGATGTTATGTTTTATGGTGTACCCGATACGCAACAATGGGTTTCTTTGAAATCTTACATTGCACACTAATAATATAATATTATTATTTTTAATGATAGTTAACACATAGCTATTGTATTAGTGGGAATGAACAGAACTAACATCAATATGAATATATATGCTTTTCAAATATTTTTACATTTATCCAATAAAAGTTAGAGGCTTAAAATGTGAATGAATCTAATTTTAAGCATAATTTACATTAAAAGGTTGGTTTAACACCTTTTAATGGTGAATCCTCTTTAAAATATAATTATGGTCACTTTAATAAAATCTATTCTACCAAATAAAATCTTTCTTTAGAATGGGGACATAAAAAATTTACTTTGTGTAAATTTTTGGAATTTTTCTAATAAAGACCATTTTCTAACGAATAGTGAATAATATTGTATTTTAATTCAAAACGTTGTTTTAATATAATTTATTTATATAGTAAGATTATCTTTTTAATTGGTTTTAAATTTTAGTTAGAATATATTTTTACCATTTAATCCAAAGCTGGTCATAGAAATTAATTTCACTTTAAAATTGGACATAAACAAGTGTCAATCATTTGATAGTTATTGTTTCTTAAAAACACGCTACTGGTTTTGATAACAAGAATTAATTTTAAATTTATTAATGCCACATTTTTGTTTTTAATAAGGAAAAATAGAAATAATTTTTTAATTCGGAATATCAAATAAATTTTTGGATGATTTTTTTTGTATTTTTCTGAAAAACATCAATTTTTGATGAATAGTGAAACCATTTAATAGTAGTTAAAAAAACTGACTTTTTCATTTAAATGAAAATTTCCAACTTCTGTGAATTTATTTTCGAAAATCCGACAAACATGGTTGTTATTAGTATGTAAAATGTGGTTAAATAAGATGAAAATGATTTTTGGTGAATCGTAACTTTTGACTTTTATTTACCGCGCTTAAATGTAAATAGGGTAATTCAATTTTAAAAGAATATTATAATAATTCAAATTTTAAATTAACACTTGTCCAAAAATTATTTTTTGAGACATTTATGACCATGGGAATCTTTCGGTCGATTTTGGGACCCCTTTAAACCACTTAGAAGTGATAATGACAATTTAGATTGATTAACATAAAGTAGCGGAAAAAATGAAAAAAAGAAATATCTTTTAGTAAATTAATTTTTATAAGGTGTTATATAAATTATCATTTCGACTATAAATATTCATTGGAAAGATAAAACTATTTCTTAAGTCATGGTATTTTTTTATAATTTTTAGAAATCAAATAAAATAAATTATTTAAGACACAATAATGATGCAGTGTTTACCTCATTAATAAATCATTTAAATAAATAATATTATAAATATTAAAATAACATTCGAAACATGTCCAATTATTATTGTCTGATTTTATTTCAAGTATCATTCATATTGTCTTAGATTCTAATGATTTTTTGGCTTTTTAAAACCAAATATCATTATATAATAAAATAATAGTTTCACACTTTCCTAAAGAGCCCCTTCTCTCTATTGTAAAATGATACCACTTCTAACCAATTCCTTTCAGTAGTCAAGCCATTTGGCTCATCCAACATCTGCCCAATTAAGCTCCCTACATCCCTATTCTCCTCTTAGAAGCCTTACCTTACGTATAAGGAACTTAAAGAAGTCCTTTGGTTCAATCCAAAGGGAGTTACCCAAATTAAAGGTAACGGTTTATTTTACTTCTCCAACCCTTAAACTCTTTTTATTCCTTTATTTTGTAACAACACAAGTATACTCAATATACTGGGATTTTGTTATGACAATTATTGAAACTACACTTATACACACCTCTATCTAATGGGTGAAGAACATATTGTTTATGTGGATGGAAAACTAATGCCTCATGAAAGGATGATTGTTCAATTATCTCCTACCACCTCTAATGGTGTCCATTAAGATGACACTATTTTTATATATGATATATATAATGTTTCTATTTTATTTTGGATTCTGTATTTTTATTTTATATCATACCATTATGGTTTCCACTAAGGGTAAACAAGATAATCTCATTAGAGGATATACGGACTACCGCCCCCTTAAAATGATATGATTCGTTAATTCCATATGTGGGTCATATAAAGGATTGAGCTTATCATATTGTATTATATATGAAATTATAATAGAATTATAATATACCTATGTATAATTATGTTTTAATTACATTAAAATAAAAAATAGAAATTAAAGTAGCGTTCATGTGTACGTATGGCTAACAGTTTCCATGAACGGTGCATTTCATTTATTACCTCCAAATGTTATGTACTATTATAAATACATGTACATACTTGATATATATTTTATATATGATATCTAAATCATCAATATCATTCCGGATATAATGTAATATTGACCACATGGATAACTTGTAAATATAATGTGTTCATTTTTGACTCAAGTACCAAATATTGACAAAATGGACGTTGTTAATTTAAATGATTACAAAATAGTTTTAAAATGGTAATAAGTGATATAAAATAAATAATAAACATGAAAAAGGTTCTTAAGAAAGTATAAATTAACATTATTTTATTATTCAAGATATTGAAGAATGAACGGGTCATGTCGGACACAAGGTAAATGATTTTCTTATCTCACTTTTAATTCCGTGAGATTTTTATTGTTCGCCATTTATTTCTTGAATGTGGTGTATTTTGTACTTCCATTTGATATATATTATCATGATCCATTTTTATTTTCTTGTAATTATTTGAATCATTTTTTGGTTATTTACTTTTTTTCATACAACTAGATTGATTACAACGAGGTAAGGGATTTTCATCTCACTTTTTATTCCCGTGAGATTAATGCTATATTTTCCACTATTTCCTATTGTGTGGTGTATGTACTGAAAATGATTATAATATTTATGTAACATACTTTCATTTATGTGTATTTAAATCTTCGTTGTATGATATTTATTTCATGGGTTGTATGCTTCGTAAGTTAGAAAATCGGTAAGGGAACCTTTCACCGTCCTCTTTTTAAAAGACTTCTTTTTTATGTCATTTAACATATGTCTTATTATGTTAGGATATGTTCTTTTATATCTTTATAGATGTAAAATTTATGTCCAAGTGATGAGATACCCTTTTATCTCATAAACTCATTTTCTGAATATTAAAATGACCTCGTTAGGCTGTCGAATTTTTACAAGGGAACATCTTAACCCAATTTCAATTCTTTGGTTTCAACTAGTACTTATTGAATATGTAATCTTATGAATATGTTTGAATGCCCTATGATTGTTTTACACTTAATATATACTTATATTGGTTGTATTAATATTTTTCAAAAATAATTATGTTATTGATTTATCCTTAATTTAAGAATACCATCTTTAAAAGGGATTTCATCTCAATTTACATTTCAATTGAAACTTCATTGTTGTTATGCACTAATTCACTCTTATGTGGTTTATATACTGTACATTGACATATTATATCATGAATCCTTTAATTCTCATGATATTATAATGTTCTGATTAAATGTTATTCCTCAATTATTTGTATTCAAGCGCCTCTTTTTTTAAATGGTTTTGAAAATGATTTGATAAAGCATTGTTTGTTTCAATATCTTGATTTGATATATTAGAATGTAGAAATTTTGTCTTTAAATTATATATTGTGTTATGTGTTATGATTATGTTATGGTTATTGGGAATTTAATTTATGTATATGGGTGGATCCATGATAAACCTTGGTCAGGTGAGCCCGAGATAGCTCTCCAATTCATTGGGTAACGTGACGGAGGTAACGTGATGTTTTTTCTAAGAGATTTAGGGAATATACTGTGATTGGTATTCCAAGTGTAACTCCCCACGTAGTTTTGATAGCTAAAATGTATGTTTGATATGGATTCCATAAGAAAACTCTATGATTTATGATTTGTGTGGGATATCTATAAATCTTATGATTTCATAATGTATATTATGACTGAAAAGTATAGCTTCATTGATTTGTAATTATTGATAGGATAATGTTTTCCTTCATTATTTTATAACCCTTACTGATATTTTTATGCTCATACCATGTTTTCTAAATGTATTCCACATGACATAAAGATTAATAGGGTCGAGGATAAAATCAAGGAAAAGTCAAGCTGTCTAAAATATGGATCTAGACATGTTTCTTTTTAGTTGATTTTTTATTAAAAAAATGGAAACTGAGTAGAAGTGTCTAATTTTTCATCTTCTGATATGTAATAATTATGTCCTAATTCTCTGAAAATCTGAAACTAAAAAATGGAAACTGAGTATAATTGTCTACTTTGTAATCTTTTGAGATGTAATAGTTATGTCCAAATTCACATTGAGGATCTTTTCAGGTTTAGAGTTTTAGAGAATTAGGACAGAACTATAACATCTCAAAAGATTAAAAAGTAGACACTTCTACATAGTTTCCATATTTTTGTAAAAAACATAAAATTGTCATTAATTAATTTTAAAATTATTTCTCGTTGTTAAAACAAATAGTGTTTTTTCAAGAAACAATAACTATTCAAAATTTTGACACTTGTTTATGTCCAATTCCAAAGTGAAAATAATTCCAATGACCAACATTGGATTAAATAGTAAATGTATATTATAATTACACTTTAAAACCAATTAAAAATATAATATAACCATATAAACAAATTATATTAAAAGGAACTTTTGAATTAAAATACAATATTTTCACTATTCATTAAAAATGATCTTTATCGGAAAAATCCCAAAAATTTACAAAAATTAAATTTTGATGTCCCCATTATAAATAAGGATTTTATTTGGTCAATTATAATTGATTAAAGTGACCAAAACTATATTTAAAGAGGATTATCTATTTAAAGGTGGTAAATCGACCTTTTAATGTAAATTATGCTTCAAATTATATTCATTCACATTTAAAGACTCTAAATTTTTATTGGATAAATGAAAATATATTTAACAATCATGTATAATCATATTATAGTTAGTTTTTTTCATTCCCTCCAATACAACGACTAGAATTTAACTACCATTTAAAATTATAATATTATATTATTAGTGTGAAACGTAAGATTTCAAAGATAGATGTTGTTGCGTATCGGGTACGCTATCGAACATAGAAACAATTTTAAAGTAAACATAATATTTAATTCAAAAATATTATTAAATATGAAAATATATTATTCTTCATTTTCCTAGGATGTTACATTCATAATATAAAAACACCACTATGTATAATAATGAATATATTATATTTCATGTAATATACTTTCAGTAGCCAATATAATTATGTAGTATAAAATTATTTGAATCATGATTCTACTCATTGAATAATATAAAACTCTTTGCATCACTTACAATATTCCACTCATGATAATTTTTCACATCTTCTCAAACCATAATACTCGATGAAAATTATAAATTATAGAAAAATCATATTATTAATTTAGGAAGATATTTCTATTTCATTGTTCATGTTAAATATATTCATCACACATGAATTCATGGTTAATTAATATTTATTTTATTGTAAAATTTAAGGTAAATTTTACAACCAATACATCCAATCATTCTAGAATCATACAACAATATATTCAATATGAGACTTGTGATTTTTCAATGAAATTGGGTTTGTCAACGTATTATTTACCATATCATATATATCCACACAATAGATCATTACATCACCATTCTCATTGATCTCTTGAATGATATTTTATATGTAAAGGATTTTTTGGAGACCATTTGTGAGGGCTCAGTTGATTTTCCTATGTAATAACTCCATAGTTATCATATTATTGCTCAATTTCACAATTAATAATACAAACCAAAAAATGTTTAGTAATGAAATTATTGATCTAAATAGCCTCCATCAAAGGTGTTACGATTTAATTTGCTTCTATTTTCATGGTTACTATGGTGCCTCCTCTAGAACTCTTCCTAATAATATTTATAGTCTTTAAAGAAAAAATAAAACCATATTGTGACCACATATCTTCTTTTTTATTTGGAATCGTGCATCACTGTAACCCAAGAAATTGAGATGAATATTTCGTCTAAATATCAATAACATATCCATTCCTAATCATAAGTGTATAAGGAATACTTGATAGTTTCCTGTTTACACTATCGTGATTGGATTGTTAATTACTTGTTATTAAAAATGTATTAGTAACATTAGGGTTGGTGATTTTTGTTTTCAATACTGGATAAGTGGATTTTAATAACATTAATAAAAATCCATCAATATCATTAAAAATGTTCTTGATCTATGTGGTATTATAATGAGGATCATTTTATCATCCCTAAAAAATACATGATAGAGGTACAAAATTATCAGTGCTCAAAAAATATTAGTTAGGGACAAGGTACTACATTGTGCAATTAATATTACAGAACACTGCAACATCATATACAGTCACCAAATACAGATAGAAAAAAATACATGATATAAAAAATTAATTATTTGATTGAAAAAAATTACAAAAAAACAATATTGTAGAAAATTAAAAAAACTTTTTGTATAGTTATATGAAAGTAAAATTTATCGTAAATATTCAAAAAAGCAATTGTTTCATTGTCGTTTCCACCCAAAACACACACAAAAAGAACAATCATGGAATCAATTTTCATGAACTCCACCCCAAATAATGAAAAATAATACACCTATATAATAAAAAAATTATTATGATAATAATACTACAAAGAAGTAAATTAAACATAAATAAAAAATACATTATTTATATAATAATTATAAATTGTTAATTGGATAATTGTGACATACCATTCACAACATTCATTATACTGATGTCCAACTGATTCCAACAAGTCAAAAATGTCTTATAGAAATTTTTCTTATAGTATCAACAGAATAGGAATGCGTTTGATAAATTTTTAGGATGTCACTTTTCTTTTTAACTAAAATTACTTTATAAACTAAAAACACACATCTTTATTCATACCAGTCACATAATGTGTTTATTTGAGGTGATATTTATTCCTACATTTCAAAAATGAAATATGAAATATTTTACTAAATTATCATAAAAAATTTAGTGTGTTTTCTCTTTAGTAGTTATTGATAGATGTTTTAAACTAAAATGTAAATTTTAATGTGATTGTAGACACATTGAGTCACACTGATCACACTATCAATAAGATTGAGTTGTAGATGATTCATACACATCACAAATGACATAATAATTTTTTCATAATGTATCAAAACAATCATAATTATTTTTTATTATGTTTTACTATTTTACTTTAATTTTAAACTAAAATGTTAGTTATAAATTTTAATGAAAATGTGGATTCATAACTATCACACCATGCAATGGATTGAGGTGAAGATGAATCTTAAACATCATAAATTACATATAGAACACATTACTAAATTTTCAAAACAATACATATGTGATGTATAGGGTTTGAGTATGTCACATATTTTTTTTTACCAAAATGTCATTTTAAACTAAAGGAACAAAATTTGTGTCATATTTTTTACATCAAGTGATAGGTTGAGATGAGACAACATTATACATACCATAAGTGATTTATAAATAGTTTTACTAAATTATTATGACAATTTAAATTTTTTATTTTTTCTTTTTCAACGAGTAACACATGTTTTGAACTAAAATGGAATGCTTAGACTGAAAACAAACACATTGTGTCTTACCTATCACACAGTTCATAAAATTCAGATGTAGATGATTCTTACACCTTCCAAATGACTTATTAATATTCATAAAAATTTATCAAAACAATATGAGTTTGTTTTCTCAATTTTTCTTACGTGACATATCTTTTAAACTAAAATTTCAATTTTATAATTAAACGATGCACATTGAGTCATACTAGACACACCAAGCATCAGATTGAGGTGTGGATGATTCCTAAACCTAAAAAAAATTACTTATGGATCATTTTCATAATGTATCAAATTATTAAAAATTCATTTACAATATTTTTGAGTATTAAACATTAATTATTTTAAAAAATTCCATTATGAACTAAAAACAGACATTGGATCATACTGATCACACTATGTGACATTTTGATGTGAACTAATTAATACATGTCAAAATTTACATCCGAATCATTTTAATAAATTATGAAGACAATTTTATCATGATTTTTTGGTTCTCCAGGAGTGAGACCATTTTTTGAAATAAATTATCATTTTTAAACTGATAACATGCATTTTTAGTCATATAGGTCACACAGGGTATCATATTGATGTGTGGATGATTCCTACAATTCATAAATGACATATGGATCAATTTCATAAAGTATTAAAATTATAAAAAAACTTTTTTCTTATTGTTGAACTTATCATTTTACATTTTTACTACAATATAAATTTTAAATAAAAAGACTCGCATGAAGTCATATCAGAAACATCATGTGTAAGATATTGGTGAGGATTATTCTATATGCGAAAAATTACTTATGGGTTATTTTTATAATGTATAAAATATCAAGAAAGTTTTTCTTAGTTTTTATTATGTAACTTTTAGTTATTACTAAAAAATACTGTTAAACTAAAAGCATGTGTTTGTAGTCATATCTGTTAAATAGTACATAAGATTTAGGCACAACTATTTCCTACTCAACAAAAATGAATTATTGATAACTTTACAAATGTATATCTAATATAAGAATTTGTTTTATTATTTTTTAATATATATGTTTTATTTTTTTATCAATATGAATTTTTAAACTAAAAACAATCACATAGATTGATTCATGTAACATCATGTGTCAGTTTTATGTGATATAGGTTCCAATATGTCTCAGATGATATTTGAGTCATTTTTATAAATTTTTATTATAATTTTTGTGTTTTATATTGGTTACTCTTGAGTGACCCATGGTTTTAATTATATTTACAATTTCAAGATAATAATTTATAGAATGATTCACACTGGGAACACTGTGTGTGGGATTGAGGGGTGGCTGATTTCACCATTTTATAAATTAAATATAAATCATTTTCTAAATATATCAATACAAAATTAATATTTTTGATTGTATTTTATTATGAATGTGTGTTTTAATCTATAATGTAAAGTTTAAACTGAAAACATGAACTTCTGGACATAAACGACACACTATGTATTACGTTGAGGTGTGGTTGGATCCTAAATGTAATCAAATTTCTTCTAAATTATTTTCAATAATAATCAGCTAAAAGTTATAAGAAAAAAACATAAAAAGTTGAGAAAATGATGAGAAAATCCATAAAATAAGTAGTCGAAAATCGCCTCTTTGTGATGTGTGTATTCATTCTAACACCTTGTATGCTTTCCATTCTTTTTGAACCAAATATATTTCTTCATTTGAATATTTGGATGATAAAATGTCATATTAGTACTAAAAATACATAATATAAAAAGTTTAATAAGTTTTGTATATGTAATTGTAACTATCATTGAAAATTTATATTTGGGATGCTAGTTTTTTTATGGAATACAATATCATTAACAAATTTAGATACAAAATAACCACAACCATTTCTAACGATGTTTTTATACACTTCAAAAACATTCCTAAAAATAAGTAATATTTTTTGATATATTTTTTGACAGTGAAATCATATTATTTATCCCCAAATATTTATTGACTTTTATATCTTGATAGGCGCATTGTAGTCAAAGAATACACTCATCCATGATTTATAAAATATTTAAACACCACATTAACCTAAATAAAAATTCATTAAACGAAATATAAAATTTATAACATGATGTTTATTTGTAAAATGTTTCTTTTAGTTTAATATTAACTGATAAACATCACCATGTTTGTTTAGTTTTTTGTGTATATATTCATTGAATCAATAAAATAGTCAATTAGAGTACCCAAATTGACTTAAATGTGTAACAAATGCTATCTAAAAAATAAAAAATATTAATTAAATGAATGAATGTATATTTAATATGAATAAATTATAGAGGTTTCTACATAGTCATGTGTATTTAAAAGTATCTGACATCTATATGTTTCATTCATGCATTATTTCCAGTTTTCCACTACTAATTAAATTTTCTTTGGTTCTGATTATAATTTTTATATATATTTGATGTGAGGACTAATGACTTCATATTTATACTCCCTGTGACTTCCCTTCAAATAGAATTCATATATACACCTAAACAAGTTGAGTAATATTAAATAATATTTGACATAGTACTTCAGCTATTGGATAAACAACTCGTGAATACAAACCACATGTTTACATTTGAAACTGAGTCACTAAGACATTCATGTGAGTGTATTTAATTAAAATTATCAATAATAATATAGTCATTAATATAATCTTCAGGAATTTTTTCTTTGAAATCCAAAATTGTCATTACATCATCTTCTAACATTGTATATTTGTTAACATATAATTTTTGTAAATATGGATGTATAACAAGAGGGATAAAGTTAAATTGTGAAGATAATATCAATTGGTTTGTTGATCCTTTAGATAATTTTGATTCAACCTTACATTTTATCCAATACCTTTGACGATATGTAATAAAATTAATTTTTTCAAACTGTTTTAATTGATTTTGAATGGGTTTTCATGAAAATTAAAATGGTAACTAATACCTCTTTATATACATGTTTTTTACATGATCTAAGAACCATTATATAAATTATCTAATACATTCTTCAACCATATGAATATCCACCTAATCAACTTGAACAATTAACTCGGTGCTCGGATCTGGAGTTACATTAATCATCCAACACAAATGACCTATTTTATGGTGTCTCTTATTTAGAATATATTATTATAAATTGTGTATGATACCAATGGAAACAAGGGAATGTGTGGATTCTGATAGATATAAATCAGAATAATTTTCACCTAAAAGAATGTTAGTATATGAATGGTATTTGTGTCACCCCGATTTACATTTCAGAGAAAAAACATAGAAATATCGATTACCACTTATAATAAATCTCTTTTTCATTAATTAATTTCATTAATGATAGTGGTTGTTGAGGTGGAAGATCATTATATTGTGGTTATTCTTAAGATATTTCATCTCATTGATTCTTTAATATGTCATTTTATAACATCTCTATATACCAAATTATTTTTTTCTAGAGAATATAATCATGAATGAAAATATTAAATTTTATAATATTTATCCCCATATTAATTTAAATACTCAAAATATATTTTGGGTGATATCCCAAAACTCATATCTCAGATACCACTATACTATGTTGGATACATCAAGAACACTAATAGTTGATTTTCATCGATTATATTTATTGATGATTTTGTGTCTATGTAACATTAAAATTTTAGGAAAATATATTATCATTATTATGTAATACCAATTTAAATAATAAAATTACTATATGATGAAGAATCATGTTTCCCATATTTGTGTGTGTTTTAAAATATTAGTATACCTTATTTTTTAATATAATCCTCTATCCAAAGAATGTGATGTAGGATCTAAGTGGTGTAAAATATGTATTCATCAATCGTTATATATGTATATGAACAGAATTATGTTTCTGTTTCATGTCATAAAAATGCACTTTGTTATATTTAAAATAAATACCATTATTTCTAGTGAAACATATTGCATCTTACATTATATTATGGCTACATTGGTTTAGTTGCTTGTTTCTTATTTTCATCACTATGTTTCTCTTCCATTAATTAAAAATTATGAATAAAATTTATTATCACAATTATAATAAATAAATGTATTTAATTTCATAATTCACTAGAAAAATGTCTCATCCTAAAAAACCAGTCAATAAATCCCACACTTGTTAGTTTATCTCGTGTGAATATATCTCTAATGGGTATAGGTTAATTTTCCCTTTAGAAAAATTGAGATGCATATTCAATATAATTATGTGATATACTCTTTGACAAAATATAATGACAAACAATAAAAAATTAATTTTGGATTAATATACATTAAATGCACTATACAAGGTATAGTGATGTGTAATTCAATGTTTCATTATTCTATTTTTTTAGTGAAATTAAAAATGTATATTATAGTGTGACCATAATATCTTTTTAAATTAGTTCCTTCAGTTAGGGTACAATGTTTTTCCATGAATATAAATAATTTTTTATTCACATACAAGTGGTGAGCCCAATGTTACTACTGAACATTGCACTATTGGTGTTAATGGGATAGTCAAAATGCATTCAATCCATCCATGAATTTCATTCCATTATTTTTTTACATATTAATTTTTCAAACACCATTATTCTGAACCATCCAATGTTTTATGTGACATAAGATGTTTAATTTATACCATTTAAATAGCTCCAACAACATAAAAATGTTGTTCATATGGATTGGTAGCATCCACATGTGTAGAAGGATTTTGTTCTTCAACATTACGATCACCATCATGTTGAAAATTCTATTTTTCCATGGGATTGGGTGTGTCCAAGTGTATAAAATTTATAATATGTTGACTAGGTTTAATGTTAAATATAAATTATGTAAATTTAGTGACGAACATGTAATAATATGAGGTAACTCAATATATATTAAATATATATATATAATCATTATTAAAATCTATTTTTCATTGATTTATATGAACGGACAACTCTATAGTGTGTCTAAATACCTTCATTGTGGTCTCATATGATATTCAAAACCCTTTCTACATTGGGAACACTGTTAAATAATTATGAAATATCAATAAAATGCTCATACTCAGTTGAATTGACATATGAACCTTTAGAGGTTTTGGTCGATAATAAAATAATTGATCACATTTTATGTGTTGGATTTGGAGCCTATAATTTTTTTACTATATATGATAAAATTATAATAATTTCATTGGTGAACCCTTCCATACTTAAATATTCATTCAAAAATACCAATTCATCTATTTTAATTGCACTCATGCCATCAAACAAAATTCACTAGAAAATCAGAACATTAGACATTACACAATCATTCTTCCACATATGATTGATGATGCCAAAGTATGAAATATTTCTATAAATTGGATTTCTATAGATGGTAGTAGATACATGAATTAATTCATCCACATGTGTCACTCCACTATTTTTCATTATACTACATTCATAATGTTAATTTGTAGATAACATATTACAATTATAAGATAATATGTGATCAATTGTTCATCTGAATAGACATCGAAGTCATTCTCAAATTGAATCTATATTTTCAGTTGACTCTAAAAAAATTCGGTCTCGAAACCATCCTATAAATAATTTATTATATTTATTTGATGTCCATAATTCAAACCTAAGAGAATTAATATTCATAATAATTACATTGTGGGTTTCAACACTAAACTTTATGGAAAACATAATGATGGTCCTGCACCTGATCAGTAATGGTGATTTTGATAACACCTTTTATGGAAATTCCATCACCCAAAAGCTGTATAGTGTGATATGATTTTTGTAGACTAATAATTTCCACAACAGATAGGTAGTCAGTACACAAGTTAATTTCTTCTAAAAAATATATCTTCACAATACAAACTTGTGGAAGAATTCAACTTTTTACATACCCTTTGAAAATATCTGTATTTCATTCAATTGGGTATTTCTATATATAATCTATAGGAACACATAGTCAAATATCTCTTACCAAATGAACCTTCATATGAACCATCATTCAAAGGAATTATTATTTGAATAATTTCTCTTGTTCACAAAATATAACAGATACTTCCCTTTCAATACATGGAAAATTATCATCTTATATACATTTTCCACATATATTGATGAAAAAGAGATAGAACATGGTTAATATATTATGGATATTCATTGAACAAATTCACCATAAAACTACATGCATTAGATTTTTACTCAAAAAATTATAGTTATGTAATTTTAGAAACATTATCATTAAATTTTTCATTAAAATTATATTTCTGATATATTAAGAATACCCCATTAGAACCATGATGTCATTCAAGATGTTTCAAAACAAATATCTCCTCATCCTGGAAAGAGTGTAAGTAGCTGGAGGAAGAATTTACCATTTTTCAACCGTCACTAGAGAAAACACTCCATGTAATCTAATTATTATAATTTCCAACCTATACATAAATATATCCATCATTTATATTGTATTTAGTAACATTCCAATGAAACAATCAAATAAAATTTTCCTCAACAATGAAATCAATACAATTCCTAAATTTCTAAAAATTCAATTATGATAATTCAAAAAATATGTCTCTCCCTTTTTCAAATAGGTTTCTATAATTATTTTCAATGAAGTTATACCTTAAGTATTTTCCATATATTTTACTCTCTCAAATAGTTTACAAAATTATAGTTGATATGATATTGTACATTCTTCTAAAGTCCCAAAGAATGATGTTTTCTAATATTGATACATTTTTCACTGGGGTAGAAATATGTAATGTCCTATAATCACAGTATATAAGGAATGCTTGTACCTAATTTATTTTTGACCTTGTTCAAAAATGGGACACCCTTGAGTTCTATTAATTTAATATCCTGAAAATTTTTTATAATCAAGAATATTTTTTTATCATCCCATACAACATGGATCATAACATGAAGTCATTATTTTTTGTAATAATCATAAATCATTACAACTAAATCCTTATTAAATTTCAATGAATAAATAAATTGACCCAAAAAAACATCGTTATCATTATCTAGTTGTCTTGGCCCAACATTATCTAGAGATAACATATTGTATTTTCATTTCAGGTGTAATTGTCATGGCATGTTACTATTTACCAACAAAGCCATTTATGTAATGTGAGTTATTCTTTCAAAACCAAAAGGATTACCTCTATTATAGATATCCCAAAATGAATTCTTCTTCTCTCATTTAAAAATTCATGACATTTTATATGAGTTATTTTCCACTGATAATAGTATAACGAGTGATGATGTTTCTATTAATTATTTTAGGTATCAACATGAAACAACAGTTTCCATCTAGTCTCATCACTTCCATATGAGTTATTAAAAATTATATATATTGTAAAGTACCAAAATAATTTGTTAGGAACAAATTAATCATTCTTATATCTTTATGAATAAAAATTGGGGAATTTATATGTAGTTTGTGGTCCTTGGGAAATTTTTTATATTTATTAAGACATTTATATATTGTTTCAAATATTATACCAATTGTGCATATTACTTCTTGTGTATTATGTTTAGAAAGAAATAAAATCATTTCTTATGAGAATATCATTCAAAATTGAATGTAGATATGTAAAACTAGCATCATTCAGTCAATTACAAGATTGTAAATTATTGTGTTTTAGTATGGTTGTCAATACTATTTATTTAATTCAACCAGTATACATTAGCTTCTACGTTCAAATCTTAATCATCTCAAAAAATTTTGGAAAAACACTAATTTAATATTCAATTATCATTTTCATTTCCTCAATACGATCATAATCATAGTTCACACCAATAAATCCATCCGCAATATGGTCTTCATTACCATCCATAGATTGCAATCAAATAAGATTATCCATCAAATGTAGTCTAATCCCAGTAATATGATACGTTTTGTTTTCCCCGTGTTTACTCAAACATATACATCATCGATATATTCCACAATAGATCATGTGTTCATCCAACTACCTTGGACTGGTTAGTATGAAATAAAATTAGTGCATACAGAGAAAAGAATTTCATATGGGTTATACGAATGATCTTTTGAAAACATGGTGAACTCTATCAACCCATTTTTATTAAAATGATTTGTAACCATACATTTTTTATACAAATCCATCCTATTTGATTAGAAAATATTTATATTTACCAAAATAAATAAATAATAAATATCCATTTCTTTGAATAGTTTCATCTTTTTATGAAAAAAGTAGTGTAAGGTAAGATTATTAATGGTTATTAGTTTAATGAAATAAATTAGAAAATTAATGGTAATTATTTTACAAAATTGGTTTATCATGAATATTTTCTATATCATATGAACCTAATATACCATTTCTTACACTAATTCAGGTCTTAATAAAGACCACACCCCTTTCATAACCCAACATATATTTGATTAAAATTTGGCCATCAATACAAATCATACAAACTAACTATCTATATCAATGATTGGTGATTATTTTTATAAAAAAATTATAAGTATTTAGATATAAAATTTTCAATCTCAACATTTTTCACAATATAATTTATAGAATTTGGTAACCAAAAAATAAATATATATTAAATATTTATACACTAATGTTTACTAAAAAAATTCAAATTTTAATGAAATGTTTCAAAAATGAATTTTGTTTTTAAATCAAAAGAGTGTGATGGATAATTAGAAGAAAATGGGAATAATTATTGGACGTTATTCTATGGGAGCGATAGGGATACATATAACATGGATAAAATTACCTATTGTGAACCACAAAAACAATACATACTTTTCATTTGTATTTACCTCTTTAAATGATAAGTGGGTGATGTTTTTGTGGTGCATAACTACGATCTCTATTAAATTGAAGTGAGAAAATATGAAAAATGTCTGAAAATGTATATTAATGTAGGGAGAGAGAGAAACAAAAAATGGATCAAGGTAATAGATTTTGTTTCGAGCATGGTATCATGAGGTATACATTGAAAATGGTTCTTATTTCATGTAGTGCACGACAAAAACATTGGCTACTTATCATTTTTAGTCACCACCTTTCAGGATATTTTACTGATTTTTTTGGTGCATGGTTAAGAGCTCCATGAAATCAAAAACAAAAATAATGATGAGTGAGTAAAAAAGAATGTAAAATTTAAGGAGTTTTTAAACAAAAAGTGGCTCTAGATATTAAAATTTTGTTTGTAGAATCTGTGAGGTTGAACGAGGTCTTATATGGTCACTTGTGTGTGCATTTTCCACACCATTTAGGAAAATAAAAAACAAACAAAGTTGTTCAAGGGAGAAAAATGGATCATAAGAGATCCAAAAACATTATTTTCATATATAATTATAATTTTTTTTAATAAATTATACATAAACTTTAATCTATGGATAAAATTTTAATACAAATTTAATGTTTCTAAAAAAATTCAACTAAGAAATCATTGTAATTTAAATATCACATTTTTTTAAGGGAAATTTATTCAATGAAAAGTCATGGTTGTAATTTATCTCTATATTTCATGGTGAAAATTTATAAAATAAAATACATGAATTATTTTGGATATATGAAAAAAATACCATTTATTAAAAATATAGTTTTCGAATATTCAATTTTTCTAATTAAAAAAATATTATACTTTTAAATTGTATCATTTAATTTTAAATAATAATAAAATGAATAAATATATATTTTTTATATATATATGTATATTTATTTATTATAAATTTAAATATATATATATATATATACTAAAAATTAATTTTAAAATATAATTATAATGGTTTTTTGTCATTATTTATAAATTATGTTGTACAAAATATGATAATACATAAAATTTAAATTATTTATATACACATAATTATTTAAATTAAAAATTATTTTTGCACATATAATAAAAACTATTAATATACACATAATCAAAATTATTAATTCAAGGTAATAAAAATTATTTACAAATTATTTATATTATTTGTTAATTAGTAATAATTAATTCAAGACATCCAAAATATCAATTAAAAATATCAATTAAGAAAAATTATTAATACAAAATCGTTGATTGAAAATTATTATAATTCGAATAATACATTAATTGAAAAATAATAATTCAATTTAATTATTATTTTAGAATTATTTTTAAATTTTTGATAAATAATATTAATTCCAGATAATAAATAGAATTTATACTCCAAAATTACTATATTAAAAAAAATATAAATTATTTATAATTAATAATATTAAATTAATGAAAAATGCTAATAATTTTATGTTATTAATAGTTATAAATTACATTGAAGTAATAAAAATATTTATCGTAAATTACATTTAAATATATATATATAAATACTTTTTATGGTTTTCATTAATAATAATGAAAGTGGAAATTGATATTAATATTAATTAAAGGAAAATTTAAATAAAATATTCAAATGGTATAATATAAAAAACACATGTCAATTAATTTAGACACTTGAAAAATCTCAGACACTTTTAGGGAAAATATTTTTTTTACAAATAATGCATTGAAAAACCATAATCATGTGCTCTCCAATTATTTCAAATCAAAATACATATATTCTAATCCAATGGGTAATTTTTAGAAATATTAGGCTCGAAAATCTATTGATACAAAATGTATAATTAGAAATTCAATATAGAATCAGAAAGCACATTAAAAAACACTCATAGGCAATTCTTAAATCCCAATAGGTATTTTAAAAAACACATTTTATGGGATCCCATTTCAGGTAAAGAGTTGGATGCCTTTTCAAAAGACAATTTTATCCTCATGGAAAATCATAGGGATATAACAATAATAAATAAAAACATTTTATCCAACTACAATCCAATGTCTAATATAATGTGACAAAACCGACGATGGATCAACATAGACATACCAAAAAACCTCATATGAACCACCACATAAGAGTAAAGGAATAACATAAAGAGGGATTTAATAGAGAGCTATAACCATATAAAAACCCCACATAGAGGTAAATGAGACAAAAAATATACCACAAACCATCATTGACACAGTCAAGATGGGCTAAAACTAGAGTTAAACATAGTGGTTCAAATAGTAAAGGAAACAATGAATCTATAATTGAACCCCATATTCATGAAAAAAAAGATATATAACACATTAGAGGTGTGAGGGGGTACATGATTAGATGGGAGATGATTTTGATTAAAAAGGATAATAGATAATAAAATTCATTAGATTTTGCGAGGATAGTTTTTTTAGAAGCTTAAAGAATAGTAACAGTGAGGGTTTGATTCCCTTAAATATTTAATGGTGTGAGCGTTGAAGCCACTTCTGGTGTTATATTTAAAATATAATGTATGGTTTTTATCAGTTATTTTATGTAATTTATGACATATAGTTGTTTTATTAGCACTAAATTAATTTGGGTTTATAAAAAGGTGTCTTTATTTTCCTTAAAGTACATGTACATATAACGATATTTATTAATAGTAACTTTTTAGCATTGATAAAATTAAATATTTATGATAGCTACAAAATGAATGATAAATGCTGAATAATTATAATATAATAAGTATAATTAAATTTTTTAAATTTATAAAATTATAAATAATTATTTAATGAATTAAAAATATGTATTTATAAAAATAATTATAAATATATATATATCTTATTTAAATATCATTATTGTAATTTTATAATTATTTAAATATTTATATTTATTTATATTTCTACTTAAAATTGATACATTTAAGAATATTTATGGGACTAAGCATGAAATAGTATCACAACATCATTTTTCATCGATTTTGGGTGAGGCCACTGAATGTATACTTTGTAATGGTTGCACATCACCTATTAAATAAAATCATAAAGTGATTTTGGTTCGACTAATGATTTTACGGCATTCGATCATCGCTCTACTTCCATTTACCATATGTGAGAGTCCTTTCATGAATGATAAATTGTGAAGAAACTATATATTCTCTGAGGGGTTTTAGATTGGAATTTCATCCCTATATATAAAGGTATGATCTAAAAAATATTTTCATCAAAGTTAAATAGGAGGCCTGCATAGGGATTTAGATGCATCTCCCTAAAAACCAGGTTTAATATCTATTTAAGAATGGGATTTTTTTCAGTCTCTTCTCCTTAAAAAACATGTTATCTTATGTATGGATCAAAATATGGTGTTTTTACCATATTTTGTGGAATACATACAGCTTGTTCAATGTTATATATATTGTGGGTATCCCAATAAAAAAAATAGAGAATACAATATAATGATATGTGGTGATTATTATCTCACCCTTGTTTAGTTGAATCTCAATTCCACATTAATTGATCTAGTAGTGAATTATTCATTCAATGATGAGATTCACCTCTATGTGCATTATGATAAATTACCGTATTTCTTCAAATTGTCAAATTATTCAAAATAAAAAGTAATGTAACTATAGGGATGTTGTCTATGTTTTTTTAAGTACATACTATCAAAAAAATTTACAATTTCATTATGGTTAAAAAAATTCATGGAGTGATGATGAGTGGAAAATTGAAGAGTGAATGGTGGAAAACGTGGGGAGTTTTTTTGGTTTTTAAATGCTTTCAATAGGGAAATGGTGATTCCTTCTTTGAAAATTGTTGATTAACATGTCATAAAAGGAAGACACTAGAGGGGATGAAAAAAAGAATAGGAAAGATGAAAACTAACTATTCCTCATATTCCTACATCCATCTATTGAAACAAATCAGTCTTCATAGTTTCTGTGGATCACAAATAAAAAACAACTCAAACCCCTATGATATTATTGAAGGTTTATTTTTTGTATCAAATAAAAAAAATTTGGAAGAAAAAAGTCATATCATTGGATATGATTGCATGAAAAAAACACAAAATTAACCATCTTGAACTTTTTTTCATCTATTAATGATAATTACAATGCATACCACACACTTATACATAGGAAAAAATTCACACAAAAAAATGATGAATAATACAGGTAAAAAATCTACATATTTGGTTCAATATTTTCCACCCAAGAATCTAACACAAAACATCATGAATTCCCTATCTATGATCAAAGACATCATTGTACCAGTATATGGGGCCTTCTAAGGAAAATTATGTATATTATTCCAAATATTTAAGAAAAATTTTGCTAAACCTTTCTTACATCACCTTGTAGCTGACCTACCCAACACTTATTCGATAACTCTAGATGAAGTCCTAACCACTACACTGCCAATGAAGAGCCCACTCTACTAATTCCACCCATACTCTTATAAAAAAACCCCAATTTCTCTTCTAGAATAATTTATGTTACTTAACATAGCCATTGGTATCATCATCCACTCCCCCTTCACTTCGTCCCCAATAATTCCATGTGTTCCAGGGTGTTCCCACCGAGAAAAAAAATCATCAGGTTTACTGGAGTTACCCATTCCATGCCTCCCTCTTTTAGTAGATTATATAATTTCTCCTCATACTCATCATAAGCTGACATTCTTCTGGTCTCATGTATTCGAAAAAAATTACAACTAGCTTATATCTAATAGTTATGTGATTCCCCTTAGATCACTCAAAGAATAGGGAAAACGACATATTTTTATGGAATCTTATATAGGGTTAAAATTAATCATTATTAATAAAATATTATCATCTATATTTCCATCAGGGGATCTTGTGAAGCCATTTAATCGTTGGATCCCCTTGTTATTACCTTGGTTTATTTAGTTTGACACAACAACAATACCTTGTGGTGTTATCCTAAGTGACAGAGAGATCTCATCTCGGGTCCTCAAAGCTACAACCACCATAGGGTTTTTCATTACACCTATTTTCCTACACCAAAAAACTAATGGAGTTTATTATGGTAAAAAATCACTCCCATAAAAAAATTTGTATTGTTCCATGATGTTCGATAAAACTATCCTGGGCCCAGAGTCTCAAGGGATGTGTGGAAGGAAGTCCTTCATGTGGGTTGTCCATGGTTCATGATGATATTGGGTCAGAATCTATACTTGTAACACCCCGACCCCAGTTACCCAGAGTCGGTGCATTATTACATAACATTTTCATGATCGCAAAAGATCACTTATCGAAAGACTGATTATTTTATTAGTCTTGGAAACACATGATATATTCATAAGTCTTACATTACATCATAAAGTAAAAAAAACTACAACAACATCTTGTCTCCATATCCCCTCATACTATCCCTGCAGGTCATTCATAAATTACTTCTTCACATCCTGGGAAAAATGAAACATTTAAAGGGGTGAGTTCAAATTCTCAGTAAGGATAAAAATATAGTGGAAACATTCATAGATAAGAGTAAACATTTAAGGCAATGTATAACTAACATAAAAGCCTCTTAAACTTGGACTTCACCATAATATGGTAGAAATAAAATGAAATAATTACATTTACATATTCACATGGATTATACTAATCGAATAATCACATGTAATATAAATAACCACTTTCATAATGATGGAATGCATAATTCCAGACTATCATAACCACATAGTCAAGGCCTCGTGCCAAGACTACAAATAAGATTTTGTGAAGGCCTTGTACCAAGACACTAGTATGTATCATGAGACCTACAGATGCATCGAGGAGCTATAGTGGGATCCACATGTCACTTATTATATCTAATGCATTCCTCATATGAACAGGTTTAAACATAACATAAACATTCATATTAAAACTAGCATATGAAATTCAAAACATTTTCCACAAAACATGAATGGTATAAAAATAGGACATCCACAGTCAAACATAACTCATTCGATACAATATGGAAGATTGTATTGTATCATATTTGTAACACCCCAATCTTCTATTGTACGCTTCTCTTTGAATAATGTGATAGCGTGTGTTGTACGCAACACCGAGTTCTAACACACCATAACTAATCAAACTAGCCGTTATGAATAGTAATACCTACTTTTTGAAATTTTATATATTTTATATTTGAAAATGGACTTCATTTTTGGATTCGGAATATCGAATTTAGACTAGGGTGAAATTTTGGTACATTTCGGATAACTTTCATATTTTGATGAATAGTAAAAATTACTAAATTTTAATTAAAAACAACTTTTTTAATCAAAATAAGTAATAGTGATAAATTATGAATTTGAGTGGTTTTAAAGTATATTTAGAATATATTTTTACCATTTAATATAATGTTGGTCATTGGACATAATTTTACAATTAAACCGAACATAAACAAGTGTCAATTTTTTGATAGTTATTATCTCTTAAAAACACGTTTTTTGTTTTAACAGCGGGAATTAATTTTAAATTAATTTCTGCCACTTCTGTGTTTTGAATTTGGGAAAATGGATTCCATATTTGGAATCAGGATGTTCAAATTGTGTATATAGGTAACTTTTATTTTTAGACATTTTGAATAGTTACTGTGGTAAATATTTTATTTACCATGGTTAAAGGGTAAATCCGGTAAATAAGGGTTAAAAAAATAATATTATAATAATACAAAATTACCCTAAAACGTGTCATAACCTTATTGGTGGACACATACCCGACCATGGGAATCCTTGGGTCAATTTGGGGACCCCTTGGAGCCACTTGTATGTGGTAGGGACACATTATATTAATAAAGTTAAAATAAAAATAAAAATGGCATAAGCTTACATCTTTTAGAAGAACAATTTTTACATAGGGTTATACATGTTGGATTTTCGATTATAAATATTCATTAGAAATCTAAAAAGATTTCCTACATAATGATATTTTACTTATAATTTTTAGACATTAAATAATTTATTTTATTTATGACACAATGATGATGCAGTAATTACTATAATAGTGAAAAATTAAAATAAGTGATATTATAAATACCCAAATAAATATAATATGAAACTTTTAATGAATTAAACTAATTTTCTAGGATAATATGATATATTAGGATTGATTTAATTGACTTTGTTCGAAGTAATAAATCTGTTATGAGTTTCACAAAAATCAACTAATGAATAGTGTCAAAATTGACATAAAAGAATTCTTAAAACAAATATTATATTATTAATTGATATTAAATTCCTAAAAATCTAAGGTTCGGCCAAGAGACTTATATCATGATAGGTTAATCATTAATGGACCACTTGGGGGTCTCTTGGATGTATATAGTAAGTTTATTAACCATAATATATAAAATACAAAGAGACATTGTAAAAGTGAAACTAATTAACTTAGAGTTAATACTTAAAGATAAGGTTAATATAAGTACCCAAACCTGTCTAAATTCTATTGGATGAGTTGCTTTCGACCTATCCCCACCTCATCCTTTTAATATTCAACTTTGGAGCCTTTGTAAACCGAATATGAATTTATTATAAATTAATATTTCTAACTTTTCCAAAGGTGCCCCTCACCCCTCTTATAAAAGGGCACTCCTCCTTCTCATTTCTTCACACCTTCAAAGCCTTTTGGTTCGGCCAAACTCTGCCCAAATACTCTCCCAACATCCCTAACTACAACCTAGAGGCCTTAGTTTGATCATAAAGCCAACCTAAGGAGCCCTTTTGATCAAATCAAAAGGAAGAACCCGAAGAAGAGGTAATGATTTCACCACCCTTTTCTAAGTTCATTTCTTCTTCCACTTCTTCTTCCTTTGTTCTTACCATTCTGAAATAATAACTCCAGTATCTCACATATACTGTGATGTTATTATAAATATGGTACAATCATATTCAGTATTCTATCCACCCTTTGAATAACATGTCACCATACGTGCGTACGTACGGCTTACCGTCTCCACGTTGTGGTGTAATTGTTATTCAATATAATATTATTTGGATGGGTATAATAATGATGTGTAACTCATGTAAATAATAAATATAACATGTTAATGATTCTTTATATATGATATACCATCCATTTATATATTATTTTAATATCAAAAGAATGATATTGTCGCTCGTGCGTACGTACGGACTACCGTCTCCACGAACGCGATGAGATTCATTCTCCATCGTATCCATTCAAGTATAATTATCATTTGATGATTTAAAAATGATGTTTAAGGACTGTATATCATTCTGGATATGAATAAGATACAACAACCATGGCTTATGTAACAAAACATATAAAAGAAAATGAGTAAGTTAACTCCCGAAACGACGATAATTCTAAGATATTATTAACAAATCAATGTTAAAAGATCATATATGATATCATATTAATATATATGATTCTTGTATAATTTAATAACAACTATTTCACCATTATACAAGAGGTTAACCTACCCCAAACAAGGAAAAGTACAAGGTAAGGGTTATTTCACAATCTCTTCATTATCCGAGGTTGTATTATACGTAATAATCTACTGGGATCTCTTTATCATCCACATCCATGTTTCTTCGAAATGTATTTCAAAACATTTTTACTATTTACAAGAATATGGGTTAAAGTCATTTATACCCTTGTTTGACTTTTTATAAGAGGTTTATAAAGGAATCTTTCCGTCGTTTTCAAAACAAGGTCCTTTTTTAACCTTTTCGACAGAATTGAGGTAAGAATGTTTTTTTTAACTTATACGGCGGGTGCGGTTATTTTCCGCCGTTATAAAATCGTCGAAGCTTCCCATACAAGCTTATAAGAATATTTTCAAAGAAAATGTTTTATTTTATATGGATCTTAAATGATTTCAAAATAAAAGGAGATATTTCTTTAAAAAGAATTTTGATTTCATCTATGTCAACATCCTTTGATGGATTTTAAGATTATTTGAAGTTGATTTATTATGATACAAAACTTCGATATTGTATTGAAGGTTTTGTGATATGTTTGACTGTGGATGTGCTATTTTTATACCATTCATAGTTTATTGTGAAAGTATTGACATTTCGTATGCTAGTTTTAATACGAATGTTTATGTTATGTTTAAACCTTTTCATATGGGAATGCATTGGACTTAATAAGTGACGGGTGGAGCCCGCTATAGCTCCTCGATGCATCGGTAGGTCTCATGAGACAAACTAATGTCTTGGCACAAGGCCTTGACAAAATCTTATTTGTAGTCTTGGCACGAGGCCTTGGCTATGTGGTTATGATAGTCTGGCATTATGCATTCCAACATTATGAAAGTGGTTATTGATTTTTGCATGTGATTATTCGATTAGTAGAATATCCATGTGAATAAGTAAATGGAATTATTTCATTTTACTTTTTCCATACCATGTTGAAGTTCAATTTTAAAAGGCTTTTGTTTTAGTAATGAATTGCCTTAAATGTTTATTCTTATTTATGAAAGTTTCCGTTATATTGTTATCCTTATTGGGCATTTGAGCTCACCCCTTTTCTATGTTTTATTTTTCCCCAGGATGTGAAGAAGTAAATTATTAATGACCTGCAGGGATATTATGAGGGGATAGTAGTGTGGATTATGGAGACATTATGTTGTTGTAGTAGTTTTTCATTTTATGATGTAATGTAAAACTTATGAATATATCTAGTGTTTCCAAGGCTACTAAACCAATCGGTCTTTCGAGATTTGATCTTTCTTGTGATCATGCCAATGTTATGTAATAATGCACCGACTCTGGGTAACTGGGGTCGGGGCGTTACAGTTGGTATCAGAGGAAGTTTAGTACAAAACTTGGAAGCTAGATTTAGATAAACTCTGATTAGAGCACGTAGACCTAAGATGAACTTTGAGGATTAGTATAGAAGAACTTCCTAGAATTTTGGTATTGTAGAGATTTTGTGAGTTTTCCGAGCAATACATCCCTGTCTGGATACGAGCAGGTAGAGGCGGCTCTGGCACAGATGTACCTAGGGGTAAAACCCGAAAACACCGCTTTGAGCTAGACTCGAACGAGAACTGGTGCACGACAACGGGCCTTGCTGCACTCTTGGTTACGACACTCCCGGGGGATATGCTTAGGATAACTCTCATTATCTTTACAAATCATTATGAAGGGTTTATGAGTATATACTTTCTCAAAGAAAAACATTTTTATGATTATGGATTATATCCATAAATAGTTCAATTTATGTTAAGTGTTTTATAAGTATGGGATTATGTATTTTGATTCATAAACTGATCTAGTTTATGACATTGTTTAGAAATGGCGCCTAGTGGAAGAAATGGAAACCGTATCAATGCGCGCACTCCATGTAGGGATTGCCCTCCTGCTCAAGATAATTATAGTGGGGCTGGTGATGCAACTGGTGCTGATCAACTAATCACCATACTGGGACAACTTACTCAGGTTATGAATAATAACCTTACCCGTATGGAGCACCCTGATCCGCAGCGTGGAGGATCAATGTTAGATCGATTCATGAGACAACAACCACCAACGTTCAATGGGAGTACAATTCCCTTAGTATCTGAGCAATGGATATTTTCCCTAGAGAAAATATTTCAGGCTTTGGGGAGTAGTGAAAGGGAAAACGTTACCATGGCAGTTTACCGCCTCACTGGAGATGCTGATCAATGGTGGTCATTGATTCAAAACATGAAGGAAGATGATGAAGTATCAAACATGGAATGGAGGGAGTTCAAAGATCTGTTTTTAGAAAAATACATTCCTCGCGACCATCGAGCAGATATGGAAAGGCAATTTCTGAGTCTGAGACAAAAGGAGGATGATAATGTCACAAAGTATGAGGCTAACTTTACAAGGTTAGCGAGGTACGCTGGTGATTATATTCGCAACCCAAGAAGTAAGATTGATCGTTTCTTTGATGGGTTAAAACCATTTCTCCGTCGAGCATTAGTCTCACAATCCTTTTCATCGTACGAAGACATTGTCTCATGTGCTATCAAGATCGAAAAGGAATTCTCTAAGTCTTATGACTTTAAAGCAAAGCAAGAGAAGAAGAGACCTGCTGATCAATCTTGGAATGGAAATAAGGGGAAGAAGGGAAAGGTTGAATATCCATCTTGTGGTAAGTGCGGGAAGAAACACCCCGGTGCTTGCCTGAAGGGAATGGGAGTCTGTTACAAGTGTGGTGAAAAAGGCCACCAAGCTCATGATTGCAAGGGGAAGAAGGAAGCTACCAATGTTCAGTGCTACAATTGCAGGGAGATGGGGCATTATGCAAATGCATGTCCTAAGCGTCAGGAGAACTTACCTCAGAAAAGGCCAAGGGATCATGGCCAGGCTTATGCTATCACTACTGCTGAGGTAGAAACTCCGAAAGACGTGGTGGCAGGTAATTTAATGGTTTCCTCAAGTTTAGCAAATGCATTATTTGATTCTGGATCATCGCATTGTTTCATATCTTCCCAGTTTGCTAAGAAAATTAGATATTTCCAATTTGATTTAATAAGGGAGTTGTCAGTTAAAACTCCTAAGGGAAGTATCGTTGCAACAAAGTTTTGTGAATCAGTCCCCATTAGAGCACATAAATTTTCTTTATCTGCTGATTTCATCATCATACCTATGATTGAGTTTGATATAATCCTCGGTATGGACTGGCTTTCGGACTATGATGCGAAGATTTATTGTAAGAAGAAAGAGGTTACGATTCATGATGATAATGATAAGGAGCACCTTATTTTTAGAGCAGAATCGTCACCACCTAATTCTTATTTAGACCCACCCCCAGTAGCTCAACTTAATTCAATTATTGGGGAGGAAGAGAATGAAGTAACTATCGGTGAGGAAAGGAATGTTCAAATAGAGGATGTACCTGTTGTGAAAGAATTTGTAGATGTATTTCCAGAAGATTTACCTGGACATCCTCCAGAACGAGAAGTTGAGTTTTCTATTGATTTGATTCCTGGATCAAGGCCTATATCGAAGACCCCTTATAGAATGGCCACTGTAGAGCTAGTCGAACTAAAGAAACAACTAGAGGAATTGAGTAATAAGGGATTTATTCGCCCTAGTGTTTCTCCATGGGGAGCCCCTGTTCTTTTTGTTAAAAAGAAAGATGGATCTATGAGGTTATGTATCGATTACAGGGAGATCAATGCTATAACGATAAAAAACAAGTATCCCCTACCTCGTATTGATGATTTATTTGACCAACTGCATGGAGCTCAATACTTTTCAAAGATTGACCTTCGATCTGGATACCATCAGTTGTGTGTAAAGAAGGAAGACATTCCGAAGACAGCATTTCGAACCAGGTACGGGCATTACGAGTTTACTGTAATGCCGTTTGGATTGACTAATGCACCCTCTGTATTCATGGATCTGATGAATAGAGTTTTCAAGGAGTATCTCGATGAATTTGTGGTGGTATTTATTGATGATATCTTGGTATACTCCAAAACCTACGAAGATCATGAAAATCACTTGCGCATTATCTTGGAGACTCTGAGGAGGCATGAATTATATGGAAAGTTTAGCAAGTGTGAATTCTGGCTTCAGGAGATTTCTTTTCTTGGCCATATTGTCTCTAAAGATGGAATCTCTGTTGATCCTTCTAAGACCAAGGCAATCCAAGAATGGCCAGCACCTACGAGTATAACTGAGGTACGTAGTTTTATTGGCTTGGCAGGTTATTATCGACGTTTCGTCCAGAATTTTGCCCGATTGGCTAACCCATTAACGAAGCTCACACGTAAAGGGGTTAAATTTGTTTGGACAAAAGAGTGTGAAGAATGTTTCGAAGAACTGAAGAGAAGATTAGTCAATGCTCCTATATTGACTCTACCATCGGGGAATGATGGGTTCGTTATTTATAGTGATGCGTCAAAGAAAGGACTTGGTTGTGTCCTTATGCAGAATGATAGAGTTATTGCCTATGCATCACGACAGTTGAAAATTCATGAAAAAAACTATCCTACTCATGATCTTGAGTTAGCAGCTGTGATCTTTGCTTTGAAGATATGGAGGCACTACCTCTATGGTGAAAAATGTGAGATTTATACTGATCACAAGAGTTTGAAGTATATTTTCTCACAAAAAGAACTCAACATGAGGCAAAGGAGATGGCTTGAATTACTCAAGGATTATGATTGCACGATACACTACCACCCTGGGAAAGCAAACAAAGTAGCAGATGCTTTGAGCAGAAAAGACCATGGAGTTCTGAACATGATGAGAATTGAAAGGGATCCAATTTTCATGGATCTAGAGAAGATGGACATGGGAATAACCAGGGAAGGTGAAACATCAATGCTTTTTCAAATGGTTGCCAAACCATCTTTACTAGAAAGGATTAAGAGTTCTCAGACCGATGATGAAGAATTTCAGAAGAAGATTAAAGCTGTGAATGATGGGAGATTGAGAGACTTTGTGTATAAAGATGGAACTTTGAAATTTGGAAAGAGACTTTGTGTTCCCGATTTACCTGATCTGAAAAGGGAATTACTGGATGATGCTCATAGTTCCAATTTCTCTATACACCCTGGGAGCACCAAAATGTATAGAGATTTGAAGGAACATTTTTGGTGGGACAACATGAAGAGGGAGATTGCTGATTTTGTATCAAGATGTATGGTTTGTCAACAAGTGAAAGCTGGAAGGCAACAGCCTGGAGGAGTCATGAAACCTCTTCCCATACCGGAGTGGAAATGGGACAATATTACGATGGACTTTGTCATGGGGCTACCAAAGACTCCTAGAAGGAACGATGCAATATGGGTTATTGTTGATCGTCTTACCAAGTCAGCACATTTTCTTGCTATAAGAGAAGATCTACCCCTGGAACGTCTAGCAAGACTATACATTAATGAAGTTGTGAGACTTCATGGAGTTCCCCTATCGATTGTTTCTGATCGTGATCCCCGTTTTACTTCAAGATTTTGGAAAAGTCTTCAGAAATCCCTGGATACTGAACTTCATTTGAGCACTGCTTACCACCCTCAGACAGACGGACAATCAGAACGGACTATTCAGACCTTAGAAGACATGTTGAGATCTTGCTCACTTGATTTTCAGGGTATGTGGGATCAATATTTACCTCTGGTAGAATTTTCCTATAACAATAGCTTCCATTCGAGTATACAAATGGCACCATATGAAGCGTTATACGGAAAGAGATGTCGTACACCAACCTGTTGGGATGACGTTGGTGAAAGAAAACTTGTAGGCCCAGAACTGGTGGAGGAAACGGTGGAAAAGGTGAAGGTAATCCAAAATCACATCAAAGCAGCTCAAAGTAGGCAGAAGAGCTATGCCGATAATCGAAGGAAGGATTTGGAATTTCAAGTCGGTGATCATGTTTTCCTGAAGGTATCTCCGTGGAAGGGAGTCATACGTTTTGGTAAGAAAGGTAAATTGAGTCCCAGGCACATCGGACCTTTCGAAATTCTAGAACGAATTGGGGCTGTAGCTTACCGATTGGCAATGCCGCCAAGTCTCTCCAAAGTTCACGATGTGTTCCACGTATCTCTGTTGAGGAAATATATGCCTGACCCAACGCATGTACTCACCTATGAGGAATTAGAACTGGAACCCGATCTTTCCTATTGCGAAGAGCCCATCAAGATTCTTGATACGAGAGAACAAGTGCTGAGAAATCGGACGACGCGTCTGGTAAAAGTTTTGTGGAGGAATCATAAGATGGAAGAGGCAACGTGGGAACCCGAGGAACTTATGATGAAGAACCACCCGAGTCTTTTTATGCAGTAATACCCTAGAAATTGCGAGGATGCAATTATTTGAAGGAGGGGAGAATGTAACACCCCAAGCTTCTATGGTACGCTTCTCTTGGAATAATGTGATAGTGTGTGTTGTACGCAACACCGAGTTCTAACACACCATAACTAATCAAACTAGCCGTTATGAATAGTAATACCTACTTTTTGAAATTATATATATTTAATATTTGAAAATGGACTTCATTTTTGGATTCGGAATATCGAATTTAGCCTAGGGTGAAATTTTGGTACATTTCGGATAACTTTCATATTTTGATGAATAGTAAAAATTACTAAATTTTAATTAAAAACAACTTTTTTAATCAAAATAAGTAATAGTGATAAATTATGAATTTGAGTGGTTTTAAAGTATATTTAGGATATAGTTTTACCATTTAATATAATGTTGGTCATTGGACATAATTTTACAATTAAACCGAACATAAACAAGTGTCAATCTTTTGATAGTTATTATCTCTTAAAAACACGCTTTTTGTTTTAACAGCGGGAATTAATTTTAAATTAATTTCTGCCACTTCTGTGTTTTGAATTTGGGAAAATGGAATCCATATTTGGAATCAGGATGTTCAAATTGTGTATATAGGTAACTTTTATTTTTAGACATTTTGAATAGTTACTGTGGTAAATATTTTATTTACCATGGTTAAAGGGTAAATCCGGTAAATAAGGGTTAAAAAAATAATATTATAATAATACAAAATTACCCTAAAACGTGTCATAACCTTATTGGTGGACACATACCCGACCATGGGAATCCTTGGGTCAATTTGGGGACCCCTTGGAGCCACTTGTATGTGGTAGGGACACATTATATTAATAAAGTTAAAATAAAAATAAAAATGGCATAAGCTTACATCTTTTAGAAGAACAATTTTTACATAGGGTTATACATGTTGGATTTTCGATTATAAATATTCATTAGAAAGATAAAAATATTTCCTACATAATGATATTTTACTTATAATTTTTAGACATTAAATAATTTATTTTATTTATGACACAATGATGATGCAGTAATTACTATAATAGTGAAAAATTAAAATAAGTGATATTATAAATACCCAAATAAATATAATATGAAACTTTTAATGAATTAAACTAATTTTCTAGGATAATATGATATATTAGGATTGATTTAATTGACTTTGTTCGAAGTAATAAATCTGTTATGAGTTTCACAAAAATCAACTAATGAATAGTGTCAAAATTGACATAAAAGAATTCTAAAAACAAATATTATATTATTAATTGATATTAAATTCCTAAAAATCTAAGGTTCGGCCAAGAGACTTATATCATGATAGGTTAATCATTAATGGACCACTTGGGGGTCTCTTGGATGTATATAGTAAGTTTATTAACCATAATATATAAAATACAAAGAGACATTGTAAAAGTGAAACTAATTAACTTAGAGTTAATACTTAAAGATAAGGTTAATATAAGTACCCAAACCTGTCTAAATTCTATTGGATGAGTTGCTTTCGACCTATCCCCACCTCATCCTTTGAATATTCAACTTTGGAGCCTTTGTAAACCGAATATGAATTTATTATAAATTAATATTTCTAACTTTTCCAAAGGTACCCCTCACCCCTCTTATAAAAGGGCACTCCTCCTTCTCATTTCTTCACACCTTCAAAGCCTTTTGGTTCGGCCAAACTCTGCCCAAATACTCTCCCAACATCCCTCACTACAACCTAGAGGCCTTAGTTTGATCAGAAAGCCAACCTAAGGAGCCCTTTTGATCAAATCAAAAGGAAGAACCCGAAGAAGAGGTAATGATTTCACCACCCTTTTCTAAGTTCATTTCTTCTTCCACTTCTTCTTCCTTTGTTCTTACCATTCTGAAATAATAATTCCAGTATCTCACATATACTGTGATGTTATTATAAATATGGTACAATCATATTCAGTATTCTATCCACCCTTTGAATAACATGTCACCATACGTGCGTACGTACGGCTTACCGTCTCCACGTCGTGGTGTAATTGTTATTCAATATAATATTATTTGGATGGTTATAATAATGATGTGTAACTCATGTAAATAATAAATATAACATGTTAATGATTCTGTATATATGATATACCATCCATTTATATATTATTTTAATATCAAAAGAATGATATTGTCGCTCGTGCGTACGTACGGACTACCGTCTCCACGAACGCGATGAGATTCATTCTCCATCGTATCCATTCAAGTATAATTATCATTTGATGATTTAAAAATGATGTTTAAGGACTGTATATCATTCTGGATATGAATAAGATACAACAACCATGGCTTATGTAACAAAACATATAAAAGAAAATGAGTAAGTTAACTCCCGAAACGACGATAATTCTAAGATATTATTAACAAATCAATGTTAAAAGATCATATATGATATCATATTAATATATATGATTCTTGTATAATTTAATAACAACTATTTCACCATTATACAGGAGGTTAACCTACCCCAACCAAGGAAAAGTACAAGGTAAGGGTTATTTCACAATCTCTTCATTATCCGAGGTTGTATTATACGTAATAATCTACTGGGATCTCTTTATCATCCACATCCATGTTTCTTCGAAATGTATTTCAAAACATTTTTACTATTTACAAGAATATGGGTTAAAGTCATTTATACCCTTGTTTGACTTTTTATAAGAGGTTTATAAAGGAATCTTTCCGTCGTTTTCAAAACAAGGTCCTTTTTTAACCTTTTCGACAGAATTGAGGTAAGAATGTTTTTTTTAACTTATACGGCGGGTGCGGTTATTTTCCGCCGTTATAAAATCGTCGAAGCTTCCCATAAAAGCTAATAAGAATATTTTCAAAGAAAATGTTTTATTTTATATGGATCTTAAATGATTTCAAAATAAAAGGAGATATTTCTTTAAAAAGAATTTTGATTTCATCTATGTCAACATCCTTTGATGGATTTTAAGATTATTTGAAGTTGATTTATTATGATACAAAACTTCTATATTGTATTGAAGGTTTTGTGATATGTTTGACTGTGGATGTGCTATTTTTATACCATTCATAGTTTATTGTGAAAGTATTGACATTTCGTATGCTAGTTTTAATACGAATGTTTATGTTATGTTTAAACCTTTTCATATGGGAATGCATTGGACTTAATAAGTGACGGGTGGAGCCCGCTATAGCTCCTCGATGCATCGGTAGGTCTCATGAGACAAACTAGTGTCTTGGCACAAGGCCTTGACAAAATCTTATTTGTAGTCTTGGCACGAGGCCTTGGCTATGTGGTTATGATAGTCTGGCATTATGCATTCCAACATTATGAAAGTGGTTATTGATTTTTGCATGTGATTATTCGATTAGTAGAATATCCATGTGAATAAGTAAATGGAATTATTTCATTTTACTTTTGCCATACCATGTTGAAGTTCAATTTTAAAAGGCTTTTGTTTTAGTAATGCATTGCCTTAAATGTTTATTCTTATTTATGAAAGTTTCCGCTATATTGTTATCCTTACTGGGCATTTGAGCTCACCCCTTTTCTATGTTTTATTTTTCCCCAGGATGTGAAGAAGTAAATTATGAATGACCTGCAGGGATATTATGAGGGGATAGTAGTGTGGATTATGGAGACATTATGTTGTTGTAGTAGTTTTTCATTTTATGATGTAATGTAAAACTTATGAATATATCTAGTGTTTCCAAGGCTACTAAACCAATCGGTCTTTTGAGATTTGATCTTTCTTGTGATCATGCCAATGTTATGTAATAATGCACCGACTCTGGGTAACTGGGGTCGGGGCGTTACAATATTAACCTCAATCTAGAATAATTAATGATGTTGACATAGATGAAAATAATCATCAAAACTATTATAGATAAATATCCCCATTTTTGTTGAAATCATTTAAAAGTCACACTATTGGTCAAGAAGCCATTTAAAAATATCTTTTTGAATCAAAGTGTCCCATACCACTTTGAATCTTTTAAAATTAATTTTAATTATAAAACTTTAATGTCCATATAAATAAATCCTTAAAACAATTTTTAAAACATGGACATTAATGAGAAATATTTAGAAGAATAAATCTTTAAAACATTACAAAATGATATTTTTGTTAGAGTTTATAAAAAAAAGAGAGAAACTTGAATACAAATAATTGAGGTAATAAAAAAAATATAATATCATGAGAATAAAGGGACTCATGATATACTATGTCAAAGTACATTATATACACCATATAAAAGTGATTTGGTGTATAACAACAAACAAGTCTCAATGGAATGTAAATTCAGATGAAATCTCTTATAATGACCATATCCTTAGGATAAGGATAAATGAGGACATATTTTTCTGTGAAAAATATAAATATAGTCAATATTATTTTATGTTCATTGTAAGTCAATCAGAGGACATCCACATATATTCTTGTAAAGACAACACCAATGAATTGGATATTTAACTCAACAAATGGAGAATGAGTTAAAAATCACACTTACCAAATTTATATCGATGACTTGAGAAATTATCAATGGAGTGATTATGTGTATAAAAATTATATCCACAAAAATGGGAGTGGAAATTATGACATAATCCAATGAATAGTTATTCCACACATAATCATGTGGTAAAATAATCACTGAACTATGCGTTAAGCCGAATGAATGGAAATTGAAATTTCCAATTCCCTTGTCAATTTGGTAACATACGAAACATACATCCAGGAAAAAAGGGTCATACAATGATTATTTAAATGTCCATAAATTAATGTATATTACACAATTATCACAATCATGGGCAGTACACACACCACATGCAATAAATAAGTGGTGAACAATGGAAATCTCACGGAATTAAAAGTGAGATAAGAAACCACTTACTTTGTACTTTTTCCTTGGTGGAGGGTAGTTTAGCCTCCTTTATAATGTTGAAATAATTATTATTTAATTATAAAAGAATCATATACGTTAATATGATATCATATATTATCTTTTAACATTTCTTTGTTAATAATAGTTTAGTATTATCATCGTTTCGGGTGTTAACTTACTCGTTTTGTTTTATATGTTTTGTTACATAAGTCGTGTTTGTTATGGTTAGGTGGTATCTTCTTCATATAAAGAATTATATTAAGTCTTAAAACATTATTTTTAATCATAAAATGAAAATTAGACTTGTATATATACGATGGGGAATGAATCTCATCGCGTTTCTTGATACGGTAGTCCGTACATATGCACGAGCGATAATATCATTATTTTGATATTAAAATCATATATAATTCGATGATATATCATATATATAGAATAATTATCATGTTATATTTATTATTTACATGAATTAAACATCATCTTTATACCCATTTAAATATTAATGTTTTGAATAACAATTACATCACGACGTGGAGACGGTAAGTCGTACGTACGCACGTATGGTGACATGTCATTCAAAGGATGGATAGAATACTGAATATTGTTGTACCATATTTATAATAACATCATAGTATGTAGATTATACTGGAGTTATTATTTTATAATGGAAATAAAACAGAAAGAATAAGTTGAGGAAGAAAGGAACATGAAAGTGGGTGGTGAAAACATTACCTCTTCTTCGGGTTCTTCCTTTTGATTTGATCAAATGGGATCCATAGGATGGCTTACTAATCAAACTAAGGTTTATAAGTTTTAGTGAGGGAAGTTGGGAGGATATTTGAGCAGATTTTTGTGGAGCCAAAAGGCTTGAGAGGTGTGAGTAAGTTGTTATAAGTGGTGTCCTCTTATAAGGGGAAGGAGGGGCTCTTTGGAAAAAACATAAAGTATTAATTTATAATAAATTCAAATTCGGTTTATAATGGCTCTAATGTGGATTATTAAATTTATAAGTTGGTTATGGGTCTAAAACCACCCAAAAAATAGATTTTAGACAGGTTTTTGTTACTATATTGACCTTATATTTTATATTTAACTCTGACATAAATAGTTTTACATTTACCATGTCTCTTTGTATTTTTATATTATATAGTTAATAAACATACTATATACATCCAAGTGACCCCCAAGTGGCCAATTAATGATACACCTATCATTATATAAGTCCTTTTACTGAACCTTAGATTTTTAGGAATATTATATCATTTAATAATATAATCTTTGTTTTAAAAACTCTTTTATGTCAATTTTGACATTATTGGGTATTTTGTATTTGATAAATTTATAACAGAATTATTACGTAGAATAAAATTTATATAACCAATAATAATATGTCATAATAAACTATAAAATTATTTTAATTCATAAAAAGTCTCAAATTACATTTATTTGGATATTTATAATATCAATTATTTTAATATTTCATTAATTCGGTAATTACTCTATCCCCATTGTTTCATAAATAAATTAATTTATATAATGTCTAAAAATTATAAATAAAATAAAATTATGTAGTAAATTTTGTAATCTTTCTAATGAATATTTACAATAGAATTTATCTTATGTATAACCCTATATTAAAAATGGTTTAGTAAATAAACTTTGATCTTAACACTTTAAACTCTTTTTTGAATTAAATAATAATAAATGTCATAATCTAATCTAAGTGGACCGAAATGATAATATTTTATTCATAAGTTTGTTTCTAGTTGATATAAACTTGTAAAATAGAATTAAGACATGTTTTAGGGTATTATTAATATCATTTTTACCCTTAATTACCCTATTTACGTTTAACCGTGGTAAATAAAAGTAAAATGTTACTATTCACCAAAAATTATTTTTATCTTATTGAACCAAATTTTAATCTTGGATATTAACTATGTCTCTCGGATTTTCAAAATTTCACTCATAGAAGCGGTAAAATTATGTTTTACGTGAATTTCCAAATTCTCCTAGGAGGTGGGTAAAAGACGGTGAAAAGTTCCATAAAATTTTTATATAGCCAAAATTATTCTAAACTAACTCCAACGAATTAAATTGAACATATATAGGTATTATGTATCTATTGTGACATTAATTAAATTTATATAAAAGAAATAATTATTTAAATAAAAATTCGATTTTAAGATTTAACTTAGTGTTTTTTAACTATTCATATAAAATTGAATGTTTTCAGAAACATATCAATAATCACCCTATGCTAATTTCGATATTATGAATCCAAAAATGAATTCCATTTTGATAGATAAAATTTATAGAATTTGAAAAAGTGGGTATTACTATTCATAACTACTAGTTTGATTGTTGTGGTGTGTGTTAGAACTTGATGTTTCGTACGACACACGCTATTGCATTATTCAAAGGGAAACGTACCGCAGAAGCTTGGGGTGTTACAATACATATATAAAATCTTGGGGTTTTAGATATTATACTTTTCTTGAGAAGTTTTGAACAATGGATTCCTCCTAACATATTTATTTTTGATCTCTCGAATGTGTGCCTCAATTAATGGGTCTATTTTTTTGGATGGTTCTACATCTCTGATATTCAACACATGCTATCACTTACAACTAGTTTATCAAGGGTGATATAAATAGAAATCAAATTAAAATGAGAGGTGAAATCAATTTCTCTTGTTTGTGAGTTAATTTTAATAGAGGATAAATGAATATGGGATAAATGGGGAGAAATATATTTTTCTCAAGTAATAATTTTTAAATCATCCAAAAAATTTGATGACATGGAAATAAATTTTGAGTATGGGTTTTAAATCTGTATAATTATATTTATATACCTATTTGATACATGTTTCATAAAATAATTTTTTTCATTTCATTTAAAATTTTTGAACAAAAAAAGATGCAGTAAAATCCAAATCATTTATTTTCTTTTACTAAGTTTTTGATCCAACACCATGGGATGAAAGGACAATCCTTTATTTTGTATTATTTTCTTGGATTTCATATAATTTAAAATAATTTTTATTATATTACGAAAATCTCCCCAAACAATGTGCTAAAGGTTCTCTCTCCTCTCATCTTCCAAACAAAATGAAGTGGGAAACGTTATTGAAATGGAGGGTTGGAGGAGAACTAATATCATGGTTTGCCATTTTCATTATTGTATACCAAGGAAAGAAATTCATTATACAATGTGTGAAAATTTTATATATATTTATGTAACATGACATTTAATATTTTACTAACATAATTATAAATAGAAAAATTTATTTTAAAAATATAAATATAATAAATATATATAAATTCATTTTTTAATATATATATATATATATATCATATTTGAACATATTTACTTTATATATTAATATCATCATATCTATATATTAAAATGTTTTATTTAAATGGAAATTTTATAGTAATTTTCTATTATAAATATATATATTTAAATATATATTATGTATAGAAAAATACATTAATTTTTTTACATATATAGACACCAAAAAATATATTAATTTGAATTTAATAATAATGTTAATAGATTATGTATACTAAAATTATAATTATAATATATATATATTCGGTTATGTTTTTTTAATTATATATATATATATATTTATAAATTATATTATAAATACATAACTTATTTTACATTTTCTATTATAATTATATATTTATTTATAAATTAGTGAAAATAAATATATAATATAACTTTAATTTATCTAAATATATAATTTTTTATATAAATAATTTTTTACTATAAATATAATATAGATGATTACCAATTTAAATTCATTTATCTATTAAAATATTATATTTATTTATGAAATTCTTTATAAAAATTCTATTGATAAAGAAATGTTGACAAAGACCACCCATTCTCAACAATATTATAGCATTTATAGAGGGTGAACACACTAATAAAGTCATGGCATCTCATCTATTATTTTGATGATTCCTCTATTTCATCATTTCAAAAATCACATCATGGTTTTTATAATTTAATTTTATATAATTCAGAAGTCATTTTGTTGGCTTTGACCACCACACAAATGTTATTAAAAGACATTAAACCATTATAAACTGATATTCATTCATTTCGGGCACACTGAATTTCTGATTGATATTTATTCTACTTGTACACATCAAATATAGTACCAATATAAGATTATAATTATTTATAATCATTTAAAGGATTTTGTATAGGGACATTGCCATTAAAAATTGTTGTAGCCTTTTAAAATAATAAAATTCTATTTTCACTTATCCCCACAAAATGACACCAAGGATTTACATTTCATCTATTCAACCATTTCAAAAATCATATTACCATTTTGTTCCATAAGTTCCACCATATTGTAATGTCTTTTGGGTGGTTTTGAACTCATGAAACACATTTTTAAAGAATTTCAATCTTTTCAAAGTTAATTATTTTGGTATTCCAGACACACAACATGTTTGATTTATATTCAATCATCATTTACACATTACAAATAAAAAAATTGTTATCCTATGATTCACTTCATTTTGTGGTTATTTTATTAGAATTTTGTGATTAAATTTATTTGTTTGGGGTTTAAATCACATAAAGTGTGTTTCTCGTCATCCCAGGAAAACAGAACCTTGGAAAAATGTTCCATCTAATCCACTATTTTATAATTAAATTTATGATTAATTATGAACTTGCTCAGATACCAAGGTACCCTGACACCTAAGTCATCACTAACATGGAATAGAGGGTGTTCTAAATCATGATGCGATGAATACTATCACCTGGTATCGAACATGATAATGGGGGGGAACGTTTTTTTCAAATAAATAGTGTTATAAACAAGCACATGTCAATATGATCAAAAAACTATGCAAGGTGAAGTATAGAAGATGTCAAAAAATTGTGAACCACCCGTAGTAAATCCACAGTGTACTGAAAAATAGGATAAAATAAACAACAAATTCCATCTCTCTATAGAACATTACCCATGTTCGATCCTGGAAGAAGACAATCTACCAACACCGGAAGGCATAGGATGAGTGTGACCTAAAATCACAATTGGGTGTTAAAGTGGATTCCAAATGAAGGATTTCAATATAATAATCCGAATAATGCATTCGATTTTAATTAACATCCATGAAATTTCAAAAAAATAATTAATAAAATAATTCTTTACATTTTAAAAGATAGAAATATTTCAAAAAATGGAATAATAAAAATTATTATAGTAAAAAATTTCCCTAAATTGACAAGGAATGTGTATAAAAATTAATAGAAATGGAATATATATCAAATCATTACAAATGAGAAATATGTTCTTCATCTTGGATATACAATAGTTCATGGTTACAGGATCATTAGACACTTATTAAATGATAAAGGAAATTTGCACACACATCGCTCTAAAACATGATTATGGAGAATAATCAATATCCCACTAGGGATATTATCTTCCAATAAGTTTAGGTTATAGCTGTATAGAGTTAAAACACTTCTTAAGGAATTCTCATCATAGTGTTTTTTTCTATTATAAATTTAAAAATTTTATCCCCATCGAATTGAGTTTGGAAATTGTATCTAAACTAAAATAAAATAATTAAGAAATTTTTATCCATATTTATTGTCTAATCATTAAAGAATTACATTCCAAAACAAAGAGACTTCGACTCAAAATGATCATTATAGGGAACTCCAATATAGAATGTTAGCAATAGAGAAATAAGAATCAAACCTAGATTCAAGATATGTAAAATAATGATTACATCCTCCAATAATATATATATCTAATAATCTCATGTGTAATAGAGAAGAATATTTAACGAGATAAAGAACATAGAGTAAAAAAGTACTCTAAAAGGACTGAACAAATATCACCTAGCTTTGATCCCCCATGGAGAGGGTACCAAGGTGGGAAAATTGTGTCTTGAGATCCTAACCAACATAGGGAAATGTAATAGGGTTTTAAGGTCAATTTGAGGTCTAGATAAAATTTTATTAGTTTTTAAAAGGATTTTAGGAATAATATAATCTTGCATGAAAAATTAGTTAGGAATTTATGCACAGTTTTCAAAGTTTTACACCCTAACCATGAACCCTTAAAAGTGGGGTTTTGTGGTTTTTACATGGGGGACCATGGATTGAAAAATCATGTGCCAACAATGCAATCCTCTACGGGCTAGTTTTTCATTGTTTCAACCAGTAGTGTGTACGGGATGGTATAATAGTGCACCAAGCATGCACATCCCATGAGAGGTCTAAAACAGTCAACATTTCCCATGAAGAACCCTAAAATGAGAGAAAACATATGTATGATCAAATATATGATTGAGAAGTACCATTAAATAGTAATAGTATGTTACGACCTCCCCACAATTGAAACATTCAATCGCTAGAAATCCTATTTAGAAAATTACCTATAAAAGATATGTTTCCATTGCTCTCCCATCAGTGACTATATCTCCCATGTATCATAAGTATTAGAATCCTACTTCCTTAAAACACAAACCAGCGGTATCAATATTCCATGAAGAAAATTTGTTTTAGAATCAAATATCCTTACTAGATGCTTAATTATAGATAAATCAGGATCTATAACAAGAGCACTATGACTTAGAACATGATATGGATCATAAATATATAGTTGTAGCTATGATACAAGGAAAATGTTAGGTACCGACGTCATCTATTTAAGAATTGCTATATGGTAATCTATTATCCCCAGAATCTCAATAACATAAAAAGGTCCCTCTAAAAGAGAAGAAATTTTTCGTATCCTCCCAAGTTGTTTAAGTGCCAACTTAGGTAAACTCGTCATGAACACATGTTCACCCACTAAAAATTTCAACGATGTTTTCCATTGATCAATATTATACTAATACTTACTTTGTGATGTCAAAATTCATTGAGAAATAAAAAAACAGCTCTATCTTCTCTTGAACCAAGATCATTCCATCACATATCATTCACCAATCTTATACCAACACAACATAAATTTACATGTCCAACCATTAAAGGCCTTAAAAGGTTCCATTTTTATCATGGAATATTAAATAACGTTATAAGAAAACACAATTGGCTATAAATGATCATCACAACATCAACCATAGTGGAAATCCAAATTCCTCCTAATAGACTCTTCAAATATAAGATGTGAAACTAGGATCTCTATCAGAATCTATGGGATATAGAACTCCATAGAAACAAAAAAATATCATTCAAATAGATATTTCCTAAATCCATAACTTTGTTTGTATCACAAATGGGTAGAATGCGAGATGATTTGGTTATCTTATTGATTACAACTTATATATCATTCTTCCTTAAATGTGTACATGGAAGCATAACCAAAAATTACATATAGATCTCATCTATCTACCAAGTAGGAACTATAAGAGGATAATGTAAAATTGAATGTATATAGTTATTGTCCTTCACCTGTTGGCATTTATACCAAGGGAAGTCTAATTCAAAAGTGTCCTATCTAAAACAATCCACCATATTTGGTGATGAGTTACATAGAACATGTTTGTTCATCCTAGGTCATCTATCCAAAAATAATTATGTAATTCCAGCATATAATATTTTCTCTTAGAAAATGGTACTATGTACCAGTTCTAGAATCAATAAATTCCATGTAGGGAGAAATTTCTCTCATCTATAGTCTCCCCACCATAAATATAGTCTTTAATTCTATGGAATTCGTCATCAGTATGGTTTTCCTGAATAATAATATTGAGAAGAGTAGTAGTCAACTTTACAGCTTCTAAAATAACTTTTGCCCCTGATTCCTGAACACTAATATACAGCAATGGAAAAAAGTATCATCATCTCTCACTCTTCTGATTATTCTTTCACAGCCTGAGTGAGGAGTTTCTTTCATAAGTAATATACAAATATAATTATATTATCATGGTATAGGTGATGTTAAATTAAAAAATATATAGTTATTCCTTAAAACTCATCTAATGTAGATTCCAATAATTTTAAGGATGGTAAAAATAATTCTATTATCTTTTGGATACATGGTATACCATTCTGAAAAAATATAATGTCTCCAACTCTTATGTTCATGCATCACAATCAAAAGGAGAATGAAATTATTAAGGAAATTGTTCTTGTGTCTTCTAATCATCTTTTATCCATACGCAATGACATGACCATCTTACATAATGACATAGCTGAAACCCAATCCTATTGTATCATAGGAAACCTTATAGCCCTACCCATCCTCTAGAAGAGTCAACTCCCACAAAATCATCAAAATATTTTTCGTCACAAAATAAAAATAATAAAATTTCTCATCCTAAAAAAACCATTAATCCCTTTTGAGTGAAAACATTCATTAAAGAATCCATATTTATGAAATCTTTTAAAAACAAGTGATATTATGCATATAAATCTAAGAAGTTCCAAATATCATAAACATTTTATAGTTGTTCCCATGTAATAATAGCCTTCATATTCTTAGGATCAATTGGTATACCATGTTCCAACACCACATGAGCCAATAAATTCACTTCCTGAATCAAAAAATCACATTTCAAAAACATGGCATAATGATAGTGATTTATCAACAAAATCTAACTACTCTCAATTAATGATCATTGTCCTCCTCAGATATAGATTAAAAAAATATTTCATCAATAAAGACTACCAAAAAATTATGAAGGAAATAATGTAGTGTCTTGTTCATTATATCTGTAAATACGAATGAAGCATTGGTTTGGACAAATGGCATGAAAATGTTTCATAATAGTCATACCATCTCTAAAAGGCAATTTTATAAAAGTAAAATTCTTTTATTATCAAGTTATGGTAATTAAGATTAAGGTCAATCATGTAGAAAAACATTGACAATTTCAATTGGTCAATGAGAACATCAATCCAAGGAAATGGATACATTTTCTTTTATGGGACTAGATTTTGTTTTTTAAATATATATAATGGTGATGTGACCCTTCATATTTTTTATAAAATAGTACGATCACTACCAAATGTGACACATTACGGAGAATGAAGAACTTATCTAATAGATAGTCTTACTTAGTCTACAACTCTTTAATATCAATTGTTTTCCTGTGTAAAAGGAATATATACTTATTGTGTACCGGACATTAAATTAATATAGAACTATACCTCATTTACCAATGAAAAATAGGGAAGTTTGAAGGAACGTTTTCAAGAAAATTAAATAACACTAGAGGTATATAATCGCCCAGGGATTCCCTCTCCAGATAAAAATTGTACATGAATATTACATTCTCCAAATCATGGTAAGAAGGTTTGTCTATAAATGGCCTTGAGTCACACTCTCCATAAAAGAAATGGGATACCCCATCGATATAAGTAAAGGAACCCTGCCGAAATTAACAATCAATATACGATTTATTTCCAATAATTCAATCCAACCCAAAAATTATATCTACTAGTATCATGTAGAGAACCAACAAATCTAATGAAATTTAAGAATTTGGTAATGAGAAATTAGAAGAAGGATAATAGTGACCATGGTCTCTCTTCATTCCAAGGGGTGTGGCAATATCCATCACATATGTTAAAATTTCCATTGAATTATATAAACTATTCATAATAATATTTGAGAAAAATGATTGAGAGATAATAGTATCAAAAAAAAAGTCATATATGATGAATATAGAGTGATGGTACCGCTCATAGTTAGTGGACCCATATCTTCTTCCTCTATAAACTATTCAACTGCATAGTGATGATTTGTTCTGGATGAATGTGGTCGGAACCCCTTAGTCATAGAATCATCATTTTTAATATTTTTGTATTAGGATATAAGGATATAATTACACTATATGAAGTAGAATATAAATTAATGAACCATTGATGGTTATCTGAGCATCCTTAAGTATGACATATCTTTGGGGCCTCAGTGGAAACTCTCTTATAATGCCTAGTCATTACACAGTGGTAGAAATTCAATGGGGCACTACCTATAACTAAAGGAGGTATAAAGTAACATTGATTTCTATTTTCACCATGAGAATCATCAAAAATCATATTCCCATAATCGGATGTGATAGAACATCCACTTGTAGAAAATAGAACTCTCGCCAACCCTTACTTACCAACTAGGTCTATCTCAACCATTACCTTTCTATATAGTTAATTAGAATATGAAGGTAACATTAGAAATAATCCATGATAATTGATTTCATATTGATGTCCCATATCAAATAAATTAGTATTAGTCTTCACATTTGAAACTATCTCAGACGAAAACATCACAATCTATAAAATGGTTTGTATAATGTATCATAGTCCAATCAGTCTTCTCTAGTATGCAGAACTCTATAGCCTTATTCAACACCAAAGACTCTATATTGATATGGTTTGTGAAAGTAACCTTAAATTATTTCCACTCTAATTCCTTGTTCTTCTTTATTGTCACCATTGTATCCTAGCATAACCTGTTAGGTCCCTTTAGCTTGAAGGTGGAACAATTCACCTATATTTCATCTTTAACTTCTACGAACCCAAAAAATATTTTGATATCACTCAATGAATCCACATAAAATTGAGGATAATTTTATTCTTGTAACACTTATGGATTTTGAAGAAGGAACTCCTAATCCCAATTATATAAAGATTCAAATTGGTGTACTACAGATGGAGATAGAATGAAAATTTGTTAAGTTGTCTACCCAAAATCATGGATAGAACACATGATAACCTCAACAATATTATTATCTGTGGCAGGTTTTTTCATTATGGATAATCAAAATAATCCTCTTGGATCCTATTTTTTTGTATTATCCATGGAATAGGCTATAAGACATCATCATCAACAAAGATAAAATTATATTAACAAAAAAACTGGGTGAAAAGGAAAAAATATCCCAACTGGTAACAACATAAGATTTGGATTTCCAACTATCCAAATCAATAGTGTGGAAAATTATACATTTAATCCTCCAGTTGACCTTCCTAATCCACCCATGGTAACATAAGGCTCATTGATGTGAGATATGGAAGGGAACACAATCAAAACTACCACATATATTTCGGAGTTATTACTCTAATTTATATTAATATCTTATGATGATTCATAAACTGCACATTTCATAGGACTTTGTCACAAACTGGCATGGATACCCTAGTAACCTGACAATTGATCTGGGCTAAACAGGACCGAAAGGGAATTCTTGATCCCTATGGTTTGAATAATAGCAGCTGACATCATACAAGATAAATGTTTTATCAATTTTCCCACACAAACAGTTGAATAATGAAATTAATATCAATAGAATGAAAAGCAATATCCATAGGGGGAACTATACCAAAATCCAAATATTTGTTAACAAGGCAACGTAAAACCACAATTTATGAACAAATAGGTGACCAAACCCAATTCAAGAGATTCAACAACTTCCACCTCCTTCTAGTGAATTACCCTTACTCAAACCATAAATAAGATAATATTAAAAAAACATGAAGGCATAGGTGCGGTTTGAGATAAAATACCAATTGAGTATCACAATTGATTCCATAGAGGATTCTAAATTAATTAATCAAATAAATCATTAAATTATATATAACACATATGGAATTTCATTTTTTGAATGAAATCATGATTTACATTTATAAGGATGGAAATATTTAAAAGAAGGAATAAAGAAACATTTTATACAAAACCATTTATATAAATTCACAAGACATGTGTAAAAGACTTTATAACAATTGAATACATATCTTATTGTCACAGAGGATAATCATGGTAATATTACAAAAGTTGTGATATTTCCATGTTATGGGATCCTAAGACACCTATAAAATATTAATGGAAATCTACACACAATATATCTAACAAAAGACAAAGGATACTAACAAACATCCCACTAGGGATAAAATATGATAATAATTTTATGATAGTGTTCTAAAGAGTTATTTCGCATTTAAAGAATTGTAATATTAGTTTTTATCACTAATATATTAATAACTACATAGGTTTCAATGTTCTTAAACAACATTTAATAATGGATTATTTATTTAAAAACTCATCAGAAAATAATTCAACCCATTTATAATTTTAATAATTTCAATTTTAATTTATAATCCAAAATTAGTTTTTAATCAAATCATGCAATTTCTAGAATATAATTAATTAGAATATTATGAAATAAATTTAATAAATTTTATAAAATAAAATTTTTCTAAATATATTTGAAAATTTATTTAATTTAATAAAATAAAGATTGCACACAGATTCTTAGGAATACATAGTTTTTCTCCAAATATATTCCAAATCATTTTAAAATCAAAATCCCCATTGAATTGGGATTTCAATATTTAATTAAAATAAAATTAAATAATTAAGATATTATAGGATAGATAAATTGGCCAATCATATGAGGAATAATCTATAAAAACAAGGTGATTATGACTCACAATTCATGTAACGGGAAACTGCATTGTAAAATCTCTGCAATGTAGATCAAAAAATCAAACATATATTAAAGATATGAAACAATGAGGATTAGATCCTACAACAACACTATGATTTAACCAACCACACATGATTATATGTAAGAACATATTGGGAGAGAAAGAATATGGAGAAAATATATTCCATGAATGGACCGACCAAAGATCCCCTATCATCGACCAGGCTTGGAGAGGATTTGGGGAATCAAAAATTTGTTCTTAAGAGGCCTCCAAAACATGGAATATTAAATATGGCCAATTCAGGTCCAGTGTGATTCAATATAGGAGTGTAATAGTATTTAAATATATTTTCCAGAATAATAATATCCATAATAAATACTAAACCATGTATGTTTGCATAGTTTGTCAAACTGTGCGCCCATGATAATGGGGTTTCACAAGATCTCCATAGTGGGTACAAAATTTCACATACAGTACACAAAAATTAAAGACCCCCACATCATAGTACATTATTTTTTTAACTATTAGGGAATACAATATTTGAAAACTGTGTTCCATCCATGCATAACACAAGATCCATCCAAAAATATTAAAAATTACACCTGATGAACCCCCAAATGACATCCAACCAATGTATGATTATCACAGCAGTTGAGGAGTACCTAAAAATAGAAATATAATGTTATATGGTTTTTTTGATAGATATAAAGGCAATAAAGGGGTGATTAGTGGGTTTTTACCCATTCAGAAACACATTTTAAAGAGAGGAAAAAACATTAAAATTTGGATATTCTATCATTTTGGGAACACCACATGGCTTATTGACCTGATTTTAGCTCCTACTTATCAAAAATAATACCAATGGTGTTTTATAATTATTTCAAATCATTAATATGTTTTATATATTGGATTTTAAAATTAAATTCATGATTTTGTTTTTTAAAATAATAAAAATTGTGTTTCTGGTCATATCAATCAAATGACACCTCAAATTGACAATCCTTTAACTCCACTATTTTAAAAATAACTGTTCAGTTATTTTCCACAAATTTAACATCATTTTTCAGTCATTCAATTGGTTTTGACCTCATCAAACATGTTTTTATAGGATATCAATCCTTTAAAACTTCTTATTCAGTCATTCCTGCCACATCGAACATCTGATTTAAATTATTTCTACTCATTCAAATAAAAAATATTACAAATTCGGTTTTCCTATGATTTTACATCATAAATATAACATATCCCAGAACTATATATGGCCATGAATTTATTTTTCCAAATTAAATCATGGTACATAATGTATTTTATTACCATTCAAGTGGACAAGCCCAATATTATTAATTCTCTAGTTGATGATATGCTCAGAAACATAACTAACCATGTAATGCCCAAACCCCAGTTACCCATAGTCATATAATTATTACATAACATTGGAATTATATAAGGAATCATGTCCCAAATGATAGATCAGTTTAGTAGCCTTGGAAGTACTAGATACATTCATATCATTTACATTACATCATGTAATAAAAAGATCAACAACATTTTGTTCACTTTTGAACACACATATATCCTATCCTATCCCTGAAGGTCAACCATAAAATACTTCTTCACATACTCAGACAAATAAATCATAAAAAGGGGTGAGCTCAGATGCTCAGTAAGGATAACAATATGGAAGAAACATTCATAAATAAGCATAAAAATTTAAGGCAATGTATAAGACTAAAACAAATGACTTTTTAACAAAAATTTCAGTATAATATGGGAAAGATAAAATAAAAAAAATAAATTTATTTATTCACATAGATATTCTACTAGTCGAATAATCACATGAAATATTAATAGACACTTTCAAAATCATGGAATGCATAATTACAGACGTTATAACCAAATAGTCGAGGCTGTGTTCCATGACTAAAAATAAGATTTTGTCAAGGTCTTGTGCCAAGACACTAGTTTTCCTCATTAGACTTACTGATTCATCGAGGAGATATAGTGGGATCCATCCATCACTTACTATGTCCAATGCATTATTCATATAAAATGGTTTAAACAAAACATAAACATTCCTATTAAAACTAGCATATAAAATGTAAATAATTTATCTATAAAACATGAATGGTGTAAAAATAACACATCCACAGTCAAACATATCCCAATACCTTCAATACAATATGGAACATTTTTATTATAATAAGAAAACTTCAAACAATTATACAATCCATCAAAATATGTTGACATAGATGAAATAAAAACTATTTTAAATAAATGCCTCTTTCTAGTTTGAAATCATTTAAATGTCACATAATTATAAAAGAAAACTTTTGTTTTTTTAAAATATTCTTATAATATTGAATGGGAAGCATAGATAATGATATAATGGTGTAAAATAGCCACACTCACCATATAATATTTAAAAAAAGACATTCTTACCTTAATTTTGTCAAAAAGGTCATAAACTAACTTGTTTGGAAAATGACGAAATGATTCCATTCAAACGATTTTATAAAAAATCAAAAAAAGGTATAAATGACATTAAACCATAGTATAGTAAATAGTAAAAATGTTATGAAATGAGTTTTTAAGAAACTTTGATGTGGATGATAAAGAGGACCCAGTAGATACTTACATAAAAATAACCTTGAATAATATAGATTGTGAAATTAACGCTTACCTTGTACTTATCTTAGTCCATGGTATTCTAATATCTTGTATAATAGTTAAAACGTTTATATTAAATTATAAAATAACTATATACATAAATATGATATCATATATGATCCTCTAATATTGCTTTTTTAATAATATTTTAGTAGTATCATCATTTCGGGTGTTAATTGATTCATTTTCCTTTATATGCTTGGTTATGTAGGACATGTTTGTTATGGATAGGATGTAATTGATTCATATAATGAATTATATTATCTTCATAAAAATTCTTTTTAATCCTAAACTGTAAATTATTCTTGAATGATCTGGATGGAGAATGAATCACATCGTGATCGGGGAGACGGTATTCTGTATGTACGCACGAGCGACAATATCATTATATTGATGGTGAAATCTTATAAAATTGGATGTTATAAAATATATAAAGAATCATAACTATGTTATATTTATTATTTACATGAGTTATTCTAATTTTTCTACCCATTCAATAATGAAGTGTTTGAATAACCTACAACACCACAACGTGGAGACAGTAAGCCGTACATAAGCATGTATGGAGACATTGTCATTCATATGATGGATAGAATAATGAATATAGTTGTAAAACTTTTGAAATAACATCACAGTATATATATGATGCTAGATTTATTATTTCTGAATGCAAACAATAATGAAATTGCAAGTAGAAGAAGAAAATAAATTGAATGAGGTGATGAAATATTTACCTCTTCTTCATGTTATTCCTTTTGATTTGATCAAAACGGCTCCTTAGGATGGATTTCTGACAAATGTAAGGCCTATAAAATGAACAGAGAAAATCTGGGAGGATATTTGGGCAGGGGTTGGCCAAGTCACATGGATTTAGTGCTGTGAAATAAATATAAGGTGAAGTACCCTGTTATAAGAGAGATGAGGGTCACTTTAGGAAAATCTTGAAGTTTTGTTTTATAATAAAATCATTTTCTATTTCTAATGGATAATAAATAATTTAATTCAAGGATAAGGTGGAGTTAAGATAAAAACCTCTCAACCAATCCATTTTAGAGAGGTTTAGGTCACCATATTATCCTTATCATTTAGATTTAACTCTTAGTTAAATATATTGACATTTACCATGTCTCTTTGTATTTTTTTATTATATAGTTAATAAACATACTCTAACAATATAAACGAACCCCAAGCGGTCAATTATTAATATATATAACATTATATATGAATTTTGGCCGAGACTAATATTTTTTTAAATATTATATAAATTAATAAAACAGTATTTGTTTTAAAAACTCAATTATGTCCATTTTGACACTATTTAGTATTTGGTTTTTCTAAAAATCATAATAGGATGATTACTTCATAAAAAATTATTTAATCAACCCGAAAATGTTAATTTAACCTATAAAATTACTGTAATTCATCAAAAGTCTCAAATTATATTTATTTGGATATTTATAATATCAATTATTTTAATCTTTCATTGACAAGGTAATTACTACATCATCATTGTATCATAAATAAAATAAATTATTTATGGTCTAAAAATAATAAATAAAATACAATTATGTAGGAAATGTTTTTATTTTTTTGATTAATATTTATAGTCGAATTTATCTAATGTATAAATCTATGTGAATAATGTTTTAGTTTTTATTATTTGAAATTAACTCTATTAAATATACTTTAAATAAAATTATAATAAATGTCCAAATATAATCTAAGTGGATCAAAGGGGATCATATTTTATTTCAAAGGTTGTTTCTGGTCTAATTACACTTATTAAATAGAATTAGTACATCTGTTAGGGTAATTATAATATCATTTTAACCCTTAATTACCCTATTTACTTTTAACTATGGTAAATACATGTCAAAAGTTACTATTTCCCAAAAATTATATTCATTTTATCGAACCACATTTTACATAATGATATCAACCATATCTCTTGTATTTTTTAAATTCAACCCATATAAGCTCTAAGATAACGTATCATTCAAATTTTTAAATGCTCCTAAAACAAGGGTAAAAGACGGTAAAATGTTCAATAAAATTTAATATATCTAAACTTATTATAAAATGGATCCAATGAATTAAATTGAACATATATAGGTATTTTGAATCTATTTTGACCTAAAATAAATTAAAATAAAATAACTAATTATTTAAATAAAATGTCGGTTTTAAGAAACAACGATGTGTTTTTCACTATTCGTCAAAAATTGATCGTTCTCAAAAAAATTCCAAAAATTCACTATAAAAAATTTTTATATTAAAAATCCAAAAAAAGAGTGGATTTTTAAAATTAAAATATGTAAAATCTCATGAATGAGGTATTACTATTTATAATGGCTAGATTCATTGGTCGTGGTGTGTTAAAACTCTAAGTTGCGTACAATGTAAGATACTAAATTATTCAAAGGGAAACATAATTTGGAAGCCTGGGGTGTTAAATTCTCATCTTTAAAAAATATTTGTCCTTGAAATTTATAGAATATTATTGTATAAAATGATTCAGATGATTTTTTATAATAAGTTCCTAGGGATCCCATGTTGCCTCGTCCATCTAATGGTTTTCTTATAGAACTTTTACAAGACGAGTCGTCTGGTTTCTCAGTACTTGTTCCCTAGTATCAGGAATTTTGAAAGGCTCTTCACAATAAGACAGATCAGGTTATAGTTCAATTTCGACATAGGTGAGTACATTTGTTGGGTCAGGCATGTATTTTCACAATAGTGACACGTGAAGACATCCGGATCTTTGGATATACATGGAGACATTTCCAAATGATATGCTAAAACACCAATTCATTCAAGAATTTTGATTGCTCTGATGTACTTTGGACTCAATTTACCCTTCTAACAGAAATGTATAACACCTTTCCATGGAGATACCTTCAGGGAACCAAAGTCTCCTACTTGAAATTCCAAATCCTTCCTATAGTTGATGGCGTAGCTCCTTTGCCTACTTTGGGTTTCTTTGACGTGGATTTGGATAATCGTCATTTTTTCCATTGTTTCCTTGACAAATTGTTGGCCTATGAGTTTTCATTCACCAACATCATCTCAAAAAGTTGATGTGCAACATCTATTGCTATATAATGATTCATATAGTTCCATCTGAATACTTGAATATAAGATATTATTATAGAAACATTCTACCAGTGGTAAATATCGATCTCACGTACCTTGAATGTCAAGTGATCAAGAACTCAAATTGTCATCTATGGTTTGAATAGTCCATTCTTATTGTCAATCAATTTGAGGGTGGTAGGCAGGGCTCAAATGAAGATCAGAACCAAGGACCTTCTGGAGACTTTTCCAGAATCATGATGTAATAATGAGGATCATGATTAGAAACAATAAATAGGGGTACCCCAACATCACGACCCTTCCTCGGGGCCCGTTCCGTGACTACCCCAAACCCGCCCTCCATAGGCCAGGGGTTGGCGACTAGCACCAAGGCGTAAAACCCAATAAAAAGGTAAGGCATTGTCTTTGTAAAGTAAACAAACACCACAGAGCAAGAAAGTAGTAGAAGTAAACACTAATTAAAAATTGAGTACAACAATGAGTGCGGAAAAGTAAGTGGTCCATAATACCAAACCAAACTGAAAGTAAAGTAACACTGGAAAGGGAAAACAAAAACTAAAAAAGTAAAGCCGCACTGTCGATCTGTACACTGGAAGTCCCACCTGAAGGGTGAGTACAGATAGCCTCCACAGCTCCTCGGGTCCACCCGTCTGCTCCGAGTACGTCTCACCCAATGGTCCACCTCCAGGTACAGTCCTGCTACGCAAGCCTCCACCACGATCAGCGTTGTCCATCGTCTGCAACCAACACAACGTAGTGCGGGCATAGACCGTGCAGGGGTGAGTATAAGCTATTAAGTAGGGTCCCCGATACCCCCTAAGGTCTCCCAGAATCCACAAAGGATAATCCACAAAGGAATGATACAATCACAAAGTAACATCCGACTCTACTTAGGTATATGCCCATACATATACCTAAGTCATCAATTCCAGTTCGGCTCTGACATCCGAGCTCAAGCACAACCCAGTCCACACAAGAAGAAAAACGAAATCCACATAAGATAGCACAACATAATCCACAAAGGAAATCAAACAGGATTCATCTCACACAGGTATACTTCTTCGTATGACGATAGAGATTGTCAGATATATCCACTGATTCATCTATGCCGTCGGACCCACAATGGATCGATAGGTAATAACCCCTGCAATGACCCACAAAAGATCTGACCCACACAAGATCGATAGGTAACTAATCCCCGCAATGACCCAAAAAGGATCTGACCCACACAGGATCGATAGATAACTAACCCGTGCAATGACCCACACAGGATCGGACCCACACAAGATCTGTAGGCGCTGGCCCACACAGGACCGCTGAGCACTGACCCACCCAGGATCGGATCCACACAGGATCTGTAGCACTGATCCACGTAGGATCGCTGAGTGCTGTAGTAGTCGCTGTCGAATCCACTGAGGATCTCTACACAGTCGTCGTTATCGTCGCAGTCGCAGCCAGCTCTATGGTTCCCGCACACAGCAAACTCGTTCGGGAGGGTCCACTCCACGAGTCGAGAGGCTGATACATCAACTGACACATAGTCCAGAGTTGATGTATCCAAAAGTTCTATATCGTCAGTAGGATCTCAACGCCACAGACAGCGCGTCAATCGGACACCTGGTCTGAGAGTTATTGGCCTTTTCGTCCCCGGGGCCCAGTTGGTTTTTAAGTCAAAACCAACCCGACCGTACTCCACCTGCGTCCAGACCTCGGGCAGAGTAAGCCAAAAGATCCTTCTCACTTAGAGGAATCTATCAAAGTAGATGGCACGTCAATCGGACGTCCGGAGCTCAAGTTATAAGTGTTTCCGCTCCGAGGGCCCGGTTGGTATCGTGTACGAACCAACCCGGGCAAAACCAAAATATTCCAAAACCTTGAGTGTAATATTTCAAAACGACCGTCTCGATCCAAGGATCGCATCACCGCTAACGGTACATCGATCGGAGGTCCGTAGCCCAAGATATAGGAAAAAGACCGAAAACGGTCCGGAAACGGGGGGTCTGGGCCCGGACCGACCCAGCCCAGCCCCCCTGTGTCAGCCTGAACCGGGTCAACCCGACCCGGGTCCGTGTCCAACCCGGATGTCGCGGCGCGGGCATGGCCCGGTCGCTAGGCGGCTCGGCCGTGACGGTCGAGCGGTGGGCATGGGGGGCGCCGCCCGCTTGAATGATCTCCGGCCCCGCGTGGGGGGCCGCCTCCCACCAACGGACGCAGCCGGGGTGCCGCGTCCTGCCTTCGCCGGTCCCGCGCGGTCGCGGGTCGGCCGGCCTGCCGCCACGACTGAAGCCGCGAAGGTTCTCCCCGGCGGCGCGCCGGGTGCCGCCGCCTCCTGCCGTCCTGCCTGCGTGGCGTGCCAATGGGTTGCTCCGCGGACCACTGGACGAGTTCAGGTGGTTGGAATTGCACGACGTCTTCGCCAATGGCCCTCCTGGGGTCCGTCCTTCACTACGAGGACCACACATCACCCGTGCGGCTTACTTTGTCACCGTCCGCCGTTCCGCACACCATGAACGAAAAGGGCAGTGAGCTCAGACTTGTTCGTTGGTCCGCACCTACCGCGTTAGCAGTTTTAAAAGTCTCACAACAAATATTTAATCATACGCCGCATGTATAAATCACAAAGATTTAGATGAATCAACCCCTACCTAAATGTTGTCTTCGAACGTGAGATCATTGATGAATTGACCGTCATGGAAGAAGACAATTGTCGCATCGCAGAAGGGGCGTCGCTGTTGTTGCGGTACACGGCGTTGCATAGAGAAACTCTGAGGATTAAAATCACACAAATTTAATTGCACCATTTAAACCCATGTTGAAGATATAATTCACAAAGAATTAAAATAACTGTAATCCCCTACCTCAATCGGTTTTTGATCGAAGATTGTCGCGGGGAAGGAACGTCGCGGATGAAACGTCGCGGATGTAGAATCATCGGCGTCGCGGTACACGACGTCGCGTCGTCGATCTCTGAGTGTTCAGCATTCTTCGTCGCCCTTCGTCGAAGGTCGGAGTTCTTCTCATTCTTCGCATTCTTCACGTTCTTTGCGTTCTTCGCATTCTTTGCTTTTTTCGCGAAGGAGGAGGATGATCTTCAGGCCTTAGAGTTTCCTCCAAATCCTCTCAACAAGAAACACCTCAACAAAAAGTGTTGGTCTTATTTTATTCCCGTACCAACGATTAGAAATTCAAATTTAAGAAAGGAACCATTAATTTGATGAATTAATGGTAACGACTTAACTGCCCAATTAATAGGGGCATTTAGAATCTAATTAAATACACCATTTGACATTAATAAAAAGGGGTTTTCGCGGGTGCATTACTTAGAGGGGATGTAACGGTGGGGATCGTGTGGGCCCCACCCCACAAATATCCTACCAAGTGGGTAGGATATTTTGGGTTCCACCCTATCCGATTTACTTACCTTATGTGGATTTATGTGGCTTTATGTGAGATAAAATAAAGTGTTGCACCACTTTTATTTTATTTCTTAACTTAACCCCAAAAATTAAAAACCACACCCGAGCAAACGCAACACCGAAAAAGGTGTTTCTAAACAAATACTGGCGCTGCGATTCCATCGGTGCCCTCAGAATTTGATTCCGAGCACCAGTTCAAAAGTTAGAAAAACCCGCTCGTTCGTTCACTGACCATACCGAAGCCAAACTTCAGAAAATTATTCCAGGCACACCGGGCCTCGGAATCAGGTTCCGTCAGAAACCGCGTTCTTGCAAAATTCCAATGAAAATTAAGAAAAAAATTCCCTTGAATTTTACGGGTCTTTACATCACTCCCACCTCAGGGCTTTACATCCTCGTAAAGATAGATCATAAACTAGGGAAACAAATGTGGGTACTGAACACGCATCTGAGCCTCCCGCTCCCAAGTGATCTCCTGGAGGTTCTCGTGCTGCCATCTGGTGCGCACTAGAGGGATCGATCTCCCACGTAGGACCCGCTCCCGTCGATCCTCAATCTCCACTAGAACCTCTGCAAAAGTTTCCCCATCATCAACGTCCAGCTCCCCATGGTCAATGATATGTGTCGGGTCATGCATGTATCTCCTCAGCTGAGATACGTGGAAGACATCGTGCACCCGGTGCAACTGAGGTGGTAAAGCCAGGCGATAAGCCACCTCACCAATCCTGCTGAGGACCTGTAATGGTCCGATGAAGCGTGGAGACAACTTACCGCCTACGCCAAATCTCTGTAATCCATGTCGAGGTGTTACCTGCAAGAAGACATGGTCACCATCCTCGAACTCCAGTGGCCTCCGCCTCCTGTCAACATAAGACTTCTGCCGGATCTGAGCTGTCCTCATCCATTCCTGGATGACCTGGACCTTCTCTGTCGTGGCCTCGACCATCTCTGGTCCCACAAGTGCTGACTCCCTAGGGTCTGTCCAGCATAGAGGATATCTACAAGTTCGGTCGTACAATGCCTCGTATGGTGCCATCCTGATGGTGGAGTGGTAGTTGTTGTTGTAACCAAACTCCACTAAGGGTAGGTGGTCCTCCCAGCTGTGACCAAAGTCAAGGACACATGCACAGAGCATGTCCTCGAGAGTCTGAATGGTCTTCTCCATCTGGCCATCCGTCTGAGGGTGAAAGGTAGTGCTCAGACGTAGCTGCATCCTGAACGCCTCCTACAACCCCTTCCAAAGCCATGAAGTAAAGCGAGCATCCCGATCGGAGATGATAGATAATGGCACACCGTGAAGCCATACAATCTCCTGAACGTAGAGACATCCCATGCTATCCACTGAGCCTTGTTCTTTGATCGGTAAGAAGTGTTCTGACATGGTGAGTCGGTCGACAATCACCCAAATGAAGTCGTGACCTCTGGAAGTGTGTGGGAGTCCAGTCACGAAGTCCATAGATACCCCGTCCCACTTCCACTCCGGGACCTCCAAGGGTTGTACCAAGCCTGCTGGTACCTGATGCTCTGCCTTCACCTGTTGGCAGGTGAGGCATCGAGAAATGAACTATGCCACAGCCTTCTTCATGCCTGGCCACCAGTGCTATCATCTGAGATCCTGGTACATCTTCACCACTCCTGGATGTACTGCCAAAGGAGAAGTGTGAAAATCTCTCATAACTTCCTCCCGTAAAGCAACTGGTACCAAGTTACGTCCTCTGAAAAAGACATCGTTCTCTCATCCCATGGAAAATCCACCAGGTTCCTGTCCTGAGGATATCTGTGCACGCTGCGTCTCACAGTCGGCGTCCCCACGTTGTGCCTCTCTGACCCGCTGCACTAGTGGAGGGGTGACTATGAGAGACTGAAGGATGGCTGCTCCTTCTCTATCCACGAAGGATATCTGCAAAGTGGATAGCTGCTCTGTCTCCTCCTCAAGTAGTTGAATGCTCGTCCTCCTGCTGAGATCATCGGCTACCACATTCCCCTTCCCAGGAGTATAGACTATCTCAAATTCATAGTCTTGAAGGAACTTGAGCCATCGTCGTTGTCTCAGGTTCAGGTCCTTCTGAGAGAAGATGTACCTGAGACTCTGATGGTGAGAAAAACTGTAAAGCTCTCGCCCATCAGATAGTGTCACCATGTCTTCAGAGCGAAGACCACTACTGCTAACTCCAGGTCAGGGGTGGCGTAGTTCTTCTCATGTGGCCCCAACTGACATGATCCATAGTCGGTCACTACCTTCTCCTGTATCAGAACACATCCGTGTCCGGGCCCTAATGCATCGTAGTAGACTACGTACCCTACTCCCTCCTCTGGCAACCTCAAGATAGGTGCACTGGTCAATCTCTGCCTCAGCTCCTGGAAGCTCTATTGACATCTGACTAACCACACAAGGGGTTTCCCATTATTCTTCAAAGTTGCGAGTGGTGCTGCAACTCTGGAGAAGTCTGGCACAATTCTCCGATAGTATCCAGCTAGTCCCAAGAAACTCTGCACCTCTGTCTTGCTCCTGGGTAGCTCCCAAGCTAGCACTGCCTCAATCTTCGCGGGATCCACTGCAACACCCACCTCAAAAATGACGTGTCCTATGAAGTGGACCTCTCGTAACCAGAACTGACACTTCGAGATCTTTCCATAAATCTGGTGCTCTCGTAGTGTGTCTAGTACAACCCGCAAGTGGTAGGAGTGCTCCTACTCAGTGGTCGAGTATATAAAAATGTCTTCGATGAAGACCACGACAAATAGATCGAGTTATGGCTGAAAGATCATGTTCACGAGGCCCATGAACACTGCCGGAGGATTGGTTACGCCGAATGGCATAACCAAGAACTCATAGTGGCCATACCGACATCTAAAGGCCGTCTTATGCACGTCCTCATCTTGAACTCTGAGCTGATGATAGCCTGACCTGAGGTCTATCTTAGAGAACCAACGTGCTCCCTTGAGCTGATCGAAGAGGTCATAAATCCTTGGTAGCGGATAATTTTTCCTCACTATCACCTGGATTAGGCGATGATGGTCGACACAAAGTCGCAAGCTCCCGTCTGCCTTCTTGGCGAACAAAATCGGGGAAGCCCAGGGTGAAACACTGGGTTAGATGAATCCCTTGCCCTACAAGTCCTCCAACTGTACCCGTAGCTCTCGAAGCTCGGCGGGGTCCATCCGATATGCTAGAGTCGATATCGGGGATGTCCTGGGGTACAGGTCAATATAAAAGTCTGCCTCTCTTCGAGGAGGTAGTCCTGGAACGTCGTCGGGGAAGATGTCCGTATACTGATCCAGCACTGCAGGAAACTAAGACTCTGTACGTCAACTGCTCCTAGGATGAGGCTAGCCAACTGATGAGTGATGGGCTGTCCTCTCCTCTACGAGAGTCCATAATGTGCTGCAAAGGCTCCCTTCTTGCCGGTGAAAGTGAACCTGCTCCCGTCGGTGCGTGCACATCGCACCTTGCGCCTAATACAGTCAATATGAGCATGGACTGTAGATAACCATTCCATCCCCAAGATGACATCGTAAGGCCTCGACGCTGCTACAGGAAGATCCTAACCGAAGATCTCGCCTCCTAGAGTAAGCTCACACTACCGGCACCAGTGCGTAATTGTAGGGTCTTCTCCCGTAGGAGTCTCTAGCAGTAAGGATTGAGCAAACGGCTCTATCGGAATCTCCGAGATCTGAACAAGGGAAGAGGATATGAAAGAGTTACTCGTTCCTGTGTCTATAAGAACTTCAGAAAGGGTGAAATAGACACAGATAGTACCTAGAATCATCTCGGGAGTGTCCTGGTCGGAGGCCTCCGCTGCCGGGAGCTGTGCCTATCTCTGCCCGCTAGCTCCCTGTGGTCGGGGTGGACCTCCTGGTTGTGGTGGTGGTAGGGCCTCAAAGCGTCACCCACCACCTGCTGCTCGGACAGCTCCTCTACCTCATCTTCCTTCTCCCTGAGGACCGCCACGGTCGACCCTCTACCTCTGCCTCAGTTGCCCCTCAACCGTCTGCTGCTCCTCGGCACGACGGGTCGGGCAGTCACGAGCCATGTGGCCCTGCCCACCGCATACGTAGCATTGTCTGCCTCTCAAAAGACTGGCCCCGCGCTGTATGCCCCGCACAGCTGAGCCAGTGTCCTGAGGTCGTCTGCCAGAGGGTCTGGTCTGCCTGGACCCATGAGTCATCCGTCGACTGCCTGCTGCAGAAGACTCTGCTACATGTCGTCGTCCGGTGGGTCTCGGTGCTGATGAAGGCTCAGCAAGAAAGCTCTCGATCAAAAGGGATCGCTCTAGTACTCCATCCTGGTTCAGAATTCTTAGGGAGATCGGCGATGCCCTGATATCATTCCTCAAACCCTGTTCAAAGGTTCGGTCCCACAAGAATGGGTCTTGTACCATGTCTGTCGAGTAGCGCGAGAGATCGGTAAATCTCGCTGAGTACTGGGCGACCGCCAAGCTGCTCTGCCGCAGCTGAAGAAGCTCCTGGATGCGCACCGCACAGAGGGTGGCTGGGACGAACTCCTATCGGAAGAGGCTCTCAAAGTCCGACCAAAGAAGGGATGCCTCATCGTGAACTTAGAGAATCAAGCTCCACCATCTGCCTGTTGCCGTGTGAATGAGGCTCGCTGCGAGGATCACCATGAGCTCTGCTGGTGTCCTCACTAGCCTGAAAACCCGTACAACTTCCTCCAGCCAGCCCTCAACTTCATGGGGTTCCATCTCCCCGCGGAACCTCGGTGGTCACTGGCGCTGAAACTCGTGCATTGCACTAAGGCGAAGTGCATCGTCAGCGGCTGGGGCTGGAAGCATCGGTGGCTCGGCGGGTAGAGGTACCGCCGACACCTCAGCTGTCAAAGGGCCCTATACCGATGCCTCATCGCTCGGTGGGCTGTCGTCATGCTCAACTCTCGGAACCCTAGCTGGCTGCCGTCGTGGGGCCATCCTGAAAAGAAACAGGTGTGCCACATTCGTAATAGTATACCTGTTGAGCTGACATAATGTAATCACAAATAAAACTTGAAACACACATGGAATCAATGTTTTCGTGCATTAAGCCGGAAATTAGAAGTCAGGGTCCTGGTGTACGGATACGTCAGCCGCCGCACCAACACTGGGCTCCCTGGATTGATAACCACACTCAATACTCTTAACACTATTGCTTCACATAGAAAATATTAGAGTCCTGAGTTCTGCGGTAGTACCGAACTCCTCTGATACCAATTTGTCACAACCCGTCCTCGGGGCCCATGTCGTGACTACCACAAGCCCGCCTTCCATAGGCTAGGGGATGGCGACTAGCACCAAGTCATAAATCCCGATAAAAATCGAAGGCATTTCTTTTGTAATGAAAACAAACAACATAGATCAAGAAAGCAGTAAAAGTAAACACTAAGTAAAAACTAAGTGCAACAATGAGTGCGGAAAATTATGTGGGCCAGAATACAAACCCAAACTGAAAGTATAGTACAACTGGAAAGGGAAAACAACAACTGAAAAATTAAAGCTGCAGCGTCGAGCTGTCCACTACAAGTCCCCTCTGAAGGGTGAGTACAGATAGCCTCCACAACTCCTCCGGTCCAGCCATCCGCTCCGAGTACGTCTCGCCCAGTGATCCACCTCCAGGTACTGTCCTACTCCACAAGCCTCCACCACGATCAGCGATCTTCGTCGTCTGCAACCAACACAACAAAGTGCGGGCATAGCCCGTGCAGGGGTGAGTATAAGCTACTCAGTAGGGACCCCGAGACCCCCGAAGGTCTCCTAGAATCCACAAAGGATAATCCAAAAAGGAAAGATACAATCACAAAGTAACATCCGACTCTACTTAGGTATATGCCCATACATATACCTAAGTCATCAATTCCAGTTCGGCTCCGACATCCGAGCTCTAGTACAACCAAGTCCACATAGGAAGCAAAATGAAATCTTCATAGGAGAGAACAACATAATCCACAAAGGAAAGAAAATAGGTTACATCTCACACAGTTATACTTCTTCATATGACAACAGAGATGATCAGATATATCCCCTAATTCATCTATGTCGTCGGACCCACAAAGGATCGATTGGTACTAACCCCCGCAATGACCCACAAAGGATCTGACCCACACAGGATCGATAGGTAACTAACCCCCGCAATGACCCACAATGTATCTCACCCACACAGGATCGATAGGTAACTAACCCCCGCAATGACCCACACAGGATCAGACCCACACAGGATCTATAGGTGCTGGCCCACATAGGACCGCTGAGCGCTGACCCATACAGGATCATACCCACACAGGATCTGTAGCACTGATCCACGTAAGATCGCTGAGTGTTGTAGTCGTCGTCGTCGAATCCACTAAGGATCTCTACACAGTCGTCGTCGTCGTCGCAGTCGTAGCCAGCTCTAGGGTTCTCGCACACAGCAAGCTCGTTCCGGAGGGTCCGCTCCATGAGCCGAGAGGCTGATACATCAACTGACACATAGTCTAGAGTTGATGTATCCAAATGTTCCATATCATCTGCAGGAACTCAACGCCACAGACGGCGCGTCAATCGGACGCCCGGACTGAGCGTTATTGGCTTTTTCGTCCCAAGGGCCCGGTTGGTTTTTAAGTCAAAACCAACCCGACCGTACTCCACCTGTGTCCAATCCTCAGGTGGAGTAAGCCAAAAGATCCGTCTCACTTAGAGGAATCCATCAATGTTGACGGCACGTCAATCGGATGTCCGGAGCTCATGTAATAAGTGTTTCTGCTCCGAGGGCCCGGTTGGTTTCATGTACGAACCAACACGGCCGAACCCAAAATATTCCAAAACCTTGACTGTAATATTTAAAAATGATTGTCTCGATCCAAGGATAAAATCTCCACTGACGGTGTGCCGATTAGAGGTATGTAGCCCACGATATGGGAAAAAGACCGAAAAGGGTCCGAAAACGGGGGGTCTGGGCCCGGACCGACCCAGGTCCGGGTCTGACCTGGATGTCACGGCCCGGCCCAGCCGGCGCGGGCGTGGCATGGTCGCCAGGCGGCTCGACCGTAATGGCCGAGCTATGCGCAAGGGGGGCGCCGCCCCCTTGAATGATCTGTGGCCCCGCGTGGGGGGCTGCCTCTAGCCAACGGACGCGGCCGTGGTGTAGCGTCCTGCCTTCGCCGGTCCCACGTGGTCGTGGGTCTGTCGGCCTACTATCGCGGCTGATGCAGCGGCGGTTCTCCCCGGCGGCGCACCGGGCGCCGCCACCTCCTGCAACCGGCGCCGCCATGCCGGCGTAGCGCGCCGGCGGGTTGCTCCGCGGACCACCAGAAGTGTTCTGGTGGTCGTAATTGCACGCCGTCTTCACCAATGGCCCTCCTGGGGTCCGTTCATTCACTGTGAGGACCTCACATCACCCATGCAGCTTACTTTGTCGTCGTCCGATGTTCCGCACACCAATAACGAAACGGGAGGTGGGTTCGGACTTGTTTGTTGGTCCGCACCGACCGCGTTAGCAGTTTTAAAAGTCTCACAACAAATATTTAATCATACGCCACAGGTATAAATCACAAATATTTAGATGAATCAACCCCTACCTCAACGTTGTCGTCGAACGTGAGATCATCACGGGATTGACCGTCCTGGAAGAAGAGGATCATCGCGTCGCGGAAGGGGTGTTGATGTCGTCGCGGTACACTGCGTTACGTTGAGAAACTCCAAGGATTAAAATCACCGTGATTTAATTGAACCATTTAAACCCATTTTGAGGATATAATTCAAAAATAATTAAAAGAACCACAATCCCCTACCTCAATCAGTTGTTGATCGAAGATTTTTGTGGGGAAGGAACGTCACGGAAGAAACGTCGCATTAGGAGAATCATCGGCGTCGTGGTACACGACGTCGCGTCGTCGATCTCCGAGGGTTCGGCGTTCTTCATCGCCCTTCGTCGAAGGCCGGCGTTCTTCGCATTCTTCGCGTTCTTTGCGTTCTTTGCATTCTTCGCGAAGGAGGATGAAGATCTTCAGGCCGTAGAGTTTTTCCAAATTCTCTCAACAAGAAACCCCTCAACAAAAATTGTTGGTCTTATTTTATTTTCATGCCAACGATTAGAAATTCAAAGTTATGAAACGAACCATTAATTTGATTAATTAATGGTAACAACTTAACTGCCTAATTAATAGGGGTGTTTAGAATTTAAGTAAACACACCGGTTTACTTTAATAGAAAGGGGTTTTCGCGGGTGTGTTACTTAGAGGGGAAGTAACGGTGGGGCTCGTGCGGGCCCCACCCCACAAAATTTCCTACCAAGTGGGTAGGATATTTTGGGTTCCACCCTATCCACTTAACTTAGCTGAAGTGGCATTATATGGCTTTAAGTGAGATAAAATAATGTGTTGCACCACATTTATTTTATTTCTTAACTTAACCCCAAAAATTAAAAACCACACCCGAGTAAACGCAACTCTGGAAAAGGCGTTTCTAATTAAATACCAGCGCTGCGATTCCATCAGTGCCCTCGAAATTCAATTCTGAGTAACGGTTCAAAAGTTAGAAAAACCCGATCATTCGTTCACTGAACGTACCCGAGCCAAACTTCGGAAAATGATTCCGCGCACACCGGGCCTCGGAATTAGGTGCCGTCAAAAACTGTGTTCTTGTAAAATTCTATAGAAAATTAGGAAAAAAATTCCTTTGAATATTATGGGTCTTTACACCCAAGGTGTCTTACAACATCATTAATATATTTTCTTTCTAGACATTCAAGAGGTAAATCATCTATTATAGCAAGAATATGTGCAGACATGGTAGGATGATCAAAAATGACCCAAATTGAATCATTCATTCTAGGATTCCTTGGTAGCCCCATGAAAAAGTCCATCATAATATTATCCCATTTACACTAATGTATGGGAATAAGATTCATGACTCCTCCAGGATGTTTCTTTCCATCTTTCACTTGTTGACAAACCATACATCTTGACCCAAAATCAACAATCTCCCTCTTCATGTTGTCCCACCAAAAATGTTTCTTCTAATCTCTATAAATCATTGTTCTCCTAGGATGTATAGAGAAATTGGATCTATGAGAAATATCCTACAATTCTCTTTTTAGATCAAGTATGTTAGGAACACAATGTATATTCCAAAATTTCAAAATTCCATTTTCATATATGAAGTCACTCAATCTCCCATCACTCACTACATTAATCTTCTTTTGAAATTCCTCATCATCAGTCTGAGAACATTTTATCCTTTATAGTAAAGATGGTTTGACAACCATTATAAAAATCATTGATGTTTCAGCTTCAAGGGTTATTCCCATATCAATCTTTACTAGATCCATGTATATAGGATCCTTTTCAACTCTCATCATGTTCAAAACTAAATGATCATTTCTTCTCAAATCATCTTCCACCTTATATGACTTCCCTAGGTGGTTGTGTATAGTGGAATTTTAATTCTTGATTACTTTAATCCATCTCCTTTTCATCATGTTGAAATAATTTTGAGAGAAAATATATTTCAAACTCTTGTGATCAGTATAAATCTCACATTTTTCACCATAGAGATAGTGTATCCATATATTAAGAGAAATGATTGCAGATTATAACTCAAGATCATGAGTGAGATTGTTTTTTCACGAATTTATAGAAGTCGTGATTCATAGGAAATAACTCTATCATTCTACATAAGGACACTTCCATGTCGTTTCAATGAAGCATCTCAATAAATAACAAACCCATCATTCCTTGATGGTAGTGTCAAGATATAATCATTAACTAATCATCTCTTAAGTTCTTCCAATAATTCATTACACTTAATTTTTTCAAACAAATGTCACACCATTACGAGTTATCTAGGTCAACAAGTTAGCCAATAGGGAAATATTCTGGAAAAAACACTAATAATAACATATTAAACAAATAAAACTGCTTACCTCTGTTATACTCATCGGTGCTTTCTATTCATGGATTGACATGGTCTTTGAAGGATCAACACATATTCCATTATTAGAGACAATATTACCAAGAAATAAATCTCTTCAAGAAAGAATTCACACTTGCTAAATTTCCTATATAATTCATTTCTTCTAAGAGTCCTTAGGATAATTCACAAGTTATTTTCATGATATTCGTATCTTTTTTAGTCTTTCGAAATAACATCAATATATACCAATAAAATGTAATCAAGATATTCCTTGAAAAATATATTCATTAGATCCCTGAAGATAGAGGGTGCATTATTCAATCCAAAAGGAATTACTTTAAACATGTAATGCCCATAACTGGTTCAAAATGTTGTTTTTCGAATGTCTTCCTTCATCACACACAACTGATGATATACATATCGATGGTCAATATTTGAGAAATATTGATCTTTGTGAATTTGGTTGAATAAATAATCAATGAGTGGTAGGGGATAATTTTTCATTATTCTCATAGCATTGATCTACATGTAGTCAATGCACAACCTCATAGATCTGTATTTATTTTTATCAAATAGGATAGGGGATCCCCATGGAGAAACACTAGGGCCAAAAAATATTATGTTACTCAATTACTCTAGTTTTTTAATTAGTTCCACTAATTCCACAATGGCCATTCTATAAGGGGTTTTCGATATGGGAATTGAACTAGTAATTAATTCAATGTAAAACTCAATTTATTGTTCTGGTGGATGTCTTGGAAAATCCAATGGAAACACTTCAACATAAACATACACAATTGATACATCCTCTATTCAAACATTCTTTTCCTCAATCATAGTTATTTCATTCTCTTCTTCACCAATAATTGAATTTATTATAGCTACTAGGGGAGGATCTAGATAAGAATCATGTGGTGACATTTCTACTCTAAAGATATACCACTCCATATCATGATCTATAATTGTACCCTCCTTCTATTTAAAATAAATTTTCACATCATGGTCAAAAATACAATCCATTTAGAGGATTATATCAAATTCAATCATGGCTCTGATGATTATATTAGTGGATAAGGATCATTTATATGCCCTAATGGGAACTGATTCACAAAACATTGTTGTGATGATACATCCCTTAAGTGTTTTTAATGGAAACTCCATTATTGAGTCAAACTGAAAACATATAATTTTCTTATCAAATTGTGATGATATGAAACAATGTGATGATATGGAATAAAATAATGCATTGGCTAGACTTGAGGAAACCATTAAATAACCTACCACCATGTCTTTCGGAGCTTCAACATCAGTAGTAGTGATTACATAAGCTTGGCCTTCCTCCCTTGGCTTTTTTTGAGGTAAGTTCCCTTGGTGCATAGGGAATTCATTTGCATAATGCCTCTTTTCTCTACAATTGAATCATTCATCATTGACAGAATCTTTCGTTCCTTTGAAATCATGAGCTTGGTGGCCTTTTTCACCACCCTTGTAACAGGCTCACGTTATATTAAATCCAGTACCCGGGTATTTCTAACAACATTTACCACAGGGTAGATATTCAGAATTTTACTTCTTTAATTTATTTCAATTTCCAGAGTGTTTAGTAGATCTTTTTTTCTCTTGCTTTGCTTTAATGTCATAAGACAAAGAGAATTTTGTTTCTGTCTTGATAGCGCATGAGCCTATATCTTCGTTTGATGAAAAGGATTGTGAGACTAATGCTTCACAGGGAAATGGTTTTATCCCATAATAGAATCAATCAATCTTGCTCGTTGCGTTATGTATATAATCTTTTTCATTCCTTGATCACCATGTAATGTAAGCCTCATACTTTGCGACATTCCCAACCTCTTTTTTCCAAAGAATTAGAAATTTTTATTCCATATCTTCTCTATGGTCATGCAGAAATAATTTTTCAAAACAATCTCATTAAACTCTTTCTATTACATGTTAGATACTTATTTATACTCATTTTTGTATTGGATTAATGACCATAATTGATATGCATCACCCGTGAGGCGATAAACTGACATGGCAACTTTTTCCCTTTCGTTACTCCCCAAATCATGAAATATTTTATCTAGGTAATTTATCCTTTTCTCAGCTTCTAATGGATTTGTAATCCCATTGAAAGTTGGTGGTTTTTTCTCATGAAGTGGACTAACATTGATCCACCGCATTGTGGATTGGGGTTCTCCATATGGGTATGTTTATTATTTATTAAACAGGTGAGTTGTCCCAGTATGGTAACAAGATGATAAGCACCAGTTGCATCACCCATTCCACTATAATTATCTTGAGTGGGAGAAAAATACCTACATGGATTACATGTGTTGATACTACTTCCCTTCCTTATACTAGGAGCCATTTTTAAACAATGGCCCACACTAAATTTGTTTATGAATCACAATACATAATTCTAAACTTGTAAAATTGTTAACATATACTGAACAATTTATTGATATCATCCAAAATCATAAAAATGATTTCTTTGAGGAAGTATATAATCATAAACCCTTCCAAATTATTTTTAAATAATATTACAATTATCCTAATAAAATCCCCTTAGAGTGTCGTAACCAAGAGTGTAACAAGGCTCGTTGTCATTCACTAGTTTTCTTTCGAGTATAGCTCAATTCAGTGTTTTTGGTTTTTATCCCTAGGTAAATCTGATCCAGAGCCACCTCCACCTGCTCATATCCAGATAGGGATTTATTTCATGGAAAAATCAAAAAATCTCTACATTACCTAAATTCTAGGAAGTTCTTCTATACCAATCCTCAAAGTATACCATAGGGTAATGTTTTCTAATCAGAGTCTTTATAAATATAGTTTCCAAAGTTTGTACGAAACTTTCTCTGATACCAACTATAATTCCTGACCCCAGTTACCGAGAGTCAGTGCATAATTATAAAACATTTTCATGATACAAGGATTCATGTCCTGAAAGTCGGATCAGTTTTGTAGCAATGGAAGTACTAGATACGTTTATAAGTTTTACATTATATCATGAAATTAAAACATCAAAAAAAAATTTCTTATGACCACACTTATATCCTTATCCTATCCCTATAGGTCAACCATTAAATACATCTTCAAATCCTAAGAAAAATAAATCATAGAAAAGGCCGAGCTCAGATGCTTAAAAAGGATATCAATATTGCGGAAACATTAATAACTAAGAATAAACATTTATGGAAATGTATTAGAATAAAAAAACCCTTTTAAACATAAACATAAACATAATGTGGAAAAGATAAAATCAAATAATTCCATCTACTTATTCACATGGATATTCTACTAGTCAACTAATAACATGAAATATAAATATCCACTTTCATAAGGATAGAATGCATAATCCCATACATCATACCCACATAGTAATAGCCTTGGGCCAAGACTAAAAATAAGATTTTGTCAATGCCTTGTTCCAATACACGAGTTTTTCTCGTGAGAACTACTGATGCATCGAAGAGATATATCAGGCTCCACCTGTCACTTACTATGTAAAATTCATTCTTCATATGAAAAGTTTTAAACCTAAAATAAATATTCATATTAAAACTAGCAAACAAAATTTTAATAATTTATCCATTAACCATGAATGGTGTAAAATTAACACATCCATAGTCAAACATAACCCAAAACCTTCAATACAATATTTAATATCTGTATCATAATAAATCAACTTCAAAAAAGTTTAAAATCCATTAAAGGATGTTGACATAGATGAAATGAATACTATTTGAAAAAAATTACTCTTTATATTTTGAAATAATTTAAAAGTCGCATTATTATAAAATAAGACATTTATTTTGAAACATTCCTTATAATCTTGTATAAGAAGCTTCGACAATGATATAATTGATGAAAATAGACACACCTTCCATAAAAGTAAAAAAATGCATTCTAACCTTAATTTTGTCAAAAACGATATAAATTACCTTGTTTGGAAAATGACAGAAAGACTTCATTCAAACCATTTTATAAAAATTCAATCAAGGGTATAAATGAAATTAAACCATAGTCTATTTAATAGTAAAAAAATTTTTAAATACATTCTTAATAAATAGGGGTGTTGATGATAAAGGGGTCCCAGTAGATACTTACATAGAAAGAACCTCGAATAATAAAGAGATTGTGAAATTAACCCTTACCTTATACTTTTACATAGTCTATGGTATGATAAAATCTTGTATAATAGTTAAAACATTGTTATTAAATTATAAAAGAACTGTATACATAAACATGATATCATATATGATCCTATAATATTTCTTTGTTATTAATATTTCAGTAGTATCATCATTTCAGGTGTTAACTGAGTCTTTTCCTTTATATGCTTGGTTACGTAATCCATGTTTTTTAGGGATAGGATGTATTTGATTCATATACAGAATGATATTTTATTCATAAACAATATTTTTTAACATTAAATGAATATTATTCCCGAATTATTATGATGGGGAATGAATCTCATCATGTTCGTGGAGATGTTGATCCGTATGTACGCATTAGTAAAAATATCATTATATTGATGGTGAAATCATATGTAATTGGATAATATATCATATATAATAGAATAATTAACATGTTATATTTATTATTTACATCAGTTATAATCATTATTATACCCATTCAAATAATGAAGTGTTTGAATAACAAACTACACCACGACATGGAGACGGTAAGCTGTACGTACGCATGTATGGTGACTTTTTCATTCATATGATGGATTTAATAATGAATATACTTGTACAATTTTTATAATATCATCACAGTATATAGAATATTTTGGAGTTATTATTTTATAATGGAGACAACAAATAAAGATGATATGGAAGAAGAAAAGAACTTGAAAGTGGTGATGAAATATTTACCTCTTATTCGGGTTCTTCTTTTTGATTTTATCAAAAGGGGTCTTTAGGTTGAATTTCTGACCAAAAAAGGCCTTTAGGATGAATGGAGGAATATAGTGAGAATACTTGGGTAGGTTTTTTCTGATCCAAATGTATTTGGAGGTGTGAAATTGAGATAAGGGAATGTACCCATTTATAAGAGAGGTGAGGGTCACTTTAGTATAATCTTGAAATATTATTTTATAATAAAATCATTTTCGGTTTCTAATGGAAAAAAATGATTTATTTCATGGATAAGGTGGGGATGGGTTGAAAACATCTCAACTGATCACAAATATTTTGGATTCATACAAGACACAATGTGTATTAGATTGAGGTGAAGATGATTCTTACATATCAAAAATGGATTATGAATCATTCGTACAATGTATAGAAATATTATAAATGTGTTTTCATAGTTTTGAGTTTTTCATTTTACTTTTTTACTAATATATCATTTTGAAAAAAAAATGATGCACTTAGAGTCTTACGGGTAACATCATGCATCGTATTCAGATGAGAATAATTATTATATCAAAAAAATGACTTTTGGATCATTGTTATAAGTATAAAAATAATAAGGATTAATTTTCAAGGTTTTGAGTATATCAATTGTGGTTTTTACTAAAATGTCAATTTCAAAAGAAATCATGCACTTGTAGTCATTCCATTTACATGATGCATCTGATTGAGGCATATCTGATTCCTAATCATCACAAATAACTTATAAATATTTTACGAAGTATAATAACAATATGAATGCTTTTTCTTTATTTTGGGTATTTATTTTGTTTTTTAAATGTCGATTTAGTCAACAAAAACCAAACATTTATTCATTCTGCTAAAATCATGTGCCAGTTTGATGTGATAGTCTTTCTTATATGTCTCATATGACTAATGATTTTTTACAAAATTATTAATATAATATTCTCTTTTTTCATGGTTTTAAATTAGTGAAACATGTTTTCTTCTAAATTGTCAATTTTAATATTATAATGGAAATATTGAGTCATATCAAACTCCCTGTGTCTTAGATTGAGGGGTGGCTAATTCCCATATGTCACAAGTGACTAATGGATACTTTTTTAAAATTATATAAAAAATATTAATGTGATTTATTAGTGTTTATGATGTGAAGTGTGTTTTTTTAAAAACTATAACCACACACTTCTTTAATACCAAGAACACCATGTATAATATTGTTCTTTGGTTTGTTCCTACATGTCAAAAATGGAATTATAGAAAATTTTCATAAATATTTATATTTAAATTATAAGTAAATTAATAGTAAATTAATATAAAATAATGAAAAAATCAACTAAATAAGTATTTGGTAGGAACCTCATTATGATGTCTATATAAATTCAAATATAATGCATGATTTCCATTACTTTTAAACAAATTTATTTCTTCTTGTTAATAAAAGAATATATAATGTCTTATTAATACTAAAAAACCTCAAATACAAAGGTATAATATATATTGTAAATGAAATTGTAATTATCTTCCAAATAAAACATCGGGAATGCTAGTTTTTTATGGAATACTATATCTTTCATTAATTTTTTTTAAATGATAATAACTATTTACATTGGTTATTTTGAACACTACTGAAACATTGATAAAAATATGTAACTGGTTTATATATATATTTTTACATTAAAATATTATTATATATACACTAATAAATTTCCACTTTTAAATTTTGATATGCACCTTGTGTTCCAAGAATTTATTCATGACATGAATTAGATGATATTTAAAAACCACCCTGGTATAAATAATATTTCATTAAAATGGCATATAAAATTTATAAGATTCTTTTATTTGTAAAAGGTATCATGTGGTGTTTTATAAATGGAAAAACATCATCATGAGTGGTCTATTTTATGGATGTTCATGAACTAAATCTGTTAAAAATATCATTGGAGTATCCAAATTGACTTTAATGAGTAAGAAATTATACCTAAAATAATTATTAGTATATAAATAAATAAAATTATATATTATAGGATTAAATTGTAGATTTTTACCCATGTATCATGGGAATTAATAAGAGTATCTCATTTATATGGGTTCATTCAAACACTATGGATAGTTTTTCCACTACCAATTCAATTTTCATTGGTTCAAAATTAAATTTTTGTATAAAATAGATGTGAGGACTAATGAGTCCAAATTTATATTCCCATTTTTTTCCATTAGTTTATAAACATATATACAGTTGAACAAAACATGAATATCATTCAATGATGATTGAAATAAAATATCATCTACTAGACAAAAAATTCATGAAAACTCACCTAATGTATACATTTACAGTTGATTCAACTAGCCATTATTTAAATATTATTTCATTAATATTCTCATAAACAATATATTCTATAATGTCCTCTCCAAAAATATGTTTCTTAAAAATAAAATATAGTCATAAAATAATTTCCTAACATTGTATCTTTATTAATAATTGATTTTTTCAATGTGGATGGGGAATGGTAGAGTTAAAGGCACTTTGTGAAGATCATTTTGATTGTTTGGTTGATCCTTTAGATATTTTATATTCAACCATAAGTTTTACCCCCATCTCACTATCTGTCTTTAATAACATTCATCAATTCAGACCTTTTTCATTAGTTTATAATATTTTTTCATGAAAAATAATTTGGAAACTAATACCTCCCTATCAACATGATTATTATCATGATCCAATGACTATAATATTATTCTTTTAGTAGCATGATCAACCATATGAATATCTTAATAAAAAAGTGGAACAAATAGACCGAAACTTGACACATGGTCTACATTAATCACCACTCTCACATTCCTGTTTGGATGTTTTTGGTTGTGTAAAATATCTCAATTGATATTATGCATGGTACCCATGAAAACAAGTAAATGTGTTGGTTTTTATAAATATAAATCACAAAAAATTTCACCCTGTATAATTATAGTACTAGAAAGGTATATTTGTCTTCCTAATATAAATCTTGGACAAAAAATAATGAAAATACGGATTACATATTCTAATACTACTCTTTGTGTAGAATATATTTCCTCAATGATGGTGGGGGATGGATGGGGGATATTCTTGTAATGGTTTTTCTTATCCTATTATTCTATTTTATACCATTCAACATCAATTTATAACAACTCTAGCAACCAATTAAAATTTTCTTCTAGAGGAACAAATGAGGCCTAAAATGCTTGAATTTTCATATCTTAATCCCACGTTAATTTATTTTTTCAAAATATTTTTTGGGTGACTCCCCAAAAACAACAACTCTAATGCTTCCATACTATTCTTGCTACTTCAAGAACAATAATAGAATTTGTTCATCTTTATAACTAATGATTAATTTTTTATACATTAAATTAAAAATTTAGGAAAATATGTAATCAATATTAAGTAATAATAATTTAATGAAAAGAATTATTATGTGATGTAGATACATGCTTCCCATATTTTTTGTATTCTCATATATTAGTATCAATTATTTATTTACACAAGCCTCCTTTCAAAGTACATGACATAAGATTTATGTGGATTAAAATTTTTATTCATCAATATATATATCAATAAAATAAAACAATTATGTTGTTGTTTAATTCCACATAAATTTATTATGGTAAAATTAATAAGCATACCATTTTTCAAGTGAACCACAAAACATAATTATTTTATGGTACGTCAATGTTGTTGTTTTTTTCCCATTTCTTATTTTAAAAACTAATTTTTTGTTTCATAAATCAACAATTATTTTTTAATGTGGCCAATAAACATATTATAAAGAAATTTATTACTATTTATAGTTCACCAGAAAAGATGTCTCCCCTTGATGACAAATAAATGCATCCAAAACATGTTGGTTTATCAGGTGGACATACAACTATGGTGTGTGTTAGATTATTTTTCCTTAAAAATATTTGAAACAAAACATTAATAGTATTGTGTGAAATCTTCTTTGATCCTATAAAATGATAATTAAAAAAAACTAATTTATGATTCATCTATTATAAATTCACTCAACAAAGGATAATGAAGAGTAAGTCAACATATTATTACTTTATTTTTCAGTAAAATAAATAAATTATATCATAATGATACACTATTATCATCCCAAATATATTTATTATGTGTGGGAACAACCTTTTTCAATGAATATACATCAATCCGAATTCACACGAGAGTGGTGAGCTCAATTTAACAATAGATCATGACCTTGTTGGGATTAATGGGATGACCAAATACATTCCATCCAACCATGAATTTGATGCCTTGGTTTCTAGCCTTAACTATATTTTTGAACACCATCATGATGTGATGAATTTTCTTTGTGGGAATGTGGCCATTCACAATATACCATTTACATAGCTTCATCAACATCAATATAGTGTTACTATGAATTCACATCATTAACATGTGAAGAAGGGTTTTGTCCCTCTACATTTAGAGAACCATCATGTTGAGCAACCTATTGTTCCTTGTGATTTTAAGTGTCAAGAAGTGCATAAGTCATTACATAAAACATTTTATGAAAATTTAATATAGATTATGTAATATTTGAACTGAATAGAAAATAATATGAGGTAACAAATTATACATTACCCAAATAACATAGCCTCGTTATATAACTCTATTTTTCATTGTCTGATAGGACTTGACCACAATATTGTGTATTCAAGTATATTTATTATGGTCTCCAATGACATTTGAGACCCTGTCTACACTAGGAACACTCTGAAATGATTATGACATACCAATAATATAGAATCATAAGTTTAATTAACATCTGACCCTTTAGTAGTTTTGCTCTATAATAGAATATTTGACCATGTTTGGCTTATAGAATCTATAACATAAAATAAATGTACTAATTATGATTCAATTATAACTAGTTCATCATTTTACACATCCTCACCGAAATCAATTTTAAAAATTTCCAATTGAAATATTTTTATATCACTCATTCTATCAACTGACATTAACTAAAAAATCATCCCATTGAATATAATATAATCCAACTCCCATATTATTTTGATGTTTCCAAGGTATGAAACATTTGTATAAATTAGACATATATACTTGTTACCAGATATAGGCATCAATTCAGCCACAAGTGTATAGCTATTTTTTTTTCATGGAACTACATTCATCATGATCATTTTTATAGAATGAATAACAATTATAAGTAAAGATGCGGACACTTTTTCCATTGACAAGACATAAAAATTATTCTAAAATTGTATCCAAATTTTCTGTTTACTACACAAAAATATTGTCTCGATACCATTCTATAGACTATTTTATATATTTATTTTATGTCTAGATTTCACCCCAGGATGGATTTAAATTTTAAAGAATTGCATTGCGGGTTTCAACATTAAATTATCTAGAAAAGTAGAAATTTATTCCTTCTCCCGAACTGTAATAGTTATTTTGAAAACAACTAATCCATAAATTCCTTTACCCATATGCATCTTAGTATGAAATGATTTTGGCAGATCAATTCTTTATAAAATTGATAGGTAGCTGGTAAATAATTCATTGGATTTGTGAAACATATATCACTTCACAATGTAAACTTTGGGATGAATTTATTTTTTAACATACCCTTATAAAAGATATATATATAATTCAATGGGGGCATCCATATATAATGTATAGAACTAGATAGTCAAATATACCTTACCAAGTAATCCATCTTGGGAACCATCATATGAACTAATAATAAATGTAAGAACTTTCTCATTTCACATAATACATAATCAATTTCGTTTTCCACTGATGGATTTTTTTTCAGTACATTACCATATAATAAATATCATGGAATTGTAAATAGAGCATAGATAATATATGATATATATTCATTGGAAGAATGAAATATAAATCAACAGTCCTTAGAATTTTCATCGAAACATGAGAGTTATGTTATTTCAATCCCTTTTTCGTTAAATTAGATATGGAAATAATATCCCTGATATTTTGGGAATACCTCTATAAAACCATTATATCACTTAAGATGATTCAAAACTGCTATCTCTCCTTAATAAAAAGTGTGTAGGCATCTAAAGGAAGAAAATAAATATTTTTACATATCATTGGTTCCAAGTCTCCATGTACTCTCATGTCAATCTAATCAAACCTAGAATTAATTATATATGTCATTTTTCAATGTGCATTTAGTAAAATTCCAATGACACTGTCGCATACATTTTCCCATATGTGTGAAATAATGAAAAGTACTACTGCACAAATAAATACATGTATGGTAATTCAAAAAAATGTGGTCTTTTTTTCAATAGTATATATATATATATGTGTTTTTGAAGAAGGGTTACCAAATTTAATGTCTAAATATTTTAATTTCTCATTTAGTTGAACCACTATTAGTGGAATTGAGGATTTACATTCTTCTAAACACATATCGAGATATTTCAACCACAATCGACACTTATGTCGTAGGGGTATAAATATGTGATGTCCTAGAAACATAGTTTTCAATGAATGTTTCAACCTAATTGATTGCATAGCAAGTTAAAAAATGGGACACCCTTGGGTATTTTTAATTTTATGTACATAAATTTTCCATAATCAGGAAAGAAAGTTATCATCTCATAAATCATGTTTCATAATTTGAAAACATCATTTCAGTAAGAATCATAAAATGAAACAAACGAATAATAAAATAATTTCAAATATTCTATCAACAGAGAAAAATATACATCAATATCTTTACCCATCTACTTTACTTGTGATATAACTAGAGATAATGTAATTCAATTTCATTTCATGCATAGCTATGGTGGAAGGATACAATTTTCCAACATATCATTCCATGTAATTTGAGTGTTTCATCGAAAAACAGATGAATTCAATCAATATATATTGCACAATATGATGGTTTCTATGATCATTTAAAAATATAGGATACTTGTGATCAATTATTTTCCACTGAGAATATTTTTTTAGTGACACATTTTACCATTTGTGTGTATTGTATCTGCATATCATGTGAATTATCATACAGTCTCCTCACTTCTATATCAGATCAAAATCATTCGAATGATTGTAAAGTACCATACTACTTTTCAAGGTACATATTCATAATTCATGTCTCAATGAGTATCATAGTTGGGGATTTTATTAATTGTTTTATGGTCCTTGGAAAAGTTTGTACAAAAATTAATAAATGCATGTTGATTATACACATTGAAGGTGCAATTCTTTAAATATCATTTGTTCAGAAAGTAATCAAATTATCTTCTCCGATCATATCACTAAAAAATTAAATTAGTTCAGTAAAACCGGAATCACTCATTGTATTGGTATATTTTATATTTTAATGTATTAGTATGGCTGACAATGTTGTTTTTTTTGTTTAACTAGTATACATTGGCTTCTACAATACTGATAATCATCTCATGCAATTTAGGATAATGGAAAATTTTGTCTTCAGCTATCTTTTTCCTTCCCTCAATATGATCTTTATAATCATTCACACATATAAGAACTTCCTCGATTGGGTCTTCAATGTCATCCAAAATTGTAATCATATTAGATTATCAATCAAATATACTCTAATCACATTCATAATATATTTTTTTTTGTTTTTCCACATGATTAGTCCTACAAATATATCTTTGATTTATTCCCTCACATATCATGTGTTTATATAACAGTTCTAGACTAATATTTAGATAATAAAAATAGCATAATCACTGACAAAGGATTTTATAAGGGTCATATGCATGTTCTTTTGTAAACATGATTATCTATTTAACTCCACCATCATATTATTTTTTTGAATACTATTGAAATCTATCCAGTTTCTATACATGTTAAATATATTGATTTTAGTAATATTAATATTTAATGAAATAAATATATCATAAAAACCCTTTTCATTTAAAAGGTTTATCTTATTATTAAAATATTTGGGTAAGGTAACGTTATTAATAGTTATGATTTTATTGACATTAGTTGGTTTTTTTAATGGTTATGATTTTAATAATTGGGGTTATCATTAATATTTTATATATAATTTGAACTTAATATACCATCTCATGTAGTAACTATGTTCTCAAGAGATACCATACCCATATCACAAGGAAACATAGATTAGATGAACATATTCCTTTTAATATAAATCTTTAGAACTAAATATATATGTCATTATGTGATTAACAATTTCATACCAAAAATCCAGATATTCATATTTAAAATTTTTTATCAAATGGTTTGAGAAAAAATAGTTTCTATAAATTCGTTACCCAATTATAATTTTATATTATAATATGATACAATAATGGTCCCTTAAAATAGAATACATAAGGAAAACTCATGTTTTAAAAATTAAATTTTATTTTAAATCATTCGAGTGGGTGGGATAATTAGAATAAAAGGGAAAGAATTTTTTGAAATTATTCCATTGGAGTGTAAGGGATACTTGGAACATTGATCTGATATCAAGATGTGAACCCAAAAAATAATTCCTACATATCATTTTCACTCACCACCTTATATGATATGTGGGTACTTCATTTGTAGTGAATAACAAGAACCTCTATTCCATTGGTGACCGAAATAATGATGAAAGAGTGAAAATGAACATGAATGTAGGGAGAGAGTGAACAAAAAATGGGTCAAGTTAATATAGATTTGGTGGAACAATGAAAAATAAGTCATACATAGATATTGTAGTTGATTTCCATCTATTCCCCACAAAACTCTCTCTATTAATCCTTTGTAGTCACCACCTTTGATGATAGTAGGTAAGGGTTTTGTGGTGCACAAATAGTTTCTCCCTCAAATAAAAGTTAGAAATAATGTTGAATGAATGTGAATTATGTGAATGAGAGGGAGAGGGTAAACCAATAGTGGCTAAAGGTAATGGATATATGGTGGAGAGTCAGCGAGGTAGATCGAGGAAAAATAATATCCCTTGCCTGTACGTTGTCACCACTGATAGGGAAATTAAAAAAAACAACGATGTACAAGGTAGAGAAACAGAACACACGTGATCAAATAACATAGTTTTAATATTTCATTATAATTTTAAAAAACTAAATAAGAGAAACATTAAACAATGTGAAATATATTAATACATGTTTAGAAATTTTAAAAACTATTTAATCAAACAAATTATTATAATTTTGATTTCACTTCATTTTGATTTGATGTGAAATTTAGTAAATGAAAAAAAATGATTGTAATTTTTCTCCATCTTGTTTTATGAATATTAATAAAATAAATGTAAAATAATTGTTCTTTTAAATAATACAAAAAATAACCATTATTAGAAATACAGTTTTCAAATACTTAATTATTCGAAACAAAGTATTTTATATTTCAAATTATATCATTTAATTTTCAATATATATATGTATAAATTTCATAAAAATATTTTTATAATTATATATATATATATATTATCATGTTAAATATATATTTTAAAATATTTTTATAATTATTTTTTATAATTTTCTATAAAATATGTTTACAGAAAATATATTTATAAACATAATAAAAATTATTTTTATGATCATAATTATTTAATATCAATATTATTTATACACACATAGTAAAAAATATTAATATAAAAATAACCAAAATTTAAAATTTAAGGTAATAAAAATTATTTATTAATTATTTATATAATTTGTTAACTCAACTTATTAATTCAATATAACTATTATATTAATTAAAAATTATTAATTTAGAAAAATTATTATAAATAAATGATTATTTAAAATTTAAAATTAATTCAAAAAATAATTAATTCCAAAATCCTAGTTCAAAATAAATTTTTCATTCAAAATTATTTTTAAATTATTTATTTAAATTATTAATTCATGATAATATAAATTATATATATTCAAAAATATATAAAATAAAATTTATTTTTAAAAAAAATATATTTATTTATATACACATAATCAATATAATTAATAATTTTTTAATATTATAAGTTATAAATTATGATGATAATAATTATAAATATTAGTTTTTTATAACATTGAATAATTTATGCTTAGCTGATAATATAAAAAAATCCATGTCAATAATTTTAAACAATTCAAAACACTCCGACACTTGGCTTGAAAATAATTTTCTGTAAAGGATAAATTTAAAAACCTCAAGCATGTGCTCCCTACATTATTAAAACAAATATAATATTTCAGTATTAATATAATATTTGATAACATTTTTATAAAAAAAATCTATTAAAACTATAAATTTTGAAATTGAATGTGGAATCATAAGACTAATTAAAAAACACCCACATTATTTTTCCAAAAACAACATAGGTTTTTTAAAAGCATATGTTATGGAGTCCCATTTCAAGAAAATGGGTTTAAACATTGTAAAAACACTCTTTTCTTCTTTGGTTTATTAATAATTTAATAAAATTAATAATGAAAAACATTGAAACAAACTAGAATTCAAAGGATAATAAAAAGTGACAAAAACAAATATGGATCAACTAACACATCCAAAAAAACCTCAAACGATCCACCACAAACAAGTATAGGGATAACTGAATGATGGATTCTACAAAGATTTATATCCACTGAATACCCCAAGGAGAATCAAATTCCTTTAATAGTATACCCCAAACCATCATAGAACCAGCCAACAATGGCCAAAACTATCGTTAACATGATGGATGAATTAGTAAGGTAAATAAAAAATCAAAAATGAAGCCCTAGCATCATGAAACTAAATATCTAAAACTTGTTTTATGAGTGAGTGGTAAATAACTAGATGTAAAAAAGATCACGATTAATGAAGAGAATAAAAAATCACAACCCATTGATCTTTAGAGGGTCAATTTTTTTAGAATCATTACAAAGAGTACTGATGAGGGATCAATTCCATGAAATAAAGAAAGTGGTGATTGAGGATGACTCTTGTATGTTTCTATTTGAAATATAGGTATGTATTTTATGAAATCATTCAAAAAATGGGTGATAAATATTGGTTTTATTAACTCTAAAATAGTAAGGGTTAATAAATCATTTATTTATCAGCATTCAAATTCTATAAAATTTATAGATATATTTTATTATTTCCTTTTTAGTGCTGATGAAACTAAATCTCTATATGTTATAAAAAAACAGTTATAATGAAAAAAAATTAATAATATAATAAATATCATTAAAAAATTATATTTATATATTTATAAAAAAGATACTTAAAGATTTAAATATACGTATTTAAAAAAAATTATATAAATATATTTATTATTTAAATATAGTTATTATTATTTTATAATAATATATATATATGTTGATAATTATAATTACAAAATAAATGTTCTTTGAAATATTTTTGGGACCATGAAATATGTGGTTTCATCGACTCATTTTTAATCAGTGATGGGTGGTTTCCCTAAGCGCATTCACTATAATTCTTCGATGACTCAAGTTAATACCAAGAAAAAAGCGATTAAAGATCATCTGATAAATTTAAAAAAAATCATTCCAAAACTAAACATTCCCATAGCCGATAGACCATGGAGGGTCAATTCTTTTGTGACAAATCTATATATTATATTGGGGTTTTAGATAAGAATTGAATCCCAATCAAGAAATTTTTCTTCAACATGATAATTTCAAAAGAGGAAAAGAAAAGGTGTTCATGGGGATTCAGATCCATCTCCCTAAAACCAAGTTTAATTTCTATTTGGAATGTGATTTTTGGTTCAATACCTTCTCCATCAAAAACACTCTATCTCCTGACTGGATGAAAATAATCGGTTTCAACTTTATTTTCTGTCATCTTTATGTCTTGGTCAACGTTTCATACGATGTGGAAAACCTCATAAAAATAGATATAGAAACCAAAACAACTTGATATTCTATTTAAGATCTAATACATGAGAGAGTATATATAAATTCCACATTAATCGAACTAGTTGTGCATTCTACCTATGATGATGGAATTAACCTCTAGGTGAAATATGAGAAATTACCGCATTTCTGTTTATCTTCTCAAATGATCAAGAACATGAAATAATGTTACAGTATATATTTTGAACATGGTTTATGATCTTTAAAAATCCATTACATGATTTCTTGTAGAAAATTGATGGGATATGTGGATAATACTATAGCATACATGTGGATGAAACTCCACTACAGCCTACCTCACATGGGAAGGCGGCCTAATCTTGGCTATAGTAAACTCAGTTTGACCCTTTATTCATAATTCTTCTATTAAAAAATGTCAATAGTATTAGGATGAGTCTCTTAATGAAGAGGTTCAGGGGAGGAAATTTCCAATATCAACAATTTTTTTTCAAGGCCTTTTATCAAATATGTTAGATGCCCCCCACCCACTCAGAAGATGCTCAATATTCTATGATGGTGGATCCCTCATCACTTGAAATAGTGAATTCAGTTATAGAGAAAACGAGTGATGATAGAGTTATAATTTCTTCTATCTCTAGAATAATTGACATTTGGGGGGTCGGATCTGGTTCATGAACTCATAATAGAAGATGATAAATTTGGAAACCATCATGACGTGGATGGTGTACATAATGAGGAATCAATGAATGATCAAAATATTGATGAAACTATCATTCAAGAGTTATGTGTTCAACTACTAAGACTTGAGAATGATACATCCTCAATAAATCCCAAGGTAATGAAAAAAATTGACACTAAATCTCATGTAAATTATGAAGACATGAAAGAGGAACATATACTCTAGGTATGTTCAACAAGAATGGATAAGGGAAGCATTGCAATGTATTACACTTTTTTTCTTTTTATGGGGGTTCACGGTAATATTTTATCGTCCTATTCTGAAGAATCACTTGAAACATTATGTATCACATAGGTTAGTACTCATAGTATTTATGTACTTATTCATCTATTAATGATATGAATGAAAGAACAATCTAGAAAGATAAGATATATTCCCTAAAAGAATGCAGTTATTCTAACTTACATAATTTTCCAAGTATTATGATGGTGGCTAAACCAGATGTCATGAGATTTGACTCGCATTATAGTGAAATTAATGGCCCATAACAACAAGTGAATACATGGGAGAGAGTCCATTATTTATATAATTATGTGTATTTATATAATTATATATATTTATTAATATATTAATATATATAAATATAAATATAATTTATTTATTTATTACTATTTTATAATTATATATATATATTATTTTTATTATCGATAAATATCTTTTTAAATTATTTGAATATAATTTTACCTAGTGGAATATAATTATTTTTATATAAATATATATATGTATATACGATTACATTGTCAGTTCCTTGATGACGTGGTACTCAGGTGTTGGATTCCACTTCCAGGAGTATTGGGTTCATTCCCGGAGGTGTGCAGCTTCTCTTATAGTAAAATGTAGTTGGTTATATGGACGATGACACATTAAGGTGGAGAATAATATATAACACATGATGTAGGAAACTAGTGTTGTAGGAAAGATGCATTACACATGCATGATGATGTAGGCATGATGCAACACTAGGACATTGGGCTTCATTGATTGGATTTTGGGAAAAGTAATGGGATTCATTCCCACTGGTCCTTCTCCCAAATTATCAATGTAATATATGTGGTTTTTTGTGTATTGTATCCCTTGGGAGGGAGATATGACATACCTTTCAAGATTGTGTGTCTGTTGTGTGTGTGTTTGAAAGTAATTTTACACTTAAGCACATAATATATATATATATACCTCGTAATCCTACATTAAAATGTAATATGTTCAAAACAGGGAAGAGGGAATTATCTCACGATCTATATGATGGCACTATAGTAGTTATAGAACATTAACTATAGTGGGTAGTGTAGTAGAGACTTTATTGGTGGTAGTATTGTAGCTGGTTATTTACCTTAAAATGGCTATTCCCAGGAGGGGCCTTTGGGCTAGTATTTCATCACTTACCGGCATGTTGGTAATATTTTCTCCATTTCTTCACATTCGGTTCACCACATCAATTACATGAGTATGATCCATCGGAATGGTTTCAGAGCACTTCATAAATATAGATTCAATCACGCCTCAAAGATAATTAATTCCTGTGCACTTTAAATTAGTGGAACCTTTTAATTCATTAAAAATACTATATAATATCACTATTAATGATCTTTATAAAGTGATTATCTCAAATTTGGATCCATATAGGCCTTAAAAGATGATGGATTTTTTCTAAGAGCCCCACTTCTATTCAACCTGAAAATTTTCCATTTGAAAATTTGAATGAGCAGCCTTAGCTTTTATTGATTCTAGCTTTTTGTATCTATCCTTCACAATTTCCATGTCATTTTTGGTGCTAAGGAGAGAAAAAAATGGGATGCAACAATTATAATAGTTTCTATTCGACATCATTAGGATCAATGGTTGAGTAACCCAATTTGACTAAGTTTATTCAAATATATTTTGATGGAAAATATGCATATGGAGATATCCAATATTGTGGACTACATGTTTTTTATTAAAGGGTGGACTAGTAGTTATTTTTCAAAATTGGAGACTGGTAATTGAAATTTTAAGGTTGTGATGATGAGTAGAAAATTGGAGGGAGATTGGAGGAATAATGAGATGAGTTTTTTGTGTTTTTTGTGATAGAGAAAAGGTGATTCTTTCTTTAACAATCAGACAATGACCAGTGTTATTATGTAAAAATTGCAAGTGATGAAAAAAATGAAGGAAAGACAAAAGCTAATTATTCATCATATTCCTCCTTCCATATGTTGAAACTAATCTTTCTTCAATGTTTCCATTGACTTCACATCAAAATGTCAACTTCAAAACATCTGATATTATTGATGGTTTAATTTCAGCATTAACTAAAAACTCCCATGAGAATGAAGCTGTCACATCATTAGAGGGGATCATAGGAATAGAATTACATCATTAACATCCTGGATTTTATTATTTCGACTTAGAGATAAAATTAAAATGCACACTATAAAATTATTTACAGGATTACAATCTCACACACCAAAAAATTGATGAAAAATATAGATAAAATTGTCCACATATCAGGTGTAAAAGTTTCCACCCGTGCATCCAGACACAAACACCTCAAGAATCCATTGTCTGAAGTATCCAAGCCTTCATTGTAACAGTATATGGTTCTTTCTAGTGAAAAATATGTTTACTCTTCAAAAAATATCCAATTATTTTTGCTCAACATTTCCTAAATCACTAGGCATTTGAGCTATCAATATTTGTGTGATCACTCTAGACGAATCCATATGACTAAACCACAGATGAAATTCTCACTTTTCTAGTTCCCACAATACTAATATAAATATAACTCTATTTTACCCCAAAATCATTGATGTTACATAATAAAACCACTAGTATCTTAATCCACTCCTGATTCTCTTCATTCCCAAATCTTCTTTATGTACATTATTGTTCCAACCAAGAAGTGACATCTTCAGGTTCAATGAAGTTACCTACCCCATGCCTCCCTCTTTTAATATCAATAAAAATTCCACCTCGTACTCAACATAATTTAAAAAATTCTTAATATCAAGTGTCCCCAAAATTTCCAACCATCAGACATCCAATAGTTCCAAAATTACCCCTCACCTCTCTATAAGAATGTATAAAAGGTCATATTTTTAGGGTATCTACTTTTTGTTTATAGTTATAATTATTTATAAAACATTATCACCAAGATTTCAATAGGGTATGGTGTGAAGCCTTGTTTTGGGTTGTTCTCTATGTCACTACCTCGGTTCATTTATTTTCAGTCAGCACCAGAACCATGGGTCGTCGACCCATATTATGGATAGATCTTTTCCACTACCCATAAGCTACATCCACCATTTATGTTTTCATCAATCCATTTTACCTAAATGAGAAAATTTATGGAATTATTAAATCACAAAACAACATTGAATAAAATTTTGGTTTTTTCAATTATTATCAATGAAACTATATTGAGCTCAATGTTTCGAGAGGAATCTTGAAGGAAGCCGTTCAATTTGGTTGTCCATAGTGGATGATGAGTTGGGGTATGAATCTCACCCTATTCATTTTTTTGGATTTTCTGATAAGATCCCCTTCCCAATATGTGATTACCAATATCTTCACCCTCATGCATTTATGTTTTATCACACACATTTGGTCTTTTATTAATGGTTGTGTTTTTTTGATGGATTAAAAACTCAAATAATACACACATGATATCACACAAATCTATTTTGTTATGAGTGATATGGAGAGAAAAAAATAAATTGATGGGAGAAGTACATTTATCATGTTTACTGAGGTATTTTTAATAGCAGATAAATGATAAACGGAGAAATGGGGAGAAATTGATATCTCTCATTTTTTTAAATCATCCAAAAATTAGGATGATTTGGAATGAAATTAGGTATATGGTTATTAAAATTTTTAAATTAAAATTTTATCCATATTTTAAACATGTATCATAAATGCATTTTTTTATTTATTTTAAAATGTTCAATAAATAAGATGGAGTAAAATACAAATAATTTATATTAATATATTAATATATTGATCCAAATATATAAAAAATAAAAAAAATTTCTTTTCATTATTTTTACTTCATTTTCAAGAATATCAATTCATTTATATTTGTTTCAAAAACTCTAACTGAACATAGTGCTACATGTTCTATCTCATCTCCTCTTCCAAACATAATGATTTTGATAACATCCTGTTGAAATGGAGGGTGGGAGGAGAATGAATTTCATGGTTTTTCATGTTGAATTTTCACCAAGGAACAAACAATTTATTATACAATGTGGGAAAATTATTTATATATATTGCTATCATAATATTTTATATTTTACGTATGTAATTATAATTATATTAATATATTTATAAAAAATTATTAATTAATAATTATATTTAAATATATATATATATATATATTCTTTTATAAATAATACTTCATCAAATATATTTTATATATTAATGTAAATATTTTTAAATATTAAAAGATTATATTTAACTAGAATAATTATAATAATTTTTTTCTAGTTATATCAATATATATATATACTATGTATAAATAAACACATTCATTTATTTCTATATATAAACACTAACAAATTTTACAATATGAAATTAATAATATTGTTTTTAAATTATGTGACCTAAAATTATTATTATTATATATTTATTTATTTATTCTATTATAATTTTTGTAATTATATATATATATAGTCTATATATAAATATAAGAAAATATATTTATATATTCAATTTTATATACATAATATATTTTTTATTTTCAATTACAATTATATATTATATTATAAATAAATAAACAATAATATATAATATATCATCAATATATATAAATATATTTTTTTATATAAATAATATTTTATTGTAACGTTATTATATATGTTTACCAGTATATAGAATGGTTTATTAAAATATTATATTTTTTAAAATTATTTATCAAAATTAAAATGATAAAAAAATTAACAATGACCACCCATTATCAATGTTAATTAACCATTGATAAAGGGTAAAAACCAAAATAAATGTTTGGAATATCATCTTTTATTTTGAAGATACATCTACTACCCTATTTCAAAAATCATTTCAGGTTTATTTTCATTTAATTTCATATTACTCAGAAGTCGTTCAATTGTTTCTGACCCCATCACACAAGTTCTTCAAGGACATCAAACCTTTAAAAACTACTTATTCATTCATTTCTGGCACACAGCTTGTTTGATTGACATTCTGTCTTCTCATAAACATAAAAATATTATATGGATGTGTTTCCAATGAGATGACATCATTTCAAAGACATTTTCTATAGACTTAACCACTAAATTCATGTTTTAGTCATCATGTGAGCGTATTTCATTAATATTCCCAATTCCAATATAGTCAATAGTAGCCTTTATATATATATGTTCATCAAAATCAACATCGGTCATAATTTTTTTATTAAATTGTATATACATTAACCATTAATGTTTGTAATTGTGGATGTAGAATGGGTGGGGTAAAGGTACATTGTGATGATAATTTAGATTGGTTGGTTGATCCTTTGGATAATTTTTATTCAAATATCCTTTTTACCCCTTACCATTTTCTAACTCTAATAAAAATCAATAGTTCAGAACATTTAAATTATTTGTTAAAAGTTTTTCATTAAATATAAATTGAAAAATAATACCTCATTGTCAATGTATTTTATTACAAGATATGGAGACCATGATTGAATGTTCTAATAGCTTTCTCAACCATATGAATGTCCACCTCATCTAGCTGAACAATTAAATATGCACAGAGCTATTGAGCTATGTTAATCACTACTACCAAATGAACTATTGGATGGTGACATTGTGTATAATATCTCATTATATTTTGTGCATGATACCCATAGGAAAAAATGGGGTGTATATATGTAAATCAGAATAATTTTAACCATATTTAATGTGACTTCAACAATGGTTCCAGTGTCTTATTGATTCCTTTTTAGAGAAAAAATGATGAATATAATTATTACCTATTATAATACATATCTATTAAGGGTATAATTTTCCTCAATGATGGTGGGGTTGGTGTGTGGTATACACAACTAGTGGGTTTTCTTTTGTTTTGTCTTCTCTTTGATTCTTTCCCACATAATTTTCTAAAAACTATGAATACCAATTAATTTCTTATTCAAAATATCAAATCAGGCCTAAAACTCTTACATTTTCATATCTTTATCCCCATGTACATTTATTTTTTGGAAAATATGTTTTGGGTTACACCCCAAAAACCCACACCTCTAAAATGGCCATATTGTTCTAGCTATATCAAGACCAGAAATTGTAGTTATTCATTTAGTACATATGATGATTAATTTTGTTTCCATGTCTGATAAAAATGTAGAAAAATATGTAATCATTATTTTGTAATATAAATTTAATTAATTTTTTATTAATATGTGAAATATACACATTCCTCCTATATTTTTTTGTTTCTCTATATTAGAATTCCTTATTTATTTACACATACTTTCTTCTATAGCACACGATGCATGATGGATGTGGATTCAACTTTGTATTCATCAATCCATATATAATTATATGAACATAGTTACTTTTTTTTATCATAAAATTATTACAGTATATTTAAAACTCATATAATTTTTTTCAAGTGAACCACACTTCATCCTGACATTACAGTAGGTCTATGTTTGTTTTATTTCCCATTTCTTATTTTTGGCACTCAATTTGTATTTGAAAAATTTATAATTACTAATAAATTTTATTAGAATACATATTATAAAAAATGTATTACCAATATCAATTCACTTAAAAATATGTCTCCTCCTTATGACCAATTAATGCATCCCACCTTTGACGGTTTATCGGGTGTGCATACTTCTCTGGTAGATGCTATTTTGTTTACCCTTCAGCATCATTAAGAAGAAACATTAAAATGGTTATGTGAAATCCCCTATGGTATTTTTCAATTACAATTAATAAAAAATTCATTTATTATTCATATTCTATAAATTCCCTATATAAGGTACAATGGAGAGTAAGTCAATGGTTCTTTATTCTGTTTTTTAGTAAAAGAACAAATTTATATAATAATATTTACCTAATATCTTTAAAAATTAGAGTAAAATGTGTGGGATAAATCTTTTTCTAGGAATATTCCTCAATCATTATTTTTGTGCTAGTGGTGAGCCCAATGTAACTTCTGAACTTGTCCTTATTAGGGTTAATGGGATAGCCAAATAAATTCCATCCAACCAGGAATTTTATTCCTCGGTCTCTCAACGTAACAATTTTTGCTAAACCCATCATTCTAAGAAAAACATTTTTATAGGTCATCGGATGATCATTGTTTTCCATTTACATATCTTCAACAACATTAATATGTTGTTCCTTTGGATTGGAAGCATCAACATGTGTAGAAAGATGTTATACCTCTACTATGGGAGCACAATCATGTTGGCAAACATCTTATTCCTCGTGATTGGAATCCCCGACAAGTGTAGAAGTCATTATATACAGAATTGGATGAAATTTAAATTTAAATTATGTAAATTCAATTGTAATTAGACAATAATAAAAGGTAACTAAATTTATTTTACAAAAAAACATCTTTATTTAACACTCTTTTTTATTGTTTGATGGGATTTGACCCCTCAATAGAGTATAAAAATCCATTCATTACTGCCTCATCTAACATTCAAGACCCTTTATACAGTTGGAACACTATGAAATAATTATAATTTAATAATAAAATGGTCATCCTCAGTTGAATTTACATATAACCCATCGATGGTTTTAGACACCAATAGAATAATTGACCCCTTGTGGATTGTAGGATTTAGAATATAAAATACTTGTAAAATCTATGATACAATTATAAACAGTTCATATTTGTACCCTTCTTTACTAAACTCTACTTTCAAAAATTTCAATTCAACTATTTTAATAGAACTTCTACTATCATCTCACATTTAGAAAAAAAATCATTAATTTGAATATTTTATAATCCAACTCCCATAATTTTTTAATGAAGCCAAAATATGACATATTTGTATAAATAGTAACTCTATATTTGCTACCAAATATATTAATTGATTCATCAACAATTTTAACTATTTTTTTCATGGAACTTCATTAATCATGTTCATTTATATAGAATATATAGCCATTATATTATAATACGTTCACACTTGTTCCGCTGGATATCCAAAAATGTCATTATGAAATTCAATGAGGATTTTTTGATGAATCTATAAATATATGATATCTAATCCCTTAATTAAACAATTTATTCTATGTATTTGATGTCTATATATCAACCCTTGATGGATTTAAATTAATAAGTATTACATTGTGGGTTTCAAATATAAACTATTTGGGAGACATAAATGTTTCCTTGCTTCTGATTTGTAAAAGTGATTTTGACAACATCAATTTTCAAAATAACATCACCCTTTATCCACATCGTGTGACATGAATTTGGTAGATTACTCCTTTCAACAATTGATATGATTTCATTATAGAATTAAATGGATTCATTATCAATATACCTCTCCAAAATATAATCATATGGATGAATACACTTTTAAAATATCCATATACAATTCAAGGGGTTATATACATATATAATGTATAGGTAAACAAAGAAAAATCTCGCTTACCAAGTGATCTATAATGTATACCATTATATCAAGGAATGACGGTAAGAAGAACATCCATTGTTCATATAATATAACAGTAATATCATTTTCCATAGTTTGATATTTTTTTAGGTTTTTAATTTTTCTGCATATATATTTTAAAATGAAATAGATCATGTTTAATATATGATAGCCATTCTCAGTTACAATTCTACATAATGATACCTACATTAGATTTTTCATCAAATCAGGTCAGTCATGTTTTTTCAGGCCCATTAACATTAAATATGTCATTGATAATATATTATTTATATTTGATGAAGAACCCTATGAAATATTTAGAACATTTAGGATACATTAAAGTTGATATATCTATTTCTTGGATAGAGTTTTAGTAGCTGGAGGAATAAAACAACATTATTCACCATTTACTAGGGCCAACTCTTCATGTACTCTCATGTTAATCATATCCGACCATTAATTAATTAAATCCTACCTTTTTTAAGTGAATTTAGTAACATGCCAATTACACTGTCACAAACATGATTCCACATGAATTACAATATAAAAATTCTTAGGTTACCAAAAATTACAGAATGGTAATTCAAAAAAATATCTCTTCCTTTTTTCCAATCAGCTTTCCTAATGAATTTCAAATAGGTTCTACCGAAATAAATGTCTAAATCTATTACATTATCTAATATTTTATATTCTTTCTGAACTATCATAGAATGATTTCATCCAAGATCAATACATTTTCACCAGGGTAGAAATATCGGATGTATGTGAAACACAGTCTTCAATGAGTTTTTTATCCTAATTCATTGAGTAAATTGTTCACAAATAGGACACCATTGAGTTCTTTAATTTTATATCTGAAAAAATTACCATAACCATAAAATTATTTTATCATTAGTAAAACATGGATCATAACTTGAAATATTCATTTCTATACTATTTATAAAATGTATCACATGAATCCAAAAATAATATGAAATATTCAATCAATGAAGAAACTTGAACATCCATAACATTATAAAATTGTTTCCCCCTTATATAACTTGATATGGTATAATGTATTTTCATTTCATGCCTAACCTTCATGGAATGTTATATTTTACCAACATAGTGGGACATTTAAAGTGATTTCTTCTTTGAAAACCTAACAGATTTACTACATCTATAGATAGCGCAACATGAACATTTCATGAATCATTTAAAAATGTCGAATACTAGCAATCAATTATTTTATAGAGGGAATATTTTTTCATGTTATGATACTTCCAATATTTATTTGTTGTATCTACAAGGAATTTTAGTTGTCTTTTTTCTCTCCTCACATCCACATTGGATCCTAAAAATTTAAAGGACTGTAAAGTACCATACTACTTTATGAGGAACTGTTTTATCTTTCTTATGTAAAGAAGCATCATAAATGGGGAATTTTTATGTGGTTGATTTTCCTTGGGAAATATTGTATATCCATTAAGACATACGAGAATTATTTAAGAGATTATACCCATTTATTTTATACTACTTTTGTGTTGCATGGTTAGAATCGAATAACATAATCTTCTAAGAGAATATCAATCAAGAGTTATAGTAGTTCAATAAAATTTGAGTCACATAGTCTATTTCATGATTTTAAATTATATAGTTTTAGTATGGAAAAAAATGAAATTTATTGGCATCAGCCAATAAAAATTGGAATTTATACCCAAATATTAATCTTCAAAACATATTTTCGACAACCATAAATTTAATCATCCATTGACTTTTTCATTTCCTCATTATGATTTCATAATCATTCACAACTATAATCAAATCCTCGATACCGACTTCATTATCATAAAAATCTGTAATCATATGAAATGATCCCTAAAACATAATCTGTGCCCTGTCAAAAGCTACATTTGGTTTTAGCCATGTTTTTTCCAACATTTATATCATAGATCTATTAAATGACAGATCAATTGTTATTCCAAATACTCTAGACTTTTTATTTCATTGTAAAAATATCATAAATTAGGACAAACTATTTGATAACTTCCATATGCATGATTTATAAAAACATGATGAATTCATTCACCCAATAATCATACGCTTTTTCATATGATCTTAATCCATCTATTTTCAATATATATCAATCTTATTTTATTCGGTAGTATTAATATTTTTAAAATAAATAAATCATAAAAATAGTTTCATAGAAATGGTAAATTTTATTATTAAAATATATGTTTATGGTAAGATTATTAATTTTTATGATTTTAATGTAAATAATTTTTTTATTAATGGTTATTTTTTTACTAACATATGTTATCATTAAAATTTTCTGTACAATATAAAACTAATATAACTTATATTGAATTAATTTTGTCCCCAAGAGAGACAACACCCCAATCCAAACCCAACATAGAGGTGATCAACATATGGAATTTAACCCAAATATTTAGACCTATCTATCTATATCAATAAGTGATTTATATTTTTATACAAAAATTATAATTAATAAAATTTAAAATTTCCTATATAAATGTTTTTCACAATATGATTTCCATAATTTTTTTCCTGAAAAAAATATATCTTAATATATCATACTCTAAAGGTCACCAAAAATAAAATACATAAGATAATGACTTGTTTTAAAAATGGATTTTGGTTTTAAATCATTAGAGTGTGAGGGTTAATTGGAAGTAAATGTGAAGAATTTGTTGAAATTATTCCATTGGAGATGGAGGCATACATGGAACCAGGATCCAATTTCTATATATTCACAACAAAAAACATCCAACTTATTATTTTCAGTCACCACCATACATGATAAGTGTGCGGGTTTAGGAAGTGCACTACTAGTTACTCCATTTCATTGGAGAGATAAATAATGTTGGGTGAATGAAAATTAATAAGAATGGAGGGATATAGTGATCCCACAATGGATCAATTTAGGAGATATTGGGTGTAACATGGAAACATGAGGGATACATATAACTTGTAGACAATATCAATTAGGGGACCACGAAAACATTATCTCCTTATTTTTTGTAGTCGCCATCTTTTGAGGTAGTTGGAAGGTTTTTTAAGGATCATAGCTTGGTTCTAGATGAAATTATATTCACAAATAAAAATTAATTAGTGAAAATGAATGTGAAACCAAGGTAGAGGGTGAACTAATAGTGTATCATGATTGTTTGAAGATTCGGTGAGGTGGATTGAGGAAAAATATGACCCAATGTTTGTGCACTACTGATGCCATTTGGGGAAATATAAAATAGAAACAGATGTTCAAGGGGGAGAAATAGATAACATGTGGTTAAAATAATTTTATGTTAATATATCATTATTATAAGAAAACCAAAAATAGATAAACAATAAACTAAGAAAAATATTTTAATAAAAATATAAAATTTTAAAAAAATGTTTGCACAATTAAATGATTGTAATTTGGATTTATCTTAAATTTTTTTGAAAGTGATATTTAGTAATAGAAATTAAATAAAAGTAATTTTTCGCCATAATGTTTTGGTGAAGATTTATAAAATAAAAAGAAGTGTTTTGCAAATATGATCAAATAACCCATATAAAAATATAGTTTTCCAACACAAAATTATTCAAAATGAAACTATATTATAAATTTTATTCGAATCATTTAATTCCATATATATATATATATTCTTTAAAAATATATTTATAATTATATATATATATATTAATACATTAAATATGTATTAATATATATATATATAATTATTTGTTATTAATATTTATAAATTATGTTGAAAAAAATATTTTTATAGACATAAAAAATTATTTATATTCACATAATTATTTAAAATAATAAAAATTATACACACATAATAAAAACAATTAATATAACCATAATAAAAAATTATATTTTTAAGTAAATAAAAAATATTTATAAAATATCTATATAATTTATTATTTCAAAATTCATAATTAAATATAGTAAAAATATTAAATAAAAATAATCAAATCACAAATATTATTGATAAAAAAATATAAATTAAAAATAATTATTAATTTAAAGAAACCATTAAATCAAAATAATTATTAATTCATAATTACTTTTTATTTTCTTTTGCTAATTATTAATTCAAGATAATCAGAATTATTTATAATCAAAATAATATACAATCAAATTTATTTATAAAGTATTTATATATTTTTATATAAACCTAATAAAAATTATTAATTAATTTTTTTATTATTAGTTATAAATTTTTTTATTTTATAAAATATTTATGTATAAATTGACATTAAACAAATATGTATATACATAATAAAATTCATTTATTTATTATTAATAATCACAAATAAGAACATATATATAATTATTAATTTCTGAAATCATTGAATAAAATATGCACATGGGATAATGTCAAATGCCCATGTCAGTCATTTTAAACACTTAAAAACATTGAGACACTAGGTTTGTGAAATAATTTTTTATGGAGAATATATTTAAAAACCTAGATCATGTGATCTCTACAATATTCAAACCAAAATACATACTATATGAGCTATTATGTAATTTTCAAAAAAAAATGAATTGAATATAAATTGATAAAAATTGGGTATCTTTTAATTCATGGTGGCATTGAGAAACACATTCAATAAAAAACACTCAAAATCCTTTCTACAAACCAATAAGGTTTTTATAAAAACACATTTTTTGGAATACCATTTCAATACAAGGGTTAAAATCATTTTCAAAACAATATTTTCTCTGCTTTGACATTCATATAGAAATAATATTCAAAAATAACCTCTATTAAACCAACTTGAATTAAATGTAAAATAAAATGTGAGACCAATGATGATGGATTAATAAACAAATCCCAAACAACCTCTAATGAACCATCACACAAGAGTAAAGGGAGAAATGAAAGATATTATCAAGAGGGAGCCAAACCCATATAATAATACAAAGTGAATTGAACACCACCTATAGTATCCCTCAAACCTTCATAGACTCGATCAATAAAGGGTAAAATCTAATCCTAGTTGGTGAAAAAGAGTGGGAAACAATGAATAACCAATGAATCCCCATCATAATGAATCTAAATATCAAAATCATGTTAGAGGACTTTCTGGGTAATGACCAAGATGGAAGAAGATAAGGATTGAAGAGGATAAGAAATTATCAAATACCTTAGATCTTGAGATGATCAATTTTTTATGTAGCATGCAGAATATTAGTGTTTTGGGTTCTATTTCATTAAATATTGAATGGTGAAATCAAGGAGTAATCTACGAGGGTTCTATTTATAATATTAGTTAAGACATTAATTAGTGCTTTCAAAAATTTATTATTAACAATTATTTTTGTTAGCGCTAAAATAATAAGTGTTAATGAAACTTATCGTTATCAACTTTAACATTATATTTCTTAGACATATATGTTTTATTTCCAACATTTTTGCACTGATAATATTAAATTTTTATCATTGCTAAGAAAGAAGTGATAAAGTCCCAATTTTAGAAATATAATAAATATAAGTAAATTTTTTCAATTTATATAAATATAAATAAATATTTAAAGAATTAAAAATATTAATTTCTAGATATAATTATAAATTAATATACATAATATATATATATTATTAATTTATTATTTAAATATATATATAAATATTTATAATTATACTTAAAATTAAATATATTTAAAAATATTTTCAGGACCATGAATGTAGTAATTTCATTGAATCATTTTCCATTGGTTAAGGTTGATGCCCTTGAGTGTATTCATTGTAATGGTTATACATCTCATGTAAAAAACAATCAAGAAGTGACTATGGATTGACTAAAGATTTACCCACATTCAATCATCACTTGAATTTTTCTTTCCCACATGTGAGGGGTGGATTATTTTTTAAAAAATCTATCTATGGTCTCTAGGGTTCAAGACTATAATTGAATCTCAATTGGGAATGGATTATTCCACCTAATCTTTGTATCACAGGAAATGAAGAGTCATGCAAAGATCATCATATCTAACTCCATGAACCCATGATTAATTTATATCTTGGAATGGGATGTTCAATTCAATCCCTTATCCCACAAAAATACATGATCTCGGGCTTGGATCAAAATACTGGGTTTGAAATCGATTTTGTGGCATCCTTGAATCTTGTTCATTTTTTCATCAACTATGGGTATCCCCATAAAAATGGATACATAAAACAAAATAATTATATATGGATATCATTATCTCATCCTTTTCATAGTGGATCTCAGTTACTCATTAATTGATCTGGTAGTACATTAAACCTTTGTATGAGGACATTCACCTCTTGGTGGACTATGAAAAATAACATCATTTATGTTTATCTTTTCAATTGATCGGGAATTTAAAAAATGAAATTGTAGATTCGTTTTTTATTTTTTCTGATCCATAAGAATTTTTCAAAGAATTATTGAAGTAAATTAATGGGAAAATGGTCTGATTCTATAACAAACAAGGGGATGAAACTCCACAGATGGCTTGTTTTTCATAGGTAAGAGCCTGAGATCAACCTTTTCTAAAATCGGCTGCACCCTTACCCCCCCCCCCCCCCCCGCCCAATGCTTGTCAATCTTTTATACTTGTGTGGATAGTGGACATTGTGAGGGGGTCATCCATTATGGATGAACACATGACAACAAAATATTAATTGGGAAACCATCACGAAGTTAATGATAGAAATGAGGATGTATTAATGGATTGTCAAACTCTTGATGAAACTACAGTTCAAGAGTTTTTTGTTCAAAAAATAAGATATGATAAGGATTATTCATTAAAGGAACATAAGGGAAATAAACAAAATAGATAGTGAATCATAAGTGATGTCTACAGAAATTAAAAGGGAACATGGACATCATGCAGGTTCAATCAAATATGGTGAGGGAATAATTATTAATTTTGACACCCTTTTCAAGCTTATGGGATTCATGTTAATTATTCAGGACAAATATCATTAATAGAATATATTCCTTTGACTTCAGAAAATATGAATGTGGAAATGGAAGAGGATATATTTCCCCTGAAGGATTCTTGGTCTATAAGGGAATACAATAACTCATCCTCATTAGATTCAAATGATAAAAAAACACAAACTTATACAAATATATTTTCTGTCATTATCTTATTGTGATTCTTCTCTAATAGATGTGGGTGGTTTAGCATCCAATGATCATGAATCACGTGAACCATCACAAAAACCACATGTTACTACTCATAAGTTTTATTGTTCTCTTGATATATTAATTATGATTAAAAAGGTAGAGTCCCAAAAGTTATGTTTTAGGGCCACATAGAATGTGGTGAAGCCACCTTATTTGAGGACCCATCTATGATGGTAGAGTTAAAACTAGATGTTAGGAGATCTAAATCGGAGGGTGGTGGAATTAATGGCCACTAAGAACAAGTGAAAACTTAGAAGAGAGGCCATTAACCCCATGTTCATGGTCATGGGCATGGATGAATCAATTGGAATATTATACATGATGATGAAGGTTGGGTTGTTGCTGAGATAAAAAAAGTTATATATGTGATTATTTCTATTGATGATGGTTGTTTTCTATGATTGAATAAATCCATCATATATTATGTTTTTTTCATCCAATAAAATGTTCTCTTCTTCTACATTTTCAAAACAATTATATATATAATTAAATGTATTTATTTTATTATATATATTTTTATATATTTATAATTATATATATTTTAATATATTAACATATATAATTATAAAATTATTAGATATATTTATTATATTTTTATAGTTATTAAAATATATATACTTATTATAAAAACTAAAAATAAAATATATTAAATCATTTTTATATAATTTTATATAATTGTATATAATTATATTTATATAATTTCACATACACACAAAGATATTTATATATATATATAATTATGTGGATAGTGCTGCAGTTGAGTGGTACTCAGATGCTGGCCTCTACATCTATGAGTATTAGGGTCAAAACTGGATGGGCACATCTATTGTTATGGTACCATTAAGGAGGGGGAACATACAATGATTTGTGATAGTGGGGATCAATAAATAACCCATGATGTAGTCAATCATTGATTTAGTCATGATGAATGATTGGTGGATTAATTGTTTTCAAATTATGTACTGTATGGTTTTTATTAATGTAGATAGTGTATCTTTTATCAAAATTGTAGATGGGTAAAGGAAAAGGGAAACAAGTGATGCTTAGTTGAAAATTTTATAGAAATTAGATAAAATTGAGTGGTTTTTTTGTTATGTTTTCAAATTTGGGAGAGTGAGAAGGTGGTTCCTTTTTTAACATTTGGACATTGACAAGTGGTAATAGGGGAACATTTGAAGTGAAGAAAAAGGTTGAGGAAAGACAGAAAATAATTGTTCATTGTATTCCTCATTCAATTAGGTGAAACTAATTGGTCTTCATGGTTTCCATAGATCTCACAAAAAAACATCTTCAAACCCTATGATATTATTAATGGGGGATTTCACAAGATCAAATGCAACTACACATGTTAATGTAGATAGTATGATCATTGGAGGTAATCTCATTAAAAAAAATTCAATGATAACATACTAGATTTTAGTGTTTCAACTTGTAATGAAAATTATAATGAAAAACACATAGTTATTTATAGGGATACAATGTCACAAAAAACAAGTGATGAAAAACTGAGATAAAAACCACATATCTAGTGTAATAGTATCCACCCAAACATCCAAATAAAAATATATAAAGAATCCCTTATCTGAGGACATGAAGCCCTCAATGTAACATTAAATGTTGCCTTATTGTGAACAATATGTTTATTCATCCAACACTTTTAACATAGTTTGGCATGAATTTTTCTACATCATCATACATCTAATGATGATCCCACTCATTTAGTTTCCACCTTATTAATAAAAAAAACACTATGCCTCCCCAATCCATTGACGTTACATAATCGACCTAGTAGTTTCATCATCCACTCCCATTTTATCATTATCCCAAAATAATCCATGTTTTCGTATGTGTTCCCATCAGGAAATGACATATTTAGTTTTACTGGAGTTCCCCATCACATGCCCCCATATTTGATAATCAACAAGAATTCCACCTCATACTTGATATATGATTAAAATGTACTAGTATCATGTATACCACAAACATCCAACTAGAAAACATCCAACAATTCATCCATTTATCCTCCTTATTCTCTACGAATGGATAAAATTTCATATTTAATAAAATACTCTACTTGGTTATAGCTATCATTTTGTATAAAACATTATGACCTAAATGTCAATCAGGTAATGATGGGAATCCATTTAATGGGAGGTTCAAAAATTCATTACCCTATATATTTTTTTTTTGCATGCTCTAGAACCTTGGTACATTAGCCCAAGTGATGGAGGGAACTCTTGGTTTTACCAAGATATTGCAGAAACTGTCTATCTTTACCCTAGTTTGTATTGACCTGGATGTGTTACTGTTAGTTGGATCATGAAGAACCATAATATTTTTTAATAATCAATATTATATAATTCCCTTTATCCTACATCATTATCCATAATGTAAGAATGAATGATCCGAGGGTTAACTTATTTGTTATTTAAAAAGTATACATTGTTTAAAAAAAATTAACAGGGAATAAAATTCACACAAAAAAGCATAGAAACCCTAGCTAGGAAAGGATATTTCTTGGGAATGATCATTCTTTCGTTAGAGGAATTCTAGGGTGGTTTGTCAACCATGAATTCCATGTTTAATTGATGAAGTAGATTCCATCATGTTGTAACCTCGCCACCCTGATCCATTAATGAGGTTCATTAATGAGATACACTTTAACATAATCATACAACTACAATGATAAATTGACACTACCTAACAATGAATAAAACAAATAAAATAACTTTTTATGTTATTATATTTTTCATCTAAAACGTGTTATAACTATTTTCACCCTTAATGCCCACAGATCAATGTTATGCTCTTCCTAAGGGAAGCACACCTTCACGAGATCAACGGTACTCTAAGATTTCTAATCTGAGTTATCATTTTTTAGTTATAATTTTTTTAATATAAATGATTCAATAATCAATTATATTATTTGTGGTAAAAACTAAATTTTTTTATTGGCCCACACCGGCTAATGTTAGAGCCTTTCAAGGTGGATCACTACTCTCTGAGTTCAATGGTGACCTCATATTTTTTCTCTAGGCTCAAGTTTTAATGATAAAAAAACCAACTTTCATGTTTGTTTTAGAAACATTAAAAATATATCAAAATTATGTTCTGGACACTCCAGGCCTTGGAATTACATGTCGTCTTTTATCCTGGTCTCCAAATAATCCCTATAAATTTTCAGAAAATTTGAATAGAATTTGGTGTATTACAAAAAACATCCTTCAAATCGATATTTACAGAGTCTATAACATTTTTTGTATCATGAATGGGTACAATGAGACCTAATTTGTTCATCCTATTGATTATAACCCATATAAAAATCTTCTTTCTCTCAGTACGTGGATGGAAAACCAGAAATTCCATTGATTTCTCATTTAAATACCATATATACAGTGGAAGTGGATGATGTAAAACAGGATGTGTATGGTTCTTTGTCTTAACCTATTAGAATACATACCAGTGGGAGAAAAATTTAGAAAAACCATATCTTATACATGGACAATATAATACATGTCGTGTTTTATAGAGCGTGTTTTTGGTTCTAGATTCCACTTCCTACTGGGAATTAAAGAAATCACCTATAAAATATTTTCTCATATGAAATTGTTCAATGTACCATTTTAGAAACAATGAATACACTCTAGGGAAAACTGAAACTCATCCACAATCCCCCCACCATTAATAGAGTCTCTACTGCTATATAATTCAATGTCAATATGTTGTTCATGATTAATAATCTTGATAAGTGAAAAATTCACATTTATAATAGCCAAAATAACTTGACCCCATGATTCATGAACTCAAATATACATCTATGAAGAATGGGAAATCAAGTCTAACTATTCTGATGATTTTCTCATGGCCTGAGTCATATGTTTCCTTCTCAAATCATTTGGAAAAAAATTACTTTCCTCGTGGTATACGTGATGTCAAAATCAAACGACTATAGATATTCCCCCCAACTCCTCTAATGTAGATTCAAACCACATTTGGAGTTGATAAATATCATTATATTATACTCTGGATACAGAGTAAACCATTCTCAAAAAATTTAACGTTTCCAAATATTATTTTCAAACATTATATTTTCAATATGAATGGAATGAGTTAGGTAATTATTATTATTTTGTATATGCTTCCACTACCAATAAGAAATGACATGATAACCCTACATAATAACAAAGATAAAACCCAATTCTGATGTATCACATAATACTACATAGCCCTACCCATCCTCAAAAAGATTCAACACCAACATAGTAGTGGAAAGAAATTTCAGATCAATAAAAGAATTATAAAATTTCTCCTCCAAAAAAAATAATCTCTTATGATTATGATCATTAATTGGAGAAACAAATTTGAGAAACCATTTATAAACTTGTTATATTATTCATCTAAATCCTAGAATATCTGAACCTAAAAAAATTCATGGTTTTCCCCATGTAATAACAGCCTTCAACTTCTTATTTTCAATTAATATACCATATTATGACACAACGTGTTCCAATAAATTCACATTTTGAATCCAAAAATTTCATTTCAAAATCTTTACAAAAATCCAATTATTTTATCAACAATTTCAGAACTACTATCAAATAACATAAATTGTCCACCTTGGATGATAAAAACACAGATTCCATCCAAAAATACTAAAATGAATATATAAAGGTACTCAGGGAATTTCATATTCATTAAATCCATAAATACTACCGAAGTGTAGGTTCTTCCAAGTGGAATTATAAGGTACACATAATAGTTATATCATCACTAAAATGTGGTTTTCAAAATTTTTATTTCTTTTTATTCTCATATCATGGTAACTTGGATGAAGGTCAATCAATCAGAACCATATTTACTCTTTCAACTGGTCAAACTGATCATCAATCCAAGGAAATGGATACTTTTTTCATTTCGTGACTTGATTGTGCTTTTGATAATAAACACAATGGAAATGTGACCCATCCTCTTTTGTTGAAAAGATAATTGGAGCCACTAAAGATGAAACACTTGGGAATATGAATCCTTTCTCTAAAAAGTCATCCAACCATGTCATAAAATATTTCATCTCAATTGGTTCCTTTTGGTATGAAGGAACAAATGCACATTTGGTTACCATATAGTAAATCAATAAATAACTCAAGCTACCTTACTGCTGAAAAACCAAAGAAACTATAAGGAAAAAAATCATGAAAATCAAAGACCGCCAGTGTTATATCTTCCCTCAATGTTTCCATCTCCATAATAAAAGTGAATATGAATATTACTTTCCCCATCCCTAGATAAGAAGGTCCATCATTAGATTAGTTTTCACCAACTTAAATACATTTTTATAGGGCAAAAAGCCTTTAAAACATCTTATATAGTCATTCCTAACACATCGCACATCTGATTGACATGTCACACACTCATACACATCAAATATAATACAAATTTTATTTTACTTTTATTTCAAATCATAAAAATCATATTTCATTCAATAATATGTGGCTATGAATATCCTCATACAAATTCAATCATGGACGCAAATGAATATTCTAGTCATAAATGTGGAAAAATATTACCTTAGTTATTCTCCAACCGATGTCCTGATCAACAACATAACTAACCATTCCATTATTGGAAAATTTATGAGGATTACATAAGTAAGGTATCAATGTATGAATGGTATCATGCTCAGAATCTTGAAAACCTCATTTAATTGATAAGCATAATAAGCATTCATACCTATGTATATCAATGCTCACATGACATTTCATGTGACACACTTTCATTGTTCATTCCAGATAATATGTCTCATCATATTATCTCATGATTCTATTAAACATTTTAAAAAATACTATTTTTATCACATAAAAACATCCAATGATGATAGTTTTACCATATCATCACAACCCATAATACTTTATGAGGATTACTATCTAGGGACAACATAATGATATAATTTAATTAAAAATTTTATTTTTATTGTTCATGTTATATAAATTCATAGCACAAGAATGAATCATTAATTAATGTTTTTTTAATTATAAAACCATGATACATTTTACAAACATTATATCCAATATATTGAGTACCTAAAAAAATTGATTCAACATGAGTGTCCTCATTTTTCCATTCCAATGGTTTTTTCAAATGATATTCTACATTATCATCTATATCCTCTTAGTGGTTCTCTACATCTCCCTTATCAATTATCTCTTGAATGATATCGTATTTGAAAATTATTTTATTACAACCATTTGTGAGACCAAATTTCCATTTCCAATGTAATTAATGTATCATTGTTATAGTATTTCTCTATTTCACCATTAATAATAGTAACCACCGCATGTTCAATAATGAAATTCTTGATATAAATAGCCTTCTTCCTAACATCTGGTGTATTTAGGTACTCTACTTCTATTTTAATGTAATATACAACGTATTTTTTGGAACCTTTCCAAATGATATTTCAAATATTTTAGAAATACATGTAACATAATTTTGATATCATATAATCATTTTTGGATTGGATACTCATATTAGTGTTACCCCACAAAATGAGCTCATTATCACCTACAAAGATAAATAACATATCCATGATTTATCTTAAGTGCTTACAAAAATTATTGATAGTTGTATAGATACTCTCAACCAGATAGGATTGGTAATTACTTTTTGTTTGTAAAATATTAGTGACATTTTTTTAAATATTTTTTTTACTACTAGAGAATAATATTTTATCAGTGCTATGAAAATCCATAAATAGTGTCAACAATCATTTTATAACTATGCACCATTAAAATGAGGAATATTTTATCACCCAACAAAAAGCTGTTATAAATAGAGACCATTATCAATTATATAAAATGTGAAAATAATGACCATGATATTTCACTATGCCTTTAAAATCATATCACATTACAGTAACACATACAAGCACCAAATACAATAAATAACAACAAATACATGGTATAGAAAATTATTAATTTTAATGAAATAAAAATTACATAAATAATAATAAACCTTATGTAATATACATTAAAATCAGTTTTTGGATGAATTTCATATGCATGTACAATTTTCCCAAACATTCAAAAACATCATTGGTTTCACTATCTTCGGCTCCTGATCCCCTCTCGAAAATCCCAATGATGATATAAATTTTTGAAAAAATGAATCCATCTTTAGTAAAAGAATCCACATATATAAGAAAATTATTATTATGTCATAAATACAAAAAATAAAAAATTTAAATAATAAATATGGATAAATACATAAAAAATATTAATGTTTGGCTGATAACAGTCACTTTGTGTATTACTGATCACACCATGAACGTATTGAGGTGAGGATGATTCCAATTCGTCAAAATTGATTTGTGGGTCATTTTACTGTGGTATTAAAACAATCCCAGTCTATTTACATAGTTTAAATGGTGTAGAATATCTCATATTCTATGCATGATTTCACATAAATATTCCATCATAACTCTTCCTCTGAAGCTAATGATATAGAGATCCCCCTTTTAGTTTTTATAAAATTATCTATATTTTCTCTATTTAAATATATGAAGATATATTAATTTATTAAATAATAAATTAGTGATTGTGGATCATATGGATATTCTCTAACATTCAATAATCGTTCAAAAAAACATTCTTATATGTGACAGTCCTTTGAGGGATGGTGATTTTATAATGAATCTGAATACTATCTTGGGGTTCTTAGATGAAAATTGTATCCCTATCAAGAAAAGGGTTCTTCCACATGATCATTACATTAGAGAAAAATAAATTTTGTCCTTGGGGATTCAGATCTATCTCACAAAAATTAGGTGTTATTTCAATCGAGAATGGGATTTTCACCTCAATCCCTTCTCCCTAAAAAATAATCTATCTTCTAACTAGATCAAAATCCCGGGTTTGATCTTGATTTTTTGTCATCCTCACATCTTGTTCGATGTTTCATCCATTGTGGATATCCACATATAAATGTATACGGAAACCAAAAACTAAGGGATATAGTTATTATGATCTAATCCATGCTAAAGTGGATCTACATTCCACATTAATTGATTTTGTAGTGCATTGTAACGTTCATGATGACATTCACGACCATTTTCATTATGAGAAATTACATCAATTTTTTTATTTTTTCAAATAGAAGAAATATGATAAAAATTCACCGTATGGATTTTTTATATGGTTTTGGATCCATTAGAATTCATACCATGAATTCGTGTAAGAAATTGATGGGATAAGTGGATGCTCCGAGAGTATATAATTAGAGGAAACTCCATAGGCGCCCTGCTTCACCGAGGCAGGAGGCCCAAGTGAGGCTACTATAAACTTTGGTTCACTATTTTTCATTAATTCTTTTCTTGACCCGCATCAATAGGGTTGGTCTAAGATTTTTGTGGAAGAGTTCTGTGGGAGGTAATTTCCAATTTCAAGTATTTATTTTCGAGGTGTTTCATCAAAGATATTAAACCGCCCCACACACACATAAGCTTATCAGTTGTCTATGTTTGTGGATCTCTCATCTTGATGTAGTTTGGATGTTGTTATAGAGAAAAAAATGCAGATATAGTGTGAATTCATCCTCACTCTGGGATAGATTACAATGTGGGGGGGGGGGTAAGCTCATATGCATAATATCAAAATAGAAACAAATAAGTTTGGAAACCACCATGAGGTAGATGGTGGACTGGATGAGTTTCCAATTAATGATAAAACCATTTATGAAACAAAAATTAATGTATTATATGTTAATAAACTAAGACATGAGTATATTGATTCCTTAAAGAGATTCAACGGAATGAAAAAATCGATACTACAACTCATGTGATGGATAAGGACAAGAAGGACGAACATGGACTTCACGCCAATTCTACAGGATAAGCAGAGGGAAGAATTGTTGTTCTTACTCTACTTTTAAAGATCAGGGGGTTCACAGTAATACATAAGGATGTAAAAAATCAATAGAAAAGTAGTCTTGAAATTCGAAGAACAAAAAAGTGCAAAAGGTATAAATTCTATTAACCATGATGGGTTCTGGGTTTAGAAGGGAAAGAAGGCCACATCCCTATTAGGAACAATTTATATGTAGAAACACCCTCTTATCCCAATATATTTTCATTATTTAGAAACTAGATGCACTTCCCCAATGGATGATGGTGTTTGAGCATTAAATTATCATGAATCGTTTGAAAAATTACACCACCCACAGGCCCGTACTCATAATATTTATGGATTCATTGTCCTATTAATGATATGAAAGAATTCATAGTATATATAGATAAGTTGTAGGCCTTCCAAGAATGTTGCGTGTCTTCAAAAGTTAATTACCCAGATAAGATGGTGGTGGTTCAAAAATATGTGAGGAGATGTGACTCATAGGACATGGAAGTTAATGGCCTCTAACAACTGGTGAAAACATGAAAGAGAGGTCATTATTTATATATTTTTATATTTTTATATAATTATAATTCTTTTAATTTTTATACATTTTTATTTATTAATATATTAATATATATTATTATATAAAAATATATAATTATAAAAATAAAAAATTATTATAATTTTATAATTATTTTAATATATATACATTAAGAATTATAATTATTAGTAAATACCCTTTCAAATTATTTTTATCTCATAGCTAATTTTTTATATAAAAAATTATATGTAAATATATAAAAATATAATAATGTGGTCAGTGTTATGGTGATTTGGTTTTTAGATGCAAGCCTCCACTTTTAGGAGTCTTGGGTTCAAACCCTGAGGTGTCAGCTATTGTTGTTGTTCTATACAGGTGGTGACACAGAAGATGATGCATGATGGTGGAGGCGAATACATAACACATGACTCCTGAAATTACCGATGATGGTAAGATGCATAACACAAGCATGGTGATTCATCTATGATGTTGCACTGGGCCTTCAAGCCAGTATAATGGGCTTTGGGGAAATGTAATGGGCTTCATTCCCATGGGGCCATCGAAAATGACTATCAATGTAATAAATTGGTTGATTGGGTTGGATATACCATTGAATGGGCGATATTACCTATATTTTGGCCTATTTGTGTGTAGTGTGTGTGTGTTTAAACATAAATGGTCCCTCCAGCACCTTATATATATAAAACACATAATACTGCATCCAAAAAGTCCCATGTTCAAAACATGGTAGAGGCATTTCATCGAGTACTATAATAGAGCACTAGTAATAATGGAACTATACAAGTTATGGGTAATGTAGTAGAAAATGTAGTGTTGGTGTAATTTATAATGGTTAGGTAATGTAGTGGGACTATTCACTAGTGGGGCCTTTGGGAAAATATTTTATCGCATACATGCTTGTAATTAATATATTTTCAATTTCTTCAATGTTGTATCACCACAACCATCACATGGGTATGATACATGGGAAGGGTTTTTAATAGTTTTATTAATAATGATCCTCTATCACCTCATAGATATTGAATTCATTGTTGTTTCGCATTATCATTACCTTATAATTATTTACAAAGACTATAACATAAATCCATTGTTGATTTTGGAGAAGTGACTATCTGAAATGTGGATTCATCAAGTCCTTGATAGATTCTGGATTTGGTCTTGGAGTCCCACTTCTGTTCAACCTAAAAATATTCCATTTGAAAATTCAAAAGTGAAACCTCAACTTCGTTAGATTTTGGATAAGGGTATTGGTCCTTCATGATATCCATTACATAATAGGTGCTAATGATCATAAAAATTGGGATGCACCAATTATCTTAATTGTTCTTCTTCTACTTCTGGAAGAAGGGTTGCGCAACTCCATGGACTAAGTAGATTCAAAAATATTTTGATGTGAAATTTTCATTTAAAACATGCGAAATTGGGGAATGTTTTTTATTAATGTTTAGAAAACAAATTTTTTATCAATATTTCATATTGGAAATAAAAACATTTATGGTGTTATTATGAGCGGAATATTGGACAGATATTTGTGAAATAATGAGAGTAGTTTTTGTAACACCGTGACACATTAAAATATTTTCATTTCTAAATAAATTTAATTTTTTATCTTGAACATCACCATGTTAATCTTATACTATACACCAAAATGAGTTGTCTTGCATGCAAGAACCAGTTTTTCAGAACAACAATATATTTAAATAATATTATTATTTTATATAATAAATAACATAGTCATTAAATTAGCAGTTATGAATAGAATTAACCACATTTTGAATTTATTATATTCGATATAATTTAAACATGGTCTTATTTATTTTATATACATTTTTTATGAAAAAATTCATTTTTTTAGATAAATGTAGTATTTTGTAAATAATAGAGTATAACCTCTTTTTAATAGAGAACCTTATTTAAATCCAATATTTGAAAATTTTATATATTCAATTTGAAAAAATAAAAATTATCTTTAGAAGAGAGACATTCTAATTTACTTTGGATAATTTTTTTGTTTTTTTCTTAAAACATTCATATTTTTATTGAATATTCAAAAATACTACATTTCAATTCAAAATACTGTTTTCTTCTAATTTATTTATATATTTGAATTAAATTTTTATTTTGTTTAAATGTTTGATTAAATTATTTTTTTACCATTTATTCCAACTTTTTCCATTATAACATTTAGTAAATTGATTCCATATTTGGAATCAGAATTTCCAAATTATATATATTGTCCCCTTTTATTTTTGGACATTAATAATTGAAACTTCAGTAATTATTTGTTTTACCATAGTTAATGTATAAATAAGTTAAATAAAGGTAAAACATAAAATTAAAATAATATAAAACTCCACTAAAACGTGACCTAATCTAATTTGATGATTCATAACCAACCAATACGACACTTGGGATGTAAATTTGGCCATTGGCAGACACAAGGTTGGGAAAATGACATGTTTTAATAATTAATTTAATGTAAAGGGAAATATAACATAAACATGTATCTTATTACTAAAACAATTATAATTCTTGTTATATAAGTGATATATTAAACTATAAATTGTAATTATAAATAAAAAAATATTTCATATGTCCTCGTATTTTATTTTTATTTTTTAGAAAATATGTAATTTAATTTATTAATAACACAATAATGATGATGTATTTTCTTTATTAATGAAAGAATCAATTAAAAGATATTATAAATATTAAAATATATGTAATTTTTTTCCATCTATGAATTATTTAGATTACTCTTACATGTTATAATTGATTTAATGAATTTTTTTTGAAGGAATAATGTTGTTATAACTTTAACAAAAATCAAATACAAAATAGTGTCAAAATTTAAAAAAATGGGATCTTAAATAATATGCAATTTTTCTAAATGATATAAAAATTATAAAAATTTATGACTTGACCAAATGAATTATATAATGAAAATAATTTCATTAATTATTCACTTGAGGATCTATTGAAATTTAATAGTAACTGTATTAATCATATTGTTTAAAAAAAATTGAAGACATGGAAAGAGTTAATTTAGTTAACTTAGGGTTATAGTCAATAGATAAAGTGAGATTGGTGACCAAAATTTTTATAAAACATATTTTTTGAGAGTATTTTGACCAATACTTATATTATCCTCAATATATATCACATTGAAGCTATTACTATTCTAAAATAATTTTATAATAAAACAATATATCAAGACATTTTTGAAGTGCCCCTCCTCCCTCTTATAAAAGGCCGCCACCAATACCCATATCCACACACCAATAAATCCACTTGGATTGACCAAAATACTACTAAAATAAGATCCAAAAATCCCTAAATTCTGTCTAGAAGCCCTGCTGTTGGTAGAAGGCAACTCGGGAATCCTTTTGGGACAAAAAGAAAGAGTTACCTGATTTTGAGGTAACATCATCTCTCAAGATCATTTCTTTTTTTTTCATTATCCACAACATACAGTCTGTTTACACTACTGGAATTTGTGTTTTTCCCCACGCTTACATACCAACGGTTCTATGAAACCATTGGTGTAAGATGAATAGTGGAGGCTTTTACCAACGGTTCATTAGAACCGTTGGGATATATGTGAATAGGGAGGTTTTTCCCAACGGTTCTAATGAACCGTTGGGATATATGTGTTTTGTCAGGCTTTTCCCAACGGTTCTTATGAACCGTTGGGAAAGCTTTGTTTTTTGGGAGTTTTTTCCAACGGTTCATGAGAACCGTTGGGAAAAACATACATATGCCAACGGTTTTTTAAAACCGTTGGCAAAGGTTTTCCCCAAAAACCCAGCCGCCCGTTCTCGCCCCCATTCGCGTTACAGAGCCCTAACGGGAGCAGCAACAGCCGATTCCGATTTTGGAGATACTGCCGGCCGGATTCCAGGTCTTCTTCAGGTTCTTCTTCTTCTTTATCTCAAAAGGTATTCAAATGTTTGCATCTCAATGAGTAAAACCTCCATTTAGTTGAGTGTTATCCCTAACTAGTGTGGCATCCGACTTGTGGGGTGTTGAGAGAACTTTCAAAGTTGTTTTTTTGTGCCTTGGATTGTCATATATAGTTTTATAATTTCTATGGATTGTATAAGAATTATGTGGAGTTTTAAATAATCCTATTTTTTACATTTCTGATCATGAATTTATGTATGTAATCTTACAAAGATGTGATTCCTCTAGATCCTTGGATTTTATTATTGGGAATGTATTTTATGGATCATGAAATAAATTATGTCTTAGTCCTTCATATTTATATATTGATCAACTTGAAAATAAATTTACAAAAATAAAAAATCATTATCATTCTCAAACTTAGATCACTTTGGTTCTAACATCCTACCAATTTGATTTTTTAACAATTCAAAGTGAAATTCACACCACCAAAAGGTATTCAAATGTTTGGATTCACAGTGGAATTCCATGGATAGACTCATTTCTTTGAATATTGATTAAGCCATTGGTGATACATGGATCCAAGGGAGGGATTCCATAGATAGACTTATTGAATGTAGAATTATATTCCAATTGATACATGGATTCTTATGATAATTCCATAGATAGACTTATTGAATGTAGAATTATATTCCAATGATATGCGTCTTGTGTGGTGGTGGTGTGGTTTATGTGTTTTATGGTAGTAGTGAAGTGTGTGATTATGTAGTTAATGTGAACCCATAGGTTGAGTATTTTGTGCTATCTATATATCATGTATTTTTATGTTATTTCTACACATTCCCAACTAGAGTTGGATAAACTTACCAACGATCAGAGGTTTTGAGTTATGGGTATTTTTTCTAATATCTAGGATGGTGGTTATATGTTTGGATAGCTACCATGTCTTCCCTACTCTTCCTTCAAAAGTGATTGACCATGTGTTTTTAGGCAAGATGCGATGTGATTGTCCATGTGTCTTCAGGTGATATGTACTATGATTTCCCTAGTGTTTTTCGATGAGGTGTGATGTGATAAGGCTATAATAAGATGTGGCATGTGGTTGGGGTCATGTAGGGTAGGAGGATGACACAAGGTTGATGTTATTCATGTTCATGATACCCTACTAATATGGTTATGGGATGAGTCATTCTGTTATGTGATATAACACATTAAGTTCTTGTTGGTTTTACATTTTTTCAATAACACATTTGTATGTTTTTTTGACATGTGTAGTTGATACCTTGATTATTTTCTTCCTTTATCGTTTACTTAAATGTATATTCTATTATAGTTAATTCCTATTGAATTGTTTATGACAAAATGACTTATATAAATTCTTTTTACAGAATGGACAGAAGTTGGATGTATGAAACCGATAGGATCTCAGATGATTTTCAAAACAATTTGGAGAGATTTATAGATTTTGCATTTCACAATGCTTCAGATAGTGGTCGCATACACTGCCCATGTTCCAATTGTGTTGGTAGACCTTGGTTGAGCCGTGAAGAAGTCAGCTACCACATAACCAAAAATGGGTTTCAAGCAAACTACTTTCTGTGGTATCACAATGGGGAGAAAACGAAATCTCAAATTGGTGATGATCGAAATGAAAAGACTGGAATGGAGAATTTGTTAGATGATCGGTTTCCATTTATTCATCATCATGAAAAAGAAAGGATTTCGACTCAAGAAGACTTCGATATGAGGACAGTTGATGCATCTAGTGAAAATGATGATATTGATAGGGTGAAAAAATTGAATGATGCTGCCACGACTCCAGTATATCAGCAATGCGATAAAATGAAAAAGCTGGAATTTTTAATCCGATTATTTCATGGGAAAACTATGTATGGGATTTCTAATACAGCAATCGATTACATTCTTACCCTCTTGAAGGATTTACTTCCAGATGATGCAGATATTCCCTCAAACCACTATATGGCATGGAAGTTAGTTGAGGAACTTGGATTTTCAAGAAACAAAATTCATGCTTGCCCGAAAGATTGCAGTTTATTCTGGGAGGAAACCGCTGAACGAAATGATTGTATAAAATGTGGCACATCCCGCTGGAAGTCAAAATCTGATGGAACACCATCCCGCGTTCCACAGAAAGTAATGTGGCACTTTCCATTGATCCCCAGACTCCAGAATCTTTTTATGTCTGATGACATATCAATAAAAATGAGATGGCATGATACCGAGAGAAAGAAGATTGATGATGAGTTGGTTCATCCTGCAGATGGATTTGCATGGAAGAGATTTGATGCTCGACATCCTGATTTTGCAGCTGACGTGCGTAATGTGAGGCTGGGTCTTTCATGCGACGGTTTTAATCCGTTTGGGCAGATGCTTACTTCGCACAACACATGGCCAGTTTTTATACACATTTATAATCTTCCCCCATGGTTGTGTATGAAAAAACCTTTCACTTTCATGAGTATACTCATATCTGGTCCTTCTGATCCTGGCATTGATATTGATGTATACATGCAACCTTTAATAAAAGAGTTGAAGCTTCTTTGGGATGTGGGTGTGCGCACATACGATGCATGTTCGAAAGACATATTTCAGATGCGCGCTGCGCTTATGTGGACAATCAATGATTTTCCGGCTTATGCAATGATGTCTGGATGGAGCACGAAGGGGAAACTATCATGTCCAGTTTGTATGAAGAATACACGATCCAGAAGACTGAAACATCGTTGTAGTTTCAGTTTTATGGGACATCGACGATTTTTGCCAAAGGATCATCCATATAGAATGAATCGTCGAAGATTTGATAATACTATAGAGACCGATGATCCACCTCAGCGTATGTCTGGAACTGATGTGCTTAATGAATTAAAAGATTTCAGTTTTTCGTTCGGGAAGGGTCAAATGAAATCTGGAAAGAGAAAGAATGTTTCTACAGAAACCTGTTACAATTGGAGGAAGAGGAGTATCTTTTTTGATTTGCCTTATTGGTCAACCAATTTGCTACGTCATTGCTTAGACATAATGCATATTGAAAAGAATATATGTGAAATGTTGCTTTCAGTTCTTCTAAATGTCAAGGGGAAGACAAAATATGATTTACGATCTCGACGTGACTTGGTGGATTGGGGCATCAGACCAGAATTGCATCCTGTGCGTATCAGTGAAAATAAATGGCAACTTCCATGTGCTTCTTATGTGATGACACCTACTGAAAAAAAACAATTTTTGGAAGTATTAGAGACTATAAGAGTTCCTGATGGCTATTCAAGCAACATATCTAAACGGGTCAACAGAAGATAGTTGAAGCTAAAATCTTTGAAGACTCATGATTATCACGTTCTACTGCATGAGTTGCTTCCAATAGCAATCCGTCATCTTTTGTCCAATAATGTAAGGGTGGGTGTTATTCGGTTGTGCCATTTGTTTAGAGATCTTTGTGCTAAGAAGTTGTCCAAGTCTTTCTTGAAAAAAATGTTGACAGATGCCCCATTAATTTTGTGTGAGTTGGAGAAAATATTTCCCCCATCATTTTTCACATGCATGCTGCATCTGACTGTCCATATTCCAACTGAAATACTTCTCGGAGGACCTGTTTCTTTTCGTTGGATGTATCCAACTGAAAGAAATATGTTCACATTAAAGTCTTATGTTCGAAACAAGAATCATCCCAAAGGTTCTATCGTGAACGGTTACTTAGCTCAAGAATGTATGGATTTCTGTTCAATGTATTTGTCTGATCTTACTACAAGAATGAACAGACCAATGAGAAATGAAGAAGAAAAATATGAGCAAATTGAACCCAGTTTTCCATCACTTCCTCAAACAGGAGGAATTCCTGGATCATATACATTGAAGACATTAAGCCATGAAGAGCGGGAGATGGCACATCGCACAGTTTTGTTCAACTGTGATTTGTTCGATGACTATATCAGGTAACAAAATTGAATATGTATATCTTACATATATATCTGTTAAACTATTCATATTTTTTTATCTACAGGGAACATAAAACAATGATAAATAGGAAGCATCGTTCTTTATCTTTGAGAAGGAGAGAGACTTTGCATAGCAAAGAGTTTTCTGCTTGGTTAAAATTGAAGGTAAAAATATTACTGTTTAAATTAATTATTTCAATATTTACTTAAGTTTAACTGTCATTTATATTGCAGGTATTGAGTTTGTCTGCTGACTCTGTCTCTGAGGAAATAAGAGCTTTGGCTTTTGGTCCTAATACCGTGGTTCGTGACTGTAAATCAATTGTTATCAATGGGTACAGATTTATTGTCACTGAACGAGCCAAAAACATGAGAACACAACATGATGGTATTATGGTTACTGCCACAACAGATTGTTATGCCAGCGCATCAGATAGTAGACCGCGACTTGAAAATGTGGGTTATTATGGAGTCCTTGAGAAAATAATAATATTGGATTATTACTCTCATGGACGAGTCACAATGATGAAATGCCATTGGTTTGATTCGATGACGAGACATGGCACATTTATTGATGATTGTGGATTTCGAGTAATTAATATGACCCGCACTCTTGCAACCGAAGAACCATATGTGTTGGCATCAATGGCTAAACAAGTTTTTTATGTCAAAGATCAACTTCAACCTGAATTTGGTGTCGTAGTTGAAGTAATTCGAAGACATATTTTTGATGATGCTGATGATGGAATTGACACTGTCCCTATTGCCATTGGAACCAATCCATTTATTTCTTTTGATGACTCCAATAGCTCAATTGTCAGAGTTGATTGTGAACCTGAAGTTGTGGTTGGAAATATATAGAATCATTCATCCATGTTCTCAATTCTTTTGGTTTACCTCGAGTTGGGTTGTTAAGGTTGGTAATATTCATATTTATTTAGTATTGATCACAAATATGTTTTAGCTGACTTGACCGTTATGTGAATTTTCAATGTTTATTGGTTGCTGTTTTATTTGAATTGCATTTTCTAATTTGGAATTGAACTGTATTCAAACCAAATCAAACAATATTTCTAACTTGGTGAACATTAAAACTTGTATGTTTTATTAAATTCATTCAAGCTCTTCTAAAACAATTGATAGCTAAATTACCAATGAATCCCCTCATTCCCTCATATATTTAGTTTTTTGGTTTACACATTAATTTTCTTTTTCTAATTAATTACATATTTGTTTTCCAATGCAGGAAATGAAGCCAATTGAAGAGAGACGAAGAAAAAAAATGGCGGAGAACAATCGTCGGATGGAGGAGATGGGCATTCCACCATTAGTGCCTACAGTGAGTACTTTATTTCATATATATATATATATATATTTACAGAATATATAATTTCATGTGATTAATTTTTTTTGTAAACTTTTTTGTAGGATCCACCATTACGTCGACAGTTATTCGACGAGGAGCCTAGTACTGGTCCTAGTACTCAGGCCGGTGGTACGAGGAGGGTTCGTACCAGAGGTGGACATAGAGCTGCGCGTGCCCGACTATACCCTGCCCCTCCCACTGACATTTCAGCCTTCCCACATTCTGATCCCGGTGTGTCGTTAGGGACACACGGGATATTTAGACCTCCCATGTTTTCGCTACCTTCTGCATCTTCTGCCCCATCATTTTCACATCCCATGATGATTCCCACTCCCCAGTCAGCATCAGGTCATACAGTTGTTCCATCTTCTTTTCCTTCTACTTCTATCTCTCCGAGCTTTTATATTCCATCGTCTTCGACTCCTGTTCCACCAGAGGGTGTTCCATCAGGTTCTGTGGATCCGGCGCCACTCATTGATCAGACTAGCACAGGTATATTTATAAAACCCTATCAAATTTTTATAGCAATATTTATTTTCATTATAACATGTTTTGATAAAATATTTGTTTTTATTTCATGACAGATACATCTACTGAAAGGAGGCGGGGGAGGGGCCGTACACGCATGCGTTCGGTGTGGAACCGTCGCACACAGGTTATGGTGGAATATAATGAAGACAATCAGATGGTTGAGAAAACAGGGCAGCAATGTCGGAGTTTTATGGCGACGCTTGCCAAATACTCCGACATCATTCCCGTCAGCCCGCTGTCGTGGAGACATTTGCCACATGAGGTCAAAGATAGAGCTTGGGCAGAGATATGGGTAAAAAAATCTGTTGTATTTAATGCCATGAATTTTTTTTGTATTTATATAAATTAATATTTTCATTTCAGCTTCGATTTAATTTTCCTGATGGTGAGGGTGCACGAATGGAACGTCTAAAGGATTTAGGCGAGCTTTGGAGAGCCTACAAGCATGAGCTGTATATTGGCTGGCGTGCTAGAGTTGGCACTGAGTTAGAGGCGGTACCAGTCGTGGATGATTGTCCTATAGAGCAGTATCGTCAGATGATTACTCATTGGACGAGTACCCAGTTTAAGGTATGAATTACATTTGAGGTATTTAAATAATTACTTTCAAGTTTTGCATTAATATTATCCTTTGCATTATCGAATTTTATTTAGGAATCATCTGGAAAAAATAAAAAAAACATTGATGCAAAAAAATACCTCCATACACTAGGACGCACGACGATGCCGGATCATGAGAGGCAGCAGGTATGACAATTGTTTATAAGTTTTCTTTACGACTTACATTTTCTTTTGTTTCCTCAATTATTTAATTATTTGCTGAAGTCTTTATATAAATTTTGTTTTCAATGTCATTGTAGAGGCAAGTACAAAATATTGAAGGACGTGTGCCTCGAGCAAAACTGTTTTGCTCGAGTAGACGAAAAAAGGATGGACGTGCTGTCAACGAAGCGACTCAGCAGCAGATTGTAAGTTTTAATCTGTTGATTTTATATTTTAATATCTATTTCGTAACTTAACAATATATTTATATTTGTAACAGGATGCTTTAGAGGCCCTCGATGCCCAAGAAGCAGACAATTTTGGGCCATCTGATCACTTACATCAGGTGTTGGGAGATGATCATTCTGGCAGAGTACGCTGCCGACCTAGGATAGCCCCGACGAGGTATTGGCCTGCCTCAGGTACGAGTTGTAGTGCCACCGAGCTGCAGCAAGTTAGGGCACAGGCAGAACAGGCTGAGAAAAGGGCCACAGAGACGGCAGAACAGTCTGCAAGGGCAAACAGTGCATTTATGAAATTTATTGAAGTTCTACGTCCAACACTTCCAGCAGAGGCCAGCCCAGCGATTGATGAATACATGTCGTCGATACATTCTATATATGGTGCACCAGGTGGCAGTTCCAGTGGTGGTCAGACCGATGTCGAGCTTGAAGATGATGATGGCGAGCAGTCTGATGCGGAAGAGGAGGGAGATGAGGAGGGCGAGGAGGAGGGCGAAGGCGAGGAGGAAGGCATTGTGGAGGGTGAGGACGATGAGGAGGACGATGACGAGGGCGATGATGATGATGATGATGGAGATGGTGATGCTGATGTGGGACATATTGATCCGTTACATTTTTGACTTGAGATTTGATGTTTAATCTATTCTAGTTGTTGGTTTTATCTAGACTCGTAGTATAGTATTGGAGTTGAGTTATTTTTATATATTGTCTGTTTTTATGGATGTTGTTGTCTTTTAGTGGTTGTGTGTTTGAGAACTCCCTGGACAACCCCCCTCATTCTTGGACCCTGGACAACCCCCCCTCCCCCTTGGACCCCGAACACCCACCAAACACCCCCCGGACAGCCCCGCGAACAGCCCCCTGGACAGCCCCCCGTACAGCCCCCAACCCTCCACCCTGGACCCCGGATAGCCCCCCGGACAGCCCCCCGGACAACCCCCCCACCCTCCCCCTTGGACCCCGGACAACCCCCCAAACACCCCCTGGACAACCCCCTGAACAACCCCGGACAACCCCCTGAACAACCACCGGACAGCCCCCTAAACAACCCCGGACAACCCCCTGAAGAACTCTCAAACCCCCTCACGCGTGTTTACGAAGCGCGCGCATCACTTAAAACACTAATATTGAGCCGTACCGCGCAAACCGCACGTCCGATTGACGTGCCGTCTGCGCGTACACATCACGAATAATAATTAGAATGTTTCACGGTGGTTTCGGGTGAATCCGTGGTCGTCCGCTATGAATTTGACCGTTGGACGCCCGTTGTGGCCGTTTATGACACCATAACTGCGTTTTCGGTCACCGCGGGCACACGGCACGTCCGATTGACGTTCCGTCTGCTCGACCACTTCATAAATCACTCACCCGTATTTGTCGTCTGATTTCAGGCCATTCCGACATCGTTCGGCCCGTTTGGACCCCCCTCACGCGCGTTTACGAAGCGCGCGCATCACTTAAAACACTAATATTGAGCCGTACCGCGCAAACCGCACGTCCGATTGACGTGCCGTCTGCGCGTACACGTCACGAATAATAATTAGAATGTTTCACGGTGGTTTCGGGTGAATCCGTGGTCGTCCGCTATGAATTTGACCGTTGGACGCCCGTTCTGGCCGTTTATGACACCATAACTGCGTTGTCGGTCACCGCGGGCACACGCAAAGTCCGATTGACGTGCCGTCTGCTCGACCACTTCATAAATAACTCACCCGTATTTGTCGTCTGATTTCAGGCCATTCCGACATCGTTCGGCCCGTTTGGACCCCCCTCACGCGCGTTTACGAAGCGCGCGCATCACTTAAAACACTAATATTGAGCCGTACCGCGCAAACCGCACGTCCGATTGACGTGCCGTCTGCGCGTACACATCACTAATAATAATTAGAATGTTTCACGGTGGTTTCGGGTGAATCCGTGGTCGTCCGCTATGAATTTGACCGTTGGACGCCCGTTTTGGCCGTTTATGACACCATAACTGCGTTGTCGGTCACCGCGGGCACACGGCACGTCCGATTGACGTGCCGTCTGCTCGACCACTTCATAAATAACTCACCCGTATTTGTCGTCTGATTTGAGGCCATTCCGACATCGTTCGGCCCGTTTGGACCCCCCCTCACGCGCGTTTACGAAGCGCGCGCATCACTTAAAACACTAATATTGAGCCGTACCGCGCATACCGCACGTCCGATTGACGTTCCGTCTGCGCGTACACGTCACGAATAATAATTAGAATGTTTCACGGTGGTTTCAGCTCAATCCGTGGTCGTCCTCTATGAATTTGACCGTTGGACGCCCGTTCTGGCCGTTTATGACACCATAACTGCGTTGTCGGTCACCGCGGGCACACGACAAGTCCGATTGACGTGCCGTCTGCTCGACCACTTCATAAATCACTCACCCGTATTTGTCGTCTGATTTGAGGCCATTCCGACATCATTCGGCCCGTTTGGACCCCCCTCACGCGCGTTTACGAAGCGCGCGCATCACTTAAAACACTAATATTGAGCCGTACCGCGCAAACCGCACGTCCGATTGACGTGCCGTCTGCGCGTACACGTCACGAATAATAATTAGAATGTTTCACGGTGGTTTCGGGTGAATCCGTGGTCGTCCGCTATGAATTTGACCGTTGGACGCCCGTTTTGGCCGTTTATGACACCATAACTGCGTTGTCGGTCACCGCGGGCACACGGCACGTCCGATTGACGTGCCGTCTGCTCGACCACTTCATAAATAACTCACCCGTATTTTTCGTCTGATTTCAGGCCATTCCGACATCGTTCGTCCCGTTTGGACCCCCCTCACGCGCGTTTACGAAGCGCGCGCATCACTTAAAACACTAATATTGAGCCGTACCGCGCAAACCGCACGTCCGATTGACGTTCCGTCTGCGCGTACACGTCACGAATAATAATTAGAATGTTTCACGGTGGTTTCAGCTCAATCCGTGGTCGTCCGCTATGAATTTGACCGTTGGACGCCCGTTCTGGCCGTTTATGACACCATAACTGCGTTGTCGGTCACCGCGGGCACACGACAAGTCCGATTGACGTGCCGTCTGCTCGAACACTTCATAAATCACTCACCCGTATTTGTCGTCTGATTTGAGGCCATTCCGACATCGTTCGGCCCGTTTGGACCCCCCTCACGCGCGTTTACGAAGCGCGCGCATCACTTAAAACACTAATATTGAGCCGTACCGCGCAAACCGCACGTCCGATTGACGTGCCGTCTGCGCGTACACGTCACGAATAATAATTAGAATGTTTCACGGTGGTTTCAGCTCAATCCGAGGCCGTACGCTATGAATTTGACCGTTGGACGCCCGTTCTGGCCGTTTATGACACCATAACTGCGTTGTCGGTCATCGCGGGCACACGACAAGTCCGATTGACGTGCCGTCTGCTCGACCACTTCATAAATAACTCACCCGTATTTGTCGTCAGATTTGAGGCCATTCCGACATCGTTCGGCCCGTTTGGACCCCCCTCACGCGCGTTTACGAAGCGCGCGCATCACTTAAAACACTAATATTGAGCCGTACCGCGCAAACCGCACGTCCGATTGACGTGCCGTCTGCGCGTACACGTCACGAATAATAATTAGAATGTTTCCCGGTGGTTTCAGCTCAATCCGTGGTCGTCCGCTATGAATTTGACCGTTGGACGCCCGTTTTGGCCGTTTATGACACCATAACTGCGTTGTCGGTCACCGCGGGCACACGGTACGTCCGATTGACGTGCCGTCTGCTCGACCACTTCATAAATCACTCACCCGTATTTGTCGTCTGATTTGAGGCCATTCCGACATCGTTCGGCCCGTTTGGACCCCCCTCACGCGCGTTTACGAAGCGCGCGCATCACTTAAAACACTAATATTGAGCCGTACCGCGCAAACCGCACGTCCGATTGACGTGCCGTCTGCGCGTACACGTCACGAATAATAATTAGAATGTTTCACGGTGGTTTCGAGTGAATCCGTGGTCGTCCACTATGAATTTGACCGTTGGACGCCCGTTTTGGCCGTTTATGACACCATAACTGCGTTGTCGGTCACCGCGGGCACACGGCACGTCCGATTGACGTGCCGTCTGCTCGACCACTTCATAAATAACTCACCCGTATTTTTCGTCTGATTTCAGGCCATTCCGACATCGTTCGGCCCGTTTGGACCCCCCTCACGCGCGTTTACGAAGCGCGCGCATCACTTAAAACACTAATATTGAGCCGTACCGCGCAAACCGCACGTCCGATTGACGTGCCGTCTGCGCGTACACGTCACGAATAATAATTAGAATGTTTCACGGTGGTTTCAGCTCAATCCGTGGTCGTCCGCTATGAATTTGACCGTTGGACGCCCGTTCTGGCCGTTTATGACACCATAACTGCGTTGTCGGTCACCGCGGGCACACGACAAGTCCGATTGACGTGCCGTCTGCTCGACCACTTCATAAATCACTCACCCGTATTTGTCGTCTGATTTGAGGCCATTCCGACATCGTTCGGCCCGTTTAGACCCCCCTCACGCGCGTTTACGAAGCGCGCGAATCACTTAAAACACTAATATTGAGCCGTACCACGCAAACCGCACGTCCGATTGACGTGCCGTCTGCGCGTACACGTCACGGATAATAATTAGAATGTTTCACGGTGGTTTCAGCTCAATCTGAGGCCGTACGCTATGAATTTGACCGTTGGACGCCCGTTCTGGCCGTTTATGACACCATAACTGCGTTGTCGGTCATCGCGGGCACACGACAAGTCCGATTGACGTGCCGTCTGGTCGACCACTTCATAAATAACTCACCCGTATTTGTCGTCTGATTTGAGGCCATTCCGACATCGTTAGGCCCGTTTGGACCCCCCTCACGCGCGTTTACGAAGCGCGCGCATCACTTAAAACACTAATATTGAGCCGTACCGCGCAAACCGCACGTCCGATTGACGTGCCGTCTACGCGTACACGTCACGAATAATAATTAGAATGTTTCACGGTGGTTTCAGCTCAATCCGTGGTCGTCCGCTATGAATTTGACCGTTGGACGCCCGTTCTGGCCGTTTATGACACCATAACTGCGTTGTCGGTCACCGCGGGCACACGACAAGTCCGATTGACGTGCCGTCTACTCGACCACTTCATAAATCACTCACCCGTATTTGTCGTCTGATTTGAGGCCATTCCGACATCGTTCGGCCCGTTTGGACCCCCCTCACGCGCGTTTACGAAGCGCGCGCATCACTTAAAACACTAATATTGAGCCGTACCGCGCAAACCGCACGTCCGATTGACGTGCCGTCTGCGCGTACACGTCACGAATAATAATTAGAATGTTTCACGGTGGTTTCCGCTCAATCCGAGGCCGTACGCTATGAATTTGACCGTTGGACGCCCGTTCTGGCCGTTTATGACACCATAACTGCGTTGTCGGTCATCACGGGCACACGACAAGTCCGATTGACGTGCCGTCTGCTCGACCACTTCATAAATAACTCACCCGTATTTGTCGTCTGATTTGAGGCCATTCCGACATCGTTCGGCCCGTTTGGACCCCCCTCACGCGCGTTTACGAAGCGCGCGCATCACTTAAAACACTAATATTGAGCCGTACCGCGCAAACCGCACGTCCGATTGATGTGCCGTCTGCGCGTACACGTCACGAATAATAATTAGAATGTTTCACGGTGGTTTCAGCTCAATCCGTGGTCGTCCGCTATGAATTTGACCATTGGACGCCCGTTTTGGCCGTTTATGACACCATAACTGCGTTGTCGGTCACCGCGGGCACACGGTACGTCCGATTGACGTGCCGTCTGCTCGACCACTTCATAAATCACTCACCCGTATTTGTCGTCTGATTTGAGGCCATTCCGACATCGTTCGGCCCGTTTGGACCCCCCTCACGCGCGTTTACGAAGCGCGCGCATCACTTAAAACACTAATATTGAGCCGTACCGCGCAAACCGCACGTCCGATTGACGTGCCGTCTGCGCGTACACGTCACGAATAATAATTAGAATGTTTCACGGTGGTTTCAGCTCAATCCGAGGCCGTACGCTATGAATTTGACCGTTGGACGCCCGTTCTGGCCGTTTATGACACCATAACTGCGTTGTCGGTCATCGCGGGCACACGGCAAGTCCGATTGACGTGCCGTCTGCTCGACCACTTCATAAATAACTCACCCGTATTTGTCGTCTGATTTCAGGCCATTCCGACATCGTTCGGCCCGTTTGGACCCCCCTCACGCGCGTTTACGAAGCGCGCGCATCACTTAAGACACTAATATTGAGCCGTACCGCGCAAACCGCACGTTCGATTGATGTGCCGTCTGCGCGTACACGTCACGAATAATAATTAGAATTATCCACGGTGGTTTCAGCTCAATCCGTGGTCGTCCGCTATGAATTTGACCGTTGGACGCCCGTTTTGGCCGTTTATGACACCATGACTGCGTTGTCGGTCACCGCGGGCACACGGCACATCCGATTGACGTGCCGTCTGCTCGACCAATTCATAAATCACTCACCCGTATTTGTCGTCTGATTTGAGGCCATTCCGATATCGTTTGGCCCGTTTGGACCCCCCTCACGCGCGTTTACGAAGCGCGCGCATCACTTAAAACACTAATATTGAGCCGTACCGCGCAAACCGCACGTCCGATTGACGTGCCGTCTGCGCGTACACGTCACGAATAATAATTAGAATGTTTCACGGTGGTTTCAGCTCAATCCGAGACCGTACGCTATGAATTTGACCGTTGGACGCCCGTTCTGGCCGTTTATGACACCATAACTGCGTTGTCGGTCACCGCGGGCACACGACAAGTCCGATTGACGTGCCGTCTGCTCGACCACTTCATAAATCACTCACCCGTATTTGTCGTCTGATTTGAGGCCATTCCGACATCGTTCGGCCCGTTTGGACCCCCCTCACGCGCGTTTACGAAGCGCGCGCATCACTTAAAACACTAATATTGAGCCGTACCGCGCAAACCGCACATCCGATTGACGTGCCGTCTGCGCGTACACGTCACGAATAATAATTAGAATTATCCACGGTGGTTTCAGCTCAATCTGTGGTCGTCCGCTATGAATTTGACCGTTGGACGCCCGTTTTGGCCGTTTATGACACCATAACTGCGTTGTCGGTCACCGCGGGCACACGGCACGTCCGATTGACGTGCCGTCTGCTCGACCACTTCATAAATCACTCACCCGTATTTATCGTCTGATTTCAGGCAATTCCGACATCGTTCGGCCCGTTTGGACCCCCTCACGCGCGTTTCGAAGCGCGCGCATCACTTAAAACATGAATATTGATCCGTACCGGGCAAACCGCACGTCCGATTGACGTGCCGTCTGCGCGTACACGTCACGAATAATAATTAGAATGTTTCACGGTGGTTTCAGCTCAATCTGAGGCCGTCCGCTATGAATTTGACCGTTGGACGCCCGTTTTGACCGTTTATGACACCAGAACTGCGTTGTCGGTCACCGCGGGCACACGGCACGTCCGATTGATGTGCCCTCTGCTCGACCACTTCAGAAATCAGTCACCCGTATTTGTCGTCTGATTTCAGGCCATTCCGACATCGTTCGGCCCGTTTGGACCCCCCTCACGCGTGTTTACGAAGCGCGCGCATCACTTAAAACACTAATATTGAGCCGTACCGCCCAAACCGCACTTCCGATTGACGTTCCGTCTGCGCGTACACGTCACGAATAATAATTAGAATGTTTCACGGTGGTTTCGGGTGAATCCGTGGTCGTTCTCTATGAATTTGACCGTTGGACGCCCGTTTTGGCCGTTTATGACACCATAACTGCGTTGTCGGTCACCGCGGGCACACGGCACGTCCGATGGACGTGCCGTCTGCTCGACCACTTCAGAAATCACTCACCCGTATTTATCGTCTGATTTCAGGCCATTCCGACATCGTTCGGCCCGTTTGGACCCCCTCACGCGCGTTTCGAAGCTCGCACATCACTTAAAACATGAATATTGATCCGTACGGGGCAAACCGCACGTCCGATTGACGTGCCGTCTGCGCGTACACGTCACGAATAATAATTAGAATGTTTCACGGTGGTTTCAGCTCAATCCGGAGACGCGGTGTGGCCGACACCACTCAAAGTGTCCGTCTTTTGTTTCAAAAGGACGTCATTTTAAGTGAAAAGCATCAACTGGCTTACGGAAAACCGACCAAACGCATTCCGAATCTGTTGATAATTTATCCCAACAATCCATGGGTCATATGTGACGTGTACGAGCCAACCCGGGATGAATCCGAGTCGCGGTGTGGCCGGGATATGTTTAAGTGGCTCACTTTTGTTTAAAATGAACACCATTTTAAGTACATACGGAAAAACGACCAAACGGATTCGGTTTCCGTTGAAACTTTAGGAGAACGATCCATGAGTCATATGTGATGTGTATGAATCAACTCCGCCACAATCGGAGGTGCGGTGTGGCCGGTATCACTTCAGGTGTATGTATTTTGTTTAAAATGGACATCATTTGAGGTAAAAATATATGGTATAGAAAAAACCGATCATATTATGAATTGAATTTCAGATTCCACGTATAATTGTCATCTAAATTTTAAATTGAATACTATATGAATTATGTATGTTTATGAATTGTAATTTAATTATGGATTTGTATAGTTTCAGGATCCATTATATGTTAAATGTGTATGAATTTGTTCGTAATTGAATATGTATGTTTTATTTTATTACTGGTACAATAGTTGGATCGAAAATGAGGTGAAAATGAGGTGAAAATGTGGTGAAAATGAGGTGAAAATGAGGCCTGATGACTGGTGGTGATGGACAGGGGATAGGGGCTGTGCAAATTGCAGGGTGCTGCAATTTGCAGCATAGGGTATGCCAACGGTTTCAAACCGTTGGCATATAAGTTTTTAGCATGTCTTTTCCCAACGGTTGTAAACCCTTGGGAAAGACTTCACCAATTCCCAACGGTTTAAAACCGTTGGGAAAATGTTCCACATGGTATATCCCAACGGTTTGGAACCGTTGGGAACATGTGTGGTATTTGGTATTCCCAACGGTTTGGGAGAACCGTTGGGAAAAACTATCCCAACGGTTTACCCAAACCGTTGGGGTAGGGTAACTTCTATGGGCCTATTGCAACGGTTTCCATTAAACCGTTGGGAAAACCTTTCCCAACGGTTTGAGGGGCTTTCCCAACGGTTCTGAACCGTTGGGAAATAGTGTATTTCCAGTAGTGTTATTCCATTATTTTATAACATCACCAATATACTAAATATACTATAATGTTATTATTGTAATTTTTAAAACTACACTTACAGAAACCTCAATCCAATGGATAGAAAACATATTGTTTTTGTGTATGGTGAACTACTGCCTCACAAAATGATGGTAGTTCATTTTTTCATTACAACCAATATTGGTAGCCATTATAATGGAAAATATATTTTTATATGTTATAAATTATATTTATTTTGACCCTATTATTATGATAATTTTATTTAGAAGATAACTTTATTATTTCCATGTTGTGTAAATATGATAATTTCATTTGAGGAAGTGTACAATACAGCCCCCTCAAAGTGATGTGACTCATTAATTCATTACATGGAACGTATAAAGAATGGTTTTAATAAAAATAAGTAACATATATAACCTGTAAATTGTAGTTGAATTATATTTTAAATAATTATCTAATTAATTTTAATTCTTTTAATTCAGTAAATAAATGAATGTTATGTTTATGTGTATGTATGACCTACCATCTCCATGAACGGTGCACTTAATTTCTAATCTCCAAATGTTATGAAGTATTATAAATACATATATATGAATTATATAATATGATTATGTCATATTTTTCATTCTAGATATGATTAAAATATGATATATTTATTAAGAACAAAAACAAAAACAATCAAAATATAATGGAGAAAACATAGCAATTAACATTCGAAATAGGTAAAATAAGGAAAAAGTGATAGAAAATGGGTAAAATATATAGTAATGCGGTTTATATATTATATTATTGTAATATAATAGGTTAGTGAAATTTCTAAAACCATTATATAAGAGATTAATGTAATTTCACCTAAAAGGAAACAAGATGTATGTGATTTCATCTCAATTTCTTTATATTGAGTCATATTATAATTTTACGCAACATGTTTCTTTTAAAAGGTGTATATTTATATTATTGGCATGATATATCATGAATCTAATTATTTTCATGATATTAAATTACTTATTTCATGTCAATTGTTGACATATCGATATTAGTCATTCTATATTCTTATTTGATAAGGAATATTATTTATTTTTGTTATTCAATATGAAAAAAAAATTGGATTGGAAATGACGGGTGTAGACTAGACATTCAATATATCCTAGATACATGTATAGGTTCTCAAGAGATGAATATGTTGTACAAATGGATTTCTAACCTTTTTTTAAACCACTTTGTGAAAGGTCATGACGGTAATAGGTTTTCATATAACTGAGACATGGCATCCATAAAGAAAGTATGTGCCTCATTAAGATTCAATTATTATTTATCAACGATATTTTTATGTCGAAATATCTATGGATATTATTTATCATTAGTTATTGATTTATATAATGTGTTTTACTTTCTTACATTCCATATTTGATTCCTCATCAACATATGTAAATTGAAAGTGTGTTCAATTATTTTCATTTTTAAATATATAGATACATTTCTTACCCTTACTAATCATTTTATCTCACCATTATTATGTTTCTCTCCTAGTTTATGAAGAAGATAACACTGAATAATCATTCAATAATGTAATTTATTTCAGTTTATTGTATAAGATGTTTAATTATTTTTTCCAAGGTATTATATGCATCTTGTTTGTAATCAGGATTTCGAATATTGATAAATTATACAGTCCATTAGGATTTAATTCCTTGTAATAACACCCATAAAATGTAATTATCAACCATATTTCAGTTATCTGGTCTGGGGGTGTTATACTTGATATCACATAAATTTTAGCAACTAATTTTGAAATTAGATTTAGAAAATATAGATTAGAAAACATAACCCTATGAATGACATTGGGGATAACTCTATGTATAATATATCATCCTTTAGATTTGGTAATGGATGACCTAAGTTTATCCTATGTACAAATGGATTATGAAGAATATGGAATCATTTAGAGATCCTATAAATGATTCTTTATGAGAATATCACTATGATATTTGTTTCTCACTGTATGCATTGATTTTTAGTCAATGGATAGAATTAGTAAATTTATAAATGAAATGGTTATACTTTTTATAGTGAAAATACTAAAACTGTTAAATGAAATTAAGGTGATATTAAGGATTAAGATAGTGATTTATACATGATGGTTTAAGAGAGAAAATGAATTAATAAGGTTATTTATTATTTTGATTTAATAATTATTACAACAATCATTCAATAGATATATAAATCATGAGATATATAAGGATGGTATTGTAGTACTTTTTATTTAAGGATTTGGTGGAATAATAGTTATCATTGAGGATTAAATGGTGATTAAATATTTGGTATGTGAAAATATGATCTACAATAAATTGTTTGGGGAATCCGTTTTTATGGTTTATTTTACAAATTTATAGTCCTTTTTCGATAGTTAGTTTTGATAGAAGTATTTTGGTTGAGTCTTAAGGATGGAATGGAGTATGTTCAATAGTTTATAATATTATTTAAGGATAATTTATGATTTATTCGATTAATTGGTGTATCTATTTTAGATTCTATAATCATTTTGAGGATGAAGTGAAAATATATTGATGCACAATCAATGGATTGCATTGATGGAATTATGTATGTTTTCTCGAGTACCTCTCTATATAGTAAAATAATCTCTCAACTATATGAAAATTATCTAAAAATATATGTTATCATAAATACATATCTCAAGTGAAAATTGAATTAAACTTATGGTTTTTTAAATCTACATAGATTTATGATTTTGAAGCCCCAATTATCCATTCAATGTTCACATATGTGAAATTTATAACCTTAATCACTTATCATAAATATTTATATTTCTCCTCCAAATATGTATATCTACTTTCCAATAATGTTATAATTTTATAAATTCTAATTTGGAGGTTAATGACACATTTACCTTTACCTCTTATTGGGATAATGTTCTGCAAACCCTATTTCAAATGTGGGTATTCCCAAAGGTAAATTTTTTTATCATCCTTTTATTTTTGTTGTGAAAATTCAAATCGCACAGATGAAATTTAATGAACGAGGAAAGAATGTAACACCTCAAGACATTAAAATATTTTCATTTCAAAATAAATTTATTTTTTTATTGAACATGACCATGTTAAGCATACACTTCACCCAACAGTGGGTTGGAGTGAATTATACAATATATCCAATTTTTCTAAACAACAATATGTTAATTAAATATTATTATATTATATAATATTTATTCTGGAAATTAAATTACTGGTTAAAAAATTCATCAATCACATTTTAAATTTTATATATTTGATATAATTTTAACATTACTATTATTTATATTCTTGACATGATATTAGAAAAAATTCTAGTTTTCATATAAAAGATATGTTTTTCAAATAATGCAGTTTTACCACATTTTAATGGAGAACATTCATGAACCAAGAAAAGATACCGTCTGACTCGAAACCTGACCCAGTCTGCATCATTACCCGGAGGGAATTTTTGACCCCCACTAGTAGTAAACTCGTGTCTGTCATTATATATTAATCATGTGGGAATGATTTCATCCTAATAACCAAGATAAAATAAATAAACTAATCATAATGAGATTTTATCAACAAACTGCGGCAGAACAAAAATAAATAAACACCTGATCCAGATATAATATGCAACTAAACATAATGAGGACTAAAAAAAGAGAAATGAAACATAGAACAAACTAAAATTTACCAAGATACTTCTATCTACATGTGACATCATGGTCACCTCCAACCACAAGACCAATCATGCTTCAACCACAAGCACCTGAACCAGAATACCTGATGAAATGTGAAACCCGTAAAATATATCATGTCTACCAACACTTGGTGTATTGGTAGGGTGTGAGCTACTAACTCAATAGGACATCACCATAGAATCGAAGTATTACCTTTCCCAAAATGTTCCATTAACACTATATTGAAATTAAATTATAAAATTTTAATTTTCACATTTTATTAAACAACCACAACTTTCTATTTTCAATGGTCAACACACTCCACATTCAATTTTTTATTAAAACTATCATTTTCAACAAAATACCTACCCAAAACAAATCTACTAACAATTTTCAAACCAAACAACATTAAATAGAAAATAATTTCAAAGAATGTCATTTTAAGGAAAAAACACTTAAATTTAAAATTACCAACCCAACCTATTATATACCGAAGTGATGTTCAATATAATCATTGAGAACTAGACATGGAAATTCCCATAGGCACTAGTAAGCTATGGGCCCAGGTACCTCATATATCTGTGTAAGAGAAACCATAAACATATATCATCCCATACATGAGCCACTAGTAGGGAACATTCCCATAACAATGTAGTCCCCAATAACAACATCATCAACATAGTTTAGTTAGTGTTTTAATCATAAAACATGATACATGAAATAGGTCCCAACCCCACCTGATCACTAGCATTACAGTACATGTCCACCCACATAGATACACATGCATCCCTTTTTATGCTCAATTTTTTTTTCACACATCTCATGTAACAACATACACCATTTATCATCCAAACCGAGCACCTCATTACATATTCCACCACTTACACATCATAAAACCATTATTTATAACTAATGCACAACAAAACATTTACTAATGGCTTCAAAAACCATAATTAACACCACCTCCTCGAGAATTTTCAAAACAATCCTTTACACATTTTAGGAATTACATGCTACTCTAAAAACATACCAAATCGTCCTTTATGTTTAGACACCCAAATTTAATTACCTAGACATTTCCAAATCATTTCCAAAACCATCGTCATGTGTGAAATGCCAAACAACCCCTCAAGATAAATATTTTACAAAACAAATGCACCAAATTATAAATTGGAATATCCCCATGAGATTAAATTTTAAACAACATTTGAAAACCCCATGATGGGAAAAATTATTTAGAAAACAAGAACCATTTAAGAAACCAATATTTTAAGGAACACTAGTTTATAGCACCATGTTCATTTTCTGGTACAACCATGTGTGTGCAAAGTGCACCCAAGGATGTGCCAGCATCGGATTGTACACCAAAAATCCATGAGGAAACCAAAAAACCATTTCCCAAAAACCACCATTTGGATTAAAACCACATCCATCCATCCACACTAGTTAGGAAACATAAAAAAATACCCTTATAACCATGAAACCCTCTTAAAATATTTTAAATCATTAAACATGCTAAAAAATTACCAAAACATACACACAAAATCAATTTACCAAACAATAAATAACCATAACACCATAATCTAGGCTAAAACATTCATTAAAACCCACAATTTAACTCTAATATAGAAATAGAATTTTTAACAACAACCCTAGGTACTATAAACCTAGTTATTTCACAAAAATCCCTTTGAAAACCAATTTTTTTTAAATTATACGAACACATAATAACCATTCTCATAAATCCATAATGATATTAGATCTGAAAAATATGGTTAAAGATTAAATGAAAACACACATGTTCTTGTGGAGTGTTTTTGAATGGAAAAAATTTGGAAACACGTACCTCATTCATGTGCGAATGGAAAGAAACATCAAGGAGATGAATATCGATATCCCTGGAGCAATCTGCACACCCAAACCTTAAAAAATGAACCAAAATCATCCAACCATAACCCTAGGGTTCATCCAAAAAGGTTCCATGCCAAGAAAGTGTGATTAAATGAAATAGGGGAAAGAGTAGAAGAGAAATTGGGGAAGATTTGCTGAAGAACCACTAACCTTTGGTGATAAATCATCCATAAAATGACCTAATGTGATGGGTAATGAGGAGGGAGGTGCCTCTGTTCCTTGTAAAATTGGTAGGGAATATTTTTTTGTTGGAATAACTTGAAATTAAGCTCCACAATAAAGGATATAAATCCTTTATGTGGAATCACGGTTTGGTTCCACGATATGTCAAATAGTGCACAAACCGTGTGCAAACAATGCGAGGGCTACTTGAAACTTCTATAACATTTCAAGGTTAGGGTACACGGTTCTCACAGAATGTTATCATACCATGTAACCCAATTAATTGGCTAAAAACCCCCAAATTACATACCAATCACTAGGGATGTTCACCCAATGATACCTGAATGCTTCAAACAAAAAGTAGAGACATTATGGGTGTCAAAAACTCCCCAACATGTAACTTTATCTCAATCCCAACAAAAATAACTAATCATAGGTATGAAAGGAAAACAAATCCCTCAAAAACATAAGAACATTTTTTGGTAAACCCACCTGAACCTTAACCAAAATATCCAAAATTGATAAAAGAACAAAATAAAGGAGTATATGTGATCGAGGTGTCAAAATTATCCCCACCATTGACTTTTTCTACCACAAGAAAGTCACCCAGAAAAAATTCAACAAAAGGTCAAGTCCATGCACAAAAAAACCTTGTGGAAACCATGAACTCCAGTATAACTATGCACTCCAAAAGTCACACCTGACTGATCAATAAAAAACCACAACACATGAATGAGGGTGAATGGGGAACGCAATAGGGTTCTCCCCGTCACAAGAACTCAATTAATATGTAAAGCATTTAAACCCCAAACAACACCTACATAGAAAACATGAACAAGGGATTTAAACATTTAATATTTGTGTATAAATCTCATCGATTAGATGCACGATTTACCAAACTATGCACCAATCGTACGTGAAATATTGGATGGAAGGGGCACCCAGCGCCACTTGGCCAAATTGTTTCAAAATCATACGCCAATAGTTCCAATGTCTCTTCCCAAAAAAGACACAACGTCTCATGGTTATGAGACCTAATACATGGTCATATGCTAGCCATGCTGTTGGTTCTGTATTCCAGGCTGGGGCCGCACAATTTTGACTAGCCCTGCGGTAACCGTGCTTCACGGAAAAAAATCACCTAGAACACCAAAAACCAAAAGCCTCTACTGGGGTCAAACCTAAAATTCCATATACAAGTTGTATACACCTCCACTAGATCTAGGAGACACCAAAACAAACTAAAACCATAATACACCAAATCTACAATACACATAAATATTTATATGAGTACACTTTTAAGATAAAAATGAATCTTTCCTTTGATAATTCAAGACACACTCAAAGGATAATGAAATATTTTAAAGGCCACATTATGATTAACTCAATTTTTTGGGTTATAAGATATCTAATCATATCAACATTACCACAAAAGGATAACTTAAATAATCATGGCAACCAAAACAATGACATGTTAAACATTTCCATCCCAAACTAGAAAACAAAACAAGGTTGGGTTTCACCCCCCCCCACTCTCCCTCCAGATTGTGCACAAGATTCTCCATAAGACTTTTTGTTCGGGATATAAGGTATAAATCACCTCCTACCTCACGGTATAGATACACATCCCCTAATAAATAAATTCTTTTCTTACAGAACACCTTGCAGAACTTTTTCAAATGACTCCAATGGCCATAGTGAAGTAAAATCTTTAGTGGAATAGGGATAGATACATTTGAGTGGCCAGGACTGCCGCATAGAAAACATACAAGAGGATGGTCTGATGAAATGAAAGTAAAATCCGATAAAGAATGTTTTTTAAGAAGAAATTCCCCTAGCACAATCTACGCAGCAGATGGGGAACCTTCAAGAGAGCCAACAACCACTGGCTCCACCCCAAAAACCAGCTCATCCTTGAATGCCTCATCCTCCAACCACACAAATAAGGTTTCACCATATTAGGGAAATTTTTCCATAATTTTAGGACAATGGACCCACAGAAAGAGGGTTGAATTAATCTGATCCTCCAATGGTACTTCCAATGATTATGGAATCAGCACAATAAATTTTTTTGACATATGACTTTACTGATAGCTAACCCGACCAAACATCTTAATGATCAGCCACCATCCTCTTTTTCACCTCCATTGATATGAACTGTTGGATGAATGTGTCCTTAAAAAACTCCCATGACATCTAACCTTCCTTCTAAAAAACAGAAACCAACCCCCACTAGTCCATGTCTAGACCCTTAAACAACCTTTGAACTGTACTAAATCTAACAGCATTGGAAGTTCCCAAGGACTTAATGACCTGCTAAACTACCACAATATTAGTACCCCTAGATTGAGTTATGTATCCTTTTTTATGCATTTTTATGCATTTAAAGTGTGTGGAATGAGTTGGGAAGTTGTTGGGAGAGTTTTGAAAGGTTTTGGATGAGTTTGGTGACTTTTAAAGGGGCTCATAGTTTGAGCACGGTTAGTGGAAACCATGTGGATTCCCTAGGAAATCGTGCAAGGGAGACAGTAAGATTTTCATGGCTTGCGCACGGTATTCCAAATCGCACAGACCCTTTCTCCCAAGACAATAGTGTGCACATGGTTTGTGCATGGTTTTCCAAACCGTGCGGACTAACCATGCGATAACTTAAAAATCGGGTTATAAGTTCCAGGATCCCTCGGGATTAAGATATTTCACTCCAAACATCTTCCCACTCATGGATCACTTGGGTTATTTGGTTATTTAGGGGTTTATGAGCTTTCCCTCTCATTTTGTAATCATTTTGAAGAGGTTTATTAGTGGTTTGAAGGTGGTTTCCCTAGGGTAAGTCTCTCCTCTTGTTTCCCTTGTGTTTTCCTCTAGATATACATTCCTCTCTTTTGTGGTTTTCAAGATCTACAATTTTTTTGTGTATATCTAGGGTTGTGGTTGCCATAAATGTTAATATTAAGGCTTGTGGATGTTAGGGAAAGGGATCTGGAGAGGTTTCAGTGGAGCGTTCGCTGGATTTGAGGTGAGGATGTTCGTGGGTCGATTTCTTAAGAACCCTAAAGGTAGGTGGCTTCTCTCTCTAATCCACTTGGTTAGAACTACTGGTTCCTTGTTACAATTAATTAGTTTTTCTTGAAATTAATTTTGTTTTTATGTGCGAAATTAGTGGAAATCCCTTGGATGATTTTTTGGGGATTTTTGGGAAAAAAGGGGGTTTCGATGGTGAAATGATTCTGTTGTGTATTTTAAAATGGACATTTTAAAATGGGATGCTACGGTTGATTTGTGAAAATGATTGATGGAAATGGTTCTCAATAAAATGTTTGTTTTATTGAAATATGTTTTGGCATGGAAAATGGTTTTTCAATAAATGTTTGATTTATTGAAGTGGATTGATACGCAATGGAATGGGTTGATTGCATGATGATGTGACTATGGTGGGTTATATCCTTGGATTTGGCTTGTTTTGAATGTTTTGTGGAAGTTGTGAGAAGTACCACTCTAAAAAGGGTATGGATAGTGGATGGAAGGGCCACCATCGAGGATAAGTGGACGGGAAGTGACACTTGGTGTAAATGGGTGAACGGGTTGGATGGTTGCTCCATCGTTTGGTTGTATGGTTATTTGGTGGTGCATTTCTTTACAAGATGGAATTTTTTTGATCATGTGTAAATTTTGGAATGGTTGTGGCTTGGTTGGTTTTATTTCCCTTGTTTTCTTGTTTTGGGTGTGATGGCTTGGTAAGGGCATGTTGGGCTTATGAAAATGGTTGCACTTGTGATTTATTTTATATAAACTATTTTATATAAATGTGCTAATAGTTTTATCCTAGTGGAATGTGTTGGGATGTCATCTGGGGAAATCCTACTGAGTTTTAGTAATCACCCCTTCCTTGGCACTATGGTGTCTTTGCATATGTCATGTATCGTGACATGGGCAAAGGTAATGCATCTCCCTCCTTTAGTGGAGAATTGTGATCCCTTGGTAGAGCTTGGAGATTAACGTGGAACTGTGGTGGTGTCATGGCTTGTACTATTTGGTTGTTTAGTTTCCGTAGTGTACACTAATGTTTTATGGGCATGTTGGGTTGTATTGGATTTGGGTTGTATTGTGGAACAACTTGGTCTTCATTTGGTAATACATGTTTGGGTTGAAAGTTCATGCATCATTAGTTGTCGGTTTTCTTGGATTTTTCTTAATGGAAAATCATTCCCCAACTTGATCTTGAAGACTTTGGAATTTATTTCTAGCCTTTTCCGTCTTGGGAACTTTGCATAAGTCCAAGTATCTCTCACCGCCTCCTCAAGCCAATGAGGTAGGGTTAGGGTGTTACAAGTGGTATCAGTTTGTTCATCCCTTTGTAGTTGATTCTCAGATTTGGTGTTGACATTCGTTGTGGTATACTCCTTGATTTGGGATGGTAGAAAGGCATAGGAATTTTGGAACATGGAATGTATATCATAGAAGGATGTAACTATTCCTTTTATGATGAAATTAAAGTTTCCAAGGAGTTAGGTACATAAGTGTTTTGGATACACTTATAGGTATTGGATATCTCATTGTCATGGGTGTAGCCAAAGAGATGAGCATGATGTGCATGCTAGAAATGACCTACCACTAGGATGCATATTTCATTGAGGTATAATGATTTATGATGTAATATGAATGTGTGAAATTGTAATGTGAATAAATATGGTATTTTGAAAATGGTTTGGTTTTCAAAATAGTGAAACATGGCACATGTGGAAAAGGGTGGAAAGCCTTGTTGTGATAGTGTTTTGTAATGTTATTTGAAATGGGATTTCGTGATGTCTACGAAAGTGAGACTCATGGTTTTTTGTTTTTTGTTTATAGAAATGGAACTGAGTAGGCATCATAGAGACCAACTAGAGGAGGCTGCTGATAATGTGGTAGCACCTAAGCCTTAGGTGAACCAGCAGCTGGTGTAAAGTATAGTACAAGCTTTCCAAACTGTGGGAATTAGGAACAAGGTGGATGAACCAAGGCATGTTGATCATGTAGTTCAGTTTCAAAAGATGATTCCACCAATCTTCATGGGTGATTCAGATCCAGAGAGGGCAGACGCATGGTTAAATAGAATGAACCAAATCTTTGAGTTTATGGGAACGCTGGTAGAGATGAAAGTGAAGATGGCCACATATATGTTGGAAGATCATTCCCTTCAGTGGTGGGATTTGGTAGTCCAAGCAGGGACGGACCAGGGTATGATGTGGGAAGGCTTTGAAAAATTGTTTAATAATCAATTTTACCCACATACATTCAGAATTCAGAGTACGACTGCTTTCTTCAGTTTGAAGCAAGATCTTATTTCCGTCACAGAGTATGCAGCTATGTTTATGAACATAGTTTGGTTTTCACCTGAGGTGGAGGGTAGCACGTCGTTGATATCAGGGATCTTTGAATCAGGTTTAAGGCAAGAAACACTTTCAAAGATAGCAGTACTATGTATATATGATTACACAGAGATGGTGAATAGAGCAACGGTGGATGAGCGGGATCTGTTGGGTGCTTTGGGTGGAAGAAGCATGGTGGTACCCATGGGGAATAGTGGGATCTCTAACGTTGGGTTCAATAGGAGGACATACACTTATTCCCGGGGCGGGAGTATGACATATAATCTGATAGAGGGATTGGTAAATCTTCCTCCAAATCCACATAGCAAGCTGGGATGTTTTTAGTGTAGTTATATGAGCCACATCAGGTGGGATTGTACGACACAACCTCGAGCATGTCATAATTGTAAGCAGATGGGGCATATGCATCATTATTGTCGGAATACTCCAAGTTCTGGTACGCGTGACACTCCTTAGGGATCGCAGACGTCGTGTGATTCGACAGGTTGGGGACAACAGCATACCCCTCTTCAGTAGAGTAAAGTGGGTCATGGTGATTCTTGAAATACCACGACGCCTCAGCAGAGCAATAAAGAGCAGAGTGTGGCAAGCAAACATGTGTTCGGAGCTTAGCAGGTTGTGGTGGATGATCAGTCAGGACCATCCACGGTGCGATGTACTATTCTATCAAATTCTACCTTGATGCAAGTGTTGTTTGATATGGGTGATTCAGACTATTTTATTGCTACACATGTGGTTGATTTTATGGTTTTATGGGTAGAAATGATGCCCTCGGTATTGAAACATCAAACTCCTCTGGGACAAAGAGAGTGTTGAGCATTCTTGTGTAGAGAATGTTGTATTGTTGTGGGCGAGGGTGAGAAAATGTGGAATTTATCAATGCTTGAGATGGATGGGTATGATATAATGTTGGGAATGGATTGGCTGGTGACTTTTAAGGCCCACATCGATTGTGATGCGTGAAAAGAGGATTTTACGACACACGATGGTGTTAGACATCTCTTTAGAGAAGAGAGGCATGAAAGACAGGGTGCAAAAGGTATGTTGGAACCGGAAGTGGGTATGTTATTATATCAGTTGGTTGTTTTGTCGTTGGAATCGGTAAAGGGTGTTGAGAAGAGTGTTCCTCCGGCAGTGGTGGATCAGTTCATGGATGTTTTTTTGAATAATTCTCTGGATTACCTCCCGTAATAGAAGTGGAGTTTACAATTGATCTCTTTCTAAGGACCAGTCCAATCTCACTTCCGTCTTATCGAATGGAACCGTCTGAATTGTTGGAATTGAAACTTCAGTTATAAGAGTTATTAAACAAATGGTTTATCATGCCTATCACGTCTCTATGGCCAGTGCCAGTGTTATTTGTGAAATAGCTGGACGGAACTTTGACAATCTGTGTTGATTATCGTAGACTTAACCAAGTTATACTAAATAATATATATCCACTTCCACAAATTGATGACTTGTTCGACCAGTTGAGAGGAGCCTATTGGTTCTCGAAGATCAAAGTGAGGTTGGGATATCATCAATTGCGGGTGAAGAAGGATGATATTCCAAAAAAAGCTTTTAGAAGTAGATATTTCTATTATAAATATGTGTTTATTCCCTTTGTTCTAATGAATTCACCATCGCTGTTTATGGCATTGATGAATCAGATATTTCAGAGATATCAGGATTCATTTGTGGTGGATTTTGTAGATGATATTCTAGTGTATTCAAATACAAGGGTGAAGCATGAGCAGCACGTAGAGACAATTCTATGGATCTTTAGGGATCAACAGTTATATGCCAAATTTTCAAAGTGTGGCTTTTGGATATAGGAATGTTCGTTTTCTTGGCCATGTGATTTCTGAAAGAGGTGTTTCAATGGATTCAGAGAAGATATAGGTTGTTATACCATGGAAACCACCAAGGAATGTGTTTGAGATATGATGTTTTCTTGTCCTAGTTGGGTATTATCGGTGTTTTATTTGTGATATTTCATATTTGGCTTCGCTAATGATAGATTTTAAAAGAAATAAGGTTCCATTCCAGTGGAACAAAGAGTTCCAGAAGTGTTTCGAAGAACTAAAGGGTCGTCTTACATCAGCACCAATCTTGGTTTTTCTAGAATCCAGAAAAGGGTAAGTTGTTAATTGTGATGCATCAGGATCAGGGTTGGGGTGCATTCTCATGTAAGGGAATCATGTGGTTTTGTATGGATCAAGAAATTTGAGAGTGCATGAGAATAACTACCCAGCTCATGATTTGGAGTTGGGATCAGTGGTCCATGCTTTGAAAGTATGGCGTCATTATCTCTTTGGTGAGAAATTCACAGTATATACAGATCATAAGAGCTTGAAGCACATTTTCTCACAAAGGTATTTGAACTTGAGGCAACAGAGATGGATGGAATATCTCTATATGTTTTATTTCGACTTGATTTACACACCAGGTAAGGGAAATTCGGTGGCGGATGCATTAAGTAGAAAATCATATGCTCATGTTGTAAAACATGCATCAGACCAGTGGAAGTTAATGTCGTTTATAGCTGATATACGGTTGGAATGTGAGGACCAGGGAGGTAGAGCAGTATTCATTCTGGTTTTCTGATTCCTGACTTGGTTGGCCTGGTTGGAGAGGCACAAATATCTGATTCTGAGTGTGTGACCATGGGGTCAAGACTTAATGGTGGGGAGACCATTGAGGGTTCGCAACTTAATTGAGATTTAGTTTCGTGTTTTCAGAATCAAATTGTTATACCAGTATCTTGTTAGGAGGATCTTCTCACAACCTATCATCATTCTAGGTGGGATGTTCATCCTGGAATTCAGAAAAATGTATAAATCATTAAATTTTCAGTTCTGGTGGGATGGAATGAAATAAAGTGTGGCTGAGTTTGTTTTGAGATGCTTGACTTGTCTGCAGGTCAAGGCAGAGCATAAGAGGCCAGCAAGAATGTTGCATTCTTTACCAATCCCAGTTTGGAAGTGGGAGTAGATAACAATGGATTTTGTTATAGGCCTCCCAATAACGGTCATAATGAACGATGCCATTTGGGTGATACTTGATTGGCTAACGAAGTCGGACAATTTCTTCCCGATTCTTCAATCTCATACAGTGGAGGATCTATCCAAAATCTATATCTGGGAGATGGTAAAGAGGCATGGTGTTCTAGTTTCAATTGTATCAGATAGAGATCTGAGGTTTATATCTCGTTTCTGGAAATCCTTGCAGCAAGACCTTGGGACACAGTTGACGATGATTACGATGTATCACCCTCAGACGGATGGTCAATCCAAGAGGACGATACAAACTATGGAGGAGATGTTGCAGGCTTGTGTCATTGATTTTGGTGGCTTGTGGGAGGATCACATGTCGTTGGTTGAGTTCTCATACAATAACAGTTATCATGCATCCATACAGATGGCTCTGTTTGAAGCATTATATGGGAGGCCATGTAGTTCTCCACTATATTGGGTGGAAACGGGTGATTACTCGATGGTTGGACTGAGCCTTGTCCAGGAGACTATGGAAAAGATCAAGTTGATGAGGAAGATAATGGAGATGGCTCAGAGTCATCAGAAATCTTATGCAGATCATCTTCGATGGCCATTGTCGTTCGAGGTGAGTGATCATGTGTTCTTGAGGATCTCTCCTATGTTGGGACATCGTCGGTTTAGAAGGAATGGAAAGTTATCTCCAATGTATATTGGACCTTTTGAGATTGTTGAGTGGGTTGGTGAGGTGGCTTATCATTTTACTTTGCCAACTAGGTTCAGTGTGGTGCACAATGGGTTTCATGAGTCTCAATTGAAAATGTATCAGCTGGATCATGACCATGTGATTCGATGGGATCATGTTAAGCTAGAACTGGATGCTTCGTTGGTGTACGTGCCTTTATGGATTGTGGATATGAATAAGAAAGCCTTTAGTGTTAATAGCCTCAATTTAGTTCTTGTTTTGTGGAAACATGGTGAGATTCAAGAGGACACTTGGGAGCTGGAGAAAGAGATGGTCGAGCAGTGGCTGGAGCTCTTTCGACAAAGGGCGGGTTCACTACATTCCGAGGATGGAAATTCCAATGGTGGGGAGAATTTAGTACCCCCAGTATGATGTATGTAACCTTTTTATTCATTTTTATGTGTTTAATGTGCATTTAATGAGTTGGGAAGAAGTTGGGAGAGTTTGGAATGGTTTTGGATGACTTGGGACACTTTTAAAGTGGTGCACGGTTTGACCACAGTATGTGGAAACTGTGCAAGGGAGACAGTATTCTTCGCATAGCCTATGCACGGTGTTCCAACCCGTGTGAGGAAACCATTCAGACCCTTGCTCCCAAGGCAGTAGCATGCGCATTGTTAGCACACATTTTTCCAAACTGTGCGGACTAACCGTGTAGCAACATAAAAATAGGGTTCCGTGATTCGGTCACCCTTGGGATTAACCTATTTCACTCCAAACTTCCTCCAACTCGTGGCTCACTCAGTTTATTCAGTTCTCAGGGGTGGATGATCTTTCCCACTCATTTTGGAAGCATTTTGAAGAGGTTTATTGGCAGTTTGAAGGTGGTTTCTCCTGGGTAAGTCTCTCCTCTTTTTTCCCTTGCGTTTTCCTCTAGATCTACATCCCTCTATTTCGTGGTTTTCTAGATATACACATGTTGTGTGTATATCTAGGGTTGTAGTTTCTATGGATGTTAATATTAAGTTTTGTGGATGTTAGGGAAAAGGATCAAAAGAGGTTCTGATGGCGCGTTCTCCGGATTTGAGGCGCGGTTGTTCATGGGTAAATTTCTCAGGAACCCTAATGGTTGGTGGCTTCTCTCTCGATTAAACTTGGTTAGAACTAGTGGTTCTTGTAAAAATTAATTTTTTGTGTTTGAAATTAATTGTTTTTTGATGTGAGAAATTGTGGGAAAATCCCTTAGGTGATGTTTTGGGTATTTTTTGGAAAAGGGGTGTTTCAATGGTGAATTTCTTTTGTTGTGTATTTTAAATTAAAGATTTTAAAATGGGATTGTATGGTTGATTTGTGCAAATGATTGATGGAAATAGTTTTCAATAAAAAAGTTGTTTTTATTTAAATATGGTTTGGCATGGAAATTGGTTTTCAATAAATGGGTGATTTATTGAAGTGGATTGATATTCAATAGAAAGGGTTGATTGCATGATGATGTGACCATGGTGGGTTATATGCTTGGATTTGGCTTGTTTTGAATGTTTTGTGGAAGATGCGAGAAGTACCACTATAAAAAGGGGATGGATAGTGGATGGGAGGGCCATCATTGAGGATAAGTGGACAGTAAGTGTTCCTTGGTGTGAATGGGTGAATGGGTTGGATGGTAGATCCACCGTTTGGTTGTATGGTTATTTTGTGATGCATTTCCTTTCAAGATGGAATTGTTGTGCTCATGTGAAAATGTTGCAGTGGTTGAGGATTGGATGGTTGGATTTCCTTTGTTTTCATGGTTTTGGATGTGATGTCTTGGTAAGGGCATGTTTTTCTTATGAAAATGGTTTCACTTGGGATTTATTTTATATAAATTGTTCTATATAAATTTGCTAAAATGTTTATCCTAGTGGCGTGTGTAGGAAAGTCATTTGGGGAAATCCTACTGAGTTTTAGTACTCACCCCCTTATTTGGCACTGTGGTGTCTTTGCAATTTTCGTGTACAGTGATGTTGGAAAATGTAAGGCATCACACTCCTTTAGTGGAGCACTGTGATCGCTTGGTGGATCTTCGAGCTTGGCGTGGAGTTTTGGTGGTGTCATGGATTGTGGTGTTTGGTTGTTTAGTTTCATCAGTGTACTCTGATGTTTTATGGGCATGTTGGGTTTTATTGGCTTTGGGTTGTATTGTGGAACAACTTGGTTGACTTTTGGTAAAAACATGTTTGGGTTGAAAGTTCATGCATCATTAGTTGTTGGTTTGGTTGGTTTTGTCTTAAGGGCAAATCGTTCCCTAACTTGATCTTGGGGCCCTATGAATTTATTTCCAGACTATGGCATCTTGGGAACGTCGCTTAAATCCTTGTTGCCCTCATCGCCTCCTCAATCCAATGAGGTAGGGGTGGGGTGTTACATCAATCCACTCCACAGCCTCATGAAAACCTTGAGCACCACATAAAAGAGGAAAAATAATTCAAGGATAATTAAATAGGAATTACTCATTAGGAACATTGGGTACCTTTCCAGATAGCATTTTCTAAACGACACAAAAAGCACAGACCAAATTGATCATAAAAATAAGATATAAACAAAGAGGAACACCTCAAACCCAAACCTACTATCTCAGAATCCATGTAAAGAAAAACAGTAACATAATATCCTTTTTTATAAACTATCATTTTCCTTTTAAAACTCAAAACTGCATTCTTCCAAGGCTATTCCCATGTAACAATAACCCAATTTCCAGATAAAAAAACAATTTTTCATTCCAATTCACATTAGAAAAACCATTCTATGCCTTTAATTCCGAAACCCAACCCATGGTATCTCATGAACCATTACATCTGCATCCGTCCATTCCCACCCTCATGTTCCAACACGCACTTCTCAGACATACCCACACACAAGTAAACGTCCATGAGAAATATCAAGGGCCACATTCCATTAACATTTTCAAAACCAAGACGCCCTCAATGTTTTAATACCCACATTATCATTTTAATAACATTGAATAGAAAAAACATCCATTTTTTAGTCCATTTTTGTAAAAAATTACACTTTCATTCTCAACATACACCTACTCTAACTGAAACAAAATTGAAACCCAACCAAAAATAGACACCGGAATGAGGGACTAGTGGTTATGCCTCATATGGAAACATTGTGGTGATCTATGCCTAATGTAAGGTATAACACTAGGAGGGCCCTGAACCGTACACATAGACTTAACATGGGTCACCACCCCCACTTAAGACCATAACATAAACTGACTCACCTTAATTTTCATCCCTCATTTCAAAAACAAGACAAGACTCAATCTCAAACTACCCCTGGTGACTCGAGGTTCGGAACGAGAAAGGGTTCATGACACCTTTCCCGTACCTACCTACTTAGTCCCAAGAACCCTATTATCTATCTATCAGACAACCCGAATAAAAAGGTCCTCCTATGATACAATTTATTCAGAAATTACTCCCTCATTCCATTGGACTCGACACCCTAACCGATCTGCAACATGACCCAATGGGCATTCTTGATCCCCACAGGGTGGCATCTAGTGTCGGGAATCATATATAAATCATGTGGGAAAGATTTCCACCCAAAAACCAAGATCAAATAAATAATGTAATAAAAAGGAGTAGGTAGAAACAACCATCAACTGAACATAAATAAATAAAGAGCTGATCAAGATACAATATGAAACAAAATAGACTGAAGACTAAAACTAATAAAATGAAACTGAGAACAAACTTAATTTGGACCATGCAACTGCTATCTCTATATAAAATCATGGTCACCTCCCACCACAAGACCAAAAACACTCCAACCATGAACTCTTGAACTTGGATACATGAGCAAATGTTGAACCTGCAAAATAGATCGTGTCTACTGACACTGAGTGGTATAGGGAGGGTGTGAGCTAACAGCTCAGTAGGAAATCACCACAGATTCCAAGTGTTTCCTTTCCAAAAATAGTCCATTAACACTAGTTTGACATAAAATTATAATAATAGATTTTTCACAATTTATTAAACTACAGAAAATTTACCATTTCAAAGGCCAACACACACCACAATCCATTTTTAGGAATACTATAATTTTATAACAGAAACACAAACCAAACAATACTGGTTACAATTTTCCATGGAACAAATTTAATTGGAAAAAAATTAAAAGAACTCCACATTAAAGACAAATAAATTTCATTTAAAATTAACTACCAAACCTACCATATGCATAAGGGAGGTGCAAAATAATCCCTGAGCACTAATAATTGGAACTCCCCTTGGAACTAGCTAGTTGTGGGCCCTTGGTACCTTTTATCTAGGGGTAAGAGTAACCATAATAGTATATTTTCTCATTACCAAGACATTAGTAGGGAATATACTCATAACCTAGTGGTCCCGAACATCATCATAAGCATCATCATAGTTTAGTTTGTCTTGTAATTGTCAAACTTGCTATGTGAAATAGGGTCCAAACCCCACTAGATCACTGGTATACCAGCACATGTCTACCCACCTTGATACTTGGGCTTCCCGTTCTGTGATAAATCAATTTTTTACACATAACATGTTTCCAAATACACCATTTATCAATAAAACTGAGAAACTCATTTCATCATCCACCACTTCCACATCGCGACCATGTTCTTTTGAAGTTATGCACAACAGAACATTTACAAATCAATTCAAACACCATAAGGAACACCTCCTCCTATAGAATTTTCTAAAAAACGCATTTTACATTTTTCAAAAAACATTTCACTCAGAATGCATTCCAAACGGTCCTTTGTTTTTACATAGACAAATTCATTTACCAAAAAATTTCCAAATCATTTCCAAAACCATCTTCATGTTTGAAATTCCAAAAAACACCTCAAGCCAAACATTTTAAAAAATATGAACACCAAAATACAAATGGGAATAACCCCTTGAGATTACACTTTAAACAAAATTTAGAAACCACACATAGGATACAACATTATTAAAAAAAGAACCATTTTGGAAACCAAATTTTATGGATCACCGATTTAGAGCACCATCTTCATTTGAGGGCCTTACCGTGTGGGTGCCTAGTGCACCCATGGGTGTGACAAAATCATATGGTATGCCAAACATCATAGAATAATGAAAAAATAAATTTCAACAAAGCACACCATTTGCCTTAAAACCACTTAAAACCATCCACACTAGTTATGTAACATAAAACAATCCCCATAACACCATGAAACCCTTTTAAAACATATTAACACATTAAACATGCTAAAACATTACAAAAACAAAAACACCAAATCATGTTCCCAATCGATAAATAATAACCAAAATACCTTTATCAATGCTACATTTTATTAAAACTCCCAATTTAACTTTAAATAATAATGGAATTTTATACAATAACCCACGGTGCTATAAACCTAGGCATCTCCCAAAAAACTATTTAAAACCCAATTTTAAGTAAATTATGCACCCACAAAATCACCATTCACATCAATCCATAAATATATTATAGGTTATAATGTCATTAAAAATTTTAATTAAAACACACATGTTCTCATGGAGTGTTTCAGAAAGGAAAAATTTGGAAATGCCTACCTAAACCATGTGTGAATAGAAAGAAATATCAAAGAGAGGGATATATAATTCTCACAAACAATCTACACACCCTAACCCTAAAAAATGAACCAAAATCATCCAACCCTCAATATAGGGTTTGTCAAAAAAGTTTTCAAGCCAAGATAGAGCGAAAAAATGAAAGAGGGAAAAGAGGAGAAGAGAAATGGGGATGATTTGATGATAACCCACTAAGATTTCATGATAAATCTACTAAAAACCAAAATCGTAGATGAATGAAAGGGGAGGCAGCTCTAGTCAATGAAAAATAGGTATGCATTAAATTTAGAGGTGGAATCACTTAAGATGGAGCTCCACATCAAATTATGTATAGCTCGTATGTGGCTGCACGGTTTGGCTACATGGTTTTTCAAACAATGCTCTAACTGTGAAAGGGGTTCTTGGAACATTTGTAACATTCCATGGATAGGTTGAACAGTTTTTCCAAGACATTATCAAACCATGTGACCCCAAGAATTGTCCTAAACCCTCAAAATTACACTTGAAACACTAGGAAAGTTCACCCAATGATCCTTGAATGTTTTAAACACTACGTAGTGACACTATGGGTGTCGCAATCTCCCCAACATGATACTTAATCTCAATACCAACAGAAATAAATAATCATTTTTCTAAAAAGAAACCCAAAACCACAAATACATAATTATTATTTTTGGTCTCGCAACCCGAACCTCCACAAAAAGATCAAATATCATGAAAAGAAAAAAAATAAAAGAGTATTTTTGGTCGGGGTGTGACACAAACCCTTTTTAAATCAAATATTTGATACTTTTATATTATCAATTGGAAAAAGTAGACTTTTCCATTAGTCTAGGGACATAATAATATTGTTGGGATAAATTTTTTGTGTATTTCTGATGAATTTCATATGAAATAATGAATAATGAAGAATACTTCATTTTAATTCAAAACTACCTTTAAATCATATTTATTTATATAGTTAGATTGTACTTTTAATTTATTTTAAAGGGATAATTAATTATTTTTTAACATTTAATCCAATTTTGGTCATTTTATGTAATTTCATTTTTAAATTGGACTATAACACATTAAAATCATTTGTTAGTTTTTACTTCATAAAAACCACGCATTTTCGATTTGAGAAAGGGAATTTATTTTAAATTATTATCTCAAAATTATGTATTACGAATTAGGAAAAATAGATTCTGTAGTTGGAGAAAGAAGGTCCAATTTTTTTAAATAGATGTCTTTAATTTTAGGACATTATGAATAGTAACTTCTCTAATTATTATTATTTACCACTGTTAATGTGTAGATAAGATAAATAAGGGTATAAAAATAATATTATCATAATATAAAACTACCCTATCATGTGTCCAAATAATTTTTAATGAGTTCTAGGTTACTAATAATACATTTGGGACATAAAAGAGACTTTGGGAGCTACATGGGTGAGGAAATGACATGTTATAATAATTAATTTAATTTACATGGATATATAACTTATCTTTTATCTTATAACTAAAACAATTTTAATTTGAGTTATAAAAGTGATGCCTTAAACTATAAATAATAATTAGAAAGCTAAAAATATTTCCTCCATCATGGTATTTTATTTTTAATTTTTAGATGTTATATAATTAAAAATATTTATGACATAATAATAATGCGGTATTATCATTATTCATGAAAGTGTCAAATAAATAATATTATAAATATTAAAAAAATGTAATTTAAATGTTTTTATACCATAAAATAATATTATTGAGGACTATGACATGTTATATTTTATTTAATCCCTATGATTTTAAAGATTCAATTGGTTACAAAATTATCAAAAATCTATTATTAAATATTGTCAAAATTGGCATAAATGAGTTTTTAAAAGAAATAATATTTTATTAAAAGATATAACAATCCTAAAAATATAATATTTGGCCAACTGACATAGATAATGTTAAAAATGTAAATAGTTATCAACATCAGGTACTCTGGGTATTTTATTGAGACTATATTAACAATATAGTGTAAAAATACAAGAAGGCGTGGTGAGAGTTAATTTATTTATCTAAGGGTTAAAGTCAAAAGATAAGGTTAAATTTTAACCCAAACAAGTCTAAAACCAATTGTTTTATAATATTTCATCCCATACTTATATTATCCCCGAATTATTTCACATTGGAGTTTTTATAATTAGAAAATAAATTTATCATAAAATAATATTTCATGACTTTCCTAAAGTGACCATCCTCCCTATTATAAAAGGAAACCACCTCTACCCACTTCCATACACATATCAAGCCCCTTGGATCAACCAGAACCCTCTCAAAAAAGTTCTTAAAATCCCTACCTTCCATTTATAATCCTTACCATGGGCATAAGGAAACTCAATTATGCCTTTGGCATAAATCAAAATGTGTTACTCGTTTTAGAGGCAACGTATTCTCTCAAGATCATTCCTTTTATTTTCCTTATCCACACTATACACTATCTTTATTCCATTAATTTATAACAAAACCAGTATAATCAATATAATATGATGTTTTTATGCTATAGTTTTGACCTACTGTTACACATACCTCCAACTAATGGATATACACCATATTATTTCTGTGTTTGGCGAAATAGAGCCTCACGAAACAATGATTGTTCATTTTTCTTTAACCAGAAATAATGGTTGACATTATGATCAAAAATATATTAATATATTATATTTTTTATATTTATTTTCCTTCTTGGTTTCTAAAAATTTTATTTAGAATATACCTTTATTATTTCAATGTTGTGTAAATATGATAATTTCCTTTAAGGAAATGTGGATTATTGCCCCTAAAAGTAATGCGACTCATTAATGCCATAAATTGAACCTATAAAGGATGTTGGTAATAAACATATTTAACATATATAACATATATATGATAAATGAATTTTAATATACATGTGTATCCATTAATTTTAATTCATTTTATTCAACAATGAAATGAATGTAGCATTCATCCGTACGTACGACCTACTATCACCATGAATGGTGCACTTCATGTTTATTCACTAAATATTATGTACTATATTAAATACATATGTATATAATATATAAGATTATTTAGTCATAATATAATTATGGAGATTAAAAAATCATAAAATATTTAATAATAAAACCAAATAACACGTCAAAATATACATCAGAAAACTAGGCAATTAACTCCCAAAATAGATATAATATTGAAAAAGCATTGGAAACTGGGTAATGAAATATAATAAGAAGTTAATATATGATATTATATTTATTTAAAATTTTAGTAACATTTTGAAAACCATTATACATGTTGATAAAGGAAGATCTCTTAAAGGGAAACAAAAGGTTAGTTATTTCGTCTCAATTTCATTTTATTTAGACATATTGTAATGTTACACAACAAGTTCCTTTTACATAGTGTATATTCTACATTTTGACTCTATATATCATGAATCTCGTTATATTCATGAGAACTATTTTTTACTTCATGAGAATTATTGATAAAACAATATTACTCATTCAATATGGTTATTTTACAATGCATATTATTTATTTTGGTTATTCAATATGAGAAATACCTTGGATGGGAAATGACAGGTGGAGCCCAGACATTATATAGCTCATCGATACATCAACAGGTTCTCATGGGACAAATATTTTGGCCAAATGGGCTTCTACACTTATATTTAAACTATCTTATGAATGGATTTGATAGTAATAGGTCTTCATGTTCTTAAGACAAGATGTCCTTAAAAAACTATTTTCCACATATAGATTAAATTATTATTTATTCATGATATTATATGTCAATATATCTATGGATATAGTTTATCATTATTTATTGATTTATTTCATGCGTTTTAGTTTCTTGCTTGCAATATTATTTATGCCTTATCTAATTATGTAACTGGAAAGTGTGTTCAATTATTTTCAGTTCTATATAGATTGATTATTAACAACATCCATTGTGTTTACCCATACAGAGCATTTGATCTCACCCTTATTATGTTTCTTTCTCCATGTTATGAAAAGGAATCATTGAATAATCTATCCAGAATGCAGTTTATTTCAGTTTATCGAGTATCATGTTTATTTCTATTTATTGTGTGTCATTTTTAATTCTATTTCATTGTAATCTCATCACATATGAAATGATACGGGATAAATATATGAAAAGAAAAATAAAAGTAGACACATAAATGTATTTCAAGGATGATAAGAAAGAAAAGTTGATAAAGATTATTATTGAAATTATACTAGTGATTCTCAGTCAAATGTTTATGTATGCAAATGCCATGATGATAGTTTATCCCTAATTTCTAATAATGTTAAAAGTGGAATAGGGAAATACAAAGGGAAACCTACCTTAAAATGATACAATTGTGGAGTCATTGGTAATTTTGAGGCCAATTGACCTATATGAAATGAAGAATGAGATGATGATGAAGAATAAAGAATTCCCATAATATCATTAAATAAATAGGGTGACAATGATATATCATATACTCAAGGGAAGCATTGGAAATTCTTTAAATTCAAAAGATGAAGATTCATATATGAAGATGAAGAAGGAGAAGGAAGTGATGTTAAATAGAAAAAATTAATTAATTGTGGTGTTCGAAGTACATTATTTAATACAGTTAATGGTGAGTAATTCTAAATCCGTAGTTTCGAAGAAGAAGAAACTCAACAGGAACATAATTTGAAATAATAGTTGTAAGATTGTCCGAGAATGATCAGAAGTCTTGAAAAGAAAAACAAAAATATAGAAGATAAAAATTCCACAACAACTAGTCATCGATGATTTTGTGAAGATAAATTTAAGATGCTGATTAAGATTAATGATTTGAACAGATCACATGAATATGAAAACAATCGTAATGAGAATTTAGAAGTGATGTTAAAGGAAAAAAAGATGATGGGTTGGAACATGTCAAACAAAAACTTTTTAAATCTGAAGAGAAAGGTACATGTTACCAAAACTCTATCACTAATAATGGTGAAATATCTTGAAAAGGGGAATATAATAAGGATTAAAAAAATAAATATTTATAGGATAAAAGAAATAAAATATGGTTTTTCATAAACATGTTCATAGTTTCTATCAGAATGGACGTTTTAGAGCCAAATACTCTTTCTATGGTTGTTTTTGGTAGTGAGGGTGATTCAGATATTCAGAAAAATTGTGGTAGTTAATCCAATAGAATGTTTATTAGCCAATATTTTATGAAAGGAAATGATTTATGTGGAGAAAATACACTTAATTAAAGACACCTAAAAAGGCTGAAGTAAAGATTGAAAATAGGTTCCAACCCATGGAAACTATAATTGAAAGAAGTGAAAAACCTAACCACCTTGCAAAATAATGTCTTGTTTTATTATTGGAACTATAATATATCCTTATTAATTCTCTAAATACAATGGTGATGATAGTAAAGGAATAAGGGAAATCTATTGATGTTGAAACCTCTTTGAAAAATACATAAGGAGAATGACCATGTATTCTTAATTGTGTGTGTTCTTCTCATATTCCTAGACACATGAGATTTTTGAAAAATGTGAAATATTTTAAAAATAGAATAGTGATGTACGGAAATGATGATTATTTGAAAATAAAAGGTGTTAGATAATCCATATTTGATAAGAGAATATGAAATCCAATAAAAATATGTATGTTGATGGGTTGAAATGCTATTTATTTAGTTTATTGAAGTTATGTTATAATTGTAATGAAGTTATCTTCTACAAAGATGGGTCTATATTAAAAATTGAATAATATGCGAATATTTTCACAAGAGGCTGACATAAAAAATGAAATTTGAATCAAATTAATTAAATAAAAAACATTATCAATTATTTGTGGTGGAAAAGGACAAATTATGGCATAAGAGGCTAGTACACATTTTTCAAATTAAGGTGATGAAGTTATAAAAACACGATTGCATACGAGACATTCTATATTTTCCATGAAGAATAGAATGGTGTTGCACTATCTGTAATAAAGGAATGATTACAAACTCTATGCATAAAAATTTTGAGATTTGTTCATGACAACCCCTATAGATGATTCTTTCTTATATTTTTGGGCAAATAAGAAAACAACCAAAAATAGAGATAATTATTTCATTACATTTATTTATGATGTTACCTTCATTACCTATGTTATGTTTATAAAACACACGTCAGATACATTGAAAATGGTTAAATGTATCAGAAGGTATGCTAAAAGTAAAGTTTAGTATCCATTAAAAATATAGAGAAAAGGCAATGCTGGTGAGTACAGAAGTGATTTATTTGAAAGTTCCCATGACAAAAATAGAGTTCATAAGGGGTATATATAGCAGTACATTCCTTAAATAAAATAGAGTTTCTGAAAGGAATAATATATTTTTGGAAGATATGAGAAGAACTATGTTATTTGACCATGGTTTTCTCATTAATATTGTAGTAAATCTATGATTACTACTATTTATATTCAGAACCATTGATTCTAGATTCCTCAATAAGATATGAATCCATATGAATTGTTTTATGAAAAAACTCCATGTTTTAAACACATAATATCATTCAGTAGTAGATTTATTATAACTGAGAAAGGGGGTAACAATGGAATGTTTGAGCAAAATGGTCAAGACACAATTTTTCTTGGCTACTCCTTTGAAGGTTGTGTATATAGAAGTTTCAACAAAGAAACAACAATAATTGTTGATTCAGCTAATGTTAATGTATTTTAATGATCTATAGAAGACAAATGTAATTGGATAGAAATGGATTTGAGTTAGATAAGGATTTTTTTAAAATCAATTCTCATAAGGATATTGAATACTTTAATCATACCCAAGAAGAAGAATCAGACTCATCTATTTTTACTGATGAGGAATATACTCTAAAATATAATCCAAGTTTAAATAAACAAGTGTATCTGAAGAATATTAACGGCGGTCAATATTATAAGGTTCAAATTAGAAGAAAAAAAATGATATTTCACATAATTATTTGTATACAAATGTGGAACCAAATGATGTGCAAACATCCTTTGAATATCCAAAATGGGTTCATTCCATGAATGAAGAGTTGGACTAGATTAAAAATAATGATTCATGGGAGCTCATACCCAAGACTAAAAACACAAATATTCTTTTGACAAAGATGGTTTTCCCAAAGAAATTGAATAAAGTCGTTGGAAAACTCATGTATTAATCATGTTTTAATGATCAAAAATCTCAATAAAAATTTCAAATCTTTTTAATGATCACAAATCTCAATAATAATTAAAAATATTATTAATGATCACAAATCTCACAAATATTATTAATCATGTGTATTTTTGTTTCAAGTTATCTCATAGATGATAATGGTTAAGATCAATTCATTTTATGCATATTATTGATTAAGTCTGAATATAGTTATTTTCCTAAGTACAAGACACCATGATGCTTGACACAGTTAGTCAGACACTATGAGCAAGACACAGACACTGTGACTAATGAGACACCATGACCACGAGACACAGTGACCACGAGACACTGTGACACAGTAAGCCTGACACTGTGAAGCAAGACACAAAGAATATACACTGTAAGCCAAACACTCTGTTTACCTAAGTGCCAGACACAGTTAGCGAGACATGGTGAAGACATAGTGAAGGAGACCCTATGGAGGAGATATCATGAAGGAGACACTGTTTACATAACTATGACAATGTTTCCTAAAATTTTTTGTCATTTTTATATTTAATATTTTAACGGTCATATTTGAATCCTTTAATGCACTGACATATTTAATGTTTATTTGTAGCCATTGTATAAGGCACGAGGTATGAAATATATGGAACATGTTGGCTAACACTCGTACATTCAAAGATAAAGATATGTGTGCCCAAGTGGAAGAAGAGACATGTGACAACTCAAGAAATGCGAGTGCATTGTACTAAATAGAAAAAAAAAATGACAAGCACGACCCCAAAGAAGACATTACAAGAACTTCAAAGAATGAATTTTCTCATGAAAGCCATACAACTCTACAGAATAACACACAAATTATACTGGGTACAAGATAACATCTTTACTCATGAAGACCAACAGCTGAATCATGACACTATGTTTTTCAACACAAAAACTAGAGGTCTTAGAATCATTTTTGTCTTGTCCAAAGAGTCCAGAGATACACTGCTAATCACTAGATAAATCTAAAATCATATTTACTCTCTCTCTCTCTAAGTGATTCTTTTATTTACATTCGAGCATTATGTGTACTATGTATATCTTACACACACACTAACTCCTACGCTGAACTGGAGGATTTAAAAATCCCCACACCAAACTCTTTACACTTGTTTATCCACGACAACTGTTTAATAGGTCCCTGTGTGTCCTGGTCATTACTTTTGTTTACACACAAAAACTACGGATGAAGTCCCTGCATGGCCTGGACAGTCTATGAACTGTTGTTAACCCTGATCTTGGGTGTGGATTAGAGTTTATTTATATAATCTTCATGGTGGAATGTTATCACCAAGTGGAGTGGATTAGGTCTCATATTGAGACTGAACCACTTGTTTTATATCTGGTGTGCTATTTTATTTTAGTCCACTCTATTTTACTACTTACTACATTATCCAAAAAAACACTAATTTTACATTGACAATTAGTCTTGGAAAGAAGTTATATATGATTTGTCTTAGTAGAATAACTTCAAAAGCAATATTAATAATACCAATTAAGATTACTGAGAATTAATCAATCTACTAAGAAGTTGTTTAAACAGTCAATCTCTAATAACAATATAACCATGATTAACTGGGTTGTATCTATTTTTGGGGAAATCATTATTTTTAAAACTAATATTCTTTTAAATATAATTTTTTATAGTTACTCAATTCACCTCTCCCCTCTTGATTTAACAACTCTAACCAACATTTGGTATCAGGGGATTGTTTTGTTAGGAATTTGTAAAATCTTATTCAACTGTTATTGTAGTTGTACTATAAAGATCTGAAAATTTCAATTAATTCTAAATTTAAATCTCTTTTAAAATAATTTGTTTGTATGGAAAATAGACTGGAAGTTGATGCTACCAACAAGACACACTTCTTTAATAGTACAAATTATTCCCACTGGAAACTTAAGTTGAAAACTCACTTAAAGAGTATGGTATTTGACATCTGGACTTCTATAGAGACTCAATATAAGATTCCAAAAACTGAATGACCAACTTGGGATGAACCTACTAAAATAGCTTACAATAATAATTTTAAAGCTATGAATTCCCTGTATTGTGCATTAGGAGATGAGTAATTTAATCGCATATCTGCTTGAAAAACTGCCTATGAAATTTGGGACACCTTGGGGGTTTCTCATGAAGGAACAAACAATGTTAAAGAAATGAGATTGAACACTTATACTATTAAACATGATAATTTTAAAATGAAGCCTACTGAACCTATCTCTAACATGTATCTTAGGTTCAATTAAATTTTTAACACTATGAGATCCCTTGGAAAGGCTATTCTAGCAAAGGAACAAATTATGATAATTCTGAGATGTCTTCCAGACCGATGGAGAGGCACATCTATCTCGATTATAGAATCTTGAGATATTGGTACTTTACCTATTCAGGAATTAATAGGTATGTTAATGACGAATGAAGAGGAACAATAGGTAAACAAGGAGGAAGATGATGAACTAAAAAGGAAGTTAGTGGATTTTAAATCTACTACCTCAAAGAGAGAGGACAAGGATAAAGTTCACGTACAAACTGAAAGCTCAAAAAGTGGAATTTCAGATTCTGATAGTGATCCTGAGATGGCTCAGATATCAAAGAGATTTAATATGTTCTATAGGAAGAATAAATTTTTAATAAAAGAAAATTATAAAGGTAAATATGACAGCAAAGGACACTGGATGAAAGAATGGAAGAAATATGATATAAGTGATGATGTTTTATACTATGAATGCAAAAGAAAAGGTCACATAAAAGCTGACTGGACAAAATTGAAATTCAAAAAGAAATATGACTACAAGGAAAAAAAATACAAAAAAGATATGAATGAAACATGGAGTGCTTCAAAAGACAGCAAAAGTGAGTCTGAAGTTTCTAATTCTGAAAAGAATCATGCTAACATGTGTTTCATGACCAATACGTTTAAGGTACCTGTTTTCCATATGTTGCATGATTATCATTATGGAATTGATTCTGATTCTAAATTAGAAAACATGTCTAGTGAGGAACTATTTGAATACTGTAACATGATAGAAGAAACCTTTAATGAGCTTAAGGACAAATATAATACCTTGAAGAAACAACATACTTTGACCAGTTCTGTTAAATCTTCCCTTGATGTAGAAAAAGAAAAGAATGCTCAATTTATGAAGGAAAATACTGAACTGAAAATGTCTAATGAGCAACTGAGAAATGACTTAGAAAAGTTCAAAAATAGAAGATACACACTAACTCAAATGTTAGGTAAACAAGTGGCACCAAAATATACCACTTGAATAGGCTATCACCCTAGAAAAAGACAAATCCCTAAAACTAAATTTGTTCCTAAATATGGATAGAATGCGAAAAGTTCTATTTCTAAAAATTCAGATTATTCAACTAGTTATTTACATTGTTATAGACCAAATAATGTCTATCTTTTAAAATCCATTTATTCTATGAATTTTATGAGACCCATAAGAAAAACTTGGGTACCTAAAGCTTTGCTTACAAACCTGTCTGAAACGAAGAAAATTTTGGTACCAAAATCATTTTCCATCTAAACCTGTTTTATAGGAGACCTGCATAAAATGTTCCTATAGGAAGACATGGTACTTGGACAGTGGTTGTTCAAGACACATGATAGAAGACTTACCATGTTTTTAATGTTTAATAAATGTTGATGGAGGCTATTTCACCATTGGTGATAATTCTAAAGGAACGATCATTTTCCTAGGCCAAATTGGTAACACTAACACAGTTTTAATTTCTAAAGTTTTATTTGTTGATGGATTAAAATACAACTTGTTAATTATTTATCAGTTATGTGATGATGTCTTTAATGTTATGTTTTAAAATTATTCTTGTAATGTTTTTAATTCTAAAAATACTTTAGAATTTTATATCTTGAAAAATGAAAATGTTTATGCAGTTGATTTGTATTCTTTAGCCGAACAAAATATTACTTGTTTAAATAAATTTCACAAAGAGTCTTGGATTTGGAACAGAAGATTAGGACACTGCTATATACATTCACTTAGAAAACATCCTAGGTAGAACTTAGTTAGAGACTTACCCAATGTTGGGTTTCCAAATGACAATGTTTGTAATCCCTATCAAATAGGAAAAACAAAAAATCTCATTCAAAACAATGAAAGAAGTTTCTACTTCTCAACCTCTCTAATAGGTTCACATGGATTTGCTTGGACTATATAGAGTCTCTATCATAAATGGGAAGCACTATGTTTATGTTCTAGTAGATGATTTCTCTAGATATACTTGGACCTTCTTCATGGCACATATAAGTGAAGCCTGATCTTATTTTACTGAGTATAACTAGTCTATAGATAACCTTAGTGGACATAAGATAAAGACTTTAAGAGATGATCTGGGCGTGAGATTGAAAATCAAGAGTTTGTATCCTTTTGCAAAAAAATGGTTATAATCACTATTTATCTACCCCTAGAAACACTCAGCAGAATGGTGTTGTAGAAAGAAGAAATAGAACCCTATGAGAAATTACCAGAACTATGCTTAATGATTCTGACCTGCCAATTTACTTTTTGGATGAAGCTATTAACACAGCATGCTACATAATCAATAGAGTATTGATTAGACCAATTCTCAAAAAGACCCCATATGAACTCTAGAATAATAGTAATCCTATGGTTAATTACATTATAATTTTAGGTTTCAAAATCTTTATTCTCAACACTAAGGATAATCTTTACAAATTTGCATCCAAAAGTGATGAAGTAATTTTCCTCGGTTATTCAATATAAAGTAAATCTTATAGAGTATTCAACAAGAGAACTAAATATGTGGAAGAATCTTTCAATATCAAGTTTGATGAAATAGATCCACATGAGCCTAGAACCATCCTTGAAAATCTGGATGATGGTGTATCAAATCTGAACATCAACTCAAAATCCTCAAATATATATGTGAGTGAATCAGTGAAAACTTATAATTCTGGAAATTGTGTGCAATCAAGTCATAATGAACCTGAATCTGTTGATGAACCTGAAATCTCTAGTCCCTATTTTTCTAAAAAGGTTAGAACCCTTAGAAACCATCCCTTAGATGTTGTTGTAGGAGACATAGAGAAAGTAACACAAACTATAGATTCTCTTAGAAATCAGGTTGAGCATCAAGCCTTTTTTTCATATCTTGAACCTAAAAACATTGCTGATGCCATCAAAGATGAATTTTGGGTAATGGATATGAAAGAAGAAATCAATCAGTTTGAAATAAATAAAGTTTGGAAACATGATTAATGAACCAAGGACACTTTTGTCATACGTACTAAATGGATGTTTAGAATTAAGGTAGATGAAGCTAGAAATATAGTAAGGAACAACGCTAGAATAGTTGCACAAGGATATAGTCAAGAAAAATTAATTGACTATGAGGATACTTTTTCTCCAGTAGCCAAACTTGAAGCCGTTAGAATTATACTTGCTTATGCTTCACATCTAAATTTAAAACTATATCAAATGGATGTTAAGATTGAATTCTTAAATGGGTGTATAGATGAGGATGTTTTTGTTGAACAACCCCCTGGATTTACAAACCCACATTTTTTCAATCATATTTTCAAACTATCAAAAGCATTATATTGTTTAAAGCAAGATCCAAGAGCTTGGTATGATAGATTAAGTACTTTTCATATTTCCAAAGGTTTTACAAAAGTAATATCTGATCCTACCCTCTTTATAAAACGTATTTATAATGATGTTTTAGTTGTTCAATATTATGTAGATGATATTATTTTTGGATCTTTAAAAACATCATTATGTATTTATTTTTCTAAAATGATGCAAAACGAATTAGAAATGAGTTTAATGGGTGAACTAAAATTCTTTCATGGATTTCAAATATTTCAAAATAATGATGGAATTTTTTTGACTGAATAATAATATACTAGAGATCTTCTAAAATGTTTTGGACTTGATAACACTAAAATTAGTGACACTCCCATGAGTACCACTTGTAAGTTGGATCTTGATGAATATGGAAAATCGGTTGATCAAACCACTTATAGAGGAAGGATTGGAAGTTTCCTCTACTTAACTGCTATCCATCCTGATATTATGTTTAGTGTGTTTATTTGTGCTCGCTTTCAAAAAACCCTAAATAATCTCATTTAAACACTGTAAAGAGAATAATTAAATTCCACATGAATACACCCAATTTAGGACTGTTATATCCTAAAGGACAATCCTTTGAACTAGTTAGTTATTTTGATGCTGAATTAGGTGATAGTAATTTAGATAGAAATAGAACCTCTGGAACATGTAACTTTTTAGGCAAGTCACTAGTATCATGGTGTAGCAGAAAACAAAATTCGGTTTCATTATCTACTACACAAGATGAATACAGAGCTGCTGGCAGTTGTTGTGCACAAATTTTGTAGATGAAACAAACTTTAATAGATTATGGATATCAATTCATACATTTACAAATAAATTGTGACAACACATGTACAATAAACATCTCAAAATAATCCTATTTCAATTTCTAGGATAAATCATATTGATGTAAGACATCACTTTTTGAGAGATTATTATCAAAAAGGTGATATCACCTTGGAATTCATTGGTACCGAATATCAACTTGCTGATATATTCACTAAACTATTAAATTATGAGATAATAGATTAAATAATATATAATCTTGGCATGATCAATCACAAATAGATTTCTTACTAGTCTTACTGTTTAATATTTTAATATATTTTACTTTACTTTTTCATGTTCACGGTTTCTTGGTTACTATCTCATGTTTGTGGTCTCACGGTTAGCACCTTGTGTTCATTGTATGTCATTGACTGTCTCACTGTGATGACCTCTTACCATCACACCTTAACCACTATTCATAGTCTCACCGTGAAAATTATTTATGATTTTATTTTAATCTGTATCACGGTAATTATTATTTCACCACTTTTTACATTCCGGAGTTTTTACTTTTATGATGTTTGACATTCTAAAATGTCAAAACAAAAGGGGTTCACTCGATTATTTACTCGGACCTCCTCTCGAACCCTCTCAACCTTGAATCCTTTCTCATTTTCTCTTTCTAGAACCTCAAGTGGATGCCGAGGATGAAGCGTCCGTCTTCATCTACTCTTGATAAGCATAGCTCGAAGAAGAAGAAGATATCACCAAAGCTGGAACCTGAAGGACCCCTAAATCCAAACCTGGTAAACTGTAGTGTAGTACCTAAAAAGGTAATTTGACCTGAGTGGCTATTGTCTAAAAAATATCTCGTTTGAAAAGTTCTAAGAGAACAAGGGTGGATTTAATAATTCTCTAGGAAGGATAGACCCATTTATCTGAGGTTGGTAGCTCAGTTTTATCAGTATATAATGTTTTCTTATGACTCTGGTGATAGATTTGTTGTGAGGAGATGAATTAATAGAAAAAGATTCTCCTTCTTGTCAATTTTATGGATGAAATTCCTTAGGATACCTCATGAAGGAATTTGTGATGATTATCAGAGATATCCCCCACCTAAAACTGAATTCTTTGACCTGGAAAATGCACTGGAAACCCTAACTGGAAATGGAACCAAGAGAAGGGCCATAACTTCTGAGCTTAATGGAGATACAAGGTTGTTGTTTACACTTGTTCAAAATCTGATCAGCTCGAGGAAAGGTGAATTTGCTGTCTTCAAATATTAAGATTTGTTCTTGATCCATCTAATGAAGAATGGACACAAAATCAATCTGTTCAAGTATATCATTCACCATATGTGTGAATTGATCAAGGTCACATCCAAATCCACCTCTCTATTCTACTCTAGGCTGATTTCAGCAATGCTTGTTTCCAAAGGAGTAGTTGGACCCAATGAAGAAGTACCGGTGGATTATGAATATTTGTTATATAAACCTACCATTAAGAGGGTGAAAATAAACTAGAACCCCTGGAAGAAGGACTGGGTTGAAGATAATTGTAATCTATTGGAGAATTTCAATCCTGTAGATTATAAAACAAGGCCAGAGGGCTTTTCTGGTCTGGGTTTCGAACCAGATGAAGTTGTGGAATATTCAGAAGATGAAGGAGAAGAGGAAGAGGCACCTGAAGTACCACGTAGAGAAGAGGCTGATATACCTCATAGGGAAAAAGTTGTTATTGATAAGGAAAGGATTGTTGTTCCTTCTGTTATTCTTGAAGAAGATCCTCCTACCCCTAGTAAGGAAGCCAATCTAGAAACTCAACCTGAGGCTTCAAGAGAACTAACTGTCCCAAAATTTGAGCGGCAGGCCATGGAAGATGCTGTAGTAGGAGAACTCTCTACTATACAAGAAGCCACACACAAAATAACTCGTTGTTATCAAAGAAGCTAATCTGGAAGACCTTTCTATGGAAAAATATGTTCCTAATATTATACCCTCTTCTGAAGAGAATATGGAGATAGTTTTCAGTTGTCTCGGCAAGAAATGGATGAGGAAATTAGAGAAGAACCAGTGGATTTAGAACAAGTACTTGAGCCTCATGGTCCTGAAAAGAAAGAACTTATTAAGGGGGAGGAACATCAAAATCTTGAGACTGGTGGAGCTGAGTTTGTTGAAGCATCTCATCCAAATGAGTCATATTCTGAGTACACTCAGTATATACTCCCTAGCTTCTATGATTTGAGTGAATCTCTGCAAGTTACTGCAACTGTGATTGATCTTTCTTCTCTATTTCAACTGATGTCAGTCACTCACCGTGAACCTCACCCTAAACCTCATCCTAAACCTCAACCTAAGCTATAACCTGAACCAGCACCTGATCTTGCACCTGTACCACATTCCTTCACCTGCCCCTTTACCTGAACTATAATCTTCTGTCATCAAGGATGATTTTAATGTCTTTGGAGACACTGTCCTAGCTAGAGTTGAGAAACTTATGTCCTCTCAACCACGTCTTGTGACCAAAATGAGTCAGGAAGATGCCTCACTGCAATTGGAAAAGATCATTTGGCACATTCAACCCAAGATGATCAATGAGATTCAAGATGTGTGAGTTGAGAACAAGTTTCCCAGTACTGAAGTTGCAACACGGAATGGTATGGTTGAAAACCTGTAGAAAGAACTACATTCATGATCAGAACCTGATCCTACTCCTCTTTCTCTTGAACCTTCTATTTCAAACATTTCTAGAGATATTGTGTCCCATATTAATCCATACCTCTTATACTTTTATGAAAATATTGTAGAAAGGAACATGCACAAGTTGCACCAAATGAGAGAGATTGTAGAGAACCTGAACAAACTCACTGATGAATATACTGGTTATCTTCAGAAGGTATTGAATCTGTTGAAGTCTCTAACCACAGCCATCAAATCTTATCATCCCTCTGGTGAGTCCTCTATATCTGCCTTGGACAGATCTCTACTCAGGTCTATATTCAAGGAAGAGATTCAGAATGCCTTCAGTGGCTTTGATATGGCTCCTTTATCTGATGTTTTTAAGAACAGTGATAGAGTTCTTGACCTGTTTTATATTCACTCAAAGATTTCCAATGATTCTTAGCAGGAGATCACTAAGAAAATTGATTTGTATTTCAACCGGATTTTCACCAAAACTGATATGACCAACCGCTTCAAATACCTTGTAGAGATTCTGAGAGTTCCTCCTATAACCCAAGCTTTCAAAAACCAAGTCCAAAAGCTCACCGAGTTTACCATATTGTTGGAAAAGTTCATGAAAAATAAATATGATTTTGAAAAGGCAATGCAGTATAGACGAGAGATTATTACCGACTTCATTAAACTTTTGAGACTGTATCTTCATGTTCGAAGTACATCAATTGTTTATCTAGCGGCTGCTCCTCTCAGACCCAGATTACCTACTTTTACCTATGCCCTAACCTCATCAACCATGTCTATTGGCCATGCTCTTAGTCAGATTAGGCCTGTTATCCTTGACCAGCAAGTGCCTCGATCAACTACAACTCCTACATTGGCTCCCTCAATCATTGAAGGTCTACCTTTACCTTCTTTGTCTTCAACTTCTATGACTTCCTCTACATAATCAACTTCCCCTATGGCTTCCTCTTCTGCTACTGATAAAAGAAAAAAGAAGGAAACTTCTTGAAGAAGTCCAGTGACTATTTTTCTTGAGGGGGATGTCATTGATTTTTGTATTTCTACTTTATGTTGTACTCTGATCAATCTTAATGCCATATGTACTATTTTCCTTCTATTCTTTCTACTTTTTGATAATCCCAAAAGGGGGAAAAAGTGATAAGTTATATTCTATATTGTTTTTCTCTATAGTTGAATCTCTCTTATACTTTAACTGAACATGATTTGTGATCATCAAAAAGGGGGACATTGTTGGAATCCTCATGTATTAATCATGTTTTAATGATCACAAATATCAATAATAATTAAAAATATTTTTAATGATCACACATCTCAATAATAATTAAAAATCTTATTAATGTTCAAAAATCTCAAAAATCTTATTAATCATGTGTATTTATGTTTCAATTTATCTCATACTTGATAATGGTTAAGCTCAATTCATTTTATGCATATTACGGTTTAAGTCTGAATACAGTTATTTGCGAAAGTACAAGACACCGTGAAGCTTGAAACAATAAGTCAAACAATGTGACCAAGACACAGACATTGTGACCAATGAGACACTGTGACCACGAGACACCGTGACACAGTAAACCTGACACCGTGAAGCAAGACACTAATAACAGACACCGTAATCCAGACACTCTGTTTATGTAAGTGCCAAACACAGTTAGCGAGACACAGTGAACACATGGTGAAGGAGACACAGTGAAGGAGATACCATGAAGGAGACACCGTTTTCATAACTATGACATCGTTTCCTAAACTATTTTTCCGTTTTTCTATTTCACTTTTTAACTGTCATATTTGATTCTTTTAATGCACTGACATATTTAATGTTTATTTGTAGCCATAGTATGAGGCACAAGGTACAAAATACATAGAACCTCTTGGATAACACTCATGCATTAGAAGATAAATAGATGTGTTCCCAAAAACAAGAAGAGACACATGACAACTAAAGAAACACAAGTGCAATTTACTAAATAGAAAAAAAGTGGACAAGAATGGCCACGAAGAAGACAGTGCAGGATATTTAAAGAAAAAATTGTCTCATGCATGAAATACGACTCTACTGAAGAACACCCAAAGTACACTGGGATCAAGAGAACATATTTACTCGTGAAGAACAAAATCTGAATCGCGAGACATTGTTTTTCAATACAAAAACCATAGAAGGACTCATAAGCATTTTTGTCTTATCCAAAGAGTCCATATATTAACTGCTAATCACTAGATTATTCTAAACTCATATTTACTCTCTCTCTAAGTGATTCTTTTATTTACATTCAAGCAATGTCTGTACTCTGTATATCTTACAAGCACACTGACTCCTACGCTGAACTGGATGATTTCAAAATAATCACACCAAAATCATTACCCTTGTTTACCCATGATAACTATAGAAGAGGTCACTATGTGGCCTAGTCATTAATTTTTTTTACCCACTAAAACTGTAGAAGTGGTCCCTGCGTGGCCTAGACAATCTATGAACTGTTGTTAACCCCGATCCAGGGTGTGGATCAGAGTTTATTTATATAAACTGCTTCGTGGTAGGTGATCACCAAGTGGAGTGGATTAGGTCTAGGCTTGAGACTAACCCACTTGTTTTATATCTGATGTGCTATTTTAATTTTGTCTATTCTGTTTTACTGGTTATTGAATAATTCAGAAAAACACTAATATCACATTGATTGTTAGTCTTGGAAGGAAGTTATATCTGATTTGTCTTAGTATGATAACTTCAAAAGTAATTTTAATTATACCAATTAATATTACTGAGAATTAATCTATTTTCTAAGAAGTTTTATAAACAGTCAAGAACTTATAATAGTATAACCTTGATTAACTAGGTTGTATCTGTTTTTGGGGAAATAATTATTTTTAAAACTAATATTATTTTAAACATAAATTTTAAAGTTACTCAATTCAACCCTCCCCTCTTGAGTTAACTACTCTGACCAATAGAAGTATTTTAGGTAATAATAAACAAATAATTATTGGTGTGAAATGGGTATTCAAAAATTGATGGTATTGATTTTGATGAAACCATTTCTCAGGTGGAACGATTATAAACCATTATAAAATTTCATGATATTACTAAACAATGATGATACAAGATATTTCAATAGTATGTTAAATACTCATTCATGAATAATAATCTTGAAAAGGATGTTTATATTGATGAACCTTATTTCTTTCATTTTTGGAAAGATGAAAGATATGTGTGCAGATTGGAAAATGAGTTTTATGGGCTAAAACATTCCCAGAGGGAATGCTATTTAAAATTTGATACTTTCTTAAGAATGATTGTTTTAAATAAATTAAATGTAGTTTTGTACATTTACGTCATAATATTTCAAGGATATTCACTCATTTCTATTGTTTATGTTGATGACATTATCATTTCAAGGAATGATGAAAGTAGTTGTGAAAGGTTTTCTGAAGAAATGGAAATGTTATTTGTAATGTTCATAATGTGGGAAATGAAATTATTTCTTGGTTTAAAAATACAGAAAAGGGAGGAATACATTTTAATTTTTCCTGAAACGTACACTGAATAACAACTCAAGAGGTTCGTCAGGGAGGAATAAAAACTTGTTTCCATATCAATATTGGTGGTAATGGTGTTGTGCAAAGATAGAGATGGAAAGAAAGCTGATCAAGAAAGATTATTATAAGTTAATTTGAAGCCTATTGTATTTGAATGACTTTATATCATAAATTGACTACATTTTACCTTATGTGAATTATTTTAGAGTGATTGAAAATAATCGCATTTACTCGCTCAAAAAAATAATTCATAGATACATAAAAGTCACAAAAAAATTCAGAATCAGATATGGGAGATCAAATAGTATTGACTTGTTATGGAATTTAGAATATGATTAGAATGAAATTGTTGATGATAGAAGAAGAAAATCTATTTTTTATTCATTATAGGAAATAATTGTGTTAGTTAGCATTGAAATAAACAAATTTTGTAACAATCAGTATAGCTGAAGCTGAGTATGTTTTTTCCACTCATTACACTACTCAACTTATATAGATGAAAACTAAATTGGAATATATACTTATTGATGTGATGGTACTCTATCTCATGGTTTGTGATAATCAATGTATAATCAATCTCACAAGGAATACTGATCAACAATATCATTAAAAAAATGTTGAGGTCATATATCATTTCAGGAAATATTGTATGGAGAAGAAATAATTAAGGTTAAAGTATGTATCAACATCGAAACATATTTTTGGAATATTCACAAAACCATTATCTAAGGAACCCCTTTACAAGTGTAGTTTTAACATGGGTGTCCAAAATCCTTCTCAACAAGGTTGAGGTATGTATTTTTGTCCCATATCTCATATTACCATTGTATAGTGTTGGTAGGGGATAATTTTATAATTATTCTATCCATTTGATGAATGTAAATAGGGGGAGTAGTGTGTAAGCTATGAATTTAGTATTATTTTGTGAGTGGAATATTCTAACTAATTGTTGGATTGGTTGTAAGAAAAAATTTGTTTTTTATTCTAGGAAATACTGAATACCTGAGGAAGCTAAAGTTGAGAACACAGTTTGAGTGTGTTTCAAAAATCACTTTTTTTAGACAGCATGTTTTTTCTATCAAGGATTATTGTTTCCTACAATTATTTAGCTCACATAAGATTAAAATTGTTGATATGTAATACATTTCATGATAAATATAGAGTTCAATGATTTTTGTACCATGGTTATGATACATGGTTGACCACAAAATCCCCAGGGTATGATTATTATGACCAATATAGTGATGAAGGCGATCATTTAAAAGTGTTGTCTTTTATTTTGAAGAATGGTTTTGAAAAAAAATAAATCACCTCAAATTTTTTTTAAAAAAATAATACTCAATCTATGAGGTATTGTTGATTGAATTTTATTTTTTTGTATCTCAAGTGGGTCAAGATAAATGTTGGGGATGTTTGAAGAGAATAAGTGGAGCATTTGGAATGTCGTGATGCTTTTCTAATTTGTTTTTCATATAAATAATAAGTATATTCTAAAAGATGTATTGAAATCTTGATTAAATGGAAAGGATTATGTTGATAGTATTCATTCCAAAATAATTTTGGAAAATCATTCTCCAGCTCATGGTGAAAATTATAGGACCTAGAAATGGTAGGACTAAGAAATGATCAGACCCAGAAGTGACCAGACTACAAAAATGAATGAACAGATAAATTATCAGACCTAGAAATGGTCAAACATTGAAATGATTGGGCCTAAAAATGATCGAACCCGGACATTATCAGACCCATAAAATTATTGGTTCCAAAATTGTTCATACTCATAAACAAAGTGTAATATAATTTTATATTTGAAAGGTCAGAAAAAATTCATTCCTAGAAAATTGGACTGTGATTTCTAAATGAAATCGGGCAGGGATGTATGAATGAAATCAAACTGAGATTTCTGAATGAAATAGGACTACATTTTATAACTGAAATACGATATTGATTGCTGATTAAAATAATATTTTCATTTCTGTATGAAATTGGACTAGGATTTTTGAATGAAATCAGTCATGGATTTCTGAATGAAAAAATCAGACTAGGATTTTTGAATTAAAAATGGACAAGCATTTCTAAATAAAAAATCAGACATAGATTATTGAATGAGAAATATAATTATTATTTAAGAATAAAAAATAATTTTAAATAATTTGATGAATGTTTTAGGCATTTAATATTTATAAACAATAATCAAGGTAATTGAAGATGTCGAATATTGATCCATGATTTAGGGAGATTTTATGATTCAATAAGTCAATAAAGAAGTAAAATATTGACCAAATTTTTGAGAATAAAATTATGATTTAGTAAAATTAATGACGTCGGAAAATTATTTCCAAAATCTTGCCTAATTTATTTTGACGAACCTATAAAAAGAGGAGAACATTATGTGTTTTTTTGGTTTTCGTGATACCTGAGCTGCGCGTTAATTATGAGGAACAATATCCACATTTCTAGAAGTTAAATAATGTGTTTTGGATTTTTCATTCATAACAAAGTCTCTGTTATTGAACAATATATGAGAAGATTGAATTCAAATCTTATCATTATATTCTACTAGATTAAAAATTGTTTTCAATTTTCCATAACAAATTCCAAGAAGTTTTTACCAACTTCTCAGTAAGAAAGTGAATAATTGTTTTTCAATTGATTAATTTGGTGGAAATTTAAAAGAATCACATGTAACATGTTCTATTACATAGTCATTATTTTAACCTTTTTTTCTAATAAATTTCACACACTATAAAACATTATATATAGTGCAACAAGATGTAAAGGGAATGTCCTACTCACTATAATCTGAGGAATTTTTTCTAGTGGATTGTGTGTTATTGGAAAATGTCCACAAAATAACAAGGATGTAGCTATTCATATTGAATAATGAACCTTGTAAATACTTTTGATCGAATGGATTTGTTTTTGATTTATTATCTGATGGTAACTAAAATCTTTAAAAGGAGGTGAATGTTGTATCAATTAGAAACATAATAGAAATAATATCACTGATTCACCCATCCCGCTGTTAGTTATACAATTTCTCTAAATGAGAACATTCAAAACATGGTGATCTAATAGACCTGAAAGGATGATAAAGGAAGCGAGTTTGAGAGAATAAACATAATAATAAAACTTACTTAGAATGGGATGAATAAAGACCACCTTTGTTTGATCCACCATAGAAAGGGTTTGGACGAGAAAAATTGTTCTTTAATGACCTCCCAAAGTATGAAATCATATTAAAAAGTGGTAGGGTCGACTGGGGTTCCAAATAGTGGTTTAGTATATTTGAAAAAAATATTTAAAATATTAAAAAAAATCATGCATGGTTACCTAGGAATGGAAAATTTGATTGCCAACAGTGAGACCATACCGGTGGGGTTGAGTGGTTTATCCATGATTAGTGAATGGTTTGACATAACTTATTCTAACAAATAAAACCCCCACTTCCGGATTTTCCACAATATTCGCTAGATGGGAACACTTTTTTGGAGAACCGTGTAGCATCAATGTATAAACCAAGTGTCCCCCAAAACATTTAAATTTTCTCCCAAAAAAACAAAAAATGAGACCCAACCAATTTATTATCAAAATAGGGGTTTAGAAGTAGCTGAAAACATCGAACTGATTTCACGTGGTTATTATCTTTATATTTCATGGTATTAATATGACGTTCATTTGGTTTTCACCCATGAAGAAACACATTTTTAAATGATTCCAAAACTTTTAAAACAATATATTTGGTCATTTCGGGGATACCACTCATATTATTTACCTAATGTGAGACCAAAAAAGTCAATAATAATAAAATATGATTTTTCATATGAATTCACAACATTCTGGGGATGTATTCATTGAATTTGATCATTAAATACATTTTTAAATTATTTTAATAAAAATAATGTTTTTTCAGGTCATCTCAAAAAAGTGACTGCTCGAATTGATATTCATTCAGATCCACCACTTATCAAATAATTGTATGGTAGTTTTTTTGTCTAATTTAAATGTATTTAGATGTTGTTAGGTTGTATTTGACCTCCAAATACATGTTTTTAATGGACACTAATACTTTAAAATTTTTATATTCATTAATACTGGGCACATCGTGCATCCGATTGACATTTCATCAACTCATACACATCATAAATAATAAAAATTCCGTTTTCCTATGATTTCAAATCATAAAACTTTCATGTGACTTCACTAATCATTACATTGAATTTTATTAGGCAAATTCAATCATGGGATAAAATGTATTTTCCTACCATACAAGAACACAACCCTTATCTAGGTTAATCTCTAGCCGAGGATATGATCAGTATCATACCCAACAAACACAAGATTATAGAATTGTTAATTCATAAATAAGTAATGTATAGAATATTGAAGTTTATAATTCTAGGTATCTTAACAACCATAGTTAATGGAGATTGATAATAAGAATAGAACCTAATGTATATCATTCCTCGTAAGAAAATTCATGTTATATACTTTCACTGATCTGTCCAGATAATAAGACTCATATTAATATCTCATTATTCTTATCATTGAATAATATTAAACTCCTTTTATCACAACTAATATTACACTCGTGATATATTTAATATATAATCACAACAAAAATTCTCCATGATGATTATCGATTATAGACAAAATAGAGCCATATTTTATGTGGATATTTTTATTCTAATATTCATGATATATAAATTCATCACATGTGAATGACTGATTAGTTGATATTTCTTTTATTATAAAACTATGATACATTTTTCAACCATTACATCTAATCATTCAAGTAACGTATGCTAGTAGATTCAATATGTTCCTTGGAATTTTTCCAAGCTGATTTTTTTGTAACATGATATTTCAAATTATCATCTATATCCACCTAAAAGTATATTATACCTCCCTTATAAATTATCTCACAAATGATATGGTATTATTAATGATATTCTTGATCTAAATATCCCCTTCTCATCATCTTGTGTAGTAATGTACTCTAAATTTTTTTTCTAGTTAACTATGGTGGATTGTATGGAACACTTCTCTAATGATCTCTAAATAATTTACGAAAAAAATGATAGAATATTTTGTTCTCGCATCATCATCTTAGAATTGGAATCTACTTTCAGTATAAACCATTAATATGATCTCATTATCTCTTACAATTATTGTTAACAAATCTGTGATTCATCTTAAGTGCTTAAGATAATTTCTTATAGTATTCTTTTCACTCTCAGCAAAATTGGATTTTCAATTTATATTTATTCATAAAGTATTAGTGAAATTGTGGGTAAAGTATTGGGGTTTCACTACTAAATAAATGTATTCTAACAAGAATAGAAAGAACCATAAATAGTGTAAAAATTGTTGTTGATTTGACACTATTAAAATGAATACCCTGTTATCATCTCAAGAAATTTTCTAAAAAAGTGGATCCTTCATCGAATCTAAAAAATTGATGATAAAGGCCATATATTTTCATTACACTGTTAAAATTTTAGAACACTACATCAACCCATAAAGGCACTAAATACATATAGAAACAAAAAATATAGGATATAGAAAATTAACAATTTGATTGAAATAAATATTACATCACAAATATAAAACACTATATTATAAACATTTTAAAAATATTTTTGTATAATTTTATAATAAATTAAAATTTAACCCAATCATTCAAAAACATATATTGATTCACTATATTTAGAAAATGTCTGCCTCTCAAAATTCCGAGTCATGGAATCTATTACCAAAAAACCCACCACAACTTGATTAAAATAATCTACATATTTAATAAAAGAATTAGTATTATTGTAATGATATGATGAAATAAATTAAACATAAATATGAATCTATAAATTAAAAAAATGTAAAATTTAAAAAGATAACAAGATAATTGTGACTTACTAGTTACACCATTCATTATATTATGGTGAAGCTGATTCCAACATTTCAAAACTAAACTATGGATAATTTTCCTAGTGTATCAAAACATTCCTAATTATTTTTATATGTATTGAGAATTTCACTTGTCATTTTAACTAAAATTTCTTTTGAAATAAAAACATGCAACTTATGTTACACCATTCACATCAAGTGTCGATTTTTGGTTAGATTGATTCCTACATATCAAAATTGATTTATTAATATTTTTCAAAAATTATCATGATAATATTATTTCATTTTCTTGGTTTTTAGTGAGTGAAACATATTTTGAACATAAATACCAGTTTTAGACAAATAACTCTACATTTGAGTCACTCTTACTACATCGTGGGTAATATGGAGGTGTGTAAGATAATTAAAAACAAAAAATTACATATGGATAAATTTTCTAAAGTGTTAAAATAATCTGAATATGTTTTCTTAGTGTATATTATGTAAATTTTATTTTAACCTAAAAAGTCAATTTTAAATAAAATGAGACCCATGGTGTCATACTGGTCACACCTTGTAATGTATTGAAATAAGGATGATCCCTAAATAACATAAAGTACATATGATTCATTGTCATAAATTATCAAAACATCTTAAATGTGTTTTATTGGTTTTGATTATGTCACTTTTCATTTTTACTAAAATTTCATTTTAAACTGAATGCACAGTCCTAGAGTCATTCCATCCACATCATGTGTCATTTAGAGGTTAGACTAATTCCTACACCCCATAAATGATTTAATAATAGTTTTCTTAAATTAACATGACAATATAAGCTTGTTTTTTATTTTTTTAGTTAGTGATAATTGTTTTGAACTATAATGTTAATTTTAAATTTATAACAGACACATTGATTCTTAACAGTCACAATGTGTGTTGGATTAAGATGTGCATGATTCCAACACATAAAAATTACTTATAGATCATTTTTAGAAATCAACAAAATAATGGGAATTTTTTCTTTTTTTAGTATTTGACATTTCTTTTAATCTAAAATGTCAATTTTAAAATTAAAACACACACATTGTGTCATACTAGAAACAAAATGATTTAAATTGTGCTACAGTGGATTCAAACACATCACAAATGACAGATGTATCATTTTGATAATGTATCAAAACAATGTGAATGCATTTTCTTCATTCGGAGTATCTCACATAACTTTTTTACTAAAATGACATTTTAAACTGAAAACTTGCACTTTGAATCATACCTGTCATATTATGTGTCAGTTTTATGTGAACTAATTTTTACACATCCAAAATTACTAATTAATTGGTCCTCAAAATTATCAATAGAATTATTGAATATTTGTTTAGTTTTTAGATAGTGAAACATAATTTGAACTAAAATACCAGTTTCAAATAGATAGCATAAGTTTTGAGTCATAATGGGAACAATGAGTATCATATTATTGATCAACTAATTCATACATGTCACAAATGAATTATGGATAATTTTTCTAAATTATTAAAAAAATTGAAATGGTTTATAGTTTTTTGATATTGACAATTTTCTTATTTAAATAATTTTCAATTTTAAATAAAAATATACATTGTGTCTTATTGATTACAACGTGCATTAGATTGAAGTGAGGATAATTTTTATATGTCAAAAATGACTTATGGATTATTATTATTTTTTGTATTATATTAATCATAATGGGGTTTGTTAGTTTTGAGTATATCATGTTTTTATTTTTAATAAAATTCAATTCTTCATAAAAAATATACACTATGAGTAATTTCATTACACCATGTATTAAATTAAAGTTTGTCTGATTACTACTTATAAAAAATAAAATATGGTTCATTTTCATAAATTAACAAAAATAATCTGAATTTTTTTTCTTGGTTTTGAGTATGTATGTTGTGTCCTTCTATGAAAATTTAATTTTAAAATGAAAATACTCACTTTGAGTCATATTGGTAACATCATGTGTCAGTTTAGAATGTGAGTTATTAATGCATGTATAAATCTCTTATGAATTATTTACCAAAATTATTAAGGAGATATTATTATTTTTAATGGTTTTCAGTGAGTGTCATATGTTTTGAAATAAACTGTCAATTTTAAGATAATAAGATTCTCTTTGGGTAACACTGTGCAAAAAATGTGTCAAATTCTTGTTTGGTTAAATCTAATATGTCCCAAATAGAAAATGATTCATTATTCTAAATAATCAAATCTATCAGAATCTGGTTGATTGGTTTTGATTATAAGACATTTATTTTTAACTAAAATATCAATTTGAATCTTAAAACATGCACTTTGGGATATATCATAAACACCATATGTCATATTTGGGATTGATTGTATCCAAAAAAGAACAACTAACTTATGGAGAATTATCCTAAAGTATCAGATTAAAATGATATGGAATATAACAAAAAATGTAAAACAAATGATTATAACATCAACTAAATAAGTATTTTGAAGTCTACACTTCATGATGTGTTTATACATTATGATACTAGTTGTGCTACTCATAATGTTTTTTTGAAAATCTATTTCTTATTCTGAATATGAGGACTATCCAAAGACCTAGTAGTTCTGAAAAAACATATATAGATAGAAGATTATATAATATTTTATTTAAAATTGTAATTAAATTCAAAAATACCTCTTCAGGGATTCCAGTTTGTTGATGTAATATGATACCATTCAAAAAAATTCAAACACAATAACCAAAATTGTTTCCATTGGATTCACTCAAAATGTACAGAAATATTATTAATAATAAAAATCTGTTTTGACATATGTTTTCATAGTGAAATATTATTATATATACCCTAATACTTATCCATATGTAAAATCTGATAAGATCCTTTATTTAATATACTATCACCATTCCATGTTTAAAATAATATATAAACACGTAACTATCATAAAAAATTCAATAACATATAATATAAAATGTATAATGTGATGTTTATCTGTAATATTTTTCTTGCAGTATATTTTAAATTGATAAATTATGTCACATGTGGTTGGTTTTTTGGGAATCCATGCATTGAATCTATTATATATATATATTTGGAGAGTTAAAATTTATCGTAATTAGTAGCCAATGAAACCTAAGAAAATAAAAATGAATAAGTAATTATATGAATGAAAATATATTTTTTTGATTAAATTCAATATTTTTACACCTCCATCAGGGGTTAAAAGTATAATTTTTCATCTGTAATTTTTCATTCAAACATTGTGTCCAGTTTTTCGACTATTACTTAAATTTTCTTTGGATTCAATTTTAATAATTATGTAGACATGATGTGCGGACTAATGAGTCTAAATTTTGGTTCACATGGGTTTCACAAAAAAATTTATTTATATATATTCCTAAATATATGAATATTATTCATTCATAATTTACATAATATTCGGCTATTGGACAAATAATTCATGAAAACACACCTCATCTATATATTTACAACTGAATATCCTAGTTACTCATTTGAGTGGATTTTATTTAGATTATCAAGACCAAAATAGTATATAATGGACCATCCATACATATGTTCTTCCAAATCAACAATAGTCATAGCACCATTTTCTAACATTGTATTTACATTATCTTTATATGATAGTAAATTTGAATTTTCAATTGGAAAGGTAAAAATAATTTTTGATGGTTATTTATTAGGGTTGGATGATCCTCTAGAAAATTTTCATTTAAACTTCCATTTTACCCCATTCAATTTTCTCTTCGATAAAAACATTAATTGATTCAGGATTTTTATTCATTAATTATAAAAGTTTTTTCATGATAAATAAATTCAAAATGAATACCATTAAGTTGAAATTTTTTTTACAATCTCCCAGAAAATAATATGAATTTTCCAACAGCATGATCAACCATATAAATATACACATCATCATGTTCACCAAGTAACATGGTTCTAAGATCTTGAGATATTTTAACAAAAACAATGACATGACCTATTAAAAGCTTACAATTGTGTAGAATATCTCATTGGTTATTCAGTATTATACACCTTGCAACTAGAAAATGGGATGGTGTTTATAGATGTAAATGAAATAAATTTTCAAACCTATGGAATATTTGTACATGAATGTCATTAGAGTCATTTGATTCATCATTTCATAGACCTAATTAGGAAAATATCGATTGACTCTTCTAAGACATCCCTATGAGTGGATTGGCTTACCTCAATGATTATGGGGGTGCGGTGGGTGATCATCATGTAGTGGTTGTTGTTATTTGGTTTCTTCTCATTGATTCCTTTCAAAAAAAATTATTACAACCATGTTTGTGAATTAAATTTTTCTTCTAGAGCACTTAAAATACTTTCAAACTATTCCATTTTATTATTTTTATCACACTATTTATGTCCTTTACAAAAAAATATGTTTTTTTACCCAAAAAAACACTACATTGATGTGACTATACAATTATAGATGCTTTACAGCTGGCCACAATAGTTCTTTATTTGGTGAAGTTGATGATGAAATTTAGGCTTAATAAGATAAAAAATAAAGTGCAATAAAAAATCATTGTTATGTAATAGCGATAGAAATGTATTTCTTTTTATTATGTGACTCATACACATGCTTTAGAAATTTTTGGGTGATTTCATATTTTTATATCTATTCATTATTTACACATGTTTCTCATATCATTGTCTTTAATAGGGAATGTGGGGCCTGGAAGAAAGAGGGGCATCATGAATATTGTAGGGGTCTTTAAAAATGTGATATGTGTCGAAGAAGACAAACACAAAACAATTTTTTTTTAATATTGTAAAAAATGATGGTCTAGTGAACGATGTAGAGATGAAAAATGTGGTCACATGATAATGGGTAGTGAAATTAGAGAATTAATGGTGAAAACATTAGTGAAATTTTTTAATTTTTTTCACACCACTTTTGGGTAGGGAAATGGTGATTCTTTCATTGTAAATTACATATTGACATGTGGTTAAAGGAAAACCTTAGATGGGATCAAAAAATGATATTGAAATAAAATACATGTTTTTTATATTCATCATTCCCTATAGTAAAACTAATCTGTCTTTACAGTTTTCACAGATCCCACATATTAACCCCTACAAGCCCTTTGATATTAGTGAAGGTGGATTTGTCATAGGAATTGACATATTCACATGCAGAAGTAGATTGTTAGACTATTGGAGGTGATCACTAAAAAATGAAATATAAACACAAAGGATTATATTTTCTAGAATTTTAATTACTATAATAATAAATATCACAATTATACGTATTGGGATAGAATCCCAAAAAGATAAAAGTTGAAAAAAAAAGATAAATTAAAATCTGGAGATCTGGTGTAGTACGTGTTGGCCATGCATCTGAAGCCAAAAACATCAACTGACCCTTCTATGAAGTCGCCACGTATCCATTTTACCCCAGGACGGTCCCTTCAAGTGAACAATAGGTTTATTCTTCCATCATTTAACACATAGTTTTGTTAGACTTATTTTACATCACCACATTATAAACCTAACCAATCTTTGTTTAATCACTTTGGGAGAAGGCCTAATGACTACACTATATATGACAAGCCCATACTTCTAGTGTCCACAATACTAGTATAAATAGAAGTCTATTTCTCCCACCAACCGACTGAAATTATAGAATCTACCCACTGGTATGTTAATCCACTCTCCCTTCAATTCATCCCCAAATTTTCACTATGTTCATTGGTTTTCCCACTCGGAAGCGACATCAATTTGTCAAATATACCAAAAAAACATATTCCTTAACTGAGTTTGGGGGAAAACTAATTCATTGTATAACATTTTCAGTGTGTAGGGGTGCTCAAAGATGGGCATGGAATTAAACGGTGTCTCCTTCAATGGCTATTTGAAGAAGGCACATGGAGGGTTGTGCTTTTTTTGAATCCCATTTTAGTGAGGTGATGTTTCCAACAACACATTCGTTTTTTTTTAAAAAATCCTTCTATAATAATTATATATATATATTCAGTATAACTCATATTTAATAATTAAAAAATAATTATAATAATAATAAGGACGTTTATAGATAATATAATATAAATAAAGCAATAATATTATAATTGTATAAAGAATTATAATATTATTATTGTCAACGTTATTTCTAAAATTTATATTATCTATAAAATTAAATTTTATTTCTTAGAATAATTATTATTTTATTTTTATAGTCAAATAAATTCCAGTAATATTATCATTAGATATTATTATTATTAAATAATAATAAGGCACCTATAATCCTTTCAACTTAATGATTATTTATAATTAAAAACATTATTAATTTTATTAATATTTAGTATTATTAAATGAATAAATTTTTAAAATTTAAATAATATTCAAAACAATAATTTATTTATTTTTTATTTAATAAAAAATTAAATATATTATTATTATTATAAAATATTAATAATTGAATTAATTTTTTTTAAAAATTATTAGTTCATAAAGAAAATATATATTTTTATTCTAAAATATTTAAAAATCTTATTTTCATATTAATAAAATTATAAATAAATAATTTATTATTCAATAAACAATTATTTATTAATATATTTAAATAATTTTTTTATAATTTCCATTTTAACAAATTATTAGTTAATTAAAAAATATATTTTATACTATTTAAATTTTTAATACATATATTTAATTTTAAAAAACAGTTTTATTATTATTATTTATTTAAATTCTTAACTAATAATGTATTTAATTTTTTCATTTGTATAACAATAATTAAATTTTAATATTAAAATTGTAATTTTTAATCATTAATACAATTGTTAGTTAATTATTTTACAAAAACTAATTTTATTATAAATAATGGTAATAATAGTTTTATAAATTATTAATAATAGTATTACATATTAAAATATTATTAATACAATTTATAATGATTAGTTGTTATATTTCCAATTAAAATAAATTTATTGATATTAATGATTAATAATTGTGTTATAAATGAAAATATTATTAATAATATTATTATTTTAATATTATTACATTTAACATTACTATTATTATATATAAACATAATTTAAATTATTGACAAATAATAATTAATTTTATATTTATATATCATTATAATAATAATAAAATTATTGTTCATATTAATATTATTAATTTAATATTTATATTATTTATATATTTATATTTTTTTAGCTATAGACGTCGTCATCATTATCATTATTATTATTTATTAAAAATGTGATATATTATATATATATAACATAAGAATATAAAATTAAAAAGAATAATAAAAAAGGGTAGGCGGTGTTTTAAACAGGGACATCCTAAAAAGTGTTTTAAATAAGGCGAAGACCTACTAAGAGGCTTCTTCAAATAATAATTGATGGAATTGCCTTTTAAAATTGTGTCAGATACTAAGAATTATTTTTCCAACACACATAATTAAAGAAAGTTTTGGGTTATATTGGGAAAATTATTAGTAAACCACATCATCATAATCACCCGAGTTCCCAATACCATGCCTCACTCATTATTCATCACTAAGAAGGTAACCTTGTACCCAATATGATCTGACAACATGTTGGTCTCATGTATTCCATGAACATATTTGTCACTCTTGACATGTTTGGAAGCCATTCAATTGTAATTTCCCAATGTTATCTCCTTGGTTCTTCCAGTTTCAGAAAGCGATAGTACCTTGGGTCGTTGGCCCAAGTGACAGACATCTCTCAAGCTGCTACCCAAGAGCTGGAGCTATTGTCTGGTTTTTCATCACACTTTTTCCCATTCATGAGACATTTAAGGGATTTCAGCAAAACACTAAACAAAACAGATGATAATTTTTGTTTTTTTCCAAAATGGGTAACCAAACTGGCCTGAGCAAGGGGTCTCAAAAGAGCTCTGGCATAAATAAATTCAAGAAGGTTTTCCATGCTTGATGATGAGTTAGGGTATGAAGCTATACCTATTACATAGTATTTAAATATAATATATTCCATTATTTCAAAAATATTTGTACCATGGTAGTCGTCTAATTTCATGGAATTCTATGGTCGTTCAGTTGGATTTCACCTAATGACAGACATTGTTAATTCTTTTCAAGCATTTAAAAAATACTTATTCTGTCTTTTTAGGGTACATTGTAGGTTTCAGGCGTAGCAGAAGCGCATTGGTGGGTGTACACAACATTAATTTTCGGTTAACAATGATCAATCTGAGATCTATCATGATAATAAAATGTCATATCATCGAAATAGAATGAATAACGAATGAAAAGAAATGATGTCTCAAAACCATAGAGAGGGTCATCATATGTTGGTTATAATTAATTTAATTAAAATACTAGAATTACCATGATGGAATTCTCTCTCAGTTAATGTTTCTAGTCACGATCTGATGTGATCCGTCATTGTGTCGTAGAATCAAAGCATAAGATTCCTCTGGAAGTGATCCACACGTGCTCTATTTATATCTCTTTATCACTGAAGGGATCTCTGGGTTCTAGCATAGAAGAGTCATTGCTTGTGATGTCTGCCTTCGATCACCTTGATCCTGTAGAGGTGGATTTATCTCATGTTTTTTGAGCGCATTATTGGTGGAAAAAATAATTCTCACTTCACTTGAGAGATTTTCCAAATACATTGTACACAACTAAAAAAAATGTATATGATAAAGAGAATTATATAATTGGGATTCTATTTACATAGAATAATAAAATGAATTAATTACTAGAAATAATTTATTCATTTTATTTTATTCTTCGTAATACTCTATTTTATATAATAACATTTGACTATTATTATTACTTGACATGTTCCTAGAGAACTACACTTAATATTATTTAATTACAGAAATGATATTATTTCTCATAAATTCACTGAAAATAATACATGGCATGTATATTTAATATACCCAATTAGTACTTTTGTTTTTCCATTGTTCATTATTTCCTCCACCACATTTATTAGACCTTGAATAATGGATATTTATTTCTCAAATAAATTTCACTGCATTCCTTGCTAATAAATATATTATTTCTCCCACAATGTATTCTCTCAAATAACTAGTGTTGAAATAAAAGTGATCAGGCATCCTTGAATAATTATTAAACCACCATTAAGAATAATCATTATTCGACTTGTTAAATTAATATTTTACTGAGATACATCGACACACTTAATGTGTGACCCTCTGGGCCTTTTTCGTAGTGCATTAGGCAGAGCCTACTTGAAGTCCAAGGTTAGCATATAGAAACACGCCAAGGAACCCATATAGAAAAAAGATAATGCTGCAATGACGTGTCACCTCATACAAATGCTTACCATGTAATATATCCCTTTGTCTCGATATCTCGAATCAAGAGGGTTGCATGCTGGTTCTATCAATCCATGTGCTCGATTATTATTTCTTTTAATTCACATAACTGAACATTCCCATTCCTTACCATGACCATACATTTATTTAGGCTATATCAATTCCATCAAAGGGAATAGGTTATATATTTCTGTTATGGAACATAAGGGACTAGTCCTTTCTCGCATTATCTATTAATGCAGTATTACTCGTGATTCACCCAACATATCCCACCTCACTGCGAACAGTGTGTCATCACAATTTTCTTCAATACATCTATGTGTGTGAGTTTAAATACCCATTAATAATAATCATAGAGTTTAAGGACCAATACACACATACGCAGATAGGAACATCCAATAAAAATATAAAATGTGGATTTACTACTAGCGGGTCTTGTTCTCATAATATCCTCCTCAATATTACTAAGGGCTCACACCATGATAAGGTGCCTCAATGTTTTATGAGTCTTCACCCCTAATAGCCTGTATTATTTGTGTCCCTCAAATCACATCATTCGGCCATAGAACATATATTCAAGAACAGTGTTATGGCACTTCTGGGTCATCATCATAGTAGGGATCCGCTATGACCCTTTAATGCAATATCTATCCTTACGACATTATCACATAAATTTTCACATAGAAGAACCATCAAGATGTGATAAGGTATTTATTTAATTAATAAAGTACAAATTAGTTGGTTCTAGGCCACCAACTCCAACAGAATTCCACTTGGACTAGAGCCAACTACTAACAACCTTTAACCTACTAGCACTTATATGATATTCTTGTTTCTGTTAAGGTATGCTTTTAGTCATGGGGTCTTCCACGTTATCTTTTGTGGACACTCTTCTCACTGCAACATCTCCCCTTTGATAGAAATCCCTCAAGAGGTGATACATTAGGAGTATGTTATTTTTACATTAATGTGACTTTGGTTCTTTTAAAAGAGACACTACTGTAGTATTATCATAATGCAATGTGATAGGATCTTTACTACAGGTCATCACATCAATATGCTAGAAAAAGTTCTGAATCCAAAAATCTTTCTTGGCTGCATCATAAGCCTCTATATATTCAAACTTCACTATAGAATGAACAACAACTTGTTTCTTTGAACTCTTCTAGCTTACAGCACCTCCATTGAGATATAAAACATATCCAAATTGTGACATCAGATCATTCTGATCTGTTTAAAAACCAGCATCAGCATATCCTCTGATGACAAACTTCTCTTCTCCTCTGAACACCAGGTACATATCATTAGTTCTTCTTAGATACTTAAGGATAGTCTTAACAACAGTCTAATGTTTTTCTCCTGGATTTTCTTGATATCTACCTACCATTATCAGTTCATAGGAAACATCTATCCTGGTATATTACATGGCGTACATGATGGATCCTATTGTCAAAGCATATGAGATCATAATAATTTTATCGTTCTCCTGTTGTGTCTGAGGAAAAATTTTCATATGAAGATGTAGGCCATGTGACACTAGACCAATACCCTCATCTATTTTTCCTTGAAAAATCTCATTACTATCTGGCCAATGTATGTACGCTGACATAGTCAAATCATCCTCTTGGATATATCACGAATAATCTAGATTACTAGAATGTAGGCGGCTTCACCCAAGTCCTTTATAGAGAAACACTTTCTCAATTCCTCATTAATTAACCGTAAGATTGGTATATTGTTTCCAATAACCAGTATTTCATCAACATATAATACTAGGATAACTACCACATTCCCATTAATACGCTTATAAACACATGGATCACATTGGTTCATAATGAAACCAAATTCATTTATGGCTTCATCAAATCAAATGTTTCATGACCTGGATTCTTGCATTAATCTATAAATGGATTTTTGTAACTTGCGAACCCATTTGTCTTCACCTGGTGTCACAAACACTTTTGGTTGTGTCTTATAAACATCTTCCAGAAGGTTCTCGTTAAGGAATTTTGTTTTGATATCCATTTTCCAAATCTCGTAGTCGGGTAAGATATTATGGAATGTATGATTCCTATGGATTTAAACATGGAAACTGATGATAAGGTTTCATCATGTCCAATTACATGACATTGTCTAAATCCTTTATCCACTAGCCTTACTTAATAGGTTCTAATATGACCTTCCTTGTCAAGTATTCCCTTGAATAAATATTTTCATCAAACAGTCTTTACCTCAACTCACTCATCAACCAAAACTGAGACATGGTTCTGATACATGGAATACATTTCATAATTAATAGCTTATTATCATCTTGTAGTTCTTGATAATTATACTGTTTTCTTTAATAAGAGAGGTTCATCATTGTCCAACAATAATGATTCACCATTCTCTTTGATAAGGAAACCAAATCTCTATGGATACCTTACCTCTCTTGAGCTCCTACACAGTACTTTTGTTTCTTGAACCTCTTCCACCGGGGCATGTGGAACTTGTTCCTATAAAAGCTCTTGTGTATCTTGAGCATTAACATCATCGAAGTAAATCTTTCTCCCACTATCCTTTTGAGGATTTTCTCTCTCTGATGTAAGATGGTTTGTCTTGTGACAATCACTTTCTTATCTAAAGGGTTATATATATAATATCCTTTTTTTCCTTTGTATATCCTATAAAGATACACCTTGTTCCCTAGGGTTCTAGTTTGTTACCTGGGAAGGCCTTAAAAAATTCCTTTCATCCCCAAACATTTGTGTGAGACAAAATTAGTTTCTTTTCATTCCATAACTCAGATGGAATTCCATTTTCCCCATTAGTTGGTACTTGGTTTCATGTGTATGCTACAGTTTGTAATTCATTTCCCCAAAAAGAATTATAGAAGATTTCCATGACTCTTTATCATCCTCACCATGTCCAACAAGGTGTGTTTACTACATTCACGAACTCCATTACACTATGGTTTATTAGGAGGAGCGAGGTAAGATAGAATCCCAGACTCTCGTAGAAGATCGATGAACTCTTGGATCAGATATTCTATTCTTTGATTTGATTAATGCTTCTTTATCATCATGCCCAGCTGTTTCTCTACTTCATTCATGAATTCCATAAATTTCTCTAAAAACACTGACGGATACCTCATTAAGTAGACATTTACATATCTACTCAAATAATTTTTAAATGCAACGATGTAAGAATATACACCTATGACTTCTAATAGAAATGATCCACATATATACATGTTCACCAATCTTAGAAGATATATGGTCCTTTAACCATGTCCATCGAAATGATCCACATTATTTAATCCATCTTGTTTCAAATAAACCACACTCAAATCAAATAATTACATTTAATTAATCAATAATTTTATCTTAAACCCTTTTCTTAATTTCCTTTAGATTCTCATCCATCATAATTTTAAACAAATAAATTCATTTAAAATTATCTTTTTACGTAACTTGTACCTTAGAGGGAACCTGGTGAATTCCCATTCATAACTAACCAATGAGTAGAAATGAACATTATGCAGATGTTAAATTAAACACGCATATTTAAAACACCTATCAGTTGTTGTGCCTCATATTTACGTATACACTATGGTGCACGCCTCAAAGGTTTTTATAATATAATAATAAATTTTAATAAATCAGCATAATTTGGATGAGTACACGACCTATAGTTCCGACTACATAGCATGTACTTTTTTTCAACATCCATCTGAAGTACACGGTTGGGGACATGGTGTGTAGATGTACATATGAATTTTTTGGAGTACATAGAATGTTCTATGGGACACACAACATTTAGTATTCGCATTACACGGTTTCCATCTGGGCAAGACATGTACAGTGTCCATGGTCCAACCCTAACCCAAAGGGATTACACACTATCTTTAGTGGACCACATGGCATGTAATCCAAAAATTGTGAGCCACTTATTCATGGTCAACTCACAGTGTCATTTAAGATTAGAAATAATACAATGCACTTCCTGATTTGGTGGGACAGTCCGATGCATTGAACCTAGACTACACGACATGTACTTCTGAATACACATTGTGTGTTCTAGTGTTGTATTTCCAGGAACGTTTGGATCCTCTTGATGATATCCTATGTTTTATTTTAATTGATATTAAATGAAAATGTTTTTTCTATAAGGTGAATGAGAAATGAGAGAGGAGGAATAGATCTCAAGATTTAGATTTATAAAATGATTAAATTGAATTAAAACTACTAAATTATTAAATTCCTAAATTTAAAATGGAATACTAAATAATTATAATCAACGATTAGACCTTTCAGATACCACTTATAGGTTTCAGGTACAGTGAAAGCGCATTGGTGTGTGTACCCATCCTTAATTTTCTGTTAATAACTATCAATCCGATATCTGTCACGATAAAAAAACATCATATTTTCGATATAGAATGAAGAACGAGTGAAAATAATGGGATTCCCAAAACCATAGATAGGATCATCATATTTTGGTAATAATTAATTTAATTAAAACAGAAGAACTACCTTGATGTAATACTCTCTCTGTTGATGTTTCTAGTCATGATATGACGTGATTCGTTGTTGCATCATATAATCCAAGTGTAGTTTTCCTCTAGAAGTGATCCACACGTGCTCTACGTATCTCTAGACCTCATCGATGGGATCTCTGGTTTCTTGAGCAGAAGAGCCTTTGTTTGTGATGTCCGCCTTCGATTCCCTTAATCCAGTGGAGGTGGATCTCTCTCTCAAATTTCTTGAGAGCATTCTTGGTGGAAAAAATAATTATCTCTTGTTGTTATATATTTTCAAAATCCATTATGCACAACATCAAAAAAAAGGCTAGGATAATGAGAATTATAGATATAGGATTTTAATTACATAGAATAATAAAATGATTTATTTACTAAAAAGAATTTAGCCATTTTATTTAATTCTTAGTAATACCCCAAGTCTAATAATAAAAGTGGACTATTATTATTAGATGACATAAACCCAGTGAATTACACCTAATATTATTTAATTTAATAAATAATATTATTTCTCCTAAATTACAAGAAAAAGATACATGGCCTGTATATTTAATATACACGGTGTTTACTTCTTCTTTTCTATTTTTCTTTATTTATTACAACACATTTATTAGACCTTAAATAATGGATATTTATTTCTCAAATAAATATCACTAAATTACTCGTTGATAAATATATTATTTCTCCCAAAATATATTCTCTCGAATAAATAGTGTTGAAATAAATGCGATTAGGAATCCTTGAATAATTATTAAACCACAATCGGGAATAATCTTTATTCAACCTTTTAAATTAATATTTAACTATGATACTTGGACACACTTAGTGTGTGACCCTCTAGGACTCCTTATTAGAGGAATTAGAAGGATCCTACCTAAATTCCAATGTTAGTGTCTAGCAAAATATCAAGGCACCCATAGAGAAAAAAGTTAATGCTACAATGTCATTTCACCTCCTACAAACACTTACAGTGTAATATAATCCCTTTTTCTAGATATCTCAAATCAAGTGGGTTGAAACAAGGTGCCATCAACCCATGTGCTCGACTATTCTTTCATTGAATTCCTAGAATTGAAATTTCCCATTCCTTACCATGGACACAGATATTTTTGGGCTATATCAATTCCATTAAAGGGATTGAGATATCTACTTATTTTATGCAACAGAAGGGACAAATCCTTTCTTTCATTATCTATTAATGCAGTATTACTCATGACGTACCCAACAAAGCCTATCGCTCTGCGAACATTCTGTCATCAGAGATTTCATCAATACTTCTAATTGCATGAGTTGTAATACACATTAATATAAATATTAATGTCTAAGAACCAATAGACACATCCGTGTATATGAACATCCAATGACACTATGAAATGTAGATTTTCTATTGGCGAATCTCGTTCTCAAAATATCCTCCTAGATACTACCGATGGTGCACACCATGAGAAGGTGCCTTAATGTTTTATGAGTCCTCACCCTTAATGGACTTTATTATTTTTGTGCCTCAAATAACATCATTCGTCCATAAAACATATATTCAATAACTATGTTATGGTACTTTCGTGACCTCATCATAGTAGAGATCCACTATGACCCTTTAATGCATCAGTTATCTTTAAGACATTATCACATCTATTGTCATGCAGATGAACAATAAATATGTGATAAGGTATTTATTTAATGAATAAGGTACAACGTAGTAGGTTTTGGCCACCATGTCCAACAGAAACTACCACTTCGATGGATATTTCATCCACTCATACATCTCTAAAATAATACAAATTTGGATTTCATATTATTTCATATCATTGTAGGGATGTTTTATAAATATTTTTCCATTTAATTAATTTTTATCGTCCTAAACTGATTAATGTTTGATTCCAATAATTTTAGGAAAACATGACAAAATAATAATGTCATATCAGCTCAACTGTTTCACAATTTACTATATGGTTATTTTCATCATATTTGATGTCATTCAACCACTACTACAAATACCACTTTTATCAATGGTAAAAACCCCCTTTTATCAGCAATAGAAAAGTGCTGTTAAAGCTGGAGAAGATACAAGGGGGTCCCCTTTATCAGAACTCTGAAAAGAATTGATAAAGACACCTTTTATTAGCGGTAAAAAAACGTTGATAAAAGGGGACTTTTATCAGTGCTAAAACAAAGTGCTGATAAAATGGTCCTTTAGCCGTGATTTGTTTTAGCGCTGAAAAAAGTATCCCTTATCAGTGCTTCATTTATCAGCGCTTTCTTTTTAGCACTGATAGAGGACCCCTTTTATCAGATCTTTTCATAAAGCACTAATAAAAGTTAAAAAAGTTAAAAAAAATTAAAAAAATTAAAAAAATTAAAAAAATCCAGCAAATTGGGGGGGCTTTTATAGCGCTTGAGCCCCCCCCCCTTTACAACGCTCTTCCACCCCCATCCAGTTCCCCCACGCACCCCCTCCACCCTTTATCAGTGCTAGCTTCAATATTCCCCCATGTGCGAGCGCCACTACCTCCACTTGGTTTTGAACTCGTGACCTCCCCCCTACGCTCTTAAGCCCTTACCACTCCTCTATTTTGATTTGTTTTACATTTCATGATATATATATATATATATATATTTATATTTATTCGTATAGTAATATATATTTATATTAATATATTTATATATAGTTATATTAATATATATCTCTATTAATATATATATATAGTTACATTTATTAGTATTGTAATATATATTTATATTAATATATATATAGTTATATTAATAAATATATATATACATATAGTTATATTAATATATATATTTATAGTGATATTAATATATATATTTATAGTGATATTAATATATATATATTTATAGTAATATTAATATATATATAGTTGTATTAATGTATATATAGTTAGATTAATATATATATATATAGTGAGATAAATATATAGGTATATAAATATTCATATATTTTTATTTTAAATAAAATCGATATTAGTTATTATTTATATAAGGCTAATATATTTTATATATAAATATATTTTATTATATATATTTATACTTAAATTATTATATGTGAATATATAAAAAATATGTATATATTGTTATATATTTGATTATAAATAGAAATTCATTATAAAAAATGATAAAATTTCGAAGACATAATATCAATATGAATGTAATACCTTGGAATAAATTCAGTACTCACCATCAAAGCTAATAATACCCCCTTAAACGAGGATGAAAATCCACAAAATGTTAAAAAATCGGGATACCCTGACTAAAAACTCAGTTATTGAGGCCTTCTTATCATTTTTTGGCCTCAAAAAAACCTTGAATTAGAATTCCCCAATAATTGAAAGCACCCCAACTAGGGTTGGTCATGAACATTTATCTATGGTTCAATTCTAACCATGATTATGGAAGGCTATACCGACATAATATTTCATTGATGGATTTTATCCTTCTATGTAAATTTTTATTTTATTATCAGTTATTAAATGATTTTTTATATTAAGTGGGATAAACTTAAGTGATTAACCATGTCTATGATAATATTTTCTGCATAATTTGGTTTTATTTTAGTTCCATCTCGCATGATTTGTTTAATTCATTATGTGTGTGATCATGACCACCCACCTACAATAAATAAACCATGAAACTGATAGAAATAAAATAAATGGAATGAACATGAGCTTGTTCTATTTGTTAGTTTATCTAGAAGTTGATAAACTATCCCAAGACCTAGGGGAGAAATAGCTTAAACCTTTTGAGTTCTTGATTACATCTTTCCACCTATCCACCGTTGTACCACCTTGGATTGGTTTCTCTTTGGCTCCGAACTTGAGCTGCCTCCACTACCATGGGATCCCCATCCATTACCAAGGATTCTATCTCACTCACAGGTGAGTGGTAAAATGGGGTTTTACATGAATGAAACATTGTGAATGCAGGCCCAATATATTAATGAGGAGAATGCTTTCAAACCTACAAATTTAATATAATTAAATAAATTAATAGAAACTATTCAAATACAATGGTCATCGTCTAGATCACGAAAATATATACATGAAAAATTATTTACGAATAATTAAAAATAGCATTCAATTATTTAATCCATCTTGTTTCAAATAAACCACACTCAAATCAAATAATTACATTTAATTAATCAATCATTTTATCTTAAACCCTTTTTTGAATTTCCTTGAGATTCTCATCCATCGTAATTTTAAACAAATAAATTCATTTAAAATTATCTTTTTACGTAACTTGTACCTTGTAGGAAACCTGGTGAATTCCCATTCATAACTAACCAATGAGTAGAAATGAACATTAAGCAGATGTTAAATTAAACACGCATATTTAAAACACCTATCGGTTGTTGTGCCTCATCTTTACGTATACACTATGGTGCACGCATCAAAGGTTTTTATAATATAATAATAAATTTTAATAAATTAGTGTAATTTGGATGAGTACACGGCCTATTGTTCTGACTACATAGCATGTACTTTTTTTCAACATCCATCTGAAGTACATGGCTAGGGACATGGTTTGTAGATGTACATATGAAATTTTTGGAGTTCATAGAATGTTCTATGGGACACACGTCATTTAGTATTCGCATTACATGGTTTCTATCTGGGCAAGACATGTACGGGATCCACGGTCCAACCCTAACCCGAAGGGATTACATGCCATCTTTAGTGGACTACATGGCGTGTAATCCAAAAATTGCGAGCCACTTATTCATGGTAACCTCACAGTGTCATTTAAGATTAGAAATAATACGACGCACTTCCTGGTTTGGTGGGACAGTATGATGCATTTAACCCAGACTACACGACGTGTACTTCTGAATACACATTGTGTGTTCTAGTGTTGTATTTCTAGGAACGTTTGGATCCACTTGATGATATCCTATGTTTTATTTTAATTGATATTAAATGAAAATGTTTTTTCTAAAAGGTGAATGAGAAATGAGAGAGGAGGAATAGATCTCGAGATTTAGATTTATAAAACGATTAAATTGAATAAAAACTACTAAATTATTAAATGCCTAAATTTAAAATGGAATACTAAATAATTATAATCAATGATTCGACCTTTCGGATACCACTTGTAGGTTTCAGGGACAGTGAAAGTGCGTTGGTGTGTGTACCCATCCTTAATTTTCTGTTAATAACAATCAATCCGAGATCTGTCACGATAAAAAAACATCAGATTTTCGATATAGAACGAAGAAGGAATGAAAATAATGGGTGTCCCAAAACCATAGATATGATCATCATATTTTGGTAATAATTAATTTAATTAAAACACACGAACTACCTTGATGTAATACTCTCTCTGTTGATGTTTCTCGTAATGATATGATGTGATTCGTTGTTGCATCATATAATCCAAGTGTAGTTTTCCTCTAGAAGAGATCCACACATGCTCTACATATCTCTAGACGTCATCGATGGGATCTCTGGTTGCTTGAGCAGAAGAGCCTTTGTTTGTGATGTCCACCTTCAATTCCCTTAATCCAGTGGAGGTGGATCTCTCTCTCAAATTGCTTGAGAGCATTCTTGGTGGAAAAAAAATTATCTCTTGTCTTTAGATATTTTCAAAATCCATTATGCACAACATCAAAAAAATGGCTACGATAATGAGAATTATATATATAGGATTTTAATTACATAGAATAATAAAATGAATTATTTACTCAAAAGAATTTAGCTTTTTTATTTAATTCTTAATAATACCCCATGTCTAATAATAAAAGTTGACTATTATTATTACTTGACATAAACCCAGTGAATTACACCTAATATTATTTAATTAAATAAATAATATTATTTCTCATAAATTACAAGAAAAAGATACATGGCCTGTATATTTAATATACACGGTGTTTACTTCTTCTTTTCTATTTTTCTTTATTTCTTCCAACACATTTATTAGACCTTAAATAATGGATATTTATTTCTCAAATAAATATCACTAAATTACTCATTGATAAATAAATTATTTCTCCCAAAATATATTCTCTCGAATAACTAGTGTTGAAATAAATGCGATAAGGAATCCTTGAATAATTATTAAAACACAATCGTGAATAATCTTTATTCAACTTTTTAAATTAATATTTAACTATGATACTTGGACACACTTAGTGTGTGACCCTCTAGGCATCCTTCTCATAGGAATTAGAAGTATCCTGCCTAAATTCCAATGTTAGTGTCTAGCAGAACACCAAGGCACCCATAGATAAAGAAGTTAATGCTGCAATGACATGTCACCTCCTACAAACACTTATAGTGTAATATAATCCCTTTTTCAAGATATCTCAAATCAAGTGGTTTGAAACAAGGTTCCATCAACCCATGTGATCGACTATTCTTTCATTGAATTCCTAGAATTGAACTTTCCCATTCCTTAACATGGACACTGATTTTTTTGGGCTATATCAATTCCATTAAAGGGCCTGAGATATCTACTTATTTTATGCAACAGAAGGGACAAATCCTTTCTTGCATTATCTATTAATGTAGTATTACTCATGACGTACCCAAGAAAGCCTATCCCTCTGTAAACATTCTGTCATCAAAGATTTCATCAATACTTCTAATTTCATGAGTTGTAATATACATTAATATAAATATTAATGTCTAAGAACCAATAGACACATCTGTGGATAGGAACAATCAATGACACTATGAAATGTAGATTTTCTATTGGAGATTCTCGTTCTCAAAATATCCTCCCAGATATTACCGAGGGAGCACACCATGAGAAGGTGCCTTAATGTTTTATGAGTCCTCACCCTTAATGGCCTTTATTATTTTTGTGCCTCAAATAACATCATTCATCCATAGAACAGATATTCAATAACCATGTTATGGCACTTTCGTGTCCTCATCATAGTAGAGATCCACTATGACCCTTTAATGCATCAGTTATCTTTAAGACATTATCACATCTATTGTCATGCATAAGAACAATAAATATGTGATAAGGTATTTATTTAACGAATAAGGTACAACGTAGTAGTTTTTGGCCACCATGTCCAACAGAAACTACCACTTACATGGTTATTTCATCTACTCATACATCTCTAAAATAATACAAATTTGGATTTCATATTATTTCATATCATTGTAGGGATGTTTTATAAAGATTTTTCCATTTAATTAATTTTTAGCATCCTAAACTGATTAATGTTTGATTCCAATAATTTTAGGAAAACATGACAAAATAATAATGTTATATCAGCTCAACCCTTTCACAATTTACTATATGGTGATTTTCATCATATTTGATGTCATTCAACCACTACTAAAAATACCACTTTTATCAACGCTAAAAACCCCCTTTTATCAGCACTAGAAAAGTGCTGTTAAAGCTGGAGAAGATACAAGGGGGTCCCCTTTATCAGTGCTCTGAAAAGAACTGATAAAGACACCTTTTATTAGTGGTAAAAAAACGTTGATAAAGGGGGTCTTTTATCAGTGCTAAAACAAAGTGCTGATAAAATGGTCCTTTAGCCGTGATTTGTTTTAGCGCTGAAAAAAGTATCCCTTATCAGCGCTTCCTTTATCAGCGCTTTCTTTTTAGCACTGATAAAGGACCCCTTTTATCAGATCTTTTCTTAAACCACTGATAAAATTTTAAAAAGTTAAAAAAATTAAAAAAATTAAAAAAATTAAAAAAAATCCTGCAAATCGGGGGGGGGGGGGGGGGCTTTTATAGCGCTTGAGCCCCCCCCCCCCCCTTACAATGCTCTTCCACCCCCTCCAGCGCCCCCATGCACCCCCTCCACCCTGTATCAGCGCTAGCTCCAATATTCCCTCATGCCAAAACGCAATTACCTCCACTTGGTTTTGAACTCGTGACCTCCCCCCTACGCGCTTAAGCCCTTACCACTCCTCTATTTTGATTTGTTTCACATTTCATGATATATATATATATTTATATATTTATATTTATTCGTATAGTAATATATATATATAGTTATATTAATATATATCTCTATTAATATATATATATAGTTACATTTATTTGTATTGTAATATATATTTATATTAATATATATATAGTTATATTAATAATTATATATATATACATATAGTTATCTTAATATATATATTTATAGTGATATTAATATATATATTTATAGTGATATTAATATATATATATATATATATAGTAATATTAATATATCTATATAGTTGTATTAATGTATATATAGTTAGATTAATATATATATATATATATAGTGAGATAAATATATAGGTATATAAATATTCATATATTTTTATTTTAAATAAAATTGATATTAGTTATTATTTATATAAAGATAATATATTTTATATATAAATATATTTTATTATATATATTTATACTTAAATTATTATATGTGAATATATAAAAAATATTTATATATTGTTATATATTTGATTATAAATAGAAATTCATTATAAAAAATGATAAAATTTCGAAGACATAATATCAATATGAATGTAATACCTTGGAATAAATTCATTAATCACCATCAAAGCTTAAAATACCCCCTTAAACGAGGATGAAAATCCACAAAATGTTAAAAAATCGGGATACCCCGACTAAAAACTCAGTTATTGAGGCATTCTTATCATTTTTTGGCCTCAAAAAAACCTTGAATTAGAATTCCCCAATAATTGAAAGCACCCCTTCTAGGGTTGGTCAAGAACATTTATCTATGGTTCGATTCTAACCAAGATTATGGAAGGCTATACTGACATAATATTTCTTTGATGGATTTTATCCTTCTATGTAAATTTTTATTTTATTATCATTTATTAAATGATTTTTTATATTAAGTGGGATAAACTTAAGTGATTAACCATGTCTATGATAATATTTTCTGCATAATTTGGTTTTATTTTAGTTCCATCTTGCACGATTTGTTTAATTCATTAAGTGTGTGATCATGACCACACACCAACAATAAATAAACCATGAAACCAACAGAAATAAATTAAATGGAATGAACATGAGCTTGTTCTATTTGGTAGTTTATCTAGATGTTGATAAACTATCCCATGACCAAGGGGTGAAACAGCTTAAACCTTTTGAGTTCTTGATTACAGCTTTCCACCTGTCCACCTTTGTACTACCTTGGATGGGTTTCTCTTTGGCTCCGAACTTGAGCTTCCTCCACTACGTTGGGATCCCCATCCATTACCTAGGATTCTATCTCACTCACAGGTGAGTGGTAAAATGGGGTTTTACATGAATGAAACATTGTGAATGCAGGCCCAACATATTAATGAGGAGAATGCTTTCAAACCAACAAATTTAATATAATTAAATAAATTAAAAGAAACTATTCAAATACAAAGCTCATCATCTAGATCACGAAAATACATACATGAAAAATTATTTATGAATAAATAAAAATAGCATTCAATTATTTAATCCATCTTGTTTCAAATAAACCACACTCAAATCAAATAATTACATTTAATTAATCAATCATTTTATCTTCAACCCTTTTCTGAATTTCCTTGAGATTCTCATCCATCATAATTTTAAACAAATAAATTCATTTAAAATTATCTTTTTTACGTAACTTGTACCTTGGAGGAAACTTGGTGAATTCCCATTCATAACTAACCAATGAGAAGAAATGAACATTACGCAGATGTTAAATTAAACACGCATATTTAAAACACCTATCAGTTGTTGTGACTCATCTTTACGTATACACTATGGTGCACGCATTAAAGGATTTTATAATATAATAATAAATTTTAATAAATCAGCGTATTTTGGATGAGTACACGGCCTATAGTTCTGACTACATAGCATGTACTTTTTTTCAACATCCATCTTAAGTATACGACTGGGGACATGGTTTGTAGATGTACATATGAAATTTTTAGAGTAGACGGAATGTTCTATGGGACACACGTCATTTAGTATTCAAATTACATGGTTTCCATCTGGGCAAGACATGTACGGGGTCCATGGTCCAACCCTAACCCGAAGGGATTACACGCCATCTTTAGTGGACTACACGGAGTGTAATCCAAAAATTATGAGCCACTTATTCATGGTCAACTCACAGTGTCATTTATGATTAGAAATAATACGACGCAATTCCTGATTTGGTGGGACAGTACGATGCATTGAACCTAGACTACACGACGTGTACTTGTGAATACACATTGTGTGTTCTAGTGTTGTATTTCCAGGAATGTTTGGATCCTCTTGATGATATCCTATTTTTTATTTTAATTGATAATAAATGAAAATGTTTTTTCTATAAGGTGAATGAGAAATGAGAGAGGAGGAATAGATCTCGAGATTTAGATTTATAAAACGATTAAATTGAATTAAAACTACTAAATTATTAAATGCCTAAATTTAAAATGGAATACTAAATAATTATAATAAATGATTAGACCTTTTGAATACCACTTGTAGGTTTCAGGTACAGTGAAAGGGCATTGGTGTGTGTACCTATACTTAATTTTCTGTCAATAACTATCAATCTGAGATCTATCACGATAAAAAAACCACAGATTTTCAATATAGAATGAAGAACGAATGAAAATAATGGGTGTCCCAAGACCATAGAGAGGATCATCATATTTTGGTAATAATTAATTTAATTAAAACACAAGAACAACCTTGATGTAATACTCTCTCTGTTGATGTTTCTAGTCATGATATGATATGATTCGTTGTTTCATCATATAATCCATGTGTAGTTTTCCTCTAGAAGTGATCCACACGTGCTCTACGTATCTCTAGAACTCATCGATGGGATCTCTGGTTGCTTGAGCAGAAGAGCCTTTGTTTGTGATGTCCGCCTTCGATTCCCTTAATCCAGTGGAGGTGGATCTCTCTCTCAAATTGCTTGAGAGCATTCTTGGTGGAAAAAATAATTATCTCTTGTCTTTAGATATTTTCAAAATCCATTATGCACAACATCAAAAAAAATGGCTAGGACAATGAGAATTATATATATAGGATTTTAATTACATAGACTAATAAAATGAAATATTTACTCAAAAGAATTTATCCATTTTATTTAATTCTTAGTAATACCCCAAGTCTAATAATAAAAGTGGACTATTATTGTTACTTGAAATAAACCTAGGGAATTACACCTAATATTATTTAATTAAACAAAAAATATTATTTCTCCTAAATTACAAGAAAAAGATACATGGCATGTATATTTAATATTCACGGTGTTTACTTCTCCTTTTCTATTTTTCTTTATTTCTTCCAACACATTTATTAGACCTTAAATAATGGATATTTATTTCTCAAATAAATATCACTAAATTACTCATTGATAAATATATTATTTCTCCCAAAATATATTCTCTCGAATAACTAGTGTTGAAATAAATGTGATAAGGAATCCTTGAATAATTATTAAACCACAATCGAGAATAATCTTTATTAAACTTTTTAAATTAATATTTAACTAAGATACTTGGACACACTTAGTGTGTGACACTATAGGCCTCCTTCTCAGAGGAATTAGAAGGATCCTGCCTAAATTCCAATGTTAGTGTCCAGAAAAACACCAAGGCACCCATAGAGAAAGAAGTTAATGCTGCAATGACATGTCACCTCCTACAAACACTTACAGTGTAATATAATCCCTTTTTCAAGATATCTTAAATAAAGTGGGTTGAAATAAGGTGCCATCAACCCATGTGCTCGACTATTCTTTCATTGAATTCCTAGAATTTATCTTTCCCATTCCTTACCATGGACACTGATAGGAACATCCAATGACACTATGAAATGTAGATTTTCTATTTGCGATTCTCGTTCTCAAAATATCCTCCTAGATATTACTGAGGGTCAACACCATGAGAAGGTGCCTTAATGTTTTATGAGTCCTCACCCTTAATGGCCTTTATTATTTTTGTGCCTCAAATAACATCATTCGTTCATAGAACATATATTCAATAACTATGTTATGGCACTTTCGTGTCCTCATCATAGTAGAGATCCACTATGACCCTTTAATGCATCAGTTATCTTTAAGACATTATCACATCTATTGTCATGCAGAAGAACAATAAATATGTGATAATGTATTTATTTAATGAATAAGGTACAATGTAGTAGTTTTTGGCCACCATGTCCAACAGAAACTACAACTTCGATGGATATTTCATCTACTCATACATCTCTAAAATAATACAAATTTGGATTTCATATTATTTCATATCATTTTAGGGGTGTTTTATAAATATTTTTCCATTTAATTAATTTTTTGCGTCCTAAACTGATTAATGTTTGATTCCAATAATTTTAGGAAAACATGAAAAAATAATAATGTTATATCAGCTCAACCATTTCACAATTTACTATATGGTGATTTTCATCATATTTGATGTCATTCAACCACTACTACAAATACCACTTTTATCAATGCTAAAAACCCCCTTTTATCATTACTAGAAAAGTGTTGTTAAAGTCAGAGATGATACAAGGGGGTCCCCTTTATCAGCGCTCCGAAAATAACTGATAATGACACCTTTTATTAGCTGTAAAAAAACGTTGATAAAAGGGGTCTTTTATCAGTGCTAAAACAAAGTGCTGATAAAATGGTCCTTTAGACGTGATTTGTTTTAGCACTGAAAAAAGTATCCCTTATCAGCGCTTCCTTTATCACCGATTTCTTTTTAGCACTGATAAAGGACCACTTTTATCATATCTTTTCTTAAAGCACTGATAAAAGTTAAAAAAGTTAAAAAAAATTAAAAAAAATTAAAAAAATTAATAAAAAAAACTCTTGCAAATCGGGGGGGATTTTATTTTGCTTGAGCCCCCCCCCCCCCCTTTACAATGCTCTTCCACCCCCCTCCAGCACCCCCATGCACCCCCTCCACCCTTTATCAGCGCTGGCTCCAATATTCCCCCTTGCGCGAGCGCCACTACCTCCACTTGGTTTTGAACTCGTGACCTCCCCCCTACGTGCTTAAGCCCTTACCACTCCTCTATTTTGATTTGTTTTACATTTCATAATATATATATATATTTATATTTATTCGTATAGTAATATACATTTTTATTAATATATATATATATATAGTTATATTAATATATATCTCTATTAATATATATATATATAGTTACATTTCGTCGTATTGTAATATATATTTATATTAATATAAATATTGTTATATTAATAAATATATATATATATATATACATATAGTTATATTAATATATATATTTATAGTGATATTAATATATATATTTATAGTGATATTAATATATATATATTTATAGTAATATTAATATATATATATAGTTGTATTAATGTATATATAGTTAGATTAATATATATATATATAGTGAGATAAATATATAGGTGTATAAATATTCATATATTTTTATTTTAAATAAAATCGATTTTAATTATTATTTATATAAAGCTAATATATTTTATATATAATTATATTTTATTATATATATTTATACTTAAATTATTATATATGAATATATAAAAAATATGTATATATTGTTATATATTTGATTGTAAAAAGAAATTAATTAGAAAAAACGATAAAATTTCGAAGACATAATATCAATATGAATTAAATACCTTGGAATAAATGCAGTACTCACTATCAAAGCTAAAAATACCCCCTTAAACGAGGATAAAAATCCACAAAATGTTAAAAAATCGGGATACCCTGACTAAAAACTCAGTTATTGAGGCCTTCTTATCATTTTTTGGCCTCAAAAAAACCTTGACCCCCCCCCCCCCCCACCGGAGACATATCGATGTAGATCTTATCGCAGGCTTCATTTTGATATGTGGTAGAGCTCAAATGGTCACCAGGATCAAAAGTTATGGTTGTTTGAAGTTTGAGTTACGTTTTCAACATATTTTGGATATTTTTTTAATTTTTTTTATTTTTTTAATTTTTTTAGTCTTCAAATTGTTATTAAATTACTATAACTCCATAATAATTAGCAAATTATTAATTAAAAATATTCCCTAATTTTTTTATATGCCATTTTCACTAAACATCTTATATATTAAGTGTAATTGTATATTTATACTTATCTAAAATATATTTAAAATTATAATTAAAAAATATATATTATATTTATATCAATATAACTATATATATATATATTTAAATATTAATATATTTTTTTTATGAATTTTTTTATTGGAAGTATACCCTTTATCAGCTTTTTTAAAAAAGTGCTGATAAAGACCCCCCATTATCAGCGCAAACGAAAAAGCACTGATAAAGGGGGGTACCTTTAACAGCGCTAAAAAAGCGATGTTAAAGGGGGTACCTTTATCAGTGCTAAAACAGAACTGCTAATGGGGTACGATTATCAGCACTTTTTTAGAGCTGATAAAGGTACAACCCTTTATCAGTGCTTTTTTGTTAGCGCTGAAAAAAGTGTGGTGCTGAGAAAAACTATTTTTGTGGTAGTGAATGGTCGTTCAGTTGGTTTCCACCCCTATTTATGTAAGTTTTCAGAAGATTCTAAACCATTAAAAACTACATATTTGTTCATTCAATGAACACCACACATCCGATTGACATGATTTCAACTAATACATTTCAAAAATAATTCAAAAGAGTATTTATGACAACTTATATATTTATTGCACATTAATTCATGACTAATTACATAAAAGTTCACATAATATGCCCTGAAATATTAACACATATATTGTATTTAGGAATTATTTACATTACATGACATCTTAAGAAATTGAATACAACATGTTTGTTTAAATCATCTTTAGCCGGATCAGATAATCCCTTCGTACATAAAATTGAATGGGATCACATGGTGAAATACATAAGATAGTGGATAGTTCTAAAACCCAATAAGGAGATAAACAAAGAATAATTTGAATAATGTAATGTGTGTTAGAAAATAGAAATATCAATGTGGCATAATAGTTCAAAAAATCATAAACATGGACAATTCGGTATGATATATCATGATAAAATAAAGGAAACTTTGAAAATGTTGGAACAACTTAAATAAATGCATCATACACATAATTAAAGGCAAAATACCATTAAATTCTAATGTAAAGATTCATTAAAATTATTAGGTTTAATATATAATCCCTTCCACGATGTCTCATTAGCCTAAAATTTACCAAATTCATTGGACCGCTATATAATTCAGAGTGCACCCATCAAATTCATTTCATTATCATGCTTATGTCTACTACATGTATCATACCACATGGATTCATTCTACATAATATTTAATTCCAAAATCAATGATTATAGAATTCATACATGTATTTCTACAATAAATTAAGTATAAGTGTATATGGGTGAAAACCATAGATAATAAATTGGAAAGGTTTTAGTTGTACAATTGTTTTGGCACAGAAAATCATAGTGAAATTTAAGAAGCATGACGATGTAATGTAATGATACATAAAATGGGATGATGAGAGAAAAAGGAATCTTTAATATTTTGGACATAAAACCTAAATCAATATGGACACGGAAAACCATAACAAAACATTAGTAATTATAAATATAAGGTATCAGATAATGTATAGAATTGAATAAAGAGATCAAAAATTTACCTTATTTAAATTAATCATGGTAACTATTGTTCATAAAGCCTCGTTAGATAGATTAATGAGAGTGAACTGGTAATATCATCAATTAAACAAAAAATTGATGGTAAAAGGGATATGTAAAAACATATCCCAACCGTAGGATGTGATTAAAATGAGATATGATAGAGAAAATACATGGATAAAGAAGCAATGAAGAGGATCGTATAATAAATTTCTTCTATGAGACATGTGTAAATAAAGGTTCATAGTAGGGTACAATGATTATTAAAGGAGAATCTCATAATATAAAAAATTAATATCCAAAATGGAGGATATGGAATACCATATCCCAACATTATTTAATGAAGAGAAAAGAAATAATTCAAAAAAGATACTTGAATTAAGGGGTGATGATGAGGCACCTTTAATAAATTTTAGCATGGTAATGGGTGTACATAAACGTTCATTATTGGCCTTAATGGGCCTTAATGTTATATATCATCATTTAGAAATAAAATGGGTAGTAATGGGATGCTTTATAACGTATAAAATCATTATAAAATTGCTACTGAGTGTTACAATTTAAAAGAGGTCTCTGAATGGAAATGAGAATAGATAAATCCCATACCTTGAGAGTGTGAATCAAAATTCTTGTGGGGAAATTATTTAGAGGTTTCAGGATTCTTGGGAGATATATATATACAGTATTTATGATAAAGGATGCTCTTAATGTGTTTTTGGTGAAGTGAGATGGGAGTTTTTATGGGTTTATATAGAAAAAACGGTAGTTCTTTATAATTTCTCCAAAACATGATTTAGACTCAATATAAAAAATTATCCATAACCACACATCTTTATATGGGTTATCACATGTATTCATTCAAATAAGGGTTTTTAAATTTTTTTTTTGGAAAAGGGCTTATCTTATTCAAATATTACCCCTGGTTAGGTGGAGGTGAGTCATACTTTAAAACAAATGATCTGAAGACCAGAAATTATATTATATATTTTGGAGGATTCATTAAGGCTTTATAAAATTAATATTATAAATGTAAAACAAAATTATTTTAAATGTAACTAATATATTTTGTTTTGGGTTGCCTTTATTTTTTTTATTAAGTCACTTTTGGGTCATGATGTCACAAGACACAACGTATATTTAAACACTATATAATATTTTCTTGAAAATTATACAATATTTAAAAATAATGAAAAATTCAACATTGGATAATTTTTATTTTCAAAGTATAAAAATATTATTAATTTTACCTAAATAATTTTATTATTATATAAATATTATCTTTTAAATTGATAATCCATTTTTATCATGAACTGTTGTTTTTTACGATATATTTTTTGGAAGCCTTGGAAATATTACAGGTGATGTCATAACAATTATATTATAAATTATATTAATCAATCATAATTTTAAAATAATATTTTATTAAAATATCATTTATTCAAAAATAAACTAATAAAAAATTTAATTTCATAATTGAAATTATATATTACACAAAAATACAGTAGGTGTGTAATCGTACCAAAAATTAATTTTTATCATACTAAATACGCAATCATTTAAAAAGAAAAGAAAATAAACAATATATATAATAATAATTTAAATGATAATGAAATATAAATATTCATACTTTTAGGGATACTTTATATCTATTCTTTTTCATATTACTTTTACCATTAGTTAACTTATTTTCCTTTTTACCGTGGTAATAAATATTCAATACAATTACTATTAATATTCTTCAAAAAATAATATAACCATATCGTTAAATATTAATTATGATGATTTAAAATATAGAATCAATTTTATAAATATCAACTCACATGGGTAGAGTAATTTAATTTAAGGTAAAACCCGCAAGCATGGTGGAATTTTATTTTTTGGAAAATTCATTTCAAAGGAATAAATGATTTCACATTATCTATATAACTAGTAATAATAATTTTATGAATTTATATTAAAAAATATAGGTATTAAAATAAACTTTTCTCATTAGGGTTAATTTTAATTAATTACAATGATGAAACATTATTCATTTTAAAACAATTTTCAAAAGAATTTGTATTTAATCCTTAAATTTATCTTATAATAAAATAAAATATAATGATTATAAAAATTTACCTAATTGAGTTAAATAAAACTAAATAATATTTATTTTACATTGAAATAATAAAAAAATTACTTTTATATTAACTAATATATAAAAATTTATAAAAAATTAACATATAAATTGTATTTTCACAAATCCTTGAGAAATATTCATTTTTCGAAAAAACCCAAATTTTTAGCATTATTTAATTTTTTTATGTGGTTACCAAAAATATTGTTTTTTATAAATTAAAATTTATATATTTTATATAAATTATTAATTTTATTTTTTCATAAATGAAATTAAAAAATAATTCTAACGAAAACATATTTTGATGACTTAAATGAAATCACCATAAATTGGTTGATTTTTTTCTAATTCTTTATCAATATAATATAGATATTTATATATTTCTTAATGTATTAAATAAAAATTATAGATGAAAATTTAAAGAAAATTTTAAATTATTGTTATTTATATAATAATTATTTGTTTGGGCTCGGTGCTACATATCGCATACAATATAGAACATAGTTTTATCTTCAAAATACAACAAGGTGTTACATTCTTCCACACATCAATAAATTCTAACCTCTTAATTTAACGATGGTCTTGGTAAAAGCTATTTTTATATTTGAAAGTATCATTATAAAAACCCCACATCATAAGAAGGGTCAATAAAACAACCTCTTTAAAAGATTCAAAATAAATGTTTAAGGTCATCACATAAGCAATTTATTGTAAGAGAACTTTTTTGGGAAGTAAAAACATGGAAATGGAAGAGAAGAAAACACCCAATAACTAATTGAGTTTGATATAGAATTTGGTCTGGATAAATTCAACGAGAACAAAATATAAATTTATGAGAGATGAAATAACCATAAATTCATTAGAAATGATTGTAATATGAAAAAAATAGTAAAACTCATTTACCAACTGTTCAGAAATGTATTTATCATTTAAACCATGAAAATAAGGAAATGTACTTTCTTGAAAATTAAAATTTCATCTTTTAATTAATTAAAACTATAATATCATATTTTTTCTCCAACAATAAGAACTCATGATTATTTTTTTCCTTAAATATTAAAATAATATTCTAATAGGACACAAAATCCACCAAATGAAAATAATATATTCTTCCAATTTAATCGATATATTAAAATAAAATGAAAATTATGGATAAATATTTCTCAACTATTAGATATATAAATTGTAATAAAATAACATTAATGGGGAAACATATAAATGAAATGTATTTATCGTAACATAAGTATTTTAAGGCTTCAAAATATGATATCCATGACTTATTTCGTAACATTTACTCTAATGGAAGTTTATTCCCTATAAAAATGTGTCTTAATGTGATTTAGAATTTACCAAAGCATATCCCCGAGGACTCTCAAACCAGGTGTGAATAAATTCTTATTTTTATACACTAGTTCCAAGTCGAGTCTATCTCAATACAGTGTTATCAAATTTTACACACTGTTATATTTGTTCCACAACCTCATAAAATTATAGAATAGAAATAGGGATGTATTTTTTTAAACCAATTGATTTATACATTACATAAATTTAGGGTTTCTTTCTTATAATTAGTTTTATCCTTAACGATTTTGATAATTTTTTCTAATCATTATCCCAAAAATAACTAAACATTACCTTTGATACCAACTATGACAACCCTTCTTCAAATTACACATTAATTCATGATTTATTACAAAGAAGTTCTCATAATACAAACTAGATGATCAAGAAGTCTAGTTTATTTGGGAATTATTCACATATTACCCAGTCTGTCCAAGAATTTGTGTTCAAGTAGATGTTGTGAGGCCACCTGTGAATTGGTTTTGAATCACGGATGGGGAAGAATTCTGGTGGAAGCAGGAGGTCACCTTTGAGTCCTGGATGAGTTACTGTGTCAATTTCTGTCGATTTGGTAATCTTACGCCTGTCTGTCATGGTAGAAATGTGAATGGGATATTGAGATCAGTGGAACTGGGCATCCGTAGTTCTGGAAACAATTGTATAGATCAATTGCTGGTTGTGGTTCAACCTGGGATTTCCATGCGCGAGCGAACTTCAAATATTGCAAGTGAGGGGAAGCCTCTTCATCCAGAGTTCACAAAGCATGATGGGAAAGTGGTCTCCTGTGAGCAGGGAGTGAGGGTGAATGGGTGGTCTCATCCAGCTATGGAAGTTGAGGTTGTACAAGTTCATGTGGTTGCAGTTGTGGTGAAGACAGTGCAACCTTCATTGAATCCGAATGTGAAGAAAGTTTTTGATAAACCGAAATCAGATCTTGGGGGCTAGAAGTGGCCCTTTCACGATGTTAATGGAAGTGATAAATTGCAAGTGGATTCTATTTCAACCCATAATCAGTTCTAGGTTCTGGATACTAAGAGGACTACTCTTTTTGAGGAAGGCTCGCAAGGGGATGAGTCTGGGAGGATACAGCTCATTCCATTTTCTCATCCTACTATGAGTGAGGTAACTCTTGGGAAGGATCCCCATGATCATTGTGGAAATGAGCTTCCCCTTCAATGCATTAAGCCGACTGATGTGAAATTGTAGTCGGTAGAAGGAGGATGTGTTTCTGTTTCAAAGGGTATGTTGAGTGGAGGAACTGATAGATGCCAAATATTGGGTCCTGTGTGCATCACTGGAAAATGGGGAAGTGCCTCTGATAGTGATAAGGAGAATGTGAGTGATGTCGCTAGAATATATTATAGTGATATTGTTCAAAGTGAAAAAAGTAAACTTCTTGCATGTGAAGGTGGTATGACTGCTCCAAAAAAATACGAACGAGAAATGATTACTCATACCTACCGAACCCAGCTACTACCAGATCATCCTCCAATATGGGGATTTTTTCAAGGTATGTCAACGGTGTGAATAAGGGAATGAAATCTCCAACGGCATTTATCTCACCAGAAAAGCTGAATTTGAGAAAGAAGTATGCAAAGGTTCTGAAGCATTATGAGAGCTCGAAGTGGGAATTGGCTACTATGGATGAAACTTTCCAACAGGAATATGGTGATGGGGATTATTTCTATGATATGTAGTGTCCATGTTGTGATTTTCTTGTTTGATGTACTTTTTAGTTAATTTAAAAAATGTTCATAGGTCTTCCTCTAGGTGAGACTTCCTGGTAAATGGGGAAACAACATAAAACACTACCTTATATACATAATTAAAAGTTGATTTCGAAGAAATCATGATGGAAAATGTCCCATGACAGATATTTTTCACACCGCAATCAATTTTTTCTTGTATAATGAAACTACAACAATACCAAATCCATTTTTAAAACTATATATTTCGATGTGACCCTATTATATTCATTTCATTATCTTTCTTATGTGTGCCACATTGATCAAAAAAATTTATTCATTCATCATAAATAATATTCCACAATCATGGAGTGTGGAATACATAAATTTTATTACCCAATAAAAGATATATAATTGTATGAATTTGAACACCATTGATAGGAAATGGGTTTGGTATTCACTAAAAAAAATTGGGATAGAATATCATATAAAAAATTTGGCAGTATATCAACATCACATATAGATTCATTAAATTGTTTCATGGAGGAGAAAGTGGTATTTTATACTATGGACATAAAATGGATAGTAATAGGGTAATTAAAAACATATCCCAACATTAGGAGTTGGAAATAGAAGTCATATGGTAATGAGGAAACATGAGTAAAGAGGATAAGGAAAAGATCCAATAATAATTTTTGGCATGGTAACAAGTGTGCAGAAAGGTTCGTGGGAGAGATAAATTTGAATAGAATAAACGGTGGAACAAGAGTGTAGGTATAAATAATTGATGGACTCAAAGTGGATCTATATCATAGATAATATTTGATGGAGAATCGAACAACACCTATAGAATATCCTAAACCATCATTAAATCAGTCGATAAGGGACAAAACTAAAGTTAAATAGGGTGGGACAAATAGTATGGGAATCAAAGATTCACGAATGAAGCCCCTATATCATGAAACTAATGATATAAAATATGGTAGCGTAGTGGGGGTAGTAAAGAACTAAATGGAACAATATAGTTATAAATGTGGAGAATAAATAATTAAATAGCTTAGATAATATGAAGATCAGTTTTTTGAGATGGTTGATGAAGAGTTATAGTGAGTGTTTGATTATAAAAATTCATGGATGATGTGAGTGAGGAGGAATATTCAAGGCCTCTAAATAAATGATTTGGTGATTCTTTTTTTAGTACTATAAAAAAATTACAGATAAATATTAGTTTTATTGGTTCTAAAATAATAAGTTTTGATAATAAATAAACTTATTAGTGCTAAAATTATAGAATATATAAAGACGTGATTCAGTAGAACATTTTTATAGCTGATAAAACTAAATGATTTTTTAGATTTTACAATGTGATGATAAAGAACGTATTTTAAAAACATAATAATAATAATTAAATATTTTATATTTACATAATTATAAATTATTATTTAAATAATTAAAAATCGATATTTATAAATATAATTATAAATAAATATATTTATTATCTACATATATTTATTATCTACATATATTTATTATAATTTAATATCAATGTAAATTTTATATTTTTAATTAAAAATATATATATTTAATCATATTTTTTGGAAAATCAAAGAGAAGTTTGATCCCTAATTTTTCTTCATTGAAGAGTGATTCCCCTGAGCTTATTTGTCAAAATTGTTATAATGCTCATGCAATCCAATCAAGAATCTATTTATGGTCTAGATTTTTCAAAAAATAATCACATCCCTTTCGAGAAAGGTTTCTTCCATACAATCATTTCATTATAGGAAAATAATTGGAGTGCATAGGGCTTTAGATCCATCACCCTAATTCCATGTTTAATTTTTTTTTCCAGTAATGGAATGTTTGTTTCAATCCCTTCCCTCTCAAGAACACTTGATCACAGTTTTGGATCAAAATTGTGGATTTGGACTAGATTTTATGGCCGCCTCTCATATTATTCGATGTTTTATCTACTATAGGTATCCCCATAAAAATTTATAAATCCAAAAAAATATAATGCTATGGTTATTATTATCCCATACTAGTTGAATGGGATCTCAAATCTACCTCAATTGAAGAGGTACTGGATTTTACTTTGGATGATGACATTCTCCTCTAGTTGTGTTATGTGAAATTACCGAATATCAGTTTATTTTGTCAAATAATGATGCATATGAAAGAAATATACAATAGAGATGATCTATCTGGATTATTCGCATTAAGAGGTCATTCCACGAATAATGGATTAAAAATTATGAGAAAAGAGGCTACTACAAGAGTGGATAAGGGGAATCCACTGTATGGGATGACTGATTCAACTAGATAAGAGGCTCGATAACAAGTTCATGTAAACTCTGTTGCACCATTTTTTCATGATTCTTCTATGGATTAGCCTCAACATTCCTTGAAGAGGTGTATTTATGAAAATTTAAAATTTCAAGGAGTTATTTTGGAGGCTTATTATCAAAAAAGTCCCCCCCCCCACCACCAAGAGATGATGTTCAATCTTCTATGTTGCCAGATCTATCTTTTCTAGGTATAGTAGATGCTATCATAGAGAAAGTGAGCATAGATATAGTGGTATGTAATCACATTTCTAGGATATTTCAAATTGTGAGGGGTTCACCTATTTTTCAGGGACTCATAACAATAACTAATATATTGGGAGACCATTATGTGGTGGATGATAAACCACATGGGGTATCAATGGGTGATCAAAGCATTGATGAAATTGTAATTCAAGAGTTGGTTGATCAAAAACAATGAGAGAAGAATGTTTTTAAATCATTGGTGAAAAGGGAAAGAAAAATTGGACACTATCCCTCCTATGAATGATATGGACCAGAAAGAGGCATATGGACTTCAAGAATATTCTACAGGACAAGTTGATGGAACAATTTTTATATCTGACTCTCCTTTTCCAGCTTCTGGGGGTTATGGTAATACAATTGGACTTAAATCCCCAATTGATAATAAGTATTGGAAATTTGATCTGAAAATGTGGAAAAGATGTTCTATTACCCCTGAAGGGTTCTGGAGATGAAAGGGAATACAATACTATAACTTCATTAGGTATAAATGGTACCAGATACACTCAGATATCTAAATATTTATTGATTCTTCAGATGTTAGGTTCTCTTCCCCCAATGGATGTATTTTTTTATGTATCCAATGATCATGTATCAATTGAAACGTTATGAAAACCACATATGACTACTCAAAATTGTTATGGAGTTATTTATCTATTAATGATGAGTAGGAAGGTAGAATCTAGGATGATAAGGTGCAGAACCTCAACAAAATAAGTTATGCTGCCTCACATGTTGACCCCCTATGATGGTGGAGGTTCAACCAGATGTTGGGAGATTTTACTTAGAGGATAATGACACTAAAGGACTCTAGAAACAAGTGAAAACATGAAGGGGAGATGGTTATCAATGATTTTGTGGCTACGGTCATGGATGAATCAGTTGGAATTTTATTTTTGATGTGGAAGATAGGATTGAATCTAATATTTAGGAAAAGTTAGATATATGATAGTTTTGATTGATGATGGTAGTTTTCTATGTTTGACACTATAATTCATTTTTTATCTTATTTCTCTTTAAAAAATAGTTCTATGTTCTTACATATTCAACAAAATTATATATATATATATATTATTTTAAATTTCATAAATATATTTATTATGATTTTATAATTATTTAAATATATATTTATTTAATTATAATAATAATTATGAATAATTATACTTAAGAATAGTTGTATATAATTATATATATTTTTATATAATTATATATATATAATTTTGTATAATATAAATTTTTGTGTCTAATGTTTTGGATGAGTGGTACTCGGCCACTAGTCTCCAAATCCAAGAGGTCCTATGATCAAGCCCTGATGGGCAGAGGTGTTGTTACAGAACTACCCATGCGGTGTGGCCCATGATGACGTAGAAAGGTGATGACATAGACATAACACATGACATAAGTAAGTGGTGATGTAAGTGGGATGCATGAAATGGGGTGGATGATGTAGGATTGATGCTGCACTAGGCCTCCAGGCTAGTATTATGGGATTTTGGGCAATGTAATGGGCTTCATTCCCACTAGGCCTTCATGCCAAATTGTCAATGTAATAATTTAGTTAGGTGGGTGTGTTTTATCTTGTGAGGGGGGATTTGACCTACATTTTAGGCATTTATGCATTTGTTTTAAAGAAATTATACCCTCAAAAACCTCATTTATATATATATATATACATCTTGTAATCCTATATCCATAAATATCAGGTTCAAAACTAGAAAGGGGCGATATCATGATTACTATAGAAGGGAAATATAATAGTACGGTAGTAGCGGTGGGACTTTAGAGGTAGAAGGTATTGTACCATAGACTATAGAGGAAGTTCTCTTGTAGCATATTGCGTACTATAGAAGTATTATTCACCCAAACGTTCTTTGGGAGAAAATATTCTCACATACCCGCATATATGTAATTTTACTCCATTTCATTGTAGTTTGTACTCCAAAATCATTACATTAGAATGATACTAAGAATTTTTTTACGAATAATTCATATAATAATATATGAACTCACCTCATAGATATTGAAGTTATATCTGCTTCACTTTATCTGTGCTGTTGAATTCTTTGCAAATAATATTCTATATATCCTATGATTATTTTAATGAAGTGATTATATCAATTTTGGATTCATCAGACCCTTGATAGATGATGGATTTGGTCTTGCAGTCCCACATCCAGATCAACTGAATAGTTACTTTATGAACATCTAAATGGGTTGACTCCGCTACTTTGTATTCTATATTGGTTTATCCAACCTTTACAATTTATGTTACATCATGAGTGCCTAAAATAACATTAATTTGGATACCCCAATTGTCATGATTGTTATTCATCTTCTTCGAGATCAAAAAATATACCACCCCCTTCACCATGTATATTCAAAAATATTTGGAAGGGGAAATAGAAGAAGAAGATATCCCAAATGATGGACTACTAATTATTTTTGAAAGTGCAGACAAATTTTTTTTTTCAAAATTCTAGATTGGTATTTTTTATCAAAAAAAATAATTGATTTTTATTTTGTCTAAGGGAAATAGTGGCATGGTAGAAATAGGGACAATATAATTTGAGGGGAGTTCAAAAAAACAAGTGAATTTGTATAAAAACACCATAATATATTATTTCATAATGTGGTAAATGCTAGGGTAGTGAAATATTTGGAGGGGGAAAAAGTTGTTTTGTGATAACAAGGGGAAAATTGGAGGGATATTTTTGGGAATATGGGAGGAGTTTTTTATTTTTTCACAGAAGTTTTGTTGATGGAAACGGTGATGCCTTCTTTGAAAACCAGAGATTGACAAGTGGTGAAAACAGAACATTGGATGGTGATTGCATGAACAAAAAACACAATGTAAACACAATGTATTTTATTATTTTTATTTTTATTCGAATATAAAATTCATTCCCCAAAGTTATTTATAGGGATACAATCCCACACAAAAAAAAATTGAAAATAAAAAGATAAATAAAAATCAAAACAAGCCGTGTAGTAGTTGCTACCCAAGAATCTGATACCCAACATGTCAAAAATCCCTTATCGGATGTCTCCAAGCCACCATTGTACAAGTAGATGGCTCCTTCTTAGAAATGTTTTCATTATTCTCTTAACTTCAACATATTTTGGCTTTCCTTTTTCTATGTCACCATGTTTCTTACCTACCCAATCACCATTTGATCACTCTGGGAGAAGACCTAACGACTACACCACTAATGACGAACTCACTCATCCAAGTATCATTATGTATAATAATTTAATTTCTACCTCTTTTTTTATAAAACTATGAAACATTATTCACCCATGACATACATTCTCTTATGTATCTCATACATATATATTCAATATTATCCTCATGATTTTTACATGCTAATGGTGTTGTCAAATGATAATTTACATTATCATCTATATCCACCCCATAGATCATTATATACCCCTTATCAATGATCAATGGAATGATATGAAAAATGATAAAGTTTTTTAGGCCAATTTGTGAGGCTTTATTTCCTTTTTATAATTCATAACTCCATTGTTGTCATAGTAATGGCCAATTTCACATTTAATAATCGAATAAAACCCTTGTTTAATAAAGAACTTATGGATCTAAACATCCTATTATATAGTATATCATATAGTATTGTACTTTACTTTTATTTTCATGTTATCTATAGTGGATTTTTTGAAACTCTTCCAAATTATCTCTATACTATTTAAGAATAATATGAAACCATATTGTGATCTCATCTCATATTTTTTGGAATAGAGACTGTTGTTAGTGTAACCCCTTAAATTAAGATTATTATCTCCTCTATTGATAAAACAATATACATGCTTCATTCTATGTTCTTAAGGAAATTAATGAAAGTAGTCTTCTTACTATCACCCATATTGAGATTTTAATTAAAATTTATTCATGATGTATTTGTGACATTGTGGGTAAATATTTAAGATTTCACTACTAGATAAATGGATTTTAGAAATGATGTAAAAATAATTCAGTGTCACTAGAAAAACATTATTGATATAAAGACCATTAAAATGAGGCGATTGTTATCATATATAGATATGTGGGGATAAAGGGGTCCTCTATTAGTGATAAAAGAGTTATCATAAAGGACATGCTGATGCACTAAGCTGTTAAAATTATAGCACATTCTAACAAGAAATACATACAATAAATACAAAAAACAGCAATAGATATGGGATATAGAAAATTAAAAATTATCATTAATATAAAAATTATATGAAAATACAAAAAATCAATCTATTATAGAAATTTTAACCATTTTTTGTATAATTACATAAGACAGTAAATTTTTTCACAAACATTCAAAATAATCAACTATTTCATTATCTTTGGCACCTGACCCTATCTCAAAAATCTCTATCATGGTATCAGTCACAAAACAAAACACCCAAGATCATGAAAAATAATAATACTATATAAGGATAAAATTATTATTTTTTAAATACTATAAATAAATTGATTAGGAATAAATATAAATCAAAAAATTAATAAAATTTCAATTTTAAACTGATAATGGACACTTTCTGTCTTATCCGTCACACCATGCCTCAGATTGAGGTGTAGTTTATTTCTACACATCAAAAATCACTTCTGGATCTTTTATATAAGTTATTAATAAAATCTGAATTTGTTTTCTCAATTTTATAATGTCAATTGTCTTTTTTACTAATATTTCATTTTAAACTCTAAACGTTCACTTTGAGTTATACATGTAACTTCTTTTGTCAATTTGGGGTCAAACTAATTACAATATATCAAAAATGACTTATGTATAGTGTTCCTAAATTATCAAGACAATATTAATGAATTTTATTAGTTTTAAGTGAGTGACACACGTTTTGAACTAAAATGTCAATTATAGACTAATAATGGACACCTTGAGTCACGTCATTCAAATTGTGGGGTGGATTTAGGGGATGAGGATTATTACCCATCACAAATTATGTGTGGATCATTTTCCTTGTGAATAAAAAAATCTTTTTGGGATTTCATTATTTTGATTATGTCACTTCTCATTAGGCCAAAATATCAATTTTAACTAAAAAGTAAAACATAGAGTCATACTTGTCACACCATGCAATGTATTGAGATCAGAATGACTCATAAACATCATAAATGATATATAGATTAGTTTCCCAATGTATCAAAATTATAAAAATATGTTTTATTGGGTTTTACTATGTCACATTTAGTTTTTTTACTAAAATATCATTTTAAACTAAAATCATGCACTTTGAGTTGTACCAGTAACATCGTTCATTAGTTTGAGGTGATACTAATTTCTACATTTAATAAATGATTATAAAGTGTTTTGATAAATTATTAAGGTAATCCAAGTGTTTTTTTCAAATTTTTCAATGACTAATGAATGATTTAAACTAAAATATCAATTTTAGAATGATAAGGATACATTTACTCTTACCAGTTACATTGTGCATCAAATTGATGTGTGAATTATTTCTAAACATCAATAATTACATAAAAAACATTTTTCCATGGTGTAGAAAAAATTTGAAAGCGTTTTCTCAGTTTTGAGTATGTGATGTTTTTATTCTAATAAAATTTAAATTTTAAAATGAAAACATGCACATTATATATTACTATACAAATCATTTAAAGACCTAAAAATTCCATGTCAAATTTTTTTAATTACTTGGGATTATTATGAGTCTTTAAAAACTGTCGATGCATGATTCTGAGGCTTGGTGATCCCGAAATATAATTCTGAAAATTATTTAAGGTATTTTCAGTAAACGTGTGAGTGGTATTTCCTATCATCTGAACTGTTTCTTGAATTAAAATTCAAATGGAATCGTCGAATTTACAATATAAATATTCTCTTAAGGGAGGCTTAACATATACCACAGTTGGTCAAGAGAAATAGATAGTTTTTGGACTTTACAAAAGAAAATATTAAAATAACAACAAAGATATTTTTTTAACTTTTGAGCGGTGGTGGTAGAACCGGTGACAGTTCAATCCATTTAATGGATTGAATCTTTTTTTTGTAACCATGATGTTGAAACATTAAATTTGGTTCATAAAAGAACCGCATTAATGATTTTCACCACGTTTGGTTTCTCTTTTTTTTAAATAGATCTCAGGTTGGGGTTTTGACACAGCTTCATCAAGCGAGGAAACTCTAGCATAGTACTATCACAACATCCACCATAAAATTATGGAATCTTGGGAAGAAATGTTCCAGATTCAATGTACGATAGTGACTCCCTCCAATTAGGACTCTACTCCCTCCACAAGCGCAACACCTCCAACGATTTTGGAGGAAGGTGGTTTGAATTGTTTTCATTCTAAGTTTTTGATGATTTATTGTTTGTTGCTTCTACCAATAATGCTTCTGCGGAGTGCGTGGGCCAAATTTCCAAGGCCTGGACCCTCTGCAATTTTTTTATGGTCGCGTTCTATGGGAGACAAATTTTCATCTTGACAAAACCATGAAACCGTGAGTCACGCAGCGACGGCGGCATCCCAGGAGGCATGTAGGTGTGAGCAGAAGGGAAAAAGGACCACCAAATATCACTCTATGGCCCGCAGAGGTTCCATCGGGTTGGACCCGGTGACTGGTGTTGGTAGAGATGGGCGCTTCTAGCGCACGCTGGCCGGGGAAGAGGGTGGCGTTGTGGCAGACAGACAGACGGCCGATTCTCGGTCGGCCGCGGAGGCGGGGGGTAGTGCACCGTCGCGCATCGTGGTGATGAAGGTCAAAACTTCGATTGAATGATGTTGGTAAGGTACCCACTCCCTATGGGTCTGAAGGAAATCTAGGAAGCGCCACCTGGCACCTCAAATTAAGATTGGAACGGCTCTTTGAACCGTTCGGGAGGTGGACTGCGTGACCCTCGCACAGGTCACACAAGCCGGTGAGTTGCACCAGCTAGCAAACTGAGCCGTCATGGGCCTACCTGGTCGTGGCAGGCCAGCCCAGGCTTGTTCGGACTGAGCCGGCTCAGGTTGGTCTGATTGGGTCGAACTGGACCATGACCCCTTTCAGGCCCAGTTACGCTTAAAAGGGCCATATCTTACAGAAGAGACGTCTATTTGACGAAACATCTTTGGTGTTGGAATCCTTAAGAGGATATGGTTCTTTGGGATACTCCACCTGAGTTTTTGAGAATGTTGGAGTATGACCGAGTTGGATTGTACATGATTCCAATCTGGCCCTCGGCACTAAAAAGCCTATAACTCACAGATCGGGCGTCAGATTGACGCGCTGTCCATTTTTTTGGAACCCTTGTGACAAGACAGTTATTTGGGTTACTCCATTGTGGATCATCGTAGAATTTGGGGAATGACCGATATCAAGAGATAAATATACTTAGGAACTCAAACACACTGGGTGCGTGGAATAACATGGTTGGATGTCATCTTAGTAGCGACCCTGTATGGATCATCATCTAGCGACCCTCAATGAATCAGAATCATAGAAACCTTGTGTTAATCAATATCTAGAGAGAAAATGTGGATTAGCATCATAGCGAACCTCTGTGGATCAGCATAATAGTGACCCTGTGTGGATCAGCATCTAGCGACACTGTGTGAATCTGCATCGAAGCTACCCAGTGTAGATCAGCATTTTAGTAACCCTGTGGGGAACAACAGTGTGTGAACTGACAAGGACCAGCCTTAGAGCGTCCCTTCATGGATCAGTAACATACAACCATGTGTGGATCAAAATAGGAACAACTTCTTCATGATTCAGTTTTGGAACATCCTAATGGAATAAAATGATATAGCTTATGACTAATCATCTTAATTTCTGATCTCTGAGTAGTATACCTTGTTTGAGTGGAGTCTTTATCATTGTGATTTTTGATTAAGATCATGCTTTGTGGTTTTCCATTGTGGAATTATGAGAGACCTTCGGGGGTCTCGGGGTCCCTATTGGGTATTGTTGTACTCACCCCCAAACGGGCATTGCCCACAACTTATTGTGTCTAGTGTATATGACGACCAGCTCATCTAAGACTATAGGATCCAGGACCAGGTGGTACACAAAGGTGACTTGTTGATGTGGAGAGATGTGGAGATGAACTATTCCTACCCTTTAGGTAAAAACCTTGGTGGATGATCTCAGGAGCTTTTTTTGTTTTTTTTTAGTTGTATCTTATCAGTTGGGCTTGTATTCCAGTCCCTTTCTTTCAGTACACTCTTTTACTACTACTGTTTTTCCTCATGGTTTAATCATGTTGTGTTATTAGACTATGTGTTTGTACAAGTTTAAAGTTAGTGTCATCTCATTTTAGAGATATGTCTTTCGGGTGCTAGTCACCAACCCCTAGACTATGGAAGGCGGGCATGTAGTAGTCACGGAATGGGTCCTTTGGGATGGTTTGTGACACATCATGTGATGGATTGTGGTTGGGATGATATGTTACTATCACAAATTACATATAGATCATTTTTCAAATGTATCAAAACAATCTAAATTCATTTTCTTATTTTGAGTATATCACTAATTTTTTTTACTAAAATGTCATTTTAAATTGAAAACATGCACTTTAAATCATACTGGTCACATTGAGTCACAATTTTATAATATTCAAATTATTATCCATCAAAAAATACTTATGAATTATTTTCAAAAAAATTTAAGACAATTCTGGAATGTTTGTTCTATTTTTGGTGTGTGACGTGCATCTTGAACTAAAATATCAATTGTAAAAATATAATGAATAGTTTGCATCATATTATGTAATGTGAATAAGATTAAAGATTAGATGATTTATAAATGTCTAAAAGGACTTATAGATAATTTTATTAATGTATCTAAAAAAATCCAAATGTTTTTTATCAGTTTTTATTATGTCGCATTTTTTTCTCATAAAATGTCAATTTAAAATAAAAAGACACACATGTAGTCAAAACAGTTATACCATGAAATATATTGAGGTGCATCAAATTAATATATGTGTAAATTTAATTATGGGAAATTTTTATAATTTATACAAACAGTCAAAATGGGTTTTCCAGATTTTGAGTGTGTCGCATGTGGGTTTTTTAAAATTTTCATTTTAAACAGAAGACATGCACTTGGAGTCATACTGATCACATTGTGCATTAGATTGAGGAGAGGACGATTCCTACTCATCACAAATGAATTATTTATTGATATCCTAATGTTTCAAAACAATATTGATGTTTTTTTAGTTTTGAATATGTAAGTAGTTGTTATTATTATGAAAATTTCATTTAAAAAAACACTCACTTTGAGTCATACTAGTAACATTGTGTATTAGTATCACGTGGGACTAATTCATACATGTCTAAAATGAGTTATGAATAATTTTTTGATATTATTAACATAATATTAGCATGATTTCTCGTTTTTAGTGATTGAAAAACGTTTTGAACTAAATTATCAATTTTTATCAGATAAAAGGCACTTTGAGTAATACTAAGCACACTATGTATCAAATTGAATAGTGGATGATTCTTACAAGTCAAAAATGACTTATGTGTCATTTTTATTAGGTATCAAAAAATATGAATGTTTTTATTGGTTTAGAATATGTTAAAAATCAACATAAATTAAAATTTAATATTGAAAACACATTCTTTTGGTCCAACTAGACACACCATGTATCTACATAAGGAGTGTTTGTTTCCTTCAAGACACAAATGATTTATTTATTATTATTTTTTAAAGTATAACAAATTATATTGAAATTAAATAAAAATTTATTACAAATAAAAATAAAATCAAATAAATAAGTTATTGTATGTCACCTCTTCATGATGTTTGTACACATTCTAATACGAGGTATACTACCCACTCATTTAAAAAAAAAATATTTCTTCTTTTTAATATGTGGACCATCGAATGTTATAATAGTAATAAAAAAATATAAATAAAGAAATTATAAATAAATATTTTTAATTAAATATTAATTATCTTCAAAGATGCCTCTTTGGGGTTGTTAGTTTTTTGTTGACATATGTTATCATTCATAAATTTTTAAAAATAACAACCATAATCTTTTACATTGTTTTGTCTTAGTAACATTAGAAACATTGAAAAGAATAAATAAATTGTTTTGATATATGTTTTGATATTGAAATCCATTTATATATACCCTAATACGTATAAAACTATAATAGTCAATATGATATTTGTATTCATAGACCACACTCATGCCAGGATTTAAACAGTATTTTAAAAACACGCTATCATAGGAACATTAATTATAACATATTATAAAATGTATAACCTAATGATTACATGTAAAATATTTCTTTTAGTGTATTATAATTGGATAATATCTGTCATGTGTGGTCATTTTTTCATGTATTAATGCATTGAATTTTGAAAATAGATCATTGGTGTATTCAAATTGATTGTTCTAAGTTACCAATTCATCCTAAAGAAGAATAAGTAATCATTAATTAAATTAATGAAAATATATTTGATATGAATAAATTGTAGAGTTGTACACATTGTATCATGGGTATTAGGAAGATTTATTCATCTATAAGTCATCATTCAAAAATTGTGGCTATTTATTTCACTATTTATTCAATTTTCATTGGTTCAAATTTGATTTATTGTATAGATGTGATCTGGGGACTAATGGGTCCAAATTTCTGTTACCATGGGTTCTATTAAATTAGTGTTCTTATATATGCCTGAAAAAAGATGAATAGTATTCTATCATGATTAGCATAGTAGAACAATGATTATACATGAAAATTAAGAAAAACACCTCATGTAAACATTTACAACTAAGTCACATACCAATTCATGTAATAGAATTTTATTTAGATCCTCACAACTAATATATTCTGTAATATCCTCCCCATAATTTTTTTTCACATAAAATATGGTCATAAGAACATTTTAAAACATCCAATCAACATTATACATTAATTTTAGTGATTTTTTAATTTAAATTGGTGGGGTAGAAGTACATTATAAAGATCCTTTTGATAGATTGGTTGACCTTTTAGATCATTTTGATTCCACCTTCCATGTTATCCACTTCTCTTTTAATATCATTACTAACCTTCATTCATTCATACATTTTTTTCATTCATTGTTGAATTTTTTTCATGAAAAATAACATGGGAATGAATACCACCATTTCAATATGTTTTTTAAAAGATCTATTGATAGTGATTTTATTGTTCATATTTTTTTCTCAACTATATTAATATCCCCATCGTCACGTGGAACAAGTAACTAGATGCTCATATATTGAGATATCATAATCAACACTCTCACATGACCTATTTGAAGCCGTATTTTGTGCATAATATCCCTTAACATATTATTTATGGTGCCCATCTCAACTAAAAAATGTGTGGGTATTGATAAATATAATTCCAAATCATTTTCAACCTTTTCAATTTCAGTAGAGGAATGGAACATGTGTCCTCTTGATTCATATTTTATAGAAACAATTATTTAAATGTTTTTTACATATTCAAAGAAATATATATTAGTATAAATTTTTACCTCATGGTTGGTAGGGTGGGGTGGGGGATATTTATGTAGTTGTTGTTCTAATGTTGTGTATTCTATTTGACTCCATCCCAAAAAAAATTATAACAACTATAACTTCAAATTAAATTTATATTCTAGAGTAGCTAATTGTGCCTGTAACTCTTAAATTTATTTATACTAATACCCATGTTCATTTATTTTCTCATAATATGTTTTGGGTCACTCCTGAAAAAAAGAACCTCTATTTGCGACCATACCATTCTAGCTACCTTATGACCCATGACTGAAGTTTTTCATCAGTTATAGCAGGTGATGAATCTTTTTTTCCTGAGTCTGATATAAAATAATAATGAAAAATAAGTAATAATTATTATTTAATATGAAAGTAATGAAAAAAAATATATTATGTTATACATAAACACGATTCCCATATTTTTGTGTGTTGTGAATTATTAGAATCCCTTCTTAATTTTGTCAAGGAATCTTTTATAACAAAAGCTGCAGGATGGAAGTGGTTTAAATTTGAATTCATCAATCTTCATATAAATAGAGGAATATAAATATTCTTTTGTTTCATGTAAAAAAAATAGTATGGATATTTAACATAGTTTCTATTTTTTCAAGTCATCCATATTGTGTCCTTACATTACGGAAGAGGAATGTTGTTATTTAGACATTGAATATTTTTAGCACAAAGTTGATGTTTCATAAATTAAAAATTATTAATAAAAGTGATTAATACATTTAATTTTATGAAATTTATTACTAGTCACAATTCAACTTAAAACATACCCCCTCACAACGACCAATAAATGCATCCCATAGCTGTTGGTTTATCCACAGTGCATACATCTCTAGTGGGTGCGGGTTTATTTTCCCTTCATCATCTTTGAGATGAAAATTCCTAAGAATTATTTGAAAGCCTCTTTTTTCTTTTCTAGTGATAAATAATTCAAATTTTTTATCAGTCTCATCTACTATAAATGCACTATACAAGTGATAATGAATAGTAATTCAAAGTTTCACTATTCTATTTTTTATTAAAATAAAGAATGTATATCATAATGTTACCATAATCATTTCTCCAATAAATGCATTAAGGTTTGGAACCTCATATTTACTTAAATATAAATCAATCGGCATGAAAATGTGTGTGGTGATCCAAATGTGGCTACTTAACATGGAATTATTGCGGTTAATAGGTATCCCACATGCATTCAATACCACCATGAATTTGATGCCTTTGTTTCTCCCTATAATAATATTTTGTTAACTTCATCATGCTACGATGGTCCTGTTTTTTATGAGACATTGATTTTTAACTATCTACATTTCCCCAACATCAACCAGATAAATATGTTGTTCCTATGGATTTTTTACATCATCATGTCGAGAAGGTTGTTTTTCCCCTGCATTGGATAAACCATACTATTGTGAAACCTATTGTTCCTCGAGATTGGGAGTATCATCATGTGTAAAAGTCATTGACTATATATGTGGTTAATAATTTAATTTGTATTGTTTAAATTATGAAGTGAAAAATTAATAATATTAGGTATTAAATTTTATATTAAAAAAGTTATATTCTTATTATTAAACTCCCTCCATTATTAATTTGGAAGGGATTTGACCCCTCTATCGATTATCAAAATCCCTTCACTGTGGTATCCTCTGACATTAAAAACCACATCTACATTGGGACCACTGTGAACTAAATGTGACAGACAAAATAAATGGACATCCTTAGTAGAATTTACATCTAACCCTTTTCTGGTTTTGGTTGATAATAGAATAATTGAAAACATCATGCTTTCAGGATCTGAATCATGAAATACATTTAATATCTTCAATTAATGTATATATTGTAAGTCTTTATACCCTTATTTAATAAAACCTACATTCATGAATCCTAATTCATCTATTGTAATAACAATCATTCTATCAACAAAATTTCATTGAAAATACCCATAAGAATATTATATAATCAAAATCACAAAGTTTTGTATGTTTCCAAAGTATGACATAATTTTATAAATTGTTTTTCTTTAAATGGTAAAAAATACAATAATCTTTTCATCCAAAAATGTAACTCTCCTATTTTTTATGGTAATGAATTCATATTATAATTTATATAGAACATATAACAATTATAAAATAATACATGAAAAATAGTTCCTCTAACTATCCATCGAAGTCAATATAAAATTGAATTTGGATTTTCCATTGACCCTTTAAGAATATGTCATTGATACCATGCTATAAACTATTTATTTTATCAATTTGATGTACATATTTCAACCCATTAAGTATTATAATTCCTCATATTATCTTTGTAGGATTCTAAAACTAAACTATTATATAAAATGTAAATGTGGTCCTGATTTCATTCTATAATAGTGAATTTTAAAATACCTATCGGGATATTTCATCACCCACAAGATTCTTGGGGTGACAAAAGTTCAGTACAACAATGCTGCCAACACTGCACTGGTAGTTGGTATAGATTTGACCAGATTTATTAATAATATATCTCTCTAAAGTGAAATTTTTTGGATGAATTGGATTTTAGAAATACCCTTTAAAAATAATCATATACCTTCTAATTGGGTACATCCATATATAATGTATAATACCACATAGTCAAATATCTCCTACCAAGTAAACCATCATGTAATCCGTTATACCAAATAATGATGGTTGAAAGAACATCTCTAATTCACATAATATAACAGTAATTTCATTTTCCATATTTGGAATTTTTTCATGTTAACAAAATTTTGGCATATAGCATTGAAATAGAAACATATCTAGTTTAATGCATAATTAACATTGGATGATAAAATTGAAACATGAATCTACAGGAATTAGATGTTCCAAAAAAACAAGAATTTCATGTTACTATAGACCCTTTATGTTTACATTATTAATTGACATATAATTCTTGAGATATTATGAATACACCCTCTATATCATTTACATCATTCAAGATGTTTTAAAACATATATCTCTTCTTTCTGGAAAGTGTGTAAGGAGAAATAAGAAGAAAATTTTATTTTCCATCTGTAACTGGAGCCCACTCTTCACGTACTCTTATGTCAATCATTTCCAACCTATACTTAATTCCATCCTTCATTTTTCTCACTTATTAACAATCAAATTAAACTAATACATACTTTATTTTCTCCATGCATGAGATATATAAAATTTCTGGAATTCAAAAAATTATAGTTTTGTAATTTAATAAAATTGTTAAATTTTTCCATTTGATTATCATAATATTTCACAAATAATGATTTATGATATCTTTTTCCATATATTTAACTTTATAAAATAGTTTATCACATGTTACTGTATATGATGTTGTACAATCTTCTTAACTCTCATCAAATGACATTGTACAAGATCATTAATTATTTCTCTACGGTAGAAATCAGTGATTTCCGTGAAACATTGTCTTCACTGAACATTCAGCATAATTGAATGTGTGCCCTATTAAAAATTCCAACACCCTTGAGATCCATTTATTATATATCTAAAAAATTATCTTTAATCATGGATGTAATTTAACATTTTATAAAACATGGTTCATATCATTAAATATTCATATATGTATTCATTATAAAACCTAACACATGAATCCAACAATAATGTAAAATAATTTAACAATGGATCAAAATAAACATCAATATAATTATCGAATTTTTGTGGCACTCATATAATCAGAGATAAAATAATATATTTTCATTTCACACATATCCATAGTGGAACATTATAATTTACCAACATATACATCCATGTAATTTTACAAATTCATTTAAAACCAATAGGATTCACTCTATTTATTGATATTGGAAGATGATGGTTTCTTCGCACATTTAAAAATTCAGGATACTTATGATCAATTCTTCTACACTAAGGAGATTCTATCATGTAACAAGGTTTTTAATCTTTATTTTCAATATATGCTTTCCATGTCTATTTTATTGCAGTATCTTGACTTCCATATAGTCACCTAAAACCAGCTTTAGAAAGGCTGTTGATGATGTTTATTTTAGTTCAACTAGTATACAATGGCATCTATGAACAACGTTTTAACATTGCAAAAAAAATTTGGATAATCAATGAGTTAATCTTTAACTTTCATTTCAATTTTCTCAATATGATCTTCATTATCATTCAAACCTATAACCACATCCATGATATGGAATTATTCATTTTAAACACTTTTAATCATAATAGAAGATCCATAATACATAATCTAATCCCAATCAAAACCAACATTCAGTTTTTCCCATGTATAGTCCAAAATTTATATCTTAGATCTATTATGTGATAGATTATTCTACCTACAATTCCATTTGAATAAATAGCCTTTAATATTTATAGAATATACATATAAAAATGATTTCTTAAGGGTCGTATGCATGATCACTTGAAAACATAATGTACTATTTCAGCCCGTCATTATAGACTTTTCACATTCGATTGGAATCAATCCATTTTAATTTCATATCCATCCTATTTTATTCATTAATATTTATATTTAACAACATAAATAAGTCATAAAAATTATTCCTTAGAAAAGATTCATCTATTGATTTAAATAGTGTTTCAGGGTATGACTTTTAAAGGTTCTATTCTAAGAAATATAAATATTTTTATTAATGGTAATTATTTTTATAACATGGGTTATCAATAATCTTATTTATATTAAATGAAACTAATATACCATATCATCAGCAAATTTCTATCTCAACAGACACCACTCCTGTATCATAAACCAACATAGATGTCATCAACATAATGCCTTCAATACAATGCTTAAAAAATTTCTATCTATATCAATGATTGATGACATTTTTTATACCAAAATTAATATTTGTCAGAAAAAAAATTCTCTCTCATTTTTTGAAACAATATACATTTTATAATTTAGTTACCTTATAAGGAAACAACATTTAAATTAATATTCAATAATGTTCAAAATAAATAAAATACACAAGAAAATGACTTGTTTTAAAAAAGTATTTTTGTGTTAATCCCTGAGAGTATGATGGATAACTGGAAAAAATTAGACGAATTGTAAGATTTTAATCTATTAGAGTGGGAGGGATACTGGGACATGGATCTCATTACCAACTATGCACTATTAAAACATTTCTTACTAATTGTATTATGTCACCAGGTAACAAGATAAGTGATATGTTTTTAGTATAACATTACTAAGAGATCCATGCAATTGGAATGTAAAATAATGATGAATGTGTAAAAATTAACATGAATGTGGGGGATTTAGTAAACCAACAATGGATCAATGAGACATAGATTTGGGGAACATGGGAATAGTTGGGATACTTCGTAGATGGATCTGATTACCGATTTTGCACAAAAAACACTTTGTCTACTTCTCATTTCCACTCAACACCATGTATGATTATCAGCATTGCTTTTTGTGGTTCACAACTAAGAGCTCCATGAAATTGGAGAGATAAATAATGAATAATGAGTGAAAATGAATGTGAAATTGAGGGATATGTTAAATCAAAAATAACTCTAGGAAAGATAGATTTGATGGACAATTAGTGAGGTAGGTCGAGGACAATAAGATCACATGTGCATACGATATCCAAACCATTTTTGAAAATAAAAAAACAATGATGATTGAGTGGGAGAAATAGATAATAAGATATCATATAACATGATTTTAAAATATCAATATAATTTCAAAAAATCAAAATTTGATAAAAAATAAACAATGAAAAATATATTAATACAAATTAAAAATTTAAAAAAAAATTACAAAATAAATTATTGCAATATAAATCTCAGTTCATTTTGTTTCTATGTTAAATTTAGTAAATGAAAATAAATGATTCTAATTTCTATCCATTTTTTCATGGTGAATATTTTAGGAGAAAATAAATTAAATGTCTTGAAAATGTTAAAAAAATAACCCTTATTAAAAATATAGTTTTCCAATACAAAAACTATTTGAAAACATTAATTATTATAAATTTAAATTGTATCCTAGATTTTTAAATATATATATATATTTATTGTATATATATCATTAAATAAATTTTATAATTAAATACTTATATATATTTGCGTATGAAATATATAATAAAAATATATTTATTATTTTATTTATAAATTACGCTGAAAAAAATATTTTTATACACATAATCATAATTATATATATAAACCTAATTATATATAATAAAAATTATATATACACACATAATCAAAATTATTTATATACACATAATAAAAATTACCAATTCAATGTAATAAAAATTATTTTTAAATTAATTCTATAGTTTATCAATTCAAAATTATTAATGAAAAATAATAATTAATATTGCATAAAAATTATTAATTCAAAAAATATTATAAATTCAAAATTTTTAAAAATTGAAATTAAAAATTATTACAAAATAATCATTAATTCAAATTTATTTAAAACTTATTTATATAATTTACTAAATAAATATAATCATAATTGTTTATAATCATAATTATCTATAATCAATTTTTTTCAAAAATATTTATAATTATATATATATACATAATCAAAATTATTATAATTGTTTGTTATTATTACCAATTAATTATGTTGAAGTTATAAACATAAGTATCTACATCTTATCTTTAAATAAATATTTATATAGACATGAAAATTATTTTATTTATCCTTAATAATCACAATGATGACCATTTTTTTAAATATAAATTCAAGAAAACAATGATGAAAATATGCACGTGAGATGATGTCAAAACCTAGTTTCAATCATTTTAATCTCTTCAAAACACTCAAAAACATTGGATGAAATAATAGTTTTTGCAACTAACACATTTAGAAACCTCAATCATGTGCCCTTAACTTCATTCAAACACAAAAATGTACTTTATGAATCATTACGAAATTTATAAAATCATCTTCCTTGAAAATCAATTGATACAAAATATACCTTTATAAATTCAAGGTACAATATAGATAAATATTAAATAAATATGCCTAATTGATTCTAGAAAGAACTTATGAATTTCTAAGAGCACATGTTATGGAATCCCAATTCCAAATAAGGTGTTGAGGGAATTTGAAAAACACTATTTTATCCTCTAGTAAATTCATAGAGGAATAACATTAATTAAGATAATCTTTGAAACTGACTAGCATCACGAGGATAATAAAAGCTGACAAAACCAACGATGGCTCAACCAAAACTTCCCAAACAACCTCAAATGAACCCTCTCACAAGAGTAGAGGTATAACATATTTATGGATTCAACACAGATCCATAACAACAGTAAATACACAAGGATAGTCAAAACACACATATAATATACCCCAAACCATCATGAACTCTTTCGATTGAGACCAAAACATGAGACAAATATGGTTTTTCTAAAAAAACGGAAACAAATAATCTCAAATGAAGCCCCAATATCATCAAACAAAGGATCTATAACCTGGTAGATGAGTGAGGGGGTAAAAATCCTGATGCATGTAGACAATTATTAAATATAAGAAGAAAAAATCTTATAACTTAGATCATGATGAAGATACGTGATGAGGGTTCTATTACACAAAAGCATGATTGACACGAGTGAGGAGGACTCTACAAGGGTGGAATATAAAATATTGGTTATTCGTTTTATCACCACCTTAAAAAAAGGTTTGATAACGGGTAGTTTAATTAGTTCTAAAATATTTGGTGCAGATAAATGTATAATTATCATTTCTAAAATCATAGGGCTTATAAAGATATGTTTTATTAGGGTATTTTTAGTGCATATAAAAATAATTATTCATCAGTTCTAAAAATTTTCTAATAAATACCGAAATTTAATAATATAATAAATATAATTTTGTATTTTTAAATTATATAATAATAAATAAATATTAAAGAAATTAAAAATATGTAATTAAAAATATAATTATAATTAACTATATTTATTATTAAAATTAATTTATTAAATTTTAACAATTATTTAAATATATTTATATATTTTGAAATTTAATTATATATATATATATATATATAATTTCACGACCAAGAAAGAATGAGTTTCAATACATCATTTTTCATCAGTGATGGATTTTTTCCTTGTCAATATTCTTTTTAAGGGGTATACGACTCAAGTTAAATTAAATCAAGAAAAATTGTGGATCAAATGAAGATTTTACAACATTCGATCATTTATCAGCACAAATTTCTCACAAATGAGAGTCCATTAATGGTTGATGATTTCTTATAGAATCTATCTATGGTCTTGGGGTTTTTATATTGGAATTTCATCCCTACTGGGAATGGATTATTTCACATTATCATTGCATAAAAGGAAATGAAGATGTATTCATGAGTCGTTGGAACCATCTTCCCAAAACCTAGATTAATTTATATAAAGGAATAAGATTTTCATTTCAATTTCTTATCCCTAAAAAATATTGGACCTTAGTTCTGGTTCAAACTCACGGGTTTGACCTAGAACTTTTGGAATACCCACATTTTGTTCGACTTTGCATCTGTTGTAGGAATCCCTATAAAAATGGATTGGGAAATAGAAAAAATGTGATATGAATATTATTCCTATATCCTTCTTTAAGTGGATATCAATTACACCTTAATTTATTATGTAATTCATTTTACCTTTGATGATTACATTCACCTCCTACTGTGTTATGAAAAAATAATTAATTTCTATTTTTCAAGTCATATTATCGAAAATATGAAATTAAGATACTATAGTGATGTTGTATATGGTTTCATCTCCTTATGAGTTCATAACAGGAATTGTTGTTTGAAATTTATGGGAAAATAAGAAACTGATTAACCAATAAAGGAGTAGATACTCCATAGGTATCCTGCTTCACCAATTTAGGGGGCTTATGCTCAAGCTATTGTAATCTCGGTATCACCCTCTATATCTAATTATTATGTTTAGAAGTAGCAATTTTCCTTGGATAAAGTTGTTGAGGATGTGGTGCAGTAGAAGTATTTTCCTATTTTAGGGATTTATTTTCAAAATGTGTCATCAAAGAGGATGGACCCCATGAAAAAGATCATAAATAATCTATGTTGGTGGATCTCCCTTCAATAGGAAAAGTGTATGGTATCACATGGAATGGGATCATTGATAGAGTGGGAGTTTCTCATATATCTCATATATTTGACAATTTTTGGGGGTCATATACTATGTAGGAACTCAAAACAACAACACTTAAATAGGGATTCCATTATGTGGTGGATGGTAGACTTGATGAGGTATTAATGTATGATAAAAACATTGATGAAATAGGAATTCAAGAGTTATCTATTAAAAAACTAAAACACGAGATGGTGATTTCTTCTGGGGAACACAGGTGAAGTAATAAAATTCAAATTTAAACTCTTGTGAAAGATATGAAATTGATAAAGGCATATGAATTTCTGAATGGTTCTGTATGATTGGATAAGGGAACCATTGTTATGTCTGACTCTTCATTTTCAGCTTTCGAGGTTCATGGTAAAACTAAGAGACATAACTCTTCTCTAGAAAATAAATCATGGACTTTACAGAATAAGAATGTGGCAATGGAAGAGGCTTCATTACCCTTGAAGCATTATGACTCTGGAAGTGATGACATGTCCAAATCAACATTAGGTACAAATTCTAGGTAGATACACATTCTAATTCAAACTTCAATTCATTCTTTAGAATCGATGCACTCTACCACAGTGGATGTGGATGCCTTAAAATAAAATACTCAATTATCACTTGAAACATTATTAAACCCATTGGTGAGTACCCATAAGTTTTATGGAATGGTTGACCAACTAATAATGTAAATGAAGGTGAAGTCCATGAAGATAAGTTACAGTTCTTTGAAGATGGAAATGTGGATACCTTATAGGATGACCCACTTATGATATTGGAGGTTCAACCAGATGTTTTGATATCTGACTTAGTGGACAGTTACATTAAAGATATCGAGCAACAAGTGAAAACATGGCAGGTTGTCCATTATTCTAGAGGTTTTTCTATCAGTGTTGATGAATTTATTGGAATTTTATTCAGGATGATGAAGTTAGGATTGGAGTTGGGATTCAAAAAAAAAGTTTAGTATGTGACTGTTTTTATGGATGAGGGAAATTTTTATTATTTGTATCCATCATCCATCTCTTTTTTTAGTTGAATGGATATCATCATACCTTTTCAAAAAAATTACATAATTTGGTAAAATTATTAATATCTTAATATATATAATTATAAATTTAATAAATTTATTTATTATAACATTATAATTATTTAAATATATATATATATATATAATTATAAATATAACACATACCAAACACTTAGTTTTTACATTTGGAATGAAATGTAAAATGAATACCCCACACGTATTTATAGGAAAATAATACCACACCAAGAGAAATGATAAGAATATATATAAATTAAATTACACAGATATGGTGTTGTAGGTTTTTCCCATGCATCTGAATCCAAACATGTCATCTAAACCTTCTCTGATGTCTCCAATACACTGTTATACTAGAAGGCAGTTCCTTCTAGGGAACACCTGGATAATTCTTCCAATAATTTCAATATAGTTTGGCATGACTTATACTACATCACCACAAAACTAACCAATTGAATCCTTATTTGATAACTCTTGAATAAGGCATAATGAATTCACCAAGGATATTTATCCCACTCATTTAGTTCCCACAACACATGTAAAAAAGTAGAACACTAATTCTTTTTATAGACCATTGACATTACCAAAATCTAATGACCAATATTTTTATCTAGTCCCACCCTTACCTCCATCCCAAAATCATCTATTTTGAGCTAGTTCCAGTACATTAGGTCATCATCCCCTATGATATAGAGCTCTCCTGCCAGTACAAAAAATTTGTTCTAGCAGGTTGGCCATAGTTGATGATTAGATGGGGATGGGAGCTATTTGTATTTCCTCATTTGGTGCTTGGGATATGATCCCATTTGCGGGAATTGTTGGCCACTGTCTTCCTCCTCAAATATTTATTTCTGAGATCAAACATTTTTGTGACTACTAATGGGATAAATTTTTTTATTTTCATTGATTTATATATGAAGGTACAAAAAATTAATTATCTATACAGAACGAGCCACTATAAATGATTTCATAAAGTGTGAAAAATATTTTTATATCTCATTATCATATAATTATATATATTAAATTTGTAATTATAATAATATACATATATTTAAAAATAAGTAAATAATATATATATATAGTGTAATGGCCGAGACCCTCATGATCCATCCCTTTTCCAAATCCTGGGATCGTAAGGGGTCGCACCCCGTTTGGTGCAACCGATTGGTGCAACCGATCGACCGATCGCCGCGGCTGATCAGCGCGACTGATTGTCGCGACTGATCGGTGGGATCGATCGGCGTGAATGACCAATTGGTGCGACCGATCAGTGTTGTCTAGCCTTGATGGGGTTTCCTTCTACAGTTTTTCCTGTAACCCCACTTTTAGGCCTTTTTAACCTTTTGAAGAGTTTCAAGGCCATTTTTAGCCCATAATTAATATGTAAAAAAATCCAGAGAAACCTCTCCACTGAATAAAAATTAATCCAGTCGTGTGTAACCACCCAACTGTGTAGAAGAACCACAGTCTGACTTTCTAGGCGTTCAAATTTATTATTCTATAACATTGGGATCTCATCTATTTATCACACTGGATTTTCTTATCCTTCCTCTTTGATATTATCCTCTTCCTTGTGCGTTTGATGTCCTTTTTCCCCAAGGAAAGTGGTGCAGCTGTGCCAGAGCCCTGCAAGTCCCGCATCCCCTGTTCCTAGCGCATGGATAAAAAATTCGATCGTTGGTCAATCAAGAAGGGATTTTATCCTTTGTCTCTCCTTCTGTGTATCAGGAGGGGTGGGTATGCTTTTTCCTCTATGGAAATTGACGAAACTGAAGTAATGAAGATAATTAACGGACCTTTAAAGAATAAAAAGGGGGGGTGTGACCGATGTTCTGATATACTCCTTTTATGTTGATATGTGTTGTGAATTGTACGGGCCTCTACTCACTGAAAATCATGGTCGTTGGTGGTCTTTCTGTGTGCACTAATGAACCTTGGTTCCCTATGATCCTTAATAAACCATAATATGGAATTGGTTAATTACAAATACTCAGTTAAATAAACTGAAAGCACCAGGATCAACCCTTTTTCTGTGATAACCCCTGTTAAATCACAGTGGAATTGAAACCATGGAGTGTGTTAAATCTTTTAAATCTGAAAATACCTGGATGGGCCTGCCTTGTGTTTGTGGTGGCGGTTTTTTTGCTGGGTTGATATGGGTGGGGATGGGATCCCTTGTTGTTATACTCTCACTGGTTGTGATTTTGGGGCTGTGTGGTTACTCTGCTTATATCACAAATTGGGGTGGAATCCTCTATTGTTGAGGAACCGTTGCCTCTTGAATTTTGGGGACATGGGGCTGTGTCTTGGGTTTTTCTTTTCTTCCAATACTTTAAGAGATCTCACTTATACCTTTATTGTTGTGACTTTGCAAGAGAACCGGGTGTGAATTCTTAAATTGTTGTTTGGCTGTTTATTTCCTTTTGGCATGTGGTTATGACTGTTAGTTGCTTGGTAGTGAAGAATTCACCCTAATGGAATCACATGGATATGAAATAAATAATGGGTTAATTGGGGAAATTGATTCTGAGAAGGATTGAGACCTGGATGTGAGTGGTATACCATTCATGAATTAATAGTGATGTGGTGTTTGCGCTTAGGCTGTATTTGAAACCCTAGGTTGGGTTGAGTGCTTGTTTACTTATGTATACACTTTTAGTTTTTATGTTTCTTATTCGCACCCCACCCATGTTGAGAACGTAAGTTCCAAACACTCCAATTTCATGGCGGACGGTGTTTTTCCCAACACTCCAATGAGTGGATGGTTATTAGCTCCATTATTCTCCCTTTCCCGAATATCCCAAGACTCTTCGGGTAGGCTGTGATGGCCTAAAGTCCATTATTATCCAAAGAATCTTCAGGCGGGGTAGTTTTGGGGGTTGAAATATATGTTTGAAAGAAGGTTGTTTCCCAAGTGTCTTCGGGATGAGGCCCAGAAGTCTTCAGGAATGGTAGTAGTTGTTCTGACCCATGTGTTTGTGGGTATGGTTATGTGTGGTGGTTGTGGCCCAGGTGTATGTGGGTGGGATAGTGGTTATGGCCCAGGTGTGTGTGGGTGGGGTTTGGCATTGGGACTACGGTGAGGTTGTGGACCAGGTGTATGCAGGTGGGGTTTGGTAGTTGGACTGTGATAAGAATGGTGTGATTGGTTTGATGCATAGGATGTCTTAAATAACCAGTGGGAAATCGTCACGGGGTACCCAAATATCGATGTGCTATTGCTATACTTTACTTGACTTGTGTTATTTGGGGAGCGCGCCTCAGTGAGGTTGGTTGGATAGATTTTTTTCCTGGTTGGGTGTTTGGTTCTCTCTTTTTCTATGGGACATTAGAATGTCTCCTCACTTGTGCACAAGAGTCTTTGGTTTTCCCTACTTAGTATACTTGTATGCTCACCCTACGTATATAAAACTGCATTCTGGTTTCCAGGAGGACATCAGAGATCATACGGGGCCGTACTAGCTTGGACCCTTGGGGCAATTGCTGTTGTTATTTTCCATTTCTTGGTATCGTTTCACCTTTGGAGTTTTGTGACTTGTATCATTTACCTTTGAACAATCATATGGGAATGGTTTAATTTCAATAGTACATTCACTTTCAGTTTTTGTGTTGTGGGATTTACTATATTATCTCCTGATCCTATTAAAAAAGAGTAATGCCTTCCATTTAGTGTGTGATTCTATACCGTTGGTGATGGTCGCCACTACAGGACCAATAGAAGGTAGGTTTCAGGGGTCATTCTCTCTCCTTCAACTTAAAGAAGGAAGGGCCTGGAAATCTGCTGACCCTTCCCTCCTTTTGGTGAAGGTGAGTCGTGAAAAAGTGGTATTAGGGTCCGGGTTGAGAGCTAGGATGGAGTCTGGAGTTAGGCATAGTGAGGAGTGCATGGGATGGTAGGGAAACAATGTTGGGTGACCTTGGTATGTGAATTAGGCCAGAGAAGACCGGATAGGTCACAGGATTTTAGCCCCCCCCCCCCCCCGTGATCTGATGCAAGGACTCCGAACCTACCGAACGCCCAAGTGAGGCCACGCTGATTGCATGGTAGAGACCATAGGAAAGGTACATGCATCATAATGACATGTTTTCTCGTTTTTCTAGGGTGTTTTATGAAATTTAAATAAATATGAAGTTTATGAAATTTTTAGAACAATATTCTACACTACTTGGGCTTAGGCATTCTTTTTTTACCTTGCAGTTATGGCACCCAAGAGATGACCACGAGTTGTACGGTCGATCGAGGCCTAGGAGGTTGACTTGGAAGCTTAACAGAAGGTTGATCGAGAGGAGGAGGACGACCAGTGGCAGAAGAAGCTTCGAGCCTTCCAGTGGCAGACCCTTGAGAAGTACGAGGGCAGCACCTCTAACATGAAGATGGAGGGCTGGCTAGTGGAGCTGGTGATAGATTTCGTCTTGATCCGGACTCCGACCGAGTACTAGGTTCCTATGGCCATCAGCCAGATGCGGGGAGCAGTGCATCAGTGGTGGATGCTCTACCTGGGGGAAAGGAGAGAGGCTGAGGTGGCATGGGATGATTTCTAGAAGGAGTTCCAGGCTGAACTTCTCTCTTCTATGATGAATGAGGATAAGAGGAAAGAGATTCTCTCCCTCCAGTAGGGGAGTATGTAAATAAGGTAGTTGGGGATCATGTTCAAGGACCTCCTCCGCATTCCTCCAGACCTCTTTCAAAATGAGGAGTTTCGGGCGAGACGTTTAGAGGAGGTGCTCCGACCCTCCCTCCAGTACACTGTTACCCCTTTCACCTTGCTGACATACTTGGTAGTCCAAAAGAAGGCTGAAGTGTTGGAGAGGATGCATGCGCTAGGAGGTGTGTCATGAGAGGGGATTTAGCTAGGCCCGTCAGAGGGAAAGGCCGTCAGCACCAGACCTCCCGCATCGGGACCCTCTATGTTCCGACCAATAGGGAGCTGGCCGCAGCAGTTTCAGTTCTTGTCCCCCGGTCCTCTCCCTTTCCCTTCAGTCCCAAGATTTATGTGATTCTTCTGTGGGATCCATGTACATCTCCATATTCAGTGCCTGGACCGAGTATAGTAAGGCGGTGGAGGACAGGCCTGGCACCTGCCTCAGCAGTAGATTCCAGCTAGGCCCTTTCCGCAGCAGCAGTAGGGGCAGCGAGCTCCCGCTCCTCCGAGGGAAGACATTTCCGGGGGAGGCCGACCTCAGGGTGCTCCTTAGGGACCTCGACCAGGGCGTGGTTGGGGAGGTGGTCGACAGCCTAGTGACAGAAGAGTTGGGCATGAACAGTTTCATGCTGCAGAGGCAGTAGTTACAGCAGGATCGGAGGTTGTTCTAGGTACGATCAGTTTTTTCAGTACCCTTGCTTATGCCTTGTTCGATACAGGAGCTTCGCACTCCTTTGTTTCACCTGATCAGGTCCGTTCTCTGGGTCTAAATGTCGAGAGAATTCTAGTGCCCCTGGTGTTGAGCACACCAGTCAGAGGTCGGACCGAACTGTTATGTGTTTATAGAGAATGCAGACTGATGATAGGGCCACGTCAGTCGGCCATGGATATACTACTACTATAGATAAACCTATATGATTTCATCCTAGGAATTGACTGGATATTCTTTATGTGTTCCATTATCTACTTATTCTGAGTAAGGGTTGTGTTCTTAGACTTGGGCAGGAGACGTGTTACTTTCACTAGCGAGCGGAGTGGCCAAAAGGGCAGCAGGCGAGAGGAACCCCTCCTCTCCTTGTTAGCTGAGCTATTAGTAGAGTCCGTGGATACTGAGATGGTGGTGGTACCAGGGATTGTCAGTTAGTTTATTGACATCTTCCCTGAGGAGGTGATGACTTTACCCCCTCGACGTGATATCGAGTTTGGAATAGACTTGCAGCTTGGTGCTCGTCTTATATTGATGGCTCCCTACCAGATGTCACCTTCGGACCTACGTGAGTTGCGGATTCAGATTGACGATATGATGAAGATGGGTTATGTCCGACCAAGTGTGTCACCGTGGGGTGCTCTAGTCTTGTTCGCAAAGAAGGAATATGGTGGTCTCAGGTTTTTCATAGACTACCGGAGGCTAAATCAGGTAAAGATCAAGAATCTCTACCCTCTTCTGAGGATAGAAGATCTTTTCGACCAGCTAATGGGGAAAGGATGGTTCCCGAAGATTGACCTGTGGTCTGGGTATCACTAGTTGATGGTAAAGGAGGGCGACATCTCGAAGATGGCCTTCAGGTGCAGATATGGACACTTTGAGTTTGAATTCATGCCTTTAGGCTTTACAAATGCTCATATTGTGTTCATGGGGCTTATGAACTCCATATTCCGAGAGTATCTGGATCGGTTTGTAGTCCTGTTCATTGACGACATCCTGATCTACTCAAGATTAGAGAAGGACCACACTGAGCACCTGAGGACGATTTTGGAGGTCCTCTGACAGCACCAACTCTAAGGGAAGTTGTCGAAGTGAATGTTCTGGATGCGAGAAGTGCACTTCTTTGGGCACGTAGTGTCTGAGCAGGGGGGTAGCAGTGGACCCATAAAAGGTTGAGGCGGTTGTTTCTTGGGTATTACCCAAGAATTTGGCAGAGGTTCATAGTTTCCTCGGGCTGGCAAGTTACTTGCGAAGGTTTGTACCCAACTTCTCTCGAGTTGTGTCCCCTTTGATGGCCTTCACCGAGAAGGACCAGGTTTTCGTGTGGAGTGAGCAGTGTGAGGCAGCCTTCATCTATCTAAAGGATAAGTTGGTTAGTGCCCCAGTGGTGAGACTACCAGAAGAAGGGGTGGCGTATGAGGTGTTATTTGATGCTTCAGGGCAAGGCCTCAGATGTGTGTTAATGCAGAGACAAGGGATGATCTCTTATAGGTCTAGGAAGATATTCCCTCATGAGACTAATTCTGCCACCGAAGATCTAGAGCTTCCAGCGGTCTTTTTAGCACTAAAGTTGTGGCAGCATTACCTCATCGTAGAACTCTTTGTGGTCTTCACGGATCACAAAATCTTGAGGTATATCTTTTCCCAGTGGGACCTAAACATACGGCAGTTAAGGTGGATGGAGTTCTTCTAGGATTAAGACTTCAATATTTCCTACACTTCATGAAAAGGGAATGTAGTGGCAGATCCTTTGAGCATGAGGTCCCAAAAGGATGTCGTCCGAGATTCGGTAGACGATTGGAAGGCGATGGAGGAGTTGGCTTCCTTGCACCTGGATGTGAGGATGTATAGTCGTAGAGGTTTCCTGTATCAAATGACAGTGTAATATTCTCTATTGTGGCAAGTGGAGGAGTCTCAATGGGGATACCCATAGTGCGAAGTGATGTGTGACCGAGTTGACTAGGGAAATTCTCCGAAAGGGTGGACGGAAGATGGTCAAAATTGGATGCTCTTCTGGGGGAAGACGTTTGTAACAGAGGAGATGTGTGGAAAGGTTCTTAGTGACTTCCACAACTCACCCCTAGCGGTACACCCACGAGTTACCAAGATGTTACAGGGTCTGAAGGGACAACTTTGGTGGCCCGGAGTGAAGTGTGCAGTTGTAGAGTTTGCGGCCAAGTGCCTAGTGTGTCAAAAGGTAATGGCTGAACACCGTGTTCCAGGCGGGTTGTTGCAACCTTTAGATGTACCCGAGTGGAATTGGGATGACATATCGATGGATTTAGTAATGGGAATACACATGGTGCAAGGTTATTCGACGCCATGTGGGTAGTAGTGGACCGCTTGATGAAGTCGGCTCACATTCTAGAGATTAAGGAGTCGAGTGCAGTGGATGCTCTAGCACAGAAGTATGTGGACGAGGTGGTGAGGTTTCATGGAGTTCAGAGTTTCATAGTATTGGATAAGGATGCACGTTTTACCTCATGAGTTTGGAGGGGTTTGGAGAATTCTTTCGGCAACCATTTTCACCTAAACACTACCATCCACACCCAGAAAGATGGGCAGACAGAGTGCACCATCCAGACCCTGGAAGATATGCTCTGAGCATGCGTTCTGCACTTCGGGGGATCATGGGTGCGACACTTGCCTCTGTTAGAGTTCGCATACAATAATAGCCATCACTCTACCATTGGCAGGGCTCCATTTGAAGCCCTATATGGAAGGTCGTGTCACCCACCTTTCTGCTGCACTGAGGTTGGGGAATCATGTGTTCTTGGCCCGGAGGTGGTGCAGAGCACAACAGAGAAGGTTCAGCTTATACGAGAAAGGATAAGGAATATCAGGACCGCCAGAAGTCCTATGCTGATGATATGAGGAGACCCTTGGAATTAAAGGTCGGGGACCACGTGTTCATGAAGGTCTCCCCTCGGCGTGGACAATGGAGGTTTGGTAGGGAAAGTAAGCTTTCTCCCAGGTTCAACATACCATTCGAAGTGTTGCGGTGGGTCGGTGAAGTGGCTTATCAGCTAGCGCTGACACCACCGCTACTGAGGATACATGATGTATTCCATGTGTCCCAGCTCTGATGATATCTGCACGATGTTTCACACATCCTTGACTGGGGAGAGCTAGATATCGAAGATGATGCAACCTTCATGGAGCGACTAGTGATGATTGAGGGTCGTGAGGAGAAGGTGCTTTATGGGCCAACCATTGCATTGGTTCGTGTGTTTTGGAGACATGGTGGGCTTGAGGAGAGTACTTGGGAGAGGGAAGCGCAAATGCATGCCTAGTACCCAGAGTTATTTTGATGTTTATCCTGTTTGGTCAGTACTTGTTTACTGTGTAATGATTTACCTTGTTGACTATGGATGTGTAGTTCCTTTTCTATGGATGTGTGTTTGAAGTGTCCTAAAGAATGGGGAGGGGAGGACCTGATCCCTAGTTAAGATGCATTAAAGTGGATGTGCCTAAACCTGTGTGGGTGATTCAGTGCCGCCCAAAGCGAATAGTGTCTTAACATGGAGAAAAGGAGAACCCTCTCCCACTAGACCGGATGGTTTGGCCCTTGTTTTCCGTGGTTGCACGTAAAAGGAGAGGTGGGGAATTTGGTTTTTTAGAGGATAAGGTGTTCCTATGTCAGAGAGGTTCACTCTTGAGAGGTATTTTCCAGGGTGGTTGTTCGAACCCCCCTCTTTCATTCGATCTGGGTTTTGATTATCGACGATAAGAATGGTTTGAGAGGTATCTAATGTATTGGCCCAAACCCTCATGATCCATCCCTCTTCCAAATTCTATGATCCTAAGGGGTCACACCCCGTTCGGTGTGACCGATCCGCGTGATCGTTCGACCAATCAGCATGACCGATCATCGTGACCGATCGGTGGGATCAATAGGCACGAACGACCAATCGGTGCGACCAATCGGTGTTGTCTAGCCTTGATGGGGTTTCCTTCTATATTTTTTCCCTTAACCCCACATTTAGGCCTTTTTAAACATTGAAGTGATACAAGTACATTTTTAAGCCCATAATTAATATCTAAAAAAATCCAGAGAAACCTCTCTAGTGAATAACAATTAATCTAGTCATGTGTAACCATCCAACCGCATGGAAGAACCACGATTCGACTTCTAAGGCGTTAAAATTTCTTATTCCGTAACATTGGGATCTCATCCATTTATCACGCTGGATTTTCTTATCCTTCCTCTTGGCTAGTCCCCTCTTCCTTGTGCATTTAAAGTCCTTTGTCCCCGAGTCAAGTGTTGCACCTGTGCCGGATCCCTGCAAGTCACGCATCCCCTATTGCTAGTGCGTGGAGAAAAACATTGATTGTTGATCAATCACGTTGTGATTTTATCCTTCGTCTCTCCTTCCGTGTATCATGCGGGGTGGGAATGCTTTTGCCTCTATGGAAATTGATGAAACCGAACTAATTAAGATAACTAACGGACCTTTAAAGAATAAAATGGGGTGTGACCGATGTTCTGCTATACTCCTTTTATGTTGATATGTGTTTTGAATTGTACGGGCTTATGCTCACTGAAAATCATGGTCGTTGGTGGTCTTTCTTTGCACATTAATGAACCTCGGTTCCCCAGGATGCTTAAATAACCATAATATGGAATTGGTTAATTACGTATACTTGTTTAAATAAACTGAAAGCACGAGGATCAACCCTTTTTTATGTGATAACCCCAGTTAAAGCACAGTGGAATTGAAACCTTGGAGTGTGTTAAATATTTTAAATATGAAAATACCTTCATGGGCCTGCCTTGTGTGGGTAGTGGCAGTTTGGTTGTTGGGGTGACATGGTTGGGGATGGGATCCCCTGTTGTTATACTTTCACTGGTTGTGAATCTGAGGCTGTGTGGTTACTCTGCATATTTCACGAATTGGGGTGGAATCCTCTATTGTTGAGAAACTGCTGGGTCCTAGATTTTGGGGACATGGGGATGTGTCTCGGGTTTTTCCTTGGTTCCAGTACATCGAGGAATCTCAATTATCCCTTTTTTATTGCGACTTTTCAAGAGAATCAGGTGTCAATGCTTAAATTGTTGTTTGGTTGTTTCTTTCCTTTTGGCTTGTGGTTATGCCTTTTAGTTGCCCAGTAGTGAAGAATTCCCCCTAATGGGATCACTTGTACATGAAAACAAGAATCGGAAAAATAGGGAAATTGATTTTAAGATGGATTGTGACCGGGCTGTGGGTGGTATATGTAACACCCCAAGATTTTATGAAAAATATTCTTTTTAATTTAATTAATGTCTTGTGTTATATGATACACCAAAAGGAGCTTGCACAACATGAATCCCTGACTTGGCTTGCATTACATGAAATAAATACCTTCGTCGATAGCATGTGTAGTACACAATACCGAGTTTCACTAAACGATATATTATTATAATATTATTATGAACTAGCCGTTATGAATAGTAATACCCACTTTTTGAAATTTTACAAATTTTATCTTTCAAAATGGACTTCATTTTTGGATTTGGAATATCAAAATTAGATTAGGTTGAAATTTTGGTACTTTTCGGATAACTTTCATATTCTGATGAATAGTGAAAATTAATAAATTTTAATTAAAAATAACTTTTTCAATCGAAATAATTAATAGTGATAAATTATTAATTTTTGTGGTTTTAAAGTATATTTAGAATATATTTTTACCATTTAATACAATTTTGGTCATTGGATGTAATTTCAAATTTAAACCAGACATAAACAAGTGTCAATCTTTTGATAGTTATTATCTCTTAAAAACACGCTATTTGTTTTGACGACGAGAATTAATTTTTAAATTAATTAATGAAACTGATATGTTTTGAATTTGGTAAAATAAAAATCATTTTTGAATTCATAATATCAAATATATATTAGGCCTAATTTTTGGTATTTTTCTGGAAACTTTCATTTTTTGATGAATAGTGAAACCACTAAGTGGTAGTTAAAAAACTGAATTTTCCATAAAACTTAATTTTACCACTTCTGTGAGTGGAATTTCGAAAATCCGAGAGACACGGTTAATATCAAGTACTAAAATGTGGTTCAATGAGATGAAAATATTTTTTGGTGAATAGTACATTTTTACTTTTATTTTACCACAGTTAAAAGTAAATAGAATAATTAAGGGTAAAAATGATATTATTATTACCTTAACATATGTCCTAATTCTGTTTGATAAGTGTAATTAGACCAAAAACAACCTTAGCAATTAAATATGACTATTTAGTCCCACTTGGATTATATTAGGACATTTAATATTAATTTATTTAAAGAAGGGTTAAAATAGTTAAAATCAAAGTTTGATAAGTAAATAATTTTTAATATAGTGTAATACATAATATAAATTCAACTATAAATATTAATTAGAAATCTAAAACTGTTTCATACAAAATTTTATTTTATTTATAATTTTTAGACATCAAATAATTTAATTTATTTATGACTCAATGATGATGAAGTAATTATCTTATTAATGAAATATTGACATAATTGATGTTATAAATACCCAAATAAATCTAATTTGAGACTTTTTATGAATTAAAATAATTTTATAGGTTAATATGACATTTTTTTATTTATTTAATTAACTTTTATTGAACTAATAATTCTGTTATGATTTTTACAAAAATCAATTACTAAATAGTGTCAAAATTGACATAAAATAGTTTTTAAAACAAATATTATATTATTAATTATTATTTTGTTCATAAAAATCTAAGGTTCGGCAAAATTACTTAGATAAGGTTATATATATTAATAATGAACAACTTGGGGTTCGTTTGGCTTGTTAAAGTAAGTTTATTAACCTTATAGTGTAAGAACACAAAAAGACACACTAAAAGTAAAATTATCTAACTTAATGTCAAATATAAATGATAATGTTAAAATAGTAAACTAAACTTGTCCAAATTCTATTTGATGAGAGTATTTCTACCCATCCCCACCTTAGCTTCGAAATAACTCAATTTGGAGCTATTAAAAAACTGAATATGACTTTATAATAAAATAATATTTTTAGTTTTTCCAAAGGTGCCCCTCTCCTCCCTTATAAAAGGGCACCTCCTCCCTCTCTTCCTCACTCCACTTTGAGCCTTCATTCCCGGCCAACCCCTACCAAATTTTCTTCTCCACTTCCATAGAAACATCCTAGAGGTTATGTCCTTCTTCAAAGATCAATTTTAGTGCCCTAAGAGGAGGTCTCAAAGAGGCGCTTCAAAGAAGAGGTAATGTCTGTTACCGATTCTTTCAACTTTATTTCTTCTTCCACTTCTTCTTATTTAGTTGTTTCATTATGAAGTAATAACATCAGTATAACTCATATACTGATATGTTATTATAATTATGAAACAACCCTATTTCACCATCTATCCATCCTATGGAAACCGAAATCACCACGCGTGCGTACGTACGGAATACCGTCTCCACGCCGTGGTAAAATCTGTTTTTCCACCAACACCTTACATGGATGGGTATAATGGTGTAATTAATAACTATATATGGTTATTATAACATAATACGGATTCTGATATATTATACCATCCACTCTGATTCTATTCAACAATTATGCGAATGATATCATCGCTCGTGCGTACGTACGAACTACCATCTCCACGACACGATGAGATTCATTCTCCATGTTAACAATACATGAATGATCATAAAGTTTATATAATGAATAATAATTAAATATACTAATTCTAATAGATTTATGTATATATATATATTTATGTCATCTATTTAGTTTCATTCAATTCATCAAGGAAACTAAAACAACGTTCATGTGTATGTACGGCCTACCGTCTCCATGAACGGTGTATTTCATTCCTTTTATCGATCTATAATATATATATGTATATGATGAATATATATTATATATAAATCATGTTTTACATTTTGGAATTATATAAATCATGATATAAGTATTAATATCATGAACGACAAGTCGAAACACATACGATAAATGAAATGATTTTACCCAAAACGCTGCTTTAACATGGAATTTACAGAAGAACGAGTAATATAAAGTCATAAGTGAAACATATATGATATCATAACAATGAATATGATTCTGTAATAAGTCAATAACATTATTAAAATCATTATACAGGTGGTTCGGATACATACGAAGCATATCGAACCTAAGGTAAGGGATAATTTTACAAATCTCATTTTTATCCGAGATTACTTATTCGTAAGTATTTACTAGGGTTATTTATATCATCCATGTCCATGTTTTATAAAATTGTTTCCATGTATGTTTAAAGTCCTTTTTACCCATTTTTACTTTTACTACATGTTATGTAAGGAATATTTCTTTTGTTTACGTTACGAGGAACTTTTTTGACTTTTCCAGCAAAAGTACGAGAAGAATGTTTTTTAACTTATACGGCATGAAATGATTTTAACGGTTTTATAAAGTCTTATTTTCGTGAAGATTCCTCCAAAATATTTCATGACTATTTTTAACAAAAATCCTTTTCTTTTAAAATTGAATGATTTTTGTGAAATAAAATTGATTTTGAAGAAGAAAGGATATTTTCCTCAATAATTCATTCCAAATGTTTTATCAAAATCATTTTCCTTATAAGATGAAATTATTTCATATGTGTATGATTCAAATTTAATGTCTCTATGATTTACATGGTTTCACTTTTCTTATGATGAAATTTCCATTTGTTTTATATGGATTATGAAATTATGGGATGATGTTTATGAAACCCATTTTATTCTTTGGGTTATGGTGAATGTTTTAAGTTTATTTTGTGGCACAAGTAAGAATTATTTCAATATGAGATGGGTGGGACCTATATCTCCCTCCAATGAATTGGGTAATGATTTATATCTCATGAGATAGACATGGATGGAACGTTAAGTTAATCCGGTTCAGTAATACAAGACTGGAACGAGGAGTGAACTCGATTCAGAAATGGACTTTGTCCACTAAGATGGTCTTGGCATCAATGCCTTGGATGCTATGAAAAACATATCATGTGCTTAATGGTTGCCACAATTACATGTTTTATTCCCATGCTATTTTATCATGATTGATGTTTCATTATGATATATTCCTTACGTACTTCCAAGTTTCATGTCCTTGCTCAAGATTTTGATGATTAGATTTTATGTTCAAGTTTTTGCATTCAAATATTTATGGATTGTTTTATGTTCTCTATGATTACCCTTACTAGGAATTTGAGCTCACCCCTTTTATGTTTTCTTTTCTCCAGGATATAAATAAAGGTTTTAGGAAAGAAAAAATGGGAAGATATTTATTGGGAGATGTTGAAGATCTTTCACCACGATTAGAAAATTTTATTCCTAGTTTCCAAAGACACTAAACTATTATGATCCTTGTGTGTCTGTTTTTGTTATGTATTAAGTATTATTCCGAAGTAATGTATTGTCCATGTACGTCAAGCTATGGGTCTCTACAGCTGGTATCAGAGGAATGGTTTAGTCAACCTTTGGAAACTAGGATGTGAGAACTTTAGTGAGATCCCTAGAGATATTTCTAAGGTATCTCTATGTATGTCCCTAAGGTTAATTATAAGTATAGGTTATAGTCCTAGAATTATGGTAACGATGTTAGATTAAACCTAAGATGTTAGATATTTAAGTTACTCCCCCTTTATTATGATTTTTGCCTCTCACTATTTTTTTTGGGTTTTAGAAAATGGCTGGAAACAAGATGATTGACGATAATGGAGGATATGATGGACAATGGAATGATATTCTTTAGGAGAGACAAAATGAAATGGGATTTAGAAGTCCAAAAATCATTATTATGCCGAATCATCAATCTCATAATATGATCAATAAACTCAAATTTGGTAAGTTTCCTGACTCGGCTAATAAGAGAAAGATGGAGCTTCATGATGATCATAGAAGAAAGAAAGTTCAATTTCCACTATGTAAATCATGTCTGAAGAGGCATCAAGGAGAATGTTTCAAAGGAACTGGAAGATTATTTGGGTGTGGAAAATCAGGACATAAAGCCAATAAGTGCAAAGGAAAAGGTTTAGTTAACACCATGGATTAGGATAATGGTATTTCAACGACATCAACAATGGATAAATGTTTTAAATGTGGAATGTACGGGCATTATGCAAACAAATTCCCTAAGGGAAAGTCTCATGAAGAGAATCAGTATGGTCGTAGGGGTAATATTTATGTTGATGATGATGAAGAGACTAAAAATGATATTTGAGATGAAAGAATTGTTGAAGCTCGGTCAATGGTTTAAGAATATAGTGGAATGATTACATGTTTATCAAGTGTAATGTTGGATAAGTAATCTCATGGTACTATGGAATAAAGATACATCTAAGGATTGATGCACTATTGCCTTTCCTTATGTTTTGAAAGTGTGTGATGAATGGTACCAGTATTTTTGGAAAGTAGATGATATGCACATAATGAAGGGATAAGGATAAAATTAAATGTTTGATAGTACTCATGAGCCCATGACTGATATAAAGAGAAGGTTATATCATGGTTTAAGTATATAGAATTTTTGGATTTTGGTATGTGGAAAGAGTTAACTTTTGAAAGCATTCATTTTTTCACTAAGTTTTAATGGGTATTCATTTTTCAAGAGAATACATGATTATGTTATTCACATGATTGGAATGTAACCAACAAGATAATGGGGGATAAATGATGGTTGGTTGATGACATTTCAAGTAATAATTTTCTTTATACTATGAGCTTGGACTGAAGTAATTTAGATAAAGATTGGAATGTATTATGTTGGACATAAGACAGTATTATTTAAGGGTAGAACTTTTTGTCGATATTATTGATGGGATGTTATAGTAATGTAGTTTTAGAAAATGGACAACCTGCAGGATGGGCGACAGCCCATCGCATCAGACAATTCTGTGGGAATCAAACCCACAATCGAAGTGCGACTGGCCTTTATCGCCTACCACTGGCCTACAAGAAGTCCCTGTATAGTAGAAACTAGTTTTATTATATTAATCAGTATGATATATGAAGTATAATTCCATTTTATGAACCATATATGATTAATCTCACTATTGATTGACTTATGTATATTTAATAACTTTTGCTAACCTTTTGTTTGAGACAGATGGAATGACCCGTCATTCTATCACATGATTTGCTAACACTTCACGAAAAACAAATTCAACTTCATTTCTTTAAGAGATGAAGTGGAAATATCAAGGCACGAACAACAGTGAGATTGTACCAAAATAAAGTAAGTATTTAGTCTAATTCAAATTCTTCAACTTTAGGGAAATGATCTTGAAAACCAAAAATGTTGTCTTAGTTCCCTTATATCTGATGAATCAGATGGTACCCTAGATCATCAAAAATTTAAGGCTTTGTGATTGTTGGCTTTTTCATATCCATGTTCTCTACCACTCTTCATTAGAACATGATCCATATTTTCACCTATGTTCTCTTACGTGAAAACCCAGTGATGAGCTAATTTGGGTAAGCGTTACGTTTCATACTTTAGTTTTTAAATCCATGTTTTGGTATTTCTTTTTACGATGTGGGTTTCTATTAAAGAAACTTTGGAGTAGTAAACCATTTAAAACTCCGACGAATTTTGAGGGCGAAATTCATTTTAAGGGGGGAAGAATGTAACACCCCAAGATTTTATGAAAAATATTCTTTTTAATTTCATTAATGTATTGTGTTGTACGTTACACCAAAAAGATCTTTCACGACACACATCCCTGACATGGCATGCATTACATGTAATAAAGACCTTCCTCGATAGCGTGTGTAGTAAGCAATACCGAGTTTCATTAAACGAGATATTATTATAATATTATTATGAACTAGCCATTTTGAATAGTAATACCCACTTTTTGAAATTTTATAAATTTTACCTTTCAAAATGGAATTCATTTTTGGATTCGGAAAATCTAACTTACCTTAGGGTTAAATTTTGTAACTTTTCGGATAACTTTCATATTCTGATGAATAGTGAAAATTACTAAATTTTAATTAAAAACAACTTTTTCAATCGTAATATTTAATAGTGATAAATTATTAATTTGAGTGGTTTTAAAGTATATTTAGAATATAATTTTACCATTTAATACAATGTTGGTCATTGGATGTAATTTCACATTTAAACCAGACATAAACAAGTGTCAATCTTTTGATAGTTATTATCTCTTAAAAACACGCTATTTGTTTTGACAACGACAATTAATTTTTAAATTAATTAATGAAAATGATATGTTTTGAATTTGGTAAAATAGAATTCATTTTTGAAATCATAATATCAAATATATCTTAGGCCTAATTTTTTGTATTTTTATGGAAACTTTCATTTTTTGATGAATAGTGAAACCACTAAGTGGTAGTTAAAAAACTGAATTTTTCATAAATCTTAATTTTACTATGTAAGAACCTGGTTCAGATTTTAGAGGTACATACATCTTATTTTCCTTTTCATTAAGTGATTTTGAGAAAATATGGAAAATGGGAAAAATCATAAATTTTGGAACTACACGTCGTGTACTTTGTCCACACACCGTGTACTTTTGGCCGTGTTCGGATGAGTACACAGGGTGTGTATCCATACTGGCGACGAAAGGTGTAGGAACCTACTACACACCGTGTAGTAGTACCTTACACGCCGTGTAGTTAGTCGGCAGGCTTGAATAGTAAGGCGGTGGATTCACCGCCAGTTGGGCGACTATACACGCCGTGTACTTGGGAGTACATGTCGTGTACTCAGGTCGACATATGAACAGTGTGGTGGTGCCGCCAAATTAATAGTTATATTAAAGAAGTACATGTCGTGTACTCATAACTACACGCCGTGTACTTTTTTCGGCTTAAAACAGGCTGTAGCCTCGTCATTTGGCAGAAGAGGCACTTGAGCCATTTTGGAGCCAAAGGAGGAGGCCAGATCGTTGAAGATCCACCGGGCGTTCGTCTGGAATCCGATTTGGCTTCGGACGATCTCGTTGGAACCTCATGGGTAAGCCCTATCCTCTCCTGGTACCGTTCTTTCCAATTCTTCTCCCAACGTATGTTATTTACGTTTTAATGGGTTTTGTTCTTCGTCAGATCTACGCCGTTCTTGGGTGTTTCTGGAGTCGGCATTCAGGTATAGCGTTCCTTGACGTATAAGGTAGGTGGATTTGTGTTTATTTTTCCAACTACTATGTGTTTTGTGCGTTTTTGTGCCACAAACCAATGTTGGGGTGTGGTGTGGCTGAGGCCGTTGCTATTTTTAATGCCTAGAATTGAATAGGTGATTAAATTGTGATAATAAAATGCTGGTTGGGATCATTGCTTGGATCCAGAACCACCCCCGGGGTGTGTTTCACTGTTTAGCCGTTTAGCCAGGATACTTGAGGGTATTCCTTTAAAGTAGTAATTGTAGAATTTCCTTGAGAGGAATTGCTTGTTACTGCTTGTTTACCTATTGGGAATGGCCCGGTTACCTATTTAGCCTCAGGGCGTTATTGTATTTGGCCTGAGGGCACTACACTATTTAGCCCGAGGGCAGTAGTATTTCTCCTGAGGGCAACCTTTCGTGCCTCAGGCCATGAATTCTGTGCCTGAGGGTGACACTTCCTACACCTGAGGTCAATTTCTGTTACGCCTGAGGGTTATACCTGCGGGTTGGATTCTGCTTACTTGAGGGTAAGGTTTTTTTTGTCTGAGGACGTGGACTGTTTACATAGAAATGAACTGTGGTGGTTTCTAATATTTAAATGGATTAAGCGGATAAGTAAATGGCAACATAACTAGTAATTAGTTACTTTTGAGTACTACATACTTTATTGCATTTTACTACTCCACACTGTTGTTGCATGCTTACACGCAGTTGGGCACAGACCTTTAGTGGGTGCCTACTGATATATATTTCTCACACCCTATTTGGGTCACGCTTTTCGGCCCAAACAGATTACATTACTACAGGTGTAGATAAGGGAAAGAGTCCCTATACAGGTACTTGACTGTTGCTGAGGAGTAGGAGGGCATGGGACCGAGCCCAGGCTCGCGATGCCGCTGCCAGCTGTTTTGCTTGTTTTGTTGCACTCTGTTTTCTGTTTTACTGTATTGATGTATAACATGTTCTGGCTGTTTTCCTAGAACTTGAAATATGTAGCATCATCAATTATATACTGTTGGTTATATCCACGGTTGTAGTTATTTCAGTTGTGTATGTTTACTGCTTCCTCTGTTTGGTGTATGTTTTATTTTGTATTCCGTTGCGCTACACTTTGAAAAATGAGGGCATAGTTTCCCCACTATCAGAACTGGGCCCTTGCTGCTAGTTGGCAGCCTCTAGATTTTGGGGAAATGCGCTTGAGGTCACGTGGCGAACCGGGCTCGGGGCACCCGTTGTGTAGCACCAGGGGCCGGGGCGTTACAAAGTGGTATCAGAGGAGTTTCTTTTCTTTGACTAACTATTTGGAGCTGTAGTCAGGGATAGGACAGAACGGTAGTTGGTAATAAGTTGTGCCCGGGCGAAGCTAACCTGTGTACAGCAAAAATCTAGTCTACCTTGTATTTTTCATTATTTGATTTTGCAATTTTATGGTTTATAAGTTTTCACCGTTGGGCGACGCAGTTGGATGGTACTGTTTATATTCTATCTGTGTTTCTATTTAGTTGCAACCCGATGAGATGAGGGTATGCTGTCTCATGCATCATATAGGCACATGCTAGATATCACATGCCATGCATAGTTTCCATGCCATGTAGGTTCATTGGAATTTGAATGTTGTTGTGATAGTTGTTGTGATAGTAAAGCATGTTGTTGTGATAGCTGCTTGATAAATACTTGCCCTGTGATATGGTATTTTTGTTTGAACTTGTTAATAAAATGGACGCCAAATTTGATTTTTAGGGAGTATGGGCCACCATTGACCAAAATTTGGTAGATCATTGACTGTTTATTGGTTATAACACAAATAAGATGTCAAACATTGATTCGTGGGGTGTATGGGCCCTCATGGGTCGGAATTTGACACTTAGGTGTTGTTCTCGGTATTTTCTGGGTTCCGGAGAAGTTTTTGAGGCATGCTATCTGGAAAACCTAGAATACACGCCGTGTAGGACCTTATACACGTTGTGTGTGTTCTTATGTTCGGGAGGAAAAATGAACCTTTTGAGTACACGCCGTGTACCCTAAGTACACACCGTGTAGTCTCTTCCCGTGTCACAAACCGTCTGGGCGGCGACACGGGGTATCGAAGAGCTTGGGTAAAACACGCCGTGCAGTTTTTGTACACGCCGTGTAGTGTTGACCCGAAGTCCGACCGTGTAACTTACAACATAGGCCAGTAAACTCCTTGACAGAACACGCCGTGTTAGTTATGGACACGCCGTGTAGTGTGACCTGGGGACTCGGATGTCTAACTAACAACACGTGCTGGTGTCACCTCTCCCTGAGCACGCCGTGTACCGTTGGGACACGCCGTGTAGGCTTGTCCGAGGACAGACCGTGTGGAGTTAGCTGTGTGGCTGGGAAACGGGGTGTTGTACACACCGTGTACGGGTGTAACACGCCGTGTAGAGTAATGCCGAGTAGTCGGCCATGTCACAGACGACACAAGCAGTTGGAAAACAACACCGAACACGCTGTGTAGGTATTATACACGGCATGTAGTTTTGTTGAATGAAATTTGTGTGGCATAGCCGTGTGGAAGGACTCGGGAAGGGGAAGTGAAGTCAAGTACACGCCGTGTAGCCATTGTACAAGATGTGTAGTCTTGTTTTACCAATTCTGAATACCTTCTTCCTCTTGTTTCCTTTGTGGTTCCTTCGCTTTAGTCTTAATAATCTTGAATCTGAGGCATGCTTTTGACCTTGAAGAGTCATGCTGCCTAGACGACCGCGAGTTGTTTTCCAAGAGAGCAGCGGCGATTATACTCCAGAGATGGTGGGCCATGGGATACCAGTTGATCCTCTAGCAGAGCCAGATGTGGCACCAGCTATTATACCAGACACGGGCGCGGGGGCGCAGTTCCGTGAATGCTTATTGTGGTTCATGCAGACCTTTAAGGGAGCACCGCAAGCTTCCACATCTATGGCCATCTTGACGCATATCTTTCTGCAGAAGCATCCGCATGCGCTTTCAGGGGATGGCGGACCACAGGCTGCAGATTCTTTGCTAGGATCGATGAAGACTATTTTCGAGCATCTTGAGACACCTCCAGGGTGAAGGGTCAAGCTCGCGACTTACATGCTGCGTGATTCTGCCAAGAGGTGGTGGGATGTTACCACCCAGTCAGAGCATCACAGGGACATGGCGTGGGATGATTTGTAGGCAGTCATCTATGACTTATTCTTTCCCAAGATGCTGAGGGAAGATAGAGCTCGAGAGTTCATGAATCTATAGCAGGGCGCTATGTCGGTGATGGACTATTCTCCCCATTTTATGAAGCTTCAGCGTTTTGCACCCGTTCTGGTGGGTGATGAGACGTTGAGAGCCAGATGTTTTGAGGATGGTCTTCAGTATGACATCCGAGCATTGGTGAATGTTTTCATGTTGCCTACTGTACACGCGATTGTGAACCAGGAGTCGATTATAGAGAGGAACCTGCGGGAATCGAGTGGTATGGGCTAGGGGGTTCAGCACCAGTTGCTGGTACTATTTCTACTGGCAAGAGGAAGAGACAGATGAACTTCTCTCAGGGTGGAAGTACCATCCAGGAAGCTTCTTCAGGTGGACCGGTCAGGTGCTACCAGTGTGGCAGAGAGGGGCACAAGAGGCCGCAGTTTCCACGAGACCTAGTGGCATGCTAAGCTTGCAGAAAGATTGGTCATCTGCAGCGCTTTTGCAGGGTGTTTCTACCAATTGCTAGTGATAGGGGTTCTGTGCAGACTCCATGTGCGAGAGCAGGACCAGTGGATTCTTACCAGTCAGGGAACTGGAATACGTCGGGGCGTACAGGCAGATATGGTGGTCATGGACGTGGTATCCAGACACCAGGATAGCAGAGGCAATAGGGCGGGATAGCTTAGGGTATCCAGGCTGTGTCGCAGGGCCGCAGCACCGGGTAGGCATATGCAGTACAACAGACCCAGCAGGAGCAGGATCCCGGACCTTCGACAGTCAGAGGTACTATTCTAGTAGCTTCTGTCTTGTCTTCAGTACTTTTTGATATGGGTGCTACACATAGATTTATATCTGTACCCGTTGTGGAGAGCCTTGGGCTCAGTGTTTCTACTTCTTTTGATATCATGACGCTAGACACTCCATTGGGGACTAGAACGGCTGGTGTGCGTCAGTGTAAGGAGTGCCCCGTTGCGGTTGGTGGGTGTCACTTCCTTTGGGACCTCTATGTCCTGGAGACGATGAGTTATGGCGTCATTCTCGGGATGGACTGGGTGGTTCCCTTTCGAGCCTTTGTAGACTGCTATTATCGCAGGGTGCGTTTCACATCACCAGAGGGCGGGGAGTTTCTATACAAGGGTGAGTAGGATGTTCAGGTGAGTTGAGCTGGAGCAGAGCATCATGGGCGAGGTGGAGTCACAGCCCAGATTGTGAGCTTATATCTGGATGACCAGGGGACTTGTCAGACAGATTTCCCTCCAATTGTCAAATGTTTTAGGGATGTCTTCCTGGACGACTCTTCGGGTCTACCTCCGGTGCGTGAGGTGGATTTCTCCATCGAGCTTGTGCCAGGAGAAGCACTGATGTCCATTCCTCCTTATAGGATGGCCACGCCTGAGTTGAAGGAGCTCAAGAGGTAGTTAGAGGAGCTATAGGAAAAGGGTTTTATCCGACCCAGTACTTCTCCTTGGGGTTCTCCAGTCCTTTTTGCGAAGAAGGAAAATGGTACCCTTAGGCTTTGTGTGTATTATCGGAAGATGAACCTGTTGATGGTTAAGAACTGATATCCCTTGACAAGGATAGATGATCTGTTTGATCAGCTTCGTGGATCACGAGTGTTCTTGAAGATTGACTTGAGATCCGGATATCATCAACTGCGCGTTAGACCATCTGATATACCTCTCACGGCTTTCAGGAGTAGGTATGGTCTATATGAGTATACGGTTATGACTTTCAGACTCACGAACGCGCCAACATTTTTCACGGCTCTAGTGAATTGTGTGTTCCATACGTATCTTGATTCATTTTTGGTAGTATTCATTGACGAAATCTTGGTGTACTCCCACACTCGACACGACCATGTCACCCATCTTGAGATCATATTGAGTACACTGAGAGAGAATCAGTTATATGATAAGCTCTCTAAGTTCCACTTTTGGATGGACCAGATTCACTTCCTGGGTCATATCATCTCAGAGGCAGGAGTTGCAGTGGACCCAGAGAAGGTGAGATCAGTAGTTTCCTAGGAGCATCCCAAGAACATGTTTGAGATACGGAGTTTCATAGGGCTGGCTAGATACTATAGATGCTTCATAAAGGACTTCTCCCGCTTAACAGCACCATTGACAGATTTGACTAAGAAGGGTGTGAAGTTCGTTTGGTCAGAAGCTTGTGAGACAGCTTTTCAGGACCTGAAGGGAAGGTTGACATCAGCACCGATCCTGATACTCCCAGAGCAGGGGAAGAGCTATACATTTTACTGTGATGCATTGGGGATTGGGCTGGGAGCCGATTTGATGCAGGGCGACCGAGTTGTTGCGTATGGCTCTCGGCAGTTGACTCCATATGAGAGGAATTACCCGATGCATGATCTTGAGTTGGCTGCAGTTGTGCATGCGTTGTGCTGTTGGAGACATTATCTGTTGGGAGAGAATTTTTTGGGTTTCACCAACCACAAAAGCCTTAAGTACATCTTTACTCAGCGTGACCTGAATCTGAGGTAGAGAAGGTTGGTAGAGTACCTACAGTCCTTCGGTTTTGAGCTTGCCTATACACCTGGTAAAGGTAATGCAGTAGCCGATGCACTGAGCAAGAAGAATCAGATACAGGCAGTGCGGGAGGCCAGTGGTGAGTGGAAGCTCATGGATTTGTTCTCTGAGATACATCTGGAGGTGCATGATAGACAGGGGAAGACTTATATTTCCCCATTAGCTATGACTTCTACCCTCCTGGATAGAGTGAGGATGAGGCAGCTACCGGATTCAGAAGGCCTATTTCTATGGGAGTCGGTGGAAAGTGAGGACCTCATCCTGGTTAGACGATAGTTGATGATGAGGTTTTGTGTTTCCCTGGACGTGTATGGGTTCCAGGGGATATACGTGAGGAGATGACACGGGAGTTTCATGCTTCATCTTGGGCATTTCATCCCGGTGTTACCCAGATGTACCGTGACTTGAGATGTCAGTACTAGTGGCCGGGTATGAAGAGAGTGGTAGCTGGTTTTGTTACGAGGTGTTCCACCTGTCAGCAGGTGAAGGCAGAGCATCAGAAACCAACTAGGTTGTTACAGCAGTTACCCATTCCAAAGTGTAAATGGGATGATGTCACGATGGATCTCGTGACGGGTTTGCCGAGGTCACCTCGTGGCAATGACGTTGTGTGGGTTGGTGTGGACAGACTCACGAAGGTGGCTCACTTTTTTCCAATCATGGAGAACTTCGGTGTGGACGAGCTCGGAAGGTTGTATATGTGAGAGATCGTATGTCTGAATGGGGTCCCTCGTTCTATCATTTCAGATAGGGATGCCCACTTCACGTCTCATTTCTAGCAGAGTTTTCAGAGGGTGCTGGGTACATAGGTGCATCTGAGCACAACATACCACCCTCAGACAGATGGCCAGTCAGAGCGGACGATACAGGTGCTATAGGACATGTTGCACGCATGCATCCTAGACTTTGGGGGCTCGTGGGAGAGGCATATACCCTTAGTCGAGTTTTCCTATAGCAATAGTTTTCAGGAAACTATTGAGATGGCACTATACGAGGCTTTATATGGTAGGCCATTCCGATCATCTTTGTGCTGGTAAGAGGAAGGTGAGGCAGCTTTATTGGGGCCACACCTCGTGTAGGAGACATCTGAGCAGGTCCAGTTGATTCGGAAGCGGATGGCTACCACACAGTCTTGTCATAAGTCTTATGTTGATCGCCACAGATGTCCTTTGGAGTTTGTGGTTGGGGATCACGTTTTCTTGCGTGTTTCGTTGAGGTTAGGAAACAAACGGATCAAGAGATAGGGTAAGCTTTCACCGAGGTATGTGGGACCATTTGAGATTCTGGAGATAGTCGGGCAGGTTGCCTATCGGTTGCAGTTACCACAGCAGTACCGAGCCATGAACGACGTCTTCCATGTGTCTCAGTTGCGTCGCTACCATTCAGACCCATCTCACACCTTTCATCCAGAGGATGTTGAGCTTCAGCATGATGCGTCCTTTGAGGAGCATCCGATCCGTATCGTTGACAGGAGCATGAAGGTTCTCCGAGGCCGGTCAGTTCCTCTCGTATGGGTGCTATGGCAGCATGGCCGAGTGCGGGATGAGACCTGGGAGCGGGATACCAATGTACGTGCTCAGTGTCCAGAGCTGTTCTGAGCATATTCTTCACCACCATTGGAAGGTCAATCCAGGGACGAATTGCTATAATGGGGGGAGTTTGTAAGAACCCGGTTCTTGTTTTAGAGGTACAGGCTTCTTCTTTTCCTTTTCCTTAAGTGATTTTGAGAAAATTGGGAAAAATGGGAAAAATCCTAAATTTTGGAACTACACGCTGTGTACTTTGTCCACACGCCGTGTAATTTTGGCCGTGTTCGGATGAGTACACAGGGCGTGTAGCCATACCGGCGATGAAGGGTGTAGGAACTAACTAAACGCTGTGTAGTGGTACCTTACACGCCGTGTAGTCAGTCGGCAGGCTTGAATAGTAAGGTGGTGGATTCGCCGCCAGTTGGGCGACTGTACACGCTGTGTACTTGGGAGTACATGTCGTGTAATTAGGTCGACGTATGAACAGTGTGGTGGTGCCTCCAAATGAATAGTTAAATGAAAGAAGTACACGTTGTGTACTCAGAATTACACACCATGTACTTTGTTTTTTCGGCATAAAACAGGCAGTAGTCTCTTCATTTGGTAGAGGAGGCACTTCAGCCATTTATGAGCCATAGGAGGAGGCCGTATCTTTGATGATCCACTAGGCGTTCATCTGGAATCCGATTCAGCTTCGGACGATCTCGTTGGAATCGCACGGGTAAGCCCTCTCCTCTCCTTGTACCGTTCTTGCAAATTCTTCTCCCAACGTATGTTATTTACGTTTGAATGGGTTTTGTTCTTCATCATATCTATGCCATTCATGGGCGTTTCTGGAGTCGGCATTCGGGTATAGCGTTCGTTGACGTATAAGGTAGGTGGTTTTGTGTATAGTTTTCCATCTTCTGTGTGTTTTGTGCATTTTTGTGCCAAGAACCCATGTTGGGGTGTCGTGTGGCTGAGGCCGTTGCTATTTTTAATGCCTAGAATTGCATAGGTGATTAAATTGTGATAATAAAATTCTGGTTGGGATCATTGATTGGATCCGGAACCACCCTCGGGGTGTGTTTCACTGTTTGGCCGTTTGGCCAGGATACCCGAGGGTATGCCTTTAAAGTAGTAATTGTAGAATTGCCTTGAGAGGAATTTCTTGTTACTGCTTTTTTACCTGTTGGGCATGGCCCAGTTACCTTTTTAGCTTGAGGGCGTTGTTGTATTTGGCCTAAGGGCACTGCACTATTTAGCCCGAGGGCAGTAGTATTTCACCTGAGGGAAACCTTTCGTGCCTGAGGGCTTGACTTCTGTGCCTGAGGGCGACACTTCATATGCCTGGTGGCAATTTCTGTTATGCCTGAGGGTTATACCTACAGGTTGGATTCTGCTTATCTGAGGGTAAGGTTTTTGTTTGTCTGAGGACATGGACTGTTTACTTAGAAATGCACTATGGTGGTTTCTAATATTTAAATGGATTAAGTGGATAAGGAAATGGTAATATAACTGGTAATTAGTTACTTTTGAGTACTGCTTACATTATTGCTTTTTACTACTGCACACATTTGTTGCATACTTACACGCAGTTGGGAACGGGCCTTTGGTGGGTGCCTACTGAGATATATTTCTCACACCCTGTTTGGGTCACGCTTTTCGGCCCAAAAAAAATACATTGTTGCAGGTGTAGATAGGGTCAAGAGTCCCTATACAGGTACTTGACTGTTGCTGAGGAGTAGGAGGGCATGGGACCGAGCCCAAGCTCGCGATGCCGCTGCCAGCTGTTTTGCTTGTTTTTCTGCACTCTGTTTTCTGATGTATTGTATTGAGGTATAACATGTTCAGACTGTTTTCTTAGAACATGAAACATGTAGCATCATCACTTATATACTATTGGTTATATCCACTGTTGTAGTTATTTCAGTTGTGTATGTTTACTGCTTCCGCTGTTTGTTGTATGTTTTATTTTGTATTCCACTATGCTCCACATTGACAAATGAGGGTATAGTTTCCCCACTATCAGACCTGGGCCCTCGCTGCTAGTCGGCAGCCTCTGGCGTTTGGGGAAATGCGCTTGAGGTCAGGTGGCGAACCGGGCTCGTGGCACCCATTGTGTGGCACTCGGGGCCGGGACGTTACATACAGCTTCTGTGAGTGGAATTTCACGAATCTGAGAGACACTATTAATATCAAGAACTAAAATGTGGTTCAATGAGATGAAAATATTTTTTTTGGTGAATAGTAACTTTTTACTTTTATTTACCACAGTTAAAAGTAAATTGGATAATTAAGGGTAAAACTGATATTATTATTACCCTAACACATGTTCTAATTCTATTGGATAAGGGTAATTCGACCAAAAACAACCTTAGGAATAAAATATGACCATTTAGGCCCACTTAGATTAGATTAGGACATTTAATATTTATTTATTTAAAGAAGGGTTAAAATAGTTAAAATCATAGTTTAATAAGTCAATCATTATTAATATAGGGAATATATATAACATAAATTCGACTATAAATATTCATTATAAAGCTAAAACTATTTCCTACATAATGGTATTTTATTTACAATTTTTAGACATTAAATAATTTAATTTATTTATGACACAATGATGATGTAGTAATTATCTTACTAATGAAATATTGACATAACTGATGTTATAAATACAAAAATAAATGTAATTTGAAACTTTTTATGAATTACACTAATTATTTAGGTTAATATGACATGTTATTATTGATTTAATTAACTTTTTTTGAACAAATAGTTCTGTTATAATTTTCACAAAAATCAATTACTAAATATTGTCGAAATTGACATAAAATAGTTTTTAAAACTAATATTATAATATTAAATGTTATTTTATTCCTAAAAATCTATGGTTCTTCCAAATGACTTAGATAAGGTTATATATATTAATAATAATCAACTTGGGGTTCGTTTGTCTTGTTATAGTATTTTTATTAACCTTATAGTGTAAGAACACCAAAAGACACGGTAAAAGTAAAATTATCTAACTTAAAGTTAAATCTAAATGATAAGGATAAAATAGTAAACTAAACTTGTAAAAATTCTATTGGATGAGATTATTTCGACCCATCCCCACCTTAGATTCGAAATAACTTAATTTGGAACTATTTTTAAAACTGAATATGACTTTATAATAAAATAATATTTTTAGTTTTTTCAACGGTGCCCCTCTCCTCCCTTATAAAAGGGAACCTCTTCCCTCTCTTCCTCACACCACTTTGAGCCTTCAAGCTCTGCAAAACCCTACCAAATTCTCTTCTACACTTCCATAGAAACATTCTAGAGGTTCTGGTCTTCTTCAAATTCCAATTTTAGTGCCCTAAGAGGACGTCTCAAAGAGGCGCTTCGAAGAAGAGGTAATGTCCCTTACTGATTCTTTCAACTTTATTTCTTCTTACACTTATTCTTCTTTAGTTTTTTCATTATGAAGAAATAACATTATTATAACTCATATACTGATATGTTATTATAAGTATGAAACAACCCTATTTCACCATCTATCCATCCTACGGAAAATGAAATCACCACGTGTGCGTACGTACGGAATACCGTCTCCACGCCGTGGTGAAATCTATTTTTCCACAAACACCTTACATGGATGGGTATAATGGTGAAAAGAATAACTATATATGGTAATTATAACATCATACTGATTCTGATATATTATACCATCCACTCTGATTCTATTCAATAATTATGGGAACGATATCATTGCTCGTGTGTTCGTACGGACTACCGTCTCCACAACGTGATGAGATTCATCCTCCATGTTAACCATACTTGAATGATCATAACGTTTATATAATGAATAATAATGAAATATATTAATTCTAATGGATTTATGTTTATATATATGTAAGTCATATATTTAGTTGCATTCAATTCAATAAGGAAACTAAAATAGCGTTCATGTGTAGGTACGACCTACCGTCTCTATGAACGATGCATTTCATTCCTTTTATCGATCTATAATATATATATGTATATGATTAATATATATTATATATAAATCATGTTTTACATTCTGGAATTATTTAAATCAGGATATAAGTATTAATATCAGGAACGACAAGTCGAAACACATACAATAAATGAAATGATTTTACCCAAAACGCTGCTTTAACATGGAATTTACAAAAGAATGAGTAATATAATGTCGTAAGTGAAACATATATGATATCATAACAATGAATATGATTCTGTAATATGTCAATTACATTATTCAAACCATTATACATGAGTTTTGGATATGTACGAATCATATCGGACCTAAGGTAAGGGATAATTTTGCAAATCTCATATTTATCCGAGATTGCTTATTCTTAAGTATTTACTAGTGCTATTTATATCATCCATGTCCATGTTTTATAAAAGTGTTTCCTTGTATCTTTAAAGTAATTTTTACCCATTTTTGACTTTTACTACATGGTATGTATGGAATCTTTCTTTTGTTTACATTATGGGGTACTTTTTTGACTTTTCCGGAAAAAGTACGAGAAGAATGATTTTTTAACATATACGGCATGAAAGGATTTTTATGGTTTTATAAAGCCTTATTTTCATGAAGCTTAGTCCAAAAGATGTCATGAATATTTTCAATAAAATCATTTACTTTTAAAATTTAATTATGTTTTGTGAAATGAAATTGATTTTGATGAAGAAAGGATATTTTCCTCAAGAATTTATTTCAAATGTTTTACAAACACCATTTTCCATCTAAGATGAAATTATTTCATATGTGTATGATTCAAGTTTAATTTCTCTATGATTTACATGGTTTCACTTTTCTTATGATGAAATATCCATTTTTTATGTGGATTATGAAATGATGGGATGATGTTTATGAAACCCATTTTATTCTTTGGGTTATGGTGAATGTTTTAAGTATATTTTGTTGAACAAGTAAGAATGATTTCAATATGAGATGGTTGGGACCTATATATCTCTCCAATGAATTGGGTAAAGATTTATATCTAATGAGATAGACATGGTTGGAATGGTAAGTTAATCTGGTTCAGTAATATAGGACTGGAACGAGGAGTGAACTCGATTCAGAAAGGGACTTTGTCCACTAAGATGGTCATGGCTGCAATGCCTTGGCTACTATGGAAATAATATCATGTGATTAATGGTTTCCACAATTACATGTTTTATTTTCATTCTATTTTATCATGATTGATTTTCCCTTTTGATATATGCCTTACATACTTCCACTATTCATGTCCTTGCTCAACATTTTGATGTTTAGATTTTATGTTCAAGTTTTTGCATTCAAATGAATATGGATTGTTTTATGTTATCTATGTTTAACCTTATTAGGAATTTGATCTCACCCATTTTATGTTTTCTTTTCCCTAGGATATAAAGAACGGTTTTAGGTAAAAGAAAGGGGAAGATCTTTATTGGGAGATGTTGAAGATCTTTCACCACGATTAGAAGATTTTATTCCGAGTTTCCAAAGACACTAAACTATTATGATCCTTGTGTGTCTGTTTTTGTTATGTATTAAGTATTCTGAAAAAGTAATGTAATATCCATACACGTCATGCTTTGGGTCTCTACAGCTGGTATTAGAGGAAAGGTTTAGTCAACCTTTGGAAACTAGGATAAGAGAACTTTAGTGAGATCCCTAGAGATATTTCTAAGGTATGTCTAGGGATGTCCCTAAGGTAAAGTATAAGTATAGGTTATAGTCCTAGAATTATGGTAACTATATTATATTAAACCTAAGATTTTAGATATTTAAGTTACTCCCACTTTATTATGATTTTTTCCTCTCACACTATTCTTTTTGGGTTTTAGAAAATGGCTGGAAATAAGATGATTCACGATAATAGAGGATATGATAGACAATGGAATGATCTTCTTCATGAAAAACCAAATTAAATGGGATTTAGAAGTCCCAAAATCATTATTATTCCAAATCATCAATCTCATAATATGATCAATAAACTCGAAATTGGTAAGTTTCCTGACTCGGATAATATGAGAAAGATGGAGCTTCATGATGATCATAGAAGAAAGAAAGTTCAATTTCCCCTATGTAAATCATGTGTGAAGAGGCATCAAGGAGAATGTTTCAAAGGAAAGAGAAGATGCTTTGGGTGTGGAAAAGAAGGACATAAATCCAGTAAGTGCAAAGGAAAAGTTTCAGTTAACACCATGGATTAAGATAATGGTATTGATTTGACATCAACAATGGTTAAAAGTTTTAAATGTGGAATGTACGGGCATTATGCAAACCAATTCCCTAAGGGAAAGTCTCATGAAGAGAATCAGTATGGTCGTATGGGTAATATTTATGTTAATGATGATGAAGAGACTACAAATGATATGTGAGATGAAAGAATTGTTGAAGCTCGGTCAATGTATTAAGAAGGTAGTGGAATTATTACATGTTTATCAAGTGTAATGTTGTATAATTAATCTCATGGTACTATGGAATAAAGAGACATCTAAATATTGTTACACTGTTGTCTTTCTATACATTTTGAAAGCGTGTGATGAATGGTACTAGTATTTTTGGAAAGTAGATGATATGCACATAATGAAGGGATAAGGATAAAATTAAATGTTTGACAGTATTCATGAGCTCATGACTGATATAAGGAGAAGGTTATATCATGGTTTAAGTATATAGAATTTTTGGATTTTGGTATGTGGAAAGAGTTAACATTTAACAGCATTCATTTTTTCACTAATGTTTAATGGGTATTCAGTTTTCAAGAGAATACATGATTAAGTTGTACACATTATTGGAATGTTACCAACAAGATAATGGGGGATAAATGATGGTTGGTTGATAAAATTTCAAGTAATCGTTTTCTTTATACTGTGAGCTTGGACCGAAGTATTTTGGATAAAGAATGGAATGGATTATGTTGGACATAAGATAGTATTGTTTAAGGATAAATTTTTTTTCTATATTATTGATGGGATGTTATAGTAATGTAGTTTTAGAAAAAGGACTACCTGTAGGACATGCGATAGCCCATCGCATCGGACAATGCTTTGGGAATCGAACCCACAACCGAAGTGAGACTGGCCTTTATCACCTACCATTGGCCTACAGGAAGTCCCTTTATAGTATAAACTAGTTTTATTATATTAAGCAGTATGATATATGAAGTATAAGTCCATTTTAGGAACCATATATGATTAATCTCATTATAGATCGACTTATGTATATTTAATAACTTTTACTAACCTTTTGTTTGAGATAGATGGAATGTCCCGTCATTCTATCAAATGATCTCCTAACACTTCACGAATAAAAAATTCTACTTCATTTCATTAATAGATGAAGTGGAAATTTTTCAAGGCACGAACAACAGTGAGATTGTACCAAAATAAAGTATGTATTTATTCTAATTCAAAATTTTCAACTTTAGAGAAATGATCTTGAAAACCAAAAATGTTGTCCTAGTGCCCTTATATCTGATGAACCAGATGGTACCCTAGATTATCACAAATTTATGGCTTTATGATTGTTGGATTTTTCATAGCCATGTTCTCTACCACTCTCCATCAGAACTTTATGGTTATATTTTTCTTCCATATCCATATTTTAACCTATGTTCTCCTACGTGAAAACCCATTGATGAGTTAATTTGGATAACTATTGCGTTTCATACTATAGTTTTTAAATCCATGTTTTGGTATTTCTTTTTATGATGTGGGATTCTATTAAAGAAACTTTTGAGTAGTAAACCATTTATAACCCCGATGATTTTCGAGGGTGAAATTAATTTTAAGGGGGGTAGAATGTAACACCCCAAGATTTTATGAAAAATATTCTTTTTAATTTAATTAATGTCGTGTGTTGTACGCTACCCCAAAAGGAGCTTGCACAACACGCATCCCTGACTTGGCTTTCATTACATGCAATAATGACCTTCCTCGATAGCGTGTGTAGTACGCAATACCGAGTTTCATTAAACGAGATATTATTATAATATTATTATGAACTAGCCGTTATGAATAGTAATACCCACTTTTTGAAATTTTATAAATTTTATCATTGAAAATGGACTTCATTTTTGGATTCAGAATATCGAAATTATCTTAGGGTGAAATTTTGGTACTTTTCGGATAACTTTCATATTCTGATGAATAGTGAAAATTACTAAATTTTAAGTAAAAACAACTTTTTCAATCGAAATAATTAATAGTGATAAATTATAAATATGAGTGGTTTTAAAGTATATTTATAATATATTCTTACCATTTAATACAATGTTGGTCATTGGATGTAATTTCACATTTAAACCAGACATAAACCAGTGTCAATCTTTTCATAGTTTTTATCTCTTAAAAACACACTACTTATTTTGATGACGAGAATTAATTTTTAAATTATTTAATCCAACTGATATGTTTTTAATTTGGTAAAACAGACATAATTTTTGAATTCATAATCTCAAATATATATTAGGCTTAATTTTTGGTATTTTTATGGAAACATTCATTTTTTGATGAATAGTGAAACCACTAAGTGGTAGTTAAAAAAACGAATTTATCATAAATCTTAATTTTACCGCTTCTGTGAGTGGAATTTCGAAAATCCGAGACACACTGTTAATATCAAGGACTAAATTGTGGTTCAATGAGTTGAAAATATTTTTTGGTGAATAGTAACTTTTTACTTTTATTTACCATGGTTAAAAGTAAATAGGATAATTAAGCGTAAAACTGATATTATTATTACCATAACACATGTTTTAATTCTATTGGATAAGTTTAATTCGACAAAAAACAACATTAAGAATAAAATATGACCATTTATGCCCACTTAGATTAGATTAGGAAATTTAATATTAATTTATTTAAAGAAGGGTTAAAATAGTTAAAATCAATGTTTAATAAGTAAATCATTTTTAATATAGGGTTATACATAAGATAAATTCGAATATAAATATTCATTACAAATATAAAACTATTTCCTACATAATTTTAGTTTATTTATAATTTTTAGACAATAAATAATTTAATTTATTTATGACACAAAGATGATGCAGTAATTATCTAATTAATGAAATATTGACATAATTGATGGTATAAATACCCAAATAAATGAAATTTGAAACTTTTTCTGAATTCCACTTATTTTTTAGGTTAATATGACATGTTATTATTGATTTAATTAACTTTTTTTGAACTAATCATTCTGTTATAATTTTCACAAAAATCAATTACTATATAGTGTCAAAATTGACATAAAATAGTTTTTAAAATAAATATTATCTTATTAATTTTTATTTTATTCCTAAAAATATAATGTTGAGCCAAATGACTTATATAGGGCTATATATGTTAATAATAAACAACTTGGGGTTCGTTTGTCTTGTTATAGTATGTTTATTAACCTTATAGTGTAAGAACACAAAAAGACACGGTAAAAGTAAAATTATCTAACTTAATGTTAAATCTAAATGATAAGGTTAAAATAGTAAACTAAACTTGTCCAAATTCTATTGTATTAGAGAATTTAGACCCATCCCCACCTTATATTTGAAATAACATAATTTGGAACTATTAAAAAACCGAATATGACTTTATAATAAAATAATATTTTTAGTTTTTCCAAAGGTGCCCCTCTCCTCCATTATAAAAGGGCACCTCCTCCCTCTCTTCGTCACACCACTTTGAGCCTTAAAGCTCGGCCAACCCCTGCCAAATTCTCTTCTAAGATTGCATAGAAACATCCTAGAGGTTCTGGTCTTCTTCAAAGACCAATTTTAGTGCCCTAAGAGGACGTCTCAAAGTGGCGCTTCAAAGAAGAGGTAATGTCCATTACCGATTCATTCAACTTTATTTATTCTTCCACTTCTTCTTCTTTAGTTGTTTCATTATTAAGTAATAACATAAGTATAAATCATATACTGATATGTTATTATATGTATGAAACAACCCTATTTCATCATCTATCCATCCTACGGAAAACGAAATCACCACGTGTATGTACGTACGGAATACCGTCTCCACGCCGTGGTGAAATCTATTTTTCCACCAACACTTTACATGGATGGGTATAATGGTGTAAAGAATAACTATATATAGTTATTATAACATCATTATGATTCTGATATATTATACCATCCACTCAGATACTATTCAATAATTATGGGAACGATATCATCGCTCATGCGTACGTACGGACTACCATCTCCACGGCGCGATGAGATTCATTATCCATGTTAACCACACATAAATGATCATAAAGTTTATATAATGAAATATATTAATGCTACTGTATTTATGTATATATATATGTATGACATCTATTTAGTTTCATTCAATTCAATAAGGAAACGAAAACAACGTTCATGCGTACGTACGGCCTACCGTCTCCATGAACGGTGTATTTCATTCCTTTTATAGATCTATAATATATATATGTATATGATGAATATATATTATATATAAATAATGTTTTACATTCTGGAATTGTGTAAATCAGGATATAACTATTAATATCAAGAACTACAAGTTGAAACACATATGATAAATGAAATGATTTTACCCAAAACGCTGCTTTAACATGGAATTTACAAAAGAACGAGTAATATAAAGTCATAAGTGAAACATATATGATAACATAACAATGAATATGATTATGTAATAATTCAATGACTTTATTTAAACCATTATACAGGAGGTTCGGATACGTACGAAGCATATCAGACCTAAGGTAAGGTATAATTTTGCAAATCTCATTTTTATCTGAAATTGCTTATTCGTAAGTATTTACTGGGGTTATTTATATCATCCATGTCCATGTTTTATAAAAGTGTTTTCATGTATTTTTAATTTCCTTTTTACCTATTTTGACTTTTACTAAATGGTATGTAAGTAATATTTCTTTTGTTTATGTTACGAGGTACTTTTTTGACTTTTTCGGCAAAAGTATGAGAAGAATGTTTTTTTAACTTATATGGCATGAAAGGATTTTTACAGTTTTATAAATCCTTATTTTCATGAAGCATCCTCCAAAAGTTTTCATGAATATTTTCAATAAAATCCTTTTATTTAAAAATTGAATGACGTATTGTGAAAAGAAATTGATTTTGAAGAAGAAAGGATATTTTCCTCAAGAATTCATTTCAAATGTTTTATCAAAACCATTTTCCATCTAAGATGAAATTATTTCATATGTGTATGATTCAAGTTTAATGTATCTATGATTTAAATGGTTTCACTTTTCTTATGATGAAATTTCCATTTGTTTTATATGGATGATGAAATGATGAGATGATGTTTATGAATCCCATTTTATTCTTTGGGTTATGGTGAATGTTTTAAGTTTATTTTGTAGCACAAGTAAGAATGATTTCAATATGAGATGGGTGGGACCTATATCTCCCTCCAATTCATTGGGTAAAGATTTATATCTCATGAGATAGAAATGGCTGGAAGGGTATGTTAATCCGGTTCCGTAATACAGGACTGGAACGAGGAGTGAGCTCGATTCAGAAAGGGACTTTGTCCACTAAGATGGTCATGGAAGCAATGTCTTGGATACTATGGAAATCGTATCATTTTCTTAATGGTTTCCACCATTAAATGTTTTATTCCCGTGATATTTTATCATTATTGATGTTCCCTTATGATATATACCTTACGTACTTCCAAGATTCAGGTCCTTGCTCAAGATTTTGATGTTTAGATTTTATGTTCAAGTTTTTTCATTCAAATGTTTATGGATTGTTTTATGTTCTCTATGTTTACCCTTATAGGGAATTTGAGCTCACCCATTGTATGTTTTATTTTCCCCGAGATATAAAGAAAGGTTTTCGGTAAGAAAAAAAGGGGAAGATATTTATTAGGAGATGTTGATGATTTTTCACCAAGATTAGAAGATTTTATTCTGAGTTTCCAATGACACTAAACTATTACGATCCTTGTGTGTCTGTTTTTGTTATGTATTAAGTATTCTGCAAAAGTAATGTATTGTCCATGTACGTCAAGCTTTGGGTCTCTACAGTATACCTTTCATGAATGAATAGTGATGCAGTGTTTATGCTTAGGCTATTTTCGGAACCATAGGTTGGGTTGAGTTCTTGTTTACTTATGTATATACTTGTAGTTTTTATGTTTCTTATTCGCGCCCCACCCAAGTTGAGCACCTAAGTGCCGAACACTCCCATTTCATGAGGGAGGGTGTTTTTCCCAACACTCCTAAGAGTGGCTAGTTATTAACTCCTTTCTACTCCCTTTCCCGAATAGCCCAAGACACTTCGAGCAAGCTATGATGGCCTAAAGTCAATTATTTTCCCATCAATAATCAGGTAGGGTAGTTGTGGTGGTTAGCCCAGGTGTTTGCGGTCAGTTTGTTTCCCATGTGTCTTCTAGATGAGGCCCAGGTGTCTTCGAACATGGTAGTAGTTGTACTGACCCAGGTGTTTGCAGGTATGGTTATGTGTGGTGGTTGTGGCCCAGGTGTCTATGGGCGGGATAGTGGTTATGGCCCAGGTGTGTGCGGGCGGGGTTTTGCAGTGGGACTATGGTAAGAATGTGGGATTGGTTTGATGCGTAGGATGTCTTCGATAACCAGTGGAAAAGTGGCGTAGGGTACCCAAATATCGATGTGATATTTCTATACTTTACATGACTTGCGTTATTAGGGGAGCGTGCCTCGGTGAGGTTGGGTGGATGTCTTTTTTTCCTGATTGGGCGTTTGGTTATCTCTTTTTCCACGGTACATTAGAATGTCTCCTCACTTGTGCACGAGAGTCTTTGGTTTTCCCTACTGAGTATAATTGTATGCTCACCCTATGTATATAAAACTTCTTTCAGGTTTCCAAGAGGACTTCATAGATCATGTGGGTCCATACTAGCTTGGACCCTTGGGGCAGTTGCTGTCATTATTTTCCTTTTCTTGGGATCTTTTATTCTTTCGAGTTTTGGAAATTGTATCTTTTAACTTTTAACAAGCATATAGGAATGGTTTACTTTCAGCCATATTTTCACTTTCAGTTTTTTTTTTGTGGGATTTATAATCTTATATCTCGATCCTATTAAAAGAAAAAGGGTAATTCCTTCCATTTAGTGTGTGATTCTATACCCTTGGTGCTGGTCGCCACTCCAGCCTTGATGGGTTTTCCCTCTACAATTTTTCCAGTAACCTCAATTTTTGGCCTTTTTAACCTTTTGAAGCATTTCAAGGCCGTTTTTAAGCCCATAATTTATATCTAAAAAATCTATAGAAACCTCTCCACTGAATAACAATTATTCCAGTCGTGTTTAACCACCCAACCACATGGAAGAACCACGATCTGACTTCCAAGGTGTTCAAATTTCTTATTCTGTAAAATTAGGATCTCGTCTATTTATCTCGCTAGATTTTCATCTCTTTCATCTTGGGTAGTCTCCTCTTCCTTGTGAGTTTTATGTCATTTGTCCCTGAGGCAGGTGGTGCACCTGTTTCGGAGCCCTACATGTCGGGCATCCCTTGTTCCTAGGTCATGGAGAAAAACATCGATCGTTGATCAATCAAGTAGGGATTTTATCCTTCATCTCTCCTTCTGTGTATCATGCGGGGTGGGCATGATTTTGCCTCTATGGAAATTGATGAAACTGAACTAATGAAGATAATTAACGGACCTTTAAAGAATAAAAGGGGGGTGTGACCGATGTTCTGCTATACTCCTTTTATGTTGATATGTGTTGTGAATTGTACGGGCTTATGCTCACTGGAAATCATGGTCGTTGGTGGTCTTTCTTTGTGCATTAATGAAACTCAGTGCCCCAGGATGATTAAATAACCATGATATGGAATTAGTTAATTACGTATACTTGGTTAAATAAATTGAAAGCACCAGGATCAACCCTTTTTTTGTGATAACCCCAGTTAATGCATAGTGGAATTGAATCCATGGAGTGTGGTCAATATTTTAAATCAGAAAATACCAGCTTGGGCCGGCCTTGTGTTGGTGGGGGTGGTTCGGTTTCTGGGGTGATATGGGTGGTGATGGGATCCCATGTTGTCATACTTTCACTGGTTTTGAATTTAAGGATGTGTGGTTACTCTTCTTATATCACAAATTGGGGTTGAATCCTCTATTGTTGAGAAACCGTTGGCTCCTAGATTTTGGGGATATGGGGCTGTGTCTCGAGTTTTCCTTTGGTTCCAGTACTTAGATGGATCTCACTAATCCCATTGTTGTTGCGAATTTTCAATAGAACCGGGTGTTAATGCTTAAATTGTTGTTTAGCTGTTTCTTTCCTTTTAGCTTGTGGTTATGCCTGTTAGTTGCCCGGTAGTGAAGAATTCACCCTAATAGGATCACTTGGACATGAAAACAAGAATGGGTTAAATGGGAAAATTTATTCTAAGATGGATTGTGACCTGACTGTGGGTGGTATACCTTTCATGAATGAATAGTGATGCAGTTTTTACGCTTAGGCTGTTTCCGGAACCCTGGGTTGGGTTGAGTCCTTGTTTACTTATATATATACTAGTAGTTTTTATGTTTCTTATTCATGCCGGACGCATGCCTGTCGTGGGGCGTGGCAAAAAAATATTTTATTTACCTAAGTATAATATAACAGTTGATCCTAAGTAGTCTCCAGAAGAGGAGTGGACACAAAATAAGGTTGTCACTTTTTGTTGGTTTTCTTAAAAAGATTGGTTTTAACAAATGATAAAGACAGTGATAGGATTGGGTTTGGCTAGACCTAGTGTTGTTCCATCATGGTTTCCAAATTTTATCTCTTCTTCTTCCTTAAACTAGTAAGAGAGAGATTCATCTACCGATTCCTCTCTCTCCCTTAGTCTGATAAATGTGATGAGAATTTTTCTTTCTAAAACCTTAGATTGGTCTACCCTCCTTCCAATGTGATTAGGGTTGTAGAAGGTCTCTTGATTAATTAGAGAAATACCAGACCTGTAATTGTTGTTACCTAATAAACTATGATTTAGACATACAATCCTACACACGTGCTTGAAAACCGCCGAGCAATCACCACCCAACCCTAATCTTGTTCCACCCTATACAGATTAGAATTGGGTGGAGGGAGATGTGATCATCGACCAAAGCAATTTATAATTTCAGAATCATAAACTTAACAGTACCACATTAGGAATTTAATATTGAATTAAGAATTGAAACCATTATAACAAATAAGAAGAAATTTTATTCATTTCAAGCACAAAAACTCAAACATAACACATAGGTCCAGCCTCCCCTCTTTCCGTTCACTCAAATGAAACTACCCCTCCATGGATGGGGTAAACAAGATGATGTGGGAGAGGAGATACATTTTAATGTATAGAAAAATAAAAGAAATAAATAGAATGATGCTGAAGAATAATTTCCCCGAGTTTCCTTTGGCTTCCTCCCGTCTCTGATAGTGTTCTCCCAGAAGGAATGGGATGGAATATGGGATGCTTTGAGAGGGTGGAGCTCTCCTCCTTTTATAGCTATAATTTGTCCCCTGGATGTTGATGCGTTTTAGACCCATTAAATAACATCTTCACGCATTGAGACCTTCTTCAATGTTGTTTATAATTACCTTGTACGTGTCCCCTAAAAATCCCAACAGATTTGGACATTTAGTCCAAGAGTTATGGTCGTTTTACTCTGAGTATTTATTCTGTCCAGTCAGGCTATCCAAAACAAAATCCTCCAGATTATGGTGATTTAATGGCCCCATAAACGGCCAATTCACTTTTTTCTCCCTTCATAAAAGATTCTATAAAACTCTTGGATGTCCACCCACCAATTTTCAAAAGCATTGGTCCCACCATGGATGAGTTATGGATCCCACACCAAAAAAAGGTAGAACTGAAAATAGTTTTCTTTCTCCCACTTGTGAGCTTCTTTCGAGCTTCCATATGGTCGATTCAGCTTTTAGTCCAAAAATAGTAAATGAAGCCCTGGATGTGTAGAATCTTAAAAATAAAGAATTTGGAAATTTGGGTCAGTGTAGATAATGTTATTGCCATTATACAGAAATAATTTAAAACTGTTAAAAATCCAAAATGGCCAATTTTTACTATTCAGCTCAAAATAACACCAATATCATAAAAATGAAACAATTAATATTAAGGGATCACTTTTGTGGGTTTAAAACAATGATATTAAATATAAATTAATTGAAAATATTTTCTCTATCAATTCCCCCACACTTAAACTATACTTGTCCTCATGCATAAAATCTCAACCTAGAATTCAAAGGGCACCAATGTCACCAATATTTAAATTTCAAATGAAATAAAATCAAATGATTATCAATGTCCAATAAAATTTTCCAGTTCCATAAATATTCTAATTTAATTTCCCATTTTTCAAAGAAACAATCAATTCATGCATTTTACTTTTCCCCATTGAAAAATAATGGAGCTTCTCCTTTCATTCATTCAAGCTTCTCAATTTATTATTATTATACATGCCAAATCATGGTCTACCTCACTTTTTAATCATTTCTCTCAACACTCATGATAAAAGTAATAGTGGAGTTATACTCATATCATGAGAACAAGCTCCTTACCCATGGGGTTTTAAAGGATCTACTTTCTCCACTTTGTAAAGACAAAACACACATAAAATCATGAGGACTTTAAATAAAGGTTGAAATGACTCTGTGGCTTAGGGTTGGTGGGTAAATTATTGAAATAATTTTTACGGCCAGAAGTAGAAGGTTTGACTCTTAAGTACAATTCATGATTAATCAAGTGAAAACGCCAGATTAACCTCACTCAAATCCCCTTGAAATGTGAATCACAACACCGCTCCCCTTTTAATGACATGGGTCATGAGTCAATAAATGATTTACAAAGAATGATATCATCCAAGTTCTCCCTGTTATTTTTTTGTAAATCTCCAAAAAGGCACAACTTTATTTTCTTTTTCTGTAAAGCTCCAGACATGCACAACTTTATTTTGAATTTTGTTTCTCTCTTTTTTATGGATAACCGGATGAAATGAAAGAAGCATAATGAAATGATGACTCATGCCCAATTTTCTAATAATACATTGACCAAAATGATGACGCACACATTACACCACCCAAAAATGATACATATCCCAATAAAAGCACACGAAAGGCCCTTCCCCCACACTCAAACTTGAATTACCATGAAAAAATACTAAAAGTGTGGGTAGGTAAGGAAATATTAGCTTGTAATATGGCATAAAATTATAAGGAAATTCATGGCTTCTATGGGCTAACGAAGGATAAATGTAAGGGTGGGTCTCAGGTAAATATGTGGCTAGCCAATGTAGTGCCTCAATCATTTTAAATGTGGTTTTTTACAGTTATAGCTTTGAAAAGTCTCAATACAAGTTGTAGCAGGTGGCACGTCCCAAGATCACTCAAGAAATATGATCAAGATAAAATAGGAAATATTTGGTCTTGAAATCCTCTCAGGAATGAGAATATGATATTGGACAATCACCCATGTCATGTTTAATAATAACAAATTAATTCCCACGAATTTCAGAAATTCAAAGAATGAAAAATGGAAGGGAAATTTCATTTACATGAATCAATTAACTCCCTCAAATCATGAGTCCTTATTATAATATCCGTGATTCAATTTAATCATCCAATTATCCATTTTAATCCTTCAATATCATTAACCTTGAAATCCAAAACATTGAATCACTGGATTTCTATGAAACTCATGTCTCCTAGATATGTCAAGTAATACATGAATTCAAGTGCGGGCATGCATTTTTTGATAAATTATTTAAAAGACTAAAAATGTAGGGAATAAAGTTGGATAATATAGAATTGATACTCTTAATCCCCTGTCAAATGGATTTTTTTCATCACAATGTATAATCCCACTACAACTTCTTCATTAATGGACCTGAAATATAAAAATGAAAACAATTGATAGTACAGGCCTATTCAATCATGCTGGTAAATGACTAAGAAGACAAGTGGACAATGGAAAAAATGCGGGTTGCCTCCCGGTAGTTCATTTGTTTAATGTCGTTGGCTCGACAAAACAAAACAAAACAAAGAAAAAATTAAATTTTTTGAAAAATCTCCTGGACTACAAGATTCCCTCCCCCACACTTAATTGATGTATTGTCCTCAATGCATGTAAATGGATTTTTTTATGTAAGTTTCAAAAATATGGAGTTACTGCATTTAATCAAGTGTAAAGGAATGATGTAACCTGGTAGGTGTTCATTTGTATTCAGGGTTAAGGAGTGCAATCTCCTCCACTGGTTCTTGAGGTATGGTCCCATGGAACTTCTTCAGCCTCTTCCCATTTATAGTGAATGGGTTTCTTCCTCCATCCTTTTGAATCTACACAACACCAAAGGGGTATACATGAATAAAAGTAAAAGGGCCTTCCCATTTGGAACGAAGTTCACCTAGCATAAGCTTTAGTCTGGATTTGAAGAGTAACATGTGATCTCCAGGGTTGAAGGTTCTTGGTTGAATTATCTTGTCATGGGCCATCCTTGTTCTCTCTTTATAGATCATTGAGTTTTCAAAAGACTCCCTTCTAATTTCCTCTAACTCCTGCAACTGCAATCTTCTTTCATTCCCATCTTTCTCAAGGTCCAAATTCATCTCTCTGACCGCCCAGTAGGCTCTATTCTCCAACTCCACAAGAAGGTGGAAACTCTTTCCATAGATCAATCTATACGGACTCATCCCTATCGGTGTTTTGTAGGCCGTTCTGAATGCCCATAATGTATCATCTAACTTTTGGCTCTAGTCCTTCCGGTTGGGTTTAACAGTCTTCTCCAGAATGGATTTGATTTCTTTATTAGAGACTTCTTCTTGGCCATTTGTTTGGGGATAGTATAGGGTAGATGTTCTACGATGCACCCCATTCTTCTTCAGCAATGATTCCATTTTCCTGTTGCAGAAATGAGGTCCCTGATCACTGATGATTGCTCATGGCATGCCAAACCTATAGAAAATGTTAGCCCTAAAAAATCACAAACAACTTTTGCATCATCAGTTCTGGTTGCTTTTTCTTCCACCCATTTTGAAACATAGTCTACATCCAAAAGAATATATGAATTTCCAAATGACACTGGGAATGGTCCCATGATATCTATGACCCAAACTTCAAAAATTTCACAAAAAGTTATTGGTTTTTGTGGAATTTCAAGTCATTTGGATATGTTACCAGAAAATTGGCATTTTTCACATCTTTTACAAAATTCATATGCATCCTTGAATAAGGTGGTCTAGTAGAGTCCTGATTCTAAAAATTTTCGGGCAGTCCTCTGAGGTCCAAAGTGGCCTCCACAAGATAATTTACAAAAAACTTCAAACACTAATTCAATTTCACTTCTTGTCAAGAATCTTCTTATGATTTGATCATTACAAATTTTCCACAGAAATGGGTCTTCCCAAATGTTAAATCTTCATTCAGATTTAAGCTTATGTTGTTGATGAGAGCTTAGATGAGAGGGTACCAGAGATGTTACCAAAGAGTTGACAATGTTGGCATACCATGGTACTTAACTGTTGATGATGTAGAGTTTTTCTCCAGGAAGCTCATCATTAAGTGGGTTCTGCTTTAGTATTTCTGTTTTAGCGGTGTGGGGTAGTCGACTCAGATGATAATCCACTTGATTTTCATTCCCCTTCATATCTTTGATTTCCAAATTGAACTCTTATAATAGTAGCATCCATCTCACCAACCGTGGTTTAGTATCCTCCTTTTTCATTAAGTACCTAAGAGCTGTATGATCAGAAAAAACAACAACTTTAGTGCCCAGAAGATATGATCAGAATTTATCTACTGCAAAAACGACTGCAAGGAAATCCTTCTCTATGGTTCTGTAATTTATTTGTGTTTCATCCTAGGTCCTTGATGCGTAGGAGATGAGTTGAGGCTTGGTGTCAATTTTCTGTGATAGAGCGGCTCCCACTGCTTGGATGGAAGCATCAAAAAGTAGCTCGAAAGGGTAATCCCAGTTGGGTGGCTACATTATTGGGGGTGTTATCAGCCTTTCTTTTAATTAATCAAATGATTCCCTAAATGCACAATCAAAATTGAATTCAGCATCCTTTAAAAGAAATCTTGAGAGAGGGAGACAAATCTTACTGAAATCCTTGATGAAACTTCTGTAAAATCCTGCATGCCCTAAAAAGGATCTAACATGTTTGACACAAGTTGGATATTGAAAGGAATTTATTACATCAAATTTTTATTTATCAACCTCAATCTATTTTTGTGAAATTATGTGCCCTAACACAATCCCTTTTTCAACCATGAAATGACATTTTTCATAATTTAAGACAAGGTTCTTTTCAATGCATGTTTTTAAAACTTTTTCCAAATTTCCCAAGAAATGATCAAATGAATTTCCAAAAACTGTGAAATCATCAAGAAACACCTCCAAGAAAATCTCAGTGTGGTCCTAGAAAATACTCACCATACACCGTTGAAATGTACTAGGGTCATTGCATAGCCCGAAAGGCATCCTTTTTTAGGAGAATATTCCAAATGGGAAGGTGAAGGTTGTCCTCTCCTGGTCTTCTGGTGAAATTGGTACCTAAAAATATCTTGAGAATCCATCTAAAAATAGTAATGAGTTTTTCCAGCTAACCGTTCAAGCATCTGATCAATGAATCGAATAGGAAATTGATCTTTTTTGGTAACTTGATTTAGCTTCCTGTAATCTATACACACTCTCCAGCTGTTTTGTATTCTCATGGGGATCAGTTCATTTCTTCCATTTGTAACAGTGGTCAGGACGACTTTATTGGGGACTACATGAATTGGGCTGACCCATTAAGAATTAGAGATTTGGTAAATGATATCAGCTGCTAACAATTTCTCAATCTCTTTCTTAACAACCTCCATGATTGTGGGATTGAGTCTACTTTGAGGTTTTCTAACTGGTCGAGAATCACTTTCTAAAAATATCCTTTGAGAGCATACTTTAGGGTTGATTCCAGGAATATCACCTAAACTCTATCCTACAGCTTTGACATTCCTTTTGAGAATGTCAATCAATGTTTGTTCTTGTGAATGTGATAGGTTATTGGCAATGATTACTGGAAATTTCTCTCCTTCCATTAGGTAATAATACTTCAAGTCACATGGAAAAGGTTTCAGCTCTAAACATGGGGGTTGTTCAAGGGATGATACTGCATTTAGGTTTCCAACTTCTAATGTTGAATTCTCTAGAATAATCTCACTTCCTTTTAACAAATCATCAAAAAATCAGATTTTACATCATCCTCCAACATGATATCAGAATTTTCAGGTTCATGGGAGTTATAAAATTCAAATGAAGAGTGTTCTCCCATAGATAAAAATTCATGAAGCATACCTAAGTCATCAATTGGTTCTATACCTTCATCATGATAGATTGCATAAAGTGCGTGATTATTGGACAAGTGTTTCATCGTATCAAGAATATTGAAGTGTACCGTACAATCTATGAGCTCCATGGTGAGTGTTCCTTCATGCACGTTGATGATTGTCCTTTCTGTTTTTAGGAATGGTCTCCCTAGGATGATGGGAGATTGGGATGGTGCTCGGTCTTCCTTCATGGTAAGGATATAAAAGTCTGCTGGAAAGATTAATCCTCTCACACCTACAAGTACATCTTCAACGACTCCAACTAGGAAAACGGTGGATCTGTTTGCTAATTGTACCACCACCCGAGTTGATTTTATTTCTCCGATCTGCAAAGATGAAAACACTGAGAAAGGAATCACATTTATCGAAGCTCCAAGATCACATATTGCATCAGTAAAATCTAAATAACCGATAGTGCAGGGAATAGAGAAAGTCCCTGGATCTTGACATTTTTGCAGTATCGGTGGTGTGATCAATGCTGAGATGCTTCTTCCTAATTTGATTCTTTCATTTCCATCCATCCTCTTTCTTTTAGTACACAACTCCTTCAGAAGTTTTGTATATTTAGTGATTTGCCTAATTCCATCCAGTAGTGGAATGTTAATATCGACTGTTCGAAATGTTTCTTGAATTTCACATTGAATTCACTCTTCATCTCCCTTCCTTGAATCAACCAATGCTGATGGGAATGGTGATGGGATATACTTTTTCTCCCTTGTTGTTTCTGCAATGGTGTTTCAAGTCTTTCTTTCTTGAACCTTGTTCTTTCTACTTTGTTTTTGACTCCATATTTTCGTTAGACAGGACGATCTTTAGTAGGTTCCCTAGATTCATCCTCCTCACATTGTACTGGTGGTGTGAGCTCCTTCCCACTTCGGGTTGTGATTTCACTGGCATTATCTTTTGGATTGGGAATTGTTTGTGCAGGAAGATTACCTTGGTTCTTTGTGAGAGCATCCATAATGCTTGAAAATTGATCAGCTAGCTTGTACATCATATCTTCTATTCCTGAAACTCTTGTCTTCAGCTGTTGGTCTTCATTTTTCGGTGCACTTGTGGATGGTTGCTCATAATTCTTCCGCTGGAAAGGTGGTGGTTGGAATGTTTGTTGTTGTTGGAAGGGCTTCTGATAAGGTTGTTGGAATGCTATCGGGTTCTGATATTGCTGCTGAAAAGGTGCTCTGGCTTTGTTATGTTGAAACCCATACCTTGGTTGGGTTTGTGGTTGGTATTGCCTTTATTGATAGGTTGTAGCACAACTTTCTGTCCCATGCACTTCTGGACATTGATCAGTGTAATGAGAATTCTAAGAGTATAAACCACATACCTGATTCGGTCCTTGTTGTTATTTCACATGGTTCACAGCTATTTGTCGCACCAACCTGGTGAGTTCACCCATTTCATTCCTAATTAAATCTACTGAATAAGATGTTCTTACCTCATGGATTCCATTGGTGATCATACCTCCAGTGCCAAACTGCTGTGAATTTTGTACAATCTTTTCAATAAAAATTCATATATCTGCAGGTTATTTATCAATGAGGGCTCCTCCCGATGAGGCATCTTGTATATTTCTATCATTGTCAAGAAATACTTGGTAGAAGCACATAAGGAATTGGCCCTCTTTTATTTCTTGGTGTGAACAACTTGCACAAAGCTTCTTGAAATGTTCCCAGTATTCGTAGAGTGTTTCTCCCGTTGATTGATGGATGACATAAATCTCCTTCTTTATTGCAGTGCTCCTGGATGTTGGGAAGAATCTTTGTAGAAAGCATTTTTTTAGATCTTCCCAGTCACTGATCTCCCCCGGTTGCAGATTGTACAACCATTCCTTCACTTCTCCCTCTAGTGAGAAGGGGAAATCCCTCCACTTCACATGTTCTTCCGTGACTGCTCGAGCTTTGAAGCTGGAGCAGACATAGGTGAATTCTTGAATATGTCGATTCGGGTCTTCACCTGCAAGACCATGAAATTTAGGAAGCACTTGGATCTTGTTAATTCTCAATTCAAAATCATTTTCTAAGGCAGGAATTGCATGTTGATAATTTTTATTGGCAAATTGAGGTGCACAGATGTCACGTAGGGTTCGGTTGGGATTTACAGCCATTATTAAAGGTTCAAAGACTTCACTCAAGGTTTCACTTGAATCGGTGAGATTGATTTCTTCAAAATCTTTGGGAAGATTTTGATTTCTCAATTTGGTTATTGTGCGCTCAATTTCTGGATTGAATTCTAATAAATTCCTATTTGAACTACGGGTCATTCAAAAGAGATTGTTTTTTTTAAAACCATTGAGGCACTTCCTCCCTGGCATCAACGCCAAGTTTGACGCACACCTATCGTGGGGAACAGAAAAAAATATTTTATTTACTTAAGTATAGTATAGCAGTTAATACTATGTAGTCTCCTGAAGAGGAGTGCACATAAAACAAGGTTTTCACTTTTTGTTGGTTTTCTTAAAAATATTGGTTTTAACAAATGACAAAGACGGTGATCGGATTGGGTTCGGCTAGACCTAGTGTTGTGCCATAATGGTTTCCAAATTTTATCTCTTATTCTTCCTTGAAATGGTAAGAGGGAGATTCATCTACCGAGTCCTCTCTCTCCCTTAGTCAGATAAATGTGATGAGAATTTTCCTTTCTAAAACCTTAGATTGGACTGTCCTCCTTCCAATGTGCTTAGGGTTGTAGAAGGTCTCTTGATTAATTAGAGCAATCCCAGACCTGGAATTGTTGTTCCCTAATAAACCATGATTTCGACATACAATCATACACATGTGCTTGGAAACATCCGAGCAATCACCACCCAACCCTAATCTGGTTCCACCGTATATAGATTAGAATTGGGTGGAGGGAGATGTGATCATCGACCAAAGCAATTTATAATTTCAGAATCAAAAACATAACACTACCGCATTTAGAATTTAATACATAATTAAGAATTCAAACCATTATAAGAAAGAAGAAGAAATTTTATTCATTTCAAGCACACAAACTCAAACACAACACATAGTTCCAGCCACCCCTCTTTTCGATCACTCAAATGAAACTACCCCTCAATGGATGGGGTAAACGAGATGAGGCGGGAGAGGAGAGACATTTTAAAGTAAAGAAAAATAAAATAAAGAAATAGAATGATGTTGAAGAAGAATTTCCCCGAGTGTCCCTTTCCTTCCTCCTGTCTCTGATTGTGGTGTCCCAGAAGGAATGGGATGGAATATGGGATGCTTTGAGAGGGTGGAACTCTCCTCCTTTTATATCCTGAATTTTTTTCCCAGATGTTTACGCATTGTATCCCCATTAAATGAAATCTTCACTCATTAAGACCTTCTTGAATGTTGTTCATAATTCCCTTTTCCATGTCCTCACAAAATCTCAGCATATTTGGACGTGTATTCCAAGAGATACGGCTTTTTTACTCTGAGCATTTATTCTGTCCAGTCAGAATCTCCAAAACGAAATCCTCCGGATTAGGGTGATTTAATGACCCCATAAACGGCCAATTCACTTGGTTCTTCCTTCATAAAATATTCTCCAATACACCTTTCGCGTCCACCCACTGATGTTCACAAGATTTTGGCCCACCATGGATGATTTCTGGACCCCACACCAAAACTAGGCAGAACTGAAAATAGTTTTCTTTCTCCCACTTGTGAGCTTCTTTGGAGCTTCCATATGGCCGATTCAGCTTTTAATCCAAAAATAGTAAATAAATCCCTGGATGTGTATAATCTTAAAAAGAAGGAATTTGGCAATTTATATTAGTGTAGATAATGGTATGGCCAATATACAGAAATAATTTAAAACTGTTAAAAATAAAAAAGGGCGAATTTTTACTATTCATCTCAAAATAACACCAATATCATAAAAATGAAACAATTAATCTTAGAGGATCAATTTTGTGGGTTTAAAACAATGATATTAAATATAAATTAATTTAAAATATTTTCTCTATTAGTGCCCCACCCTAGTTGAGAACATAAGTGCGGAACACTCTCATTTCATGGGGGAGAGTGTTTTTCCCAACACTCCTATGAGTGGATGGTTATTAGATCATTTCTGCTCCCTTTACCGAATAGACCAAGACTCTTCGGGTAGGCTGTGATGTCCAAAAGTCAATTATTAGCCCATGAAGCTTTGGGAAGGGTAGTTGTGGTGGTTGGCCCAGGTGTTTGCGGGCAGGTTGTTTCCCAAGTGTCTTCGGGATGAGGCCCAGGTGTCTTCGAGCGTGGTAGTAGTTGTTCTGACCGAGGTGTTTGTGGGTACAGTTATGTGTGGTGGTTGTGGCCAAGGTGTCTACGATTGTGATAGTGGTTGTAGCTCAGGTGTGTGCGAGCAGGGTTTGGTAGTGGGACTGCGGTGAGGTTGTGGCCCAGGTGTGTACGGGCGGGGTTTGGTAGTGGGACTGCGGTGAGAATGGCAGGATTGGTTCGATGCATAGGATTTCTTCAATAACCAGTGGTAAAAGCGCCGTCGGTTACCCAAATATCGATGTGTTATTGCTATACTTTACTTGACTTGCGTTATTTGGGAAGCGTGCCTCAGTGATGTTTGGTGGATAGCTTTTTTTCCTGGTTGGGTGTTTGGTTATCTCTTTTTCCACGGGACATTAGAATGTCTCCTCACTTGTGCATGAGAGACTTTGGTTTTCCCTACTGAGTATACTTGTATGGTCACCCTACTTATATAAAACTGCTTTCAGGATTCCAAGAGGACTTCAAAGATCATGCGGGGTCGTACTAGCTTGGACCCTTGGGGTAGTTGCTGTTGTTGTTTTCCTTTTCATGGTATCTTTTCACCTTTGGAGTTTTGTGACTTGTATCTTTTACCTTTGAACATGTATATGGGAATGGTTTACTTTCATCCGTACTTGCACTATCAATTTTGGTGTTGTGGGATTTACTATATTATTTCCCGATCCTATTAAAAGAAAAAGGGCAATGCCTTCAATTTTGTGTGAGATTCTATACCCTTGGTGTTGGTCCCCACTCTGAGACCTATTGAAGGCGGGTTTCGAGGGTCATTATCTCTCCTTCAACTTAATGAGTAAAGGGTCTGGAAATCTGCTGACCCTTCCCTCATTTTTATGAAGGCGGGTCGTGACATATAGTCTATTATTTTGTTATTATATATTTATTCTCATAAAAATCATACGTGAGTGAATATATATTATATATTTATATAATTTTATTTATATATTAAAATATAATATTTTAGTAAAAAATTAATAAAATTTTGAGTAATGAATATATACATTTTAAAATAATTTTTGTATTAATATATATATATAAATATATATATATATATATATTTAAATATATAGATAAACCCTCACATTTAAAAATATGAATTTAGAAATAAATTCTTAAAATTATGTAAGATTGCATTATAATTTATACATATATATATATATATATATTCTATTCTATTTTTTGAAAGTAAGTATATATATATTATATAAATATAATAAAATATAATTTTATAAAAAATTATGAATACAAAATATATTTCAAAAATATTGTTATAATTATATATTTATTTATAAATCAGTAAAATTAATATAATAATAATAAATTTTTTTAAATTAATATATTTTATTTAAAAAATACATTAGTGTAAATATATTATATATTACCACCAAAATAAATACATTTATGTGTAAAAATATAATATTTCTTTAAAAAGGATTTATAAAAACATTAGTGAAAAAAATATTTGGAAAGAACACTGTTTTTCAATGGTATTGTATCATTGATAAGGGTATATAAAACACCCACAAATGCAAAAATTATTTACTATTATTGACACAATACATCAGTTTCATCATTTCAAAAATCACTGAATTGTCATCGGAATCTAATATCATGACATTTAGAATTTATTCCGGTATTTTTGACAACATTGAACATGTTTTTGGAGGACATAAAATCCCAAAAATATCTTATTCCATCATTTTAGACACACTAAAAATTTAATTGAATTTATTCATACTCATACACATCAAAAATATTAAATATACGTGTTTCCAATTATTTTACAACATTTTGAGGATGTTTTCTATGGATTTAATAGTTAAACAGATGTTTTAGTATTTTAAAACTGTAAAATATTTTTCAGTATCCTGAGAAAATGACCCCTCAGATTGAGATTTCAAATACTCCACCCTTTAAAAAATCACTATATGGTTTTTTCATCTAATTTTATTGATGTTGATGGTCATTCAGTGGGTTTTGACCACATGACACTTGTTTCTAATGGTTTTCAAACCAATAAAAATTACATATTCAATCATTTCATGAACATTATAAGTTAGCATGATATGTCATCTTCTCGTGAAATTCAATGAAATTAAAAATATGATATTCTAATTATTTCATTTAATTTTTTATTAAATGTATATTTTTGTGTTCTAAAACAAATAAAGTGTGTTTTTAATTATCTTAGGAAAACATTACATTGAAATATTGTTATAAAAGCTCAACCAACTAACAATTTACAATATGATAATTTTCTTCTGATTTGAAAGAATTCATATGTCGTTTGTTTATTTTTAACCCCATTTAGACACATGGTTATAAAAGACCCAAGAACATTAAAAACTAGATATTTGGTCATTATGGGCACAACACAAGTTCGATTTACATGATGTCAACACTTAAAATTCAAAAATAATATAACTAGATTTTTATTATGATTTCAAATAATTAAATGGAATTTTTCATTGGATTTTATGATTCAATGCATGTTTTTTTTCATTATAATAATAAAATGTTTGTTTTCTAGTTGAATCAATTAAACGACACCTCATATTGACATTCCTTTAGCTCCATCATTTCATAAAAAACATTTGTCGTTATTTTTCTCTAATTTTACAGCATTTAGAGGTCATTCGGATGAGTTTAACCTCCCAATACAGGTTTTTAAAGGGTAGAAAACCTTTTTAAATTCATTATTTAGTCATACTGGGCAAACCAGGCTTCTGATTGGAATGTCACATACTCATACACAAAACATATAACACAAATTAGGTTTTCCTATGATTTCACATCATAAATGTCACATGTCAATCAACTTATCATGAACATGAATTTCCTTATCCATATTCAATCATAGGACGAAATTTATATTCCTATCATGCATGTGGACAAACCCTGTCTTGGTAAATCTCCATCAGATGAGATGATCAGAAACATAGCCAAAAAATCCCATGATTAGTGGATCCTTATAGTTTACATAATTATGATTTCAATGCATTGAAGTTCTCAAGCTAGTTATATTGACAACCTCATGTAATGAAGATTCATAACAATCATACACTCCTAAGTATATCAATGGTCAAATAAAATTTCTTTTCATATACTTCCACTAGTTAGTCTAGATAATAAGTCTCATCTTATTGTTTCATCAGGAAACTCATTATATCATATACAAATGTTTATATCACATACAATATTACATTAATGATAATTTTAACATATCATCACAACCCATTATACTATAATATTATTATAAATTAAGGACTAATTGAATTAATATTTTATGTTGATATTTGTATACCACTTATCTTATTATAAAAAATCATCATATATGAATAGTTGATTAATTTAAATTTATTTTATTATCAAGTTGTGATACATTTTACGACTATGATATCCAATATCTAAAGTATCTAATAAATATATATTTAGCATGATCCTAATTACATTCAATTCTAATTGTATTGTCAAAGAATATTTCAATTTATCATATGTATCTACACAATAGTTCATTAAATCTCGCTTCTCAGTGATCTCTTGAATGATGTGTTATTTGTAAAAACAATTGATACCTATTGTCAGAACAATTTTCCTTTTCCTATGTAATAATAAATTATTACCATAGTAATGATAAATTTCACCATTAATAATAAGAATCGAAACCATGATATGTAATGAAAATTTTCAACTAAACAGCCCACTTCACATCAACTTGTGTAGTAATGTACTACACTTATATTATCATGTTTGATATGGTGGATTTTTCTAGAACTCATACAAATGATATCTCAACAATTTATGAAAAACATGAAACTAAATTGTGATCTCATATCATTATTTTGGGTTTGGATAACACTATCAATGCAACCACTTAAAATGACCTCTTTTTCTCCACCAATGATCAATAATTTATAAATGCTTCATCTTATGTGCATAATGACTTTTTTTTGTAGAAGTATAGATACTATAACTTGAATTGGATTGGTAATTACTTGTTATTAGTAACATATTAGAGATATTAGGGGTCAAGATTTGGGTTTTCAGTGCTAGAGAAAAGTATTTTTATTGCTCTAGGGAAATATGTGAACAGCATTAAAAAAGAGTTTTTTATCTATGTGATTATAAAGTGAGGCCACTTTAATATGCCCTAGAAATGAACTGATAAAGGGGAACCAATATTTATGTCATAAATGTACCGATAAAGACTATTATACTGCAATGTGTTGTTAAGATTGATGCACATTTCAGAAACATTTACATATAGAAAATGCATACGGCAATAAGATACAATGTGTATAGAAAATTAATAACTTGACTGAAATAGAAGTAACATAAAAAATTAAAAAAAACCATTATTATTGGTATTTCATACATTTATTATAATTCAAAAATCATTTATTGTTTATCAAAAAAATTCAAAAACATCAACATTTTCATTTCCTTCAGCAGCAGATCCCTTCTAAAAAATTCAGATCATGGAATCATTTTAAAAAGAATCAACCCAAACTCAAAAAAATAATAAATAAATATATATATATATATTAAATCGATTATTATTTTAGTTTTACTAAAAATAAGTAAACTAAAAATAAATTTGAAATAATAAATTAATAAAATTTCAATTTTAAATTGATAACAGTATCATTGTGTTCTACACTAAAAATATGCATCATAAAGCAATGAGAGTGATTCCTATATATCATAAATTAAAAAAGGATCATTTTAATAGGGTATAAAAATAATTCAAATGTGTTTACCAATATTTTAGTAAGTCACTTTTCTTTTTTGATAAATTTTAATTTTAAAAAGATATCATAAACATTGAGTAATACCAGCCACAACATATTTTTATTTGAGATGGGAGGATTTCTATTGATAAAAAATTATATATAAATTTATTTCCAAAATTATAAAGTCTATATCTGGGTTTTTTTTGGTTTGAAGTGAGTGGAACACATTTTGAACTAAAAAATCAATTTTAGAATGATAACAGACTCTTTGAGTCACACCAATCACACCTTTGTTCAATTTGAGATGTGAATTATTTAAACACATCACAAATGAATTTTGTATAATTTTCCAATAGTATCAAATAAAGTTATGTCATTTTATTAGTTTTGATTATGTCACATGTATTTTAACAAAAATAATAGTTTAAAATAAAAAGAAACACATTGAATTAATCAGGTAACACCGTATAATGGATTTGGGTGAGGGTGATCCATAAATGTCAGAAATTACATATTGATCATTATAATAATTTATTAAAACAATCTGAATTTGTTATATAAATTTTGATTATTCCATATTTCTTATTTACTAAAATTTCATTTTAATCTAAATTCACTCATTTTGAGTTATACCAGTCACATCGTGTGTCAGTTTCAGTAGAGAATATTTTTTAAATTCCTTAGATGAAATATAAATCATTTTATTAAATTATAAAGACAATCCAAGTGAAATTTGTCACTTTTAATTGTGTGATAAATTATTTGAAATAAAATAACAACTTTAGACTAATAACAGACATATTGAGTCTTACCAGTCACAAAGTTCATGATATTGAGGTATGAATAATTACTACACATCAGAAATGATATATGGATCATCTTCAAAATGTATAAAATAAATCTAAATTATTTTTCTCATTTTTGAGTATGTGACGTGCGTTTTTAACTAAAATGTCACTTTTAAAATGAAAAAAAAAACATCTTGAGTCATACTAGACACACCATGTGTCAGATTGTTCCGTTGAATATATTTTCACATCAAAAATGAAAAATGGATCATTTTTATAAATTATCAAAATAATCTATATGTATTTTATTCATTTTCAAGATATAACTTTTATTTTTTAATAAATTGTGATTTTAATCTTAAACCATACACATTGAATCAATCTAGTCACACTGGGTGTCTTTTTGACATGAAACTAATTTCTAATGTAAAAAATTACATATGAATAATGCTTACTAAATTATCCAAAAAATTATAGCAAGTTTATGTAGTTTTCAGTGAGGGACAGAGATTTTGAATTTAAATGGAAATTTTAAACTGATAACATCCATTTTGAGTCATATAGGGCACAAAGTCTATCATATTGAGTTGTGGATGATTCCAAATATCACAAATGACTCATGGATTATTATTCTAAGGTATAAAAATAATAGGAATGTGATAGCTCTATATTGAGTATGTCACATTTCTTTTTTACTAAAATGTAAATTTTAAATAAGAAGACATACATTGAGTCATATCTCTTACGCCATGAATCAAATTGAGGTGTGTATAATTTTTATATGTAACAAATGACTTATGAAACATTTTTTAAATAATAAAAACAATCATAACTGATTTTCATGGTCCTGAGTATGTCACTTTTGGATATTTACCAAAATGTCATTCTAAACAAAAAACATGCACTTGGTGTGACATTGGTCACATTGTGCATCATATTGAGGTAAGAATTATTCCTATATTTCACAAAATATTTATGGATCATATTTTAAATGTATCAATACAACTAAAATCTATTTTCTTTGTTTAGAATATGTAAGTAATTTTTTTAATGGAAATTTCATTTTTAACTGAAAACACACACATTGAGCCATATTGGTAATATTGTGAGATAGATTGATGTAATCTATATTCTTATGTGTCTTAAATTACATATGAATCACATTAATCATAAATTATGATTATATTAGTCTTTTTTCATCATTTCAAGTGATTGAAACATGTTTTGAACTAATATTACATTTTTAAGATGAAAAAATAAACAATGAGTCATCCCCGGCACACTGTGTATCATATTGTGGCGTGTATAAATCTTAAATGTTATTAATGACTTATAGATCATTTTTATAATGTTTCAAAACAATAAAAATGTGTTTTTTGTTTTTTATTTTTTTGTTTTTTTCAACTAAAATGTAAATTTTAAACATAAAACACACACATTGGGTCATACCAGATACACCATGTACTAGATTGAGGTGTGGTTGATTTCTACACGTCAAAAACTATCTATGGAACATTTTCCTAATGTATCGAATCAATATAGTTATTAACCATTCTAAAAAAAAGATAATATGGTGATAAAATCGTCAAAATAAGTAAATGGTAGTCACTCTATCATGATGTTTGTATACATTCTTATGCCGAGTATGATGCCCTTTAATTTTTAGACAAATATATTTCCAATTGTGAGTATTAGGACTATCAACAACCTTAATAGTAAATAATGTTTTTAAAAAATCATGCTTATAGATATTAGTTTAACAGAAATTCTAATTATATTCAAAAATACATCTTAGGGGAAGCTAGATTGTTTATGGAATATAGAATCCTTCATAAATTTTTAAACATAATAACCCCAAACTAATACATTGGTTTTTTCATACACTCTAGAATCATTTAGAAAAATAATTAGTTTGTTTTGGTATATGTTTTTATAGTAAATTATTATTTTATATAAAATAATATTCATCCATATGTAAAAGCTGATATGCTCCACGTATTCATATATTGTCCTTATTCCATGATTTAGATGATATTTAAACATCACCGTATCATATGGAAAATTAATTACAATACAAAAAAGATTAAAAAATGTGTTTTTTGTAAAATGTTTCATGGTGTGTATTGTACATTGGAAAATATCAAAATGTGTGGTTAGTTTTTGGGGTATCCATCCATTGAATCTACAAAATAGATATTTATAGAATCCAATTTGACTGCAATTAGTAACCAATGATTCTTAAAAAAGGATGCTGTAATAAAATAAACAAAAATATTCTTTATATGATTCAATTGAGATGTTTTACACCTGTATTGTGGGTATTAATATGTTTTGGTCATCCTTATGTTTTCATTAAAACATTGGGGCCAGTTTGTCCACTATTACATCAATTTTTTTATTCTAATAAGAATTATTATTTAGAATTGATGTGATGAAATATGATTCAAATTTCTATTCCCATGGTTTTCCATTCAAATAGTATTCATATATATTCCTGAAAAAAAACAAATAGTATTAAGTCATAATAAGCAGTGTATATCAGCAATTGGATAAAATATCATTAAAACACACCTCGTGTATACATTTATAACTATGATTCCTAGCCATTCAAGTGAGTAAATTTTATTTATATTCTCAAGAATAATATAGCCTTTAATATCCACCCAATAAATCTATTATTCAAATTCAACTATGGTAATAGATCAATTTTCTAACATTGTATCTAAATTAACATTTAATTTTAGTAAATTTAGAAGTTAAATGGGTTGGAAAATGTGATTTTTAATGATAATTTTAATTGGTTGGTTGATCCTTTAAATAATGTTTATAATTCCTTCTATTTTACTCAATTATCATTTTACATCTATAATTAAATTCATCAGTTCAAACAATTGTTCATTTAATTTTAATGGTTTTTTATGAAAAATAAATTCTAAATGAATACTTCCATATCAATTTTTTTTACAAGATATAAAAAACCATGATATGAATGTTTGAATAACTTGTATTTCTATATGAATACCCACATCATCATCTAAAACTAGTATCTAAGCATTATGATTTTGAGTTATATTAATCACCACTCTCACATGATCTATTGGAAGTTGTATATTAAGTAGATTATCTCTTGGATATTTTGCATGGTACACCTTAAAATAATGAAATTGGTTAGTGATTATATATATAAATAACAGTCATTTTCACCATGTATAATATTAGTACAGGAAGGGTATCAATGTCTTACTAATTTAAATTTCATATAAAAAATTATAAAAATATTCACGAACTCTACAATGTCATCCCTATAAGGGGGATGGGTTTCTTCAACAATGATAAATGTGGGGTGGAGGATCTTTACCTAGTGGTTGTTCTTATGTAATTTTCTCTCCTCGGTTCCTTCCCAACAAATTTTCTAACTATTATTAAAACCAATTGAATTACTCTTCAAGAGTGGTAAATCTTCCCTAAAACTCTTTGATTTTCCAATAATTTCCCCAATGTGAATTTCATTACTCAAAAAAAGTTGGGGTTTACACACCATTACACTCACCTATGTTGAGGCCATAATGTTTTGTAAGATTCCATACCACAGATATTACTTTTCAATCAGATAGAGTTGATGATAATTTCTGTGTCTAACTTAGATAAAAAATATTAGAAAATTTGTAATCATTATTATGGAACACTAATTTAATGAAAAAGTTATTGAGTTATACATACACATAATTCCGATATTTTTGTGTGTTTTCATATATTAATACGCCTTTATTATTTAAACATGCGACCTTACACAATAGATGATGTAGAATTATTGTAGATTTAAATTTCAATTAATAAATCTATATATAATTTGAGGAATATAATTTTGTTTTTTTTTCACTTCACAAAAATGTAAGATGGAAGATTTAAAAGGAATACCATTTTTTCAATTGAACTATACCCCCTCATTACATTATAGTAAAGGTGCCTTGATTTTCTCCCATCAATAATTTTTAGCACTCAGTTTCTATTTCCTAAATTAAAAATTCTTAATAATAGTGATTAATACACATATTTTACAAAATGTATTATGATTCTCAATTAACCTTAAATTATGTCACCTCGTGATTACCAATAAATGTGTCTTGAACTTTTAGGTTTATCTTGGGTTCATACACCTCTAGTGGGTGCCGGTTTATTTTATCTTCATCAGCTTTGAGATGAAACTTCATAAGAATTATGAAAAATAAACACTGTTCCTTTTCAGTATGAATTAATGAAAATTTCATATGAGATTAATCTATAATAAATAAACTCTACATTGTATAATTAAAAGTAAGTCAAAATTTTATTATTTATGTTTTAGTAAAATAAATAAATTATATCATAATATAACCCTTATCTATTCACAAATCAATTCCCTATCTGTGGACACAATTTTTTCTCATGGATATTTGTCAATCTAAATTCACCTTTGAGTGGTGATCCTAATGTAACTACATAGCATGGCCTTTTAGGGTTAATAGTCTATCAACATGCATTCCATCCAATATGAATTTGATGCCTTTGTTTCTCTCCTTAATATTTTTTTATAACTCCATCAGGATATGATGTTCCAATTTTTTTGGGTCATATCTTTTTCACTTTCTACCATTTGATTATTTTCAACAACATTTATATTTTGTTCCTATAGATTGGTATCATCCCCGTGTGCATTATGTTGTTGTTATTATACATTAGGATCACCTTCATGTTGAGTATCATGTTATAGCTCGATATTTGGATCCTTGGCATGTGTAAAAGTCCTTATCTACAGAAGTGGTTGAGAATTTAATTTAGAATATACAAATTCACCCATGAATCTATAATCATATGATGTAAAGAAACATTTATTTCGAATAAATATAACATCATTATTAAAATCTATTTTTAATTATTGAAGTGATTTTACCCCTCTATCAGGTATCCAAAATCCTTCATTGTGGTCTACTCTAACATTAAATACCCCATATATAGTGGCACCGTAGAAAAATTATTATTACATTACAATAAAATGGTCATACTCAATTGAATTGACACTCAACCCTTCAATGGTTTTGGTCTTTGATAACTTTTTATTTGTGGGATTTAAGATATAAAATAAATTTTCTATCAATGATTCTGTTATATATAGTTCTTTGACCTTCATTAATGAATTCTACATTCATGAATCCAAATTCATTAAATTTAATATCAGACCTTCTATAAACTCACATCCATTGAAAAACAATAACTATGAATATTATTAATCTAACTGTTGTAATTATTTGATGAATAAAAACTGAGACAAATTCATATAAATTATAATTATTTTATTGGTTCCATATACATTCATTCCTTCAGCCATAAGTGTAACTCCTCTATTTTACATGTTAGTTCTTTAACCATGTTCTTATTGTATAGTACATAGCCATTATCAACAGACACATGGACACTGGTTCCTCTAACTATAATTTAAATTCATTCTAAAATTCAATCAATATTCTTATATGACTATTTAAATATATGGATTTGAAACCACCTTATAATCTGTTGATTATATGTATTTTATTTCCATAATTAATCCCTTGATTGATTTAACTTGATAATAATTACTTTTTGGTTTTCAAATCATTGTTATTCTGAAAAATGTATGGGTGGTCCTCCTCTTAAAAAGTAATAGTGATTTTTACAACATCAATTCAAGAAATTCATTCACCCATAAGCCACTAGAAGTGAAATGATTTTGGTAGAAACATTCTTTCTACACAAGACAGTTGTCTCATATAGAATTCAATGACATCCTCGAAAACATTTCTTACCACTATAAAAACATCTGGATGAATTGAATTTTTTAAATACCCTTTAAAAATTATATTATACAAAAAAATGGGGTACATATTTATATAATTTATTGGACCTAATAATAAAATATTTTTTTACCAAGTGGCCCATCAAGTGAACCATCATATTGAAGAATTTCAGTGGGAGGAACATCTCAAATGCACCAAATATGAGAGAAATTTTGGTTATGTAGATGAAATTTTTTTCGGGTCAGAAAAATTTCTATATATAGAATTGAAAAGGTAATAGATATTGTTTAATTTATTATGAATATTTTTTGAAAAAATTTAACTTAAATTTATAGGCATTATATCTCATATCAAGACATGACTGTCGTTTTATTTCATACACATTAACTTTAAATCATTCACAAAAAAGATATTATTGACAATTGAAGAATAAACCTATAAAACCATTACATTCTTAATGATGTGTCAAAACTAATATATCTACATATTGGAAATATTATATGTACATGAAGGAATAAAAGTCAAATTTTCACCATTCATTAGAGCCAACTCTTCCTGTACTCTAATTTAAATCATGTGATTCCAAGCCTTAATTACATCCTTCATTTTTTATAGGTTCATTTAGTGAAAATCCAATGACACTATCACATTCCTTTTTAAAAAATTCATTACATAAAAAAAATGATAGATTTACAAAATCTTCTAGTATTGTAATATAAGAAATGATTTCTCTTCCAAATCAAGATTCATGTGGTTTTTCAAAAAAGGGTTTTCAAAGGCGATATCCATATCATTTAATTTTTAAAAATTTTGATCAACTATTAGTGGATACACTGTTTTAGATTCTCTTAAACTACGATTAGATGATGTTATCCAATATCGGTACTATGGTCTTCAGGGTAGAAATATGTGCAATTTTATGAAACATAGTCTTCAATGAATGTTTTGACCTAATCGATTGTTTACCTTGATCCCAAATAGGACTTCTTAACTTCCATTAATTCTATATAATAATTTATTTTCATAATTAATAATTTCATATATAATTCCTAAAAACTTTTCTCTAAATGAGAAATATTCATTTCTTTATGCGTTATACAACGTAACACCAGAATCCCACAAAAAATTTAAGTATTTAATCATTGGAGAAAAATTAACATCAATATCATTACCATTTTGTTTTATCCCTGCTATAAGTGGAGATAAAATAATTCTTTTTCATTGCATTCATGACTATAGTGTAAATTAATAATTTACCAACATTACCTCCTTGTACCATGAGTGATTCGTTGAAAACCATCATGATTCACCTCATCTATAGAAAAGGGAAAGATAAAGATTTCTATGCTCATTTCCAAATTGAGGATACTCGGTATCAACTCATCTCCACATAGGGGTGTCTATTGAGTGTTAATGTTTCCCATTATTATTTCGTGTATATCAATGCCACATCGATTTTCATGTCATATCCTCACATCTATATAGGATCCTAAATAATGGAATGATTGTAAAGTACGATAAAAAAAATTTAGACCTGATTCATCATTATTTAATCAAGAAGAATCATATTATGTGCATTTTTTTAACTAGTTTATGGTCTTTGAAAGACAATATATATTCATTTAGATATTAATTCATTCTTTCTAAGATTATAACAATTTAAGGTATCATTTTTTAGCATTTTATGTTTAGAAAGGAAACACATTATCTTGTAGAAGAATATCATCTAACAGAGAAATTAGATCTACAAAACTGGAATTACTCAATCTGTTTTCATATTTTAAATTATACAATTTTACTATGGCTTCCAGTTCTATAAATTTAGTAAAACCTATATACAATGTAATCTATGAACAACACATTATCATCTCAATCAATTTTGGAAATGATATAATCATAAACTATATTGGACATTTCCTCAATATGATCTTCATCATTCATCAATCATATACTCACATTCTGAATAAGGTCTCCTTCATTGTCCACAATTGTATATATATCATATGATCCTAAAAATGTAGTCTAATCCTAATCACAAGATACATTCAGTTTTAACTGTGATTATTCCATCATTTATAACTTTGATCTCTTTTATGATAGATTAAGTGTTCTTTAACTCCTGTGAACTAAGAAGTCTTTAATAAAAACTCTATGATCATGGAAAAAGGATTTGATAGGGTTTATATTCATGATATTTTGAAGACAAGAGGACCACTTTCACCATATCATCATATTATTTTGTCATACAATTTTAATCCATTCATTTTTAGTCAGTATACCTTCTATTTGATTTGGTAATATTAATAGTTAACAAAATAAATAAAATCCTAAAAACCATTTCATTAAAAATGATCCTCTTATGATTAAAATGTTAGTTTGTGGTAATGTTATTAATGGTTATAATTTTAATGACATAAATTATTTTATTGATAGTTATGAATTATCTAATTTGTTTTTTGTTATTCTTTTATATATTATATGTATATAATATACCATCTCTTACAATAATATGTTTCCCAGGAGAGACTGATACCCTTTCTAGACCCAACCGATATGTAATCAAAATTTATAAATTAATAGAATTCTTCAAAACAATATATTTATATAAATTCATGATGACTATTTTTATACAAATGTTACAATTATCCTTATTTAAAATTTTATCTCTCAATGTTTTGGACATTATATTTTCCATAATTTGGATACCTAAAATGAAAACAATATTAAATGATGATACACTAATGGTCCCTAAATATAAAATATAAAATTTAATGACATGTTTTTAAAAAAAAAAAACTTTTAATCCATTGTTGTGGGAGGGATACATGGAAATATTATACCAAAACCTATTATTTACCTTGAAAACACTCCCCAAATATCTTTTATAGTCACTACCTTACATGGTATGTGGGTGTTGTTTCAGTGGAGCAAAAAATGGAGTTCTGTGATGTTGAAGTGAGAAATATTAATGAATGACTAAAAACGAACATGAAATAAATATATAGAGTGAACCAATAATGTATAAAGGAAATAGATATTTGGTGGAAGACTGGAATAGAAGGAATACATTGAGCATGGAGGTGAATATAATAAAAAAACAAAAGATATGGAATATTAATAATTTCATTGAAATAAAATTAACATCACATATATAAAAACACTCTATTATATTTTTTTAAACATTTTTTGTGTAATTATATAAGAATTTACAATTTATCACAAAATTTAGAAAACAATAATTGTTTTATTTTTTTTATCTCTTGAACCCATCATGAAAATCCCATTCATGGTAATAGTTTCTAAACAAACCACCCCCACTCATGAAAAAGAATCCATATGTATAAGAAAAATGATCTTATATTTATAGTACTATGTAGAAATAAAATAAACATAAATATTAAACAACACATTAAAAAATGTAAATTTTAAACCAAAAATAGGGAATTTTTTTAATAGTCCAACCATGCACCGTATTAATGTGAGGCTAATTCATACATGTCAAAAATGAATTAGGGATCATTTTACCAAGGTATCTAAATAATAAAAATATTTTCCTCGGTTTTGAGAATGACGCTTTTTTTACTAGAATTTATTGCTAAATTGAAAACAAGAACATTGATTTCCACATATAAAATCTTGCGTCGACATGAGGTGAGACTGATTCCTACAAATCACAAATGACTTATGAATATTTGTCCTAATTTTTCATGATAATATTAGTTCATTTTATCTGTTTTTATGTGTGAAACATATTTTGAATTTAAAGGACAATATTATTATGTATTATAAGTATTTAGTGGGTGACACTCATTTGGAACTAAATTGTCAATTTTAGACAGATAACAGACACTTTGAGTCCCACTGATCACACCATGTGTTGGATCATGGTGGCGATGATTCTTAAACAAAAAAATGACATATGGATCATTACACAAACATATCAAAACAATCCAAATGAGTTTTATTAGTTTGGATTATTTAAATTTTCTTTTAACCTAAATATTTAATTTAAAATAACAATATACTATTATCATCATACCAATCATGTAATGCAATGTATTTAGGTGAGGCTGGTTCATTAACATGAAAAATGACTTAGAGATCATTTTCATAAAGTATCAAAACAACCTGATTTTTTATCAATTTTGATTATGTTACTTATCTTTTTTACTAAAATATCATTTTAAACTCAAAGGTTGCACATTGAGTTATACAATTAACATTATATGTCAGTTTCAAGTGATACTATTTCATACATTCCATAACTGAATTATAAAAAGATTTAAAAAACATTGTCATGAAAATCTGATTGTGTTTTCTTATTTTTCAGTGACTGACACACTTTGTTATCTAAAATTCCAAAAATAGAATGAAAATAGAAACATTAATTCTTACCAGTCACATAGTGAATCAGATTGGGGTGTGACTAATTAATACACCTGAAAAATGGATTATGAATTTTTTTACAAAATTATTGAAACAATGTGAATGTGTTTTTTTTAGTTTTGAGTATGATATGTGTGTTTTCAATTAAAACGACAATTTTAAATTGAAAACGTGTAATTTGATTCATAATAGACACCCCATGTGTATAATTTATGTGAGGAAAATTAAAACATGTAAAAATGACTTATATATAAATTTCTTAATGTTTTAGAAAAATCAAAATTCATTTTCGTCAATTTGAGTAAATCACTTTTATGTTTAACTAAAATGTCATTTTAATCTGGAAAAACATACATTATATCATACCAGTCACATTATGTGTCAGTTTTATGTGAAAACAATACCTACACATAACAAATTAGTTCTCAATTGCTAGTCAAAATTATCAACAAAATTAGAGCTTATTTGTTCTGTTTTTGGTCGGTGACACACATTTTAAAATAAAATGACAATTTAAAACTGATAACATACATTTTGAGACATAAATGGAAAAAATTGTATTTTATTGAGTTTAAAATTATTCATACATCTCACAAATGAAAAATGGATCAATTTTATAAAGAATCAAAATAATCTAAATGTTTTTGTTCAATTTTTAGAAGGTCACTTTTTCATACTAATATATAAATTTTAACTAAAAATACATAATTGGTGTCATACCTGTCATACTGTGTATCACATTGAGGTTAGGTTATTTCTTATATGACAAAAATGACTTATGGGTCATTTTTTATAATGTATAAAAATAATCAAAAATTGTTTTCTTGGATTTTTGTATATCACATGTGTTTTTTACAAAAATATCATTTACAACTGATAATAGGAAATTTGAGCCATCCTGGTCACACCGTGAAACATATTGATGTGAATTTGATTACTAATCCACCCTAATGACTTATGTATATTTTTTATCCTAAATTATTAAAATAATCAAAAAAAATTCATGGTTATGAGTATGTAAGTTGTGTTTTTTTATTAAAATGTCTTTTTAAATTAAAAAGAGTCATGTTGATTATTGGTGGGAACATCATGTCTCAGTTTTATGTGAGACAGATTCCTAAATTTATAAAATGACATATGATTTTTTTAGGAAATTATTAATACAGTATGACTAAGTTTTCTTGGTTATCAATTATTGACACACTTTTTTGAACTAAATTTTTAATTTTATGTCAATAATAGAAACATTGAGTCATAAAGAGAAAAACATGTATCATATTGTGGTGTGGATGATTCCCATATGTTACATCTGTCTTATTAATAATTGTTATAATTTATCAAATATATCTGAAAGTTTTTGACTAATTTCTGTCATTTCAAATGAATTTTTAACTAAAATGCCAATTTTAAACTGAAAACATGCACATTGGGTCATACCAAGTATGCCATGTATCAGATTTAGGTGTGGCAGATTCATAGTTGTCAAAAATTACTTATGGTTTATTTTCTTAATGTATCATAAAGAAAATGATAAGGAAATTAATTAAAAAAAGTAAATTAATGGAAGTGAAAATCAGCTATATAAGTTGTTGTCTATCACTACTTCATGATGTCTATATACAATATTATATAGGGTGTACTTCCCATTCATTTATATATAAAAAATCTACTTCCACATATGAATACAAGAACTATTGATAGACCAATTAGTACTGAATAGAAATAAATAAACAAATGATTGATAAATATTTTAAATGAAATTGTTATTATATTTCAAAATACCTTTTTGAGGATGTTAGTTTGTTGATGTAAAATTATATCATTCATAAATTTAAAAACATAATAATCACAACAATTTTTATTGGTTTTTTTTCAAACACTACAGTAATATTAATAAAAATAATAATTTCATATAAAATATTTTAATAGTGAAATATTATTATGTATACCCTAATTCATATCCACTAGTAAATGATGATAGGCTCCTAATATTCATAAAATATCATCAGGAAATGATTTAAACAAGATTTAAACAATTCCCTATTATAAAGAACATTAAAACATTACACAAAATGAATTATTTGATGTTTATTTGTAAAATGATTCTTGTAGTGTATTATAAATTGAAAAATGTCATTACGTGTGGTCAGTTTTTTGGGTATCTATTCATTTAATCAAGAAAGAATATATTTAGAGTATCCAAAATGACTATAATGAGTAACCATTTCTACCTAAAAACAAAAAATAATAACTAATGAAATTAATGAAAATATATCTGATATGATTATATTTTATATCTTTAACCTTGAATCATGGGTATTTTAGAGAGTTTGCAATCTATATGATTTCTTTTAAACATTGTGGCTATTTTTTCCATTATTACTACAATTTTATTTTCATCCAATTTAATTTTTTTATAGAATTGATGTTAGGAAAAATGAGTCCAAATTTTTTTCCCATGGGTTTTTATTAAAATGGTATTCATATTTACACTTAAAAAAATTGATTAGGAATCAGTCATAATTAAAAGTTTAGATCATCTATCATAAAAAATTCACGATAAGACACCTCATGTAAAAATTTACAACTGAGACATGTAGAAATTCATGAAATTGGATTCAATTTATATTCTCATGACCAATATAGTTTTTAGTGGATACTCGAAACATGTGTTCTTTAAAATCAACTATGGTAATGACATTATTTGCTGACATTGTATCACCATTAAACATTAGTGTTATAAAATGTAGATATTGAACAGGTGTGGAATAGGAACTTTGTGAAGATCATTTTGATCATTTGGTTGATCCTTTAGATAATTATGATTTGATCTTCTATTTTACCCCTTCCCTTTGTTCGTTTATAATGATGTTCATTTATTTTGAACATTTTCATTCATTGTAATTGATTTTAAATGAAAAATAAATTGGAAATTAATTCCTCTTTGGGGACATGTTTTATTGAAATATATAATGATGATGATATGAATGTTTCAATTACATCCTCAATAGTATGAATATCAACATCATTAGGTGAAACATGTTGCTTGGTGCTGAGCACTTTATCATTTTTAATCACCACTCTCACATTACCTATAACGACCCATACTTTACAAACATTTTTAATACTTCAAAAATTGAAGCACACTTATTACAACATATGATAAAACTACAAAGGACCGTATAGGTATAGTGCCTTTAGAAACTGGGAAACATAAACAACTGGTTCATAAATCTTCTACAGTGTGTCCCATTTATTTCATCATATCTAGGGTCCCTTTTAGCATATTCTACTTAATATCCATCTTCCTGACCTGGGGAAAAGAAAACATAAAAGGGTGAGCTCAAATGCTCAGCAAGGCAAATAAAGGAAATAAAAATCAAATCATATCTTTTTGAAAATCATAACCTGCAAAAGAGATCATAATATCTTAACATGGAACAAATCATAGGAGTGAAAATGAGATCCCCATAATCATAACATAAAACTTGAAACTTTGTGGCATGCACACATAATCATGGAAAATCATTTCTTGTTAGTCATGACTCATCACCAAGACTATCTTAGTGGACAAAGTCCCTTTCTGAACCGAGTTCACTCCTCGTTTCAGTCCTGTATCACTGAACCGAAATAACCTTCCGTTCCAGCCATGTCTATCTCATGAGATATAAAATCTTTACCCAATGCATTGGAGGGAGATATAGGTCCCACCCATCTTATAATGAATCCTTTCTTATGTGTGCCACATAATCATAAAACATACATCATCGCATAACACATGAAACAAAAATGGGATTCTTGAAACATCATGACATCATAAATCAATTCATATAAGATAAAGGAATTCATAAAAATAATTCCATCACAACATGATCAAATCAATGTAATAATAGGGATAAAAACAGAACCCTTTATTATCTTAGATGGAAAATAATTTTGAAAATCACTTGAACTCCATTCTTGAGGAAAATATCCTTTCTTCTTCAAAAACATTTTTCCTTTCATAACATGTCATACCACTTTAAAATAAAAGAAGTTGATTAAAAATAAACTTGAAAACTTGTAAAGGAAGCTTCTTGGAAACAATGTTTTAAAAATCCATTCATGCCGTATAAGTTAAAAAAAACATTCTTCGTACTTTTGTCGGAAAAGTCAAAAAGTACCTCATACGGAAAAACGACAAAAGATTCTTTTAATATTCTTTACTAAAAACTCACCTAAGGGTAAAATTTGATTTAAACTATTGCAAGTGGATGGAAACAATATTTCATATTGAGGGAACATGGATGTGGATGATAAAATACACCCCAGTAAATACTTACGAATAAACAATCTCGGATAAAAATGAGATTGTGATATTTCCCTTACCTTAGGTCCGATTAGCTTTGTACGTGTCCGAAGCTCCTGTATAATGGTTTAAATAATGTTATTGACTTATTCCAGAATCATACATATTTATATGATATCATATATGGTCATATTATTAGCTTCTTGTTAGTAATATTTCATTGTTACTTATTACTCGGGTCTTTATAACTTTTTGTTCTTATGCGTGTTTTGTCGAATAAATTCTTATTCTTATCTTTAGGTTATAGATGATTCATTTCCAGAATGGTATTAGTGTATTATATACCATATTCATTCATTCAATTCATTTATATAATCAATTTGAAATGAAGATCATGTAGAACGAGTCGCATCACATCGTGGAGACGGTATTCCGTACGTACGCACGAGTGATGATATCATTCCTATGATCGTGGAATTGTATTGGAGTATATATATATATTATTTCAGTATCAATATTACTTCATAATAATCATATTTAGTTACTCATTACACCATTATAACCATCCTTGTAAGGTGATGGTGGAAAATAGATTACACCACGGCGTGGAGACGGTATTCCGTACGTACGCACGCGCGGTGATTTCATTTTTCCGTAGGATGGATAGAAGGTGAATTAGGGTTGTTTCATATTTATAATAACATATCAGTATGTAAGTAATACTGATGTTATTACTTTATCATGAAACAACTAAAGAAGAAGAAGTTGAAGAAGAAAGAAATTGAAAAGATCGGTAATGGATATTACCTCTTCTTTGGAACGCCTCTTTGAATCCTCCACTTAAGGAACTAAGATTGGTCTTTGGAGAAGACCAGGACCTCTAGGATTATTCTAGGGAAGTGGAGAGGAGAAAATGTCAGGGTTTGGCCGAGCTTGAGTGCTCAATTTGGTGTGAGGAGGAGGGGGAGGAGGTGCCCTTTTATAAGGGAGGAGAGGGGCACCTTAGGAATATCTCAAAATATTATTTTATATTAAAGTAAAAATCGGTTTATAATGGTTCCAAAGGGTCTTATTTCGAAGATAAAGTGGGGAAGGGTCGAAATCCTATCAACCAATAGGATTTAGACAAGTTTAGGGTATTATTTTAACCTTATCAATTAGATTTAACTCTAAGTTAAATAATTTAACTTTTACCATGTCTTTTTGTTTTCTTTCACTATATGGTTAATACACTTACTATAACATGCCAAACGAACCCCAAATTGTTTATTATTAAAATATATATCCTTATCTAAGTCATTTGGCCGAACCTTATATTTTTAGGAATAAAATAACAATTAATAATATAATATTTGATTTAAAAACTATTTTGTGTCAATTTTGACACTATTTGATATATGATTTTTGTGAAAGTCATAAAAGAATTATATGTTCGAAACAAGTTGATTAAATCAACATTAATATATCATAGTAACCTATAAAATTAGTTGAATTCATACAAAGTCTCAAATTACATTTATTTTGGTGTTTATAACATTAATTATGTCAATATTTCATTAATAAGATAATTACTGCATCATCTTTGTGTCATAAATAAATTACATTATTTGATGTCTAAAAATTACAAATAAAATATCATCATGTAGGAAATCTTTTTAGCTTTCTAATGAATATTTAAAATTGAATTTATCTTATGTATAACCCCATATTAAAAATGATTTACTTATTAAACTTTGATTTTAACTATTTTAACCCTTCTTTAAATAAATTAATAATAAATGTCCTAATCTAATCCAAGTGGGCCTAAATGGTCATATTTTATTCCTAAGTTTGTTTTTGGTCGAATTACACTTGTACAATAGAATTAGGACATGTGTTAGGGTAATATTAATATCATATTTACCCTTAGTTACCCTATTTACTATTAACCGCGGTAAAAAAAGTAAAAAGTTACTATTCACCAAAAAATTATTTTCATCTCATTGAACCACATTTTAGTCCTTGATATTAACCGTGTCTCTCGGATTTTCGAAATTCCAATCACAGAAGCGGTAAAATTAAGTTTTATGCAAAATTCAGTTTTTAACCTACCACTTAGTGGTTTCACTATTCATCAAAAATTGAAAGTTTTCAGAAAAATACCAAAATTTCACCCTAGCCTAATTTCGATATTCTGAGTCCAAAAATGAAGTCCATTTTGAAAAATAAAATTTATAAAATTCCAAAAAGTGGTTATTACTATTCATAACGGCTAGTTTTAATAGCATAATGTTGTTTAGTGAAACTCGGTATTGCGTACGACGCAAGCTATCGAGGAAGGTCGCGATTGCGTGTAAAGCAAGCCAAGCAAGTGTTGTATAGAAAAAGATTCCTTTGATGATTTATATAACATAAAAGTCTCGGGTGTTACATTCTACCCCCCTTAAAAAGAATTTCTCCCTCGAAATTCATCACTTTGCAACAAACAGATGAGGATACTTCTCCCTCATCATATCCTCAAGCTCCCATGTAGCTTCTTCAAGTTGGTGGTTTCTCCATAAAACTTTCACCAAGCGAGTGGTCTTGTTTCGTAGGACTTTTTCGCTACGATCCAGAATCTCTATCGGCTGTTCTTCATAAGAAAGATCTTGCTCCAGCGGTACAACTTCTGAGCTGAGTACATGTGAAGGATCTGGTATATACTTTCTCAGGAGAGATACATGGAACACATCATGAACTTGAGAGAGATTCGGTGGAAGCGCCAATCGGTAAGCTACCTTCCCAACACGATCCAATATTTCGAAAGGACCGATATATCTAGGGCTCAACTTCCCCTTCTTTCCAAATCTCATAACCCTCTTCCAGGGAGATATTCGTAAGAACACTTTATCACCCACTTCAAACTCTAGGTCTTTTCTTCGGTTGTCGGCATAGCTTTTCTGTCGACTCTGAGCTGCTCTTATGTGTTGTTGAATAGATCTGACCTTTTCTGCCATTTCATCAATGAGATCAGGTCCTAATAGCTTTCTTTCCCCAACTTCATCCCAGCAAGTTGGAGTCCTGCATTTCTTTCCATAGAGAGCTTCATAAGGAGCCATTTGAATACTGGAGTGAAAGATATTATTATAAGAAAATTCCACCAAAGGTAGGTGTTGATCCCAACCTCCTTTGAAATCCATAGAGCAAGCTCTCAACATATCTTCTAGGGTTTGAATTGTTCTCTCAGACTGACCGTCTGTCTGGGGATGATAAGCAGTGCTGAAACTCAACTCTGTATCCAGAGTATGCTGAAGACTTCGCCAGAACTTCGAGGTAAATCTCGGATCTCGATCAGATATAATAGAAAGTGGTACTCCATGCAATCTTACCACTTCCTTTACATATATCCTGGAAAGCTGATCTAGAGAGAAATCCTCTCTAATAGGAATGAAGTGTGCAGACATTGTGAGACGATCAACTATGACCCAGATAGCATTATTGCCTTTGGATGTTTTAGGAAGTCCTGTGACAAAGTCCATAGTGATGTTTTCCCATTTCCATTCGGGTATGGGTAATGGTTGTAACATCCCCTTAGACTTCTGTCTCTCAGCTTTAACTTGTTGACAAACCAAGCATCGAGAGACATATTCAGCAACATCTCTTTTCATTCCATCCCACCAGAAGTACTCTTTCAGGTCCCTATACATCTTCGTGCTTCCAGGATGAATAGAGAATGAAGAACTATGAGCCTCATCCAGCAGCTCTTTCTTTAATTCGGGGATGGGAGGAACACAAACCTGATTCTTGAACTTTATTATCCCATCACAATCAAGGTTGAATTCAGGAACATTTCTCACCTTCTTTCGTAACTCGACATCTTCTTTCTGTGCCTCTCTAATCTTCACATGTATAGATGGTTGAACATTCATTTGAGAAAGATAAGATTTTTCCCCTTCCATTATAATTCCAAGATCCATCCTTTGTAAATCCATTAATATTGGATCTTTTGTGATCCTCATCATGGATAAACTAGCATGGTCTTGTCGACTTAATGCATCTGCCACCTTGTTTGCTTTCCCAGGGTGGTAATGGATTGAGCAGTCATAATCCTTAATCAGCTCCAACCATCTTCTTTGACGCATATTCAACTCCTTTTGTGTGAAAATATACTTTAAACTTTTATGATCAGTATAAATATCACACCTTTCACCATAAAGGTAATGCCTCCAAATCTTTAATGTAAAGATTACCGCAGCCAACTCCAAATCATGTGTTGGGTAATTTTGTTCATGGATTTTCAACTGTCGTGAGGCATAAGCTATCACCATATCATTTTGCATAAGAACACACCCCAATCCCTTCTTGGATGCATCACTGTAGATCACAAACCTTTCTCCACTACAAGGCAGTGTGAGCACAGGTGCACTGGATAACCTTCTTTTCAACTCCTTGAAATTCTCTTCACATTCCTCTATCCAGACAAACTTAACTCCTTTCCGAGTCAACTTGGTGAGTGGATTAGATAATCGTGAAAAATCTTTTACAAAACGTCGATAATATCCAGCCAAACCAAGAAAACTTCGGATCTCAGTTACTGTTGTTGGTCTCGACCATCTTTCGATAACCTCTGTTTTTGCTGGATCCACAGATATCCCCTCTTTTGAGATTATGTGACCCAAAAATGCAACTTTTTGAAGCCAAAATTCACACTTGGTAAATTTGGCATAAAGCTTCTCCTTTCTCAGGGTCTTCAATATAATTCTCAAGTGATCTTCATGTTCTTCCTTGCTCTTTGAATAGACAAGAATATCGTCTATAAAGACTACCACAAATTGATCAAGATAGTCTCTAAAGACTCTATTCATTAGATCCATGAAGATAGCAGGGGCATTAGTAAGACCAAATGGCATCACTATAAATTCATAGTGTCCATACCTTGTACGGAAAGCCGTCTTTGGTATATCCTCCCTTTTGACCCTTAATTGATGATACCCTGAACGAAGATCAATCTTGGAAAAGTATTGAGCTCCGCGTAGTTGGTCAAATAAGTCATCAATGCGTGGGAGAGGATATTTGTTCTTGATAGTGATCTTATTAAGTTCTCGATAATCAATGCAGAGTCTCATTGATCCATCTTTCTTCTTAACAAATAGAACAGGTGCTCCCCAAGGTGACGCACTAGGGCGTATGAATCCCTTATCAAGATTCTCTTGGAGTTGCTTCTTCAATTCCTGCAACTCAATTGGGGCCATTCTATAAGGTGTCTTTGAAATAGGCAAAGCACCCGGTACGAGTTCTATTGAAAACTCAACTTCACGATTTGGTGGAAGACCCGGTAATTCCTCCGGAAAGACATCATCAAACTCCCTTACAATGGGCATATTCTTAATCGTGAGTTTCTCACCAACCATTTGAGATAAATAACCTTCATTTAGTGGGATCAATACCCATAAGATGGAAGAAATTTCCACTGGAAGGTTATGTTCATCCTTGCATTGGTATACGATCGTAGATTGATCTGGAGTATGAAATGTGACTTCCCTTCTTTGGCAATTGATATGAGCTCCATGTAGAGAAAGCCAATCCATGCCAAGAATCACATCAAATTCCACTAAAGGAAGGATCACAAGATTTGCAGGAAGCACTTTCCCATAAACTTCGATCGGAGAAGAATTATAAACTTCTGATGCGACTGTTGTGCCATTAGGTGTTGTCACAGCTAACTCAACATCTAATTGTTGAGGTAGTACGGTGATACCCTTAGAAAAGTCTTCAGAAATAAAAGAGTGGGTGGATCCAGAATCAAATAAAACATTTGCTACTTTAGAGTGGATGGTAAGTGTTACTTTCACCACATCGTTATCGTACTCCACATCGCTGATAGAAATTGCATGTGACTTTCCTTTGTCTTTAGCTTTAAGAGTTTGTTGACGTCGACCATCATCATCAACCCTTGGATTTGGGCATTGATTGGCATAATGCCCCATCTCCTTGCACTTGAAACATTGAAGTGTTGTAGGTTCATTTTGTGTATCCCTTCCTTTGTTTGCGTCATTAGACATCTTCTTCCCATTATCACGGCATTCAAATGCCCGATGACCTTCCTTTCCACATTTAAAACATTTACTTGTCCCTTTAAGACAACTCCCTCCATGTTTCTTTCCACACTTTGAGCATAAGGAAAAGCTCATCTTCTTTTCCGTGTGCTCTTTAGATTTTTCTTTGAATTCCATCTTCCTCTTCTTATCAAACCCATGTGACTGATGGGTTACTCCAATCTCCATCTCGACTTTGAGAGCACATCGAACGATTTCCTCATAGCTATTGAAGTCTCTTATGGATAACGCCCTTCGAAGACTTGGTTTTAAGCCACTAAACAATCGATCGATCTTACTCTCAGGTTGGATAATAATACCAGAAGCGTACCTTGCCAGTCTTGTAAAATTTGCTTCATAGGTACCAACAGATTCATCATCCCTTTGCTTCAGTTCAAGAAACTCTTTCTCCATCTTTGTTCAGAGAATACGAGGGAAGTACTTATTGAAAAATAAGTTCTTGAACTCGTCCCATTCCATAGACTCAATTTCATCCCTTTGCCTCGTATTCTTAACAAGATTCCACCATTGGTCAGCATCTCCTTCCAAACGATACACTGCTAGGATGACTTTATCATATTCAGAACATTGAAGAACTGAAAATATCTTTTCAGTAGTACTAATCCATTGTTCAGCAACTAATGGATCAGTAGACCCGCTGAAAGAAGGTGGACGCTGCCTCATGAAGGATTCAACAGAATGTTGCTCCCTCCTTTGCTCGTTTGGAAATCCTGCATGATTCATAGCTTGAGAAAGTTGTGTGAGCATGGCTACAAGATTTTGCATTCCAGCTCCCATATCGTTTGGTTGCTCAGGGGGACAATCATTGCATTGCCCATCGCATTCCGCATTAACACGGTTCCTTTGGGTTCCAGCCATTGACTAAAACCAAGAAGAATAGTGTGAGCAACACTAATTATAATAGGAAACCACATAATTCAAGAATAAAATTTTCATGCTTATGGTCTTATCCTAGGTTATTCAAGGCCATTTCTAAAACACTAAGATTGTGTACTATGCTTAGACTTATCCTTAGGGTTCTTACTAAGGCTTTCACATCCTAGTTTCCAAAGGTTGACTATACCTTTCCTCTGATACCAACTATAACGACCCATACTTTACAAACATTTTTAATACTTCAAAAATTGAAGCTCACTTATTACAACATATGATAAAACTACAAAGGACCGTATAGGTATAGTGCCTTTAGAAACTGGGAAACATAAACAACTGGTTCATAAATCTTCTACAGTGTCTCCCATTTATTTCATCATATCTAGGGTCCCTTTTAGCATATTATACTTAATATCCATCTTCCTGACCTGGGGAAAAGAAAACATAAAAGGGTGAGCTCAAATGCTCAGCAAGGCAAATAAAGGAAATAAAAATCATATCATATCTTTTTGAAAATCATAACCTGCAAAAGAGATCATAATATCTTAACATGGAACAAATCATAGGAGTGAAAATGAGATCCCCATAATCATAACATAAAACTTGAAACTTTGTGGCATGCACACATAATCATGGAAAATCATTTCTTGTTAGTCATGACTCATCGCCAAGATTATCTTAGTGGACAAAGTCCCTTTCTGAACCGAGTTCACTCCTCGTTTCAGTCCTGTATCACTGAACCGAAATAACCTTCCGTTCCAGCCATGTCTATCTCATGAGATATAAAATCATTACCCAATGCATTGGAGGGAGATATAGGTCCCACCCATCTTATAATGAATCCTTTCTTATGTGTGCCACATAATCATAAAACATACATCATCGCATAACACATGAAACAAAAATGGGATTCTTGAAACATCATGACATCATAAATCAATTCATATAAGATAAAGGAATTCATAAAAATAATTCCATCACAACATGATCAAATCAATGTAATAATAGGGATAAAAACAGAACCCTTTATTATCTTAGATGGAAAATAATTTTGAAAATCACTTGAACTCCATTCTTGAGGAAAATATCCTTTCTTCTTCAAAAACATTTTTCCTTTCATAACATGTCATACCACTTTAAAATAAAAGAAGTTGATTAAAAATAAACTTGAAAAATTGTAAAGGAAGCTTCTTGGAAACAATGTTTTAAAAATCCATTCATGCCGTATAAGTTAAAAAAAACATTCTTCGTACTTTTGTCGGAAAAGTCAAAAAGTACCTCGTACGGGAAAACGACAAAAGATTCCTTTCATATTCTTTACTAAAAACTCACCTAAGGGTAAAATTTGATTTAAACTATTGCAAGTGGATGGAAACAATATTTCATATTGAGGGAACATGGATGTGGATGATAAAATACACCCCAGTAAATACTTACGAATAAACAATCTCGGATAAAAATGAGATTGTGATATTTCCCTTACCTTAGGTCCGATTAGATTTGTACGTGTCCGAAGCTCCTGTATAATGGTTTAAATAATGTTATTGACTTATTCCATAATCATACATATTTATATGATATCATATATGGTCATATTATTAGCTTCTTGTTAGTAATATTTCATTGTTACTTGTTACTCGGGTCTTTATAACTTTTTGTTCTTATGCGTTTTTTGTCGAATAAATTCTTATTCTTATCTTTAGGTTATAGATAATTCATTTCCAGAATGGTATTAGTGTATTATATACCATATTCATTCATTCAATTCATTTATATAATCATTATGAAATGAAGATCATGTAGAACGAGTCGCATCACATCGTGGAGACGGTATTCCGTACGTACGCACGAGTGATGATATCATTCCTATGATCGTGGAATTGTATTGGAGTATATATATATTATTTCAGTATCAATATTACTTCATAATAATCATATTTAGTTACTCATTACACCATTATAACCATCCTTGTAAGGTGATGGTGGAAAATAGATTACACCACGGTGTGGAGACGGTATTCCGTACGTACGCACGCGCGGTGATTTCATTTTTCCGTAGGATGGATAGAAGGTGAATTAGGGTTGTTTAATATTTATAATAACATATCAGTATGTAAGTAATAGTGATGTTATTACTTTATCATGAAACAACTAAAGAAGAAGAAGTTTAAGAAGAAAGAAATTGAAAAGATCGGTAATGGATATTACCTCTTCTTTGGAACGCCTCTTTGAATCCTCCACTTAAGGAACTAAGATTGGTCTTTGGAGAATACCAGGACCTCTAGGATTATTCTAGGGAAGTGGAGAGGAGAAAATGGCAGGGGTTGGCCGAGCTTGAGTGCTCAATTTGGTGTGAGGAGGAGGGGGAGGAGGTTCCCTTTTATAAGGGAGGAGAGGGGCACCTTAGGAATATCTCAAAATATTATTTTATATTAAAGTCAAAATCGGTTTATAATGGTTCCAAAGGGTCTTATTTCGAAGATAAAGTGGGGAAGGGTCTAAATCCTATCAACCAATATTATTTAGACAAGTTTAGGGTATTATTTTAACCTTATCAATTAGATTTAACTCTAAGTTAAATAATTTAACTTTTACCATGTCTTTTTGTTTTCTTTCACTATATGGTTAATACACTTACTATAACATGCCAAACGAACCCCAAATTGTTTATTATTAAAATATATATCCTTATCTAAGTCATTTGGCCGAACCTTAGATTTTTAGGAATAAAATAACAATTAATAATATAATATTTGATTTAAAAACTATTTTGTGTCAATTTTGACACTATTTGATATATGATTTTTTTGAAAGTCATAAAAGAGTTATATGTTCGAACCAAGTTTATTAAATCAACATTAATATATCATAGTAACCTATAAAATTATTTGAATTCATAAAAAGTCTCAAATTACATTTATTTTGGTGTTTATAACATCAATTATGTCAATATTTCATTAATAAGATAATTACTACATCATCTTTGTGTCATAAATAAATTACATTATTTGATGTCTAAAAATTACAAATAAAATATCATCATGTAGGAAATCTTTTTAGCTTTCTAATGAATATTTAAAATTGAATTTATCTTATGTATAACCCCATATTAAAAATGATTTACTTATTAAACTTTGATTTTAACTATTTTAACCCTTCTTTAAATAAATTAATAATAAATGTCCTAATCTAATCCAAGTGGGCCTAAATGGTCATATTTTATTCCTAAGTTTGTTTTTGGTCGAATTACACTTGTCCAATAGAATTAGGACATGTGTTAGGGTAATATTAATATCATATTTACCCTTAGTTACCCTATTTACTATTAACCGCGGTAAAAAAAGTAAAAAGTTACTATTCACCAAAAAATTATTTTCATCTCATTGAACAACATTTTAGTCCTTGATATTAACCGTGTCTCTCGGATTTTCGAAATTCCAATCACAGAAGCGGTAAAATTAAGTTTTATGCAAAATTCAGTTTTTAACCTACCACTTAGTGGTTTCACTATTCATCAAAAATTGAAAGTTTTCAGAAAAATACCAAAATATCACCCTAGGCTAATTTCGATATTCTGAGTCCAAAAATGAAGTCCATTTTGAAAAATAAAATTTATAAAATTCCAAAAAGTGGTTATTACTATTCATAACGGCTAGTTTTAATAGCATAATGTTGTTTAGTGAAACTCGGTATTGCGTACGACGCAAGCTATCGAGGAAGGTCGCGATTGCATGTAAAGCAATCCAAGCAAGTGTTGTATAGAAAAAGATTCCTTTGATGATTTATATAACATAAAAGTCTCGGGTGTTACATTACCTACTTGATATTATATGTTTTATAGAATATCTCATTGCATATTATGCATGGAACCCCTCAAAATAATGAAATGGGTGGATGTTGATTGATATAAATCACAATAATTTTCACAAGGTATAATTACAGTATATGAAATGTAAAAATGATTTTCTGACTCACATTTACGAGAAATAATTATGAAAAGTTGATTTCCTTATTTAATACATCTCTATGAGGAGAATGATCATTCTCCAAGATGATGGGTGTGTGGTGCGGGGTCTTCATGTAGTGGTTGTTCTTAAGTTGTTACTTCTGTTTGATTTCTTCCCATATCCTTATCTAACCACTTGAACTTCCAATTAAACTTTTATTCTAGATTATCTAATCATTCAGGAAACTCGTCCATTTTTTATATTTTTTCACTTGTTCATTTTTTTTTCAAAATATGTTTTGGGTGATTCTGAAAAACCCACTCCTTGGATAGAGCCATTCTATTATGGATCCTTCAAGACCACATAACATAGAGGTCCATAAGGTATATCTAATGATTCTTTTTGTGACTAATTAGAAAAAAAAATATGGGAAAATAAGTAATCATTATTATATAATAATAATTTCAAAGAAAATTTTTATTATTTTATAATTACACATCTATCCCATAAATATTTGTGTTTTAAAAAATTTGTATCCCTTGTTTATATTCACATGGATCCTACCATAAAAAATATTTTAGTATGGAACTGGATTTTTATTTGGAGTCATCAAGAAGTATATACATTGAGGAACATTATTGTGCTTGTTTATCATGCCACATAAATTTATTATAATGGATTTAAAATTAATACAATCTTTTCTAGTGAACTACACTGAATCCCTTTATTATTGTAGGGATTCATCATTTTTTCTTCTCATTGCATATTTTCTGCATTCATTTTTGGTTTTAAAATTTTAAAATTAATAATAAAAGATATTAATATACATGTTATAAATAAATGAATTACCTGTCACAATTCACTTGAAATGTTGTCTCCTCGTGATGACCAATAAATACATCCTACACTTGTTGGTTTATCATGTGTTCATACATATCTTGTGCGTGCATGTTTATTTTCCCTCCTGAATCATTGACATGAAACCTAAAAAGTATTATGTGAAGGCTTCTATTACCCTTTCTAGTGATGATTAATAAAATTATTAGTCAAGGGTCGTATACTATAAATGAACTATACATGGAATAATATAGGGTAATTTAGTGTTTCATTATTCTATTTTTTGTAAAAAAACAAATTATATCATAATCTTAGCCATATATTTTCCCAAATCAGTCTCTTAAGTATTGAAAAAACAATTTTCCATTAATCTACATCAACCAACAAGAACAGCTGAGTTCTGAGCCCAATGTAACTACTTAAGATGTACTTTATTGGGATAATATGATGGCCACATTCCCTCTATCCAACCATGTACTTTATTCCTCTATTTCACACCATAATAAGCGTTTCATATACTATCTCACTATGAAACTATTATTTTTTATGTGACATCAATTTTTTAATGTCAACTATTTCCTCATATTCAATAACATCAATATGTGTTACTATGGATTTTTAAAATCAACATGTCTATAAGGTTGTTGTTCTTCTATATTGGGAGAACCAGCTTGTTGAGAATTTTTTCCCTTAGGATTAGGAGAAATGACATATGTAGAAGTTATTATCTACAGAAGTGGTTGAATATTTAAGACATTTTTTACATTTAGAACACTATGAAATGATAACTTTGTACCAATAAAATGGTCAACCTGAGTTAAATTGACATCTGTCCTTTCAGTTTTTTTTCAAAAATAAAATAATTCATAACCTATGGTTTTTAGGATCTAGAGCATAAAATAATTATTCTATCTATAATTCTATTATAAATAGTTCATATTTGTACCCATCCTTTCTGAAACATAATTTCATAGAACAAAATTCATTTTTATAATAGAAATATATCTATCAAACAACATTAATTAAAAAATAATCACATATATATCCTATAATCCAACTCACATATTTGATTTATGAATCCAAAATATGATATATTCATAAAAATTGGAATTCTATCAATGGTACTAGATATATTTATTTATTTAGCCACAAGTTTAACTCATCTATTTTTCATGGTACTACATTCATTAGGTTCATTTGTAGATAATTTATAACCATTATATGATAATACATGCACAATTTTTACCCTGATTAGACATTGAATTCTTTTTTAAACTGAATCCAAATTTTCAGTTTTATTCTTTAATAATATGATCATGAAACCATCCTACAAAATCTTGATTGTATGTATTTGATTTACAATATTAAACCCTTAATGGATTTAAATCCCTATGTTTTTCTTTGTGAGTTTAAACTCTAATTTATTATAAAAACCCTAAATTTGGCACTTCTCCCGATTGGTAAAAGTAATTTTGAAAACATCTATTCAAGAAATTTCTTCACTCACAAGCTGATTGATTTTAAAATATTTGACTATACCAATGAATTCGACACCAGATAGGTATTTGGTATATAGTTGAATGGATTTCTCGACAACATATCTCTCCACAATTCATCTTTATAGACAAATTCAACTGTTGATATACCCTTACGAAGAAATTTTATACCATTCAATGAGGTATATCAAAATAAAATTTATAGTACTAAATATTCCAATCACTATTACCAAGTCAAAAATTATGTGAATCTTTATACAAAATAATTATTATGGGAATTACTTCCTAAATTACCTAATATGTCAACAATTTGCTTTTCCATAGTTGAAAATTTTTTCCAGTCTATAAATTTTCAATATTTATCATTGAAAAATAAATAGAGCATGTGTAATATATGGTAGACATTGTTGGGAAAAATGAAACATAAATCTTCAATGATTAGATTTTTCATAAAAAAAATAAAAGAAACTTATTTTTTTAAAACCTTTAACATTAAATCAATCATCAAAATGATATTTTTTACAATTGATTCATTCCACTCTTGATCATTTAAATCATTTTAATTTTTTAAAACTATTATCTCTCCTTCATGGAATGAGTATAAGAAGCTGGAGGTAGAAATGACCATTTTTTCAGCCTTCACATGAGCCAACACTTTAGGTACGTTCATGTGAAAAAATGTCTATCCTTGCACTAATTACATTCTCTATTTAACTATGTCTATTAAGTAAAAATACAATGACAATAACACATACATTATTTCCACATAAATTACATCATGAATATTAATGATGTATAAAAAATTCCAGTATAGTAATTAAAAAAATTGATATCTCTTAATTTTTATACGGTTTTTTCAAGAAGTATTACTGAAAAAATGTCCAGTTATTTTAAATTCATATATAGTTTATCACTTATTTTTTGACTGGTATTATCATGTGTGGCCCATTATATTTAAGTCTTTATGGAATCTAATCAATGACTTCTTTCGCCATGTATTTAATAGTGTAGGAGTCTCTTAGTGTGGATTCCTTACTCCTAAAGCCTACACCAGTGTCCCATAAAGATTATACAATTTAGATGAATTGACTCCTACTGATGATCATATTTCCATGGATGATGAAGATGATTTGGAAGATGCTCCCTCCGCATTTGTACATGGTATCTCTATTGTGGTCAATGATTTGGTACAGGTGATCCTCGACACCGAGGCAGATCTTGATCCAATGTTGATCATCTCAGCCACGCTTATAGAAGAGCAGTAGTGATATATGGATTTAATGAAACAATAATAAGGTGTATTTTCCCAGATCTGTGGTGATATTCCAATACTAGATTCTCATGTCGCAATACACCACTAACGCCTCCAAATAAACAATTATGGGTTAAAATAGCCTCCCAGAAAGATGAATCCCACTCACGGTGAATTGGTCTAGGATGAGGTTGATAAGACCAAAAAATCCATATTCATCAAAGAGGTCCAGAACCCAAGATGGTTTTCCAACATTCTGCTCGTCAAGAAGAAGAACAGATAGATCAAATTCTGCATCATCTTCCAGGATCTCAACTATCAATGTCCAAAAGATGATTTTCCACTTCCTGTGATAGAACTATTGATGGATTCCACTACTGAATTACAAGCTATATCCATGATGGATGTGTATTCAAGATATAATCAAATCTTAATGTTCCCTGCAGATGAAAAATCTACCACCTTCAATGAACCACATAGTCCATTTTACAAACTGGTAATGCCTTTCAGTCTAAAGAATTTATGTTCCACCTATCATCATTCCATATACTACATATTCATACTGATCATTGGGACAATGGTGGAACTATATGTGGATGATCAGGTGGTTAAATATCACCACCTTCAGGACCATATATTGGATCTTGTGAAAGTGTTTGGATTCCTCTAATCCTACGATCTAATGAAGATCCCCTTAACCTGTTCCTTCAAGGATACCTATGTAATTTTCGTCGTCTTCCTTTTCAGTTATAGAATTATTGTGACCGATCCAGAAATGATCAAGGACATCAATAAAATGCTTCCTCTGAGTAAAATTAGAGAGCTTTGAGGCTTTCATGGCCACATATCCTATATATTCTGATTCATAGAAAATCTATCTAGCAAGTGTATCCTCTTCTACTGGATCTTGAAAAAAAGGTATCAACTACCAGTGGGATGAAGAGTGTTAGGATGCCATTGATGAGATCAAGATGTTCCTACTGAAACCACCAGTTTTCATGCCAACCATCTTCAAAACTCCACCAGTCCATTACATGACCTCCCTGTATTCATCCCTCTGTGCCCTCTTCTCTCATAAGAAAGTGATGTGATGTAGAATATTTTATAGTATCCTAGTCGCATGCTCCTAGATATAAAGACCAGGTATTCCTATATTTAGAAGAGATTCCTCACACTAGTACTCGTAATCTAGAAGATGAGACATGACCTATAACACCTTGAGATACAATAAGTATTTCAAGTAGACCCACTGATGCTCATTCTATGTCACCCCATGTTTGTAGGTCTTTTAGCTCGGTGGTAGTGATCCTTAAACTGTTTGACATCATGTTTTTTCCCCAATGTTTATCAAGGGATATGTATTATAAGTCTTTATTTCCACCCATCCATCCCCAATACATTAGTCTCTAGAAAATTTTTTCCTAGATGAATAATCCTCTCATGTGGATCAAGTTGTTCTGTGATGTAAAATGCACTTCAACGATGTCTTCTAGATCCCTATAAGCAGGATACTCAATAATCTCAAAATCAATAGAGTAGGTTTGGGTATCATCTTCATCAATCCTACACAAGATATTATTCCCAATTAATTCTTATCATCTATAGGTTGTACCAACAATGAGGAAAAGTATGATGCTCTCATCACTGACATCAAACTGGCCCTTGAGATTGTTGTTCCCCAACTACATGTGAATAGGGACTCCAAACTGTTCAATATATAGATCAATGGTGAATACACATTCAAGAAACCAGATGTCATACCCTTTCTAGAGTGCACTCACCCGTTGATGGCCAAGTTACTTTCTCGACCTGATGTCACTCATGTCCCTCGATAATAGAATGGTCAATCCGATACCTTGTAGATCTTTTTTATTTCTCATGTAGTGCCTCACCAGGATGATTTGATTATCCATGTAGCGTATCGAAGGGTCATTTCTACCATCACCTCAAATGATGATGTTAACCATCAGGTAAACAAACCTATTGATGGTGCCTCTACATCAAGACCTCTAGGTCCTCCAGCAATGGTATTGAAAGAGACCCTAGAAGGGAAGATTCCCTTTATTGTGTATCTCCAACATGGTAATATCTCGAAAGGTCAAGTCGAATTTGACGGAGTCCATCAGCGTGTAGTGAAGTTCACCCTCTAGAGTGGTACAAGTCTTGAGAAGATCTTCTATAGATGTGGGTTTAAGGGATTCCCATTTGTATAAATCTAGGAGAAGAGATTTCCCAGGTTATGTAAGAAGTTCATACTTGTTCCTGTGGAGTTCATTAGGCAGGGTCGATGCACTCTAATCAGATCTGAAAATTAGGCTACATTTATCCCACCATGGTCCATGAAAACATCATGTTTTCCAATAGGTTCCACACATTCCATATCCATACTTACTTCTTTCATTTTCCACCAGAGCCTCTCTATACAACCATGTACTCTTGGACCATTTTGGTCTGGGGACTCGATACTATGGGACCATATCCACCAAAAATGGCTCGCTAGGGTGGGTTCATCTTGACTGCTATGGATTTCTTTTCCATGTGTGTTGTTTCTATACCAATCAAGGAGGTCAAGACCCGTTCGATCATTGAATTCATGTTCTCCAATACTGGCCACTGATTTAGAGTCCCTCATGTCTTCCACACCAATAATGGCACAAACATTCAAGCATCCGACCTGATGATATTGTACGTTATGTACAATATACGATCTAATCATACCAATCTCTATCAAACACAAACAAATTGGTAAATTGATGAATTCAATAAAACCACATCTAACATATTGCAGAAAATGGTTGGTCATAATAAGAAGATTTGGATGGACATGCTCCCCAATACTCTCTGGGATTATTGTACAATGACTTGCAATTCAAAAATGGTGACTCTATATTCCCTAGTGTATAGAATAGAGTTAGTCCTTCCCATCATGATCCAACTACCATCACTCCATAGATCCATCAATGATCATCATAAAATATACTGAGTTGTAGAAGTCCCAATGGGTAAACTAGATTCTCTCAATGAGAATAGGTTTCTTGCTTTACACACTATGGAGAGGCATCAAAACAAAATTAATAAAAATCCTCACCTCTATTATTTCCTTCATTGTGACTTTGTATTGGCCCTGATAATGTAAATGATTCCTGGTATGAAGCCATCAAAGATTGAGACCAAATGTTAGGGACCTTATGTCATTATCATGGATTACCGCAATGGTGAATACTTTTTAATCACCATGGATGGTGACTATATTGTTCCTCCCACCAATGCCAATTTCCTCAAGCAATACGTCTCGTGAGGGAGTCTCTGTCTAGAAGGACGTTTAACTTCTCATCTTCAACTTTCATGATGTCAAACTGTAAAAGGTATGAATCATATTGGTATGAGCTCTATGACCCTAAACTAAGATTTCTATCTTCCTATAATTTTTTAGACCTTATAGGGTTTGAGCTCTATAACCATAAACAAAGACCCATACTTCCTGCCCATCATTTGGTTCATTATAATATTTCACATTCAAAATCATCCCCTTGTAGTCGGGTATCTCGCAACCTTGGCTCACCATCTGTTTTAAGCCAATGTTCACAAGGATCTTGAATGACATTTGAGGGAGGTGTCACTTTGTGAATATGGTCGGCAGTTGACCCTCGCTCATTTGATCACATCCTATGAAAAATAAACTTTTTTTGAACATGGTCCGTAGTTGTCCTCTATCATTATCACCATCCCCATGGTCTTCCAACTATCAGGCATGACGATTCACCTTGTTCTACCATTTTGTCCCACACACGTGACATTAAACTAGGAATCTAGGGTCTAAGCTATACGACCTCAATATAAGAGCAAACACATCCTTTTCAAATGATGTTAAACTGCATGGCATTTCCAGAACAATGTGAGTCGTGATTCCGATCTTTATGGGATATGGAAGAATGCATGAACATCTTGTATTTTGGTCCAGCCCCAGTTTTTAGAAACATTATCGTTCAATTGTCCCTTTGTCCTGTTTACTCATGGTAGTATGTGTTGTTGTGTGGAATTATGTCCTCATTCACATCAGGTGTTCAATAACCATGCCATATACCTCTCTCAAGATCTCTCTATTCTTCTGTCCACTCTACATTAAATTTAACTACACTGGCATGCCCCCTGAATCTGTCATTAAATTGGGCATCTACGATCTAAGATCTATGACCATAAACTAATATCTCCCTCATACTTACTACATTATGTTAAACTTCATTGAATTTGAAGAACTAGGCATGGATTTATTCCCAACAATATGGGATACATAAGAAGGACCAAACATTTTTTCATCCGGTCCAACACTAAAAATTTATCCATCCTCTATAGGTTTACTTATCTTCAAGGGTTTTATATGGGGTAGTGTAGGATTACTTATCCCCCATTCAAGTTATGATTACAATAGCCACTTCATGTGCCCCTCCCTTAAAAACATCATTCATTTTTTACATCCTTGTTGTATGAAGTTAAATTACACCTCACTTCCAGGACTATGTTTGTCATCATTCAAATATTAATGGGATACATAGGAACACCCGGGTATGTTGTACTTCGATACAGCCTTAGGTTCTTCTATTTCCATCTCCCAGAACCTTGGAATGAGTTCTCTCCTAGGATCCTGAATGGTGTGATATGTTGGATTCTTTCATCCTCATTCACATCAGGTTATTCTTCCATACCATACATATGTCTCTCTTGATAAACCTCTACCCTTTACATTCATACCAAACTACATTAAACTACATGGAATTTTAGAACTAGGTATGGATTGATTCTCTTACTTATGGGATATGTAGGAATGCCTGGACATTTTTTCTCAGGACCAACCACAGGTTCATCAAACCATTATTCCCCCTTTATTTCTTGACTTTTTGACCTCTATCATGCCTCATTAATGTTCTTACATGTGCTATAGTTTTGGAATTTTAGTTTTGGGTTCTACATGGACATGTTTTCGTCTATTTCCATGTTTCACATGCCCCTTTATTTGTGTTTCCATCGTCGTTCACATCAGGAATCATCCCTAAATGGTACAGTTGATAATACATAAGTCTCACCAACCATTTAGGTCCAATGTCCTAAACAATGTCTAACGATATTGTAAGATAGGTTTCTAGTTTGGAATATGGTCAGCAGCCAATCGCCAGGTATTAGTTCCCAGTTCAGGCCAAACGATATGGATGATGTGCTTTAAATATGGTAAATATTTATCCACCATCTTTAAGTCAACCCCATTATGCTTTAAATATTGGTCCTATGATTCACATCTCATTCCATATCATCATGTTCAGACCGAACATTGACACCATCTATATTATCCCTCTATGAAACTATGCACTTTGGGAGGATGACCGAGTGTCATAGGGTCACCCTTAATTATACACATTTTCCCTTAATGTGTTCTTCCATGTAAAGTAATGATATTCTTCAGCCTTTTTTTCCCTTACCAAGCATGGCTCATGTCATCTTAAGGATTATGGAATGGTTTGTGCCTGCATGGAAGGAATATCCTTCCTTTTGGTATGAACTGTATGACCATAAACTAGAAGTTTTGTTCCCCTAGTCACGTTATCTGACATTAATCAATGTGTGTTTAACTCGAAATTTGTAATACGGTATGGAATACCATGTCTATATTCATGTTAGTTTGCTTTGTGGCACCACTTCACAAATTTTAACTTCTTTAATATTACCCATGGGTTCCAAACACAATAACCATAAACTATGATCTTTTACGTCCTTATCATATAACATTATACTACATCTTCTACATCAAGGATATGTAATGATAAACTACCCAGTAAAATGTTGTCTTCATTCTAGAAGAAGATGTCACTCTGGCATTGGCCCTCTTCTATGTCACGTAAATGAACTACATGTGTCTTCATTCTCATTACTGTTAGATATGTAGTGACACCTAGACTCTTCATCTATGGTCTAGTTGTAACTCCTTTCATATTTCTAGAATCTTGGCCATATCCCCTTTTAGGAACATGGGATGTGGCATGGACTCTTATATCCCTGTTCACATCAGGTAATGTACAGTGTCGGACGGGTTATCCTCATCCTCTATGGAATGGCCTAAAACCAAAAGGTATTCTAGGTCATCACTGGAGAGGTCCCATCAAGACATAGGTTTGATCATGATTTAGAACGATAATTCTTCCAATGTGCTTTAATCATGGTGGCATTATTTCAATAGTTTTAGACACTCTTTGAGTATCTCATTACTCTTTATCTCCATGCATCACATGCCCCTCTATTTGGATCCTCATCCTCTTTCACATCAACGTGAACCCCCTAAATGTATGGTCCCATTCCATTTTGGCTCACCAACCATCTTGGGATAATGTTCTGTAAGGAATCAGATGACATTTTGGTTTAGGCCCCTTGTTTTCGAATATGATCAATGGTTGGCCCTCATTTATTTTTCCCCATTCCAGGCCAACGAGATATGGATATTGTTTTTGTGAATAAGGTTAATAGATATCCTCTATCATAATTCCTCACCATTTTTTTAATTTTTTTCATTGTGATTCACACTCATCATTCCATTTTTTTGATGGATTGTAATGTCTCTGGCATTAGCCTACTCATGTAGAAGTGGTTGTTGAGAAGTAAAATTTGTCTATTATAGGGACCCAAGCCCCCATATATGACCTCTCTCCACCCAAATACTCATAGCAGTCATTTAACAATAGAATAACCCGAGTATTTGATTTTTAGTCGACATTCTCATAACCAATGGGAATGATTATGTATTCCCCCCCCCCTTGATTCTCACACCAGAAATGAACCCCATCAGCATATGTAATGATTTCTAGTCATTTCAAAATCATGATCGAGATGCACTAATTAAATCAAGCGAGAAACTAGTATATCCCTGCATGTAATGTAAGATGAGTAAATGAGGGATAAAACATGTTTCATAAAATTGGCCAAAACATAGCCCTTAGGGATCAACCCCATCAATGGACTTCTCCAGTACTGCCACATTATGGAATGTGCCCCCCAGGATTGCCTCCTTCTCCCAAATCCCCTTTTCTTCATCCATAGCCATGGAGAGGTGCTCACTAGATCTGACTAGGATTTGGTCCTTATAAGATTGGAATTCAATCATTTGGTGGCTAGACTGCACTACTCGCACCTATGAATCTTGCATCTTGTCTTTCATCCGTTCAATGAGCTCAGATTGGATGGTGATAAATGAATCTCGTTCATTCACCTACTCTTCAAGGAACTAGATTTCATGCTCATCCTCAACAAGCATATAGACATTCAATGATTTATTTTGACATCATAAAATATCAGAGCATTGGATACGATCTTGCATATTCAAATCCATATAATCATGGATTATTATATGGAGATGGTGAGCATCCACCACTCTAGCATTGAGAAAGTGTATCCATGTGTGAAGAGTTTAGAGACCCTAAGCTTAACGTACATGGAAATTACATTACTTTTGTAGAATACTTAGTACATAACAAAAACACACACACACAAGGACCGTAATAGTTTAGTGTCTTTGGAAACTCAGAATATAATCTTCTAATCGTGGTGAAAGATCTTCAACATCTCCCATAAAGATCTTACTTTTTTTACCTAAAACATTTAATTATATCCTGGGGAAAAGAAAACAAAAATGGGTGAGCTCAAATGCTCAGTAAGGGTAAACAAAAGAAATATCAATCACATCATATACATAAGAACATAACTTCTGAAAATCATAACCTGCAAAAGAAATCATAATTTCATAACATGGGATAAATCATAGTAGTGAAATGAAATCCCAATAATCATAACATAAAACATTAAACATTGTGGCATACACACACAATCATAGATAATCATTTCTTATTAGTCAAGACTCATTTCCAAGACTATCTTAGTGGACAAAGTCCATTTCTGAACCGAGTTCACTCTTCGTTTCAGTCCTGTTTCACTGAACCGGTATAACCTAACGTTCCATACATGGATATCTCATGAGATATAAAATCTTTAACCAACGCATTGTAGGGAGATATAGGTCCCACCCATCTCATAATGATACCATTCTTATGTGTGCCACAAAATCATAAACCATACATCATAGCATAACCCATGTAATTAAAATGTGAATCTTAAACATCGTGACATCATAAAACAATTCATATTATATAAAGGAATTCATAAAAATAATTCCATCACAACATAATCAAATCAATGTAATAATAGGGATATAAACAGAACACTATATTATCTTATATGGAAAATAATTTTGATAAAACACTTGAACTCCATTATTGAGGAAAATATAGTTTCAAATTCAAAAACATTTTCCTTTCTTAATATGTCATAAAATTTTAAACTAAAAGAAGTTGATTAAAGATAAACTTGAAAACTTGTAAAGGATTATTCTTGGAAATAATTTTTTAAAAATCCATTCATGCTGTATAAGTTAAAAAACATTCTTCTCGTACTTTTGTCGGAAAAGTCAAAAAAGTATCTCGTAAGAAAAACGACAAAAGATTCCTTTCATATCTTTTACTAAAAACTCACCTAAGGGTAAAATTGGATTTAAAAAATTGTATGTGGATGGAAATAATATTACATATTGAGGAAACATGGATATGGATGATAAAATACACCCCAGTAAAATCCGAAGTATAAATAATCTCGGATAAAAATGAGTTTGTGATATTTCCCTTACCTTAGGTCTGATTTGCTTCGTAAGTGTCCAAACCTCCTGTATAATGATTTAAATAATGTTATTGAATGATTCCAGAATCATACTTATTGTTATGATATCATATATGGTCATATTATTAGCTTCTTATTAGTAATATTTCATTACTACTTGTTATTCGGGTGTTTATTACTTTTTGTTCTTATGCGTGTTTTGTCAAATAAATTATTATTCTTCTCTTTAGGTTATAGATACCTCATTTACAGAATGGTATTAGTGTAATTTATATCATATTCATTCATTCAATTCATTTATATAATCATTATGAAATGAAGATCATGTAGAGCGAGTCGCATCACATCGTGGAGACAGTATTCCGTGCGTACACACGAGTGATGATATCGTTCCTATGATCGTGGAATTATATTGGAGTGTATGTATACTATTTTATAATCAATATAACTTTATAATAGTCATATATAGTCATTATTTACACCATTATACCCATCCAAGTAAGGTGGTGGTGGAAAATAGATTACACCACGGCGTGGAGACGGTATTTCGTACGTACGCACGCGCGGTGATTTCTTTTTCTGTAGGATGGATAGATGGTGAAATTGTGTTGTTTAATACTTATAATAACATATCAGTATATGATTGATACTTATGTTATTACTTCATAATGAAACAACTAAATAATAATAAGTGGAATAAGAAATAAAAATGAAAGAATCGGTAACGGACATTACCGCTTCTTTGAAGTGCTTCTTTGAGACCTCCTTTTAGGGCACTAAAATAGGTCTTTGAAGAAGACCAGAACCTCTAGGATGTTTCTAGGGAAGTTGATAGGAGAAATTGGCCTGGGTTGACCGAGATTGAAGGCTCAAAGTGGTGTGAGGAAGAGAGGGAGGAGGTTCCCTTTTATAAGGGAGGAGAGAGGCACCTTTGGAATAACTAAAAATATTATTTTCTTATAAAGTCAAGTTCGGTTTTAAATAGCTCCAAATTGATTTATTTCTAAGATAAGGTAGGGATGAGTCGAAATAATCTCATCCAATAGAATTTAGACATGTTTAGGTTCCTATTTTAACCTTATCATTTAGATTTAACAATAAGTTAAATAATTTTACTTTTACCGTGTCTTCTTGTATTCTTATACTATAAGGTTAATAAACATACTATAACAAGAAAAAGAACCCCAAGTTGTTTATTATTAATATATATAACCTTATCTAAGTCGTTTGGTCTAACCTTAGATTTTTAGGAATAAAATAACAATTAATAATATAATATTTGTTTTAAAAACTATTTTATGTCAATTTTGACACTAGTTAGTAATTGATTTTTGTGAAAATCATAACAGAATGATTACTTCTAAGAAAGTTAATTAAATCAATACTAACATTTCATATTAACCTATAAAATTATATTAATTCATAAAAAGTATTAAATTATATTTATTTGGGTATTTATAACATAAATTATGTCAATATTTCATTAATAAGATAATTACTGCATCATATTTGTGTCATAATAAATGATAATTATTTTATCCCTAAAAATTATAAATAAATTCCTATGATGTAGATAATTGTATTAGATTTCTGTAGAGTATTCATGTTTGATGTTTTATGAAGGTTATCACTAAATTAAAATTATTATACTTATAAGATTTAAGAAAGTGACATGTTGTCACATTATTTGGTTTTAATAATAATTAAATTATTTTCATGGACAAAAGTCCATTAAATGAATCTAATCCGACCCTTAGGTGATATGGGTCTACTTTTAGTCATCCAATAGGATTTTGGAATGTTTTAGGTTAATTTTATAATCTTATATTTACCTTTAATTACCCTATTTACCTTTAACTATGGTAAATAAAATTTACCGTAGTTACTATTCATAATGCCAAAAAAATAAAAAGTAGCTTATTAACATAATTTGGACCCACTGATTCCAAATATGGAATCCATTTTTCCAAATTCAATACACAAATGTTGCAGAATTGAAATTAAAATTAATCCCGTTTTCGAAAGAGAACGAGTTTTCCTTTACAACATTGCAAAAGATTGAATTGATTTAACCTACGAATTCAATGTATAATCAACGATAATGACATAAATTATATTAAATGGTAAAAATATATTCTATTTATACTTTAAAACCACTCAATATTATAATTTATCAATATAAATTATTACGATGAAAAAAGTTGTTTTTAATTAAAATATAGCGTGTTTTTACTATACATCAAAATATGAAAGTTACCAGAATAATATGAAAAATTTATCCAAAGTAAATTTTCATTTCTTGATTCTAAAGAAGAATTTTATTTTGTCAAATTAAACTTATAAACTTGTAAAAAACTAGATTTGATGTGGGTGCACCATCAAAAGGCGGCAAAACTGTATTTTTTAAAAAATACTTATTTTACCCGAAAAATTTATTTTGCTCTTATACCATGTTATAGAAAATGTGTGAGATGAATAATAATGTTATAAAATTCAAAATTTTGTTAATAATATTCATAACGGCTAGTTCATTATAATATTATAATAATATATCCTTGTTTAGTAAAACCCGGTATTGCGTACAACACACGCTATCGAGGAAGGTCGTGATTGCGTGTAATGCAAGCCAAGTCAGGGTTGCGTGTTGTGTAAAAATATATCGTTGTTTCATATAATAGAATCCAACCATATTTCATTTATACATTGAATATATATATATATATATACTCAATGTTGCGTAGAATAACTATTATCAAAATTGTGTGTAACACGATCCAAGAATAGTGTCGTGTATACTGCAAGCTAATACGGTGTTGTGTATAACGCAAGGTAATCATGGTGTAGCATACAACACAAGACATTAATGAAATTAAAAGAATATTTTTCATAAAATCTCGATGTGTTACAGAGAGAACCCATATGACTTATCCATTCTTTTAGTGATTCACTATGTATGAATTTTATGCACTTCCAAGTCTTTTGTCGCATAATATAACACTCCTAAGAAACATTGGGATCAGATTCGTCTATATACTTAAGAAATGAAAGCCTGTACTCAGGAAAAAATACTAGTAGTTTTGTGCCATGTTACTCTTCTGGTATCCTATCTTCTTTCAATGACCTCACCTACACTAGCATAGAGATCACCCCTGGTAGTCGAATCACCGGTGATTGCAGATCCGTACTCACTGGGTTTTAGGGATGGACTAGTTTTAATGATTGGTTCTTTGACAATTGGTGCAATCAATGGTACAACTCCTGTACATGGTCGAGGCTCAACTGTTTTCAGAGCCTCTATTTTTTCGATCACTGTATTGGTGGTTGATATCATGGTTAGCCGAGTTCTCCAATAATAGGTGTGAGCCTACAATGGTAGAATAATAAAATATCCAAACACAACAGTATCCGGTTCTTGAATCATGGTAGGAGCTACCAGTTTAGGAGATCCCTCAGCGCTTGTAAATTCAATGGCTGGAATTGGCTCCATCTGAATGTCGGGAATATCATGAGGCTATGAGGAATCCATTTCTGCCCCTCCTTTTGGATAGTCGCTGCCCACTTTAATCATGGCTGGTCCTTCAACTACTTGAACCGTGGTTAGTCCTCTACCATGTTAGGTTCCTTGTATATATTCAAGTGGATGTCCTTCCATGTCCATTGATGCATTTTAATCAAATATAAGGGGTAAATTCTAGATATCACCATATATGAATTCTGGAATTGGGAAATGTTTGGTTAGTGGTTTCTAATTACTAAAAGATAAAGACGAGTAGAGATAATATTCGAGAGTCACCTTGAGTTGTTCAGCCAGTTCTTCATCAGAGCATGTTATTTTACAACTCTTACATGGACTTCCCTAATAGGCCACTATCCCATTATGTCCCTCCCTTCTCAGTCCCTCACATCCAGCTTCCTCTTTCCCTCTTCTTCTTCTTATTCTTCTTCTTCATTATCCTCATCATCATCGACATCTTTAGATGGCATTTTCTTGGGGTTGTTTTCTGATCTGATCATGATTTTCACTAAGAGATTTCATTATTCATATCATCCCCAATTGTATGTATAAACATCTGTAGCTATCATGTATGTGGTCTAATGATGAAATGACACCCTATCCACCACATTAATATGACCTAGATCCAGCATGTCCTATCCAGTGCAAACTAGTATCTACCATAGGGATTCTGCACATCACGTTTGTTGAAAAATCTTCCAATCCAACCATAAGGATGTGAAAATGAAATTGGGGGTAGGCTGCTGGAGGTATCTCAACTTTTTTCCATGAAGTTCCCTAGCAGTTCTATGAAGTCAACTATGGGATCATCACTCTTCAGATGGCAGGCGTGCGATCATACTCTATGATGGTATAACCGTAGAGTATCCAACTTATGAAGGCTTTTCCACTTAACCCACATCCAGTCTCGCTTCCTCAATAGAGATTCACATACACTCTATTCAACCAGGAACTACACTTTTTAACATGATCTATTGAATGCATCAGGGTAAAATCGCTTCTAGATACGCTATTATCCAGTGGTCATCATACTCTTTTGATAACCCTTCATTAACATCAGCAGAGGAAGGGTAATGACTTCACCAAAGCTAGTAGTTAGGAAAATTCACCACAATTGGAAAATTAAGCAATAATTCTTCACTTCTCGAACCCTTGTATATACTTTCTTTGGCATCTGATACATGCTCGCAAATTTTCTGGAAAACCTCATCATCACATAGAGTCCTCAAAATATTTTTCCATTGATCAGGGGTACTAGTACACCGCCTCTGATGCTTTTAAAGTATTTTCTATACTAGAATAGGCATATCCCTTCATCTACCATCTGGAAATTTGGGGTCAAAATGGATAAATTTTGAAGTTCACATGGTTGTAATCCTTGAGTTTTATCCCCTCCTCATTGACTGCCAAGGGTTGAATTCTAACAATATCTAGTAGAGATGGTCGCAAAGCACCACCCGTAGGTCAGATTGAATTCGGGAACTCTTACCCACTGCAATTAGCTACAACCCAGACATTAAGAATTTAGAACAGTCTACATATTATCCTTATTGTACCCCCTCTAGAGATGCGCCTCAAATATCATACATCTTGGCCAACACGAGCACTTACAATATTGACCTTGTTCATTGCTTCCATTATTTCATCCATCACCAAAATCTTTGGACAAACTGTCATCTTAGTGTCACTTAATGGCAGTAGCCAACCACTCAAAAATGCGGTATGAAATATAGAAAATCGTATATTCGAGGCCTGGATTTTGTTTATACTTAAGCTCCATGATTGGTACTTTCCTAACTCTAGGACCATCTAGTATAATCCTAACTTCCCCCTATGTGATGTATTCATACACTCCTTCCCTCAGCCTGGAATCTTGACTAAAACTTCCTACATCAGAAACAGACTGAACTATCTTAGATAGGATGTGCCCTTTCAGATGTATTTTATTTTCAACTTCTCCTTGTTCATCTTCCATAGATGACAAGTTAGAATTGGGGAGTGTGAATTATCCCCCCAAGCGTTCTCTATTGGAAGGACCACTTCATACTGGTACCGTTCCAGGGGAATTATACCAATGCAATGGATGTACCAAGGATTGATGCCAACCTCTCCATGGTGGATTTGGATAGTGTTTGTCTTAGGGTACACCAACTGAACATCTTGGGTATCAGGACTTGTTGATGGTAGAAATGGAACAATGATGTCCACATAGCTTCAAACATCCCGTTAGACCATAGATCCTCCCCTAAGTCCTCGTATGTCAAGCGTACCAAGCACGCCCAATCCCATTCACTCATAATGTTATCCCAGACCTAATGTCCCTTTCCTACCATCCATTAGTTTCATCAGTAATGATTCTTCTCAAGGTGATTTCATAGTGGGATGTAGATTCATAAAGAGTTGGATCACTCCACACAACATTCATGGTCTTCGGATTCAGGACCTAAATAGTCATGTTCAGTGTATCCCTAGCGTGGTTACTTGTGCTTGTGAGTTGGTATTGTGAAAGGCTATCCTCACATGTTACCCTTGACTGCTTCATGTCAGTATCAAAACCTAGCATCATCATCTCTTATAGATTATCAAGGATTCATTTCAATAAACTATCACTAGGAATGTAATCCTTTTGAGCTTGTGTTGGTATACTAAAATGCATCTACTTGTCAGACACGAGTTTCTTAGATGAAGAATCTGAGGGTTTTATATCATCTAGGTCTTCCAGGGAGTACTACGACCTTAACTCTCAATGTAGATCTATTGGGCATGCATAAATATTGGGTCTCAAAATTTTAAAATGTTTTTATGTGAAGGAATTTGGTTTCGGTGCATTAGATGGATTGTTGCATGCTTGATAGGTGTTATCCATGGATGATTCATCCAAGTCAGTTGTGTGTAATATTTAGATGGAGTCTGAAGGAATCCAAATATTCTCACATGGCACTGAAAAAATTCATGATCTTTCACATGGAAAGGAGGGTTTGTCTTACATGAGATCATGGTCACATATTGCACAAAAATTTCCTGGTTTGAAGCCTTCACCCCTTCTATTTATAGGCTCTAACCTATCCTTTTTCTTGTTCAGAAGTGGATCATGTGCCGAATTCCCATTCTTACATGTACCAACCATGAGGAATTATACTATTTGGGATTTCCCTTAGAATCTGAATTTCACTTCTCCATTCCTCTCATATTCCAAGGGGGGGTTTTGGGTGCCTAATTTCGGTTAAGACTGTGAGTGGAATTTTTTTGAGAAAACCAAAGGTATATTTTGAATCAGCGTATAATCCCAAGACACCTAAGGGAGGTTCATGCCTAATATGTAATTTTTACGCATGATTTGAAACTATATGAATGTTCTTATGTTCCCAATGCGATGTCAAATGGATTATTTCATGTCAATCGTCTAAAAAATAGCCAATTCATGAGTGCTAAAAAAATTGGAGGGCGTGAAAAATATGGACTACACGCACGATTTTCTGTACTCAATGTGACATAAAATTCCCCTTGAACACAGGCCACCTTTCAGGTCATCACTAATGTATTAATCTATAAATATAAACGCACCCTTTATTTGGGGGTACCATTATTGAAGATGAACCATCACTCCTGTGTGTGAAAGATGACACCTTCTGTGACCATGTGAAAGACATTGTCTCAAGGTACTGGATCTTGCACGACAAGTCTCCAAGGGGCCCCCCTTCGAGTTGTCCCACAATTCCTGGATCCTCACCCAATTCCTCTTACTCATTGGAAACTATGTGAAAAAGATCATTCATGAATCCAAGATTTTCCTTTGAGCAGTGCCACCTTCACCACTAACCTAATACTTTTCTCATCGACTTCCATCTTGTGTGCACACCCTCAATCATGTGTTAACCATTTACTATGTACTCCATATGTTTTCCATATCCTAGGGAACCATGACCGAGCACCACTCACATGCAACACCCCCGTCTTGCACAACCTTCTCCCATGCGACCCTCCAGGCTTGTACGAAGTAATTTTAATGTTCCCTGTGGAGTTCTTCATGTGGCATTACCCTGACTTTTATTTCATAAAAAGGCATGCTAATGTATATTTCTTCATCACATAGTCACAATAATTTGGACCCATAAATAGGTCACTCCATGTCACCATTAGTACATGGAATTGCTGGGGCCTTCCCTTCACTGAGGGTTACAATGCCAGTTATGTAAATCTTGGGGTGAGAAGTGAATCCTCATACTCTGATCTATATGATGTTGTACCCACATCATCAACGCATGATGTTTATCTGTGACAACCTCATGAAGGGTGGTTTAATGAGGAAAAAAGGGGATGGGAACTAGTTCCCTCTCACTCCTCCTCTCCCTCTAAGATTTGTCGCTATGCGCACATCAGGAAGTCTCTATTTAAGCCCCAACCCAACATGACAGGGTGCTCTATGAATAATATTCATATCCTCCACGTAAATCTGTACCCCTACCCTATCTTCCCTCTTATATTAATCCCATATTTCCTCTTTTTTGCTTCAAACCATAAATAATTCTCAATCCATTCCTTGTGGATGCACCTTTTGAGATGTGATCTTCAGGTCTTCATTGCCTCTTTTTTCTCACACCAAGCATGAATCACAAGGTCTTAGAGTAATCATAGACCATGACAACCTCTATGGGATTTCATTGTGTGTAAGAAACAATCCCTTTTTTCTAAAAATATGTGGAATTTGATCCTTGCCCTTATCATGAAAGATACATAGAAAGCCTCTCTGAGGTTCAATACTATCACCCGTCTATCCCTACTATCTTCAAAATTGTTCATTCTCATCCCACATAACGTTAAACTTTATACTTTCAAACTACATGGGTTTTGATTAATGTCTCCTAGACAGGGTATGTAGGAAGCCTCATTGAGGGTTACCACTAAACAATAGTAATCATTGATGTCCTCTTTGTTGGGACCCATATCCATGGTCCAACCTTTTGTGGTGTCAAACCAGTCCCTAGGTAGGTAACCATCGGTATTCCCCATAATCAACCTATACTCTTCCAACAAAACAATACCTCTTGTGATGGAATTCTAACCACCGTTAATCCCATGCATGTCTTCTGGTTTTTTTCCCTTTTCTACAACCTAATTCTATTCCCCCACTGTTGAACTACATGGAATTTTAACCTTTCCATTTTGATTGGGGTTTGTTGGAAGCCTCCCTAAGGTTAAAGCCCATCTCCCATGTCCCATATTGGTCACTCCATTGAGTTTTGGTGCCTCAAGAATATCAATATTTTACATGTAAGATCCATTTACTTTGGTTCCCCATCCATGTATCCATTCTCAAAAGTCGCCTCATTAAGTGACTCATATCCCAATCCAGAATTATGTGAACTTTTATTCTCTACCATCGGGATACATAGGAAACCTATTTCAAGTTCATTCCCAATACCTTCACCTTACCACAAGTCCTAAATTCAATTCCTATTAATTACATCCTTCTACACTTCATATATATTCATCTTGATTCCACTCTGACTGCCACATCCCTATGAAATCATTACATCTACGCGAGCAGTTAATCGCCTGTAAACCCCCTTTATTTCATTTCATCTGGATGCACCTCGGATGCTAACCATTCTTAAGCCCCAACATGATTCTAGGTTGTTATCATTTTTTTACCACCCAATCCCATGATTCACACCTCTAGAAATACATGGGTTATGATCCCTATACTCTTAACATAGTATGTAGTAATCCTTCCTAATGTTAAATCCTAGAAAATGGTAAACCTTGGGGTCCCCTTTTGGTGGAACCATTATCCTCTCTGATTTTCCCTTTATGGTTCTCAAATCTATCTTCACGGTGTGAATCCTTCATCTTTGTGGGAAATTCCATTTTGGGTCTATCCTTATTGGATGTTCTAACCCATCCATCTGGTAAAATTTCTGTGTACTCCATCATAGGAATGTACACATCTGATTTAGCCCCATCAGGGTTCCAATTATCCTGATCTGTCTCTGCTAGACATTAAACATGCAACATACCTGATGTTAAAAATTAGAAGTTGAGGAAAACCTCGGAGAAATTCATCCAATATTTAATTCCCTGCATTCATCCAAGGATTCCTCTACTTCCAGACCCTCGAGAAGCCCTATCATAAGAGAAAATATAGAAGTACCAATGTCCCAACATCCCAACACACTAGTGATTCCCAACGTGACTACTCACCTAACTAGTGTTTTCTTCCCTAACATTCCCCCTTAGAATGTCCTGATAGAAGAAATGTAATTAACCAGCATCCATAAGGATATGGCACCAGGAAGAGTCTCATAAAAAATTCCTTAATCATAAGGGGTACCTCGACTAGGAGATGAATTTTGAAGAGGTATCCACAGAAGGAGAGATCAATATGCCATCATCTTGTTTTGATCAAGGAGAAAATGACTCTGAAGATTTGATGAATTCCACACAACATTGGAAATCTGGAATGTGGGGAAACAACCAAAACTACCCCACAGACGGATGTGTTCCCCAACAGATAGCATTGGAAACAACCCTGTAATACATGAAAAATCTTACATTAAAAGAGTTTTATTAGGTGTTAATGATCACATTCCATTTCATAGATTTTAATTGACATGATAGAACTTCATCAGGTGACCTGACCATCGGTACAAACCAGAAATCATGGATTTTATAGTAAAACCCGCATGGAATTACTGAGATTTTCACATTAGTTGAAAAACAAAAGGACTATACCGAGCACTGTATGAGTTATAGAAAACCCTTTCTACCCATAACCTATATGATAATTTTCACTCTTACTCTTACAATAATGGGATGTCACAAACATTCACTAGGATAAAACAAAACTTCCATCAGCCCTTACATACCAGCCAAGTCATGCTCAACCATGACACTATATCTAGCACATCAACATAATAATTGATCTTTAGTAAGAAAACACAAGAAAAATATCATATTTATGTCCCATATGAATCCAATGATCAACATATTCTCAGTTGAAAAAATATCATGTGAAAACTACATAAGATCAACAAAATTCATACTCTAGCACAGTCTTGTACACCTAGTAAATTTTGAAAAACTTAATAGACATAGAAAAAACATAGTATCTAGATATAATTGTTTAGTGAAATCAATCATAAACTGTTTCCACTATAATCCCTCACTCTTCTATGTTTTCACTATTAGGTCTAACCATTTTAATCTAGGTCCATTTATCTTGAAGGTGAACATTTCACCTTAATATCACCGAGAATTTCTATGAATGCAAAAAAAGCCCGATATGTCCCAACCAATCCTTATCTTAATGAGGATTATAAAATCCTTTTACTGACGGTTGATTTTTGAGAATTAACTGATGACCATGATTCTTTAGATCATCACTTTGAGGTTCTAAAACTACAGCCTGAATGGGAAAAGTTTCAAGTGCATATACTAGATATTGGATAGTGTGCTTGATAACCTCTACTAGATTGTATTCCAAAAGATGATTTTATTATTATAGTTTTTTTTAATATTCCTCTGGGAACCTATTCTCATGTCTACCTAGAGGAGTGTTGTTAAAAAAAATGGAAGAAAACATCAAAGACACCATATTAACACTCAAATATATTAAATGGAAAAAAGATCACAATAGATATGAAAAACAGATTTTAATTTCATATCATCCAAATTAAATATAGAAAAATACTAGAACTAATCCCCAATAAATATTTCCATGACCAGACATAGTGGATTAATAGAAATTGTGGTCATATCTGATTGGAAAATCAATCCCAACTTCATATTATGTCCAGAAAAAATTACTCAAATCCGTACTAACATCAAAGAAATATTCTTAACCTAGACCACAGATATCACTTAATCATGAAACAACTGAGATACCCTGGTACCATAACACCGTATCCCACCCTATCATGGAACAAATGGTGTTCTATATCCTTATGGGTTAGGAAATAACATGTGGCATCATACATGATATATGTGGGATCAATTTTTCCTCATAAACACCAGAATAAATATATACAATTCATTATGATAAATAAATCTATATAGAGAACTATTATAGAAGAAAACATGTGTGAATATCATAATCTACAATAGAAATGTACAAGAAAATAGGATAAACAACCCTAGTCAAGAGAGTCAAAAATAACTTCCACCTCCTTTGGAAATTTACCCATACTCGAGCCCAGAAAAGGATAATCTACAAACAACTGAAGGCATAGGTAGGGTGTGTGATAAAATCCGTGTAGGGTCCCATAAAATATTCTATAAAAAGATTCCACAATAATTAACTGAATAAATATATATTTTTCAAATAATATCAATTGAATTTAAAATTCATATTTTAAAAAAAATCATTTTGTACATTTAGAATGATGGAAATATTTCAATCAATGGGATAGAAAAACATTTTAAATAAAACAATTTATATAAATTTAAAAGAAATGAGGAATAGAGTTTACAAAAATTTCATATATATCATAGCATCACAAAGGAGAAAGTTGTACATATTCCAAAAGTTACTATAGTTCTATGTTGGGGGATCCTCACACACATATAAAATGATAATTTAAATGTTAAAAAACATATCACTAACATTATCTAAAGGATAATAATGAACATCCCACTAGGGATAAGGTCTGTCAATATGTTTATGATATAGTTGAAAAGCATAAATTAGACCATAGGGAATTCCAAAATAGCATATTTTTCCCTAATAATACACTAAAAACCTAGGAATTCATGTACTCAAAATTAATTGAATAATGATAAATTTATTTAACTACTATTCAAAATACAATTCAACCCATTTCCCATTTCAATAATTTCCATTTCCATTTCAAACAAACAATAGTATTTTAATCAATTCATTTATTCTAAAGGATAAAACCCAAAAGGTTATTATCAAAACAATATAAGTCGTTTTCTCAAATAAAATTTTCAAATAAATTCAATACAAATAAATTTCATATTCCATCAATTTCATCAAATACATATCACAGCCCAATTAGACGGAATTGATGGTTTTCCCCCAATTTTTTGAAACAATATTAAAATCCCAATACATAAAGAGTTGGTTTTAAAAATTTTAATTAAAATTAAATAATACAATTAATTAATTATTGGTTAAATTAATTACCATGAATAAATAGAATATCATAACTAAACAAATATATTATGAATCACAATGCTGCTAACGAGAAAATCGAAAGAATAACATCAACAATAGAGATATAAGAATCAAACCAATATTCAAGATATGAAACAATAATAATTAGACCCTCTAAAAATATAGAGATCTAAAAAACCCTAAAAAATTGGTAGGAATATAATGGGGAGAAGGAATGGGATGGAAAACTTATTAGGAATGAACCGATTGATGATTTCCTAGATTTGATCATCCATAGAGAGGTCTTGGAGGATGACAAATTGGTTCATGGGAGCCCTCCTAACATAAGAAAACATTGTACGATGAATTATGTTTTAGTGGGGGTAAAAATAGGGGTTCAGTAGATTTTGAAAATCATTTTTAGAATTAGAAAATATGTCATTCATGGTAACCCAGGAAATGCCACATGGTTTTTCAAACTATACCCTCTAATAGTGTGCATATGCTGGCTAGGTTTATTGGTTTTTCCTTGTTCAATGAATGGTTTGGAAAACATTCCACTAACTATAAAAACCTCTACTTCCTGGGTTTTCACAATTTTCACTATTTGGGAACATGGTTTGGGAAAAATGTGTGTGAACCATGCACAACCCAAAATCCCTCTAAAACATTTAAAATTTAACCTAAAGAAGAAATAAATGGTAGCCAACTAATGTATTATCAAAATATGGGTTGAGGAGTACTGGAAAAAAAATTATCTTCCATGGTTTTTTTATAATATTTTGTGGAATTCATTGTTCGTTTGGTTGGTTTTGAACTCTGTTGATTCATGTTTTTAAAATACAACACAACATTAAAAACTACATATTTATTCAATCTGGGCACTCTAAACTTCATATTGACATGATGTTAGCTTGTAAATTTCCAAAATAATAAAAAGATGGTTTTTTATGATTTAACATCCATATAAGGATGCCTTATTTTAATTTTACCATTAAACACATGTTTTAGTTCTTTAAAGTAATAAAATGTGTGTTTCCAATCATCTCAAAAAACTCTCATATTGACATCCTTTCAGATCCACCATTTCACATTTCATTGAATTGTTGTTTTTAAAATTTCATAGTATTCATTATTCATTAAGTAGGTTTTGACCTCCTAATGTTTGTTTTTAAAGGAAATAAACCCATAAGAACATCATATTAAGTAATTTCGGGAACAACATGTATCAGATTAAAATTCCATCTACACATTGAAATCGAAAATAATAACAATTCATTTTTCAATGATTTTATATCATAAATTATTAAATGTCACTTAAATAATCATTAACATGGATTTCATTATCCAAATTCAATAATGTTCTCAAATTTATATTCTTTTCATACAAGTGTACAAACCCCAACTTGGTTTATCACCAAAGGATGACATGATCAGCAACATACCCAACCACCCCATGATTATATAATCTTCAAGGCTTGTATAAGTAATATGTCAATATATGAATGTTCTCATGATAGGTATCTCAAATACCTCAGGTGATGAAGATTCATAATAATAATTCACCCTTATATATATCAATTCTTGTATGAAAATTTATATACTATATTTTTATGGGTTAGTCCAGATAATAAGTCTCATCATAATATCTCAAAAGTCTACTCAATATATCATATAAAATTATATGAATCACATACAGTATTCCACTCATGAAAATTTTAACATATCATCATTATGTATAATACTCCATGAAGATTATCAATTAGGTATAACTCAATGTCATATTATATGAGGATATTTTAATTTCATTTTTCATGTTATATAAATTTAGTACACATTAACGAATGATTAATTGATATTTTTTATTTTATTAAACTATGATACATTTTTCATTCCATTATAAAAAATCTTCCAATTATCACATTCAAGTAAATTCATGACATGCCGGTACAGGTTATGGAAATTGCATGGGATGCAGTCAGATTAGATGTTGTAATGTTTCCCTAAACATCGCTTTCTACAAGGTCATTGTAGGAGTCCTTTCTGATTTTCTTAAATTAGGTAAAATACTCGCCCTGTGGAGCTTAATGGTTGCTTCTATAATGAATGAGGGATCCAGATCAATTTTGGGTGTCTAATTAAATGATAAACCTAATTATAACTTGGTAGGATCCTAAGGTTTAGGCTGTGAAGCAATAATAGGTTTCTAGATGATTTTGATCAATCCAACTAGTTTTACCTTGGATGTGGCTATTTTTTGATTGGGAGAGTGTAAAAACCTAGATTCAATAAGACTGGATTCTAAGGTTGAAAGTAGTTTAGCCTATTGGTCATAACCAAAATTATTCCAACCAGAATAGGGTCCTTCAGTTAAACATCCCATGATAGTGTATGTTTATTTGAATTAGATAGATATTGATTATATAATATGATTAATAACACTTAAGGTTACCATGTTGATAAAAAAATATTTAATAATTTCCAAATACAAGTTCTCTTAATCCCTACTTTGGGTGGTATTTCCACACATGGTTTGAATGACCGTACAAAATGAATAATTGAAACCATACTAGAATTTCTAGGAATGATTGGATTTAAATAGTTAACCCACATGTAGAATATTATAATTACCAAAGGGTGAGAACATATAGTGTGGGTAAAAAAATGTAAATAACTATTTAATTATGTACTTACATTGAATGAGAGTAGAAATATATACCATGCGAGTACATGTATAATCGACGATGAACGAAAGTGATGACATGTAAAGGGAATGAATACAATGAAGAAAAATGATCCACAACAATTTTGATAAAAAATATTGAAAATGGTGAAGAAATTTTAGTTTAGATATGAGTGAACATAAGGGAATTTTAATGGAATTGAAAACATAGAAAGGTTCTTCTCCATAGGCTCTAAAAATATATTGTGGAGATTTTTTATTTATATGTAAAAAATTACATGATGTGTAATGTGATTCATGTCATGTAATGTTGACCCATGTAGTTCTTTCCAAATTTGGAATCTTACACATATCTGGTTCACATCTCATCTGATATATGAGGTTTGGTTTTTCACGTCATGTACTGATGTCTCACCATGTTTACTAGCCTTCCTTCTATATCTTCGGATATGATATCTTATTAAAATGGCTCATGATTTTCATTATACACTCATCATTTTTAATGGATTATTTACTTGAAAACTTCATGACATGGTTCACGACATGGTTCATGGCTTTCTAAATGCTGTGAAATCCAATTACACAATGTGTACTGCAGTTTCAAGACATGGAAAAGGTCATTTCGGCTCTTTTTCTGAATTTCATCATTTGAAACCTATGGAAGACTTAATCATGAAAACAATCAGTGCCTATCAACTGCATTATTGAATATAGAAATTAAAATCATTATGTAAATGCTGTCAAAAGAATATATGAATTTGGATAATCATATTTTCCAAGACATGAACAGTTACTTAACCTCCATAAAAAAGGCATCAACAATGAGTTCATATTGATAAGACATTTTTTAAAACATGAAACATTCATTATGTTTACTAAAATAAAACTATGTATATACAGAAAAAGTTATACTCAAGAATCATCCCTTTATAAGAAATTAGTCATACCACATTGCTCAGATTTTTAAACAAATTCTAATACATTAATTACGATATCATATCTATTCCTTGATTTCTATACCCCTTTTTAATTTACCTCAAAATGAATTTTTTATCATCGCACTGGGTAAAATTAAATTGGAGTTACACTCACAATCTAAGTACATGCTCCAAACCATAGGGTTGAATTGGTTTTATTATCTCCACTTTTCAATGAAAAGTACAAAATTATTCATGAGGGCTTCATAAATAAGATTCTAATGACTCTAAGGCTTTGTGTAGGTGGGGAAAAGGAAAATAAAGATCAATATGAGGGTAATATATGAATTATAATTCATGGATGTCATGAAACGTGTAATTTTATGACTCATCCATGCTAACCAATTTCACACTCCCAAAAACTCATATTGGATCCATGAACATGTCATGTAAGTGCAAGAGGGATGTCAAGTTCCTTTCCTTTATGTTTTTTTATTTTCATTAATTCATGTTCATGCCTATTCAATATCAAACATCCGTCCCCTACCAAATATGATCACTTAAAGGGATTTCTCATTCTGGAAATGGTGAAAAATAACCTTCATAAGACATAACCAATGTCATAATTTTCTTTTCTTTTGTATTTTTAAAATTAAAATAATGGAAGTGAAATGATGCATTTTATAAATGGATTGAAACAACATAGTTTTATGACTAACACAATAAATATCTATAATAAAATCAGCTCGTTCTATTTGAAAAATTCCCACATACTTGTTCAAGTAATTTTCAGGCATTACATTAGGAATAGAGTAGGAAAGAAAAATTGGATTAGATCACATCATCGTAAATGGTCACCCATGAAAAATACTAGTTTAATGAGGAAAATATGTAATGACGGTCTCAAAAAAATAATCTACAATAATTTCCACGGTTGTTTTATAATTGTACTTGTTTATAACAAAAAACTGAATATCACAATAGCTATAATACTAAATTGTAAATCAATTAACCAAAAATTCAATAATGTTGAATTTAAAATAAATTTATATGCTCAAAAATTATTTTAAAAACATAAATAGAGACAAAACAAGGATTATATCAATTATAACATAAACATTTAATTTATTTAAATGTGAATAATGTTTTTTATGTTTAAATCATGCTTATAAATTAAAAATTTTCTCCGAGATAGATGAGAAGAAAAAAAATTAAAGTGTATCGAAAGGGAAAATCTTTGGAAACCCCCGAAAGCACAGATGGGGATAGTTTCTGCAATGTCCATGATTTTATTAGTAGTAGTAATGTAGAAAATAATTCTTAGATGAAATGAAATGGATGCTCTAAAACTTGAAATCTGATGAAATCAAGATCTCAATATAATAAATATCATGCCATGTGGTAACATGGGTTGTCTTTTGCAAAATTTGGGTAACCCACAAAATGGGTTAGAATAAAATTCATGTTCTAGATGAAAAATTATTCAATATGTGTAAGGAATTTGAAAGGAGGAATAATAGGCAGGTCCATAGTATAATGAACAAGAATAACCTATTGTATTTAAATTCTACCCATTTTTTACAATAAATCTCAATAATTTAATCAAAATGAAAAAGAAAAATACTCCATCATGATGACACAATCTAGATAAGAAATTAACTATTGGTTGCCTCCCATATTGTGCTAAAAGGACGTCATTATCTAGATGAATGGACCAAAATTTCTTACTATGGGGTCGATTGACATACTTTTTCTTCTTATGTTTATAGTTACAAGTGGTAGTTTCTTCCATATCATGAATTCGCTTGACCAGACTGATGACTTCAGGTGATGTGTGAGCATGAATCATATTTCATAGGAATGGTATCATATCTCGAGGATGTTTCTGCTATGCCTGAATATCAATGGTATTTTCTTGATGATGACATGATATTTAAACAATGCACTCAGACACCCTTAGTCTAGAACAAAAGGTGTTAATGGTCCATCGACAACCATAAACGATTATGAGGAGTTAGACATGGAAATTAAACATATGAAGAAATGAAACTCTATCTAATTAGAAGTGATGAAAAAATAAATTCACATATATTGATAAATGATCAATAAAAAATGTTGGCATACACAGTTGAAACTAAAAAATTGATTTCCTAATTTTAAAAATACTATTCCCAAAAAATTTGAAAAATGACTGACTAAGATCTTTAATCCATGATACAAATCTCATCCAATGTCATCTCACCTGCTGGTGGTGATTAATGTTGTCCGGATAGATCAGTGTCTATTACGGTAGTAGCGGTAGGTGGATGACTGACCTAGGGTGGTGTCATATAGCTGGATATATGGCATGGGGTGGGTGTTGTAGTGGTACTGATCCATAGGGAGGCAGTGGGTCTAGAAACCGAATCAAAAAAAGGAACCTATATGGATGTAGAGGTGGCTATCCCCATTCCCCACCAAACCTACATTGTTCAGAATGCATACTATGCTACATTGTTGTAATGATTGGAGGTAGGTTTCGGTGAGCTATGGGTGATGGGATAATGATAGAAGCAGAGGGTCTATCTGTGGATAGTTTTGGGGGAGTGGTAAACTCAGACTGATCAACAAAAGGGAGAGGTTTATGGGTGCATATATAATGTAAATAATTCAGGATGCGTAACTCTGTGTCCCAAACATCTGTCATGGTGGGATGAGTGGGTGGAGGATTGGTAAATGAGGTTGTAGAGGTAGAAGGATGAGTGGGTGACGTAGGTGGAGGATCAGTCAGTGGGTTTTCAATTGCTGGTAGATCTGTTACAAGTGGAACTTCCTCTTACATGCCAGGTGCAGAATGGTAGATATCATCCCCTCTCACAAAAATATTCATCGTCATATTTCACAACAATGTCTATATTCTGAATGGGTCCAACAGATGTGTACAGAATTGTAGTATTAAAAACATAATGGTGCATAACTAGATGAGTAATAAAATATTCTCCCATAAAGTATCTCAAATCCTCAATGCATGGGCCTTGTAACAATGAGTGAACTACACAATCATGTTGATGGTAGGGCTGGTCATGGTTTCTCCCAAGATAATTACATCAACTTGGATGATGCTCCAATGTGACTCAGCACTGGTGAACCACCCATGTGTCATAGTCGTATGATGAATCCATAGAGCTTGGCCCTATAACTAGGTATACATGGTTATTTTTAGGTCATTGGGTAACTAAGGGACATGCTCAATTATGTCTCAATGTTTCTATGAATTGGCTCCGGGTGGCTTCTGGTGAAGTGTCAAATATACATTTTCTATGATAAGCACATTTTTTTAAACACCTAGGCCAAACTCGAACATAGTGAATTAAAGTTCATAATGCCGACCACCCAAGATGATTCTAAGACTATTAAATTCAACCACGAATGTTGACCAAAACTCTAATAAAATATCCATGTAGGGTTCCTCTTGTACCTCAATGATGTACTCTATATATAGTGTCTCCATGATGATGAGGATGAAATCACTGATTTTTAGCTCAACTAGGATGGGTAGGTTTAGAGTTTTGTACATTCTCATAGGGTTAGATTGCTTCTTGGGGATATTTTTCTGGTGCATTTGGTTGGAGAAGAAAAGGAAATGGTGTAGGTTACGATTTTCAAAACTAGAGGATTCCTCTGAGGTGGAGGCGGATTCGGCTTAGGAATTTGTAACAACATAGTTTTCTATAGTTAGTGTAGAAGGTGTGGTATGTGTGGTAGATGCAGCTCTATATGGGAACTTTAGAAGAAGTTGTTCATAAGGCACAGATGATGTCTCCGAAGGATCATGGCCTATCATCATGGTCTGTTCCATTATAGAGAAACAATTTTGGGTTATGGATTAGCTATGGTAGGGTGTGGTTAGTGTGGTTCAGGGTGAGAGGGGGAGAGGAGAGGGAGGGGTTTGATCATCACAACATGATGATGTTTAGGGAGGAGGGGTGTGGGTTGGGGCTACCGAGAGAGGAGGATTAGCTGAGGTGGGTGAGTTTTTGGAGGAGAAAAGCGAAAGAGGTTAGTGATCGGGGAGGGGGGTTTGAGTTTCTACAGGAGGGCGGTGGACTTTCCGGACAAGGAGGAAGGGTGGTGGGTCGTGAACCTTTGGTTCACGACCTGTTTTATGAATCAAACCAGGTAAGTTACATTGTGTGTAATAGGGGTTCATGTCATGTAACTATTAATTTTAAAGTATTTTTCATAGAAATGTTTCACGTGCTATAATGGGGTTACACAATGTGAAATTGGAATTTTCAGTTTAAACTTGTTTAACCCATTTCTTCTATTACATAGATTATCCAATCTACCCATATTCCTATCCATATTTAATATTGGATAAGATATCTTACCTTGTGTTTCCTCTCAGTGAGTACATCAATCAACATCGAGATCTTGACTCAATTAAGTATTAATAGAACTTGAGGGTGATGACACAACCTTTTCTGAAGGGTTCTTAAAATATTTTAAATCATTGGTCATTCACATTAAATGGTGGTCCACCCCCTCTGAATTTCGATGGTCCCCAAAGGGAAAAAAAATTGCTTCAAAAGGGCCTGACCATCAAGATTTCATCTTACTTAGAAATAATTTCAATCTTGAGTTGAATAGGAGGACCTTATTCCCTATAATGAAGATACACCATGCAATGAATTGATCATTCTATTCCCTTATTATTTCATTATATATCCTATAAATATCATCAGTATCCTTCTTTATTTCATATGATTTGGTTAATTTCTACGTCCTAACTTATTTAGCTTTCCCAGAGTCCAAATTTAGCTTTTTTATGTCTAATTATGAGCTATGCTCCAGTTCAATAGGTAGATTACACGATTTCCCAAATACCATTCTGAATTGTGTTTTACCTATGAGTGTTTTTTATGTTGTGTGGTTTCCCAATTATGAATCATCTAGTTTAAGACTCCAGCCACTTTGGATTTATTTTATTGTCCTCTCAAAGATAATTCTGATCTCCCTATTTTATAATTCATCATTCCCACTTGTTGGTGGGGGTAGGGAGTTCCTATAATGTACCTAATTTCATAAATTTCCTGAAATCTATACATAAAATAGATGGTTAAATGTGTTTCTATATCACTAATTAGTAATATAAAAAATCGAAATCCTTAAAACAGATTCTTTTTTAGGATGTTCATGACTACATTCATTGTTTCATGTGATGCTTCTTCTGCTTCTAACCATTTTGATACATATTAAACACCAACCAGAAATATATATTTTCCATGTGATTTGAGAAATGGTACTATTAATTTTATTCCTCATATGGAGAATATTTCAACATCCATTATTGGGTTTTGAGGAATTTCATTTATTTTTCTTATATTCACAGTTCTTTGGAACCTATCATAATGTTGAAAGAAGTCCCTTGAGTCTTTGTGTAGCATGGGAAAGAGAAGTTCAATTTGTATAATTCATTAAACCATATTCTTTAGTCCATTATTTCTTCTTTTTGGGGATTTATGTCACATATCTATCACATTTGTTATTTTCTCTTTAGAAATGAATCATCGTATTAAACAATCTGTGTAATTCTTGAAAAATAGTGGTTCATCCCAATAATAGTGTTTCCCTTCATCCAAAAATAATTTATTTTGTTGATATGAAAGGTCATGGTGAAAGAATCAAGTGGAAAAATAATTTTAAGTATCATAGAACCAAGGTTTTACCTTACTGGTGAATGGGTATTTTTTAGGTAAATCTTCTTCAATATCAACGACATCTTCATATTTAATAATGGGTAGAGGGATTCAGGATAAATTAACATATATCACATTTTCCATGACTTTATGTCATTGATCACAATGTAATATTTTTCTATTATGAGGATCCACCTTATTAGCCTTGGATTAGCATCCTTCTTGTTCATTAGCTATATTAGGGAAACATGATATGTGTTCATAATCACTTTAGATAGGACCAAATAGGAATATAATTTTTCCTATGAATAAACAATGTCTAAAAGTTATCTCTATGTAGTTGGGTGTTTTACTTGGACTTTATTAATTGTATGGATGGTATAGTAGATAGGATCAAAGATGTAACCAATTCATTTCCCTCAGATAGTGCTGACAGTACGGTTGATTTCATCACACATCAATTCAAATTCAATGTCCCAGTTGGGTGAAATGATTACATGGGATGTTATCAAGATTGACATCAAAGTGTTGATTGATTTCCAATATTCATTGATAAATTCAAAAGAAAACTCATTTGATAATAGTGGTTTCAATAGGTGCGGAGCATTTTCAATGTCTTTGATAAATCACCTATAAAATCCAACATGGCATAGAAATCTTTTTATACACTTAAATATGGAAGGTGTGGGTAAAAACTTGATGACTTTTAACATTTAGGGAATGAATTATATACATTACTAGGTTATTTTATGCCAAATTACTATTACTCCTTGAACCATAAAGTGCCACATTTTTTAATTTATTTATAATTACTTTTCTTCATAGTGTTTTAATACTAGCTCTAGATTGCTTAGGAAAACATCAAACGCTCTTCTATAGGCTGAAAAGTCATCCATGATTATTTATATAATTATTCTTACATATCATAAAAAATGTGGTTCATTCATATTTGAATTGTTTTTAGATCATTACACATTCTAAATAAAATACACCTATAAGTGAAGGTTCCAATTATATATATGAATGTGGTCATTGAATAATCAGTTAGGTCACCAAGAATTTTTTTTGTTTCATGAATATCTATCTACGAAATAATAGAATTAATATCATTTAATTATTTCTAACATTTCATCCATGAAGGGTAAAGGAAAATGGAGCTTTCACTTTCTCCATTCAATATTATGTAGTTCAAGCAAACTCTCCATCAAATGATGGTGTGAGTTGAGATCAATACATTCTAATCATTATTCCCCACTATAATTCCACCTTTCATAGGCACTAATATATGTCAACCTTTCATAGGCACTACATTCATCGATGGTGTGATCTACCTTTGAGATTGATGTTTGGGTTTCACTTATACCTCATGTAGTGTCTTGTGCGTGAAAATAGTACGACTAATTTATTTGATGTCTTCCACTACCCATGAAATTGATTGATTGTGTCTCTTCAAGACTTAAACCAATATATATCAATGGTATTGAGATAGTTTATAATTTATCATAACTAATAGGGAGGATTAACTCATATGTATTAATACATATGGGTAATAGATAGAGGATTCATCTCCAATGTTGGTGGTTGAATAATTGAGGGGGTGAAGGGCGGGAATGTATCACTTGTGAGAGGTTAATAGAAAGTCACTTCCTCAAAATTATATTCTTCTTCTACCTCTTATGGTGTATCATCACTATCTTATTCTATTGCCATAAAGTTATTTCTCTCATGGGTAAGAGATATGGCGTTGCTATAAAAAAAATATTTTTATTGTTTGGTACCTCTGACGTGGATGAAGGCTACATGGTCTTCTCTATCTTGAAAGATCATACTTCCTTGATTTATTTCTATTAGATCATTTCATGTGTATATTAATAGTTTTCATTTAATGATGTGGACTTCACCGTATTCTTCCCCATCCAAAAATAGGAATTCTGCAGGAAAGATGAATTTTTTGACATTAACTACAACATATTGGATAATTCCTATAGGATACATCCCTAATTGATATGAAATTTTTAGTGATAATAATGTTGTTTTGAGCACTTAGAGTCCTAATATGCAAAATATACTCATTTGAATTAGGTTTATTCATTCTCTTTGATTGCACGTAGATCTCCCAATATTTCATTCTCCAATAACACATTGAATTTAGAAACATTCAGGGTATCTCATATTTGGCAGGGTTTTTTTCTGATAAAAATTAGAGAATTATTTGTTTGATGAGATTAGACTATGATCTTCAATTTTTCTTTTGTAGGAAAAATGTTCCTTAATGAATTTTGTATACATTGGAAGCTTATAAATGGACTCTTAATATGGTATGTTGATGTATGATTTCTTTAACATCTCAAGGAAATTTTTTTATTATTCATCTTATATATCTTGACATTATCTCTTTGGAAATGTAATAGGTGTCTTGTATGGAGGTGTAGTTACATAAACTAGTTCCTTTTTAGGCTTAGGTTTTTGGTTGTATATAGTGGATGATATCTCATGAGGTGTTACTAGGGTTGTTTAATCTACTTATACTTATACTAGTGGTTTCTTATTATGGTCCTGAGGTTCCCCTTCATCTCTTCCACAAAGTTATTTAATGAACAAATTAATTCTACTTCACAACACTATTGATTTGGATTATTCTCTTTAATATGTCTCTATGTTACTAGGTAATGTACTTCACAGTCTTTCAGTCAATTTCATTAAAATATGACACACTAGTACTTATGCAACCCATTGGTTCATTATCTCTATCTACTGAGTTGTTAATCATAGGATACCCTTTTGAAAAAAAGGTATTCAAGAGGTTCTCTATGTTAATTTGGAGAGGATCAGGTTTCTTCTGTGGTCTTGGTTGGTGGGTTGAAACAATTGTTGTTCTCTTTGGGGGAATGTTTTTTGTTTCAATTGTTGTTGTGGTATAGGAACATGGTTCATAGGTGGATAAATGGTGGCCTTTTATTCTGAAATAGTTCATACCCACATTACTATTTACAATCTCCTTGGTGGTTCTGATGTGGATGCTAAGCATGAAAATCCTAAGAAAATAGATGTTGTTGTTGGAATGGTGGGTTTTTTATTGTAATTGACATAATTAAAATCACGATTTTCTGTTTCTTCAACTCATGCTTTGTAATCCTGGTAGAACTTTGGGCCTCTACCTATTTTTCATGACTGTATATCCATTATAGGAGTAGGGGGGTTCTGTAGAAGAGAGCTATAATGATTACATATTCTTTGATAACACATTAACTTTCACATCTAGTCTTGAATTTTCAACCACTTGGTGGATACCATGCCGAGGTGATCCACAATAACTTTTTCATAGACTGTACTTGTGTGATACTTCATCCAAGATATCACTTACATCTTCTAGTGTCTTGAACAGTAGTCCTCTATTAGTGGTGGAATCGATGTCTATTCATGTGTCTAGATAGAGTCCATGATAGATTCTTTGAATCTAGATTGAAATATCCACTCCATGTAGTGAGAACATCCTCACCAGCTCTTCAAATATGTCCCATCATTACCATGTAGATTATCAGTCAATAAGTAAAATATTCTAAATATCATTCTAGATCTTCCACATCTGAATTGGTGGGAAATATTTTTCCAATAAAATTTAGACTAGATCTTGTCAAGATGTTATTGACCTGGGCTCTTGAATATTAAGCTCATCCTTAGATCGGTCTAAAAGTAAAATGTGATGATGTGAATTCTTATTTCATTTTAATATACTAACTAGTTATGAAAGGTACTAAAAACAACCATAAAGTTGGAGATATCATCATACTCATCTTCTCTCTAATGTCTGTTGAATTTCTCCATATTTTGGATCATATGAATGATTCCGAACTTGATTTCAAAAAGTATGGTCTTATATGTGAGGTCTCAATATGCATGTGGTTGCTTCCTAGATAGATGGAAGGTCATTATTATTAATGTTTCTCTCTTGTTGTTTTGGGAGATATTTAGAAACTAATAGATTCATATTTGGATGGATTGGTGGGTTGGCACTTGCATTATGGTGTTGATCAGCCATGGTTGACCAGTGGTGTCCAATGATTTTTCATTAGATCTCAAGATCAAAGGATAGTTGTTTTTTGTCTCAATGCTCTTCAACTGAGGCAAAATAAATTTTTAAATTCACTCTGCCATGAAGTAGAGACGCAATGGAATATTGATAAGATTAAGGGAAAAGGGTATGCAAGATTTTTTATCTGAGGTACCTACTGATAGTTTGGATATGAAATGAATTTCATACTGATGAACCCAGAAATGTTTCTAAAATTTGATGTGCCCATATGCGTCGCCAAAATATCATGACCTATGGTCAGATTATAATTTGTAATGTTTTTCCAAACTTTATTTTTTTCAATAGAATATTACAGTGAATGTCCAGAGTCAATATTATGGGGATCATAAGTCGGCACTAGAAATTGATGGCTAAAGACCTTTTGAGGTAGTATTCCATTCATGTATACTTTAGTTTTTGAAATACTAGATATATGTTCATTGATGGGTTCTACAATAATGAAAGAAGGATCGGGATAAACATTGGGTGTCTATAAAAAAATATGATCTTAATTTTAACAAGGTATGATCCTAATGATTAGGTTGCAAAGTAAGCGGAGGTCAATAATGTATTTCCATCAAATAAACTAGTTCTATTAGGGAGGTGATTATTACTAGATTGGGAGATAGTAAAAACTTATATGAATTTTTCTTGGATTCTATGGAAGAATGTATTTTAGGAAAATGGTAATATTTTAATCTACTCCAACCCAGATAGGGACCAGCACTTAAATATCTCATTATCATATATGTTTTATTTCATTGGATATACATTGATAATTTTTCTTGATTAATTATCCTTAAGTTTACCATGCTGACAATTAATGATTTAATAATGTGTAAATACACCTACTCTCAAACCCTACCCCAGGTAGTTTGTCCACTCATTATATGAATGAACATAAAAAATTTAATAATTGAAACCATTAATGAAATTATTTGAATGGTTGAATTTAAATAGTTATCCCACATGTAATGATTCATTTTCACAAAATGGGATGAGCATGAAATTAGTGTTAACGAAATGTAAATCAAAATTTAATCAAATACATAATTAGAAATGAGAGTAGAAATGGGTACCATGTGAGTACGTTGAAAACCAATGATTAATGAATGATATTATGTGGAAATGGAATGAAGTTGAAGATGAAAATTGATACAAGACAATTGTATTATAATAAAACAATGAAAAAAGACAACAAAGATTGACTTTAGAGTTGAGGGATCAAAGGGGAATTCAAATGGAATGAAAAATTAAAACAATGATTCGATCTTCAAGATATCCAAATCTACAATTGGGATACAATATTTATATGTGAATAATTACATCATGTTTAATGGGATTCACATTGTTTAATATTGATCTATGTATATCTATGTAGATTTGGAACATCATGCATATCTTTCATGTATATCATCTAAGATATGTTGTTTGACTACTTCCACATCTTGTAATGTTTACTCATGACATGAAATAGACTTCTAGCTATATCTCATGAGTGGATTTCATGTTCAAATGGTTTATGACATGTATTTTCCACTCAGTATGTGTAATGGACTCTTTACATGGGAGCATAATGATTTAGTTCATGTCTTTGTTCAAGACGTTGTGGATGCTGTGAAATCCTATTACACGATGTGTCCTATTGTTTCAAGACGTGTAATATGCATTTTCAATTATTTATATGAATTTCCTCATTTGAATCATTTGGAATCCTTATTCCTAGAAAATTCTACACATACCAATATAATTATCAAATAAAAAAACTAAATTAATTATTTTTATGATAGCTTTCACGAACAAACCTTAGTCGACTCTGAGTAGGTCACCCGAGACGATCTGCGGCGAGGCCCGAGAGGTGTTCCTAATCCTCCCATGCAGGAGAAAAGTGCAAGGGAATCAGCACATACGATGGTAAGGAATTCGCCCAATAAAAATAAATAAAATTAGGGGCAATAATAAAGATAAGGGCATAATAGATAAACCAAACAAACAACTAAACAATAATTGATGAAGATAATAATAAAGAAACTCAATGATCGAACTAACTCAGTGTGACCCCATGGGTCACCCTCCAACTCAATGATCAAGAGTTTCTCAAGGTGAGCGCCGCCAAGCTAGATCATGCACAGAAACTAAACAAATAACTATAGGTGTGAGTATTAAAAAACAGTAGGCTAGCCCGATTACTATTTCCCATTACACTACCTTTTACTGATAACAAAAAGAAATTCTATGTTTGAACAACAGTATGTTAAGGTATGCATTTCTAAAATTATTAATTGAAAACAAAGTACAAACCATTGACCTTATTCGTTTTAAAATCCAAAACAAAAGAGTTTGAAACATATTATCTTTTGAAAAACATTTTCATAAGAGTAAGGAAAAAATAATGTCACTTATCATGAAAAATACCACATAAGGGTACCACGACAGATACGGAAAGGGGAATTTACATAGGTATGAAAGTATCTTTGCAGTAGTTCTATATTTAAAAACCACTATACATAGGTGAAACTGAGAGATCAAGAATAATCCAGATGACACTAATACCAATGAACCCATCTACAACAACATTCCACATACCATGAAATCTAACACTCCAAAATGATCAGTCATCCTCTCTCAGGCAGGCCGTGGGAAAATCTCATAGAAATAAACCCAAACATAACCACAAACCATGGACCACTAGTTAGTACCATAACCTATAAGTGCAGTACTCATTTCTAAAAATTATCTCAATATTTCAAGTTCTTATGTTGAAAGTAAAAAAGGGGTGGTCTATTAGAGGCCTCTAAGCATCAAATCACAACCAATATTTCAAATAATAATGATAGTAGGCCACACCCCGAGTCTCCCCAAGGTCTACTCTCATGCCTTAAAAAATATATTACTAGTGGTTCCCAACTGGGGAACCCACATTATGGAACTCAAGGATTCCATACCGAGGACATCCCAACCATTCCATGTTGTCAAGGCACGAAGAGCAACGATTGGATGTTTTCTTAATCAACACAACCCCTTATTTTTACAAGGTGGTCAAATAGATACTTAAACATTCTATAAAATAATTCATTACAAAAGATAAAATCCAATTTTCAAGGAGGAGAAAGACACACCGTTTACCAAATAAAATCATTTGTAAAATCGCTTTACTATATCTCTAACACACTTTAAAAACTATATTTTATGAAAACCCCAATATTGGTACAATTCCTTGTTAAAGAACAAACCAAAATTTTTTAAAAAATAACATCATACTTCACTTAGATTAAAACATTTAATCCTTTTATAGAACACAAATTCATAATTTTTTATTCTACCAACACATTAAAAAACATTTTATAACTCTTTTTAAACATAGAATACAACCAGGAACCATTTCGAAGACCAGACATGCAATGATTACAAAACAATTTTAGTTGACCCTTACAAAGTTATAAAATACCAATTTCCATGATAGGATCTTATTGAAAATGAAAAACCTTATTCTACAACACAAAAATCAGGTGCTGACCAAATGAAACATTTAATTAAATAAAATAGTGTGAACAACTATAAATAGACGATATAATTTTTATAAAACATTGTCGAACGACCCAGTTTTTATACAATGTGAATTAACCAAACATTGCATAATGAAAATTATCACCTAGAAAAAGTGAGAGCAATAATAAATAGATGAAACTCAAATTATAAGTTCAAGAACAATAGGATCCTACATTCAATGTGTGTAGTTCTATAAAACAATTTCAAAAACCATCAAACAAGGTCAAAACGATGCTTGCGCACAAAATCAATTTGAACCAGGGATTGACATTAACACGTATTGATCATAAAAGGTGAGAATGTCATAAAATTGGTGATAATTAATTTAAAAAGGACTAGTTAATGGTAATCCAACATTGAAACCAAGGAGCGACAAAATAATGTGTGTTTGTAAATGCTTCACGCGGGTCTTAAAATCTGAGACATACCACAAACAACACTTATTTACCCATAACCTATAATAAAACCATGGTAAAAAATATGAATCAAATAGAAATATAAAATGGATTTTGAAATAAATATGTATCAATGGTTTACCCATCGGATGGAAGTTGCAGACACCAGAAGGAGGGGTTGGCCAGGGCTGTGGTAAGGGAAACGAGAGGTTGCGCTGCCACACCGAGCAGGGAAACCCAAGATTTCTGGCAACGGGAGGCGCACCAAACGTGGAAGTCGGCTGGGATAGGGGGTTCACTGGGTGTAGGGAGATGGCAGTGAGGTGGGTCATTCAGGCAGCATCAAAGGGATAGAGGGACAAGGGCGGAGTAGGGTGGAGGAAGGCGAAGTCTGGCTGCTAGCCTGCTTGCACCAAATAGAAAGACGGAGGCTGAGGTCCGCGATGCCGTAGGGCAGAAGGAGCACGAGGCATCATGGAGAAGTTCGAGTGGGAGTTGTGGGGTTGTTTCACTGGGAAAATAGGGGTTTGGGGTCTAGGTCATGCCACACACACACACATAAAAGGGGGAGGACTAATTCTATAGATAAAGGGTGAAACACCTAGAAACATATAATAAAAAACTTAAACATAAAATACAAAATATAATATGAAACTAATATTGATAATTCTAAAAGTAATAATTAAAAATAATAATATTTATAATTATAAGGATAATAATAATAGTAATAAATATAATCATAGTCATAATGATAAAATAAAAATAAATAAGGTATTCATATAATTTTAATAATAATATAATGTTTAATGACAATAAAAATTTTAAATGACACAAATATTTTTTTTATTATAAGAATTATTTATTTTCATTTTCTGATAACGGATGGTCGTGCCATTTCAAGGGCGAAGCCGCGTGGCATCAAATTCGTGCTCCACCCATGCGATGGATGAAGTCGACACCAAAAAGCGTACTTTTTAACATAAACTCAAATTTTTTGCTGGGACTCAGCCCGAACTCCATAGAAAATTATTTAATGTCAAAAAATTAATAATATAAAATAATCTCATAGGTCGGAGTGTGACAATTCTCCCAACCATAACACTTTCTATCCGGAAAAATCCACAAAGAGATTGATCAACACCTATGAATTCCACATAAACACGATCCAACATCTTAATCCAAGGACATTTCATCAACCTCTAATGGGAATAAACCTTATTTCCTGAAACAAATCACTGTTAGGGGAAGGCTTGAATGGACTCCTCACCAGAAGAATTCAACTAGCATCAAATCACATCTTAAGATAAAACCCAAAGAGGAGTTGGGTCTCCCCACCACAAAAAACCAACCTATAAACATCCAAACGAAAAACTGACTTAGGCCTAAACTAGGCCTTAATCAAGATAGAAAGAACAGAGTAAGAACATTTAAACCACTCAGTTTCTTCTGAGAGGGATAAGAGCTGAACCAAAAACTCCGCACAAACCAAAAAACCACACCCCAAGGAAGGGGAGGGAGGGACCAAGAATTAGACCAATGAAACTATGACATACGAATACTCACGGCTCATCACTTAGGGATAGACATAATCCATAGCCGCAACTATTTCACATGCATGGTCCATGAAAGGCCACAGATCATCAAATCCCAACCAAAAAGACACAATTACTGATATTGAAAGAGGGTTATGTCTATCTCTCTCTTTTCAATAAGAAAATATTTATAATGATGGGGAAACCTCAAAAGAAACACTAGAACATTATCTCCAAAATGATACATGCACAACCTTAACCTGAATCATTAAAATTCCACTGGTTTTCTGATAACAAAATTGCATAACTATGAGGCCTTTTGCAAGGATCTCTGATAGATGAAGTGTCTCCTTCCTTGTTGTTAAGTTCTGATAATCCTAATAATAAAAATAGATCTTTTGATTTGATGAAATAATGGACATGATTTCGAAATTGAATCTACATTGGCATTGAAAACCAGAGTTCATAAAAAGACCCACGGCATTACTATACATTTCAAAACCACAAAACACAATTTGTAAACATGTCATGATAAGAGATATTTTACACTGAAAGGAAACTTTCACAAGAATCATTAAATAAATCCCAACAACATGTCACTTCTGAGAACTTCTTCTACGACGCTTTCAAGTGATTCCTCGATGAAATCATTGTATGTGACCCAAACTTCCACAAGCATGATAGTGATTAGGATCATTTGTACATTATAGATTTTTGTGACCTAGATTTCTACACTGATAACACACAAGGATCTCTCACTCTGAAGTGGTTGATGAATGCTCCTATGTCCTTTTGATTCCAGTACTTTCCCCATCCAATTTCAATTACTTCTTCATACACTTTACAGAAACTTCAAAATCGCTCATCAGAATTGAAGGAGGTTGGAATACATCAAGCACTCCTTCCATCATGACATCAACATGAAATGCTTGTCTTGCCACATCAGCAAAAGAAGTTAGGTTTGACTTTGAAACCTTTTACATCAAATCAGGGTAGAGACCCACCTCAAAACATCAAGAATTTATGGATTCATCTGTGGAATACCCTAAATCATAAGGGACTAGCTCCACTAAGCACTAGAAATATTCCAACACGGATTTGTCTCCCAGTTGCAGATAGCACATCTATATCCACTTTCTCAAAAATTCTCTCTCAAAGGAATACTGAAAAATGAACGATGTCTTGAAAAACTTCCAATTAAGCTCTTGATGGGGAATTTTCATAGACACTAACTTCCACCACATCCACGGTGAACCTTCAAGCATGAAGGATGAAAACATAACCTTCAATGACATGGGAAACTCAACAAGGTTAAAGTCTCATTTGATACTTCACATCCACTCCTCCACTACAGAAGGGTTTTCATGACTATAAAAGTGAGGTGGATTTAACTTCTTAATCTCAAGCATAAAATATTTAGGATGATCAATCACACTACAATCACCCATCAAAGCTTCATAGGGATAATTGCTCGACAAGAAAAGTAAAGAAACCAATCAAGGAAAACTCAATAAATAAAATAGTCAAAATAAAACATTGCATAGGTGACATGATCTAAACATAAGAAAACTATCTATCATTGCATGAAAACATACCTTTTCAAAAACATCTTTAATTTAAAACGACATTTATGGGTTAAACACTCACTATTGGTATTCTATAGAGTCTCACTCACATGAAAGTTTTTATACCACCCTGGGCATACATGCACCATATCATACATCCATTAATATTTCAATATACCACTATACATGTGAGAACCCCTTGGAACACCAAGCCCAAAACAAAAAAAACATCATTTTCCAAAAAACAGATATATCATCCATTTTTATTTTAAAACAATACCAAATTAAACAAGTCAATTCAAATAACCAATTTTCAAAATCAACCTTTTTTATTCAAATAAAATTTATATGTCAGAAGAGATCCAAAACAACTCAAACAGGGAACTAGTGTCGATGGGTTACTTTACCATATAGAGTGTGGCCATATGAAAAACACATCAAAAACACAGAGAGCCTTTTTGAGACAATGCCACTCGCTGTACATGGCTTTCCAGGCCATGTGGATCATGAGGACTACTAGCCCAACTCTATTTGTCATATCCCAATGGAAAAAAATTCTATAAAAAACCCAATGAACTATTTAAAATGGACTTCCCATGGAAACTCGAGGATCAGAAAGAGCAAGTGTTCGAGATGCTCTTCCTGCACATACCCCACGAGTCCCGAACATCCTACACCATCTACCTTGACATACCAAATAACAAATGGCGCTTTGAAAATTGAGATCTGCTTATATATAACCTCCTTTGATAAAATTTTTTCATGAACTAACCCGGGTAAACCCTAAACCGATCAACCGAGATGATCCGTAGTAAGGCCCGATGGCGTTCCCTATCCTCTTGGGCTAGAGACAAGCACCAAGGCATCGACAGAGATTATTGAAATGATTTATCCCAATAAAAATAAACAAATCAGGGGAAATAATGAAGATAATTTGGTAATAAATAAACCAAACATACAATTAAACAATAACTGAATAATATAAAACTTACCAAACATGATAACTTAACTAACTCTGTGTGACCCCGTAGGTCACTCTCAAACTGAATGATCAAGCCTCGCTCATGGTGAGGAAAACAATGATATAGCCAGCACAAAACTAAAAATAGAAAAGAACTATATGTGTGCATATTAAAACACATTAGGCTATCATGATACACTATTTCCCAAATCACTACCTTGGAAAATAAGAAATTTCGATTGTATGTTTAAACTACAATATATTAAAGTATACATTTCTAAAATTTTTTACTTGAAAAAACTACAAAACCTTACCCTTATTCGTTTGATAAACCAGAACAAAAGAGTTTGAAACATATTTTCTTTAAAAAAAATTCAATGGAGTTAGGAGTCCAAAATGTCAATTTTCATGAAAACCCCCACACAAGGGTACCAAGGTAGATACAGAAAGAGAAACGTAAATAGGTATGCAAGTATCTCAGTAATAGTTCAATAACTAAAAAGAACTGGACATAGACGAACCCAAGAGATTGAGAATAATCCAGACGACACTAATACTTCCGTCAACATCTATAGTATCATGGAACATAAGATGAAATATAACACTTCAAAAAACATGGACATCCTCTCTCAAGTAGGGCGAGGGAAAATTCCATAGAAATAAACTGAAACATAACCACCTGCTATGGGACACTGGTAAGTACCATAACCTACATGTGCAATACTCATCTTAGACAATTATCTCAATATGTCAGGATTGTATGTTGAAAGTAACAAATGGGTTGTTCTATCAGATTCTTCTGAGCATCAAATCCCAACCAATATTTATAATAGTAATCATAGCAGGCCACACCCCACGTCTCCCCAAGGCATAATCTCATGACTTAAAATTAATAGATTACTAATGGTTCCCAACAGAGAAACCAAAATTATGGAACACTGGGATTCCATACCGAGTACATCCCAACCATTACATGTTTTCAAGGCATGAGTAGAAACCACCAGAGGTTTTCATGGTAAGCACTACCCCTTATTTTCACAAGGTGGTCAAACAGGCCCTTAAACATTCCATAAATCCATTCATTAAACAAAATGAAATCCAATTTCTAAAAAGGTGAAAGACACACCATTTTCCAAATAAAATCATTTTTTAAAAACCTTCACAACATTTCTAACAAACTTTCAAACAAAACCAAATTTTATAAAAATGCTAATCGAGCCAAAATTCCTTGTCAGAAAACAAACCTAAATATAAAAAACCTAACATCACACTTCACATAGATTTAAACATTAAAACCATTTCAAGAACCCTAAAACATAAATTTTCAGGCTTAAAACACATTAACAAAAACAAACAACACATTTTATCTCTCTTTTGACACATAAACGTTAATTAGGAACCATTCTGAATGCCAGACATTCAATGCATAGAAAACAATTTCAGTTGACACTCACAGAGATAAAAAACACCAATTTTCATGTCAAGATCTTATTGAAAATGAAAAAACATTTTTTTTAAATCAAAAATCAGGTGCAGACCAAACAAAACATTTAATTAATGAAAATAGCATGCACTACTATAACTGGATGACACCATTCTCATAAAACAAGTCTGAACTACCCATTTCTCAAACAAAGTGAATTAAAAAAACATTGAACAATGAAAATTAACACCTATAAAAATGGATAATAAGAATAAATAGATGAAACTCAAATTATAATATCCTCATCAATAGGACCCTACATTCAGTGTGTAATATTCCACAAAACAAGGTCAAATTGATCAAACTAACTCAAAACAATGCTTGTGCCCAAAATTAATTTGAACCAAATCATGTAATTAGAACATATTAATCATAGATGAATTGAAAATCATAAAATTTATGATTCTTAATTTAAAAATTACTAGTGCATGGGAATCCTATATCAGAACCATGGTTCCATGAAACAACACGTGTTCAGAAAACATTCATGCGGGTCTTAAAATATCAGAACTACCCAAATCAACACTTGATTAACCGAAAAATCTAATCAAACCATGGTAAAAAAAATTATAAATCAAAGGGATATATAAAATATAGTAATAAATAAATCGGTAAATATTGTTTACCCATCAGATGGAAGAGGTTCCCTCTGAAAGGAGGGGTTGGTTGGGGCTGTGGCAAGGGAAACATGAGGTTGCACTACTACACCGAGCAGGGGAGGCCAAGCTGGCCGAAGACAGGAGGCACACAAAATGGGAAAGTTATCCCGGATATGGGGTTTTATGGGTGCATGGAGCTGATGATGGGGCGGGTCGCGTAGGTGGCATCGAAGGGAAGGAGGGCCAAGGGATGATTGGGGAGGAGCAAGGCGGATGCTAGAGGCTGGCTTGCCTGCACCAAACAAATAGAGGGAGGCTGAGGACCGCAATGCTGTAAGGTGAAGGAGCACGAGGTGTCAGGTAGAAGTAAGAGAAGGAGATGTGGGTTTGTCACTCAGGGCGAATAGGGGGATGGGGTCTAGTTCAAGCTGCACACTCACACCCAAAAGGGGGACGACTAATTGGAGAGAGAATTTGGGGGAACCCCATTAAAAAATAATAATAATAATAATAAAACATAAAAAAAAGTATTATACACAACTAATAAAATAAATTATAAAAATAATAATTAAATTGAATAATAATTATAATTATAAGGATAAAAATAATAGTAATAAAATTAAAAATAATCAAAATGATAAAATAATAATAAAAAAGGTATTCATATAATTTTAATAATAATAAAATTTTTAACAATGATAAAAATTTCAAATGACAAGATTAATGATTGTTTTAATTAAAAAAATATTTATTTTTATTTTCTGAGAATGGATAGTCATTCAGTTTCCAGGGAAAATCCACGCGGCTTCCAAATCATGCTCTGCTCTTGTGACCGATAATATAGACCCCAAAAAAGAGCACTTTTTAACATAACCTCAAAATTTTCATTTGGGACTCAGCCTGAACCCCATAAAAAATTATTTAAAGGCTGAAAAATAATAAAATTATATAATCTCATAGGTTAATAGTGACAATAGAAATAAGTATATATGAATTAAATTTATCAATACAACATGAGCCAGATGATTTCTCTATGAGAATTGTTTTTTGAAATGATTTTTTACATTATCATCTATATCCACCCAATAGTTATTTACCACTCCTTTCACAATGATCTATTGGATGTTATGGTATTTGTAATGAAATTATTGATCTAAAAATCCTCATTCACACATATTGTGTAGTAATGTACTCTTATCCTTTTTTCTAGTTTTCTATGGTTTCTTGTTCGTAACTCTTCCAAATTATCTCTTAATGATTTAAGAAAAACCTTAAATCATATTGTGATCTCATATCATCTTTTTGGGATTGGAACCTAGTATTAGCATAACTCCATGAACTGATCTCATTATCTCCTCCAAATATCAATAACATACCCATGATTCATGCTATGTTTATATATAAATTCCATATATTATTCAAGTTACTCTAACCAAGATTGGATTGGTAATTACCTGTTATTCATAAATTATTGGTTATATTAAGGATAAAGATTCGGGTTTTCACTACAAGAGAAATTTATTTTTACATCATTAGAAAAATCCATCAATAGTGAAAAAAATCATTTTTGATATAATCAATATTAAAATGAGTCCCATTTTATCATCCCTGTAAAATAGATAATAAAGAGGTACCTTTACCTATGAAAAAATAATACTGATAATAGCCATGTTGTTGTGAAAAATAATTTAAATTACAACATACTATAGCAGTAAATACATGCACCAAATAAAGTTATAAACAAAAAATACAGGATATGAAAATTTAATAATTTTATATAAATAAAAATTACTTCATAAATATAAAAACCTTATATCATACACATTTCAAATAATTTTTTTTTATAAATTCATAAGAAAGTACAATGTATCACAAACATTAAAAAAAATCAATTGTTTCATTAATAAATGGCACATGGCCTGTTATCAAACATCTCAATCAATGTATTAGTTGCCGAAAATACCACCCCAACTTGATAAAAATAACCATCTATATAAGAAAAAAAATTATTTTAGTAATACTATAAGTAAATTAATTAAACAAAAATATGAAACCAAAAAATTACAAAATTTTATTTTTAAACTAATAATAGGAACATTTTGTCTTACCAGTCACACCATGCATGAAATTGAGGTGTAGCTAATTCTAATATGTTAAAACTGACTTATGGATCATTTTTCTATGGTATCAAATCAATCAAAATGTTTTTATATGTTTTGATCATGTCAGTTAACTTTTTTACTAAAATGTATTTTTAAACTGAAAACATGAACTTTCAATCACACTACCACATCGTGTGTTTATTTCAGGTGAGAATGATTCCAATGTATTAGAAATGAATTATGAAAACTTTAAAAAAATTATAAATATATTATTGTTTCATTTTCATGTTTTTTATTAAATGACTCGCGTTTGGAAATAAAATGTCAATTATAGAATGATAACTGAATCTCTGAGTCACATCGATCACCCCCATGGGTTGGATTGAGATGTGGGTGCTTCTTAAAAATCCAAAATGGCAATCGATCATTTTCCTAATGTATCAAAAAAATATGGGTTTTATTAGTTTTAATTGTGTCACTTTTCTTTTAAAGTAAAATTCCTCTTTTTAATAAAAAACACATGAACACATATGGGTCACACTATTCAATGGATTTAGATGAAACTAATTCCTATATTTCACAAAGGACATATGAATGAATTTCCTAAATTATTAAAAAATTATTATTGTGTATTATTGTTTTTCAGTATGTCACTTTTCATTTTTACTAAAATTTCATTCTAAACTGAAAGAACAACCTTTTAGTCATAACATTCATATCATATATCATTTTTAGGGGATACTAATTCCTACATGTAATAAATGATGTAAAAATATTTTTATTAAATTTTCATGAATCTTCGAGTGTGTTTTAACATTTTTTTAGTTACTAGAACATGTTGTGTACTAAAATGACTCTTTTAGACTGATAAGGGACACATTGTGTCTTACCGGTTGCAATGTTTGTCAGATTGAGCCATGGATGATTCATATACATCACATATGACTTAGGGATCATTTTTCAAAATTTTCAATATAGTATGATTCTGTATTCTTGTTTTTAAGTATTTGATGTGATTTTCAACTCAATTGTCAATTTTAAAATTGAAACTTACAATTTCTATCATACTAGATACATTGTGCATCATATTGAGGTTTATGTGATTCATAATGATCACAAATGTCAAATGAATCATTTTCGTAATCTATTAAAAATAATTAGAAGTCATTTTCATCATTTCATGTATATAACTTTTATTTTTTACTAAAATTTCATTTAAACGTAAAACATGCACCTTGAATTATACCAATCATATTATTTTTAAATTGGATGTGAAAATAATTCCTAAATGTCAAAAATTAATAATTAATATTTATTCAAAATTATCAATACATGAAGTGTATTTTTGTTATACTTTTAGTGAGTGACACACGTCTTGAACTAAAATTTCAATTTTAAACTGAAACATACATTTTTAGTCATACATGGAACAAGGTGTATCATATTGAGGTACATATGATTCTTAAATGTCAAAAATGATGTATAGATCGTGGTTATAATTTGTCAATATAATATAAAAGTGTTTACATTGTTTTTAATATTCCACTTTTCTTGTTTACTAAAGTTATCATTATATATAAAAAGACATACTTAGAGTCATACTTGTCACAACATGCATTAGATTGATGTGAGGATAATTAAATTATTTCAAAAATAACATATCAATAATTTTATTAAGTTGTAATACAAAAATAATAGGTTTAACAGGTTTGGAGAATGTCACCTTTGGTTTTTAATAAAATTTCATTCTAAATTGAAAACATGCACATTGAGTCAAATGGATCACACCATGTATCAGAATGAGGTTCGAATAATTCCTACTCATCAAAAATTATTATGCATCATTTTACTAACTTTAAAAAAAATATAAATATTTTTTTTGTAAGTATGTATGTAGTGTTTTTAATGAAAATGTCATTTTAAACTGAAAACACTCACATTGAGTCATATTGGTAACATCATGTGCCAATTTTACATGAGACTGAATATTCCATGAATCAATGGACTTATAATCATTTTTCTAAATCATTACATTATTACGAATGGTTTTTCATGGTTTTAAGTGAGAGACACATGTTTTGAACCAAATTTTCTATTTAAAGCTGATAACATACACATTGAGGCATACTGAACTCACAAACTGTCAGATTGATATGTCTCTTATTCCTTCATGTCAAAAATGAATTATGGATCATTATTCCAACATATCATAACAATATGAATGTGTTTGATTATTTTTTATATGTGATATTTGTTTCGACTAAAATGTCAATTTTAAACTGAAAACAGACACTTTGGGTTATACCAAACACACAACATACCAGATTGAGGTGTTATTGATACATATTTGTCAGAAATGACATATGGATCAATTTCCTAAATTATCTATTAAAAATGATGAGTAATTTAACAAAAATAGTAGATAAAATGATTATAAATAAAAATAAGTAAGTAGTTTGAATTCGTTGATTCATGATGTCTATATACAATCTGATACAAGGAATATTTTCCATGAAACATTAAGAAAATCTATTTCCTCTTTTGATGTAGTGTTCTGTAAAAATCCCTAGTTCTACTAACAAAATATAAATAAAAAATATTTTAATAAATGTTTTAAATTAAATTGTTATTATCATCAAAATCACCTCTTTAGGGATGCATGTTTGTTGATGGAATGTGATATCTTTTTAAAAAATAAAAACACAGTAACCCAAATCATTTCAGTTGGATTTTTTCTTAAACTACGAAAAATTTTAGAAGAATACATATTTAGTGTTGATGTATATTTTTATAGTTAAATATTATTTTATAGAACCTAATACTTATCAAATTTTAAAAATCTCTTGGCTCCTAGTATTCATTGACTATCATAATGCCATGATTTAGAATATTTTTAAACACATCTCTATCATTATATTTTTTTATTAAAACATAATATTAGTTATATAAATTGAATTTTTTTTGTAAAATATTTTTTAGTGTATTAAAATTTAATAAAAATCATCACATGTGGTTGGGTTCTTGAATTTTTATTAATTGAATCTAGGAAATAGACCATTAGAGTATACAAATTGACTATAATGAGTATCCAATGCTACCTAAAATTAAAAAAATTTATAAGTTATTAAATGTATGATTTTTTATATGATTAAATTTTAGAGTTTTTCCACTGTATCTTGGGTGATAATAATAGTCCATAATCTATAAGATTTCATTGGAATCATGTTTCTATATTGTCCACAATTACATCAATTTTCATTGGATGCAAATCGAATTCTTGTGTAGAAGTGATGTTAGGAAGAATGAGTCCAAAAAATTTTCTGATGGTTTTACAATCAAATAATATTCATATATATTACTAAAAGAATAATATTATTATTCATTTATAATTAACATACTAGATCATCTATTGAACAAACAAATCAGGAAAAAAACTCATTTATACATTTAAAACTATGTCTCCTATCAATTCATACAAGAGTATTTCATTTAGTTTATCGAGGCTACTATAGTATTTAATGGCCCCTCCATAAATGTGTTATTAAAAATAAATTACTATTATAGAACCATTTCCTACAATAGTATCTACATTTATCATTCATTCTAGAAAATGTAGATGTTCAATAGGTTATGTAATGGTAATTTGTGATGATCATTTCAATTGACAAGTTGATTCTTTAGATCATTTTGTTTGAACCATCCATTTTACCACGTTCCCTTTGTTTGTCTTTAATAACATTCATCGATTCATATATTTTTTCATTAATTGTTCATGTTTTTTCTAAAAATTAAATTGGAAATGAATACCTTCAATTTTACATGATTTATACAAAATGTAATGACCATGATATAATTTTCCAATATCTTTATTTACTATTTGAATGCATTCATCATAATGTTGAATAGATAGCCTAGCTCTAGGCTCATGAGTTACATTAATCACCACTCTCACATGACATATTGGTTGTTATTTGTTCTATAGAATATATCCTCAGTTATTGTGCATGGTACCCCTCACTACATGGAAATGAGTGGGTATCGATAGATATAAATGAAGGAAATTTTAACCGTGTAAAATATTAGTATAAGAAGGTATTTGTGTCTTCTTTATTCACATTTAACATACACAATTAGGTAAATATTTATTACCTCTTCAAATAATTCTTTATGAGGGGAATGAATTTTCACAAAGATGTTGTGGGGTGGGAGGGGGATCTTCACATTGTGGTTGTTCTTATGCTGTTTCTTCACATTGTTTATTTCCCACATCATTTTCTAACAACTATATGTTCCAATTTTTTGTATAGATCAACTAATCATTACTTTAACTCTTCCATTTTCTTCACTTTATCGCCCTGGTTATTTAATTTCATAGAATTTGTTTCGGGTGACCACCCAAAACCCACACCTTTGATGCGACCATTATTTTCAACCTTCTTTAAAACAACTGACAGTAGCAGATCATCGGGTATAGCTGATGGTGAATTTTTGGTCGACATTAGATAAAAAAAAATAGTAAAATGAGTAATAAATATTGTGTGATACATGTTAAAATAAACACAAATTTTTTTATGTGATACATACACATTCTTCTGATATTTTTTTAATATAATAGAATCCCATAATTATTTTTACATGATTCCCTTATTTTTTTCATTAATAGGGCTAGACGAGTGTGGAGGAAAGAGGGAAATCACGAAGAGAGTGGGGGCCTACCAAAATGTGACAAATTTTAAATATGAAAAACCCCAAAAAAGGTATTTTCTTGGTAATAATGTTCCAAATAATAGTGTAGTGAAAGATGTTGAGGGGTAAAAAATTGGTCGTCTTATGATGGGTGAAAAAATTTGACTCAGATTGGATGAAAAATTAAATGATTTTATTTAATATTTTCATGAATCATTGGGAGAGGGAACAAATGATTCCTTATTTGAAAATTGGAGACTGAAAAGTGGTAAAAGGAAAACATTGGATGGGATGAAAAAAAATCAAAGGAAATCGAAAACCTAATATTTCATAATATTCTCCCTTCTTTTTGGAGTCACAAATATGTCTTCACAGTTTCAATAGATCGTACCTCAAAAAAACACCTTCAAACCCTCTAATATTGATGAAGGTGTATTTTTCTAAAAAAATACATATATAAATGAGGATGTAGATAGTCAGATCATTGGTGGTGATCGTAGGAACAAAAATGCCCCAAAAACAGACTGTATATTATTGTTTCAAAATTTAATGAAAATTATAACTCATAACACAAACTATTTATAGGTAAAAAATCCCTCATCAAAACAAATGATGAAAAAAATAGATAAATAAAATCTACAGATATAGTGTTGTAAGTGTTTTCCAATAATTCTAATCCAAACACATGAAGCATCCCTTCAATGAAGTAACCAACTATTTATTATAATAGAAGACGGTATCTTCTTGCATACAATATGCTTATTTTTCATACAATTTAAACATTTATTGGCTCAAATTTTTCTACAACACCATGTAGCTGACATACCCAAACCTTATTTGTTCACATTGGATGAAGGACTAATGACTGCACTAGCGATGACGATCCCACTCTTCATATTCCACCATTTTTGTACAAACAAAACACTATTTCTCCACACATCCCACTGAAATTACACAATTTACCAACTAATAAAGTTATCCACCCCCTATATCTTCAATCCCAAATCCTACATATGTTTCTAGGTGTTCCAACCTGGAAGCTATGACAATTATTTTGATATAAACTAAAACAATTCCTTAATTTCTCTTGGGAAAAAACAATTTCTTTGTATAGCATTCGCGGTGGGCAGGGGCGCTCAAGGTTGGGTGTAGTTTTAAAAGTTTCCTTATTAAAAGGTTGTTAGAATAAATCATTTAGTAAGGATACACCTTCTTTGAAACTCGCTTTAGGGCGGTGTTGTTTCAAACAACACCTCCCATTAATTTTTTTAAAAAAATAATTTTTTATCTTATGATTTGTTTATATATATTTACATATTACAAATTTTTTACATGTAAAAATAATAATAACAAAAATGATGATGTAAGTAGAAAATATAATAAAAATAAATAATGATATAATTATTAAATTAATAATAATAATAATAATATTTTTATTTTTATTATTATATATATAAATATTTTATTTATTTAAAAAACGAATATTATATTTTAATAGTCAAATAAATGAAAATCAAATTATCATTAATTATTATTATTATTTAGTAATAATTATGTTAATATAATCATTTTTTCATTATTATTTATGATTAGTTACATTATTAATTGAGCTGTTTTTTACTATTATTATATACATAAAAATTTAGAATATATATATCATTAAAAATTAATATTTATTTATTTGTTCATTATTAAAATATTAAATATATTATTATTATTATAAATAATTAATAATTGTATTTTAAATTGATAAAATTATTTGTCAATATAGAAAATATAATTTTTATTATAAATATTTTGAATAATGTTATTATTTTTTAATAAATTGATCAATCCATAATTTTTTTTGTAAATAAACTACTATTTAATAAATTTCTAGTTAATAGTATATAAAAATAATATTAATATAATTAAATTTTTAGAAATTATTTATTAATAATTAAATTCTTTTTGAAATAATATTTTAATTGTTAATACAAATATTAATAAATTTTAATTGTAGTTTTATTATTTATAAAAATTATTAACTAAAAATATTTTTTATTTATTAATTTGTAATAAAATTATTAATAATTAATATTTAGAGTAATATTATCTGTAAATAATACTATTATTAGTTAACCATTTTATTATAAGATAATTAAATTATTAATAATTTTGTAAATAATTTTATTAATAATTGTTTATAATTATATAAAAAATTAAAATAATACTAATACAATTATTAATGATTAATAATAGTTTTAAAATTTAAAATAATAGTATTGTAATTATTGATTAATAATTTTTTTACAAATTATGAAAATTTTAATACAATTATGAATGATTAATAATTATATGAAAAATAAAGATATTATTCACGAAAATTTTATTTTAATAAAATTATATATAATATTACTATTATGATATATATTATTAATTTTAATTATGAAAAAATTATAATAATTTTAATTTTCATATATAATAATAATATTATTATTATTATTATATTAAATTGAATAACAAAATGGTTATTTTATTTCAATTATTTTAGCTATATACATCATTATTATTGTTGTTATTATTTTTTAAAAATGTCTTATATTATTTATATATATAATAAAAACATAACTAAACAAATAAAATTGATAAACAACAAGGGGAGGCAATGTAGGAAACAACACATTCTTAAAATGGATTTTAAAGAAGGTGAAAACCTACAATTAGAATTATTCTAACAAACATGGATTAACCCACCTTTTCCAATTGCATCCAACACTGGTATATAATTTTCTCCCACATGTAGTTATTGAATTTGTTGGTTTTGGGTTATATTAGACAAATTTCTCAGAAGTGACATCTTTAGGGTCACATGAGTTCCCTATCCCATGCATCCCACTGTTAACTTCACCAAAAAATACCACCCCATAATCAACATGAGCTAAAAAATTGTTGGTATCATGTATCCAATGAACACTCAACCAGAATTTATCGAACATCTCCACTGTTTCTTCTCACAGCTCTCTATGAACGGATAAAACGACATCTTATTTTAAAAAAACATTTCATTCTATATAATACTTTATCATCTAATTGAAACATTGTTCATGTATTGAATCTATTTAATGGGTAGTTCCCCAATTTGTTGACTTGGTCCTTTTAGTTTCACCCAACACCAATACCTTATGACGTCAGCCTAGGCGATGGAGAGAACTATTGCAAGTACCCTGGAAATTCATTGACTATCTAGCTTTTCTTCAGCCTTTTTTTCAAGCACCAGAAAACTAATATAGTGGAACAACGTACAAAACAAATACAAAGTTATTTTTCATTCATTCCAAGATAATCAACCAAATTGGCATAATCTCGAGGTTTCGAGATCCATCTGGTAGGAAGCAATTGAAGTGGGTTGTCCATGAATGAATATGAGTTGGGTTCTAAATCTATCCTTTTTCACTTTTAGTGAATTTTTATATATTACACCATTAAAAAAATATTGTACCATGGTAGTAATATAATTCCATGGCATTTTATGGACATTCTGTTGGTTTTGACCTAATGACCTGTGTTTTTAAAAGATGTTTCCCCTTTAAGAATTAATTTTTCGGTCTTTCTTGGGAACAATGCATGTCTGTTTGATTTTTCATCTACTCATACACATAAAAACAATATAAATATTGCTTTCCATTGATATCATATTATTTTAATGTTTTTTAAAGCTTATATACCATTTAATTCAAGTTTTTTAGTTCAAAAATAATTAAATTTTGTATTTGATCATCATAAGAAAAAACCTATAAATAATTTTCTATCAGCTCACCCACATCAAAAATATTTGAATGGTTGTGGTATTTATATTTTATATAATTCAATGGTCATTTGGTTGGTTTTGACCCCCATTATATACACATTTTTAAAAGACACAACAACATTAAAAACTTCACATTCAATTATACTAGGAAGATGACATGGTTGATTAATATGTTGTCATCATATACATATCATGAATAATACAAATAGGCCTTTTATTAGAACCCATAACTTTATTAATCATTAATTAATGATTTATTACATAGAATTTCATATAATAATACCTAAAAGATTGATCAGTCTAGTTTATTTTGAAATTAGTTACATTACATAACAAAAAAGGGAATACGACATATATACCAAAAACTTCCTTAATATAATCAAATCAATCCATTGTCCTTAAAACTTCATGGGAGAACCTGTAGACATACATATGAAAAAGGTACGTTATAAAGATCAGTATGGGGATAAACATGGAATAACATGAACAACGTAATAAATGTTTGAAAATAGGTATATAAATTAGTCATAAAAGTTGTGAGAATTATAAACATTAATAATGAGGGATGATAAAGAATGACAACATAAAGGTAGCTTATGAAATGTGGCAATAACATAAAACACTTCCTCATAAACACATGTCAGGGATAACTACCAAGAAATAATGATGTCAAATGTCCCATGATAGATCAATTCAACTCTTTACTCCCTTGAATGAAATCTCAAGAGACTAGGAAATTACAAAATTCATTGTATTGCTATATAATTTTGGGTGCCCCCGTGACATTAATATTATTCTTCTTTCTTATGTTTTCCACATAGTTAATACAATATGAATTCATTAATCATCATATTTTATTCAATAATCATGGAGTGTGGAATACAAACACATATATCCATAATAAATTAATTATATGTGTGTAGAGGTGAAGACCATTGATAATAAATGGGAGTGGTATTCAGTACATAATTGTTTTGGCATGGGAAATCATGGTGAAATTTCAGCAGCATAACGATGTCACTAAATGATTCATAAATTGGGTTGATGAGAGTGAAAGGGGTCTCTAATAATTTGGAAATAAAACGTCCAGTAATTATGTCATGGAAAAACATATCCTAACATTATTAATTGGTAAAATACTAAATATCATAATGTAGAAACTTGAATTAAGAGAAGGAAACGATTCCTTTCTTAATTTTGACTGTGTCACTTGTGTACATCAAGGCTCTTGGGGAGATTAATTAGAGTGAAATGGGTCTATCAGAATTTAAACATAAAATGTATATTATGAGGGATATATAAAAACATATCCCCCCAATATAAAATTATGATAAATGACATAAGATAGAAAATATACATGAATAAAGAGGATAATAATATGATCTATTAAAACAGGAGTAGGTAAGGTTCATGGGTGGAATAAATGACAGTGAGTGGGGAATATAACCATTAAACATAAAATATAAATTATTTATATATGGAATAAAATATCCCAAGATAAGTAAATGTTGATAAAAGAAATAATATTAAAAAAATACTAGAATAAAGAGAATAAGAAGAGGATCCCATAATAAATTGTTTCTTGGTAACAGGTGTACATAAATGTTCATGGGAGAGATTAATGAGATTGAAATTCATATCTCATCATTTATAAATAAAAATTAAATTATGGGTGGTGTCGAATATCGTATCCAATTTTAAAAAATTGAATCTTTGGGATATAACATTAAATTGATTTTTGAATGAAAATGAGAAGTGAGAATTCACTTACCTTAACAGTGTGATTCAAAATGGTTGGTATGAGTATAATGATATATTGGATGCTCCTTAGGACTACTCTAGAGGGGGTATAGAAGAGTAAGGAAGTGATTTAAGGATTTTGAGTGAAGAGAAATGGTACTTGGGGTGGATTTATATAGGAATGAAGAGGCTAGTTCTTTATTATTTAACAAAAAAATGTTTTGGATTCTATATAAAAACATAACAAAAACCACAATCCATCCTATAGTTTTGGACAATGAGTTGTGTTTTTAGTTATTTTATTTTTAAAAGGGACAAACTTATTAAAATATTACCCGTGGTGATGTGGTGGTGATTCATATTTTTAGAGAATTTATTTTTATACATTAAAATATATTATACGCATTGGAGGACTTATAAAGGCGTTATAAAAGAAATAAAATAAACATAAAATCACATTATTTTAAAGGTAAAACATATATGTAGACTTAACTATCTTATATTGTAATTATTACATCACTTTTGGGTAATTATTATGTCATAATACACATTGTATGTTTATATAATATTTTTTTGTTGAAAATTCTACTGTCTATCAAAATTATGAAAAATTATCCATTGGATAATTTGACAATATGAATCCAAAAATAATATTCATTTAATATAAATAATTTTATTAATATGTGAATTTTTACTTCTAAAATTAGAATCGACATTTATTATGAAATGATGTGTTTTTTGAAATACATATTTGGTGAACCCTTTCAAATATAACATTTGTCATCAAAAATATACATTATCAATTACATTAATCAATAATAATTTCATAATAATATTTTATTAAAATATCAGTTATATGAAAATCCATTAATTTATCTAATGGAAATTATTAATTCAAATTTCCTGTTTCTCATAATTATAACTTCTGTTAAATCGTACAAAAATATCATTTTTTCAGAATAAATATTTAATAATTTAAATTATATAATCAATAATAAATAAATATAATCATTGTATAAATAAAATTCAAATATATATATTCATACAATTAGGGTTACTTTATTTCTAGTCATTTTCAATATATTTTTAACCTTAAATATACTATTTTTTTTACCATTGTTATAAATATTTACAATAGATGCTAGTAATATTATTAAAAAAATTATGTTATCCTAATTAAAAACAATTATTAATTGTGATTAAAAATATATAATACATTATATAAAAATAAATTCATCTATTTAGATTAATTTAATTTAATATAAATCTCGAAATCATGATGGAAATCAGTTTTTTGAAGAAAAAAAACATTTTTCATTGAAAATATGATTTCACATTAACAATATAAATAGTAATCATCATTATATGAATTTAAATTAAAATATTTAGATATGTAATATAAATATTTCATTTACATAATTTATGATTCGTAGTTATTTTAATTAATTACAATGGAGAAATGTTTGGTATTTTAAAACTGTTTTCAGGAAAATGTGTTTTATGTCCATAAAATAAACTTATAATAAAATAAATTATAAATATGATAAAAATTTAAATAATTTAATTTATTATAACTAACGAATATTTATTTTTTTTCTGAAATTAAATTCAAATAATAAATGTAGTTTTAAAATAATTAATTTATATGAATAAATTAAAATTTTAAATAAATGTATTATTTTTACATTTCACTAATAAATTTATATTTTTTGAAAAATACCAACATTTCATCATTAGTTAATTATTATATGAGGAAAACAAATTTAGTAATTTTTATAAAATACACTTTATAAATTTTATATAATCTAATTATAATATATTTGTTTTGAAAAAATAAATAAAAAATTATTTATGAAGAAATCACATTTTGAATAACAGAAATGAATTAGAAAAAGTGATTGGTTATTTACTAAGCCATTATTAATACAATTAAGAAATATATACTTATCATAATTTAGTAAATCCAAACTATATCAACAAATTTAATTGAATGGTTAAAATATTCATTTTTAAATAAATATTTTTTCTTTTGGAAAGGTGTTGAATATCACTTATGATATCGAATATATTTTTTTCATTTAAAAACAAAGTGTGTTACATTATTATCTCTTATAATACATTGAAACCTCAAGAATAAAACAAGATCTCGATAAGATATTTTTTTAAAGTTTTAAATGTATTTATTGAAAATTCTTACCATGAAAAGGGTTAATAAAATATATTTTTGAAAAGATAGAAAAGGAAATTTGAAGGACAACACATAATAAGGTTTCCAATAAGAGAAAATTAGTGGTAAGTGAAAACATGGAAATGGATGAGAAAACCATCACCAATGAAAAAATGTATTTTTATAGAGAACATTGTCAGGATAAATTCAATGACCACAAAAACATAAATCTATGATGGGTAAAATGACCATTAATTCATCAGAAATAATTGCATTATAGAAAAAGATTATTCAATATTTTTTTCCATTAGTTAAATAATTCTAATATCTTCTAGAATATGAAAATATAGAAATATTCTTTATTGAAAATTATAATTTCATCCTTTAATTAATTACCAATATAATATAATATTTTTCTCCAAAATATGAGAATTAGGTTTAATGTTCCCCTAAAATAGTAGAATAATCTTCTGGAAGATCAAACAATTGACCAAATAATTACAAGTTATTCCTCCTATTTAAATTCATATACTATAAAAAAATATTAAATTAAAGTTGAGTATTATTGAACTATTAGATACACAAATGGCAATTCAATAACATCAAGGGGATAACTTATAAATGACTTGTATTTAATTAAATTATGAATTTCATGGCTTCAACATATGTTATTCATTATTTATTTCATAACATTCACTATTATGAAGGTTCTTCCCTTAGTAATGGAAATAATGATATTTTCAATTTACCAAATCATATCCATAGGAATTGTAAAACTAGGATTGGAATGAGTATGATAGTCACACACCATTTCTAGGTTGAGTCTATCTTTACACCGTGATTTTATGTTTTAAACCTATGTATATATTTTCTAGAGAAATATCCACAGGTAGTATATAGATATGGATGTATTTTATTATTAACCCACTTTATTAATATTTTACCCAAATTTTGGGATGTGTTCTTATATATGGTTCTATCTTTAACACTTTTAATAGAGTTTTCTAATCCTAACCGCAATAAATAACTAAAAATTCTGTTTCATACCAACTATGAAAGACCATCTCTTTAGTAAACAAAAATTCAATATATATTAAAATAGATCACTTAATACAAACAAAAAAGATCATGAAGACTAGCGTATTTGGCAATTATGTACCTTACATAACAACTTAAAATAGGGAATACAACATCTTCATTGAAAACTTCATTAACTAGATCGTATTATTCATTGGTACTTAAAACTGCTTTTGATAACTAGGGGGAATGCATAAGGATTGTGTGATCTATAAACCCCGTTAAGGGAATAAACAAGGAGTAAAATGATGAAATTGATATATGTTAGGGAATTCTTATGTTAATGATGAGTAAAAATGTATAGAATCTTAAACATGAACAATGGGGAATGATATAGAATAATAACATAGTGGAAACATTATGAATGAGAAAAAAACATAAAACATTACCTTATAAACATAGGTCAATGGTAATTTCCATGAAATCATGATACGAAAAGTCATGTGATTGATTAGGATCACTCTGTAATCCATTTCATCATTTATCATGGCACTAAAACATTACCCAATTCAATGGAGCGCTATATAATTCGAGGTGCACTACCTATTTCTGCCACATAGATCACACAAAATGGATTCATTCCTCATCATGTATTATTAAAAAAAATTAAAGAGTGCCAATTACATACATGTATGTCCCCAATCAAAGAAGTATAATTGTATAAATGGTAAAACCATTAATAGCAACAGTGTATGGAATACACTACACTGTTTTTTTCTCTTAGAAAATCATAAAGAAATTTCATCATCATAATGAAGTCACATAATGTTTCATCAAATCTGTTGATGAGAGAGAAAGTGGTTTCTCATAATTTGGTCCTATAATAGATAGTAATAGGGACTTGGAAAAAATATTCCAACATTATGAATTGTAAATATAAGGAAAAAGATAGTGATGAAACATGAATAAAGAAGAAAGGAAAAGATCCCAAACTAATTTTCGGCATGGTATTGGCTGTACATAATGATTCAAGAAAGGAACTACCAAGAATCAGATGAACCAACACAAAAATGTATAAGGATATATGAATTAGAGGTCCAAAAATGATCCATATCAATTTAAAATTTTGATGGATAATTGAATGCCACTTATATTATACCCTATACCTTCAAGAACTCATTTGAGAAGTACCAAAGATATAGTTAATCATATTTTTTCAAATAGAAAGGGGGGCCTAGAATCATGAATGAAGTCAAAAAATCATGAAACTAAAGATCAAAAACATTTAATAAGTGTGGTAATTAATTAACTAGATGAAAAAATATAAGGATTAATGATGATATGAAATAATTACATACCTTGAGAGTATTGATTAGTTGAGAAGCATGATGAAGAGCAACAGGGAGGGTTCGATTCCACAAATTCATGAATAGTGCAATTGAAGTGGACCCTTATATGGTTCTACATAAATGATTGGGTAAGGATTGTATCAGCACACTAAAAAATGTGTAGATAAAGTGTATTTTTATTACTGTTAAAAAAATTAGTGTTGATAAAACATCTCTTTATCAGTGCAAAAATTCCATCATGTGTAATTATATGTTTCATTAGTAGTATTTTTGTGCTGATAGAACTAAATAATTATCTATGATAATAATTTTCTGATAATGAACCAATTATAAAATCATAATAAACATAATTAATAATATTATATTTATATAATTATAAATAAATATATAAAATATTCACATTATGTATTTATGAATATAAATATAATCAAATATATTTATTTTAAATTTATAATTATTTAAATTTGTTTGTATGTATTTATAATTTTAATTACAAATAAATATATTAAAAATTATTTTCAGGACCAAGCAATGAATAGTTTAACTGAATAAATTTTTTGATGAATGGTTCTTCCCCTGAGTGTATTCTTCATAATGGTTCGAAAATTATTGTTATATTCAATCATGAAGAACTTTTGGATCAATCAAATACCTTTCAACATTTGATCATTGAAAAATATATCTTTCTAATAGGTTATATTCCTTCGATGGTCAATTATTTTGTGAAGAATCTATCTACGGTTTACAAGTTTTTATATTATAAGTGAATCCCTACTAGGAAATGGTTTTCTACATCATCTATGAATTGGAGGAAAATAATGGCCCTTGATGGTTCTTTATATCGATTTCCTAGAATTCATGTTTAATTTATATCTTGTAATGGATTGTTTATTTCAATCCCTTATCTCTCAATAACACATGAGCTTAGGTACTGATCAAAATCATGGGATTGAACTAGATATTGTGGCCACCTCACATCTGGTTTGATGTTTTATCTATGATAGTAATCTCCATAAAATGTATATAGAAACAAAAATTATTTAATGTGGTTATTATTCTCATAACCATGTTGAAGGGGGTCTCAGTTCCTCTGTAATTTATCAGGTACTAAATTCTACCATGGTTGATGTCATTCACCTCTAGGTGCATTATGAGAAATTACTTCATTTGTGTTTATCTTTTCAAATGATCGGACAAATGAATGAATGTTACTATAGATATGTTGTATCTAGTCTTTTATCCATAAGATTACATACTAAAAATTCTTGGAGGAAACTAATAGAAAAATATGATACTGAAGAAGCAGACAAGGGGAAACCATTCCACATGCGGCCTCTTTCACCTAGGCCGAAGTTCTGAGTTCTGGTTGTTTAAAACATAGTTTCAACCTTTGTAACAGATTATTTTGTTCAAAAACATCAATAGTTTAGGAGTAGGAGAAGAGGAGGAAATTTTATATTTCATGGATTTATTTTTGCGAATTTTTATCAAGTAGGTGGGACCCCCTACAGAAGCTGTTTAATCTTCTAAGCTGGTGGATCTATTTCTACCTGGTAGAGTAGATGCTCTTATAGAGAAAGGGATAATGGAGTGACTAGGAAGTTCTATTATCTCTAGGATAGTTTACATAGTGAGAGGTTCAACTATTATCAAGGAAATCATAATAGAAATGGATAAACTGGGAGACAAATAAGAGGTTGATGATGGACCTGATGAGGTATCAATGGTTGATCAATGTATGTATAAAATTTTAATTCATTATTTAGTTGTTCAAAAAATAAGTCAAGATTAGGTGGCTACCTAATGGGTGCACAAGTGAATGAAAAAGATAGACACTGAAACTCTTCTCAAAGCTACTGACATTTGAGAGGCACATGGACTTCATTGATGTTTTTTAGGATTGGCTGAGGGAACAATTGTTATTTCTGACTCTGATTTTAAACTTTTGGGTTCATGGTAATCTTTCAAGACCTAAATCCTTTCTCAAAAATTATTCCTGAACATTGTATCACAATAAATTTACAATGGAGGAGGTTCGGTTACCTCTAATGGGATCTAAGGTTGTATGGTAAAATAAGAACTCATCCTCCATAGGTACAAATTCTAGAAGATACACTCACCTATAAAAATACCTATGCATTATTCATAAGTCATTTTCTCTTCCCTAATGTATGAGGGTGATTTTGTACCCAATGCTCGTGTACTACATGAAACATTAATCAAACAACATGTGGCTACTCAATATTTTCATGGAGTTCTTAATCTATAAAAGATGAGGAAGAATGTGGAATCCAGGATAAAAAGGTGCAGACCCTCAAAGAAGTTAGGGATTTTTCCTTACATGATAACCCACTTATGATAGTGGTGGTTCAACCAAATTTTGGGAGATCAGAATCAGAGGACAGTTCCATTAATGGCCTCTATAACAAAGTGAAAAATTCTAGGGGATTCTCGTGTCCTATAGGTCAATACTATTAGCATCGAATAATCAATTAGATTGGTATTTATGATGAGGATGGTAGTATTGGAGATAAGATTCAAAAAAAAGTTATGTTTGTGATATTTTTTATTGATGAGGGTTATTTTTTATATTTCACTCCATCCTCTATCCCTTCTGTTTTTTTCTCTTTCAATAAAAAGACTATGTTCTTACCTTTTCAAAAAATTATTTATATCATCATATATATTCATATAATTATATTCATTTATATATATTTATACAATTATATATAATTAGATAAATTTATTAATATATTAATATATATAATTATATATATATTAAATATATTTATTATAATTATATTGGAATTTTAAAATATAATTAGTTACTTATAATTATAATTATAATTAATTAAACTTCAAAAAAATTGTATATAATTATACATAAATAATTACATATATATTTATATATATATGTGTTTGTGGATAGTGTTACATCTGAGTGGTACTCAGCTGATGCTCTCCATAATGCAGAGGTACTATGTTGAAGACCTAATGGGAGAAGATCCTGTTACAAAACTATATTGGAAGTGACGCATATGATGACACAATCATGCAGTGACTAAAACTTAATGATTGGTGTAGGTGGGTGGTGATGCATGAAAGAATTAAGATATATTGTGTATGATGCATGAATGATGCTTCATTGGGTCCCTGGGCCATAAAAATTGTATTTTACGCAATGTAATGGGATTTATGACCACTGGGACATCGGGATAGATTATCAATGTAATAAAGTGGATAGTTGGGTGTGTTATCTCTTGGTTGGGGGGTATGACCAAAAAATTTTTCCAATGATAGTGTATTGTGTAGGTATTTGAATGTAATTGTAACCATAAGAACCTAATATATATATATGTATCTCATAATACTGCATACAAAAATTAACAGGTTTTAAATGGAGTAGGAGAGATTTCTTGAGTGCAGTAGCGAAGCATTGTTGTAGTAATATAGCAGCGGTGGGACTTTAGAGGTGGTGTGTACTATATTAAAGACTATTGAGGTAGTTGTACTATTGAAAAAATGGTACTATAGAAATAATCGTCACCTAAGGGGACTTTGGGAAAAAAATTACCATATACCAGTTTTCAAAAATATTTTATCCATTTTTTCATAATTTTTCTCCAAAACCATTACACTAGTATTATGCTAAGAAATAGTTACCAAATTTTCATAAAACATGATTTAAACTCACTCTATAGAGATTGAATTCATATATGATTCACTTTATTGACACCATTGATTTATTTTCAAATATTAACTCCTAAATCCTTTTATTATGTTGATGAAATAATTATCTCGATTGTGGGTTCATCAAGTCCTTGATATATAATGGATTTTGTCTGAAAAGTATCTTTTTGAACATTTAAAAGAGGTTCCTCCTCTTATTTAGATTCTGGCCTTGATTATTTTTCCTTCATGATGTCCAGGATATCTTCGGTGCCATAGAGAACATGAATTTGGATACACAAATTATCATAATTTTTCGTCGTAAACTTCGGGATCAAATAATGTGAAACACCATTTAATATGTAAAAAAAATATTTTGAAGGTAAAATTGAGGACATAGATGTCCTAAATTATGGAATCCTTTTTTTATTTTTAAAAGTTCTCACTACTAATTGTTTTCCCAGAGTATGGGATTGGTACATTTTTTCTAAATAAAAAATAAATGGATAATTTTTTTCATAGGAAAATAGGTGTGTGGGTCAAGTGGGAAACAATATGATTCTAGTGGGGGTATGTGTAATGTCTCGTATTTTTGTGTATTATTTTCAAATATTATATGGAATTATTTCGAGACCAAGCACGAAAACGGTACATCATTCCGAGGCCAAATGAGCACGGAATGGTGGTTTGAACCTTTTTTAAGTTATGTGAGTTGACACTTGTGTGCAGTTGTCGCAGTTTCCAAACGGATGCCCGAATTAAAAATTTGAGGGCACTGTTACGTCTGGGACGATGACTTTACCTAAGGACGGGTCTAACCTCGACCGATGCGGGTCGAGGGAAAAAGTTAATTTTCAGATGTTTTTAGTAAAAATCAAAATAAAATAAATTCGTAAAGTTTATTATATTTTTATGGAAACATCTTCTGCTGAATGACGATAGGGTAGTTGTTTCAATATTAAATGCCACGTAATAATGGCTTAAGAAATAACAACTTGAATCATTAATGTCGCAGTGTAACAAAACATGGAATCATGTTTCCCTTTTTAATTGGTTAAGTGATTGGTGATCATTTACGAATTTTTTAGGGGATGCTCTAGAGAAATTCATGGATCCTTGGAGTAAACTCTCGGTGTCAAATGATGATGAAGCGATGTTGTGAATTGATGCGCCAAAGAAGTTGAAGGATCGTGACGATGAAGGCAGTACGATGTGATGATTGTTCTTCAACTGATTTGAGTTAGGGGTGGTTATTTCATTCCTCTTTCCCTGTTTTGGATTTTAAACGATGAATGCGGATCAACCACGAACAAGTTGATTCACGGATTCGTACGTTCTTGCAGGAGGGTTTTATTAGGATGATTATGGTGAAATAATCCATGTTGTTTATTGTCGATTTCTGCTCCGTTTAAGCCTACTAACGTGAGCAGATCAACGTCGTGACGAACAACGGCGGAGGTTCGTTCCTCATTTTGTTTTATTGGACTCTTTATTTCCCATTAGTTTTTCACATTCTTTACGTTCTTCGCGATGCAACGAACAATGGAACGTTGTGCATCTGTTTTGCGACGCAACGATCCTAAATTTAAGACTCAACACCATAATTTCCTTCCAGAGGTGAGATGACGATGGTGGACGATGAATCGGCTCGGATCGGAAGAGGCTGTTCTTAGAGCGTTCTTCACCTAGGGAAATCAAAACATGTTTTCAGAGCCGATCGGTGGTCTGAAAACACTGGAAGTATCTTCATGGTGTCGGGGCGACCAAAACCCAGGTGTTTCGTGGAGATTGGATGTTCGGATCGATGAACGGGGAAGCTCGGAAGGCACGACAGTGGAAGGTCACGATTCTAGTAATTTCTAGAATACACGGCATGTACACCTGAAGAACATTCTGTGTAGTGCTTGAAGCGGTGGAAAGAGTTTTGGGGGTTAGAGAGGAATAACACGGCGAGTGACCCTGGTCACATGGAGTGTTGGACTTTCCTCAAAGCTCGGCGTGTATTTTGAGAAATGCACGGGTGTGGGTAGGACTACACAGCTTCAAACGACATGGTGTGTCCTCTCTACCCATCATGGAAGAGGTGGCTATGTGGGGATCGATGTGTATCCATGGGATACACGGACACGGGATGAAGTACACATCGTGTACTCCATCACACGGCCAGGAGAGGCCAGTAATGTGGTTCACCCCATGTATTGATTACATGGGATAGAGTACATGGGTTGATAACCATGTACGAGCACATGGACAACATACACGAATCCAACCCCAGTCACTCGAACAGGGCATGTAAACCATACTACATTTCGTGTACTCATTTTTTACACAACCAGCCTTATGACATGTGACGTTGTACATAGGCAGTACCCAGGGTCAGACAACATGACATGTAATATTTTTCTACATGCCATGTACTTTTTTCGAAAATTGCATGGTCCTTTTATTCACTATATCCTAGAAATATATCGTTTGGGTTAGTTCCCCTTATTCTTGTTCCCCTGTTGTTTGCGCATCATTTCATTCGATAGGAGTATGATCCCTTCAGTAGTACTTTCTGTGATAGAGACGACATCCCTTCGAGAGGCCCAGAGCGAGATCCTCTATCCATTCCTAACCCTAGGTAGAGTCAGGAATCAATGTGACCAATTGTACTTGGCATTGATCCTCTACCTAGTTGGTGAATCACCTAGTAGGTGAATTCTGGATGAGTCGCAGTATCCGCCATGGCCCTGGAAGTGATCCTCATCTGTGTCTCATGATCTTTCCCACTTAGGAGTCTGTCTCCTGTAATGAGTGCTTCTATATATCGTGATCCTTCCCACTCCGAAATGTGTCTCTTGTAATGAGTGTATCCACCTCTCATGACACATCCCAAAGAACAGTACTTCTCAGACAGACGTCATCAGAGCAATAAGACTCGTGGAGCGTGTTCTCCCAGAACAAGTGCTTCGTGGAATCTTTGAACTAAAACCCGAGCTGGGGGTATATGGTTGTGTGACTTGTCTCTAAGCTACAGGTCTGGGTTTTGAGTATATCTAGTTTGTGATATATGTTTTGTAGACATATACTACTCATAGAAGACTGTACCTTTACTTTATGTACTACTTTGTGGTTTTTGGGGTCCTCAACTGAGTATTGATATACTCACCCCTAAACGGGATTTTCCCATACATGTCGTGTCTTGTGCAGACAAGATGTATTTTGATAGAGTATAGCATGGACCAGGACATGACCGAGCTTTTTGAGTTCCCTATAGGCTGAGGCGTTCCTATGGCTACGAGTGGTAGTCCTAGTACCTTTTGTGTTTACAGGTTGGATTTTTCTATTTTCAGACTTTTGTTTTGTTGGGCTTGTATTCTGGCCCAGTTTACATTTTGTACATTACCATCTGTCGTACTCTATTAATTGGGTTTAGTTTTATGCATGAATTTTTGTCCCTTAGTGTTTTTTTAAATTTCATCATTTGTGGGCTTGGTGATGTGTTTGTGTGTACAAGTACTTAGGAAATGCCTCCCATGTTAGTATTATGCCTACTCGGTTCTAGTCACCATCCCCTGGCCGATTGGAGGTAGGCTTGGGGAGTTGTAGTGTGGGCTCCACTGGGACGGGTCGTGAAAGAGTGGTTTTAGAGGTGGTTGGTTCTACCGTAGGACCAAGAGTCTATGAGATTGGTTTGGGGAAACATTGTTAAGTGTTTGGAGCTTGGATTTCAGGCCAGAGACTCCAGTGTTGGTGCAGTGGCCGATGTATCCATACACGAGGACTCTGATAACCTGCTTTTCAACTCAGCACACAAAAACACTGGTTGCGGGGAAATAAAAGAATGGAACATTCATCATATAGGAATGGGTGGTGTTTTCCATATCCTTTGTGTCAGCAATCCAGCTATACTCATTGACCCTGGTAAATCTTGTTTCCCTACAGGATGCCTCTGTGATGTATACCCACTAGGATTTAGCAGCACGATCACGAGGATGACCCCTATGTGACAAGGCTTCGATACAGGGATCATTTCTTCATGTTTTTCCACCGGGTGGTGCACCTATTATGCCACAACTAGTTGAGAAGCCCGTGGAACCTTCAGTATCGACCGACGAGGAGAGCTGGCGTGGAACGCACCATGACTTTTAGAGACAGATGCCCCTTAGGTTCTGAGGCGAGCCTAACCCTCAGGTAGCTGAGGACTGGCTTGAGGCGGTGACCATTGTTTTTTATCTAGTGAGGTCACTAGAAGACCAGATGGTCATCATAGGAGAGAGCCTTCTTCAGGGTTCGGCAGGACGGTGTTGGAGTCTAACCACATAGACTCAAGATTAGGAGACTCTATCATGGATGGAGTTTGAGCAACTCTTCAGGGAGGAGTTCTCTCCTATTAAGTTGAGAGTTGTGTGCATCCAGGAGCCTCTTCTGCTTCAGTAGGGTAGTTTGAAAGTAGCTGACTATTTGTCGAGGTTCACAAACCATGCCATGTACTCTATGGATATGGTCAGGGATTAGTACTTTAGAGCTCGGAAATTCAAGCCAGGTCTACGACGTGATATACGATCTAGTTTCGTGCCTCTATGCATTTTGACTGATGCTGGAGTGCTCGAGCAGGATTTGGTGATCGAGAGATTTTTGGTGGAGCAGAGACAGCCGACGACAGTCAGCAGCAGGAAGACAGGTGCGGAGACCTCGGCAGTAGGAATCCAACGTTAGACATAGAGATCATGACGTGAAAGAAATCATAGGTGTACCCAGGATAGGGGATTGATATTCTTGGGTTATCATGATGGATCAGGTCATCCTAGAGAGAAGCGATGCTACACATGCGACAGTAGAGGACATCTCCCAAGAGATTGTCCAACCCGTTGAGCTGTTGATCGGGAAGCAGTGGAGGGGCCACCGATACTGAGGCAGAGAGTGGAGTAGACAGACCCACCAGACAGTGGACGTGGCAGAGGAGCAGGGAGATCTACGGGTGGAGGTTGACATTTAGACTTACTTCCACCACCACCACCCCCAGGAGGTCCGCACCAGGCTTAGAGAGATGGGGGACATGGGTGGGGACAGTTGCATGCAGTCAAGGCATACGACCCAGGGGCTTCAGGGATGATTCAAGGTATGTTTTGTGTCATTTCTACCTTAGCTGTCGTACTTATAGACACAGGTTCCAGTCATTCCTTCATAGGCACATGTCTTGTACGAAACCTCAAGATTCTGGTTAAACCATTGACCTGATCCTTACACTTGGAGACACATACAGGAGGAGACTTGATGATCATGCACCTTTTCAGACAGTGTGATCTTACACTTGGAGGCAAGAGTTTCAGTTGGAACCTCTTATTGGTAGCGTTTAGGCCTTAAGATGTCATTCTCAGAATGGATTGGTTATCTTCGGTCCATGCCTAGATTGACTGTTTTAGGTGAAGAGTGTAGTGTGTCCATAGTTATGGGACAAGGTTTTCCTTTGTCAGAGAAAAGGAATCCTAGGAGACACAGAACGAGCTCAAGCATAGGAGTGTGCAGCCGATCACTCATTAGTTGGCTAGCCTAGCCCTTCAAGCCGTAGATGTGACGAGCTCCCAGTTCCCAACAGTAGTGGTAGTGTACCATGACGTCTTTCTTGGAGATGTTCTAGGACTACCTCCCCGCTGGGAAATTGACTTACACCCCGGGACGACACCGATTTCTTCATCAGCATATCAGATGGCTCCCGAAGAGCTTTGTTAGAAGAGGGTGCAGTTGGAGGATTTATAGAGCAAGGTTTTTGTGAGACCCAACATTTCACCAGGGGAGGCCCCAGTCTTGTTTTCAAAGAAGGAAGATTATAGTCTGAGGTTGTGCATGTATTACCAGCACCTAAACTAGGTGACAGTGAAGAACAAGTTTCCACTACCGTGAATCGATGATCATTTCGATCAGCTGAGAGGGGCATGGTGGTTCTTGAAGGTTGACCTTCGATCAGGTTATCACTAGTTACGAGTACGGTATGAGGATATACCGAAGACAACCTTTAGATGCCGCTACAGTCACTATGAGTACTTGGTGATTCCTTTCGTCATGAAGAATTCCCTCGATGTGTTCATGGGACTGATGAGTCGGATCTTCCAGCCGTACTTGGATCTGTTTGTAGTGGTCTTCATCGATGACATCCTTGTGTACTCGACGTCAGAGGAGGAGCACGCGAGACACCTGCAGATGGCTCTAGATGTACTTCGGGAGCACCAGATTTATGAGAAGCTCTCAAAGTTCCAGTTTTGGATTCATGAAGTCCACTTTCAGAGACATGTCATCTCAGTAGATGGCATAACTATAAACCTAGCCAAGGTGGAGGCTGTGTTAGCATGGGAGCCACCTCGGAGCGTGACAAAGGCACAGAGCTTCCATGGACTGGAAGGGTATTACCAGAGATTCATTCCTGACTTCTCCCAGATATCAGCACCGATGACAGCCTTGACCAAGAAATGAAAACCCTTCTTATGGAAGAAGAAGTTTCAGTCGGATTTCGAGCAGCTGAGATAGAGTTTGACGAGCACCCCAGTCTTGAGACTACCGGAGGAGGTTGTCGAGTACGTAGTTTTCTGCGACACATCGGGTACTGGGCTTGGTTTTTTCCTGATGCAGAGGTAGGAATTTATTGCTTATGGTTTGCACTATATTAGGACACATGAACGACACTATGTGACCCATGATATCGAGTTGGTTGTGGTAGTCTTCGCATTGAAGATGTGGAGACACTACATTATTGGGGAGCGGTTTATCATCTACTCTGACCACAAGAGCCTCAAGTACATCTCCTCATAGAAGTATCTAAATCTGTGGTAGAGGCATTAGATAGAGTTCCTCCAATATTATGATTTTGAGATCCTCTATACTCCTAGGAAGGTGAACAAGGTGGTGGATTCTCTTAGCATAAGGTCGAGCTCACAACGGTTGAGTGAGGTGACACAACAATTAGCCACGTTGCAGTTATCCTTCATGGGCGGAGAGGATGAAGACTACCTATAGTGGATGGTGGTCTCCCCTCTAATCTTACATCAGGTTAGGGAGGCGCAACTAGGATATGTTGATTGTGTGGCTTTATGTTCTCAGTTATCCATAGGACATGATCCTGATAGATATTCACAAGGTGGAGAGCACATGCTTCTTTTCAGAGGATGCACTGTTGTACCGGTAGCATTGCAGGGGGATGTCCTAAGGGAGATTCATACATCCCCTTGGAGGTACATCCTAGAGTGGAAACGAAGTACCAGGATCTCCGATGACAGTTCTGGTGGTCAGGCATGAAGAAGGGAGTAGCATATTTCGTTTCTCGATGCCTTACATGCCTGCAGGTGAAGGCTGAGTACCAAGTTCCAGTAGGATTCTCTCACCCCCTGAATGTTCCAGTGTGGAAGTGGGATGGAATATAGATGGACTTCGTGACAGGCATACCATGGACGTCCAAAGAGCATGATTTTATCTAGGTGATCGTTAACCGACTAACCAAATTGGCCCACTTCCTAGATATTAAGAAGCAGAGTTCCGTAGAGAACATTGGACGCCTCAATGTGTATGATGTAGTTCAGATTCATGTAGTCCCCTTGAAAGGAGTCTTAGACCGAGATGTATGTTTCACATCCCGGCTGTTGAAGGGATTTCAGGAGGCTTTTGGGACTCACCTACGCTTGAGAACAGCGTTTCATCCCCAGACCGATGGTCAGACAAAGAGTAACATTCATGTTCTGGAGTATATGTTGAGAGTCTGTGTCTTGAACTTTGGTCGCATTAGGGTGGACCACCTACCACTGGTGGAGTTTTCGTGTAACAATAGATACCACTCCACCATTGGTACGGAACTACTAGAGGCCTTGTATGGGAGACCCTACCGGTCACCGCTTTGCTGGACCGAACCTGGAGAGTTAGCACTCATGGGTCCAGAGTTGGTTTGAGTACCACTGAGAAGTTGAGGATCATCCATGAGCAGATGAAGACTGCACATATCTAGTAGAAGTCTTATGCTGACAGATGATGAAGACCCCTGGAGTTCGAATAAGGAGACCACTTCGTTCTTCGGGTCTCACCTCGACGAGGGTTACGGAGATTTGGCCAAGGCGGAAAGCTATCCTCGAGGTTCATCATACCTTTCCAGACACTTTGCAGAGTTAAAGAAGTTGCATAACTCCTAGTTCTACCTACGCAGATGCATCAGGTATATGATGTCTTCCACATGTTGTAGCTGAGGAGGTACATGCATGACCCATCGCACGTAATCGACCGGGGAGAGCTCGACAGCAAGGATGGAGTGACCTTTGTTGAGTACCCAGTGGAGATCAAGGATCGTTAGGAGAGGATCCTTCGTGGGCGAATGATTCCCTTAGTGCGTGTTCGTTGGAAGCACGAGAATCTTCAGGAGAGAACATGGGAGCGGGAGGCCCATATCTGTGCCTAGTACCCACATCTTTTTAAGTAGCCTTTGTTTTGGATTTTCGGGGATGTAAAGCCCCAAGGTGGGGAGAATGTAATTTGTTAGATTTTCCGTTTATTATTTTTAAAAATTATATGGAAATATTTCGAGGCCAGGAAAGAAAACAGAACATCATTTTGAGACCCAGTGAGCATAGAATGGTTGTTTGAACCTTTTTTTAAGCTAAGTGAGTCAGCACTTGTGTGCGGTAGTGGTAGTTTCCAAAATGATGCCTGGATTAAAAATATAAGGTCACCATTGTGTCTGGGACGACAACTTTACCTAAGTACAGGTCTAACCTCGACCGGCGTGGGTCGAGGGAAAAAGTTAATTTTTGGTTGTTTTTAGAAAAAATCAAAATAAAATAAATTCGTAAAGTTTATTTTATTTTTATGGAAAAATCCGTTGCAGCATGACGATAGGTCAACTATTTAAATATTAAATTCCATGTCATAATGGCTTAAGAAACAACAACTTGACTCATTAATGTCGCAGCATAACAGAACGTTGAATCATATTTCCCTTTTTAATAGGTTAAGTGATTGGTGGTCGTTGACGAATTTTTGAGGGGACGCTCTGGAGAAATTTGTGGAGCCTTGGAGGAAAATCTCGGTGACAAACGATGATGAATAGAAGCTTTGAATCACTGCGCCAAAGAAGTTTAGGATCTCGACGATGACTTTAGCACATTGCGATTATCGTTCTTCAAACGGTTTAAGGTTGGGGTTGTTATTTCATTCATCCTTCCCTGTTTTAATGTTTAAACGACGAACATGGATCAACCACAAACAAGTTGATCAGAGGATTCATACATTCTTGAGGGAGGGTTTTATTGGGATGATTATGGGGATATAGTCCATGTTGTTTATTGTTGATTTCTACTCCATTTAATCCTACTAGTGGGAGTGGATCAATGTCGTGATGAATGATGGTGGAGGTTCATTCCTCAATTTGTTTTGTTGAACTCTTTTTCCCCATCGTTCATTTCATTCTTCACTTTCTTCCTAGGGTGATGAACAATGGAATGTTGCACATCCATTTTGTGATGAAATGATCCAAAATTTAATACACGACACCATAATGACCTTCCGGAGGTGCGACGAAAATGGAGGACAACGAATCAACTCGGATCGGAAGAGGTCGTTCTTTGAGAATTCTTCGCATAGGAAAATGAAAACATGTTTTTGGAGCCAATCAGTGGTATGAAAACATTGACGCGACTTCATGGTGTCGGGGCGACCAAAACCCGAGTGATTCGTGGAGATTGGACGGCCGGATCGATGAATGGGGCAGATCAGAAGGCACGATGCTGGAAGGCTGCCATTCGGGGAATTTCAATAATACATAGCGTGTACTTCCGAAGAACACGTAGTGTAGTGGTTGTATCGGCGGCGATGGTTTCCGGGGTCAGAGAGGAATCACATGGCGTGTGACCCTGGTCACACAATGTGTTGGACATTCCCCATAGCTCGGTGTGTATTTTGGGAAATACACAGACACGGGTAGGACTACACGGCTTCAGACAACACGGCGTGTACTCTCCGCACAAGATGGCAGAGGCGGCTATATGGGGATCAGCGTGTATCTTGGAGATACACGGACACGGGATGAAGTACACAGCGTGTACTACATCACACGTCTAGGTGAGGCCAGTAACGCGGGTCACCCCATGTACCGATTACACTGGTTGGAGTACACGGGTTGATAACCATGTACGGTCACATGGCTAGAATACACGGAGCCAACCCTAGTCACTCAGACACGGTGTGTACACCGTACTACATGCTGTGTACTCTCTTTTTACATGACCAGCCTTATGACATGGGCTTTTGTACATTGGCAGTATCGGGGTCAGACAACACGGCGTGTAATTGTTTTCTACATGCCATGTACTTTTTTTTGAAAATGGCATGGTCCTCATGTTCACCATATCTTGGACATATTTCATTTGGGTTAGTTCCCCTTCTTCTCGTTCCTCGGAAGGTCAGGCATCATTTCCTTCGACAGAAGTATGATCCCTTCAGTAGGAATTTCTGTGATAGAGTATGCATCCCTCTGAGAGGCATGTAGCAAGATCCTATATCAATTCTTGACCTTAGGTAGAGTCAGGCCTCTACATGACCAACTCTTCGGGTTTTGATCCTCTACTTAGCTTGTGAATCACCTAACAGGTGAATTCGAGATGATTCGATGTTTCTGCCATGGCCCTGGTAGTGATCCTCATTCGTGTATCATGATCTTTCCCACTCATGAGTGTGTCTCCCATAATGAGTTCTTCTATCTATTGTGATCCTTCCCACTCAGGAGTGTATCTCTTGTAATGAGTGTATCTACCTCTCGTGATGCTTCTCGAAGAATAGTACTTCTCGAACAGACATCATTTAGGCTACAAGATTCATGGAGTGTGTTCTCCCGAAACGAGTGCTTCGTGGAATCATCGAACTGAACCCCTAGTTGGTGGTTTGTTGTTGTGTGACTTGTCTCTAGACTACAGGTCTGGGTTTTGAGTATATCTGGTTTTTTCTATATTTTTTTCCAATATATACTGTGTATATCTAACTATACCTTTACATTATATACTGCTTTGTGGTTTTCGGGGTCCTCTACTGAGTATTGTTATACTCACCCCAGCACGGGCTTTTCCAACACGTGTTGTGTCTTGTGCAGATGAGCATCCTTTTGAAAGAGTCCAGGGTGGACTAGGACATGACTGAGCTTTCTAAGTTCCCTACAGGACGAGGCATTCCTATGGCTATGAGAAGCATTCCTAGTACCTTTTGTGTTTATAGGTTGGACTTTATGGTTTTTAGACTTTTGTTTTGGGGGGATTGTATTCTGGCCCAGTTTACTTTCAATACTTTACCATACGTCGTACTATGTTTATTGGGTTTAGTTGTATGCATGCATTTTTTTCCATATTGTTTTTTACATTTCAGCATTTGTGGGCTTGGAGATGTGTGCATGTGTACAGGTACTTAGGCAATGCATCCTATGTTATGATTATTCCTACTCAGTGCTAGTCACACGCCCCTAGCCTATTGGAGGACGGCTTGGGGAGTCGCGGCATGGGACCCACTGGGATGGGTCATGACAGTATGTAGAAAATATATTGGCTAAAAAGAATACCAAAACCCAAATATATTTTTTTCAATGTGTTCCAAATTTTTTGTGTAGTTAAATTTTTTAGGGGAAAGAATGGTTGTAGCATGATGATGAGTGGAAAAATTTGGAGAGATTACTTTCAAAAAGAGAGGAGTATTTTTTATTTTTTCATAGCTCATTTGGATTGGGAAAATGTGATGCATTCTTTGAAAATGAGAGATTAATTAGTGTTAAAATTAAAACATTAGATGGTATGAAAAAAATTAAAGATAAAATTGAATGAAATTTGTCATCCTAATCCTCCGTAAATCTTGTGAAACAAATATATCTTCATATATTTCATTTATCACACATAAAAAACAACTTCAAAAACTCTAATATTAATAAAGTTTTACTTTTCAGCATCAAATACAAATGACCATGTGGAAACAGGTTGTCAGATCAAAGGAGGTGATTTCAAGGGAAAAAATGCAAGGTAAAATCACCATATTGAATTGGTTCAACATGGATTAAAAAGTATAATGCATAACATAGACTGATTTATAGGGATACAATCCCAAAAATAACAAACAATTATAAATAATTATAAATAAAAATCCACATAAATGATGTAATTGGTTCCACCCAAGCTTCTCAAACCAACTATGACAAACAACCCTTCTCTAAAGTCACCATGCCTCCATTGTACTAGTAAATGGTTATTTCCACCAAAAAACAAGTTTATTCATCCCAAAATCACCATAATGATTGAATCATCTTTTTCTACAACACCACATATCTAACTTACCCAATCCTTGTCTGGTCACTCTCGGAGAATTCCTAACGTTAGCACCACATGATGATGATCTCAATATTCTAGGTATCAATATGTATAATACTTTAATTTCAATTTCATTTATTTTAAACGTATTATACATTTTAAAACCATTACATTCAGTATCTCAAGTATCTTATTCCTATAAATTCAACATGGGCCTTGTGATTTAATAATTCTAATGGTTTACTCAAAGGATATTTTACAATATCATCTATATCCACCTAATTTTTTTATTACATCTACCTTCTCACTAATCTCATGAATGATATGGTATTTGTAAAGGATTTTTTATGCCAATTTTTAGGTTGAATATATTTTTTCTATGCAATAACTCTTCTGTTGACATAATTATACTAAATTTCACCTTTGATAATAGAAACCTCCACATGTTTAGTAATAAAATTCAGGATCTTAACAATATCATTCATAATATCTTATATTTTAATGTATTGTAATTATATTTTCATGTTCACTACGGTTTATCATTTGGAAATCTTACCAATTATCTATAAACTATTTAAGAAAAACATTAAATGATATTGTGATATAATATATTATTCTTTTTGTTTTTAAAAAAATATCATTGTAACCCCATAAATTGAGATTATTATCTCTTCCAAAGATCAATAACATATCCTTGACACACCTTAAATGCATAAAGAAATTCGTGAATTTATTCTACATACTCACACTCCAATAGAATTTGTAATTAATTTTTATTCAAAACATAATAGTGACATTGGGGTTATGATATGGGTTGTCACTACTAGAGAAACAAATTTTAGTAACACTACAAAACTAAATCAACAGTGCTAAAAAAGTGAAGTTGATCTAAAAACCATTAAATTGAGTCCCCTTTTATGAGCCCTATAAAAGTGCCGATAAAAGCCATGTTGTTTCACTATACTATAAAATTTATTTCACACTATTGTAACAAATATAGGCACTATATAAAAATAGCAACAACAAATACAGAATATGGATAATTAATAATTTTATTGAAATAAAAATTACATAACCAATAAAAAAGTCAATATGATATTTAAATTCCAATATTTTGTTTTTATAATTATATAAGAATGTAAAATTTACCATAGACATTCCAAAACATCAGTCATCAGTTGTTTCATTGTCTTTCACACGTGACCCCAACTCCAAAAGAACAATCATGGTATAAGTTTCCACAACTCCATCTAATCTTGATAAAAATAATACACCTATATAAGGAATAAATTATTGTGTCTCAAATAATTTAAATAAATTAATTATAGATAAATATGAAACAAATGATTAATAAAATTTCAATTTTAAACTGATAACGAACACATTATGTCTTACCGGACACACTATGCATCATATTGTGGTGTGGCTGATTCTTACACATTCAAATTTACTTAGGGGTCATTTTCATAAGGTATAAAACCAATATGATTATAACGACCCATACTTTACATACATTTTTAATACTTCAAAAATTGAAGCACACTTATTACAACATATGATAAAACTACAAAGGACCGTATAGGTATAGTGCCTTTAGAAACGGGGAAACATAAACAACTGGTTCATAAATCTTCTACAGTGTCTCCCATTTATTTCATCATATCTAGGGCCCCTTTTAGCATATTCTACTTAATATCCATCTTCCTGACCTGGGGAAAAGAAAGCATAAAAGGGTGAGCTCAAATGCTCAGCAAGGCAAATAAAGGAAATAAAAATCATATCATATCTTTTTGAAAATCATAACCTGCAAAAGAGATCATAATATCTTAACATGGAACAAATCATAGGAGTGAAAATGAGATCCCCATAATCATAACATAAAACTTGAAACTTTGTGGCATGCACACATAATCATGGAAAATCATTTCTTGTTAGTCATGACTCATCGCCAAGACTATCTTAGTGGACAAAGTCCCTTTCTGAACCGAGTTCACTCCTCGTTTCAGTCCTGTATCACTGAACCGAAATAACCTTCCGTTCCAGCCATGTCTATCTCATGAGATATAAAATCTTTACCCAATGCATTGGAGGGAGATATAGGTCCCACCCATCTTATAATGAATCCTTTATTATGTGTGCCACATAATCATAAAACATACATCATCGCATAACACATGAAACAAAAATGGGATTCTTGAAACATCATGACATCATAAATCAATTCATATAAGATAAAGGAATTCATAAAAATAATTCCATCACAACATGATCAAATCAATGTAATAATAGGGATAAAAACAGAACCCTTTATTATCTTAGATGGAAAATAATTTTGAAAATCACTTGAACTCCATTCTTGAGGAAAATATCCTTTCTTCTTCAAAAACATTTTTCCTTTCATAACATGTCATACAACTTTAAAATAAAAGAAGTTGATTAAAAATAAACTTGAAAACTTGTAAAGGAAGCTTCTTGGAAACAATGTTTTAAAAATCCATTCATGCCGTATAAGTTAAAAAAACATTCTTCGTACTTTTGTCGGAAAAGTCAAAAAGTACCTCGTACGGAAAAACGACAAAAGATTCCTTTCATATTCTTTACTAAAAACTCACCTAAGGGTAAAATTGGATTTAAACTATTGCAAGTGGATGGAAACAATATTTCATATTGAGGGAACATGGATGTGGATGATAAAATACACCCCAGTAAATACTTACGAATAAACAATCTCGGATAAAAATGAGATTGTGATATTTCCCTTACCTTAGGTCCGATTAGCTTTGTACGTGTCCGAAGCTCCTGTATAATGGTTTAAATAATGTTATTGACTTATTCCAGAATCATACATATTTATATGATATCATATATGGTCATATTATTAGCTTATTGTTAGTAATATTTCATTGTTACTTGTTACTCGGGTCTTTATAACTTTTTGTTCTTATGCGTGTTTTGTCGAATAAATTCTTATTCTTATCTTTAGGTTATAGATAATTCATTTCCAGAATGGTATTAGTGTATTATATACCATATTCATTCATTCAATTCATTTATATAATCATTATGAAATAAAGATCATGTAGAACGAGTCGCATCACATCGTGGAGACGGTATTCTGTACGTACGCACGAGTGATGATATCATTCCTATGATCGTGGAATTGTATTGGAGTATATATACGTTATTTCAGTATCAATATTAATTCATAATAATCATATTTAGTTACTCATTACACCATTATAACCATCCTTGTAAGGTGATGGTGGAAAATAGATTACACCACGGCGTGGAGACGGTATTCCGTACGTACGCACGCGTGGTGATTTCATTTTTCCGTAGGATGGATAGAAAGTGAAATAGGGTTGTTTCATATTTATAATAACATATCAGTATGTAAGTAATACTGATGTTATTACTTTATCATGAAACAACTAAAGAAGAATAAGTTGAAGAAGAAAGAAATTGAAAAGATCGGTAATGGATATTACCTCTTCTTTGGAACGCCTCTTTGAATCCTCCACTTAAGGAACTAAGATTGGTCTTTGGAGAAGACCAGGACCTCTAGGATTATTCTAGGGAAGTGGAGAGGAGAAAATGGTAGGGGTTGGCCGAGCATGAGTGCTCAATTTGGTGTGAGGAGGAGGGGGAGGAGGTACCCTTTTATAAGGGAGGAGAGGGGCACCTTAGGAATATCTCAAAATATTATTTTATATTAAAGTCAAAATCGGTTTATAATGGTTCCAAAGGGTCTTATTTCGAAGATAAAGTGGGGAAGGGTCGAAATCCTATCAACCAATAAGATTTAGACAAGTTTAGGGTTTTATTTTAACCTTATCAATTAGATTTAACTCTAAGTTAATTAATTTAACTTTTACCGTGTCTTTTTGTTTTCTTTCACTATATGGTTAATACACTTACCATAACATGCCAAACGAACCCCAAATTGTTTATTATTAATATATATATCCTTATCTAAGTCATTTGGCCGATCCTTAGATTTTTAGGAATAAAATAACAATTAATAATATAATATTTGATTTAAAAACTATTTTGTGTCAATTTTGACACTATTTGATATATGATTTGTTTGAAAGTCATAACAGAATTATATGTTCGAACAAAGTTTATTAAATCAACACTAATATATCATAGTAACCTAGAAAATTAGTGGAATTCATAAAATGTCTCAAATTACATTTATTTTGGTGTTTATAACATCAATTATGTCAATATTTCATTAATAAGATAATTACTGCATCATCTTTGTGTCATAAATAAATTATATTATTTGATGTCTAAAAATTACAAATAAAATACCATCATGTAGGAAATCTTTTTAGGTTTCTAATGAATATTTACAATCGAATGTATCTTATGTATAACCCCATATTAAAAATGATTTACTCATTAAACTTTGATTTTAACTATTTTAACCCTTCTTTAAATAAATTAATAATAAATGTCCTAATCTAATCCAAGTGGGCCTAAATGGTCATATTTTATTCCTAAGTTTGTTTTTGGTCGAATTACACTTGTCCAATAGAATTAGGACATGTGTTAGGGTAATATTAATATCATATTTACCCTTAGTTACCCTATTTACTATTAACCGCGGTAAAAAAAGTAAAAAGTTACTATTCACCAAAAAATTATTTTCATCTCATTGAACCACATTTTAGTCCTTGATATTCACCGTGTCTCTCGGATTTTCGCAATTCCAATCACAGAAGCGGTAAAATTATGTTTTATGCAAAATTCAGTTTTTAACCTACCACTTAGTGGTTTCACTATTCATCAAAAATTGAAAGTTTTCAGAAAAATACCAAAATTTCACCCTAGGCTAATTTCGATATTCTGAGTCCAAAAATGAAGTCCATTTTGATAAATAAAATTTATAAAATTCCAAAAAGTGGTTATTACTATTCATAACGGCTAGTTTTAATAGCATAATGTTGTTTAGTGAAACTCGGTATTGCGTACGACGCAAGCTATCGAAGAAGGTCGCGATTGCGTGTAAAGCAAGCCAAGCAAATGTTGTATAGAAAAAGATTCCTTTGATGATTCATATAACATAAAAGTCTCGGGTGTTACATTCTACCCCCCTTAAAAAGAATTTCTCCCTCGAAATTCGTCACTTTGCAACAAACAGATGAGGATACTTCTCCCTCATCATATCCTCAAGCTCCCATGTAGCTTCTTCAAGTTGGTGGTTTCTCCATAAAACTTTCACCAAGCGAGTGGTCTTGTTTCGTTGGACTTTTTCGCTACGATCCAGAATCTCTATCGGCTGTTCTTCATAAGAAAGATCTTGCTCCAGCGGTACAACTTCTGAGCTGAGTACATGTGAAGGATCTGGTATGTACTTTCTCAGGAGAGATACATGGAACACATCGTGAACTTGAGAGAGATTCGGTGGAAGCGCCAATCGGTAAGCTACCTTCCCAACACGATCCAATATTTCGAAAGGACCGATATATCTAGGGCTCAACTTCCCCTTCTTTCAAAATCTCATAACCCTCTTCCAGGGAGATATTCGTAAGAACACTTTATCACCCACTTCAAACTCTAGGTCTTTTCTTCGGTTGTCGGCATAGCTTTTCTGTCGACTCTGAGCTGCTCTTATGTGTTGTTGAATAGATCTGACCTTTTCTGCCATTTCATCAACGAGATCAGGTCCTAATAGCTTTCTTTCCCCAACTTCATCCCATCAAGTTGGAGTCCTGCATTTCTTTCCATAGAGAGATTCATAAGGAGCCATTTGAATACTGGAGTGAAATCTATTATTATAAGAAAATTCCACCAAAGGTAGGTGTTGATCCCAACCTCCTTTGAAATCCATAGAGCAAGCTCTCAACATATCTTCTAGGGTTTGAATTGTTCTCTCAGACTGACCGTCTGTCTGGGGATGATAAGCAGTGCTGAAACTCAACTCTGTATCCAGAGTATGCTGAAGACTTCGCCAGAACTTCGAGGTAAATCTCGGATCTCGATCAGATATAATAGAAAGTGGTACTCCATGCAATCTTACCACTTCCTTTACATATATCCTGGCAAGCTGATCTAGAGAGAAATCCTCTCTAATAGGAATGAAGTGTGCAGACTTTGTGAGACGATCAACTATGACCCAGATAGCATTATTGCCTTTGGATGTTTTAGGAAGTCCTGTGACAAAGTCCATAGTGATGTTTTCCCATTTCCATTCGGGTATGGGTAATGGTTGTAACATCCCCTTAGACTTCTGTCTCTCAGCTTTAACTTGTTGACAAACCAAGCATCGAGAGACATATTCAGCAACATCTCTTTTCATGCCATCCCACCAGAAGTACTCTTTCAGGTCCCTATACATCTTCGTGCTTCCAGGATGAATAGAGAATGAAGAACTATGAGCCTCATCCAGCAGCTCTTTCTTTAATTCGGGGATGGGAGGAACACAAACCTGATTCCTGAACTTTATTATCCCATCACAATCAAGGTTGAATTCAGGAACATTTCTCATCTTCTTTTGTAACTCAACATCTTCTTTTTGTGCCTCTTTAATCTTCACATGTATAGATGGTTAAACATTCATTTGAGAAAGATAAGATTTTTCCCCTTCCATTATAATTCCAAGATCCATCCTTTGTAAATCCATAAATATTGGATCTTTTGTGATCCTCATCATGGATAAACTAGCATGGTCTTGTCGACTTAATGCATCTGCCACCTTGTTTTCTTTCCCAGGGTGGTAATGGATTGAGCAGTCATAATCCTTAATCAGCTCCAACCATCTTCTTTGACGCATATTCAACTCCTTTTGTGTGAAAATATACTTTAAACTTTTATGATCAGTATAAATATCACACCTTTCACCATAAAGGTAATGCCTCCAAATCGTTAATGCAAAGATTACCGCAGCCAACTCCAAATCATGTGTTGGGTAATTTTGTTCATGGATTTTCAACTGTCGTGAGGCATAAGCTATCACCATATCATTTTGCATAAGAACACACCCCAATCCCTTCTTGGATGCATCACTGTAGATCACAAACCTTTCTCCACTACAAGGCAGTGTGAGCACAGGTGAACTGGATAACCTTCTTTTCAACTCCTTGAAATTCTCTTCACATTCCTCTGTCCAGACAAACTTAACTCCTTTCCGAGTCAACTTGGTGAGTGGATTAGATAATCGTGAAAAATCTTTTACAAAACGTCGATAATATCCAGCCAAACCAAGAAAACTTCGGATCTCAGTTACTGTTGTTGGTCTTGACCATCTTTCGATAACCTCTGTTTTTGCTGGATCCACAGATATCCCCTCTTTTGAGATTATGTGACCCAAAAATGCAACTTTTTGAAGCAAAAATTCACACTTGGTAAATTTGGCATAAAGCTTCTCCTTTCTCAGGGTCTTCAATATAATTCTCAAGTGATCTTCATGTTCTTCCTTGCTCTTTGAATAGACAAGAATATCGTCTATAAAGACTACCACAAATTGATCAAGATAGTCTCTAAAGACTCTATTCATTAGATCCATGAAGATAGCAGGGGCATTAGTAAGACCAAATGGCATCACTATAAATTCATAGTGTCCATACCTTGTACGGAAAGCCGTCTTTGGTATATCCTCCCTTTTGACCCTTAATTGATGATACCCTGAACGAAGATCAATCTTGGAAAAGTATTGAGCTCCGCGTAGTTGGTCAAATAAGTCATCAATGCGTGGGAGAGGATATTTGTTCTTGATAGTGATCTTGTTAAGTTCTCGATAATCAATGCAGAGTCTCATTGATCCATCTTTCTTCTTAACAAATAGAACAGGTGCTCCCCAAAGTGACGCACTAGGGCGTATGAATCCCTTATCAAGATTCTCTTGGAGTTGCTTCTTCAATTCCTGCAACTCAATTGGGGCCATTCTATAAGGTGTCTTTGAAATAGGCAAAGCACCCGGTACGAGTTCTATTGAAAACTCAACTTCACGATTTGGTGGAAGACCCGGTAATTCCTCCGGAAAGACATCATCAAACTCCCTTACAATGGGCATATTCTTAATCGTGAGTTTCTCACCAACCATTTGAGATAAATAACCTTCATTTAGTGGGATCAATACCCATAAGATGGAAGAAATTTCCACTGGAAGGTTATGTTCATCCTTGCATTGGTATACGATCGTAGATTGATCTGGAGTATGAAATGTGACTTCCCTTCTTTGGCAATTGATATGAGCTCCATGTAGAGAAAGCCAATCCATGCCAAGAATCACATCAAATTCCACTAAAGGAAGGATCACAAGATTTACAGGAAGCACTTTCCCACAAACTTCGATCGGAGAAGAATTATAAACTTTTGATGCGATTGATGTGCCATTAGGTGTTGTCACAGCTAACTCAACATCTAATTGTTGAGGTAGTACAGTGAAACCCTTAGAAAAGTCTTCAGAAATAAAAGAGTGGGTGGATCCAGAATCAAATAAAACATTTGCTACTTTAGAGTGGATGGTAAGTGTACCTTTCACCACATCGTTATCGTACTCCACATCGCTGATAGAAATTGCATGCGACTTTCCTTTGTCTTTAGCTTTAGGAGTTTGTTGACGTCGACCATCATCATCAACCCTTGGATTTGGGCATTGATTGGCATAATGCCCCATCTCCTTGCACTTGAAACATTGAAGTGTAGTAGGTTCATTCTGTGTATCCCTTCCTTTGTTTGCGTCATTAGACATCTTCTTCCCATTATCACGGCATTCAAATGCCCGATGAACTTCCTTTCCACATTTAAAACATTTACTTGTCCCTTTAATACAACTCCCTCCATGTTTCTTTCCACACTTTGAGCATAAGGAAAAGCTCATCTTCTTTTCCGTGTGCTCTTTAGATTTTTCTTTGAATTCCATCTTCCTCTTCTTATCAAACCCATGTGACTGATGGGTTACTCCAATCTCCATCTTGACTTTGAGAGCACATCGAACGATTTCCTCGTAGCTATTGAAGTCTCTTATGGCTAACGCCCTTCGAAGACTTGGTTTTAAGCCACTAAAGAATCGATCGATCTTACTCTCAGGTTGGATAATAATACTAGAAGCGTACCTTGCCAGTCTTGTAAAATTTGCTTCATAGGTACCAACAGATTCATCATCCCTTTGCTTCAGTTCAAGAAACTATTTCTCCATCTTTGTTCGGAGAATACGAGGGAAGTACTTATTGAAAAATAAGTTCTTGAACTCGTCCCATTCCATAGACTCAATTTCATCCCTTTGCCTCGTATTCTTAACAAGATTCCACCATTGATCATCATCTCCTTCCAAACGATACACTGCTAGGATGAATTTATCATGTTCAGAACATTGAAGAACTGAAAATATCTTTTCAGTAGTACTAATCCATTGTTCAGCAACTAATGGATCAGTAGACCCGCTGAAAGAAGGTGGACGCTGCCTCATGAAGGATTCAACAGAATGTTGCTCCCTCCTTTGCTCGTTTGGAAATCCTGCATGATTCATAGCTTGAGAAAGTTGTGTGAGCATGGCTACAAGATTTTGCATTCCAGCTCCCATATCGTTTGGTTGCTCAGGGGGACAATCATTGCATTGCCCATCGCATTCCGCATTAACCCGGTTCCTTCGGGTTCCAACCATTGACTAAAACCAAGAAGAATAGTGTGAGCAACACTAATTATAATAGGAAACCACATAATTCAAGAATAAAATTTTCATGCTTATGGTCTTATCCTAGGTTATTCAAGGCCATTTCTAAAACACTAAGATTGTGTACTATGCTTAGACTTATCCTTAGGGTTCTTACTAAGGCTTTCACATCCTAGTTTCCAAAGGTTGACTATACCTTTCCTCTGATACCAACTATAACGACCCATACTTTACATACATTTTTAATACTTCAAAAATTGAAGCACACTTATTACAACATATGATAAAACTACAAAGGACCGTATAGGTATAGTGCCTTTAGAAACTGGGAAACATAAACAACTGGTTCATAAATCTTCTACAGTGTCTCCCATTTATTTCATCATATCTAGGGCCCCTTTTAGCATATTCTACTTAATATCCATCTTCCTGACCTGGGGAAAAGAAAACATAAAAGGGTGAGCTCAAATGCTCAGCAAGGCAAATAAAGGAAATAAAAATCATATCATATCTTTTTGAAAATCATAACCTGCAAAAGAGATCATAATATCTTAACATGGAACAAATCATAGGAGTGAAAATGAGATCCCCATAATCATAACATAAAACTTGAAACTTTGTGTCATGCACACATAATCATGGAAAATCATTTCTTGTTAGTCATGACTCATCGCCAAGACTATCTTAGTGGACAAAGTCCCTTTCTGAACCGAGTTCACTCCTCGTTTCAGTCCTGTATCACTGAACCGAAATAACCTTCCATTCCAGCCATGTCTATCTCATGAGGTATAAAATCTTTACCCAATGCATTGGAGGGAGATATAGGTCCCACCCATCTTATAATGAATCCTTTCTTATGTGTGCCACATAATCATAAAACATACATCATCGCATAACACATGAAACAAAAATGGGATTCTTGAAACATCTTGACATCATAAATCAATTCATATAAGATAAAGGAATTCATAAAAATAATTCCATCACAACATGATCAAATCAATGTAATAATAGGGATAAAAACAGAACCCTTTATTATCTTAGATGGAAAATAATTTTGAAAATCACTTGAACTCCATTCTTGAGGAAAATATCCTTTCTTCTTCAAAAACATTTTTCCTTTCATAACATGTCATACAACATTAAAATAAAAGAAGTTGATTAAAAATAAACTTGAAAACATGTAAAGGAAGCTTCTTGGAAACAATGTTTTAAAAATCCATTCATTCCGTATAAGTTAAAAAAACATTCTTCGTACTTTTGTCGGAAAAGTCAAAAAGTACCTCGTACGGAAAAACGACAAAAGATTCCTTTCATATTCTTTACTAAAAACTCACCTAAGGGTAAAATTGGATTTAAACTATTTCAAGTGGATGGAAACAATATTTCATATTGAGGGAACATGGATGTGGATGATAAAATACACCCCAGTAAATACTTACGAATAAACAATCTCGGATAAAAATGAGATTGTGATATTTCCCTTACCTTAGGTCCGATTAGCTTTGTACGTGTCCGAAGCTCCTGTATAATGGTTTAAATAATGTTATTGACTTATTCCAGAATCATACATATTTATATGATATCATATATGGTCATATTATTAGCTTCTTGTTAGTAATATTTCATTGTTACTTGTTACTCGGGTCTTTATAACTTTTTGTTCTTATGCGTGTTTTGTCGAATAAATTCTTATTCTTATCTTTAGGTTATAGATAATTCATTTCCAGAATGGTATTAGTGTATTATATACCATATTCATTCATTCAATTCATTTATATAATCATTATGAAATGAAGATCATGTAGAACGAGTCGCATCACATCGTGGAGACGGTATTCCGTACGTACGCACGAGTGATGATATCATTCCTATGATCGTGGAATTATATTGGAGTATATATATATTATTTCAGTATCAATATTACTTCATAATAATCATATTTAGTTACTCATTACACCATTATAACCATCCTTGTAAGGTGATGGTGGAAAATAGATTACACCACGGCGTGGAGACGGTATTCCGTACGTACGCACGCGTGGTGATTTCATTTTTTCCGTAGGATGGATAGAAGGTGAAATAGGGTTGTTTCATATTTATAATAACATATCAGTATGTAAGTAATACTGATGTTATTACTTTATCATGAAACAACTAAAGAAGAAGAAGTTTAAGAAGAAAGAAATTGAAAAGATCGGTAATGGATATTACCTCTTCTTTGGAACGCCTCTTTGAATCCTCCACTTAAGGAACTAAGATTGGTCTTTGGAGAAGACCAGGACCTCTAGGATTATTCTAGGGAAGTGGAGAGGAGAAAATGGCAGGGGTTGGCCGAGCTTGAGTGCTCAATTTGGTGTGAGGAGGAGGGGGAGGAGGTGCCCTTTTATAAGGGAGGAGAGGGGCACCTTAGGAATATCTCAAAATATTATTTTATATTAAAGTCAAAATCGGTTTATAATGGTTCCAAAGGGTCTTATTTCGAAGATAAAGTGGGGAAGGGTCGAAATCCTATCAACCAATAAGATTTAGACAAGTTTAGGGTTTTATTTTAACCTTATCAATTAGATTTAACTCTAAGTTAATTAATTTAACTTTTACCGTGTCTTTTTGTTTTCTTTCCCTATATGGTTAATACACTTACCATAACATGCCAAACGAACCCCAAATTGTTTATTATTAATATATATATCCTTATATAAGTCATTTGGCCGAACCTTAGATTTTTAGGAATAAAATAACAATTAATAATATAATATTTGATTTAAAAACTATTTTGTGTCAATGTTGACACTATTTGATATATGATTTGTTTGAAAGTCATAACAGAATTATATGTTCGAACCAAGTTGATTAAATCAACACTAATATATCATAGTAACCTATAAAATTAGTGGAATTCATAAAAAGTCTCAAATTACATTTATTTTGGTGTTTATAATATCAATTATGTCAATATTTCATTAATAAGATAATTACTGCATCATCTTTGTGTCATAAATAAATTATATTATTTGATGTCTAAAAATTACAAATAAAATATCATCATGTAGGAAATCTTTTTATCTTTCTAATGAATATTTACAATCGAATTTATCTTATGTATAACCCCATATTAAAAATGATTTACTTATTAAACTTTGATTTTAACTATTTTAACCCTTCTTTAAATAAATTAATAATAAATGTCCTAATCTAATCCAAGTGGGCCTAAATGGTCATATTTTATTCCTAAGTTTGTTTTTGGTCGAATTACACTTGTCCAATAGAATTAGGACATGTGTCAGGGTAATATTAATATCATATTTACCCTTAGTTACCCTATTTACTATTAACCGCGGTAAAAAAAGTAAAAAGTTACTATTCACCAAAAAATTATTTTCATCTCATTGAACCACATTTTAGTCCTTGATATTAACCGTGTCTCTTGGAGTTTCGAAATTCCAATCACAGAAGCGGTAAAATTAAGTTTTATGCAAAATTCAGTTTTTAACCTACCACTTAGTGGTTTCACTATTCATCAAAAATTGAAAGTTTTCAGAAAAATACCAAAATTTCACCCTAGGCTAATTTCGATATTCTGAGTCCAAAAATGAAGTCCATTTTGAAAAATAAAATTTATAATATTCCAAAAAGTGGTTATTACTATTCATAACGGCTAGTTTTAATAGCATAATGTTGTTTAGTGAAACTCGGTATTGCGTATGACACAAGCTATCGAAGAAGGTCGCGATTGCGTGTAAAGCAAGCCAAGCAAGTGTTGTATAGAAAAAGATTCCTTTGATGATTTATATAACATAAAAGTCTCGGGTGTTACAATGATTGTGTTTTATTAGTTTCGAACATGTCACTTATCTTTTTTTTCTAAAATGACATTTTAATCTAATAACATTCTCTTTGAGTCATATTGGTAACATAGTGTGTCAATTTGAGGTGATTTTGAATCCTATATATCAAAAATGACTTAGGTATAGTTTTTTAAAATTATCAAGACAATATTACCATGTTTTCTTGGTTTTTAGTGAGTGACGCACATTTTAAACTAAAATGTCAATCTTAGACTAATAATGGACATTATGATTCACACGGATCGCATCATGGGTTGGATTGAGTTGTGGATGATTATTTCACATCACAAACGACTTATGGAACATTTTTATAATGTATTAAAACAATCCGTAAGGATTTTCAATGTTTTTTATGTTGTATTTATTTTGACGCAAAAGGACATTTTTAAACGAAACAACAGATTTGGAGTCATAAAAGTCACACTGTGAAATGCATTGTGGTTCGATGATTCATAAACCTCACAAATGTCATATATATTATATTCCTACAGTATTAAAACAATCCAAATGTGTTTTATCGGTTTTGAGTATATGGATTGAATTTTTTATAAAATTCCATTTTTAACAGAATGCACGCACATTGAGTCATACCTGTCAAATTTTGTGTCAGTTTTATGTGAAACTAATTCATACACATCATAAATGATTTATTAATATTTATCTTAAATTATCAAGACATTCTGACTAAGTTCTATCATTTTTTACAGTGTTTGGCCCTTTTTGAACTAAAATGTCAATTTTAGATTGATAATGGACACATTAAGTCTTACTAATCACAGAGTGTTTCATATTGTGGGGATGAAGATTCTTACACATCACATATGACTTATATATCATTTTATAAATGTACCTAAATATTATAAAAGTTATATCTTAGTTATGAGAATGTGAAGTGTGTTTTATACTAAAATTTCATTTTTTAAATTAATACATGCATGTTGTGTCATACTGGAGACATCATGTCTCAGATTGAGTGGAGGCCAATTCTTACTCATCACAAATGAATTATCAATCATTTTCATATATTTTCAAAACAATCTGAATTCATTTTCTTATTTTGAGTATATCAACGTGTTTACTAAAATGATATTTTAAAGTGAAAACACACATAATGAATCACACCTGTCACATTGTCTGTCAGTTTGACATGAGATAATTTCTTACATGTAAAAAGTACTTATGAATAATTATCATAAATTATTATGAAAATTAGGGAATGGTTGTTCTATTTTGGTGACTAAAACATGTCATGATCTAAATTGTCAATTTTAAAACAATAGTGGCTATTTTGAGTTGTGTAGTGAAGAATATGTATCTGATTAAGGTATGGATGATTTCTACATGGAAAAATTACATATTGATCTTTTTTCATAAGTATCAAAATAAAACAAATCTGTTTTAATAGTTTTGATTATGTCAGTTATCTTTTCTAATAAAATGCCGGTTTTAAATAACATGAAACACATAGAGTCATATCAGTCACAACATTCATGGGATTGAGGTGAGGCCACTCACTACATGTCAAAATTTAATTATGGAACATTTTTATAATGAAAAAAAACAATAATAATGGGTTTTATTGGTTTTTAGTATGTCACTTGTGGTTTTTACTAAATGAAATTTTAAACTAAAAACATGCACTTGGATTAATACTTATCACATTGTGCATCATATTGGAGAGAAGCAAATTCCTACTCATCCTAAATGTCTTAATAATTTTTTTATAAATTATAAAAACAATGTGAATGTATTTTCTTTAAATAGATTTAATAAGTGTGTTTTCTATGAAAATTTAATTTTAAACTAAAAACACTAACTTTGAGTCATAGTAGTAACATTGTGTGTTGGTTTGAGTGGAGACAAATATCTACACATCTCAAATATGTTATGAATATTATTACAAAATAATTAATATAATATTGGGATTTTTTCTTGGTTTTTAGTGAATGGAACACATTTTAAAATAAATTGTCTATTTTAGGTTGGTAATAGAGACTTTGAGTCATATTGAGCACACCATGTCTGGTATTGGGGTGTGGCTAATTCCAACATGTCAAAACTGACTTATAGATCACTGTTATATTGTATCAAGAAAATTATAGTTTGTTTTATTAAAGTTGATTATGTAAGAAAAAATTCAACTAAATGAAAAATTTTATTTCAAATCACACACATTGGTTCATACTACACATGAAATGTATTATATTAAGGATTGGTTGATCCATACTTTTTACAAATGAATTATTCATAATTTTCCTAAAATAAAAATTATAAAATTATAAAAAACTTAAATGAAAACAGAAGTAAAATGATGATAAAATCCACTAAATATGTTGTTGTATGTTTCATCTTCATGATTTTTTTATTCATTTAGATACCAAGTAATCTTCCATATCATTTTAAAAAATAAATTTCTTCTTACTAATATGAGGACCACCGACGGTCCTGGTAGTACTGAAAAAAATATAAATAAAAAATCATTAATAATTATTTTATAATAAATTTTAATTATCTTTCTAAAATGACCCTTCAAGGATGATGGTTTGTTGATGTCATACAATATCTTTCATAATTATTTAGACATAATTACCATAATATTTTTTATTGGTTTGATTCACAAACTATAGAAACATTGAGATAATATGAATTTTTTTATATATGTTTTGAAATTGAAATATAATTATATATAACCTAATACTTATCAACTCTAAATAATATATATGCCCCTTGTATTCATATAATGTTTTTATTTCAGGATTTAGATGATATTTAGACACTACCCTATAATAAAAAATACATTAAAACCCAATATAAAATGTATATCATGATTTTTATTGGGGAAAAATTTAGTTTATTATAATTTGATAATATTCATCACGTGTGGTCGATTTTTTGGGTATCCAGGCATTAAATCTAGAAAATAGATCTTTGGAGTGTCAAAATTGACTACAATGAGAAACCAATTCTACCTAAAAAGAAAAAGGAATAACTAATTATATGAATTAAAATATAATTTATATGAATACATTTAATATTTTTACACCTCACATCATGGGTATTAATAAGAGACTATCATCTCCATGTTGTCTTCTAAACATTATGGCTATTTTGTCCCCTAATAATTCATTTTACATTAGTTCCATTTTTAATTTTTGTATAGAAGTGATGTGAGGAATAATTAGTCTAAACTTATTTATCCTCAGCTTTCTATTCCAATAGTTTTCATATATATTTTTTGAGGAAAAAGATATGAATTTATTCAGTCATAATTAAAATATTTGATCGTCTATTGGACATGATAATTGTTAAAAAAATATCAAAGATACATTTACAATTGAGTCTCCTATCTATTCATGTGGGAGAATTTAATTTAGATTATGAAGACAAATATAGTCTATACTGGCATATCCATACATTGTTTCTTCAAAATAAACAATAAACATATCACTATTTTTTAACATTAAATATTCATTAATCACTAATGTTAGTAAACCTATAACTTGAGTGGAAAAGGTAAAGGGAGGTTTTGATGATCAATTAAATTGGTTTTTTGGTATTCTAAATCATTTTTATTTAGCCTTTTGTTTTATCCCCATACATTTTTCTCTCTGTAATAAAACTCATCATTTCAAACCTTTTTTATTAATTTTTGATGTTATTTCATGAAAATTCAATTTGAAATGAATAATTTCTATTCTAAAAGTTTTTTACAAGAACTAGACAATGAATTGAATGTTTATATTTATTTCTCGAATATATGAATATATGCATCATCAAGTAGAACAAGTTTCTCGATTATTATCTCCAAAGCTACATTAATTCCTATTCTCACATTATCTATCAGATGTTTTCTATTATTTAGAATATCTATTTGTATATTGTGTATGGTACCACTTGAAACAATGGAATGGGTGGGTGTTGATAGATATAAATCACAACAATTTTCACTGTATAGAATATTAGTAAAGGAAAGGTATCAGTGTCTTCCTGATTTAAATTTCATGGAAAAAATTATTAAAATATTGATTAACTATTCCATGATATCTCTATGTTGATTATGGATTACCTCAATAATTGACGGGGTGGTGTCAAAGCCTACCCTATTCATGATGAGAGTAGTTATAAGAAGATGTTGATACTGTCCTTCCTCAAGATGAAGGAAATATAATGACCCCCCGAGTCCCACCACCAATAGGCCCTGGGTGGAGAATAGCACCAAGGGTTTAGAAATCTCATGAAAATGGAAGGCATTACCCTTTTTATAGTAAAATTGGTTTGGAGATAAGATTTATCAACCTCAAACAACTCCAAGACACAAATATATATATATATATATATAAAGAAACCAAAATAAATCCCACATGCATGTTCAAAGTAAAACTGCTATGAATATAAAGAATACTCCAAATAAAGTACCAAAATTAAACTAAGCTGTAACCCAGCAATCATCCATAATATCCAATCTAGTACTATCCAGTATGGCCTGTGTAATCTCCCTAGAAACCTCAAAATGTTTTATATACATAGGGTTAGAGTACTAGAATACTCAGTAGGAAAAACAAAAGTTACTCATGAACAAGTGTAATAATCATTATAATTCTCTTGTGGTAAAACAGTAGAAACCACCAACACAAATCGAGGAATACCAACCACTCAGCCTCACCAAGACATTCTCATCAAATAACCCAAATCTGGTATTGTAATATAATAATAAAATCTATTTTTTGGAACTCATCCCCATATCTCCTTGGTGAACTGCTCATCTCAAATAGTGAATTTTCTGATGCAACCACACTCTTCCATAAGATCCATTATCACAACCTTAACATACACACATGGCCTATATACCACACATAAATACTTTCACCAGAAATATGGGCCTTAAACCACACCTCAATCTTTCCTTTAAACACTTGTGCTTCACACATGCAAAAACCTACCAAAAAACACCTAGGCCTCCTCTCAAAGACACCTGGAAAGCACAACACAACTCATCCCGATGACACCTAGGAATCACACCTCATACAAATCTAGTACCATTGATAAGGTAACAATCGTCAATCCATTACATCATTCCCAAGGACTCTTGAGTGATAAATTACCAAAAGATGGAATAGAGAAGATCCAATAATCCGCCATCCATCCTCTCACTTTGATGTTGTGAATGACACCCTCCCCCATAATTGTGGGGGATTTTGTAAAATAGTGTTCAACATGGGTGGGGTGCGTATATACATCACAAGGAACTATAAGTATATATATAGGTACCAAACTCTCATCTCAACCAATGGTTTTTCAAAACAATCTACCGACTCACACAAAAATACAGTTGATGCCACCTCTAAATACACATATAAAAAAGAATGATGTTCACCTCACAATTTGGTAAGGGAACGTCACTTCACTACAATCCACAACTCGAAACATACCCTGAGCCAATTCATTTATCCTGTTTTCATTTTGCATTATCAGTTCATTTATTGATTTATTCCATCCCTACCCGGGCAACAACCAAACAAGGAAAATTTTAAAAGGAAAAGAAATCATACATACCACTTCCAAAGATAAATAAGAAATGAAACTGTGAACATAATTCTTTAAAGTTATCCCTACCAATATATCCTTGTCAGCCCTACTGCACAACAACACCATGCCCATCACACCCATTAACATGAACATGACAATCCCCAGTCCTATAACCTCACTACATATCCACTACCCAGATGTAGTCCCACTACATTACAAGTTCATCTATTAAACAATAAATCAATCACTCAACCTATGATATCATCACACCACTAGTACCACCCATACACACAACCAGATTCCCCACCACAACACCACATAACCCGGAAAAACAGAAGTCTGAACAGAACAAAAAAAACAGAAAACCACACCAACAATACCGGGTTTTTTCAGATATAACAGTCACATTCACTTTAATTCCACTTGATAAAACAAGGATTTTTATATAACAAGTTCGATCCAAGGGCATCCATTTATTTAACCCAATTTGTGTGGATAACCAATTTCGTAATCTTACAGTCATTAAAAGTGTATTAATAACATGTATTCATAATCCATAGAAGTTCAAAAATAAATCACACCAATGGTAATTATTTTGAGAAGAAATAAACCCAACAAAATTCACATCAGGGATCAAAGATAACATATAAGAAACCGCACAACCATTATCTTCATCTTCCTAGCCCCTCATATATTACTTCATATCATCTTTCTTTAATTGGTTTCAACATTATTCCCAAGGGATCATGAGTACACCCACCTTTCTTGATAAACAAAATAAATATTGATGATGTAATCCCTACCTGGAACAATAAAAAATAAACAGTTCTCCCTTTCATCTAGAACAAGGTGTCACACCAGTAGCAGGAAGCACTCTGGGGAAAAACCAAATAGACTCCTACAGTACAAGAGCATGACTCTTTGGGGAAGAATGTTTCATAGCACACTAATAAATAATAAAAACTCATGGAAAAAAGTTGATATAATCTTTCAAGTGATATATCCTATATCAACGTAAGGGAGATAGTTTCAATGGCCATTTATGTGGAATCCTGGTCAAAACCACATGGTTTGATCATTTCAATGTTCCCCGAGTGTAAGGATATTAAATATATAATTAATTACCATTTAAAAGAATTTATAAATTCCCAAACAAGGCCTTAGACTCAATTTATATCAAATAAAACATAACAGGGGTGAAACTATAAAAATATGGAAAACTGGAAATGACTCGCCGATGGGTGAGCCACCAACACGAGTCACTGAGAGTAAGTCAACAATGCCTGACTCACTGAAATGAGTCACAGATATGACCCACAAATGCCACTCACCATCACAAATTACCAACAACACTCACTAACGCCAAACCTACTAACCCCCTTCCTAGCTATGCTTCGACTTATGGACACCTCGACCGACCAACACCTTGACATACCAATGCCTCAACCTACCCATGCCTAGAACTACCAAATCCTTTACCTATCAACACATGGACCTATTGATTCCTAGACCTAATGATGCCTCTAACTACCGGTGTCTTGTCCTACCGACTCCTCGACCTACCAATGTAATGAGTCACTGATGCTCTGAATCACTGATGTTGATCTACATATTCCAATCTACCAATATTGAGAAACCGATGTGACTCATCCATGCTAGACTCACTGATGAAAAATTTAATATTTGGAAAACTCTTTAAATGAGCCATTGTTGCCTCCTAGAACACCCCAAACACTGGATTTTTGAAAATGTAATGGATCAGGGAGGTCTGTTCCTTTATATCAAGTACCACTAAAACAATTCTCACCCTTCAGAATTCAACACCAACCATAGAAGAAGAGGGTTCATAACAACCACCCCATAAGATACCTCTCAAGGATAAACCACATTGTGTTGTTAAAAATTTAAAGTAAAAACCTAAAAATCCAAGAACACCTCCTCCCACATTTTCTAAACCAAGCATCCTCAAGATACCCAACATAAGAACCAACTATCCAGACATATAAATTAGGGGATTACTTCATCCAGTTCAACGTACTATCTACTCTGGGTGGCACTAACTTAACCGCACGGGTTTAATCAAATCTCAATTAATGCATCTTGATGAGAAACCAGATCCTCCTCTCCTCATGGATGGGGCATTATCACACATTTTTGAATGAGGATAAACCCCATTTGTATATAACAATGTTCAAGAACTACATCATAACAAGAAAACAAGAAAACCACAAAACAAATTTTTTTACTAAGAATGCATCTGCATATCCCTCTCCCATGTACTCTCCTCCAGCCCTCTATGCCTCCACAACACATGAACCAAAGGAATGGTCTATCCACACAGCAAATTCTCATATTGATCCTAGATCTCTTTAGGCCACTCCACATACATTGTCTCATCTTTGATATCCATTTCTCCCTAATTAATGACATGGGAGTTATTGTGAAGATACTATAAAAATTGGGAGACTTCAAAGACGTCAATGATCCTATCCAACGGTGGTGGAAATGACAACTAGTAATACATTTTACCAAATCATCACAACACCTAGAGAGGTCTGATGAACCTAGGGGAATTTTTTACACCTCTACCAAAACACTGTTGACCATGTACTGGGAGAATCTTCAAGAACACATGGTCCTCAACCTCAAACTCCAATGGCCTTCTCCTGTGATTGACATACGACTTCTTCATGTCATGTGGTGTCATCATCTTATCATGGAAATGCAACACCTTCTTTGTAATACTCAGCATCCTGTCCAAACCAAGAACACCATTATCTCAAAGTACCATCTTGAATAAAGGTGAATGACATTGTCTTCTATATAAATCCTCATATGGAGCCATGCTGATGGAAGAGTGGTTTCTATTGTTGTAAAGGAAATATACCATGTGAAAGTGACATAACCAAGATCTTCCAATGTCTAGAAAACATGCCTGAAACATGTCCTCCAACATTTGGATGGTCCTCTCGATCTCATCATCTCTCTGATGATGGAAACTAGTGCTAAGGTGGAACTGAGATCCAAAACCATGTTGAAATCCCCTCAAAACATGAGAGATAAAATTTGTATCTGGATAAAATGTGATGGATCACAAAACTCTATGCATCCTTCCCACCTCATTCACATATCTCTGCTCTAAGGAATCTATTGGACTCTACTCCTTGATTTCTAAGAAGTGATCTTATGTCTCCAGATGATTCATTAGTACCCATATTGCATCACATCTTCCCTAATCTCTACGTAATCATGTAAATAAATCCTTTGAGTGGTCATCCCACTTCTTCTTAGGGATATCTAAGGGTTGCAACAAACCACCAGGAACAAAGTTCCTGGCCTTCACTTTCTGGAACACCAGGCACTGTTCCCCAAACTCTTCCACTACCTGCTTCATCCCGAGAAACCAAAATTATTCCCTTAAGTTACAGTACATCTTGGAAACTCTCAAGTGTAATACAAGGAGTGATGTATGAAAATAAATGGAGAAATAACTTTTGAATTTCCCTTTGAACAAATAGCTTCCCATGGATCATCAAATGATTATGAAAATACTCTATCCATCGCTCTAAAGTATCACCCTGGTCTATGTGATCACGCATCACCTCTATCTCCGAGTCTCCACACTGAGACTCCCCCGCGTGCTGCCCTGGATATGAATGCACTATCATATTAAATAAGAATACTCTATTTCAATACATTCCTACATATAATTTTATGGCATCCAACTCCTTTATCCAATTCAAATAATCCAAAAATTATTAAACTACCTCCTTATCTAACTTCCTACTCAACGAATCAACCACAATATTTCACTTCACTGAGGTGTAAGAGTTATTGAAATCATAATTATTGAAAATCTCCATGCAACACTAATGTCAGAAGTTTAGGTCTCACTTGGAATTGATATACATTAATCTCTTATGGTCTGTGAATACAACAATGTTCTCTCCAATAAGGTAATGTCACCATAGATTTAGTGTGAACATGACTGCTACAAGATCCCTATCATGGGTGTCATAGTAAGGTTAATGGGGATGTAAGTGCCTAAACCCATAAGCAATCACTCCTTGTTGCTTCATTAGCACACATCCCAAGCCTAGTTGGGAAGCATCCTAAAACACATCAAACATCACACACTCCTCTAAAAACCGGATTAGTGGATCACTAACCGACATACACTTTAGATATCCAAACGATACTTGGTACTGCATACTCCAAACAAATTCTTTTCCATTTATAGTCAGAGCCACCAACAGATCCTCTAATCAATATAAATTGGGTACGAATCTCCAATAATATCCAACCAGAACAAGAAAGATATGAACCTCTACCACATTCTTGGGTGTTTCACAATAAACAACTACCTCATCACATCATTGGTCCACTACAACACCCTACTAAGACACCACATTTTGATGGAAGTAAACCTCTCATGTCAAAAACATGAACTTCGACAGCTTTTCATAAAGCTGAAGGAGTCATAAGTCCTCTAGGATAGTCCAAATCTTATCAATATGCTTCTCCTCTAGATTAGATTAGATCTATATTTCATCAATGAATACAATGAAGAACCGGTAAGTGAACTCAAGAAATATGGAGTACATAATCTCCATTATCACAGATGGTGCAATCGTAACACTGAATGAAATAATCATGAAGTCAAAGTACCCATAACATAACCTTAAAGAAATCTTTGGGATGTCACCCTCCTTCATCATCAATTAGTAATATCTATATTGCAGATCGATTATAGAAAACGAACTTACTCCCATCATCTGGTTGAACAGATTTTCTATCCAATGGAGGGGGTATCAGTTCTTGACTGTCAACTGATTCCACCACAGTTAGTCTATACACATCCTCCTACCCCAAAATGCCTTCCTCTAAAACAATATTGGAGCACCCCATGGTGACGCACTATGCTAGATAAATCCCATCTTCATCATATCTTATGTCTAGATTCACAACTCCCACATCTCAGAAGGTTTTATGTAACGCCCCGACCCCAGCTACCCAGAGTCGGTGCATTACTTCGTAACATTGGCATGATCACAAAAGATCAAGTCTCGAAAGACCGATTAGTTTAGTAGCCTTGGAAACACTAGATACATTCGTAAACGTTACATTACATCATAAAGTGAAAAACTACAACAACATATTGTCTTCATATCCCCTCAGACTATCCCTGCAGGTCATTCATAATATACTTCTTCACAACCTGGAAAATTTTTAAACATTGAAAGGGGTGAGCTCAAATGCTCAGTAAGGATAACAATAATGCGGAAGCTTTCATAAATAAACATTAACATTTAAGGCAATGTATAACTAAAACAAAAGCCTCTTAAACATGAACTTCAACATAATATGGCAAAAGTAAAATGAGATAATGCCATTTACTTCTTCACATGGATATTCTACTGGTCGAATAATCACATGTAATATCAATAACCACTTTCATAATGATGGAATGCATAATGCCAGACTATCATAACCACATAGCCAAGGCCTCGTGCCAAGACTACAAATAAGATTTTGTCAAGGCCTTGTGCCAAGACACTAGTTTGTCTCATGAGACCTGCCGATGCATCGAGGAGCTATAGCGGGCTCCACCCGTCACTTATTAAGTCCAATGCATTCCTCATATGAATAGGTTTAAACATATCATAAACCATAACATAATCGTATCACATAAAACATGCATAAAGGAAAAATAACATTTCCACATTTCAATAACAAGATATAAATACAACACATTGATATAATAAAAATGCTTTCAAAACCATTTTCAATACCAAAATAAAAGAGAGTTAAAACTTTGTATTTATTTTTCATTAAAAAAATGATGGCTTGAAGAGGAAGCCGAATCTCAAATAATGGTCATGGCGGCGGAGAAGTCATTGTCTCCGCATTAGTACGGAAATAAAAACATTCCCTTTTGTCGTTTAGTAAAACGCTTCGTATAAAAAGATTCCTTTTGAATAAACGTAAAAGTCAAAGGGTTTTATACACCGTATAAAAGAAAGTTGTGTATAAAACCAAATATGCCTCAATGAAAGGGGATTGAGACGAAGTCCTTAAAAAGATCATTTTTAAATAAAATAGATCTATTATGTGTATTCACTATAAGTACACATAAATAAAGTATAAATAAAATATAGGACATAATAATATCATGACATAATTTGAAAGTAGGAGATTAACCCAAAGAATGGAAATTGGGTTAAGAAGTTCCCTTACCTTAAATTTGTCAAAAAGGTCAAAAAGTACATTGTTTGGAAAACGACGGTGAGATTCTTTTCAAAAACGTATAAGGGTATAAAAGACTTTAACCCATTTTCCATTTAATAGTAAAAATGTTTTGAAAGACATTTTTAAGAAACATGGATTTGGATGATAACGAGGTCCCAGTAGATAATTATGTATAAACAACCTTGGATAATGAAGAGGTTGTGAAGTAAACCCTTACCTCGTGTCTGACTTGACTCAACCGTTCTTTAACCTCCTGAATAATAAACTAGAGTTAATATATACCTTTTTAAGAACCATTTTCAACTTCATTATCCTTATTATATCACTTATTACAATGATATGAACATTATGTAATTATTTAAGTTAATAATGTTCATTTTGTCGGTATTTGGTTCTTAAGTCAAAAATAGGCTTCTTACACTTACATGTTGTTAATTTGGTCAATGGTTCATTATATCCAGAATGGTATTCATGATGTAGATATCATATATGTCATATATATCCAGTACATACATTCATTTATAATATTACATCACATTTAGAGGTAAGAAATGAAATGCACCGTTCATGGAGACGGTAAGCCGTACGTACGCATGAACGCTACTTCCATTTCTATTTCATATTTTCTGGAATGGAATCATAATGATATGAGAGTATATTATAATTCCATATATAATATCATTAACTTTATCCTTCACACATCCCACATATGGTATTAACGAATCAAATCACTTTCAGGGGGCGGTAGTCCGCGCTTCCTAAAATGAAGATATCGTGTTTTACCCATAATGGAAACCATAAAGGTATGCCCAAAATGAAAAAAACAGAAGCTTAAGGAAAACATAAACATATTATATATCATATATAAAAATAGTGACATCATAATGGCCACCTTTGAAGGTGTTAAATGAGTGTTGAACAATCATCGTTTCGGGAGGCAGAATTTCGCCATCCACGGAAACCTTATGTTCTTTAACCATTTGATGTAGTTGTGTGGAAGTGTAGCTCAAATAAATCTTATAACAACATCCTAGTATATTTAAGATACTGGTGTTGTTACAAAAGAAGTAAATAAAAAGAGTTTAGGGGGTTGGAGAAGCAAAATAAAACAAAAGAACATGAGAGAATGAATTACCTTAAAAAGTGTAACTCCTTTTGAGTTGAGCCTAAAGGCTTCCTTTGAAAGGATTCTGCCCAAAGGGAATCCTCTAGGATGAGGAGAGGGATGTGGAGAGAGCAAATGGGCAGGGGTTGGCCGAGCCAATGGCTTGAAGAGTGTGTGAAATGAGGTAGAGGTGGGGGCCTTTTATAAGAGGAGAGGAGGGGCACTTTTGGAAAGTAAAGGAACATTACATTATTTGAAAATGTGTTTCGGTTTTAAAAGGTCCCACATTGATAGAATTCGTGGATAAGGTGATAAGGCATCGAAATCCACTCATCCAATTGGTTTTGGCCATGTGTAGTTCATAGATTTTATATTATCTTTCCATTTTATTTAAATCGTCAAATAATGATGTCATCGCTGCATCATTATTATGTCATAAATAATTAAATTTATTTAATGTATAAAAATTATAAAAAAAATACTATGATATAGGAAATCTTTTTATCTTTCCAATGACTATTTATAATCAAAATTTGGACTTGTGTAACCCTACTTAAAAATTGTTTTAGTAAAACACTTTATGTTAGTGTCATTTTCACTTTAACATTAAATAAAAAGTAATTTATGTTATTTCCCAACAAAAGTGGATCCATGGGGTCCCCAAGTTAGGCCATGGCTTTTCTTGGTCGGCCATGACACAACCAATGAGGTTGGGACATGTGTCTAGGTCATTTCATATTATTAAAGTATTATTTATACCTTAAACTACACTAATTACCACTAATCGCGATTAAAACTTAATAAGTTACTATTCACCAAAAAATTATTTTAATCTCATTGAACCACATTTTACTTCTTAATGACAACCATGTATGTCGGATTTTTGAAAATCAAATCACAGAAGTGGTAATATTTCATTTAAACGAAAAATCAGTTATTTAACAACCACTTAGTGGTTTCACTATTCATCAAAAATTGAAGTTTTTCAGAACAATGCCAAAATTTCACCCTAAGCTATAATTGATATTACGAATTCAAAAATGATGCATATTTTACAAAATTCCAAACATATAAGTTGCATTAATTAATTTTATAATTAATTCCTGCCGTTACAACAAATAGTGTGTTTTTAAGAAACAATTTATATCAAAAGATTGGCAATTGTTTATGTCCTATTTCAATGTTAAATTAATTCTAATGACCACCATTGGATAAAATGGTAAAAATATATTCTAATTATACTCTAAAACCCCTCAATAGTATAATTTATCACTATGAATTATTTTGATTAAAAAAGTTGTTTTAAGTATTTTTCACTATTCATAAAAATTTGGAAGTTCTCGGAAAATTACAAAAAATTCAACATAGGCTAATTTCAATATTATGAATACAAAAATGAAGTCCATTTTGAAATATAAAATTTCTATAATTTTAAAAAGTGGTTATTACTATTCATAACGGCTACTTTGTTTTGTCGCGATGTTTTAGAACTCGAAGTTGCGTACAATGCAAGCTATTGCATTATTGAAAGAGAGGCGTATCGTGGAAGATCGGGGTGTTACATCCTCCCCTCCTTCAATAAATTGCGTCCTCGCAATTTGATATTTTTCTTTAAAAATAAGAGGTTGAAAATAGAAAATACCTTTTTGGAAAACCCACATCGGAAATAAGGTTAATAAATATATAACATTAAAAGAAAGCAGGATAATTACAAAGGTCACCCGATATAGCCCATTCTAGGATTATATAAAAATATGGATATGGAGGAGAAACAAACCATCAAGGTCTGATGGAGAGTTATAGAAAACAGGATTAGGAGAAAGTTTAACCACAAGAAAATCACAAACTTGTGATTGGTTAAACGGTCATTGAATCCCCAGTTGGAAAAGTTAACCGACAACATTTTTGTTTTAAGTTACCTTTTATAATGTTGAGGAATTTATTTAGGAGATTTACTAAGAACGTAAGGGAATATACATACTTGTTATGTATACTTTCATTCGTTAATAAATTTTTACCACAAACCCAACTTTTACTCCAAATGGTAACGGAACTCAAAAATATTCTATTTATCCTAATTGTATAAGGTTCCAAATGTTAACACATACCATTTAGATTAGTAAAACGATTTTGTAATAACCAGGGACTTCCTGTAGGCTAGTGGTAGGAAATAAAGGCTTGTCGCACTATGGTTGTGGGTTCGATTCCTGCAGCTGTGTCCGACGCGACGGGTTATTCCCCACCCTGCAGGTTGTCCTTTTCCTAAAAATATAGTACTATACTATTCCAAAAATAATCTTCATAAATGTTTTAACCTTAAACAATACTATCCAAAGTTCAACTTAATCCGCTCCAACCTTTATAGTTATCCAAAATACCTTCATCCAGACTTTCTCTAAAAGGTCTCTAAATTCCAAAATCAATTGTAACATCAGATTCCCCAAACAAAGAAAAGTTTCTCTTATTGTCACATACTAAAAATATGATTACCTTAATCATATTAAAACCTTACTGAAATCAAAAAGTACTGCAGTACAATCCATATATATATATTACATTATTCTAATAACCAGAATATAATCCTTGAGTCCAAAAGCACCAATACATTAGTTATTCTGCTTCAACTGTAGTAACAGCATAAGATTGTCCTTGATCCCTTGGCCTTTTCTGAGGTAAGTTTCCCTGACGCTTAGGACATTCATTTGCATAATGACCCATTTCTCTACAATTGTAGCATTCAACTTTGACAGCCTCTTTCTTTCCCTTGCAATCACGAGCCTGGTGACCCTTTTCTCCACATTTATAACAAACTCCCATTCCTTTTAGGCAAGTACCAGGGTGATTCTTCCCACAATTATCACATAATGGAAAATCCTTCTTTCCCTTTTTCCCTTTATCTGTCTCTTGTTCCACCGTTCTCTTCTTCTCTTGCTTTACTTTGTTGTCATAAGACTTAGAGAATTCCTTTTCTGTCTTGATAGCACACGAGACAATATCTTCGTATGATGAGAAGGATTGTGATACCAAAGCTCGACGGAGAAATGGTTTTAACCCATCAAAGAAATGATCAATCTTACTCCTTGGGTTACGTATGTAATCTGCAGCATGCCTCACTAACCTTGTAAAGTTAGCCTCATACTTTGCGACATTCTCATCCTCCTTCTGCCTCAGACTCAGAAATTGTCTTTCCATATCTGCTCGATGGTCACGAGGAAAGTATTTTTCTAAGAAAAGCTCTTTGAACTCCCTCCATTCCATATTCGATACGTCATCATATTCCTTTGTGTTTCGAATCAGCGACCACCGCTGATCGGCATCTCCAGTGAGCCGGTAAACTGCCATGACAACCTTCTCCCTTTCACTACTCCCCAAGGCATGGAATATTTTCTCTAAGGAATTTATCCATTGCTCAGCTACTATAGGATTTGTACTCCCATTGAAGGTTGGTGGTTGTTGCCTCATGAAGCGGTCTAACATTGATCCTCCACGTTGCGGATCAGGGTGCTCCATACGAGTAAGGTTATTATTCATAACCTGAGTGAGTTGTCCCAGTATAGTAATAAGTTGATCAGCACCAGTTGTATCTCCAGATCCACAATAATTATCTTGATCAGGAGGGCAATCCCTACACGGAGTTCGTGCATTGATACGGTTTCCATTCCTTCCACTAGGCGCCATTTCTAAACAATGGCATAAACTAGATTAGTTTATGAATCAAAATACATAATTCCATACTTATAAAACACTTAACATAAATTTAACTATTTATGGATATAATCCATAATCATAAAAAGAAATGTTTTCTTTGAGCAAGTATATACTCATAACCCTTCATAGTGGTTTGTAAATAAAATGAGAATTATCCTAAGCATATCCCCCGGGAGTGTCGTAACCAAGAGTGCAGCAAGGCCCGTTGTCGTGCACCAGTTCCCGTTCGAGTCTAGATCAAAGCGGTGTTTTCGGGTTTTACCCCTAGGTACATCTGTTCCAGATCCGCCTCTACCTGCTCGTATCCAGACAGGGATGTATTGCTCGGAAAAGTCATAACATATCTATAATACCAAAATTCTAGGAAGTTCTTCTATACTAATCCTCAAAGTCTATCTTTGGGCTATGTGCTCTAATCAGAGTTTATCTAAATCTAGCTTCCAAGGTTAGTACTAAACTGCCTCTGATACCAACTGTAACGCCCCGACCCCAGCTACCCAGAGTCGGTGCATTACTTCGTAACATTGGCATGATCACAAAAGATCAAGTCTCGAAAGACCGATTAGTTTAGTAGCCTTGGAAACACTAGATACATTCGTAAACGTTACATTACATCATAAAGTGAAAAACTACAACAACATATTGTCTTCATATCCCCTCAGACTATCCCTGCAGGTCATTCATAATATACTTCTTCACAACCTGGAAAATTTTTAAACATTGAAAGGGGTGAGCTCAAATGCTCAGTAAGGATAACAATAATGCGGAAGCTTTCATAAATAAACATTAACATTTAAGGCAATGTATAACTAAAACAAAAGCCTCTTAAACATGAACTTCAACATAATATGGCAAAAGTAAAATGAGATAATGTCATTTACTTCTTCACATGGATATTCTACTGGTCGAATAATCACATGTAATATCAATAACCACTTTCATAATGATGGAATGCATAATGCCAGACTATCATAACCACATAGCCAAGGCCTCGTGACAAGACTACAAATAAGATTTTGTCAAGGCCTTGTGCCAAGACACTAGTTTGTCTCATGAGACCTGCCGATGCATCGAGGAGCTATAGCGGGCTCCACCCGTCACTTATTAAGTCCAATGCATTCCTCATATGAATAGGTTTAAACATATCATAAACCATAACATAATCGTATCACATAAAACATGCATAAAGGAAAAATAACATTTCCACATTTCAATAACAAGATATAAATACAACACATTGATATAATAAAAATGCTTTCAAAACCATTTTCAATACCAAAATAAAAGAGAGTTAAAACTTTGTATTTATTTTTCATTAAAAAAAATGATGGCTTGAAGAGGAAGCCGAATCTCAAATAATGGTCATGGTGGCGGAGAAGTCATTGTCTCCGCATTAGTACGGAAATAAAAACATTCCCTTTTGTCGTTTAGTAAAACGCTTCGTATAAAAAGATTCCTTTTGAATAAACGTAAAAGTCAAAGGGGTTTATACACCGTATAAAAGAAAGTTGTGTATAAAACCAAATATGCCTCAATGAAAGGGGATTGAGACGAAGTCCTTAAAAAGATCATTTTTAAATAAAATAGATCTATTATGTGTATTCACTATAAGTACACATAAATAAAGTATAAATAAAATATAGGACATAATAATATCATGACATAATTTGAATGTAGGAGATTAACCCAAAGAATGGAAATTGGGTTAAGAAGTTCCCTTACCTTAAATTTGTCAAAAAGGTCAAAAAGTACATTGTTTGGAAAACGACGGTGAGATTCTTTTCAAAAACGTATAAGGGTATAAAAGACTTTAACCCATTTTCCATTTAATAGTAAAAATGTTTTGAAAGACATTTTTAAGAAACATGGATTTGGATGATAACGAGGTCCCAGTAGATAATTATGTATAAACAACCTTGGATAATGAAGAGGTTGTGAAGTAAACCCTTACCTCGTGTCTGACTTGACTCAACCGTTCTTTAACCTCCTGAATAATAAACTAGAGTTAATATATACCTTTTTAAGAACCATTTTCAACTTCATTATCCTTATTATATCACTTATTACAATGATATGAACATTATGTAATTATTTAAGTTAATAATGTTCATTTTGTCGGTATTTGGTTCTTAAGTCAAAAATAGGCTTCTTACACTTACATGTTGTTAATTTGGTCAATGGTTCATTATATCCAGAATGGTATTCATGATGTAGATATCATATATGTCATATATATCCAGTACATACATTCATTTATAATATTACATCACATTTAGAGGTAAGAAATGAAATGCACCGTTCATGGAGACGGTAAGCCGTACGTACGCATGAACGCTACTTCCATTTCTATTTCATATTTTCTGGAATGGAATCATAATGATATGAGAGTATATTATAATTCCATATATAATATCATTAACTTTATCCTTCACACATCCCACATATGGTATTAACGAATCAAATCACTTTCAGGGGGCGGTAGTCCGCGCTTCCTAAAATGAAGATATCGTGTTTTACCCATAATGGAAACCATAAAGGTATGCCCAAAATGAAAAAAACAGAAGCTTAAGGAAAACATAAACATATTATATATCATATATAAAAATAGTGACATCATAATGGCCACCTTTGAAGGTGTTAAATGAGTGTTGAACAATCATCGTTTCGGGAGGCAGAATTTCGCCATCCACGGAAACCTTATGTTCTTTAACCATTTGATGTAGTTGTGTGGAAGTGTAGCTCAAATAAATCTTATAACAACATCCTAGTATATTTAAGATACTGGTGTTGTTACAAAAGAAGTAAATAAAAAGAGTTTAGGGGGTTGGAGAAGCAAAATAAAACAAAAGAACATGAGAGAATGAATTACCTTAAAAAGTGTAACTCCTTTTGAGTTGAGCCTAAAGGCTTCCTTTGAAAGGATTCTGCCCAAAGGGAATCCTCTAGGATGAGGAGAGGGATGTGGAGAGAGCAAATGGGCAGGGGTTGGCCGAGCCAATGGCTTGAAGAGTGTGTGAAATGAGGTAGAGGTGGGGGCCTTTTATAAGAGGAGAGGAGGGGCACTTTTGGAAAGTAAAGGAACATTACATTATTTGAAAATGTGTTTCGGTTTTAAAAGGTCCCACATTGATAGAATTCGTGGATAAGGTGATAAGGCATCGAAATCCACTCATCCAATTGGTTTTGGCCATGTGTAGTTCATAGATTTTATATTATCTTTCCATTTTATTTAAATCGTCAAATAATGATGTCATCGCTGCATCATTATTATGTCATAAATAATTAAATTTATTTAATGTCTAAAAATTATAAAAAAAATACTATGATATAGGAAATCTTTTTATCTTTCCAATGACTATTTATAATCAAAATTTGGACTTGTGTAACCCTACTTAAAAATTGTTTTAGTAAAACACTTTATGTTAGTGTCATTTTCACTTTAACATTAAATAAAAAGTAATTTATGTTATTTCCCAACAAAAGTGGATCCATGGGGTCCCCAAGTTAGGCCATGGCTTGTCTTGGTCGGCCATGACACAACCAATGAGGTTGGGACATGTGTCTAGGTCATTTCATATTATTAAAGTATTATTTATACCTTAAACTACACTAATTACCACTAATCGCGATTAAAACTTAATAAGTTACTATTCACCAAAAAATTATTTTAATCTCATTGAACCACATTTTACTTCTTAATGACAACCATGTATGTCGGATTTTTGAAAATCAAATCACAGAAGTGGTAATATTTCATTTAAACGAAAAATCAGTTATTTAACAACCACTTAGTGGTTTCACTATTCATCAAAAATTGAAGTTTTTCAGAACAATGCCAAAATTTCACCCTAAGCTATAATTGATATTCCGAATTCAAAAATGATGCATATTTTACAAAATTCCAAACATATAAGTTGCATTAATTAATTTTATAATTAATTCCTGCCGTTACAACAAATAGTGTGTTTTTAAGAAACAATTTATATCAAAAGATTGGCAATTGTTTATGTCCTATTTCAATGTTAAATTAATTCTAATGACCACCATTGGATAAAATGGTAAAAATATATTCTAATTATACTCTAAAACCCCTCAATAGTATAATTTATCACTATGAATTATTTTGATTAAAAAAGTTGTTTTAAGTATTTTTCACTATTCATAAAAATTTGGAAGTTCTCGGAAAATTACAAAAAATTCAACATAGGCTAATTTCAATATTATGAATACAAAAATGAAGTCCATTTTGAAATATAAAATTTCTATAATTTTAAAAAGTGGTTATTACTATTCATAACGGCTACTTTGTTTTGTCGCGATGTTTTAGAACTCGAAGTTGCGTACAATGCAAGCTATTGCATTATTGAAAGAGAGGCGTATCGTGGAAGCTCGGGGTGTTACATTTTATCTGATAAAGTGCCAATAAAATCAGACTAGCACTGTGTTGTAAGTATATCCAAAACTCAACATCACATCATAGGGGTAGAGTCACATCCTCTTTAGGGAAAACATCCAAGAACTCCCCAAAAATTCTAGGAACACCTTCCATATCAGCATCCACAGATTCCACTAACACCTTAGGTAACAAAGAAATGAATGGTTCCACACACCAACTGCCCATCTGACATGTCTTCTCACCAACGAAACCAACATGTTGTCCACCCTCGTCTGAAAATAAGAATATTCTATAGAAGTTTTTTATGAAACCATTCATGGAAAAAAAACCATTCGACACCAAGGATGAAATATTATGGTATTATCTATAGCATAAATGATCACCATGGGATGGATGCAACCCCGAAATTAGTCTACATCTCCAGAAAACAACAAACAAGATGGTCTGATAGCGGAATAGTGTAATTAACACCATGGGCATGGAAATTCCCACAATTTCTAGTCCCCAAGAATGGGATATACTGGGTGCAACAAACTAGTGTGAAGATCCTGAAACAAAAAAGGCACAGACAAGAGTGCTATAAAAACTAGTTTTACCTCGAATGATATTCAGTCATGTTGCAATGACTACCACTACAACATGTAAATACCCATGCCCAGATTTTCTACACCTCATTTTTTGATAACCTCATTTACCACATCCTAGTCTAGGTCCCTAAGGGGAACCCTTAGGTCATCCTCCACCTACCATATCTCCCCTATGTAGAGTAAGACTCTATTGTCCCTATTGTTGGGAGGGCCTAGCTAGAAACTGCTGCTGAGGCGGGTGTTGAACATACCAACCTATGATATACTGAGCTCACAAACTAGGCACTGAATCTGAAGGTACCCACTACCTCCACGTGAAAAACACTTTATCCCTAAGCATGTGTAAAAGGACGAGGACCATAAGGTTGGAACTAAAACTACTAGGGTCAGATTCCTGCTGGATGAAACATGGAAGGTAATTACACTAGATACCTGCTGTTAACAGCCTTCCAAATTTAAAAACTCGATTGGCTCCCCTATCATGGTAAACCTCTTCTCATGTGCATTTTATTCACTACCCAATCCTTCTGCTAATCCTCTATGTATTTTGGAAGGGGAAGGGAGTAATCACATACTAAAGTGAATGATGAAGGGCCTCCTCTATGAATCTCGCATGAGACTCCACATCTGAAAAAATTATTTGGATAAAAACAAAGTGAATCTCTATTCATTATCCCTAGTTTCCTCAATTTCATTCTCCCCTTTTGGAGGGAGAGTGGATCCTATCACTTTTCATCAATCTTTGATGAAGAGATGGATTCCGCTCGAAACTCTTCAAAGTTAGCCCATGAAACATCGGCCACCATCCCCTATCTTAGGTATAGTGTCCACCATAGACATGTAGTTACGCTCATCTGTATAACCACCAATGGATCCTAGTACTCTGTTAGAGTTTGGATCAAGCTGAAATTGATCACCATCTCATCAATACAAGTATCATTCACTGTGTCTGAGACACTGCGCTCATAATTTTCTAGAGTCTACCGCTAGAAAGCATGAAGTGTCTATTGCCACAGTTTGTTTTCCTCCTTTGGATAAACCCTCCTCCGATCAGCTTAATCAGCCTACAGAGCATCCATTATTCAAAACAAATGTGGAAAATTACCAGGTTCTATTGTAAATAGGTAAACATCAAATTCATAAGCCCAATTATTATAGAATTTACACTTTAATATTTATTTTAAATCATTATTTATTTAAATATACAGAAAATTCCAAAAAAACATAGATAGGAGAACAAGGCATTATTATGCATGTACCTTTCCTAAGGTCTCTACCCTACAAAATGGTGTAGCCTCACTCATTTGTTCGGTAAGCTAATATTCCTTGCATCAGATGACAGGGGGACCTAAAATTCCATGTCCTAACTGTTCATTCCATGACTATGTCACATACCAAGATCATTTAGCATTGTTACCCAACCTACTCATGCAATCCTCACTCTGCCTAAATCTAAAATTTGTTCTATCTTTTAACCGACACATTTGATGCCATTCTTTCACAACCCTCCTAATTCAAGATGTGGGAATTGATACAAAGATGATGAGACATTCCTTTTTTAGATAAAAGAAAGATAATGACCCTCAAGTCCCACCTCCAATTGGCCCTGGGGTGGTGACCAGCACTATGGGTTTAGAAATATCACAAAAATGGAACGCATTTCCTTTTTTATAGTAACAAAGATCAAGAGATAAGATTTATCAACCTAAATAAACTCTTACAAACAAAAATATATATAAGGAAACCAAAATCCATCCAATTTGCATGTTCCAAGTAAAACTTTTATAAATATAATGAAAAGTCCAAAGTAAGTACCAAAATAGAACTATGTAGTGACACAACATCCATCCCCAACCTCCGACCCAGTAAGGTCCAACACGACCTACATATTCTCTATATAAAACTAAATTAATCTTAATATAAGTAGGGTGAGCATAAATTTAAAGTCAATTAGAAAATATAATGTCACCCATGAACAAGTTGGAGAAGTATATTAATGACTCTTTTAGAAAAAATTAGAAACCAACAACACCTATTGAGGAATACTAACCACCAAGCCTCACTAATGAACACTCACCAAATAATGCAAATCATGTGATGTAATTTAATAATCACATCACTATTTGGGTACCCCATACCAATTCCCACTAGTTAATTTCTCATACCTAATAGAAAAAAACTTGATGCAACCACACTCTTCCAAAAACTCCTCTATCCCAACCTTCAGGCACACACGTAGGCCATAAACCACACAACATTCTTTTCTGCAAATGCTTGGGAATCAAACCACCCCAAAATCCTTTATGTAGAAACCTCTGTATGTCACATATCACACCCTATCAGAAAACACCTGAGCCTCATCCCTGAGACACATAGGAAGTACGACACAACTCATCCTAAAGACACTTATGAAGCACACCTCTCAGACAACCAGTACCATAGATCTTATAAAAAACCTCAAGCCAATACATCATACCGGATGAATATTGGGTAATAAGTTCCTATAATAGGGAGCATAGAAGAGCCAATAACCATCCTTACATCATCCCACCAGGTTGTTGGGAAATACACCTTCCCTGATAATAATGTGGGTGTGTGGATCATTGTTCTCAACACATGTGTCCTGCATATAGAAAACATAATGAACTACATGTATATATATATATATGTACCAAACACTCATCCCACCCTATGGCTTATCCAAAAAAAATACCATCCCATAGAAATATGTCCCCACTTCCACCTCAAAATGAACGTATCAATATGAATGATGGACACTTCCCAATTTGGTAAGGGAATGTCACTTCACAATAAGACACAACTCAAAACATACCCCAAGGCAATTCATTTAACCAGTCTTCAAACTGCATTATTTTTTCATTTATTTATTTATTTAATCCCAACCTGGATAACAACCAAACAATGAAAAAGTTATAATACGAAGAAACCATACCATCCATATCCAAATCCAAACAAGAAAGATATAGCCAACATCATTCTTCAAAATTATCCCTCTCAATCCTTCCTTGGAATCCCTGATGCAAAGAAAAAATCACGCCCAACACACCCATAAACATTAACATTACACTGCCCAGTCCTATAGCTATGCACCCCAACCACTGCCCAGCTGTAATCCCACTACATAACAAGTTCATCCATTCCGTAATCAACCAATATTTTATCTTGAGATGAAATCACACCACATGTACCACCCCATACACACAACCACATTACTATCCACAACCCCACATGACTAGCAAAGGCACAAGGAAATACAAAAACACACAATGTATATAGCCACACCAACAATACAAGGTTTATTCAGATTTAATAAACACTGGTTCTTTAATTCCTCTTGATAAAATAGATGTTATGAATGAACTAGTTCGATCCTAAAGAATCCATTTTTTAACCAAATATACGTGGTTAACCAATTTCATAATCATATGGCCATTCATGAAGTATTAACAAAAAGTATTCACAATAAATACAAGGTAAAAAATTGAGAACACCAAAAACAATGATTTTCAGAAGGAATTCACCAAAACTAATTCACAACATGGATCGAAGATAACAGATAATAAACAATGAAACCATTATTTTCTTCTTCGAATCCCCTCATTTATTATTTTGTATCATTTTTGATAAATTTGTTTCAACCATATTCATAAGTGAGCATGAGTACACCCACCATTCCCAATACATAAAAGAATGTGGGATGAAGGAATCCTTACCTAGAACAATATATGATCAAAAAATCTCCCTTACATCAAAAATAGGGGGTTGCATGAGTAGTAGTAAGGACTCCATGGGAAAATAGAACCGACTAGTATAGCATAGGTCCACGACTCCTTGGGGAAGAATGCTTCTCAATGCAAAAAGAGAATATATAATCACATGGGGAAAAGAAGATTTCATCTTACAATGTCCAAATCCTATATAAATGGAAGAGAGACTGTTTCAAAGGCCATTGAAGTTAGATCTCGGACATGACCATGCGGTTTGACAATTTAAAACATCCCTGATTATTAAGATATTAAATATATAATTAATGTCCTTTGAGATGACTATAGAAATGACCAAAACGGCCTTTAAAATCGATTTTCATCAAATTAATTCTATGAGGGGAGAAACTGGAAAAATAGGTAAAAACTATAAATCAATTACTAGTGGGTGAGTCACTAATAGTGATTCGTTGACACCTGACACATCTACATGATTCATCGACATGACGTACTAATTCCACTCACATACTCCTGACCTACCAACACTCAACCTACCGATGCCTCGATATACCGATTCCTCGACCTACAAACACCTCAAACAACCGATACATCAACCTACCAATGCCTCGATATATCGACGCCCAGACCTACGGATGCATTGACCTGCTAACACATCATTTAACTGAAACCTCTACCAAGAAAAATCTTGAGTCATTGGCACCATGAGTCCCTAACGCTGAGCTACCAACGCCAACCTACTGACACAAATCTACCAACATGACTCACCGATGCCTAAAACATTGATGGGAAAACCTTAAATTTGGAACACTCATGAAATGTTCCATAATTGCATTCTAGAACACCCAAAGAACTGGATTTTTGAAAATGTAATGCATCAGGGAGGTTTGGTCCATTAAAGGTGGGGTGGGGTATTTTCATGTAGTGGTTATTCATTTTTTTCATCTATCTCATTCCTTACTACATAATTTTTGTAAAAACCAGGAATTTCATTGAATTTTTTTTATTTTAATGGGAATTTTACGAGTCCGCGGAAAATTACGGCGCGTGATTCTGAGGCCCAGAGTGACTGAAATGAATTTCTGATCTTTATTTCAGGTACGATTAAAAAATGTGAGAGAGGGTTTTTATAACATTCAAACTGGTTCTCGGAATTGAAATCTAAGGGCACCTTTGAACTCACAGCACTAGTATTCTCTTAATGAGACTTTCACCTCAACGACATTTGGTCGAGAGTGAAAGCTAATTTTTGGGTTTTTTGTGGAAATAATAAAATTTAATAATCACTCATTTTATTTTATTTGTTGTAACCAACCACTTCTGGGTGTTGAGAAGTGGGGACCACCAAACCTAAACCTTCCATGAGAGTTTATGATGGTGGGGACGAATTGAACTAACCTCCCATGAGAGGTTATGGTAGTGGGGACCACCCGAGGAATAATACTCTTGAACTCCCCTCTTAATGGGGGAGAAACCTATCAACTCATTCTTTAATGTGGAGGAGCCTATTGAGATTCCTCCATATTAATTGTACCAATGCACCACATAATGTTTTTCAACTTGTGTGTGTGTGTGCCCACATAATTTCTTCTTAAGTGAACTTATATTGGCACCTCATTATTTCAGTGGGTAAAGGAGAAGGAGAGATCTTTTTGAAGAATCGTGGTGGATTCCATCCTCCAACGAAGAACGCTCTCGCCAACAAAGTAATCCTTTAACTACGAAGAGCCAGCGAATGATCCTGGAATCAACGGCATGTGGCAGGTGCGACGAACGCCGATAACTTCGACTTCCTCCAACGTGGGACGCCATCATCTATGACAAATCTTCATTCGTACTTCCTCTTCACACCAACGTCAAGGAACAATCCAAGGTAGGGGTTTACTACAATATGATTATAACTTTTCATGTTCCCCCATTCTAATTATTTTGCGTGTTTGGGAACAGTTATTGACGAGGATTGTAGGGAGGGTGTTTGATTATTTTCTTCTTTACCCGTTCTTGATAATAATGTTCTTGTTGAGCCACTTTCAACTGCTCTAATGCGGAGAGTGCAGGCCTAACTAACATGGAACATATTCTCCAAAATTCTTGTGATGAATTGTGGTGTTCTTTGCGATGGAGGAGGAAAGAGACCAACCAAAAAGGGGCACGAGAACGGTGGTCGGCACCACCAGTGGTCGTGACGAAGGCGACAACGCAACATCGCTGCTCCGTGACCACTGTTGTCGCGGCCTCGTCATGCCACATCGGCCAAACTACCACCGCGGCCTCGTCACGCCATCTATACCCCCCCCCCACCGTATTCTGGGTCGAGCCACCACTTCCATTCATGCCGAGTATCCTCTGAGTCGCTGCCACCGGGCCGAGCCGCCTTTGCCACCCGAGCCGCCGTCGCCATCCGTGGTCGAGCTGCCACCATACGAGCCACCGCCGCCATCCGGGCCGAGCCACCGCCGTCTGTGCCGCTCCAGCCGAGCCTCCCCACACCGCACCCTCCCAGTACCCCACAACTGAGATGCTTTAGCCGAGCCACCATATGTTGTTCCCTCTCTGCATCCCGGGGTTGAGCCGCTCTGGCCGAGCCGCCCCGCGTCACGCCCTTGCGGACACCTACGATCCTCCGCGGCCCCATGTGGCCTAGCGAACCAAACAAAGTGGGTCTGGAAAACCAGCGGGCCAGACCCAGTGGGTCAAGTCAGGTCAACCCAAACCGGGTTGGCCCAGGTTAGGTCGGGAAGGATCAGTCTGACTAGGTCGGACTAGGCTCGGGCCCACTACAAGCCATTTACTTTCTTTTGTCCGTATCTTTGGCACCAGAAGTCTGTTTGACAAACCATCCGCGGTGCAGGAATCCTCGGAGAAAGAAGGTCCATTTGAGTATACCCCATGGGAGTTTTGGATTATTATAGGGTATGGTCAGGTTGGATCGAACACGAATCCAACTAGGCCCCCGGGATAAAATGGCTAATAACTCATAGACCAGACGTCCAACTGAAGCACCGTCTATAGCGTTGAGACCCATATGACTTGGAGAACCATTGAGATACTTCTTTGTGGGACATTGTGGAAGTTGAATTATTGACCAGTGGCTTGGGGAACAGACTCTCCTAGAGACGAGAAATCCTAGTGGGGAAACCCAATAACTGGAAATGATAAGAAGAGTGCTCTTAACTATCCTCTGTTGGTCAGCTTCTAGGTATCGTGTGTGGTTCAGCTTCTAGCTATCATGTGTGGGTCATCTCCAAGTGATCCTAAGTGGGTCAGCTCCAGCTATCATGTGCATGTCATCTCCTAGAGATCCTATATGGGTCAGCTCTAGTGATCATGTGTGGGTCAACTCCGAATGATCCTGTCTAGGTCATCTCCAGCGATCCTGTGTGGGTCAGATTTTAAGAGATCCTGTATGGGTTAGCTCCAGTGATTCTATGTGGGTCAGCTCCTATATATTTGTTGTAGGTTAGCAGCAGATCCACATAACGGAGTAAGATGATTTAGTAGTTTCATATAATCATCTATACTAGTGTGCCTAAATATATAAATCTTTTGAGATGAGTCAGAACCTCTGTGTTTCATCATGATTGAGATGAATTACCTGATAACATAGGTATATGTATGGGCATATACCTATGTAGGGTAATTTGTTGATTTCATACTTTGTGGTTTATCCTTGATGGATTTCATGAGACCTTGAGGGTATCAGGGTCCCAACTAAGTATCTTTATACTCACCTCGGCACGGGCTATGCCCTCAACTTATTGTGTTGGATACAGACGATGGATACCGTTGACTACGGAAGAGTGTACCGGGACTTGAGGTAGCACAAAGGTTGACCAAGATGAGGCGTACTACAAAGACGACCAATCGAGAGTTATGTATACCCTATAGGTAGGATCCTTGGCGGGTTATCACAGAAGTTTTTCTAGTTACGTATACTTTCAGTTGTCCTGTAATTTCTAGTTTTCATTGTACATTCCAGTTGGTCTTGTATTATGGCCCCTTTTTACTTATTATACTAACTCTTTTTACTATTTAGTTTACTTGAGTTCATATCATTATGTGTTCTTGGTTGTGTGTGTTACAAGTAATAAAGGCAATGTCTTTCATGTTTTAGGGAATACGCCTTTCAATTCCAGTCGCCATACCCTAGCCTATGGAAGGCAGGCTTGGGGTAGTCATGGCAGGGGCCCCGGGGGACAGGTCATGAAAAATTGGTATCAGAGGATTCTGTTTTACAACGAAACATATGACTCTAATATTTATTTTTAATGGATATAGTGTTAAGTGTAGTGATTGTGGTTATCAGTTTAGGGAATCCGGTATTAGTGAGGCGGCCGACGTATCCATACACTAAACCCCTGACATCTGATTTCTGACTTAGTGCATGAAGACACTGATTACGTGTGTGTTTTAAAGAGTCTTCTTTGTGAACTCTTTGAGTAAACTCACCAGGTATAAATTTTTGACCATGTCCCGCCTGTTTCCTTTTTAGGATGCGTCCACGCAAACAACCAGCTTGGGTTCCGAGAGTTGTACACACAGATAGCCCACCGAGCGAGAAGGCTTCGTTGTAGGGCTATTTTCTAGTATAGGCACTAGCGGAGGCACCAATCGTACCTTTCCCCATTGGGCCACCGATTCCACCATCCCCAGCAGAAGACGGTGCATGCTGCGTTAGCGCGTTGCACGAGTTCAAGAACTAGAGGACACCTAGGTTTAGGGAAGAGACGGACCCACAGGCAGCTAAGGATTGGCTGGAGGCTGTGCTAAGAGTCTTTCGACTGGTAGGGACACTAGCCGATCTCATGGTGATCCATTTCACCATCCTTCTACATGAAACAATGGGAAGATGGTGGAGATTGATGCTCATGGTTCACGACGAGGTGATGCTTTTCTAGGCAGATTCGAGAGCCTGTTTTGGGATGAGTATGTCCCAGCGACTCTACGTGAAGTTTGCACTCAAGAGCTACTTCATCTATAATAGAGATGCATGACTGTGCCTCTGTACTCATCAAGGTTTACAGACCTCTCACGTTACTCCATAGATATGGTGTGGGACCCATTTTTTAGCGTCCATAACTTCGATCAAGGGATTTGGTGGGAGATAAGGGATTTGATGATCTCACTCAGTATCCCGAAATAGGCGGGGGTGTTAGAGATATCCCTCTTGGTGCATATTTTCCTTGATGAGAAGTCACCAGTAGCAAGATCCACCACCTCTACTCATGTAATGGAGTTTTCTGTATCTCGTAGAAGATATATGTTGCAGAGGTCCAAAGGGACCAGACCTACAGCTGGATGACATCATGATTCAAGATCGGTTTTGCGGGCAACCCGAGACAGAGCCAGTCATACCAGGTGAGGGACGTGTTACGGATGTGGCGGGCAGGGTCACATGGATCATGATTATCCGACCCACTGTATGGATGATCAAAAAATGGTTGAGGGACTACCTAGGCAGAGACAGAGGATTGACCGAGGATGTCTGCAACGAGCAGGTGGACATTAAAGAGGAGATGGTCGTGAAACTGGCGGTGGGTGATGATTCGAGATGTTACCACCACCTCTACCAGGAGGTCCCCCTCGACCGTAGGAAGCAGGTGGACAGGAGCGAGCTCATCTCTAGCAAGCATAGGCCTATGATCATGGCACTTTGGAGATGATACAAGGTACAAAATATGTCTACTACACATTAGCTACAATAATTATATACAGAGGTTCCAGTCATTATTTTATTGCCACTTCCCTTGATTGGAGCTCAGATATTCCTACAGAGCCGTTGGCTTGATCCTTATGGCTAGACACTCCTACAGGAGCCGATTCTATGATTAAACTCAGGTGTCGGTAGTGTGAGATTACTATAGAAGGTGAGAGATTCAATTGGGATCTCTTAGTAGTATCTTCAAGGCATTACAAATTCATCTTGGGTATAGACTGGTTATCTAGAGACCAGGCTTAGATTGATTGTATTAGGCACAAAGTTGGGTGTGTCCGTAGGGATGGGACCTGGTATACCTTCACTGGTGAAAATGAAGCCTTTGAAGCAGAGGATGGAATTATCCGGAGGAGAGTACAGTCGATCACTCATCATTTGGCTAGCCATACCATGAGAGTAGTTGATGTGGAGATTCTGAGCTATCATGTAGTGGTGGACCAGTATACGGATGTCTTCCTTGATGATGTTTCGGGTTGAACTTCTCACATAGAGGTGGGATTTTACAATGACTTATACCCTGGGAAGGCAACGATATCTACACCAGCGTATCAGATGGCTCATGTGGAGAATCATGAGCTGCGGGTATAGTTAGAGGACTTGTAGAAGAAGGGATTCATTCAAACAAGTTTTTCTCCTTGGGAAGCCCCGATTTTGTTCTCCAAGGAGGCAGATGAAATCCTGAAACTTTTTGTTGACTATCGGCACCTGAACCAGGTGACCGTGATGAACATGTACCCACTACGAAGGATTGATGACCACTTTGATCAGTTAAAGGGAGCATGTTGGTTCACTAAGATAGACCTCAGATCAAGCTATCACCAGTTCAGAGTACGAGATGAGGATGGGCAGAATACGACTTTTAGATGTCGGTATGGCCATTACGAGTTCTTGGTTATGTCATTCAGTGTAACCAATGCTATATTAGTGCTCATGGGACTCATGAACAAAATATTTCAGCCATAACTAGATCTCTTTGTATTAGTCTTCATCAATGACATTATGATCTACTGGGCTACTGAGGAGGTGAATGCCCATCATTTTCAGGTATTACTAGACACACTCCGAGAGCACCGACTATATGGTATGCTCTCGAAGTGCAAGTTCTGGATCCAAGAGGTTCACTTTCTTGGACATGTCATATCAAAGGCTGGAGTTGTAGTGGATTCAGTGAAGATTTAGGTGGTAATTTCTTGGGAGCCACACAAGAGTGTAACAGAGGTATGGAGTTTCCTAGGTTTGGCCGGTTACTACTAGATATTTGTGCTAGATTTCTCCAGAGTTGCAGCACCACTATCAGCATTAACGATGAAGTGGAAACCATTCGTGTTGTTAGATAGATACCAGTAGTGTTTTCAAGAGATGAGGTAGAGGATGACTAGTGCCCTCATCTTGAGGCTTCTAGAAGAGAGAATCGACTACGTAGTCTACTACGATGCATCATGGACCATACTTGGATGTGTCATGATGTAGGAGCAAGCGGTGATCACATATGGTTCTCGACAACTGAGACAACATGAGCAGAACTATGATACCCATGACCTATAGTTAGAAGCAGTGGTCTTCACATTGAATATGTGGTGACACTATCTAATGGGTGATTGTTTTACAGTCAACTCTGATCATAAGAGTCTTAGGTATATCTTCTCTCAGAAGGACCTGAACCCGAGACAACGATGTTGGCTTTAGTTCCCACAACACTATGACTTTGAGATAGTCTATACTTCTGAAAAGGGGAAGGTTATATGAGACACACACAGCAAGAGGACTGGTATACAGCTTTTAGGAAAGGCGATGGAGCAGTTATCCGCTTTGCAGATATCCTTTGGGGATTGAGATGGAGCAGCATTCATTCAGTCTCTTACAGTTACCCCCACTTATTCAGCGAGTCAGGGAGGCGCATCATGGGGGTGATGACTACATGGCTCGATATTCTTATATATCCACAGGGCCTGCACTTGATGAATTTTCTGAAGGTGGGGATCATGAAATCCTCTTCATAGGACATACCATAGTACCTGTGTCACTTTAGGAGGAAGTGTTGAGGGAGTTCCACACATCCCCTCTAGCGGTACATCCAGGAGTGGTGAAGATGTATCCAGATCTCTGATGACAACACACATCTCCAATAATGAAGAAATCATTAGTAGAGTTTGTTTCTCAGTGCCTCACTTGCCAGCAAGTGAAGGTGTAGCATCAGGTACCAACATTCTTGGCTCAGCCTTTAGAGGTCCTAGAGTGGAAGTGGGATGGGATTTCCATGGACTTCGTGATAGGACTTCCACGTAAATCCAGAGGTCATGACTCTATTTGGGTGGTCGTCGACCGACTCACCATGTCAGCCCACTTCCTACCGATCAGAGAGTAGGGTTTAGTAGAGAGCATGGGATGCCTCTATGTGTAGGATATTGTGTAGCTACATTGAGTACCCTCGATGATTATCTCCGATCTTGATACACATTTTACATCCCGACTATGGAAGGGGTTTCATGAGGCTTTCGAGACGTAGCTTCATTTTAGCACCTCCTACCATCCTCAGACAGATGGTCAGACTGAGCGGACCATTCAGACTCTTGAGGACATGATGCGTTCTTATGTCCTCAACTTTGGTCGCAGCTCGGAGGATCACTTTCCTTTGGTGGATTTATCGTACAACAACTATCACTCCACCACTGGGATGGAACCTTTTCAGGCATTGTATGGGAGATCTTGTAGATCACCATTTTACTGGATAGACCTAGGGCAGTCCGCACTAGTGCGACCAATGATGGTACAGGCTACTACAGAGAAGGTTCAAATCATCCAGGATAGGTTGAAGACTGCCCAGAGCAGGTATAAGTCATATCCCAATAGGACATAAAGACCTCTAGATTTAGAGGATGGCGACCACGTCTTTCTACAAGTCTCTCCTCAATGAGGATTGCAGAGATTTGGCTGAGTTGGAAATTTATCTTGGAGATTTATCGGACCATTTCAGGTCCTTAGCAGAGTTGTAGAGGTGGAATACCACTTTTCACTTCCACCTTAGTTACACTGGGTGCATGACGTCTTCTATTTATCTCACCTGAGGAGATACGTGCATGAACCTTCTCACATAATCGACCATGGAGAGTTGGACGTCAAAGATTGGGAGAACTTTATAGAGATTCTAGTTTAGATTGAGGATCGACAAGAGTGGGTCCTTTGTGGATTGTCGATACCTCTGGTGTGCATTCGCTAGCAGCATTGGACCATTCAAGAGAGCATATGGGAGCGGGAGTCTCAGATGTGTGCTTAGTACCCCCAATTTGTTTTCCTAGTTTTGTGATGTGGCTTACGGGGATGTAAAGCCCTGATGTGGGGAGAATGTAAAGCCACCGAATTTACATTTAATTTTATTATTTGAATGGGAATTTTACGAGTCCTTGAAAATTTACATCACGTGATTCCTTGGCCCATAGTGTTCGGAATTAATTTCTGAACTTTATTTTAGGTATTTTTAGTGAACATGCGAGTGGGTTTTTTAAACTCATAAACCGGTGCTCAGAATTAAAATCGGACAGTACCGTTGAACTTGCAATGCCTGTATTTTCTTAAGGAGACTTTCACCTTGATGGCAGTTAGTCGAGATTGAATGATAATTTTTGAGTTTTTCCTGGAAATAATAAAATTAAATAATCACTCATTTTATTTAATTTGTTGAAACCACCCACTTCTGGATGTTTAGAAGTGGGGATCACAAAACCTAAACCTCCCATGAGAGGTTCTGATGGTGGGGACCACCAGAACTAACCTCCCATTAGAGGTTATAGTGGTGGTGACCACCTGAGTCTTGAACCTCTTGAACTACCCTCATAATGAGGTATAAACCTTTCAACTCCCACATTAAGATGTAGGAGCCTCTTGAGATTCCTCCACATTAATTGTGCCAAAGCACCACATTAATATTGAAAACTTGTGTGTATGTGTTTCAAAATAATTTCTTCTTAAGTGAAATTATATTGGCACATCTTTCTTTTGGTGGGAAAAGGAGGAGGATAGAACTCTTTGGAAAGTAATGGGGGATTCAATCCTCCAACGAAGAATGCTCTCCCCGATATTCGACTATGAAGTACCATCGAACGAGCTCGGAATCAATGGTGTGTGGCGGGTATGATGAACTCTGATGTCTTCATCTTCCTTCAATGTGGGACGTCTTCATCTATGATGAATCTACATCTGTACATCATCCTCGCACCAACGTCAATGAACAATCCATGGTAGGGGTTTACTACAATATGATTATCACATTCAATGTTCTCCCCTTCTAATTCTTTTGCAGTAATGTGAATAGTGATTGATGATGAATTTAGGTAGGGTGTTTGATTATTTTATTCTTTACCCTTTCTTGATAATCTTGTTCTTGTTGACCCACTTGCTACCACTCTAATGCAGAGAGTGCGGGTCAAACTAACATGGCCCATCATCTCTATAATTCTTGTGATGAATTGTCGTGTTCTTCAAGGCGGAGGAGGATGGTGACCAACCACGAAGGGGCACGAGAATGGCAGTCGGCACCACCGTCGGCCGTGCCAAAGGCGACGATGCAATGGCACCGCTCCACGACCACCACCGTTGTTGCCTCATTGTGCAGTCCCGGCCGAACTGCCGATGCAACCTCACTGTGCCGCCCCGGTCGCCCCATTTTCGTGGCCTTGCCATGCCGCGCCAGCCAAACTACCGCCATGACCACCTCGCCTCCCCCACCATCCGATCCACCGATGCCATCATGGTTGTGCCGCCTCCGTTGTCCGGGCCGAGTAGCCACTGAGCCTCCACCACTAGGCCGAGCCACCATCGCCACCCGAGCCGCAGCTACCATCCACGGTCGAGCTGCCACTATCCAAGCCATCGCTGGGATCTAGGATGAGCCGCCGCTCCGGCTGAGCCACCCCATGCCTTGCCCCCACATCACCTCACATCACACCCTCACAACATCCTGCAGCCGAGCCGCTCCGGCCAAGCCACCACGCGCCATGCCCTCGTGGCCACCTATGGACCTTTGCAGTCCCTCGCGATCGGTCGAGCCGTGCCAAACCTAATGGGTCGGGCCACCCAACAGTTCGTATTGGACCTAGTTGGTCAGGCTCAGTCGACCCGAACCAATTCGGCCAAGGCCGGGTCCGGATAATTCAGTCCCATTGGGTTGGACCAGACCTCGGCCCACTACGAACCATTTACTTTCTTTTATCTATAACATTGTCCCTAAACGTCCGTTTGATGAACCATCAATGGTGCTGGAATCCTCGGAGTGAGAATGTCCCTTTGAGTATACCCTACTGGAGTTTTGGATTATAATTGGGAATGGTCAGCTTGGATCGAGCACGAATCTAATCCGGCCCCATGTCAAAAAGGATAATACCTTTCAGTCCGGGCATCTGATTGACGCATCGCCTATTGCATTGAGACCCCAATGACGTGGAAAACCATTGAGATACTTCTTAAGAGGACTCCGTGGTAGTTGGAGTATTTATAAGTTGATTTGGGAACAGACTCTCCCTAAGACTAGAAAGCATATTTCAGAAACCCATAAACTGGATTTGACAAGAAGAGTGGTCCTAGCTATCATGTGCGGGTTATCTTCTACCTATCCTGTGCGGGTCAGCTTCTAGCTATACTGTGCGAGTCTGCTCCTAGAGATTCTATGTGGGTCAGCTCCATTGATCCTATGTGGGCTATCTCCTAGAGATCTAGTGTGGGTCAGCACCAGTAATCCTCTGCGGGTTAGCCCATAGCAGTCCTATGTGGGTCAGTTCCTAGCGATCATGTGTGGGTCAGCTCCGAGCGATCCTGTGTGGGTATGCTCTAATGATCCAGTGTGGGTCGGATCCTAGCGATTCTGTGTTGGTTAGCAGAAGAGCCTCTTAACGGAGTAAGATGATTTAGTAGTTACATCTAATCATCTCTACTACTGTACCTAAATATATACCTATTATGAGCTGATTCAAAACATCAGTGTTCCTTCATGATTGAGATGGATTACTTGATAACCTAGGTATATGTATGGGTATATACCTAAGTAGGTTTATATGTTGATTTCATACTTTGTGGTTTATCCTTAGTGGATTGTTTGATACCTTGAGTGTCTTGGGGTCCCTACTGAGTATCGTTATACTCACCCCTGCAACGGTTATGCACGCACCTTGTTGTGTTGGATGCAGACAACAAATGGCGCTGACTGAGGATGAGGGTACCAGGACTAGAGGTAGCTCAGAGGTGGACCTAGATGAGGCGTACTACAGAGATGACTGATCAAGAGTTGTACCTAACCTTCCTGTAGGATCCTTGGTGGGTGATCATATGAGCTGTTCTAGTTACTTGTACTTTCAGTTGTCTTGTACTTTCCAGTTTTCTTTGTACTATCTAGTTGGGATTGTATCTTGGCCCCTTTTTTACTTATTGTACTGACTCTATTTACTATTCAGTTTACATGAGTTCAAATCTTATTGTTTTCTTGGTTGTGTGTGTTACAGGTTATAAAGTCAATTCCTTTCCAGTTTTAGGGAATATGCCTTTTGGTGCTAGTCACCAGCCACTAGTCTATGGAAGGCAGGCTTGGGGTTGTCACAGCACGGGCCTCGGGGGACGGGTCGTGACAATTTTTTTACAAATCCAACTACCAATTATACTTTTCTTTTAGAGATGATAATTGAAACTATAACTCTTTAATTTTCTTATATTAATAAACCTATTCATTTTTATTCTCAAAATATATTTAGGGTGACACCCCAAAACCAGCACCTCTAATGGGCCATACTATTCTGCATTCTTCAAGACATGTGATACTAGTATTTCATCAAGTATAGTTGGAGATGAATTTTGTGTCTATGTCAGATAAAAAATAAATAAATATTATTAATCATTAATATGTATTACCAATTTAAAGGAAATCAAATTTTATTATGTGATATTTACACATGGTTCCCATGTTTTATTGTGTTTTCATATATTAGTATCCATTATTTGTTTACAAATACCACCTTATATAGCACATTTTTTATGATAGAAGTAGTTTTACATTTGGATTCATTAATCTGAATATAAATAGAGGAAGACAATTATGTAGGTTTTTTCATTTCACATATATTTATTAAAGTAGATTTAAAATACATAGCATTATTTCAACTGAACCATTGTGGCTATGTTTTTATTTTCTCTTCAGTATCATTGAGATAAAAAATTATATGAAATTTGTGAAAAGCCTCCATGATCTTTTCCAGTAAGAATTAATTCAAATTCCATTCAGGTTTCATCTACTTTAAATGTATTATACAAGGGATAATGAAGGATAATTCAATGTAACATTATTCTATAGTTTTGTAATATAATGAGATTATATCATAATTTTACCATACTCTCTTCCCAAATTATTGATATAAATGATGAAAAAATATTTTTCTAAAAATCTACATCAATTGAAAAGAACATATGAATGATGAGCCCAATGTAACTGTTGAACATAGACTTGTTGGGGTTAATAGGATTTCCACATGCATTCCTTCCATCCATGAATTCGATGCCCTTGTTCCTCCATATAAATTTTTTTAATAACATCATCATGAAACAACCCTAATATGTTTTAAGAGACATCAATTTTTCCCTATCTACCATTTCCCTAGCTTCGAAAACATCTATATGTTGTTCCAATTTTTTGGTATCATCATCAGGTCCAGAAGGTAGTTGTTCCCCAGCATTTGAAGCACCATCCTATCGAGAAATATTTAGTTCCTTGGGATTGGGTTAACTGAATTTTGTAGAATTCATTATCAATAAAAGTGGTTGAACATTAAATTTAGATGATATAGATGATGTAGTGAGTAGACAATGTTATGAGGTAATGAAATTTATATTACAAAAAACATCATTATTGAACTCTTTTTTAATATTTTAAAGGTAATTAACCCTTCTATCAAGTACCCAAATCGCTTCACTATATTCCCTTATAACATTCAAGACCCTGTCTACATTGGGACCATTACAAAATTATTGGGACATACTGATGTAATGGCCTTCCTTGGTTTAATTGAAATATGTCCCTTCAGTGGTATTGGTTCATAATAGAATAATAGACCACTTTCTGTTTTTGGGATCCATAACATAAAATAATTGTACTATTTATGATTCCATTATAAAAAGTATTTCATTATAACCATCCTTACTGAAATATATATTCATGAATCCCAATTCATGTATTTTAATAGCATTACTTCTATCGACCAACTTCAATTGGGGAAAAACAATTTTGAGTATTGTATAATCTAGCTCCCATATATTCTTGATGGTTCCAAGGTGTGATATATTCATATAAATTGTATTTCATTCCTTGGTACCAAATACCTAAATTTATTCATCTATAGGTGTAACTATGATATTTTACATGGTACTTATTTCATCATATTCATTTTTGAGAAACATAATACCATTATAATACAATATATGAAAACTTCTTCCTCTGAATAGCCATTGAAGATGATCTAAAATTGAATCTACATTTTTAGTTCACCCTTTAAAAATATTTCCTTGAAACCATCCTATAAAATGTGTACTCTATGTATTTTATGTCCAGCATTTAGCCTTTGGTAGATTCAAATTCCTATGAATAACACTGTTGGTTTCAACTATAACATATTATAAAAGATATAAAGTTGGATATACACCTATTATTTAATAGTGAATTTGAAAATATATATTCTTGAAATTCCTTCACCCACAAATCACTCAGTGTGCCAACATTTCGGTAGACTAATTTTTCAACACTGAACTCATAGTCGATATAGAATTAAATGAATTTATAAACAATATATCTCTCCATAGTACAACCTTTTGGATGAATATGATTTTTGATATAACATTTCAAAATATTCATTTCCCAATTAATAAGTTGCACCCATATATATTTCATAAGAACAAACATTTAAATCTCTCTTACCATGGGAACCATCAGGTGAACAATCATATCAAATAATGATGGGGGGAAGAACATCTCTAATTCACATAATATATCAACAATTCACTTTTCTATAGAGAGAAATTTTTTTAGGTCTATAACATTGTTTCGTTAATAATTGAAAAATAAATAGATATTGGTTAATATATGATGGAAATTCATGGAAAAAAGAAACGTAAAGATACAAGAATTAGATATCATATCAAAACATGAAAATCATGTTATTTCAGACCCTTTAACATTAAATCACTCAATTATTTGATATTCATGGCATTCTATGAATACCCCTATAAAAAATTACATAATTAAAGAATCTTCAAAACTTATATATCTCTTTCCAGGGAAGTGTATAAGGAGAAGGAGGAAGAAAATATTATTTTTACACTCTACTATAACCCACTCTTCACATACTCTAATGTCTATCATGTCAACCCTAGCCTAAATTTCATCATTTATTTTTCTAGGTGAACATACTAACATTCCAATGAATCTATCAAATGAATTATTTACACATACATGAAATAAAAAAATGCTTGGTGTACAAAAGATTCTTATATGGTAATTAAACTAAAATTTATCTTTCCAATAAATTTTCATAATTTTTTTAAAAAAAGGTTTTACCTAAATAATTTTCCATATCTTTTACTTTCTCAAATAGTTAATCACCTTCTACAAGATACGATGTTGTATATTATTCTTAAATCCCATTGAATGATGTCATCCAATATTGATACTTACGTTATCGGGGTAGAAACATATGATGTCCTTAAATCACCATCTTCAATGAATTTTCAGCCTAATTGATTGGGTAACTTGTTCAAAAGTGGGGCACCCTTGAGTTCTTTATTTAAATGTGCAGAAAAATTTCCAAAATCCAAAAAGTCATTTTTCATCCCATAAAACATAGATTTAATGGGACATATTCATTTTGATAAGAATCATATAACCTAACACAGGAATCCCACAATAATCTCAAATAATCTATCAATGCATCCCAATTAACATAAATATCATTACCTAGATTTTGTTTCCTTGATATATGAAAAAAATACATAATGTATTTTCATTTCATGTATAACTACGGTGGAAAGTTATAATTTTCCAACACAGTCAACCATGTGCTTTGAGTGTTTCTTTGAAAACCAAAATGATTCAATACATCTATAGATAGTTCAAATGATGGTTTCTTGGCACATTTAAAAATTTAGGATACTCATAAACAAAATCTACTATAGATAGTATATCGAGTGACGAAGCTTCCCATATTTTTTTTCCATATGTTCAATCAATGTCAATTGTTTTGTAGTATCCTCATATCCAAATAGGTACCTAAACCGTGTAATTATTATAAATTGACATACTATATTTATAAAAGTCTATTCATCGTTATTTTATTTAGAATCATCACACTTTGGTATTTTTTTCATGGTCCTTGAAAAATAGTATATAGTCATTTAGAAAGGAATATAATCATTCAGATATCATACCCAATGAAACTAGAGTTTTTTAAGAGTCATATGGTCAAAAAAGAATCAAATTTTCTTATATGAGCATATAATTAAATAGTAAATGTATTTCAGGAAAATTGGCATCACATTTTCTATTTCCATCTTATAAATTATTTACTTTTAGTATGGCTACTAATGTTACTTATTTTGTACAAGGACTATACAATGGAGTGTCTGCAGAACTATTTAACTTCTCAAATAAATTTGGTCAATCACAAAGTTAGTCATCATCTATCACTTTCTTTTCCTCAATATGATCTTCATCATCATTCAGAATTATTATCACATCCTTCGAATAGTATTTATAATTTTCCATGCTTATAATCATATCATATTATCTATAAAATGATATCTAATCCCCATCAGAAGTCTTTCCCGATGTTTAGTAAAATAATTATAACATTGACCTAGTCAATTACTTATGAAGTTTTCTTTAAAATAATTTTTTATAACTAGTCTATAATAATAATATTCTAGATGCTAAAAAGATTTGATAAATATTCATGGTTTTTTGAAAAAAAGAAAAACCATTTCACCAAATCACCATACTCTTTACTCATATGATTGGAATCCGTACATTTTCAATTCGTATGTATCATATTCAATTTGGTAAAATTAATATTTTAAAAAATTAATAAACTATAAAAACTATTTCCCATAAAAATTTCATCTTATTATTTTAATATTAGTGCAAGGTAAGATTATTAATGGTTATGCTTTTAAACCCAGTAATTTTTATTAATGGTTACAGTTTTATTATCATGTCTATTCATTGAACTTTTGTGTATTATATGAACCAAATATAAATACATTTCACTAATTAGTATATAAGGAGACACCACTCACCAATCATAACCTAACATAGAGCTGATCAACATAAGGAATGTAAAATAATGCCTGGAAAGTAGCTATCTATATCAATTCTTATTGTCTTTTTTATACAAAAATATAAATTTGTCTGATTTTAAAATTTTCATCTCAGATTTTTTGAACTATGTACATTCCATAATTTATTTACCTAAAAATAAATGATAATTAAATGATTATAATCTAATGGTATTAAAATTATACACTATGAAAGGACGTTTTTTAGAAAGGAATTTTCGTTTTAATCTCTGGGAGTGGGAGGGATAATTGGATGAAGGTAAGAGAAATTGTTTGATTTTAATCCATCTATGTGGGTATTATATAAGGGAATTGGATTTTATTATTAGGTATACAGTACAAAACACTATGTACTTATCATTTTTAATCTCCACCTCACATGATAAGTGGGAAATGTTTTTACCGTGCCCAACTAGGAGATCCTTGCTATTAGAGTGAGAAAATACAATTAATTAGTGAAAATGAACTTGAAGGTGGGGGGAGTAATCCAACACTTTCTCAAGGTATTATACATTTAGTTTACATGGGTACATTAGGGACACATAAAACATGGAGTTGATTACAAGTTGTTCACTATAAAAATTCTTTCTAATTATCATTTGCACTCACCACCTTTCATGATTGTTGGAAGAGTTTTTCTAGTGCACAAATAGAAGATCTATAACATTGAAGTGATAAATAATGATGAATGGGTGAAAATTAATGCGATATTGAGTGATAGGGTGAACCAATAATGGATTAAGATAAGATATATTGGATGGTGAATCAGCAAGGTAGATCGAGGACAAGTAAGATCACCTGTGCCCATGCCTTCCAAACCATTTGGGAAAATAAAAAAACCAGATGTTCTATTGGAGAAACAAATCAAAAATGATCACATAACATGATTTAAATATATCACTATAATTTTAAAGTTGAAAAATTAGTTACACATTATACTAAGAAAAAAATATTAATCTAAAATTAAATATTTCTAAATATGTTTAAACCAATAAATTATTGTAATTATTGTTTCAATTCAATTTTTTTGATTAAAAAATTAGTAAATAAAATATAAATATTTTAATTTCTGTCCATAATGTTTAGTGAAACATTTAAAATAAAGGAAAAGTAATGTTTTCAAAATGGGAAAAAATGACCCTTATTAAAAATAATGTTTTCCACTACTCAATTAGTCCAAATAAAAAAATATTATAATAATAAATTTTATCTTTCATTTTTGAATATATATATATATATTATATATTTATTGAAATATAAATTATATATTTTAGAATTTTTTTTGTTATAATTATATGTATATTACTTGGAAAAAAATATTTATTTGCACATATTCAAATATTTTTATGTACACATAGTTATTTATAATAAAACTAATTTATACACACATAATCAAAATTATTTATAATTTAAATTATCTATAATAATATTTATGTATAAATTATTTATAATTATTTATATACACATAATAAATATTATTAATAATATTTTTTTACTGATAAATTACATTGAAGTTTTAAATACAAATATTTTAAAAATTCGTTCAGCAAAATATTTATATAGGCTTGAAAGGTATTTTTTTATTATTAATAATCATAATGATGGTAATTTATATAACTATGAATTCAAGAAAACATATACAAAAATATGCAAAGGGGGAATGTGAAAAACCCATGTCAATAATTTAAACACTAAAAAACACTAACACACTTGGTTTAGAAGTAATTTTTTGTAAAGAACACATCCAAAAACCACTAACATGTGATCTCCACTTCCCTCTAACCCAAATCCATACATTATGAGACTTGATGGAATTTTTACATACATTTGACTTGAAAATCCATTGATACAAAATGTAAATTTACAAATTCAATCTAGTATCAATAAAAACATTAGAAAACCACTCACATTCTTTTCTAAAATCCACATATGAATTTTAAAAGCACATGTTTTGGGATCCAAATTCAAATAAAGGGTTGAGATCATTTTCATAGAACAACTTTAACCCCATGTAAATTCATATAGGAATAAAATTAATAAAGAATCTCTTTGATACAAACAATGACTCAAAGGATAATATAAGGTGACCACACCAATGATGGATAATCAAACACATCACAAACAACCACGAATGAACCACCTTACAAGAGTAGAAGAAAAATTTTCGATGGATTCCATATGGATCAATATCTAAATAAAAACACAATGATAGTCTAACAACACTTATGTATAACCCAAACCATTGTAAACTCAGTCAAGAATGGCCAAAAAAAGAAGTAAACATAGTGGTAAAAATAATAAGGAAAAAAACAATCCCAAATGAATCCTCAACATCTAGAAACTATAGGTGTAAAACACTATAGAGGATTTATGTGGTAAAACCCTAGATATAATATGATTGTGATTAAATATGATAATAAATAATCCCATACATTAAATCATAATGAAGAGTAGCGATGAGCGTTCGATTCTATAGAAACATGAATGGTGTGAGTGAGGAGGACTCGTCAAGGGTTCTATATAAAATATTGGGTATTTCTTTTAATAGCGCATTCAAAATAGTTTTGATAAATTGTCGTTTTATTAGGGCTAAAATAATTAGTGATGATAAAAATTATATTTATCAGTGCTAAAATTTTAGAGCTTATATAGATATGTTTTATTAGAATCTTTTTAGAACTGATAAAACTAAATCATTATCAATACTAAAAAAGCACTTATGAAGACCTGGTTTTAATAATATAATAAATATAATTTTACATTTTACATTTATATAATTTTAAATAAATATTTAATGATTTTAAAATATGTATTTACAAATATATTTATAAATAAATATATGTATATTAAAATTTGTCTATTATATTTTGACAATTATTCAAATATAAATATATATATTAATAATTATTCATACAAATAAATATTTTTAAAAATAATTACAGGATTAGTAAAAAATGAGTTTCACTCCATCATTTTTTGGAATTGAAGGTTGTTTCTCTCGAGCATGTTATTCATAATGGTTATGTGGCTCATGTTAAAGACAATCAAAAAGATATGGTGGATTGAATAAATATTTTACTACATTCAATCGTTTCTCAACATATCATTCCTATAGGGGAGGGTCTATTTATAGTTTTTCATTTTGTGAAGAATCAATCTATGTTACAGGGGTTTTCAGTTTGAAATTGTATCCCTATCAGGAATGGTTTCTTCCCCATTATCTTTTCATCATATGAAAAGAAGAGGTCTGAATGACACTTTGGATCCATATACCTAAATATTGGTATAATTTCTCTCTATGAATGGGATGTTCATTTCAATAAATTCTCACTAAAAAACACTTGAGCTCTGGTCTGGATCAAAAGCATGGTTTTGAACTAGATTTTGTGGAATCCTCACATCATGTTCGACGTGGAATCTCTCATTAGTATTCCCATAAATAGTGATTGAGAAATGGAAACAAAATGGTATGATCATCAAGACCTCTTCCTTATTAAAGTGGATATCAATTACACCTTAATTGATCAGGTACTACATTCTACCTTGTATGATGGTGTTTACCTCTATGGGCTTTATGATAAATTACAACATTTTGGTTTATCTTGATTCATGATCAACTATATGATATAAAGTGACTATAGATATGTTTTATATGGTTTATACTATTTAAGAGTTCATACCAAGATTTTTGGTAGGCAATCTAAGGGGATGCATGTTGATGGTGGAGAAGACAAGGGGAAGAAACTCAAGAGGTACCCTACTTCACCTAGGCATGAGGCCTAAGCTCAAGATATTGTAAGATCAATTTCACCCTTTATCTCTAATTCTTATATTTATCCATTGAGACAATTGAGGAAGATGTTTAGTGAAGGAAATATCCTATTTCAAGGAAATATTTCTTGTGACGTGTCTTCAAAGAGGATGGACCCCCACCCCCTACAGAAGCTTGTCAATCAGCTAAGCTAGTGGATCTCTCATCATCTGCTAGATTATGTTCTTTCATAAATAAAGGAAGCACTGAGGGAGTGAAAATTTATACTATCACTCCGATAGTTTGAACTGTATGGGGCATTACTCATATATAAGAACTCATAGCAATATTGATAAATTGGGATAACATTAAGATGTGGGTGTCAGACATGATGAGGTATCAAAGGATGATCAAACCATTGATGAAACTATAATTTGAGGGATTGTTTTTATACAACTATGAAATGGGATGGTGATTTACATAATGGAAAATAATGGAAATAAAAAGAATTAAACTAAAAATTTTATGAATGATTTGGATATAAAGTAGGTATATAGACTTCAGGTAGGTTCTATATGATTGGCTCAGGGAACCATTATTATGTTTGACTCTCCATTTTTATCTTTTAGGGTTCATGGTAATACTTTTGGACTTAATTGATTTATAGAAAAGAATTATGGGACTAAAGATCATATGAATGTGGAAAATGAAGAGTTTTAATTACCTATGAAGGGTCTTGGGTCTTGAAGAGAAGACATGAAGTCATCCTCATTAGGTAAAAATTCTGGCTTCACACAAATAACTATAGAAATATCTATTCATTATTCAGAAGACTGGTACTCTGTTATAGTATATGTAGGTGTATGATAATACAATAATCAAGTATCACTGGAAACATTAATAAACCAAAAGGAGAATACACATATTTTTATAGAGTGCTTGATCTATTAATAATGTGATTAAAGGAAGTGTCTAACTAGATAAGTTGCAGATCCTCAATGAAAGATATTTGTGTACCTTACTTGATGACACACCAAATATAGTGGAGGTTCAACCATATGATAGGAGATCTGACTGGGTGGATAGTAAAATTAAAGGCCTCTGGCCAAAAATTTAAACTTGGAGGATATGATTTTATCCTAGAGGTAATCATTGTGGGAATTAAAGAATAAATTCGATTGTTATTCGTGATAAGAAAGGTATGATTATAGCTAAGATTCAAAAAAACATAATTCCATAAATATTTTAAGGGATGAGGGAATTTTTATATATTTGAATCCATCAGTAACCTCTTCTTTTTTTATTTTAATAAAAGAGCTCTATTACTATATTTTCAAAAAAAAATTATATATCATTATTAATATATTAATATATATATTTATGAATATAATAAATATATTTATTATAATTTTATAATTATTTAAATATAAATTTATAATTTTTTTTATAATTATAATTTTAACACTTACCACACACTTATTTATAGGGATACAATCCCACACAAAAATAAATGATGAAAAACATATATAAATAAAAATCATAGATCTGGTGTAGTCATTTCTACCAAGAAAACCAACTACAAAAATGTAGAGCCTCCCTTCTCTGAATTCACGAAGCCTCCATTATACCAGTAAATGGTGCCTTCAATATAATAACGAGATAACTCTTCCAAAAAATTACACATAGTTTTGCTCGACTTATACTATATCACAATGAAACTGACTTACCGAATCCTTGTTTGATAACTCTAGGAGAATGCCTAATGACTACATCGTGGATGACGAGACCAATCTTTCAGTTCCCACCATACTCCTACAAATAGAAATCTTTTTCTCCCCCAACCAATTTATGTTACATAATCTATCCACATGTATTTTTATCCACTCCCCCTTTCTATTCATCACCAAATATTATAGTTCGATCTAGTGCCAGTAACTTTGGTCATTGGACCATGTTATGTAGTTCTCTCTTTATATCATCCAAAACCATTTTAAGTGGGTTGTCCATTGTTGATGATAAATTGGGGTCTAATGATATCCATATTGCCTTTGTTGGAATTTGGGATAGGGTACCCCCCATAAGAAGTGTCGAACAACATCTTCCTCCTCGCATATTTATATGTGAGCTCCCACATTTGCGTGTCTCTTAGTAGGACATGTTTTATGTTTTCAATTTTTTTATTCTATTGGAAAAAAAATACATTATCCAAGAAAAACAAACAACTATAAAAGATTGCACAGTGTGGGGTAATATGTATATATATAATAATTATACCTTTATATATTTTACATATGTAATTATAATAATATAAATATATTTATAAATTTATAATAAATATTAAAAATATGTAAATAAGATTTTAATTAATATATATATTTATTACTATATAAATCATACCTGTGAATATGTATTTTATATATTATTATCAGTATATTTATATATTAACATATTCTATTTAACTAATAAAATTAATACAATTTAAAGTGTTTAATATTTAAATATAAATATATATGATGTGTAAATAAATATATAAATATTTTTAAAATATAAATATATTTAAATAAATATACATCCCCACACATTTAATTATATTAATTTAATAATATTTTATAAAAAATTATTTAAGATGAAATTATAATATATATATGTGTGTGTGTGTGTGTGTATTCTAATGTAATATTTGTAAATATATAGATATAATTGAAATTACCACACTTTATCAAGAGTATATAATCATTGATAAAGGGAAAAACACCATGAAATGAATGGAATCTTAGATCTTATTTTGATGCTCCATCAATTACGCCATTTCACAAATCACTGCATTGTTTTAGGCACACTTAATGTTTTATTGATATGTAATATTATCATACACATAAAAAATAATAAAAATATGTGGTTTATATTATTTCGAATCATTTTTTGGTTTTTTTCTATGGATTTTAATATAAAATGAATGTTTTAGTTTTCTAAAATAATTAATTTTTTTTTCTGATTATACTAGGAAAACAGAACCTTTAAATAATGTTCTAAAAGATTAACCATTTTTTAACTCACTTTATTATTGTTTTCTTCATATTTTACATCATTCATAGGTCATGTTGTTGGTTTTTACCCCCTACATACACACATTTTTCAATGATACCCAAACATTAAATACTACATATTCAATCATTTGGTGTACACTGCATGTCTGATCGACATGATATCAGCTCTTGCATGTCATGAATAATAAAAAATAGTGTATATATGTGATTCCATATTATTATATGAATGTTTCCTTTTATTTGACCATTGAACACATGTTTATGTTCTTTAAAATAATATAAAGTTTTTTTCGGTCATCTTTGACAAGAGAGAGCTCAGGTTTACATTCCATTAGCTCAATCATTCAAAAAATACTTTTATGGTTGTTTTCATTTAATTTTATAGAATAATTATGTCTTTTGGTTGGTTTTATTCTCCCAATGAATGTTTTTAATGGACATTAAACTTTAAAAAATGTCTTATTTTGTCATTCAGGGCACACCGCACATCCAATTGACTTGTTGTCTACTCATGCACATCACAAATAATATAAAGTCAGTTTTTGAAAGATTGTATATCATAAACAACACATTTCACTCAAATATGAATGTCCATTAATATCCTTATCCAAATTTAATAATGTGACCGAATTTTTATTTTTTTCAAACAAGTGAAAAAAACCCCATATTTATTAATCTCCAACCAATGAAACATTCAGCAATATGCCCAACCACACCATGATTAGTGAATCATTCAAGAATACATAAGTAAGGTATACAATTATTAAGGTTCTTATGCTAGTTATCTTATCAACCCTAGGTAATAGAGATTCATAATAATAATACACCCCTATGTATATCAATTATCTTATGTAATTTATTTTTATATATTTTCACTAGTCAGTCCAGATAATATGTCTCAACATATTATCTCGTGAATTTACACATTGTAACATATACAACTCTTTGTATCACATATAATATTTCACTCCCCATAATTTTTACATATCTTGACAACCCATAATATGACATGATTATTATCATTTGGGACTACTAAAAGCCATATATTTGGTGGATATATTTAGGCCATTATTCATGTTTAAAAAAATCATCACACATGAATGACTGATTAAAGGAAATTTCAATTTTTAAAAATCAGTGATACATTTTATAACCATTATAGGAAATCTATCATGTATCTAATACTAATTTATTCAATATAATCCTCATGATTTTACATGATAATTGTTTGGTAATGGGATATTTTACATTATCATCTACATCCAACCAATAGTTCTTTACATCTCCCATCTCCATGAAATCGTGAATGATATGGTTATTGGAAATGAATTTTTTTTCACATTTGTGTGACCACATTTCCTTATTTTAATTAATAACTCTATTTTTTCATATTATTTCTAAATTTCACCTTCAATACTATAAAACGTATCGAGTTCAGTACTGAACTTCATGATCTAGACCTCCCTATTCGCCAGATCTTGTGTAGTAATGTAATGCACATCTATTTTCAATTTTTCTATAGTGGCCTATGTGGATATCATACTAAATTTCACTCCACTATTTAGAAAGAAAAACTAAACCATACTATGATCTTATATAATATTTTTGGGATTAGAAGTACTATCAATATAACCCCTTAAAATTATCACATTCTATCCTCCAATGATCAATAACATATCCATGATTTATCTTGAGTTATTGATGAAATTATTGGTTGTATTCCAGTTACTATCACCCAAATTGAATTTTTAACTAATGGTTTTTCATAAATTATTAGTTTCATTGGGAATAAATATTGGGGTTTTTACTATTAGAGAAATCAATTTTTAGAAGTGCTAGAAAAATCCGTCAAAACTGCTAATGAATTGTTGTTGATCAACGAGATATTAAAATGAGTCCCCTTTTATTAGCCCTATAAAAGCACTGATAAATGGAGACATTTATCAGTGACAGAAAGTTTATACAATGTCAATGCTACAACACTATACTATTAATATTACTGCACACTATAGTAATAGTTACATGAACAAAATATAGCTTGTAATAGAAACTATAGGATATATAAAATCATTAATTTTTCTATAATAACAATTACATCACAAATAAAAAACTATATTATATATATTTCAATAATTATTATGTATAATTACATAATAAATAATAGTTTATCACAAAAATTCACAACCCTTAATAGTTTAATTGTCATTGGTACCCGAACACCTCTCAAAAAGAAAGATCATGATATCAGTTTCAAAAAAACCACCCTAACCAGAGAAAAATCATACACCTATATTAGAAAAAATTCTTATTTAAGTAATAATATAAAGAAATAAATTCAATATAAATATGAAACAATACCGAAATAAAACTTCAATGTCAAATGGATAATGGGAACTTTGTTTCTTATAGGTCACACAGTGCATCAGATTTAGGTGTAACTAATTCTAACACATCATAGGTAACAAATGGATAATTTCTCTAAGGTATAAAAATAATGCTGATGTTTTTTCTGAATTTGGAGTATGACAATTTTTTTGTTGCTAAAATGTATTTTTAAACTGGAAACAATCACATTGAGTCATACTAATCAAATAATGTTTCTATTTTAGGTGATAGTAATTCCTACATATCAAAAATGAAATATTAATATTTTTCATTAATTGTTCAGACAATATTTAATGCATTTTATTGGGTTGTAGTGAGTGACACATGTTTTTATGTAAAATTTAAATATTACAATGATAATAGAGACACTGAGTCACATTGATCACATTGTTGATTTCTTTGATGTTTGAATTATCCCAACACCTACCAAATGTCTAATGGTTCATTTTCTTATAGAATCAATACAATATGAAGGTGTTTGATTGGTTTTCATTATGTAACAAGTCTTATAACCTAAAATGACAATTTAAAATAAAAATTAATACTTGGAGTAATATTGATCACACTGTGCAATGGATTTAGGTGTTTAATATTCTTAAATGTAAAAAATCACATATGGATCATTTTCCAAATGTATCAAAAAATATGATTTTGTTTTATTATATTTGGGTACGACACATCTATTTTTTATAAAAATATCAATTTAAACAGAAGGCATGATGTTTGGGTCATACATGTCATATCGTGTGTCAGTTAGAGGTGTTACACTTTCTTTCAATACATAAATGAATTAAAAATAGTTTTCCAAAGTTATCAAGACAATACAAGTGTGTATTTTAAATATTTAGTGAGTCACACATGTTTTGAACTAAAATTCCAATTTTATACTGATAACGGAAAAATGGAGTCTTATTGTTACACATTTCATGAGATTGAGGTGTGGTTGATTCCAACTCAACAAAAAAATATAAATAGATCATTTTTCAAACGTATCACAACACTGTAAATGAATTTTCATAGTTTTGAGTAAGTGACACGTGCTTTTAAATAAAATGTAAATTTTCAAACTAAAACATCAACTATTATTCATACCAGACACATCGTGCATTAGGTTTAGGTCTGGAAGATTTTTACACGTAAAAAATGACTTATAGGTCATTTTTTAAGATTATCGAAATAATATGAATTTGTATTATTCATTTTGAATATATCACATTTCGTTTGTACTAAAATGCCATTTTAAACTAAAAACACACACATTGATTCAAACAGGTCACATTATTTTCTAGTTTGACAAGACACAAATTCTTACATGCCAAATATTACATATGAGTCATTTTTCTAAATTATCATGAAAATTATAGAATGTTTCTTTGTTTTTCAATGAGTGACATAGGATTATAACTAAAATTTCTATTTTAATCAAACAATAGACATTTTGAGTAATATAAGGAACAATGTGTATCATATTAAGGTGTGGATGATTCATACTTGTCACAAATTACATATGGATCATTATTTTAAATTATCAAAATAATATAAATGTGTTTACTCAGTTTTGAGTATGAAACATTTCTTTTTCTACTAAAATTCCAATTTTAAATAAAATGAAATAATTTGATTAATATATATCACATTGTGTCTAGGATTGGGGTGGGGATAATTTCTATATGTCATAAATTAAATATGGATCATTTTAAAGTATAAAAAAAATAAAAATATATATACTTTGTTTTTCATATGTCACATTTGGTTTATTTACAAAAAATGACATTTGAAACTGATAACACACACTTGGAGTGATATTTGTAACACCATTCATCATATTAATGTGTTACTAATTAATACATGTTGAAAATTACTTATATATAATTTTCCCAAAGTAGGAAAATGATCATAATTTGTTTTCTTTTCTTGATTATGTAATATCTGTATTTTTTTAAAATTCAATTTTAAATTGAAAACACGCACTTTGAGTCATATTTTTAACCCCAAGTGTTAGTTTGTGGTGAGAATTATTAATAGTTGTCAAAAGTGGATTATAAATCATGATACTAAATTATTAATATAATATTGTTCTTTTTATTTTTTTTCAATCAGTGACACATATTTTGAAATAAAATTTCGATTTTATGTGAAAAATGCTCACTTTGAGTCATACCGAGCACACTATCTATCAGATTGAGCTGTAGTTGACTCCTAAATGTCAATAATGACTTATTGATAATTTTTCATATATATAGAACAATTTTGAAATATTATTTTATTTTATTTTCTAACCTATGTTTTTATCTAAAATGTTATATTGAAACAAAAAAACACTTTGGGTCATATTGGACACACCATGTATTACATTGATGTTTGGATGATTATTACATGTAAAAAAATGACTTATGCATCATTTTATTGAAGTATCAAATACATTAATTATTTAAATTAACAAAAAAAAGAAGATAAAATTAGGATAAAATAAATGTAACACCCCAAACCTAGTTACCCAAATTTGGTGCATTATTTTAATACATTGCCATTATTACAAGGAATTATGTCTTGAAGGACCGATCAGTTTATCAGTCTTGGAAAATAGGTTACATACATGAATGTTACATTACATTATAAAAAGAAAAAAAACAACACAATTTTCTCTATTAACCAAATTCATATCCCTTATACTATCCCTACATGTCAGTCATAATTTACTTCTTCACATCCTGAGAAAAATAAAATATAGAAAGGGGTGATCTCAGATGCTCAATAAGGATAACAATATAGCAGAAACGTTCATAAATAAGCATAGTCATTTAGGGAAATGTATAAGACTAAAACAAAATATTTTTTAAACTAAAACTTCATTATTATATGGAAAAGATAAAATAAAAAAATCCCATTTACTTATTCACATAGATATTCTACTAGTTGAATAATCACATGCAATATCAATAGCCACATTCAAAATGATGGAATTCATAATGCCAGACTTCATAACCACATAGTCAAGGCCTTATGCCCATACTACAAATAAGATTTTGTCAAGGCCTTGTGCCAAGACACATGTTTTTCACAAGAGATCTAACGATGCATTGAGGAGATATAGTGGGCTCCACCCGTCACTTACTATGTCCAATGCATTCCTCATATGAAATGGTTTAAACATAACATAAACATTCGTATTAAAACTAGCATATGAAATTTCCATAAATTATCCATAAACCATGAATGGTATAAAAATAACACATCCATAGTAAAACATATCACAAAAATATCAATATAATATGGAATATTTGTATCATAATAATTCAACCTCAATGAAGAATAATATCCCATAAAGGATTTTGACATAGTTGAAAATGATCAGTAACAATCTTTGAGAGAAATATTCCTTTTTCAGGATATCAATTAAAAGTCATATAATGGAAGTCATTTAAAATTTAGTTTTAATTATATGTGTCCCATACCTTTTTGAAACTTTTTTATGGAATTAACATTTTTAATCATCCATGTCCATATAAATAAATCCTTAAAACCATTTTGAAAACATGGACATTAATGAGAAAGTTTTAGAAGAACATATATATAAAACATTTAAAATGATGTTTTAGTAAAAATTACCATAAAAATAATCACTTTTAAAACAATTCTATGAAACATGTACATGTATAATAGATATGTCCTACTAGATACTTACGTAAAAATAACCTCGAATAATAAAGAGATTGTAAAATTTACCTTTACTGTGCACTTTACTTTGGTCGAGGGTATGTTTAACCTCTTGTATAATGACCAGTGTGTGTTATTATATTATAAAATAACCATATTAATATTTATTATATCTAAAATTATTCATTTATGACTTTATAATACCCATTTAATAACTATTTCCATGTTAAATTAACATTTCGGGTAATAATCGCTTTCGATATCGTATGTGTTTTAACTTGTTATTCTTGATCATATCATTTAGATAAAGATTTAAATACTTCCAGAATATAACACAATATTTATATATCATATATATTTAGAATATAAATATGTTTAATAAATAGATATATGAAATGGAAAACACTGTTTATGGAGACGGTAGGTCATACGTATGCATAAACGTTGTTTTCGTATTTATGTCGTATTGAATGGAAGTAAGTGAATAAGATATATGTAAGTTCATATATATATATATATTATGTATACTTATTATGTCATATATTACATTCTTATTAAACATATATATTTTTATAATAATCATTGAATGGGGAATGTGGAAATGAATCTTATTGCGTCGTGGAGATGGTAATTCGTACGTATGCACGAGAGACAATATCATTATATTGATGGTGACATCGTATGTAATTGAATGGTATGTCATATATATAGAATAAATAAAATTTTACATTTATTATTTACATCCTTTATACTCATTATTATACCCATCCAACTAATGAAGTGATTGAATGACAAACTACACCACGACGTGAAGACGGTAAGACGTACGTACGCACGTTTGGTGACATTATCATATATAGGATGGATAGAATAAAGAATATGGTTGTAAAATATTTATAATAACATAAAATTATGTAGAATGTACTGTATTTATTATTTTAGTATGAAACAACAAAGAAAGATGAAGTGTAAGAAGAAAAGAACTTGAAAGATGGTTGTGAAATTATTACCTCTTCTTCTGGTGTTTCATTTTGAGTTGATCAAAATGGATCATTAGGATGGATTTATGATCACTGTAAGGAATATATGTTTATTTGAGGGTATTAGGGAGGATATTTGGGCTGGGTTTTTCTGAGCCAAATGGCTTGGGAGGTTTGAAATTATGAGAAGGGGAAGTTCTCTTTTATGAGAGAGGTGAGGGTCACGTTAGAAAAAACTTGAAATAGTATTTTATAATAAAATAATTTTCTATTTCTAATGGCTCCAAAATAAATTATATCGAGGATAAGTAATGTATGGGTCGAAAACCGCTCATAAAATAGGTTTTAGACAGGTTTGGGTCACCATATTAACCTTATATATTAGATTTAAATCATAGTAAAATAGTATACCTTTTACCTATAATTATTGTATTATTATAATAATTGGCTAATAAACATACTATAAAATGTTAATATAACCTCTAATGGTTCCTAAATTATATACCAATCATTATATAAGATAATTTTTCAGAATCATATAATTTTAGAATTATTTTATAATTTAATATTATAATATTTGTTTTAAAAAATCATTTATCTCAATTTTGACTCTATTTAGTATTTGGTTTTTGTGAAAGTCGTAACAACTTAATTTCCTAAAAAAAATACATTTAATAAATCATAACATTTTACATTAACCTATAAAATTATTGGATGTCATAAATACATTTAAATTATATTTATTTTAATATTTATAATACCATTTATATCATTATTTCATTAATAAGGTAATTAATGCATCATCCTTGTGTCATAAATAAATTGAACTATTTAAATTCTAAAAATTAGAATTAAAATATATTTATGTAGGAAATAAATTTAAATTTCAAATTAGTATTTATAGTATAAAATATAACCTATATAACACCATGTAAAAACATTTTTACAAAAATATATTTGGTCATGTCATTTTTGTCTTAACATTAAATTAATTAAAATAAAGTGTCATTATCACTCCCAAGTGCCTCCATGTGTTCTCAAAATCGACCCAAAGGTTTCCCATGGTCATTAATGAATTATAAAATAGTAATATGACACATTTTAGGCTAATTTAATATTATTATAATTATATTTTTTACCTTTATTTACAAGATTTTCCCTTCAACCATGGTAAATAAAATATTTACCGAAATAAATATATTCATAATGTCTAAAAATAAAAGTTACCTATTTACACAATTTTTATCTAATAATTCCAAATATTTAATCTATTTTTCCAAATTATAAACAGATAAGTGGAAGAAGTTAATTTAAAATTAATTCGCGTTGTCAAAATAAAAGGCATGTTTTTAAGAAATAATAACTATCAAAAGATTAACACTTGTTTATGTCAAGTTTATATGTGAAATTACATATAATGACCTAAATTATATTAAATTATGATAATATTATCTAATGATAATTTAAAACAACTCAAATGTATAATTTAACACTAAAAATTACTTCGATTAAAAATGTTTTTTTTAATTAAAACATAGTGTTTTTCACTATTCATCAAAATATGAAAGTTGTCAGAAAAGTACCAAAAATTTATCCAAACAAAATTTTTTACATCTCGATTCTATAGAATAATTTAATTTTATAAAATTTTATATATAAAAGTGTAAAATATTGGTTTTAAAAAAGGTTCTCCATTAAAAAGCTATAAAATTGCATTTTTTTGAAAAATACTTCTTTTATCTGAAAAAAATGATTTTGTTCATATATTGTTTCAAATAAACACATAATATGGATTCTAAAATTATATGGAGTATATAAAATTTAAAATTCAGTTAATACTATTCATAATCGCTTTTTGAATGACATGTTTGGTATGTAATGGTGCACTCGAACTCAGTGATATGTGTAACGCATGTTATTGAATTTCTTTGAAGAGATAACATACTTTGAAATATTGGGGTGTTACACTCTCCCCTCCTTCAATAAATTGCATCCTCTCAATTTAAAATTTTTCTTCAAAAATAAATGGTTAAAAATAGAAAACTACCTTCATGGAAAACCCAATTCGGAAATTGTGTTAATAAAATTTAGTCTTAATAAGTGGGAAATGGAAATGAAAAAGTCGCCACCAAATAATGATCTCGCTTAGGAGAACATCGGTGGAAATTAGAGACACATAATTGGAGGGAAACATAAATATTTATAGGGAGTGATTGAGGTCATCAATCAAAAGCATGTGTAAAATTTAGGGCCTCAAAGTCATCAATCTATAATGATTTAAAATATCATTGATTCAACAAAACATAATGTATTAGGATAACACATTATTGGTTTTTATATCCCTTGACTAAAGTTTAAGAACTAATTTATTCATTGAATAAGATGAAAAAATATTCTTGACAAGTAGAGTATCATCCTTTAACTAATTCCTTCCACAAACTCATCTTTCACTCCAAAAGATAATAGAATTAAAAAAAAATTAAATTTATCCTAATCATATTGGGTTCCAAAATTACCGAATTTATAATTCATTTGTCAGACTATTTAAAAAACCTGCATTATACAAACCCGGAAATCATGTAGGCCAGTGGTAGGTGATGCACCCTTTTCACCCTTCAGTTGCGGGTTCAGGTCTTGTGTCCCTGCAGGACGTGATGGGTTATCGCCCAACCTCCGGGTTGTCCATTTCATGAAAATCCCAAAAAAATCTCAAGAAATCAATTAACCTTAACAATAGTATCCTACTTAAAACTTAATTGATTCCAACCTTTATACATATCCAAAATACATCTGTCAAAACTCACATTCCAAAATTTATAAGAAAGGTAAACACAATGAAGATCCTTTTTTTCTATATAATAACATGTGAATACCTTCATCATGTATTCTATTAAAACACTATAACACGCTGAATTACCATAATACCTTATTGATTAAATTCATTCTCCCTTAGTCCCTATAGAATACTGGATAATCTCCTTCTATCCAAAAATGTTGTAAACTCCAATAATGATAGAATATACAATTCTTTAATCAGTTTCAAGGTAGTCATGAATATACAATATAATTAGTCGAAATCAATCACATATTATTCCAAAATCACTACCTTGGTATGAGAACCATAATATGGTTTATCATTATCCCAACCATATATTTTCCAAAAAAACAACCTGCTATAGAGTCACTTTTCTTGGTTCCACACAATCTCAAGTCCTTAATGAAATAATAATGTTTTACAATCCTAATATACATTATAATTATTATAAAATGTGCATAATTAATACAATACTCAAATGAAACAATAATTTAACAACCTAAGAACTCTAATCATTCCTCTTCATCTTTGGTAGTATCATAACTCGATTATTATCCAATAGAAGAATTTTGGGTATACTCTGATGATATGGAAATTGATTCATGTAGTGTCCCATCACTTTCTTATTGAAGAATTTTACATTTGAAACCTTTTTCTTACCATTAAAATCACGTACATTGTGTCCCTTTTCTCCACACTTATAAAAAACTCTCATTCCCTTCAAGAATTTTCCATGGTGATTATTTCCATAGTTATCACATATGGGAAAATCCTTCTTTCCCCTCTTCCCTTTATCCATCTTTCTCTCTTCCATCATGTTTTTCTCTTGCTTCCTTTCAAAGACATAGGACTCAGAGAATTATTTACATATCTTATTAACACATGATACAATTTATTAATATGATGAGAATGCATGGAAGACTATTTTCCTTTTAAATGTGGGATTAATAACATGAAATATATGATCCTTCTTAATCTTTAGATCATCTTTATTACTTGAATTCACATTCCTTCTAGTATATGCCATTTCTAAACAATGGGATACACTAGTTTAGTTTATGAATCGCAATGAATAATTTTTAACTTGTATAATACCTAAAGTAAATTGAAAGGATAATGCATATAATCTATAATCATAAAATATTTTCTTTGAGGATGTATTTACTTATAAATCATTAATAATGGCTTGTAATGAAAATGTGAATTATCCTAAGAATATCCTCGGGTGTGTCTTAACCAATAGTGCAGCAAGACTTGTTGTCATGTACCAAGATATCCTAGGTCAAGCTCGAAACTCCTTGTCAGAGTATTCACTCCTAGGTACATCTGTTCCAAAGCTGCCTCTCCCTACTCATATCCAGACATGGATGTATTTTTTGGAAAATACACAAAATCTCTACATTATCAAAATTCTAGGAAGTTATTCTATACTAATCCTCAAATTTTATCTTAGGGTAATGTTCTCTAATCAGAGTTTATCTAAATCTACTTATAATGTTGTTTCTAAACATCCTATAATAAAAACTGTTACGCCCCGACCCCAGTTTCCTAGATTCGGTGCATTATTTTATTTCATTTGATGATTACAAGGAATCAAGTCCTGAAGGACCGATCGGTTTAGCAGTCTTGGATAATATGTTACATACATTAATATTACATTACATTATAAAATGAAAAAAATACTATTTTCCCCATTTACCACATTAATATCCCATAGACTGTCCCTGAAGTTTAGTCATAATATAATTCGTCACATCCTGGGAAAAATTAAACAAAGAAAGGTGTGAGCTCAGATTCTCAGTAAGGATAACAATATATAAGAAACATTCATAAATAATCATAATCATTTAAGGCAATGTATAAGACTACAACAAAATCCTTTTAAACTTAAAATTCAGCCTAATATAGAAATGATAAAATCAAATAATACCATTTACTTATTCACATGGATATTCCACTAGTCAAATAATCACATGCAACATCAATAGAAACTTTCATAACGATGAAATGCATAATGTCAGACTTCATAACCACATATTCAAGGCATTGTGCCAACACTACAAAAAATATTTTTTTAAGACCTTGTTCCAAGACACTAGTTTGTCTCAGGAGACCTACTTATGCATTGAGGTGTAATGGTGGGATCCATCTGCCACTTACTAAGTCCAATTCATTCCTCATATGAAGAGGTTTAAACATAACATAAACATTCGTATTAAATCATTCCTATAAAGTGTCAGTACCTTATCCATACACCATGAATGGTATAACAATAACACAACCATAGTCAAGCATATCACAAAACCTTCAATACAATATGAGAGGTTTTTATCATAATAAATCTACCTCAATTAAGAATAATATTCATTAAATGACTTAGACATAGTTGAAAATGATCAGTAAAAATCGTTGTGAGAAATATCCCTTTTTCATGAAATCACTCAAAATTCATTTAAAGGAATTCATTTAAAATATAATTTTGAATCAAAGTGTCCCATAAAAATTTCACACTTTTTAATGGAATTAACATTTTAAAATATTCATTTCCATATAAATAAATCTTTAAAACCATTTTAAAAACATGGTTGTTAATGAGAATGGTTTAGAAGAATAAATCTATAAAACATTTAAAATGGTTTTTTAGTAAAAATTATCATCAAAATGATCCCTTTGAAAACACTTCTATGAAACATGGACATGGGTAATAAATATTTCCCAGTAGATACTTACATAAAAATAACCTTGGATTATAAAGAGATTGTGAAATTAACCCTTACCTTGCACTTTACTTTGGTCGAGGGTACTTTTAACCTCCTGTATAATGACCATAGTATGTTATTAAATTATAATATAACAATATTAATATTTATTATATCATAAATGATTCATTTATGACTTTATAATACCAATTTAATACTGATTTCCATGTTAAATTAAAATTTTTGGTAATAATTGCATTCTATATCTTACGTGTTTTGACTTGTTATTCATGATTGTATAATTTTGATCATGATTTAAATACATCTTGAATATAAAACATGATATATATATATCATATATATTCAGAATAAAAATATGTATAATAGATAAATATATGAAATGGAAAACACCATTTAAGGAGACGGTATGTCGTACAAACACATAATCGATGTTTTCGTTTTCATATCATATTGAATGGGAGTAAGTGAATAAGATATATTTAAGTACACACACACATACACACACACACACACACACATATATATATATTAAGAATAATTATTATGACATATATTACATACTTATTAATAATATATATTTTTATATTCGACGTTGAATGGTGAATGTGGAAATGAATCTCATCGCGTCGTGGATACGGTAATCCGTACGTAGGCACGAGCGACAGTATCAATATATTGATGGTGAAATCCTATGTAAATTAATGGTATATAATATATAAAGAATAATTAAAATATTATATTTATTATTTACATTGTTTATACTCATTATTATACCCATACAAATAATGATGTGTTTGAATAACAAACTACACCACGACGTGGAGACGGTAAGGCGTACGTACGCATGAATGGTGAATTTTTCATTAATAGGATGGGTATAATAATGAATATGGTTGTAAAATATTTATAATAACATCATTGTATGTATAAGGTAATGGAGTTATTATTTTTTAATGGAAAAAACAAAGAAATAGGAAGTGTAAGAAGAAAAGAACTTGAAAGAGGGTGGTGAAATTATTAACTCTTCTTCGGGTGTTTCTTTTTGACTTGATCTAAAGGGATACATAGGATGGATTTATGATAAAACTAATGACTCTAGGTTGATTTTAGGGATGTTGAGAAGATATTTTGGGAGGATTTTTTAGGGAAAAATTGCTTTTGAGGTGTGAAATTAAGAGTAGGGGAAGTGCACTTTTATAAGAGAGGTTAGGGTCACTCTAGGAAAAGTTCAAAATAAGATTTTGTAAAAAAATTATTTTCGTTTTCTAATGGCTCAAAAATGATTTATTTAAAATATAAGGTGGGTATGTGTCAATAAAATCTCAAAATAATAGGTTTTATACAGGTTTGGTTCACCATATTAACCTTATCTTTTATATTTAACTCTTAGTTAAATAGTTTAACTTTTTCCATGTATTCTTGTAGTATTATAATAATTGGTTAATAAACATACTATAAAATTCCAAGAGAACCTAAAGTGCTTCATTAATGATATAAATATAATTATAAATGTTTTTTGGTAGATCCTTAGATTTTTATGAGTATTATATAATTTAATAATATAATTTTTTTTAAAAAACTCATTTATGTCAATTTTGAAACTATTGAGTATTTGGTTTTTGAGAATGTCATCACAACTTGATTACATCGAAAAAAATCCATTAAATCAATCATAACTTGTCATATTCACCTAAAAAATTAGTGTATGTCATAAAAATTTTAAAATTATATTTATTTTAAAATTTATAATACCATTTATTTGATTCTTTTATTAATAAGGAAATTACTACATCATCATTGTGTCATAAATAAATTTATTTCTTAAATCTCTAAAAATTATAAATAAAATACCATTATGTATGAAATCTTTTTATCATTCTAATTAGTATTTATAGTTAAAATGATAACCTATATAACACCTTGTAAAATTGTTTTACGAAAAGATATATCTTTATGTTATTTTTGTATTTACATTAAATTAATTAATATAATGTGTAATTATCACTATCATGTGGCTCCATGTGGTCCCAAAATCGACCCAAGGATTTCCATGGTCTAACATGTATCAACCAATAGATATAATACACATGTTAGGGTAATTTAATATTATAATAATAATATTTGATAAGACTCATGTACTATATTTACCCTTTAACCAGGGTAAAAAAATATTTACCCTTTAACCGGTGTAAATAAAATATTTACCAAAGTAATTAATAATAATGTATAAAAATAAAGGTTACCTATTTACACAATTTGGAAATCCTGATTCAAAATATGGAATACATTTTTCAAAATTCAAAACACATAAGTGGAAAAAATTAATTTAAAATTAATTCCTGTTGTAAAAACAGAAAACATGTTTTTAAGAAATAATAACTATCAAAAGATTAACACTTGTTTATGTCCAGTTTAAATTTAAAATTACATCCAATAAACTAAATTATATTAAATGATATAAAATTAATCTAATGATACTTTAAAACTACTCAAATGTATAATTTAACACTATAAATTATTTTGATTAAAAAATATGTTTTATATTAAAATATAGTATTCTTCACAGTTTATAAAAATATAAAATGCTTCAGAAAAGTTCCAAAAATTTATCTAGCCTAAATTTTTATGTCCTAACTGTAGATAATAATTTAATTTCATTAAATTAATTATATAAAACTGTAAAATATTAGTTTTAAAAAAGGTTCTCCATTAAATAGTGGTAAAATTATATTCTTTGAAAAATACCTATTTTATATGAATAAATGAATTTGTTCGTATATTAAGTCTAATAAACTCATAATATGGATTCTAAAATTTTATGGAGTTTATAAAATTCAAAATTCAATTAATAATTTTCATAACCACTTTTTTAACGATTTGTTTAGTAAGTCGTGGGGAACTCGATCTTAGTGTTGTGTATAACTCATGTTATTTAATTTCTTTGAAGAGATAACATACTATAAAATATTGGGGTGTTACAATAAATTAAATAAGTATTTTCCAATATCCTCTTCATGGTGTTTTTATACATTCTGATACCAGATATAATTACCTTTTATTTTAAGACTAATAAATTTTAACCTATGAATACGAGGACTATCAACAACCATGGTTTTAATAAAAAATATATAAATTAACTAAGGATTAATAAATAATTTATATTAAATTGTAAATATCAAAAATAATGCCTCTTAGGGTTAGATAGTTTTTTTATGGCATATGATATCATTCAAAAGTTTCCAATCAAAACAACCACAATATTTTCCAGTGGTTTTTTTGGACACGATAGAATCATTTAGAAATATAATTAAGTTTTCTATTTATGTTTTGATAGACAAATATTATATCATATACCCCAATACCTATCCACTTTTATAACTTTATATAATCCTCGTAATCATATCCCATCCTCATTCCATGACTTAATTGATATTTAAAGAACTCCTTATCAAAAAAAAATCTTTACAGAAATATAAAAAAATTATAACTTGAATTTTATTTTAAAATTTTTTGTTGTAGGGTATTCTGAATTGATAAATGTCATCACATCTGGTAGTTTTTTGGGTATTCATGCATTGAATCTAGACAATATATTTTTATTGTATTCTCATTGAATGTAATTAGTATCCAATACCTACTAAAAATAAATTTTTATTGAAATGAATGAAAATATATTTAATACGATTAAATATTAAAGTTTTACCCCTTTATTGTTGGTATTAAGAAGTGTTTTATTTTCATTAAGTTTTATTTCTGTCATTATGGCCAGTTTGATCACAATTTCATCCATTTTTATTGCTTCTAATATTAATTATTATGTAGAAGTGATGTTAGCACTAATGAGTCCAAATTTCTATTCCCATGGATTTCTATTCAAGTATTTTCTATATATACCATTGAAAAATAAATTGAATAATATTAAGTCATAATTAACAAAGTAAATCATGTATTGGAAAAAAATCTTGAAAACAAAGTTCATGAATACATATATAACTTATACACTTATCCATTCATGTGGGATCATTTAATTTAGATTATCATGTCCAATATACCCTATAATGGACACTCCGTACATCTATTATTCAAAATATAATATGGCCATATGACTATTTTCTAACATTATTTCTACATTAACCATTAATGTAAGTATATGTTTATGTTTAATGGGTGGAAAAAAGGTACATTTAAAGATAAGTTTTATTAGTTGATTAATATAATAGATCATTTTTATTATACCAAATGTTTTACCCCCATACCTTTGTCCTTCTGTAAAAATATTAATTGGTTCAAAACATTTTTCATTAAATGTTACTGTTTTTTCATGAAAGAGAAAGTAAATGAATACCTCCTTGTCGAAATGATTTTTGTTACAATATCTATCAATAAATATATGAAACCATCCTATAATATATGGATTATATTCATATGATGACCATATTTCATCCATTCAACGATTAAAATTTCTATGAAATACTTTGTGGGTTTTTCCTATAAACTATTATTCATAATGAAAGGGTGGTCTTGCTCTTGATCTATAATAGTTATTCAGATATCATCTATTATAGAAATTCTTTCACCCACAAGCTGTTCGGTGAGAAAATATTTTCATAGACAAATTATTTCCACACAAGATTGGTAGTCTATATATTTTTTAATGACTTCTTAAGCAGTATATCTATATGCAATACAACATTCTAGATGAATCCCATTTTTCACATACCATTTCAAAATCACCATGTATCATTAAATGGGGTATATCCTTATATAATGTATAGGAATTTATAGTCAAATCTCACTTAGAAATTGAATTATAAATTGAACCACTATATCAAATAATTTTGGTGGGAAAAAAATCTCCAATTCAAATAATATTATAGAATATTTTGTTTTCCGGAGTTAGAAATATTTTCTAGTTAATAAACTTTATTCATATAGTTTTGAAAAATAATAAAATATAGGTTTATATATGATGGAAATTATTGGAAAAATTCAACATAATGCTAAAGGCATTAGATATTGCATCCAAACAAGAACATTATGTAATGTCATACCCATTAACTTTAAATCATTCACTTCCAAAGTATTCATGGTAATTGATGAATACCCATTTGGACCCTTTACATCATTTATTATGTTTCAAAAAGATATCTCTCCTTCCTAGAAATTATATATGTAGATGGCGGAATAAATTTCCACTTTTCACACATCACTGAATCCAACGCTTCATGTAATCTAATGCCAATCATGTCAAATAAAGCCTTAATTAACTAATTTTAAGGTGAATTTAGTAACCTTCCAATGACACTATCACAAAAATTATTTACACATGATCTATAATATTGAAATTATTGAGGTACAAAAACATCTATAATGGAAATTAAAAAAATGATATGTTTTTCCTATTGGGTTCCAAAAGGTTTTTCAAAAAATATTTACCTGAAGAAATGTCTATACCTTTTACTCTCCCAATTAGTCAATCACATTTTAGTGGATACAATGTTGTACATTTTTTTGAACTTCTATCGAATGTTATTTTCCATTATTGGTACTTATGTCACTAGGGAAGGAATCTATATTGTTTTTGGAAACACAATAATCAATTAATGTTTCATACTAATTGATTGTGTGCCTAGTTCACTAGGACACCCTTGAGTTCCATTAATTCTATATGCTAAAAAAATTACCATATTAAGAAATTTGATTTAACATATAGTAAAACATTGTTCTTAATGTGAAATAATCATTTCTCAAGTAATTTACAATGTACCACATAAATTCCAAAATTATTTTAAATATTTAATCAATGGAGCCAAACAAACATCATTATACTTACCTATATGTTTTGTCCCTAGTATATGTAGAAATAACAAAAATATATTATCATTTCAGTAATAAATGTGGTTTCATGTTATAATTTACCAAAATATCATACTCTGTACCATGAGTGTGACTTTGAAAACCAAAATGATTCACTACATCTATATATTGAAGATGATGGTGGTTTCTTTACTCATTTACCAATTCATGATACATACTATCAATTCTTTTCCATTGAGGGTAGTCTCTTTATTGGAGATGTTTTCAATATTTATTTCTTGTTTATAAATTCCATGTTGATTGTCTTGTAGTATCCTCCCTTCCATATAGGCCCTTAAAACGTGTAATGATTGTAAACGACCACACAACTATGGTTGGACTTGATTCATCAGTATTGTATAGAGAAGCACCAAACATTATGAAATATTATTGCTTCATTATGGACACTTTGAAAAAGTAAAAAAACATTTTGACAAGAATGTATTCTTTTAGAGATCATACCCATTGAACACAGAATTTTTTTAATGATCTATGTTCCGTAAGAATCTTACGGTCTTCTAGGAAAATATCATTCAATAGTGAAACTAGTTCAACAAATTCTATCATCACTTAGTCCATTTCCTACTTTTAAATTATATATTTTTAGTAAGGTTGACAAATCTATTTATTTAATACAACCAGTTTACAATGGAATCTGTGTACAATACATTAAATTATCAATCAATTTTTTGACAATCACAATGTTAATCATAAACTATCATTTACATTTCATCAATATGATCTTCATAATAATTCATACCTATAATCCTATCTTTAATATGATCTCTATCATTTTCCACACTTGTAATCATATTATTTGATCCATAAAATATATTCCAATCCATGTCTCAAGATACATTTGGTTTTCCCCACATTTATTCCATCATTTATAACTCTGATCTATTTCATGATAGATCAAGTGTACTTGAAACTCCTCTAGACAAATTAGTATTTAATAAAAACATCGTAAACATAAGATAAAAGATTTTAAATGGTTTATATGCATGATATTTTTTAACATGAGGAATTGTTTCACCCCATGAACATACTATTTTGATATATGATTTTCATCAATACATTTTTTATTCATATCCATCCTATTTTATTTGGTAATATAAATATTTTGAAAAATAAATTAACCATAAAACCCATTTCATATAATTTTTTCATCTTAGGATTAAAATATTAGTGTAATATAATATTATTAATGGTTATAATTTTAAAGACATAAAATTGGTTATTAATGGTTGTTATTTTAATAACATTTTTTATCATTAATGTATTCTATATTTTATGAGATAAATATACCATTTTTTAAACAAAATTAGGTCAATTGAGAGACCACTCCCCAATATATTCAAAACATTGCGGTGATCAACATATATCCTATTATAAAATTCTATAAAACTAGTTATCTATATCAATTCACGAGGCAAATATTTATATAAATTTTATAATTAAATACATTTAAAATTTTCTCCCCCCCTATTTTGAACAATATAAATTCCCTAATTTGGATTCCAAAAATAAAAAAAATTAAAATATGAATAGATAATAGTCACTAAAAATAAAATAATCAAGGTAATGACATGTTTTAAAATGTTTTTTTTTTGTTTTAATACATGGGAGTGGGAGGGATAATTTGATGAAAATGAGAAAACATGATTTATTTTAATCCATGGGTGAGGGAGGGATACAATAAATAAGATAAAATATCTAAATGTGATCCAAAAAATCACTTCCCACTTATCATCTTCATTCACCTCCTTACACAATATGTGGGTGGCATTTTGCAGTGAAAAACGTGGAACTCCATTCAATTATAGTTATAAATAATGATGAACGAGTAAAAATGAAGATGAAGGTGTGGGATAGAGTATACCAAAAATGGATCAAGGTAAGAGATATTGGGTGTAACATGAGAATATGAGGGATACAGTGATTATCGATCAAATTAAGAGTTGTGCACCACAAAAACTCTATCATGTTATCATTGGAATTCAACTCCTTTCATGATAGTTGGAAGGGTTTTTTGGGATGCACATTTAGGAAATACATGTAGTTATAGTGATATTTAAAGATGACTTTTTAAAAATAAATGTCAATGTAAAGTCCCATAACTCTCTGGTCTATTCCTTTGTGAAAATCTAGTGTCTGAGGTGTTCTGGGAGGGAAAGGTGACTTATCCCCCACACTTTTTCAAATTTTTAATTCAGTGAATAGTTCCAACAAAAGCCTTGTGAATAGTTCCAACTGTAGACAACTATGAATAGTTTCAATGGAAACCTTAGGTGAATAGTGAATCAGTAGCCTTAGGTGAATAGTGTCATCGGTAGCCTTAGGTGACCAGTGCAACAGTGACCTTATGTGAATAGTCTCATCAGTTGCCTTATGTGAACAGTGAAACGATGAGGTTCCAATGGTGACCTTTTTCCTTTTCCAAATTTTGATTTCATGAATAGTGTTTCCTAAATTGTGAGGTTCCAATGGTGATCTCTTTCCTTTGATAAATTTTGAGTTCATGAACAGTGTTTCCAGAATGGTGATGTTCCAAAGGTGTCCTCTTTCCTTTCCAAATATTGAGTTCATGAACAGTGTTTCCAGAACGGTGAAGTTCCAACAATTACATTTTTCCTTTTCCAAATTTTGAGTCCATGAACAGTGTTTCTAGAACGGTGAGGTTCCAATAGTGACCTCATTCTTTTTCCAAATTTTGAGTTCATGAATAGTTCTACCATAATTGTGAGGTTTCAATGGTGACCTCTTTCCTTTTACAAATTTATAGTTCACGAGCAGTGATTTTAGAATGGTGAGTTTCCATCGGTGACCTATTTCCTCTGTCAAATTTTGAGTTCATGAATACTGTCTCTAAATTTGTGAGGTTCTAATGGTGACCTCTTTCTTTGGCCAATTTTGAGTTTTTGAATAGTGTTTACAGAATAGTGAGGTTCCAACAGTGACCTCTTTCCATTGCCAAATTTTGAGTTCATGAATAGTGTTTCTAGAACAGTGAGGTTCCAACGGTGAGGTTCATGAATAGTGTTTTTCCTTTTCCAAATTTCATGTTTGTGAATAGTGTTTCCAGTTTCCTGCAGTTTCGCCACATTTATGATTCCGTTGACGTAAAATACATTTAAATCCTTGTTTTAAGGACTCAACGGTCGATTCAATGGAACTAAATCCTATATAAAGTTTTCCTAAGTCTTGATATGTATTTTCTTAGCCAAACCACATCATTTAATGTGATCCTATTTTAATGTAAAACCCATCATATCTTAAACCACTACTCCGTTAAATCTTCTAAAGGGATGATATATATTTTTTCCTAGTTCTTCCTCATTGTTCTCAACTGTGAGACTCTCAAACATTTCATTCCATACCTTAGGACTTACACAATCAAACATTCCTCCTTTGATTTGTTCTGCTCTGTTTTTTATACAACCAAGCAGTATCGATCAATCTTCAATAGAAGGTATGATCTTTCGAAATTCATATAGGTTTATCTCCTTCAGTTTCTCCATTCCCTTTTATGGAATGCTATCACCATGTCTCTAAAGGGATTTTTTTGGGTGTTGACTGGTGTGATCATGTATTTGCATCCTCAAGTGGATACAGTTGTCATGGGGGGAGGATATCATAACCCGTTGTGTGCCTCATTATCATAAAAAGAACATCAAGAACCAGTTGAGGTAGGGGATTCGTTGCTTAACCTTTCTTTTACATGAAACTATATAGTTTAGCATGTTTTTTCCCACTGGATCACAATGGAATTTACATAATAATTATTTGAACTGGATAAATAAAATGACATAGATCGTATTTTATTGCCTCGTGTTTTGATATATAGTTTGATATGTTGGATTGTGTTGTTTTCCCTTTCATTATTGATGGAAATTGTTAAAGAACATAAAACCAGAATAAATTTATAGTTATTTAGCTATAGATAAAGAGTCATGAAAATGAATATAGTTCTATTTATTGTAATTTGATGTAATTAAAATTGGTGTAGTAAGTATGTTTAATTATTTGTAATATATTACATGTTTGGTTTTCCAAATTTGGAACCAACGAATAATAAATCGGTTAATCCAAGATGGATTAAACAACTGGTTGTTCGACAAAAGATAATTCCTTGTAGGATTTTGAGTTACACGCTGGATTGTTTAAGGGACAAGAGACCAATTGATATGATATTTGTTTACCTCATTCTTCTGATGTGATGTGAGCCTTTTTGGATATTGTGATATGTGGGGGAATGTAGTCTTATTGGTTGTGGCAACATTTGACAACTACAGTGGCGAAATGCATCAGGTTATGCTTGTGGGTGTTGGGGAGGACACTGGGGATGATGAAATGGGTTGGATGTGAATGTTTGGATTCTTACTAATTCTTATTGTTTATTTATCTACACTAATTTTCCCACTTCACAAGGCTACAGGTCTTGCTTACCCTTCTCCCAAATGGGTTGAAGACATGTGGGGTATTCCACGTGCTTTTGGTGTTTAGCTTCTCAAAGGGAGAATGGGTCTATGCTCTTGCTATAGGCGGTAAAGACTCTATGGGTAGTTCATATACTCACCGTGTGGAGGCCCCTTGTGTTTAGTAGCATGGAATGTTTTTCTAGAATTCCTGGGAATATGGGAATGTAATAATGTTTTAAAAAATGATTTAATAAATGATGTTAACCCAAGGGGTTGGAGCAGGATTGAACACATCACGGGGGTAACAATTTAAAGGGACAATGGATTTTGGGTGCGATTCTAATGAAATTTAATGTGGAATTAATGATGGTTAATTAATGTTTAAATAATTAATTAACATAATGTAAAACTATTACAAAGGGAATGATGTAATTTAATAAATCTATATAAATGGTTGTGTGATTATAGGATATGTAGTCTTAGAAGATGCAGTCGGGAGTCCAAGACACGTTAGCTGCAGTAGAATCTAAGACAAGGTTATTCCCATAATGTGGTTGTGAGATATAGTAAATTCCATACTTTTTGTGTTTCTATATGCTACACCACCCTGTTAGTTAGAGAAAATTACACCATGGGGATTCTGGGCCCAGGGGTGGTGCTTTCCCTAACATTCCAATGGGAGGATGGATGGCTGACTACCCCCTTTGGCCCCACTCTCTTCTCTTGGTAGATAAATGTGTTGTTACACATAGTGGTTAGTTGTCCCCATATATGTTTGTAGATGATTGTAATGGGTTTTGGTTATCCAAACAAACATATTCTAGATATTGTATTTTATGGACTACTATAGGTGTAACATGTATTTTCTGTGATGGCTTGAGGATCCTTACTCGGTTTAAGGGGTGTAATGGAATGAGGTATAATAACTGACATATGATACATGTTATATGAGATGTGGTGGCTTCTAGTAACTACTTGGATACATGATTACGTGGATGTGGTGGTTTTGTTGCACGAGGTGCATGTTGTGGTGCTTCACCCAAGTGTCTATGGGAAAGCCTTTTCAGAGAGAGATTCTTAGGATGTGTGACATTGGGGGAAAGAGAAAAAAAAGTGGGGAAGTAGTAGTGGGGTACCCTTGATATTATTTATTATATTATATACTCTTGTATGTGTTACTCGGTGAGAGTATCCATGGTGATGCTTGGAATATCATATATCTATTTAGGTAACGAGTTAGTTTCACTTTTTGTTCACTATGCATTAGCCTAATTTCATTAATTTTTCTCAAGAGGATTCTGTTAGGATCCTAATGAGTATAATGTTATACTCACCCTATTTATATATAAATTGTTATTATGGTCACTTAGTGCAGGTTGGAGATTAAGCTTGTTTCTACAAGCTTGGGGTTGCAAGAATTTTTTAGGCTTATGGTTGCTATTGTTTTTACTTTCTTTTGGGTATTTGTAGTTTTTTCCCTATCAGTTGTAGTATTTTTCATGACATTACATATTTGTACTTGGTATCTCTTATATACTGCTACCTGAGTTGGAGTTGGTTGGTGTCTATCATATCTCTCTCTTCTGCATGTGTTCTTTTAGAGGGTAATGCCTATAATTTGTGTGTTTATTATACCCTCGGTGTTAGTCACCAACCCAGGGCCTACTGTAGGTGGTACATGGGGGTGTCATTTTCTCTCTTCTCACATTTTTGGCCCAGAAGGGGTACACTTTTTGGGGAGGGGTCATAACAGAGTTGTATCAAAGGTCTCGTTGAGAGAGAGGATGGAGTTTGGTGTTAGGAACAAGTGAGGTTGCAAGGGTTGGTAGAGAAAAAATGTTAGTCAAGTTTAGCAAGTGATGTAAACACTGGATACTGGCTGAGACATAGGCGTTTAGGTCCCCCTATGATCGGATGTATGGACATTTAGGTTTATAATGTCTACTAAATGTGGTGATATTAGTTGCAGGGTAGATGCCTAGGAAAGGATCACGCCTCATTATTTTTTGTTATTTTTTTTGAATGAGTAGACCTTTGGATAGGTTAACATAAATTTAATAATAGAAACAAAATATTTAATTAATGACAAGTCTTCCATATTTCTCTGTTTAGGATCTCTAATTGTTTCATATTTTACAAGTATGGCTTGAGTTCAACCTCCTCATCAGGATCGCAAAGAAGATGTCCTGTAGGTTGTGCCAGCAGATCATCACCAGATAGACTTTGACGATGATGACACATGGAGGAGGACACTTAGATAGTTTTAGGGCCAGAGTATGCAGAAGTATGAGGGATCCATTTTAGATGCATTTATAGAATACTGGTTGGAGGATGTTGAGATATTCTTTTGTTTGATCCATTCTCAGATGGAGCATTGGGTTTCCTTGGTTGTGACAATGCTACGTGGAGCGGCAAGGTAGTGGTGGTTCTCGTTCCTTGGGGATCGTGAGGATTCAGCGATCTCATGGGAGGAGTTTCGAGAAAAGATTAGTGTCGAGTTTATGTCTTCCACCGTAAAGGCGTCCAGTCCCCAAGAGCTTCTCACCCTTCGACATGAGATATCTAGTGTGTTATGGTTTGGAATATTTTTTTGGAACCTTTTACGATATTCTTTGGACGTATTGACAAATGAGGAGGCCAGGGAAAGTCATTTTGAGGAGGCTTTGTGTCCATATATCCAGCACCAGGTCACCCTATTTATGCTGAAGACGTATCTTAAGGTGTTGGCAAGGGATGATATCATTGAGATGACATTAGAAAGAACCTAATCATTACAGTAGGGGATTCTCCATGATTCCTCACGAAGGAGAGCTATGTTCGGTGGGTTCTTGGTTTCCAAGGCGGAAAAGTTTCTGTTCGGTCGGGGGTAGGTCCCAGCCCACAACATCTCATTTCTTCGGGGGTAGCAGCTTTCAGGACCATGAAAATGAATCAAAATATTGGTTTTCATGTGGTGGTTAAATTTATCAGCAGCGAGAGTGCCATATCATTTAGAGAAGTCATCATGCACCAAGTTTTCCATTCCAGGTTCCTCCATTGAGGCATTTCTAGAGGAGGCAGAAGTTGCAGGTTGCACCAGCTTTAGATCAGTAGAGGGTAGATGGGGTGGGCAGAAGACAACCCTATGAAACTCCCCATCTTTAAAGAGAATAGCGCGACCATGGTGGTGGTCATCATCAAGGTCAGGAAGGTCATGGATAAGGTCATGGACAGCTTCATTCATTAGTGTTGCCAGCACTAGGTGAGCCAGACTTTGTTTGAGGTACCCTTTGATTGTATTCTACCTTGGTGTATGCCTTGTATGATTCAGAAGAAACACAGTCATTCATTTCACCTACCCATTTCCATGATTTGGGATATGAGGTTGAGAGGCTTCCATTTCCCTTGTTGTTTACTACACCAGTTGGAGGTCGAGCTGACTTGTTTGAAGTATGTATAGACTGTGAGCTAATGTTGGGGAAACACCTCTCTTGAAGAGATTTCCTATGTTTACAAATAAAACCATATGATGAAAACCTCAGCATGGATTGGTTGTATTAGTTGTAGGCTATCATGGATTGCTTCAGGATGTAGGTTATGTTCTTCGATGCAGAAGGAGATCCAGTTGTGTTTGTTGGTGAGCGAGACCCTTGGATGGGTTAGAGGCCTGTTTCGTCCTTATAATCCAAAATGGCTGATTTAATGTTGAGTTCTTCAGAGTTTCAATAGTTGGTGTTTGCAAGGTTCATAGAAGAGTACCCTGATGTCATTCCAGAAGAGGTTGTTGCCTTATACCCTCGACGAGAGATCGAGTTTGGGATCAATCTACAACAAGAAGCGCCTCCTCTCTCTATGTCTCTATATAGTATGGACCCTTCTGAGTTACGAGATAATTGTATACAGCTTTATGGTCTTTTAAAGTGTGGTTTTGTTTAGTCAAGTGTGTCACCATGGGGTGCACCTTTTTTTATCGTGAAGAAGGCTGACAGCAGTTTCCGATTGTGTGTCGATTATCATCCCATGAACAAAGTAAAAATAAAGAATCTTTATCCTCTTCCACATATTGTTGATTTATTCGATCAACTGAAGGGTGAATATTGGTTCTAAAAGATAGACTTGTGGTCAGGATATCATAAGATTTGTTTATAGGATGAGGATATCCCGAAGACTGCTTTCCGCTAACATCATGGGAACTATGAGTTCATTGTAATTTCGTTCGACGTGACAAATGCTCGATCTATGTTCATGGGATTGATGGAAACTGTGTTCTGTGAGTTCCTGGACAAGTTCAATATAGTTTTTATCGATGAAATCCTTGTGTACTCTGTGCCTCAAGAAGATAATGCAGAGCATCTACATGCCATTTTGGGAGTTCTTTGTAAACACCATCTATTTGAGATGTTGTTGAAGTGTGAGTTTTGGGTTGTGTTATACTGCCATAATGATCTGTTTTTTACTTATAGTTATTAGTAGTTACTTTCCCTTGAATGTAACTATGCCACCCATGAACATGAGTTGGAATATGTGGTGTTTTACATGAAATTGTGGTGACATTACCTCATTGGTGAGTGCTTTATGGTTTTCACCGATCATAAGCGTTTGAGTTATGTTTTCTCCCAGCATGACTTAAGCTTATGACAAATTCTTTGGATGGAGTTATTACTGGAATACAAAATCAAAATATCATATACACCTGAGAAGAGGAATGTTGTAGTTGATGTGATGAGTTGAAAGTCACGTAGTGATTAATTGTTTGAATTTGGTGACTTATGGAGAGTAATGGAAGAACTGCCAGCATTACATATTGATATGTTATAAATTTGGGGTAGTGGATTTCTTTTTCAGATGATTGTGTAGTCATATAGAGTGCATAACATGGAAGATCCTCCATTGGGGGATCTTGAGGTACTGGTCTGGAGAGACCGAGTTGTTTGTAGAGAGGCCCCTAATGGTTGGTCTAAAGATGAAAAACATTGATTGTTGTATCAGGGGATGATTTTTTTCCTTTGGTGATGCGCGATATAGTTCTCAAAGAGTTACAAATTTCACCTGTAGTAATGCACCTCAGTGTGAAAAAGATGTACCAAGCCTTGAGGAGTCATTTTTGGTGGCCTATGCTGATGTGTGTTGTTGCGGAGTTTGTGTCTCGATGTTTGGTCAGCCAGAAGTTGAAGGTTGAACACCATGTTCCATTTGGCCTTCTCCAACCATTATATGTTCCTCAGTGGAAATGAGAGGACATCTCAACAAACATTGTTAATGGTTTACCTCAAGCTCTGGGAGGACATGATGCTATTTGGGGGGTAGTGGACCATTTGATGAAATCATCCCACTTTATAACAATCAAGGAGTCAAGATCAGTGGATGTTTTGTCAAGGCAGTATCTGGAGGAGGTGGTGAGACTTCATGCTGTACCAAGGATGATCATTTCTGATCGAGATCCTCATTTTACCTCTAGGAGTCTCTAGCATGATTTCGGTTCTCGGCTTTATCTTAGCACTACTATTCATCCTCAAACGGACGGTCAGACAATGTGAACCATCCAGACTCTGGAAGACATGCTATGCTCCTGTGTCCAAGATTTTGGAGGTTCATGGATGAGGCACTTACCCATAGTGGAGTTCTCCTAATAAAATAGTTTTCACCCCACCATCAGTATGGTGCCATTTAAAGCCTTCTAATGTCGCCCTTTTCGTTCTTCATTGTGCTGGACTGGGGTCAGAGAATCAGCAATTCTCAGACTGGAACTAGTGATGAATACAACAGAGATGGTTCAAGTGATTTTTGATAGGATAAAGAGAGTGCAAGATCATCTTAAATCATATACCAATCAAAGGAGGAGACCCTTAGAGTTTGATGTTGGGGATCACATGTTTGTGATGCGACTCCCCATCGTGGTCAGCAAAGGCTTGGTCATGGGAGAAGGCTTTCTACTCGATTTGGTTGGCCTTTCGAGGTGTTAGCTCGTGTTGGATCTATGGTGTATTGAGTAGTACTACCCCAAATATGATTCAGATACATGATGTTTTTCATGTATCACAGCTCTGTCGTTATCTTCATGACGACTCTCATGTCATCGATTGGGGAGAGATCGATGTTGATGATGACATGACCTTTAATGACTGACCTATAAAGATCCGATACCAGAATGAGAAGGTTTTTCATTGTAATTATATCCCATTGGTACGTGTCTTATGGTGACATGGTGGCATGGAGGAGAGTACCTAGGAAGGTGAGTCACAAATACATGCACAGTACCCAGAGTTGTTTGATTTTTAACTCTTGTCATTTTAAATAAAGAGAGAGATGTTCTCTTTGAGGTTGTAGACCATTCGTGTTTATGTGATGGCCTTGTTTTGTTGTTTCTTGTGGCTTTATCTCTTTTGAGATGTATCTCAATGGGTGGTTATTGAGTCTTGTTTTTGGTTTCCTATAAGGATGGTTTTGAATTCTCGAGGACGAGAATTTTTTGAGAGGTATCAGATGTAATGGCCCAAAACTCTTTGGTCCATTCCTTGGTAAAAATCTAGTGTCGGAGGTGTTCTACGAGGTCAAGGTGACTTATCCCCAACAATTTTTTGAATTTCCAATTCGGTGAATAGTTCCAATAGTAGCCTTGTCAACAGTTCCAACGGTAGACCTCTGTGAATAGTGCCAACAGTATCCTTAGGTGAACAGTGCATTGGTAGCCCTAGGTGAATAGTGTCATCAATAGCCTTTGGTGAACGGTTTCATCGGTAGCCTTTAGTGAACAGTGTCATCGGTATCCTTAGTTGAATAGTGCAACGGTTACCTTATGTGAACAGTGGCATCGGTAGCCTTATGTGAACAGTGCAATGGTGATTTCCCAATGGTGACCACTTTCCTTTGCCAAATATTTAGTTCAATAATAGTGTTTTTGGAATAGTTAGGTTCCAATGGTGACCTCTTTCTTCAGCCAAAATTTGAGTTCATGAACAATGTTTCCAGAACTATGAGGTTCCAATGGTGACCCCTTTCTTTGCTAAATTTTGTGTTCATGAAAATTGTTTATAGAATGGTGAGGTTCCAACGATGACCTCTTTCCTTATCCAAATTTTTTGTTCATGAACAGTGTTTCCTGAACGGTGTGGTTCCAATCGTGACCTCGTTTCTTTGCTATATTTTGAGTCAATGAATAGTGTTTTCAGAACAGTGAGGTTCCAACAGTGACCCCTTTCCTTTTCCAAATTTTGTGTTCATAAACAGTGCTTTTAGAACGGTTAGGTTCCAGTGGTGACCTTCTTCCTTTTACATATTTTGATTTCATGAATAGTGTTTCCAAAATGGTGAGGTTCCAACGGTGACCTCTTTCCTTTTCCAAATTATGAGTTCATGAACTGTGTTTCCTAAACTGTGAGGTTCCAATGGTGAACTCATTCCTTTGCCAATTTTATGTTCATGAACAGTGTTTTCTAGAATGGTGAGGTTCCAATGGTGACCTCTTTCCTTTGCCAAATTTTGAGTTCATTAACAGTGTTTTCAGAATGTTGAAGTTACAATGGTGAGGTTCATAAATAGTGTTTTTCATTTTCCAAATTTCATGTTCGTTAACTGTGTTTCCAGCTTCCTATAGTTTCACCCCTTTAATGTTTTCTTTAACCTAAAATGAATTTAAATCTTTTTTTAAGGATTATACAGTTTATTCAAAGGTCATAACACATATATTTATTTCACTTAAGGCTTTGGATGTTTTTACTAAGTCAAACCCTGTGGTTTAATGTGATCCTCTTTCAATGGAAAATCCAGTGTATCTTAAAACACGGTTTCATTAAATACTCTAAAGGGATGATATATCTTCCTCCCTATATCTTCCTCCTTGTTCTCGGTTGTGAGATGCTCAGACCATTCATTCCATCCCGTAGGAGTTTCAAAATAAAATTGTTATCCTTGGATTGGTTCCGCTCTATTTTTTATGCAACCATTTACTATTGATCATTCTTCGATATAAGGTATGATCTATCATCATTATTTTGGGTTCATAACCTACTTTTGTTTCATGCCCATTTATGTAATGTTATCTCTATGATACTAATGGGATTTTCTTGGGTGTTGACAGGGTTGGTGGTGTCTCTGCATTCTTATGTGGATACAATTGTCCCTAGAGGGAGAATATCGTAACCCGTTGTGTGTCTCATTTTCATATAAATAACGTCAATAACCATTTGAGGTAGGGGATTCATTACTTCTCTTTTATTTTATGTTCTATTGTATAGTGTGCATGTTTTATCCAATAGGATCATAATGTAATTGACATAAAAATTTTGTGAACAAGATAAATAAATTGATATGAATCGTATGTTATAGCCTTTTATTTTGCTAAATAGGTGGATATCTATGCTTTCTTTCTTTATCCTTTTGTTATTGATATAATTTGTTAAAGAACGTAAAGACAGAATTAATTGATAATTGTTTGGATATAGATAAAGAATAATGTAAATGAATCTAGTTTGTCTTGTTGTAATTTAATGTTAATAAAATTGGTGCAGTAACCGTGTTTAATTATTTTTGAGAGCTTACTGGTTACGTTTTCTGAATTTGGAACCTATAAATAATAAATCAGTTAATCCAAGATGGATTAAATAACTGGTTGTTCGATAAAAGATAATTTCTTGTAGGGTTATGAGTTACCCTCTTGATTGTTTAAGAGCCAAGTGCCCAATTTATATGATGATTGTTTTCCTACTTCTTGTGTTGTGATGTGATCTTGGATTGTTGTTGTGATATGTTGGGGCATGGAGGCCTATTGGTTGTGGTATAATATGACACCTAGAGTGGCGATATGCATCGGGATATTCATTTGGGTGTCAGGGAGGACAGAAGGGATGATGAAATGGGATGGATGTGAATGTTTGGATTCATAATAATTCTTATTGGTTGTTTATCTACTTTATATTCCCCACTGCTCAAGGAAGCTAGTCTTGATTACCCTTCATCCAAAAGGGGTGAATATGTGTAGGGTATGACATGTGATTTCTGTGTTTAGCTTCTCAAAGGGATGATAGGTCTACACTCTTGCGATATGTGGAAAATAATTGAAAGGTAGTTCATCTAATCACCGTGTTGAACCCCCTTGTGTTTAGTAGCATAAAATTTTTTTCTAGAATTCCTGGGAATATGAGAAAGTGGTAATGTTGTTTATAAGTTATTTAATAAATGATGTTAACCCATGGGGTTGGAGCTTGTTGGAACGCAATGCTGAGGTTAAAATTTAAAGGGACAGTGGATTTTGGGCGTGATGCTAATGAAATTTAATGTGGAATTATTGGAGGTTAATTAATTTTTTAATAATTAATAAACGTAAAGTGAAATTGTCAAAATGAAAATGAAGTAATGTAATAAATCTATGTAAATGGGTGTGTGTGCTTATAGGATACCTAGTCTTAGAAGTGGCAGTTGGGAGTCTGATAGATGTTAGCTGTAGTTGATTCTAAGACTAGGTTATAAGCATAGTGTGGTTGTGAGATATAGTATATTCTGTATGTTTTGTGTTTCTATACGATAATTCACCATGTTAGTTAGGTAAACTGACACCCCGGGGATTCTGAGCCCTATGGGTGTTTTCTCCAACATTCCAAAGGGAGGATGGATGGATGACTACCCCCTTTAGCCCTGCTCTATTCTCTTGGTATATACTTTCTCTGGTAGGTATAGTGGTTAGTTTTCCCCATATATGTGATTAGAGGGCTATAATGTCTTGTAGTTATTCAAACACATATATTCTAGATATAGTATCCTATCGACTACTATTGGTGTAACATGTATAGGCTGTGATGGATTGAGGATCCTTGCTCAATGTATGTATTGTAATGGCTTGAGGTATAATACCTGAATTATGATTCATGTTATACGTGCTGTGGTGGCTCCCAGAAACAACCTGGAAGCATGATTATGTTGATTTGGTTGTTTTTTTGCACGAGTTTCATGTTGTGGTGCTTCGTCCAGGTGTCTGTGGGAAATCCATTTTGGAGACAGATGCTAAGTATGTGCAACGTTGGCGAAAAGCGGAAAACTAGTGGGGAAGTATTAGCGGGGTACCCTTCATATTTTTTATTATATTATATACTCTTGTATTCTTTACTTGGTTAGAGAAACCAATGTGAGGCTGGGAACTTACTATACCTTTTTAGGTGAAAAGTTAGTTTCACTTGTTGTTCACTATGCATTAGAATGATTTCTTTACTTCTGAATGAGATTCTTTAGAGAGCATCCTACTAAGAATACTATTATACACATCCTATTTATATATAAATTGTTTTTCAGGTCACTTGGAGTAGGTTGGAGATCAAGCTGGTTTCTACTAGCTTGGGTTTGGAGGAGCTGTTCAGGCTTGTGGTTTCTATAGTTTTTACTTTCTTTTGGGTATTTGCAGTTTTTCCCCTTTCAACTGTAGTAGTTTGCATGACATTACATATTTTTACTTGGTATTTAATATATATTGCTACCTGACATGGAGTTGTTTGGTGTCTATCTATCACTCTCTTCTGCATGTGTTCTCCTAGAGTGTAATGCCTCCCATTTTTGTGTTTATTATACCCTCGGTTCTAGTCTCCAACCCATGGCCTAATGGAGGCAGTACGTGGGGGTCATTATCTCCCTTCTCACATTACAGACCAATGAGGGGTACACTTTTTTGGGAGGGTATCGTGACAGTCATGGTGAATGAGAAGGTGAAAGAATAATGGCACAAGGTATGAGTGAATGGGTGAATAATTGGTGACATAGATCAATGACAAATAAGATCACTTGTACACGCACTGCCCAACCCATTTAGGAAAATAAAAAACAAAGTTGTTCGAGGTGGTGGAATGGGTCATTATTTATCTCATAACATAATTTTAATATATCATTATAATTTTAAAAAAAATCATATTAGTTAAACTTTAATATAAGTGAAATATATTAATACAAATTTATAAAATTTCAAATATAAATTAAATAGTGAAAATATTGTAATTTTAATTTCTCTTCATTTTATTTCAGTGTGAAATTTAGTAAACAAATGAAAATGATTATAATTCCTTTCAATATTTTTTGGTGAAATTGTTTAAAATAAATGAAAATAAATGGTTTTTAAATACGAAATAAATAACCCTTAATAGAAATATAATTTTCCAATTATCAATTATTTCAAAATAAATATTATAATATTAAATTATATCATTGATTTTCAAATTACTATATGTATTTATTACATATACACATATCATAATAATATATTTATAATGAAATATATGTATATTAATATATTAAATATATATTTGGAAGTAAATTTATATTTCATTATTATTATTATTATTATTAAATTACATCCAAAAAATATTTTTATAAACATAATCATAATTATTTATACACACATAATCAGAATTATCAATATAAGGTAATAATTATTATTTATAAATTATGTATATAATTTACTAATTCAAAAATTTTATTTCAAGATATCAAAAATAATAATTAAAAATTGTGAATTGAAAAAAAATTATTAATTGTAATAGATTATTAAAAAATTATTATTAAATCAATATAATCAATTTTATTTATAATAAAAATTATCTATGGTCATATTTTTTAAAATTATATATAATTATTTATATGTAGAAAGAAATAATTATTAATAATTCATTATTTTTATAACTTATAAATTATGTTGAATTTATAAAAATAATTATTTACAAATTTCGTTTAACAAAATATTTATATACACAAGAAAATTCCTTTTGTTATAATTAATAATAAAAAAGATGATCATTTAGAGGAATATTAATGGAATAAAACACTAAATAAAATATGAATACGATATAATGCCAAAAATACATTTCCACCAATTTAAACACATCAAAGAACATAGACACATGGTTTGATAATCATTAATTAAAAAAATAATTATAAAAAAATCATTCATATGCTCTCCACTTTATTCAAAACCAAATACATACTTTTTGAGATGAAATTGAATTTTTACACAAAAATGGCTCTAAAATCAATTGATTCAAAAATAAAATTAAAAATTAAACATTTTATCAAGATTCAAATTCGAAAAACACTCGTTGTATTTTCTATAAACCACTTAGGTTTTTTCTTAAAAACATGTTATAGAATCCCATTCATGATAGGGGTTAAAATCATTTAAGAAACACTATTTTCACTTCATTTAAATTCATAAATAAATAACATTAATAAAAAAACCATTGAAACCAACTAGCATTGTAAGGCTAATATAATGTGACAATAGTGATGATGGATCCACCAACACATCCAAAAAAACCTAGAAAAATACACCACAAATGAGTAGACGGAGAACGAGATGATGGATTCATCTGAGAGCCATAACCATAGAAAAAACCCAATGAGATTCAAATTCCACGGATAGTATACCCCTAACCATCGAGAACACAGTCGTGAAGGGCCAAAACTAGTGTTAAACATGGTTTGTCAATGAGTAAGGGAAACAATGAATCACAGATTATGTCCCAAAATCATGAAACTAATCATCTAAAACATGTTACATGAGTGAGGGGGTAAATACATAGAAGTAATAAGATCACAATTAAAGAGGATAATATATAACCACATACAAGAGATCTCAATAGGGTTAATTTTTTTAGGAGCATGATGGGGAGAGGATGTGAGGACTCGATTCCATGAATGCTTGATTGTAGTGATCAAGGGGGACTCTACTTGGGTTATATTTAAATGTCTGGGTAATGATTTTATTACTAGTTTCAAAAAGTAATGATAACTAGTATTTTTATTAGATCTAAAATAATTAGTGTTGATAAAATGAATGTTTTTCAATGCTAAAATTTCAGCGCTTATAACGATATGTTTTATTAGTACTTTTTAGCACTAATAAAACAAAATCATTATCAGTACTAATAAAGCACTGATAAAGGCCCAATTTTATTAATATAAATAGTATAATTAATTTTTTTAAAATTATATAATAATAAATAAATAAATAAATAATTACAAATATTTATTTATAAATATAATAATCCTTAAAAATATTTATTATTTAGATTAATTTATTAATTTATTATAATTATTTTAATATATATATTAATAATAATAACAATAAATATATTAAAAAATATTTTCCAGACCATGTAAGAAGGAGTTTCACTCCATCAATTTTCTTTAGTGGAGGGAGCTTCCCCTGAGCGTATTCTTCGTAATGGTTCTACAACTTGTGATAAATCCAATCAAGAAGCGATTGTGGATTGAATAGTGATTTTCATATATTCCATCATCACTTGACTAATCATGCATATATGTCAGAGTACATTGAGGGATTAAGATGTTGTAAAGAATCTATCTATGCTCTAGGGGTTTTAAAACTTTAATTGAATCCATATGGAGAAATTTTTCTTCCACGTCATATTTGCATTGGAGGTAATGAATATGAATGTAATGGGATTCAAATAATTTTCCCTAAAACTAGGATTAATTTATAAAAAGTAATGGGATGTTCACTTCAATCCCTTCTCCTTAAAAAATACTTGAGCTCGGGTTTGGATAAAAATCATAGGATTGAATTGGATTTTGTAAAATCCTCATGTCTAGTTCGGTGTTTCATCAATTTTTGGTATCCCAATGAAAATAGATAGATCGATGAAAAATGGAGATATAGTTATTATGAACTAATCATTGTTGAATTTAATCTCATTTCAACTTGAATTTATTAGGAGGTTCATTCTACCTTGGATGATGGCATTCACCTATGGGTATGTTTTGATAAATTTATTTATTTATACTTATCTTTTCAAATGATCAGGAATATTAATGAAATTCATTGTAGATGTGTTGTATGTGGTTTTTTCTCTTTAAGAGGTAATAAAAATAAATATTATAGGGAATTGAAGATATAAAATTATACTGCTAAATTAAACAAGGGTATGTAACTCCACAGGTGGCCTACTTCACCTAGGAAGGAGGCCTGCACTCAGGCTATTGTAAACTCAGTTGCACCCATTATCACTAATTATGTTATTGAGTAGAATAAACAAACCTAGTCTAAGGATATTGAGTAAGAGGTTAATGTGTGTATATTTTATATTTTTTGTATTACTTATTGAGATATGTTATTGAAGAGGTGGGACCCCCCCAGAATTAATTCAATCTTCTAGTTGGTGGATCCCTTTTCACTGGGCAGAGTGGATTCGCTCATAGTAAAAGGGAGTGATGAGGGAGTGTAAATTTATTCTATCTCTAGGATATTTAACCTTTTAGGTGGTAAGGTCCAGAGTAAGAACTCATAATGGAAAAAAATTATGGAGACCATAAAAAGTTGGATGGTTTACCCAATAATTTATTGGTATATGAAAAAATAATTTATGAAACTGTAAATCAATAGTTATTCATTAAAAACAACGAAAGGAGAAGGTTATTGCACAAATAGATGAAAGGGTAACAAATAGATCATCCCTGAAATTCCATAAATGATACACACATGAAGGAGAACAGGAAATCCAAGCATGTTTACAAGAAAAGTTGAGGGAACCATTGTTATGTATGACTCTTCTTTTTTGGCATATAGGGTTCATGGTAATACTTCTGTACTTGTCTCCTCTCAAGAAAAAATGTATTATAATTTGGGGAATAATAATGTTGAAATGAAAGAGGCTCTATCTCCACTAAAGGTTTTTGAGTCTGGAAGGGAATATAAGAACATATCCTTATTAGGTAGAAATTCTAGGCAAATAAACCAACCTATCCCAATAAATTTTTCTTCTTCAAAATCTAGTCACTCTTCCACAATGAATGTGGGAGATTTATCATAAAATTCTCATGTATCACATGAAACATTAATCAAACCAATACTGTATACCCAAAACATTTATTGAGTGCATGATCTATTAATAATGATTAAAAATGATGAGTCTAGGAAGATAAGGTGATGACTATAAAATAAGGTAGTGAGGAAACCATATTTGATGATGCATTTGGATGGTTGAGGTTAATCTAGATGTTAGGAGACCTGACATGGAAAAATGTTACATTATAGGCCTCTATAAATAAGTGAAATCATAGAGGAGATGCCTTTATCCTTGAGGGAGTGGTCATAGTCATGGATGAATCAACTGAAACATTGTTTGCAATTAGGATGGATAAATTTGAGCTGAGATTGAGAAATATTTATGTCGATGATTGTTTTTATTGATGGGGATAGTAGTCTATGTTTGACTCTATCCTCTATATATTCTCAATTTTTTATGAAGTTGTTTTTACTAGATGAAAATGGTATATCATTAGGTTTCTCAAAAAATATTTCAATATTTGTTTTAGATATGTGTTTAACATGGAAAGGTTGTTTTGTAAGACAAAATTTTATATATCTTAATTTATAAACATTTTTAGTTTTTAATATATAAATCTATTAAAAAAATTAGTCATATAATTTTTTCAAAAGTGAATTAAAGTTTAGAGAAAACATCAATTCAATTAATTTAACCATGGTTAAATTACAATTATGATCATTTAATGTGAAATGTACAAGAAAACCCCATTAAATATCCTCTAAATTCATTATAAAAGAAAATAAATACCTTTACATTTTTCTCCAAAATAGAGTTTTTGATGAGGTGAGCCTGACACTAGAGGTGATGTAAAATGCATCTTATTTTCATGTGGTATCATAATGACATCTTCAAAAGGGATTTACTTAACTTTGGAATTTTAAAAATATTTTATCCTTATGATGATATATTTACTATCTGGGGGGAATATAATTAAAAGGCAGAAAGCCTTTTAAAATTAAAATATTGCGCAATTCCCTTTTTAATAAGTTATTATGATAAAAATAGAATTTAATCTAGATTTCACATCATTTCCGAAGTCAGACTCATATCATCCAAACATTTTTCTTTTGAAAAATGACAAGGTATAACATGTCTTTTGTAAATAATTGATTTTTTATTTTATGGTTTTATTATTTCCCATTTCAATTTATATTATCATTATTTACATTTCATCATGAATAAATAAAATTATTATGATTTCATGTAACCTCACTTGTAATTTTCATATTCTATGTAACGCAAATATGAAAGGATTGTATTTATTTGATAGTATATGTATTTTTTAATTTCAGAAAATTATACTAAATGAATGGTTATATATTAAATCCATGTACATAATAATATAAAAATATCTCATTGGAGATAATACATCTTTTTGGATTAGAGTGTAAACATGATTAGTAAATGATAAGGAATTTTTTATTATTATGAAATTCTTAATGGAAAATGTTCCGTCTCAAAACATTCCCTTGTTCTTAAGTCCGTTTGATATATTTCTGCATCCTACAGTACTTTTTTCTCCCACTTTAGTGTATCCTGATGATGTCATGTATTAATATCAGCTTTTCCTAAGTAATTGGGAAATATCTAAACTCTTTAATATATGTCTATGATGAAAAATAATAGTTATCAATGGTTTCTATCTAGAAAACTGGATCAAAATATGCTACCCATGACATGTTCATAGAGGCATGTTATGCAATGTCTTATGAGAATAGAAGATGTAATTACTAGATGTTTCTATATTGAATTTTTTTTCTCCTAGTAACAACAACATGAATCACCTTCTACTATTGTTGAAGGAGTTCAGAAACTCTTGAAATTAAAATATCTTGTCTTCATAGAGACAAAGAAACACATGATAAGAATGATCTTCTTCAATGTTCATTTCAATATCTTGTTTAATGTGTCTTACATACTGTATCCCCTTACGAATCTTGTCTAAGGCTTTTTTTTTCCATCAATGATATTATTCTGAAAATGATAAAAAGTTTCCTGAAATAGAAAAGTTATTGGTATATTTTGAATCCTAATGATTACTGCATTGATGCACTCCATAATGCTTTTTCTGATGTGTTTATACCTATTCCTTATTTCATATTCTATTTTACATTTTAATTTTGGAATATGTTTCATATAATCATAAACTCATTGATTAGCATTTTAAATTTCATTGAAAGGTTGTTCAAAACAATGTGGATTTGTCTCATATCCTACACATAAATGATCATATTTAACATAATTTAATTGTATAATTACATTAAAATAGTGAAAAATAATAATGATAATACTTATGAAGCCACATTATTTCCATCTTCATAAGATAATTATTAATTTTTTCCACATGTTTCCATAATTGTGTCTAATGTTGTAAAAATAGTTGTGAATTTACGAGTCTCTATGTATTTTGATCCTAATTTATTTAATCCATAATTTTCTGATGATTATCAAATATTTAATAGAAACCATGAATACCAGTGAAATGGTTCATAATACATAACAAAAACAAACTCTGTGATTCATAGTATTCATTCGTCACAATAGAAAATAAATGTGGTATAGTTGAATGATTTTCATCTTGAGTATTAGTAATAAAAAATAGTCTCTTTTATTTTATTTATTGAAACATTCCATCATTCTATATGAACTATATGTAGAACTTAAATTTGGAAATATAGGGAATGAATTTCCATAACAAGCAATGAAATTAAACTTCAGATGGGTCAAGTCTACTATAATGAGACATATGTTAGTTTCTATAAATATGAAAGAAAACATGTTAATTTTGTGTTATTATGGATATAAGTTTTTGAAAAACCTAACATGATTCATCCCAATCACTATAGACCATCACAATTGCCTTATGATTCACCATCCATGCCTTATTATAGAAACAATTCTGACCAAAAGTCTATTGTATACTCTTTTACACAAGGGATATAGAAATATATTGGTAGGTCTTAATAATCTAGAAAATAATTGATGACACAAATTCAGTATCCAATAATGTATGAAATTTTATTAGGTTTGGATAAACACATGTATGAGATGGCTTAATCATTAAAATTCTCTAAACTCCAAATGCAATTTTTAGATTCACCATCAATAAAAATATAAAATCATCACCGTATTTATCAAAATTTATGATTAATTTTTCATATATTGATTCATGAACTAAATATGTAGAGTTCCCCAAAATATGAAATTTTTTTAGAAAGTTTTTTAATTAACTTTTACATGGAAAATCCATTCCAACATATAATGTTATTCCACCTCACTAAACATATCCACTATAACTTCGGGAAACTGAATTCCTGGTGTGATAACATTCTAGTCGAATTTATAAAAATGTGGCATTAATTATAACCATGTTGCAAAGAGTGGTGGATGATTTATTTTAGGTAGTGGCTATTATACAACTAATAAATTTGAAAAAACATCCCCCTAACTTATTTCACACCCTAATTATCAGCACAATTGTCACCATTTACTCCATTATTAGAAAATTACTCATCAAAAGTCAAATATATATGTCTATTTGAGAGACTGGCTGGGATTACACTTCTATATCATAGGGAATAGTCTCAATTTCATGGGATGGATAGTTTTCAATTTCATTTGTAAGTATATGTCTTTTTTCAAGTGGATGTTGATGTTGTACTATATAAATCTTAACAAATAACTGTATTGTGGCACCATCTGACCACTGGGAAAATAAATTTATTTCATAGACCCTGTGATCATCAAAGACCACTGGACAAGCTAGATTTGATATTATATCTAGGAAATTCAACTATATATTTCTAATAGACTTTATCTCTTGATTATTTCCTAGATTTAAGCCACTATGAATTATTTCATGAGTTTCACTCAGGGTTACACAATCAGATGCTCAAACTATTTTTTGTTAGTTATATACTATAATAATATCATTTTTTAATATCAATAACCTATATATAGAAATATAAATAGGATAAGATAATTCTATATGTGAAATATATATTTTTATCATGATTATGATAGTATAAATACTATTGAAAATGAGTTTTGAATATAAAATCATTATTATATTGAAATTGTTGAACACATTTTTATACCCTAAAAAAGACACTAATGTTTCATTGTAAAATTTATAATCTTTCTATTGTAATTGTCAATAGTTTATTAACAATATATAAATAATATAAAGAATATCCATGAGGAGTGTCAAACCATGTGTCTTGAAAGTCTCCATTTCAGGCACCAGTTCCAAATCAAGTCTAAATTAATGCAATGTCTTCATGTTTTATTACTTAGTACATCTGTGGAAGTGGCACAACAACATATTGAATCCATACATGGATTGGATTGAATAAATAACTACATAATATTTATAATACCAGATCTTTATAAAATATTCGTATACCCTAAAATATGAAACTATAGTTTTGTAGAAAAAATATTAACTTACATAAAGGTATGTTTATTGGTTTTAATCGATAATGTGATTTAACTAAAAATATCCATAAAGAGTTAAAAACATGGATTTAAATAATTTATGAATCATCTAAATCATGAGACAAAAAATTCATGTGTGTTTTTAAAAATATTTGTTTTCTAGTCTTCCATCTTTTAAACTTTTTTTATTATATGTCAGCACCAAGTTAATCAATAGATATTAATTAATTGATTAATAGTTAATCATTATTTATTCTTTATGTAATCATATATTAGTGATACTTTAATCAATCATTAATGAATATTTCACTTTTAATTCATTAAGAGATAGAACATAGTTACATTATATATAAATTATTAGTTTGTTAATAGTTAATCATGACGTAATGATTATTTATTATGTCTGTAGTCATTAGTTAATAATTCATTAATAATTAGTTAATCCTTGGTTAATCATTAATCATTCATTATTTTATTAGAATTTAATAATTGATTAATCATTCTTTAATAATTAGTTAATCATTAATTAATAAATCACTCGTCTTTATTTAATCATTCTGTAATCATTATTTAATAATTATTTAATCATTAGTTCATCATTGGTTAATCATTAGTTAATAAATCATTATTATTTAGTTAATTAACCTTACTCATTATTTTATCATTATTTAATCATTATAAAATGAATATTAAATCATTTGTAAATAATTAGATAATAATTTTTAACTATTAGTTAATCATTATTTATTAATTCCTTAATCATTTGTTAATCATTCATTATTAATTAGTTAATAATTCGTCAATCATTGGTAAATCACAAGATAATAAATCTTCAATCATTAGTTAATCATTATTTTATCATCAGTTAATCAATATTTTTTCACCAGATACAAATTATTTATTCATTAGTTATCATTATTAGATTATTATTTAATCATTCATAAATAATTAGTTAATCATTCTTTAATATTTAGTTAATAAATCATTATTCGTTAGAAAATAATTATTTAATCATTAATTAATCATTATTTTATCATTAGTTAGTCTTTATTTCATTTTTATTAAATAAATAGTTAATAAATATTTAATTATTATGTAATCATTAATTAATAATTAGTTAGTCGCTCTTTAATTTTTAGTTAATCATTCTTTAATTATTTTTCAATAATTATTTATCAATTATTTAATCATTTTTAATCATTCATTAATTTTTAGTTAATGATCTGTTATTCATTTGTAACCATTTTTTATTCATTATTTAATCATTACATAAATATTAGTAAATAATCTGTTATAAATTATTAAATCATTCACTAATCATTCTTTAACAATTCTTAAATCATAATTAATCATAAGTTAATCATACATTAATCTATAGTTAATCATTCATAAATCATTATCTAATCATTAATTAATCATCATTTTATCATTACTTAATCATTCATTAATAATTTTATAATGATTATTAAATAATTATTTAATCATTACATTATAATTATATAATCATTATTTAATCATTATTAGACAATTAGATAATAATTTTTTAATAATAGGTTATTCATTATCTAATTAATCTATAATCCTATCTTATTTATTATTTAATCAATACATAATTAGTAATAATAATTATTATTATTATAAAATACTCATAAACAAAATTGTATATAAATAACATATTTTGACCTAACTAATAACAACCTAACTAAATAAATATATAACATAAAAATAATAAGGAAAAAATATCTCTAAATGATGCTTGAAAAAAAATTTCACTCTTATTAGTCCATTGAAACCACCACCCACAAAGGAAGAACGACTGTTCTTACTATAGAGAGAGAGAGGGAATTAAATTAAGAGAGATAACAGTAATTTCTAGTGAGTAGGGGGATCCCTTTTATATGAACTTGAACGAATTTTGGCATTAGCTCTGCCTCCTTTCTCTATATTTTACATGAAAGGCGGCATCACTAAATCAACATTTCACATTTCATTACAAGAGATGTGGTAGTTCTCATGTTTAATTTTCCATTAAATTGATCCACATTGATTATAAGATAATTTATAATTTTATATTCTACCTTTCAATTTATAATAAAAGCTGCATGGCCTCTACTTCCATTCCATGGAAATTTTTAAAAAAATTCTGAACTAGACTTATTTAATTTTTTTACCAAAAACTGTATAAAACTACTCCGTAGAATCAATTATATTCCATTAATGATATCTCATATTGATTATCTCTCATATCCTCTTCCAAACCTAATGATGTTAGTAACTTTCTTTAGAAACAGATGGTTATAGGAGAATAAATATCATGGTTTTTTATATCCGAGAACATTCAATTCATTATAAATAGTGGGAAAGATATTTATATATTTAGATATTATGACATCATATATTTTTACTCTATAATTATAATTATATAAATATATTTTGAAAAATTAAAAATTTAATAAATATATATAAATTCAATTTTAATATATATACATACATATATATATATATTCTTATATAAATCATAATTGAGAATATGTATTATATATATTAATATCAATATATTTATTTACTAAAATATTATATTTAACTATAAAATTAGATTAATTTTATGTGTTAAATATATAAATTTAAATATATTTTTTGTATGAATAAATATATTGATTTATTTACATTTATAGGCACACCCACACAATTAATAATATGAATTTAACTATAATGTTTTTAATTTTTGTAAGATAAAATTATATGAATATATATAAACATGTTATATTTTATGGTCTACGTCATCTAATTTCATTGCATTGGAAGATTTTTCGGTTGGTCTTGACCCCATAACACATGTTTTTAAAGGTTTTCAAACCTTCATAAATTACTTATCTGGTCATTACAGTCACACTGTATGTCCAATTGATATTTCATCTTCTCCTACCAATAAAAAATATCAAAGACGGTTTTCTTCATATTTTTCATCATTCTATGGATTTTTTCTATGGATTTTACCTTTAGAGGAATAATTTAGTGTTTTAACATATTTAATGAGTGTTTTTAGTCATATATGGAAAATATAACATCCGAATAATGTTCAATAAATTCAAACATTTCACAATTCACCATATGGTTTTTCAAAAGCTGTAAATGATATCATGGTATGCTAAGACCTGATTTAGCCCTGACATGGCCCAAAGGGTGTTCTCGATCACCCCAAGTTGGTATCCATAACTCATCATCATACTAGAAAAAGGTGGGAATGGTTTTTCCACTTAAAAAATAGAAGAAACAAATAAAATACATTGTTATCTAAAAAAACAATATGGACAAAAGTTGTACCCGAAGTCAAATAAGTTTGAACAACCCAATTTAAAACCACAATATACCATAAAAAAGAGTGAACAACCAATGTCATGATAGTCAACAATAACTGCCATCTCTTTTTGGTGCATGAAAATTTCTTGAATCTGGAAGAAGAAAAAATAAATCACATTAATTCATAAGTAGAATGTGAGATAAGATCCCAATAGTTTGTCACCACAGATTCCATAAAAATATTTCAATTTAATTAACCAAATAATGCATTCAATTTTACATAACAACTGTGGAATTTCAAAATAATATTTAAACAAATTATGCTGTTCATTTCCAATTGAAGAAATATTTCAAATGATGGATTAAATAAATAATTTATATAAATAGTTTATGTAAATTCAAAAGGCATGTGTAAAATATTTTACAACAATGTAATATATATCAAAGCTTCCCAAAGGTCCATCACGGTCATATGTCAGTAGGTACGATTGTTATAGGTTAGAGGATCCCCACAAACCTATAAAATGATAATGTAAGTGTGAACACACGTCTCTCTGACACTTGAAAATGGAAAATAATCAACATCCCAATAGGGATATGATCTTCCAATATATATATATTTAATAGATTGATAGTTTCCATATGTTGTTAGGTAATTCCCATCCTAGTGTATTTGCCCCTAATAAATCACAAACTTCAAATGATTCCATGTTCTCACACAACATTCAACAATGTAAAAGTTATTTTAAAACAATTAAAAATACAACTAATCACATTTCCTATTTTAATAATTAAATTATAAATTTGAAAATGAAAATAGGTTTTTAATAAATTCATTCTATTTTCAGGGTAAAACCAAATTTTCTCTTATCAAAACAATTTAAACCATTTCCAAAATAATTTTTTTAAATAAATTCCTTCCAAATAAATTTCCAAATTCCATCACTTTCATCAAATCCAAATCACACCCCAATTCACATGAATTGGGTGTTTTCCCCAAATTTCATTCCAAATAAATTTTAAACCACAATCCCCAGAAAATTGGGTTTTAACAATTTAATTAAATAAAATTAAAACAATTATGATATTAAAGGATAAATTAGTTGTCTAAACATAAATAGAATCAATTAAAAAAATAGATATTATGAATCATAAGGAACATAATGGGAAAGTCCAAAGAAGAACATTAGAAATGGGCATCGTATAATCAATCCAAGATTCATGATTTAAAATAGTAGGGATTAGATCGTACAACAACACTCAGATATAACAAAACCTAAAGGAAGAGAATAGAAGAGAGTGGGAGTGAAATAACAGGGGGAAAAAATTCCAGGAACAGACCGAACAAATATTGTATGGATTCAATCCACCATGAAGAGAATTTTGAGGTTCCAAAATTCATTCATGGGGGCCCTCCCATCCTAAGAAAATTTTATATAGAATTTTTGGGTTGAGAGGGGGTCTAAATTTGGGTTTTGGAGATTTAATAAAAATTTGAAATAATAAAATCACACACAGATGGTTAGATTAGTATAGCAACACAGTTTTTTAAATTTAGATCCAAAACCATGCACCCCTTATGGTGGGGTGTCATGGTTTCTACATGGTGGGACCATAGAGAGAGAAATAGTGCACCAACTATGAAAACCACCACTGCCTAGGTTTTCATAGTTTGAACTAGCATGGTGTACGATTTGGGGAAACCATCCCCTAACCATGAGAAACCTATGTTCCCTCCAAAAAAATATAAAATTAACTAAAATCCCCTCCAAATGAGGTGAAACCAATGTTTGATTCAAATAGGGTTTGGGGAGTACCTAAAAATGAAATAGTGTGTTACAACCTCACCACCTTAGAGACTTTTCTCCCCAAAAGTCTTGTAATGAAGATTTCATGTCAAAAAGATGATCCCACTATTCTCTCATTAGTGCATCTATATCATATGTCTCATTAGTATTATAATTGTTTTCTAAAAGAACTCTAACCAAATTTATCTTCTTCCCACCAATAAAATTGGTTTCAGATTCAACTACCCTGATGGGATTCTCAGTCGTGGATAAATATTTCTGGACATCAACATCACTCTAGCTAATAACATTATACATATTATAATTATACATTTGTTGATGAGATACATGGAATACATTTTCTATTGACATCAATTATAGAGGATTTAATTAATAGTAATACACTTTATTAACCTAATCAAAAAACAAAAAAGGTCTAATAAAACAAAGAAAAATATTCTCTCCACTTCAAATACATAGATACCCCAACAAAGGTGAATCTTTCAAGAACACTAGATCACCCATAGAAAATTACAACACACTAAGGTATTGATCAGAATAACACTTATACCATATCTATGGCATAAAAATTATCTGATGAATTAAATGAACATTTTATCTCATCTCTTAAACCATGGTTTTTCCATCCAATGAACTTTCAATAATTATTGACCACCACAATAGTGATTTATGAGGTGATCGATACAAGGCCACACAAGTTTCCATTCTAATATCATTCTATTAACTAATGTTATAAGATAAAACAATCAGATGAAAATTATCTTACCAAGATCCACCAAAGATGAGAAAAAAAGAATATAGCATGACCTCAAGAACATGTATAGCTCTTTTTTTTGTACATCCATTTACAGATGGTATTTCATACTAAAATGGTCCTAAGATCCCAGCTCAACTGATAGCCAATCCAATAGAGAAAAGTGAACTAGATATATATATCAAAATCTATATCATATAGAACTCTGTGAAAATTAACAATCACATCAAAATAGAGATTTCTTAAATCCAAACTTTTTTTTTGTATTATGAATGGGTATAATGTTTTTAGATTTTTTCAGCCTATAATTTAAAACCCATATCACATTATTTGTTCTCTAGGTAAATGGAAACCCAACCAACAATTATAAAAAGATGTCATCCTACTTCTATGTTGGCACTGGATGTTTCTGAATTAAACTCGATGGTGTCCAGTGTTAGTTATTGACCTGTTGATAAGTATACCAATTTGACAAAAAATAAATAGTTCCCTGTCTCATACATAGATAGATAAATTTCCCTTATATGTCATAAAAAAATCTTCACGGTTCACTGTGCACTTCCCACTATGAATTATGGAAATCCCCCATAACGGATTATCATAATGGAAATGTACTGGGTAATGGTTCTATAATTATAGAATACCCTCTGGGGATAAGGACCACCATGAAATGGTCTTCCCATGAAAAAGAGTTTCTTTAATTCTATATAATTCACCATCAAGAAGTTGTTCTTGAAGAATCTTCTCAAAAAAAGTATAAGTAAACTACACACTAGACAAAACATCTTTAACACATGATTACTAAACACAAATATACAATTAAGGAAAAATCAACCTCAAAATATTAATGGTATTTCACCATACATATTCGGAATAAATTCAAATATTTTTGAGATAATATATAACTCAATCTATTTTGGTCATTATTCATGGAACACCTTTCTCCGAAAACGTAATGGTACTAACTCTTAAGTACATAAATCACAGATAAAAGCATATGGTCATGGGTAAGATAGATATCCTCATGTATCCTAAGCTATTGAGGGACTTATGTAATGAAATGATCACATAGTATAAGAACACATCCCAAACTCAAACTCGATGCATCACAGAAGACCACATAGACCTACCCGGTTTGTGGAAGATTCATCACCAAAATAGTAGTCAAAAGATGTTTCATATCAAAAAATGAATTCCTACATTACTTATCACAAATAAAAATTAATCATTTTAATGTTATATTAGGTTTCATAGAATCTAATATTGAAAAATATTTTATCACCCAGTGATAGTATGCAGCTAAACCCAATAAGAAATAAATCTCAAAAACATTTTTTGGTTGTTCCCATGTCATAACAGCCTTCACATTCCTAGGATATACAGATATTTCATGTTACAACACCATGTTTCCCAAGAAAATATCTTCCCGTATCCCAAAATCATATTTTAAACTATCAGAATAATTTCAATGATTTCCCAAAAATTTCATTACTTCTCAAATATATTCTGCATGACACTCCTTGAATATTGATTAAACAAGGATGTTGTCCATGAATATTATAAATTAAGAATCAAGTTACCCAAGGAAAAATAATATTCATTAAATCCATACAAACAATAGGAGAATTGATAATTATATGTTGCATGACATGGTTCTCCTAATGGTCATACATTCTACAAAATGATGTTTTATGAATGTAAGATAATTTTATTGTATTCCAATGGTAACATGACTGGATATAAATCTTCCAGAACTACTTTACCTTATCGCACTAGTCAAATAGATCATCATTCTGTGAAAATGAATACATGTTATTTACCCTGACCCGATTGAATTTATTGTAATGCACTCAACGGACAAGTGACCCATCAAATTTCTTAGTAAAGTGAACTAGTACGACCCATGGTGTCACACTCAGCCATATAAATCCTTTCCCTAAAATAACATCCAACAGAGTCCTCAAATCATTAATCTCATTTGGTTCTATGTGGTAATGTGCAATAGATATTTGATGAGTTGCAAACACTAATTCAATAGAGAACTCTTTGTCAGATAATGGTGGAAAATCATATAAGATATATAGAGAAATTTTAAGAAACACAATGACTACTAGAGGGAGATCATCTCTCTTAAGTATTTCTACGATAGATAAAAAAGAAAATACATATATTAAATTCAATAACTCTGGATGAGAAGGTCTGGATCTACTCTACTTCGGGTCCCACTATCCTTGAAAGACATGCCACACTGTATCGGGCGTAGTAAAGTAGACTCATCAAAAATGACCATCAATCTAGGCTTTATTGGGAATGACTCAATCCATCGAAAAAATTGACATCAGGTGGTTTCATTTCGATAACCAAAAATAACCCAAGAAATCTCAAAATATGATTACGAGATAATACATATAAGACAATAGATATTATTTCCTCTCTTCATTTTGAGGGGTGTAGTAATATCCATCACATAAGATAAAATATTTGTATGAAGATTTATCATAATCAAAATATTATTTTAAATTAACAAATCAAACACACCTTGTGACACATCTATGTTTTTATGAAATGTTATATCTAAATAGCTTTAATTCTTCAATTACTTCTGTTAGATGAAATCATGAATTTAAATGAACCGTGAGATTCCCTTAGTATAAAATGACCATTTTAACTTATCCATTTGGTTATTGGGAACAAATATATGTAAATTAATGTAAATTTATGGTGAATTTATTAACTCCCAAATATTTAAAAATAATAATATATATAAATCAATTATATATAATTGTTATTAACAAATTAAGTTAATGAAGCTAATGGAATATATATGTTATTAATAGAATATATTTTTATTCAACCTATTTATATTATTTCATATGGTATTAATAAAACTTATTTAATATATGAAAACTTTTATTTTTAAAAAGAAAACTTTACCGCCTTTTAATGGATAACCCCTTTCAAATTAAAATTTTGACACATTAATAATTTTTATATTACAAAATAAAAAATTTATTAACAAGTGGGATGTATAAATTTTCTTTGATTTAATTATTATTATTATTTTGATATATTTAATATTTTGATGAATTGTAAAAAGTACACTAAATTTTAAATGAAAATAAATTTTTACATCAAAATAATATATATTGCTAAATTTTAATTTTGAATGGTTCTAAATTATAAATGGGATATATTTTTATAATTTTATATAATTTGTTTAATTAACATTAATTTTACAATGGATTAATATGTAAAGAAACATCAATTTTTGCAATGGTTTGACATTTGAAACATTTTATCACTTTTTGAAAATGGGATTATTTTGGAAGTAATTACAAAAAGGATTTTTTTTAAATTTTAAAAAATGGATATAAAATTTGGATTTAGTCGGTTCAAATTATATTAATAAATTTGTTTTATTTTTTGGCATTATAAATAGTAACCTTCATAATTTTTATTAATACGGTAAAAGAATAAAATGGGTTATTAAGGGAAGGAATACTATTATAAATTTACCATAAAACTTGTCTTAATAACTTTTGATGAGTGTGTTTTTACCTAAATTACACTTGGGTTGAAATGGTGTCTTTTGGAGGCCACTTGGCTGAAATTAGGACTTTTAATTTATTTTATGTAAAAAAATTAAATATTTATCACTCAAATTTTAATAAATAAATAAAATATAATATATGGCTATACTAAAGATATTTTAGATTATAAATACTTATTTTAAATATAAAATGATTTAATATGTCATGGTAATTTATTTGAAATTTTTAAGAAATAATTAATTACTTTAATATCATATACATTAATGACGCTGAAATTATTTAATATATGAAAAATAAATAATATAGTTTTTATTAAAATAATAATACCCATTAAAATACAAAACTCTTGACCAAATATTATTGGACGAATATATGACGACAATAATCATACATGGGTTGAGTTATTGACCATTTTGAGCCATATAGAACGGTTTTTGAAAATTATATTGTTTTATTTGAAGTGATGTTAATGTTGTCATCTTCATAATTTAATAAATATGACATTTCAAATGTTCAATTTTTAAGAAGGTAAATTCAACTAAGAGCACTCCTCTGAAATATAGAGGATCTATCATCATCATTATATTTATTTTTTATTTTTTTAGTCGATGAATAATTATATTAAATAATTCCACAAAATTGTTGTAGTAAATATTTTATTAATGGAGATCTCAAATAAAAGTTATTAAAAATAATAATAAAATATATAATGTGGGATAATTAATATGTCCATTGAATTTTTTATATAACCTTTACCTCTTATGAATATAATAAAATACTTTGTTCGAAGTTAACTTGAATAATAATATTTTTAAAAATTAATTAATTGATTTTTTTCAAAATTGACAGTATCAATTTTTACCAAAATACTATTTTATTAAATTATTTAAAAACCCTAAAACATTTTTAATGAAATATAATAAATATTATGTGGTCTAATATTTTTTGATTTATTTACTGAAGATCTAATTTACATAATAAAAATAAATATGACACCCATTTAATATAGAAATATTTGTTATACTTTTTAAAAATAAAATAGAATACCTAAGTGTTTATTAAAATGATATGCTTTAAATTGATAGAAATAAATGTTTAAAATATATTTCTTCATGATATTAAAACCTTATATCGTCTCATATTATAATTTGTGACATTTTTTATGTTTTTGAAAGGGGTGTGATTTTATTATAAATTATTATTTTTTGGAGATCCCAAAAGTGCCCCTCTCCTCACTAATAAATAGGCACGTCCTCATTCAACTATTAATTTCACTATGAGGATTAAAGTATGGCCATATATTGAAATTTTTCCTTCTAAACCACCCTACTTACATTATATTGGTTCTGGTATTTTTTAAAGCAAAACTAAAGTGCTCTAAGAAAATATTTACAGGAAACACGTTGATGAAGAGGTAATATCCTCTACCAATTCGTTCAAACTTATTTCTTATTCTACATCCTATTCATGATTTCTTTCAATATAAAGTAATAAATCCATAATCTTCTATATAATGATATGTTACTTTAATTATGAAACAATCACATTCCACCTTCTATCCATCATAAAAAAAATGAAATCACCACGCATGTGAACGTACAACTTACCATCTCCACATCGTGGTGTAATAAGTTTTTCACCACCACCTTACTAGGATTTTTATAATGATTGAAATAATAACTATATATTATTATTATAAAATGATATTAATTCTGAAACATTATACACCATCTCATTAAATACCACTGAATAAATTTGGGAATGGCATATTTGCTTGTGCGTATGTACGACATACCGTCTCCACGATGTAATGTGATTTATTCTACCTGATCAACCTTAAATAATGCTAATATAAATGTAAAAAATGAATAAATATGGAAGATATTTTGTTGATATAATTTTTTAATGATATATCTATGATCTAAGAATCATAACTAGAACCAATTCAACAAAACATACCTAATAACATTAAGCTGTTAATATCTGAATAATGAGTAAAAAAGAAATGTTACTAACAAATAAGTGATAGTAAGATCGTAGATGATATCATTAAAATTAGTATGATTCTAGAATAAGTTAATGAAATTAATTAAATCAATATATAGATGATTCAGATACATACAATGGATATTGGAACTACGGTAAGGGATAATTTCGCAATGTGATCATTATCTAAGATTATTTATATGTAAGTATTTACTATGGTGAGTTTATCATAAATTCCATATTTGAAGAATATATAAAATTATTATTATTCATCTAAGATTGTTCAAATTTAATTTGACCCATTTTTTAATTTTTATTAAATGGTGTGAAAGGAATATTTTTTTGTTTTCGGTATGAGGTACTTCTATTTTTTTGAAAAAATTATAAGAAGAGTGGGGTGTTAAAACATATAAGAAATTAACATATTTTTACAATTTCATAACACCTTATTTACATAAAACATCCTTTACAAGATTTCTATTGTATTTTGAATTAATTTATAATCTGTTAAAATTGTGTTGTATTTTGAGAAAACAAACATTTAAAAAAAAGATATTTTGCTTGAGAATTAATTTCTAGTGTTTTATCACAATTATTTTCCATCTAAGATGACATTATCTAAATAGGGTTGAATTTATATCCCTATTATTACTATGATTTTATTGTTTTTATGACGGAATTATTTTTAGGAAATCCATTTATATTATATGGATTATTATAGAATGATGTTTAAGAAACCCATTTCTATTCCTTGGGTAATGTAATGATTATGGTTTATCATTTTTGTGGAACATATAATAATGAATTAATTATGATATTTATGGGACCTATATCTACCTCAAATCCATTGAGTAATGATTTATATCAGATGAGATAGATATGACTAAAAGGCAATTAAATCTAGTTCAGTAATATAGGGTTGGAACGAGGAGTGAACTCAGTTTAGAAATGGACTTTGTTCGCTATGGTGGTCTGAGAAATCTACCATGACTAATAAGAAATGATTTTATATGCTTATCTGTATGCCAAAAATATCAAGTCTTATGTTATGAAATTTGGGATTAGGTTGAACTTTTATGATTTATTTGATGACATGATATCATGATCTTTTTTATACAGGATAAGATTCTCAAATTTTATGTTTTTATGTCCTATTATTATTATATGATTGGTATCTCACATGTTTACCCATATTGAGCATTTGAGCTCACCCTTTCTTTGGTTTCTTTTCCCAAAGTCATGAAGAGTTGTATTAAGTAAGATACGTCAAAAAGGAGTCTAGTTATGATGAAATAAGTGGGAAAAAATGTAGATATTTTATGAACTATTTTATTATATTCGCCAGTTTCAAAAAATAATGTACCTATATGATCCTGTCATGGCTTTATTATATTTGTAATGAATATTCTTCAATATTGAACTAATATCAATGTCTATAAATTATGGGTCATTATACAGCTATAGTAGATAATCTAGTAACTAATAATGATGCTATAGTCACGGTATATCTTGCAGTCAATGAACCTGTATCAACTTCCTCTAGAGAATCTTCCACTACATGAAAAAGCATCATCAAAGCTGTATATGGTTGGAACCCCATTAGTCCTTGAATTATCTAATTGAACTATAGTTTTATTATGTCTGATGATCCATTCCCACTATGTGTAGTATAATATACATGAAAAAACTTATGATGGTGAATTACAAATCCACATGAACTACATATGTTGGGTACCTCATTGAAAACCTGCTAAGAATACCCAGGATTGCAACACTGGTAGAAAATCAATGGGCCTCTTCTTAGAAGTGCAAGAGGTCTTGAAAAAAACTATTATTTAGAAAAACTATATGAATAATAACACTTAATATTACCTTTATGGGAACTCACAGAACTACGAAAGGGGTAAAAAGGAACTCTTGTCAACTCTAACATTACATCTAGGTCCATCTCAACCATTAGTGCTATGTCCATAACATCTACATAAGAAGGAATATTCAACAAGAAAACCAGAGAAAAAATTATATAAATGTCCCTTATCAGACCATCAAGTATTTATCATCTAATTTTAAATAGTATTAGGTTAAAACTACACTAGCTCCATAATAATATATATGTACCCTGTTATATTCATATCATCCTGTTCGAGTTTGAATAACTCCATGACCTAATCCAATAAAATAGAATCTTGATAGAACATGATAGTGAATATAATCTTAATGTATTTACACTATAATACCTTATGCTTATTATCCATCCCCATATTGTCCCCCCATATTCTACTAGATTCTTCTATCTTTAAGGTGGCACATTTCACAATTATTTCATCATGCATTTCCATGAACTCAATCATAATCTCAATATCACAAAACCAGTCATCGTCTAGTAGAGGAACATTAGAGCCTTGTAATGCTGGTGGATTATGGAGAAGGAAGTCCTAAAAATTATTCCATAATGGATCCCAATGAGGGTCCATTAATGGAACCTTGATGGGAATGGGTGCCAGTGCATGTCCTAGAAAATTGACAGCACACACCATAACTGCATCCATATTCTGGTCCACAAGATAATTTGAATGTTGTGGATCACCATCAACTTCCTCTCGGATCTTGTTCTCATGTCTTCTTAGAGTAATTATTCTAAAAAAATCAAAATCCATCATTGATGAAATCACATAAACACACAAATTGAGGGAAAAAATAAAAATAGATCCCAAAAAATTAGAACACGATATTTGGATTTCATCCTATCCAAATCAATGGTAGGTAAAATACTATAACTAATCCTCATGATGACTATCCCAAACCACCCATGGTGACTTATGTTAAATTATAGTGAGTGGTGGACATTCACTCAATCAAAAATACCTCCTAAGATTTAGAAATATTATTCGTATACATAGAGACATCATGGAAAGATGCTTAAGCAGCAAAATTGATACCACTATTTAATGAACCATCTCAGATATCATGGTACCTTGAAACCTGAATTGTCCCTAACATGAATGGATGTGAATTTTTGATCCCCATCGGTTGGTAAATATCACCTGAAAAATACAAGATAATGGTTAGATTGGTTTCTCTACATAAAGAGAATAATACAAAGATACAAGTCAGTATGATCAAAAGAAAACCCCAAAAGGAGAACAATAACAGAGGTGAAATTGGTCTGAGAAAACTAAATTAAAAAAACAATTTTTTAGATAACCAAATAAACAACCCATGTTAATAATGTCAACAAAAAATTCCATCTCCTTACAATTCTTTACCCTTTCTCAAACCTAGAAAAGTACAATCTATAAACACCCATATAAACATGTATCATGTCAGTTATATTCTCATTAGTGTATCACCATGGATTCCATAAAAACATGAAAAATTATTAAACCAACTAATTCATTAAATTTTAAATGACTAGAAATTCATATCAAAATTTAATGGATTGAAGTGTTCTTATATGTTAGAGTTTTAAAGAGATAATCACTTTCTAGGGAATTCCAATCCTAGTATGTTTTTCCATAATAAATAACTTACTACCTATGATTTTAGGTTCAAAAAATATTCAACAATTGAAAATTTATTTCAAAACATCTTAAAATACATTTAAACCCATAACACAATTCAAGAATCATAATTCTCATTTAAAAACCAAAATAGGTATTAATCAATTCAAAAAATTTAAAGGATAAAACCAAATGGATTTTTATCAAAAAAATGAATCCATTTAATCAAATACAATTTTCAAATAAATTCTATCAAACTGAAATTCACAATTCCATGAATTTCAACAAATTCAAATCACACTCCAATTCATATTAATTGGGAGTTATTCCCCAAATTCATTCCAAATAAATTTAAAATCACAATCCCTACCAAATTTGGTTTTACAGTTTAATTAAAATAAAATAAAACAGTTAATAAATTATAGGTTTTATTATTTGAAAAAGCATAAATGGAATCCCCTTCTAAGACGAATAGTTTATGACTAATAATGCTTGTAATAAGAAACTCCAATAAAGATCATCGGTAATATAGATCTAATAATCAAATGATGATTGAAGATATAAAAAATGGTATTACATACTTTTAAAACATTAATATATAACAAAACCTAATGGAATATATAGGACAAGAGAAGGAGATAAGAAAATATGATAGAAAACTTACTGAGAAAGGACTTAATGAAGATTTCCTAGCTTTGATCATCAATGGAGAGTGTATGGAAGAGATAAAATCATTTTATGGGTGCCCTACAATCCAATGAAAACATAAAATGTAAATTTATGGTTTATCAATGGACTATATAGTGGTTCCCGATATTTTGAATTAAAATTTTAGAATAACAGAATCTTGCTGGCATGGTTAGCTAGGCTGGGCCGCATAGTTTGTCAAACTGTCTGTTGTAACTATATCCCCATACTAGTGGATTTTTATATTTTACCACTTGTGATCAGATGGTTTGAAATTTTTTGATCCAATCATGAAAGTATTTACTACATAGTTTTTCATGGCTTTCACTAGCTGGGCACACGATTTGGGAAAACTGTCCACTAATCGTGCACAGCCCAAGATCCCTCCAAAACATTGAAAATTTCACCTGAAAAAAACTAAATGAACCCCAAGAAATGCATGATCAAAATAAGTGTTATGAGTACCTAAAAACAAATAAAAGGTTTTTACCTAGTTTTTACAAAATATTTTATGACATTCATATGTCTTTCAATTGGTTTTTACCGATTTAGATGCATGTTTTTAAAAGATTCTAAAACATTAGAAACTATATATTCAGTCATTCTGGGCACACTAGATGTTTTATTTTCATGATGTGAGATCATAAATTTAATGAGTAATAAAAATAAAGTATAGTTATTATTTCACATCATTCCAAAGATTTATTATTTGTATTTGACCATTAAATTCATGTTTTAGTTCATTAAAAAAATAAAAAGTTTGTTTCCAATCATCTCACACAAATGACATCATAGATTGAAATTAAATTAGATGCACCATTTCAAAAATCATTGTATCGTTATTTTAAAATTATTTCACAACATTTTGACGTCATTATGTGTGTTTTCACCAACTATCACTTTGTTTTTTAATGACATAAAATCTTTAAAAACTACTTATTCAGTCATTACAGGAAAACCACACATCTCAATGACAATTCATATACTAATACAAATCACAAATAATAAAAAGTTGATTGTCCTATTATTTCACAACATAAAAATTCCATGTCACTAAACTAAGAAAGACCATGAATTTTTTTATACAAATTCAATCACGGTCCCAAATTCATTTTCATTTTATACAAGTGGACAAACCTTAAATTGGATAATCTATAACCGATAAAATGATCTACAAGATACCCACCCACCCCATGATTAGAGAGTCCTTAAATCTTATAAAATTAAGGTATAAATGTTAGAAGTTTCTTATGATGGGTATCCTGACAACCTCAAGTAATGTATATTCATAATAAGAAAACACACCTATATATATTAATTCACATATAAATTATCATGTGATATAATTTCAATGTTCAATCAATAATATATGTTCTAAAATATTTTCTCAGGACTCTATCATTATATCATATAAAAATATTTGTATCAAATAAAATATTCCACTCATAATAATTTTAACATATCATCGCATCCCATAATACACCATGATGATTATCAATTATGGACATCTCAAAGTAATATTTTAAGTGGATGTTTTTATACTATTGTTCTTATTATATAAATTCATCAAACCAGGATTAATGATTAGTTGATATTTCATTTATTATAAAATTTTGATTCATTTTATAGACATTAAATTCAATCTATAAAGTACCTAATATAAATAGATTCTTCATGAGCCTCATGACTCTTTCAATGATAATGGTTTTTCCCAAGGCTCTTTACATTATCATCTATATTAACCTAATGGTTCTTTACTTCTCCCTTCTCAATGATCCCTTGAATGATATGGTATTTTTAAATGATTTTTGTTGGCCCATTGGGGAGACCAAATTTCCTTTATTATGTAATAACTCTACTGTTTTCATACTAATACTCAATTTTACCTTTTAAACTAGAAACCACCCATGTTTTGTAGTGATCTGCTTGGTCTAAACATCGTTCTTCACAACATTTGTTGTAGTATTGTGTTCTTCTTTTGATTTCATGTTCTCTATGGTGTCATATTCGGAACTCTTCCAAATGATCTCTATACTATTTAATAAAAACATGAAACCATATTGTGATCTCATATCTTACTTTTTTTATTGGAAACTAGTATTTCTATAACCCCTTAAAATAATCATTTTCCAAATTCCAGTGATCAAAAAAAATCCATGCTTCATCATTAGTTATTAAATAAATTATTGATGTTAGTCTACCTACTCTCTCCAAAATTGGATTGGTGATTAATTTTTATTAATAACGTATTAGTGACATTGTGGGTAATGATTTGGGTTTTCACGACATGAGAAAAACTTTTTAATAGTGTAATAAAAATACATCCCCAGTGCTAAAAAAGTGTTTTTTATCTAATCGCCGTTAAAATGAGGCCTATTTTTTCATCTATGGAACGAAGCTAAAAAAGGGTTCCCTTATAGCTATTGTAAAATGTGATGATATTCTCCATGATGTTGCACTAGGCTCTGAAAATTATAGAACTCTTCAACAACCAATATATTCAACAAATATAGAGAGGAAAAATAAATATAGTATATAGAAAATTATGAAATTCATTGAGATAAAATTTCATCAAAAATACTAAAAAAACATTATATTATGTAAATTTTTTTAAAAAAATATAATTACATAACATAGAATAATTTACTATAATAATTGAATAACATCAATATTTTCATTTTATTTTTCACCAGACCCCTATCAAACAGACTGATCACGATATCAGTTTCCGAAAAGACGAGCCCAACATGAGAAAATGAATACTCTTATATAAAAAAAATTTCCTATAATAGTGATATTATAAAGTAATAAATTAAACATGAATATGAAACAATACATTAACAAAATCTCAATTTTAAACTCATGACAGGTACTTTGTGTATTACCAATCACAACATGCATTATATTAAGGTACAAAAAATTCCTACTTGTCATGAATGACTTATAGATCATTTTTCTAAGATTTTAAAACAATATAAATGTGTTTTCTCATATTTGAACATGTCACTAGCCTTTTTTTCTAAAATGACTTTTGAAACTGATAACACACAAATTGAGTCATAATAGTTAACCCATGTGTCGATTTGATGTCAGACTAATTCATACATAACACAAGTGGAATATTAATATCTATCATAAATTATAAAGAATCTTTTAGTGTAATTTCTTAGTATTTAGTGATTGAAACACGTTTTAAAAAAATGGAAATGTCAGACTGATAATGGACACTTTGATCCACACTGATCACATCGGGGGTTGAATTGTGTTGAGATTGATTCTTAAACATCAAAAATCACTTTTTTATTATTTTAATAATGTATCATAAAATTATGAATTAATTTTATTAGTTTTTATTATGTCACCAGTCTTTTAACTTTAAATATCAATTTTATATAAAAAGACACACATGGAGTCATAATGGTCAAACCACGAAATGGATTAAGGTGAGGATGATTCCTAAGAATCAAAAATGACTAAATCATCAATGTCTTAAAGTATCAAAATAATAAAAATTTAGTGTATTAGTTTTGAGTATGTCACATTTAATTTTTAGAAAAATGAAATTTTAAACAAAAAACAAGAAATTTGAGGCATACAAGTAACATCATTTGTCATTTTGACATGATATTAAATAATACACTCTATAAATGAATTATAAATATATTTCATAAATTAATAATATAATCATAGAATGTTTTAACATATTTTAGTTAGTGACACATGTTTTGAAGTAAAATGTAAATGGAAGAAAAATAAAATACGCATTGTGTCTTACCAGTCACACCATTCATGTGATTGAAGTGATTATGATTCATAAACATAAAAAAATGACTTATGGATCATATTCTAAATGTATTAAAAATATAAATTTCTTTTATAAGGTTTCAATATGTAGACTATGTTTTCAACTAAAATTTCCATTTAAAAATGAAAACATGGAATTTAAGTCCTAATTGACACATCATACATCAAATTGAGGTTAGGATAATTCATTAAATTAAAAAATTACATATATTTTCATTATGATTAAAAACACACTAAAAAAAGTTTCTTCATTTTCGGTATATCACCTTTATTTTTTATTAAAATGTCATTTTAAACTAATTGCATGCTCATTGAATCATACCTATCACATTGTCTGTAAGTATAACATGAAAATAATTTCAATACGTCAAAAATTACTTCATAATAATTCCTATATATTATCAAGACAATTTGATCATGTTTTTTTATTTTTGGTGAGGGAAACACATTTTGAACTAATATGAAAATTGATAATTGATAATGATCATTTTGATTTATACAGGTCCCAAAGCGCAAAATATTGATGTGAGGATGAAATATTCATGTCAAAAATGACATATGGATCATTTTTCTAAAGTATCAAAATAATCTAAATGTGTTTAATTGGAATTTAGTATGTCACATTTCTTTTTTTACTAAAATGTATATTTAAAACAAAAATGACGCAATTGGAGTCATACTAGTCATAGCATGCATTGGATTGAGGTGAACCGAATTCATATATGTACAAAATGACTTATTTATAATTTTTATAAAGTAAAAAATTAATTATAATTAGTTTAATTGGTATTGAATATTTTAGTGGTGGTTTATAATAAAATTCCATTTTAAACATACAACAAACACTTGGAGTCATACCAATCAATCCAAATATTAGATTGAAGATTAGTTACTTATACTCATCAAAAATGACTAATGGATCATTAAACATACTTATTAAAACAATAATAATGTGTTTTATTTGTTTTTAGTTAATAATTTATTTTATGAAAATGTCTTTTTAAAATGAAACCACTCACATTGATACATACTGGTAACATCATGTGTATGTTTGATGTGAGACTAATTCATACATGAATAAAATGACATATTAATCATTTACTGACATTATCAAGATAATGTTAGTTTGTTTCCATGTTTTCAGTGAGTGACACATGTTTTAAACTAAATTGTCAATTTTATGATAATAACATCCACTACGAGTCATACTAACCACACAATGCATTGGATTGATTCATGGATGATTCTTATATGTCAAAAATGGCTTATAAATAATTATTCTAAAGTATCAAAATAAAAAAAAAATTGTTTTATTGGTTTTTATTGTAGGGCCTATTTTTTCAACCAAAATTTCAATTTTAAAATGAAAACATGCACTTTGGGACATACCAGACATACCTTGTATTGGATTGAGTTCAGGATGATTATTATATCTCACAAATTACATGTGGATAATTTTTCATAAATTATAAGTAAAAAATTATGTGTAGAATAACTAAAAATGTAGAGAAAATTAATAGATAATCAACAAAATAAGTAGTTGGATGTCACATATTTGTTATTATTTTATATATTATGATACCAAGTATTCAGCCCATACAATTTTAAAAAAATATATTTTTCATTTTGAACATGATTAATATCTAATAATGTGGTAGTACCGAAAATATATGAATAAAAAAATAATTAATAAATATTGGAAATGAATTTGTAATTATCTTTGAAAATACATTTTCAAATATGCTAGTCTTTTTATGGAATAAGATATATTTCATATATTTTCAATCATAACAACCAAAATATTTTCCTTTGGTTTGTTTTGAATACTATAGATACATTTAGAAAAATAATTTATTTAATTATATTTGACTTGATAGTGAAATATTATTATGTATATCCTAATACATTTCAACTTGTAAAACTTAATAAGCTCATTATATTCATTGACTGTCTTTTTCCATGACATACACAGTATTTAAACCCCCTCCATATAATAAAATAAATCTATTAAAAAAATCTATAAACTCAATATTATTAGTAATATGTTTCATGAATTATAGTAAAAGTTGACAAACATTATCACTTGTGGTTTCTATTTTGGGTATCCATTCATTAAATCTAAAAAATAGATCTTTAGAGTACCCGAATTTACTACAATGAGTAAACAATGCTATATAAAAAAGTAATTAGTAATGAAATGAATGAGAATATATTTGATATGATTTAATTCTAGTTTTACCCCTTATATCATGGTTATTAAGATGATTCTATCATCTATAAGTTCTTTTTAAATCAATTTGGCCATTTTTTCCACAAATAATTAAATTTAATTTCGTCCGAGTTTTAATTATTTTGTATAAGTTATGTGAGGAATAATGAGTATAAATTTATGTTTCCATGTTTATCTAATCATATAATATTCATAAATTGATTCAAAATATATGAGACCATTCAAATTAAATCAAGTATACTTTATTGAACAAAAAACCACTTATAAAATTATGAAAATATGTGTCTTATTCATAATCCCTTTTGAAAGAGGTAAAAACTCATTAGAATGATAATTATACCAATGAAAATAAACAGCATAGACACATTTATATGCAAGTCCATCCACTACTTAATTAGCTACTTGATATGTTTGTGTAATTATATAATGCATGGAATGAAGTGAATCCAAGCAATTGATCCAATGATTAGTGAGATTCCAAGATTAGTAAAGAGATACCATCTTGATCGAAGAATCAATAGTAATTGAATCACTCTCGATCCAGATATTATTCCACACATGTCTCTTATCTTTCCCCACCGCCACAATATCACCAATCATCTAAGCCTCAATTGAAGAGTCAATACCACAAGAACCATAAAAATAGCCAAGAACACCACCTAGATGATCTCTGAAGACAGCATCATAGCTAGAGGGGTCCGGGGGGCCATGAGAAGCCCCATCACAATTGACATTAATCAGGAAAAAATAAGGTTGTTTCCATAAAACATCAAATATATAAAATGGATGTAGAAATGAACCCTTTACTCCTATCCAATTTAGAACAGTCGAATCATCAATTGAACTAGAGAAGAAATGTTTACTTGGAATGCTAGCCTCACAAACAGTATCAAGAATATGAGAAATAGATTTGCGGGTTGAAAAGGACTCACCTGAATGAAGGGCCTGAATGTGAGAATAACATATGTAATGTATCATCTCTAAAGTAGAAACAAGGAATAAGTCAAACAGCTTAGTGGAAAGTGAGTGGGACCCCTATCTCTAAATGAAATTGCCGACGAGGAGCTTATTTGGTAGTGATATTTCAAATAAGTCTTCAACACCTTTCCACATTGATGTAGCTATAACAAAACAATGAAAAATATAATCCACATTCTCCCTATACTTATGGAATAGAACACTTGAGGGGCATAAATAGATTCCAAAATTTTGAAGATAATAATCAGTTGGACTTTTCAGATGAGAAAATCTCAAAGAAAATAAAAATTAAGATGGACTTATAAAATTCTTGTACAATCCATTCATCCACCGAAATTGCACATTGTAATTAAAAGGGAATCTATAAAACAATCTATAGAAAAGAACACTATTAATAGATGGTTTCCATGACAAAAAATCCATCCTGTTGGGAAAATAATACTTGTAAAAAATGTTAGAAATTTTATCTAGATGATTTTCCGTGTTAGGAAGCTGTTCCTTAATAGAAATATTCAAATGCAAGGTGTTGACCTCACCTACCACCAAATCAAAATAGAGAGTACCACCCCAATTAGAATTCCAAAAATCAAGAAATGAATCCTTGGAAACAAGCCATCTTGAGTAAGAATCAATTGAGAAAAAAATATAATTAAAGGCAGGCCACACAGAGGAATCAAGATGATTAAAAGTGACAAACTTTGGCCTATTAAAAAATATATCCTAAAGGAAATAAAGATCTTTAAATTTTCTATTGAGGAGTCTCCAAATAAAAGGGGCTTCAAAAAAATCATTGAAGAGGTCAATATTTTTTATACATAATCCCCCATCATCATAAGGATTGCAATAGTTATTCCATGAAACTATAGCCAATTTCCTCTGAAAAATGTTTCCACTCAATATTATTTTTTCATAGAAACAATGATATCCCTTATAATATAAATAGGCCATTTGTACACCATAAATGTGAAAAAAAATTGGAGATAATAATCAATTTAACCAAGAAAACCCAACTGGTAAAGGAAAGTGTTTTTCCTTTCCAAGTAGCAAGCTGTCTTTTGAACTTGATAAGAATCTATGAGAAATAATAATATTTAGGCCTATGCCAGAATAAAGGCACCCCTAAATAATTTAAAGTATGTACCCCCTCATTAATTCTCAACTCTTTAATGATAACATTCTTCCTAGAAATAGGGATGGTCCTACCAAAGTAGACAACAGATTTGGCCCAACATATGTCTTGACCAAAAACAGAAGATTAATGGGAAAGGTCTTGTTTGATATTCCTGATATTTCTCTTATCTCCCTATGTTAAAATAACAATATAATCAATATATAATAAGTTAATAGTAGCAACAAGACCTCAACCTGCATTATTCACCATCATTTTTTCATTTCCCGCTATGATAGAAAGATGTCTGTTATAGTAATCTTCTACAATAGAGAAAATAATAGCAGAGAGGGGATCACCTTGTCTGAACCCTCTGGAATAATCAAAGAACCCCTCAGGGGAACCATTAATAAGTACATAAATATGGGTATATTTTAAAATGGAAATAATCCAATCAATAAATACATCATTAAATCCACACTTATCAAGAATCTTGCAAATGAAATTCCAATCTATTATGTCAAAAGCTTTTCTGAAATCAATATTGAGGGAAATATTTCCACCTCTGGTGGTTTTATTTAATAGGATAACACAATTAAAATTAGAGATTGGAAGAATTCAAATATAAACTAAAAAAACTATGAATAATATTCAGTTGTAATTAACATAGTAATTCTGTAATTGGACAAACAAATCATGAAAACAAACCTCATGTGTAGATTTACAACTGTGTTTCATTTCCATTCATGTGAGAATATTTCATTTAGATTCTCAAGAACAATATAATAATTAATGGCCTCTTCATACATCAGTTGTTGAAAATAAACTACGGTCATACCGCCACTTTATATTGTTGTATCTATAATAACAATTAATGTTTGTAAATATGGAAGTTGAATATTTGTGGTAAAGGTACTTTGGGAAGATCATTTTGATTCATTGGTTGGTTCATTATATCATTTTCATCCAACCTTCCATTTTACCCCATCCATTTTTCCCTCTATAATAACATTCATCATTTTAGAACATTTTCATTAATTGTTAATGATTTTTCATAAAAAAATGGATATGATTGCGTCCTTGTTGAAATATTTTTTATAGTATTTAATAACCATTATATGACTATTCTAATATTATTATCAACCATGAATAAATTCTAATCATCAAGGGGAAGAATTAGCTTAGCACTCAACTTTTGAGCTACTATATTCACCACTCTCAGATTACCTATTAGAATTTCCCTATTGTGCATAATATCTCATTGGATATTGTGAATGGTATCCCTCATAATAAATAAATGGTTAGTTGTTTATAGATATAAATCTTAATCATTTTCACCCTATAGAATATAACAAAAAAATGGTATATGTGTCTTCTTGAATCAACTTTCACATAAATGATTAGGACATCTTCTAAGACCTCCCATGAAGGGAAATGGATCACCTTAATGATAGTAAGGTGGGGTTGGTGAACTTCCAATAATGTTTTTTCTTATGTTTCTTCTTCTATTTAATTATTTCTAATAACATTCTCTGACAATTTTTTCTATAGAATATAATTATGCATGAAACTCTTCCATTTTCATATATTTATCCTTTATTCATTACTTTTCTAATAATATTATTAGGACGAATCCCCAAAACCCCAAAAATAATGCAATCATACTGGAAAATAATTCATCTTTATTATGTAATACAAATTAAATGAACTTTACTATTATCTGATACTTACACATTCTTAAAATATTTTTTCATGTCTTTATATATTAGTATCCCTTCTTTATTTACACATTCCATCTTCCATAACACATGATTTTGATCAGAAGTGGAATTAAATTTGGATTCATCGATCTCATATAAATTAAGAAAAATAATTATATTGTTGTTTAATGTTAAAAAATATATTGTGTTATATTTAAAATAATACCATTTTTTCCAAGTGAACCATTCCCCATCTTAAATTTATGGTACGAGTACATTGGTTTTCCTTCACATGATTATTTTCAGCACTCAGTGGCTGTTTAATAAATAAACAATTCATATTAAATGTGATTAATACATTTATTAACATAAAATTTATTACGAGTTACAATTATCATGAAAATATATGTCCTCCTGATGACCAATAGATGCATCCCACACATCAAGGTTTATATGGTTTTTAGAAATATCTAGTTGGTGTGAGTTTATTATTCCTTTAGTATCATTAAAAGGAAATACCATAAGAATTATTTTAATGCCTCAATGAGCCTTTATAGTGAGAATAAATATAAATATCATTCAAAATAATATACTCGAAATGCACTCTATAATCAATAATGAAGAGTTAGTCAACTATTCATTATTATTTTCTTAGTAAAATAATTAATTTATATCATAAAATTTCTTTAATCTCTTCCAAAATCTATGTAATAAATGTGGAAACAAACATTTTCAAAAATATACATCAATCGGAATGAACATGTGAATGGTGAGACCAATGTAACTATTGAACATCAACTTATTGGGGTGAATGGGATGGACACATTCATTCTATCCAACCATGAACTTGAGGCCTTTATTTCTATCCCTAATATTTTTTGTTAACAATGTCATGCTATGACACTCCCAATTTTTTTGGGACATCGGTTTTTAATTGTATAACATTTAATCAGCTTTAGGAACTTCAATATGATATTTCATTGTATTGGTATCATTGACACATTTATAAGGTTGTTCTTCCTCTAAATTGGTACAACTAGTATGTTGAGAAGCATGTTGTTCCTCGGGATTGGGAGCATCAACGTATATATAATTCATTATCATTATAAGTGGTTTAATGTTTAATTTGCTGTATGTAAATTCTGTAAGAAACCAATAATAATATGAGGTATAAAATTATATAATTCCAAAAAAAATTAACCTCATTATAAAAAACATTTTTCTAAGTTTGAAGGTATTTGACCCCTTTAATATGTGTCCAAAGTACTTCATTGTGGAATCATTTGAATGTAAAGACCCTATATACATGGGAACACTAAAAAATTATTGAGACGTACCAATAAAATGGTAATCCTTAGTTGAATTGGCATCTGAACCTTTAGTAGTTTTGGTTAATAATTGAATAATTCACCACTTTTGATTTTTGGGATCAGGAAAATAAAGTACATGTACTATCTATGATTCTATTACGAATTTTTCACCAATATATCCTCCGTTAGTAAAATATACTTTCATGAATCCCAATTCATCAATTTTAATATCACTATTGTTATTTAACCATATTCATTGAAAAATAATCTCTATGAATATTATATAATCCAACTCCTGTATTTTTTTAGTGATGAAAGTGTATAAAATAATCATATAATTTGTATTTTTGACCTTGGTAACACATACATGCATCAAATTAAAAACTAGTGTAAATCCACTATTTTTTATGGTACTGTATTCATCATGTTCATTTGTCTAGATTTTTTAACAATTATAAGATAATACATGCATGATAATTCCTTTGACTAGACATCTAAGTTGTTCAAAAATTGAATCCCAATTTTCTATTGAGTCTTTAGAATTATGGTCTTGAAACTATCCTACAAATAATTGATTATATGAATTTGATGTCTAACTTCCTGTCTTTGATAGATTCAAATTCCATGAAATTATTTTGTGGGTATCAACTCTAAACTATTTCAAAAAACATAAAGGTGGTTTAGTTCATCATCTATAATAGTGATTTAGATACCATAAATTTAGTAAATTTCATCACCCATAAGATTCTTATTGTGAAAATAGTTTGGTATACCAATGAATTATATACCATACAGACAGATGGTATAGATTTTAATTGCTTCCTCAAGAATATATCTCTCTACTATACATCCTTTTGGATGAATTCAATTATTGAGATACCATTTCAAAATATTAAATTACCATTAAAAGGATACATCTATATATAATTTATAGGACCATATAGTCAAATATCTCTTACCAAGTGAACCATTATGTGAACCATCACACAACAGAATAATGGGGTGAAGAACGTCCCCAATCCACATAATATGACATCAATTTTCATTATTGTATGTCTTTTATCTATAAAATTTCTTCATATAGATTTTAAAATGAAAAATTAATTGGTTAATGTATGAAATACATTCATGTGAAAAATTAAACATAAAGCTACATTCATTAGATATTTCATCAAAACATGGTATTCTTGTTCTTTTAGACCCTTTATCTTGAAATTAGTCATTTAAATGAAATTAATGATAATCTAAGAATTCCCCTATAGAACCTTGACATCATTAAATAAGTTTATAAATTGATATATGTCCTTCTTGGAATGACTGTAAGTAATAGGAGGAAGAAAATTCCATTTTTCACCCTTCACTAAAGCCATCTTATTATGTACTCTCATTTTAATCATGAACATCCTAGGCTTGACCACATCCTTAATTTTTCTAGGGGAATTTAGAAACATTACAATGACACTATCACATAAATTTATCCCACATACTTGAAATAAAAATACAAACAGAAAAAAATTACTAGAATGATAATTCAAAATATTCAGGTCACTTTTCTAGTTGGGTTTCTTAGGATTTTTTAGAAAGGTTTAGAAAAATCTATGTTCACATCATTTATGTTCTAAAATAGTTTATCACATGTTAGTGGATATGATTTTTTGTATTATTGTGAACAACCATCTAATGATTTCATCCAAGATTGGTACTTATGTCAATGTGGTAGAAAACTATGACGTCCTAGAAACATAGTCTTAAATTAATATTTAATCCTAATAGATTGTGTGCCTTGTTTAAATATGGGACACACTTGAGTTCCATTAATTCATATCGAAACAAATTTATGTAATCAATAATTTCATTTTTTTCTCATACAACATGGCTATTAATGTAAAATTATTATTTCTATAAGAATCATATAGAGTTACACATGAATCCTGAAATAATTTCTAATATTAAATCAATGGAGCCAAATAAGCATCAATAACCATACCCAGTTGTATTGGCCCTGATATGAGCATATATAAGATAGTATATATTCATTTAATGTAAATCCAAAATGGAATTATATAAATTTCCAAAATTTTTGTCCACGTACTGTGAGTGCTAATTTGAAGATAAAAATGATTCACTCCATCCATAGATAGTTCACGATGAAGATTTCTTGGTTCATTTATAAATTTAGGATACTCTAAATCAATTATTTTCTAGTAATGAGAGTCTATCGAGTGAAAATGTTTCCCATATTTATTTCATGTATCTTCATACCATTTCAATTTTCATGTAGTCTACTCACATATATATAGGTGCCTGAACCATGGAATAATTTTAAAGTAGCATACAAATTTTTTAGGATCTGATTCATCATTCTTTTATTGAGAAACATAACACTTTGGGAATTTATTTAGTAGATTATAGTCCTTGTAAAATATTATATAGTAATTTACATGGGCATGTGTTCTTCCAAAGATCATACGTATTGAACATATAATTTTTTAGCATCATATTTATGATAAATAAAAAACATTATATTATGGGATAATATCATTAAAGAGAGAATTTAGTTGAGAACAACTGGCACCACTCATTCTATTTCTAGAATTTAAATTATAGAGTTTTAGTATTTCTGAAAATTATATTTTTTTAGTACAACTAGTATATAATAGAATACATGCACAACTATTTAACTTCTTAAAAAAAATTGAGAATAAAAAAATTAATCTTCATCATTTATTTTAATTTACGCAATATGATTTTAATTATTATTCACCCATATAATAACTTCCCTGATATATTTTTTTATCATAGTATATATGTGTAATCGTATAAAATGTTTTATAAAGTTATGTCTAATCCCTATCAGAATCTATATTCAGTTTTCCACCATGTTTATTCCAACAATTATAACTTCGATCAAGTCCATAACAAAAAAGTTTTTATTCCAACTCCTCTAAATTCATTATTATTTAATAAAAATAGTGTAATCAAGGGAAACTTATTTGATAAAGGCCATATGCATGATCTTTTGAAAACATGGTGAACTATTTAACTCCATCATCATATCCTTTTATTATACAATTATAATCCTTCCATTTTGGATACTTATCCATCCAATTTTATTTGGAAATATTAATATTTAACATAAATACCCATTCATAGAAAAGTTTCATATTATTATCAAATTGTTAGGGTAACTTGAGATTATCGATGGTTATTATTTAAAATATATAAATTGGTTTATCAATAGGTTTAATTTTACAAACATGGGTTATCATTAATAATTTGTATATTATATGATAAAAATATACTATCTCTTATAATAATTTGGGTTTCAAGAGAGACAAATTCCTTATCAGAACCCAAAATAGAGGTTATTAATATATGTATTTCAATAACAATCATCAAAACCAGATATAATTATCAATGTTTGATGACTATTTTTTAAAAAATAAAGTTAGCCAAATTTAAAATTTTCTATCTCTATGTTTGGAATAATATAATTTCCTTAATTTTTTCTAAGAAAGAAATTAATATCAATAAATGATACTCTAGTTGTCACTAACGATAAATTACCCATGATAATGACATGTTTAAAAAAACATTTCGGTTTTAATCCACATGAGAGGGAGGGATAATTAAAATCAAATGGGATGAATTTCTTGATTTTAATCTATAGAGGCATGAGGGATATTAAAAACATTTATCCTATTACTAATGGTAGACAACAAAAACCCTTCCTAATTATCCTTTTCAATCACCAAATTATAGGATTAGTGGGTTTTTTTGTGGTTCACAATTAAGAGCTTCATGAAATTAAAGATAAAAATAATATTGAAGGAGTAAAAATGAAAATGTAGTTGGGGGAGAGTATAAACTAGTAATGGATAATGGTAAGTGATATTTGATAGAACATGGGAATATGAGGGATAGATAGAAATGGAGCCGATTACCAGTTTTTCACCACAATAAAACTGTTTACTTGTCATTTTTGGTTACCACCTTTCATGATAGTATGTAGGGTTTTGTGGTTAAAACTAGGGGGTTCATCAAATAAATGTGATAAATAATGGTTATTGAGTAAAAATTAATGTGAAGAAGATGGATAGGGTGAAAAAATAATGTATCAAGGAAAGAGGGATTAGGTGGAGTATCAGCACGGTAGAACAATGAAAAATAAGTCAATTGTACACACGTTGTCCAACCCATTTGGGAAAATCAAAAAAAATCTTCAAGGGGGGGAACAGATCAAAAGTGATCACATAACATGATTTTAATATATTATTATTATTTAAAAAAGTTTAAATTTGAACAAAGAATAATATATTAATACAACTTTAATTTTATATTAAAAATGATAAAACAAAAAAATGATTGTAAATTTATTTTCTATTCATTTTGTTACATTGTGTATTTTAGTAAAAGAAAAATATGGTTTTAAATTCTCTCGATCTCATTCAGTGACATTTATTAAATGAAATTAATTGAACTGACTTGGATATATGAAAAATAAACCCTTTTTAAAAATATAGTTTTCTAACAATAATTTGTTCGAAATAAAAAAACATTATAATTTAAAAGTGTATCTTTATTTTTAAAGTTAATATATGTTTATTATTAATATATATATATATATCTTAAAATTTTTATTATATGTATATAAATATTAGATATATATTTAAATGTATATTTTTAATTATTCAATTTTATTGTTTATAAATAATGCTCAAAGAATATTTTTTACACATAATAAAAAAATTATATACACATAATTATTTATAATAAAAATTATTCATACACGCATAATAAAATTTATTTATATACCCATGATCAAAACTATCAATTCAGAGTAACAAAAATTATTTATAAATTATTTATATAATTAATTAATTCAAAATTATTAGATCAATATAATAAAAAATATTAATTTAAATAATTTATTATTTTCAAATGATTTATTACAAGTTCATAATAATTCAAAAAATATTTATTAAAAATTATTATTAATAAATAATTATTATAAAATATATTTAAAATTTTAATTCAAGATAAAAAAAAGCTATAATCATAAATATCTTATAATAAAGTATATTTGTAAATTATTTATTAATATTTATATACAAATAATCAAAATTATTTATTATTGTTTGTTATTATTACTTATATATTATGTTGAAGTTAAATAAATAATTATTTAAAAATTGTGTTTTAAAAAATATTTACATACACATGAAAATAGTTTTTGTTATTTTAAATAATAACAGAGTTGATCATTGAAGCAAATATTTATTTATCAAAACATTGGATAAAATATGAATAGAAAATAATGTCAAAAAACCATGTTAATAATTTTAAACTCTTCAAATCACTCGGTCACTTCATTTGAAATTCATTTTGATCAAGTGACCCATTTAAAAACCTCAAGTGTATGCTCTCCACTTATTTCAACCCAAAATTTAAGCTTTATGAGCAATTATATAATTTTTACAAACTATTTGTTTAAAAATAAACTTATACTAACTGTAAATTTAGAAGTTCTAAGTGGAATCAAGAGACATATTAGAAAAAACTAACAGTATTTTCAAAAACTAACATAGGCATTTCAAAAACTCATGTTATGGAATCCCATTTCAAAAATATTGTTGATTTCATTTTCAAAACACTATTTTCTCATCAGGGACATTCATATATGAATAAAATTAATAAATAAACTCATTGAAACCAAATATCATTCAAAGGATGATATAATTTGACAACACCAATGATGGATCAATCAATACATCCCACACAACCTCGAACTAACCACCACACAGTTCTCTCTGACACAGGCCAAAAGAGACTAACCAACATTAAGATGGGGATATTATTTTCTAATATGTTCATAATTGAGTTGTAAAGAATTAATCCTTTTCTAGGGGAATCTCATCCTACCATTATATTCTCTATGGAGTCACTAAATACAAAATCATTCATGTTCTCAAATAACATTCAATAATGGGAACTTTTTTTCCAACTGTTCAAAATAAAATTAAACCCATTTCCCATTTCTATAATGAAAATTTCCATTTAAAACCCAAAATGGGTTTTTTAATAAATTAATTAATTTTCTTGGATAAAACAAAAAATATTATTATCAAAAAATAATTAATCCATTTTTTCAAAAACAATTTTTAAATCTATTCATTCCATATAAATTTTACACTTCAATTAATTTCATCAAAACCAAATCACAACCCAATTCACAAGAATTAGGGGTTTTTCCCAATTTCATACCAAATTAATTTAATATATCAATCCGCACTGAATTGGGATTTTACAATTTAATTAAAATAAATTAAAAAATATAAAATTATAGGTTACATTAATTGGATGAGAATAAATGGAATCCCCTCCATAAATAATGAGATTATAACTCACAACACACGTAATTGTAAACTACATTGAAAAATATTGGTAATATAGATCAGATAATATATCCTATATTAAATATATGAATAAATGGTTATTATATCCTCCCAAAACATAGATATCTTAGAAACCAAATATTAATGGATAGGATGAGAGTGGGAGAGAAAGAACAGTGAGATAAAACATATCAATAAAGAACCGAACAAATATTTCCAATCTTTGATCCAACATGGAGAGGGATTGGATAAGATGAAAATGGTTCTTATGGGACCTAAAAACCATTGAAAATGAAATAATTATATTAAAAATGTTGTATACTCATACACATCAAAACTAATACAATACAAGTTGTTCTATGATTTCACAACCTAAAAAATCACATTTCACTCAACTAATCATGTCATTGAATTTACTTATCCAATTTCAATCATGGGCCGAATTGTATATTCTTATCAAAAAATTTGAAAAACAAAATCTTGGGTAATCTCCAACAGATGACATCATCAAAAATAAACACAACCATCACATGATTAGAGAATATATGAGTTTTACATTATTATGTATTCAGTGTAAGAAGGTTCCCATGCTATGTATCTTGACAACCTCAGGTAATAGAGATTCATAATGACCATACACCCCTGAGTATATCAATGATCATATGAAATTTAATGTTTTTTACTCTCACTATTCAGTCCAGATAATTTGTCTCAACTTATTACCTCATGAGTATACTCATTGTATCATATTCAAATCTTTGATTCACATACGATATTCTACTCATGATACTATTAACATATCATCACAAACTAAATACTCCCTGAGTATTATCAATTATTGACAACTCAATGTCATATTTTTTGTAAATATTTTTATTCCATTGTTAATTTTATATAAATTAAGCACACCAAAATGAATAATTAATCCATATTTCATTTATTATAAATCTATGATACTTTTAAAAATCCTTACATCCAATCTCTCAAGTATGAAATACCAATAGATTCAATTGGATCCCCATGATTTTTCAATGATAATGGTTTTTTCAAAGGATCTTTTACATTATCATATATATCCACCGAATAGTTATTAAAACATCCAATCTTATTGACCTCATGAATTAAATGGTATTTGTAATAAACATCTTGATCTAAAAATCCTCCGCACAATATTTGATGTAGTAATGTACTCCGCTTATTTTATCATGATTCCTAATTTGTCTTGTTTAGAAATCTTACAAATGATCTCTCTATAATTTATGAAAAACATGAAATCAGATTGTTATCTCATATAATTTTTTTGGATTGGAAACTAATATCAGTGTAACCCTTTAAAATGATATCATTCTCTCCTCCAAAGAAAAATAAAATATCAATTCTTCATCTTATGTTCTTTATAAAATTATTTATAGTAGTCCAATTACTCTCAAATGGATTGGATTGGTAAATACATGTTATAAAAAAATTATTAGTGACATTGGTATTAATTATTTCGGTTTTCACCACTAAATAAATATCTTTTAGCAACAACATAAAAATCTAACTATAGTGATGAAAAAGTGATGTTGATCTAGGAGCAATTAAAATGGGGACCCTTTTTCCATCCCAATAAAAGAATTGATTAAGGGAATTTTTATCACTGATATAAGGAGTGATGATGTAGGCCATGTTGATGCACTATTCTGTTAAAATTACAGGATACAAAAATTATGAATATTTGTACTAAATACAAAAAGAAACAAAAAATACCGGATATGGAAAAATAAATAATTTTATTGGGATAAACATTACATCACATATAATGAAACAATATATTATATACATTTCAAATAAAATTGTATAATTACATAAGAGTGTATAATTTATCAAAAACATTGAAAAACCACAATTGTTTCATGGTCTTTGGCACCTAGCCCTATCTCAAAAATCCCAATCATCGTACCCATTTCTGAAAAAAAAACCACCGCAACTCGAGAAACATAATCCAACTTTAAAAAATTTATTATGTTTGTAATACTATAAATAAATAAATTAATCATAAATATGAAACATTAAATTAAAAAAATATCATTTTTAAACTGATAACAGACACTTTTTTTCATACTAGTCCAACCAAGAATCATATTTGGGTGAGTCTGATTCCATCAAGTCGCAAATGGCTTATAGATAATTTCAAAACTTTATCAAAAAAAATATGAATATTTGTTTCGTAGGATTGATAATGTCACACTTATTTTTTAGTAAATTGTATTTTTAAACTGAAAACATAAACATTGATTCATATCACTCACTTTGGGTTTTGATTTCATGTGATACAATTCCAAACTCATAAGAAAATAATTATGGATAATTTTTTAAAATTATCAAAAAAATAATAATGTTTTTAATTTTTTTGAGTATATAAGTTGTGTTTTTTATGAATATGTTATTTTAAATAGAAAACAATCACATTGAGTCATGCTGGTAACATTATCTTTCTCTTTGATGTGAATAATATTCCAACTTTCATAAAATTACTCTTGAATTTTTCCCAAAATTGTTAAGATAATATGACTATGTTTTCTTGGTTTTAAATGACTGACACACATTTTGAACTAACTTTTATATTTTAAGATGACAATAAACCAAGTCAAAATGATTACAGCATGTATCATATTATGGCATGTAAAATTCTCACATTTCCCAAATGACATATGAATAATTGTAATAAATATCAAATCAATCCAAATATGTCTGATATGTCATATTTTGTGACATGTATTTGTAACTAAAATGTCGATTTTAAAAATAAAACAAGCACATTATGTCATATCAGACACACCATGTATGATAATGAGGCTTCGTTGATTGAAACACGTCAAAAATGACTTTTGAATAATTTTCCTAAATTATCCTATAAAAATAACAATGAAATTAGATAAAAATTTATATATATTTAAGTGAAAAATTAAATAAATAAGTAGTTGGAAGTCTCTTCTTCATGATGTCTATATAAATTCTAATATATGGTATATTTCCCCTTTATTTATAAACAATTCTATTTACTTTTATGAATATAAGGTCTATCGATAGTGGTGTTAGTACTAAAAAATAAAAAAAAGTCTTAATATATAATTAAAATTAATGTTTAATTATCATCAAAAATATATCATCACAGATTATAGATTATTGATGGAACATGCTATCTAAAAAAAATTGAATACATAATAACAAAACTATTTGCCTTTGGATTGTTTAAAAAACTACAAAAAAATTTATAAAAATAGCTAATCTGTTTTGATATATGTTTTTAAGGTGAAATATTATTATACATACCGTAATAATTATCCAGTGGAAAAAGTAGATAGGCTCCTTGTATTCCTATAATGTCTTTATGAAATGATTTAGACAATATTTAAACACTTCTCTATCATAAAAAATTAATTATAACAAAATATAAAATGTATAGTTGAAGTTTATTTGAAAAATATATCTTTCATTTTTTTTATGAGTTGATAAACTCCATCATGTGTAGTTAGTTTTTTGGGTAACAATTCATTGAATCTAGATAACATATCATTGGGGTATCCAAATTTACTACAATGAGTAACCAATATTTCCTAAAAACAAAAAGTAATGATTAATTAAGTGAATGAAAATTTATTTGATATTATAAAATTGTAGAGTTTTGCATCTTCATATTGGGTAATTAGAAGAGTTTTTCATATTTATGTTTTCCTCTAAAAATTTTGGCATTTTCCCTCTATAACATAATTTTCTTGGGTTCTAATTTTAATTATTGTGTAGAAGTGATGCGATGACTAATGAGTCTAATTTTATATTCCCATGATTACCCAATCAAAAAGTATTCATATACATTCCCGAAAAAAAAATGAAAAATATTCAATCGTAATTAACATTATAGATCATCTATTGGATAAACAAATCATGGACACAGACCTCATGTATACATTTACAACTAAATCTATTATCCATTAATATGGGATGATTAATTTTATATTATCAAGACCAATATTGTATGTAATGGCCCTTCCAAACACCTATTCTTATAAATCTACTATGGTTATAGGACCATTTTCTAACATTGTATCGGAATTAACATTTAATGTTAGTAAACATGGAAGTCACACCAGTGGGGTAATGGTATATAGCGATGGTGATTTTTATTGGTTGGTTGATACTTTAGATCATTTTTTCAACCTTCCATTTTAACACATTCCCTTTGTCCGTCTATAATAACCTTAGTCGATCCATACATTTTTTAATTAATTGTGAATGATTTTTCCTGAAAATATAATAGGAAATGAATACAATCATATTGAATTTTTTTTAGGATCAAATTATCACGATATGAATGTTCCAATATCACTATTCCCCACTTGAATATATGAATCATCATGTGGAACCAGTATCTTGGTGCTCAACTCATGAGATATGTTAATCACCACTCTCACATGATATATTTCAATTTATCTACTGTGTAGAATATCTTTATTGATATTGGTCATGGTACCCCTCCCAAAAAGGAAATGGGTGGGTGTTTATATATATAAATCACAATAACTTACACCTAGTATAATATCAATAAATGAAAGGTATCAATTTCTTCCTGATTCACATTTATGAAAATCAATTATAAGAATACTGATTTCCCCTTATAATATATCTCTATGAGGGTAATGACTTTCCCCAAAGATAATGGGGGGGTCCTCAGTTAGTGGTTTTTCTTATGTTGTTTATTATCTTTGATTACTTCCTAAATCCATGTCTAACAACTATTAATTCCTAATATAATTTTATTCTAGAGCAACTAATTGTGACTGCAACCCTTCTATTTTATATCCATTATCACTCTCTTCATTTCTTTTCTAAAAATTTGTTTGGATGCGACCATGCTATTCTAGCTGCTCCAATACCACTTATAGTAGTTGTTCATCAGGTACATCTAATGATGAATTTTGTTCTATGTTATATGAAAAAATATTGTAAAATTATTAATCATTAAGTTATAATACCGATTTAAATAAAATAAAAAAAATTTCAATGTGATGCTTACATATGCTTCCAATATTTTTTTTTTCATATACTAGTATCCATTCATTATTTACACATTCTTCCCATATTTTTTTCTTTCATAGGGAAATAGTTATTTGGAGGAATGAGGGGAATCATAAAGATTGTGGGGTGTCTGTAAAAATGATACAAGTGTGGAAGAAGACAAACAGCCAAAAAAATATTTTTTGTAATAATTTACCAAATGAGCTGAGAAATAGATAATCCAAAAAGAACTTCAACATAAATTTTGGTTCCATCCACAAAGATGAAACCAACATGAGCCCAGGTTTTTGAGAGGAGTCTAGAAGGAAGAATTTTAAGTAGGTTGTCCATGGTTGATGATGAGTTTGGGTTTAATTCTATAACTAAGCCCTTATTTGGAGTTTGGGATAGGATCCCCTTCATAAGAAGTGTTATCCTATGTCTTCTTCCTCATATATTTATTTGTGTGCTCCATAACTTATGTTTCTATCAGTGGCTCTAGTTTTTTAATGGTTTGAAACCTCTTATATTCCATGCATGATGTCACATAAATATTATATCCCATCTCTTATTCCAAATCGGATCATGTCAGTAAATTATTTTTGATTTGTGTAATTAGATATTTATTTCTTTATATAAATATATTAAAATATATTTATATATTAAATTATATATATTTAATATATTTTACATATGTAATTATTGTCATGTTTTTATTTATAAATAAATATATATATATATATATATAATAACTATAATTAATATATATATAGGAATATATATTTATATAAATAATATTATAGTATAAATATGTTACATATTTCTACCAATATAAATACATTTATGTTTTAAAATATTTTATTTCATTAAAAATTTATTTATAAAAAAAATTAATAAAAAATGTGGTGAATTTTCATTGTTTCTCAACCCAATTTTCATGGTTTCGATTATGTATGTTGTTTTTTTATAAAAATGATAGTTAAACTGAAAACGCTCAATTTGTTCCATTTTGTTAACATTTTGTATCGATTCGATGTGAGACTGATTCTACATGTCTCAAAGGACTTCTGAATCATTTTCCAATATTATTATAATAATATGGGAATTTTTACTAGAATTTAGATAGTGACACCTCTTTTGAACTAAAATGTAAATTTTATGTAGATACCAGACACTTTGGTTTATACCAAGAACATCGTGTATTAGATTGAGGCATGGATGATTCCAACATGTCACAAATGACTTATGGATCATTTTTATAAAGTATCAAAATAGTTAAATAGTGTATTATTGTATTTGGTTATGTGACATGTGTTTTTAACTAAAATTGCATTGTTAATATGAAATCATGAACTTTGGGTCATACCGAACACACTATGTATCAGATTGATGTGTGGTGGATTTCTACATCTCAAAATGGACTTATGGATAATTTTCCTAAGGTCTTAAATTTCATTTTTATTTTTTAAATGATATCTATATTTTTATATTTAAATATAAGAAAATATATTTATATAATAAATTATAAATACGTAATATTATGTACATTTGTTTTTAAAATTATATAGTTTTTTATATATAAATAAAAATTAATATATAAAGGAAATAATATATATAATATTTTAGTGCCGGTATATTATTTATTCTTACCAATATAAATACGTTTATGGATTCAAATGTGGTATTTATTTAAAAATGTATTTATGAAAATTTTGGTGCTGAAAATTTAGAGAATACCTCCTTTCTCCATACTATTTTATTTACTGATTCTTACATGTCTCAAATTTAATATGGGTCATTTTTAAAATTCATATGATAATATAAGAATGTTTTATAATATTTTAGTGAGTGACACATGTTTTAAACAAAACTATAAATTGTAAGTAGATAACAGTATCTTTGAGTCATACCAAGAAAACCATGTATCCGATTGAGGCATGTCTCATTCCTACATGACACAGATGACTTATGGATCATCTTTCTAAAGTATCAAAATATTATGAATTTGTTTTATTAATTTTTGTTATGTGAGATATTTTTTCAAATAAAATTCCAATTTTAAACTGAAAACATGAACTTTAGGCTATATCGGACACATTATTTATCCGATTGATGTGTGGTTTACTACAACATGTCAAAAAGGACATATAGATCATTTTTCTAAAATTACTGACATCCTTATGATTTTTGTAATTTATATCATTATTATATATATAAATAAATATAATGTAATATATTTATATATTAAATTAAAAATGTTTAATATATTTCATATATGTAATTATAATTATATATTAATTTATAAATAAATAAAAATAAATAAATAATATAATTACAATATATTTATATTTATATAAATAATATTTTAGTGTAAATGTATTAAATATTTTTACCAATATTAATAAATTTATTTATTAAAATATTTTATTTCATTATAATGGTTTTTATATAAATTGTATTGTCAATAAAATGTTGGGAAATGCCACCCTTTGTCAACAAAATTTTATCATTTAAAAAGGGTCAAAGAACACCAAGACTTAAATTCTAAGCTCTTATTTTGACACTCTATCTGATAAACCATTTAACAAATCACTGCATGGGTTTTTTCATCTAATTTCATGGAATTTTATTGTCATTTGCTTGGTTTTGACCCCCTTGTACATGTTTTTAATGGACATCTAGCCTTTAAAAGTTCTTATTCAGTCGTTTTGGGCACACTGCATTCATTTTTGACTTTTTGTCTACTCATACACGTCATGAATATTACAAAACCGGTTTTCATTGATTTCACATCATTCCAGATATGTTTTATGTGGATTTACCCATTAAATTGATGCTTTAGTCTTTTAAAATAGTAAAATCCTTTTTCAGCCATCCTGAGAAAATGACACCTCAGATTAACATTTCATACATTCCACCATTTCACAAAACATTGTATGATTATTGCAGTCTAATTTAATAGAATTATAAGTTAGTTAGGTGTATTCTAGAATCATGAAACGTGTTTATAAAGGTTATTAAGCCTTTAAAAATTAATTATTCAGTCATTCTGGGACACACTACATGTCCAATTGATATGTCATATACTCACACTCATCAAAAATAATAGAAAGATGGTTTTCTTATGATTCCAAATCTTTAAGATGTTTTTTATAGGTATTTTACCATTTAATCCACATTATAGTGTTCTAAAACAGTAAATTTGTGTTTTTGATCATCTAAGGATAATAGAACGTTGATGTAAAGTTCTATCGGCTCAACCATTTCACAATTAATTATATGGTTATTATCGTCAGATTTTAAAGCATTCAATGGTTGTTCAATTGGTTTTGACCCTCTGTAGACGCATGTTTTTCAAATATGTCAAATCATTAAAAACTACATATTTGATCATTCCAGTCACACAACACATCCAATTGACATAATATTAGCCCATACCTGTCAAGATTAATACATAGAGTGTTTTTATGACAACCCTTCTCTTAATTACACGTTAATTTGAAATTTAATAAATACAAGATCACATAATACAACCAAAAAACTTGAGAAATATAATATATTTTGGAATTGGGTACATTACATAACTACATAAATAGGGAATACAATATATTTATTGAAAACACACTCATCATGATCATATTATTCCTCCATAGTTAAAACAGAATTGGATAACTTCAATACATAAAAAATAATGAGGTGAGCTATAAATCCCAATAAGGGAATAAACAGTAATTAACTTAAATAAAATAATACATGTTTGAATATAGGCTTATCAATGAGGAATAAAAGTGGTGAGAATCATAATCTTGAACAATGAGGTGTGATGTAACATGATAACATAAATGCGACATTGGAAATGTGGCAAAAACATGAAACAATGCATCAAAACATAGGTCATGACTATCATCCATGAAACCATGAAGTAAAAAAGCACCATGATGAATTATGTTCACTCACTAAGTCCCTGAATTATTTCTGACTAGACTAAAACATTACCTGATTCATTGGAGCTCTGTTTTAATATGGGTGCACCCATCACATTCATCTCATTATCCTACTTATGTTTGGTAAATAGATCGTATAACATGGATTCATTTATCATAATATTTAATTCCGTAATCATGGAGTGTGGAATAAATATATATATGTCCCCAATATAATATTTTAAAGTATATAATGTTTTACACCCTTGATAGGAAATGGGTATTCTATTCTCTACATAACAGTTTTTTCTTGGAAGTTCATGGTGAAATTTTGGCAGCATAACGTTGTCACTTAATGAGTCCTAAAATGTGATGATATGATCTAAAAGAGTCCCTCATAATTTGAAAGTAAAATGTAATGTAATATGTAAATTGGAAAAAATGTCCCATCTTTAGGAATATGGATTATTGTGCATAAGATAATGTATAAAAATTAAAAAAATGACAGGGAAAAGATCCATTACTGAAATTTTATACGGTAATAGATGTATATAAATATTCATGAGATTCATTGATGAGAGTGAATGGGGGTATATAATCATTTAATAATAAAATGGAATGTAAGGGGGTATATAATAACAATTAAAAACTTTATGGAATATAGTTAAATGATTGAAGATAAAGAACATATTTAAATGGAGTGTATAAGAAGTGGATCCCTTAGTATATTTCATTATTGTATTAATTGTATATACAGTTTAATTTAAGTGATTAATGTGATTGAATGCAGTATATCATAATTTAAACATAAAATGGATAGTATTTGGGATATGGGATAACATATCCCAACATTATAAAATAAATATACAACACATAATATAAAGAAGATACTTGAATAAGGAGGAGAAGAAGAGGATCTCTTACTAAATTTCAACATTGTAACAGGTGTATATAATGGTTCATGGGAGGGAATAATGAGAATGTAAAGGTTATATAATAATATTTATACAAAATTGATAGTATGAGTGCTATTGAAGTATATATGAAAACATAAAAAATTTGAATCAAAGGGGTAAAATCGAAAAGAGGCTCTTTAATTGGAAATGATAAGAGAGAAATCCCTTACCTTGGGACTGTGATTCTAAATTATTGGGAGGGGCTTCTTTAGGGATCTGGGGAACCTTGGTAGGAATCTATATATATATAGGGATGATTAAGGACGTGGTTTAAGGATATTTAGGGAATGCAATCAGAATATCGAGTGGGTTTATGTAGGAAAAGAGAGGGTAGTTATTTATAATTTCCTAAACATACGTTTTGGACTCTATATATCAATAAAACTAAAACCAAAAACCATACCATGGTTTTTTACCATGGTTTATTCAAAATAGAGGTGGGTTTTATTATTTTATTTTAAATTTATCTTAATTTTTTATAATATTAACCTTGGTGATGCGGATGTCAGTCATACTCTTAATGAAATGATTTTAAAACCTTTAAATATTTTATATGTTTTGGAGGATTCAAAAATTATTTATAAAATTAATCCATTAAAAATAAAATAATATTAACTTAAATGTAAAATAAATATTTGTTATTGGATAACCTTTATTATATTTATTACACGCCATTTGGATCATTAATAAGTCATAATGCATACTGTATAGTTATACACTATTCAATTTTTCCTTGAAATTTTTATTGTCTCTGAAGATAATAAAAAATTCACCAGGATAAATTTTTTATGTTATAAATACAAATATAAATGTAATTTTATATAAATAATTATATAAATATATAAAAAACTACTTTGAAAATATGAATTCTCATTTATTATAAAAATGTTGTTTTTTTTTTGAAAATAATATTTTTTGACCCATTTTAAATATTACATTTTATGTCATAAAAGTAATATCATCAATTATATTTATCAATAATAACTTAATAATAATATTTTATTACAATATAATTTATTTCAAAATTAATTAATTTATCAAAATTAATTTCTTAATTGAAATTTTCTATTGCTAAAAAAATATTACTTCAATTTAACCATACCAAAATATAAATTTTATAAAACTTATTACATAGTCATATATAAAGTAAAAAAATAATAAAGAATAAATATAATCATAATTTAAATGAATATTAAATATTAACACTCATACTATTGAGGTTACTTTTTTCTAGTTTTTTCAAATTACTTTTATCCTTAATTAATATATTTTCATTTTTTCCATGGAAATAAATATTTACTACAGTTACTAGTCATATTGTTAAAAATTTAAGTTAACCTTATTACCAAATTTTAATTGTCATGATTATATATATATATATTACAATTTTTTAAAATAAAATTCCATAAGTAGATGAATTAAATTTATTATAAAAACCTCAAGCATGATTGAAATGAGTTTACTAAAAAATAAAATTTTCAAGGAAAATATGAATTTAGATGGATAATATAACTAGTGTTCTCCATTAAATTATTTTAAATTAATAAATATATATTTGTAATACTAATATTTCATTAATTTAATTTCTCATTATTGGTTTTTTTAGAACATTATGATGAAGAAAAATTATGCATTTTAATACAGTTTTCAGAAAATAACTATTTGATTCATAAAATAAATTTATACTAAAATCTGGTATAATGATGATTAAAATAAACTAAAATTATTTACAAATAACTAAATAATACATAGTTTACCTCTAAATAAAATTTATTGAACTATTTTATTTTAAATTAATTAATTTATCAAATTAATTTCCAATTTTACATAAAGTGATATTTTCAATATTCAAGGAGAAATATATATTTTCTGAAAAATCCCAAATATTCACCATAAGTTAATTATGATATATTGATACCAGAAATAGTTTTTGTTTTATCAAGTAAATTTTATAAACATCTAGAAACTAATTGAAATATATTTTACAATAAAAAACTAACATGTCCTTTGTGTAGAAAATATATTTTGAAGAACAAAAAGACATTACCAAAAATTTGTTGATTATTTACTAGGACATTATCCATATAATTTAGACATATATATATTTAATAATTTAGTATATCTATATTATATCCACTATTTCACAAATCATTTAATAGTTTTTTTATTCTAATTTAATAGAATTTAGAGGTCGTTTAGTGGGTCTTTCCATCTTGAAGAATATTTTTAAACAACATCAAACCTTTTAAAATGTCTTATTCAGTCATTCTGGAACACCACACATCTGATTGAAATCTGTTCTACTAATACACATAACAAATAATAATTATTTAGTTTTCCTATTATTTAACATCATTAACATCACATGTCACTTAATTAAGCATGACTGTGAATTTTTTTATCCATGTTCAATCATGTGATCAAATTTATATTCTTGTCAAAAAAGTGGACAAACACCATCATGATAAATGTGAAACTGATGACATGATAATAAATATACCCAACTACCCCAGGATTAGAAAATACATCAGTCTTACATAATTGATTTATCAAATTATTAAGGTTCTCATTCAATGTATCTTGACAACCTATGGTAATAGAGATTCATAATAAGAATACCAAGAAAATCCAGAGACAGGCGAAAAAGCATGCTCCTTAAAAATAAATTAAAATTAAAAAGAAAGAGTACAGGCAAGTACAAGAAGGTGATTTAAAAAGATGTGTATAAACATCACCATGTAAATCATCTTGAACAAATCTGTCACAAAAAGAAGGCGTAATAAAGGACCAACTGGACTTTACCTATATAATCGCACGTTTGGAGAGAACATCTGCAACCTGGTTTGCTTCATGATAGACATGAAGAAATTCTGCAGAAATAGAGTCCTCCAGATGAAGGCACTCCACCCACGCCGAGATAATCCTCCATGGAACATTTCGGGATCGTTCTCGAAGAATTTTCATAGCATTGGATGAATCTGATTCAATCCAAATATCATGCCATCCATGGAAGACAGCGTACCTGATAGCTTTAATGATCGCCCATAGCTCCGCATCAATAGAAAATACATTTCCAATGTAATAATAAAAACATCCTTTAACGAACCCCCTATGTGTGCGGAATACTCCTCCACAGCCAGCCGGGTTGGTTTCCCCAAATGCTGCACCATCTACATTCACTTTTAGCCAGCATGAAATTGGTGGGATCCATATGACATGCTTCATCATTCGAGGATTTTTGCCCTTCCATTAACATTAAGAGCTATAAGGAATGTAAAATCATCAACATCATTTTTAATAGCCCCTGTTTGGATACAGTTAGCAGTCCGAACAGCATAATTAATGGCCAAAATTCCAGCATGCAAGGAAGGGACATGACTGCTAAACACTATTCCATTCCCGGATTTCGAGATAAAACAAACCAGCCTAGCTATCGCTGCATATATCAGCGATGTAATCTTCTCACTGAATTCTAAATTGCACAGTGAGCATAATAAGTCATCAATTGAAGTGGTTTCTAACCTGCATTTGAAAATCTCCTGCAAATACTTACAAATTTTGACTTTATAATAAGAATACACCCCTAAGTATATCAATTCTCATTTGAAATTTCATGTGATATACATCCACTAGTTAGTCCTAAAAATATGTCTCAACTTATTATTTCATGATTATTATCATTATATCATATGAAACACTTTTTATAACATGCAAGATACAACTCATGATAATTTAAACATAACTTCACAACACATAATACTCAATGATGATAATCAATTAGGGATAAGTCAAATAAATATTTTATGGAGATATTTTTATTCCTTTGTTCATGTTATATATATTTCACACAAATGATTGAATGATTAATTGATATTTCTTTTATTTTGAAACTATAATAAATTTAATAACCATTACATCCAATCTCTTAATAATCTAATACAAATAGATTCAAAATGAGCGTTGTAATTTTTTTATGCTAATGGTGTCATCGAAGGATAATTTTCAATATCATCTATATCCACCCAATAGATTATTACATCACCCTTCTCAATGTTCTCTTGAAAGATATGGTATTTTTAAAGGAATTTTTTGGTCCCAGTTGTGATACCACATTTCCTTTTTCAAAGTAATATCTTCCTTTTTGTCACAGTAATGCTCAATTTCACCTTTAATTATAAAAACCAACCCAAGTTCAATAATTAAATTCTTGATCTAAGTATCCTCCTCCATATCATATGTTGGAGTAATGTACTATGCATTTATTTTCAATTTCTCTACTTTTCCTTGTTTGTAACTCTTCCAAATTATTTTTCTAGTGTTTTTGGAAAAACTGAAACCATATTGGGATCTCATAAAATATTTTTTGTATTGAAAACTAGTATTAGTATAACCCATTAAAATGAGCACCTTTTATCCCCCAAATATCAATAACATATATATACTGCACCATATGTTCTTAGTAAAATAATTTATCATGGAATAGTTACACTCACTTAGATTTGTTGGGAAATTACTTGTTATTCATAATGTATTAGTGACATTGGGGGTAATGATTTTGGTTTTCACTTCTTGAGAAATGGATTTTAACAGTGCTATAAAATTCCAACAACAACAAAAAATAACATTCTAGATATAAGATTCATTAAAAAAGGCTCCTTTTATCATCCCTAAACAAATGATGATAATGGGAATCTTTTATTAGCCCTAAAAAAGAGCTGATAATGGAAGTGTAGCTCTACTGTACTACTAAAATTAGAGAACACTATGTCTCCAAATACAGACACCAAATCTAGAAAAAAAATAATAAATACAAAATTTGGAAAATTAATAATTTGATTGAAATAAAAATTACATCACAAATAAATAAAATTATATTATATAAATTTGAAAACATTATTTTATAATTACATAATCGAGTACAATTTATCACAAACGTACAAAAACATCAATTGTTTCATTGTATTTGGCTCCCGAAACCCATTTTAAAATTTCTTTCATGGTATGAGTTTCTGAAGGAAACCACCCATCATAGAATAAATAAATCTAGCTATGTCTGAAAAGTATTATTTTGTTTATAATACTATGAATAATTAAATTTTATATAAATATAAAACAATAAATTAATAAAAATTAAATCATCAATTTATAATGGGAACATAGTATCTTACAGGTCACTCAATGATTTATATTGAGTGGTGGATAATTTTTAAATGTCAAAAATGACATAGGTAACATTTTCTTATGGTATCAAAAAAATCCAAATGTTCTTTTTCGTTTTTCTGTTTGTAAATTGTATTTTTTAGTAAAATGATTTTCTAAACTGAAATCACGCTCATTATGTCATACCAGTAACATCATGTGCCAATTTGAGATGATAATTATTCTTAAATATCACAAATGACAGATGAATATTGTTACTTAATAATCAAAATAATATTAGTATGTTTGCTAATTTTTATATGAGAGACATATGTTTTGAACTAAAATGTCAATTTTTGACTAATTATTGACACATTCAATCTCATTGATCACACCATTGATTAGATTGATGTACAGATGATTCTTACACATCAAAAATGACATATGGGTGGTTTTCATAAATTATCAAAACCATTTGAATGCTTTTTATTATTTTTGATTATGTAACATTTCCTTTAACCTAAATTGTCAATTTTAAATAAAAATACACACTTGGAGTCATACTGGTCACACCATGAAGGGGTTTATTTGATTCTGATTCCTAAACATAAAAAATTACATATATATCATTCTAATAAAGGTTAAAAATAATCTAAATTTGGTTTTATTGGTTTGGAAAATGTCACATATCTTTTTTACAAAAATTCAATTTTAAACTAAAATCATGTAGTTTGAGTCATAAAAATCACATAATGTGATATTTTTTAGGCGAGAATAATTCCAACATGACATAAATTAATTGTAAATAGTTTTACTAAATTATCAAGAAAATTATAGGGAATTTTCACATTTTTCAGTGAGTGACACGTGTTTTGAACCAAAATGCCAATTTTAGATAGATAACTGACAGATTGAGTTTGTCCAGTGACACAATGTGTAGTATTTAGGTGCATATAATTCATACACATCCCAAATGACTTATTGACATTATTCCAAATTCATTAAAACAATATGAGTGTGTTTTCTTAGGTTTTAATATGGGACATGTGTTTTCAACAAAATTTTCAATTTTTAAATGAAAACATGACTTTTGATTCATACTGGAAACACCATGTGTCAGATCGAGGTATGGAATATTTTCACACATACAAAAAGACTCATTTATCATTTTCCTATAGTGTAAAAATAATACGAATTAATTTTTATCATTTTGAGTATATCACTTTATTATTATTCTAAACTTACATTTTTTTAATTGATGTCCCATAATTTGGATCATTGTGGTCACATTGTCTAAATGTTTTACAAAAACTAATTCCTACACATAAAAATTTACTTATGAATAATTATATAGAATTATCAAGATAGTTTTATCATGTTTTTTAGGATTTTGGTGTGTGATACACATTTTGATCAAAATTGTAAATTCTAAACTGATAACGGACATATTGAGTCATACATGACACACAATGTATCATATTGACATGATAATTATTTGTAAATGTAACAAATGGCATTTGATTATTTTTACTATGTATCAAAATAATATGAATGTGTTTGATTAGTTTTGATTATGTCACTTTACTTTTTAAATAAAATTAAAATTATAAATATAAAGAGACACTTTGAGTCATACTCATAACATCGTGCTTCAGATTGAGATTAGGATAATTCCTATATGTAAAAAATGACTTATGGATCATTTTTATATAGTATAAAAAATCCGAATGGGTTTTCTCAGTTTTGAGTATGTCACTTGTGGTTGTTACAAAAATGAAATTTTAAATGGAAATCGTGTACATTGAATCATATGAGTCACACTGTAAATTTGATTGAGGCACATCTAATACCTACTAATCACAAATGACTAAAGTATAATTTTCCAAAAGTATCATAAAAATATGAATATTATTTCATTGGATTGAGTATACATGTTTTTTTTATAAAAATTTCATTTTAAAAAGGAAAGCAATCGCTTTGAGTCATTAGCGTAACATTGTGTATTGGTTTGATGTGAGACAAGTTACTAGATATCTCAAATGAAATATGAATAGTTTTCTTAAATTATTAATAAAATATTATCATGTTTTCATAGTTTCCATTGTGACACCAGTTTTGAACTATGTTTAATGTATTAAGCTCATAACAATCACATTGACTCATACCAAGCACACCAATAATCATATTGAGCCATGGATGATTAACACATCTCAAAAATGACTTATGGATAAATTTTCAAAAGTATCAATACAATATGAATTTTTTTACTGCTTTTGATTAATTTATGTGTGCTTTAAACTAAAAACAAACACCTTGGGTCATATCAGACACACCACATATCAAATTGGGGTGTATTTGATTCCTACTATTAAAAATGACTTATGGAAAATTATTATAAAGAATCATATAAAACATATATGGAAATTAAAATTAAAAAAAGATATAATGTTAAGAAAATCAACTAAATAAGTAGTTTGAAGTCATGTATTCAGGATGCCTATATACATTCTAATACCTCGTATTCATTCCATTCATTTTTAAATAAATATATTATGCCTTATGAATATGGGGATGATTGAAAGTCTTAGTAGTATTGAATAAATATAAATAATGAAAGGATTAAAAAATATTTCAAATGAAATTGAAATTATCTTTTAAAATACCACTTCGTGAATGATAGTTTATTGATGTCATATAGTATCACCCCTATATTTACCAACATAACAACCGCAAAAATTTTCATGGGTCTATTTCAGCCATAACAAAAACATTGTGAAAAATTAGTAATTTTATTCTTATATGTTTTGATAGAGAAATATATTATATATACTCTAATACTAATCCAAATTAAAATTTTGATAAGCTCATTTTATTCATAGAATGTCTCCATGCCATGATTTATATGATTTTTAAACACATCAATGTCATAAAATAATATATTATTTAAATATAATTTAAACTCTATAAAATCAATATAAACTATAAAATGTTTCTTGAAGTGTATTATAAATTGATAAACGTCATCACGTATGGAAGGTTTTTTTTCATATCCATACATTGAATATAGAAAATATATATTTGGAGTATCGAAATTCTCTACAATTAGTAACAAATTTTACCTAAAAATTGAAAAATTAATGAAACAAATTACTATATATAAGATATTATTAAATTGTAGAGGTTTACCCCTAAATTGTGGGTAATAAGAAGAGTCTATCATCTATATGTTTTCTCTCAAACACTATGGAATATTTTCCACTACTAATTAAATTTTTTATGTTGAAATTTTAATTTATGTATAGAAGTAATTTGAGGGATAATCAGTCCAAATTTCTGTTCCCAAGGTTTTTCAATAAAAAATTATTCATATATACACTTTGACATAATTTGAACAGTATTATGTTATAATTAACATAGTAGATCAGCTATTGGACAAAAAAATCATTTAAACACACCTAATGTATATATTTACAAATGACTCTCTTATAAATTCAAGAAAGAGTATTTTATTAATATTCTCAAGAACAGTATAGTCTATAATGGACTCTCCATTAATATATTTTTAAAAATCACATATGGTCATAACACTATTCGCTAACTTTTTATCTTCATTAATGATTAATGTTAGTAAAAGTGGATGTGGAATGGGTGGTGTAAAGGTTCTTTATAAATACCATTTTGATTTATTAGTATACCCATTAGTTCATTTTGATTTGAACTTCTTTTTTATCACCTTAAATTTGTCCATTTATAATAACATTCATCAGTTCATACCTTTTTTATTAATTGATAAATGTTTTCTATGAATATAATTTGGAAACTGATACCTCCTTTTTTGGAATGTTTTTTAAAAGGTCTAATGACCATGATATGAATGTTTCAATAGGTTTCTTGACAATATAAATATTCACATCATCAAGTTGAACAATTTTCTCGGTGCTTAGCTCTTGATCTATGTTAATCATCACTCTCACATGACCTATTATAAGTTGATTGTAGTATAGAATATCTCATTAGATAATTTTCATGGTACCACAGACAACATGGAAATCATTGGGACTTGATAGATATAAATCAGAATCAATTTCACCATATATAATTCTAGTAAAGTAATGGTTTGAGTGACTTACTGATACACAATGTAGAGAAAAAATTATAAAAATAATGATAATCTCTTCTAATACATCTTTATTAGGGGAATGAATTTCCTCAAATATGGTGGGGGTGGGGTGGGGATCTTCATGCTATTATTTTTTTTATTTTATTTTTTCCTCTCCTTGATGCCTTTACAAATAATTTTCTAATAACTCTAATTTACAATTATTATTTTTTCTACAACAACTTATTGTGCATGAAATTATCCATGTTTCTTATATTTATCCCCTTGTTCATTTATTTTCCCAAAAATAGGTTTTTGGTGACACACAAAGAACCAAACCTTTGATATGGCCATACTATTCTAGATTATTCCTACCCACTAATTGTATTTGTTCATCGGGTACGGATGATGATGAATTTTTTCTATAAGTCACATAAAAAATGTAAAACAATATGTAGTCATTATATTGTAATATTGAAGTAAATACTTTTTTTTATTTTTTTATACATACACATTCTTCCAATATTTTTGTGTGTTTCCATATATTAGTAACTTTTATTTATTTATATAGTCCTCCTTCTATAGAACATGAAGTGGGATGAAAGTAGGTTCAAATTAAAATTCATCAATCTGTATATAAATAAAGGTACATAATTATGTTTTTGTTTCATGTCACAAAAATTTATTATGGTAGATTTAAAATAAATACCATTTTTTTCAAGTGAAACATACTGCATCCTTAATTTACTATAGTGATATATAGGTTTTGTTTTCCATTTATTATCTTCATCACTCTATTTCTATTTCAAAAATTATAAATTATTAATAAAAGTGATTAATAAACGTATGATAAAAAAATTAACTATCAGTCAGAATTCACCTGAAAAGATGTCTCCATATGAAGACCAGTAAATTCATCCCACACATTCTAGTTTATTAAGTGTACATACATCTTAGTTAGTGCATGTTTATTTTCTCTAAATCTTATTTGATGTGAAACTTTAAAATAATTATGTGAAATCCTCTATGAGAATTTATAATGATAATTAATACAAATTTGATTTTGGAATCATCAACTATAAATGAACACTTCAATAAATAATAGAGAGTAACTCATCGTTTCATTATATTTTTTTATTAAAATAAAGATATTATTTAATAATGTTTCCATCAACTCTTCCCAAATCATTTTATTAAGTATAAACATAATATTTCTCCATGAATATTCATCAATTATTATGCACATGAGAGTGGTGAGCCTAATGTAACTATTGAACTTGGCCTTTTTGGGTTAATTGGATTTCCAAATTCATTCCATCCAACCATGAATTTGATGCCTTTGTTTCTCTCCTTAATAATTTTTTTTACACTATCACTCTATGATGCTCCTATTTTTTCTAGGACCTAAAAAGGTCATTGTCTACAATTTACATAGAATAAACAACATCGATATGTTATTTCATTGGATTAGTAGCATTGACGTGTTTATATGAATATTGTTACTCTACATTAAAATCACTAGAATGTTGGGAACCCTATTATTCCTCTAGATTAGAAGCATCTACATGTATAGACATCATTATCTTTAGAATGGGTTGAACATTTAATTTTGATTATGTAAATTCAGTATAGAATAGACAATAACATGAGGTAAATAAATGTATAATATAAAAAATATATACCCTCATTATTTAAATCACATTTTTTATTGTTTGATGGTATTTTACCCCTCTATAAAGTATCTAAATACCTTCATTGTGGTCTCACATGACATTGAAGACCCTTTATACATTGGGAACACTTTTAAATGGTTATGATGTACTAATAAAATGGTCATCCATGGTTGAATTGACATCTAAACCTTCGTTGGTTTTGGATATTAATAGATTAATTGAGTAATTTTGGGTTGTAACATCTAGAACAATAACTACATGTACTATCTATGATTCTGTTATAAACAGTTCACCTTTGTACCCTTCCTTACAAAAAACTACCTTCAAAAATCTCATTAATCTATTTTAATATCAGACCAACTATTAACCCACATTAACTGAAAAATAATCACATTGAATATTGTATAATCCAAATCCAATATATGATTTTTGATACCTATGTGTGACATATTTAAATAAATTGGATTTCCATTCATATTACCAGATACATGCATGGATTCATGCACAAGCATAACTCTAATTCTTTTCATGGTATATTATTCATCATGTTCATTTGAATATAATGTATAACCATTATAAGATCATATGTTCACACATGTTCATTATTATAGCCATCAATTTTATTCTAAAATTGAATCCAAATTTTCAGTTAACAATTTATAAATATGGTCTCCAAACCATCCAATAAATTTTTTATTATTTGTATTTGATGTCTAGTATTCAACCCTTGATGGATTCAAGATATTAAAGATTACATTGTGTGATTAAACTCTAAACTATTAGAAAAAACATAAAGGTTTTCCTACTCCTGATATGTAATAGTGATTTTGACAACATCTATTTCAAAAATTCCTTCTTAAGATGCTTGGTGTGTCATGATTTTGGTATACCAATGTTTTCTACACTGTATGGGTAGTCAGTATAGAATTCAATGGATTCCTCAATAATATATTCCTCTCTAATACAAACTTATAGATGAACTAAATTCTTCACATACCATTTAAAATTCCCATATACGATTCAATTGGTAACATACAGATATAATGAATAGAACCACATAGTAAAATCACTCATACAAATTAAACCATCAAGTGAACCATTGTATCAATGAATGCTGGAAGAAAGAACATCTCTAGTTCATATAATGTGGAAAAAAAATTATTTTACATAGTTTAAAGTTTTTTTGAACTATATTTTCTGCATATATATTTAAATAAGAAATAGAGCTTGGTTAATATGTGATGTGAATTCTTTGTCATAATGAAACAAAATGCTACATGATTAAGGTATTTCATTAAAACATGATAGTGTTGTTATTTCATACCATTTATCATTAAATCTGCCACTGACACGATATTTGACATATAACCCTCTAGAACCATTATGTCATTCAGAATAATTTAAAAAGTATATCTCTTCTTCCTGGAAAGTGTATAAGCAGTTGTGGGAAGAAAACCCATTTATCACCCATTATTGGAGCCAACTCTTTGGGTATTATCATTTAAATCTTATCAAACCTAAAATTAAATGTATCATTAGTTTTTATAGGTGAATTTAATAACATTTAAATGACACTATCACATACATTTTTTCAGATGCATGACATCATTACAATTCTTGACGTTCAAAAAATTATATTATGTTAATTCAAAAAAATCTTGAAACTGTTTCCTATCAGTTTCCATTAGGATTTTTGAAGAAGGTTTACCAAAATAAATATTTATATATTTTATTTATAATATAGATGATCACCTATTAGTGGAAATGATTCTTTACATTCTTCTAAACTCACATACAATGATTTTTTACAGGATCTATACTTATGTATCTGAGGCTGAAATATGTGATTTCATAGAAATAGTGTATTTAATGAATATTTAAATCTAATTTATTATGTACCTTTATCCCAAATGGGATACCCTTTATTTCCTTTAATTATATATCCTAAAAAATTTCCTTAATTCGGAAACTCATTTATCATCCCACACAGCATGGATCTTAATGTGAAATCTTCATTTTTCAAGCAACATATAATGAAACACCAAAATCATATAATAATTTCAAATTTTCAATCAATTGATCCAAATAAACATCAATATCATTACCCATTTTATTATCCTAATATAACCTGAACAAACATAATGTACTTTCATTTCATGTATAACCCTGGAGGAAAGTCATAATTTAATGACATATTTTTACATATAATGTGAGTGCTTATTTAAAAACCAAAAGGATTCACATCATCTATAAATATCACAATATGAAGTTCTTTCACCTCATTTACAAATTATGGATACTTGGTATCAATTACATTCCATTAAGAAGTTTTTTTCAATTGATGAAGTTTCCTATATTTATTTCATGTGTCTACATTCCATTTCAATGTCTTGAAGTCTACTCATATACATATATGCACATACACATTTTAATTATTTTAATGTACCATACTGCAATTTTTTAGTGATGTATAATCCAGAAGTAATTAAATTATCTTCTCAGATAATATCACTAAAAATGAATGTATTTTAGTAAAACTGGAATCACTCAGTTTATTTCTAGATTTTAAATAATATAGTTATAGTCTGGATGAAAATGTTTTTTATTATATTCAACCAGTATACATTGTCATATATTCAGAATTCTTAAACATATCAAACAATTTTGGAAAATTAAAAATATAATGTTCAACTATTTTTCTCAATTCCTAGATATGATTTTCATCGTCATTAAAACATAAAATAACATCATCGATACAGTCTTCATTATCATCCATGCTTTTAATAGTATCATATAATCAATAAAACCTAGTGTAATCTCATTCATAAGGTACATTTAGTTTTTTCAAATATTTTTTACAACATATATATCTTCGATCAATTCATGGTAGAACATTTGTTCTTCCAACTCATCTAGCCAAATTATTATTTAATTAAAAGAGAATAAACATTGACAATGGATTTGATAAGCATAATATGCATGAGATTTTGAAAACATTTTTTGAACATGTTCTCCCCATCATCATACACTTTTTCACATGATTGGCATCCTTCCACTATTGATCCATATTATTTGATTTGATAATATTAATATTTAACAAAATAAATAAATCATAAAAACAATTTCATAGAAAACATTCATATTATGACTAAAATATTTTTGTAAGGTAATACTATTAAGGATTATGATTTTAAACACACAAGTTGTTTTATTAATGATGATTATTTTACTAACCTAGGTTATCATTAATATTTTTTATATATTATGAACACGATACACAATCTCTTGAATTAATTCAGGTATCAAAAAAGACCACACCCCTATCAGAACCAAACATAGAGGTGATAAACTAAATACTTGTTAATATTTCGATTCAAAACTACCAATCTGTATCAATTTTATTGTGACTATGTTTATAAAAAAATTAAAATTATTAAAATTTAAAATTTTTTATCTCAATGTTTGACCCAATATACTATCAAAAATTTTGATACATAAAAAGATATCTATATTAAAATATGATACTCTAATGGTAGCTATAAATAAAATAAACAAGGTAATGACAAGTTTTTAAAATAATGTTTTTAAAACTATGGGAATGGGAGGGATAATTAGAAAAAAATGGGAAGAATTTTTTGATGTTATTCCATAAGAGATGAAGGGATACTTGGAACTTGGATTGGATTACCAGTTATGCACCGCATAAATACAACCTACATATTATTTTATGTCACCAAATTACATGATAAGTGGGAGGTATTTTTTGGTGAACAACTAGGAACTCCATTCAATTAAAGAGATAAATAATGATGAATGGTTGAAAATGAACATGAATGTATGTGGACAGTGAACCAACAATGGATCAAGGTAAGAGAGATTTTCTGGAACATGGGAATATGAAGGACACTTGGAACATTGAGCCAATTTCTAGTTGTGAACCACAAAAACACTTTCTACTAATCATTTGTAGTCACCACCTTTGATGATAGTAGGCAGGGTTCTCTGATGCACAGTTAGGAGCCCCATGCAATCAACACAGAAATAATTTTAAATGATTTATAATTAATGAAAATTCTAGGGTGAGGTTGAATCAATAGTGGATTGAGTTAAGAGATATTAAGTGAAGAATCATCGAGGTAAAACAAGGAAAAATATGATCACTTGTGTGTGGGTTGTGCGCATAATTTAGGAATATCAAAGACAATGAAAGATGTTAGACGAGGAGTAATGGATCACAAGCGTTCAAATAACTTGATTTGAATATATTATTATGATTTAAAAAATAAAATTAGATAGACTTCAATCTAATACAAATATATTAATATATATTTTAAAATTTTAAAAAAATAAACTAAGAAATTTTTTTAATTTTTATTTCCGTTATTTTATTTTAATATGATGTTTATTAAAATAAAAGAAATAATTGTAATTTCTCTCCATCTTGTTTAGAGTAAATTTATAAAACAAAAGAAAAGACTTGTTTTGGAAATATGAAAAAATAACCCTTATTAAAAATATAGTTTTCTAATAATCAATTATTCCAAATAAAAAATATTTTAATTTAAAATCGAATAATTTAATTTTGAATAATATATATATATATATATATATATTATATATAAATTTTAGAAACATAATATTATAAATATATAAATATATTTATTTATCTACCTCCTAATACATTAAATTTATATATATAAATATACTAATAGTTATCTCTTATTTTTCTCTATAAATTATGTTGACAATATATATTTTGATACACATATTCAAAATTATTTATATACACATATTTATTTAAAATCAAATTTATTTATAAAAACATAACCAAAGCTATTAATATACACATAATAAAAATTATCAATTCAAGTTACTAAAAATTATTTATTATTTATTTATATAAATTATTAATTTAATATTTTGAATTCAGTATAATGGGACTATTAATTCCCTATTAATATAGAATTATTAATTCAAAATAAACATTAATTTAAAAATATTAACTCAATATAATTATTAATTCATAATTATTTTTAAATTATTTATATAAATTAATAATTTAATATAATCAAATTTATCTGTAATCAAAATTATCTGTAATCAAACTTGTTTATACATTATTTGTTGTCATTTATATACAAATAATCAAAATTATTATTAATTGTTTGTTATTATAAGTAGTAAATTATGTTGAAGATATTAAAATAAATATTTATATATTACATTTGACTATATATATATACACACGAAAATATTTTATGATATTATTTTAAATCAAAATAATTATCCTTTATATAAATAATAATTTATGAAAACATTGAATAAAATATGCACATGGGATAATGTAAAAACCCATGTTGATCATTTTAAACACATCAAACACTAAGACACTTGGTTTGAAAATTATTTTGTGAAATGAATACATTTCGAAACCACAATCATATGATCTCATCTTATTTTAAACAAAAATAATTACTCTATGAGCTATTATGAAATTTTTACCAACATTTTTATTAAAAAACAATTTATACAAAATGCACATTTATTAATTCAAGGTTTCATCAAGTCATGCATTAAAAAACACTCTTAGTTATTTTTAAAAACCACATTAGTTTTTTTAAATACACATGTTATGGAATCCCATTTCAAGATAAGGGTTGAACGCATTTTAAAAACACTAATTTTTCCGCCTGTGCCTTCATATATAAATAAAATTAACAAAAAAAAGTTTGAAAAAAAACTAGCATTTAAAGGCTAATATAATGTGACCACGTCGACTATTGATCAACCACCCCATCCCATGAAACCTCAATCAAACCACCACATAATAGTAGAGGGAGAATTAATTTATAAATCAAATAGGGATCCATATCTATAGGAAAAACACAAAGATAATTGAACACCACCTGTAGTATACCCCAAAACAACGTGGACTCAGTCTTAAAGGGCCAAAACTAGAGTTAAACGTGGTGGGTAAAATATTAAGGGAAGAAAATAATCATGAATTAATCACCTACATCATGAAGCTAAAGATCTGAAATATGTTACAAAACTGAGAGGGAAAAGACATAGATGGAATAGTATTTTGATTAAAGAGGATAATAAATAATCACATAACTTAGATCTTTAGAGGATCAATTTGTTGAGATGCTTGATGAATAGCATAGAATAGGGTTCAATTCTATGAAATTGTTAATGGTGAGAATAAGGAAGACATTAATATGGTTTTATTTAAAATATAGGGTATGTATTTTTTGGTTCTTTCCAAAATTCTCTCATAAAGAGTTGTTTCATTAATGATAAAATAATACGGGTTAATAAAATTTATATTTATCAACATTAAAATTTTAGCGCTTATAAAGATATGTATTATGAGTGACATTTTAGCACTGATAATACGAAATATTTACAAGTTCTAATAAATAAATGATACATACCCGATTTTTTTAATAAAATAAATTTAATTAAAAATTTTGAATTTATATAATTATAAAGAAATATATAATAAATTACAATAATGTATTTATAAATATAATTATAAAAATATATATTTATTATTTAAATATATTTAATATAATTTTTATAATTATTTATATATATATATAATTATTTATAATTCTAGTTATAAATAAATATATTTAAAAATATTTTTGGTACCAAGAATGAATGAGTTTCATTACATCATTTTTTTAGGTTAATGGTCATGCTCCTGTGTGTATTCTTCGTAATGGCTCTATGGCTCATGATTATTCCAATCAAGAAGTGATTGTTGATCGGCTAATTATTTCCCTATATTCGATCATCATGCGAATTTTCATGCTCCCATGTTTGATCTCTTTGAGGGTAAATGATTTTTTGAAGAAGCAATCAATGGTCTGCGTGTTTTAAGACTAGAATTAAGTCTCTATCAGGAAGGGTTTCTTCTACATAATCATTAAATCAGAGTGAAATAATATGCATGCATGGGGATTCTAATCCTTCCCCTTTAATATAATTTTAATTACTATATAGAAATAGAATGGTCATTTCAATATCTTCTCCCAAAAAAAACTCAATCTTACGTCTGGATATAAATCCTAGGTTTGAACTTTATTTTTTGGAATCCTCACTTCTTGTTTTATGTTCCTTCCATTGTGGGTATCCCCATAAAAATGGTGAGAGATACTAAATTGATTCATTATGTCTATTATCCTTTCAATGTTTTTGATGTGGATCTAAATTTCATTTTAATTTATCTAGTACTGCATTCTACCTGGGATGATCACCCTCGCCTCTAGGTTCATTATAAGAAATTATGGAATTTCTATTTATCTTTTCAAATGATGTAGAATATAAAATAAATTCACTATAGAGATTAATTTTTGGTTTTTAATAACTAATGAATAAAAACAATAATTATTATAGGAAATTGAAGGAAAACTGGGCTACAATAAGAGCATTCAACTTGAGGGAACTTCATAGGTGGTCAGCTTCCCCTAGGTAGGCGTCCTAGGCTCTGGCTGTTGTAAATTCGTTTGCACCCTTTTCCCTAAAAGTTATATTTATTTGAAAAATATTAGTGGGATAAGTATGTTGAGGAAGAGGTTTAGGGGGAATTTATACTTCAAGGATTCCCATTCCTGATGTGTTATCAATGATGTTGACCCCCCTGCCCCATAGAAGCCGGTCAATCATCTATACTGGTGGAACTCTCTTAATTGGGAAGATTCAATGATATTAAAGATAATCAGAGTGATAATGTGGAGGTAATTTCTTATATCTATTAGATAGTTAACATTGTGGGGGTTTCATCTCTTGTGATGGTACTCATAACAACAACAGATAAATTGGGAAACCATGAATAGGTGGATGGTGAACATGATTAGTAATCAATTAATTATAAACCCATTGATGAAACTAAAATTCAAGAGTTATGTGTTCAAAAAGTAATACATGATCTTGTTATTTCCTAAAGGTCACACAAGGGAAAGAAAAAATGGACACTAAAATTCCTTTGAAAGATAAGGAAATGAAAGATGAACATGGACTTCATAAGGTTCTACTGGATAGGATGAGGTAAGCATTGATATGTATTTTTAGAGTTGGTGTCCTATGAACCAACTATTTGTACTTTTATTACATGAATGTACACTTATTATATATTTTTCATTATTCTGCATGACTGTAATATAATAATGTCTGGGAATATTTGTTTCATTTATTAGGTTATGCCAGATCGCCGCTATGATGAGAACCTTGAAATGCTGTAACAATATTCTTAAATAAAGTTCTATGGTTGGATGACATACTATGATAGGACACATAGTATACAGACCGTCATGTGTGAGTACTCATAAGAAGATGAGACTCTCTCTCATGGAGTTCGCACATGGTAATCTCCAAGATGGGAGATTATGAGAACAGACATGCCAGTAGTAGTTCTTCATGTTTTGATGTCATCAGACCTTTCTATCTACGATCATGTTTAATGGTCCTTATACTGGAGGATTATCATTAACTCATGTCATGACTTGCGCACTAAAATTTTCTGACAAAAACCATCACGAAGATAGTTGGCAGGAAGTAGGGTACGTTGGGTGCATCACGGATGACATGTTTTTAATGGATAAGTTGAGGAAGTATTTGCCCCATCCATATTTATAGAAGTTGATATATTGGGCCCTTTTATTGAAATAGAACTGTCGAACAAATTCCATGGACATGGTAATACGATGAGTTTGTTTCTGAAAGTCAAAGAATGACAGATCAAGCATATAGGTTTATGACACTGCCATGAAACCTTCTTAATAAGATGTTGAGACAAAGGTATTAAATTACACAGTAATTGTTTGTATGAGGTGACATGTCAATGAGGCATCAACTTCTATCTCTTGGGTGCCTTGACCCATTTCCAGATAGTAATCTTGGACTTTAGGCAATCCCGCCTAATGCCAATGAAAAGGAGGCATAGAGGGTCACACACTAAGTGTATCCAAGTATCTCAAGTAGACTAAATATTATTCTTGTATTTGGTTTAATAATTATTCAAGGAAGCCTAAATCGTTTTAATGGTGGAGGAAGAACGAAATGAAAACCAAGATATACACGCCCTGTATTAATGATTACACGCCGAGTATTTTTTCATGGAAAACAAGTACACGCCATTTATTTATGATTACATGCAGTGTAGTATTCATTTTGGAAAGGAAATGAAAAAAACAAGTACACGGTGTGTATTAATGATTACACATTGTGTAGTTTTATGGAAAACAAGTACATGCCATGTATTAATGATTACATGACATGTAGTTTTCCAGTCTTGATTTTGAGGATATACTATTATTTTATTAAGTGATATTTATTATAATCAGCATGGGCGCATGTCAAGGAATTAATTATTCGACATGTGTTTTTCAATAAGAGTCAATGAAATAAATAAAATGTGTAATGCGTTTATTTATTGTCATAACTCTACAACGTCAAACACGATTATAAATATCCTTACAACCCCAACACTTTTCCTACAAGAGAATCATTGTGCACAACAATTCTAGAGAATTCATTCAAGGCTGAAAGAACCTCTTCCTCCAAGAATGCTCTCAATAATGAGATAGATCCTCTTGCATCGGATCAATATGATCAACGTCAGACAATGCAAGAACATGTTTCTCTATTCTAGCACTAATAGACTCCTTTGGAGACATCCAGATATATGGGGTACACATGTGGATCACGACTAGAGGAAGTCAACACTTGGCTTCTGTGATGCAATGACAAATCACATCGTAACATGATCAAGAATATCAACAAAGAAATAACACCCAAAATGTACTTCTTATCAATTAATTACATTAATTATAATCAACTTGTAGTGATCCACTTTTGTGGTTCTGGGAACTTTCTTCTTCATTGTCTATTTCTATGAATCGATCCGTGGATACTGGCGTTTATCATTGTATTGATCGCTGATTGACCATTTCTGTTGACAAAAAGCCAAGTGGGCACATCCACCCACGAGCTTCTACTGTACTTGGAACCATCAATTGGTATCAGAGTGAGGTTATAACAATGATTATAGTTATTTAATTTTCTTTCATAATTTACGCATTTATATTTGATTCCATTCGTGATAAATCATTCTATAAAACTGAATGAACAAGAAATGTTCTTCCTCTTTCATTTATCGATTCACATCACAAAAATGACCTTTTAATTTTAATTTTGATTAAAATAAAAAACTAGGAACTCATCCGGAGGAGCCACTCTTTCTGTCTGTACAAAACGGGAGTACACGGCGTGTAATGAAAACTATACGCCATGTACTTTGGTTCAACGAACTGATACTGCTCTGCCAAACCACGCCGTTCGAATTGAGTATACCTGAGTTTGAATACACCGTGTTGACCAGAAATGAACGGCATGTGAAACCAGAATACACGGCGTGTATGTTGAATCAACACATCGTGTAGTCCGATCTGGTCCAAGGGAAACCATGTACAAGGAGAAGCCGTGTTCCGCGTACATGGGATTGTTAGGCCAGTAACCACGTAACAAGGAAGTACACACCATGTTATATTAATCTACACGTTGTGTACTCCAAAATTTCCAATGTAGAGAAAACACACCAAATCCCCCGGCGTGTACTTTGGATAAAGGGTGAAAATAAATACACACCGTGTAAATACAAACTACACGCCATGTACTTTCCAGAAATGGAATTTCACCAGGTTTCCTCGAAAAGTACAAAGACCTATACAGGGTATATGGATGAGAATGATCTCCTTGAAATTCAGTAAGGAATTTAAGATAAATAATTGATTAAATATAAGATCATAATTAATTAATTTCAAGTGAGACTTATCTTAAAAATAGAACCATTAAAAGAATTTTAATTCTAAATATGAGTAAATGTCATTGCATGATATGTATGATCATGAGATAGACCAAAGACCCTTTGTATGTGTGTTTGGTTACATTTAAATTTGTTTAATTTAAATTTATTGGCCTGTGATCCTTCTTCCAATAAAAAGTAGGGCATGCGTGCCCATGATTTCTTTAATGTAAACCCCATGAAACGGAGGATCTCCCAAGCCAGAGGAGACTATTCAAAACTCAAAGCTGAGGTGAAACCAACCCAAGAATATACAAAGGTGGACAGGTGAGAGCTGAAAAACACGAACCATCAGTTCAAGGTGTTTTTCCCTTGGACAGGGTTACGTTATCAATACTCTTGATAATCTAACCAATAAAAGCTCATGATCATGTAATATTATTTTATTTCTGTCTGATTTCATGGTTTATTAATTATGTATTTGTTTCCGTGATCACATATTTAATATAATGAACAAGCATGTAAAGAAGGAATAAAATAAAAATCGGACTATGCGTAAACATTATCAGAACATGGTTAATCACTTACGCAAGCATCACTTAATATTAACAAGAATGTGATAATGCGAAACTACGCATAAAGGATTAAAATACCTCAATACCATATTAAGTCAGACCAAGCCTTCCATTACTTGATTAAAGGAAAGACTCAATAAAACTATGTGTCTGACCAACCCTTGTTAGGACACTAACTTTTATAAGGGAATCCCTTATGAATGGTTTCGGGTTGACTTAACCATATTACATCAAGAGGAGTATCCCTTTCTAGACTTTATGTAATATTAGAGGCAAGAGTTGAGGAAATCCAAGTGAGGATTTCAGGATTGGGGATTCCACTCAACAGATCAAGGATTATTAAGCTCATAGTTAGCAAATACATGCCTACCTAAATACCTTTAAACAACTTGACCAACCATTTTTGGGGTTATGCGAAGGGGAATATGGATCCTTTAAAATAGAATGTCAAAGAAACTAGACATTCCAGGTTAAATGGTGAGGGCCATTGGGACGTGATAAAATAATGGGAGAATTAATAAATTCATTTATTATTTTTCATAAAATGTAATCAAAAGGTACTGATAAATATTCTCTTTTAATTTGTATAATCAATACGACAAACTCGTCATCCACATTTTCTCTGTGATTAATTCTGGACAAAGACAATATCCTCACCGGCATTAACTTTCAGGAATGGTTTAGGTGACTTCGGGTTAACCTATGCCATGAACGAAAGTTTGATGTGTTGGAGTCCTCACTTCATGATTCTTCTGCCCAAGGGATGTGTGATGAAGATTTCCTGGTCTATGGTAAACAATTGAACAACGCACTCGACATTCAATGTTTGATGCTATCATCAATGTCTAGTGAGCTCATGAAGTCTCATGACGACATGGATTCCTATATGATGCTCGAGAACCTCCATGGTCTATACCAGGAGAGAGAAGGATAATAGAGGTTTGAGATCTCCAATGCTCTATTTCAGAGCAAGCTTGGAGAAGGTTCCCCAGCCGGGCCTCAGGTAGTCAAGATCATTTGCTACATTAAGTTCTTGGAGGTTATAGGGTTCAAACTCCCTGAATAACTGGGTACCAATATCATTCTTGCATCACTCCCCCATAGCTTCTCAAACATTGTTGTGAACTTCAACATGAACAACATTGAGAAGTCTCTGCCTGATCTTCTTATCCTCATTATCCATGTGGACAATGACATGAAGCGTGAGAAGCCTTCTGTCCTCATGGTGAATAAAAGGAATGGGAAGGTGAAGAGAATCATGCCCAAAGCTTCTTAAAGGCCTTCCAAGAAAAGTAATATCAAAGTGGAGGCAAGAGAACAGGAGGATATTTGTTTCGCATGTGGCAAGAAGGGCCACTGGAAGAAAAACTGCACCCATCCAAGGAAGCAAGGGTAATATTCAGGTGCATTTGTTATCGAATGCAATCTATCTATTACTACCAATTGGGTATTAGATACTAATTTGGTTTCTCACGTCTGTATGAAAATACAAGACCCATGTATATTTAGAAATATTGACTGAGGTGATGTGGATCTATGAGTAGCCAATGGATCCAGACTCACTATTTCAAATGCCGGAGACTACGACCTCACATTGCCTACTAGGATGGTCTTGGTTTTGAAAAGATGTTATTATGTACCCTATATAACCGAAAACATTATTTCAATATCCATATTAGATACTGGTGGATTGATCTTCATGTTTTGAAGTGGATGTTTCTACTTTTATAAAGATATCATTTGCTTTGGTAAGGCACATTTATATAATGGCCTTTATGTGTTAGACTAGACAATCCAAGTAATGGAAATCGATGACAATGTTAATTCACATGACTCATACCACACCCAACTTTGGCATCACCGGCTAGGTCATGTCAATGAGAAACGATTGACAAAATTACATCAATATGGGTATTTAGATTCTTTCGAACAAACACCACTTGGTGTATGTCATGCGTGTCTACAAGGAAAAATGACCAAATCCACATTTAGTGGGAAAGGTGAAAAGGCTATATAACTTCTAGAATTAGTTCACACATATGTGTGTGGAACATTTTCAGTTGATAAAAGGGGTGGGTTCTTGTACTTCATAATTTTTACTGATGATTTTAGTAGATATGGATATATTTACTTAATGAGGTATAAATCATATTCTTTTGATTGGTTCAAAGAATACAAGAATGAAGTTGAGAACCAGCTTGGTAAGAAGATTATGAATCTCTACATAGATAGAAGAGTATAATATCTTAATCAGGACTTCATTGATTTCTTATGGGAGTTTGGGATTATATCTCAAATCATTCCTCCTTACACGACTTAGTGGAATGGTGTGAGTGAAAGGAGGAACCGCACCTTTTTGGATATGGTGAGATCAATGATGAGTCATGCGAGTCTTCCATTATCCTTTTGGAGATATGGATTACCAAAAGAAGCACACATACTAAACCAAGTACCAACTAAATCGATCTATGGTATTCAATACAAGTTATGGAGTGGAAACAATGCCATGTCATCAAATTTACATTTGTGGGGTAGCGAAGAAATTGTTAAGGCCTCTTCAGGTAACAAACATGCACCCCGAGGAAGAAAGTTTATCTTTATAGAATATCCCAAGGATACAAGGTGATATTATCTATACAACACCTCAGATAAAAAGGTTACAGTGTCAAAATATGCCATATTCCATGATATGGAGCACATCTCCAAAAGAGATAGTGGGAGCAAGATAGACTTTGATGAAGTTGAGGCTCAAGATACACTGGATTTGGTACAAGAACAGATCCCACAAAGCCTCGTGGAAGAACAATCTATTCCATAAACCCAAGAACTACGTAGGAGCATGATAGAGGTGATAGAACCACAACGACATGTTTTTCTTGTCACTGACGATGGCGACTCAATATTGGTTGAAAATGATGATCCTATTACCTATAAGGAAGCAGTTGAAGGCACAGACATTTCCAAGTGGCAGGAAGACAGGAATTCTAAAATGGATTCCATGTACCAAAACCATGTCCAGATTTTGGTAGATCCTCCAGTTGATGTAAAACCTATCGGTAATTAATGGGTATTCGTTAAGAAACTGGACATGGAGGTGCAAGTCAGCACCTATAAGGCACGACTGGTTTCAAAAGGTTTTAGACAGCATGAAGGAATGGATTATGATGAAACTTATTCACCGGTTGTGATGCTAAAATCCATCAGAATCCTATTGGCCAATGCCGATTACCATGACTACGAAATTTGGAAAATGGATGTCAAAACAGTATTCATTAACAGAAACCTCCAGGAAGATGTCTACATGACACAACCTTAAGGGTTTTTGACACCAAAGGATGCCAACAAGGTATGAAAGTTGCAGAAATTCATTTATGGATTAAAGCAAGCATCAAGGTCATTGAAAATTCTTTTTGATGAAGCTGTAATGGAATTTAGCTTTGTTAAGAATGAATGTGAGCCTTGTGTCTAAAAAAGGTTTAGTGGAAGTGCAGTCATTTTCCTAATAGTACTTGTTGATGACATATTAATAATTGGAAACGAAATAAATATATTATAGTAAGTTATGTCATGGATGGATAAATGCTTCTTTATGAAAGACTTGGGTGAGGCAACATATATTCTTGGGATCAAGATCCATCGTGATAGGTTCAAGAGAATGCGGGGCCTAAGTCAATGTATATACACTTACAAGATACCGACGAGACTCAGTATGGAATAGAGTAAGAGGGGATTGTTGCCAGTGTCACATTGATTTTATCATTCCAAGAAAATGTGTCCTCAGACACATGAGGAAATAGAGAAAATGGCAAGGATCCCTTACGCATATGTGATTGGGTCAGTCAGGTATGATATGATATGTACAAGCTAGATGTTGCTTATACATTAAGTGTGGTAGGCAGATATCAAGTTGATCTAGGAGACCTCCATTGGATGGTATTCAAGACTATCCTTAAGTATCTGAGGTGTACTAAGGATATGTTCCTGATTTATGGAGTAGATGATGAACTAGTCATCAGAGGACATGTAGATGCTAGTTTCCAAACTGATCCAGATGACATGAAGTCACAGACTGGATACATCTCCAGTTTGATGCAGTGATCTGGAAGAGCTCAAGGAAAGTTGTGGTTGAATATTCTATAGTAGAGTCCAAGTATATCGTAGCTTCTGAGGCGGATAAATAAGCAGTTTGGATGGAAAGCTTTGTCCAAGAGCTAGATGTAGTACCTAGTAGGAAAGATCATATCACACTCTATTATGATAATACGGCAATGGTGGCACTTGAAAAAGAGCCAAGGTCACATTAGCAGACAAAGCACATACATCGGGAGTATCATCTCTTGAGAAATTTTTCTTAAAGAGGTGAAGTTAAAGTGAGCAGTATTTCCATGGAAGGCAACATGGCAGACCCTTAGACTAAGGCCTTGACTCAGCAGAAATATGATCATAATGTGAGGTATAGCAGACTAAAAGTCATAGGCAGTTGACTATAGTCCAAGTGGGAGTTTGATAGAGTTGGTGTCCTGAGAACCAACTATTTGTACTTTGATTACATGAATGTACACTTATTATATATTGTTCATTATTCTGCATGACTATAATATAATAATTTCCTGGAATATTTGTTGCATTAAAAAGTTCATGGAAGATCCCCGCTATAATGATAACCTTGAAATGCTATAACAATATTCTTAAATGAAGTTCTACAATTGGATGACATACTATGATAGGACACATAGTATACAGACCATCATATACGAGTACTCGTAAGAAGATGAGACTCTCTCTCATGGAGTTCTCACTAGGTAATCTCCAAGATGGGAGATTATGAGAACAGACCCGCCAGTAGTAATTCCACCTGTTTAGGTGTCATCAGACATTTCTGTCTACAAGAGTGTGTAATGGTCCTTAGACTTAAAGATTATCATTAACTCATGTCATGACTCTCTCACTTATATTTGTTGACGAAAACCGTCACAAAGATAGTTTGCGGGAAGTAGGGTGCGTCATGAATGACATGTTTTTAATGGATATGTCAATGAAGGATTTGTCCCTTCAATATTTATAGAAGTAGATATCCTAGTCCCATTTCTTGGAATAAAACATTAGAACGAATTCCATGGCCATGGTGACACGACGAGTTTATTTCTAGAAGTCAAATAATGACATATCAAGCATATAGGTTTATGACACTACCATGAAACCATCTGGATGAGATATTAGGAAAAAGTGATTAAATTACACAGTAAGAGTTCGTATGAGGTGACACGTCAATGCATCATCAACTTCTTTCTCTTGGGTTCCTTGACCTGTTTCTAGACAGTAATCTTGGACTTTAGGCACGCCCACCTAATGCCCATGAGAAAGAGGCCTAGAGGGTCACACACTAAGTGTATCCAAGTATTTCAAGTATAATAATGTTTAATCTTGTATTTGGTTTAATAATTATTCAAGGAAGACTAAATCGTTTTAATGATGGAGGAAGAAGGAAATGAAAAACAAGATATACACACCGTGTATTAATGATTACACACCGTGTAGTTTTTCATGGAAAACAGGTACATGTCATGTATTAATGATTACATGCCATGTAGTTTTAATTTTAGGAAGGAAATGAAAAAAAGTGCATGTTGTGTATTAATGATTACACGCCGTGTAGTTTTATGTAAAACATGTACATCTCGTGTATTAATGATTACATTCCATGGAGTTTTTTAGTGAGGATTTTGAGGATATAATATTGTTTTATTAAATGATATTTATTATATTCAGGGTGGGCACAATTCATGGAATTAATTATTTGATATGGGGTTTTCCATAAGAGTCAATGAAATAAATAAAACACGTAACGCGTTTAGTTATTGTCATAACTCTACAACCTCAAACCCGATTATAAATATCCTCACAACACCAACACTTTTCCTACAAGAGAATCGTTGTGCACAATAATTCTGGTGAATTATTTCAAAGTTGAAAGAACCTATTCCTCCAAGAATGCTCTCAAGACAGAGAGAGATCCTCTTCCATCGGTACAAGGTGATCTAAGGCGGACAACGCAAGCAAAGGTTTGTCCATTCTAGCACCCGGAGACTCCTCTGGTAATGTCCATAGATATGAGGTGCACATATGGATCACTGCTAGAGGAAGTCTACACATGGATTTTGCAACGCAACGATGAATTACATCAGGATGTGATCAAGAATATCAATGAAGAAAGGACACCCAAAAGGTACTTCTTTTCAATTAATTAAATTAATTATAATCAACCTGTAATGATCCACTTTTGTGGTTCTGAGACCTTTCTTCTTATTTGTCTATTTCTGTGAATCGATCCATGGAGACTGGAGTTTATCGTTGTATTGATCTCGAATTGATCATTGCTAATGACAAAAGGCCAAGTGGGCACATCCACCCACGAGCTTCCGCTGCACCTGGAACCTTCATCTATGACTACCCTTTTCCATCATAGGATATTCATGGAAATACAGCATGATAGAAGTCCTCTATAGAAAATAATTATTGGACTTCAAGGAAGTTTAATGTGAAAAAGGATTAGGTACTATTATCCCTTAAGGGTTCCGAGTCTTAAAGTGAAGAAAAGACCTTATCCGCATTAGGTACAAATGTTGGGAAGATGCAATCACTTATCATAATATATTTTCATTAGTAAGAATTTTGGAAGTCTTCCCTAATAGATGTGGGTGTTCTAATATCTAGTGATAAAGTATCACTATAACCATTAAGCAAACCACATGTTACTAATTTTAATTTTTATGGAGTTCTGGAACTATTAATGGTTAGATACAAGGTAGAGTTTATGAAGATAAGTCGTAGGCCATCAAAGAAGGTAGTGAACCAACCTTACATGATGATCCACATAAGATGGTGGAGGTTCATCCAGATGTTGGTAGATCTAACATAGAGGATAGTGAAATTAAAGGCATCTAGGAATAAGTTAAAACTTGGAGGAGAGGTCGTTATCCCAGAGGTCATGGTAGTGGGATTGGATAAAGAAATTGGAATGTTATTCGTGATGAGTAAGGTGGTGTTGGAGCTAAAATTTAGAAAAAGTTATGTATGTGACAATTTTTTTATGATGGATGTTTTCTATTATTGACTCCATCCACTGTCTCTTATTTTCTTTGTCTTTTAATAAAAGGTCTAATTTTTGACCTTTTTCAAAAAATTATTTATATATGTATATATATTTATATATATTTAAATATAATTATATATATTTATTAATATATTAATATATATAATTATAAATATGATAACTATATTTATTATAATATGATAATAATTATTATTTATTTATTTATTTTTATAATTATAAATAAATATAATTTAAATTATTTCAATATAATTATAAATATCTGTATATAATTATATTTATATGATTATATATATATATAATTATGTTTCCAGTGTCGTAGATGAGTGGTACTCAACTACTAGCCTCCACATCTAGGAGTCTTGGGTTCATGTCCTGAGGGGAAGTGGTGTAGTTATAGTACTATGCAGGCGGTGATGCAGACAATGACATGAGAAGGTGGATAATATGTCATAACAAATGATACAGACAAGCGATTTTTCTTGGCAAGACGCATGACATATGGATTATGATATAGAAACAATGCTTCACTAGGGCTTTGGGATAGTGTGATGGATTTTTTTGAAACGTAATGTGATTCATTCCCACTGGCCCATTGGGATATATTATCAATTTGATAAGGTGTTAGGTTCGTTTTTTTATCCCTTTGGATGGTAGCTATGACCTACCATTCAGGCATGTGTGTATATAGTGTTTATTATTGTATGAATGAAATTGTATCCCTGAGCACTTAATATATATATATACCTCATATACTTGTATCCAAAAAGTTCTAGATTCAAAACTGGATAGAGGAAATTTCTTGAGTACTATAGCAGGGCATTGAAGAAGTGTAGTACGAGTAATGGAACTATACCGATGGAGGGTACTATAATAGAAACTATAGCAGTGGCGGTATTGTAGCTACTTTGGTACTATAGTATGACTATTCACCAAATGGGCCTTTCGGCCAATATTTTATCACTTACCACAATTTCGGTAATATTTTCTCCATTTATTCATTGTTGGTTCACCACAACTATTACATGAGTATGATAAGTGGAAATAGTTTTAGGAGATTTCATAAATAGATATAAAACTCACCTCGTAGAAGTTGAAGTCATGCGTGGTTCACTTTATCAGCACCTTTGAATGGTTTTCAATGATTATAACATTTATGATTTGATAATTTTTATGAAGTAATTTTCTTGAATGTAGAATCATCAAGGCCCTGAAAGTTGATGGATTTGGTCTTGGAGACCCACTTCTATTTCACCAGATCATTTTCCATTTGAACATTCGAAATAGAAACCTCTATTGCTTTGGATTTTTTTCATGGTTTATAGGTCTTTCATGATTTCCATGAAATATTCAGTACTAAGTATTACACAAATTTGGGTCCACAATTTATCATAATTATTCTTCATCAGGTTCATGATAAAATGTTTTTAAACACTTTTCACTCTGTAGATTCAAAAACAATATGGGAATATTTTCGATTAAGATATCCAAAATTATGGAAATATATATTTTTATTCAAATTTGTATATTGATAATTTTTTTTGAATGGTAGATTAGAAAAGAAAAAGTTAATGGCATGATGATGGATGGAAAATTTGAGAGTTATTAGTTGAAAAATGAGAGGCATTTTTTTATTTTTTCATGTTTATGAGAGGGAAAATGTGATGCCTTATTTGACAATTTGAGATTGACAAGGGGTAATAAGAAAACTTTTTAAGGGATGAAATGAAATAGAATGAAAGAAATAAAAAAACTATTCATAATATTAGTCCTTCTATCTGGTCAAACAGTCGTGTCTTTATATTTTCCATGGATCACACGTCAATAAAACAATTTCAATTCCTATGATATTATTGTAGGTTTATTTTTCAGCATCAAATACAAATGAACATATGGAATAAAATATTTAGTTCATGGGAGGTGATTGCATGAAAAAAACGTTAACAAACTAGATTTTATTTTTTTGATTTGGAATGAAAAGTATAATTAATTCAGAAATGTTATTTGTAGGTAAATAATCTCACACCAAACAAGTGATGAGAAATTAAGATAAAAACCCACATATCTATTGTAATAGGTTTCACCCAGACATCCAAACCTATAACAACAAGAATACCTTATCTAACGTCTCCAAGAATTCATTGTACTCGTAGACGGTGCCTTATAGTGAAAAATCAGTTTATTAATACAAAATTTTCTATATATTTTGTATTGAATTTTCTTACATAACCATGTAGGTGACCAACCCAATCCTTGTTTGATCACTGAAGATGAAAGCCTAACAACTGCCCCACTAATGATGAGCCCAGTCTTCTAGTTCCCACTATACATGTATAAATAAAACTCTATTTCTCCAACTAAACCATTGGTGTTAAATAATCAGCCTTGTGGTATTATCATTGAATCCCCCTTCTCATCATCCCCAAATCATCCATGTGTTCATGGGTGTTCCCACTAGGAAGCGAAATCATCATGTTCACTGGAGTTCCCAATCCCATGCCTCCCCCTTTCAGCATCAATGAGAATTCCACCTCATACTCATCATAAGATGAAAAAACTCTAGTCTTGATTATCCCATAATCTTCCAACCAGTATAATTCCAAAAGTTCCACTATTTCCCCTCCCTGCTCTCTACAAACTGAGAAAATGTCAACTTTTGGATAGAATCCTCTTTATGGTTACATGTATCATTAAGCATAAAACATTATCACCTATATCTCAATAAGGGAATGTTGGGAATCCATTTAATGGGAATTTCTCAATTTTATTACCATGGTTTTTTTAGTTTTGTTTAACTCCAGTACCATGTGTTTTCAACCCAAGTGATGGAGATCTCTCTTTCCAGTACTGAAAAGATGAGCCCCTATATTTATTTCATAACTAAATTTTTACTACACAAAAATATTAAGGGAGTTTAGTAAATAAAAAAACAACCCTGAAGTGAATTTTGGTTTGTTCCATGATGATCGATGAAACCGGCATGAGCTAGAGGATTCATCAAGAGTATGGAAGGAAGCTTTTAAAGTGGGTTGTTAACTGTTTACGATGGGTTTGGGTATAAAGGTATTATTATGCCCTCATTTGGAATTTGGGATAGGATTTTTTTCATGAGAAGTCCCAAAAACATATTCCTCATCACGTATTTATTTTTTATCCCTCAAAAATATGAATCTATTAATTGGTGTATTTTTTTGATTGTTAGATATCTCTGATATTCCATGCATGATATCACACATAGCTAGTTACAAGTGATATAGAGAGGAATGAAATGAAATTAAAGGGAAAATAGATTTATCATGTTTGGTGAGGTAATTTTAATAGAGGGAAATTGGGAAAAATAAATTTCACCCATGTTTTTATTTTTAAATCATCCCAAATTTTGAATGATTTGGAAGGAAATGAAGTTTTGGGTTATTGATATTTTAAATTTCCAATTTCATCCATATTTTGGACATGTTTCATTAAATAATATTTTTTATTTTCTTTTAAAAAGATTAAACAAATAAGAGGAGTAAAATCCAAATCATTTATTTTATTTTAATGAGTTATTGATCTAAACAAATAGAATGAAATAACAATATTTTCTTTTATTTTGATTTTATTTTATTTTATAGATTTTCAAAACATTTTTATTTCTTTACTAAAATATCACCAAAGAAAGTTATAAAGGTTCTCTGTCATCTCCTCTAACAATCCTAATAAAGTCGGGAAATTATTTTTGAAATGTATGGTGGGAGGAGAAAAAATATTATGGTTTGTATTTTTATTTGGTTCTATACAAAGGCCCTAAAAATTCATTATACAAAGCATGAAAAACATATAAATATTTACTTAACATAAATTTGAATGTTTTACATACGTAATTATAATTATAAAAGTATATTTATAATAAATTAATAAACAATAAATATTATAAATATATATTCTTATATAAATTATAGTTGATCATATGTATTTTATATATTAAGATCAATGTATTTATAAATAAAAATATTATATTAAAATAAAAAAATTATAAAAAATTTGTGTGCAAAATATGAATGATGTACAAAAAAATTATTTTCATTACATATATAGACACCCACACATTTAATAATAATAATATAATAATAATTATTTTAAATTATATAATCTAAAATTATTATACGTATATATATATTAGATTATGATTTATATAAATATATATAAATATATATATTATATACATATAAGAAATTTTTTTATTGAATTATAAATAATTAATATATTTTACATTTGCAATTAAAATATTTTATTTAATTATAAATAATTAAATATATATATATAAATGAACTTCAATTTAAGTAAATATATATATTTTTATATATAAATTATTTTACTATAAATATATTATATACTTTTATTAAAATTAATGCATATATATATATATTAAAATATGATATTTATTAATAAAGATATTTATAAAAATTCTAATGCTAAAAAATTGTTGAGCAGACCCCCCATTCACTTTGTTATTTTAGGATACATAATGGTTTAAAACACTAATAATGGCACAACATATCAACTCTTATTTTCAAGTGTAATCAATTACATCATTTCACAAATCCCTACACGGTTGTTTTCATTTAGTTTCATTTCATTCGAAATTCATTCTGTTGTTTTTGACACCATCGTGAATGTTTTTAAAGGACATAAAACCTTTAAAAACAGCATATTCAGTAATTTTGAGAATACTTTAAGTATGATTATCATTTTTTCTACTTTTACACATCAAAAATATTAAAAATACAGTTTTTATTGATTTCACATAATTCCAAGTATTTTTATGGGGATTTAACAACTAAATACATGTTTTAGTCTTTTAAACATTAAAATTATATGTTCAGTCATCCCAAATAAATGACACTTAGGATTTAAATTTCATCTATTCCTCCATTTATCAAATCACTTTATGGTTTTTGTAATCTCATTTGATTGGATTCGATTGTTTTTCAGTTAGCATTCACCCCATGACACATATTGTTAATGGTTTTCAAACTATTAAAATTTAAAAATTAATTTTTTCAGGCACACTTCATGTATCATTTATATTTCATATTGTCATAAAAATCAAAAATAATATTATGATGGATTTCATATAATTCAAGTCATTATGAGGTTTGTTTCTTGGGAATTGACCATTAAGTTCATGTTTCGTATTTATAAGACAATTAAAGTGTGTTTCTTATCATCCTAGGAAAACGTAACCTCAGAAAAATGTTCTATCAGCTCAGCCATTTCTCAATTCACTATATGGTTTATCACAAACCGTTCTAGATATTATTGTACCCTAAAAACCAAGTCATCACTTCATGGAATGAAGTCAATTATTGATCATCATGAGTTGGTCTTTAAAATATGGGATCATACAAGATAAATATGGTTACAATTTTTCCAAATTAATGGTGGAAGAAACAGATAGCAGTCAGTGTGCTCAAGAAAAACTCCATAGAGTATAGTCTACCAGATGTCAAACATGTTTGAACAACATAGATTACAATAAAATGTACTATAAAACTGGATAAACCACACAAATAAAGAGATTCAAAAATGAATTCCACCTCATTGCAGCACTTTACCCTTTCTCGATCCTGGAAGAAGATAACTTGAAAATACCATAAAGCTCATGTAGGGTGTGAGGTATAATCCCAATATTTTCCAACCAAGGATTCCATAAAAGGATGTAAAAGTAATTAATCAAATAATTCATTGAATTTTAAATAAATAACTAAGACTAACCAACATTCCACTAGTGATATGATGCTTTTCATTTCAAATGATGGAAGTATTTCAAACAATTGCTTCAATAAAGAATTTTTTAAAAAAATTCTTTTAATTCACAAGGAATGTGTGAAATAGTTTATAAAAATTGAATATATATCAATGAATCACAAATTTTTCCCATGGTTTTCATCACAGAGGTATAATAGTTCTAGATTATGGAAACCTCACATGCGTATAAAAAGATTACGGAAATGTGGACACAAGTCTGTCATAAATTAGCCTACAGAGACTAACCAAAATTCCACTAGAAATATAACCTACCAATAAGTTTATGTTAATGTTTTTAAGTATTAATACACGACTAGAAAATTCTCAAAATAGAGTTTTTGTCTCTAATAAATTACTAACTACCTATGATTTCATGATCTTAAAAAACATTCAATAATGGGAAATTTATTTCAAAACTATTAAAAATAAAATTTAACACATTTACCACTTCAATAATGACAATTACATTAAAAATTCTATTTTTTTAATTAATTTAAGAATTTATAGGATAAAACAAAATGTTTTCTTATAGAATAAATTTAATTATTTTTCTCAAATTCAATTTTCCAATAAATACTTTCCAAATAAATTCCATAATTATATCAATTTAATCAATTTCAAACCACACCTCAATTCATAGTATTTGTGGTTATTTCCCCAATTTCATTCAAAATAATTTTAAAATCCATATCCCTAGTGAATTATGTTTTTAAAATATTATTAAACTAAATATTAATTATTAATAAATTCTACGTAAAATTTATTGTCCATGAATATATAAAAAGGCATGTCGAAACAAATAGATTATGACTCAAAATTCATGTAATAGGAATCGACAACAATAAATTTTGGAAATAGAGATTGTCAAATGAAACTAACATTCATGATAAAAATATGGGTATTAAATCCTTTAATTGCATAGAGATATAACAAACACGAATATAATATAGAGGATGAGAGTGGGAGATAAGGAATATAGTAATAAAACGTACAATGAATGGACCAAACAAACATCACCTAGCTTCGGACTACTATAGAAAGGGTGTGGAGGAGACAAAATTGGTTTCTGCGAGCCCAAAAAACCATGTTAAGAATAATACAGTAATATAGGGTTGATTATGGGTCTAAATATGGGTTCAAGATATTTTAAATTAATTTAAGAAATAATAAAAATCTTTATGGACAATTTTCTAGAAATTTCCACATGGTATTCGAAACCATACACCTAATAGAGAACCCCTTATGTGGGGTTTCAGGGTTTCATAATTGTAGGAACATTTCTTGAAAACCCTTGTTACTACAACGCAAACCTCCACTGCATGGGTTTTCTCTGTTTCCACTAGTAGGGTGCATGGATTAATAAAAATGCGCTAACTATACACATACCAAGAGACATATAAATCATTATATATTTCTTTCAAATAACCCCTAAATTACACTCTACTAAATTTTGATCCAAAGAGGTGTTGAGAAGTACCAAAAAAAAGAGGTATTAGATGTTACAACCTCCCCACTATAGAAACTTTTTGTCCTCTGAAATCCTGTTTAGAAACGTCCATGTTAAAAAGTTGAGGCCACTAGTCTCTCATTAGTGTATAACTCTCCCATGTCATATGCGTATCATAATCATTCTTCCATTGAATTAGAACTAATGCTATCTTTCTCCCACAGAGTACCTTAGTTATAAAATCTTCTATCCAAGTTGGATTCTCTTTTACGGTTAAATTAGGTATGAAATCAAGGTCACTCCTGCTCATAACATGAGATGGACTAGAAATATACATTCATAGCTGAGATACATGAAAAAAATTTTGTATCGACTTCATCTATGGAAGAAGTGATAAATGGTAAGACACTTTAACCACCTTCTCAATAACATCAAAAGTTACCAAAAAATACGGAGCATGATTCCCTTTCCTCCCAAGCCATTGATGGCCCAACCAAGGTGAAAACATCAAGACCACCTGATCACCCAGTGAAAATTATAACAATCAACATCAATGATCATCATAAGAATTATACAGGTTTTGTGATGTTAACATTCTCTAAAAAATACACAAAAATAGTTCTATTGTATCTTTAACCAATATCATTTTAACCACAGATCTTTCACCAATATCCAACCAACACTACTTAAATTTACAACACCATCCATATAGGGCCTCAAAAGTAGCCATTATGATCATGGAATATTAACTCATTTTTTAAGAAAACAAAATTTTCCCCAAATGATAATCCCAACTTCAACCAATGATGAAAATCTAGGAACATACCTTGTCCCCATGAACCTATATAACTCTATATGTTTGACCATCCAACTATGTATAAAATTTATTCTTCAAACAAAACTGAAATCCCAATGCATCTTGATGGTCTCTCTAAATTTGAGTGATGAACCAAGGATCTCTATGAGATACTATAGGATATGGAAATCCAAGAAAACAAAACAAAATATCCTGAAAATATATATTTTTTAAATCCTTAACATTGGTTTTATCACGAATGGGTATAAAGTTTTCTGATTTGGTTAGCCCATTGATCAAAACCCATATCAAATTCTTTTTCCCTAGATATGTGTAAACCTAAACACAAAGTATATAGAGATATCATATGACTTCCTAGATGGAACCGAAAGTGGATGATGTAAACCTGAAGGTATATGGTTCTTGTCCTTGACCTTTTGGCATGTATAAAAATGAGAGAGAGAACCTACAAATCCCTATCTCATTCCTGGCGACCAAAATTTATGCCTCATTTTATAGAACATGTTTTTGGTTTACCAGTACACTGCCGATTGAGAATTAAAGAAAACCCCTATAAAATCATTTCTCAATAGAAAATGTACAATTTACTACTTATGTAAAAATATAATACCCTATGGGTATAATAACCACTCAGACCCATTCCTTACACCAAAAATAGAGTCCCTAGTGCTATGGAGTTAACCATCATGATTTTTTTTATGAAGAATCATATTGAAAATAGCATTATTCATCTACCCACTAGAGAAAACATCATCATTCCCAAATTCGTGAACTCCAATATGCAACTTTGAAAAAAGATGCATCACATCCCACTTTTCTAAGGAATATTTCCTGACCTAAATTATATGTTTCCAATTCTATGAATATTTAATGAAATTTCATTTCCCTGGGGTAAAAGTGATGTCAAAATAAAAATATTATTGGTATTCTACCCAACTCCTCTAATATAGATTCTTATCCCTTGGAGAGAGAATTATAAAACAAGATATTGTGGTGCAGATACAACGTAAACCATTCTACAAAAAAGAAATGTTTACAACACTTAAGTGCATACATCAGAGTTGAAAGACGAATGGGATGAGTTAGGTAATTATTCTCTTAAGGTATCTATTATCGAGATCTATAAGCAATGACATGATCACCATATATAAGAACACAGCTCAAACTCAAACCTGATGCCTCATAGATGACTATATATCCTTGCCTAGTCTCTTTAAGAGTTAACAGTAGCACATCAGTCAAAATTTGATTCAGCTAAACAACAGAATTATGAAATATCTCATTCTAAATAGAATTATATCCCATCTGAGTATGAGCAGTCATCTGAGAATACATCATTATGAAATTATATATAAACAACTGATAGTATCCATCTAAATCCCAAATTATCCAATTCTAAAAAACATTTCATGGTTTTTTCCACGTAATAACATTCATCACCTTCATAGGATCAACTAATATACCATGTTCGGACATAAAATATCTTTAAAAAATGACATCTTGAATCCCAAAATCACATTTTGATATCTTGGAATTAAGTTAGTGACTTCTCAATAGTTTCAAAAGTGCTCTCATATGATGTATATGATCCTCCTTGGACGTAGGGTATAGAAGGATTTCATCCAAAAAGAATACCACACAATTATAATGGTACTAAATTAAAATATTATTCATTAATTTTATAAATACTATATTAGCATTGTTTAGGCTGAATGGCATGACAAGGTACTCATACTACTAATACATGATCTGAAAGTTGTTTTTTTAAATGTCAAATTCTTTTATTCTCAAGTTGTGGTAATCAAAATGAAGATAAATCTTTGAGAACAAAATTTAATCTATCAATTGGTCAAACATACCATAAATCCATCAAAATAGACACTTTTTATTTTCTGTGACTTGATTGAGTTTTCGGTAATACACACAATGGTGAAGTGACAGATAGGCTTTATTAGAAAATTGAACTGGTGCCACCCATGGTTACACACTATAGTGTATGAAGACTTTCTTTAAAATGACATTAAAATGAGTCTTCAACTATTTCATCTCTTTTGGTTCAATGTAGTAAGAAGGAATTGATGATTCTTGAGTAAAAAATAGTAAATTAATAGAGAAATATACCTCCCTTAATAATTGAAAACTTGAGAAGTTATAAATAAAAATGTCAAAATAATCAACAACCTCTAGAGGGGGATCATCACTCAAGGATTCCCACTCCAAATAAAAATGAAACATGATTATTACATTGCCTAACTCTAGATAAGAAGTTCCATATCTAATCAACCTAAAGTCCCTTTCTCTTTGATTGAAAATGGCAGACCACATCGTGCATAGTAAAGGAGACCTATCGAAATTAACAATCAATCCCTGCTTTATTGGAAATAATACAACCCATCCCAAAATTTATGACGAGCCTCTTCATGTAAAAAAGAAAAAAAATACCAACAAATCTATGAATTTTAAAATGATAAAACACAAGAATAAAAATAGGGACCCTTCTCTCTCTTCATTCTAATGGGTATAGTAATATCCATGAAACAAGATAAAAGATATCTAGGAAGATTTAGAATATTCAAAATATTATTTGATATAAATTATTATGATACACCAATATCAAATAAACTAGTCACAAATGATAAAGATATATTGATGGTGCCTCTCATGGTCACTGGACAAATATTTTCTTTCCCTAGAGACTCTTGTACTATGTGTAGAATCTTTGATCTAGAATCATATATTTGGAACCCCTTGGACCATGAAACATATGCTATTATAATATTTTTATTAGGTTTTGATGATCCTGCACCACTATATATTATATAATATACATGAGATAATATTACAGGTGACTGAAGGATCCTCAAGAACCACATATCTTTGGTACCTTAGTGAAAATCATCCCATTGAGGATCCACAACTAAATCCTAAATGGGATCATGTTCTAATGCCAATATCAAGGCTTGGACAGCATGAATGATAACCTCAACTATATTATGATCAATGAGATAATTTTTTCATTGTATTTTATCGGAATCATTCTTGGGGATTCTATTCAATTTTATTATCAAAGGAATGATTCAAGACAACATTATTAGACAACATTAAAGACTTATGATTAACATAGAAACTGATTGAAATGGAAAAAATATCCCAATAGATAACAATAAATGATTTAGATTTCATCCAATCCAAATAAAAAATACGGAATAGTCTAGTGATAATTTTCCAGATGTCATTCCCATCCCACCCCTGGTGACATAAGGATCGTTTCAGTGATAGATGGTCAAGCACTCAATCACAACCACATCATCGGTTTCGACAAGATTACACAAATGAATATAAATATCTGTGGAATATATTTAACATACACTTTTTCTATCACTTTGTTACGAACTATACTATATACCCTAGTACCCTTAAACCTTATCCAACCTTGACATGGACCGAAGGGCTTTCCTGATCCCTATGGTTTGAAGACTAGCACCTGACATCATGAAAGATAAAGGTGGGAATTGTTTTTCTACATAAAAATTAGATGGAACATATAAAATTCAGTGTGATTAAAAGAAAACTCCATAGGGTGAACTATTCCAGAATCCATATAGGTGTTAACTACCAAAATTTCACCCATAATGTACTAGGAAACATGATAAACAACCGAAGTCGAGAGAGTAAACAAAAAAATACTCCTCTTTGTGGTGTTATACCCTTTCTCTTACTAATAAAAATATAATATAAAAACACAAAAAGGCATAGGAAGGGTGTGAGATAAAATCCTTACTGGGATATAACAATGGATTCCATAAAAAATGCTGAATCAATTAAGAAAATAAAGCTTATAATATTAAATAACTCTCATGGAATTTCAATAGAATATTTAAGAAAAATTATTTTATACATTTCAAATGATGTAAATATATTATATAATGTCTTAAATAAATATTTTATATAAAATGATTTATATAAATTCACAATGCATGTGTAAAACTGTTTATAATAGTGAAATATGTATCAAAAGATCAAAACGGAGAAACATGGTAAACTACTAAGAGGTACGATAGTTCCAGGTTATGGTAACCTCACTCACTAATAAATTTGATAATGGAAGTGTTCACACATCTCTCTCTAACACTAGAAAATGAGACTAAAAATATTCCCATTCAGGAAAAGATCTGCTGATAATTTTAAGATAGAGTTGTGAAATATTAATCAATTTTAGGGGATTCCAATTCTAATGTTTTTTTGTATAATAAATCACTAACTACCTTGGAATTAGTGTTCTCAAATAATATTTATTAATAGTAAATTTATTTAAAAACTCCTCAATATACAATTAAACCCATTTTCGAATTAAATAATTCCAATTTTCATTTAAAAGCAATAAGGGGTTTTAAATAAATTCATGTGTTTTCTAGGGTAAAACCAATAAAGTTATTATAAAGAAACTAAAAACAATTATCAATTAAAATTTTCAAATAAATTATTTCATAATATATTTCACAATTTCATTATATAAATATAACACCCCAACTCATAGGAATTATGGTTTTTCACCAATTTAATATAGAGTGAGTTTAAAATCTAAATCCCCACGGAATTGGTTTTTCAAAATTTAATTAAAAAATAAAACAATTAATAAATTATATTTAATGATTATTATATAATCATAAATGGAATCACCCATCGAGACAACGATATTACCAGTCATAATCCTTGTTATGAGAAACTCCAATGAATATCGTCAGTAAGGGAGATCCATGAATCAAACCCTAATTCAATATCCAAAACAATCTATATTACATCCACCAACAACACAGTGATCTTGAAAACCCAAAATGATTTGAGAGAGGAAGATAGTTTTAGATAAATAATATTTAGATATAACATACTATAAAATGATTAAATGGAGATCACATAGCTTAGATCCACCTTGGGGTGGTTTGGAGGAGCCAAAAATTAGTTCTAAGAAGCCCTCTCATCCTTGGAAAATGTAATGAGGCATGTTAGAGTAAATTGTGGGTAAAAATAGGCATTTAATGGTTTTCAAAATATTTTTTATAATAATAAAAACCCACTCACAATATTATCCGGTCATGGTTGCACATTTTTTAAAACTGTGAACCATGTTGGCAGGGATTCATGGATCCTCATTGGTGGGTACACAATTTCACAAGCCGTGCACCAACCATACAAATCCCCACCCTAATTTTTTCATGGTTTTAACTAGTAGGGTACACGGTTTGGGAGAATGGTGTGCCTTCCTGAAACTGTCCAAGATCCCTCTAACTCATGCAAAATTTCACCTAAAGCACCCCTAAATGAGACCCAACCAATGTATGATCAAAATAGTAGTTGATGAGTACCTGAAAATGGAAATAGGATGTTAAATTCTTGTTTTTATCATATTTGATATCATTCATAGGTCATTTAGTTTGATTTAACACCTATAGATGCATCTTTATAAAAAACACCAAGACATTAAAAACCACATATTTGGTCATTCCAAGAATTGTGCATGTCATATTGACATGATTTCAACTCATACATGTCAATAATAATACCAAGAGTGTATTATTATAATACTATACAATGAAACACTTGTTTTAGTTCCTTAAAATAATAAAAACCTTGTTTTTAGTCATCTCAAACCAATGACACCATAGAATGACATTCCATCATCTCCGCAATTTCAAAAAACTTTGTACAGTGGTTTTTGTCTAATTTAATAGCATATGTGGGTCTTTAAGTGTATTTTACCACCAAAAACATGTTTTTATAAGATATAAAACCTTATGAAACTCTATATTCAGTCATTCCTAGCACACCACGCATTCGATGGACATTTCATCTAATCATATATATATAAAATAAAACAAATTAGATGGTCATATGATTTGAAATCATAAAAATCACATGTCACTCTTATATGTGTGACTATGAATATCCTTTCCAAAAATCAATAATGTTCCCTAATGAATATTATTTTCATATAAGTGGACAAACCCGATATTGATTAATCTACAACTAATGACATGATTAGCAACATAACCAACCATCCCATGATTAGAAAATCCATGAGGCTAAAATAATTATGGAAACAATGTATGATGGTTCTCATTCTAGGAATAGTGTCATCCTTAGGTAATAGATATAGAGTATAATAATGCACCCCAAAGAATATTAATTGTCATATGAAATTTCATGTGATAAACTTTCATTGTTCAGTTCATATAGTAAGTCTCAAGTTATTATATCAAGAGTATACTCAATGTATCATATCCAACTCTATTTATTAAATTCAATATTCAACTCATGATAATTTTTACACATCCTCACAACCCAAAATTATCCACCTTTATTACCAATTATGGGAATCCCAAAGTCAAATCTTAAGTGGATGTTTTAATTTCATTGTTCATGTTTTATAAATTTATCAGACATAGATGAATGATTAAATGATTTTTATTTTATTATAAAACTATGATACATTTTACAACCATTACATAAAATCTATCAATTATCTAATACCAATTGATTCAATAATAGCCGCGTTATTTTTATATGTTAATGGTTTTGACAAATTATCTTTTTCGTAATCGTATTTATCCAACCAATGGTTCTTTACATCTCCCTAATAAATCATCTATTTAATGTTGTGGTATTTTTATATGACTTTTTGGGCACATTTTTAAGATCACATATCTTTTTCCTAATTAATAACCCCATAATTGTCATAGTATTGTTCAATTTCTCTTTTAATACTAGAAACCAACCCCGATTTAGTAATAATTTTCTTGATATTAACAACCTCCTTCACAAAATCTGGAATATTAATGTCCTCTTCTTATATTTTCACATTCTCTATGGTGGCCTGTTTAGAACTATTCCAAATGAACTCTCTTATATTTAAGAAAAACATGAAACCATATTGTGATATCATATCATCTTTTTTTATTGGAAAATATAATAAGTGGGATCCCTTAAAATGAGGTCATTCTCTCCTCCAAATATCAATAACACATATATTATTCATATAAATTACTTGAGGAAATTAATGATAGTAGTATTGTTACTCTCACCTAGATCGCATTTCCAATTAATTGTTATTCATAAACTATTAGTGACATTTGGTGTAAATATTTGGGTTTTTACTACTAGAGAAAATCCTTTTAACTATGCTTGAAAAAGCTATCAATAGTGCTAAAAAATAAATTTTGATCTATGCCCCCATAAAAATGAGTCCAATTTTATCACCCCTATAAAAGTGTTAATAAATAGGTACCTTTATCAATTCTAAAAAGATGCTGATAAAGGACATGTTTTTGCACAATGCAGTTAAAATTATAGCACACTACACAACAAATATAGGCATAAATTACAGATAATAACAAAAATTACATGAGATGAAAAATAAATAAAATATTTGAAATAAATATTACATCCTGAATAAAAAAACACGATATTATTTATATTTATAAACAATTATAATTACATAAGAATGTACAATTTATCAAAAACTTTCAAAAACATAATTCATTTAATTGTCTTTGTAACCTAACCCACTCTTAAAAAACCAAATCATGGTATCAATTGATAAAGAAACCACCCCAACCCATGAATACGAATCCACCTATTTAGGAAAATAATTATTATGTTAGTAATACTATAAATAAATAAATTTAACAAAAATATGATATAATAAATTGAAAATGTCAAATTTAAGCTGATAATAGGAACTTTGTATCTTACCAGTCACACCCAAAAAGTATTGTGGTATGGATGGTTACTATGCATCAAAAAATACATATGGATCATTTTCATATTCTATCAAAACAATCCAAATGTGTTTTCTCAATTTTGATAATGGAACATGTATTTGTTACTAAAATGTTTTTTTAAACTGCAAACTTGAACTTTGATTCTTAATAGTCACATCATGTGTGGATTTGAGGTGAGACGGATTCAAACATATCACAAATAACATATGAATATTTTTCCTAAATCATTAAGAAAATATTATTCTGTTTTCTTAGTTTTAGTGAGTGACACACTTCTTGAACTTAAATTTCAATTATAGATAGATAGTAGACACTCTGAGCCTCATCGGTCACAATGTGGGTCATATATTGGTGTTCATGATTCCTAAACATCAAAAATTACTTATGGATATTATTCCTAATGTATCAAAAATTCACAATTTTTTTTCTTATTTTTTTATGTCACTTGTATTTTAACCTAAAATGTCAATTTTAAAAAAAAAGACACACTTGGAGTCATACTGGTCAGACCGTGCAATGGATCAGGGTGAGGCTGATTCCTAAACATCCAAACTAACTTATTAATAATTTATCTGAAGTGTCAAAACATCCCAAATGAGTTTTATCATTTTTTAGTTTGTAAAATGTCTTTTTTAATAAAACAACATTTTAAACTAAAATCACACTGTTTGAGTCATACTAGTCACGTGATGTGTTATTTTTTATGTGAGGATAATTCATACAATCCATATGTTATTTATAAATGGTTTTCCTAAATTATCAATACAATCTGAGTGTGTTTCCTCAATTTTCAGTTATTGACAGATTTTTTGAACTAAAATGTAAATTTTTAGACCAATAATGGACTCATGTATTCTTACCAGTCACATTATATATCTGAATACATTCTGAATTATTCTTACACTTCACAAATTACATATGTATCATTTTCTAAAGGTATCGAAATAATAAGAACGTGTCATCTTGGTTTTGAATATGTGACATTTTTTCAACTATAATATCAATTTTAATATCAAAACATTTAGTTTTACCCATACCTAGACACATTGTTCATCCTATTTCAATGTGGTAGACTTTTATATGTCAAAATTGACTTACGGATCATTTTTCGGATGTATTAAAACAATCATAATGTATTTTCTTCATTTCTAGTATATCAATTTTCTTTTTTTCTAAAATTTCATTATAAATTGAAAAAATCCATTTGAATCAGATTAATCACATTATGTGTTAGTTTGACTTGGAACAAATTCCAATGTGTCAAAAATATATTATGAATATTTATTATAAATTATAAAGACAATTATATCTTGTTTATTCAGTTTTTTGTGAGTGACAAACGTTTTGAACTAAAATGTCAATTTTTAAATTATAAAAGGCATTATGAGCCGTATAGGGAAAACGTTGTATCTGATTGAGGTTTGGTTGATTCCTACATTACAAAAACTACTTATGGATCATTGTTCTAATGTATAAAAATAATCTTCTTGTCTTTGTTTAATTTTTAGTATGCCACTTTCCACTTTTACTAAAATTTCAATTTAAAATAAAAGGTCACACCTAGAGTTGTACCAGTCACACCATGAATCATACCGAGGTGTGGATTATTCCTATATTTAAAAAATGACATATGGATTACATTTTTAAAGTATGAAAAAAATAATGTGTTTTATTGTTTTTTATTATGTCACTTTTGATTTCTACTAAAATTACATTTTAAACTAAAAATATGAACATAGAGTCATATTGGTCACAGTGTGCATCAGATCGAGGTTCGCCTAATTTCCACATATCAAAAATAACGAATTTATCATTTTTATATATTATGAAAAAAACCAAATGTATTTTTTTTTGAGTATGTATGTTTTGTTTTTTAATAATGTGTTATTTTAAACTAAAAACACTTACTTTGAACCATAGTGGTAACATCATGTGTCAGTTTGACTTGAGACTAATTCTTACATGTATCAAATGACTTATGAATATTTTTCCTAAATTATTAAGATAATATGAGCTCATTTTCTTGGTTTTGAGTTAGTGATACTTGATTTGAAATAAATTGTTAATTTTATGCTGATAATGGAAACTTTGATTGATACCGAGCACATCATGTATTATATTGAAAATTGGATGATTACTATATATCAAAAATTAATTATGGATCATTATTATAAATTATCAAATCAATATGATTGTGTTTTATTTTTTTTTGATTAAATGACATTTTTTTATTCTAAAATGACAATTTAAAACTAAAAATACACACATTTGGTCATACATTACACACCATATATTAGATTCAGGTGTGGTTGATTAAAACATGTCACTAATGGTTTATGAATCATCTTCTTAAATTATTAGTTTAAACTGATATTGAAATTACTACAGAAATAAGATGAAGTGATGAGAAAATCAACTAAATAATATTTAGCAGTCACCACTTCATGATGTCTGTATACATTTTCATAGTAAGTATTATGACCAATTCTTTTTTAACAAATCTATTTCATATTATTAATATATGGACTTTTTATAGTCATATTAGTATTGAAAAATTATAAATAAAGGATAAATAAATATATTTTCTGAAATTCTAATTATCATTGAAATTAACTCTTCTAGAATTCTATATTGTTTATGGCATACGATAACTTTCAGAAAATTCAAAGCTAATAACAAAAATCATTTCCATATGTTTTTTTAAACTATAGAAACATTGAGAAAAATATGTAATTTTTTTATATATGTTTTGATAGTGAAATCTTAATATATATACCCTAATACTTATCCACTTGTAAATGTCCATAGGATCCTTGTATTTATATACTTTTATCATTACATGATATAAATGATATTTAAACTCCATCCTATCTTAAAAACATTTCATACAAACATAATATAAATTTAATAAATTGAAGGGTGTTCATAAATTGTTTCGTTCAGTGTATTATAAATTTATTTACGTCATCATGTGTGGTCTGTTTTTTTGTATCCATGAATAGAATCTAGAGAATAAATATTTGGAATATGCTAATTGAATGCAATGAGTGATCAATTATTCCTAAAAACAAAAATGAATAAGTAATGAAATGAATGAATTTATATTTTATATGATTAAATTGTATAGTTTTACCCCAAAATCATGGGTAATTATAAGATTTTATCATATGCATGTTTTTTTAAACATTGTGGCCAGTTTTTTCAATATTACATTAATTTTCTATGGTTCCATTTGAATTCTTGTGTAGAAGTGATGTGAGGAAAAATTATTTCTTTTTTTACCATGGTTGTCTATAAAATAGTATTAATATATACACCCGAAAAATATGTTAATAGTATTCAGCCATAATTAAAATTGTATATCAACTATTGGAAAAAAATGATGAAAACGTACATCATGTATAAATTTAAAACTGACTTTCCATGTAATTCATGTAAGTGGATTTTATTTAGATTTTAAATACCATTATTGTCATTAATGGCCCTTCCATACATATGTTCTTAAAAATAAACTATGATCACAAAAAAAATTTCTAGCATTGTATTTTCATTAACCTTTATTGTTAGTAAATGTGGAAGTTGAACATATAGTGTAAACATACTTTGTTAATATAATTTTGATTGGTTGTTTGAAACTTTAGATCATTTATATTTGACCATATATTTTTTCCCCTTCATTTTTTCTATCTATAACAACATTTATAAGTTCATACCTTTTTCATTAATTGTAAAATTTTTTCATAAAAAATTAATTAGAAATTAATACCTCTTTATCAATGTTTTTTACAGAATCTAACAACCATGATATGAATGTTTCAAGATCATTCTCTACCCTATGAATATCTGTATCATCAAGTGGAACTAGTATCTCGGTGCTCAGATCATAGTTCATTTTAATCACAACTCTCACATGACCTATTTTATGTTTTCATTTGTATAAATAATTAATTTTTATATTGTGTGTGGTACCCCTCACAATAAGGAAATGGTTGGGTGTTGATTGATATAAATAAAAATTATTTTCACACTATAGAATATTTGTTCAAGAATGTTTTTAAATTCTTCCTAATGAAAATTAATGAGAAAGATTTTTTAATATACTGACTACCTCTCCTAAAAAATCTCTATGAAGGGAATGAATTTCCTCTAAGATGGTGTGTTGGGGTAGGGTATCTTCATGTAGTGGTTGTCCTTATGTTGTTTATTATATTTGATTCATCCCCACAACCTTTTTTAACAACTCTAAATTCCAATTAAAATATTCTTCTGTAATAGCTAATTGTACCTTTAACTCTTCCGTTTTCTTATCGTTACCGCCATGTTCATTTCTTTTCTCAAAATATATTTTTCGTGACACCCCAGAACTCACACCACTAATGCGACCATACATTTATGGCTGATTTAATACCATTGAAATTAGTATTTCATTGGGTATAGATGATGATGAATTTTGTGATTTGGTTATATAAAAAATATTGTAAAACGAGTCATAATACTTATTAAATACCGATTTAAATCATAACAAATTTTTGTTAGTGATACACACACATGATTGAAATATATTTTTTCATATTATATTATCCCTTGTTTATTTACACAAGCTTCCCATATTTTTGAATTTCATATGGAAATAGGGTGTGGAAGTAGGAGGGACAATATAAAGATTGTGGGGGTCTATAAAAATGAGATTGGTGTAAAAAAAAGACAAACCCCCGATAAAGGGATTTTGATTGTAATAATTTTCCAAATGATGGTGTAGTGAAAGACATTGAGGGGAAAAATGTGTTTGTGTGATGATTAGTGGAAAAATGTGGTTTTGTGATGATGAGTGGAAAAAATAGAGAGATATTGATGGGAAAATTAGAGGAGTTCCTTAAATGTTTTCAGGCCACATTGGGAGAGGAAAACGATGGTGCTTTATTTTATAATTGGATATTGACAAGTGGCCAAAGTAAAACATTATATTTATTCATTGTTTCTAAAAATCACACATCAAAAAAATACATTCAAACCCTATAATATTAAATAAGGTTTATTTATCTTCATAAAAAAATGCACTTGTGGAAGAAGATAGTCAGATCATTAGAGGTGATCACAGGGATAAAAAAAACATAAACACATTTGATTTTATTATTTCTATATGTAATGAAAATTACAATACATTCCGTAAAATTATTTATAGTTATACAATCCCACACCCAAAATGCATATATAAATAAATTTATAGGGATTTGGTGTAGTAGGTTTCTCTCAAATATCTAAAAGAAAACAGGTCAAGTTCCCCTTCTATGAAGTCTCCAAGCATCAACTGTACCATAATAAGGTTATATAAATTGAAAAATAGTTATATTCTTCAAAAAAAATCCAAATATTTTAACTCAACTTTTTCTACTTCACTATGCTTCCAGAATACCCAATAATTGTTTGGTCAAATTGGTATAAGGCCTAATAACTACATTACTAATGACAAGACCACTCTTCCAGTGCTTTGAAAACTCATTTTAATAGTATTATATTTATCCCCAAACCCACTGATGTTATAGAATCAACCCACTTGTATCATCATCCACTCCCCCTTCTCTTCATCCCCAAATCTTTTATGTGTTCCTAGGTTCACCCACTAGGAAGTGACATCTTCATGTTCACCAGAGTTCCCCATCCCATTCCCACCTCATTTAAAATCACCAAAATTTCAACTCATACTCAACATGAGTTGAAAAAGTTTTGGTCTCATGTAGCCCATGAACATCCATCCAATATACCACCAACAGTTCTATCATTTCCACTCCCAGTTCTCTATGAATAGAGAAAATGTCATCTTCTTTATGGAATCCACTTATGGGTTATAAGTATCATTTTGTATGATACATAATCACCAATTTTTCACACATGGAATTTTGGGAAGAAATTTAATGGGAAGTTCCCAAAGTTGCTACCTTACTAAATCTAGTTCCATCTAGCTCTAGTACCATTGGATGTCACCCCAAGTGATGGAGAGATCTATTACCATTACCCAGGATCCCCATCCATAATCTAATTTTTCATCACTCCATTTTCCATTCAATAGATAATTTATGGAGTTTAGTAAAGAAGAAAGTTTATTTGGGAATATTTTTTTTCCCATTACAATTGATGAAACTGGAATGAGCTTAGGGTTTCGATAGTAGTCCGACATGAATCAAGTCAAGAAGGTTGGCAATGGTTGATGTTGAGAAGGGATACAAGGCTATCCATATGTCCTCATTCTGCATTTGGGATAGGATATCCATCACTAGATGTGTTGACCAATGTCTCTCACCCCATGTATTCATTTCTAACCTCCTACATTTTTTGTATCTATCAGTGAGTCTATTTCTTCAATGGTATAACATATCTAATATTCCACATATAATATCACTTGAAGAATCTCTCTCTTCTCCTCCTATCAAAAAATTTATTTCATGAACTTCCTTTTGATTTTTTTAATTATATCTATATTTTTTATATATAAATTGAATAAAATATATTTACATATTAAATTATAACTACATATTAAAATTTTAAATAAATAATTATAAATATATATTTAATTATAAATAAGTAACAATAAACATATAATATATCTAATATATATATAATATTTTAGTGTTAATATAATATATATTTTTACCAATAAAAATACATTTATTTATTAAAATATGTTATTTCTTTAAAATGGTATTTATAAAATTGTTAGTTCTAAAATGATGATGGGAAAGACCGCCCTTTCTCAGAATTATTTGATCCTTGATAAAGGTTAAAATAACACCATGAAAGGCACAAATTCTGATCTCTTTTTTGGACGCTCTATGATTTATACCATTTCACAAATCACTACATGGTTATTTTTATTTAATTTCATTGAATTATGAAGTCATTCAGTTAGTTTTGACCCCCTCACACACATTTTTAAAGGACATTAAACCATTAGAAACTAGTTATTTGGTTATTTCAAGAACACTACTAACCTGTTTGACATTCCGTCTCATCAAACATGTGAAAAATATATTTAAGTTAGGATTTAAATAATTTCTACTCATTCAAAGGACATTTTATAGGTATTTAACCATTAAACTCCTATTTTAGTCTTTCAAAATAGTGATATTATTTTTTCAGCCATCCATAGAAAATAAAACCCTAGATTGACATTTCGTGTATTAACCCATTTAAAAAATAATTATATTATTGTATTAATCTTATTTCATGGAATTTAATGGTCATTTAGTCAGTTTTGAACTCATAAAACGCTTTTTTAATGGTTGTTAATCCATTAATAATTATTTATTTAGTTGATTTGGGTAACACTATATGTCTGGAAGCGGAAATGTTGGGAGTGATTCATGCAGTGGACATTATCAAACAAAAGGGTTCGAACAAGCTGTGGACTGAAAGTGATTCAACCACTGTGGTTCAAGAAATCTAGAAGGGGTGGTGGACCTTGCATGGCCGCTTACTTCTTGATTAATGAAATGTCTTGCTTCGCTCACGGATCTCAACTACATTTCTAATCATGCTTTCCGTTAAGCGAACATGGTTGCTGACAGTCTTACCAACAAGGGGGTCAATCAGGATATTACCTGGTTGGATGATCTTCCTAGTGATTTTCTCCCTTTTATGATAAGGATTTAAATAAGATCCTGTCTTTCAGACTTTTGTAACTCCCTTTCTTTTTTATGCAATAAATTGTGCCTTTGTCAAAAAGAGATGTTTTTACTATTATTTAACAACATTATTGGGTTTCTTTCTTGGTATATGACCATTTATTTCATTGTTTAGTGTTCTAAAAAATTAATGTGTGTTTCTACTCATCTTGGGCGCACAGAACATCAAACTAATGTTCTCTTTGCTCAACCATTTCACAATTCACTATATGGTTGTTGTTGTCAGATTTGACAACATTCTATATTCATTTAGTTTGTTTTGACCCCCTATATATGCATGTTTTTAAAATTTCCCAAAGATTTTATAACAACGTATTCGGTTATTATAGGAACACCGCACATCGGATTGAGAATATGTCATCCCGTACATGTCTAGTATAATAAATATAGAGTTTTTATGATAACTTTTCTTTTTATTAAACATTAATTCATGATTTATTACATAATATTTCAACTAATTCAACCCAAAAGATCAATAAATCTAATGTCTTCGAAAATTAGTTATATTATATAACAAAATAAAAAAAGGAATAAAATAACTTTATTGAAAACATATTTAACATGATCATATTATTCCTTCATAATTTAAACATCATTGGATGACATCTAGAAATAAATATGAAAGGGGTGAGCTATAAAGACCATTATAAGAATATACATGGAATAAAATAAATAATGTACTAAATTTTAAATAATTGGATTATCAATGAAGCATAAAAGTGGTGACAATAATTGACATGAACAATGAGGCATTATATAACATGGTAATAAAAATACAACATGGTAAATGTGCCAATAACATAAAACAATGCATCATAAACATAGTTCAAGGCTAACTACTGAGAAATAATGAAGTAAAAAAGTTCAATGATGGATTGGGTTCACTCCCAAATCACGTGAAAGACTTCTTATGAGACTAAAACATTACTCAATTCATTGGGGTGCTTCATAATTCTGGGTTCACCCGTCACATTTATTTCATTATCGTATGTAACTGTCACACATAGATCATAAAATAAAGATTAAGTCATCATAATATTTTATTACATGAGAATTGAGTGTGGAATAAATAAAAGTATGTTCCCAATAAATGGATTATTAGTGTATAAAGGTGAATACCCTTGATAATAAATGGGTATTCAATTCACTACATAATTGTTTTGGTATTTAAATTTGCAGAGAAATTTCGGTCACATAATGGTGTCACGTAATGAGTTCAAAAATGTGTTGATGGGGGAGAAAGGAGTCTCTCATAAATTATATAAAAATGGAATGTAATAGGTAAATTGGGAGACATATCTAAATATTAGGAATTGGAAATATAAGACAAATGATAGTGAATAAACATTAATAAATAGTATAAGGACATTATCCCTAACTAAATCATGGCACGATAACGTATGTACATAATGGCTCATGAGATGGATTATTGAGAATGAAAGGGATATATCATAGTTTGAAACATAAAATGGGTAGTTATAGGGTTCTTGAAGAAAAAATAACATCATTTTTAAATGAAGACAAATAATATAATATAATGAAGATATTTGAATAAAGATGAGACAAAGAGGGTCCCTTACTAAATTTCAATATGGTAACTGGTAGGTTCATGGGAGGGATTTAATATAGTGAAAATGGTATGTCATCATAAATACATAAAATAAACTATAAGGGGGTATGGGATAATATATCCCATTATGTTCAAATGTAGATAAAAGACATAAGATAAAAAAAAGATACTTGAATAAAGCGGAGAAGAAAAGGACCTCTTACCAAATTTCAGCATGGTAACAAGTGTGCATAAAGGTTTGTGGGATGGATTAATGATACTTAATTGGGAATCTAATAATTTTTAAATCACATGAATAGAATAGGGGATATATAAGAACGTATTTTAATAAAAAAAAATTGAAACTAAATGGTATAACAAAAAAGAGGCACCTGAATGGAAATGAGAAGAGTGAAATCCTTTATCTTGAGAGTGTGATTTAAAAAGATTGGGAGGATCTTGTTGAGAGATTGGGGGCACCTTGTTTTAAATCTAAAGAGGGGAGGTAAGACAAAGTTTGATATATAAGTACTTTGAGTGAAGGTAATTAGGATCTTGGGTGGGCTTATGTAGGAAGTGAGAGGGTAGTACTTTATTATTTCCCAAACGTAGATTTTGCACTCTATATAACAATATAACCAATACAACAAAACTACCCATGGTTTATCTCATGGTTTCCTCTAAATAGGGGTGGTTTTCATTATTTTATTATGAAAAAATCTAGAATTTTAAAATATTACCCTTGGTGATGTGGAAGTCATTCATACTCTTAATGAAATTATTTTAAATCTTTAAAATATATTATACATTTAGGAGTATTTAAAAAGGATTTATAAAACTAATCAAATAAACATGAAATATAATTATTTAAAAGGGAAAAATATATATTTCTCATGTATTCCATTTATTTTATTATTTATATCACAATGGTTCTTTATTTTTTCATAATATAAACCGTATATTTAGACGGTATTTAATTTTTTCATGAAAATTAGATTATCTATAAAAATTAAAAATCAATTTCTCATGGGTTAATTTCAACCTTATTCATGAACAATAATATTCATTTTTTCAATATAATTTTATAAATATGTAAATTTTCACTTTTTAAATAAGAATTGACATTTGTAAAAAATGTTGTGTTTTTTACAATAGTAGTTTTTGAACCCTTCTAAAGATTACATTTGATTTCACAAAAACTATATTATCAAGTAAAATTTTCAAACATAATTTATTAATAATATTTTATTAAACAATAATTTTTTCCAAAATCCATTAATTCATCAAAATAAATTTCTTAATTGAAATTTCATATTTCTCAAAAATATAACATGTATTTAACTATATCAAAATATAATTTTTATCAAACTGATAACTAAATATTTTTTAAAATAAAAACAATATTGAATACATATAATTTTAATTTACATTAAAAGTAAATAAAAATATTCAAATTATTAGGATTAAAATTTTTCTAGTCTATGTAAAATCATTTTTCACCCTTATTTAACCTATTTTCCCTTTTTTACTATATTATTATATATTTTCTACAATTACTAGTCATATTGTTCAAATTTATTTTAACCTTATTACCAAATATTAATAATTATGTTTAAAAAAATATAATCCATTTTCTAAAAATCAATTCATATAGGTAAGGAAATGTATTTTAATATAAAACCAGCATGCATGATGGAAATTGGTTTTCTGAAAAATGCATTTTTCCAAGAAAATTTGATTTCACATTAATTATACAACAAGTGATCTTCCTAATATGAATTTAAATCATAAATATAGATAAGTAATCTAAAATAAAAATTTATAAAAAAAATTATTAGGGGTTATTTTAATTAAATATAATGGAGAAGCAGTATACATTTTAAAACAGGTTTAAGAAAAATGCATTTTTAATCCATAAAATTAACTTATATTAAAAATCAGTAGAAATATGATTAAAATTTATATAATTGAATTAAATTTAACTATATAATACTTATTTTTACAATAAATAAATTTAAAATAACAATTTTACTTTTAAATTAATTAATTTATCAAAATGAATGAGAATTTTACATCAAAATGTTATTTTCCCTATTCACTGAAAAATCTACCTTTTTAAAAAAATCCAAAATATTTACCATTATTTAATATTATAATACAAAAAATGGTGTTTTTTATATAATTATATTTCTAAATTTTCTATAAACTAATTGTATTATATTTTTTCATAAAATGAAAAAATAAATCCTTTTTGAAGAAATAAATTTTGATGAAGAAAAATAGATTACAAAAAATTGGATGATTATTTACTAAGAATTTATCAATATAATTTTAACATATATATTTTTCATAATGTAATAAACAAAAATTATATACACCATTTCACAAATCATTGTATGGTTTTTTCTTCTAATTTCACAGAATTCGTAGGTTGTTTAGTTCTTTCGTCCTCCTGTCTCATGTTTCTAAAGGATATCAAACCATTAAAAATTTAATATTCAATAATTTCAGGCATAACATGTATCTAATTGACATGTATTATACTATTAAAAATAAAAAAACATTTTTGTTTGTCCTGTGATTTAATATGATAAACCTCACATGTCACTCAATAAATATTGAGCATGAATTTCCTTATAAAAAATAAATCATGGGATTAAATATATATTATTATATAATAAGTAGAAAAACCCCATCATGGATGATCTCTAATAGATGACATGATCTGAAACATACCAAACCACCCTAGGATTAGTCAATCCTTCGAGATTACATAAGTAAGGTTTCAATCTATGAAGTTCTTTTTCTAAGTATCTTGACAGCCTCAGGTAATAGAGATTTATAATTTGCCTACACCCCTAAGTATATAAATGCTCATTTGAAATTTCATGTGATATAATATCATTGGTCAGTCTAGATAATAATTCTCAACTTATTATCTATAAGTCTACTCATTGTATCATATAAACACTTTGTATAATATGAAATATTACACTCATGATAATTTTAACATATCTTGAAAACCCATAGTAATCCAATATGATTATCAATTAGGGACAACTAAAATTCATATTTTATGTGGATATTTTTATTCCATTTTTCATGGTATATAAATTCATCACACATGAATGAAATATTAATTGATATTTTTTATTATAAAACTATGATATTTTTTACCACAATTACATTGAATCCCTGAAGAATATAATAATAAAAGTTACAAAAAGATCCTTTTAATTTTTCCATGCCAATGTTTTTTCAGGGGATCTTTTATATTATCATGTATATCCTCTCAATAGATCTTTATATCTCCCTTCACAATGATCTATTGAATTATATAGTATTTATAATGGATTTATGGGCCCATTTTTTAAATGGTATTTCCTTATCCTAAATAATAACTCCATTGATGTCATAGTAATGCTCAATTACCCCTTTAATACTACAAACTACCCCAACATTAGAAATGATCTTCTTGATTTGAACACCCTCCTTCACAACATCTGGTGTAGTAATGTACTCTTCTTATGTTTTCATGTTCACTTGGGTGCCTTTTTTGGAACTCATTAAAATGATCTCTCTATTATTTCAGGAAAACATGAAACTGTATTTTGATCTAATATCATATTTTTTGTATTGGAAACTATTATCAAAGTGACCCCACATAATCCGTTGCTTCTCTCCTCCATATATCAATGACATATCCATTTTTCGTCATAAGTTCTTAAGGAAATTATTGATATTATTGTAGTTGCACTGACCTAGACTTGATTGGAAATTACTTGTTATTCATAATGTATTGGTGTATTTGGGGGTAATGACATTTGTTTTGACTAATAGAGAACAGGCCATTAACAGAACTATAAAAATCCATCAACAAGGCTAAAAATTTTTTGGAATTAATTGTCATAAAAATCAATCTCTTTTTATCATCCATAGAAAAGAACTAATAAAGGAACAAATTTATCATTGAAAAAAAAGTGTGGATGCACTGTGCTATTAAAATTATATCACACTACAACACAAAATATAGTGACCAAATACAGACAATAATAAAAATACATGATATTGAAAATTAATAATTTTATTTAAATACAAATTACTTCACAAAAAACTATATTATAGTCATTTCAAACAAATTTTCTTTTAAAATTACATAAGAATGTACAATAGATCATGGACATACAAAAACATTAATTGTCTCATTATCTTTGTCACTCTAACACTATTAAAAAGCCTGATCATTGTTTTAGTCTCCAAACAAACCACCCTACCTGCATTAAAATAATCAAACTATATAATAAAAAATATTAAGTTTGTAATACTATAAAGAAATAAATTAAACCTAAAAATGAAAAAATACCTTAATTAAATATAAATCTTAAACTGATAATAGGAACATTGTGTCTTATTGGTCGCACCATGCATCAAGTTGATTTGTGGCTGATTCTTACTCATCAAAAATTTCGTATGGATCGTTTTTATATGGTATCAAAACAATCTGATTGTGTTTTCTTAGTTTTGAGTATGTCACATTGATTTTTTAATAAAATTTCTTTTTAAATTGAAAACATGCACTTTGATTCATACTGGTTACATCGTGTGTCGATTTGAGGTGATATTGATTCATACATGTCAAAACTGACTTATGAATAGTTTTCTGAAATAATCACTTCAATATGAGTGTGTTTCCATATTTTTTACTGAGTGACACACTTTTTGAACAAAAATAACAATTTCTGACTAATAACAGACACTTGTAGTTATACTGATCACATCATCGGCAATATTGAGGTGAAGATGATTCTTAAATATAACAATTTACTTATGGACCATTTTCATAAAGTATCAAAACAATATAAATTATTTTTCTTATTTTTCATTATTTCACTTTTCTTTTAACTAAAATGTAAATGTTAAAAAAAAGACACACATGGATTCATACTTGTCACACTGTGTATTGGATTGAGTTGAGGATGATTCCTGAATGTAAAAAATGAAATATATATCATTGTACAAAAGTGTAAAAAATTAAAATGTTTTTATTAATTTTTCAGTATGTCACTTGTATTTTTTAATAAAATTACATTTTAAACTAAAATCATACAATTTTAGAAAAATTATTCAAATTGTGCGATAGTTTGATGTGAGACTAATTCAGACATGACACAAAATAATTAGAAATAGTTTTTCTAATTAATCATGAAATTTCTAGTTCATTTTCTCATTTTTTTAGTTAGTGACACAGGTTTTATACTAAAATGTCAATTTTAGAACAATAAGAGACACATTGAGTCTTACCAGTCACACCATGCATAAAATTTTGGTGTAGTTGATTCCTACATATCCAGAATGGCTTATGGATATTCTTCCAAATGTATCAAAACAATAAGAATTTTTTTCCCAGTTTTATTAATGTGACGTGTGTTTTTAACTAAAATTTAATTTTTTTTAAATAAAAATAACACATTGAGTCATATTGGAAACTCCATGAATTAGATTGAGGTGTGGATGATTCTTACACAAAAACAATTGACATAAGGACCATTTTTTAAAATTATAAAAACAATATGAAGGAATTTTTTTATTTTGAGTATATCCCTTTAATTTTCATCTAGATTTCATTTTTTTAAAAAAAGGCTCACACTTTGGATCATACTAGTCACATTGTGTGTCAGTTTGATGGGAAACTAATTCCTGAACATCAATAATTACTTATAAATAATTATAATAAATTTCCAAGATGATTTTATCATGTTTTTCAGGTATTTGGTGAGTAACACACATTTTGAACTAAAATGTTATTTTTAAAAGGATGATAGAGATTTTGAGTCATAAAAGACACAATTTGCATCTTATTGAGGTGAGAATAAATCCCACATCTCAAAAATTCGTTATGGATAATTTTTTTAAAGTATCATAATAATCTGAATGTGTTTACTTATTTTTGAGTATGCCACATTACTTTTTTACTAAAATGTCATCTTTAGATAAAAAGACACACATGGAGTCGTACTGGTAACATTGTGGTTCAGATTTAGGTGAGGATAATTATTATATGGTAAAATTTACTAATGGGTCATTTTTATAAATTATAAATACTATAAAAATGGATTTTTTGGGTTTTGAGTATTTCACTTGTGGGTTTTACTAAAATTTCATTTTAAACTGAAAGAATGTACTTAGAGTCCTAATAGTCACACCATGCATCTGATTGAGGCACAAAAGATTCATATACATCAAAATTTTATTATTTTTTTTTTTCCAAATGTATCATGAAAATATGAATTTGTTTAAATGGTTTTGAGTATGTATGTTGGGTTTTTATAAAAAATGTCATTTTAAAATAAGAACACTCACTTTGAACCATTCTTATAACATTCTATGTCAGTTTGTTTTGAGACAATTTTCTATTTGTCTCAAAAGATTCATGAATAATATACCAAAATGTTTAGATTAATATGAGTGTTTTTTCTCATTTTTTAGTGAGTGACACATGTTTTTGAACTAAATTATCAATTTTAAGTTGATAACGGACACTTTGAGTCATACCGAGCACACCATGTATCAGATTGATGTGTGGTTGATTCCCACATGTCACAAATGAATTTTGTATCAATTTAAAAATGTATCAATTTCATATGAATGTTTTATATTGTTTTTGATTATATGATGTTTCTTGTAAAAGAAAATATCAATTTTAAACTGAAAACCCACACTTTGGGTTATACATGACAAACCATGTATCAGATTGAGGTGTGGTTGATTCGTACATGACAACAATGACATGCGAATAATTTTCCTAAAGTATCATATAAAAATGATAAGTAAATTAACTATAAAATTAGATAAGATGATGAGAAAATCAGCTAAATAAGTAGTTAGAAGTAACCTCTTCCTGATGCATGTATAAATTCTGATATCAATTATGGTTTCTGTTCATTTTAAACCAATATATTTCTTCTTGTGAATACAAGGACCATCGAATGAACTAGTAGTACTATGAAAATATAAATAAAAAAGGATTAATAAATAATTTAAATTAAATTGTAATTATATTTTATAATACCACTTTAAGGATCCTTGTTTGTTTATAGAATATGATATATTTCTGAATTTTACAAAAGTAATGACTATAACCATTCTCATTAGTTTGTTTCAAACACTTCAGAAACACGGAGAAAAATAATAATCTATTTTGATATATGATTTTGTAATTAAAACATATTATATATACCTCCATAGTTATCCACTAATATATTTTGATGCGATTTTTGTATTCATATAATATCATCATTCCATTATTTAGATGATAATTAAACACCAACATATCATTGAGAAAATTTCATTAAAACATAATATAAATGTATATCCTGATGTTTATTCACAAAAGGATTCTTGTAGTGTATTATAAATTCATAAGTGTCATCATGTGTAGTCAATTGTTTCAGTATCAATGCATTGAATATAGAAAATAGATATTTGGAGTATCCAAATTGACTATAATGAGTAACCAATTCTATAAAAAAATAATGAATAACTAATTAAATGAATAAATATATATTTGATATGATTAAATTATATAGTTTTACCCATGCATCGTGGGTATTAAGAATAGACTGTTGTCTATATGTTTTCTTTCAAATAATGTGGCTATTTTTCAGTACAAATTCAATTTTTTTTCTAATTTTGAATTTTTTTTGTAGATTTTATGGGAGAAATAATGAGTCCAAATTTCTCTTCAAATCATTTTCCATCCAAATAGTATCCATATATATGACTGAAAAAATTATAATATTCAGGTATAATAAACATATTATATCAGTTATTGGACAAACAAATCATGAAGAGACGCCTCATGTATACTTTTAAACTACATCTCTTATCCCTTCATGTGATAGGATTTTATTAATATTATCATGTCCAAAATAGTCTATAATGGCCTCCCAATACATCAGTTTTTTTAAATCGACTATAGTCATAACCCCATTTTCTAATGCCATATATTCATTTCCATTTAATGTTAGTAAATGAAGTTGTGGAATGGGTGAGGTAAAGGTATTTTTCCAAGATCATTTCAATTGGTTAATTGATTTGTTAGATCATTTTTATTCGATATTCAGTTATTCCTCCTTCTCTATGCCTGTCTATAATAACATTCATCAGTTTATTACCTTTATCATTAATTGATAAATGTTTTTCAAGGAAATTAAATTTCAAACTGATAACTCCCCTTCAATATGTTTTTTTATAAGATCTAACAAGCATGATAGTAAATTTTCAATAGATTCCTTGGCCATGTGAATATATGCATCATCAAGTAGAGTATTTATCTCAATAAATGGCTCTTAAGATACATTTATCACCACTCTCACATGGACTATTTAATGATTTCTGTTGTGTAGAATATCTCATTAGATATTTTTCATGGTAATGAAGGATCAAAATATGAATGTTGATTCTCTATTACAAGATGGGGGTTAATTGTATGTTTAAAAACATTCTATTTTAACATTATGTAAAACTATGTTCACAAAGATAAACAATTTAAATTCAAAAGGCCTCTTAGTTCTATAAACTTTCTATGTTCTGAAATTATTGTACCAGAAATGAATCTTAATAAAAGTTTACAAGGAAAAGATTCTACCTTAAAGTGTATAGAATCGTACTTATCATAGTACCTAAAAATAAGAAAGTATAATAACATTATACTTTCTTCCATTATCAAAATACAGGGGAAAATAAACTTGAAACAAAAAAAGTAACAAGTATGGAATCATTTAATTCAAAGAGCAGGGTATCCAAAAACCATGGATAAAGTTCCCTTGATTTATATTTTCAAGAAAATCTATCTTACCCACACTAGGGTAGGCCCTCGATAGGAATATCAGAGTCTAACTTACTATCCCCGCAAGCCCTATAACTTCAAGGTAGTTGGCACCTCTATCTTCTTAATAAAGGAAGTTCTTAAACTTTAAGGTACTTAGCACCTTTGTCTTCCTATCCTTGGAAGTCCTCGATTGTATACAAAAAAATCTGACTCATACAAAGCAAGAAGAATAAGATGTTTAGTACGCACAAGGCATGATAGTCTCTATTACTAGAAATTACTTTAGTAGCATGTAATCTCTAGATTGATGGATTGGTCATGAGATCATTCAATTGAGCTCTTATTTTTATGATATTCTCCAACGGTCGGCTCCATCCTCCAATGGTCATATTTTTCCTTGAATTTCATAGGGGCATGTACATGTTTCACTCAAACAACGGTTAGTTAGAAATAGAATATACTAAATTATTTCATAACTATAACAATTCTAAGTATAATATGGTTTCTTAACCAAATCCAATTTTTCAGAGTTTAAGGAAAAAGAATTTTCATAGTCTTAGGAAATAAACACTTGGAGACTATAAATCATAAATATCGGGATACTATTTTTCAAGGAATTTAGAACTCGAATTCTATTGATTTCAAAATTTGAATTCTAATGAATATAGGTTCTAAATTCTCAGGAATTGGGCATCTGGATTCAGAGGAATTCGGAGTCTGATTTCTGAGGAATTCAGAGACTCAATTCTGAGGAATTCTGAGTCTGAATTCGGAAGAATTTAGAGTTAGAATTTTGATGAATTTGGAGTCTAAATTATGTGGAATTTAGAGTCTAAATTATTAAGAATTTGGGGTCTTAATTAAGTAGAATTAGGAGTCTCAATTCTTAGGAATTCGGAGTCTAAATTATGAGGAATTCAGAGTCTGAATTATCAGGAATTCAGATTCTAAATTCTAAGGAATTCAGAGTCAAAATTATAAGGAATTTGGAATCTGAATTCTGTGGAATTTAGACTGTAAATTCTGAGGAATTTAGAGTCTAAATATCCGAGAATTAAAAATCTGAATTTCAGAGAATTTGGAATTTGAATTTCATAGAATTTGGAATCTGAATTTCAGAGAATTCAGAATCTGAATTTCAGAGAATTCCGAATCTAAATTTCAGAGAATTTGGAATTTGAATTTCAGATATTTCAGAATCTGAATTTCAGAATACTCTATATCTACTGATTTATATGATTCTGAGGTTTTATATTTGAACCCTATTATCAAACATATAAATAAAATGAGTTATATTTATATAAACTATAACATGATCAATGAAAACAATGGTAAGTGGAAATTTTCCTTGGGAAAGGAAGATTTTCTTTAATAAGATAAATATTAGGGAAAATATATTTTTTCTTGAGATAGAGTGTTTCTAATTTTTAAAACATAAAGGAACGGAAAATCCATAAGGAATCCTTATTGGCTTAATAATCTCTCCCTTTTTGGAATGCACAAACATCCTTACTAAAAAGAATAGATGAACTTAGAATTTTTATGGACATGAAAAAAAACATATCTCCCTTTTACTTATAGATCATAGTGAATATGACTAACTCCCCTTTAGGCTTTGGAATCACTAAGATCGTATTCTTGATATCTAGAATGAGAAAACATTTTCTTTCATATGAAATTCTTCATTGATAAGAACTTTTCCTTAGATGAACTCATCCTTACATAGGGAAATATCTTCTTTACTTATTATTCTTCTTATCATTCCTTTCTCCCCCTTTGTGATTTTCAAAGAGGAATAGAGGTAATGGAAAAAAATTTACCTAAAATATTAGTACTAAGAAAACAAAAAATATATATGAAGAACATATGAAATTCCATTAATGTTGAATGAATTTGTACAAGAAATAATTTCAACGAAAGATCAGAATTGAAAAAATTATCCTTCTTTCTCCTTCGGCATCACCTTCTTGACAATGGTTTTCAGCTTCTGAATCTCCTTGTGATCTTCTTCCATATTCTTAAGTAGTTGATCTTGATTTTCTCTTTTCTTTTCCAAGGCTCTAATATTTTCTTCTTGAGCCTTAATACATTCTTCTTGAGCATTCAATACTTATTCTTTCTTAACCATATTCTCTTAAAGTTATATTCTGAGATCCCTTTATTTCTACCAATTCATGTCTACAGAATTAAACTTCCCATTCAGATCATTAGCTTCTTGATTTTGAGTAGACTGTTCAAGAGTAAAGTTTTCCTCAAAGTTCTTAGAAATATCATTAAGTTTTCCATATTCGGTGTCAAAGGCATCTCTGACATTGTCTTAAAACTCTTCAAAATTTCTCAGGTCATAAACGGTATTCCTTGAACAACTTATAATATTCTTGAATGACCTTTTATAAGATCTTAACCAATGAGAAACGATTTGAAATCTTCCTCAAGTCAAAAAAAATTATGCATAAGAAATTGAAAATGAATCCGATTTTTGATTGAAAGAATACTAAAGAAACTGACACCTTGAATCTATACTTGGAAATAAAAGAATAGTTATATATATATTATTCAAATATTTTACCAAAAAATCATGTCCAAGGGAGGACAATTCTGAATCAGAATTTTTTTAGTGAGTGTTCTTTTTCTAACTCTTCATCTTTCCACTTTGATAAACTTCCAACAACTTTCTTTTTCACTACAAATTTTTTAGGTGTATGGACCAACACCTCCTTCCCCTTATCAACTCTCTGAATGATATCTCCTGGTTTAGGTGATTTATGTTCACTATTTGATAACTAAACAATTTTATCTTCCTCAACTTCCTCTTTCTCAGCATCATGCAGTTGATCTTTCGGATGAACAAAATCAGGATTACTACTTTCTTATTCAGAATTTGTGTTTACTTCTTTCTAATCCTTATCTTCATTCAATGAATTTTGATCTTTTGAAGATTCAGCTTGACAAGTCTGTATCGATAATTTTACAGAGGGAATTTACTTCTCATGGTAATCCTCATCATTATTTATGACATCATCAGTTTCATCCCCTTCTTATTCTCCTTCTTATTCTATTTCCTCTTCCTCTTCTTGAAAAATTTCTTCTTCTTGTTCTAGATCTGGAATCACAACCTTTTTCCCAGAGTCTCTAGAATTGATTCTATAAAAAATGATTCTGGCACTGGTATTTGTTCAGATTATTTTTCATCATCCTTGTTACATGAATGAACAATTTTATCCTTTGATAACATTTTAGACTACTTATTTTCTTTCTGTTTCTTCTCAAGATCTTCAGCAACCATTATCTTTAATATTTTTTCCTCAGCAGGATCCAAGACAAACATAGGCTCTCATTACTTCATTTTTATGTTGTCTTCTCTCAACTTAGCAAATACTTCATCAGGATAAGCCTTTTGCTTCTTTGGATTCAGTGGTGCTGATTGAATTTCTGTAGCCACTTTATTTTTTTCATTCTTTTTAGGTTCCTTTGTCTTCCCATGCTTTCAACCCTTCTTGAAGGATTCATCCACCTCTACTTTCTTTTCTAGAGATTGGATTTCATCTTTCGACAAATCATAAAATTCTCTTGAATCACTATAATACCCATCTTTTATTCTCCTTAGAGTATCATCACTCAGCCACATTACATTGAAATTCATTGGATTTGAACAACAAGAAATTTTGAAAGTCTCAATACAAATAACTATAATATTCGATAGAATAGATGAATACATGATAATCTGAGATTTTAGTGTTCCATTACTGATATTCTTGATTGTTATCAAAACATACTTCACTAAATTGATCTTCTAAAGATTCACCAAAACTCTAATGAATATATATCACTTTTCATTGGGGTATCCTTGTCCCCTTTTCTCAGATGAGAAATAAATGAAACCATGGCTGAAGAATATGAAGATTTCTATAGAGATGAATAATTTTTGGAGTCTTCACTTCCTTCAAGCCAAGACAATATATAGCTTTCTTCTTGTCAAAAGATCCTGCTACATCAGGTAACTTGTGAGAATAGAACTCTTCTTCTCTTTCATAAAAAATTCCAATCATGTGGGAAACCATATTATAAGAAAGCGAGTTGGTTTTACTATAGCTCTTCAGATAGATAATATCTCTACCTCCTTCGTTGAAGAAAGTTACTGATTCATAGAACTCGAATATTATCTTTGAATACATCGAATCCTGTGCCCTCAATTTTGATATACATAGGCTCTCCCAGCTATTCAACTTGTTATTCTTTGAAATGATGGAATCATACTTTGAAAAGAATTTGGTATCAACTAACCTCTATCTCTATGTTCTCCACTCAGATATGTCATTTATAGAAGAAATTTCTATCTAAGGAGAGGCTTCTACAGACATTCAAAATTAATCAATCCATAAATATTAGGAATGGCCTTAAGTAGAGAATCAGAGATTCAGCACACCGGAGCTTGATGATCAATTTGGGACAACCATTAGGGGGTCCTTATATAGGCATTTGGGGCGATGGTTCAACTTCCATTGTTGATCCAATGGTTGAAATGCTTCATATCAAATCGAACAGTTGAGATGATAACCAATGAAGGATTTTGATATGTTCTGATCAATTGAGGTTTTTAGGATAAATATTTGGATTTAAGGAAAAAATAAATAAATCAAAAAAAATTAAAACAAAATGAAAATACCAACAAGTAAAAATATGATTATAAAAATTTAGGAAAGGAAAAATACCTTTCAGATAGCTTATGGGAATTATTCGTAAGGAGGAAAATTATTATTGAAGAACTATATATTCTGGAAAATTTAAAAACAAATATAAAGAAAAATTTTGATTACAAAAAATTTATTACAAAAAATTGTCTATGAAAAATTATTACTACAACAAATTTTGACAAACAAGTAAATATAATACCTCTATGAAATACAGTTTCTTACTATAAGAAGAAAGGTTTCAACAAGAAGTTGTTACATAATATTACCTTACGGTTATCATTACTAACTTCTATTTAATGAATTCAAATCTATTAGAGGGTACTGATTTTGTGAAAATATCAGCAAGTTGATTTTGCGTTCCGATAAATTGTAGAATGGTATCTTCTTTTTGTGTGTGATCTCTAAGAAAGTGATGTCTAATAACTATGTGTTTTGAAAAATATTAGTGTGTAGGGTTTTTTATAAGGAAATGGAACTAGTATTAACACACTATATTTTTGTTTTGGTAAAACACATTCCATGGTCTATGAGTGTGTGTTGCATCCATAACACTTGAGCACAACAACTTCCAGCTACTACATATTCAGCTTCAGCAGTGTAAAGTGCTAATGAGTGTTGTTTTTTTCATGACCAAGAAACTAATGAATTTCATAAGAAATTACAAGTTCTAGATGTAATTTTCATATCAATTCTATATCCACCAAAGTCATCACCTAAAAAACTTTTTAGAATAAATCATTTCCAGAAGCATAAAAGAGTCTTAAATCCATTGTTCACTTTATGTAGAGAAAAATTATTTTCAATACCTTTAAATTAGATTCCCTAGGATTGAATTTATATCTTCCACATTAACATACTAAAAACATTAAGTCTGGATGACTTGATATCAAGTATAATAGAATTTCTATCATACCACTAAATGATTTTTGATCCACTTGTTTCCCAGCTTCATCAAGATCAAGTGAAGTTGAGGTACCAATAGGAGTACTAGTACTCTTAGTGTTTCCATATACATACTTTTTTAGAAGATCATTAATATTCATATGTTGGGATATAAAAATTCTTTCTGGTTTATGAGAAATTTGAAAACCAAGGAAAATGTTAACTCACCCATCATAGTCATTTCAAACTCAGATTTCATTAGATTCACAAATGAATCAGTTAAAGATTACTAAGTTGAACCAAATATAATGTCATCAACATAATTTTTGAACAATCAAAACATTTTTCTTATCGTTCTTTATAAAGAGAGTTGGATCATCATTTCCATTAATGTAATTGTTTTGTAACATAAATATTGTAAGTCTGTCATATCAGGCTCTAGGGGCTTGTTTATGTCCATGTGAAGCTTTTTTAAGTTTGAAAACATGTTCAGGAAATTTTTTATCTTCAAAACTAGGAGGTTTTTCAGAAAAAACATTATCTTGAACATAACCATTAAGAAAAGAACATTTAACATCCATTTGAAAAAAAATCAAAATTAAAGAATGCTACAAAGGAAAGTAAAATATGAATTGATTCAAGTCTGGATACTGGATTTTGGGTTTATATACAGTCTATTCCTACTTGTTGATTATAGCCTTTAGAAACTAATCTAGATTTATTTCTTACAATGATTCCATTTTCATAACACTTATTTTTAAAGAACCATTTTTCTACAATAACATATGTTTCCTTCGGTCTTCCAACAAAGGTACAGTCATTATTCCTTTAAAATTCATTTAGTTCATCTTTTCATAGCTTTTATTCAATCATAATCACTGAAAGATTCATTGGTTATTTTATGTTCTAATTGAGAATGGAATTCTAGATGATCTACTATATTTCTCAAGGAACTTTTAGTACTTGCTGGTTGATTTAAATCCCCATTGATTCTATCACTAGGATGATTTTAGGAGACAAAAAATTTGGGTTTTGTAAATCCTGTTCATCAACATATGGTATGAAATCATCTTGAGTAAATACTTCCAAAATATTTTCTTGAAAATTTTCTTTATCAGAAAGATCTTCTTTCAAGGGTGGATAATCATTTTTAGAAAAGACATCAGAAGATGTAGGTTGAGGTTGTCTAAAAACAAATGGTTCAATTTTGTCAAATTTGACATGTACTGTTTCTTAAACCATACAAGTGCATTTATTGAAAACCCTTTAAGCTTTAGATTTTGTGGAGTAGCCTAAATAAATCCCTTCATCATATTTGGGTTCGAATTTCTGTAAATTATCTTTAGTATTTAGAATGAATACTTTGCATCCAAAAAACCATGAAGTAGAAATGTCTAGGTTTTCTACCATTTTACAACATATAAGGGGTTTTGTTTATAAAATTTCTAATCAAAACACAATTTATAGTATAATGAGAAATAGTTAAAACTTCATCCCAAAAGTGTTTAGCTATCTAATATTCACTCAACACGGTTCTAGTTATCTCTTGAAGAACTCGGTTTCTTCTTTCAACAACACGATTTTGTTGAGGGATTCTTGGTGCTGAGAGGTTATGATTAATTTATTTTCTACTACAAAAATGTTTCAAAATCATAATTTTGAAATTCTCACTAAGAATAGTTATCAATGGATGGTTTTTCTCTTTTTAACTTGGGCTCTAAAAATTTTGGAAGTAAGAAATAACTTCAGATTTCTTTTCTAGAAAATAGACCTACGTAAATCTAGTGTGATCATCAACTATGAGAAATACATAATATTTTCTTCCAATGCTTCCAGTTTCTGTTTGACCAAAAAGATCCATATGAAACAAATATAATCCATTAGTAGTTGAGACTTCACCGACTGATTTAATACTTTATTTACATTTCTTTTCAAATGGACAAGGATCACTGACTTTTGAATAATCAAATCTATGTTGTGGTAGTTAATTAACTAGTCTTTTCTTGGAGGGTTTTCATAGGTTCCTAAGGTAAAATTTTTCTAACCTTCTATGCCATTACCAAGAATGTTCTTAAATTTCCCTAAGAGAATGTAGATCTTTTCCTTTAAGGTCATCCAAGATTAATGTGTATACATTCTCTTTCCTATTAGCAGAAAGAGTAAACTCTTCCTTGGAATTGTGTACTAAACACTTATCATTCCTAAAATTCACAAGGTAACCTTCATCTCATAACTGAGTTATGCTAATAAGGTTGTGATTATGACCCTTAACAAATAAAACATTTGAAATCAATGTTTTTCCAAGAAGAACAATGTTACCTATACCAAATATTTCTCCATGAGCATTACCTCTGAAGGTTATATTTCCTCTTTTCATATTGATATTATTTTCCATGAAATTATTGTTATTATTTATGTACTAGAAACATCCACTATCCATGTACCATGTATTATTGTTAGAAATTTCATTAATTTCCTGAAAAAAATAGTGTTAGATTTTTGTAATCCAAACATTCTTGGATCTGGAAATTTTACAAAGAAAAATTTTTTGTATCCACATTTTCATAGAAAAATAAGCTTTATGAAAACCTAAAGACATAATTTTATTTGAAGAACAATTTTTTCCTCAATGTCTACCACACCGACATTTAGTGTAGAATGGAGAAATTTGAGGAACAAAATAATTATTACTAAAAACTAGTTTTGAATGAGTATAACCAAATCATGAATTATTCCTTAGAGTTCAAATTTGAAAATACATCTTATCAATGTTTTCCTTACCTAAGGTAAAGTTTGAAAAAAACTTCCTCAAGGAAAATATTTCTATCTTTAGTTTAATAAGTACATTTTTATCCTCAAAAGCATTGGTTTTAGCACTACAGTTAGTGCCTAAAATATTTTTCTTAGAAATTACATTTTCAGGATCATTTGAAAGTTCATTATTCTTAGAATTAATTTCCTCAATGTTTTTTGAAATACATTAAAAATCATAAATTTTCTTCTCCAGATATTTAGAAATATCTTATACTACTTTACTTAATATAGAAATTCTAGAATTTTCTTTATTAAGTTTTTTCTTGACTTTATAATTTTCATTCTCATTAAGCTTAGCAGGCCTAGAAACATCTTCATAAGTAGGTAATGTATTATCTTTATCAGAATAAGATTATTCATCTGAAGATTCATAAAATTTATTATCACTATAATTATAATATAAGGAAAAAAATTTATTGATTCAGAACTGTTTACCTTAGCCATTACAAAATGATTTTCAATGGGTAATCTGGCTAGTGAACCAAGATTCTTCGGACCAAAATATTCATACTCTACTGTTTCATCAGAAGAGTCTCCAACATAGGCACTCCAGATGTTATTAGCTTATAAAACATTATTTTCATTAGAATTGTAGTACTTATTTCCATTCTTCTTATAATTATTTTCCTTTCTATCTGTTTTCTTAAGAATAGGATTATCTGTCCTTATAAGGCCTGCTTTTTTCATTTATAACAAGTGACTTTAGAGTCTTTCTTGTCCTTTCATTCATTCTTCTTAAATATATAATGAATGTATTTCTTTCTAACTATTTTTTTCATACTTATATCAATATTATCTAGCTCATTCTCAAAATATTCACTTTTACTAATTTTATATAACACAGTGACTTTCTTAGACTTGGATCTTGTAACCCTTTCATAAGTCTTGAATTTATAAGTAAAAAAGGCAACACTTACATTTCCATTCTTCTTCTTATTCAAATCAGTATCACTTTTCATTATTGTCTCATGTTGAAGAAGATTTCCAAAAATCCCATTAATTTTATTTTGAGATACTTTCCTATTCTCATCCATAGTCGTTATCTTAGATTCCCACTCATTAGGCATGATGTCTATAATATTTTCCACAAGTACCTAATGATCTAAAACTTCCTCAACGATGGATTATAAACAGTTAACAATAGTCATAAACCTTTGTTGTACCTTACACACTGGTTATCCATAAGGAAATAGAAATCCATGATATTCTTCTCTAGGCATAGCTCTTCCAGTTTCTATAACCTTAGACATACCAAAATGAGTAACCACGAATTTCTTCCAAATACAATTAGCTGCTTCATAAGAAGAAATATGACTATATATATTCCTATTCATGGAGCACACAATGTATTTCATACCTTGTATTTTAGTTGATATTCTAACATTTCTTCATTATTGAATGTTATAACTTCTTTATCAGGAATCTGGTAGTCACTAATAATCATAACAAATTTGTCCACTACATTATTAATAACAAAAGTATTTATATGATCTCTCCAATATTCATAATAATTACCATCAAATATAAATGTTCTATTAGGATCTATATTGTCAATAAAACCAATATTCATTCATGTCATCTAAAATAAAATATATTTCCACAGAAACTTGTTAATAGACAAATTTTGTAGACAAGGATAAAAATCCTAAGCAAGGAAAAAAAATTAGAACAATGAAAACTTGAGCATGAAAACTTATATGTGAATATATGTATTTCAGAGACCTGGAATGATACTAATTGTAGGATTGAAATATGAATGTATATGCTCAATTAAAAGAGGGGGTGAATTGTAGGTTTAAAAACATTCGTTTTTAACCTTAAAGAAAACTGTGTTCAACAAATTTAAACAATATAAATTCACAAGAACTCTTAGTTCTATAAACTTTCTAAGTTCCAGAAATATGGTTCCAGAAATAAAAATTAATAATAGTTTACAAGGAAAATATTCTACCTTAAAGACTATAGATTCATACATACCATAGTACATAATAATAAGAAATTATAATAAGATTATACTTTCCTCCATTATCAAAATATAGTGGAAAATAAATTTGAAACAAAACATGTAACAAGTATAAAATATTTTAACCCAAATTGTTGGGTATCCAAAACCTTGGATAGAGTTACCTTGATTTATACATTCGTGAAATTATGTCTTACTAATACCAGGGTAATCCCTTGATAAGAATATTGGAGTCTGTCTTGTTATCCCCGCAAGCCCTCGAACTTCATGGTAGTTGGCACCTCTATCTTCTTAATCATGGAAGTCCTATAACTTTATGGTAGTCCACACCTCTTTCATTCTATCCCTATAATTACATTATCGCACACAGTAACAATAGTAATCGCATGAAGAAAACTGAACTATATGTTCAGTACGCACAAGGAATGAGAGTCTATCTCTCATGAAATTACTTCAGACACTTGTAATCTATAGATTGATGGATTAGTCATCAGCTCATTCAAATGAGCTCTTATTTATAGGATATTCTCCACTGGTTATCTCCCACCTCCAACGGTCATATTGTTCCTTTAATTTCAGAGGGACCTGTACACGTGTCACTCAAACAATGGTTAGATAGAAATAGAATGTACAATATCATTTCATAACTATAATTGGTGTAAGTAAAATATGGTTCCTTAGACAAATCCATTTTTTTGGAGTCTATGGAAAAAGAAATTTCGAAGTCTAAGAAGATAACCACTTGGAGACTAAAAATCATAAATATCCAGATTCTGTTTTCCATGGAATTCAAAACCTGAATTATTTTGATTTATGAGTTTCAATTCTAATGAATTTGGAGTCTTAATTATGAGGAATATAGAGTCTGAATTATGAGGAATTCGGAGTCTGAATTGTGAGGAATTTGGAGTCTGAATGATGAGGAATTCAGAGTCTAAATTATGAAGAATTTAGAATCTGAATTGTGAGGAATTCATAATATAAATTCTGAGAAATTCAGAGTCTGAATTCTAAGGAATTAAGAGTCTAAATTTTGAGGAATTTGTAGTCTGAATTATGAGTAATTATTAGTCTGAATTCTGAGTAATTCAGAGTTTGTTTTCTGAGGAATTCGAAGTCTGAATTCAGAGGAATTTGGAGTCTGAATTATGAGGAATTTAGAGTCTGAATTATAGATAATTTTTAGTATGAATTATATGGAATTTGAAGTCTAATTTTAAGACAATTTTGAATCTGAATTTTTGATAATTTGGAATCTGAATTTCAGGGAATTCGGAATCTGAATTTTTGAGAATTTGTAATCTGAATTTCAGAGAATTCGGAATCTGAATTTCAGAGAATTCAAAATCTGAATTTTAGGGATTTGATAATCTTAATTAAATAATACTATACATCTAATAATTTATAGGATTCTTAGTTTTTTTATGTGAACACAATTTTCAGACATATAAATAAAATGGGTTAGATTTAGAGAAACTATAACATGTATAATGAAAACAATGTTAAGGGGAAAATTTCCTTGGGGAAGGAAAATATTCCTTAATAATATAAATCTTAGGGAAAATAAATTTTTCCTTTAGATGTAGTGTTTGTGAATTTAAAAATATAAAGGATTGTAAAATTCAAAAGGAATCCTTATTAACTCAATACGTACCCCTATAAACAATGGAATTTTTGGGTTTTGATAGATATAAATCACAATAATTTTCACCCTATAAAAAGTTAGTATGAGAATGGTATTAGTGTCTTCATGATTTACATTTCAGTGAAAAAATTATGAGAATACTAATTTCATAATCTAATACATCTCTATGAGGGGAAATAATTTCTTCAAATATGGTTGTGGTGGCTGGGGAATCTTTGTGTTGTGGTTTTTCTTATGTTTTATATTCTCTTTGATTCCTTCTCACATCATTTTCTAATAACCATTATTTCAAAAATAAAACATTATTCTAGATAATATAATAGTGCATTAAAATATTCCATTTAATTATCTTTATCCCCCTATTTATTTATTTTCTCAAAATACATTTTGGGTGACACCCCAAAACCCACCCCTCTGATATGGTCATACTGTTCTGGCTGATTCAAGACCACTGATAGTAGTTTTTCATTAGGTACATGTTATGATGAATCTTTTTGCTAAGTCAGATAAAAAATATTGGAATATATCTAATAATTATTTTGAAAAAATATTTTAAATAAAATATATTATTATGTGATACATATAAGTGCTTCCCATATTTTTGTGTGTTTTCATATATTAGTTTAAAATAATTATTTACACATGCCTCCTTTTATAGAACCTAATGTAGGATGGAAGTTGATTAAAATTTCTATTCATAAAACTATATATAAATAAAAGAATTAATTATATTTTTGTTTCATGCCACAAAAAAATATGGTATATTTAAAACCCATAAAATGTTTTTCAAGTGAACCATACTACATCCATTTTGATTAGGATTCATTTGTTTTTTTCCATTTGTTATTTTCAACACTCAGTTTATGTTTTATAAATTAAATATTCATAACAAAAGTGAATAATACACTTATTATAAAGATATATTTTTACCAATCACAATTCACTAAAAAATACATCTCCTCATAATGACCAATAAATGCATCCCACACTTGTTGGTTTATCTGGGGTGCAAACATATCTCGTGGGTGCATATATTTTTCCTTCAGTATCATTGAGATGAAACTTAAGAATAATTATGTGATTTACACTTTAAAAATTTACAATGAGGATTAATACATAATTCATTTAGGATTCATCTCATATAAATTCACTCTACAATGGATAATGGAGTGTATTTTAACAGTTAATTATGTTATACATTAGTAAAATAATGAAATTATATCATAATTTAACCCGAATATCTTCCCAAAGTAGTTTCATTAGTGTGGACACAACATTTTTCCTTGAATATACATCAATTGGTATGAACATGAATGTAGTGAGCCCAATGTAACTACTGAACATCACATTTTTTTAGGTTAATGGTATGGACAAATACATTTCATACATCCAAGAATTTGATGCCTTTGTTTCTAAAAATAATAGTTAATAACATCATAATTCTATGACGCTCAGATTTTTTACAAGACATTAAACATTACCTTTCTTCTATTTCCTTAGATTCGGCAACATCAATTTGTTGTTCCTCTTGATTGGTTTCATCAACATAGGCATAAAGTTTTTGTTCCTATACATTTAGAGAAACATAATGTTGAGAAACTTTATATTCCTTAGGATTAAATGAATCAATATCTGTAAAACTCAATCTATATAAAAGTGGTTGAACATTTAATTTAGATTATTAAAATTTAGTACTGAAAAAACGATAATATAATGTAACTTAATGTATATTACAAAAAAAATAACAGCTCATTATTGAACAATTTATTTATCATTTAGTGTGATTATCCCCTCTATCAAGTATCCAAATATCTTCATTATATTATCCTTTTACATTCAATAACCTTATTTCATTGGGAACACTATAAAATAATAATAGAATACAAATAAAATGGTCATCCTCAGTTGAATCCACAACTTCTCCATCAATTTTTTGGTTGATAATAGAATAATCGGCCATTTTTGGTTTGCAGGATCTAGAACCTAAAATACATGTACTATCTTTGATACCATTATGAAAATATTGAATTTGAACCCTTCCTTCCTGAAATGTAGTTTCAAAAATCCCAATTCATCTATTTTAATTTCACACCTTCTATAAACCCACATTAACTAAAAAATCGTCACATTGATTTTTGTATAATCTAACTCCCATATTTTTCTGATGATGTCAAAGTATGTCATATTTTTATAAATTGGATTTTTATCCATTGTACAAGATACATGCATTAATTTTTCAACAAGTTTAAATCAATTTTTTTTTGGGGTACTTCATTCAACTTATTCATACTTATAGAACGTATAACCATTATAAGATAATATATGCATAGTTGTTCCTCTCATTAAACATAGAATCAATTCTAAAATTGAATATATATTTTTAGTTGACTCTTTAAAAAATGTGGTCTTGAAAAAATCCTATAATCGATTTATTATATGTATTTTATGTCATGTTGTTAGCCCTTGATGGATTCAAAATTATAATAATTAGATTGTGGGTTTCAACTAAAAACTATTAGGAAAGGTATAAAGGTGGTCAAAATTCAAATATGTAATAGTTATTTTTAAAACATTTATTTCTGAGATTCCTTTATAGACAAGCCTCTAGGTGTGACATGAGTTCAGTAGACCAATGTTTTCCAGACAGGATAAAATTTAATACAAAATTTAGGGGCTTCCCCAATAATATATCTCTCTTCAATACAAACTTCTAGACAAATAAAATTTTTGAAAAACCCATTCAAAATCTCTAAATATCATTCAATGTGGTATATCCATATATAATGAATAGTACCACATAGTCACCACTATATTACCAAGTAAACCCTCAAGTAATCTATTGTATCAATGAAATTTGGTAAAAAGAACTTCTCTATTTCACATAATATGAAATAAATTTTCTTTCCCATAGTTTGAAATTTTTTTAGTTATACACATTTTTAATATATATCATTGAAAAAAATATCATTGTTAATATATGATAAACATTTGTGGGAATAATGAAAATTAAAGCTACATGAATTGAATTTTTCATTAAAACATGATAGCCATGTCATTTCTGACCCTTTGACTATAATTCAGTAATTTACATGACATTCTTGATATTTTATGAATACCAATCTATAAACTTTATGTATTCAGGATGATTCAAAATGGATATCTCTCTATCCTAGAAAGAGTGTAAGTAGCTGGAGGAAGAAATGGGTACTTTAAACACTTCTCTAGATCCAACTATTTATGTACACTAATGTCAATCATGTCTAACCTAGACATAATTATATCCATCATTATTCTACGTGCATTTAGTAACATCAAAATGACTCTATCACACACATTTTTTCCACAAGCATGACAAAAAGACAACTTCTGACATACAAAAAATTTGAGTATGGTAATTCCAGAAAATCTAGTCACTTTTTTCAATTTGTTTTTATATGGTTCTTTGAATATGGATTACTAAAATAAATTTCCTTATCTTTTACTTTCTCAAATAGTTGATCACCTGTTACTGAATATGATGTTGTACATTTTTATTGACTCCCATCATATGATGTCGTCCAAGATCGATACTTATGTCACCGGGGTAGAAATCTGTGATTTCCTAGGAACACAGTCTTCAATGAATGTTTCAACTTAATTGATTGTGTACCTTATTGATAGATGGTACACCATTGAGTTCCTTTAATTATATATCTTGACAAATTTCCATAATCAGAATAGTCATTTTCATCCCATACAGCATGGATCTCTACTTGAAATACTCATTTTTATATGCTTCATACAATGTAACACATGAGTCCTACAATAATTTTAAATATTCTGAAAATGGATCCAAATAAACACCAATATCATCACCCAGTTGTTTTGGCCTAGATATAATCCATGATAGCATAATGTATTTTAATTTCAATCATAACCATGGTTCCAAGTAATAATTTACCAACATAAAATTCCATGTAATTTGAGTTGTTATTAGAAAACCCAAGGGATTCACTCCATCAATAGATATTGTAAAATGAAGGTTCCTCATATCATTTACAAATTCAGGACACTTATGAACAATTATTTCCCACTAAGAAATTTTTTTAAAGTGATGATTCTTTCCATCTTTATTTCCAGTATATGCATTCCAGGTAAAGTTCCTTACAATTTCCTCACATCCATTTAAGAACCTAAGTATTCTAATGATTGTAAATTATCATACTAATAATATGGGAACTGATTTACCATTCCTTAATTTAGAATCAATACACATAGAGAATTTTTAAAATGTTTTGTGGTTCTTTTGGAAGCTTTATAAATTAAGTTAGACAAGGATGTATTCATTATATGATTATACCCATTAAACATTTAATTTTTTTTATCATCATATGTTTAGAATGGAATACAATTACCATTTGATATTTTATCATTCAAGAGTTAAAATTGTTCAAAACCATTATCATCACTTAGTAAATTTCCATATTTTTTTTATATAGTTTTAGTATGGCTAATAATACTATTTATTTAGTTCAACCAGTATACATTCACATCTATGAACAAATATAAAACTTTTTAAACAATATTTGACATTTATATATTTAATCCTCAAATGTCTTAATCATTTCCTTGATATGATCTTTATCCTCATTAACACAAATAATCACATCCTTGATACATTCTTCGTTGACATACACACTTGTGATCATATCAGATGATCCATGAAATGAAATATAATCCCATTCATAAGATAAATTCATTTTTTCCTTTTATAGTCCAACATATATATCTTGGATCTATTCCATGACAAATCATGTGTTCTTTAGAATCCTATGGAATAATTACTCTTTTGTAAAAATAGTACAAACATAGACAAATGATATGATAAAGGTCATATACATGATCTTTTGAAAACATGATGAACTCTTTCACAACATCATCATACTCTTTTTTCATACGATTGGAAAACATCTATTTTTGATACATATCCATCACATTTGATCCAGTAATATTAAAAATTAACAATAAAAAATAAATTACAAAAAATAATTTCATAGAAAAGGTTTATCTGATGGTTACAATATTATTGTAAGGTATGATTATTAATGGATTTGAATTTAAAGATATAAATTGGTTTATTAATGGTTATGATTTTAATAACATCGGTTCTCATTAATATTTTATTTATAATATGAACCTAATATACCATCCATTTCACTAATTTTGGTCTCAAGAGTTAACAAACCCCTATCAGAACCCAACATATATTTGATCAACATATTTACTTTAATACATAGCTTCAAATGTAGCTATTTATATCAATCATTTATTACTATTTTTATGAAAACATTACAATTATTAAGATTTAATAATTTCTATCTCTATATTCGGTATAATATACATTCCAAAATTTCATTACCTAATAATTTATCTATGTTAAAAGATGGTATTTTAATGGAAACTAAAAATAAAATACACAAGGTATTGAAATGTTTTAAAAATACATTTTTTGTTTTAAATCATTAGAGTGGGAGGGATAATTACAATTAAATGGGAAGAATTTTTTTACGTTACTCCATGGGAGAGGGATGAATACATGGAACATGGATCTGATTACACGATGTGCACCGAAAAAACACCACCTACTTATCATTTTTAGTCACCGCCTTACATGATAATTGGGAGGTTCTTTTGTGGTGCACAAATTCAAGCTTTATTGAATTGGAGTGAGAAATAATGATGCATGTGAGAAAATGAACATGAATTCATGGAGAGAGGTAACCATCAATGGATAAAGGTAAGAGAGATTTTGTGGAATGTTAAAACATGAAGGATACTTGGAACATGAAGACGATTTTGAGAAGTGCACCACAAAACCATATCTATATATCATGTGTAGTCACCACCTTTCATGATAGTAGGTTGGGTTTTTACGGTGGACTACTAGGACCTCAAGTAATCAAAGTAAGAAATAATGTTTAATGATTTAAAATGAATGTGAATGTGTGGGAGGTGGTGAGCCAATAGTGGCTCATGTTAAGAGATATTGGGAGGAGAATTGGTGAGATAGATCGAGAACAAATATGATCAATTGTGTGTGTGCTTTCCACACCATTTGGAAAAATCAAAAACATACAATGATGTTCATGGGGAAATTAGATGACAAGTGTTCAAATAAGATGATTTAGATATTTCCTTATAATTTAAAAAAACAATATCAAATATAATTTAAACTATGAAAAATATATTTACACAAATTTAAAATTTTTAAAAAATGTTTAAAAAAAAGTTTTTTTAATTTTAATTTTTCTTCATTTTGATTTGAAGTGAAATTTTTTAAACGAATATTTTAATTTCTCTTCATAATCTTTAATTAATGTTTATAAAAAAAATTAAAAAAAATTAGAAATTCGACAAAAATAACCCTTATTGGGAATATTTTTTTACAAAAAAAAATTCAAAATAAAAAAATAATATATTTTGAAATTATATTATTTAATATTAAATAAATATATATAATTATTAAATATATATATATATATATTTCATAAAATAATTTTATAATTATATATATATTAATGCATTAAATCAATATTTGAAAATATATTTAAAATTATTTGTTATTATTACTTATAATTTATGTTTAAAAAAAATTATTTTTATACACATAAACAAAATTATTTATATAAATGTAATTATATAAAATAAAAATCATGTATACACACATAATCAAAACTATTAATATAAAAAAATCAAAATTATAAATTTGAGGTGTTAAAAATTATTTATAAATTATTTATATAATTTGTTAATTCCAAATTATTAATTCAAGATAATACAAATATTTATTCAAAATTATTAATTCTGAAAATAAATTTAATAAAAATTTATTAATTGAAAATTATTATTAAATCAAAATAATCATTAATTAAAAAAATATTAATTCCAAATAATTTTTATTTAAGATTTACTTTTAAATTATTTATATAAATTACAAATTAAGGATAATCAAAAAATATTTATAATCCAAATTATCTATAATATATTAATTTATAAATTTTTTATAATTATTTATATGCACATAAAAAAAATTATTAACAATTTTTTGTTATTATTTTTCATAAATTACATTGAATTTATAAAAATAATTATTTATAAATTACGTTTAAAAAATATATATTCACATGAAAATACTTTTTGATATTATTAATAATCAAAAAGATGATAATTTATATAATTAATAATTTAGGAAAACATTTAATGAAATATGCATAGGGGATAATTTCAAAAACCCATGTCAATTATTTTAATCACATCAAAACACTCAGAAACTGGGTTTGAAAATAATTTAGTGCAAATAGTACATTTAATGATCTCAAGAATGTGCTCTCCACTTATTTCAAACCTAAATACCTACTCTATGAGCTGTTATGGACTTTTTAGAAGCATTTGGATCCAAAATAAATTGCTACAAAATGTACCGTTATAAATTCAAGGTCTATTCAAGATATAAATTAAAAAACAGTAATAAACTTTTATAAAAACCACTTAGGTATTTTTAAAAAAACATGTTATGGAATCCCATTTCAAACCAAGCATTTAAAGAATATGAAAAGTAGTATTTTCTCCTCATGGAAATTCTTATTGAAATAAAAGTAATAAAGAAACACTTTGAAACCAACTATCATTCAAAGGAGAATATAATGTGATAACATCATTGATGGATCAACCAACACATCCCAAACAATGTCAAACGAAACATTCCCCAAGTGTATAGGGAGAACTGAATGATCGTTTCAATAGGGAGAAATTTCCCAAGAAAACCCCAAGGAGAATCGAACGCCACCTCTAGTATACCCCAAACCATTGTGTACTACGTCATGAAAGGACAAAACAAGAGTTAAACATGATGTTTCAAATAGTAAGGAAAATAAATATTAATGAATGAATCCCCAACATCATAAAACTAAATATATAAAGCATGTTAGTAGTGTGATGGGGTAAATATCTAGATGAAAGTAGGTTATTATTAAAGTGTATAAGAAATAATCCCAAACCTTAGATATGGAGGGGATTGGTTTCTTTATATGCTTGATGAAGAGTGGCATTGAGAGTTCAATTCCATGAAATCTGGAATGGTGCGATCAAGGAGAACAGTTCCATGGTTCTATTTAAATGATCTCGTAAGGATTTTATCATCTATATCAAAAAAAGTGTTGATAAAGTGTACTTTTAATAGAACCAAAATAATAAGTGTTCATAAAACATATCTTTAATAGCATGAAAAATATATTTTTCATAGAGATATATTTTATTAGTGTCTTATTGTGCTAATAAAACTAAGTATTTATCAATACTAATAAAGAAATGATAAAAACCTTATTTTAGTAAAAAAATATAGTTAAAATTTTTAAATTTTTATAATTATAAGTAAATATTTAAATAATTACCAATATCTATTTATAAATATAATTTTAAATGAATATATTTATTTTTTTGAATATATTTATTATAATTTCATAATTAATTAATTAATTATTTATTTATTTATAAATCTAATTAAAAATTAATATATTTAAAAATATTTTCGTGACCATGAAAGAAAGAGTTTCACTACATCATTTTTCATTGGTGAGGGGTGATGCCCCTTAGGGTATTATTCAAAATTATTCTATAACTCATGTTAAATCCAATCAAGAAGTTATTTTGGAAAGACAGATGATTTCCCATCATTCGATCGTAGCACAACTTATCTTTCTCACTAGTGAAATTCCACTAAGGTTTGATGATTTTGTGATGAAGATATTATGATTTGAGGGTTTTCTAATAGAAATTTCGTCCCTATAGGTATAGATTTTTTCCACATAATCATTGCCTTATGAGAAAAGAAGAGGTTTTCATGGGGCTTCAGATCCATCTCCCTGAATTGAGGTTTATTATTTTTCCAAAAATAAGATGTTTTTTTCAATCCCTTGTACCTCAAAAACATTTCAGCTTAGGTCTAGAACAAAATCCTGGGTCTGAATATGATTTTTTGGAATCTTGATATCTTGTTCGATGTTGCATCAACTATGTGTATCGCAATAAAAATGGATAGAGAAACCAAAACAACAAGATATGGTTATTATGCTCTCATACCTGTGTAATTGGATCTCAATTCAACATCAATTTATCTGATTGTGGATTATACATTAGATGATGACATTCACCTGAAGGTGCATTATGAGAAGTTACCGAATTTATATTTATCTAGTCAAATGTTAGGGAATATTAAATAATGTTACTATAGATATTTTTTCTAGGGTTTATCATCCTTATAAAATCCTAACAATAATTATTCTATAAAATTGAAGGGAAAAGGGTGAATATTAGAGAAGAAAAGGAGAGGAAACTCTAGATGTGTCCTACATCACCTAGGCTAGAGGCCTGAGCTCAGGCTATTGTAAACTCGGTTGCACCCTTTTTCACTAGTTCTTCTATTGAACTGCTTCAAAAATATTGGGTTGAGGCTATTGTGTATGAGGTGAAAGGGAAGAAATTTCAAATTTCAAGGATTTTATCTTTTAGTCATCTTATCAAATAGATTGGGACCCCCCCCCCCCACCCCGTACAAACTACTGAATATTCTATGCTAGCGGATCTATCTTCACTCAGAAGAGTGGATTCTCTTATAGAGAAATAGAGTGATAATGGAGTGGGAATTTAACTAATATATGGGATATTTGACCTTTTTGGGGTCTAAATCTTGTGTCGAAACTCAGAGCAATAAAAAATAAATTTGGAAACCATCAATAGTTGGATGGTGGACCTGATGAGTTATAAATGTATTATCAAATCAATAATGAAACTACAATTCAATAGTTACATATTTAAAAAACTAATACAAGGGATTGTGATTTACTTAAGGGCGCACAAGGGAAACAACAAAATGGAAACTAAAACTCATGTGAAAGCTAAGGACATGAAAAAGGCACATTGACTATTGGAAGATTCGATTGGGTATGCTGAGGGAAGCATTGTTATATCTAACTCCCTTTTTTCATCTTATGGGGTTCTTGGTAATAAATCTAGATGTAAATCTTATATTTAAAATAATTATTTGACTTTGGAGAACAGTAAAGTGGAAAATGAAGAGGTTCAATTACCCTAAAGGGTTCTGGGTCTGGAATGGAAGAAAATACATTAACCCTATTAGGTAAAAATGGTGGATAGATACACTCACTTTTCCCAATATATTTTCATTCGTCATAATCTAGGTGATATTACCCAATGTATGTGTGCGGTTTATCATCCAATGATCATGAATCACTTGAAATGTTATGCAAAACAAATTTCACTGCTCAAAATTTTTGTGGAGTGCATGATTTATTATTATTGAGAAAGAATAAAGTACAAAAAGATAAGTTGTAGGCCCTCCAAAAAACTAGTGATGCAACATTACATGGTGACCCACCTATGATGGTAGAGGTTCAACTAAATTTTGGGAGATTTAACATAGAGAATAGTGAAATTTAATGCCTCTAGCAACAAGTAAAAACATGGAGAGGCCATTATCCCTTAGGTCATGGATGTGGGTGTGGATGAATTAATTAAAATATTATTTTTGATGAAGAAGGTATAGTTTGAGTTGAGATACATAAAAGGATTTGTTTGTGACTATTTTCAATGATGTTGATAGTTTTCTATGTTTAACTCCATCCTTTGTCTCTTTCGTTTTTTTTGTCTTTCAATAAAAGGGCCCTTTTTCTACATTTTTTGAAAAATTATGTTTATAATAATATAATATAATATAGATTTATATATTTATATATATTTATATTTATTTATATTCATTTTATATTAATATGTAAAAAAATATATTTATTATAATTTTATAGCTATTTAAATATATACGTACAAAATTATAATTATAAATAAATATTTTTGAAATTATTTGTATAAAATTATAAATATTTGTACGGACTCAAAATAAATTATAAATATTTGTATATATTTATTTTAATCTACATATATATATATATATATAATTATGTGGTTTGTGCCGTTTTTGAGTGGTAATCTGCCGCTTCCCACTATATCCAAGAGTCTTGGGTTCATGACCTGAGGGGTGTAGCTGTTACAGTACTATGGAGGTGACGATGCAGACGATGATGCATGTAAAATGAGATGAACACATAACACATGATGCAGTCATGACATGATATTGGTAAGATGCATGAAAAAATCATGATGACGCATGCATGATTCCAAACTAGGCCTCCCAGAAATTATGAAGTGATATTAGAAAATGTATTTGGCTTCATGCCCACTGGGCCATTGTGCTAGATTATCAATGTAATAAAGTGCATTGTTCGGTTGGTTATCCCTTGTGAGGGGGACATGATGTAGCTTATAGGAATGTTTGTGTTTAGTATCTATATGTGTGTTTTAATGTAATTGTACCCATGAGCACCTAATATATTTATATACCTAGAAATCTGGCATCTAAAAAGTCCCAAGTTCAAAACTGGGTAGAGGTCATTTCATTAGTACTATAGAAGTACACTGGAGAAGTACTGTAGAATCGATGGAACTATATTTGGGGTGGTACAATAGCAGGGACTGTAGTGGTTGTGGTACTGTAGCTACTCAGGAATTGTAGCAGGACTATTTACCAGAGTGCCCTTTGGGACAATATTTTATCACATACCTGCTTGTCAGTAATATTTTATCAATTTCATCAAAGATGGTTCACCACAACCATTACATGAGTATGATACTTTGAAATGGATTCAAAATATTTCATAAATATGGATTTGGATTCACCTCAAAAAGAATGATGTTATGTCTCCTTTACATTATCATATACTTTGAATACATTGTAAAGATTATAACATATCTTCTATAATGATTATGAAGAAGTGAATATCTTGAATTTAGAATCATCATGTCCTTGAGATATTAAAGATTTTTCTTTGTAGTCCCACTTTCATTCCTCTGGATAATATTCCAGTTTAACATTCGAAAGAGAAGCCTCTACAACAATGGATTTTGTCTCGGTGTATCCATCCTTCATGATGTCCATGACATATTGGGTGACAAGGAGAAAAAAATTTGGATGCACCAATTATAATTATTTTTTTTATTTTTCTTTAGGATCAAAGTTTGTGTAACCCCATTAACCATATATTTTCACAAATATTTTCATTGTAAAATTTTATATGCAGGCATCCCAAATTGTGGACTACATGTTTTTTTACTGCCAATTTATTTTTAGAATGGAACAATACTAATGAAAAAAAATACGACAAGATAATTGGTGGAAAATTGGAGATTAATTGGAAGAAAAATGAGTGGAGTTTATTTATGTTTTCATGATTGGTAGAGGCAAAATTTGATTCCTTATTTGAAAATTCTAGATTGAAAAGTGGTACTATGAAAACAATTGAAGGGTGAAAAAAAGTGTAGGAAAGTCATAAACTAACTATTAATCATATTCCTCCATCCAAATGGTGAAAATAATATGTATTCATAGGTTCTATAGATCATAAAACAAAAATAAAACATTAAATCCTCTGATAATATTGATGGTGGTTTTTTTAACCACAAATAAAAATGCACATGAGGAAGAAGACACTCAAATCATTACAGGTGATCATATGAACAAAAATTTAATGTTGACACACTGGATTTTAATTTCTAAAATTAGAATGAAGTTTACAAATCATACCACACAGTTATTTTTAGTGAAACAATATCAAACCAAATAAAACTATAAGAAATATAGATAAAAATATACACATTTTTGGTGTAATAGTTTCCACCAAAGAATCTGAACACAGACACATCTATAATCCCTTATCTAAATTCTACAGTCCATTATTGATCTAGTAGATATTTTTTTCAGGTGAACAATATTTTTATTCTTCAAACAACTTACACATACTTTAGCTCAACTTTTTCTACATAACCATGAATCCATCCTACCGAGTCATGGTAGATCACTATGGAATAATGCCTAATGACTACACCACCGATGACGATCCCACTCTTCTAGATCCCACCATACTAATATACAACTAACATTATTTTTCCCCCAAAATCATTGACATTACATAGTCTACCCACTCATATCATCATACATCCCACCCTTTACATGATCCTCAAATCTTCTATGTGTTCCTAGTTGTTCCCACCATAAAGTGACATCTTTAGGTTCCCTAAGGTTCCAAATCCCATTAAACCCTCTTTCATCATCAACAATAGTTCCACCTTATACAAAAAAATAAGCTAAAAACATGTTAGTCTCATATATCTCACAAACATCCAACCAAAAGATAGCCAACAGTTCTGCAATCTCCCCTCCCAGATCAATAAGAACAGATAAATGGTTGGATTTTTTATGGAGTCTGCCTTAGGGGTATAGGTATCATTATGTATTAAACTTTATCAGCTAAATTACAGTCATGGAATATTGGGAACCTATTTAATGGGACGTTCCCCATGTTATTTTATTGGTTCATATAGTTTGAGCCAGTGCCAGTACCTTGGTTCATCAGCCCAAGGGATGGAGAGCTCTCTTTCAACTTCCCAGAAGCTGCAACCACCATTTATTTTTTCATCACTCTATTTTAATATAAACAAAAAATTAATGTATTTTTTTAATGTATAAAACAATTAAAAAGTGTATTTTGGTTGTTTCTGTGATGATTGACGAAACTGGCCTACGCCATAGGTTAAATCATTACTTTCCTTTTTATAAAATCTCATCAAACAAGGTATTAACAATTCTCTCTCATCTGCTCTTCTAAATAAAATGAAGTTGAACACTTCCTTTTGAAACGATGGGTGAGAGGAGAGCCAATATCATTGAATTTTATTTTCTTTTTTTATACCAAGGCACAAACAATTCATTATACAATTTGTAAAAATATTTATATATTTAGTTATAATAACATTATATATTAAACTAATTTAATTATATATTTATAAATATATTTATAAAAAAAATTAATGAATATATATAAATAATTTTTTAAAAATATATATATTTATTCTTGTATAAATCATACTTGATAATTTGTATTATATATATTAATATAAATAAATTTATACAATAAAATACTTTATAAAACTAGAAAATTTATAATAATTTTTTGTTCTAAATATATAAATTTAAATATATTTTTATTTTAAATATACACATTAATTTGTTTACACATTTATACTCCCACACATTTAATTATAAGAATTTAATAATTATTTTTTAAAATTAAGTAAGCTAAAATTTCTATTATTATATATATATACATTCTGTTGTGATTTTTGTAATTATATATATATATATATAAGAAAATATATTTATATTCTGAATTATATATACTTAATATATTTTTCATTTTCACTTATAATTATATATTTATATACAAATATGTAAAAAATTAATATATAATATAACTTCTATATATGTAAATATATATTTATATAAATAATGTTTTAGTTCATATATGTAATATTTGTTTACCAATATAAATACATCTATGTAAATGATGATATTTATTTTAAAAGTATCTATAATAAATCTAATTCTAAAAAAATGTTGAAAAGGACCACCAATTATCAACACTATTTTAGAATTGATAAGGGGTAAAAAACACAAAAAAAGGAACGACATCTCAGCCTTAACTTTGACATTCCATTAGCTATACCTTTTCAAAAATCCCTGAATTGTTGTTTTCATTTAATTTCACATAATTACGAAGTCGTTTAGTTGGTTTTGACCTCCTCACACATGTCTTTAAAGGACATCAATCCTTTAAAAACTACTTATTCATTCGTTTTGGGCACACTGCATATCTGATTGACATGATGTCTACTCATACACATAAAAAATATTACAAAGTTATATTTTTTATGATTTCACGTTATTCCAAGGATGTATTATTGTTTTTTAACTACTAAACAAATGTTTTATTCTTTTAAAATTGTAAAATTATATTTTTAGTCATCCTGAATAAATGAAACCTAGGATTTACATTTAATATATTATACCATTTAACATATCATTTTGTGGGTTTTTATATAATTTAATCAAATTCTATTTTATTTATGTTTGTATTAACCCTATGAAATACATTTTAAAAAGTTTACAAACCACTAAGAATTACTTATTCGATAATTCTTGGCACACTGTATGTTTGATTGATATTTCATCTTCTCGTATATAGCACAAATATTTAAATGATGGTTTTCATATGATTCACATCATTTTGATATTTTTTTCAAGGTATTTGACCATTAAATGAATGTTTTAGTTTTTTAAAACAATTTAAGTATGCTTTTGATCATCCCCTACAAAAGGAACTTCAGAGAAATGTTTTAACTGCTCAACCATTTCACAATTCATTATATGGTTTATCACATACAGGCTCAGATACCCTAGTACCCTAACTCCTGAGTCGCTCAAAACATGGAACGAATGGTATTATCAATCATCATGGGTGGTATAATACCACCTCATACCATACATTATAAATGTGGGAACAATTATTTCAAATAAACAGTGGAAGAAACAAATACAAGTCATTGTATTCAAAAGAAAAATCCACATAGTGAAGTATACCAGAAGTCATACATGTGTGAACAACCAAAAGTACAACCACAATGCACCATAAACCCGGATAAACCATCTGACTCAAGAGATTCAACAACAACTACAACCTCTTTATGGTGCTTTACCCATCCTCGAACATGGAAGAAGATAATATACAAACACATAAAAGAATAGACATAGTGTCAGTTATATTCACATTAGGGCCTCTCCAAGGTTTCCATTAAAGGATGAAGAATTAATTAACCAAATAACATTTTATATTTTAAATAAAATCCATTTAATTTGAAAATAATATTTAAAACATCATGATTTACATTTAAAATGATGTAAATATTTTAAACAATGGAATAAATAAACATTTTATATAAAATAGTTTCTATAAATTCACATGGAATGTGTAAAATAGATTACAAAAATGGAATATATATCGAAGTATCTCAAAGGATAAACATGGTCATATTCCTAGAGGAACTATAGTTCTAGGTTATGGGATCCTCAAACACTTATAAAATGATAATTACAATGTGCAAACTCGTCTCTCTGACACTATCCTATAGAGACTAACCAACATCCCACTAAGGATATGATCCTCCATTTAGTTTATTTTATAGTTGATAATAGTTAATCCATATCTAGGAAAATATCAACCTAGTTCTTCTCTCCATAATAACTCTATAACAACATTTTATTTCATGATCATAAGAAACATTCAATAATTGGAAATTTATTTCAAAACTATTCAAAATACAATTACACCCATTTCTAAGTTCAATAATACCAATTTCCATTTAAAACCCAAATCATGTTTTAATAAATTCATTCCTTTTCCAAGATAAAGAAAAATTGGTTCTTATAAATTAATTAATAAATTTTCTCAGATACAATTTTAATATTAATTCTATCCGAATAAATTTTACAATTCAATCAATTTCATCAAATCCAAATCACAACCAAATTTACATGAATTTGGGATGTTTCCCCATTTTCATGATAAATAATTTAAAAATACATATACCCACAAAATTGGGTATTCAAAATTTAACTAAAACAATTAAAACAATTAATAAATTGTAGGTTATTTTTATTTTCCAAGAATATATAGAATCACCTACTGAAACAAAGAGGATACGCTCACAGTGTTTGTAATGGGAAACTCCATAGAAGAATGTCATCAATGGATGTCTAATCATTTACCCTTGATTAAATATCCAAAATAATGGGGATTAGGTCCTCCAATAACAGGGAGATATAACTGACTCTAACAGAAGAGACTGTAAGAGAAAGGGAGATAAGAGACATGGAGAGAAAACATACTATGAAAGGACCGAAAAAATATTTCCTACCTTCAATCCACCATGGAGAGGGTATGGAGGAAGAAAATATGGTTCTTGGGAGCCCTCCCAACCATTAAAAACATAATAGGGTATGTTAGGGTCGTTATGGGGTCTGAATAGGGGTTTGGGAGATTATAAAATAATTTTTGGAATAATAAAATATTTGATGCACAATTAGCAAGCAATGGTCACACTGTTTGGTAATCTATATACCCTAATGGTGAACCCCTTATATTTGAGTTGAATGGTTTCTCATTGGTGGGAACATGGTTTTACAAACCATGTTCCAACCTTGACATCCTCTACTACCATGATTTTCATTGTTTCCACTAGTAGGGTGTTGGTAAAACAGTACGCCAACCATGCATATGCCAATAGACGTCCAAAACATTTAAATTTTATACTGAAGTGCCCCTAAATGAGACACAACCAATGTATTATCAAAATATTAGTTAATTAGTACCTGAAAACCAAAATAGGATGTTACAAATTCCCCACCATAGATTCATTCTATACCTATAATGCTTATTTAAGAATATTCCATGCGAAAAAGATGATGTTTCTGCTCTCTCATCAGTGCCTCTCTCTCTCCTATGTCTCTTGAGTATCAAAATCATGCTTCCATAGAACTAAAACCAATGGTATAGTCCTCCCACAAATAAAAATGGTTTTTGAATAAACTATCTTGACTACATTCTATTTCTTGATTAAATTAGGCTCAATATGAATATCACTCCATCACAGAACATGATATTGACGGGAAAGATACATTCAAAAATAAGATACATGGAATACAGTATGTATCAATGTTAGTAGTGGTAGAAGTTTGAAATGGTAATCCAATTTTCCCAAATTCTCAAAAACCTCAAAAAGTCCCACAAAATTAGGATATAGTGTCCCTTTCCTCCCAATACATTGATAACCCAATAGAGGAGAACCATTCAAGAATACTTGATAACCACAGAATATTACAATGTTCTACATTTATTGTCAACATAAGACTTATACTGGCTCTGTGATGTCAACACTGTATGATAAATCAACAGAAACATTGCTATAAAATCTTGGTCTAACCACTTATCATTGAACAATATTTGAAAAAGACAATATGGATTTTTTTTGGCCAGCCATACATTGCTCTAAAAGGATCCATTCTAATCAGATATTGGTAACTAATGTTCAATGAAAACACAATTTTCCCAAAATGATCATCCCAAACTCCACCAAAGTTAAGAATATAGGAATGTATATTTTCCCAAAGAACCATTATAGATTATTATGTATGTCCAACCAACTATGGATGTTATGTCATAATCAAAAGGACCTGAGATCCCAATGCCTCCCAAAGGCCTCTCTAAAATTTAAAAGTAAAATGGGGATCTCTATGAGAAAATATAGGACATGGAACTTCATGGAAACAAAAAAATATATTTCAATTACATATTATTGAAATCCATAACATTGGTTGTATCAAAAATATATATAATGTTGGCATATTTAGTCATACTATTGATGAAAACTCATATCACATTTTTTTCTCTAGGTACATCAAAACCTAACCACCATGTCCAGAGATACATCAGCTGACTCCCACGTCGGCATCAGAAGTCGATAAAGTAAACCTGAATGTCTATGGTACTTGACCTTGACCAGTGGGAATGCATAACAATGAGAGACAAAATATGTAATTTCCAATCTCATACCTAGACACCACAATTATTTACTCATTTCATAAAAGATGTTTGTGGTTCCTCGGTTCACTGCCCACTATGAATTATGTAAATCCCTCATAAAATATTTTCTCATATGAAAAGTTACAATGTATCAGTTCTTGAAACATATAATTACCAATGGGGGGAATTCCTACTCTTCCACAATTAATACAACATAAATAGGGGTTTGACATCTATTTAATTCATCATCATGATGCTGATCATGATGAATCATCTCAATAAGATAATTAATGGCTTTACACTAGCCAAAACAACATCGGCCATTAATTATTGAACTCTAATATGAAACTGTGAAAAAAAATCATCAAGTATCACTCTTATGATGACTCTTTCATGTCCTAAGATGTTAGTTTCCTACTCAAATCATCAACAATGAAATTTTATTTCCCCAGGGTATTGTTTATGTCAAAATCAAAAGACTACAGGTATTCCACCCAATGCCTCTACTGTAGATTAAAATTCATTTTAGGGATGATAAAAATCATTTTGTTGTAGTTTAGATACATGGTAAACCATTCTATGGAATGTTAATGTCATTAATTCTTTCATACATACATAAAAGCTACAAAATGAATTTAATGATTCAGGTAGTTATTCCTGTGTGGGCAAAGCTGTCAAGATCCAAAAGAAATGACATGAACACCCTGCATAAGAACACTGCTCAAACCCAAATCTTATGCATCAGCAAAGTCAACATAGCCATGTCCAGCCTTTGGAAGAGTCAACACCAGCACAATAGGCCAAATATGTTCTACAATAAAAAAAGAATTATTTAATTTTTCATCCCAAATAAATGTTTATCCCTTCTAATTAGGATCATTCAATAGAAAAGCTCGCATTGATAAATCATTTACAAAAATGTGATAGTATCTATCTAAATCCCAAAATATCCAAATTTTAAAAACATTTCATGGTTGTTCCCATGTAATTATTGACTTCAAATTCATAATATCAACTAGTATACCATTTTTCAACACCATGTGTCCCAATAAATTTACTTCTTGATTCCAAAAATCGCATTTTGAGAGCATGGCACAATGCTAGTAATTTCTCAACAATTTCTGAACTCCTCTCCGATGATTCACATGGTTCTCCTCGAACATAGAGTAAACAATGATGTCACCCCCAAAGACTTCCACAAAAGTATAAAGGTACTCAAATAAAATAGTGTTCCTTAAATATATAAATACTTTAGGATAATTGGTTGGTCCAAATGGAATGGAAATTTACTCATAATGGTTATACCTTCTCCAAAAGGTGGTTTTCTAAAAGATAGATTCTTTTATTCTTATTTGAGGGTAACCAGGTCCAAGATTGGTCTACAAGAACCACGGTGACCCTTTCAACTAGTCAAACATATCATCAATCCATGAAAAAAGATACTTTTTCATTTTTATTCAATTTTTAGTAATATACACAATGGTGAAGTGACCCATCATCTTTCTTAGAAAATGGAACGGACACCTCCAATGGTGACACTCTCAGACATATGAATCCATTATTTAAAAGATCATTCAAATGTGTCTTCAACTCTTTCATCTTAGTTGGTTCCTTGTGGTAATTAGTAATATATGTTGGTTGGGTACCAGAAAAAAATAAATACAAAACTCTACCTCCTATAATGATGGAAAATCAATGAAGTTAGAAGGAAAAACGTCGGTAAAATTGATGACCAATGGAGGGAGATCATCGATCAAGGATTCCATCTCCAAATCAAAAGTAAACAGAAATATCACCTTCCCCAACTCTGGATATGAATTTTTTTCTCTACAGGACCTTGAGTCTGATTCTCCTTTATTGACATGGAACACCCCATTGTGTGTAGTAATGGGGAACCATCAAAATTAACAATCAATCTGGGATTTATTGGAAAGGAGACAATTAAATAGTAAAATTATGTCGAGCATTTTCATGTAGAGAACAAAAAATTCCTCACAAACCTATGAAATTGATAATTTGAACACAAAATCAAGACAACAGAGACACTTTTCACTCTTTGTTTCAATGGGTGGAGTAATATCCATAACATAAGAAAAAATATCCATATAAATATTTATTATATTTACATTTTGATTTGAAATAAATTATTGAGACAAACCGATATCAAATAATGCTATCACTAAGGAGGAAGATATAGTGTTGGTACCTATAACGGTCGTTGGACCCATATCTCCCTTCACTGGAGACTCTTCCTCCTCATAAAGAAGCTTCATTCCTAATGCATGTTTCTAGAACCCTTTAGTCCTTAATGGATCAATTTTTACTTTAGTTTTATTAGTTTCTAAGGATGTAGAACCACTATATGGTGTATAAGAGTCATGAATGAAATTAAATAGGTTACTTGAGTACCCACAAGAACCACATATCTTTGATGCCTCAATGAAAACCTGCATAGATTGCCCAGTCTTTCCACACTAGTAGAAATTCAAAGTTCCTCTTCCCAACACTACTGGAGGTATAAAAACCCATGTTGTTGAGATCCACCACAATAATAATCATGCTTCATCTTCCCTTAATGGGAATTTATAGAACATAAAATCAGAGAAAATAGAATTCTCGTCAACTGTAACTTACCAAACAGGTCCATATCAACCATTATTGCTCTATTGAACACATCATCATTAGAAGGAAACTCCAGCAATAAATCTTAGGAATGAATGTCATAATGAATTCTCATATCAAACTGATGAGTCTTCATATTATAATTTGAAATAATATCTAGTCAAATATACACAATATTTGAAAAATGATTAGCATACTCTTCCATCGTCCTATCATCCTTCTTCACTTTTAAGGACTTTATATCCTTATCGAACACCAGAGTCTCTCGAGATAACTGTTCAGTTAAAATAACCTTACCTTTTTTCCACTCTAATCCCCCGTACTTCTTAGGTGTCTACATTGTGTCCCATCATGAGCTTATAGGTCCCTCCATCTTAAAGGTGAAAATTTTAACCTTGATTTAATCCATTGTTTCTAATAACTCAATAAAAATCTTGATATCTCTCAACCAATAAACATCCTCTTATAAATTATTAGATCCTTTGATCTCTAGTGTCTTCTAGAGGAGGAAATTATAAGCATGATTCTATAAAGCATCCCATTGGGGCTCCATAGATGGATCCTGAATGAGAACAGGTGCACATACATATCACATAGCTTGTAAAACATGCCTGATAACCTCTACAATATAATATTACAAGGGATGGTTTTCTCATTTTGGGTTTTTAGAAGCCTCATCCTTGATCTTATTTTCATGTATTCTCAAAGGCATGATGTTACACAACATCATCAGAAAAAATAGAAGACATTATATTAAAACACAATCTGAGTGACAAGGAAAAATATCCAAATTTATAACAACACATGATTTTTATTTCATCCAATTAGAATCAAAATTAGGGGAAAGGATAGAGATAATCATTCAGTTTCATTCCCTATCCACCCCTGGTGACTTAAGGAACGTTGCAGTGAGATCTAGCTGTGTACTCAATCACAACTACCTCAAATGTTTTTTCATGATTAATCAAATTTATACTAACATCTGGGGAATATGATCAACCTTCACCATTGATATCACTTATTCACAAACATTCATTGATACCCCGGTACTCTAACACCCAATCTCACCCTGACATTCCTTGAAGGTCATTCTAGATCCTGCGGGTTGGTGAAGAAAACATAATATGATACAAAATAAAATTTGGAATGGATTTGGCACATAATCAGTGGAAGAAACAGACACATGTCATTATTCTCAAAAGAAATCTTTACAAAGAAAACTACACTAGAATTCAAATAGGTGTTAATAACCCAAAGTACAAACAAAAAGTACTAGAAAAAGAAAAGGTAAACAACCCATGTCAAGAGATTCAACAACAACTGCCACCTCCTTGTGATGTTATACCCTTGCGCGAACCTAGATAAAGATAAGATAAAAAAACTTAAGGAATAGGTAGGGTGTGAGATAAAAGTGAAATATGTTCTCGAAAATGATTTCATAAAAAGATTCCAGATTTACTAAACAAATAAATAATTCAATTTTAGATAATAGGAATGGAATTTTAAAAGAATAATTAAAACATATCATGTTTTAATTTCAAATTTTGAGAATATTACGGACAATGTCTTAAATAAATTTTTTATATAAAACCTTTTTTTATAAATATACAAGTCATGTGTAAAACAGTTTTCCACAATGGAATATAACTCAATGCATATAAAAGGAGACACAAAGTCATCTAATGAGAGGAACTATAGTTCTAAGCTATGGGATCCACACACACTTATAAAATGACAATGTAAATGTCCACACACATCTCTGTGACACTAGACATAGGTGACTAACCAAAATCCCACTAGGGATAAGATCTACCAGTAATTTTATGATAGAGTTGTAAAGTGTTGATTCTATTTTAGGGAATTCCTAACCAACTATGTGTGTACCTAATAACTCACTAACTACCTAGGGATTCATGTTCCAAAAAAATTGAAATTTTTCTTTTTATTTAAAAACTCTTCAAAATGTAATTCATCCCCATGATGCATGTTTATAGGACATCAAACCTTTAAAAACAACTTATTCAGTCAATACTCGAACACTGTGCATTTGAATGACATGTAGTCTACTAATACACATCACAAATAATAAAAAGATGATTATACTAAGATTTCACATCATAAGAATTACAATTCACTCAACAATTATTGATCATAAATTTCCATATCCTAATTCAATAATAGGACCTAATGAATTTTCCTTTCATACAAGTGGAAAACCCCAATCTTCGTTAATCTCTAACTGATGGAATGATCTGAAACGTAACTCACCATCCCATTATTAGTGAATAATTTATGTTTAAATAAGTAAGGAATCAATGTATAATGGTTATAATGATAGGTATCATGAAAACCATAGTAAATTGAGATACATAAAAAGCATACAACCCTATGTATATCAATGCCCTATGAAATTTCATGTCATGCCCTTTCACTATTCAATTTTGATAATAATTATCAACTTATTATATCAAGATTATACTCATTGTATTATATAATACACTTTGTATGAAATACAATATTACACTGATGATAATTTTAACATATCATCAAACACCATAATACTCCATGAAGATTACCAATTAGGGACAAATCAAATTCATATTTTAAGTGTATATTTTTATTTAATTATACATGTTATAAAAATTGAACACATATGAATGAATTATTATTTAATATTTATTTTAGTATAAAAGTGTGATACATTTTATATCCTTACATCCAATATCTCATGTATCTAATACCAAAATATTCCACAAGACCCTTGTGATTTTTACATGATAATGGTTTTTTCAAAGGATCTTTTACGTTATCATCTATATCCACCCAATGGTTCTTTAAATCTCTCTTATCAATGATATATTAAATTATATAGTATTGGAAAATGAATTTTTTGTCCCATTTCTAGTACCTAATTTCCTGTTCTGAAGTAATAACTCCATAGTTTTTGTAGTATTGCTCAATTTCACCTTTAATACTAGAAACCACCATATGTTTAGTAATGAACATCTTAATCTAATGAGCCTCAGTCACAACCAATGTTGAAGTAATGTAATAAGCATCTGTTTTCACATTCACTATGGTGTCTTGTTTGGATATCTTCCTAATGATCTTTCAACTATTTAACAAATACATGATACCAAATTTTTATCTCATATCATCTTTTTTGGATTAAAAACTAGTATCACGGTAACCCCTTTATATGATCTCATTGTCTTCTAAAAAGATAAATACCATATCCATGCTTTATCTTAATGCTTAAAAAAATTATTGATAGTAGTCTAGTTACTCTCACCAATATTGGATTTTAAATTACATGTTATTCATAAAGTATTAGTGACATTTGGGGTAAAGATTTTGGTTTTCTCCACTAGAGAAAATAATTTTAGTACTGCTAGAAAATGCCAGCAACATTGTTAAAAAGCATAGTTGATCTAAGAGAAGTTCAAATGCGGCCTATTTTATCACCCCTATAAATGTGGTGATATATGTGTACCATTATCACTCAGTAAAAATCGAGGATAAAGACATTGTTGTTACAATGTGACATTAAATTTATAGCCTAATAAAAAAATATATAGGAACCAAAGACAAAGAGTAACAAAAAATTTCATGATATTGAAGATTAATAATGTTTTTGAAATAAAAAATAATCAATAAATAAAACAAACTATATTATATAAATTTTAAAAAATATAATTACATAATAATGTTCAATTTATCTCAATCATTCAAAAAAATCATTTGTTTCACTGTCTATGGCCCTTAACCCCCTTTGAAAAATCCCAATCATGGTATGAGTTGTTAAAAAAATCACACTAACTGAAGAATGAAAAAATGCCTATATATGATAAAAAATATCTCACCTTAGTAATTAAATAATATTTAAATTAAACATGAATATGAAATAATATATTAACAAAGTGTGAATTTCAAACTAATAACCGGAGCTTTGTGTCTTACTGGTAACACCCCTAAATATTTGAGGGGTGGATGATTCCTTCACATCAAAATGGACTTAGGGATAACTTTATATAGGTATGAAAACAATCTCCATTTTTTTCTCAGTTTTAAGCATGTCACTTTTCTTTTTTACTAAAATGACTTTTTAAACTGAAATCACACACTTTGAGTCATACCCATCACATCATGTGTCATTTTGATGTGAAACTATTTCCAACACATCAAAAATATCATATGAATAGTTGTATTAAATCAGTGAGAAAATATGTTTTTGTTATCATGGTTTCTAGTGAGTGAAAAAAATTTGAAATAAAATATTAATTTTATACTAATTACAGACAATTTGATTCACATCGATCACATCATGGGTCTGATTATGGTGAGGAGATTCTTGAACATAAAAATGACTTATGGATAATTTTTCTAAATTATCAAAACAATCTGAATCATTTTTCATTGTTTTGATTCTGTCACATATATTTTAACACAAAATTTCAAATTTAAAAAAAAATACACACTTAGAGTTGTACTGGTCACACTATGCAATGGATCGAGATGAGGATAATTCCTAAATATCACAAATGACTTATAGATCATTTTCATAAATTATCCAAATAGCCCAAATTTGTTTTATCAGTTTTGAAAATGTCACGTGTCTTTTTTACTAAAATTTCATTTTAAATTGAAATCACACAGTTTGAGTCATAGAAGTCACATTATGTGTCAGTTTTAGTTTAGACTAATTTATACATTCCATGTGTGATTTATAGATAGCTTTACTAAATTATCAAGATTATCAAAGCATGTTTTTTCATTTTTCAGTCAATGAAAAAAGTAGTGAACTAAAAGGTCAATTTTAGATTCATAATATAAAAATTGAGTATTATCGGTCACACCATTTGTCATACTAAATTCTGGCTGATTCCTACACATCACAAATTATGTATGGATAATTTTTTAAAAATTATCAAAACAATGAAAAAGTGTCAACTCATTTTCGAGTATGTGATATTTTTTTAACTAAAATATAAATTACAAAATGAAAACATGAACATTGAATGGTACTGGACACATCGTGCATCAGATTGAGGTGAAGATGGTTTGTAGACATCAAAAATGACTTATTGATCATTTTCCTAAATTATCGAAACAATTCATATGCAATTTCTTCATTTTGAGTATATCATATTTTTTTCTAAAATAACATTGTAAAATGGAAATAATAAATTTGAATCATAACTATCTCATTGTGTATTTTTTTTATATGAAACTAATTTCTACAAGTATAAAATTACATATGAATCATTATAATAAATAATCAATACAATTAGAGAATGTTTTTTCAGTTTTTAGTAAGTGAAACATGTTTCAAACTAAAATGTCAATTTTAAACTAATAATAGCCATTTCGAGTCATATAAGGAAAAAAGTGTATCTGGTTGGGGTGAGTAATATTCCTACATGTCGAAAATTACATATAGATCATTGTTCTAATATATAAAAATAATCCTAATGTGTTTGTTCATTTTGAGTATGTCACATTCATATTTTACTAAAATAAAAATATTAAATTAGTTGACACACTTGGAGTCATACCGATCACAATGTGTTTCATATTGAGGTGTTGATAATTACTATAGCTCAAAAATGTATTATAGATCATTTTTATAAAGTATAAAATAGTGATAATGGGTTTTTCTAGTTTTTTTATATTTTTTTAAATAAAATTTCATTTTAGACTGAAAAAACGTACTTAGATACATATCGGTCACACCGTGAATCAAATTGAGTTTTGTCTAATTCCTACATGTCAAAAATGACTTATGTATCATTTTATAGAATTATAAAATCAATAAAAATTATTTTTATTGGTTTTGAGTATGTATATTCTATTTTTTTACAAAAATTCCATTTTAAACTGAAATCACACACACTGAGCCATACTGTTATTATCATCTGTCTGTTTGACATGATACTAATTCCATCATTTATCAATTGGATTATGAATATTTTTCCAAAATTATTAATATAATGAGTTATTTTTCTTGGTATTTAGTGAGTGACACACGTTTTAACTAAATAATAAAATTTTAAGCTGATAACAGAAAAAATGATTCATAACGAACACATCGTTTATTAGATTAAGTTGTTGATGGTTCCTACATGTCACTAGTGACATATTGATCATATTTCTAGACTATAAAAACAATATGAATGTTATTGATTGATCTTTATTATGTGGAATGTGTAAAAACCTGAGATTTTATGAAAAATATTCTTTTAATTTCATTAATGTCTTGTGTTGTATGCTACACCAAGATTACCTTGCGCTATACGCAACACCGTATTAGCTTGCAGTATACGCAACACTATACTTGGATCATGTTACACACAATTTTGATAATAGTTATTCTACACAACATTGAGTGTATATATATATATATATATTCAATGTATAAATGAAATATGGTTGGATTCTGTTATACGAAACAACGAAGGATTCTTGCATAACATGCAACCCTGACTTGGCTTGCATTACACGCAGTCACGACCTTCCTCGATAGCGTGTGTTGTACGCAATACCGGGTTTTACTAAACAACGATATATTATTATAATATTATTATAAACTAGCCGTTATGAATAGTATTAACTAAATTTTGAATTTTATAACATTATTATTCATCTTACACATTTTCTATAACATGGTATAAGAACTAAATAAATTTTTCGGGTAAAATAAGTATTTTTCAAAAAATGCAGTTTTGCCACCTTTTGATGGAGCACCCACATTAAATCTAGTTTTTGACATGTTTATAAGTTAAATTTGACAAAATAAAATTCTTCTTTGGAATCAAGAAATAAAAATTTACTTTGAATAAATTTTTTATATTATTCTGGTAACTTTCATATTTTGATGAATAGTAAAAACACGCTATATTTTAATTAAAAACAACTTTATTCATCGCAATAATTTATATGGTTAAATTATAATATTTAATGGTTTTAAAGTATAAATAGAATATATTTTTACCATTTAATATATTGTATGTTATTATCATTGATTTTACATTAAATTCGTAGGTTAAATCAATTCAATCTTTTGCAATGTTTTAAAGAAAAACACGTTTTCTTTCAAAAATGGGATTAATTTTAATTTAATTTATGCAAATTTTCTGTATTGAATTTGGAAAAATGGATTCCATATTTTGAATCATTGGGTCCAAATTATGTTAATAAGCTACTTTTTATTTTTGGGAATTATGAATAGTAACTACAGTAAATTTTATTTACCATAGTTAAAGGTAAATCGGGTAATTAAGGGTAAATATAATATTATAAAATTACCCTAATACATGCCAAAATTCTATTGGATGTCTAAAAGTAGACTCATATAACTTAAGGGTCGGATTAGATTCATTTTATGGACTTTTGACCATGAAAATAATTTAATTATTATTAAAACCAAAGAAAGTGACAACATGTCACTCTCTTAAATCTTATAAGTATAATAATTCTAATTTTGTGATAAACATCATAAAACTTCGAACATTAATAGTCTCCAGAAATCTAATATAATTATCTACATCATGATAATTTATTTAGAATTTTTAGGGAATAAATAATTGACATTAATGGTGATACATTAATGATACGGAAATTATTTATTAAGTGGAGAATTAGTAATATAGTTTTTATTGAAATAATAATACCCATTAAAAGGCCCAAAAACCTGACCAAAACTTATATTTAGTGTATATAGACACCTTAATCATCCAATGTCCTAATATATGACTATTTGGAGCCTTATAAAAGTGATTATGACACTTATATTATTTTATTTTAAAGGATTCCAAAGTTGTCACCTTCATAATTTAATAAATATAAAAATTTAAATATTGTGATTTTAAGATGATAAATTAGAGTAAAAGTATTATTGTGAAAGTAAATAGATTTATCTTCATAATAGGATTTTATTTTTAATTATTATGCAACAAATAAGTATATTAAATTATTATACAAAAATGTTGTAGTAATTATTTTATTAAGAGATAAACCAAATAAATGGTTTTAAAAATAATAAAATAAATATTATAAGAACTATTTATTATGATACACTAATTTTATAGATACATATGACCTTTTATTAATCTATTAAATCTTTTAGTTTGAACATATATTCTTTTTATATTTTACTTAAATTCAAATAAATGAATAGTGTCAAAATTGACACTATTGTTATTTTATAAAAATAACATATTATAAAATTGTTTAAAAAACACAAAAATATTTAAAAATAGTAAATTAAAATTTATATGGTCTATAATGTTATAAAGTAAACAATTATGGAAAATTCACAACAAATAAGTAATTATTTGTTATAATTTAAAATTTAGAATTTTATTACCACAAATAAACTTAAATAGATTAAATAAGGATAAATCAAAATGATAAGGTTTAAAATAAGATCCAAACATGTCTAAATTTGATTGGTTGATGAGATTACAACCCTATCGCATCTAATCTTCTAATATGATTCATTTTTGGAGGATTTTAAGTGGGTATAGATTTATTATAAATTAATATTTTTAAGAATTCCAAAGGTGCCCCTCTCCTCCCTTATAAAAGGGTGCCTCCTCCCTCTCTTCCACACACCACTTTGAGCCTTCAAGCTCGGCCAACCCCTTCCCAATTCTCTTCTACACTTCCCTAGAAACTTCCTAGAGGTCCTGGTCTTCTTCAAAGACCAATTTTAGTGCCCTAAGAGGAGGTCTCAAAGAGGCGCTTCAAAGAAGAGGAGGTTCGGATACGTACGAAGCATATCGGACCTAAGGTAAGGGATAATTTTGCAAATCTCAATTTTATCCGATATTGCTTGTTCATAAGTATTTACTAGGGTTATTTCTATCATCCATTTCCATGTTTTATAAAATTATTTTCATGTATGTTTAAATTCTTTTTTACCCATTATTGACTTTTACTACATGGTATGTAAGGAATCTTTATTTTGTTTACGTTACAAGGTAATTTTTGACTTTTCCGGCAAAAGTACGAGAATAATGTTTTTTTGACTTATACGACACGAACGGATTTTTACGGTTTTATAAAGCATTATTTTCATGAATCTTCCTATAAAAGATTTCATGACTATTTTCAAAAAAATATCTTTCTTTTAAAATTAGATGATGTTTTGTGAAAATAAATTGATTTTGAAGAAAAAATGGTATTATCTTCAAGAATTAATTTCAATTGTTTTATCAAAACCATTTTCCATATAAGATGACATTATTTCATATGTGTATGTTTCAATTATAATGTCTCTATTATTTACAAGGTTTCTCTTTCCTAATTATGAAATGATATCCATTTCTTTTATATGGATTATGTGATGATGGGATTATGTTTATGAAACCCATTTTATTCGTTGGGTTATTATGAATGATGTATGTTTATTTTGTGGCACAAGTAAGAATGATTTCATTATGAGATGGGTGGGACCTATATCTCCCTCCAATGCATTGGGTAAAGATTTATATCTCATGAGATAGACATGGCTGGAACGGTAAGTTAATCTGGTTCAGTATTACAGGACTAGAATGAGGAGTGAACTCGATTCAGAAACAGACTTTTTCCACTAAGATGGTCTTGGCAGCAATTCCTTGGCTACTATGGAAATCATTACATGTGCTAAATGGATGCAACAATTACATGTTTTATTCCCATGCTATTTTATCATGATTTATGTTCTATTGTGATCTATGCCTTATGTACATCCATGTTTTATGTCATTGCTCAAGATTTTTAATGTTCATGTTTCTTTTAAGTTCAATTGTATATGGTATGTTTTATTTTTATCCATGCTTATCCTTACTGAGCATTTGAGCTCACCCTTTTTATGTTTTCTTTTCCCCCAGAATTAAAAGAAATATTTTAGTTAAGGAAACAAAAATGGGAAGATCTTTGTGGGAGATGTTGAAGATATTTCACCACGATTAGAAGATTACGTTCCAAGTTTCCAAAGACACTAAACTATTATGGTCCTTGTGTGTCTGTTTTTTTATGTATTAAGTATTCCGCAAAAGTAATGTAATGTCTATGTATGTCATGCTTCGGGTCTCTACAGTTGGTATCAGAGGAAAGGTTTAGTCAACATTTGGAAACTAGGATACGAAAACATTAGTGAGATCCCTAGAGATATTTCTAAGGTATGTCTAGGGATGTTCCTAAGGATATGTATACATATAGGATATAGTCCTAGAACTACGGTAACGATATTAAAATTTAACCTAAGATATTAGATATTGAAGGTACTCCCCCTTTATTGTGTTTTTTCCCTAGCATGATTTTTGCCTCTCACACTATTCTTTTTTGGGTTTTAGAAAATGGCTGGAAACAGAAAGATTCATGATAATGGAGGATATGATAGACAATGGAATGATTTTATTCATGAGAACCCAAATGAAACGGGATCTAGAAGTCCAAACATCGTTATTATGCCTAATCAGCAATCTCATAATATGATCAATAATCTCAACTTTGGTAAGTTTCCCGACTCAGATAATAAGAGAAAGATGGAGTTTCATGATGATCATAGAGGAAAGAAAGTTCAATTTCCCTCATGTAAATCATGTGGGAAGAGGCATCAAGGATATTGTTTCAAAGGAACTAGAAGATGCTTTGAGTGTGGAAAAGAAGGACACAAATCCAGTAAGTGCAAAGGAAAATGTTTAGTTAACACCATGGACAAGGATAATGGTATTGCTATGATATCAACAATGATTAGATGTTTTAAATGTGTAATTTACTGGAATTATGAAAACCAAAGCCCTAATGGAAAATCTCATGAAGAGAATCAGCATGGTCATATGGGTAGTATTTATGTGGATGATGATGAGGAGACTACAAATGATATATGAGCTGAAAGAAGTGTTGAAGCTCAGTCGGTTGTTTTAGAAGGTAGTGGAATGATTGTATGTTTATCGAGAGTTATGTTGTATAGTTAATGGAACTATTGAATAAAGAATCATCTAAGGATTGTTACACTATTGTTTTATTCCTAAAAGTATTTGAAAGTATGTGTTGAATGGTACCAGTAACCATGAAAGGTTATTCAGACATTTTTGTAAAGTAGATGATATGCGCATAATGAAGGAATAAGAAGATAATGAGATATTTGATTGTATTCATGAGCTCATGATTGATATAAGGACTAAGTGATATCATGGTTTGAGTATATAGAATTTTGAGGATTTTGGTATGTGGAAAGTGTTAACTTTTAACTGCATTCATTTTTTCACTAAGGTTCAATTGGTATTCATTTTTCAAGAGAATACATGATTAAGGCCTTCGAATGTTTGGAATGTGACCAACAAGACATATCTTATGATATATGGGGATCAATGATGGTATTAAGTATTTGGTAATCATTTTCACTATATTATGAGAGTGGACTGCATTATTATGGATAAGCCTAAAGATTGGAATGTATTATGTTGGACATAAGTTAGTATTGTTTAAGGATAGAAGTTTTTTCGATATTATTGATGGGATGTTATAGTAATATAGTTTTAGAAAAAGGACAACCTAAAGGATGGGTGACATCCCATCGCGTCGGACAAGTCTGTGGGAATCGAACCCACAACCGAAGTGTGACTGGCCTTTATCGCCTACCACTGGCCTACAGGAAGTCCCTAGTTAGTAGAAACTAGTTTTATTTTATTAAGCGGTATGATATATGAAGTATAAGTTCATTTTTTGAACCATATACGATTAATCTAACCATAAGATGGAATCATAACTTTTGCTAACATTTTGTTTGAAAGAGATGGAATGACCCATCATTCTATCACATGATCTGCTAACACATCACGAATAACAAATTCAACTTCATTTCTTTAAGGGATGAAGTGGACATTGTTCAATTCACGAACAACAGTGAGATTGTACCAAAATCATGCAAGTATTTCTTTTAATTCATCAACCTTAGGGAAAATGATCTTGAATAACAAATATTTTGTCCTAGTTCCCTTATATCCGATGAATCAGGTGGTACCTTAGATCATCACAAATCAATAGCTTTGTGATTGTTGGATTTTTCATAGCCATGTTCTCTACCACTCTCCATCAGAACTTGATGGTTAGATTTTTCTTCCATATCCATATTTTCACCTATGTTCTCCTACGTGGAAACCCAGTGATGAGTTAATTTGGGTAAACGTTACATTTCATACTTTAGTTTTTAAAGCCATGTTTTGGTATTCCTTTTTACGATGTGGGTTTCTATTAAACAAACTTTTGAGTAGTAAACCATTTATAACCCCGACGAATTTCAAGGGTGAAATTCATTTTAAGGGGGGTAGAATGTAAACCCCGAGATTTTATGAAAAATATTCTTTTAATTTCATTAATGTCTTGTGTTGTATGCTACACCAAGATTACCTTTCACTATACGAAACACCGTATTAGCTTGCAGTATACGCAACACTATTCTTGGATCGTGTTACACACAATTTTGATAATAGTTATTCTATGAAACATTGAGTATATATATATATATATTCAATGTATAAATGAAATATGGTTGGATTCTGTTATACTAAACAACGAAGGATTCTTTCACAACATGCAACCATGACTTGGCTTGCATTACACACAATCGCGACCTTCCTCGATAGCGTGTGTTGTACGCAATACCAGGTTTTACTAAACAATGATATATTATTATAATATTATAATAAACTAGCTGTTATGAATAGTATTAAGTAAATTTTGAATTTTATAACATTATTATTCATCTTACACATTTTCTAGAACATGGTTTAAGAACAAAATAAATTTTTTGGGTAAAATAAGTATTTTTCAAAAAATGCAGTTTTGTCGCCTTTTGATGGCGCACCCACTTTAAATATAGTTTTTGACATGTTTATAAGTTAAATTTGAAAAAATAAAATTCTTCTTTGGAATCATGAAATAAAAATTTACTTTGGATAAATTTTTCATATTATTCTGGTAACTTTCATTTTTTGATGAATAGTAAAAACGCGGTATATTTTAATTAAAAACAAATTTATCCATCGCAATAATTTATATGGTTAACTTATAATATTGAATGGTTTTAAAGTATAAATAGAATATATTTTTACCATTTAATAGAATGTATGTCATTAGCATTGATTTTACATTAAATTCGAAGGTTAAATCAATTCAATCTTTTGCAATGTTTTAAAGAAAAACTCGTTTTCTTTCGACAACGTGATTAATTTTAATTTAATTTCTGCAACTTTTTTGTATTGAATTTGGAAAAATGGATTCCATATTTGGAATCAGTGGGTCCAAATTATGTTAATAAGCTACTTTTTATTTTTGGGAATTATGAATGGTAACTACGGTAAATTTTATTTACCATAGTTAAAGGTAAATCGGGTAATTAAGGGTAAATATAATATTATAAAATTACCCTAACAGATGCCAAAATTTTATTGGATGTCTAAAGGTATACCAATATAACCTAAGGGTCGGATTAGATTCATTTTATGGACTTTTGATCATGAAAATAATTTAATTTTTTTTAAAACCAAAGAAAGTGACAACATGTCACTCTCTTAAATCTTATAAGTATAATAATTTTAATTTAGTGATAAACATCATAAAACTTCGAACATGAATAGTATCAAGAAATCTAATAAACTTATCTACATCATGATAATTTATTTAGAATTTTTAGGGATTAAATAATTGTCATTAATGGTGATACATTAATGATACATAAATTATTTATTAAGTGGAAAATAAGTAATATAGTTTTTATTCAAATAATAATACTCATTAAAAGGCCCAAACACCTGACCAAAACTTATTTTTAGTGTATATAGACACTTTAATCATCCAATAACCTAATATATGACCGTTTTAGCCTTATAAAAGTGATTATGACAGTTATATTATTTTATTTTAAATGATGCCAAAGTTTTCAACTTCATAATTTAATAAATATAAAAATTTAAATATTGTGATTTTAAGATGATAAATTCAAGTAAAAGTATTATTTTGAAAGTTAATAGAGTTATCTTCATCATAGGATTTTATTTGTAATTTTTATGCAACAAATAAGTATATTAAATAATTATACAAAAATGTTGTAGTAATTATTTTATTAAGAGATAAACCAAATAAATGGTTTTAAAAATAATAAAATAAATATTATATGAACTATTTAATGTGATCCACTACTTTTATAGATACATATGACCTTTTATTAATCTATTAAAGCTTTTAGTTTGAACATATCTTCTGTATATATTTTATTTAAATTCAAATAAATGAATAGTGTCAAAATTGACACTATTGTTATTTTATAAAAATAACATATTCTAAAATTTTTTAAAAATCACAAAAATATTTAAAAATAATAAATTAAAATTTATATGGTCTATAATGTTATAAAGTAAACAATAATGGAAAATTCACAACAAATAAGTAATTATTTGTTATAATTTAAAATTTAGATTTTTATTACCACAAATAAACTTAAATAGATTAAATAAGGATAAATCAAAATGATAAGGTTTAAAATAAGATCCAAACATGTCTAAATTTGATTGGTTGATGATATTACAACCCTATATCATCTAATCTTAAAATATGACTCATTTTTTGGAGGTTTTTAAGTGGGGTTATATTTATTATAAATTAATATTTTTAAGAATTCCAAAGGTTCCCCTCTCCTCCCTTATAAAAGGGAACCTCCTCCATCTCTTCCACACACCACTTTGAGCCTTCAAGCTCGGCCAAAACCTGCCCAATTCTCTTATCCACTTCCGTAGAAACATCCTAGAGGTCCTGGTCTTCTTCAAAGACCAATTTTAGTGCCCTAAGAGGAGGTCTCAAAGAGGCGCTTCAAAGAAGAGGAGGTTCGGATACGTACGAAGCATATCGGACCTAAGGTATGGGATAATTTTTCAAAACTCAATTTTATCCGAGATTGCTTGTTTGTAAGTATTTACTGGGGTTGTTACTATCATCCATGTCCATGTTTTATAAAAGTATTTTCATGTATGTTTAAAGTCCTTTTTACCCATTTGTGACTTTTACTACATGGTATGTAAGGAATCTTTCTTTTGTTTACGTTACGAGGTACTTTTTGATTTTTCCGGAAAAAGTACAAGAATAATGTTTTTTTTAACTTATATGGCTTGAATGGATTTTTACGGTTTTATAAAGCCTTATTTTCATGAAGCTTCCTACAAAATATTTCATGACTATTTTCAACAAAATATCTTTCTTTTAAAATTAGATGACGTTTTGTGAAAATAAATTGATTTTGAAGAAGAAAGGATATTTTCCCCAAGAATTCATTTCAAGTGTTTTATCAAAACCATTTTCCATCTAAGATGACATTATTTCATATTTTTATGTTTCAAGCATAATGTCTCTATGATTTACATGGTTTCACATTCCTAATTATGAAATGATATCCATTTCTTTTATATGGATTATGTGATGATGGGATTATGTTTATGAAACCCATTTTATTCATTGGGTTATTATGAATGATGTATGTTTATTTTGTGGCACATGTAAGAATTATTTTATTATGAGATGGGTGGGACCTATATCTCCCTCCAATGCATTGGGTAAAGATTTATATCTCATGAGATAGACATGGCTGGAACGGTAAGTTAATCTGGTTCAGTATTACAGGACTGGAACGAGGAGTGAACTCTATTCAGAAAGGGACTTTGTCCACTAAGATAGTCTTGGTAGCAATGTCTTGGCTACTATGGAAATCATTACATGTGCTTAATAGATTGCACAATTACATGTTTTATTCCCATGCTATTTTATCATGATTTATGTTCCATTATGATCTATTCCTTATGTACATCCATGTTTTATGTCGTTGCTCAAGATTTTTAATGTTCATGTTTTTTTTAAGTTCAAATGTATATGGTATGTTTTATTTTATCCATGCTTACCCTTACTGATCATTTGAGATCACCCTTTTTTTGTTTTCTTTTCCCCCCAGATTAAAAGAAATATTTTAGGTAAGGAAACAAAAATGGGAATATCTTTATGGGAGATGTTGAAGATCTTTGACCACGATTAGAAGATTACGTTCCAAGTTTCCAAAGACACTAAACTATTACGGTCCTTGAGTGTCTGTTTTTTTATGTATTAAGTATTCCGCAAAAGTAATGTAATGGATATGTACGTCAAGCTTCGGGTGTCTACAACATGTGTTTAAAACTACAATGACTTTTTTAAAACTGAAAACACACACCTTTGGTCATACCATACACACAATATATTGGATTGAGGTTTTTCTGATTCAAACATCTCAAAAATTTCTTATGGATCATTTACCTAATGTATTAGATAATAATGATAATGAAACTAACGAAAAACTAGATAAAATTATGAGAAAATAAACTAAATATATTTTTTAAAATCCCTTCTTCATGATGTATGTAATCATTTTGATAATTGGTATGATTTCCATTCATTTTTAAACACATCTATTTCCTATTGTGAATGGGTGTACTATCTATTTTCCTAGTAGTGTTGAAAAAATATAAATAAATTGATAATAAATATTTTATATGAAATTTTAATTATCATTTAAAATACCCCTTCGAGCATGCTGGATTGTTGATGGCATGTGATATCTTTCAAAAAAAACAAATATAATAACCACAATATTATCCATTAGTTTATTTGAAAAACTACCTAAACATTGACAAAAATAAGTAATTCGTTTTTATAGTGAAATATTATTATATATACCCTAATACTTATAAAATTGAAAATTTATATAGGCTCCATTAATTCATATACCATACTCATGGAATGATTTATATGATATTTAAACACCAACCTATCATAAAAAAATTTCATTAAAATAGAATATAAAATGTATAACATCAAGTTTATTTGTAAAAAGTATCATGTAATTTTTTCATAAATTGATAAAAATAATCACATATGGTATTTTTTTTGGTATCCATACATTGAATCTATATAATAGATCATTGGTGTATAAAAATTTACTATAATGAGTAAACAATTCTACCTAAAACAAAAAAGAATAAGTAATTATATGAATGAAAATATTTGTTTAGGATTATGTTGTAGTGTTTTACCCCTACATATTGGGTAATTATAAGAATTTTTCACATATATATTTTACTTCACACAATTTGGACATATTTTCCACTATTACTTCATTTTTGTTGGGTTCCAATTTTAATTACTGTGTAGGAGTAATGTGATGACTAATGAGTCCAAATTTATGTCCCATGGTTATCTAATCAAATAATTTTAAAATATATGCCTGAAAAAACATTAATATTATTTAATCGTAATTAAAATTTTATATCGTCTATTAGATAAAAAATCATGAAAAAACACCCCATAAATGCAATTATAACTGAGTCTTTTATCCATTAATGCAAGATAATTTGATTTAGATTCTCATAACTAATATAGTCTATAATGGCATCTCCATACATTTGTTCTTTAAAATCAACTATGGTCATAGAACCATTAAGTAAAATTTCATCTACATTAACCATTAACATTTGTAAATGTAGATATTGAAATGGAAATGTAAAGGTGCTTTCTGATGATCATTTTGATTGGTTGGTTGATCATTTAGATCAATTTGATTTGACCATAAATTTTTTCCATTTCCCTTTGTCTATCATTAATAACATTCAATGATTTAGGCACCTTTTCCTTAATTTCCAATGCTTATTCCTAAAAAATATATTATAAATTAAGACATTCTTTTCAACATGGTTTTTTACAAGATCAAATTACCATGATATGAATGTTCGAATATATTTCTCAGCCATATGAATATACACATCATCAAGTGGAACATGTATCTTGGTTCTCAGCTCTTGTGCTATGTAATCACCCCAAATTTTATTAATGCAAATTTATCATGATCTAATTAAATGTATTATTATGTAAAATTTGTATATAATACATATGAACTTCTTTGGTTTTATGTTTTTTGAGTTTAAAATACCATTAAGAATTGTTACTGTTTCTAATATAGTCGTTAAACTGTTATCACTTGATTAGTATAAATATAAGGCTTTAAAAAATCCTCTTTATTCAGACAACTGAAGTGATGGCCCCATCAAGTAAAATTTCTCCATACGAATCCCATTTTTCAGTGCTCAGAAAGGAGGTAGCATCATCTCGCTTCGCTCTTGACCAAGACAAAGCTGATCTTCAGCACATTAATCTTGAATAGAACCGTAAATGGGAGAAGTGGAAGTTAATAGAGATTACTACCTGAGCGATGTTATCTGAATAACTCCAAGAGTCTTTCACCATCGCACACCTTACCCTTAGGTTTTATGTGGGTGTTATAAGAGGTTATGTAACAATACCCTAGCACAATGATTATGTTTATTATTTTTGCATAAAATAAATAATTTACATTATTTTTATTATTGTTACTTAGTAAATAGTTTTTAAAGAACAAAAATTATTTTTACTTATTATTCAATTAAAAAATCTATTTTGATTAATTAATTGATTTTTTAAATTAGTTATAATTTAATAAAATATTATATATAAATTAATATTTATTAAATATAAATGCTCAAATAATTTTTATGAATACAATTTTAATTTTTATTATGTTTTGAAAACTATTTTTTGTCAAAAGACATGAATTTTCGATAAAAGTCAATTATTATTTTAAAAGAGAAAATTAAAATATTGAGAAAAATATTTGGATAATTCGAATATTATTTTTTTGATTGAGGTCATTGAAATTATCTAATGGTGAGTTTTTCATAATTTACATAGAAATTCGAATTTTTGGGTAAAAATTAGATACCGTTTAAAAATATAATGTGTTTTATAAAATCATAATGATCCAATAGTGACGTAATAAAATAATATAAAATGTTTATTCAGTCAATATATGTTTTAACTTTAAAATAATATGATTTTATATTTGTTTTATCAATTTTATAGTGCCTAAGTGGATCCTCCAAGAATTATAAAATATTTTAACTTTTTTAAAATGATTTACTTAAGACTGTGACTCACCTCCACATAATAATGACTAATATTTTAATAAGTTTAGACATTTACCTTTTAAATTAAAATTTTCCACTCCATTTTGGAAGTAACCATGGAAAAAAACCATTGGATGGTTTGCGGGTTTCATTAGTTTATTGTGTGGTGTCCAAAACCTAAATAATAAAGAATTTCCTCTCTTTTCTAATATAAACCCACCAATGCACCAAATTCTATTCACTAAAAACATTGGAGAATGTACCGACTCTTCCATAATATCTCTATAATCCTACCATGTCTCTCCAAGATCTCAATAATCCCCTCCTCAAGCGCTTGAAGTCACTCACTTTCCCTCTTTCCTTATTTATGTCAAAGTTTCCTTATATTGTTATGCCTTTTTATTTTAAATTAGAAATGTTGGGGTATAATTTTTTACCTACCCAATACATCCATCTTATTGTTTGAATGAATAGCGACCTCTTTCTTTCTCATTTGTTCCTCCTATGTACACCTGTTACCATGCCGAAATTTCATAAGGGATTTCTCTCTCCTCATTTACATTCAAGGAATTCATTTATATTATGTGTCTAACTTCCATTACATATGTTAGGAAATTTATCTATATTACTCCCTTACTATATATTTCATGGAAATTTTATTATATTCTTCTCATTAACCATTTTTATTAATTCTTATGTCATGTCGTTATGCTGTCGAAGATGCACTGCAATTTTCCAAGCCGAAGTCATTGTGTAGTGAATACCATGCCCATTAATCTATTAGGGGTATTCAGATTTATGAGCATTTACTTATTGATTATAGAGTTTCGTATATATATTCCACATTCCATTATCTTGTAATAAATTATCATGTTGAATGATTTCATTTTGTATGATCCATGTGGAACACTTATGCATGAAATGAAATGTTTATAAAGGGTGTGCCCTGGTAGTGCCCCAATGCAATGGGTAAAGAATTTTTTCATGATACATCATGTACAATTAGTGATGACTCATGATAATTCATATGAAATCAGGGTTTACTCATGATAATTCATGTGAAATGAGGGTTTAATTATGCTCCATGTGAAATGAGCCAGGGATTATGCTAAGGTCATGTTAAATGTTGTTTCCACATCTCCGTGTGATGATAATCATTCTATGTCATGCCTTTATGTTCATGTTTTTATTATGCTTCATTGATATACCTATATCATAACATGTATTGTATTATTCATTTAATTCATTTTTTACTCCCTTACTGGGCTTTATAGCTCACCCTTTTCTTATATATGTCCTCGGGTTATCCCATACAGTGCTAAGTACGAAAGAATGTTGTGGTCATGTAAAAGAAGTTTTTAATAAGTATGTGGTATTTTATGTTTTAAGTTGTTATATAATGTTCTTAATCCCCAAATACACTAAACCTCTCGATCATCAGAGTTTTCATAACTGAAATATTATTTTATAAAGCATCTTTAAGTGTGTAATAAAGAGAAGGGTTGTAATAATAGGTATCAGATGATATGTTTGGTTTTTTTGGATCATGATTAGAAAACCCTAGTGAATTATTTAAGGATTATATTAAGTATAATAATAACATACCTGAATTTTGGTGAGTATAGAGTAACTTTTTTAATCAATAAAAGACATCCATGTCTTGATATGAAAAAAAATATGTGGCTCAAGCACAGATGTATCTAGGGGTAAAACCTGAAAATACCACATTGAGCTAAACTCAAATGGGAACTAGTTCATGATGACAGGACTTGCTACACTCTTGGTTACGATACTCTCGGGGGATATTCTTTGGTAAATTCATTATCTTAGTATGAACCATTATTAAGGGAATAAAAAATTCCCCTTAGAATATATGTTGCGAAATAGATCATAGATAACATAGATTCAAGCCTATTAATTAATAAGTAAACAAATATAAGTAATTTATAAGTTATACCATTTTTCAATATATTCATTTTTTTGTGTTGCCGCTATCTTTCATTTTATTCCATCCAATGGCTGGTAATATGAGGACTCAGGCTAACAACTGATGTGATGTTCAATGTGATGACTGTTCTAATGAGATGCTCAATAGGATGGGAGTGGGAATTTCCAAATTTGTCATGATACTCTCTCAGTTAACTCATGTTTTAAATATAAACATGGGTCAAGAGGAACTTTCAACCCCCCCCCCCAACCCTAAGAAATAAGAAGCCTAAATCAAGAGCTTCATGATGCAAAGGCCTCATAATTTTAATGTATTACCTTATCCATAAATCACCAAACAATGAATCAACTCTACTCAAAAGAAAATCTCCATCCTTAAATGTTCCAAATAAGAGAAGGGTCTTCTGGATGCTTATCGTATGGAGGGTGGAGCTGATCAATGGTGGACATTGATAAAAAAATAGGAAGCCTGAGGAAGAGATCGAGGCATTGTAATGGAAGTATTTCTGGAAAATGTTTTCGATAAATATTTTTCGTACACCCTCCAAATTAAGAAGGAAAGGGACTTACTTTCCCTCAAGAAAAAAGATGATGAATATATAAGTTCATGTGTGGAAAACATCAAAAGGCTTTAAATATATGCATCCGTCTTTGGTGGTACCTCTAAATGATAGGTTTACCACTTCTTTGGTGGGATAAAACATAACCAATGAAAATCCTTGGAGATCCATGACTTCAATAGACATGAGGAAATTGTCTGATGTGCCCTTAAAGTCAAAATGGAGATCAGATAATATTGTGGGTATCATGGGAATAAGAATCAGAAGTGGAATTTAATTCTGGTGGTCTTGTGGATAAATCTAATAGTGCTATGATATTCCACCACCCTCCTTGCCAAAGGTGCGGAATGAAGCACCCATGAAATTTATTGAAGGGGATGAGAAAATTCTTTAGGTGTGGGATATAAGATAATGTAGACATTAATTTCTAACAATAAAAACATGTTGTTACGATAGAGGAGAGGAACACTCCATTCGACCCTCAACACATTGTTCATTGATTTAGCTACAAAGAACCATGGAACTTTTCAAACTAGTGCCCTAATCAAAGGATTTTTAGAGGCAACTAACAACATCCAAGGTAGCAAGGGAGATCTTTTTCCATCACTACTTCCAATGTGAACCCCAAAAATGATGTGGTGATAGGTACTCTAGTTATTAATTCATGAATAGAGAACTTACTTTTTTATTCTAGTTTTAGGCATTCTTTTATATCCCGAACGTTAATTAAAACAATCCCAACACCACCACAAATAAGTGATGTAGAGATGTCAATGAGAACAGAAAATGGGGAAATCATTGTGTCCTATGATTATAAATCCTCCCCTATCACAATTTGTGGATTGGACTTCCCCAAAAAAACCTCTTCATACTGTGGAATTTGATGAAATTCTTGGCATGTATTGGCTTTCCCTATATAGAGCCATCATAAAGTTCCATGAAAGGGAAATCACTCTTCATATGGTGAATCGTCCCCAGATTATATACAATACATGGAGGAGGATGAATATTTTTTAGAACTATCATCTCAAGAGTGGATATTACTGCCCTATGAGCAAGATTATCTTGCTCAAATGATTAAGTATAAGGAAGAAATCATCCTTGAAGACATTCCTTTTGTGAGGGAATTAGTTGAAGTGTATCCCAAAAAAATTCCCGGCCTTCCTCATAGAAGAGATTTTTAATTTTCGATTGATCTTATACCCAAGTATTTTCCAATATCAAAGACTTAGAATAGAATGGTTATTGTAGAGCTTGAGGAGCTAAAAAATTGGTATAAGATAATTTGGATAAAGGGTTTATATGCCCAAGTGCTTCACTATGGGGTGCACCAATCCTCTTCGTCAAGAAAAAGGGTGGTCCAATGCACCTTTTCATTGATAATATTGAGATAAAAAACATCACAATAAAGAACAAGTATAATCTTCCATTAATTGAGGACTTGTTTGATCAATTATGTGGCACATAATACTTCTCTGGAGCAGATCTGTGGTTGGTATTTTACCATGTAAGGGTGAAGAAAAAGTGTATCCACAAGACTGCTTTTCGTACATGGTATGGGAACTATGAATTAATAGTTATGCCTTTTAAACTCAATAATTATCCAGTAATCTTCATAGACTTGATAAATAGAGTCTTTATATATTGACTCCAAAAAAATTATGGTAGTCTTTATAGACAGTATTCTTATACACTCCAAAACCATGGAGAAGCTTTAGAAGCATATGACAACTATACTAGAGACCTTGTGAAATGAAAAGCTCTATGAAAAGTATAGCAAGTGTGAGTTCTAGTTGAAGGAATTATCATTCTTGGGTCATATCATCACAAGCAATAGGGTATCTGTGGATCCCTCCTTGAAAAATGAAATTGATGGATGGCTGAGGCCAACATATATGATGGATATCTGTATCCTATATGGGTTAGCTAGATATTATTGTCAATTTGTGGCAAATTTCTCAAGATTTCCAAACCCTCTTACCAAGATAACTCGGATGGGAGTCAAATTTTCTTATAGAGATGAATGTGAAGATAGATTCATAGAGTTGAAAACGAGGGTTATCACTTCACATGTTCTCACACTACCCACAATTGGAGAACATTTTGTGGTATTTAGTGATTCTTCGAAGAAGGGCTTGGGTTGTGTGTTGATAAAAAATGAAAAGCTCATTACCTATGCCTCAAGGAAATTGAATGTTCTTGAGAAAAACTATCCAACACATGATCTGTAATTAGATGCAGTAATCTTCCCTTTAAAAGTTTGGTGACATTACCCCATTAGGGAGAAGTGTGAAATATACACGGATCACAAAGGTATCAACTGTATATTCACACAGAAAATTTTGAACATGTTCCAATGAAGATGGTTAGATCTGATCAAAGGTTATGATTTCTCAATCCATTGTCACCTTGGAAAAGAGAACAAGGTTTCAGATGATCTAATTAGAAAAAACCCAGAGATTTTATCATTGATGAGAATTAAAAAGGATCGAATCTTCTTAGATTTTATGAATATGGACATCAGAATCATAAAGAAAGGAACATCATCAATACTTTCACAAATGATTACCCAACCGTCTCTTTTGGAAAGGGAAAAAGGATGCTCAAAAGGATGATGTAAAAATTCTGAAGAATATAGAAACTATTTGAAAAGGTAAATCCTCAAAGATCAATGTTAATGATAAAGGAATTGTGATATTTGGGTCAAGACTATTTGTTCCATAATATACAGAGTTAAATAAATAATTTTTTAATAATGTGAATAGCTCAAATTTCTCCATTCACCTAGGAAACAAAAATATGTATCATGATCTCCAAGAGCATTATTAGCGGGATAACAAGAAGAAGGAGATATCTGAGTATACATCAAAGTGCCTAGTATGTTAGCAAGTGAACGTTGAGGGGCAGAAGTATAAGGGGATGATGAAACCATCACCCATACCAACATGCAAATGGGATAACATCACTATGGACTTTGTCACAAGGATTTGAAAGACATTCAATGGAAACACTGATATCTGGGATGTTATGGATCGCCTTACAATGACTCCTCTCATAATTTAAATTTGAGAGGATTTCTAATTGGATCAACTAGCCCATATTTACATCAGAGAAGTGGTACGGCTACATCAAGTACCACTGTCGATTTTATCTGATCGATATCCAAGATTTACCTCTCTGTTCTTGAAGAGTCTCCAACATGCTTTGAAAACTGAGATGAACATCAGTACAAATTATTGTCCTCAAACAGATGGAAAATTTTAGTGAACTATCCAAACACTTGAGGACATCTTTAGAGAATTCTCAATGGACTTCAAAAAAGGATGGGATCAACATCTTCAACTGGCTGAGTTCTCTTAAAATAATAGTTTTCACTCAAGCATCCAAATGGATCCTTATGAGGCCCTTTATGGGAAGAGGTTCAGAAGACTGGGATGTTGGGTTGATGTTGGGGAGAAAAAAAATTCTAGGTCTAGAAATGGTCAAAGAAATGTAGGAGAAGGTTAAGACTATTTAGCCTCACATTGAAACAGCTCAGAGTCGACCAAATAACTATGCTAACAATCATCAATGAGACATAGAGTTTTATTTTGGAGAAGTTGTATTCCTCCACATATCACCATGGAAGAGAGTTATGAGATTTTGGAAAAATGGAAATCTTAGTTCATGGTACATCGTCCCTTTTGAGTTCCTTGATCACGTTGGAGTAGTGGCCTTTCGACTTTCACTACCACAAAACCTATCTCACGTACATAATGTATTCCATGTATCAATCTTGAGGAATTACATAAATTACCCTTCACATGTACTCAATCCAAATTTTGTAACCATTGAATAATAACCACTCATATGAAGATAAACTGTTGATGATCATAGATCGTAGGGAAATGTTCTTCAAAATAAGACAATTCTCCTCATCAAGGTGTTGTGCCAAAACCAGAAGTTTGAAGGAGAAATGTCGGAATCAGAGGAAGTGATGAAGCTAAGTTACCCTCATTTGTCTGAGTGTGGGAAAAGAAAAGTTTGAGGGTGAAATTTCCAAAGTGGGAAGATTGTAATGACCCAATATTTTATTAATTAAAATTCCTCTTGAACAAATTAAAAGTCTTATTATGTAAAATGGTTATATAAAAAACATTCAAATACATGGGATTATTTTTTTTGGATTTTAAAATAAGATTAAGAATTAATACCATTACAAATATTGCCATCAAAAAGTGATCACATGATTTTTATAAACATAAGGCTTTAACAAATAAAATTTACTCAGACTAAGGACGATATGGCCTCATCTAGTAGAATTGGTCCATATGAATCTCATTTGTCAGAGATCGGAATGGAAGTAGCATTACTAGGCCTTGCTATTAATCAATCCCAATCCAGTAATCAATACGTTAAGTTTGGAAAAAATTGCCTATGGGAGAAGTGGAAGTTAAGAGAGATTACCACCCAAGTGATGTTATCTGAGCCGCCTAAAGAGTCTGTCACCATCGAACACCTTACCCTTATGTATTATGCTCTTATTAAAAGGGATTATATAAAAAGACCCTATCAATATGATTATGTGCATTATTTTATTATAAAACAAATAATATACATAAGTTTTTTTATTGTTACTTGGTAAACAATTTTTAAAGCACAAAAAGCATTTGTAGTTAATATTCAATTAAGAAATATATTTAGGTGAATTATTAGATTTTTGGATTAAAAAGTATTTAAAAAAATATTATATCTAAATTAAATTTTATTAAATATAAATTATCATATAATTTTTATGAATACAATTGTAATTTTTATTATTGTTTAAATTTTATTTTTATCAATCCCAATGAATTTTCGATAAATATAGGTTTTTATTTTAAAAGTTAAAATTCACATATATAAAAAAAATTAGAAAAAATGAATATTGTTTTTGGATTCAGGATGTCAAAATTATCTAATGGTTAATTTTTCATAATTTTCTAAGATAGTCGAATTTTTGGATAAAAATTAAATACCGTTTAAATATATAATGTGTTTTATGACATAATAATGACTCTATAGTGATATAATAAAATATTTTAAAAATTATATTCGTCTAATATATGTGTTTCCTTTAATATAATGTGATTTTATATTTGTTTCATAAATTTTATGGTGCCTTAGTTGTCCCTCCAAAACATATAAAATATTTTAACTTATTAAAATGATTTCCTTGATAGTGTGCAACACATCCACATAAGAAAGACTAATATTTTTATAAGTTCGTCTATTGGCCTTTTAAATTTATTTTTTCTACACCCCTTTGGAAAAAACCATGTTATTATTTGTGGTTTTGATTAGTTTAATTTGTGGTGTCCAAAACCTAAATAATAAAGAATTTATTCTCTTTTCCTTTATAAACCCACCCTAGCTCTAACATATCTTAACTAAAAACCATTGGAACATGTCCCTACTCTAATATAATATCTCTATAATCCTCCCAAGGTGCTCTAAGATCTAAAAAATCCCATCCTCGAGCTCTAGAAGTAACACACTTCCATGTAAGGGATCCTCACTTTCCCTCCTTCCTTATTTTTGTCCATGTTTCCTTATATTGTTATGCCCATTTATTTTCAATTAAAAATGTTTGGGGGTGATTTCTCACCCGAAATATACTTAACTACTTATTTTTAATGATTTGATACCCCTTTATCACTCATTAATGCCTCCCATGTACCATTGTTACCATGCTGAAATTCAATAAGGGGTTTATCTCTCCTCATTTAGATTCAAGCAATTCTTTTATATTATGCATCTAAATTCCATTACATATTTTGGGAAATGTATCTATATTACCCCCTTACTTTACATTTCATGTACATATTATGATATACTTCTTCCTCTCTCATTAACCATTTTTATGAATTCTTATGTCATGTCGGTATGGTGCCAAAATTTCACTGCGATTCCAGAAGCCAAAGTCATTTTGTAGTAAATACCATGCTCATTTCTCTATTATGGGTATTCACATTTATTCATATTTACTTATTGATTATATATTTTCATGTATATGCTCCACATTCCTCTATCATGGAATAATTTATGATGTTGAATGATTCCATGTTGTATGATAAATGTGGTACAGTTATGTAAGGAATTAAATGTTTATAAAGGGTGTGACCGGATTGGAATCGAATGCATTGGGTAAAGAGTAGTATCTTGATACATCATGTAAAATTAATGTTTACTCTTTATAATTAATGTATAATGAGGTTTTACTCATGATAATTCTTGTTCAATGAGGGTTTACTCATGATTAATGTGCAATGAGCCTTGGCATATTCTAATATCTTGTTAAATGTTGTTTCCACATCTCTATGTGATGATAATCATGCTATATCATGACATTATGTTCATGTTTATTCTATGCTCCATTGATATTCCTATTGCCTGAAATGTATTTTATTCTTCATGTTATTCCTTGTTTACTCCTTTAATAGGTTATATAGCTCACCCTTTTCTTATGTATGTCCTTAGGTTATCCCATGCAATGCTAAGTACAAAGAAATATTATGGTAATGTAAAAGAATACTTCAATAATGATGTTGTATTTTATGTTTTATGTTGTTATGTAATGTTTTTAATACCCAAAGACACTAGACCGCTTGATCAACAGATTTGTCATAAGTGAATGTTTATGTAAGAAATCATGTTTAATTGTGTAATAAATAGTATGGTTGTTATATTTTTTGTTTATCACAACTCTCACATGACCTATTGGAATTTTTCTACTGTATAGAATATCACATTGGATATATGGCATGGTACCCTTCACTACATAGAAATGGGTGGGCGTTGACAGATATAAATGAAAATAATTTCCACACCGTATAAGATCAATAAATGAAAGGTATAAAAGTCTTCCAAATTTACATTTAAGAGACACAACGATAAAAATATTGATTACTTATTCTAATACATCTCTTTTAGTGGAATGAATTTCTTCAATGATAGAGGTGCGTTTGGGTTGGGGATCTTAGTGTAGTTCTTGTTCTTATGTTGTTTCTTCTCTTTGATTCCTTCCCACATACTTCTCTAACAACTATGAATTTCAATTAAATTATTCCTATATAGAATCTAATCATGCCTGAAAATATTAAATTTTTTATCTTTATTACCATGTTCATTTATTTACTCAAAATATATTTGGGGTGACACCCTACAACTTGCACCTCTAATGCGAGCATACTATTCTGGCTACTTCAAGATCACTGATAGTAATTGTTCATCGGGTACAATTGATGATAAATTTTGTGTCTAAGTCAGATATAAAATATAGTAAATAAAGTAATAATTATTATTTAATTTAGATTTAAATAAAAATAATTATTATTTTATACTTACACATGATTCACATATTATTGTGTGTTTTGACATATTAGTATTGCTTCTTTATTTACAAATCCTTCCCATATTTTTTTCTTTTATAAGGAAATAGTGGTCTGGAAGAGATAGTTGTAGTTCATTATCTTAAAATAAATATATATTAGTATATGAACTATATTTATTATCTTATATGAGTTCGGTTAAATAATATTTTAAGGATGTGTAATAAGAAAATAATAAAATGCCTTACTAAGGAAGTTACCTCTTCTTCGGACAACTTCTTTTTGTTTGCACTGAAAACATTTCTTTGTTTCATATCTGATAAAAAGATTCTAGTCTTAATATATAGAAGTATAGTGTGATTTAGGTAGGTAATTTTTGATCCAATGTGTTTTTGATGTGTGTGAAGTATTAGAGTATGCAGATTATTGTATGTAGGGGAGATGCCACATGTAGAATTTTTTAAAATGATGAATTCCACCAAAAATTTTCCCATTCAAAAAGTCTCAAAAATGGAAATTTTTCTAAACATAGAATATATAAGGTATAAATATGGCCATAAAATAGGAATTATAAGAGTCTCAAGTCATTTTTAACCGTGATGATTTTATTTTAACTACTAGTATACTCATTTTTACCTTATCCTTACTAAATAATTGTTACTATTTTTAGTATTTATTATGGTCTAAAATTAGGTATATCATATTTGATAATATAAATTTTGATGATTATATATATGGAATACATATTTCAAAATTCAACTCATAAAATTCATATAATTTAATTTAGGATTAATCCCACAGACGTACATAAAACTTTCTTTTTCAAGAAATGCATTTTTAATGGAAAAGAAGATCTTATGATAACTATATGACAATTAATCATAATTAAATGAATATAAATTCCTATTTATCAATACATAAACATTAAATTTCATTTAAATAATTCCTCATTATGGGTAATTTTAATTAATTAAAATTTATAAACATTATAAACTTTTAGACAGAATTTAGGAAAAAATGTGTTTTTAAGTCTAATAATAATCTAACACTATAATATTGTATAAAGATAATTGAAATTTAACTAATTATATTTAATATAAAAAAATAATATTTAGGTTACTTTTAAATAAAATATAAATAATAGTGATAATTTTTAATTACTTATTTTATTAAAAATAAATTAATATTTTATAAAAATATGTATTTTTATCTATTCAATAAAAATTTAATATTTTTTGAAAAATCCAAAATTCTCAACCTATGTTAATATATATATATATATATTGTTTTAAAATATTATGTTCACTTTCTAAAATAATGTTTCTATAATTGATAAAAACAAATTTTAAATTGTGTTCTAAAAGTCTAACAAAACAACATTTTAGAACAAATATGTTTTTTTAGAAAATATTTATTTTTCATTTAAATTGTTCTTATTTTATTTCTAATAAATTTATAACCATTTAATTTATTCTATACATGTTAAAAACATATATATTTTATAATATTGTTATTTCTACTCATACCCACTAACTTAATGGCTAGGTAATAATGATTATGATTAAATAAAGTATTTTAATAGAACCTCATGTTTCAGTTAAACATGGTGTTGTGTGCATCATGAGCTCACAAAGTGATTAAATTTTTGGAAAGAGAAATATGACTTAATTTCTTAAGTCATTATATTTTATTCAAATATTGATGTTTCATGTCATACACATTCTAGAACATGATATTCCCCTTTTTTATATTGGAGGGAAAGAGGTGTGTGGAGGCAAGAGGGACGATAGAAGATTGTGGGAGTGTACAAAAATGAGACAGGTATGGTAGAAAAAAACATACAAAAAGGGATTTATTTTTTAATAATGTACCAAATTACTGTACAGTGAATGTTGATTATGGGGAAAAAGGTGGTCAGGTGATGATGGGTGGAAAATTGAATATAGATCGGCGGAAAAATGAGTGGAGTTTTTTATATGATTCCATGCTACATTGAGAGAGGGAAAAGCCAGTTCCTACTTTAAAAATTAATGAATTAATATTTTAGTATAAATATATTATATATTTTTACCAATATATATACATTTATGTATTAATTTATTATATTTTATTAAAAATTAATTTATAAAAAATTTAGTACTAAAAATGTTGGGAAAGGCAAGGCTTCTTCAACCCTATTTGACCATAGATAAAGGGAAAAAGAACACCAAGAAAGGCACAAATTCTCAGATTTTTTTTTTTTGATTCTCTGGAAGCTACATCATTTTCACAAATCACTGCATTATTTTTCTCATCTTAGTTCATTGAATTCAGAAGTCATTTAGTTGGTTTTGAACCCCTCAGACATGTTTTTAATGGTCATTCAACCATTAAAAACTGATTATTTTGTCATTTTGGGTACACTACATGCCTGGTTGACATTCTGTCTACTAGTACACGTCCAAAATATTACAAGGATGGGTTTTTAATTATTTCACATTATTTAAAGTACGTTTCCTATGGATTTAACTGTTAAATGAATCATTTAGTCTTTTGAAATAATAAAATTATTTTTCATTCATCTTGAGAAAATGACACCTCATATTGACCTTTCATATATTCCACTATTTCACAATTCATTTTACTATTTTATTCATATGATTTCATGGAATTTTAAAGTTTTTTTTAGGTTCTAACCTCATGACCCAGGTTTTTAAAGGTTGTCAGACCTTAAAAAATTACATATTCTGTTGTTCAGGGGCACACGACATGCCCGACTGATATACCATCTAATCATAGACATCAAAAATAATAAAAAGATGTTTTTCCTATGATATCACTATATTATATGACACTTTTCATAATATTTAACCATTTAATGGATTTTTTAGTGTTCTAAAATAATTAATGTGTCTTTATGATCATCTCAGGTGAAAAAAACCTTGAAATAATGTTTTATCCACTCAACCATTTCACAATTAATTATATGGTTATTGTTGTTGGATTTGAAAGCATTAAACGGTCGTTCATTTTATTTTTTCCCACTATAGATGCACATGTTTAAAAGAATACAAACAATTAAAAATTGTGTGTTCGGTCATTCTAGGAACACCGCAAGTCAGATTAACATGATTATAGCTCATACATTTCAAGAATAATACAAAGGCAATTTTTTATGAACTATTCCCTTTATTACATATTAATTCATGACTTATTACATAAAAGATCACATTATACAACCCAACGGATTGAGAAATATAATTTATTTGTTAATTAGGTACATTACATAACTACTTAAAACAGGCATGCAAAATCATTATTTAATACTTTCATAACATGATCATATTAATCGTTCATAATTAAAAATTCATTGTATTAGCTTTGTACATATGTAAGAAAGGGGTGAGCTATAAATCCCAACAAGGTAATAAACATGAAATTACAAGAATAAAGTAATACATGTTAGACAATGGACATATCAATGAGGCATAAAAGTGGTGAGAATCATAAACATGGACAATGAGGAATGATATAACATGATAATATAAATGCAACATGGGAAATGTAGAAACAACATAAAACACAAAATAACAAACATAGATCAAGGATAACTACCAATACACCATGAAGGGAAAATTCTTATGATAGATTAGGTTCACTACCTAATCCCCTGAAAGACGTATCATGATACTCAAATATTAACCAATTAAATGGATCTATATATAATTTTGTGTTCTCCCATAACATTCATTTCAATCTCCTCCTTAAGTGTGCCACAATAATCATACAACATGGATTCAGTCATCGTAATATTCTATTCCATGATCATAGAGTGTTGAATAAACAAATGTATTTCCCCAATAAAATGTTTATAAGTTTAAAAAGGTGAACATCCTTGATAAGAAATGAGTATTCTATTCACTGTACCATTGTTTAGGCATTAAAATTAATGGTGAACTTTCAACAGTATAACGTCTTCACTGTATGATTCATAAAATGTGCTAATGGGAGTGAGAAGAGTCTATCAAAATATATTCATAAAAATAAATGTAATTGGGAAATGTTAATCCATATCCCAACATTAATAATTTTAAATAGAAGGAATAAGACAATAAAGAAATGTGAATAAATAGGATATAGAAAATATCCCTTACTAAATTTTATCCTCATAATGGGTGTACATGATGGTTCATGATAGGGATTAATGTGGCTGAAAGTGGTATCATATCATTTAATCATAAAATGGACAGTAAGGGGGATGTGTAAGAACAAATAAAAACATTATTAAATGAAGATAAATGGTATAAGATAATTAATATATTTTAATAAAGAGTAGAATAAGGGGATCTCTTAATAATTTTTAGTATGGAAACAGGTGTATATAATGGTTCACGGGAGGGATTAATGGGAGAGAAAGGTGTATCTCATAATTTAAACCAAATATTTAAAGTATGGGGTACATGGGATAAAATACCGCAATATTATTAAAAGTTGATATTAGATATAAGAAAATAAGATATATGAATAATGATTATAAGATGATTATCCCATACTACGTTTTGGCATGGTAATGGGAAAACATAAAGGTTCATGGGAGGGAATAATGAGACTGAAATGGGTATTTAATAATTTTGAAATTAACATTATACTATGGGGTATATGGAAGAACATATATTTACACCAAAAAAATTGAATGTAAGGGTTATAACATACAATAGGTGCTTGAATTGAAATGAGAAGAGAAAAATCCATTACCTTGAGAGTGTGATTCTAATTGCTTATGAGGAGCTTCTTGAGAGATTAGGGGATGATTCTTAGGAATCTAGAGAGTGGGGGAGGATTAAGGATGTTCCTTATGTATTTTTAGTTAAGTTAATTGGGATCTCAGGTGTGTTTATGTAGGAAAAGAGAGGGTAGTTCTTTATTATTTCCCAGACATAGTTTTTAGACTCAATATATCAAAATTACGAAAACCAAAAACCTTCCAATGAGTTTTTGACAAGGTTTCATCCAAATATGAGTGGTTTTCGTTATTTTATTATTAAACTAGATGAAAATTTTAAAATATTATCCTTGGTGATGTGGAGGTGAGTCATACTACTAAAAAATGATTTTAAAACCCTAAAATATATTAAAAATTTTAGAGGATTCAAATTTATTTATTAATTTAATAAAATAAACATAATATGATATTATTTTAAAGGGAAAACATATATTTGTTCATATATACCCTATATATTATTTATTAAATTTTTTGGACCATGATGATATAATAATACATAACATATATTTATATGGTTTTTTTTAATTCGACTGTCTTGGAAAATTATGAGAAACTCACCATGGGATAATTTAGACTATATGAATAAAATATATAATATTAATTTTATCTAAATAATTTTATAATTATTTTCATTCTCACATTTAAAATATGAATAAACATTTATTAATAAATGATGGGTTTTTTGACAATAATAGTTTTTTGAACCCTTTTAAATATTATATAAGACATCATAAAAATTATATTATCTAGTGAAATTATCAATAATAATTACATAATAATAATTTAATAAAATATAATTTATTCTAATAACCATTAATTCATAAAAATGAATTTCATAATTGAAATTTTATATTACTAAAAAATACAACATGTGTTTAACTATGTCAAAATATAATATTTAAAAAACTAATTAATCAATCATATATAAAGTAAAAACAATAATGAATAAATATAATCCTATTTTAAATTAAAATTAAATATAATTATTCGTACTATTAGGGATACATTTTTCATCTTTTTGTCAAATTATTTTTATCCTTAATTAACATATTTTCCTTTTTACCGTTGTAATAAATATTTATTCTCGTTACTAGTCATACTATTAAAAAATTATTTTAAACTTATTACCAAATATTAATTATGATGATTCAAAATATATAATAACTTTTATTAAAATCAATTCACATAGTTAGATTGATTTTATTTAATATAAAACCCTCAAGCATGATGGAGAGCAGTTTTCTGAAAAATACCATTTTCAAGGAAATGATGATTTCACATTTATTATATAACAATTAATATTCATTATATAAATTTAAATTCATATATCTATATATATATAATTTAAAATTTTTATTTAAATAATTTTTTATTAGGGTTTATTTTAATTAATTATATATGATATACACTAAACACTTTTCAGAAAAATGCATTTTTAATCCTTAAAATTATCGTATACAAAAATATAGTATAAAGATGATTAAAATTAACTTAATTGAAATAAATATAACTAAATAATATTTATTTTAAAATTAAAAAACTAAAATAATGAATTTTAAATTAATTAATTTATCAAAAGAACTAACAAATTTACATAAAATGGTATTCTAACTATTCACTAAAAAATCTATATTTTTTGAAAAAATGAAAATTATCACCATTAGTTAATTTTGGTATGCTGATATATAAAATGGAACTGATTGTATAAAATAAATTTTCTAAATGTTCTAGAAACTAACTATAATATATTTTTTCTTGAAAAAAAATATAAATCATTTGTGAAGAAAACATATTTCGAAGAACAGAAAGACATTACAAAAAATTAGATGATTATTTTATATGACTTTATCATTATAATTGGACATTTATATATTTCATATTTTAGTAAATAAAAATTCTATCAACCATTAAAATGTCATTTCATGGTTTCTTCCATCTTATTTCACCGCATTCTGATGTCGTTCGGTTGGTTTTGACATACTGAAATGTGTTTTTAAAGGACATCAAACCTTTAAAAACTAGTTATTTAATCATTCTAAGCACATTGCACACCCAATTAATAGGTTGTCTACTCGTACACATAAAAAATAATACATAGTTAGTTTTCTTATTATTTCACATCATAAACATCACATCTCACTCAACTAAGAATATCCATGAATTTCCATATCCAAATTCAATCATGGAACCAAATGTATATTCTTTCTATACAAGTGGAAAACCCCCCATATTTTTCAATATCCAAATGATGACATGATCAGTAACATACCCAACCACTACAAGATTAGTAAATCCTTCAGGCTTATATAAGTAAGTTATCAATGTATGAAGGTTACCTTTGTTAGTATCTTGACAACCTCATGTAAGGGAGATTCATAATAGGCATACACCCTTATGTATAACAATGCATATATGAAATTTCATGTGTTATAATTTCACTGGTCAGTTCAGATAATAAATCTCAACTTATTGCCTAATGAGTATACTCATTATAACATATAAAACTCTTTGTATCATATATAATATTCCACTCATGATAATTTTTACATATCATAAATACCCAAAATACTCAATGATGATTATCAATTTGGGACAAATCAAATTCATATTATAAGTGGATACTTTTATTACATTTTTCATGCTATATAAATTTTGCACTAATGAATTAATGTTTAATTGATATTTCATTTATTATAAAACTGTGATACATTTTACAACCATTAAATCCAATATATCAAGTATATAATACCAATAGACTCAACATGACCCTTGTGATTTTTCCATGATAATGGTTTTGTGAAAGGATCTTTTACATTATCATCTATATCCACCCAAAAGATCATTGCATCTCCCTTCTCAATGATCTCTTGAATGATATGGTTTTTGTAAAGGATTTTTTGGGCCCATTTGTTAGACCGTATTTCATTTTCCTATGTAATAACCCCATTGTTGTCATAATGATTCTCTATTTCAATTTTAATACTAAAAACCACCCCATGTTCAGTAATGAACATCTCTATCTAAATGGACTCCTTCACAATATCTGGTTTAGTAATGTATACATATTCTATTTTCAAGTTCACTATAGGGCCTTTTTTTGAACTTAAATATCAATTTGTGATTGATAACAGACACTTTTAGTCACACTGATCACACCATGAGTCGTATTCTGGTGCAGATGATTCATAAACATCAAAAATTAATTCTGTATAATTTTCAAAAATCATCAAAACAATCCAAATGGGTTTCTTATGTATTATTATGTAACTTTTCCTTTAACCAAAATTTTCAATTTAAAAAAACACACTTGTATTCATACCGGTCACACTATGTAACAGATCTGGGTGAGGTTGATTACTAAATGTCACAAATGACTTATGGATAATTTTCAGAAATTATCAAAACAACCCAAATGTGTTTTTTCAGTTTTGAGTATGAAACTTGTCTAATCTACTAAAAAGTTATATTAGATTGAAAGAACACCGTTTGAGTCATTCAAGTCACATGACGTGTCGTCTTGAGTTGAGACTAATTCACACATGCCTTATGTGATTCATAAATTATTTTCCAAAATTATCATGACAATCTAAGTGTGCTTTCTCATTTTTCAATGATTGACACAAATTTTAAACTAAAATTTCAATTTTAGATTGATAACAGACACATTGAGTATTACCACTCACATCATGTGTCAGACTTAGGTCTGTCTTTTTCATACATATCAAAATCACTTATGGATCATTTTCCAAAAGTATCAAAACAATTTGAACATGTTTGCTCAGTGTATGTGACTTTTCATTCAATTGTAATATTAATTTTCAAATACAAACACACACTTTGAATCATAATGGACACACTATGCGTCAGATTGAGTTTCAGATGATTTGTAGGCATAAAAAATTACCTATGGATCATTTTTCTAAAGTATCAAAATAATTCGAATGCATTTTCTTCATTTTGAGTATATCAGTTTTATTTTTTACTAAAATTTCATTGTAAACTAAAAACAAACACTTTGAATCATACCAGACACATTTTGTGTCAGTTTAACGTTAAATTTGTTCCGAAACATCAAAAATGACTTATGAATCATTAATCTAGATTATCAAAACAATTAGAGAATGTAGTTCAATTTTCGGTGACTGAAATGTGTTTTTAACTAAAATGACAATGTTAAATAGATAAAATACATTTGGAGTCATATAGGGCCAAAAGGGTATCCGATTGAGGTGTGAATTATTCCTAAATTTCACATATTAAATATAGATTATTAAAATAATGTATCAAAATATAAGAACTTTTTTATTGAGTTTTGTGTATTTCACATTCCTCTTTATCTAAAATGTAAATTGTAAACAAAAAGACACCGTTTGAGTTATACTGGTCACACCATGCGTCGGATTGAGGTCAGCCTAATTTCTACATTTCAACAAATGAATTATGTATCCTTATTCTAAAGTATAAAAATATTCAGAAAGGGTTTTATTGGTTTTTAGTATGTCAATATTGGTTTTTGGTAAAATGTAATTTTAAATTGAAAAAACGCACATAGAGTCATACCTGGTCACACTGTGCATCATATTGACATTCAGCTAATTACTACTTGTTAAAAATGACCCATGTATCATTTTCCAAAATTACCAAAACAATCTAAATGTGTTTTTTTGGTTTTGAGTGTGTAAGTAGTATTTTTTAAAAATATAATTTTAAACCGAAAACACTCACGTTGAGTCATACTGGTAACATTGTGTGGGAGATTGACATGAGACTGATTCTGACATGTATCAAATGATGTATGAATCTTTTTACTAAATTATTAAGATAATATGAGTTTATTAATTTTTTTTCAGTGAGTGTCACTTGTTTTGAACTAAATTGTAAATTTTAAGCTAATAACGGAAACTTTGTGTCCTACTGAGCACACTGTGTATAAGATTGAGGCGTGAATGTTTCCTATATGTCACTAATAATTTATGGATCATTTATCTAATGTATCAAAATAATAAGAATGTGTTTTATTGGTTTTGATTATGTGAAATGTGTTTTCAACTTAAATGAAAAATTAAAACTCAAAACACGTATTTTTGGGAATACATTATAATCCATGTATCATATTGAGGTGTGGTTTATTCCAACATGTCACAAATGACTTGTGGATCATTTTTGTAAAGTACCAGATAAAAATGGTAAGTAAATTTACTAAAAGTGTAGATAAAATGATGATGAAATAAACTAAATAAGTATTTGAAAGTCGCTTCTTCATTATGTCTATATTCATTCTGATACTATGTATAATACACAATATTTTTTAAACAAATCTATTTCTTCTTGTGAATATGGGTACTATTAGGAGTCCTGGTAGTATTGAAAAAATAAAAATAAAGGGTTCTTAAATACCAATGAATATGCAAAAAGAAAAAAACTAAATTTTCATCATATTCCACCAAATGTTTGGTGTAACTAATCTATATTAATAGTTTCCATGGATCACGTATCAAAATAAACTCCTTCAAACCCTCTGATATTACTGAAGGTAGGTTTTTTAGAAATAGATACAAATGCACATATGGAAGCAGATTATCTGATCATTAGAGGTGATCACAAGTAAAAGAACGCAACTTAAATGAACCAGATTTTATTGTATGGACATGGAATGTAAATTAAAATGCAAAATAGAAACTTATTTATAAGGATACAATCTCATACCAAACAGAAGATGAAAAACATAGATAAATAAAAATCGAGAGTCTGGCGTCATTGGTGGCTCCCAAGAATCTGAAGAAAAACTGGTCAAGCATCCCTTGTAGGGGATGGGGTAAAGACTGGACCACCATTGATGAGCCCACCATTCTAGTGTGCACCATACTCATACAAACAAAAATCTATTTCTCCCAAAAACCCATATATGTTACTGAATCTACCCACTAGTATCATCATCCACTCCCCCTTCTCTTCATCCCCAAGTCTTCCCGGTGTTCCACGATGTTCCCCCAAGGAAAAAATATCTTTAAGTTCACCGGAGTTCCCCATATCCTACCTCCTTCATTCAGCTTCACAAATAATGCCACCTCATACACAAGAATATCTGAAAACTTTCTGGTCTCAAGTATCCCACGAACTTCCAACCAGTAGACCCCCATCAGTTCCATCATTTCCAATCCCATCTCTCTAGGAACAGAGAAAATATCATATTTTTTAGAAATGAAGTTTAGGGTCTCAGGTATCATTTGTTGGAATTGCAAACAAAAAAACCATGGGTCAAAGCTTCTCGCATTTTTCTTATTGTTTCATTTATTACATGCCCATTATTTTTCTTCTGTGGGTACACCTCTATTTATTTTCTTTGAATGAATTTAATATTCCATATTTAATATTTTTTTATTTATTTGTACCATCATAAATGCTCTGAATTTAATGTTTTGGCCTTTCTTTGTACCATCATAAATGCTCTACATTTAATTTTTTAGTCTTTATTTGTACCGACATAAATGCTCTAAAGTTAATGTTGTGGGTCTATAAATTAAGGTAATTGTACTATGAAATAAGTGTGAATTACAATGCTTGAAATCTCTTTTGTGATGTGTGCCAATTTTATTCCTATCAAATTTCTTGGCTTTTATAGCCAACAAACTAGTATCAGAGCTGATTACCAAGATCCTCCAATTTTTTTAAGATGGCCATAATCCAGCGACAAGTTCGATGCTTTCTAATGACAACTACAAAAGATGATGTGTCCAAATGAAGGTGTTATTTGGGTCACAAGAATTATGTAAGATCTTCATTGACTGGTATATTGTACTCTCTATGGAGGACAAAGCCACCATCACGAATAAAGAAAATATAGGCTTCCAAAATCAAAGAAAGAAAAACAATAAGGCATCGTTCCTCCTCTATCAAGGGTTGGATGAATCAACGTTCAAAAAGATTGATGAAGAAACATCAAGCAAGCTAGGTTGGGATACCCTTTCGTCCGTCTTCAAAGGTGTTGATCGAGTGAAGAGGGTACTTCTTCAAACATTAAGAGCAGAGTTTGAAGCGGTGCACATGAAATAATGTGAGAGTATCTCTAATTATTTCTCAAGACTAATTGTTGTTGTTAACAATTTCCATAGGCATGGTGAAAAATTGCAGTAAATTCAAGATATTGAAAAATCACTTTGATCTCTCACAACCAAGTTTGAGCATGTGGTTGTGGAAATAGAAGAATCAAAATATTTGGAGAAACTTTCCATCGAAGAACTGATGGGTTCATTGCATGGTCAGGATAAATGGATGCAAAAGAATGTCAGGTCAACAAAAGAGCATTCCTTAGAGTCCAAGTTGACTCAACAAGAACAAAATAATGTCTACATGCAATGATGTGGTCATATTGCAAGAGGAATAGGGCATGGATATTATCCAAGCCATCAACAAAAGAAACAAAATTATACCAGCTTTCATGGAAAAGGGAATGGTGGATGTTGATTCGCGCGTGGTCCTGTAAATGAAAATAAAAAACAATTCCAAAATTCTAAGAAATTTTTCCATTATGCCACTAATTGTTGGAGAAAAGTGGATCAAGATGAATGATCCAACTGTGTTTAAGCGTCACATCATGAAGAAGAATGTACCATGCTCCTCCTCGCACAAGAAAAGGCATGTTAATGTTCTGATGTGTGGTATCTTGACATGGGTGTAAGAAACCATATGAGTGGAAACAAAGAATCGTTTGAGTAACACACTGAATATTTTCATGGTTACATGGGCTTTGGTGACTCATCAAAGTTACCCGTTATTGGAAAAGGTAAAATAAAAATTTATCAAAATAATGGTGTTCCAAATTACATCTCTAAAGTTTATTATATACCAATCATGAAAAGCAATATCATTAGTCTTTAAAAACTCCTTGTGAAGGGGTATGTTATACACATGGATAATTATTCTTTGTCTATAATGGATGCTCATAAGTGAAATTTTTCTCATGTCCAAATGGCGAAGAATCGCATGATTCTGTTGCATATCAACACAATGGTTGAGTAGTATTTCTTGGGAATCATGAAGAATGACTCACGGTGGTGGCATCTACACTTTGTAAATATACATTTTAGTGGCCTTAAACAGTTATCCTCATCAAGAATGTTGTGGGGATTTCCAGCAATTGAAGTTCCAAATCATGTGTGTGAGGCGTGTACACTCGGCAAGCAAAAAAGGAACTCCTTCCCATGTAGAGTGTCCAAAAGAGCAAATGAACCATTTAAGTTAGTTCACACTGATATCTGTGGACCTCTTGAAACACCCTCACTTGGAAGAAATATGTATTTTATTACCTTCATTGATAAATTTAGCTGGAAACTCTGGGTGTATTGCATTAATGAAAAATCTTCTACATTTTTTATCTCTAAAATGTTCAATGCTCATGTTGAAGTTGAAAGTGGTTGTAGAATCAAAGTTCTCATATCGAACAGAGGTGGAGAATACACTTCAAATGCATTTATAGATTTTTGCAGGGAATAAGGCATCAAGGAACAATATACTATTTCCTACATAGCACAAAATAATGACATTGTAGAAAGGAATAACCACACCATCCTCGACATGAAGAGGACCATGCTGAAGAAGAAAGGATTCCCAAAGAACTTTTTAGTAGAAGAAGTTGCATGTACTTCTTATCTACTCAATCAGTACTCAAACAAGAGTGTTAGAAACCTGACACCACAAGAGGCACGGAGTCTCTACAAACTGAGCTTAGCACACCTAAGAATCATTGGGTGTGTTGCATATTCTCATGTTCTATAAGTGAGAAGAATAAAGCTTGATGGTCATGGTTAAAAGTGCATATTCATTGGCTATAGTGAAGAGTCTATAGCCAATGAGATCTAAAATCCACTAACCAATTAATTAGTGGTGAGTAATGATGTGGTCTTTAGCGAGAATGAATCTTGGAAATGGAATGATGAAGAACCAAAAAAAGTGATTCCAGTCGAAATAGAAGATCCTAATGAAAGGCATGATCATTAAGAGAAAAAATCAGCAACTCCTTCCCCAGGAACATTATTAGTGCACAAGAGTCTAGGAGGACATTCCATCACCCCTAAAAGTACTCCATGAAGTCAAAATTTAGAAGGATCGTCCTCACACATGGTGCCCATAAAAATGAAAATCTTACGCGATATTGATGAGAAAACCAAATAGGTAAATCTTTTTTCCTTGTTTGTAGATCATAAGCCTCTGACATTTCAGGAATACATAAGGGAAGAATGTTGGAGAATGTCTATGAGAGAAGAAATTTGTGCCATAGAGAAAAATTACACATGGGAGCTAGCCACACTTATTAATAGACAAAAAACCATTGGAATCTGATGGGTGTACAAGATAAAGTGGAATGATGATGGTCAAATCGATCGCTACAAGGAAAGGCTCATAGAAAAGGGGTAAAAACAAAAGTATGGGGTGGACTATAAAGAATTTGTCACTCATGTTGCTTGCCTTGACAATGTGAGGATGATTATCTCCCTTTTCTTTCATCAGAGTTGGATGATCTGCCAATTGGATGTGAAGTTTACATTCCTGAATGGAATTCTAGAGGAAGAGTTCTATATAGACCAGCCTAAAGGATTTGTTATGCAAGGGGAGGAAGACAAAGTGTATCGAATGAAGAAAGCACTTTATGGGTTGAAACAGGCTCCTCGTGCTTCTAATGCACGCATTGACAGCTATCTTAGAGTGAACTACTTTACCAAATGTTCATATGATCATGCAATTTACATCAAGAAGAATGATCGTGGTGATATACTTATTACATGATTGTATGTTGATGGTTTTTTGTTCATAGGGGATAGTTGATAGATGCTTTATGATTTCAAGGACTCCATGTTAAAGGAGTTAGATATGTTTTATGGATGTCTCATTTCCTTCATTATGGGAATAGAGGTAAAGCAACAACATGGGGGCATCTATATATCACATAAGAGGTATGCTAGGGAGTTACTTGAGAAATTCAGGATGGCCAATTGCAATACTGTAAACACACATATAGAAACAAGCTTAAAAAAGACAAAATATGGGGAAGGAAGAAGTGTTGACTCAACTCTGTTCAAGATTATAATTGTAAGCCTGAGGTATCTCACAATCACAAGGCCTGATATTTTCTATAGTGTTGGGCTTCTAAGAAGGTACATGGAAGCTCCAAAAGAGTCACATTGTCTTGTGGAAAACATATCCTCAGTTATGTTAAAGTAATGATGGATTTGGGTTTTTATCCATATAATGAAGAAAAAAACTACATGGATACCCATACAGTGATTGGGGAGGCGACCAAGATGAATGAAAAAGCACCCCTAGGTAAGTATTTTATCTTGGATTGACTTATTTCACATGCAATTCAAGGAAGAAAAGTTTGGTTGCGTTGTCTACATGTGAAGAGAAGTAATTGGTGGCATCATCCACTTTTTGTGAAGTAATTTGGTTGAGAAATATGATAATGGAAATGAAGAATCCATAGGATGGATCCACAGTGATATAAGTGGATAACAAGTCCGCAATTGAACTTTCCAAAAATCTGGTGCAGCATGGAAGAAGAAAACATATTGATACCCAATTCCATTTTCTAAGAGATCTTGTGAAGCAGAAAATGATAAAATTGGAATATTTTCATACTATGGAATAGGTGGTTGATGTTTTCACAAAGCCATTACCGATATATGTATTCAAAAAAAATAGAATGATGCTCGAAATGAATCCATTTTTGGTTTGAAGGGGAGTGTTGGAATTGAAAAAAAAACAACACGTCAATGCCACCCACATTGTTTCTTTTAGTGTCATTTATTACATGCAAAAAAAATTTCTTCCATGGGTCCACCTCCATTTATTTTGTTCGAATGAATTTAATGCTCCGTATTTTATATTTTGGTATTTCTTTGTACTGTCATAAATTCTCTGCATTTAATGTTTTGGTCTTTCTTTGAACTGTCATAAATTATCTGCATTTAATTTTTTGGTCTTTATTTGTATCAACATTAATTCTATGAATTTAATGTTGTAGGTCTATAAATTAATGTAATTGTACTACAAAATAAGTGTGAAATACAAAACTCGAAAGCTCATTTTTGTTGTGTGTCAATTTTATTCCACTCAAGTTTCTCGTCTTGTAAAGTCAAAATCGTTATGTATAATACTTTGTCAATAAGTGGTCAGTAAAGGCATGTTAGGATGTCATTTAATGGGCGGTTCCACAAGTAATTACCTTTTTACTTTTAGTTTGAGTTAGTTCCAGTAACTTGGTTCATCGCCCCAAGTGATAGGGAGCTCTATTGACAGTACCCATGAGATGCATCAACCGTCTATTTTTTCATCACTCCATTTTCCCTGCACCACAAAATTATTGTAGTTCCTCAATGAACAAAACAACTCCAAAGAATATTTTGGTTTTCTCCACGATGTATGATGAAACTAAGATGAGCTCGGGGTTTAGGGAGCAGTCTGGTAGGAAGTAGGTTAAGAGGGGTGGCCATGGTTGATGATGGAACAACATCCTCCTCCTCAAGTATTTATCTCTGACATCCTACATTTGTGCATCTATCAGTGGGTCTAGTTTTTCGATGGTGCGACATCTCTCATATTCCATGCATCATATCACATAATGATTCTCTCCCATATCCTCATTCGAACATAATCAAGAGGAAAACTACCTTTTTATTTGTGTAATTATATCTATATTTTTTATATATACATATAAGAAAATATATTTATATATTAAATTCTAAATACTTAATATATTTTACATATGTAGTTATAATTATATATTTATTTATAAATAAGTAAAAAATAAATATAAAAAATAAATAATATATATATATATATTAGTGTAAATATATTATTCATTTTACCATTATAAATACATTTATGTATCGAAATATGATATTTCATTAAAACAGTATTTGTAAAAAAATTAGTGGTAAAAAAATGTTTGAAAAGTCCACCCTTTTTCCGCACTATTTGACCATTGATAATGGGTAAAAGAACACCAAGAAAGGCACACATTATCAGATCTTATTTTGACTCTATCAGTTATACCATTTTCACAAATCTCTACATGGTTTTTCTCATATAACATAACATTATTCAGAATTCGTTCAGTTGGTGTTGACCCCCTCACACATATTTTTAATGTGCATCAAATCTTTAAAAATAGCTTATTCGGTTGTTTTTTGGTACAATTCATGCCTTGTTGACGTTTTGTCTTCTCGTACACGTCATAAATATTAGAAGCATGGGTTTTCAATGTTTTCACATTATTCCAAGGATTTTTCTATGTATTTAACCATTAAACCCATGTTTTTGTCTTCTAAAATAGTAAAATTATTTTTTCAGTCATCCCAAGAAAATGACACCTAAGATTCACATTTCATATATTCCACCATTTCGAAAATCATTGTACGATTGTAGTAGTCTGATTTAATGACATTCAATGCTCATTTTCTTGGTTCTGACTTCATGACCCATGTTTTTAAAGGGTGACAAACTTTTAAAAATTAATTATTCGGTCATTTAAGGGAACATTGCATGTCCGACTCATATGTCATCTACTCATGCACATAAAAAATAATACAAATATAGTATTTCTCTGATTTGAAATCATTATGAGATTTTTTTCATGGGATTTTACCATTTAATACATTTTGTAGTGTTCTAAAATAATTAAAGTGTTTTTCTGATCATCTAGGGTGAATAGAACTTTGAAATAATGTTATGTCGACTCTACCATCACTACCACAAAATAGGGTAAGAGAGGCACCTCATTTTATCAGCTCTAAGAAGATAGCGCTGATAAATGGGGAGCCTTTATCAGTGCTAGATAAAAGCACCGATACATGTGTCCTTTTTCATCACTAAGAAAAGCGCTAATAAAAGGTACCCCTTTATCTTCACTTTTCATAGCGCTGATAAAATATTCATTTATCACCACTATTTTTACCACTCATAATAATTTTTAGTAATTTATATTCAAAAATAATGTTTATTTTCATATATTAACTAAAAAATGCATGTTTATAATTAATATATATTTTTTAATAATTCAAATATATATATATATAATGTCTGGAAAAAAGTATTTCTAAGATTATAATTATATATATATATATATTTGAATAATTATAAGATTATAATATATTTCATTAAATAATAAATATATTTTTTATATTTTTTAGATTTATCAGATTCATTAGATTAATAAAATAGATTTTCTATATTTATTAGATTATTAGATTATTAAATATATTAGATTATTTTATTCATTATATTTGTTATATTTAATAAATTTATTTTATTTATAATTAATATATATATAGGTTATATATATGTATTAATTATTAAAGATATATGTTCCAATGAATTTGGTTGATAAATATATTGATCGTGTGTGCATATGTTATGTACCATAATGTTCATTTATACGTCACACCCTTTCCTATTATTAATGTTGTCCATTAATTCCTCATTTTTTATTATGTATATTTACTAGGTATATGATTATTTCATGTTACCCATGTATACTATTATGTTCTAAAAAATATTTCTAAAATTGCATTAAATATATTTAAATAATAATTATAATTATTATATATTTATAATTATTAAAATTTAAATATATATAAATACTTTTTAAATATATTTATTTGTAATATATTTATAACTATATATATATATAATAAAATTACAATAAATACACACATATATATATAATTATATACAAATATTCATAAATATATTTATTTTTAGTTATAATTATAAATATAAATCACTATATATATGTAAATAATTATAAAATTATAATAAGTATATTTATTATACTGCTTATAAAGTTATAATATAATTAAATAAATATATTTATAAATATAAAAAAAATTAAATAAATAAATAAATTTTTAATTATAATTCTTAAATGAATACAGATATATTTCAATAATTAAAAAAATATAATAAATATATTACTTATATATATTTACTTAAAAATATTATTAAATAAATACAAATAGTTTTAAATATAATTCTAAATAAATGTAGATGGATTTAAATAATAAAAAAAATATAATAAATATATTTAAATTTATTTATAAAATTATAAATATGTTTTTTATAATTTTATAATTATTTAAATGTATATGTATATATACATATATATATTTATAATTACTACTAAATCTTTATTTATAATAATTTTTTATTACAAATAAGTATATATTTATTTGTTAGTTATAAATATATATATATACATATATTTATTCATTTAAATAATTATTAATTTATAAAAAATATATTTATTTTTTTCATATTTTTATTTCTATATATAATTAAATATATATATATATATATTGTTAAATAAATACAAATATTTATATTTATGGTTATAAATAAATAAAGATATATTTAAATAATTATAAATTTATAATAAATATACCAAAAATAGATATTAATAAAATTATTAAAATTAGAAATATTACATAGTTATAATTTTATAATTATTTAAATAAATAAAAAAATATATATTCATTTATAATTATAATTATAAATAAGTGTATATTAATTTAATAAATAAATATATATTCATATAAATAATTATAAAATTAGAAGAAATATAGCTGTACGTATCTATAATCTTATAAATATATATAATTAAAATATATATTATATATTTTCTAGGACTATAAAAATAAAAAGTATATTTCTTATACTTTTTTAATTATTCGAATTATATTTATATACATATATATATATCGTTATAATTATAATTATAAATATATATATCATAAACAAAATTTTATAAATATATATATTAATATAAATTAATTATTAATCTAATATCTTTATCAGTGCTAATAAAGCACAGCTAAAGGTGTGTTTTATCGGGTTTTTTTATTTTAGCGCTAATAATATGTAATTTTTTCAGCACTTTTTAGCTAGTGCTGACAAAACGTTCACTGGGTTTTACAAAAACACAATAAAATTTGCCTTCATTCTCGCACCCATCAAGCCCTCACAGAATCTAACCTTTGTTCCATGACTCCTCCTCCTCCTCTCTCGTCGCGTCTCCTTGACCGCGAACCACACCTCCACCATGTGTCATCACCTCTACTCCACACCACACAACTGTTCGTCTCCTCTTCCAAAATAGTCTTTTCCACCATGTGCGAACCAGCCGATGTGTGCATCTCCTCCTCCGCATGCCTCACCTCTGTCGTGCTCCACACCTCCGTCGTGCACCTCTCCTCTGTTACACGCCTCTTCTCTTCTATTGAGTTTTCTCCTCTTTGTCATCTATTTCATCTTGTTCACATGTAATTATAGTTTGATATTCATGGTATATTTTGTATTGTATAAGAAAAATGCCCCACTAAAAATCATGGCCATTGGTGGTCCTTGTTTGCGCACAAAATGAATTGCATGTTGGTTGGTGTTCCTCTTCATATTTTTTTCTTTGATATTGTGTGACTCGGTTTTTCATTTGAAGTGTGATGCCACTAGATAATAGTTCTTTTGTTTTTTAATGAACAGGGTTTATGTTTTAATGGGTTGAGTAGTATTCCATTTTACAATTTTATGTGTTCTCCATTATTGTCAACAAATTTTATATTCGATTTTTCTTGAGTGAGGTATGTGTTTATTTGGAACTCCCTAATAATACATGTTATAAATTTTATGGATGTTTTAAAATGATTTCTTATGAAATTAAAATCATATGTTATGACTTTTTTGGGTTTTAATTGGCTTAAAAATTGTTTAAAGATTTGGCATAGACTTATGTCATAAGAAAAATATTTTGTAAAAGGCCAGAGTGGATTTTTTAAAAGAATTTAAATATTTTAAAAGTTTGGTCACAAATATTTTTTCTATAAAGTGAATATGTGATATTTTAAAGTCATGTTTTGAAAAAATAATGGAATTGACCTTCAACCTATTTAAATGGTTTAGAGACCCTTAACTCTCATGGTGGATTAGGATGTTTTCCAAAGGATATTGATGTTTAATAAAAGAGTTTATAGCACATATTTCATTAAAAAATAAATGGGTTTATTATTTAAAAAAATTATTTATTGAAAATGGTTGGGTTTCCAAATGTGGTTTCTAGTGCATATTGATTAATGGTTTTTGGATGAAATTTGAACTGTTGTTCTCAAATGGTGTGAAAATCGATTGGCTTCTTGACTAGATTGTATTCCCCTAGTTTTTTATTATATGGAACCATTGTTTTGTTGTTTTTTGGATTATGTTTCCTTATTTCTTTAGTGACTATGTATGATCATTATTTCACTTCGAGTGTGTATTTTCTTACTTTCAGGTTGGTTGATTTAAATGGTTAAAAAAATTTATATAAAAAGGAAATTTTTTTGTTTATTTGATAAATTTGTTTTAAGAAAATCGATTTCCATTGTGGTTATTTATGAAAAATAGTATTTCATAAAATGTTCTAAAAGAGGGATAAACTGTGATTTGACATATCTAATATGGTTTTGAATTCCCCAATTCCATTTTTTGATATTGTTTTTAAATCATCCATGTTTTTATATTATAAAAAGTGTGGTTGTTTGAAAATATGTATGTTTATTGTTTTTACACTTGTTTTATAATTCATGTAAAAATATTGTTTATAGATTATCATCAAACTAGAACTTTATAAGATATATTATGTTGAGATTCAAAGAGAATTATTTATGAGATCATTAAATGAATTTTTATCTCACACCCAATATATGAACTGGTAGACTAGACTGTATGATGCTCTTATATCTCATTTTTTGTGCCCTCTTTTGTTTGGTTCTTGATGCTCATATTGTTCCATGGTTGGATGATGGAATGTTCTGAGTTATCGAGGGTCACTAGTGTTGATGTTGGAGTTATTTGGCCTATTATTCCATTTTAACTTTCCTTTTAGGATGTTTTAGTAAGAATGAGTTATGATTTTTTTAGGATTCAAATGATTGGTCTAGAGTGGATTCTTAATCACTACCCTTTATAGTGATGCTTATTTTTTCATAGGCTAGTTATTGTTGGAGTTGGTGGCCTAGAGCCAACTTCTTTGTACGTTATTCATTAATTAAAACCTTCTCACATCTTGATTGTTCTTCTGGGTGAAAATTCAAGTGATAATGTCTTAAGGATATCTGTTTCATTAAATAATCATAGCAGATCCCTGCTATGATGAGAACCTGGAAGTTCTATAACACTGTTCTTGAATATATGTTCTATGGCTGGTTGATGTTATTTGAAGGACATAAATAATATAGGCCATTAGGGGTGAGGACTCATAAAACTTTGAGGCACCTTATCATGGTCTGTGCCCTTGGTAATATCTGGGAGGATATTAGGAGAACGAGACCCGCTAGTAGGAAATCCACATTTCATAGTGTCATTGGATGATCCTATCTATGGATGTGTGAATTGGTCCTTAAACTTTAAGATTATTATTAATGGGTATTACAACTTGCACACTTATATGTATTGAGAAAAAATGTGATGACACACTGTTCACAACAATGTAGGATATGTTGGGTGTGTCATGAGTAATAATTCATTAATAAATAATACGAGAAAGGATTTGTCCCTTCTATTCCATACCATAAGTAGATATCTTAGGCCATTCGATGGAATTGATATAGTCTAAATAAATCCACGTCCATGGTAATGAATGGGTGTGTTCAATTCTGGATAGTCAAAAAAATAATAATCGAGCACATTGGTTGATGGAACTAGCATGAAACCTACTAGATTTGAGATATTGAGATAAAGGGATTACATTACACAGTAAGTGTTTGTAGGAGGTGACACATCATTGTTGTGTTAACTTCTTTTTCTATGGGTTGATTGGTTTGTTGATTGATACGAACCTTATACTTTAGGTAGGCTCTGCCTAATGCCATTGAGAAAGAGTCCAAGAGGGTCACACACTAAGTGTTTCTAAGTATCTCAGTTAAATAGTAATTTAACAAGTTGAATAAATATTATTCCCAATTGTGGTTTACTAATTATTAAAGGATGCCTGATCGCATTTATTTCAACACTAGTTATTTGGGAGAATATATTGTGGGAGAAATAATACATTTATTAGTGAGTAATTCAGTGATATTTATTTAATAAATAAATATCCATTATTCAAGTTCTAATAAATGTGGTTGAGGAAATAAAGAGAATGGAAAAACAAAAGTACACTCTGTGTATATTAATATAAACATCGTGTATCTTTTTTAGGAATTTATGAGAAATAATATTATTTATTTAATTAAATAATATTAGGTGTAATTCACTAGGTGCATGTACATTAATAATAATAGTCAACTATAATTATTAGACATTGGATATTACTAAGAATTAAATGAAATGAATAAATGATTTTGTGAATTTATTTAATTTTTATTATTCTATTTAATTAAAATCCCAATTATATAATTCTCATTGAGCTATCCATTTTGGTTGGTGTTCACAATGGATTTGAAAAAATCTCTCATGCCAAGAGATTATTCTTTTTCCACCAAAAATTCTCTCAATCTATGAGAGGGAGATCTATAGGTCCCAGGCACAGTGGAAGCTTGTTGGTGGATGTGCCCAATTGTATTTTTGTCATTAGCTATGATCAATCCGGGATCAATACGACGATAAATGCCAAACTCCATGGATCGAATCACGGAAATAGACAAAGAAGAAAAAAAGCCTCGAAACCACAAAAGTAAGATCATCACAGGTTGATTATAATTAATTTAATTAATTGACATGAAATACCTTTTAGAATTATTTCTTCGTTGATATTTCTGATCACGCTCGGATGTGATTCTTCGTTGCGTCGCAGAAGCCAAGTGTAGACTTCCTCTAATGGTGATCCACATGTGCACCATATATCTCCAGACATCGTCAAAGGAATCTCTAGGTGCTAGCATGGAGAAGCCTTTGCTTGCGTTGTCCACCTTAGATCACCATGATCTAGTGGAGGTGGATCTCTCTCGGTCTTGAGAGAGTTCTTGGAGGAATGAGTTCTCTCGTCCTTGAGGGAATTCTCCAGAATTGTTGTGCACCACGATTGGGGAAATGTTTTGGGGTTGTGACGATATTTATAATTGGGTTTGAGGTTATAGATTTATGACAATAAATAAATGTGTTCCACGTTTTATTTATTTCATTAACTCTTATTAGAAATACCATGTCGAATAATTAATTCCTTGACATATGCCCATGCTGATTACAATAAATATCATTTAATAAAACATTATTCTAACCTCAAAATCTCTACTAGAAAAACTACACGGAGTGTAATCATTAATACATGGCATGTACTTGTTTTCCATAAAAAAAACTACAAGGCGTGTGGTCATTAATACATGACATGTACTTGTTTTTCATTTCCTTTCCTAAATGAAAACTACACGGAGTGTAATTATTAATACACGGCATGTATATCTTGTTTTCATTTTATTCTTCCTCCATCATTAAAATGATTTAGGCATCCTTGAAAAATTATTAAACCATGTACAAGAATAATCTTTATTCTACTTGAGATACTTGGATACACTTAGTGTGTGACCCTCTAGGCCTCTTCCTCATTGGCATTAGGCGGGCTTACCTAAATTCAAATATTATTATCTTGCAATGGGTCAAGGCACTCAAGAGAAAGAAGTTGATGTCGTATTGACATGTCACATCATATGAACTCTTATTGTGTAATTTAATCTCTTTGTCTCAATATCTCATAAAGAAGGTTTCATGGCAGTGTCATAAACCTATATTCTTGATCATTAATTCATTGACTCCCTGAAATAAAATCGCCATGTCACCATGGCCATGGGATTTGATCAACAGTTCTATTTCAATCAAAGGTCCTGAGATATCTCCTTCCATAAATATAGAAGGGACAAATCCTTCCTCAACTAATCCATTAACAACATGTCATTCGTGATGCACCCAACGTACCATACTTCATACCAACTCTCTTTGTGACAGTTTTCATCATCAAATCTAATTGCACGAGTCATGACAGGATTTAATGATAATCTACCAGTCTAAGGACAATTACACACGCTCGTAGATTGCAATGTTCGATGACACCAAGGCATTAGTAATTTCTACTGGTGGGCTTATTCTTATAATCTCCCATCTTGAAGATTACCATGTGTGAATTCCATGAGAGAGAGTCTTGTTTTCTTACGAGTACACGCACATGATTTTTTGTATACAATGTGTCCTATCATAGTATGTCATCCAACCGTAGAACATTATTTCAGAATATTGTTATAGCATTTCATGGTTCTCATCATAGAGGGGATCTCCCATGACTTTATCAATGAAACATTTATTCCAGGACATTATTATATTATAGTCATGCAGAACAATGAACAATATATAATAAGTGTACATTTATGTAATCAAAGTACAAAACAGTTGGTTTTCAGGACACCAACCCTTACAAACTCCCACTTTTACTAGAGCCAACTGCCTATGACTTTTAGTCTGCTAGACATCATATGATGATCTTGTTTCTGCTGATTCAAGGCTTTAGTCTCTGGGTCTTCCATGTTGTCTTCTGTGGAAATACTTCTCACTGCAACTTCAACTCTCTGAGAAAAATCCCTCAAGAGATGATACTTTTAAAGTATGTTCTTTGTCCGCTGATGTGATCTTGGCTCTTTTTCAAGTTCCACTGTGGAAGTATTATCACAATAGAGTGTTATAGGATCTTTACAGATAGGTACTACATCCAGCTCTTGGACGAAGCTTCACATCCATACTGCTTCTTTTTCTACCTCTGAAGGTGCGATATACTCAGACTCTGCTGTGGAATCTGTGACCACACCTTGCTTTGAGCTCTTCCAGCTCACTACACCTCAATTCAAACTGAATATGTATTCAGTCTGTGACTTCTTGTCATCTTGGTCATTCTAGAAACTAGAATCTACATGTACTCTGATGACTAGTTCCTAATCTACTCCAAAAACCAGGAATATATCCTTAGTACGCCTCAGATACTAAAGGATATTCTTGACTTCCATCCAATAACGGTCTCCTGGATCAGCTTGATATCATCCTACCTCACTCAATGCGTATGAAACATCTACCCTTGTACGTAGCATAACATATATGACTGACCCAATCGTGGATGCATATGAGATTCTTTCCATTTTCTTTTTTCCCCATGTGTCTGAGGACACATTTTCTTGGAAAGATGAATGCCATGTGACACTGGAAACAATCCCCTCTTGAATTGTTCCATACTGAATCTCCTCAGTGTCTTGTCAATATATGTACTTTGACTTAGGCCCAACATTCTCTTGGATCAATCGTGATGGATCTTGATCCCAAAAATATATGCTGCCACACCCAAGTCGTTCATAGAGAAGCATTTATCCAACCATTCCTTAACTAACTTTAAGACAGGTACTTCGTTTCCAATTAGTAATATGTCATCAACATATACTATTAGGAAAATGACTGCACTTCCACTAAACCTTTTATAGACACAAGTCTCACATTCGTTCTTAACAAATAAAAATTCCATTACAGATTCATCAAAACAAATGTTCCATGACCTTGATGCTTGCATTAATCCATAAATAAATTTCTGCAACTTTCATACCTTGTTGGAATCCTTTGGAGTCACAAACCCTTTAGGTTGTGTCATGTAGACATCTTCCTGGAGGTTCATGTTATGGAATGCTGTTTTGACATCCATTTTCAAAATTTCATAGTCATGGTATGTGGCAATGGACAATAGGATTCTAATGGATTTCAGCATCGCAACTGGTGAAAATGTTTCATCATACTCAATTCATTGACGTTGTCTAAATCTTTTTCCAACCAGTCATTCCTTATAGGGGATGAATTGCATTTCCATGTCCATTTTCTTCGTGAATACCCATTTATTACCAACTGTATTTACATCAACTAGAGGATCTACCAAAATCTAGACTTGGTTTTCGTACATGGAATCCATTTTAGAATTCATCGATTCTTGCCACATGGCAGTGTTTGTGCCTTCAAATACATCCTTGTAAGTAAGAGGATCATTATTGTCAACCAATAATGAGCCACCATCTTCAGTGACAATAAAACCATATCATTCTAGTTCTCTCACCTCTCTTGTAATCCTACGCAGTTCTTGTGTCTCTGTAATAGATTGTCCTTCCATGGGGCTTTGTGGAATCTGTTCTCATACCAACTCCTGTGTATCTTGAGCCTTGACTTCATCAAAGTCTATCTCACTCCTACTATCTATTTTGGAGATGTGCTCCCTCTCAAGGAATATGTCATGTCTTACCACTGTTACCTTTTTATATGAGGGGTTGTATAGGTAATATCCCCTTGTTGCCTTGGGATATCCAATAAAGATACACTTTGTGCCTCGGGGTGCAAGCTTGTTACCTGAAGAGGACTTAACAAATGCTTCACTACCCCACACTTGTAAATTTGATAACATGGCTTTGCGTCCACTCCATAATTTGTATGGAATACCATTTATCGATTCAGTTGGTACTTGGTTTAGTATGTGTGCTATTGTTTGTAATTCATATCCCCAAAAAGATAATGGAATACTCGCATGACTCATCATTGATCTCAACATGTCCAACAGTGTGCGGTTCTTCCTTTCACTTACGCCATTCTAATGAGGCGTGTAAGGAGGAGTGAGTTGAGATAGAATCTGAAACTCCCATAAGAAATCAATGAAGTCTTGATTAAGATATTCTCCTATTATGTCTGAGCAGAGTTTCTTAATCTTCTTACCATGCTGGTTCTCAACTTCATTCTTGTATTCTTTGAACCGATCAAAAGAATCTGACTTATACCACATTAAGTAAATATATCCATATCTACTAAAATCATCAATAAATGTTATGAAGTACAATAACTAACCACTTGATTCAACTAGAAATGGTCCATACACATCTATGTGAACTAATTCTATAAGCTCTTTATCCCTATCACATTTCCCACTAAATGCGTCTTTGGTCTTTTTTCCTGGAAGACACGCATGACATACACCAATTGGTTTTAGTTCGAAAGAATCTAAATACCCATATTGATGTAATTTTTCCAAACGTCACTCATTGACATGACCTATATAGTGATTCCAAAGTTGGGTGTGATATGAGCCATGTGAATTAACTTTTTCATCAATTTACATTACTTGGTTTGTGTAGTCTAACACATAAAGGTCGTTATATAAATGTTCCCTACCAAAACAAATGTTGTCTTTATAAAGGTAGAAACATTCATTTCCAAACATGAAGATGAATCCATAAATATCTAATCTAGATACTGAAATAATGTTTCTGTTTATAGAGGGTACATAATAACATCCTTTTAATACGAAAACCATCTCAGTAGGAAATGTGAGGGGGTAGTCATCGACAGCTACAGCAGCGAGTCTGGATCTGTTGGCTGCTCGCAGATCCACCTCACCTCAGCTAATCTTTCTGAATCTACTTGGTTCCTGTATTTGTATACAGATGTGAACACCACAAGCAGTATCCAGTACCCAATTTGTAGAAATAGGTAGATTGCATTTGGTAACAAATGCGCTTGGAGCTTCCCCTTGCTTCCTTGGCTGTGTGTAGATTTTCTTCCAGTGTCCTTTCTTGCCACATGCAAAACAAACAGCCTCATGTTCTCTTGCCTCCCCTTTTATATTCCATTTCTTAGACGGCCTTGAAAAAGCCTTGGGATTAAATCTCTTATCTTTACCTTTCCTTTTATTCACCATATGTACATAAGGCTTTTCACGCTTAATATCATTATCCACTTGGTGAATAAGGATAAGAAGATCAGATGGAGACTTCTCAATGTTGTTCATGTTGAAATTTACAACAAAGTTAGAGAATCTCTGGGGAGTGATTTGAGAATGAGATCGGTACCTAGTTCTTCAGGGAGTTCAAACCCTAGAACCTCCAAGCGCTCAATGTATCCAATGAGCTTGACTACATGAGGTCCAGCTGGGGAACCATCTCCAAGCTTGCTCTGAAATAGAGACTTGGAGATCTCAAACCTTTCCTATCTTGCTCTCTACTAGTATAGACCACAGAGGTGCTTGAGCATGCTATATGCATCCACGTCCTCATGAGACTTCATGAGATCACTTGGCATTGATGATAGCATCAAACATTGAACGTTGATTGCATCGCTCAAATGTTGATATTCTTGATCACGTTACGATGTGATTCGTCATTGCGTTGCAGAAGCCAAGTGTAGACTTCCTCTAGCGGTGATCCATAGGTGCACCACGTATATCGGGACATCGCCAAAGGAATCTATGGGTGCTAGCGTGGAGAAGCCTTTGCTTGCGTTGCCCACCTTAGATCACCATGATCAGGTGGAGGTGGATCTCTCTCGGTCTTGAGAGGATTATGGGAGGAAGGAGTTCTCTCGTCCTTGAGGGAATTCTCCAAAACTGTTGTGCACAACAACTGGGGAAAAGTTTTGGGGTTGTGAGGATACTTATAATTAGGTTTGAGGTTATAGATTTATTACAATAAATAAATGTGTTACGCGTTTTATTTATTTCATTAACTCTTATTGGAAACCCCATGTCGTATAATTAATTCCTTGACATGCGCCCACACTGATTACAATAAATATAATTTAATAAAACAATATTATATCCTCAAAATAACGACCGGAAAAACTACACATAGTGTAATCATTTATACATGGCGTGTACTTGTTTTTCATAAAAAACTACATGGCGTGTTATCATTAATACATGGCATGTACTTGTTTTTCATTTACTTTCCTAAATGAAAACTACACGGCGTGTAATTATTAATACACGAAAAGTATATATTGTTTTCATTTTATTATTCCTCCATCATTAAAATGATTTAGGCTACCTTGAATAATTATTAAACCATGTACATGAATAATCTTTATTCTACTTGAGATACTTGGATACACTTAGTGTGTGACCCTCTAGGCCTCTTCCTCGTTAGCATTAGGTGATCTTGCCTAAAGTCCAAGGTTACTATCTTACAACGGGTCAAGGCACCCAAGAGAAATAAGTTGACGTTGTATTGACGTGTCACTTCATATGAACGCTTAATATGTAATTTAATCTCTTTGTCTCAATATCTCATCAAGAAGGATTCATGGCAGTTTCATAAACCTATATGCTTGATCTTTCATTATTTGACTACTAGAAATAAACTCGTCATGTCACCATGGCCATGGAATTGATCGATAGTTCTTTTTCAATCAAAGGGCCCGAGATATCTACTTCCATAAATATGGAAGGGAAAAATCATTCCTCAACTTATCCATTAACAACATGTCATTCATGATGCATCCAACGTACCCTACATCCCACCAACTCTCTTTGTGACAGTTTTCATCATCAAATCAAAGTGCACGATTCATGACATGATTTGATGATAATCTACCAGTCTATGGACAATTACAAACGCTCATAGATTGTAATGTCCGATGACACCAAGACATGCGGAATTGCTACTGGAGGGTATGTTCTCATAATCTCCCATATTGAATATTACCAAGTGCGAACACCATGAGAGAGAGTCTCGTCTTCTTACGAGTACTCGCACGTGATGGTCTGTATACTATGTGTCCTATCATAGTATGTCATCCAACAATAGAACTTTATATAAGAATATTGTTATAGCATTTCAAGGTTATCATCATAACGGGGATCTTCCATGACTTTATCAATGCAAAAAATATTCAAGGACATTATTATATTATAGTCATGAAGAAAAATGAACAATATATAATAAATGTACATTTATGTAATCAAAATACAAAATAGTTGGTTCTCAGGACACCAACCCTTACAAACTCCCACTTGGACTAGAGCCAACTACCTACGACTTTTAGTCTGATAGACCTCATATGATGATAATGTTTCTGCTGAGTTAAGGCTTTAGTCAAGGGGTCTCCCACGTTGTATTCCTTGGAAATACTGATCACTACAACTTCCACTCTCTGAGAAAAATCCCCCAAGATATGATACTTCTAAAGTATGTTCTTTGTCCACTGATGTGACTTTGGATCTTTTCCAAGTTCCACTGCTGCTGTATTATCACAATAGAGTGTGATAGGATATTTACTTCTAGGTACTACATCCAGATCTTGGATGATGCTTCATATCCATACTGCTTATTTAGCTGCCTCAGAAGCTACGATATACTCAGACTATACTGTTGAATCTGCAACCACACCTTTCTTTGAGCTCTTCGAGCTCACTACACCTCCATTCAAACTGAATATGTATCCAGTCTGTGACTTCATGTCATCTTGGTCATTCTGGAAACTATAATCTACATGTCCTATTATGACTAGTTCCTCATCTCCTCCATAAACCAGGAATATATCCTTAATACGCCTCAGATACTTAAGGATATTCCTGACTGTCATCCAATGTCAGTCTCCTAGATCAGCTTGATATCTTCCTACCACACTCAATGTGTAAGCAACATCTACCCTTGTACGTAGCATAACATACATGACTGACCCAATCGTGGATGTGTATGGGATCCTTGCCATTTTATTTTTTCCCCATGTGTTTGAGGACACATTTTCTTGGAAAGATGAATGCCATGTGACACTGGAAACAATATCCTCTTGGATTATTCCATACTGAATCGCTTCAGTATCTTATCAATGTATGTACTTTGACTTAGGCCCAACATTCTCTTGGATCTATCACGATGGATCTTGATCCCAAAAATATATGATGCCTCGCCCAAGTATTTCATAGAGAAGCATTTATCCAACCATGCCTTAACTGACTGTAAGATAGGTACTTCGTTTCCAATTAGTAATATGTCATCAACATATACTATTAGGAAAACGACTGCACTTCCACTAATCCTTTTATAGACACATGTCTCACATTCATTCTTAACAAATCCAAATTATAACAACCCATTATTTACATACATGGTTATTACTTTAGAATTAAAGCATACTTATTACAACATATAACAAAACCATGATAGGATCGTATAGGTATAGTTTCTTTAGAAACTAGGAAACATAAAAAAACTGGTTCATAAATCATCTATATTGTCTCCCGTTTATTTAACCATATCTAGAGTTCCTTTTGGCATATCCTACTTAATACCCTTCTTCCTGGCCCGGGGAAAAGAAAACATACAAAAGGTTGAGCTCAAATGCTCAGTAAGGGTAAACAGAAGAAATATCAATCATACAATATTCATAAGAACATAATATTTTGAAAATCTTAACCTGCAAAAAGATCATAATATCATAACATGGGATAAATCAGAGTAGTGAAATGTAATCCCAATAATCATAACATAAAACATGAAACTTTGTGGCATACACACATAATAATATAAAATCATTTCATATTAGTCATGGCTCTTTTCCAAGACCATCATAGCGGACAAAGTCCATTACTGAACCGAGTTCACTCCTCGTTCCAGTCTTGTATCACTGAACCGGATTAACTTGTTGTTCCAGCCATGTCTATCTCATGATATATAAATCTTTACCTAATGCATTGGAGGGAGATATAGGTCCCAACCATCTCATAATGAAACCATTCTTATGTGTGCCAAAAATCATAAAACATACATCATAGCATAACCCATGAAGTAAAAATGGGATTATAAAACATCATTCCATCATAACATAATCCATATAAGATAAAAGGAAATAATTCCATCATAACATAATAAAATAAATGTAAAAATAGGGATATAAACAGAACCCAGTATTATCTTATATGGAAAATAATTTTGATAAAACACTTGAACTCCATTCTTGAGGAAAATATTCTTTCTACTTCAAAAAAAAATTTCCTTTCTTAATATGTCATACAATTTTAAACTAAAAGAAGTTAAATAAAAATAAAACATGAAAACATGTAAAGGAAGCTTCCTGGAAATAATTTTCTATGAAATCATAAAAATCCATTCATTCCATATATGTTAAAAAACATTATTCTCGTACTTTGTCCGGAAAACTCAAAAAGTATCTTGTAATGAAAATGAAAAAAGATTTCTTTCATATATTTTAATAAAAATTCACCAATAGGTAAAATTGGATTTAAACAATTGAAAGAGGATAGAAATAATATTACATATTGAGGAAACATGGATGTGGATGATAAATATGCCCCAGTAAATTCTGAAGTATAAACAATCTCGGATAAAAATGAGATTGTGAGATCTTCCTTTAACTTAGGTCTGATTTGCTTCATACATATCCTAACCACCTCTATAATGAATTAAATAATGTCATTGAATTATTAAAGAATCATATTAATTATTATGATATCATATATTGTCATAATCTTATCTTCTGATTAGTAATATTTCATTGCTACTTGTTATTCCGGTGTTCGTTGCTTTATGTTCTTATGCATGTTTTGTCGAATACATTTTTATTATTTTTTTAGGTTATAGATACATAATTTCCATAATGGTATTAGTGTAATATATATCATATTTATTCATTCAATTCAATGATATAATTATTATTCAATGAAGATCATGTATAAGGAGTCGCATCACATCATGGAGACGGTAGGTCGTACATACGCACGAGCGATGATATCGTTCCCATGATCGTCAAATTGTATTGAAGTGTAGGTATACTATTTCAGAATCAATATCACTTTAAAATAATAATATATAGTTATTATTTACACCATTATACCCATCCATTTAAGGTGGTGGTGGAAAACAGTTTACACCACGGTGTGGAGACGGTATTTCATATGTACGCGCACGCGGTGATTTCATTTTTCCGTAGGATGGTTAGAAGGTGAAATATGGTTGGTTCATATTTATAATAAAATATCAGTATTTTAGTGATATTTATGTTATTACTCAATAATAAAACAAATAAAGAATAGTACGTAGAAGAAGAAATAAATTTGAAAGAATCGGTAACGGATATTACCACTTCTTCGACATGCCTCATTGAAACCTCATCTTAGGGCACTAAAATTGGTCTTTGAATAAAACCAGGACCTCTAGTATGTTTCTCGAAACGTTTATAAGGGAAATGGGGAGGGTTTTTTCAAGCATGAAGGCTCCAAATGGTGTGAGGAGGAGAGGGAGGAGGTTCCCTTTTATAAGTGAGGAGAGGGGCACCTTTTGAAAAACATAAAATATTATTTTATAATAAAGTCATATTCGATTTATAATAGCTCCAAATTGATTTATTTTGAAGATAAAGTTTGGATGGGTCTAAATCATCTCAACAAATAGGTTTTTAGGCAAGTTTAGGTTACTATTTTAACCTTATCATTTAGATTTAACTCTAAGTTAAATATTTTATCTTTTACTGTATCTTCTTGTTTTCTTACACTATATAGTTAATAATATTACTATAATAAGACAAAAGAACCCCAAGTGGTTAATTATTAATATTTATGACCTTATCTTAGTCATTTGGCCGAACCATAAATTTTTATGAATAGAATTACAATTAATAATATAATATTTATTTTCAAAACTATTTTATGTCAATTTTGACACTATTTGGTAATTGATTTTTTATGAAACTTATAACAACATGATTAGTTTGAAAAATGTTAATTAGATCAGTAATAACATGTCATGTTAACCTATAAAATTATTTTAATTCATAAAAAGTCTCAAATTAATTTTATTTGGGTACTTATAATATCAATTATGTTAGTATTTCATAAATAAGGTAATTACTACATCATCATTGTGTCTTAAATAAATTAAATTATTTAATGTCTAAAAATTATAAATAAAATACCATTATGTATTAAATCTATTTATCTTTATAATGAATATTTATAGTCGAATTTATCTTATGTATAACCCTACATTAAAAATGTTTTTAGTTATTAAACATTGATTTTAACTATTTTAACACTTCTTTAAATAAAATAATAATAAATGTCCTAATCAAATACAAATGGACCTAAAGGGTAATATTTTATTCCTAAGGTTGTTTTTGGTCGAATTACACTTATCCAATAGAATTAGGACATGTGTTAGGGTAATAATAATATCATTTTTACCCTTAATTACCCTATTTACTTTTAACCATGGTAAATAAAAGTAAAAAGCTATTATTCCCCAAAAATTATTTTTATCTTATTTAACCACATTTTACTCCTTGATATTAACTCTGTCTCTCGGATTTTTTAAATTCCACTCACAGAAGTGGTAAAATTACATTTTATGTACATTTCAAATTCTCCTAGAAGGTGGGTAAAAGACGGTGAAAAGTTCAATAAAATTTTTATATATATAAAATTCTTATAAAATGACTCCAATGAATTAAATTTAACTTATATAGGTATTATGTATCAATTTTGACCTAAAATAAATTTATATAAAATAAATAATTATTTAAATAAAAAGTCGGTTTTTAAATAGTAACCCAGTGTTTTCACTATTCATCGAAAATTGAATGTTTTCAGAAAAATACCAAAATTTCTCCCTAGGAAAGTTTTGATATTCCGAATCCAAAAATGAAGTCCATTTTAAAAGGTAAAATTTATAAAATTTAAAAAAGTTGGTATTACTATTCATAACGGCTAGTTTATATAATATTTTATTAACATATCGTTGTTTAGTGAAACTCAATATTGCGTACAACACACACTATCAAGGAAGGTTTATCTAGCGTATAATGCAAGCCAAGATAGTGTGGTGTGTAATTAAAGATTCCTTTGATGTTGCGTATAACATAAGATAGAAAAAAAAATATACTTCTCATAAAATATCAGGGTGCTACATTCTACCCCCCTAAAAATGAATTTCGCCCTCGAAATTCATCACTTCGTAACAAACAGAGGAGGATACCTCTCTCTCATCATATCCTCAAGCTCCCATGTAGCTTTTTTTAATTGGTGGTTCCTCCATAAAACTTTTACAAAGTGAGTGGTCTTGTTCCGTAGAACTTTTTCTCTACGATCTATAATCTCTTTCGACTATTCTTCATAAGAAAGATCTTGCTCAAACGGTACCATTTCTGAGATTAGTAAATGTGAATGATTGAGTATGTAATTTCTCAGGAGAGATACATGGAGCACATCATGAAGTTGAGAGAGATTTTTTGGAAGCGCCAATCGGTATGATACCTTCCCAACACAACCCAGTATTTCGAAAGGATAGATATACCTAGGGCTCAGCTTTCCCTTCTTTACAAATCTCATTACTCTCTTCCAAGGAGATATTCGTAAAAACACTTTATCACCCACTTCAAACTCTATGTCTTTTATTTGGTTGTTGGAATAACTTTTTTGTCGACTCTGAGCTGCTCTTATGTGTTGTTGAATAGATCTGACCTTTTCTGCCATCTCATCAACAAGATCAGGTCCTAATATCTTTCTTTCCCCAACTTCATCCCAGCAAGTTGGAGTCCTGCATTTCTTTCCATAGAAAGATTCATAAGGAGACATCTGAATATTGGAGTGAAAGTTATTATTATAAGAAAATTCCACCAAAGGTAGGTGTTGATCCCAACCACCTTTGAAATCCATAGAGCAAGATCTCAACATGTCTTCTAGAGTTTGAATTTTCTTCTCAGACTGACTGTCTGTCTGAGGATGATAAGTAGTGCTGAAACTCAACTCTGTATCTAGAGTATTCTTATGACTTTGCCAAAATATCATGGTAATCCTCGGATCCCGATCAAATATAATGGAAATTGGTACTCCATGCAATCTTACCACTTCCTTTACATATATCCTGGAAAGCTGATCCATAGAGAAATCTTCTCTAATAGCAATGAAGTATGTCAACTTCGTTAGACGATCAACTATGACCCATATAGCATTATTGCCTTTGGATGTTTGAGAAGGTCTAGTGACAAAGTCCATAGTGATGTTTTCCCATTTCCATTCGAGTATGGGTAATGGTTGTAACATCCCCTTGGACTTCTGTCTCTCAGCTTGAACTTGCTGACAAACCATGCATCGAGAGACATATTCAGCAACATCGCTTTTCATTCCATCCCACCAGAAGTACTCTTTCAGGTCCCTATACATCTTCATGCTTCCAGGATGAATGGAGAATGAGGAACACTACTGGAATTGGGGGTTTTTTCCACGCTTCTTTACCCACGGTTTGCTTAAACCGTGGGTAAAGGAGGCCCTTTACCAACGGTTTAAGAAAACCGTTGGTAAAGGGGTGTTGAAGTCACCTTTGCCAACGGTTCTACTGAACCGTTGGTAAAAGCTGACAAAATGGTCACCCTTTCCCAATGGTTCCTTAGAACTATTGGTAAAGGGTGTGTTCAAGTGGACCTTTGCCAACAGTTCAGTATAACCGTTGGGAAAGAGATTTGAAGTCACCTTTGCCAACGGTTTTTAAAAACAGTTGGTAAAGTTTTACCACATAAATGCTCGGGCACAACTCTCCCCCATTCGTGAGACAGAACCCTAAATCTGCAGCTCCCCTAAATCTGCATCTCCGCTCCAGCTCCTCTCCTCTACTCTCTGGACTCCCCCTTCCGAACCATTGAAACTCCATCAAATTAATAAGGTATTTTCTTTTTTATTCATCTAATATTTTAGTTTTAGGTTTTTATTTTGTTGTGGATATCATTTTTTTGTGTTCTGATTTAACCTAAAATTTCTCCATTCCAGTCCATTTAATTAATTACATCTTTAACCCTTCATCGAAGATGAAATATCTCAAATTCATTGCGGTTGGATTCCTGATTTTCTAAGTATGTGTTTTTATGCTTTTTCTTCATCTTGTAATTAATTTTTACTAGGAAATTTATTTAAATGTGTTTGTTGATTTTTATCAAAGTTTCTATGAATGTGTTCCTTGAATTGAACAAGTCATGAATTTAATGACTAATATTTTGACATCTTTCAAGTTTTTATGAATTCTTCAATTCCATAATCTGTTTAGATTAATTTTCCAAGAATATTTAAATAATGAATTGGTGAAATTGAGTATTTGTCTTGGGTTTTTATTTGAAGAATGAAATAAATTTATTTGCATGAAATGAGTTGACCTATTTAATTTTTTCCAAGTAGTTTCAAATGATTTAATTTGTGAAATGACAATTAACCCTCTTGGAATGATTTTTTTTGAAATGAGATTTCTTTGGTAATTTTAAATTAGATATTTATTCATGTGGAAATACGTTGTAATCCCATGTTTTGAATTAATATTGAGAATTTTTAATTGTAAAACATCTTTTAATAACTTTGGGATGTTTTGAAATAGAGGATTTTTAAAAGCCTGTTTAGAATTACATGTTAGTTTTTAGAAGTAAGTTGGTATAAATAACCTTTCTAAATATTGAATTAAATAAGTGGTCTCGAATTTAATTGAAGATTTTTTACCACTTAGTTGGAATTTTATGAAGATCCTCAGTTGTAATAATTCATTAATGTAATTTGCTCAATTCTTGTAATTACAAATGATGGATGTTGAAAATGGGATTATTCACATCGATGGAGATTTGGGTGAGATTGAGATATGATTTCAGGTCCGAATAATATTATTGATATTGATAAGGATACTTATTGTTATCCTCATAACTTCATTATCTCACTCACCTATTTTGACTAGTCATGGTGACATAAATAGTTAGATGGGAAAATCAAGATTTATGATTCACTAGTGGACTCATACCTCATCTAGTGGAATCATAGAGAACATGAAAGGTTAGATGGGAAAATCTGACCAAACGCATTCGGATTCTATTGAAACTTAAGGAAAAAGATCCATGAGTAAAATTTGATATGTACAAGTCAACCCCGCCTCAATACGAGGCCCGGTGTGGCGGACACCACTCAAAGTGCCTCTATTTTCTTCAAAATGGACTCATTTTTAAGTGAAATCAACAACTAACATATGGTAAACAGACCAAACGCCTTTGGATTTTGTTGGCACTTTAGGATAATGATCCATGGGTCATATGTGATGTGTAAAAGTCAACCCCGTCTAAATCTGAGGCGCGGTGTGGCCATTATCATTCCAAGTGTATGTATTTTGTTTAAAATGGACAATATTTTACGTACATACGCCAAACCGATCAAACATCTTCTGATTGCGTTGATAATTTTTCACAATGATCCATGACTTATATGTGATGTGTACGAGTCAACCCCTACTCAATCTGAGGCCCAGTGTGGCTAACACTAGTCAAAGTGCCTCTATTTTCTTCAAAATGGACTTAACATTATGTGAAATCAAAACTGACATACTGGAAACAGTCCAAATGCATTCGTATTCTGTTGGAACTTAAGGAAAACGATCCATGACTCATATTTGACGTGTATGAGTAAACCTCTCCTCAATATGAGTCCCAGTGTGGCCGACACCACTAAAAATGCCTCTGTTTTATTCAAAATGGACTTAATTTTAAGTGAAATCAACAACTGACATACGGCAAACCGACCAAACGCATTCAAATTTTGTTGAAACATAAGGACAACGATCCATGAGTCAAATGTTACGTGTACGAGTCAATCCGCCTCAATCAGAGGCGCGGTGTGGCCGACACCACCCAAACTGTCTCTCTTTTGTTTAAAATGGACAATATTTTACGTACATACACCAAACTGACCAAACACCTTCGGATTGTGTTGAAACATTAGGAAAACGATCCATGCATCATATGTGATGTGTACGAGTCAACCTTGATTCAATCCGAGGCCCGGTGTGTCCAACACCACTCAAAGTGCCTCTGTTTTATTAAAAATAGACTTAATTTTAAGTGAAATCAACAACTGATATACGTCAAACTGACCAAACGCATTCAGTTTCTATTGAAACATAAGGACAATGATCCATGAGACAAATTTGACATGTATGAGTCAACACCGCCTCAATTCGAGGCCCAGTGTGTCCAACACCACTCAAAGTTCCTCTGTTTTGTTAAAAATGGACTTAATTTTAAGTGAAATCAACAACTGACATACGGAAAACCTTCCAAATGCATTCAGATTCTGTTGAAACTTAAGTACAACGATCCATGAGTCAAATGTGATGTGTACGAGTAAACCCCGCCTCAATCCAAGGTGCGGTGTGGCCAAAACCACCCAAACTATCTCTCTTTTGTTTAAATTGGACAATATTTTACGTACATACACCAAACTGACCAAACACCATCGGATTGTGTTGAAACAATAGGAAAACGATCCATGCATCATATGTGACGTTTACGAGTCAACCCTGTCTCAATCTGAGGCTCGGTGTGTCCAACACCACTCAAAGTGCCTCTGTTTTGTTAAAAATAGGCTTAATTTTAAGCGAAATCAACAACTGGTATACGTCAAACTGACCAAACGCATTCAGTTTCTGTTGAAACTTAAGTAAAATGATCCATGAGACAAATTTGACATGTATGAGTCAACGCTGCCTCAATCCGAGGCCCGGTGTGTCCAACACCACTCAAAGTGCCTCTGTTTTGTTAAAAATGGACTTACTTTTAAGTGAAATCAACAACTGACATACAGAAAACCTACCAAACGCATTCAGATTCTGTTGAAACTTAAGGACAACGATTCATGAGTCAAGTTTGATGTGTACGAGTCAACCCCGCCTCAATCCGAGGCGCGGTGTGGCCGACACCACCCAAACTGTATCTATTTTGTTTAAAATGGACAATATTTTAAGTACATACACCAAACTGACCAAACACCTTCGGATTGTGTTGAAACCATAGGAAAACGATCCATGCATCATATGTGACGTGTAAGAGTCAACCCTACCTCAATCTGAGGCCCGGTGTGTCCAAAACCACTCAAAGTGCCTCTGTTTTGTTAAATATAGGCTTAATTTTAAGTGAAATCAACAACTGATATACGTCAAACTGACCAAACGCATTCAGTTTCTATTTAAACTTAAGGAAAATGATCCATGAGACAAATTTGACATGTACGAGTCAACGCCGCCTCAATCCGAGGCCCGGTGTGGATGACACCACTCAAAGTGCCTCTATTTTGTTCAAAATGGACTTATTTTTAAGTGAAATCAACAACTGACATACGGTAAACCGACCAAACGCCTTCGGATTGTGTTGAAACGTAAGGAAAAAGATACATGGGTCATATGTGACATGTACGAGTCAACCCCATTTAAATACAAGGCACGGTGTGGCCGGTATCACTCCAAGTGTATGTATTTTGTTTAAAATGGACAATATTTTACGTACATACTCCAAACCGATCAAACGTCTTCTGATTGTGTTTATACATTTGCACAATGATCCATGACTCGTATGTAATGTGTACGAGTCAACTCTGGCTCAATCCAAGGCTCAGTGTGGCCGACACCACTCAAAGTGCCTCTGTTTTCTTCAAAATGGACTTAATTTTAAGTTAAATCAAAACTGACATACGGGAAACCGACCAAATGCATTCGGATTCAGTTTAAACTTAAATAAAACAATTCATGACTCATATTTGACGTGTACGAGTCAACCCCGCCTCAATATGAGGCCCAGTGTGGCCAACACCACTCAAAATGCCTCTATTTTGTTAAAAATGGACTTAATTTTAAGTGAAATCAACAACTGACATACAACAAACTGACCAAACGCTTTAGGATTCTGTTAAAACTTAAGGAAAACAATCCATGAGTCAAATGTGACATGTAAGAGTCAACCTCACCTCAATACGTGACTCGGTGTGGCTGACACCTCTCAAAGTGCCTCTGTTTTGTTAAAAATAGACTTAATTTTAAGTGAAATAAAAAACTGACATACATCAAACCGACCAAATGCATTATGATTCTATTGAAACGTAAGGAAAATGATCCATGTGTCAAATTTGATGTGTACGAGTAAACGCTGCCTCATTCTAAGGCCCGGTGTGGCTGAAACCACTCAAAGTGCTTCTATTTGGTTCAGAATGAACTTATTTTTAAGTGAAATCAACAACTGGCATACGGTAAACTGAGAAAACGCCGTCATATTGTGTTTACACTTTAGTAAAACAATACATGGGTCATATTTGACGTGTACGAGTTAACCCCGCCTAAATCCGAGGCCCGGTGTGGCCGGTATTACTCCAAGTGTATGTATTTTGTTTAAAATGTAAAATATTTTTCGTACATACGCCAAACCAATCAAATGGCTTCTAATTGTGTTGATACTTTTTAAAAATGATCTATTACTCATATGCGACGTGTACTAGTCAACTCCGACTCAATATGAGGCTTGGTGTGGCCGACCCTACTCAAAGTGCCTCTGTTTTCTTACAAATTGACTTAATTTTAAGTGAAATCAACAACTGACATACGACAAACCGACCAAACGCATTCAGATTCTGTTGAAACTTAAGGAAAAAAATCCATGAGTCAAATTTGACATGTTCGAGTCAAACCCCCCTCAATCTGATATGTGTTGTGACCGACACCACTCAAAGTGCCTCTATTTTGTTCAAAATGGATTTATATTTATGTGAAATCAACAACTAACATACGGGAAACCGACCAAATGAATTCATATTCTATTGAGACTTTAGAACAATGATCCATGGGTCATATGTGACATTTACGAGTCAACCAAACCTCAATATGAGGCACGGTGTGGACGACAACCCCCAAACTCTCTCTCTCTTTTGTTCAAAATGGACAATATTTCACGTACATATGCCAAACTGACCAAACGCTTTCGGATTATTTTAAAACATTAGAAAAAAGATCCATGAGTCATATTTGATGTGTATGAGTCAGCCCCACCTCAATCCGAGGCTCGGTGTGGCCGACACCACTCAAAGTGCCTCTGTTTTGTTAAAAATGGACTTAATTTTAAGTAAAATCAACAACTGACATACGTCAAACCGACTAGAAGCATTTGTATTCTGTTGAAACTTAAGGAAAATTATCCATTAGTCAAATTTGACATGTACAAGTCCACCCCACCTCAATCTGAGGCCCGGTGTGACCGACACCACTCAAAGTGCCTCTATTTTGTTCAAAATGGATTTATTTTTAAGTGAAATCAACAACTAACATACGAGAAACTGACCAAATGAATTACGATTTTATTGAGACTTCAGAACAATGATCCATGGGTCATATGTGATGTGTACGAGTCAACCAAACCTCAATCCAAGGCCCGGTGTGGATGACAACACCCAAACTGTCTCTCTTTTGTTCAAAATGGACAATATTTCACGTACATACGCCAAACTGACCAAACTCTTTCGGATTCTATTGAAACATTAGAAAAATGATCCATGAGTCATATGTGATGTTTAAGAGTCAACCCCACCTCAGTTCGAGGCTCGGTGTGGCCAACGCCACTCAAAGTTCCTCTGTTTTGTTAAAAATGTACTTAATTTTAAGTGAAATCAACAACTGACATACGTCAAACTGACCAAACGCATTCGGATTCTGTTGAAACTTAAGTACTATTATCCATGAGTCAATTTTGATGTTTACGAGTCAACTCCGCCTCAATCTGAGGCCTGGTGTGGCAGACACCACTCAAAGTGCCTCTATTTTGTTCAAAATGAACTTATTTTTATGTGAAATCAACAACTGACATACAGGAAACTGACCAAACGCCTTCAGATTGTGTTGAAACATTAAGACAACGATCCATGGGTCATATGTGATGTGTAAGAGTCAACCCCGCCTAAATATGACGCCCGTTGTGGCCGGTATCACTCCATGTGTATGTATTTTGTTTAAAATGGACAATATTTTACATACATACGCCAAACCGATCAAACAACTTCTGATTATGTTGATACTTTTGAACAATGATCCATGACTTGTGACGTTTAAGATTCAACCCTGGCTCAATCTGAGGCCCGGTGTGGCTGACACCACTCAAAGTGCCTCTGTCTTTTTAAAAATGGACTTAATTTTAAGTGAAATCAACAACTGACATACGGCAAACCAACCAAACACATTCGAATTCTGTTGAAACTTAAGGACAACGATCCATGAGTCAAATGTGACATGTACGAGCCAAACCCTCCTTAATCCGATATGCGGTGTGGCGATACTTTAGTAAAAAATGATCCATGGTCCAGCCTCACACAATCCACTTCTCATATGGTGAACTCCTACCCCTATTCTAAAACACATGACATTTAATATGCTAAGGACATCTATATTTCCCAAGTTAGACAAGCTAATTGATACACACTCATTGTCATCATTATCACACACACCCCAAACCATGGGAAATTATTGGATATATTGTGTGTGTTATAAGAAATGAAATTTTGTGTGTATTTTTAATTCTGTATCACATATAATTACGTATTCAATTTTTAATGTATTGTATTCATAATTGATTATTAAATAATTGTATTCTGTTACAATTCACACAATATATACCTTGTTATTGTATTCTATTACAATTCACACATCAGCAACAGAGAGACCAGGGTGCTGGCTGGTGAGAGCAGGCTGCTGGCTGGTGAATTGGGCTGCTGGCTGGTGAAATGTGCAGCCTACACTATACCAACGATTTAGAACCGTTGGTATAGTTTTTCTGGATTTTTTTACCCACAGTTCTAATGAACCGTTGGGAAAAAACTTTTACCAACGGTTTTGAACCATTGGTAAAAGGTTTGTATAATGTTTTTACCAACAGTTCTACAAGAACCGTTGGTAAAAGTCTGTTTCCAATAGTTTAGAACCGTTGGCAAATGATGTTAGTGACATTTTTTACCCACGGTTCTTATGGAACCATTGGGAAAAAGTGGTATGCCAACGGTTTTAAACCGTTGGAATATGTTTATTAGAGAACTCTATTCCAATGGTTTATAAAACCGTTGGTATAGAGTATATTTTTCCCAATTTTACCAACGGTTTATCACAAACCGTTGGTATATGTCTACTGCCACGGCTTACTTGGCCACGGTTTGTAAAACCGTTGGTAATATGTATACCAACGGTTATGCACCCTATACCAACGGTTGAAAACCATTGGTATACCTCCCACTTCCAGCAGTGGAACTATGAGCATCATCCAGTAGTTCCTTCTTTAATTCTGGGATGGGAGGAACACAAACCCGATTCCTGAACCTTATTATCCCATCACAATGAAGGTTTAATTCAAGAACATTTATCACCTTCTTTTTTAACTCTTCATCTTATTTTTGTGCCTCTTTAATTTTCACATGTATATATGGTTGAACATTCATTTTAGAAATATAATATTTTTCCCCTTCCATTATAATTCCAATATACATCCATTGTAAATCCATAAATATTGGATCATTTGTGATCCTCATCATGGATAAGCTAGCATGTTCTTGTTGACTTAATACATCTACCACCTTTTTTTCTTTCCCAGGGTGGTAATTAATTGAGCAGTCGTAGTCCTTAATCAACTCCAACCATCTTTTATGGCGGATATTCACCTTCTTTTTTGTGAAAATATACTTTAAACTTTTACGATCAGTATAAATATCACACCTTTCACCATAAAGATAATTCCTCCATATTTTTAATGCAAATATTACCATGGATAACTCTAAATCATGAGTTGGGTAATTTTGCTCAGGGATTTTCAACTGTCGTGAGGCATAAGCTATCACCATATCATTTTTCATGAGAACACACCCCAATCCCGTTTTGGATTCATCACTGTAGATCACAAACCTTTCTCCACTACAAGGCAGTGTGAGCACAGGTGCACTGGATAACCTTGTTTTTAACTCCTTTAAATTATCTTCACACTCCTCCATCCACATGAACTTAACTCCTTTTCGAGTTAACCTGGTGAGTGGATTAGATAATCGTGAAAAATCTTTCACAAAATGTCGATAATATCCAGCCAGACCAAGAAAACGTTGAATCTCAGTTACTGTTGTTGGTATCGACCATCTTTCAATAACCTCTATTTTTGTTGGATCCACAGATATCCCCTCTTTTGAGATTATGTGACCCAAAAATGAATTTTTTGTAGCCAGAATTCACACTTGGTAAATTTTTCATAAAGCTTCCCCTTTCTTAGGGTCTTTTTAATACAATTTTCATGTGATCTTCATCTTCTTCCTTGCTCTTTGAATATTCAATAGTATCATCTATAAATATTACCAATAACTGGTCAAGATAGTCTCTAAAGACTCTATTCATCAGATCCATGAAGATAGCAAGGGTATTAGTAAGACCAAATGGAATCACTATAAATTCATAGTGTCCAACCCTTGTAAGAAAATACGTCTTTGGTATATCCTCCTTTTTGACCCTTAATTGATGATACCTTGAACAAAGATCAATCTTGGAAAAGTATTGAGCTCCTCATAGTTGGTCAAATAAGTCATCAATGTGCGGGAGAGGATATTTGTCCTTGATTGTGATCTTGTTATGTTCTTGATAATCAATGAAGAGTCTCATTGATCCATCTTTCTTCTTAACAAACAGAACAGGTGCTCTCCAAGGTGACGCACAAGGGCGTATGAATCATTTATCAAGATTCTCTTGGAGTTTCTTCTTCAATTCCTATAACTCAATTGGGTCCATTCTGTATGGTATCATTGAAATGGGCATAGCACCCGGTATGAGTTCTATTGAAAATTCAACTTCACGATTTGGTGGAAGACCTAGAAATTCCTCCAGAAAGGCATCATCAAACTCTCGTACAATGGGAATATTTGTAATCATGAGTTTCTCTCCATCCATTTGAGATAAATAACCTTCATTTATTGGAATCAAGACCCATAAGATGGAAGAAATTTCCACAGGAAGGTTATATTCATCCTTACATTGATAGATGATAGTAGATTTATCAGGAATATTAAATGTGATTTACCTTCATTGGAAATTGATAGGAGCTCCATATAAAGAAACTCAATCCATTCCAAGAATCACATCAAATTCCACTATAGGAAGGATCACAAGATTTGTAAGAAGCACTTTCCTACAAACTTCAATCAGAGAAGAATTCTAAACTTTTGATGCGATTGTTGTTCCATTAGGGGTTGTCACAGCTAACTCAATATCTAATTGCTGAGGTAATATGGCGATACCCTTAGAAAATTATTCAGAAATAAAAGGGTGGGTGGATCCATAATCAAATAAAACATTTTCTACTTTAGAGTGGATGGTAAGTGTACCTTTCACCACTTCATTATCATACTCCACATCGCTGATATAAATTTCATGTGACTTTCCTTTGTCGTTGGCCTTAAGAGTTTGTTGACGTTGATCATCATAAAAAACCCTTGGATTAGGTCATTGGTTGGAATAATTCCCTATTTCCTTTTACTTGAAACATTGATGTGTAGGAGTTGCATTTTGTGTATCCCTTTCTTTGTTCACATCATTAGACATCTTCTTCCCATTATTTCGACATTCAACTGCTCGATGACCTTCTTTTCCACACTTAAAACATTTAAATGTCCCTTTAATAAAATTCTCTCCATGTTTCATTACACACATTGAGCATAAGAGAAAACTCATCTTTTTTTAGTGTGGTCTTTAGATTTTCCCTTGAATTCCATTTTTCTCTTCTTATCAAACCCATATGACTGATGGCTTACTCCAATCTCCATATCAAACTTGAGAGCACGCGAACAATTTCCTCATAGCTATTGAAGTCCCTTATGTATAACGCCCTTCGAAGACTTGGTTTTAAGCCAGTAAAGAATCGATCGATCTTACTCTCAGGTTGGATAAAAATTTCAGAAGCGTACCTTGAAAACCTTGTAAAATTTTCTTCGTAGGTACCAACCGATTCATCATCCTTTTGCTTCAGTTCAAGAAACTCATTCTCCATCTTTGTTCAAAGAATAGGGGAGAAGTACTTATTGAAAAATAATGTCTTGAAATCCTCTCATTCCATGGACTCAATTTCATCCCTTTTCCTCGTGTTCTTGATAAAATTCCACCATTGATCAGCATCACCTTCCAAATGATATTCTGCTAAGATAACTTTATCATGTTCTGAACATTGAAGAACTGGAAATATCTTTTCAGTGGAACTGATCCATTGTTCAACCACTAATGGATCAGTAGACCCGCTGAATGAGGTTGGACGCTGCCTCATGAAGGATTTAACATAATTTGGCTCCTTCCTTTTCTCGTTCGGAAGTCCTCTATGGTTAATAGCTTCAGAATGTTGTGTGATCATGGCTACAATATTTTTCATTCCAACTCCCATAACGTGTGGTTGCATAGGGATACAATAATTGCATTTCCCGTTGCATTCTTCATTAACACAGTTCCTTCAGGTTCCAGCCATTGACTAAAACCAAGAATCATAGTGTGAGAAACACCAATCATAATAGGAAAACCAAATAATTAAGAATACAATTTCACACTTTAGGTCTTATCATAGGTTGTTCATGGCCATTTCTAAAACACTAATATTGTGTTCTATTCTTATACATATACTTAGGGTTCTTACTAAGGCTTTCACATCCTACTTTCCAAAGGTTGACTATACCATTCCTCTGATAACAACTATAACGACCCATACTTTACATACATGGTTATTACGTCCGAATTGAAGCATAATTATTACAACATATAACAAAATCATGATGGACCGTATAGTTATAGTGTCTTTAGAAACTGGGAAACACAAACAACTGGTTCATAAATTATCTATATTGTCTCCCATTTATTTCATCATCTCTAGAGTACCTTTTGGAATATCCTACTTAATACCCTTCTTCCTGACCTGGGGAAAATAAAACATACAAAATGGTGATCTCAAATTCTCAGTAAGGGTAAACAGAAGAAATATCAATCATATCATATTCATAAGAACATAATATTTTGAAAATCTTAACCTGCAAAAAGATCATAATATCATAACATTGGATAAATCATAGTAGTGAAATGTAATACCAATTATAATGACATAAAACATTAAACATTGTGGCATACACACATAATCATAGAAAATAATTTCATATTAGTCAAGGATCTTTTCCAAGACCATCATAGTGGAAAAATTCCATTACTGAACTGAGTTCACTCCTCATTCGAGTCCTGTATCACTGAACCGGATTAACGTACCATTCCAACCATGTCTATCTCATGAGATATAAATCTTTACCCAATGAATTGGAGGGAGATATAGGTCCCACCCATCTCATAATGAAACCATTCTTATGTGTTCCACAAATCATAAATCATACATCATAGAATAACCCATGTAATAAAAATGGGATTCTTAAACTTCATGCCATCATAACATAATCCATATAAGATAAAAGGAAATAATTACATCATAACATAATAAAATCAATGTAAAAATAGGGATATAAATAGAACCCTATATTATCTTAGATATAAAATAATTTTGATAAAACAGTTGAACTCCATTCTTGAGGAAAATATCCTTTCTACTTCAAAAACATTTTTCCTTTCTTAATATGTCATACAATTTTAAAATAAAAGACGTTAATTAAAAATAAAACATGAAAACTTGTAACTGAAGCATCATGAAAATAATGTTCTACAAAATCATAAAAATCCATTCATGTCGTACAAGTTAAAAACATTCTTCTCGTACTTTGGCCGGAAAAGTCAAAAAGTATCTTGTACTGAAAACGACAAAAGATCCTGTTCATATCATTTACTAAAAATTCACCAATAGGTAAAATTGGATTTAAACAATTGTAGGAGGATAGAAATAATATTACATATTGAGGAAACGTAGATATGGATGATAAATATTCCCCAATAAATTCTGAATTATAAACAATCACAGATAAAAATGAGATTGTGAGATCTTTCATTACCTTAGGTCCGATTTTCTTCGTACGTATCTGAAACTCTTGTATAATGATTTAAATAATGTCATTTACTTTTTATATAGTCATATTCATTGTTATTATATCATATATCTTCATATTCTTATCATCTTATTAGTAATATTTCATTGCTACTTGTTATTCGGGTGTTTATTACTTTATGTTCTTATGCATGTTTTGTCGAATAAATTCTTATTCCTCTTTTTAGGTTATAGATACATCAATTCCAGAATGTTATTAGTGTAATATATATAATATTTATTCATTAAATGCATTGATATAATCATTATTCAATGAAGATCATGTGGAATGAGTCGCATCACATCATGGAGACGGTAGGCTGTACGTACGCACAAGCGATGATATCGTTCCCATGATCGTGGAATTGTATTTAAGTGTATGTATACTATTTCAGAATCAATATCTATTTACAAAAATTATATATAGTTATTCTTTACAGGTGGAAAACAGATTACACCACGGTGTGGAGACGGTATTCCGTACGTATGCACGCGCGGTGATTTCATTTTTCTGTAGGATGGTTAGAAGTTGAAATATGGTTGTTTCATATTTATAATAACATATAAATATATTAGTGATACTGGTGTTATTACATAATAATGAAGAAACTAAGGAAGATGAAGTAGAAGAATAAATAAATTTGAAAGAATCTGTAAAGGATATTACCTCTTCTTCAACACGCCTCTTTGAAACATCCTCTTAGGGCACTAAAATATTTCTTTGAAGAAGCCCAGTACCTATAGTATGTTTCTAGGGAAGTTGAAAAGAGAAATGGGTAGGGTTTGGCCGAGCTTGAATGCTAAAAATGGTGTGAGGAAGAGAGGGAGGAGGTTCCCTTTTATAAGGGAGGAGTGGGGCACCTTAGGAAAAACTTAAAATATTATTTTATAATAAAGTCATGTTCGGTTTATAACAGCTCAAAATTGATTTATTTAGAAGATAAAGTGGGTATGGGTATAAATTATCTCAACCAATAGGTTTTATAAAAGTTTAGGTTACTATTTTAACCTTATAATTTAGATTTAACTCTAAGTTAAATATTTTAACTTTTACCGTGTCTTCTTATTTTCTTACACTATATGGTTAATTAACTTACTATAACAAACCAAAAAAACCCCAAGTGGTTAATTATTAATATATATAACCTTATCTAAGTCATTTGGCCGAACTTTAGATTTTTAGGAATATAATAACAATTAATAATATAATATTTGTTTTAAAAACTATTTTATGTCAATTTTGAAACTATTTGGTAATTGATTTTTTTTGAAAATCATAACAGCATGAGTAGTTCAAAAAATATTTATTATATCAGTATTAACATGTCATATTACCCTATAAAATTATTTTAATTCATAAAAAGTCTCAAATTACATTTATTTGGGTATTTATAATTCCAATTATGTTAATATTTCATAAATAAGGTAATTACTACATCATCATTGTGAAATATATAAATTAAATTATTTAATGTCTAAAAATTATAAATAAAATTCCATTATGTATTAAATCTTTTTATCTTTCTAATTAATATTTATAGTCTAATTTATCTTATGTATAACTCTACATTAAAAATGTTTCTAATTATTAAACTTTGATTTTAACAATTTTAAAACTTCTTTAAATAAAATAATAATAAATGTCTTAATCTAATCCAAATGGACCTAAAGGGTGATATTTTATTCCTAAGGTTTTTTTGGTCGAATTAAACTTATCCAATATTATTAGGACATGTGTTAGGGTAATAATAATATCATTTTTACCCTTAATTGCCCTATTTACTATTAACCTTGTAAATAAAAGTAAAAAGTTACTATTCACAAAAAAAAATTATTTTTATCTTATTGAACCACATTTTACTCCTTGATATTAACAGTGTCTCTCGGATTTTCGAAATTCCACTCACAGAAGCGGTAAAATTGTGTTTTTTGTGCATTTGCCAATTCTCCTTGGAGGTGGGTAAAAGACGGTGAAAAGTTCAATAAAATTTTTATAAATCTAAAATTATTATAAAATGAATCCAATGAATTACATTGAACTTATATATGTATTATGTATCAATTTTGAACTAAATAAATTTAAATTAATTAAATTATTATTTAAATAAAAATTTGGTTTTTAAATAGTAACCCAGTGTTTTCACTATTCATCAAAAATTGAATGTTTTCAAAAAAATACCAAAATTTCACCCTAGGATAATTTGGATATTCCGAATCTAAAAATGAATCCCATTTTGAAAGTTAAAATTTATAAAATTTCAAAGAGTGGGTATTACTATTCATAATGGCTAGTTTATATAATATTTTAATAACATATCGTTGTTTAGTGAAACTCAATATTGCGTACAACACACGCTATCGAGGAAGGTTGCTCTTGTGTATAACGCAAGCCAAGATAGTGTTGTGTGTAATGAAATATTCCTTTGATGTTGTGTATAACATAAGATAAAAAAAATATACTTCTCATAAAATATCATGGTGTTACACAAATTCTGTTACGGATTCGTCAAAATGAATGTTCCATGACCTTGATGCTTGCTTTAATCCATAAATAAATTTTTGCAACTTGCATACATTGTTGGAATCCTTTGGAGTCACAAACCCTTCAGGTTGTGTCATGTAGAAATCTTCCTGGAGGTTCCTGTTAAGGAATGCTGTTTTGACATCCATTTTCCAAATTTCATAGTCATGGTAAGCGGTAATGGCCAATATGATTTTGATGGATTTCATCATCTCAACCGGTGAAAATGTTTCATCATAGTCAATTCATTGATGCAGTCTAAAACCTTTTGCAACTAGTCGTTCCTTATAGGTGATGAATTGCCTTTACATGTCAAGTTTCTTCCTGAATACCCATTTATTACCAACAGGATTTACATCAACTGGAAGATCTACTAAAATCTAGACTTGGTTTTGGTACATGATATGGATTTCAAGATTCATGGATTCTTGCCACTTGGCAGTGTCTGTTCCTTCAACTACTTCCTTATAGGTAATAGGAACATTATTGTCAACCAATAATGAGTCACCATCCTCAGTGACAAGAAAACCATATCATTCTAGTTCTCTCACCTCTCTTCTGATCCTACACAGTTCTTATGTCTCTAGAACAGATTGTTTTTCCACGGGGCTTTGTGGAATATGTTCTTGTACCAAATCATGTGTATCTTGAGCCTTGTCTTAATTGAAGTATATCTCGCTCCCACTATCTCTTTTGGAGATGTGATCCCTCTCAAGGAATATGGTGTGTCTTTCCACTGTTACCTTTTTATCTGAGGGATTTTAGAAGTAATATCCCCTTGTTTCCTTGGGATATCCTATAAAGATATAATTTGTGCCTCAGAATTCAAGGTTGTTACCTGAAGAGGCCTTAACAAATGCTTCACTACCCCACACTTGAAAATTTGATAACATGGCTTTGCGTCCACTCCATAATTCATATGGAATACCATTTATCAATTTAGTTGGTACTTGGTTTAGTATATGTGATTCTAATTGTAATGCATATCCCCAAAAGGATAATAGAAGACTCGTATGACTCATCATTGATCTCACCATGTCCAACAATGTGTGGTTTCTCCTTTCACTTACACAATTCCACTGAGGTGTGTAAGGAGGAGTGAGTTGAGATAGAATCTGAAACTCCCATAAGAAATCAATGAAGTCCTGATTAAGATATTCTCCTCCTCTGTCTAAGAAGAGTTTTTTAATCTTCTTACCATGCTGGTTCTCAACTTCATTCTTGTATTCTTTGAACAGATCAAAAGAATCTGACTTATACCTCATTAAGTAAATATATCCATATCTAGTAAAATCATCAGTAAAAGTTATGAAGTACAAGAACCCACTACTTGATTAAACTGGAAATGGTCCACACACATCTCTGTGAACTAATTCTAGAAGCTCTTTATCCCTTTCACCTTTCCCACTAAATGGGGCTTTGATCATTTTTCCTTGTAGACACGCATGACATACACCAAGTGGGTTTAGTTCAAAAGAATCTAAATACCCATCTTGATGTAATTTTGTCAAACGTTTGTCATTTACATGACCTAGTCGGTGATGCCAAAGTTGGGTGTCGTATGAGTCATGTGAATTAACTTTGTCATCAATTTCCATTACTTGGTTTGTGTATCCTAACACATAAAGGTCGTTATATAAATGTGCCCTACCAAAACAAATGATGTCTTTTTAAAAGTAGAAACATTCATTTCCAAACTTGAAGATGAATCCCTAAATATCTAATCTAGATACTGAAATAATGTTTTTGGTTACAGAGGGTACATAATGATATCCTTTTAATACCAAGACCATCCCAGTAGGCAATGTGAGGTGGTATTCTTTGACAGCTACAACAACAAGTCTGGCTCCGTCGGCTGCTCACAGATCCACCTCACCTCGATCAATCTTTCCTAATCTAATTGGTTTCTATATTTGGATACAGATGTGATAACCACAAGCTTCATCCAATACCCAATTAGTAGAAATAGATAGATTTCATTTGATAACAAATGAACTTGGATCTTCCCCTTGCTTCCTTGGCTGGGTGAAGTTTTTCTTCTAGTGTCCTTTCTTGCCACATGCGAAACAAACAACCTCATGTTCTCTTGCCTCCCCTTTGATCTTCCTTTTCTGGGAAGGCCTTGAAAAGCCTTGGGCTTAAATATCTTCTCCTTACCTTTACTTTTATTCATTATAAGTACAGAAGGCTTTTCATGCTTTATATCATTATCCACTTGGCGAATAAGGATAAAAAGATCAGCTAGAGACTTCTCAATGTTGTTCAAGTTGAAATTTACAAAAAAAAGTTAGAGAATCTCAGGGGGAGTGATGTGAGAATGAGATCAGTACCGAGTTCTTTAGCGAGTTTAAACCCTAAAACCTCCAAGAGGTCAATGTAGCCAATGAGCTTGACTATATGAGGTCTAGCTGGGGCGACCTCTCCTTGCTTGCTCTGAAATAGAGCCTTGGAGATCTCAAACCATTACAGTATTGCTCTCTCCTGGTATAGACCACAGAGGTGCTTGAGCATGCTATAGGCATCCATGTCCTCATGAGACTTCATGAGCTCACTTGAAATTTATGATAGCATCAAACATTGAACTTCGAGTGCATCGCTCAAATGTTTATCATAGACCCAGAAATCTTCATCACTCGCCCCTTGGGTAGGAGACTCAGGAAGTAAGGACTCCAGTATGTAATACATTCGTTCATGGTGTAGGATAACCCGAAGGTTCCTAAACCATTTCTGAATGTTTCTGTCGGGGAGGATAATTTCTTTATCTAGAATTGATCGAAGAGAAAAGGAGGTTGATGAGTTTTTCATATTTATTCTACATGTTATAATAGAATATTTATCAGTACTTTCTTGATTACATTTTATGAGAAATAATAAATTTTATTAAGTCTCTCACTATTTTATAAAGTCCCAATGTCCCTCGCCATTGAACTCGGAATGTCCAGTTGCTTTGACATTCTAGTGGCAAGGATCTATATTCTCCTTTTCATAACCCCAAAAAATGTTGGTCAAGCTATTTGATGGTATTTAGGTAGGAATTTTATTTCCAACTATGAGCATAAAGTTCCTTAATTTGTTGAGTGGACTCCCCAATCCTGAAATCCTAACTCGGATTTCCTCAACACATGCCTCCATATTACAACAATTCTAGCAAGGGCTGCTCCTCTTGATGTAAAATGTTTAATTCAACCCGAAACTTTCATAATAGCATCCTTTATAAAAGTAAGTGTCCCAACAAGTGTTGGTCAAAAATATAGTTTTATTGAGTCTTGCACTTAATCAAGTAACATAAGGCTTGGTATGAAATAATATGGTATTTGAGGGATTTTATTATTTATGTGTAGTTTTGCATTATCACATGCTTGTTAATATTAAGTGATTCTCGCTTTAAGTGATTAAACTTGTTCTGATAAGGTTTACGCATAGTCCGGTTTTTATTTTATTCCATCTTTGCATTCTTGTATATTTCATTAATTATGTGATAGCGAAAACACATACATAATAAATAAACCATGAAATCATATATAAATAAAATAAGATGGCATGATCACGAGATTTTATTGGTTATCTTATCTAGCGGTTTGATAAGATAACCCTAACCTAGGTAAAAACACCTTGAACCGATGGTTAATGTTTTACAGCTCACACATGTCCACCTTCGTATCTTATTGGGTTGGTTTCACCTCAGCTTCAGATTTTGAACCATCTCCTTTGTCTTGGAAGATCCTCCATTACATCGGTTTACATTAAAGAAACCTCGAGCATGCAGGCCCTAAATTTTATTAGAATAAGGCTCGTAGTCCAATGAATTTAAATTAAACAAAATTAAATGAAACCATACACACACAAAGGGTCTTTGGTCTAGCTCATGATCATCCATAGCATGCAATGACATTTCCACATATTTAGCATTCAAATTCTTTTAATCATTCTATTATTTATGATAAGTCACGCTTGAAAAGAATAATTATAATCTTATAATTAATCAATTCTTTATCTTAAATTCCTTTCTGAATTTCCTTGAGATTATTCTCATCCATATTCCTTGTACAGGTCTTTGTAATTTTCGAGGAAACCTCATAAAATTCCATTTCTGGAAAGTACACGGCATGTAGGCTATATTACACGGTGAGTATTTTTCACCCTTTATCCAAAGTACACGTCGGGGGCTTTGGCGTGTTTTCTGTAGTTCATAAATTTTTGAGTACATGGCATGTAGATTAATCTAACACGGCGTGTACTTCCTTGGTATGCGGTTACCGGCTTGGAAATACCGTGTACGTAGAGCATGTCTTATCCTTGTACATGGTTTCACCTGGGCCAGATCAGACTACACGGCATGTTGATTCAACATACACGCCGTGTATTCCTATTCCCATGCACCATTCATTTCTGGTCAACATGGTGTAATAAATACTTAGGTATACTAAATTCACACGGCGTGGTTTGGCGGACCAGTACCGATTAGTTGAACCTAAGTGCACAGTGTGTAGTTTCTACCACACATCGTGTATTCTTGTGTTGTACGGACATAAAAATAGGCTCCTCCATATGACTTCCTCATTTTTAATTTAATCAAAATTAAAATTAAAAGGTTGTTTCTATGATGTGAATCAAGAAACTAATGAGGAAGAATAGATCTCGTTCATTCCGTTTTATAGAACGATTTATCTTGAATTGAATAAAATATAAATGCGTACATTATCAATGAAAATTAAATAACTATAATCAACTTTGTGAATCCCTATAATACCACTTGTAGGTCCCAGACACAGTGGAAACTCGTGGGTGGATGTTCCCACTTGCCTTTTTGTCATTAGCTATGATCAATCTTGGATCAATATGACGATAAATGCCAGACTCCACAGATTGAATCCCATAAATAGACACAGATGAAGAAAAGTGCTGGAACCATAATGTAAAGATCATCATAGGTTGATTATAAATAATTTAATTAATTGATAAGAAATACCTTTTGGGTTTCTTTCTTTGTTGATATTTCTGATCACGCTCTGATGTGATTCGTGTTTTCATCTTAGAATCCAAGTGTACACTTCCTCTAGCGATGATCCACACGTGCACCATGTATCTTTGGATGTTGCCAAAGGAATCTCCGGGTACTAGCATGGAGAAGCCTTTTCTTGTGTTGTCCACCTTAAATCACCTTGATTCGGTGGAGGTGGATCTCTCTCGGTCTTGAGAGCGTTCTTAGAGGAAGGAGTTCTCTCGGCCTTGAGGGAATTCTCCAAAATTGTTGAGCACAACGATTGGGGAAAAGTGTTGGGATTGTGAGGATATTTATAATTGGGTTTGAGGTTATAGAGTTATTAAAATAAATAAATGTGTAACGTATTTTATTTATTTCAATAAATCTAATTAGAAACCCCATGTCGAATAATTAATTCCTTGACATGCCCACACACTGATTATAATAAATATCATTTAGCAAAGAAATATTATATCCTTAAAATTCCGACTGGAAAAATTACACGGAATGTAATCATTAATACAAGGAGTGTACTTGTTTTTCATAAACAAATACACGGTGTGTAATCATTAATACACGACATGTACATGTTTTTCATTTCCTTTATTAAATGAAAACTACACGGCGTGTAATTATTAATACACGACATGTATATCTTGTTTTCATTTTATTCTTCCTCCATCATTAAAACAATTTTGGATAAATTTAATAATTATTAAACCACATATAATAATAATCTTTATTCTACTTGAGATACTTGGATACACTTAGTGTGTGACCCTTTGGGCCTCTTCCTTGTTGGCATTAGGCAGGCTTGCCAAAAGTCCAAGATTACTGTCTAGCAACGGGTCAAGGCACCCAAGAGAAAGAATTTGACGCCACATTGACATGTCACCTCATACGAACGCTTACTATGTAATTTAATCCCTTTGTTTCAATATCTCATCAAGAAGGTTTCATGGAATTGTCATAAACCTATATGCTTGATCTGTCATTCTTTGACTTCCAGAAATAAACTCGTCATGTCACCATGGCCATGGAATTTGATCGACAGTTTTATTTCAATCAAAGGTCCCGAGATATATACTTCCATAAATATTGAAGGGAAAAATCCTTCCTCGACTAATCCATTAACAACATGTCATTTGTGACACACCCAACGTACCCTACTTCCCACCAACTCTCTTCGTGATGGTTTTTGTTAGAAAATCTAAGTGCGTGAGTCATGACATGAGTTAATGATAGTCTTTAAGTCTAAGAACCATTACACATGCTCGTAGATAGCAATGTCCGATGACACAAAGACATGCATAATTTCTACTGGTGGTGTTGTTCTCATAATCTCCCATCTTGGAGATTACCAAGTGTGAACTCCATGAGATAGAGTCTCGTCTTCTTAAAAGTACTCACACATGACGATCTATATACTATGTGTCCTATCATAGTATGTCATCCAACCCTAGAACTTTATTTAAGAATATTGTTATAGCATTTCAAAGTTCTCATCATAGCGGGGATCTTCCATGACCTTATCAATACAACAAATATTCCAGGACATTATTATATTATAGTCATGCAGAACAGTTATCAATAAATAATAAGTGTATATTTATGTAATCAAAGTACAAAACAGTTGGTTCTCAAGACACCAACCCTTACAAGATCCACCTCCACCGGATCAAGGTGATAAAATGTGGATATCACAAGAAAAGGCTCTTGCACTCTAGCACATAGAGATCCCTTCGGTGATGTCCAGAGATACATGGATCATGTGTGGATCACCTCTAGAGGAATCCTACACTTGGATTCTATGACTCAAAGACGGATCCCATTGGATTATGACTGGAAACATTAACGAAGAAAGAATTCCATCAAGGTAATTATTTTCAATTAATTAAATTAATTATAACCAACATATGATGATCCTATCTATGGTTCCGAGACTCCCTTATTTTCCATCATTCTTTGTTCTATTCTGAAGACCAGACGTTTTATTATCATGATGGATCTCAAATTGATCGTTGTTAAGGAAAAATTAACGTTGGGTACACCCACTAATGTGCTTCCACTACCCCTAGAACCTACATGTAGTATCAGAGCGGTCATATTATTGGTTATATTTATTTAGTTTTTCGTTGATGATTTACACATTTAATAAATTAGTTGTTCCAATTCAAGTTAATTATTATTTAAATCTGAACCTCGAGATATGTTCCTCTTCTATCATTTCTCGTTCACCTTATAGAAATGAATTTTTCTTTTAATTATTGAGTAAAAAAACATTAGATCTCATCTGGAGGTTCCAAATGTTTCTGGGAATACAAATCAAGAATACACGGTGTGTATTCAGAATTACACACCGTGTAGTCTAGGTTCAATTCATCAGACTGGTCCACCAAATCCGGCCATGTGTTAGAGTATTTCTAAGTCTTAAATGACACCGTATGTTGACCAGGAATAGGTGGAAAAAGGTTTCAAGATTACACGTCGTGTGGTCCACTGAACACGACTTGTAGTCCCTTCTGGTTAGGGTTGGACTGTGTACCCCATACATGGCTTTCTTGGCTTGAAACCGTGTAATGTGGATATTAAAAGACATGTGTCCCAAAGAACATGTCATGTACTCCGAAAAATTTTCGATGTACATCTACACGCCATGTCCCCAGGTGTGTACTTTGGATGGATGATGAAAAAAGTACACGCCTTGTAGTCATAACTACATGTCGTGTACTCATCCAAATTACACAGATTTACTAAAATTTATTATTATATTATACAAACCCTTGAGACATGTACCATAGTATAGGTCTAAAGATGAGGCACAACATTTGATAGTTGTTTTATATATATGTATTTAATTTAACATCTGTGTAATGTTCATTTATACTCATTAGGTAGTTATGAACGGGAATTCACCGGGTTGCCTCCAATGTACAAGTTATGTACAAAGATTATTTTAAATGAATTTATTTATTTAAAATTATGATGGATGAGAATCTCAAGGAAATTCCGGAAAGGGTTTAAGAAAAAAGGATTGATTAATTAAAGATAATTAATTTATTTGAGAGTGATTTATCTTAAACAAGAATGATTAAAGAATTGAATGCTAGTTTTATTTATGCATAAATATCATTGCATGTATGAATGATCATGATCTAGACCAAGGCATTTTTATGTGAATGGTTTCTTTTAATTTATTTATTAAAATTAAATTTGTTGGCATGCGAGCCTTCTCCTCATTAATATGTAGGTCCTACGTCTGTAACGACCCGAAATTTTGATTCAATTTTTGTTTCCAAATTTTGTGCGTTATTTTAGTTTATACTCAGCAAAACTATATTCTCTAATTAATTATGTGAGTATAATTAAAATGAGAACTTTAGGTTTTTACTGTTACATGACTATTGGTCAATATGACCATTGGGAACTAAATTTTGCGATTGTTGTCTCTAAATACAAGTGGTCTTGGTTAATTAATACAGAAAGAAGATTTGATGGCCTCGTCCAGTAGTCACGGGCCGATAGAAGCCCATCTGACAAAACTTGGGAAGGTGGTAGCACCACTGGGATTTTCTCTAGACCAAACCCAATCCGAACTTAATCGTGTGAATCTGGAGCAGATTCACCTTCAAGAGAAGTTCAAGCTTATAGAAATCACTACTCGGGAAATTTTGGTCGAGCCACCCTCAGATTCTCTCACCTTATCACATCTTACACTTAGTTCCTATTCTTGTTTTATAAGGGGCTATGTAACAAGACCATATCTAATTCGTGAAATCCTTGAGATAAATAAAATTGTGATTTATTCCTATGGTGAAGTTTGTGTTTTTTTAGATGTTTGAAAAAATATAGGATGTATATTGATGAATTTTGGAACAAAGGGGATATTTTGAAATATTTATGTAAACCTTAAATAATTAGTTATGTGTAATGATTTTCAAAAAAAATTCTTCTATAAATGTGTTCAGTATAAAATTTAGAATCTAATAATATCAACTTAATTTTTTGTGAATAGTAAATTTTGAAAAGTGATGTAAAACTTATGATTAGTATTGTGACCAAATGGATTAGTAATCTCAATTAAATAAAGTATTAATATAATTTAGGCACCTTGATTAAGTAATGTGATTCAATAAAATAGGTAAATAACTATTTCATAAATTATTGGTTAAGTATTAGTTTTTTCAAGTGAATAGTGTTTTTTATATCAAAATTAAATTAAAAATATTTAGAAAATTATTTTCATAAAATGGAGCTCATTTTTGAAATCAGATCATCTATATTTGTTTAAGGTGAATTTTTAGGATTTTTCTGAGAAAGTTGAATTTTCAGTGAATAGTGAAAATATAGTTTTTAGTTTCGGGTGTTTAATGACATCATTAAGGATGTAATAACTATGAAATAATTCTGGTTGACTTATTAATAGTAAGATAAGGTATGAGGTGTTTCGAGTGTCCAATACCGTGGGCAAATACCACAGGAAAGCCCATGGTTTTTCCAATACCACCGATGAGGTGTCCCTCGGCCATTAATGACTTGTCCCCACACCTCTCCTATAAATACCAAGACTTTCCCAAATCCTTTTCATTTAAAAATCCTTCTCAATGATGTTCTGGTCTCCTTACCTCCCAAGGAGTCCTTTAAAGGTTCCTTCAAGCCTCCCAAGTTCCCGACCATCATGCTTTCGAAGTTACTCTTCAAGGTAAGGGATTCTTTCACCCTCTTCTTTTAAGCCATGACTTCCTTTATATTGTGTCTTCTATTTTCCATCTATTTTTGTTGAGGGTATGTTCTTATATGTTCTCCTTACTGTCCATTTCATGTCTAATTGTTTAGAGACCCTTTCTTCTCTCATCAATTTGGTTTCTGAAATTTTATGTGACGTTGTTAGGCTGCCGAATTTTTCTTAAAATAAATCACATCTTCTCTTTTCCGTCATGTTTCCTTTCCATGAGCTATGTAATTTAAATATCCATACCATGATCTTATTCAGTACCCATACTGTATCATGAATTATTTATGAGTGTGTGACCCTTGTCCCCTCTCTTTTCAATGTTTTCTAAAACCAAGTTATATAGCTGTTATGCTGCAGAAATTTCATCTCAAAATTTCTATCTCTTTCTATCAAGAAATTCCCTTGTTTATTTATGTGAATACCCAAAACTATTTCATTTATATGGGTGTTAATAAATATATAAATATGATATATTTTATTCTACAATGTACATACATATAAATCTCACTCCCTTTCCATGGGTTATAAATGATATAATGATCTTATCTTTAAGAGATTTTAAAACGTCACGATTTTGAAATGAAACCCATTTCTTTTATTCTCTATGGGTTATTTATGAAATTTTTGAATATGATCTATGTGGATAACATGTAAGTAATGAAATATTAAGGGTTCTCCATGATATAACTCCAATGCATTGGGTAAATATTTAATCTCTATATATTACAAGTTTCACGATACCTTGGTGAATAACCTTGGTAATTTTTAAGACACATTGGGGATGGACCTTGGTGATATTTTCATGAATGTCTAAATGAAATTTTTTAGACACATATTCAAGTTATCTTTCATTTTATTTTAATTATGATATGCCTATACTTCTATTTCTCATATCTTTATGTTGTTATTCATGTTCTTGTTGATATCACAAGTACATTGATTCCCTTGTTTACCCTTACTGGGCCTTCTGCTCACCCTTTCCTTTGATGTATGTCTCCAGGATATGAAAGGCTGTAATTGTACTTAGAATGATCTTATGATGAAGCCTTAAATTTGTATTAGAATAATGTTTTATGTTTTATTCCAATTTTATTTTTCCTGATTTCCAAGACATTGGATATTAAAGATCCTCTGTATGTAAAATGTAATGAAAGGTTATGTATTAAAAAGGCAGGATTCCACAGTTAGTATCAAAGGATAGTTTAGTAGTTTATAGAAATTAGGATATGAAACCTTTAGGAAGAGCCCTATAGAAATGTCTAAATATAGGGAATACTTCCAGGTATTTTAGTGAGTATTGAGTAAGTGCTTTATCAAACAAATATATCTCTGTCTGGATACGAGCAGGTAGAGGCAGCTCTGGCACAGATGTAGATAGAGGTAAAACTCAAAAACACTGCTTTGAGCTAGACTCGAACGGGAAATGGTGCAGGATAAGGGGCCTTGATGAACTCTTGGTTACAACACTCCCAGGGGATATGTTTGGTTAATCACAAGCTTTTTATAAATCATTATGAAGGAATTATAGAGAAATATAATTGTTTAATCATGAAGATTTGAGACGTATAATCCTTTATAGTTAAAAGATTCATAAATGGTACAAGTTTATCAATAAGATTTTATTCTTTTAGAAAATGGTGGGAAATAGGAGGAACCGTGAAAATCGTGACCGCAATGAACCATGCGCTGACGGCCCTCCAATGGAAGCCGGAATGGAAACATTCATGTGAATGATGAGACACCTGACTCAAGTTGTGAGTAATAAATTGAATCAAGCTAAGAGGACGATCTCACCACGAAGGGAACAAAATTCTATTGAGTACTTTATGTGACAATGACCTCCAACCTTCAGTGGATCGACTTACCCATTGATTTCTGAGCAATGGATCAGCTCTATAGAGAAGATATTTTTTGTGCTACGTTGTTCAGAGAATGAGAAGGTCACCCTGGCTATCTATCACTTAGAGGGACAAGTTGATTAGTGGTGGGAACTGATCAAAAACATGAGGAAAAGAGTGGAAGTTGAAGTTATGGAGTGGGATGAGTTCAGAGGGATCTTTTTTAGTAAGTATTTCCCTTGTTCCATGAGAACAAGAATGGATAAAATGTTTATCGAGCTGAAGTAGAAGGAGAATGAATCTGTGGGAAGCTACAAGAGGAACTTCACAAGGATTTCATGATATACCTCTAGCTTTGTCATGGATCCAAACAGTAAGGTTGATAGATTATTCGGTGGACTGAGACGTCATATGTAGAAGAATCTAGCCAACCAAGATTATGATAGCTATGAGGAGATCGTGCAGAGTGCGATGAAAGTCAAGCTAGAGTTTGGTGAGACGCAGTGGTCTCATAATTCAATGACAAGAAGATATCGATGAAGCCCATCTTACAGAGGGCGTTTGATCAGGAAAGAGGAGGAACAAAAATGAAACTTCCCATGTATAATAATTGTGGTAAGAAGCATTCAGGGAACAACTTGCTCAAGAGTGGGAAGTGCTAAAAGTGTGGTAGAGATGGACACATTTCAAGGATTTGTCCAGATGAGGTGAAACCTCAACTTCCAAACAAAAACGAAAAGGGGAAGATGGTGCATGCCCTACCTGATGTCTGGTGCTTCAACTGTGGAAAATGTTGGGACTTTTCCAATCACTATCCAAATTTGTGGGTAGTGGAGGAGAACCACCATCAGCCTCAACAATGGCCAAGGGATCAAGGCCGTTCTTTTTCTATCACGACAGGTGAAGTCAATGATCTGAATGATGTGGAAGCAGGTACTGTTGTTGTCCTATCAAAGCTAGCAAGTACTCTGTTTGATTCTGGTTCTATGCATTCCTTTATTTTCTACAAGTTTTCAAGGAATTTAGAATCAAACCCTGAATTTCTAAAAGTAGAGTTGTCAATCAAGACTCTTCGTGGGACTATCCAAGCATCGTCAGTGTTTGGAAACTCTATTATTTACTTTAGTGAGCACAATATTATCATGAATCTAGTAGTCATTCCCATGCTAGAATTCGACATTATACTAGGGATGGATGGGATCTCAAAGTATAGTGCTAAGATCAATTACATAATCAAGGAAATATTAGTAGTCTTGAATAGAAAACCTACAGTTATCTTCCAAGGAGAGATATCTCAACATCATATTTGTCTAAAAGAACCCCCTATATCCTTCTTTATGGAGTTGATTGGTGAAGAAGAAGAAGGAGATGAGATTTAGATGATATAAAATGTCAGCATCATCTAGGAATACGTTGATGTATTTCTGAAGGAGTTTCCTAGACCTCCCCCAGAAAGAGAGGTAGAGTTCTCCATCAAACTCGTACCTAGATCTCATCCGATATCAAAGTCCTCGTATAAGATGGAAAATGTGGAGTTGGAGGAATTAAAGAAACGACTCCAAGATCTTTTGGAGAAGGGTTTTGTCCCACCAAGTGTGTCTCCTTGGGGAGAACTTGTTCTCTTTGTGAAGAAGAAGGATGGATCGATGTGGATATGCATTGATTATAGAGAACTGAATGGGATCACAGTGAAGAAAAAATACCCTCTTCCAAGAATTAATGACTTATTTGACAAACTTTATGGGGCTCAATTCTTATCTAAGATTGACCTTCGATTTGGTTATCATCAATTAAGGGTGGAGAAAGAAGAAATTCCAAAAACTGCCTTTCGATCAAGACATGGGCATTACTAGTTTATTTTTATGCCCTTCGAACTGACTAATTCACCTGTTATTTTTATGGATTTTTTGAATAGAGTATTTAAGGACTACCTTGATAACTTTGTGATTGTTTTTATTGATGATATTCTGGTATATTCCAAAAGTCACAAGGAGCATGAAGATCATCTAAGGGTTATTTTTCAAACTCTGCGGAAGGAGTGGATTTTTTGAATGTTCAGTAAATGTGATTTCTGGTTACAACAAGTCACTTTCTTAGGGCACATTATAACCAATGAGGGAATCACAGTTGACCCTGCAAAGACAAAAGTTGTAGAGTATTGGCCTCAACCTACAATAATAACTAAGATTCGTAGTTTTCATGGATTAGAATGATACTATAGGATTTTTCTGAAAAACTTTTCACGAATTTCTAATCCATTAACCAAGTTAATTCGAAAAGGGGTCAAGTTCATCTGGAAAAAGGAGTGTGAGGAAAGTTTCCAATAGCTGAAGAAGAGATTGGTTACTGCACCTTTGTTAACTCTTCCCTCAAGTGGAGAAGGATTCTTTATTTTTAGTGATGCATCTCTAAAAGGGCTTGGGTGCGTCCTCATGAAAAATGACATGGCCATTGCTTATGCATCTCGACAGTTGAAGATTCATGAGAAAAATTATCCTACGCATGATATGGAGCTGGCTCCCGTCATTTTTGCTCTAATGATATGGAGGCACTATCTTTATGGGGAGAAATGTGATATATACACAGACCATAAATGTTTGAAGTATATTTTCACACAAAAGAAATTTAACATGAGATAAAGGAGATGGTTAGAACTTCCTAAATACTATGATTGTTCAATTCATTATCACACTAGAAGAGCAAACAAAGTTGCTGATTCATTAAGTAGGAAAGACCCAGTTGTTCATTCCATGATGAGGATTCAAAAAGATCCTCTGATCAATGACCTAGTAAATATAGACATGGGAATTATAAGGAATAAGACATCATCAACCCTAACACAAATTATTTCTCAAATGTCATTATTAGAGAACATCAAGAAGGCTCAGAAAGAAGATCCATTTTTACAAGAGAAGTTTGAGGCTGTAATGGATGGAAATTTTCCTGAGTTCAATATTGATCAAGAAGGTGTACTGAGATTTTGTACAAGACTACGTGTTCCATCTATTCCTGTAATAATGATAGAGATGATGGATAAAGATCATAGCTCTACTTTCTCTTTACATCCTGGAAGCACAAAAATGTATAGGGACCATCATGATCATTATTGGTGGGATAATATGAAAAGGAAGATTGCTGAATACACTTCAAGGATCCAAGTATGTCAGCAAGTGAAGGCAGAGCAACAACTTCATAAAGGGGTATTGCAACCACTACCCATACTAGCATGGAAGTGGGACAATATGACTCTGGACTTCATCACTGGTCTTCCAAGAACTTCCAAAGGAAACAATGCGATATGGGTTATTATTGACTATCTCACCAAGACTGCCCATTTTATCTCTATCCAGGAAGATTTCCCTCCTGATCAACATGCCAGGATTTACATGAAGGAAGTGGTAAGGCTGCATGGAGTTCCACTTTCTATCTTATATGATCGTGATCCAGGGTTCACATCAAAATTCTGGAGAAGTATTTGAAAAGCTCTGAGCACTGAATTGAATTTCAGTACGGCCTATCACCCCCAAACTGATTTCCAATCTGAAAATAATATTCAAACACTTGAGGACATTCTGAGAATGTGCTCAATGGAATTTAAGGGTGGATGCGAACAACATATCCCTTTAGTTTAGTTCTCTTACAATAACTGCTTCTACTCGAGCATTCAAATGGAACCCTATGAAGCTCTATATGGGAAGCGATGTAGAACTCCTACTTGTTGGGATGAATCTGGTGAGAGAAACCTTCTTGGGCCTGATCTTGTGCAAGATATGACAGAAAAATTCTATGCCATTCAACAACATATTAAGGCTGCTCTATGTCGGCCAAATAGTTATACGGAAAACCGTCGAAGGGACTTGGAGTTTGATGTCGGTGACAAGGTCTTTTTTCGAAATTTCACCTTAGAAGAGAGTCATGAGGTTTAGGAATATAGGGAAGCTTATCCCCAGGTACATTGGCCCCTATGAAATCTTTGATCGTGTGGGAGAAATGGCCTATCGTCTTGCACTTTCTCAAAATCTAGCACAAGTTCACGATGTCTTCCACGTATCCCTCTTGATGAAGTAAATACATGACCATTTACATGTACTAAAATTAGGGGTGGTACAATATAAACATGACCTTTATTATGAGGAGAATCCGGTGGAGATCCTGTATCGTAGAGACAAGGTTCTACGCAACAAGATTACCCACCTTGTTAAGGTGTTGTGGAGAAACCACAAATATGAAGCAGCCACATGGGAACCAGAGGAGTATATGAGTTAGAAGTACCCACAGCTTTTCTTTTCTGGGGATATGAGTTAAAATTTCAGGGATGAAATATCTTAAGGGGGGAAGAATGTAACGACCCGAAATTTTGAATAAATTTTTGTTTCCAAATTTTGTGTGTTATTTTAGTTTATATTAAACAAAATTATTTTCTTTAATTAATAACGTGAGTATAATTAAAATGAGACCGTTGGGTTTCGACTGTTATATGACCATTGGTCAATATGACCGTTGGGAACTAAATGTTACAATTATTGTCTCTAAATACAAGTGATCTTAGTTAATTAATACAAAAAGAAGATTTGATGGCCTCATCCAGTAGTCTCGGGCCGATCGAAGCCCATCTGAAAAAACTTGGTAAGGAGGTAGAACCACTAGGCTTTGCTCTAGACCAAACCCTAGCCAAACATTATCGTGTGAAGCTAGAGCAGAATCTCCTTTGGGGGAAGTTCAAGATTATAGAAATCACTACTCAGGAAATGTTGGCTAAGCCACCCTCGAATTCCCGAACCTTAGCACACCTTACACTTAGGTCTTTTTCTAGGGTTATAAAGGGATATGTAACGAGACTGTAGCTACTTTGTGTAATCCTTGAGATAAAAAAAATTGTGATTTCTTCCTATGCTGAATTTTGTGTTATTTCAAATGTTTGAATAAATATAGGATGTATATTGATGAATTTTGGAAAATGGGGATATTTTACAATATTTATGTAAACATTAAATAACTAATGATGTGTAATGATTTTCAAAAAATGGCCTTATGAAAAATGTGTTCAGTAAGAAATTTAGAATCTAATAAGATCAACTTAATTTTTTGTGAATAGTAATTTATGAATAGTGATTTTATGCTTAGGATTAGTAATGTGACCAAATGGATTAGTAATTTCACTTAAAGAAAGTATTAATATAATTTAGGTAACTTGATTAAGTAATGTGATTCAATAAAATAGGTAAATAACTGTTTCGAAAATTATTGGTTAAGTATTTGTTTTTTCAGGTGAATTGTGTTTTTTATTTATAAATTAAATTAAAAATATTTTAAAAATTATTTTCATAAAATGGAGCTCATTTTTGAAAGAAGAGCATCGATATATGGTTGAGGTGATTTTTTGGGATTTTTTTGAGAAACTTGAATTTTTGATGAATATTGAAAATACAATTTTTAGTTCCAGGTGTTTGTTGACATCATTAAGGATGTAATAATTATGAAATAATTCTGGTAGACTTATGAATAGTAAGATAAGTTATGATGTGTCCCATGTGTCCAATACCATGGGAAAATACCATGGGCAAGCCCATGGTTTCGCCAATACCACCACTGAGGTGTCCCTTGGCCATTAATGACTTGTCCCCTCACTTATCCTATAAATACCAAACCTTTCCATTATCATTTTCATTTCCAAATACTCCTAAATGAATTTATGGTCTCCATATCTCCCAAGGAGTCATTTAAAGGTTCCTTCAATCCTCCCATGGTCCCGACCATCAAGCTTTTGAAGTTACTCTTCAAGGTAAGGGATTCTTTCACCCTCTTCTTTTAAGTCATTACTTCCTTTATATTGTGTCTTCAAGTTTCCATATCTTTTTGTTGAGGTTATGTTTTTATATGTTCTCATTACTATCTATTTCATGTCTAATTGGTTAGATACCCTTTATTCTATCATCAATTTTTCTTCTGAAATTTTATGTGACGCCATTAGGCTGCCAAATTTCTCTTAAAAGAAATTGCATCTTCTCTTTTCTTTCATGTATCCTTTTCATGTGGTATGTCATTCAAATATCCATACCATGATCTTATCTAGTATCAATAATGTATTATAAATTATTTATGAGTGTGTGACTCTTGTCCCCTCTCTTTTCAATTTTTTCTAAAACCATGTTATATAGCCGTTATGCTGTAGAAATTTCGTCTCAGAATTTCTATCTCTTTATATCAAGAAATTACCTTGATTATTTATGTGAATACCTAGACCTATTTTTTTCTATTTATGTTCATAAATATATAAATATGATATATTTTATTCTATATTGGACATACATATATCCCCCACTCCCGTTCCATCGGTTATAAATGATATAATGATCTTATTTTTAAGAGCTTTTAAAACGTCATGATTTTGAAATGAAACCCGTTTATTTTATTCTTTATGGGTTATTTATGACATGTTTGAAAATGATCTATGTGGATCACATGTAAGTAAAGACATATTAAGAGTGCTCCCTGATAGCTCTCTAATGCATTGGGTAAATATTTAATCTCTAGAGATGACAGGTTTCACGATACCTTGGTGAATAACCTTGGTAAGTTTTACGACACCTTAGGGATGGACCTTGGTGATATGTTCATGAATGTATAAATGAAATGTTATAGCCACATATTCAAGTTATGTTTCAAGTTCTTTTTATTATTATATGCATATACTTCTGTTGCTCGTATCATTATGTTGTTATTCAAGTTCTTATTGATATCACAAGTACACTGATTCACTTGTTTACCCTTACTAGGACTTCTCTTCACCCTTTCCTTTGATGTATGTCTCCAGGATATGAAAGGAAGTAATTGTACTTAGGATGATCTTATGTTTAATCTTTAAAAGTGGATTAGAAGAATGTTTTATGTTGTATTCCAGTTTTATTGTTCCTGATTTCTAAGACCCTAGACTTTAAAGATCCTATATGTGTAAAATGTAATGAAATGTTATGTATTAAAAAGGCAGGATGCCACAATGTATCCATGGTTTATTTTTTGTAAAACCCTATTTTACCCCTCACCTACATGTGAGATAAAATAATATGTAATGGACTGAGGTCCCAAGATGGTGGAGGTGGCTCATGTTAGGAACCAAGGTAAAAAAACCCAATGAGATACAAAGGGGAATAGGTGGAAAGCTGTAAACACGAACCCAAAAGGTTCAAGACGATTCTCCACTAAGTCTTGGGTATGCTTATCAACTACTAGATAAACTAACCAATAGAAAAATCTCATGATAAAACCATTTATTTTATTTATGTCAGTTTCTTGGTTTATTTATTGTGGGTTTGTTGTCATGATCACACAATTAACGAATTAAACAATCTTGTGTGATAGAACTAAAATAAGACCAGCTTATGCGTAAATATTATCTTAGACATGGTTAATCATTTAAGTATATCCCAATTAAAACTAAAAAGCATGTAATCCAAGATAATAAAAGGGAAATTTATTTATAAGAATAAAATCTCTCAATGAAAATATTAAGTCAGTATAGCCTCCATAATCTTGGTTAGAATCGAACCATAGTTCAAAGTGCTTGACCAACCTTAGTTGGGGTGCTTTAAATTATAGGAGAATTATAATTAAAGGTTTTGGGTTGAATTGACTTGTTTATAATCAAGGGTTTACTACCACAGCAGGACATCGTTTGACAAATAGGCAATGGATGAGGAAATCCAAAATAAATGGATTTCAGGATTGGGGAGTCAACTCAGCAGATCAAGGAGCTGTGAGTTAATGCAGTTGGACTTTATAATTCCTACCTAAAACCCTTACAGTTTCTTGAACAACCCTAGTTGGGGTAATGAAAAGGGAAATATGGATCCTTTCCACTTGAATATATAGAAAATTGAATATCTTGAATTCAATGGTGAGGGCTATTGGATTTCGATAAAATAATGGGAGACTAATAAGTATTAATTATTTTATCTGTCTCATTTTTCTAATGATAAATTACTAAACCTTTGCGCATCTTAAATTATAGAAATAGAATGATTTTTTTTTCAATCATATCATTGATAACCATACTCAAGAAGGAAAACCTTCTCACTAGCACCAATTTTTCAGGAATGGCATAGGCGTTTATGCATCATCCTTCGCCACGAGAAGAAATTGTATATGCTAGAAAAGCCTAATACAGTACCCCTAGAAAAGAGGCCAATGGTGAGGAACTATATCATTATATGAAATATATGGATGATGCTACATATGTCCAATTTTTCATGCTATCTACCACTTCTAATAATCTCTTGAAGCAATATGAAAACATGGATGTGTATAGAATGATTTCTCACCTTAAGAATCACTATCAAGAGAAGGTGAAATAGGAGATATATGAGATCTCCAATTCTTTGTTTACAATTATGAATGGATACTCTGCACTATCTGGGCCTCATGTAGTCAAGCTTATTGGCTACATTGAAAGCTTATACCTCTTAGGGATTTTGTTCCCGGATGAGTCTCATATATATCTCATCCTATCATCACATCCCAAGACCTTCTAAAGAATTATTGTCAACTACAACATGAGAAACAATAAGAAGAGTCTATCAGAACTTCTGACCTTTATTTTCCTGGTAGATAAGGACATGGGGCGTGACAAACCTGTAGTCTTTATGGTGAATAAGAAAAAGAAGGACAATGAAAAGGTTCTAAGGACTTATAAATGTTCTGAAGCCCCTGAGAACCATCCCTCCATGAATGGGAAGATCTAGAGGCAGATAAAGGAACCAGAGGCGGTATGTTTTACAGGTGGAAATTTAGGCCACTGGAAGAGGAATTCCACCCAGAAGCATTGGGATGATAAATTTGTATTCGTTATCGAGTGTAATCTTTCCATTTCTACACATTGGGTATTATATATAGCTTTTGGGGCTCACATCAGTATTAAAATGCAGGAACGAAGTAGATTTAGAAAAATTGCCAAAGGAGAGGCGGATCTTCAAGCTACTAATGGTGCAAGCCTGACTACATTGTCAATTAAACATTACCACCTCTCATTTCCCACTCGGATGATTTTGGTTTTACATAACTGTTATTATGTTCCTAGTGTTACCAAAAACATAATTTATGTATCATGTTTGGATATATATAGATTTATTTTCATGTTTCAAAATAACGGTTTCTTTTTTTATAAGAACAACGTATGTTATGGTATGGAGCATTTAAATAATGTTTTTATGTATTAAATTACAAAAACAAAGTGTTAGAAATCAATAATGAAAAAAACTCACATGACTCATACATCACCCTATTGTCGCATCACTGTCTCGATTATATAAACAAGAAGCGCTTTACAAAGCTCTTCCAAGATGGCTATTTAGACTCTACTAAGCTAAAACCACTTGATAGATGTCATTCTTGTTTACAAGGTAAAATGACCAAGACTCCTTTCGGTGGACATTGTTAAAGGGTCACATAGCTTCTAGGATTGGTTCAAACAGATGTATGTGGACAATTTCCATTAGAATATATAGGTTTATATTCTTACTTCATTACTTTTACTGATGATTTGATTAGATATGGATATGTCTACTTAATGATGTATAATTCAGAGTCCTTAGAGAAATTTACAAAATTCCAGAATGAAGTAGAGAACCATCTTGGTAAGAAGATCAAGAAGCTTTAATTGGATTAAGGTGGAGAATATCTGAACCAATAGTTCATCGATCTTCTACGGGAGACTAGGATTCAATATCAACTCACTACTCCTTATACACCATACTGGAATGTTGTTAGTGAAAGAATGAACTGTACCGTGTTGGACATGGTGTGGTCTATTATGATTCATGCAGATCTTCCATTATCCTTTTGGGGATATGCATTACAAACTACAACATACACATTAAACCGAGTAATAATTGAGGTAGTAAATCAAATTACCTATAATTTATGGAATGTAAAGAAACCCATTTTGTCGCACACACATGTATGGGGATGTGACGCATTTTTTAAGGCCTTATCAGGAAACAAACTAGCACCTCAAGGCATGAGGTGTATCTTTATAAGATATCCCAAGAAAAAGAAAGGGTATTACCTATATAACCCTTCAGACAAAAAAGTTATTTTCTCCAGACAATCCATCTTTCTTGAGAGGGAGAACATCGTTAAAAAGTATAGTGGGAGCAATATTGACTTCAACAATATTGATTCTCAAGATACATAGGAGTTGGTGCAGGAACAAGTTCAATAGGTCCCCATGGAAGAGGTTCCAAAAACAAAAGTACTGTGTAGGAGCTCAAGAGAGGTAAGGTAACCTGAGAGATTTGGTTTCCTAGTCACTAAAGATGGTGAATCATTATTGTTGGACAATGATGAACCTCTATCCTACATAGAATCAGTAGAAATATCATAAGCTACAAGATGGTTAGAAGCTATGAATTCTGAGATGGATTCCATTTATCAGAACCATGTCTAGGTTCTGGTTGATGATCCACTTGATGTAAAGCCTATTGGATGAAAATTGGTATTCATGAGAAAGCTAGACATGGAAAGTAATGTTAGCACCTATAAAGAAAGGCTAGTGGCTAAAGGATTCATACATCGTCAAGGAATTGACTATGATGTAACCTTCTTGCCAGTTTCCATGTTTAAATCCATAAGAATCATACTTTCCATAGAAGCTTACCATGACTATGAGATTTGGAAAATGGATATCAAAACATCATTCTTTAATAGGAACCTTAAAAAGGATGTCTATATAACACATCCATAAGAGTTTGTGACACTAGGTGAAGCCAAACAGGTTTCCAAATTGCAGAAATCCATTTGCGGATTAATGCAAGCATCTCAGTTGTCGAACATTCGATTTGATGAAGCCATAAAATAATTTTATTTCATTAAGAAAAAATGTGATCCATGTGTTTATAAGTTGTTTAATGGGATTGTGGTCATTATACTAGTAGTATATATTGATGGAATATTTCTTATTGGAAACAATGTATGAGTCTTATAGTCATTTAAGGACTGGTTGAACAAGTGTTTCTCCATGAATGACATGGGTGAAGCAGCCTACATTCTGGGGATCAAGAACATTTATGACAGATCCAAGAGGCTTCATGGACTAAGTCAGGGTATATATATTGACCAGATACTAAAAATATTTAGTATGGAACAATCCAAGAGGGGATTGGTTCCAATGTTACATGGCCTACATCTTTGTAAGAAAATGTGTCCTCAGACACAACATGAGAAAGATAGAATGAGTAAGATCCCATATACTTTGAAAATAGGATCCTTCATGTATGCCATGTTATGTACCTGTCTTGATGTTTCATATGCACTGAGCATGGTAGGATGATATCAAGAAGATCCAGGAGAACAATATTGGACTATTATTAAGAAAATCCTTAAGTATCTGAGAATAACTAAGGATATGTTCCTAGTGTATGAAGGAGATGAGGATCTTGTTATTAGAGGGTATACTGATGCAGGCTATCATATATATTAGAACTATATGAAGTTGCAATCTAGATATATTTTCTATCTCAATGGAGGATCTGTGATCTAGAAGAGTTCAAATCAACCATTTGTCACCGATTCTATCAGAGTTTGAATATATAGCAGCATCTGATGCAGTGAAGAAATCCATCTAGATTTGGATCATTTTCCAGGAGCTTAATGTTGTGCCTAGCAGTAAAGATCCTCTCACATTGTATTGTGATAATACTGCAGCAATGGCTCTTGAAAAAGAACAAAGGTTGCATCAATGGAAAAAGCACATACTCTAATAGTATCACCTATTGAGGGATTTCTATCAAAGAGGTGACATTCCAATGAGCAGAGTGTCCACGGAAGAGAACATGGAAGACACCATGACTAAAGGCCTATCTCGGAAAAAACATGAATATAATGTGAGAGCTAATAGGTTAAAGGTTTTTAGTAGTTGGCTCTCATCCAAGTGAGAGTCTTTTGGAGTTGATGGCCTTGAACCAACTACTTTTTACAATATTCATTAATAAATACCATATCACATATTGATTGTCCTTCTACATGACAATGCATGTGATAATTTTCTAAGGATAGTTGTTTCATTGAAAGGTCATAGGGGATCTCTGCTATGATGAGAACCCTAAAGTGCTATAACACTGTTCTTGGATATATGTTCTATGGATGGATGATGTTATTTGACGGAAACAAATAATACAAGCCCTTAGGGGTTAGGGAACATAAATCATTGAGTCACCTTCTTAGGGTATCCACCCTTAGTAATATCTGGGAGGATAATATAATAACGAGACCCTCCAGTCAAAAATCCACATTTCATAGTTTCATTGTATGTTCCTATCTGCGGACATGTGTATAGGTCCTTATACATTAATATTATTATTATTAATGGGTGTTATAACTCATGCACTTAGATTTATTGATGAAAATTGTGACGACACATTGTTCATAGCAAGGTAGGATATATTGGGTGCATCATGAGTAATACTACATTAATAGATAATGCCAGAAAGGATTTGTCCATTCTATTCCATTAACGGAATTAGATATCTCATGACCTTTGATGGAATTGATATAGCCTAAATAAATCAATGTACAGGGTACATAATGGGTGAGTTTAGTTTCAGAATGTTAAAGAATGAATAATTGGGCACATGGGTTGATGGCACTAGCATGCCACCCGCTTGATTCGAGATATAGAGACAAAGGGATTACATTACATGGTATGAATTCATAAGAGGTGACACACCATTGTGGAGTTAACATCATTCTCTGTGGGTGCCTTGGCATGTTTCTAGACACTAACCTTGGACTTTAGGCAGGTCCTGCCTAATGCCAATGAGAAAGAGTCCTAGAGGGTCACACACTAAGTGTGTCCATGTATGTTAGTTAAATATTAATTCAACAAGATTAATAATGATTATTCTCGATTGTGGTTTAATAACCATTCAAGGATGCCTGATCGCATTTATTTCAATAATAGTTATTCTAGAGAATATAACAGTGGGTGAAATAATAAATTTATTAGCGAGTAATATAGTGTTATTTATTTGATAAATAAATAGCTATTATTCAAGGTCTTATAAATGTGGTGGAGGAAATAAAGATAATGGAAAAACAAAATTACACGTTGTGTATATTAATATACACAACGTGAATTTTTTCTGGGAATTTATGAGAAATAATTTTATTTATTTAATTAAATAATATTACATGTAATTCGATGGGCGCGTGTTAAGTAAAAAATTAGTCAATTGTTACTATTAGAGATGGGGTATTATTAAGAATTAAATGAAATGAATAAATGATTTCGGGTAATTAATTCATTTTTTTAATTACAAGAAATTAAAATCCCAATTATATAATTCTCATTAGCCTAGAAATTTTGGTGGTTGTGCACAACGAATTTGAAAAAGCCTTCAAGCCAAGGGAGAATTATTTTTCCACAAAGAAGGCTCTCAAGCTACGAGAGAGACCCACCTCCACCAGATCAAGGTGATCGAAGGTGGAAATCAAAAGAGAAGGATATTGTACGCTAGATTCTGGAGATCCCTTCAGTGCTGTCCAAAGATATGTCGTGCATGTGTGGATAACCTCTATAGGTTCCTACACTTGGATTCTACGATGCTAAGATGGATCACATCAGATTGTGACCAGAAACAACAATGAAGAAATAATTCCATCAAGGTAATTCTGGTCAGTTAATTAAATTAATTATAACAAACATATGATGATCCTCTCTATGGTTCTGGGACTCCCTTATTTTCTTTCGTTATTCATTCTATTTCGATGATCTGGTGTTTTATTATCATCATGGATCTCGGATTGATCATTGTTAATGAAAAAATTAATTTTGGGTAAACCCACCAATGCGCTTCCTCTACACCCAGAAGCTACAGTTATACTCCCTATATTGATGTTCTGGATAAGGCATGGTATTAGATAAGACTATATGTGAGGTGGTGGAGGATTCTAAGATGATATTTGAATTATATGACATAGGGATGAATACTAACTTCAAATTTCCATCAATGATAATACCATTGAAATAGGAATGGAATTATACGAGACCTGGCCTATGTTTAGTAGCTCAATATGAATATTTAGGTGTTCATTAGTGATCCTTATAAGATATTAATGGGAGATTGATGAAAACACCAATATTAACCACAAATGAGTTAGGTAATGAGTATGGCTTATATTGTGATGTATCATGAGTCAATATTTGAACAGTTTCAACCACTGATGGTCATGTGGTTGATTATGGGTCTAGACAGGTAAGAACACATAAGAGAAACTTCTCAAATAAAATTCTAGATTTGTAGATAGTGGTGCTTTTCATGAGGTTTTATGGGAGTACACTAAAAAAATATGAAAAATATGTTCATCATACCTTTTTTGGGTTTTAAATAACTTTAAAATTATTTAAAAACATTTCATGGACTTATGTTGCATGCGAAGTGATCCTCAACTAGAATGATTGTATTTCCTAAAGGGGTGTAAATGTTTTGAAAGCGTATACAATGCTAGTTTCATTTTAACAAGGGTTTTGTTAAATTTTAAAGGAAATTTTTTAAAATATAGAGGGTTTTCTTGCATTTTAAATGATTAAAATTACTGGGTAATTAAGTTTCCATGAATTATTTTAAAATAAGGAATTGGGGTTTTGATAAAGTGTGTTTGAAACTGATTGTTTTGTTTTAAAGAGGGCGTGTTATTTTATAAAGGAATTTTTTTAAATGGTTGGTTTTTTAATTTTCTTTCAATTTTGATTTTATTAATATTTTTCAAAGGAAACTGAAAGTCTATAAATATTTTTAGCCATGGTTAATTTTTATAACAATGTTTTGTATATTTATTTTGTTAAATATTAATATCATTGAATCAAAATGGATGGATATGAATAAAGACTATATGAAATCCAACTGTTTGATAAGAGAGTATGAAGATAGAGTGAAAGAATTCATCCAGTTTTCAAAAGATCATGCATATAACCCTTTTAAAATACTTTGTATGTGTTTAAACTATAGTTATTAAAGACAAGTTAGACCATAGGAATAGTAATAATAATTGATCTCTCACAGAATAGATCAAAGTTATACATGTTGGAATCAACACAGTAAAAAAATGAATATAGCTAGTGGCTGGGATAACAGTTCATTTTATAGATCATTTGATATGACTAAAAGTTTGGATAAAAAAGAAGACCATATCAAGGACATGATTACAGATATGAATGATGATGAAGATAGTATTGAGGAAATTACAAGGATAGCTGATGATGAACATTGTGATTGCCTTTTTTTTTTTGAAAAGTTAAAGAGTTGTGAAATGACACTGTTGTATGGTGGTTCCACTAAATACATAGCATTGTCAGCCATATAGAAGCTGTATAATTTGATAGTAGGAAATGGATGGACTGACTCTAGTTTTACAGAATTACTTGCTCTCTTGAATGACTTGTTCCAAGAAAATACTGATCTCTCGATCCAAACATACGATGCCAAAGAAATTCTACAATCGATGGGTATGATCACTCAATGAATACACGCCTACCCGAATGAATGTATTCTATTTTTAAAGGACCAAAAATCACTTAGAGAATGCCCAATGTATGGTGTTTCTCAATACAAGAAATATGAATCTGGTCCTAAAAAATATATATGCAACATTCTAATCATTACAAGGTTTAGGTGCCTATATGGATGTGAAGAGACTACAGGGAAATTAATGTGGTACACAAACATAAGAAATAATGATTGGAAACTACATCACCCAATAGACTCTTCTCAGTGGAAGAGAATAGATCATGAGTATCCTAATTTTGTAATAGATCAAGGAATCCTTTAACTTTCGTTTTCTAAAGATGGAGTGAATCCTTTTGGTTTTCAAAGAATCACTCACAGTACATGGCTGGTTATGTTATTAAATTATAACTTTCCACCGTGCTTATGCGTGAAACGAAATCACATCATGCTATCTATGCTTATATCAGGACCGAAACAACCAGGTAATGATATTGATGTTTATTTGAAACTATCAGTTTAGGATTTGAAATTATTGTAGGATTCAGGTGTTACATTGTATGATGCTTATAAAAATAAAGATTTCACATTGAGAGCCATGTTGTATAGGATGATAAATGACTTTTATGCTTATGGGAATTTGTCAGGATATTGAATTAAAAGAAGTTACAGGTCTCCCTTCTGCGAACAAGGTACATAGTCAATTAGTTTGAAACATTCATCAGAAACCATGTTTCTAGGACATCACAAATTTATACCCTGATGAAATAAGTACCGATCTTGGAAAACATCATTGATGGGAGTTCAGAGGAATGTACAACACCGTCTCCAATACATGGTGATCAACTGTTTGAGAAAGTAAAATATGTTGATACTTATTTTGGTAAACCATTTATGAAAAAAAATATGAAAACAATTTGGAAGAAGAGATTAGTTTTTTTGAATTACCATACGAGAATTGTCTGGTAGTCAGATAGTTTCTTGATGTTATGCATGTTTAAAAAATGAAAGTGAAAATGTCATTAACACATTGCTAAATGCACCTGGAAAAACAAATGGATGGAATTAAGGCTAGGTTAGACATTTTTGACATAGTAATAATAGAATATTTGGCACTAGTGAAGGGTGAAAAAATTAGATTTTCTTCCTCCACATCCTTACACTCTTTCCAGGCATGAGAGTTATAATTTTTTTCAACTTCGTGAATGACATAAAGGTTATAGAGGGGTATTCATCATATATCAAGAATATCATGTGAATGAATGATTTAAAGTAAAAGGGTCTAAAATCACACGACTTCAATATTTTGATACAAGATCTAATTCATATAGATTTACATTTCATTTTTCTCAAAAATGTCTATTATATATTAACAAAGTTGTGTTTCTTATTAAAATATATATGCATTAAAGATATATAACTGGAGAAATTACCGAGTATGGAAAGAGAAATTTCCATCATATTATGTGAATTTTAATTTTTCTTGTCGCCGACATTCTTTGATACGATGGTTGATTGGATGGTTCACTTGGTGAGAGAAATTTGACTATGTGGTTCTATATACTATAGATGGATGCACCCCATTTAAATGTATATGATTATTTTTAAAGAGTATGTCAGAAGTTGAAGTTGGCCAGAGGTTTGTATCATGGAGTGATATATTGTTAAGGAAACTATGAAATTATGTACAGAATACTTTTCCGGTGTGGAAAGAATTTGTCTATCGAAATCTTGTCACACATGGTGGCTTACAGGTGAAGGAATTTCTTGAACAGAGGTTGTAAAAATCTTTATTATAGATCAAGATCATGTCTACCTTTACATTTTTCATAATATATTGGAGGTTGACCCATATGTCAAAAAACCAAAAATATATTCTTAGGAATTTGAATCCTTCAAGGGATTAAAAATGGATATCAAATACACATAATAGACAATTTATAGGATGATTTCGATATCATATATTTATGAAGTTAGATGAAAATCTTGACTCAATTTCAGAACGACTTTGATGGCTAGCCGGAGGACCAAGTGTGAATGAATTGTAATATAATGCTTATGTAATTAATGGTTATACATTCTATAATAATGTACATGATGAATACAGTACCATAAAGAATAGTGTAGTTACACTTGTGGATGAAGCGATGCATGTTTTGGTGATAAGAATAGAAATCCAATTTATGTTAATATGTCATACTTTGGCATCATTATACAAATATCTGAGTTGGATTAATCAAATACCCCAGTGCCTATTTTTTAATGCAAGTGGGTTGATAAGAGAAGTTATATTAAAATAGATAAGTTGATTTCAGTTTGGAAGGGTACATAGTTGAACAGTTTATAATGGAATCATAGGATGTACAACTATTTTATGTTCCAAATGTCACAAACTGAAACATATTAATTTTTCTGTTATCCACCAAAACCATTGAAGGGTAAAATTAAAATTCATCAGAGGATGGCCCTTTCATTGGGATGTCACAATAATTTTGTAGTCGCCCCAATGTAGATGTAATTTTGTATTTCAGAGGAGCCTATAAAGAAGGGATTTTTATATTTGATAGAGGGTTCAAATCCCTTCATCCTTTTAAAAGAATATAGTTCAATAATTAGGTTATATTTTTTAAAATATAAATCATGTTACAGTATGTTATTATCTATTAACTGCTGCTTTTATATAAAAAAAATTAAATGTTGAACCACTTTTGCAGATAATGACTTCTACATGTGATGGTGCTCTTAATCGTAAGGCACAACAGGTCTCTCATTCTGCTACTACTCACAGTGCAGATGACCAATAGGCTTCTCAACTTTTTTTTTTACTTCTTCCAATGCAGAGGTTCATCCACAATATTCACAAGTCGATGCTCGTGCTCTGATGGAACATATTGATGATATTGAAACCAAGAAAATGGTAGGCACTAAAACACTAGTAGTGCATAAAATACTGGAGCTTCATAGTTTGACAGTTTTATAAAAAACAATTAAGGAAAAAGTGAAAAGAAAAAAATATAATGTCAGGTGGAATATGTAGGAACAACATGTTAAACCCATCAAGGCCATGTTTAGTAGTTACATTAGAATCGTCACTCGACAACATGTGCTTATTGATGTACAATCGTGGAACCATGTTGTCACTGGGCATAAGATAATAATGTGGGGAGATATTACGATAACATTTTGATATATCATTTCATTAATTTACTAAAAAATAAAATAATGAAACAATGAATTACTCTTAATCATCCCTTGTAGAGTACATTTGTAGTGGATGAATCACACAAGGACTATATAATAAGTCTTTGCTGGAAGGATTGAAAGAGGATTTCACACAATTTTAATAAAATGTTATCTTGAAGATGCTGAAGGGAAAATAAACCTTCCCCACCTCTAATTTATCCACACCTAGTAACCCAAAGATCATGGGATGTGTTTACTAGTCATCATGAGGAGCAGTCTTTTCAAGTACATTGTTTTTGGTAATACGTTGTTTGACAATACGTGTACTCACCACTTTGATGGACAGTTTTTTATTTATGAAATAGCATATGAGTGTTGAAAATAAGGAACAACCAGAAAAACCAATGTACCCTTACTATATAGCAATAATGGGTTATGCATCACTTGAAAAAAAAATTTATGTATTATAAATCTATCGTAATAATTTTTTTGACATAAAACAAAACCATAACTATGTTTCTCTATTTATATGTCCATTGATGAATCCAAATACAATATCACTTCCATCCCACACCATGTGCTATGGAAGGAGGCATGTGTAAAAAATTATGGGATACTAATAGATGAAAACACAAAACAATTGTGGGAAACATGTGAAAGTATGAAATAATAATAATTTATTTTCCTTAAAATCGATATTACATAATAATGATTACTTATTTTCCTATATTTTCTATATGAAATTTTCACAAGATTTAGCAACATCCAAAGTGAATGTGAACATACTTTCAGTGGCCTTTAAGCAGCTAGAAAAGGATGTCCATGTTAGAGGTATGGGTTTTGGGGTGACACCTCGAAAATTTTTGAGAAAAAAACAATAGGAGGATCAAAGTACAGAAATTAAAAGGATGAGAGAAAGAATAGCTATCCCTGAAGAATAAGCTCAATTATAGAGAGAGTTCATAGAAAATATGATGGTGGGGAGGAGAAAATAGAAGAAACAACTCAAGAACAAAAAACACGTGATAATCCCTCCCACCCCAACTATATTTGAGGTGAGTAATTCCCCTAAAAAACCTGTCTTAGCTGAGGTAATCAATGATATAATAGATTTTTTATGTGGATAATGAATCAGATAGACACTAATATCATTCATGTACTGGTATTTTACATGGTGAAAAAATGGCTGCAATTTATATCTATCAACTCCCACCCATCGTCTTATAGCACGGGCTATAGTGTTCAATATCTAAAACATAATTCTACACAACATAACACTTCCAAAAGATCATCTAAAAGTGATGATTAACATATCCCATGATTCGAGAACTGATCAACTTGTTTTAATTGATGATGAATATATTCATAATGTCGAACAATCCCCTAGAACATTCATTGAATGAACGTCACATCTAGTAAAAAAATATATCATCAAAGAGTTGTTTATTTTTAATTTCTTCCAAGTTAAAAATTTAATATTTAATGAAATATTTTCTGAACTGATTAATGTTATTATAGACAGAAAAAGAGAAGGGATGAAATGAAATAATATCTCAAACCCGTCTTAAGGATCGACCAACACATCAAAATGATCTACTGAAGTCACCTTAAACCCTCCCATTCTATATCCACATTTATAATCATTACAGACTCTTGAGAATATGAAGTTGAAAGATGATGTGGTTCACACAATTCATTTTTTTGAAAAATATACAGTGTTGAAGACCTATATTTTATTAGTGTTGACAGTGTAAGTGAAATCCTAGAGTATGGTCAGTTAGGTGGCTCAGATGTAAATGTTTACAGGAGGTATGTTTTTATGATTTTATTTTCTAAAAGATAATATAAACTAAAAATTATGACTAAATACATTTCATATTTTTCACATGCTTATATATGAAAAAAATTGATCATATTTCCCAATGAACAAAAATTTGGACTCGTTAGTCCTCCTATCACCTCTACAGAACAAAAAGATATAAAATCCAAGAAAGAGGGTGAAATAGGGGCAGGACTACTCGAATAGTTTAACAACAATATTACAGATGAAAGACTCTTCTTAATACCAAAAATTCTAGGGTAAAACTGTACAATTTAATCATATTAAATAAATTTTTATTTACTACATTAATTATTCATTTTTATGTTTTTAAGCAGCATTAGATGCTCATTGCAGTCAATTTGGATACTCTAAAGATTTATTTCATGGATTTAATGCACGGATATCCAACAAACTGACCACAAATGATAGCATTTGTCAATTTTTAATACACAATACCCAACGTTTAAGAAATAAACATCTAGTTTTATAATTTATATTATATTTTAATAAGGATTATTTTTTGATAGAGTGGTTTGGGACTATAACATATACATCATGGAATGAGGCCAGGGGAAAAGGAAAAGAAACATCACAAGTATGACGACTGGATAAAAATCAGGGTATATATAATAATATTTCATTATCTAGACACATATAAAAAACATACTTATTTTTATCAATGTTTCTATAGTTCTTCAAATAAACATGTGATAAATATTGTGGTTATTTTGTTTTTAAATTAATGAAATAGATCGTGTTCCCTGAACAAACTAGAATTTCTGAAGAGTACAAGTTTTATTAAGTTCTTTGTGACATGTATAAAGCAGTCTCATGTCAAATTGATTCATGATGTGACAGGTATGACTCAAAATGCGTGTTTCTAGTTTCAAATGATATTTTAGTAAAAAACAGAGAATTTTTTTTGAAAGATGAGAAAATGCATTCGGATTGTTTTGATACATTAATAAAATGATATATATGTCATTTTGGATATGTAGGAATCAAATGCACCTCAATCTGATGCACGGTGCAACGTTTATGAATAAAAGTGTTTATTTTTATTTATTAATGACATTAATTTTATTAAAAACCCAACTATAATAATTAAAACTGAGAAAATTCATTCATATCATTTTAATAATTTAGGAAAACGATCCATGTGTAATTTGTGACATCAAGTAATCAACCCCTCCTAAAAAACACACAATTAGACTGGTATAAATCTAAATGTGTCTTTTTATTTAAAATTTTCAATAATTTAAGTAAAAAGAACAAATGCCATACAAAAAACCAATAAAAAACATTCATATTGCTTTTATACTTTAGGAAAATGATACATGAGTTATTTGTGATGTGTAAAAATCAACCACACCTCAATCTAATGTATGATGTGATTGGTATGACTATAAGTGTATGTTATCAGTTTAAAATTTATATTTTAGCTCAAAACGTGTCACTCACTAAAAACCAAGAAAACACTTTCTAACTGTCTTTATAATTTAGAATAGTGATTCTTAAGTCTTTTCTAACATGTGTAGAGGAGTATCAAATCAAATTGATGCATTATATGTCCGATATGACTCAACAATAATGTTTCTAGTTTGAAATAATATTTTAGTAAAAAACACAACTGACATAATAAAAACTGAGAAAATTCATTTGGGTTGTTTTGATACCTTAGAACAATGACCAATGAGTCATCGGTGATGTGTAAGAATCAACCACACCTCAATTAGATGAATTATATGACCGATATAAATCCAAATGTATTTTTATTTAAAATTGACTTTAATTTAAGTTAAAAGAACAAGTGACCTAATGAAAGATGAGAAAATGAATTTGGATTATTTTTATACTTTAAGACAATGATCCATGAGTAATTTTTGATGTGTAAAAATCAACTACAGCTCAATCTGACACATGGTTTGACCATTATGACTAAAAGTTTTCGTTATCAAATTAAAATTGACATTTTAGCTGGAAAATTTTCACTCATTGAAATCCAAGAAAATTCCTTGTGATTGTATTTATAATTTAGGAGATTGATTTTTAAGCCTTTTGTGACATGTATGATGCAGTCTCAACTCAAACCGATGCATGATGTGACTAGTCGACTCAAAATTGGTGTTTCATGTTTTAAATGATATATCCATAAAAAAACAAAACTATCATACTGAAAAATGAGCAAACCCATTCGGATTATTTTGATACTTTAAAACAATGATACATGTGTCATTTGTGATGTGTAGGAATAAAACACACCTCAATCCAAAGAATGGTTTTACTGGTATAAATCCAAGTATGACATTTAAATTTGATATTAACTTTAGTAAAAAACAAGAGACATACTCAAAACAATGAAATCAAAATCAGATTCTTTTGATATTTTAGGAAAACGATCCATAACTCATTTGTGATGTGTCGGGATCAACCCCACCTCAATATGATGCACAGTGTAACCTATATAACACCAAATGTGTCTTTTATTATTAAAAATTGACATATTATTATTGTATTCTTTCATATTAATGATTACTTTATTTCTTTATAGTATTACTAACATAATATTGTTTTCTTATATAGGTTGATCCTTTTTCTTGAGTTGGGATGAGTTGTTCGGTAACTAATACCATGGGAGGACATTTTTGAGATGGGATCACGAATTTCAAAGGAAGAAACATTAATGTTTTTAACTACTTTTTGGATAATTTTATGTGTAATTATATAAAACATTGTTTGAAATGTTTATAGAATTGTTTTCCAAACCCTTGTGTGTGATGAATTGTTCTTGTGGGTGTTATGCAGGTTCTATTTTTTATCGGAGGTGTGTGTGTGTTGTGAAGGTGTACGTGCTACTGATTAGTGTGCTATTATATAAATAGCACACCATAGGTAGCTAGGCCTTTATCAGTTCTATTTTTAGCATTGATAAAGGCCCCCTTTATCAACGCTACTTTGAACACTAATAAAGGCACCCTTTATTTGCACTAATTAAATCACTGATAAAGTTAGATTTTATCAGCTCTCAAAATTGCGCTAATAAAAGGGATCCTTTATCAGTGCTAAAATAGTGCAGATAAAGTGGGGCCTTTATCAATGATTTTTTTAGTGCTGATAAAGAACACACTTTATCAGTGATTTTTTAGCACTGTTAACAGGGACACCCCTCTATCTTCACTGAGATTAACATCGCTTTTCTAGCGCTGTTGAAATTGTTTTCTATCATGGATAAAATAATTTTCTATAGTACTTCATTTCACAATTCACTCTATGGTTTTTATCATCAATTTTAAAAATATTCAACGGCCATTCATTTCTTTTTCACCCCTACACACACACGTGTTTACAAGAATCCAATCCATTACAAAATACATATTTGGTCATTCTGAGCACACCCCACATCATATTGACATGATATCAACTCATACGTGTCAAGAATAATAAAAATTGAGTTTTTATGTGAACCCTTCTCTTTATTACACATTAATTATTGATTTAGTAGTTAAAAGATTACATAATACAAACCAAATGATCGAGAAATCTAATGTCTTTGACAATTAGGTACATTTCATAACAACTTAAAACACCACATAAAATATCTTTATTGAAAACATCCTTAACATGATCATATTATTCCTTCAAAAATAAAAAATGTATTTAATAACCTTAGGACATGCATAAGAAATGGGCGAGCTATAAATCCCAATAATGGAATAAACATGAAATAAAAAAAGTAATTAATGTTAGAAAATGGTCATATCAATGAGTTATAAAAGTGGTGAAAATCATAAACATGAACAATGGGGAATGATATACCAAGAAAATATAAATTCAATATGGGCAATCCAGAAACAACTTTAAAAAGTACATCATAAATATAGGTCCAGGTTAACTTCCAAGACACCATGAAGGGAAAATATCGTTATGGATTAAGTTCACTCCCTAATCCCTTGAAATAAATATCATGAGACTAAAACATTACCCAATTCATTGAGGTACTATATAATTTTGGGCACACATGTCACAATCATTTCATTCACATCTTTAAGTGTACCATAAAGATCATACAACATGGATTCATTCATCATAATATTTTTTCCACCATATTGGATTGTAGAATAAATACATGAATGAACCTAATAAGATATTTATAAGCATATAATAGTCAGAACCCTTGATATTAAATGGGTATTTTGTTCACTACACAATTTTTTAGGAATGGAAATTGATAGTGAAATTTTGGTAGTATAACATAGTCACATAATGAGTCATAAAATGTTCTAATTGGAAAAAAATGAGTATCTCGTAATTTGATCATAAAATGAAAAGTAATATTGAAATTTCAAAATGTATCCAAACAATAATAATTGGAAATAGAAGGCATAAGATAATGAAGAAACATGAATAAATAGTAAAAGGAAAAGATCCCTTACTAAATTTCGGTATGCTAACGGGTGTACATAAAGGTTCAAGAGAGGGATTAATGAGGGTGAAAGGGGGATCTTACCATTTAAACATAAAATAGAATGTAAGGGTTATTGGGGATAAAAAATAATAAAAAATTATAAAATGAAGATAAATGATATATGATAAAGAATATATTTTAATAATGTGGAGAATAAGGGGATCTCTTACAAAATTTCAGTATGGTAATAGGTCTTTATAAATGTTAATGGGAGGGATTAATGAGAGTGAAAGGTGTATCTCATCATTTAAACATAATATTGATAGTAATGGGTACATGGGATAACATATCCCAACATTCGGAAATGAAGATAAAACATATAAGATAAATGAGATACTTGAATATATATGTGAAGAAGATGACCCCTTACTAGATTTCCGCATGATAATGGGTGTAAATAATGGTTCATGGGAGTGATTAATGATACTGAAAGAGGTATATAATAATTTTTAAAAAAATATTTATAGTATGTGGGATATATAAGAACATATAGTAACATTAAAAATTGAATCCAAGGTGTATAACATAAAAGAGGATCTTGAATTGAAATAAGATGAGACAAATCCCATACCTTGAGAGTTTGATTCCAAATGCTTGGGAGGGGATTATTAAGATATTGGGGGAAGATTTATAGGAATATATAGATGGGAGGGAAGAGTGAGGACATGCTATGAGGATTTTTAGGGAAGGGAATTAGGATCTCTGGTGGGTTTATGTAGGAAAAGAGAGGGTAGTTCTTTATTATTTCCCACACACAGGTTTTGGAATCAATATATCAAAATTACCAAAACCAAAAACCTTCCAATTTTTTTTACCATGGTTTCTACAAAATAAGGATGATTTTAATTATTTTATTAGTAATAGAGCTAAAAATTTTAAAATATTACCCTTGGTGATGAGGAGGTGAGTCGTACTCTTAAAGCAATTATTTTACAACATTAAAATATATTTTCTGTTTTAGAGGATTCGAAATGGATTTATAAAATTAATCACATAAACTTAATATCACATTATTTTAAAGAGAAAACTAATATTTGTTCATATATTCCCTTTATTTTATTTATTAAATAACTTTTGGATCATTAGGATGTAACAATACATATTCTATATTAATATGGTATTTTATTTTTTCTGGAAAATTTCACTGTCTTTGAAAATTCTGAAAAACTCACCATGGGATAATTTTGACATTCTGAATAAAAAAATAACACTCATTTTATATAAATAATTTTATAAATATAGGAATTTTCACTTTTAAAAAAAATAATCCACATTTATTAAGTAATGATGGTTTTTTGCCAATAATATTTTTTGACCCCTTTTAAATATTACACAAGACAACAAAAAATTTATATTATCTAGTGAATTTATCTATAATAATTTCATAATTATAATTTTCAAGGTACCGGGCATAGTGGAAGCGGGGTTGGGGTCAGCACCCAATAGTGATTTTTACCATGATCAGTGATTATTTCATGATCAATACGATGATTAATGCCAGTCTCCACATAATAGAATCAAAGATTTTGATAAAGAAGGAAGAGGCCTGAAACCTTTAGAAAGGATCTTTCACATCATGTTTATAATGAATTTAATTATTTTCATATAGAAAATAATACCTGGAACTTTGTTATTTTCATCATTGATGATGTTGATCAACTAGAATGACCCTATAGGATTATCTTGTTATGCTTGCAATGATCCAAACTAGAATACCTCTAGTAGTGATCCACATGTGCTCCTATGACCTCTGATCGACACCACTCGTTCTCCGGGTGCTTTCATGGAGATGCGAGTGTCTTGTGTCGGTCATTCTTGATCACTTGTTCTTTGGACTTGATGAATGTCACTCATTATTGAGAGGGGTGGGAAGAGGATTCGAGAGAGAAATTGTTAAGCTCAATAATTCTGAATTCACTGGGTGTGTGGTTTGGTACATGGAACAATAGATGTATGTGTCTATTTATTGGAATGGGCTTCAGTTACAATATTTAATTGCGTAAAAAATTAAATACATGCATAACCTTAGAGAAAACTCATGCTATTAATAATAATAACATGTCATTATTTATAGTGTCTCAACTTGCGCAAAACAGAATTATAAATAAAAATATGCGCTACAAAATAATAGCAGTGTTATTTTAATTTGTCCCAACTAGTTAAATAATTATTTATCATCTTATAAATAATTATTTTAATGTTGGACCAAACTTGGTCCTGTCAAACTCTACTTCCATTTATTGAACACCTGAATAAATAAATAAATAATTTATTCTCCTAAATAAATATTTTATTTAAAAACTAGTAAATAAATATTTATTAAATGTTCAATAAAATAAATATATATTTTTTCCACTATACGGTGAATAAATATTTATTTAATGTATGAAATCACTTTAACTTGAATAAAATAATCCATTATTTTGAGAATAATATTTATTAATTAAATTCAAATAGAATTTAATCAAGACCCCCAGAAACACATAGTGTGTGACCCTCTAGGATTCTTTCTCGTTGGCATTAGGATGGCTTGCCTATAGTCCAAGAGTACTGTCTAGAAACAGGTCAAGGAACCCAAGAAAAAGAACATAAAGTCTCAACAATGACATCCACATATGAACTCTCACTGTGTAATATTATCCATTTTTATCAATATCTCGTCAAGAAGGTTTCATGGTAGTGTCATCAACTTTTAAGCTTGATACATCATTCTATGAATACCTGAAAAAAAAACTCATCATTACACCTTGGCCATGGAATTTTTCACGAAGATTCCATTTCAATCAAAGGGTTGAGATATCAACTTCAATAAATGGAAGGGACAGATCCTTCCTCGACTTATCCATTAATAACATGCCACTCATGATGCACCCAAAGTACCCTACTTCCCACCAACTGTCTGCATGACGGTTTTCATCAGAAAATCAAAGTGTGCAAGTCATGACACATATTAATTATATTATTAATGTCTAAGGATCATCACACATGCTTGCAGATAGAAATATCCAATGACACCTAAACAAGCGGAATTCTTACTGGCGGGTCTGTTCTCATAATATCTTGTTTTAGAGATTACCTAGTGTGAACTTCGTGAGGGGAAGTCTCATTTGCTTACGAGTACTCACACCTGATGGTCTGCATGATATGTTTCCTATCATAGTTTTTCATCCAAATATAGAACTGTATTTAAGAATATTGTTATAGCATTTCAAGGCTCTCGTCATAGTGGGGAACTACCATGACCTTATTAATGTAACAAATACTCTAGGACATTATTACATAATAGTCATTCAGAACAATGAACAATATTTAATAATATAGTTAATATTTAGGTACATTAAATATCTATGTAATCAAAGTACAACCAGTTGGTTCTATGACAACAACTCTTACAAACTCCCACTTGGACTATATCCAACTACCTATGAATTTAAGTATGTTAGACCTCACATGGTGATCATATTTTTTCTTGGTCATGGATTTAGTCTAGTGGTCCACCACATTGTCTTCCATGGAAATAATTCTCACTATAACTTCACCTCTCTGAGAAAAAACCTTCAAGAGATGATACATAAAAATTATGTGATTATTCCACTGCTGTGACCTTGGATATTTTTCGAGATCCACTGTTACAGTATTATCACAGTATAGTGTGATGGGATCTTTACTACAAGGTATCACATCCAACTCCTGCATGAAGTATCGCATCCATACTGATTCATTAACTATCTCAGAAGCTGTGATATACTCGGACTCTACTGTAGAATCTATGGCCACACACTTCTTTGAGCTCTTCTAGATCACTACACCTTTATTCAATGTGAAGATATATCATGTTTGTGACTTCATGTCATCTTGATCAGTCTGTAAACTAGAATCTACATATCCTCTGATGAATAGTCTCTCATCTCCTCCATAAACTAGTATCATGTCTTTAGTACATCTCAAATACATTAGGATAGTCTTGAAGACCATCCAATGGCAGTCACCTGGGACAATTTTATATCTGCATACCTCACTTAATGCATAGGTGACATCCAGCCTTTTGCATAGCATGGAATACATGACTGACCCAATCGCTGATGCATATGTAGTCTTTGTAATTATCTTTTTTTCTCATGTGTCTGAGGATACATTTTCATGAAAAGAAGAATTCCATGTGATTATGGAAACAATACCCTCTTCTGTCATGTAGACATCTTTATAAAGATTCTTGTTAAGTAAGGATGTTTTGACATCCATTTTCAAAGTCTCATAGTCATGGTAAGAGTAAATGGCCTATAGATTTCTAATGGATTTCAGCATTGCAACTGGTGAAAAGGTTTCGTCTTAGTATATGACTTGATAGTATTGGAACCCTTTTTCAACCTATGATGCCTTATATATATTGACGTGTCCTTCCATGTATAGTTTCTTCTTGAATACCCATTTGCAACCAACAGCCATTACATCAACAAGAACATCTAAAAAAATTCAGACATGGTTTTGGTACATGGTATCCATTTTAGAACTCATGTCTTCTATCCACATGGCAACATTTGTACCACTTACTTCTTTTTTAGTTTAGATGATCATTATTATCAACTAATAATGAGTCATCATCCTCAGTAACTAGAAAACCATACCGTTCTAGTTGTCTATCCTCTCTTGTACTCATACACAGCTCTTGTGTCTCTAAAACAGTTCATTCTTCAATGGGGCTTTGTGGAATCTATTCTTGTACCAACTCCTGTATACCTTGAGCATCAAATTCATCGAAGACTATTTCTCTCCCACTCTCTCTTTGGGATATTTTCTCTCTCTCAAGGAATATGGAATTTCATTCCACTATAACCTATTTTATGAGGTTTTGTTTAGGTTATATCCCTTTGTTTCCTTTGGGTATCCTATAGTGGTACACTTTTTTCCTCGAGGTGCAAGTTTGTTATATAAATAGGCCTTAACAAACACATCACTTCCACATACATGTAAATTCAATAATATGGATTTTTTTCACTCCAAAACTCATATGGAATACCATTTATCAATTACGTTGGTTCTTGGTTTAGTATATGTGTCGCTGTTTATAATTCATATCCCCAAAAGGATAATGAAAGACTCGTATGACTCATTATTGATCTCACCATGTCCAATAGGGTGTGGTTCCTCCATTCACTCACACCATTCCACCAGGGTCTGTATGGAAGAGTGTGTTGGGATAGGATCCCAAACCCCTGTAAGTAATCAATGAAGCCTTGATTAAGATATTATCCACCTTGATCTGAGCGGAGTTTCTTAATATTCTTACCAAGCTGGTTCTCAACTTCATTCTTGTATTCATCAAACTTATCAAAAGAATATTACTTATTCCTCATTAAGTAGATATATCCATATGTACTGAAATCATCAGTAAAAGTTATAATGTATGTGTATCCTCCACTTTCATTATCTTTAAATGGTCCACACACATCGGTATGAACCAATTCAAGATGTTATTTATCCCTTTCACCTTTCCCATTAATGGGGCTTTGGTCATTTTTCCTTGTAAACATGCCTGTAATACGCCAAGTTGTTTTATTTATAAAGAATCTAAATAACCATCTTGATGTAACATTGTTATGTGTTTCTTGTTTACATGACCTAGCCAGTGATGTGAAAGTCGAGTGTGGTATTAATCTTGTGAAGTATCTTTGTTATAAATTTCCATTACATTGTTTTTGTAATCCAACACGTAAAGACCATTTTAAAAACGTGCCCTATGAAAAAAAATTCTATCTTTGTAAAAGAATCAACATTCATTTCCTAAATTTAAAAAAAAAATCCATCTGTATATAATCTGGACAAAGAAATAATGTTTTTAATAATATATGACACATAATAACAACCCATTAACACCAAGATCATCCCAATTGGCAATGTGAGGTGGTAGTCCCCGACAGCTACAATAGCAAGTCTGGCTCCATTGGCTGCTCAAAAATATACCTCCCCTTAGTCAATATTCTTGAATATACTTGGTTCCAGTATTTGGATTCATATGTGAGCACCACAAGTTGTCTCTAATACCCAATTTTTAGAAATAGAAAGATTAAGTTGGATAATAAACACACCTGAAGCATCCCCTTTCCTTATTGGCTGGGTGTAGTTCATCTTCTAGTGACCCTTCTTTCCACATGCGAAACAGACAGCCTCATGTTCCCTTGACTCCCCTTTCATCTTCCTTTTCTTGGAAGTTCGTGAGAAAGCTTTGGGCATAAAACTCTTTGCCTTCCGTTCCTTCTTATTCACCATAAGGACAGAAGGGTTTTCACGCTTAATATCGTTGTCCACTTGGAGAATGAAGATAATAAGATCATATATAAACATCTCAACATTGTTCATATTGAAATTGACAACAAAGTTAGAGAACCACTAAGGATGTGATGCGAGAATGATATCATTGACCAGTTCTTCGTGCAGTTAAATCCGTAGAACCTCCAGGCGCTCAATGTACCCAATGAGCTTGACTACATGAGGCCCAGCTGGGGCAAATTCTCCAAGCATACTATGAAAGAGTTCCTTAGAGATCTCAAACCTTTCATGTCTTTCTCTCTCTCGATAAAGACCATGGAGGTGCTCGAGTGTGCTATAAGAATCCATGTTTTTGTGAGACTTCATGAGCTCACTAGACATTGAAGATAGCATCAAACATTGAATGTCGACCACATCAATCATATGTTTCTCATAGATTAGGAAATTCTCATCACTCGCCACTTTGGGTGATGGATCATTTTATGCTAACTTCAGCACGTAAGACTTCTAATCATGGAATAGGATAACCCGCAGGAGTCTAAACCATTCTTGAAAGTTACTACTGGTAAAGATATTGCCTTTATCCAGAATTGATCATAGGTATAGTGTGGTTGAAGAGCTTTTCATTTTTATTCTAAAATTAAAAGAGTAGATCATTAGTACTTTCTTAATTACATTTTATGGGAAATAATAAATTTTATTAAGTATCCCACTATTTTATGAATTCCCAATGGCCCTCACCTTTGAAATAAGAATGTCAAGTTTCCAGGACATTATAGTGGCAAGGATCCATATTCCCTTTCACATAACCCCAAAAAGGTTTGGCCAAGCAATTAAAAGGTATTTAGGTAGGTAGGTTTTTGCCAATTGCGGTCTTCCAGCCCCTTTATCTATTGATTAGAGTCCCCAATCCTAAAATCATGACTTTGGTTTTCTTAAACTCTTGCCTCCAATATTACACCATGTCTAGAAACGGCTACTCATCTTGATGTAATATGGTTGATTCAACCCAAAACCTTTCATAAGGGCTTCCTATATAAATGTATGTGTCCCAATAGGGATTGGTAAAACCCATAGTTTTATTGAGTTTTTCCCTTAATAAAGAAACAAATGGATTCATATGACATAATATTTTATTCGTTGGGTTTTTATCTCTTATGTATGAATATCTTATTATCATTATCACTTTCTTATTAATATTAATATGAACTTACATAAGTGATTAACCACATCTTGATAATATTTTTGCATAATCCTAGTTTATTTTAGTTCCATCTTGCATTCTTCTTTAATTCATTAATTATGTGATCGTGACAACACATCCATAATGATAAACCATGAAACTGACAGAAATAAAATAAAGTAAACAGCATGATAATGAGATTTTCTAATGGTTAGTTCATATGGAGGTTGATAAACTAACCTTATTCTAGGGGTGAAACATCTTGAACCTTTTGGGTTCGTGTTTACTGCTTTCCACTGATCCACCTCTGTATCTCATGGGATTGGTTTCATCTCGGCTCCAGCTTTAAAAACCACCACTTTCTTGGTAGTTCCATCCATTACCTATTCCTTTTTAACTCACATAAAGGTGAGGGGGGGAAAGGGGTTTTACATAAACAAACCATGGTCACGAACGACCTACATATTAACGAGGAGAAGGCTCGCATGCCAAAAAATTAATTTAAATAAATTAATTAAATGAAACCATCCACATACAAAGGTCTTGTTCTAGATCATGATCATCCATACATGTAACAATATTTACACATATATAAAACTAGCTTTAATTTCTTCAATCATTCATGTTTAAGATAAATAATGCTTGAATCATTTAATTATCCTCTTTAATTAATCAATCCTTTTATCTTAATCCATTTTTCTGAATTTATTTGAGATTCTCATCGATCATAACTTTAAACAAATAAATTCATTTAAAATTTTCATTGTATGAAACTTGTACCTTAGAGGAAACCTGGTGAATTTATATTCATAACTACCCAATGAGTAGAAATGAACATTACACCGATGTTAAATTAAACACATATATATAAAATACCTATCACATGTTGTGCCTCAGCTTTACGCCTGCACGATGGTATACATCTCAAGGTTTTGTATAATATAATAATGAATTTTAATAAATCAGTGTAAGTTGGATGAGTACACTGTGTTTAGTTTCAACTACATGGAGTTTACTATTTTTCACCATCCATCTGATGTACACGACTAGTGAAATGTCGTGTGGGTGTACTTTTGAAATCTTCGGAGTACATGGTGTGTCGAGTGGGTCATACGCGGTGTAGTTCCTCATTACATGGTCTCCATCCGGACAATACATGTATAGGGTACATGGTCCAACCCTAACCTGAAGGGATTACACATTGTGTCCAGTGGTCCACATGACATGTAATCCTGAAACTGTGTTCCACTTGTTCTTAGTCAACATACGGAGTCATTATGACTTAGGAAAACTCCAATGACACATCGTGGTTTGGTGGACCAGACATGGTGCATTGAACCTCGGCTACATGGCGTGTACACATCGTGTGTTGTAGTGTTATATGGACCTGAACCATTGTCACCTACAGATGGGATCCTTTATTTTATTTTAATCAAAATTAAAAAGAAATGATCATTTCTGTAAGGTGAATGAGAAACGAAAGAGGAGGAATGGATCTTGAGATTCAGATTTGCAGAATGATTAACCTAAATTTAAAAAACTAAATTATTAAATGCGTAAATCATCAAATAAATATTTAAATAATTATATACAAAGATGTATGTGTTCTGATATAACTTGAATGTTCTGGGCGCAGCGGAAGCATGGTTGGGTCGGCACCCAACATTGATTTTTACCACGATCAATGATTATTCTGGGATCAATATGCTAATGAACTCTTGTCTCAATGGAATAGAATCAAAGATTTAGATAAAGAAGGAAGAGGCCGGAAACCTTTAGAGATGATCTTTCACATCATGTTTATAATTAATTTAATTAATTTCATAAATAAAGTAATACCTAGATCTTCAGTAATTCTTTCATTGATGATGTAGATCGTCTAGAATGACCCTTCCAGATTATCTTCTTGTGCTTGTAAGGATCCACACAAGAATCCCTCTAGCAGTGATCCACGCATGCTCTGATGGCCTCTGATCGACACCACTTTTTCTCTGGGTGCTAGTGTAGTGAAGAGAGTGTATTTTGTTAGTCGATCTTTATCGCATGTTCTTTGGACTTGAATAATGTCTCTCGTTCCTGAGAGGGGTAGGAAGAAGATTCGAGAGAGAAATTGTTTAGCTTCACAATTCTCAATTCACCCGATGTGTGGTTTGGTACATGGCACAAAAGACGTATGTGTCTATTTATTGACATGGGGCTTCATTTACAATATTTAATTTCATAAAAGCATTTAAATACATTCATTAACTTAGAGAAAATACATGCTATTAATAATAATACTACATTATTATTTATGGTGCGTCAACTTTCGCAAAACAGGATTATAAATAAAATTCTGCATCAGAAATTAATAGTAGCATTATTTTAATTTGTACCAACTAGTTAAATAATTATTTATCATCTTGAAGATAATTATTATTCTACTGGACAAGCCTTTGTCCTCTCAAACTCCACTTCCATTTATTTAATACCCGAATAAATTAACTAATAATTTATTCACTTAAATAAATATTTTATTTAAAAAAATATTTATTAGATATTTATTAAATGTTCAATAAAATAAATAAATATATTTTACCCACAATATAGTGAATAAATATTTTTTTAATTTTTGCAATCATTTTAACTTCAATAAAATTATTACATTGTCTTGAGAATAATATTTATTAATTAAATTCCAATAGAATTTAACCAAGACCACCAGAAACACTTACTGTATGACCCTCTAGGATTCTTTCTCACTGTCATTAGGTGGGTTTGTCTAAATTCCATGAGTAATGTCTAGAAATGGGTAAAGCAACCCAAGTGAAAGAACATAAAGTCACAAAAATTATATCCACATATGAATGCTTGTTGTGTAATATAATATCCATGTCGCAATATCTCTTCAAGCATGTTTCATGGTAGTGTTATCAACATTTTAGCTTGATACGTCGTGCTTTGACTACCTGAAATAAACTTGTCATTACACCATGGCCATTGAATTTCACGTGATGGTTCTATTTCAATCAATGGGCCAAAATATCAACTTTCATAAATAGAAGGGAAAAATACTTCCTCGACTTATCCATTAATAACATACCACTTGTGAAGCACCCGACGTACCCTACATCCCTCCAACTGTTTGCATGATGGTTTTCGTCTGTAAATCAAAGTGCATGAGTCATGACACATATTAATGATAATATTAAACTCTAAGGATCAATACACATGCTCACAGATAGAAAAATATGATGACACCAAAACATGTGGAATTCCTAATGGCGGGTCAGTTCTCATAATCTCATGTCTTGGAGATTACTAAGTGCAAACAACATGAGGGGAAGTCTCATATGCTTATGAGTACTCACACCTGATGGTATGCATGCTATCTGTCCCATCATAGTATGTCATCCAACCATAGAACTATATTTAAGAATATTGTTTTATAATTTCAAGGTTCTCCTTATACCAGGGAACTGCCATGACATTATCAGTGCAACAAATACAATAGGAAATTATTACATAATAGTCATGAAGAACAATTAACAATAAGTAAAAAGATGTTTAATATTTAAATAAAATAAATATCCATGTAATCCAAGTACAACCAGTTGGTTCTATGACAAAAAATTATACAAATAAAATAAAATATAATTTATTCCAATAACCATTAATTAATCAAAATTAATATGTAAATTAAAATTTCATATTACTAAATAATACAACATGTTTTTAACCGTATCAAAATATAATTTTTAAAAAAACTGATTAATCAATCATTAATAAAGTAAAAACAATAAAAAATAAATATAATCATAATTTCAAGGAAAACGAAATATAAATATTCATACTTTTATGGTAATTTTGTTTCTATTCATTGTCAACTTATTGTTATCTATAACTAACCTATTTTTCTTTTTATCATGGTAATAAATATTTACTATAGTTACTAGTCATACTGTTCATAAGTTAAGTTAACATTATTAACAAATATTAATTATAATGATTCAAAATATATAATACATTTTTTAAATATCAATTCACATAGTTAAAGTAACTTAATTTAATATAAACCCTCAATCATGATGGAGAGAAGTTTTCCGAAAAATACATTTTTCAGGGAAATGATTATTTCACATTAATTATATAACTAGTAATCTTCATCATATGAATTTAAATTCATAAATATATATAATGACCCGAAGCTTATCGTACATGGACATTACATTACTTTTGCGGAATACTTAGTACATAACAAAAACACACACACAAGGATCGTAATAGTTTAGTGTCTTTGGAAACTCGGACTATAATCTTCTAATCATGGTGAAAGATCTTCAACATCTCCCATAAAGATCTTCTTCTTTTTTTACCTAAAACCTTTCATTATATCCTGGGGAAAAGAAAACATAAAAGGGTGAGCTCAAATGCTCAGTAAGGGTAAACAAAAGAAATAAAAATCATATCATATCTTTTTGAAAATCATAACCTGCAAAAGAGATCATAATATCTTAACATGGATCAAATCATAGAAGTGAAAATGAGATCACCATATTCATAACATGAAACTTGAAACTTTGTGGCATGCACACATAATCATGGAAAATCATTTCTTGTTAGTCATGACTCATTGCCAAGACTATCTTAGTGGACAAAGTCCCTTTCTGAACCGAGTTCACTCCTCGTTTCAGTCCTGTATCACTGAACCGAAATAACCTTCCGTTCCAGCCATGTCTATCTCATGAGATATAAAATCTTTACCCAATGCATTGGAGGGAGATATAGGTCCCACCCATCTCTTAATGAATCCTTTCTTATGTGTGCCACAAAATCATAAATCATACATCATTGCATAACCCATGTAATAAAAATGGGATTCTTAAACAACATGACATCATAAAACCATTCTTATAAGATAAAGGAATTCATAAACATAATTCCATCACAACATAGTCAAATAAATGTAAAAATATGGATAGAAACAGAACCCTTTATTAACTTAGATGGAAAATAATTTTGATAAAACAATTGAATTGAATTCTTGAGGAAAATATCCTTTCTTCTTCAAAATCAATTTCTTTTCAAAAAACATCATGCAATTTTTAAAAGAAAAAGATTTTATTGAAAATATTCATGAAATATTTTGGAGGAAGGTTCATGAAAATAAGGCTTTATAAAACCGTAAAAATCCGTTCGTGCCGTATAAGTTAAAAAAAACATTCTTCGTACTTTTGTCGGAAAAGTCAAAAAGTACCTCGTACGAAAAACGACAAAAGATTCCTTTCATACGTATTACTAAAAACTCACCGAAGGTTAAAAATGGATTTAAACAATTGTAGGTGGATGGAAATAATATTACATATTTATGAAACATGGATGTGGATGATAAAATACACCCCAGTAAATGCTTACGAATAAACAATCTCGGATAAAAATGAGATTGTGATATTTCCCTTACCTTAGGTCCGACTTGCTTTGTAACTGTCCGAACCTCCTGTATAATGATTTAAATCATGTTATTGACTTATTAAAGAATCATATTCATTGTTATGATATCATATATGGTTCACTTATGACATTATATTACCCGTTCTTTTGTAAATTCCATGTTAAAGAAGCGTTTTGGGTAAAATCGTTTCATTTATCGTAGGTGTTTTGACTTGTTGTTCTTCACATCATTATTACATATATCATGATTTACTTACTTCCAGAATATAAAATATGATTTATATATCATATATATTCAGTATATATATATATATAATAGGTAGATAAATAAAATGAAAAACACCGTTCATGGAGACGGTAGTCCGTACGTACGCATGAACGCTGTTTTCCTTTCCTTATTGTCTTGAAATGGAAGTAAGTAGATGACATACATATGTATATATATACATAAATCCAGTAGCTTTATAATGTCATATATTTCATTATTATTTCTTATATATACATTATAATCATTCTTAAATGGTTAACATGGAGAATGAATCTCATCGCGTCGTGGAGACGGTATTCCGTACGTACGCACGAGCGATGATATCATTTCTATAAATATTGAATTGAATTGGAGTGGATTATACAATATATAATAATCAATATTATGTTTTAATAACTATGTATAGTTATTCTTTACACCATTATACCCATCCATGTAAGGTGGTTGTGGAAAATAGATTACACCACGGCGTGGAGACGGTATTCCGTACGTACGCACGCGCGGTGATTTCTTTTTCCGTAGGATGGATAGATGGTGAAATAGGTTTGTTTCATACTTATAATAACATATCAGTATATGAGTGATACTGATGTTATTACTTCATAATGAAACAACCTAAGAAGAATAAGTGGAAGAAGAAATAAAGATGAAAGAATTGGTAACGGTAATTACCTCTTCTTTGAAGTGCCTCTTTGAGACCTCCTCTTAGGGCACTAAAATTGGTCTTGGAGGAAGACCAGAACCTCTAAGATGTTGCTAGGGAAGTGGAGAGGAGAAATTGGCAGGGGTTGGCCGAGCTTGAGTGCTCAAATTGGTGTGAGGAGGAGGGGGAGGAGGTGTCCTTTTATAGGGGAGGAGAGGGGCACCTTAGGAATATCTCAAAATATTATTTTATATTAAAGTCAAAATCGGTTTATAATGGTTCCAAAGGGTCTTATTTCGAAGCTAAAGTGGGGATGGGTCGAAATCCTATCAACCAATAGGATTTAGACAAGTTTAGGGTATTATGTTAACCTTATCAATTAGATTTAACTCTAAGTTAAATAATTTAACTTTTACCGTGTCTTTTTGTTTTCTTTCACTATATGGTTAATAAACTTACTATAACATGCCAAACGAACCCCAAATTGTATATTATTAATACATATATCCTTATCTAAGTCATTTGGCCGAACCTTAGATTTTTAGGAATAAAATAACAATTAATAATATAATATTTGATTTAAAAACTATTTTGTGTCAATTTTGACACTATTTGATATATGATTTTTGTGAAAGTCATAACAGAATTATATGTTCGAACCAAGTTGATTAAATCAACACTAATATATCATAGTAACCTAGAAAATTAGTGGAATTCATAAAAAGTCTTAAATTACATTTATTTTGGTATTTATATTATCAATTATGTCAATATTTCATTAATAAGATAATTACTGCATCATCTTTGTGTCATAAATAAATTATATTATTTGATGTCTAAAAATTACAAATAAAATACCATCATGTAGGAAATCTTTTTAGCTTTCTAATGAATATTTATAGTCGAATTTATCTTATGTATAACCCCATATTAAAAAATGATTTACTTATTAAACTTTGATTTTAACTATTTTAACCCTTCTTTAAATAAATTAATAATAAATGTCCAAATCTAATCCAAGTGGGCCTAAATGGTCATATTTTATTCCTAAGTTTGTTTTTGGTCGAATTACACTTGTCCAATAGAATTAGGACATGTGTTAGGGTAATATTAATATCATATTTACCCTTAGTTACCCTATTTACTATTAACCGTGGTAAAAAAAGTAAAAAGTTACTATTCACCAAAAAAATTATTTTCATCTCATTGAACCACATTTTAGTCCTTGATATTAACCGTGTCTCTCGGATTTTTGAAATTCCATTCACAGAAGCGGTAAAATTAAGTTTTATGCAAAATTCAGTTTTTAACCTACCACTTAGTAGTTTCACTATTCATCAAAAATTGATGTTTTTCAGAACAATGCCAAAATTTCATCCCAAGCTATATTTCATATTCCAAATTCAAAAATGAAGTCTATTTTACCAAATTCATAACATAAAAGTTGCATTAATTAATTTTATAATTAAATCCCGCTGTTAAAACAAATAGCGTGTTTTTAAGAAACAATATCTATCAAAAGATTGACACTTGTTTATGTCTAGTTTAAATGTGAAATTACATCCAATGACCAAAATTGTATTAAATTGTAAAAATATATTCTAAATATACTTTAAAACCACTCAAATTAATGATTTATCACTATTAATTATTTTGATTAAAAAAGTTGTTTTTAATTATAATTTAGTAATTTTCACTATTCATCAGAATATGAAAGTTATCCGAAAAGTACCAAAATTTCACCTTAGGCTAAATTCGATACTCCGAATCCAAAAATGAAGTCCATTTTGAGAGTTAAAATTTCTAAAATTTAAAAAGTGGTTATTACTATTCATAACGGCTAGTTTTAATAATATTTTAATAGCATATCATTGTTTCGTGAAACTCAGGATTACGTACCACACACGCTATCGAGGAAGGTTGCGATTGCGTGTAATGCAAGGCAAGTCAAGGATGCGTGTTGTGCAAGCTTCTTTTGGTGTAGCGTATAACACAAGACATTAGTAAAATAAAAAGAATATTTTTTCATAAAATCTCGGGCTGTTACATTCTACCCCCCTTAAAATGAATTTCGCCCACGAAATTCGTCGGGGTTATAAATGGTTTACTATTTGAAAGTTTCTTTAATAGAAACCCACATCGTAAAAGGGAATACCAAAACTTGGCTTTTAAAAACTAAAGTATGAAATGTAACGATTACCCAAATAAACTAATCACTGGGTTTCCACATAAGTGAAAATATGGATATGGAAGAGAAATCTAACCATCATGTTCTGATGGAGAGTGGTAGTGAACATGGCTATGGAAAATCCAGTAATCACAAATCCATAGATTTGTGATGATATAAGGTACCATCTGATTAATCAGGTATAAGATCACTAGGACAACATTTTTGGTTTTCAAGATCATTTCCCTAAAGTTGAAAATTTGCTTAAAATAAATACTTACTTTATTTTGGTACAATCTCACTTTTGTTCGTGCCTTGAACAATTTCTACTTCATCTCTTAAATAAATGAAGTTGAATTTGTTATTTGTGAAGTGTTAGCAGATTATGTGATAGAATGATGGGTCATTCCATCTGTCTCAAACAAAAGGTTAGAAAAAGTTATTAAATATACATAAGTCATTCTATAGTGAGATTAATCACATATGGTTCCTAAAATGGACTTATACTTCATATATCATACTGCTTAATATAATAACACTAGTTTCTACTAAACAGGGACTTCCTGTAGGTCAGTGGTAGGCGATAAAGGCCAGTCGCACTTCGGTTGTGGGTTCGATTCCTACAGCCTTGTCCGAAGCGATGGGCTGTCGCCCGTCCTGCAGGTTGTCCTTTTTCTAAAACTACGTTACTATAACATCCCATCAATAATATCGAAAATCTTCTATCCTTAAACAATACTAACTTATGTCCAACATAATCTAGTCTAATCTTTAGGCTTATACATAATACTGCAGTCCACTCTCATAATATAGTGACAACGAGTACCAGAGATTTAATACTGTCGTTGATCCCCACATATCATAAGATATGTCTTGTTGGTCACATTCCAAACATTCAAAGTCCTTAATCGTGTATTCTCTTGAATACCTTAGTGAAAACATGAGTGCAGTTAAAAGTTAACACTTTCCACATACCAAAATCCTCAAAATTCTATATACTCAAACCATGATATCACTTAGTCCTTATATCAATCATGAGCTCATGAATACTGTTAAACATTTCATTTTCTCATTTTCCCTTCATTATGCGCATATCATCTTATTTCCAAAAATATCTCAATCACTTTGAATACCACATTAGACCAATACATAAATATTCCAATACTCCATGATACAATATTATTTTGGAATCCCATTACATAAACACTTAATCATTCCACCACATCGTTGTCATATTCAACATTGCCAATAGTGATCGCATGTGATTTCCCTTTGTCCTTTGCCTTCAGTGGTTGCTCATGTTGATCATCACTAACCCTTGGATTAGGGCAATTATTAGCATAATGCCCCATTTCCTTGCACTTGAAGCATTGAAGTGTTGGCGGTGCGTTCTCTGCAGTGTTTTCTTTATTCACATCATTAGAAACCCTTTTTCCATTACTTCGACACTCAGCTGCTCGATGACCTTCTTTTCCACACTTAAAACATTTTCTAGTCCCTTTAAGACAATCTCCACCATGCTTCTTCCCACACTTTGTGCATAAGGAAACATTCATCTTCTTTTCATCATTATTCTGAGATTTCTCCTTGAACTCCATCTTTCGTTTCTTGTCAAAACCATGAGATGGATATGTAACACCAACTTCCATTTCTACCTTGATAGCACAACGCACAATTTCTTCATAGCTACTGAAGTCTCTTATAGCTAATGCCCTTCGAAGACTTGGTTTTAAGCCACTGAAAAATCGATCAACTTTACTTTCAGGTTGGATGATAATTCCAGAAGCATACCTTGCAAGTCTTGTAAAATTTGCTTCATAGGTACCAACAGATTCATCGTCCCTTTGCTTCAGTTCAAGAAACTCTTTCTCCATCTTTGTTCGAAGAATACGAGGGAAGTACTTACTGAAAAACAAGTTCTTGAACTCGTCCCATTCCATGGACTCAATTTCATCTCTTGGCCTCGTATTCTTGATAAGATTCCACCATTGATCAGCTTCACCTTCCAAACGATATACTGCTAAGATGACTTTATCATGTTCAGAACATTGAAGAACTGAAAATATCTTTTCAGTAGTACTAATCCATTGTTCAGCATCTAATGGATCAGTAGACCCACTGAAAGAAGGTGGACGTTGCCTCATGAAGGACTCAATAGAATATTGTTCCCTTCTCTGCTCATTTGGAAGTCCAGAATGATTCATAGCTTGTGTAAGTATAGTAATAAGATTTTGCACTCCATCTCCCATAACATTTGTTTGTTCAGGAGGGCAATCATTGCATTGTCCATTGCATTGATCAACACGGTTCCTTCGGGTTCCAGCCATCGTCTAAAACCCAAAAAGAATAGTGTGAGAGGCAAAAATCATGCTAGGGAAAACAACATAATAAAGGGGGAGTACCTTCAATATCCAACATCTTAGGTTTAATTCTATGATCGTTAGCGTAATTCTATTACTATAACCTATACGTATACTTATCCCTAGGGACATCCCTAGACATACCTTAGAAATATCTCTAGGGATCTCACTAAAGTTCTCGCATCCTAGTTTCCAAAGGTTGACTAAACCTTTCCTCTGATACCAACTATAATGACCCGAAGCTTATCGTACATGGACATTACATTACTTTTGCGGAATACTTAGTACATAACAAAAACACACACACAAGGATCGTAATAGTTTAGTGTCTTTGGAAACTCGGACTATAATCTTCTAATCGTGGTGAAAGATCTTCAACATCTCCCATAAAGATCTTCTTCTTTTTTTACCTAAAACCTTTCATTATATCCTGGGGAAAAGAAAACATAAAAGGGTGAGCTCAAATTCTCAGTAAGGGTAAACAAAAGAAATAAAAATCATATCATATCATTTTGAAAATCATAACCTGCAAAAGAGATCATAATATCTTAACATGGATCAAATCATAGAAGTGAAAATGAGATCACCATATTCATAACATGAAACTTGAAACTTTGTGGCATGCACACATAATCATGGAAAATCATTTCTTGTTAGTCATGACTCATTGCCAAGACTATCTTAGTGGACAAAGTCCCTTTCTGAACCGAGTTCACTCCTCGTTTCAGTCCTGTATCACTGAACCGAAATAACCTTCCGTTCCAGCCATGTCTATCTCATGAGATATAAAATCTTTACCCAATGCATTGGAGGGAGATATAGGTCCCACCCATCTCTTAATGAATCCTTTCTTATGTGTGCCACAAAATCATAAATCATACATCATTGCATAACCCATGTAATAAAAATGGGATTCTTAAACAACATGACATCATAAAACCATTCTTATAAGATAAAGGAATTCATAAACATAATTCCATCACAACATAGTCAAATAAATGTAAAAATATGGATAGAAACAGAACCCTTTATTAACTTAGATGGAAAATAATTTTGATAAAACAATTGAATTGAATTCTTGAGGAAAATATCCTTTCTTCTTCAAAATCAATTTCTTTTCAAAAAACATCATGCAATTTTTAAAAGAAAAAGATTTTATTGAAAATATTCATGAAATATTTTGGAGGAAGGTTCATGAAAATAAGGCTTTATAAAACCGTAAAAATCCGTTCGTGCCGTATAAGTTAAAAAAAACATTCTTCGTACTTTTGTCGGAAAAGTCAAAAAGTACCTCGTACGAAAAACGACAAAAGATTCCTTTCATACGTATTACTAAAAACTCACCGAAGGTTAAAAATGGATTTAAACAATTGTAGGTGGATGGAAATAATATTACATATTGATGAAACATGGATGTGGATGATAAAATACACCCCAGTAAATGCTTACGAATAAACAATCTCGGATAAAAATGAGATTGTGATATTTCCCTTACCTTAGGTCCGACTTGCTTTGTAACTGTCCGAACCTCCTGTATAATGATTTAAATCATGTTATTGACTTATTACAGAATCATATTCATTGTTATGATATCATATATGGTTCACTTATGACATTATATTACCCGTTCTTTTGTAAATTCCATGTTAAAGAAGCGTTTTGGGTAAAATCGTTTCATTTATCGTAGGTGTTTTGACTTGTTGTTCTTGACATCATTATTACATATATCATGATTTACTTACTTACAGAATATAAAATATTATTTATATATCATATATATTCAGTATATATATATATATAATAGGTATATAAATAAAATGAAAAACACCGTTCATGGAGACGGTAGTCCGTACGTACGCATGAACGCTGTTTTCCTTTCCTTATTGTCTTGAAATGGAAGTAAGTAGATGACATACATATGTATATATATACATAAATCCAGTATCTTTATAATGTCATATATTTCATTATTATTTCTTATATACACATTATAATCATTCTTAAATGGTTAACATGGAGAATGAATCTCATCGCGTCGTGGAGACGGTATTCCGTACGTACGCACGAGCGATGATATCATTTCTATAAATATTGAATTGAATTGGAGTGGATTATACAATATATAAGAATCAATATTATGTTGTAATAACTATGTATAGTTATTCTTTACACCATTATACCCATCCATGTAAGGTGGTTGTGGAAAATAGATTACACCACGGCGTGGAGACGGTATTCCGTACGTACGCACGTGCGGTGATTTCTTTTTCCGTAGGATGGATAGATGGTGAAATAGGTTTGTTTCATACTTATAATAACATATCAGTATATGAGTGATACTGATGTTATTACTTCATAATGAAACAACCTAAGAAGAATAAGTGGAAGAAGAAATAAAGATGAAAGAATTGGTAACGGTAATTACCTCTTCTTTGAAGTGCCTCTTTGAGACCTCCTCTTAGGGCACTAAAATTGGTCTTGGAGGAAGACCAGAACCTCTAAGATGTTGCTAGGGAAGTGGAGAGGAGAAATTGGCAGGGGTTGGCCGAGCTTGAGTACTCAAATTGGTGTGAGGAGGAGGGGGAGGAGGTGTCCTTTTATAGGGGAGGAGAGGGGCACCTTAGGAATATCTCAAAATATTATTTTATATTAAAGTCAAAATCGGTTTATAATGGTTCCAAAGGGTCTTATTTCGAAGCTAAAGTGGGGATGGGTCGAAATCATATCAACCAATAGGATTTAGACAAGTTTAGGGTATTATGTTAACCTTATCAATTAGATTTAACTCTAAGTTAAATAATTTAACTTTTACCGTGTCTTTTTGTTTTCTTTCACTATATGGTTAATAAACTTACTATAACATGCCAAAAGAACCCCAAATTGTATATTATTAATACATATATCCTTATCTAAGTCATTTGGCCGAACCTTAGATTTTTAGGAATAAAATAACAATTAATAATATAATATTTGATTTAAAAACTATTTTGTGTCAATTTTGACACTATTTGATATATGATTTTTGTGAAAGTCATAACAGAATTATATGTTCGAACCAAGTTGATTAAATCAACACTAATATATCATAGTAACCTATAAAATTAGTGGAATTCATAAAAAGTCTTAAATTACATTTATTTTGGTATTTATATTATCAATTATGTCAATATTTCATTAATAAGATAATTACTGCATCATCTTTGTGTCATAAATAAATTATATTATTTGATGTCTAAAAATTACAAATAAAATACCATCATGTAGGAAATCTTTTTAGCTTTCTAATGAATATTTATAGTCGAATTTATCTTATGTATAACCCCATATTAAAAAATGATTTACTTATTAAACTTTGATTTTAACTATTTTAACCCTTCTTTAAATAAATTAATAATAAATGTCCAAATCTAATCCAAGTGGGCCTAAATGGTCATATTTTATTCCTAAGTTTGTTTTTGGTCGAATTACACTTGTCCAATAGAATTAGGACATGTGTTAGGGTAATATTAATATCATATTTACCCTTAGTTACCCTATTTACTATTAACCGTGGTAAAAAAAGTAAAAAGTTACTATTCACCAAAAAATTATTTTCATCTCATTGAACCACATTTTAGTCCTTGATATTAACCGTGTCTCTCGGATTTTTGAAATTCCATTCACAGAAGCGGTAAAATTAAGTTTTATGCAAAATTCAGTTTTTAACCTACCACTTAGTAGTTTCACTATTCATTAAAAATTGATGTTTTTCAGAACAATGCCAAAATTTCATCCCAAGCTATATTTCATATTCCAAATTCAAAAATGAAGTCTATTTTACCAAATTCATAACATAAAAGTTGCATTAATTAATTTTATAATTAAATCCCGCTGTTAAAACAAATAGCGTGTTTTTAAGAAACAATATCTATCAAAAGATTGACACTTGTTTATGTCTAGTTTAAATGTGAAATTACATCCAATGACCAACATTGTATTAAATTGTAAAAATATATTCTAAATATACTTTAAAACCACTCAAATTAATGATTTATCACTATTAATTATTTTGATTAAAAAAGTTGTTTTTAATTATAATTTAGTAATTTTCACTATTCATCAGAATATGAAAGTTATCCGAAAAGTACCAAAATTTCACCTTAGGCTAAATTCGATACTCCGAATCCAAAAATGAAGTCCATTTTGAGAGTTAAAATTTCTAAAATTTAAAAAGTGGTTATTACTATTCATAACGGCTAGTTTTAATAATATTTTAATAGCATATCATTGTTTCGTGAAACTCAGGATTACGTACCACACACGCTATCGAGGAAGGTTGTGATTGCGTGTAATGCAAGGCAAGTCAAGGATGCGTGTTGTGCAAGCTCCTTTTGGTGTAGCGTATAACACAAGACATTAGTAAAATAAAAAGAATATTTTTTCATAAAATCTCGGGCTGTTACAATATATATATGAAATTTAAAAATTACATTTGAATAAATTCTCATTATGGATTATTTTAATTAATTGTTTTGGATAGACATTAAACACTTTTCAGAATAATGCATGTTTAATCCTTAAAATAAAAATATACTAAAATATGGTTTAAAGATGATTAAAATTATCTTAATTGAATAAATATAACTAATGAATATTTATTTTACCTTTAAAAAATCAAAATAATTATTGGACATTTAAATTAATTAATTAATCTAATGAAATTACAATTTTACATAAATTGGTATTCTCACTATTCAATAAAAAGTCTATATTTACAAAATAAAGAAAAATTTCACCATTAGTTAATTTTGGCATGATGATACCAAAAATGGAGATCATTTTATCAAATACATTTTCTAAATTTTCTAGAAACTAATTCTAATATTTTTTTCATGAAAAAATAATAAATCATTTCTATAGAAAACATATTTTGAAGAACAAAAAGAAAATACCAAAAAATAGATGATTGTTTAATAAGACTTTATCAGTATAATTATAGATATATACATTTCATAATTTATTAAATCCAAATTATATCAACCATTTCAAAAATCATTCAATGGTTGTTCTCGTCTAATTTCCCAGCATTCAGAGCTCATTTGGTTGGTTTTGACATACTGATACATGTTTTTAAAAGACATAAAACTTTTCAAAAATGGTTATTCAGTCATTCTGAGCATATTGTGCACCTGATTGACATGTTCTCTACTCGAATTCATAAAAAATAATACATAGTCGGTTTTCCCATGATTTCACATCTTAAACATCACATGTCGCTCAACTAAGCATGGAAATGAAAAAAAAACCTAATAATAGGGACATTGAGTATTGCCAGTCACATCGTGTGTCAGAATATGGTTCGACATATTCATACACATCAAAAATCACTAATGAATCATTTTCCAAATGTATCAAAAAAATATGAATGTGCCTGCTCAATTTTGAGTATGTGACCTTTTTTTCAACAAAAATATCAATTTTCAAAGGAAAACATGCACTTTGACTCCTACTGGACACAACATGCATCAAATTGAGGTGCGGATGATTTTTGGACATAAAAAATTACTTATATATCATTTTTATAAAGTATCAAAATAATTCGAATGTATTTTGGTCATTTTATGTATATCAATTTTCCTTTTTACTAAAATTTCATTGTAAATTGAAAACACATACTTTGAATCATATTTGTCACATGGTGTGTCAGTTTAACATGAAACTAATTCCTACACATCAAAAATTAATTATGAATATTTAATATAAATTATCAAGACAATTAGAGCATGTTTTTTCAGTTTTTAGTGAATGAATCATGTTTTCAACTAAAATGTCAATTTTAAACTATAAACAGACATTCAAAGTTATATAGGGAACTAAGTGTATCTATTTTAGGTGTGGAAGATTCCAAAATGTCACAAATTACATATGGATTATTCTTCCAATGTATCCATAAAAATTGTATGTGTTTATTGAGTTTTGTGTATTTCACTGTCCATTTTTATTAAAATATAAATTTTATACCAAAAACACAGTTGGAGTTATAACGGTCACACCATGCATCCGATTGAGGTGAGTCTAATTTCTATATTTCAAAAATGACTTATGGATCATTTTTCTAAAGTATGAAAACAATCACAATGAGTTTTATTGGTTTTGAGTTTGTCAATTGCGGTTTTTAATAAAATGTCACTTGAAACTAAAAATGCGCACTTAGAGTCATACCAGTCACACTGTACATCAGATTGATGTTCGGCTAATTCCTACTTGTCAAAATTTATTTATGTATAATTTCACTAAATTATCCAAAAAATAAAAATTTGAATTCTTGTTTTTGAGTATGTAAGTTTTGTTTTTTTAGAAAAATGACATTTTAAATTGAAAACACTCACTTTGGGTCATACTGGTAATATCATGTGTCAGCTTTACATGAGACTAATTCCAACATGAATCAACTGACTTATGAATATTTTTTCTTAAATTATTAAGATAATATGGGAGCATTTTCTTGGTTTTTAGTGATTGACACATGTTTTGAACTAAATTTTATATTTTATGCTGATAAAGGAAACTTTGTGTCATACAGAGCACATCATGTATCAGATTGAGACTTGGATGAATCCTACATGTCAATAATGACTTATGGGTCATTTTATTAAAGTATCCAAACAATATTAATGCGTTTGATTGGTTTTGATTATGTGAATTGTGTTTTCAACTAAAATGAATATGTGTGCTATCGAATGTCCTGGTAGTATTGAAAAAATATAAATAAAGGGTTAATAAATACCAACACACATGCAGAACGACAAACTATATTTTCATCATATTCCTCCTTACGTTTGGTGAAACTAATCTATATTCACAGTTTTCACATATCACACATCAAAAAACGTTCATACCCGTTGATATTAATGAAGGTGTATTTTATAGAAATAAATATAATCACACATGAGGAAGCAGATTATCTGATCATTGGAGGTTATCACAGGAATAAAAAACACACCGGATTTTATTGTTTCGACTCAGAATGTAAAGTACAACTCAAACCAAAAACTTATTCATAGGGATAAAATAACTCACCAAAATAAAAGATAAAATTAACAGATAAATAGAAATTGAGAGATCTAGTGTGGTTGGTGGCGCCCAACCATCTGAATCCAAACTGGTCAAGCAGCCCCTGTACGAGAAGGGGCAAGGACTGCACTGCTGATGATGAGCCAACCCTTCCAGTTCCCACTATACTCAAATAAAAATAAATCTATTTCTCCCCACAACCCATAGACGTTATAGAATATACCATCTATTATCATCATCCACTCCCTCTTCTCTTCATCCCCAAGTCTTCCCTGTGTTCCACAACGATCACATAAAGAAGCGACATCTTCAGGTTCACCCGAGTTTCCCATCCCATGCCTACCTATTTCAGATTTTCCAAGAATGCAACCTCATACTCAACATCAGTTGACAAGCTTCCAGTCTCAAGTATCCCATGAACATTCAACCAAAAGACCTCCAACAGTTCTTCCATTTCCAATCCCAGATCTCTAGGAATGGAGAAAAGTTCAGTGTTTTAAGGAATATGGTTTAGGGTTCCAGGTATCATTATGTATATTACATTATATCGGAGTGTTTTGTCAGGGCATGTTAGGAAGATACTGAATGGGATTTTCTCCAAGTTATTACCTTGGTACTTTTAGTTTGAGGAAGCTCTAGTACCTTGGTATGTCGCCCCAAATTATGGAGAGGTCTCTTTCTAGTACCGAGAACACACACTTTTGCGCATACCTTACACACCATGAATTAGATTGGTTTTGATTATGTTGCAAGTGTTTTCCAATAAAATTTCATTTTAAAATGGAAAACACGCACTTTGGGTCATACTGTACACACCATGTATTAGATTGAGGTGTGGTTGATTCCTATATGTCACAAATGACTTATGACTCATTTTCCTAAAGTATCAGATAAAAATGATAAGAAAAATAAATAAAAGTGAAGATATAATGACGAAAGAATCAACTAAATATGTATTTGGTAGTCGCCTCTTCATGATGTGTGTATTCATATATGCTACGCATTAATTTTTGAACAAATCTATTTCCTCTTGTGAATATTTGTACAATCAAGAGTCCTGGTAGTATTGAAAAAATACAAATAAAGTGTTTTAAATACCAATGCAGATGCGAAAAGAAAAAAACTAAATGTTTATCGTATTCTTCATTACGTGTGCTACAACTAATCTATATTAACAGTTTCCACGGATCACACATAAAAAAACTCCTTCAAACCCTCGGATATTATTGAAGGTGGATTTTTTATAAATAATACAAATTCACATACGGAAGTAGATTATCCGATCATTGGAGGTGATCATGGGAACAAAAATGCAACGTAAACCTACTGGGTTTAATTGTTTGGACTTGGAATGTAATGTACAATGAAAACCAAAAATTTATTTATAAGGATACAAACCCGCACCCAAAAAAAAGATGAAAAGCATATATAAATAAAAATCGAGAGTTGGGTGCCGTTGGTGGTGCCCCAGCATCTGAAGCCAGACGGGTAAAACAGGCCTTGTAGGGGAAGGGGTAACGACTACTCCGCCAATGACGAGCCCACCCTTCTAGTGCCTGCCATACTCATACAAACACAACTCTATTTATCCCCACAACCCATATATGTTACGGAATGTGCCCACTGGTATCATCATCCGAGTTTTTTTTAATGAATTTTTTTTAAAAAAAAATTACAAAAAACAGTTCGGGTGATTTTTTTTTTCAAAATGCCCCTGAAAGGCGGAATCGCGGATGCCGCCTTTGCATTTCGGGTGAAAGGCATCATCTGCGATGTCGCCTTTGCACTAGGGATGAAAGGCGGCACCCACGATGTCTCCTTTCCCCTAACATGAAAATTATCAGTTTTTTTTTATATTTTGTTTTTTTTATATATTTATTTATATATATAATTCATAAAAAATTTTTAGGAGGATGCCGCCTTTCACCTAACAAAAAATTATTTGTTTTTAAAATTTTGTTTCAAAGGAGCCTACTTGAAACATAGAAATGTTTCAAGTACGTGACTTTGAAATAATATAAAATATAAACCATAAGACCAATATAAACAAAAAATTAAACATTCATTAAACATATAATAAATTTTTGAAAGCACAAATCATTTCATAAAAATTGTTCATGAAAAATAATTTATAAGCTTTCAAAACCTCCTACATGAAACATAGAATTGTTTCAAGTACATGACTTTGAAATACTATAAAATATATACCATAAGACCAATATAAATAAAACATTAAAAATTCATTAAAAATATAAGAAATTGTTGGGAACACAAATAATTTCATAAAAATTGTAAATGAAAAATAATTTATATGCTTTGAAAACTTCCTAATTGAAACATAGAAATGTTTCAAGTTCGTGACTTTGAAATACTATAAAATATAAACCATAAGACCAATATAAACGAAACATTAAATATTCATTAAACATATAATAAATTGTTGAAAACACAAATCATTTCATAAAAATTGTTCATGGAAAATAATTTACAAGCTTTCAAAACAGCCTACTTGAAACATAGAAATGCTTCAAGTACCTGACTTTGAAGTACTACAAAATATAAACCATAAGACCAAAATAAATGAAACTTTAAACATTAAATAAACATATAAGAAATTTTTTAAAACACATATAATTTCATAAAAAAATTTCATGAAAAATAATTTATAATCTTTCAAAACCGCCTACTTGAAACATAGAAATGTTTCAAATACGTGACTATGAAATACTATAAAAAATAAACCATAAGACAAATACAAATGAAACATTAAAAATTAAATAAAAATATAAGAAATTGATGAAAATACAAATCATTTCATAATAATTGTTCATGAAAAATAATTTATAAGCTTTCATAACCACCTACATGAAACTTAGAAATGTTTCAAGTATGTGACTTTGAAATACTATAAAATATAAACAATAAGACCAATATAAACGAAACTTTAAACATTAATTAAACATATAGGAGTCAACCCCACATCAATAGGATGCACAGTGTCACTAGTATCACATACATCTATAATCATTGATGCATGAAAACATGTTATATCTCCTTTCATGGGACAATGAAATCCATTCTTTCACCCACCATGTCCTTATCCATATCAACATCCGGTCGCATAAGGGTATGATGAAAGATATTCCACGTGAAATTCTCATATATTCTCATTCCTACAAATATCAACCCCTTCAACACCACCATGTATCAAACAATTATAATTTCTTCTATAATTGTCACCTTATTTCCCCAGGCCCAGTTGATCAGATGAAAACACAAACGATTCCACATAGCTCATTGAAATCTTCATCACCAAATCTTTATCCTTTATCATCTTCAAAAAGCCATTGTAGGACCTCCTTGATCTATCCATTTCGAACACTCACATACAAGTATACTATAAACATAAAAACCAACAAATTTTCAGTTTTTTATGTTTATAGTATACTTCTATCTGACTATTTGAAATGGATAGATCAAGGAGGTCCTATAGTGGCATTTTGATGTGCTCCCATGCCCACATCTAAATAAGGATTATGCACCCCCCGAGACCAGTGCACCGCCTGTCGGATATCCTGCATAATTTTCTGTATGTATATGCCAAGCAGGCGGATCCCCAACTATACATCCCTACCCTATCAAAATCCTCTAGCAGGGGTAGATACATCATGATCACGTGCATCCCTGAATGATCTGTACAAATGGTCCCTCCAATAAGTCGTAATATATATGCACATGCATAACGTAACACCTTCTGCTCGTCAGCATCATGAGCTAAAATTGTAATCTGTGACTCCAGCCAAGGCATGGATATCGATGCTCCATCGGTAGCACGACGATCGGAAAAAATATCAACGCCTAACAAGCGTTGACCAAGGTCGGTCCAAGCTGCCTGAGTGGATCCAATAAAGGGTGTCCCCTGGATAGGAATACCATGAAGCACAGCCACATCCTGGAGGGTGATGGTAATCTCTCCATTAGGTAGGTGGAATGTGTGTGTCTCTGGTCTCCACCTCTCCATGAGTGCAGCTATCAGATGATGGTCTACAAAGGTAAAATCTGATACTGCAATACCATAAAAGTCAGCACGATGCAAGTATGGTATAATGGTACGAGGAGGCTCTGTGTGATGAAAATTGTGCACTTGACGCACCCTGATCAATCGATCTGGACCACCCACTATCACAACCTGTGAACAATGGGTAGCCTGCTGACTCAGTAGTATGGTGTCAGTCATCTGCATATAACCAAATGGAGTTTTAACAAGGATTCACATCATGGATCATTCATGACCTATAGGTGGTTCTGTCTCTAATCTATGTCGGATTAACCATGATTTCACTTTGTTTTATAAATTTTTTTATAAAATAATTGGCATGATTTATTTATTTTCTAAAAAGGGTTTTCTTAAAAATATGGTTTCCACTAATTTAGGTAAATAGAGGGTTGTTTTTAAAGAATTGTGAAATGAAGTGTGAACTAGTTTTCAAAGAATGTTTTTATATTAAGAAATGGTTTTTTGTTATTTTTGAATGTTATAATTCCCTTTCAAAATGATTTTATGTATATCTTATATGTGATCCTTGGGTATTCAGGTGGAAGGTGTAGTACTAGGGCTCATATATTGATATTATAAGGGAGTTCACTTTTTTGGGTGTTATTCTATTACTAGATCAAGATTCATTTGTCTCTATGACTTCATTAACAATGTAGGAGGGTTCAATTTCTAGGGTGCTCTTGTATTCCCTAGAACTTTATGCATGGGTTATAGGGATTTATAGGGCGCATTAGTCATATTGATGTATGATTGTACTAGATAACCTGGTCATATGTTTCATGATTATTTTTCTTTCGATTTTAGGATTTAAATATTAGGGTTTCAGAATTTTACTTTTGGATCTGGGTTTTTGGATGTCTATTAATATTTTATGGTTTATGTTATTGATTTAAGAAATGTTTTTCAAGATTACGGTTTAGAATGTTAGGATTACGGCATGCAAAAGATGTTTCTGAGTTTACTATTTTTGGTTTTCAGTTTTGGCGGTTGGAAAACCGAGGTAAAAGGAAGAGATAACAACATAAAATTTACAATATGAGAATCTCCCAATAACAACAATACATCGTTGTGGCTTAGAGTGTGAACTCAACCCAAAAATGTTAAGGCATCGTTTCCGATTATGACCATTTTGATGACATATGGTGCATCTCAAAATCTTTCTTTGTTCTTGAGGCCAGTCCATCTCATTTCGTATCTTGCTGGTCTTAGGTCTCCCACAGGGATGCAACCGCTTCATATAAGGTACCACTATCGGTTGACCTTGAGGCATTGGGAAATAAAGAAACTCCCCAATAGGTGTTCATTGTGTATCATAAGAGTTAGCAATGGTGTTCATCTGGTACAATGGATCAACATATGCTTCTCATGATATGTTAACAGAGGCACATGCTGTGATGGCGTGTGAGCATGGAAACCATAAGGCCTAAAAATTTCCACATTGACATTGCCTCGTTTCTAGTAATACCACCATTTTTTCACCAATTCTATTTGTGATGGATTTAGTCTTCTCTTGAACTTCAAATTGAGAGTCTTCTCATCAAAATAGGCAGACATGATAACAAAAAGCTTCTTCAATATTCTTTTCAATCTCTTGTTGAAAATGTCTTCTGTACATTAGCCCCTAATTTATTCCATCTGATGCTAGTTTTTGTCTATCAAAAAAGTACTTCACACAACGATATAATGTCTCCTAAACTAGGGAAGTTATAGGTAGCTTGTGAATCCCTTTGAAAACACCATTGATGCACTCTACAATGTTGGTGGTCATGTGTCCATACCTCTTCCCTCCATCATATGCCAATGTCCATTTTTCTTTTGCAATTCGCATCATATAATCGTGAACTTCTTCATTAACATGATGGATTTGTTCAAAACGTTCTTCAAACCTCCGTTGATTAGACTCATATGCTACAAAAAATAGATGATATTTCACATATTTTGAACTTATCATTACGTTTATATACAAAAAAAATAACAAATACAATGCGTACCATGTTTGGTGATTGCCTTCTTCATCGGTTCGTTTTGGAATTTTTTATGCAAGTTTCTAGTAATGTGTCTAATGAAAAACTGATGATGTGCATTTGGGTAACTCCATGTATCAGGATCTGCATTTATTGCCTCATTAATTGCCTGATGCCGATCAGATATCAAAAAAACACCCCCCAAATGTTGGGGAAATGGGTGTTGATACATGCAAATAGCAAACTCCATGATTCATAGTTTTCTTTCTCTACAATGGAAAAGGCAAGAGAAAGAGGTGAACAGTTTCCATCTTGGGTTCCTGCAATCAACAATACACCCTTGTATTTTCCATACAAAAACATTCCATCAATCTAAATAAACTATTTGCAGAAACGAAAGGTGGAGATACAGGGAAGGAATGCCCAGAACAACCGATGAAATTGAACACTAGATGGATCAAGTCGGTTATCATGTGACACATGTTTGTGTGTATCCAGATGGAAGAAAATTTGGTTATGATTCCTCATTATGTCTAGAAATTGCAGAAACACCCGATATGAGTCATCCCAATCGCCATAGACCTTCACAATTGCCTTCTATTTCGCCTTCCATGCCTTATTATAGGATATATTACAACTAAATGTCTGTTGTATCCTCTCTTGAACAACGGATATCGAAATATCTTGACACGTCCTAATAATCTCAACAACAATGGATGACACAAATTCTACATCCAATTAAGTATGATCTTGTGTCAGGCTTGGCTGAATGCAAGTATGAGATGTCTCAATCCTCGAGATTCTCCAACCTCCAAATGAAACGTTTGGAATCGCCCTCAATCGAAATCTACAATCATCCAAATACTTCTCACATCATATTTCATATTTTCTACGGTCTAATTCGTAAACTACATAGCTATAGTGCCTCTCAATGTGAATTCTCTTTAGCGTAATTTTTAATGCATCTTTACTTAGAAAATTCCTTCCAACATATAAAGTTTTATCCATCTCACTAAACCTATCTCGTATAACTCTAGGAAACTCTGTTGCCGGTGTCAGAACATTATCTTCAAATTCAGGCACACGTTTCATTGCATCTGACCAATATGTGAAGAGCGGTGGATGATTTATTGTAGGTCGATTATGCTGTACAAATAATGCATTTCTCGAAACATCCTTTGTTCCTTCCTCATCAGCACTACTATCATCATCTGTTTCATTATTACGTAACTCCTCATCTGATGTCGGGTTGACATGTGTATCTGGGAGATCAAGTAGGTTGTCATCTTCTACATCATTTGGAATAGTCTCAACTTCATGGGGCGGACTATCTTCAACCACTCTTGTAAGACTACGTCTTCATACAATTGGATTTTGTTGTAGTACAGTAGAAACATCAACATATAACTCCATTATGGTACCATACGATCATTGAGAAAACAAACCAACTGTTTCGATCCATTACGCATCATCAACCAATGGACAAGCTAGATGCCACAATGTTGATGGGAACTGCAAAAGTCTATAACTATTTGACTTGATCTTTTGATCGGGTCCTAAATTTAATGAGCCATGAATTATTTCTTGAAGGACACTTAGGGTTACACAATCAGTTGTATTAACCACTGTTATTGTTTGTGTACTGTAAGAAACTCCTTGCTCAGTTTGAATAACCTCCTCATAGTAGTACACATAGGCAAACATTATTCTCTATGTAAAAAAAGGGTTCTGATCACGATTTTGATAATGTAAGTGAAATTCAGAATGATGGTTACCAATTTAAGTTGGTTTTTATACTTTAAAGATGTAATTAAACTACTTATTAAAAATAAGTTGGATTTTACCTCACGTTCAAATAATAACTATTACTTTTAAACAATAGAATCTTTGTGATACTTAAATTTTAAAAGATCTTATATCCCAAACTAGGATATTTCTTATGATACTAACTAAATTATTAATTAGTTATTCAATAACATATTAGAGTTAAAATATAAATAACATATAGTTAAAAAAAATACCGCATGTTTCAAGCTTCTAGCTTTTATTGTAGTGAATTAGATGTTAAAATTTCAGAAAACCCGTTGTCACAGGGATTTCAGAAATTTTGATATTCAATTCACGGCAAGAAAATCTAGAAGCTCGAAACATACTGTCATTTATATTTTTAACTGTATGTTATTTATATTTTTAATTCTCTATGTTATTTATATTTTTAACTCTATGTTATTTATATTATTTTAACTCTATGTTATTTATATTATTTTAACTCTCTATGTTATTTATATTATTTTAACTTTATGTTAGTTATATTATTTTAACTCTATGTTATTTATATTATTTTAACTCTATGTTATTTATATTATTTTAACTATCTATGTTATTTATATTATTTTAACTCTCTATGTTATTTATATTATTTTAACTCTCTATGTTATTTATATTATTTTATTATTTTAACACTATGTTATTTATATTATTTTAACTCTATGTTATTTATATTATTTTAACTCTATGTTATTTATATTATTTTAACTCTATGTTATTTATATTATTTTAACTCTCTATGTTATTTATATTATTTTAACTTTATGTTAGTTATATTATTTTAACTCTATGTTATTTATATTATTTTAACTCTATGTTATTTATATTATTTTAACTCTATGTTATTTATATTGTTTTAACTCTATGTTATTTATATTACATGTGTTTCTTAACTGTGTTATTTTTTAACTCCATGTTATTTTTTAACTTCATGTTATTGAATATCATTTGAATTGTAGTATTATTTTTAATTATTAATCAATTTATAATTAATCATTACTAATAATAACTATCAACATCATTATGAAATTATTGATATATGTTTTCTTTTCATAGATATTTTAGTAGTTTGTAAATAAATATTCATATCTTAAACGTATTCTCCGGGAGTGTCAAACAAGAATGTAGCAAGCCTCGTTGTCGTGCACTAGTTCTCGTTCGAGTCTAGCTCAAATCGGTGTTTTCGGGTTTTACCCCAAGGTACATCTATGCCGGAGCCACCTTCACTTGTTTCTATCGAGCCAATGATTTGATTTGTTATATAACATAGCGTTTATGCTACCAAAATATCATTAAAAAAATCCTAAATTAATTTATACTAATGATAATTATAATTCCTAAATATATATAACTAATTAAACAATCTAATAATAATTCTTAAATATATATAACTAATTAAACAATCTAATAAAAAAATTAAAACTAAATAAACTTCTGAATATTTAAAATATTTAACTATAAACAATTCAACTAAATAAAAAACATTAAATTTATAAAAAAATTAAACTAAAAACAATTCTACAAAATAAAAAACATTAAATTAAACATCAAACTTCTAAAAGCTTTTGAAAAACTTCAAACTTCAAAACTCCACCACAATAGAGAGAAATTGAGAGGTAATGGATGTTTTTAAGTGAGGAGAAGGGGAGGGGGCGCTACCCTTTTATAGGGCGTGGAGGAAAAGGCGGCCCCGCGGGTGCCACCTTTGCCAAGTCACCGATCCACGCCGGCAGTGCAAAAGCCGCATCGCGGATGCCGCCTTTCACCCAAAATGCAAAGGGGGCATCTGCGATGCCGCCTTAGAGGAGAATTTTCAAAAAAAAAATCGCCCTAAACGTTTTTTGTAAAAAAAAGTTTAAAATGCATAAAAAAACTCATCATCATCCACTCCCCCCTTCTCTTCATCCCCATATCTTCTCGGTGTTCCACGACGATCCCACAAGGAAGCGACATCTTCAGGTTCACCAGAGTTCCCCATCCCCTGCCAGCTTCATTCAGCTTCACCAAGAATTTCACCTCGTACTCAACATTAGCCGACAACATGCTGGTCTCAAGTATCCCATGAACTTCCAACCAGCAGACCCCCAACAGTTCCACCATTTCCAATCCCAACTCTCTAGGAAAGGAAAAAAGGTCAGATTTTTTAAGGAATCTGGTTTAGGGTTCTAGGTATCATTATGTATAATACATTATCACCGAGTGGGTCAGTCAGGGCATGTTAGGACGCCATTTAATGGGCGGTTTCCCAAGTCATTACCTTGTTACTTCCATTTTGAGGCATCGCTAGTACCTTGGGTCATCGCCCTAAGTGATGGAGAGCTCTCTTGCCGGTACCCATGAGCTGCATCGACGCCCTGGTTTTTCATCACTTCAGTTTCCCTGAACCACAAAATTAAAGGAGTTCAGAAAACCACAAAACAACTCCAAAGAGAATTTCGGTTCACTCCACGACGATCGACAAAACTGGCCTGGGCTCGGGGTTTCAAGAGTAGTCCGGCAGGAAGCAGGTTGAGCGGGGTGGCCATGGTTGATGACGGAACAACGTCCTCCTCCACATCCCACATTTGTGCGTCTATCAGTGGGTCTGGTTAATCGATGGTGCGACATCTCTCATATTCCACGCATCATATCAGTTCAATATTCTCTCTCATCTCTTCATCTGAACCTAATCAAGTGGGGAAATTCCTTTTGATTTGTGTAATTATATATATATATTGTTTATACGTACATATAAGAAAATATATTTATATATTAAATTCTAAATACTTAATATATTTTACATATGTAATTTTAATTATATATTTATTGATAAATAAGTAAAAATAAATACAATATATATATATATATATATATCAAATTTTTTAATATAATATATATTATATATTTATACCAATATAAATAAATTTATGTATTCAAATATGATATTTCATTTGAAAGGTTTTTATAAATATCTCATTGCTAAAAAATGTTGGGAAAGTCCACCCTTTCCCATACTATTTGATCATTGATAAATGGTAAATGAATACCCATAAATGGCACACCTTCTCTCCTCTTATTTTGACGCTCTGTCAATTACAGCATTTTCACAAATCACTACATGGTTTTTCTCATATAACTTCACATCATTCAAAAGTCGTTCAGTTAGTGTTGACCCCCTCACACACGTTTTTAATGGGCATCAAATCTTTAAAAACATGTTATTCAATTGTTTTGGGTACAATGCATGCCGGGTAGACATTCGGCCTGCTCGTACACATCACAAATACTACAAGGATGGGTTTTCAATGATTACACATTATTCCAAGGATGTTTTCAATGGATTTAACCATTAAACCTGTGTTTTAGTCTTTTATAATTGTAAAATTGTTTTTTCAATCATCCTGAGAAAATGACAGCTTAGATCGACATTTCATATATTCTACCATTTCGCAAATCACTGTATGTTTGTAGTCGTCTGATTTAGTGACATTTGAAGGCCGTTCAGTTGGTTTTGAACTCAGGACCCATGTTTTTATTGGTTGTGAAACCTTTAAAAAATAACTATTTGGTCGTTTCGGGGTACACTGTATGTATGACTGATATGCCATCTACTCATATAGATAAAAAATAATACAAAGATGGTTTTCCTATGATTTAACATCATTATGAGATTGTTTTCAATGAATTTGACCATTTGATGAATTTTGTACTCTTCTAAAACAATTAATGTGTGTTTCGGATCATCTCTGGTGAACAGAACCTTGAAATAATGTTCTATCAAATCAACCATCACTGCTACAAAACAGGGCAAGGGAAGCACCTCATTTTATCAGCTCTAAGAAGAAAGCGCTAATAAAGGGGGAGCCTTTATCTATGCAAGATAAAAGCACTAATACATGTATCCTTTATCAGTGCTATGAAAATCGCTAATAAAATGTTTTCAAAGGAGGATTAAAGTATATAACTTTTTGTTAGCATTGGTTAATTTTAAAATCAACGTTTTGTCTATTTATATTGTAAAATATTAATACAGCCGAATCAAATTGGATGGATATGAATAAAGGTTGGATGAATGCCAGTCACTTCACAAGAGAGTGTGAAGATAGAGTGAAACAGTTCATCATGTTTGCAAAATATCATGCATATGACCATTCTCATATACTTTTTTTATGTTTACATAGTTGTTATTTAAGACAAGTTAGTCTAGGGGAGTTGGAAGAACACTTGATCTATCACAGAATAGATCGGAGTTTTAAATGTTGGAGCAAACACATGGAAAAAGTGAATGTAGCTAGTGGCTGGGATAAAATTGTGTTTTCTGGATCATATGATATGATTAAAAGTGTGGAAAATGAAGAAGACCATATCGACGATGTGATTGCAGATGTGAATGATGATGATGACCGTATTGAGTAAATGGCAAGGATAGTTGAAGATGAACTTCGTGATTTCCCAAAACTGTTTGATCAGTTAAAGAGTTGTGCAAGGATGCCTTTGTATGGTTGTTGCACTAAGTATATAACATTTTCAGCCGTACTAATGTTGTATAATATGAAAGCACAAAATAGACGGATTGAAACCAATTTTACAGAATTAATTGCTCTCTTCAATGACATGATCCAAGAAGATAATGAGCTCCCGAGCCAAACATACAATGCCAAAAAAAATGCTAAGTTCTTTGGGTATGATCTTCAAACGAATACACGCCTGACTGAATGTATATATACTATTTTTCAAGGACAAAAAATCAATTAGAGAATGTCAAATGTGTGGTATTTCTCAATATAAGAAAGATGAATCCAGTCCTATGAAAGTTGTATGGTACTTTCCAATCATTTCTAGGCCTAGGCGCATATATGGAGGTGAGGAGACCGCATCGCTATTTATTAAATTTATTAGATTTATTAGATTAATTAATTAGATTTTTTATATTTATTAGATTATTATGTTATTAAATTTATTAGATTACTTTAATTATTATATTTGTTATATTTAATATATTTATTTTATTTATAATTAATATATATATATGTTATACATATTTATTTTTATTAATTATTAAAGATATATGTTCCAATGAATTTGGTCAATAAATATATTGATCATGTGTCCATATGTTATGTATCATAATGGTCATTTATACATCACACCCTTTCTTATGATTCATGTTGTCCATTGATTCCTTGTTTTTTATTATGTACATTTAGTAGGTATATGATTAATTCATGTTACCTATATATATTATTATGTTCTAAAAAATACTATTATAATTACATTAAATATATTTAAATAATAAATACAGTTATTATATATTTATAATTATTAAATTTTCAATATATATAAATACTTTTTAAATATATTTATGTGTAATTATAATTACAACTATATATATATATTTAAATAATTATAAAATTATAATAAATAAATATATATATATTTATAATTATATACAAATATTTATAAATATATTTATTTGTAGTTATAATTATAACTATAATTAACTATATATATGTAAATAATTATAAAATTATAATAAAATTATTTATTAAAAAACATATAAAGTTATAATATTATTAAATATATTTATTTATAAATATATAAAAATATTTATAAATAAATAAATATATTTATAATTATAATTCATAAATGAATATAGATATATTTCAATAATTAAAAAATTATAATAAATATATTACTTATATATAATTACATAAACATATATATAAATAAATACAAATAGTTGTAAATATAATTCTAAATAAATGTAGATATATTTAAATAATTAATAAAATATAATAAATATATTTATATTTATTTATAAAATTATTAACTTATATTTTATAATTTAATAATTAGTTAAATATATATATGTATATATTTATTTATAATTACAACTATAAGCAGATATTAATTTATTATATATTTTAATTACAAATAAGTATATATTTATTTATTAGTTATAAATATAAATAAATATTTATTTATTAAAATAATAATTATGTTATAAAAAATATATTTATTATTTTCATATATAATGTTATATATAATTATATATATATATATATATATTAATAAATAAATACAAATATTTATATTTATAGTTACAAATAAATACAAATATATTTAAATAATTCTACAATTATAATAAATATACTAAATATATATATTAAAAAAATTTAAAATTAGAAATATTAATTTGGTATAATTTTATAATTATTTAAATAACTAAATAAATATATATTCATTTATAATTATAATTATAAATAAATATATATTCATATAATAAATATATATATATATATTCATATAAATAATATTAAAATTAGAAGAAATATAGTTATACGTATCTATTATCATAAATATATATAATTTAAAATTTTATTATATATATTATAAGACTATAAATATAATAAGTATATTTCTTATAATTTTATAATTATATGAATTATAATTTTATAATTTTATAAATATATATTAATATAAATAATTTATTAACTTAATATCTTTATCAGCACTAAAAAAGCACAGATAACGGTGTGTTTTATCAGTGTTTTATATTTTAACACTGATAAAACAAACATTTATCAGTGCTTTTTAGCTAGCACTGACAAAAGGTTCACCGGGTTTTATAAAAAAACTCTAATAGTCACCTTCATTTTCACACACCTCAAGCTCTCACGGAAGCTGACCTTGGCATCACGACTCCTCCTCCTCTCCCGCCGTGTCTCCTCGACCACGAACCACACCTCCACCGTGCACCGTCACCTCCGCCGCTCACCACACCACCCTGCGTCTCCTTTACTCGAACAGTCTCTGCCGCTGTGCGCGAACCAGCTGTCGTGTGCCTCTCCTCCACTCCATGCCTTACCTTTGTTGTGTGCCACACCTCCACCGTGCGCCTCTCCTCCGCTACGTTCCTCTCCTCTGCTGGTGAGTATTCTCCTCTTTGGCATGGGTTTCATCTTGTTCGGAAATAATTATAGTTGGATATTCTTGGTATACTGTGAATTGTACAGGCTAAAAGCCCCGCTAAAAATAATGGTTGTTGGTGGTCCTTATTTTCACAAAAAATGAATTGCATTTTGGTTTCTGTTCCACTTCGTATTTTTTTCTTTGATTTTGTGTGGTTCGGTTATGCATTTGAAGTGTGATGCCACTAGAGCATAGTGCATTTGTTTTTTAATGATGAGGATTTATGTTGTTAGGCGTAACATCCCAGGTAAATAAAAAATATGACATTTTCATATTAATTAATTTGTATGACTTAAATATTAATTTTACTTTAAATGGGATTCTATGTTCGACTATGTACTCGATACGCAACAACGAGTTTCTTTGAAATCTTACATTGCACACTAATAATATAATATTATTATTTTAAATGGTAATTAATGCCTAGCTATTGTAAAGGATGGAATGAACATAACTAACTACAATATGATTATACATGTTTATTAACTGTTTTAACATTTATCTAATAAATTTTAGAGGCTTAAAATAAGGAAGAATCTGATTTTGAGCATAAATACTCTAATATTCTTTGAAAGGTCATTTTACCGCCTTTTAATGGAGAACCTTTTTTAAATCTAGTTTTGACACATTTATACGTTCTATTTGGAAAAATAATATTCTTATTTATAATTTTGAAATCATAATTTACTTTGGATGAAATTTTTGAATTTTTATGATAATGTTCATTTTTTATGAATAGTGAAAAATACTGTATTTTAATTCAAAATTTCCTTTTAATCTAATTTCTTTATAAGGTTAGATAATACTTTTAGTCTATTTTAAAGTGTAATTATATTATGTTTTACCATTTAATCCAATTTGGGTCATTCAAGGTAATTTCACTTTGAAATTGGATATAATCAAGTCTCAATCTTTTGATAGTTATTATTTTCACAAACATGTTTTTCTGTTTTGACGACATGAATTAAATTTAAATTAAATATCTTCCACTTATGTGTTTTGAATATGGAAAAATAGATTCCATATTTGGAATCAGGAGGTAAAAATTGTGTAAATAGGTAACTTTTATTTTTAGACATTTTTGATATTTACTTCAGTAAATATTTTATTTACCATGGTTAAAGGGTAAATCTGGTAAATAATGGTAAAAAATTAAGATTATTATAATATTAAATTACCCTAACATGTGTCCTAATCCCATTTTTTGATACATGTCCGACCATGGTCATCTTTGGGTCGATTTTGGGACCCCATGGAGCCACTTGGGGTGATAATGACACTTTATATTAATTAATTTAAAGTAAAGACAAAAAAGACATAAACATATTTTTTTAAGTAAATAAAATTTTAAATAGGGTTATATAAACTATATGTTCGACTGTAAATATCCATTTGAAATCTAATAATATTTACTACATCATTTTATTATTTTTATAATTTTTAGACATCATAAATAAAATTATTTATGACACTATAATGATGAATTGTTTACCTCATTAATGAATGATTTAAATAAATAAGATTATAAAGATTAAAACAATATCCAAAATCTGTCCAATTATTATTGAATAATTTTATTTATAACAAGTGTCATCTAATAATTGACTTTAATGTGTTTTAGAACTTTATAAACCTAAAATCAATATATAATAAAATAATATTTTCAAACTTTTCTAAAGAGCCCCTCCTCCCCCACATAAAAAGCTCTCACTTCTAACCCATTACTCACACCTCTCAATCCATTTGACTTGCCCAACCTCTACCTAAATAAGTTCCCTACATCCCTATATTATCTTAGAAGGATAACATTAGACATAAGACACTTCATGTAAACCTTTTGGTTCAAACCAAAGGGAGATACCCGATTTAAAGGTAACATTTTCTCTTAAGTTATTTTGTTTTATTTTCCTTCCCCAACCCCTAAACGTTTTTTATTATATTATTTTATAAAAAAACCAATACCCTCCATATACTATGTTGTTTTTATGAGAAATTTTCGAACTACACTAACACACACCTCCATCTAATGGGTAAATAACAAACTGTTTCTCTGGATGAAGAACTTTTGCCTCACAAAACGATGATTGTTCAATCTCATCCTACCACTTCATATGGTGGGAATTAACATGGAAAAATATTTATATGTGATATATGTTATATTTATAATATTTCTATGCTTTTTTATTTTTCATTTATATAATACCTTTATGGTTTCCGCAGTGGGTAAATACGATAATTTCATTTGTGGAAGTGCGGACTACCGCCCTCTCAAAGTGACATGACTCGGTCATGCCATATGTGGAACGTATAAAGTATAGAGTTAATGAAATTATATATGATATTATAATGGAATTATAATATACCTATGTATCATTATATTTTCATTCCATTAAAAATGAAATAGAAATGAAAGAAGCGTCCATGCGTACGTATGGATTACAGTCTCCATGAATGGTGTATTTCATTTCTTATCACCAAATGTTATATACTATTATAAATACATATATATACTGAATATCTGTGATATATATTTTATCTATATCACAAATATCATTCTAGAGATAATATACTTTTGACCACATGAACAAATTGTAATTATGAGAAGTTCATTTTTGACTCAAGTACAAAATATCGACAAAATTACCATTATTATTTTAAATGATTACATAATGTTTATAACATGGTAATTGGTAATATATAAGTAATAATAAACATGAAAAGGTTTCTCAATAAAGTATAAATTAACATTATTTTATTATTCAGGAGATTAAAGAACGACCGAGTCAAGTTGGAAATGAGGCTAGGGACGTCGTCTCAATCTCCATTCATTGAGACATATTTTGTTTTATACACGACTTTATTTTATACGGTGTATAAAAACCTTTGTCTTTTCATTTAATTCAAAATGAATATTTTTCTACGAGGCGTTTTACTAGACAAAAAAAGAATGTTTCTTTTTAACTAAGCGGTGACAATGATCTTTTCTGCCACCGTGAGTATTGTTTGATCTATAGATTCCTTAACAAGCCGTAGTTTTTTTAAAGAAAAATAAATACCATATACTATTTTTATGTATTTTGGTATTTAAAATGGTTTTGATAATATATTTATTATAACAATATATTTAAATGATATATTTTGATTAAAATGTAGAAATGTTATCTTTCTTTTATGCTTGGGTTATGTGTAATGGCTATGTTATATTTCATGGGAATTGTTTACATATACATGTGGTTCTGTGAGTAACCTAGGGAAGGTGAGCCCGAGATAGCTCTTTAATGCACTGGATAATGTAACATAGGTAAATTTGAATGTTTCTCTTAATAGATTTAGGGAATATACTATGATGGATATTCCAAATGTAACTCCCTACATAGCTGTGAAAGCTACAACATGGGTATGTTATGTATGCCACAAGTTACCTTTATGATTTATATTTTCTATGTGTTATTCATAAATCATATAATTTAATGAGTTATAATAAAGAGATTATGTTATTTATGTATTGATAAACTAATGTTTTCTTTCTTTTTTTATAACCCTTACTATGCTTTTTATGCTCATCCCATGTTTTGAAAATTTTTCACAGGACTTAAAGATGAATAGGGTTAAGGATGGGACCAAGGAAAAGTCATGCTATCTAAAACATGGAACTAGACATTACACTTTTTTTCAAGAGTTTTATTTTATGAAAAAAATTGAAACTGATTATAAGTGTCTATCTTGTAATTTTTGAGATGTAATGTAATAGTTATGGCCTAATTCTTTAAAACTCTAAACCTGAAAAGATCATTAATGTAAATTATTCATTTAATTCAATATTATGTAATGTTTAAGGATATTTCCTTATATTAGGGTTTGAGTAGTATGTCACTTGACATATTTATGTGTTCTCTATTAATGTCGACAAATTTTAGCTTCGATTTTTCTTGACTGAGGTAGGTGTTTCTTTGGAACTCCCTTGTAATACATGTTATAAATTTATTGGATGTTTTAAAATGACTTCTTATGAAACCATAATCATATATTTTGACTTTGATGTGTTTAAATTGTCTTGAAAATTGTTTAAAGATATGTGATAGACTTATGTCACATGCCAAGCATTTTGTAAAAGGACTGACTGGATTTTTTAAAGGAATTTAAATATTTTGAATGTTTGGTCATATTTTTTGTCTATAATGTAAATAAGAGATATTTTAAATTCATATTTTGCAAACGAATGGAATTTAACTTCAAATTATTTAAATGGTTTTGAGAGCCTTAACACTCATGGTGGATTAAGATGCTTTCAAAAGGATATTGAAGTTTAATAAAAGGGTTCTTAGCACATATTTCATTCAAAAATAAAAGGGATTATTATTTTAAAAATTTATTTATAGAAAATGGTTGGGTTTCTAAATGCGGTTTCTAGTGCATCTTGATAAAAGTTTTTGAATGAAATTTAAATTTTGTTCTCAAATGTAGTAAAAATAGATTGGATTATTGACAAGATTGTATTCCCCTAGTTTTTTTTATTATATAGAACCATTATTTGGTTGTTTTTTGGATTATGTTTTCTTGTTTCCTTAAAGACTATATATGATCATTATTTCACTTTAAGTGTGTATTTTATTACTTTCAAATAGGTCGATTTAAATGGTTAAAATGTTTCATTTAGAAAGGAAAAATTTTATGCTTATTTTTTAAATGAGTTTTAAGAAAATGGATTTTCATCGTGGTTATTTATGAAATAGAGTATTTCATAAAATGTTCTAAAAGTGGGATAAACTATGATTTGGCATGTCTTATATGGTTTAAAGTCCCTCTTTCCATTTTTTGATATTGTTTTTCAAAATTTTAGTCATCCCTATTTTTAAATTATAAAAGGGGCGTTTGTTTGAAAATATGTAATTTTTTTGTTTTTACACTTATTTTATAATTCATGTGGAAATATATTTTATATCTTATTTTAGAAATAGAACTTTATGAACTATATTATGATGATATTCAAAGAAAATTATTTATGAGATCATAAAATGATTTATATTTATTGTTAAATGAATATAGATATATTTCAAAAATTAAAAAATTATAATAAATATATTTCATATATATATTTACATAAAAATGTATATAAATAAATAAATATAGTTGTAAATATAATTCTTAATAAATGTGGATATATTTAAATAATTAAAAAATTATAATAAATATATTTATATTTATTTATAAAATTATTAATATATTTGTTATAATTTAATAATTAGTTATATATATATATGTATATATATATATTTATAATTACAACTATAAACAGATATTTATTTATTATAGTTTTTAATTACAAATAAGTATATATTTATTTATTAGTTTTAAATATAAATAAATTAATATTTATTTAAATAATTATTAAGTTATAAATAATATATTTATTATTTTCATATATAATGTTATATATAATTATATATATATATAAATATTGATAAACAAATACAAATATTTATATTTATAGTTATAAATAAATATAGATATATTTAAATAATTATATAATTATAATAAATATACTAAATATATATATTAAAAAAATTATTAAAATTAGAAATATTAATTTTTTATAATCATAAAATTATTTAAATAAAAAAAATTATATTAATTTCTAATTATAATTATAAATAAATATATATATTCATATAATAAATATATATATTCATATAATAAATATATATATTCATATAAATAATTATAAAATTAGAAGAAATATAGTTTTACGTATCTATAATCATATAAATATATAAAATTAAAATATTTATTATATATATTTTAAGGCTATAAATATAATATGTATATTTCTTATAATTTTATAATTATTTGAACTATAATTTTATAAATATAAATATAAATATATATTAATATAAATAAATTATTAACATAATATCTTTATTAGTGCTAAAAAAGCACAGATAAAGGTGCGTTTTATGAGTGTTTTTTATTTTAGCACTGATAAAACGTACTTTTATCAGCGCTTTTTAGCTAGCGCTGAAAAAGGTTCACCATGTTTTATAAAAAAAACTCTAATAGTCGCCTTCATTCTCACACCCCTCAAGCTCTCTCTCGGAAGCTGTCCTCGGCGCCACAACTCCTCCTCCTCTCCCATTGTGTCACCTCGACCGTGAACCACACCCCCACCGTCCACCGTCACCTCCGCTGCACACCACACCACCGTGCGTCTCTTCTACTAGAATAGTCTCTTCCAGTGTGTACGAACCAGCCGTCTTGTGCCTCTCCTCGACCGCATGCCTTACCTCTGTCATATGACACACCTCCTCCATGCACCTCTCCTCCACTGCGTGCCTCTTCTCGGCCGGTGAGTTTTCTCCTCTTTGTCATACGTTTCATCTTATTCGCAAGTAATTATAGTTTGTATTCATGGTATATTGTGAATTGTACTGGCTAAACACCCCACTAAAAATAATGGCCATTGGTGGTCCTTGTTTGTGAACAAAATGTTGGTTGGTGTTCCTCTTCATATTTTTTGCTTTTATTTTGTGTGACTCAGTTATGCATTTGAAGTGTGATGCCACTAGAGCATAGTGCTTGTTTTTTAATGATGAGGGTTTATGTTGTTAGGTATAACATCATAGGTAAATAAAAAATATGAAATTTTCATATTAATTAATATGTATGAATTAAATATTAAATTAACTTTAAATGGGATGCTATGTTCGACGACGTACCTGATACGCAACAATGAGTTTCTTTGAAATCTTATGTTCCACACTAATAATATAATATTATTATTTTAAATGATAGTTAATGCCTAGTTTTTGTAATGGAGGGAATGAACAGAACTAAATACAATATTATTATACATGTTTATTAAATGTTTTTACATTTATCTAATACATTTTAGAGGCATAAAATTTGGAAGAATCCAATTTTGGTCATAAATACTCTAATATTCTTTAAAAGGTCATGTTACCGCCTTTTAATAGAGAACCATTTTTAAATATAGTTTTTTCACTTTTATATGTTCCAATTGACAAAATAATATTCTTCTTTATAATTTAGAAATCAAAATTTACTTTGGATGAAATTTTGGAATTAATCTTATAATGTTCACATTTTATGAATAGTAAAAAATACTGTATCTTAATTCAAAACTGCCTTTTAATCTAATTTATTTATAAGGATAGATTATTCTTTTAATTAGTTTTAAAGTGTAATTATATTATGTTTTACCAGTTACTCCAATGTTAGTCATTGGAAGTAATTTCACTTTGAAATTGTATATAAACAAGTGTCAATCTTTTGATAGTTATTATTTTTTTAAAACGCGCTTTTTGTTTTGACGATGAGAATTAATTTTAAATTAATTTATTCCACTTATTTGTTTTGAGCATGGAAAAATAGATTCAATATTTCTAATTAGGAGGTCAAAATTGTGTAAATAGGTAACTTTTATATTTATACATTTCTAATATTTACTTCAGTAAATGTTTTATTTACCACAGTTAAATGATAAATCTGATAAAAAGGGTAAATAAATAAGATTATATTAATATTAAATTACCCTAACATATTTCCTAATACTATTGGTTGATACATTTCCGACCATGGTCATCCTTGGGTCGATTTTGGGACCCCATGATGCAACTTGGGAGTGATAAAGACAATTTATATTGATTAATTTAAAGTAAAGACAAAAAAGACATTAACATATATCATTAAGTAAATAAATTTTTAAATGGGGTTATATAAGCTATCTATTTGACTATAAATATCCATTTGAAATCTAATAATATTTCATACTTCATGGTATTTTTTTTAAAAATTTAGACATCAAATAAATAAAATTTTTTATGACACAATAATGATGGAGTGTTCACCTAATTAATGAATGATTTAAATAAATAAGATTATAATGATTAAAAAAACATCCAAAATCTGTCCAATTATTATTTAATGATTTTATTTTGAACAAGAGTCATCTAATATTTGACTTTAATGAGTTTTTTAACTTTAGAAACCGAAAATCATTAAATAATAAAATAATATTTTCAAACATTCCTAAAGAGCCCCTTCTCCCCCATATAAAAATCCTTCACCTCTAACCCATTACTCACACCTCTCAATCCCTTTGTCTTGTCCAACCTCTACAAAAATAATCTCCCTACATCCCTATCTTTCCTCATATAAGCCTTACCTTAGGAAGAAGACACTTCAAGTAAACCATTTGGTTCAAACCAAAGGGAGATACCCGATTTAAAGGTAACATTTTCTCTTAAGTTCTTTTTTTATTATTTTCCTTCTCCAACCCCTAAACTCTTTTTATTCTATTATTTTATAACAGAACCAGTATCTTTCATATAATATGTTGTTTTCGTGAGAAGTATTTGAATTAAACTAACACACACCTCCATCTAATGGGTAAAGAACAAACTCTTTCAGTGGACGAAGAACTTCTGCGTCACAAAACGATGATTGTTCAATCTTATCCAACCACTTCTTATGGTTGAAATTAACATGGAAATGTATTTATCTATGATATATGTTATATTTATATTATTTCTATGCTTTTCTAATTTTCATTTATATAATACCTTTATGGTTTCCACAGTGGGTAAATACGATAATTTAATATGAGGAAGTGCGAACTACCGCCTCCTCAAAGTGACATGACTCGTTCATGCCATGTGTGGAACGTATAAAGGATAGAGTTAATGAAATTATATATGATATTATACTGGAATTATAATATACATATTTATCATTATATTTTCATTCCATTAAAAATGAAATAGAATTTAAAGTATTGTTCTTGGGTACGTATGGATTACCATCTCCACGAATGGTGTAATTCATTTCTTATCTCCAAATTTTATGACATATTATAAATAAATATATATACTGAATATATATGATATATATGTTATCTACTTCACAAATATCATTCTAGAGATAATGGACATTTGACCACATGAACAAATTGTAATTATAAGAAGTTCATTTTAGACTCAAGTACCAAATATCGACAAAATGACCATTATTAACTTAAATGATTAAATAATGTTTATAACATGGTAATAGGTAATATAAAAGTAATAATAAACTTGAAATGGGTTTTTAAGAAAGTAGAAATTAACTTTAGTTTATTATTCAGGAGATTAAAGAACGAACGGGTCGTGTCGGAAACGAGGTTAGAGACATCGTTTCAATCTCCTTTCATTGAGGCATATTTTGTTTTATACATGACTTTCATTTATATAGTGTATAAAAACCTTTTACTTTTCATTTAATTCAAATAAATCTTTTTGTATGAGGCGTTTTACTAGACAACAAAAAAAGAATGTTTCTTTTTAACTTAGTAGTGATAACGACCTTTTCTATTGCCCCGAGTATTATTTGATCTACGGATTCCTTAACAAGACGTAGTGTTTTTTGAAAAGAAAAATAAAACCATATACTATTTTTTTAATACCCCATGATTCCACATTACACTTCTCTTTGAATAATACAGTAGCGTGTGTTGTACGCAACTTCAAGTTCTAACACACACCACGATCAATCAAAGTAGCCGTTATGAATAGTAATACCCACTTTTTGAAATTTTATAAATTTTATCTCTCAAAACAGACTTCATTTTTGGATTCATAATATCAAAATTAGCCTAGGGTGAAATTTTTGTACTTTTCGGATAACTTTCATATTTTGATGAATAGTGAAAATTACTAAATTTTAATTAAAAACAACTTTTTTAATCGAAATAATTAATAGTGATAAATTATGAATTTGAGTGGTTTTAAATTATATTTAGAATATATTTTTACAATTTAATCCAATATTCGTCATTGGACATAATTTCACAATTAAACCAGACATAAATAAGTGTCAATCTTTTGATAGTTCTTGTTTCTTAAAAACACGCCTTTTGTTTTAACAACGAGAATTAATTTTAAATTGATAAATGAAACTTATATGTTTTGAATTTGGTAAAATATACTTCATTATTAAATTCAGAATATCAAAATTAACTTAGGGTAATTTTTTGGTATTTTTCTGAAAACTTTCAATTTTTGATGAATAGTGAAAAACAATGAGTTACTGGTTAAAACCGGATTTTTATTTAAATAATTATTTATATTATTTAAATTTATTTTAGGTCAAAATAGATACATAACAAATATATAAATTCAATTTAATTCATTGGAGGTAGTTTATAATAATTTTAGATATATAAACATTTTATTGAACTTATTCACCGTCTTTTACCCACCTTCTAGGAGAATTTGTAAATTCACATAAAACAAAATTTTACCACTTCTGTGAGTGGAATTTCAAAATTCCAAGAGACATGGTTAATATCAAGGAGTAAAATGTGGTTCAATAAGATAAAAATAATTTTTGGTGAATAGTAACTTTTTACTTTTATTTACCACGGTAAAAAGTAAATAGGGTAATTAAGGGTAAAAATGATATTATTATTACCCTAAAACATGTACTAATTCTATTGGATAAGTTTAATTTGACCAAAAACAACCTTAGGAATAAAATATGACCCCTTAGGTCCACATGGATTAGATTAGGACATTTATTATTATTTAATTCCAAGAAGAGTTAAAAGAGTTAAAATCAAAGTTTAATATCTAAAACATTTTTAATATAGGGTTATACATAAGATAAATTCGATTATAAATATTCATTAGAAATCTAAATTTTTTTCCTACATAATGGTATTTTAATTAAAATTTTTATACATTAAATTATAAAATTTATTTATGACACAATGATGATGCAGTAATTACCTTATTAATGAAGGAATCAAATAAATGGTCATATAAATATTAAAATAAATATAATTTCAAAGGTTTTATGATATCCACGAATTTTCTAGGTGACTATGACATGTTAGGGCTGATTCAATATATCATGTTCGAAGTAATAAATTTGTTATGACTTTCAAAAAAACAAAATACCAAATAGTGTCAAAATTGACATAAAAGAGTTTTTAAAACAAATATTATATAATTAATTGATATTAAATTCTTAAAAATCTAAGGTTCGGCCAAAGTACTAGTATCATGATAGGTGTATCATTAATGGACCACTTAAGGGTCGCTTGGATGTATATAGTAAGTTTATTAACCATATAATATAAAAATACAAAGAGACATTGGAAAAGTGAAAATAATTAACTAAGAGTTAATAATTAAAGATAAGGTTAATATAGTGACCCAAACCTGTCTAAATTCTATTGGTTGAGTGGTTTTCGACCCATTCCCACCTTGAAATTTAAATAATCCACTTTGGGGCCATTAGAAACTGAATATGAATTTATTATAAATTAATACTTTATGTTTTTCCTAAAGAGCACATCCTCCCCCTTATAAAAGGACCCAACTTCTAACCAATTCTTCACACCTTGATAGCCTTTTGGATCGGCCAACCCCTACCAAAATACTCTCTCAACTTCCATCACTTCAACATAGATGCCTTAGTTTGATCAGAAAGCCAACCTAAGGAGCCCTTTTGATCAAATCAAAAGGAAGAACCCGAAGAAGAGGAGGTTAAACGTACCCTCGACTAAAGGAAAGTGCAAGGTAAGGGGTTTTCCTCCCACTCCTTATTCTCATGAGATTCATGCCATATTGCCACTATTACCTTATTTGTGGTGTATGTACTGCCCATAATTGTATTATTTATGTAATACACTTTAATTTATGTGTATTTACATATTCATTGTATGATACCTCTTTCACGGGGTGTATGTTTAGTAAGTTACCAAATTGGTAAGGGTTAATTTCACAATCTCATTATTATTCGAGGTTGTTGTTTTTACGTTAGTATCTACTGGGACATATTTATTATCAATGTACGTGTTTTATGAAATAGTTTTCAAAGGGATTCTTTTAAGACACTTTTTACTAAAACATCATTTCAAATGTTTTAAATATTTATTCTTCTAAAACTTTCTCATTAATGTCCATGTCTTAAAAATGATTTTTAAGGATTTGTTTATATGGAAATGAATGTTTTTAAAATGTTAATTCCTATCAAAAGTTTCAAAGTGGTATGGGACACTTTGATTCAAAAATTTCTTTATATGACTTCTTTTCTAAATTGTGTGACTTTTAAATGTTTTCATGAAAAAGGGGTATTTCTCTCAAAGAGTTTTACAAATCAATCTCATCTATGTCAAGATTATTTAATGGATTTTAAACTAGTTTTGATGTTGATTTATCATGATACAAATCTTCCATACTGTGTTGAAGTTTTTGTGATATATTTGACTGTGGATGTGTTATTTTTATACCATTCATGGTTTATGGGTAAAGTATTGACATTTCTCATGCTAGTTTTAATACAAATTTTTATGTTATAATTCATCCTCTTCTTAAGATAAATGTGTTGGACTAGTATGTTCTGGGTTGGGGACTGGTAAAAGTAAGCCCTCCGAGTTGGTGTCTGGTTATTAGAGGCACTCCGGGTTGGTGTCCGGTTATTAGAGGCACTCCGGGTTGGTGTCCAGTTATTAGAGGCACTCCGAGTTGGTGTCTGGTTATTAGAGGCACTCCAGGTTGTTGTCCAATTATTAGAGGCACTCCGGGTTGGGTTCTGGTTATAGTTATCCCCTAGGCCTTGGCATGTGGCCTTGATAAAGAAATTAAAGTTCAAAATTATGTATTTCAAAATTATGAAAGTGGTTAGTGATATTGCATGTGATTATTCGATTAGTAGAATATCCATGTGAATAAGTAAATGGAATTATTTCATTTTCTTTCTTCCATATTATGCTGAAGTTCAAGTTTAAAAGGATTTTGTTTTAGTTTTATACATTTCCTTAAATGTTTATGCTTATTTTTGTAAGTTTCTACTGTATTGCTTACCCTTACTAAGCGTTTGAGCTCACCCATTTTCTATGTTCTATTTTTCCCAGGATTCCAAGAAGTGTATTGTGATTGATATGTAGGGTTAAGCCAAAGAAATAATGGTGTTCATAAAGGATTATTTCTGTTGTTTTGTATGTTATAAAGTGTAATGTAACATTCATGTATGTAATCTATTTTCCAAGGCTGCTAAACCAATTGGTCCATCATGACTTGATTCCTTGTAATAATGCCAATGTATTAAAATAATGCACCGACTCTGGGTAACTGGGGTCAGGGCGTTACTGTTGGTATCAAAGGAAGTTTAGAAATAACCTTGGAAACTTGATTTAGATAAACTCTGATTAGAGCACATAGCCCTAAGATAGACTTTGAGGATTAGTATAGAAGAACTTCCTAGAATTTTGGTATTGTAGAGATTTTTTGAGTTTTCTGAGAAACAAATCTTTGTATGGATATGAGCAGGTAGAGGCGGCTCTGGCATAGATGTACCTAGGGGTAAAACCCAAAAACACCGCTTTGATCTAGACTCAAACGGGAACTGGTGCATGACAACGAGCCTTACTGCACTCTTGGTTACGACACTCCTGGGGGATATGGTTAGGATAATTCTAATTTTTTTACAAACCATTATGAAGGGCTCATGAGTATATACTTACTCAACGAAAACATTTTTTATGATTATAGATTATATCCATAAACTTTTCAATTTGTGTTAGGTATTTTACAAGTTTTTAATTATTCATTGATATTTATAAACTGACCTAGTTTATGCTATTGTATAGAAATGGCGCCCAGTAGAAGGAAGGTGAACTCCAGTAATACGTATGATCCAAAGAGTAAGAAGGATCATATCTTTCACGGTCCTGGGCCAGAATTTAGAAGGGAAATAGTCTCCCACGTATTATCATCATATGAAGAAATAGAATCATGTGTTGATAAGATATGTAAATAATTCTTAGAGTCCTATGGATTTGAAGGGAATCTAGAGAAGAAAAGAATGGTAGAGAGAAGGACAGATAAAGGGAAGAAGGTAAATAAGGGTTTTCCCATATGTGATGACTGTGGAAAGAATCACCTTGGAAAATGCATGAAGGGAATGAGAGTATGTTATAAGTGTGGAGAAAAAGGACACCAAGTACGTGACTGCAAGTGTAATAAAAAGGTTTCAAATGTACAATCCTTCATCTGTATGGAGTTTGGACACTACGCGAACCAATGTCAAAGTCATCAGACTATGCCAAAAATGATGCTATTGGATAATAATCAAGTTATGATACTACCACAGATGAAGAGGAATTACTAGTGTTCTTATGTTGTTATTTTAGAATTATTTCATTTAAGTGTTGTATCAATGATGTTCTGTAAATAAGTAAGGTTTTTACTGCAGTACTATTTCATTAAGAATATGAGATTTTATGGTACTAACAAAAGTGACTCTACAGTGAGTTAATTTTTTTTTGAAATTAAATGGTTGAAGGAAAGATAAACCTTAATATGGTCCTAATATTGAAGTAGTGATTTTGGAATAATAGATGGCTGATTTTGGTAATTCAGGATGTTGCGATGTTATAAAAGAATATATGAGGAAGGCGTTCACATGTTATTACCTGGAAAATAAGATCCTCATTTTGTTTAACTTCCTTGTAAATATTGGACATTGAGTTTGGATAGTATTATTTTGGATAAGTCTAAAGGTTGGAATGGATTAAATTTGAAAGGTTATTTTTGGATTTTTATAAAAGGACAACACGCAGACCGTGTGACACCCCGTCGCATCGGACAAAGCTGCAGGAATCGAACCCCCAACCATAGTGCGATTGAGATTTATCGCCTACCACTAGACTACGTGAAGTCCCTGGATTATATAATGTAGTTTCTTTTTTTAAAAGGGTCTGATATGTGAATTATAAATTCATTATATTTGGAACCCTATAGGATTAGGATAAATAGAGTATTTTTGAGTTGTATTATGTTTTGGAGTGAAAGAAGAGTTTGTGGTAGAAATTTAGTAATGGATAAAATTCTAATTATAAAGTAAATATATCTTTTTATGATTTCAGCCAATCAAATAAATAAATTCCTCAACATTAAGAAAAGGATCTTAGAACAAAAACTTTTTCCTAGATAGTACCTTAGATCATCACAAATTTATGGCTTTGTGATTGTTGGCCTTTTCATAGCCATGTCCTTTACCACTCTCCATCAGATATTGATGATTAGATTTCTCTTTCATATCCATGTTTTCTTACATGAACCCATGTATGTGTTATTTTCGGTAACCTTTATACTTACCACTCTTTATTTTAAATAGGGGCCTCATTAATCCATTTTTCGATGTAGGATTTCAGCTAAGATATTTTGAAATGTCAACCCCAAGTTTCCAATACCGAGCAGAAATTGTGAGGAATCAATTTATTGAAGGAGGGGAGAATGTAACACCCCAAGATTCCATAGTATGCTTCTCTTTGAATAATACAGTAGCATGTGTTGTACATAACTTCGAGTTCTAACATACACCACGATCAATCAAAGTAGCCATTATGAATAGTAATACCCACTTTTTGAAATTTTATAAATTTTAACTCTCAATATGGACTTCATTTTTGGATTTAGAATATCGAAATTAGCCTAGGCTGAAATTTTGGTACTTTTCAGATAACTTTCATATTTTGATGAATAGTGAAAATTACTAAATTTTAATTAAAAACAACTTTTTTAATCGAAATAATTAGTAGTGATAAATTATGAATTTGAGTTGTTTTAAATTATATTTAGAATATATTTTTACCATTTAATCCAATGTTGGTCATTGGACATAATTTCACCCTTAAACTGGACATATACAAGTGCCAATCTTTTGATAGTTATTGTTTCTTAAAAACACGCTTTTTGTTTTAACAACAGGAATTAATTTTAAATTAATAAATGAAACTTATATGTTTTGAGTTTGGTAAAATATACTTCATTATTGAATTCGGAATATCAAAATTATCTTGGGGTAATTTTTTGGTATTTTTCTGAAAACTTTCAATTTTTGATGAATAGTGAAAAACACTGAGTTACTGTTTAAAACCGGATTTTTATTTAAATAATTATTTATGTTATTAAAATTTATTTTAGGTCAAAATATATACATAACACCTATATAAATTCAATTTAATTCATTGAATGTAGTTTATAATAATTTTAGATATATTAAAATTTTATTGAACTTTTTCACCGTCTTTTACCCACCTCCTAAGAGAATTTGTAAATTCACATAAAACGTAATTTTACCGCTTCTGTGAGTGGAATTTCAAAAATCCAAAAGACACCGTTAATATCAAATAGTAAAATGTAGTTCAATAAGATAAAAATAATTTTTTGTGAATAGTAACTTTTTACTTTTATTTACCAAGGTAAAAAGTAAATAGGGTAATTAAGGGTAAAAATGATATTATTATTACCCTAACACATATCCTAATTCTATTGGATAAGTTTAATTCGACCAAAAAAAACATAGGAATAAAATATGACCCTTTAGGTCCACTTGGATTATATTAGGACATTTATTATTATTTAATTCAAAGAAGAGTTAAAAGAGTTAAAATCAAAGTTTAATAACTAAAACATTTTTAATATAGGATTATACATAAGATAAATTTGATTATTAATATTTATTAGAAAGATAAAAATATTTTCCACATAATGGTATTTTAATTATAATTTTTATACATTAAATAATTAAATTTATTTATGACACAATGATGATGCAGTAATTACCTTATTATTGAAAGAATCAAATAAATGGTAATATAAAAATTAAAATAAATATAATTTCAAAGTTTTTATGACATCAAATAATTTTCTAGGTGACTATGACATGTTAGGGCAGATTAAATGTATCATGTTCAATGTAATCAAGTTGTGCTGACTTTGAAAAAAATAAAATACCAAATAGTGTCAAAATTGACATAAAAGAGTTTTTAAAGAAAATATTATATTATTAATTGATATTAAATTCCTAAAAATCCATGTTTGGACAAAGGACTTGTATCATGATATTTGTATCATTAATGGACCACTTGGGGGTCTCTTGGATATATATAGTAAGTTTATTAACCATATAATATAAAAATACAAAGAGACATTGTAAAAGTGAAACTAATTAACTAAGAGTTAATACTTAAAGATAAGGTTAATATAGTGACCCAAACCTGTCTAAATTCTATTGGTTGAATGTTTTTTGACCCATTCACACCTTAAAATTTAAATAATCCACTTTGGATCCATTAAAAACCGAATATGAATTTATTATAAATTAATATTTTAAATTTTTCCTAAAGAGCCCCTCCTCCACCTTATAAAAGGACCCAACTTATAACCAATTCTTCACACCTTCAAAGCCTTTTGGTTCATCCAACCCCTGCCAAAATACTCTCTCAACTTACCTCACTTAAACATAGATTCCTTATTTGGATCATAAATCCAACCTAAGGAGCCCTTTTGATCAAATCAAAAGGAAGAACCCGAAGAAGAGGAGGTTAAACGTACCCTCGACTAAAGGAAAGTGCTAGGTAAGGGGTTTTCCTCTCACTCCTTATTCTCGTGAGATTCATGCCATATTGCCACTATTACCTTTTATATGGTGTATTTACTACCCATAATTGTATTATTTATGTAATACACTTTAATTTATGTGTATTTACATATTCATTGTATGATACCTCTTTCACGGGGTGTATGTTTCGTAAGTTACCAAATTGGTAAGGGTTAATTTCACAATATCTTTATTATCTGAGGTTGTTGTTTTTACATTAGTATCTACTGGTAAATATTTATTATCTATGTACATGTTTTATGAAAGAGTTTTCAAAGGGATTATTTTAAGGGAATTTTTACTAAAACATCATTTCAAATGATTTAAATATTTATTCTTCTAAATCTTTCTCATTAATGTCCATGTCTTCAAAATGGGTTTTAAGGATTTATTTATAAGGACATGAATATTTTTAAAATGTTAATTCCTTTCGAAAGTTTCAAAGTGGTATGAGACACTTTGATTCAAAAATTCCTTTAAATGACTTCTTTTTTAAATTGTGTAACTTTTAAATGTTTTCATGAAAAAAGGGTATTTCTCTCAATGAGTTTTACAAATCAATCTCATCTATGTCAAAATTATTTAATGGATTTTAAACTTGTTTTGATGTTTATTTATCATGATACAAATCTTCCATATTGTGTTGAAGGTTTTGTGATATATTTGACTGTGGATGTGTTATTTTTATAAGATTCATGGTTTATGGGTAAAGTATTGACATTTCTCATGCAAGTTTTAATACAAATTTTTATGTTATATTTCATCCTCTTAATAAGATGAATGTGTTGGACTAGTATGTTCCGGGTTGGGGACCAATAAAAGTAAGACCTCAGGGTTGGTGTGCGGTTATTAGAGGCACTCTGGGTTGGTGTCCTTTTATTGGAGGCACTCCAGGTTGGTGTCCGGTTATTAGAGGCACTCCGAGTTGGTGTCTGGTTATTAGAGGCACTCCGGGTTGGTGTCTAGTTATTAGAGGCACTCCGGGTTGGGTTCCGGTTATAGTTATCCCCTAGGCCTTGGCATGAGGCCTTGATAAAAAATTAAAGTTCAGCATTATGCATTCCATAATTATGAAAGTGGTTAGTGATATTTCATGTGATTATTCAATTAGTAGAATATCCATGTGAATAAGTAAATGGAATTATTTTATTTTATTTCTTCCATATTATTCTAGAGTTCATGTTTAAAAGGCTTTTGTTTTAGTTTTATAAATTTCCTTAAATGATTATACTTATTTTTAAAAGTTTCCGCTGTATTGGTTACCCTTACTGAGCGTTTGAGCTCACCCCTTTTCAATGTTTTATTTTTTCCCAGGATTCCAAGAAGTGTATTGTGATTGATATGCAGGGTTATGCCAAAAGACTAATGGTGTTCATAAAGGATTATTTATGTTGTTTTCTATGTTATAAAGTGTGACGTAACATTCATGTATGTCATCTATTTTCCAAGACTGCTAAACCGATCGGTCCTTCAGTACTTGATTCCTTGTAATAATGCCAATGTATTAAAATAATACACCGACTCTGGGTAACTGGGGTCGGGGCATTACAATTTTTATGTATTTTCATATTGAAAAAGGTTTTGATAATAGATTTTTTATATCAATATATTTAAATGATATATTTTGATTGAAATGTGGAAATGTTATTTTTCATTTATGATTGGGTTATGTGTTATGATTATGTTATTTTTCATGGGAATTATTTACATATACGGGTGGTTCTGTGATAAAACTAGGGCAGGTGAGCCCGAGATATCTCTTCAATACACTGGGTAATTTAATAGAGGTAAATGTTAATGTTTCTCCTAAAAGATTTAGGGAATATACTATGATGGGTATTCCAAATGTAACTCCTTACGTATATGTGAAAGCTACAACATAAGTATGTTATGTATACCACATGTTACATTTATTATTTATGTTTTCTATTTGTTATTTATAAATCTTATGATTTAACGAGTTATGTTAAACAACTTATGTTATTTATGTATTGATGAACTAATGTTTTCTTTCTTTGTTTTATAACCCATACTGATTTTTTTATTCTCATCCTATGTTTTGAAATGTTTTTCACATGACTTAAAGATAAATAGGGTTAAAGATGGGATCAAAGAAAAATCATTCTATATAAAACATTAAACTAGACATGACTCTTTTTTTCAAGAGTTTTTATTTTATGAAAAAAATTGAAAACAATTATAAGTGTCTACCTTGTAATTTTTGAGATGTAATGTAATAGTTATGGCCTAATTTCCTAAAACTCTAAACTTGAAAAGATCCTTATTGTGAATTATTCATTTAATTCAATATTTTGTAATGTTTAAGGGTGGTTCCTTATATTAGGGGTTGATTAGTATGTCACATGACATATTTATGTGTTCTATTTTAATGTCGACAAATTTTAGCTATGATTTTTCTTGAGTGAGGTAGGTGTTTCTTTGGAATTCCCCCGTAATACATGTTATAAATTTATTGGATGTTTTAAAATAATTTCTTATGAAATCATAATTTTATGTTATGACTTTTTTGTGTTTCAATATGCTTGAAAATGGTTTAACGAGATGTGATAGACTTATGTCACATTCCAAGTGTTTTGTAAAAGGATTGAGTGGATTTTTTAAAGGAAAATAAATATTTTTAAAGTTTTGTTATATTTTTTTCTATAATGTAAATAGCAGATATTTTCAAGTCTTGTTTTGAAAAAGTAATGGAATTTTACTTCAACCAATATAAATGGTTTTGAGACCCTTAACTCTCCTGGTGGATTACGATTCTTTTAAAAGGATATTTAAGTTTAATAAAAGAGTGATTTGAACATATTTCCTTCAAAAATAAAAGGGTTTATTATTTTAAAAAATTATTTATAGACAAAGGTTGGGTTTCCAAATTCGGTTTCTAGTGAATCTTGATAAATTTTTTTGGATGAAATTTGAAATTTTGTTCTCAAATGGGGTGAAAATAGATTGTATTCTTGACAAGATTATATTCCCCTAGTTTTTTTGATTACATGGAACCATTGTTTGATTGTTTTTGGATTTTGTTTTCTTGTTTCCTTATATACTATGTACGATCATTATTTAACTTCAAGTTTTTATTTTAGTATTTCAAATAGGTTGATTTAAATGGTTAAAATGTTTTATTTAAAAAGGAAAAATTTCTGCTTATTTGTTAAATGAGTTTTAAGAAAATGTATTTTCATTGTGGTTATTTATGAAAAAGAGTATTTCATAAAATGTTCTAAAAAAGGGATAAACTATGATTTTACATGTCTTATATGGTTTTAAAGGCCCTCGTTCCATTTTTTGATATTGTTTTTCAAATTTTTAGTCATCCTTGTTTTTATATTATAAAAAGGGTGTTTGTTTGAAAATATGTAATTTTATTGTTTTTACACTTATTTTATAATTGATGTGAAAATATATTTTATAGCTTATGTTCAAACTATAACTTTATGAACTATATTATGAAGATATTCAATGATAATTATTTATGAGATCATACAATGATTTTTTAGGTCACACCCAACATATGAACTGGTAGACAAGAGTGTATGATGATCTTATATCTCATTTTTCAGTGCCCTATTTAGTTTTTTTCAGGATTCTCATATTGGTGCATGGTTGGATGATGGGATGTGACAAGTTACTGGGGGTCACTAGTTTTAATGTTGGAGTAATTTGGGTTTTGATTCCATTTTATCGTTTCTTTTATTATATTTTAGTATGAATGAGTTATGATTTGTTTTCATAGGCTAGTTATAATCCCTACATTGATGGTATGGATAAGGCATGGTAGTAGATAAGACTCTATGTGAGGTGGTGGAGTATTCTAAGATGAGATTTGAATAATATGAGATATGGATGAACTACTAACTTCAAATTTCCATCGATGATAATACCATTGAAATTGGCATGGCATTATATGATACAAGACCTATGTTTAGTAGCCCGATATGAGTATTTAGATGTCTATTAGTGATCCTTCTATGATCTTAATGAGAGATTGATGAAAACACCAATCATAACCATAAATGAGCTGGGTAATGTGTATGGTTTATATTGTGATGCATTAGGAGTCAGGATTTGAACAGTTTCAGTCCATGATGGTCATGTGGTTGTGTTTCTTCTGGAGATGGGGAGATGACCTTGTTTTTTAGAGGTTCAAACTTTCCAATCGATTTCAAACGGGTTTATTCATAGAACAGGAAACATCCAATGATTCTATATCCATTTGGACATACTTTCTAAAGGGAGGTTCTCATTAGTTGTGGATCGATTAGGCTTAAGAATTTGCATTTGTCGAGAGGATGGGAGGTCATGATCATCACACCTTTTAGGGGGAATTATTAACTACTCTAGGACTCTCTTAAATATTTATGTAATGTTTACAAATCCTTATTAATTCACCAAGTATAAAAATGATTTTTCCTTTAGATTTAGCCATTAATGATTGATATGTATGGGATTTATAGAATCATTTATATGTATTTGAGGTTCTTCATTAATGGAGAATCATCCACATGTATTATAAATTCTTAGTCAATGGTATCGTTAAATAAATTATATAGAAATCTCTTGGTCATTATGATAACCATATTAGTTTTAGATCCACTCAGTGGGGAACTTGATGTTTAGTGTCTTTCAGAAAGACCTCGATTATTTCAGAGTTGGGATCATACCCACAGATGGGCTACTTACATATCCTCATTAAAAAAGAATCATAACCCACATAGTTAGATAAAAATGATATAGTTTAACGTCATATGTGACGGAAAAGAATTAATGAAATATGGGCTTGAACCTTATAAAGGATTCCTACAAAATCTACTTTTAAGGTAGAGATCAATGCCCACATAGGTGAGTGAAGAAATATGGGGATAATTCATGGTTAATGACAGATGTCGTGATTACTTTTACACTCTAATCTCACGTGAGTCATGCTCGGTGTGAGAAACAAGATGTATTATTAAACTTTTCAATTGTGCCAGGAAGGTTGCAGTCACAAGAAATTATGTGGGGCTTACATATGTATGACTGCCCAAGTAGTTTTAACCTAGGGATTACTCTTAAAGTGAAGCCCAAGAGCAGGTTCGATAAATGTATTTGTACTTTATGAAGATTTGGATTTTTATCCTGAGGAATACTCCTAATGAGGATGCCCAAATTAAATTATACTTATAACTTGGGGCTTAATCCTAAGGAGAAGGCCCAAGTTAAAGAAAATATTATTGGGGCCTACTCCTGAGAAGGATGCCCAAAATAAAAAGAATTTAAGATTGGGACTTACTTCTGAGGAGGATGCCCAAGTTAAAAGAAATATGATTAGGGCTAACTCCTGAAAAGGATGCACAAAATAAAAATAATTTAAGATTGGGACTTACTCCTGAGGAGGATTCCCAATATTAAGAGGGACTTCTGATTGGGGCTTATTCTTGAAAAGGATGACCAAATCAAAATAATTTAAGATTGGGACTTACTCCTAAGGAGGATGCCCAAAACTAAAGGGAACTATGACTGGGGATTATTCTTGAAAAGGAGGCCCAGATTACGGGGTATTGTAACTTGGTGCATACTCCTGAGAAGGAGGCCCTAGTTAGAAGATCCTCTCATCTTAAAGGATGAGGTTATATGTAGGAAAACTATAACCGTAGTGACATAAATCTTGTATGTCACGATGTTTTGGGAGAGTTTCTCATAGAATCTCTTTCAGATAAGGAATCCAACAAAAGAACCATTCCATAAATGGCTTCAAACAGGGGTTTGAGGGCTAATATCATGAAGAGGAGAGGTGAATAGGAAAGAGTCACACAAATGAAGTTGGCGCGCATGTGTAGGTCGTTCAAGTCATTTGGCAAGCAATTATTGGCCACACAAGTGTACTTGTGCGTCATGGGTTCACCTGGGCGATGGAGAATCTGTAGGGTAATACTTGGGTGAGACTTAACTCAAGCCTTTAGTACTATCATAATATGTTTACAAAAGGGTGGCGCGCAAGTTTCATTGAAAGTATAGGGCGGCGCGCAAGTGTTTTTACTTTTAAGGAGGTCTGGACACTTAGGCATGAAAGTGTTGATGAATTCTAAACACTTAGGCCTTATCATACTCCTTCAAGTCTTCCATTCTAGGTAAAAAGTTACCTTAGAAGTTTTTGGAAGAGTTGAGTTGAATACTTGGGTGACCAGATCTTGAATTTGACTTAGGGAAAATTTGTCCCTTTAGATGGGGGGCCCATAGGAGCTATTTATAGGCTACTAGGCACCTTGGGTGAATGAATAGATAGAGCGCACAAGTGACTTTCGCGATGCGCAGGAAACTTTTGAGACTCCCTCTAAATTGGTTTTTAGTCCATATCTTTGTCAATTTTTTATGTTTTTAAAAGGGTGACCCTCTTTCTGCTTAAGGTATTCCCCTTTTTATTTATTGGACTCTTTGATGGAAAGGAGCGTCAACAAATTTCCCCCCTTAGAGTTGGATCTGAAAAAAATGAAAGAGGATCCGACTCTGAGGTAAAGCCGGAGAACCAAGGGTCTGTGGCGCGCAGATGCAGGGGCAGGCAAGTTTGGAGCACCGGTGGTTTGGATCACCTATATATATAGGCTCAATCCCACATGACCTTATTCAAATTCAGGAAATTCAATATCTCGTCGTGTAGGTGCTTTGGTTTTCGGTCTTCTGGATTTTTTTCGCGCTTCTGCAGAAGGTATTTGACTTGCACGTAAGGACTAGGTTGTCAAAACTTGCGTGACCTGATTGACTTGCGCGCCAAGTTGAGACTTGCGTGCCTTAATGCCTATTCCATTTTTTTGATTTTCTTAAACAATATTTCACAAAACTAACATACTTAAGGTTTTTATATTTGATCTTCTTGCAGATTCAATGGCTCCCAGAAGAATTAGATCAGCTAATGAGTTAGCCAAAAAGAGAATAAATGACATGGTGAACGTTATCAGCCATGATTATTATGTTATCTGCTATAGCACTCTCCCGGATTTGGCTAATTACTTGAAGACATATCATGCCAATTTCCCATAGAGCTTCTACTTTCCTTTATATGGCCATGGTCATCTGCAAGGATTCAACGTTCTAGAGGAAAATAATTATATTCCTCATTCCTGGTTTCAGACTTACACCAATTTCTCTTTGGAAAATGTCTCAGTTGCAGGATCATTTTCCAGTGATGGAACAGTGGAGAAGGCATTCATAATGCATCATAGACCATGTGATATAGATCTGAAGCCTCACAAGCTTGAGCTGCAGCCGCATTGCTATCCCTATATTTTCCTAAATTCTCAGATGGACCAATATAAGGGACGGAATAAGAGTTGGGATTTCCATCCTAGCGGAAGTGTGAAGCCAACTTTGATGTAGGCATATTGGCTTTGACAAACCTGTGTAGAGTTTATCAATGATCTGAAGGGAGATTCAATATATGAATCCCTCTAGGCTGGGTAGACATTTGTCTACAGGAATGACAATTTCGTGCCGGAGTTAATTAGTCGTTGGATCCTAGAAACGAATTATTTCCATGTAACTCATGGAGAAGTAGGCATCAGTTTGTGGGATGTCTACAAGCTTTTAGGTGCACCAATTTAAGGAGATATGTATGATGAATTCATCCCCCCTAGGGTGACCTGGAATGATGCAGAGAAGTATCCGGCTTTGGCTCGAGAGTTAATGAAAATTTTCCACAAGCTTAAGAATACCAAAACCACAAAAACCCACTCCAGAAAAGATATCCATCCATAGGAGTGGATGGAATTTTTTTATTAAGAAGAAAGAGGAGGAAACTTCCTGCACTAGTCCTACTAGTTTCCCTAGAGAAGGAAAGAGGGGTGATTCAGGATCATTTTGGTCAATTTTGGAAGCAGGAGAGTTTGATAGGTGGGGGTATGAAGTGAACCAGAAAATTCCAGCGAAGATGCAACTGACATGATTTTTGTATTTGTAGCTCAGGGTTAACCTTTTACCAGTTTGGGATTCGAAAGGAGGCCTGAGGCCAGGGTTCTTTGTCATTGCAGCCAAGATTGCTGAAAGGAATATGGTTGGGTTGACCACCCTAGTTTTGGAAAATATTAATAGGATCATACTTCATGTTTATATGGGTAAGTCTCCTCTAAGAATAGTTGTACCATTACAAGTTTTATGGGGATGGATCGCCACTCACTTCAGAACATATGCAGTAAAAAGTGGGTTATAGGTTCTTGGAAGTTCTTTCCAGCCGTCTGTTCAGGCCTTTTCTAGAATTTCTCCCTTAACCCTCAATGATTATGATATTAAAATAATGTTGAGCATGTTCAAGGAGTTTAACTTCTTTCTGTATAGAAATCCTCCAACAGGGAGATTTGTTGATGATAAAACAACCAACTTAGAGTTTAGGGCATACATGCTGGCATGTAGATATGGTACACTGGCCATGAGGATTGATGGAGAAATTATATGTGAGGCCTACGCTTCATACAGATTCTCACATCAATTAAAATGTTTGCAGAAAATTACCGTATCCCCTCCGGTGCATGTCAGGTTAGAGAAGCATCTGATGGTTGCTAATCAACTATGGTTGCTGACATCTATGGAGAATGCTCGGGAAGTATTTGATCTACCAGCTGTTGTTGTGGTAAGTCGATTAACTACATGGTATACCGAGAGCTGGGTAGCATCATACCTTGAAGGAGAACTGAATCATCCGGTCCCTCGGGTGGGGAAAAATAAGATAACTATTAAGAAAGAATCTTTTCATTTGTAAGGTGATTCTTCCTCACCCGGAGTTGATTCACTGGGTTCCTCACCTGGGACTGATTCACCGGATTCCCAGGATGGGGATGATGAGGCACGAAATGAGTCAAAACCGCCTTGTTCCAGATATAATCCACCTTCCAGAGTAGAGATACCTACTCCATCGACTCATGTTGAGTTATATCATTGAGGAAATTTAGTCACCATTATTTTATAGAGCAATAAGTTTCATTTTCTTATCCTTTATCTATGATTGTAGGAGCTATGAAGAAGTTGAAGTCCCAGATTGTAGGACCCTCCTCATAACCTTCTGGTGAATATTCTAAATATTTTCGACTAGAGGCTGTCCGGACATGGCGGAGTTTATATTGTGATGATGAAACCACCTGGATGGACTTATGCGAAGGGCTACATATACCTGGAGTGGGGAATCTCTGGGCTTCCACTGACATCTGTTTTGAGGAAAACCCCAATGAAGTGAGGGATTTCATAAAAGATATGGAAATTCTCATATAATCCACTGATAAGTTAGTTCCTGTCACCAAACAGGTGAAGGAAATGATGGAATATGGCACCATTGAGGGGATTGGTCCTTCATTAGATGAGGAGTGGCGTAATTATGTGGCTCCTGAAGATGTAAGTTTTCCTTTTTCTCATATTTCCATTTTCTTTTAAATTTGAATTTAATCAAAGATTTTTTTTAAGGAAATAATATTATTCATCATGCAGCTTATAAAGGAAAGAACCACTAAAATCCCTTCTCCGCGGTATAGCCCTAGTGGTACCACTCTTGGAGCAACTGAATCTCCTCGTGAGCCGAGAGAAGTATCTCTAGTCTAGCAAACCATGGATGAAGAGTTAGAAAGGGTGTTGTTGTCTTTGATACCTATTTTCAGAGGTGATGATGCAAGTCCACCCAAAAAGGCCAAGAAGAAAACGCATATAAGAAATAATACAATAGTCAAACACTTTATCAGTAGTGGTAAGTCTTTCTGGTAATCCAGAATCTCAACTTATGAAAAAGTGCTCAAACTTATCAGGATTGTAGGGGCTTTTTCAGTTTCCCCTTTAAGGGAATGGAATGACCATCCTCAGAGTAAAACTAAGGGTGTTGGAGAGTAGCCACAAATTCTTGCTCAAACGGCTGTTCTTTAAGAAATACTAAGAGCAGATGATCCGACATCTGTTTCCAACACCGCTCTAGTTTCTAATGCCAGGAGAGAAAAGACTTCTGGTAAATTAACAATATTTCATATAAATTAAAATGATACAACAACGGACTTCCATTCTATGATGTTTTAGGTTCAACACATGAAACATAACATTTGGAAACCACCGAAGCTGACCCCAAAACTATCTGTGAAGAATCTATTCGGGGTCAGTGATTTCCAGATGAAAGTCAAGAAGAAGAAATGTCAAGTGCTCCCACTGGTGAGACTAACCTAGGATCTAAGACATCATTGGATAAAATGATGAATCATGGAATGTCCTTTGAATATATTTTAGATCATATTAAATTACCATGTGATTTAGAAGATTTTGGAGATCTAGTTATAGAATCTACTGGACGTGAGTTTCATCATTTGTCCTTTTAATATTCTCATGATTACAATTCTAACCCTATTTGGTTAAAAATGTACAGTTCTATTTAAAGATACTGGTGATCCAACAATGCTTGAAAGGGGTGTAAACATTGATGTCAATCCTATTATTGCCGAAACACTCACTCATGTGGAACTTTACACGAGCGACCCTCCTGAAACCCATCCTGAAAATCTTGTTGAAGCTAGGAAATATGGGGAGGAGTCTTCACAAGTTGCTGATCTACTATTAAGTAAAATATGATGATATTTGTGGTATACTTAATCTGCATGAAAATAGATCAACTTTTACTATCCTTTGAAACTAACCATACATTCAATTGACCAAACAAGGCTGTCAACTTCAATGGATAGATCTAGAGGTGAAACTTCAGCCTCAACCCAAATAGTAGTAGAAGGGGAAGCAACCAAGGTCAGGGAAGGAGCATAATAGGGCACTTCCTTAAGTGCATTAATCTCGGACTATGTTCCTCCCTGTGATAGCGATACTGAATCAGACCCACAGGTGCAAAAGGCACTCCAATTCTCACGTCGCAAGGCATGGAAAAAGATATGGAAGATAATATATGAGGTTCCTCTTGAAGTTATTCCTTCAATAATTTGAAGACATTCATCCCTGTTCATCATGTTGGGACTTGGCAGTTTTGGATATCATGAAATCCATGTCGTAGTGAAACAAGTCATTCAAAGGAGGGAGTAGGAGAAAAGGTGTCGTCAAGACCTAATCAGAGCTAGATTGCTGATCAATATTAGTGTATTTTAGGCTGCAGTGTCCCGAGATGAGGCTGATCATGCTTCCATGATAAAGGAACTGAAGAAAAATATCAAGGAGAAGATTATCCAGTAGTTTCACCTTCATCAAGAGTTAGATGATGTTACTCGGGATCTTGACCAGCTTCATAATTTGTTGGAAGAAGTCCAAGAGGATGGTATAAAATCCATCAATGATGCCAAAGAATAACTTAGTTGAGCTGAAGAGAGTGAATATGGTAAGGTAAATGAACTTCAAGTGGCTGCTGACAAGGCTCAGGATGCTATAAAACAGATGATAAGTCATGTTGAAAGTATTCTTTAATCTCTAAAAGAAAAGAGAAGAGACTCTAGTATGGGAATGTTCTTCTAATTTTGTTCATCAAGGAAAAATAGTTCATCTTCAATCATGATAATTGATCTTTATTTTTACCTAAGACAATGGGCCTGGTAAACATAGTTTTATTTTTACTAGGGTTATATAAACAACCCCACAAACTTTATCCTTTAATTTCTCAATATTCCCTAAATCATACAAAATGTATGTCTAGAAACCTAGGACTCGACTTTTGTTGAAAGTACCCTTTATAGGTTCCCAATTTAGTGAGTATCATGTCTTTTGTTATTGGAAGTTTAAAGTTAGGCATGTTGGACTATAAAAGGATAATATTTAAGGTCAAATATCTTTGACCAAATGAATGATATTGACTCAATTCTTGATAATTTGATAGGAAACATATTACCATATTAAAATATGGAGGGGGGAATTGTAGACTATGACTTGATAAATTTTTAATCTACGGAATGACATGGGAAAGAGCTAAAAGGCATTAGAGGAAGTCTTTTCTAAGAATGAGGTTTCCACTATTTGACAAACCCGTTATGGGGGATGAATTATGCAGGGCCAACTGGGGAAAAAGCTGGATAGTCAAATTGTATCATCTTTTGGATGAAAGGTCCGTTATGTAGACAATTTATGCAAGGCCACCTAAGGGCACGTGCTACATAGTCAGGAAAAATAACTCTCAGAAATTTGATTTTCTAATGCTAAAAGCCGAAGAAAGTTTTATAGGGATTCAAATTTTTGAAAGCATAGAGTCTGCTTTATGGAAAAAAATGTACTTTAATATGGAGAGGATGTTTCCAATCAAAATTGTCAAAAATTTGGATGAATGTAACTTCTACGAAGGTCTGAACCAAACACAAGAAAGAGAAAAAAAGGTATCTGTGGTTTCAAATCATATGACTAAAACTAGAGATACAAACATTTATACAACATAATACTTTTAGATCATAACAAAGAGTGTGGAACAAATATGTTAAGGTTGGCAGTTTTTTTGCAGATCCCTACATATTGTTGTTAAGACTAATAGGGACAAAAGAGGCTTCTCCTAAGAATAAAGTTACCATTACTTGACAAACTTGTTATGGGGGCTGAATTATACAGGGCCAACTTGGACATGAGTTGCATAGTAAAATAGTAGCTTCTTTTGGCTGACAGGTCCGTTATGTAGAAAACTTATGCAAGGCCACCTAAGGGCAAGTGCTTCATAGTCAAGAAAAATAACTCTCTAGTATCATAAATTTTGCAACCAGAATTCAAGAAAAAGGTTATGGAGATCATAAATATTATTTGTATAATGTTGCGGCTGGGTCCTGAATTGAAATTCTGAATGCCACTACGTACCTCATTAGGTTGAGAATCAAACCACACATAGTTCTTGAAATATAGTTTAATGTCATGTAGGATGAGAGAGTGGAATATCTTAGTTTAGGGTCATAGAGATCGGACCATACTGAGGGAGACACATCATGCATTTGTTATAAATCTGATGTGAATAAAGACCAGGGTGTTCCATATAACACCATGTGCTCCCAAGGGGACTTTTCAGCCAAGGGACCGAAAGTAGAGTTTGGGGTTAGGCCCAAAGGCTCGGGGCGGGACTCAAGGAATGCTCGAGCATTCCTACGTATCCCATGAGGATGGGAATCAAGCTCCATGTAGTTCTTGAAATATCCTTTTTACAGATTTGGTTCATACATATGAGGGGTAAAGGTGACTTTATTACAATTATGGACGGGCCTAGATTAAAGACTTGGGTGTCACTATGTATCTCATAAGGATGAGAATCAAGCCACACATAGTTCTTGAAACACGATATGGTAGGAGACCATGTCAATGATGATTCCTCTCGAGTGAGGGTATCGGGGATTGTTGAAGTTTAATATCATACAGGACAAAGGTACAAATAGTTTAAGGTTATATGCATGGACCAGTGCTATATAGTTTAATGTCTTGTAGCAAGGATAATGGGGAACTGTATAGTTAAACATTATATAGCTAGGACAATGGGACATACACAGTTTAACATCATGTAGGATTAAAGTGAACCGATATGAATAATACAGTTGACGAGGAATTCATGGATCAACATCTTGTGGGATAGAGGTGAATCAATGTGAAGAAAGTGGTTTTTGGATTGAACTTCAGGACGTTGCCTACGTACCCGGCCTAGGAGGCAAGGATAAAAGTCCTCATAGTTCAATTGATAGGGATTTGGTGATCATGGTGTACTTGAGGATAGCGACCTGAAGATGATGTTGGGACTTAAGCATGGTTAGCAAACCATAGAAAATGTCATGGTCGATTCTTATTCTAGGCTCACGTGAGTCATGCTCAGTGTGAGAAACATGAAGCTGCAACATACCTGACGATCGTGTCGTGAAAGATGTGACCATGAAGAATATTGTGGGGCCTATGCATGATTAACTGCCCAGGGCATGCATGAAAACAATGTTTAGAAGAAAATTTTGCATTTGAAGATCACAATTTAATGTCATGTGTCACAGACATGGGGTGCTTGGTAGTTTAATGTCCTGCAGATCAGACAATACATAGTTTAACATCACGTTGGACGATAAAGGGGACACAGTTTAATGTCATGTTGGATGATAAAGGTGACTATGCAGTTTAATGTCTTCCAACAAGGAAAATGGGGAATTTTTGTTACACAAAATACTTCTTCAAAAATATTACATTGGTTGGAGTTGTAATGAGTTCTCCATCCATTGAGATTAAAAATACGCTCTATTAGGGTAGACCCTATGTATTGAGTAAGGTCCTTCCCACTTTGGCTCAAGCATTGGAGGTTTCTTTCCCGGTATCATTAGGGTTCTGAGGACCAATACCAATTCTCTTTGAATGAATGAATGAAGACGAACTTTTTTATTGAAAGCTCATACTATTCGATTCTGATTGACTTCTAGATGGTGCAATGTGCACAATCGTTTTTATCTAGTTTTCCAATTCATTTAATCGCTTTTGAGATTCTTCATCTGTAGATAACTGATCACAAATGGAGACACTAATATAAGTTAATTGGACTTTAATAGGCAAGACTGCTTCCGTTCCATATACCAATGAATATGGAGTTGATCGTGTAGCGGTGCAGGTGGTAGTTCAATAAGCCCATAGAGAATGAAACGGTTTATTAGGCCATGACTTCTTATCTTTATCCACCAAATTTTGAAGTATGTTTGAAGGAGTCTTATTGAAAGACTCTACTTGACCATTGGATGCTACATGATATCGAGATGAATGGTTGGATCTGATACTGTATTCTTGATACAATTTTCTTACTTCAGATGAACAAAAGTTGGTGGCATTATACATCAATATAGTATGAGGAACACCAAATCTGGTAATGATGTTAGACGTGAAAAAGCTAACAATTCTTTTAGCACTGATTTCTTTGAGAGGTATTGCCTCTGCCCATTTGGGAAACAAATCAGTAGCAGTAAGAATATACTTAAACTGCTTAGCTGTAGCCAAAGGATATGGTCCTACTACATCTATTCCCCATGTAGAAAATGGCCAGGAGTATTTATCCATATGAAGAATCTCTAGGGGTTGATGAATGAAGTTAGCACATACTTGTCAAGAATTAAAATTCATAGTGAAATCAACACAATCTTGTATCATTGAAGGCCAGATGTATCCAAGCCTTCGAATTTGACCAGACAGTCTATGTACAGAATTTTGAGAACCGCAAACTCTTGCATGTACTTCATTCATAACATCCATTGTCTCTTCACCATCAATAAATACAAATAAAATTCCATCAAAACCTCACTTTTAGGGAATTGTTTGGTGATTTGGGCTATTATAAAGTGTAAAATTGACCACATGTCGCCGAACTTGTTCTTTCCCAGCTCTATCAGGTGGGACTGTTCCATTTTGAAGTTATTCCCTGATAGGTGTCATCCATCCTATAGTATGACCATATGGTTCAGAAATGGGACTAATTTCATTGATTTCCTCTATTATGATTTGAACAAAAGGTGAAACTACACGACGGTGGGCAATACTGATAATTGTTTCGTCCCGATTTGGATCTGTCAGGGTTGTGGCTACATTAGCCAGTGCATCATCTTTGGAATTTTGTGATCGCGGGACCTAAGAAAATGTCAGTTCTGAGGGAAATTCTGCCATTAACTCTCTAACTTAATCTCATAAAGGGATTAACTCTTCATTTCTAATGTCATAATCCCTATCGATTTGTTTGATTACCAAATATGAATCACCTTTTACCTTCAAGTGATTCACTTGTGCCTGAAGCGCCAATTCCAAGCCTACGATTAGAGCATGATATTCTTCTTCATTGTTTGTACCACCTTCCAACAATATAAAGGAGTAGGGTATCACTGCCTTTTATGAGGAAATAAGGAAGATTCCTAACCCAACATTGTTGAATTTAGGATCTTCTTTTTTCTTCCCTGTTGGACTTATGGAGGCACCATAAAAGTACATTTCCTATGTTTGATTATTTTCTTGAATAGAGAATAATTCCTCATTAGGAAGTTCAATATTTAAATATGTATCTTCTAAAGATGGGTGTTCAGCAAGGAAATCAGCCAGAGCTTGGCCCTTTATTGCCTTTTGAGACACATATTGGATATCAAACTACTACAAAATTACTATCCACCTTACCAGACATCTTGTAAGCATTGGATGACTAAAGAAAAATTTGAGTAGGTTATTACGAGATACCAATTGGGCCCCATGATGTTGCAGGTAGTGTCACAATTTCTGAACTACAATTATTAATGCTAGGCAGCACATTTCAATACTTGAATATCAATTTTCTGTCTCAAGAATAGTCCAACTGAGATAGTAAAGGCTGTTTTCATTCTCAGCATCTTTCTTTTGGGCAAGGAAGGCACCCAATTATCGCTCTAAAGCTATCACAAAGAGAATAAGTGGTCTTATTTAAATAGGTTTCATTAATACCGGTGGAATCAAGAGATATTTCTTGAGGATATCGAATGCTTCTGGAAATTCTTCAGTCCATTGGTAGGTGACTCCCTTCTACATTAATCTGGTGAAGGGAAAACACTTGCTTTCCAAATAGGCAATGAAACACCGAATATAGGCCAAGTGTCCTTGATGTCCTCTTAATTACTTCAAATTTTAGGAGGTGTCAGGTCATGGATTGATTTTTTCTTCTCAGTATCAACTTCAATACCACGATGGCGTACAACAAAGCCAAGAAATTTTCCCGAGGTTACCATGAAAGCACATTTCAAGGGGTTCATCTTCAAATTATGTGGTCGAAGTTTGTTGAATATGATTTATAGATCGGCCAAGTGATCATAATGGTTTCTAGATTTAACCCCCAAAATCATCCACATAATATTCAACAAATTTTCCTAAAAAGGGTTTGAAGATATGGTGTATGGCACATTGATATGTTGCACCTGCATTCTTCAGGCCAAAGAGAATTACCTGATAGAAAAACACACATTGAGGAGCTCTAAAGGCTGTAAATTATTCATTTCTGGGGCCATTCATATTTGATTGCACCCAGAGTAACCATCCATAAAGGAAAGAGCTTCGCAGCCAGCTATTGCATCAATTAAGAGTTCTGTGATCAGAACTAGAAAATCATCCTTAGGAAAATGCCGATTAAGATCTCTAAAGTCATTGAAAACTCTAATTTATCCATTCTTCTTTTTCACAGGGACAATATTGGCAAGCCATTTTGGATATTTAACTTCTCTGATGAGGTTATCCTTGATAAGCTTATCAGCTCCAGCTTTGATTTTGGAGGCATAAGTTGGGTGTGATATTCTTGCAGCTTGCTTGAATCCTCGATGTTCTTCTGGAAAACCCAAATGATGAGTGGCAACATCAGGATCAAGACCTGGAATTTTCGTATAATTCCAAGAAAATACATCTCTATTTCGCTTTAGAAATGAATTATACATTTCTTGCTCTTCATGATTCATGGCTGCACTAATTAAAGTAGGGCATGGATCTTCTTTTGTACCCAGATTTATTTATCTATGTTCATCCATAGTAGTACATATACCCTCTTCAAATGATAGAGAAGCATCCCTGATATCTTCCTCTTCTTCTTCAATATGCAGTACTTCTTATGTTTCTATTTTCATAGTAGATGAAAAAACATAATTTCCATGGTCAGGAGAGAAGTTAAAATTTGAACATCTTGGAGAAGAGGCTAAAATTTCTGACCCTATTGATGATGAAGGTTCTTCCTGGGGTAATGGAGAGGAGATGATGGATTGAGAATTGACATCATTGTTTTCCTCTGGTATCGCTATAAATTCTTCTGACCTGGTAGATGATGTATAGAATTACTAGATTTTAGTGGATTAAATGAAGACATCTCCATTTAAGATTTCAACATTGCTTGGTGAATCAACAATTTCTCCCATGCTATCCAGTTTGATTTCCATAATTGGCATTACGGAAGTTTCCATAAGAGTGTTTGGATTTAGGTCTATCCTGTCAATTTGACTGATTGGAAACACATAATCTTTACTCACATGTATGAATGGTTTTACTGGAATCTTTTCCAAACCATTTGGAGCATTAATTTTGTCGACCTTCTTTTCTGTGGATTTTTCCTTTCCGTCCATGTGATAAAATTCTGCCTCAATGTATTGAGATTCACACATTTTTAGTGGGGCCTTGTCACCACAAAATTCCCCAATTGGACCATTGGAACAATATTTGAGACATTGATGGTACGACGAAGGTACGAACACATGTTGATGTAGCCAAGGTCTTACAAGAAAAATGATAAAGGGGGTGTCCTGATGAACAAACATGAAATCTGAATTTGACACAAGATCTCCAAACTGAATTCTGAGTGTAATTTCGCCCAGAGGTTCCTGTTCATTATTATCATATCCTTGAAACATCAAAGTAGAAGGAGATAAATCAGATTTGGTGGGGCCCATCGATGAAGTGTACGAATATTAATGAAGTTGACTCTTGAGCCATTATCAATGAAATATCATTGGATGTATATATCATTGACTATTCCAGATAGATACAAAGTTATGATATGTCCATGTACAATATCATCTTCATCTACATATGTAAAAGATATCACTGTATGACATTCTGCAGGACCATTTTTTATATGGTAGACTTCAGCCCCAACAATTTATGTTTCGAATTATTGAGGACTTGAAAAAGACTCAATAAGCACCTCTCGAAGATATTTTGATAGATTCAAGGCATCCAGAATTGATAATTTGGCTAGTACATGGGCCAAATGTTTCAAGACATCATACTTTTGGTCCAAAGGTCTGAGTTTCCCATCATGAAAATGCGGTTTTTCAAGTGCCTTGGAAGTTGAGTCTTTGGAAGTAGGTGCATCCCGTATCAGGACAAGAATTGGAAACACTTCTTACTTCAGTCTATTAGACTGACTAGGTCTATCTATTTGCTGAGAAGAAGAAGGTGTGACCTCTAACCAGTCTTCCAAAATAACTGCGTTATGACCGAATCTGCCATGTGTGGAAGAACTTTCTTGTTCATGTTGATCCCACTAAAGGTATTTACTAAGAGTTTCTGCAGCATATAAAGTTGTAGAAGTGGTAGAATTGAAATAGTGTCTTCTGGAATATCCACATCTTCCCCTATATCCTAGACCTCTGTCTCTTCCTCTAATTCCTCGTTTAGATACAAGGAACTTAGGCTCATCATGATCAAAACTTTCATTGGCATATGGATCTGTTAAATGAATCATGTTAATAGAACAAAAGATCAATTATTAATCTGATGAAGATTCTGCCTGATGAACAAGTTCTGGTAGTGCCGTTTGGTGTGGCGGTGCCTGGGCTTTTGAAGCAGACGATATAAAATCTACCAAAGTTAATTACATCTTAGTCTTTGACACGAGCTCATCTTCTTCTGACTGCTCTTCTTTCATCAAATTACACTGCTTATTTGAGTAGTTTTCTTCTGATGAAGGAGGTTTTACTATGGAAGACATAGCGGAAGACACAATTGGTTGATTCAATTGTGATTGTAAAATGGTGTGAGTTAGGTTTATTGTTTTCCTAACTATCCAATAATCATATTTCTACACATTTTTTTCTTTTGACTTCATGCCACTCGCCTTTCTCTTCTGGATCAGTAGAAGTAACACATGCTACCTAAGATAAAGAACCTTTCAGTTTTACTTATATAGAGTCCACCATCTTTTACAGGAGGTCTTTGAAGACAAAACACTTCTGAATGGGATGCCCCAATATCTAATGAAATGAGAAATAGTTGGAGAGGTCCTCATCTCCTTCATTGTTCAGCCTTTTGGGCCTTGACAAATGAACCATATTATTTTCCAGAGCAGAGAAGAAGTAACCAGGAAATTGTTCATTCCGGAAAGAATAAACATTGTTATCTAAATCCTAAAACTATTTCCGCCTTTGATCTCCTTGATCATCTTGACAAGGCGGCCATTGTTGTTGACGCTTAGGAGGTATAGCCCTTCGATATGATGAAGGTTTTGAAGTGGAAGCAGGTACAGGTGCTTGTTTAAGTGCAACTATAGAAGTCTCTTCTTTCCATATTATCCTTACTGGAACTGATAGAATTACACAAGTTTTATCCTTAGTCTTTATAAGAGAGTCTTCTATCTGTTGAGCGATTGAAGTAAGGTATCAAAACCCTCCTGTGTATTTCAAAATGATTAACGGTTTGCGTAATTCATCACGTAGATTTGCCACACAGATTGGAAGCAACTCTTCTTTAAGGAGTGATAAATTTGAGGAATCACTAGTACAAAAACCTTTTTTTACGTTACCATTTTCACGTCAGTTTTTAAGAACCGACGTGAAAATATCTAAAAATCGATTTTTCACGTCGGTTATTATATAACCGACGTTAAAATACATTTTTGCTGATTTTTCACATCGGTTATATAAGAACCGATGTTAAAAATCCATTTTATCTGATTTTTCACGTCAGTTATTAAATAACCAACGTGAAAAATCCTTTTCCAGGAAAATATATTAAAATTTTCACTTATTTTTCAGGTCGGTTATTAAATAACCGACGTGAAAAATATATTTTCGTGACTTTTTCACGTCGGTTGTTTAATAAAGGATGTGAAAAATGTTTACAAAAATGCAGTTCATTTTTCAAGCTTTAATTTGACTAGTCACAGAGCTCAAACGGAGTTACGGATTAAAAGTTATGGCCTTTAGAAGTTGATCATCTCTAAACAATGTCTTAAGAATGTCCAACTTCTAAAGGCCATAACTTTTAATCCGTAACTTCGTTTGAGCTCCGTGACCTGTACAATTAAAGCTTGAGAAATGAACTAAATTTTTGTAAACATTTTTCACGTCGGTTATGAAATAACCGATGTGAAAAATCCTTTTCCAGGAAAACATATTAAAATTTTCACTTATTTTCCACGTCGGTTATTAAATAACCGACGTGAAAAATCTATTTTCTTGACTTTTTCACGTCAGTTATTTAATAACTGACTTGAAAAATGTTTACAAAAATGTATTTCATTTCTCAATATTTAATTTGACAGGTCATGGAGCTCAAACTGAGTTACGGATTAAAACTTATGGCCTTCAGAAGTTGATCATCTCTAAACGATGTCTTAAGGATTTCCAACTTCTAAAGGCCATAACTTTTAATCTATAACTCTGTTTGAGCTCTGTGACCTATCAAATTAAAGCTTATAAAATGAAGTACATTTTTTTTAAACTTTTTTTGCATCGGTTATTGAATAACCGACGTCAAAAATACCTTTTAACTTCGGTTATTAAATAACCGACGTGAAAAAGTCATGAAAATCGATTTTTCAAGTCGGTTATTTAATAACCAACGTGAAAGAGTGATGAAGATTAATTTTTCACGTCGGTTTAATAATAACCGATGTAAAAAATAAGTGAAAAATTTAATATATTTTCACATCGGTTATCATAAAACCGACGTGAATGATATTTTTAATATCCCGCGAACGCGAAATTTCAATTTTTTTACATCGCGGTATAGAAATTTTGAATTGCCGCCTAAAATTTTTAATATCGCTTTTTCTCATAGAATCTCAATTATATGTTTCCATTATACACCCATCCTAATTTGAATATCATTTATTTCAACCATTATCGTTCCCCCAAATCGAATCTTTTTCTCTCGAACGTGAATCAATTATTTCTTCTTTCCGCGATCTCGTCAAGGTATATTTAATCATACATCCATGATTTATGGTTTTTATGATTTGTTTTCTTAATTGATATACCATTTTATGATCATTTCATTCAACCATCATAGTTACACTGAATCAACTTGTTTTATCTTCAACTTGAATCAACGATTTCTTATTTCCGCGACCTCGTCAAGGTATTTGTAATTATTTTCCCATGATTTATATTTTATGTGAGTAGTTTTCTTAATTGATATACCATTTAACGATTGTTAATTTATTATAATGATGGATGATTATTTATATCATGATAAAACTGAAAATCCCCCTACGGATTCAAAAATTCTTTCTAATATGATGTTACGGTTGGCTCATTCAATCTTTCCTCGAAAAAAATATCAAACTTCTGATGGTCATAACTTTTGATTCGTAAATCTGTTTGAGCTCTATGACCTGTCAAATGAAAGGATAGAAAATTTTCTACAATATAGTAAACATTTTTTACATCGGTTATTTAATAACCAATGTTAAATATATCTTTAAACGTCGGTTATTAAATAACTGATGTAAAAAATGAATTATAACGTTGGTTTTTTCAAAAACCGACGTAAAAATGGCTTCTTATCACCATTTTCCTGAATGTATTTAACGTCAGTTTTTAGAAAACCAACGTTAAAAACTATATTACCCCATTTTTTACATCGGTTATTAAATAACCGACATAAAAAATCGTATTTTTAACGTCGCTTGCAATAACGTCGCTTAAAAACCGATGTTAAAAAGAAAAAAAATACCGACGTAAAAAAAGTTTTTTATACTAGTGAATATGATAATCCCTTCCAGCGAGCAATGAAATCTGAAACTCTTTCATTTTCCAATTTCATACAATTGTTAAGATCAAAAACTATCATCTTTGGTAATGTTGAGCAAAATTGAAGAAGAAATATTTGACGGAGATCTTCCCACCCAGTAATTGACCGAGATTGCAAACTTGTATAAATGACAAAAGCAGGTCCTTGTAATAACTTCAAAAAACACTTGATCTTAACAGATTTTTGTTGTTGAGGAGTTCCCATCATAGGATCACAACGAGAGACAAAATGTGTTAATTGTTTTTCTGGATCTCCCGAACCATTAAAAATTGGAATGTACTATTTGTAAAATTTGATGAGGGAGGAATTGCATCCACCCATTTAGGGTAATCTCGCTTCTCTGGTTGAATTAGTACACGTCGTTCCTCCATAGCTTCCAACTATGATGTTAATGACTCAATGGTAGTCGTTGATGTTTGAGAAACATCTGGTTGATCTTGATTCTATGTAGGTGAAATAACTGGAGTTTGGACAGTTTTGGCGACCGGTACTATCACTGATGGTAGTATCGCCGGTTGCTGTCACATATTACCCATAGGATTAGACCTGTGAGGGTGTATTTTTAAAGGTGGATATTCTTGATCCATCCTAGTAGCTACAACAAATTCCCTTGATTGATTAACTCCAGCATGCTTGGGAGGAATACTACCTTGAAGTAGTTCTGTATTTAACCTCTTTAACTCCTTCATTTATTCTTCTTGTTGTGAGAACCATTACTCTAATGAGAGTGATTTTCCTTCTCTATAGGTAAGGTGGGATGTAACCTGAATTTTACCCCTTTCCTTGGAATGTTCCATTCTGGAGTATATAAGGGCATTACTCGAAGGAATATCTTGCCTCTAGGCAACCCTCTAGATTTTGGTACACACACCTCCTTCATTTGTTTCTATATGTACATCCTCTTGAACATGAAATTCTTCATATGATCCCTCTAAGTGAGCCTCATGTTTTGGGGGATTAGTGACAACGGCATTGATGTCATTTATCGATGCATAATGCATTGCATCCCTTCTATCAGCGCTTATGCGATACTATCTTCTTCCATGAACTTTATGAGTCATTTACTTTTGTTTGGTTGATCCCTCAAGAAATTCTTGATGAAACGTAATTTGGATGGAATCTTTTTATAATTTGGTTCTGTGTTCGTCTTGTGGCTTCTTCCGTAAAAGAGAGAAGACTGACTTTCGCTGAGGAAGATATTGAGAATTTGAAAAGCCCCCAGTCTGGTGGACTGGGAATTTGCCTATTTTTCCTGCTCAACTCCTCAAATCCTGTCTATTGATTCCGAGGGTTGGACTAAAAGAGTCCTCAGCCTGGAAAGATGAGGTGGCTCTTGAGCTACTACATCTAAAACATTCTTGAAATATCTCCTGATTTTGTAGATTTTAGTCAAGAAATTAACCGGATGCATCATCATACATCCACTCGAATCACCTAGCTCAGATGACCATTGGATTATTTCTGACACATCTATTACCTAATGATGATCATGATCTAAAAAAGAATCATGTTCGATATTCTCATTTTATTTATACAAGAGTAATTCAACAACTTTTTCTTTATATGCCTGACTTTGGGAAGAACTAGTTGAGGCCTGTTTTTGAGAAAGCTTTGGATTACACACAAAACCAGTTAGTTGTGGCCAGCCATGGACAATAACATTGCATGAGACCACTTTTGGCGGGCTTTGTTGACTGTAGAGTACAGTGAAATACAAATCTCCATGAAAAACCCATCCCCAGATATGAATACCAGATGAGGCATTGATAATTAACTAGCGCAAACTTCTTAATGCGCCAAGGCATGTACCCTGAAGGGCTCTCTACTAATTTTCAACCTTTAGATGTCAGGAAACTAAGAGAGATGCCACATTAATTTGGTGTTGCAACCCTTCTATTACCATAACATGGTTTTGATATTCATAATAAGATAATATTTTCTCTTTTAAGTGACAAATATTTTTCCACATGTTGAGAAGAATATCATGAATACAATCTTCTGTCAATGTTTCTGGAATATCATATTGTGATTCAGCCAAAGGCCAAAAAATGACTGGTATCTCACCATTCGCTAGTTTTTTATAATATTTAGAACTTCCTCTTTGTAATTTGATGAATATTATTCTACCTGATTGGATCAAAGCTGGTGCTTCTTTGTTGCTTCATCAGATTAAACACGATTGGTAGAGAATTCATTTGTCAAATTAGAAGATGAATGACCCAGGGGTGGTTCAGAGAATGACCTACACCTCGAGCTATCTTCTGATTAAGAAACTATTTCACCTGATAGTGGTAAAACATCAGACATGACTGGCTTTGCATTTGCATGTTCCTCAAGATAGGAGGGCTTTCTCGTTACTGCATTGTCCATTAAATAATTTTTCAGGCAATGCTAATTACTTTTGTGGAGAGGAATTTCGTAGCTAAATTCATCATCCTAGGGAGGACCACCATGTTGGGTTAAAACAAAATATGAAAGCTGTTTCTCCTTGGTCTTCTGGTCATGTAGAGGGTTATCGTTGCTCTCATCTGAAGATGATACTTCGAGATTGACCGAACTGTAATGAATCAATCCTTCATGAGGAAGTGTCTGATGAAGGCCTTCGGAATTATTGTTGTTACATCCGGAATTGGAAAATTAGAGAGTAAAATATTGAGTTGAAATAGATAATTGTCTGAGGGCTTCAAGAACTTCATCATTGAGCAAGGCCTTATTGTAGATTGGATATTGATTTTTTAACTGTGCTGGAAGGGTTTTTTTCTTAGATTCCTTCTTACTCACTTTGGAAACCAATTGTTGAAGAAAGTGGTTATTATGCGCAGGTGTATGTTCCTGCTCAGGAGAAATGGTCTGGTTAGGCTGATTATCTCCATTTAAATCAGGTGTATGTGCCCGATTTGATTGTCCATGTGACATGGGGAAGTATGCCCCATGATCATCCTGTACTAGAACAGAGGTGTGTATCTGCTTTGGAGTGGCATTTTTATGAGTCAATCCACTGATTGGGATAGATCTATGTTTCTTTACCTGTGATGTTGCTAAAGTTTTTATAACATTCTGACAGGTATCCAGAATATGGGCAGGGATTTGCTTCTTCTCTTTCACCATTGTCAGAAGACTTCAGCTGTTGGAATAGGAATATATGTCCATTCCATGTTTGGAGTAGGTGTGTGTTCCTGCTCCTATCCTCTTTTTCCTGTCAGTGAATTCTGACAGTACTCATGTGTGGGGGCAGAGAGTTGTGTCTGCCTCTTGTTTTTCATTGGAGCTTTCCAATCAACATCTCTGAGTGCTACCAAATGAGACTGTTTGTTATCTTGATGAATTGAAGTTGTATGTTCCTGCTGATTGTTCTCCACTGAATATGATTGATGAACTTCCTTCAATACTGGCGGATGAGACTGCTAGCATAATTGATGAGTGTAAGTAGGTGAATGTGCCTGTTTATAGGTGGTCCCCACATTTAGTTGGTGGGCTTCTTTGGATGCAGCCAGACGAGCCTGCTGACTGGCTGATGATTTATGAATAGGTGTATGTGCCTGCCTATAATACTCCACCAGAAGTTTCTAGCGGGATTGGTATGTTACTTCCAGACAAGTCCGCTGGGCAGTGAAATTTGGACAGACAGGTGTATATGCCCACTTGTTGTTTTCCATCAAGTTAGGTTGATGGACTTCTTTAGAGGGGGAAAAGGTAAGAATCTGATCCCTGTTGGCCAAATTTCACCTCTCATTGTTCGTCTTATGTGTTCAGGTTTGAGGAACCTTAGTCGAACACCTAGAGGTGATACCCTCATCATACGGAGGGTGCACTACCGCATGAGTCTGGTAGTGATTGTTGGTGGGAGTCCTCAGGATGGGCTCTTTTCTTCTTGAACTGAGGCTTCGAGTGAAATCTTCATTAAACTCCCTATAATATGGGAGGGATTGGTTGTTGCATTCTGTGGATAATGAACCGAAATGGTTGGAGATTGTTGTTGGCACCACCTACTTCTGGACCACTGGTCATCGCTGTTCGGACAACCATGGTGAGTTGTTATCTTGGAGGGCTTGTTGAGTGGCCTCCAGAGTTAGGATGGTACCGTGTTGATGGTATTCCCTCACTAATGAATTCGAGACCCATCATTAAAGATTCTGAGTAGGTGATGTCATCCTTAGAGTGGACGAGGATCCAGCAGGAGTAGTGGCCGAGGCATTCACAGGTGTGAACATTAAAGATGCAATTCTATATTGTAGAGAGATCTTGGAAAAGAGTGTCTGTTTGTTATAGCAGACATAATCAAGATAGGTTTGGACAAACTACATCTTTTGGATGTTCACATATGTTATTGAGTGCTTTTTTGGCCATCATATTGAGTTTAATAGGGGCCTAAAAATAAGTAAAACATTATTTAACTCGGTTAAGGATTCACATCGGGTTCACCATTTTTTGTTTCTTCTCGAAATGGGGAGATGAACTTGTTTGTTTAAGGTTAAAACTTTCCAATCAGTTTCTAACGGGTTTATTTGTAGAACTACAAACATCCAATGATTTTATATCCATTTGGACCTACTTTCCAGTGGTAGGTTCTCATTAGTTGTGGACCGATGAGGCTTAAGAATTTGCATTGGTTGAGAGGATGAGAGGCCAGGCTCATCACACCTTTTTGGGGGAATTATTACCTACTCTAGGACTCTCTTATAGATTTATGTTATGTTAATGAATACTTATTAATTCACCAAGTATGAAAGTGAGTTTTCTTTTAGATTTATCCATCAATGATTTATTTTTATGAGATTTAGAGAATCTTTTATAGGTATTTCATGTTCTTCATTGATGGAGAATCATTCATATGTATTATAGATTCTTAGTATATGGTATCCTTTAATACATTATATAGACATATATTGGTCATTATGATAACGATACTCGTTTTAGATCTAATAAGTGGGGCACTTGAAGTTTAGTGTCATTCAGAAAGACAAGGATTATTTCAGATTTGGGATTGTACCTGTAGATGGGATACCTACATATCCTCATTAAAAAGGAATCAGAGCCCATGTAGTTTGATAAAAAGGATATAGTTTAACATCATATGGGACTGAAAATAATTAATGAAATATGGACATGAACCTTATAAAGGATTCCTACATACTCTACTTTTAAGGAAGAGATAATAGTCCATGTAGTTCGAGTAAAGAAATATGGGACTTATGCATGGTTAATGTAACACCCCAAGATTTTATGAAAAATATTCTTTTTAATTTCATTAATGTCTTGTGTTGTATGCTACACCAAAAGGAGCATGCACAACACGCATCCCTAACTTGGCTTGCATTAAATGCAATAATGACCTTCCTCTATAGCATGTGTAGTACGCAATACCGAGTTCCACTAAACGAGATATTATTATAATACTTTTATGAACTAGCCATTATGAATAGTAATACCCACTTTTTGAAATTTTATTTTTCAAAATGAACTTCATTTTTTGATTCGGAATATCGAAATTAGCTTAGGGTGAAATTTTCGTACTTTTGGGATAACTTTCATATTTTGATGAATAGTGAAATTTTCTAAATTTTAATTAAAAACAACTTTTTTAATTGAAATAATTAATAGTGATAAATTATTAATTTTAGTGATTTTAAAGTAAATTTAGAATATATTTTTACCATTTAATAAAATTTTGGTCATTGGATGTAATTTCACATTTAAACCAGACATAAACAAGTGTCAATCTTTTGATAGTTATTATCTCTTAAAAACACGCTATTTGTTTTGACGACGAGAATTAATTTTTAAATTAATTAATGAAACTGATATGTTTTGAATTTTTTAAAATAGACAACATTTTTGAAATCATAATATCAAATATATCTTAGGCCTAATTTTTGGTATTTTCTAGAATCTTTCATTTTTTGACTAATAGTGAAACCACTAAGTGGTAGTTAAAAAACTGAATTTTTTATAAAACTTAATTTTACCACTTCTGTGAGTAAAATTTCAAAAATCTGAGAGACATGGTTAATATCAAGGACTAAAATTTGGTTCAATGAGATGACAATATTTTTTGGTGAATAGTAACTTTTTACTTTTATTTACCACGGTTAAAAGTAAATAGGATAATTAAGGCTAAAAATGATATTATTATTACCCTAACACATGTAATAATTCTATTGGATAAGTGTAATTCGACCGAAAAAAACCTTGGGAATAAAATATGACCATTTAGGCCTACTTGGATTAGATTAGGACATTTAATATTAATTTATTTAAGGACGGGTTAAAATAGTTAAAATCAAAGTTTCATAAGTAAAGCATTTTTAATATAGGGTTATAGATAAGATAAATTAGTCTATAAATATTAATTAGAAAGATAAAACTATTTACTACATGATGGTATTTTATTTATAATTTTTAGACAATAAATAAATTTATTTATTTATGACACAATGATGATGCAACAATTATCTTATTAATGAAATATTGACCTAATTGATATTATAAATACCCACATAAATGTAATTTGAGAATTTTTATGCATTTCACTAATTTTCTAGGTTAATATGACATGTTAGTATTTATTTAATTAACGTTTATTGAACTAATCATTTATTTATGATTTTCACAAAAATCAATTACTAAATAGTGTCAAAATTGACATAAAATAGTTTTTAAAACAAATATTATATTATTAATTGTAATTTTATTTCTAAAAATCTAAGGTTCGGATAAATGACTTAGATGAGGTTATATATATTAATAATAAACAACTTGGGGTTCTTTTTTCTTGTTATAGTATTTTTATTAACCTTATAGAGTAAGAACACAAAAGACACGGTAAAAGTTAAATTATCTAACTAAATGTTAAATCTAAATGATAAGGTTAAAATAGTAATCTAAACTTGTCCAAATTCTATTGGATGAGAGTATTTAGACCCATCCCCACATTAGATTCGAAATAACTCAATTTGGAGATATTAAAAAACCGAATATGACTTTATAATAGAATAATATTTTTAGTTTTTCCAAAGGTGCCCCTCTCCTCCCTTATAAAAGGGCACCTCCTCCCTCTCTTCCTCACACAACTTTGAGCCTTCAAGCTCGTCCAAAACCTGCCAAATTCTCTTCTACACTTCCATAGAAACATCCTAGCGGTCCTGGTCTCCTTCAATGACCAATTTTAGTACCCTAAGAGGAGGTCTCAAAGAGGCGCTTCAAAGAAGAGGTAATGTCCGTTACCGATTCTTTCAACATTATTTATTCTTCCACTTCTTATTATTTATTTGTTTCATTATGAAGTAATAACATAAGTATAAATAATATACTGATATGTTATTATAAGTATGAAACAACCCTATTTCACCTTCTATCCATCCTACGGAAAATGAAATCACCACGCGTGCGTACGTACGGAATACCGTCTCCACGCCGTGGTGAAATCTATTTTTCCACCAACACCTTACATGGATGGATATAATGTTGTAAAGAATAACTATATATGGTTATTATAAAATCATACTGATTCTGATATATTATACCATCCACTCCGATTCTATTCAATAATTATGGGAATGATATCATCGCTCGTGCGTACGTACGGACTACCGTCTCCACGACGCGATGAGATTCATTCTCCATGTTAACCATACATGAATGATCATAAAGTTTATATAATGAATAATAATTAAATATATTAATTATACTGGATTTATGTATATATATATATGTATGTCATCTATTTAGTTTCATTCAATTCAATAAGGAAACAAAAACAACGTTCATGCGTACGTACGGCCTACCGTCTCCATGAACGATGTATTTCAGTCCTTTTATCGATATATAATATATATATGTATATGATGAATATATATTATATATAAATCATGTTTTACATTCTGGAATTATGTAAATCTGGATATAAGTATTAATATCAAGAACGACAAGTCGAAACACATACGACAAATGAAATGATTTTACCCAAAACGCTGCTTTAACATTGAATTTACAAAAGAACGAGTAATATAAAGTCATAAGTTAAACATATATTATATCATAACAATGAATATGATTCTTTAATAAGTAAATGAAATTATTTACACCATTATACAGGAGGTTCGGATACGTACGAATCATATCGGACCTAGGGTAAGGGATAATTTTGCAAATCTCATTTTTATCTGAGATTGCTTATTCAAAAGTATTTACTGGGGTTATTTATATCATCCAAGTCCATGTTTTATAAAAGTGTTTACATGTATGTTTAAAGTCATTTTTACCCATTTTTGACTTTTACTACATGGTATGTAAGGGATATTTCTTTTGATTACGTTACGAGGTACTTTTTTGAGTTTTCCGGCAAAAGTACGAGAAGAATGTTTTTTTAACTTATACGGGATGAAAGGATTTTTACGGTTTTATAAAGCCTTATTTTCAGGAAGCTTACTTCAAAATATTTCATGAATATTTTCAATAAAATCCTTTTCATTTAAAATTGAATTACGTTTTGTGAAAAGAAAGTGATTTTGAAGAAGAAAGGATATTTTCCTCAAGAATTCATTTCAAATGTTTTATCAAAACCATTTTCCATCTAAGATGAAATTATTTCATATGTGTATGATTCAAGTTTAATGACTCTATAATTTACATGGTTACACTTTTCTTATGATGAAATTTCCATTTGTTTTATATGGATTATGAAATGATGGGATGATGTTTATGAAACCCATTTTATTCTTTGGGTTATGGTGAATGTTTTAAGTTTATTTTGTGGCACAAGTAAGAATGATTTCAATATGAGATGGGTGGGACCTATATCTCCCTCCAATGCATTGGGTAAAGATTTATATCTCATGAGATAGACATGGCTGGAACGGTAAGTTAATCCGGTTCAACAATACAGGACTGGAACGAGGAGTGAACTCGATTCAGAAAGGGACTTTGTCCACTAAGATGGTCTTGGCAGCAATTCCTTGACTACTATGGAAATAATATCATTTTCTTCATGGTTTCCAAAATTAAATTTTTTACTCCCATGCTATTTTATCATGATTTATGTTCCCTTATGATATATGCCTTACGTACTTCCAAGATTCATGTCCTTGCTCAAGATTTTGATGTTTAGATTTTATGTTCAAGTTTTTTCATTCAAATGTTTATGGATTGTTTTATGTTCTTTATGTTTACCCTTACTAGGCATTTGAGCTCACCCCTTTTATGTTTTCTTTTCCCCAGGATATAAAGAAAGTTTTTAGGTAAGAAAAAAAGGGGAAGATCTTTATTGGGAGATGTTGAAGATCTTTTACCACGATTAGAAGATTTTATTCAGAGTTTCCAAAGACACTAAACTATTATGATCCTTGTGTGTTTGTTTTTGTTATGTATTAAGTATTCTGAAAAATTAATGTATTTTCCATGTACGTCAAGCTTTGGGTCTCTACAGTTGGTATCAGAGGAAGGTTTAGTCAACCTTTGGAAACTAGGATGCGAGAACTTTATTGAGATTCCTAGAGATATTTCTAAGGTATGTCTAGGGATGTCCCTAAGGTTAAGTATAAGTATAGGTTATAGTCCTAGAATTATGTTAACGATATTAGATTAAACATAAGATGTTAGATATTGAAGTTAATCCCCCTTTATTATGATTTTTTCTTCTCACACTATTCTATTTGGGTTTTAGAAAATGGCTGGAAACAAGATGATTCACGATAATGGAGGATATGATGATGGACAATGGAATGATATTATGCATGATCAACCAAATGAAATGGTATTTAGAAGTCCAAACATCATTATTTTTCCAAATTAGAAATCTCATAATATGATCAATAAACTCAAATTTTGTAAGTTTCCTGACTCGGCTAATAAGAGAAAGATGGAGCTTCATGATGATTATAGAGGAAAGAAAGTTCAATTTCCCCTATGTAAATCATGTGGGAAGAGGCATCAAGGAGAATGTTTCAAAGGAACTGGAAGATGCTTTGGGTGTGGAAAAGAAGGACATAAAGCCAGTAAGTGCAAAGGAAAAGGTTCAGTTAACACCATGGATTAGGATAATGGTGTTGGTACGACATCAACAATGGTTAAATGTTTTAAATGGGGAATGTATGGGAATTATGCAAACCAATTCCCTAAGGAAAAGTCTCATGAAGAGAATCTGTATGGTCGTATGGGTAATATTTATATTGAGGATGATGAAGAGACTACAAATGATATGTGAGATGAAAGAATTGTTGAAGCTCGGTCAATGGTTTAAGAAGGTAGTGGAATGATTACATGTTTATCAAGTGTAATGTTGTATAAGTAATCTCATGGTACTACGGAATAAAGAGACATCTAAGGATTGATAAAATGTTGTATTTATTTAGGTTTTGAAAGTGTGTGATGAATGGTACTAGTATTTTTGGAAAGTAGATGATATGCGCATAATGAAGGGATAAGGAGAAAATTAAATGTTTGATAGTATTCATGAGCTCATGAATGATATAAGGATAAGGTTATATCATGGTTTCAGTATATATAATTTTTGGATTTTGGTATGTGGAAAGTGTTAGCTTTTGACAGCATTCATTTCTTCACTAAGGTTTAATGAGTATTCATTTTTCAAGAGAATACATGATTAAGGTATTCACATGATTGGAATGTGACCAACAAGATAATGGGGGATAAATGATGGTTGGTTGATGACATTTCATGTAATCGTTTTCTTTATACTATGAGCTTGGACCAAAGTTTTTTAGATAAAGATTGGAATGGATTATGTTGGACATAAGATAGTATTGTTTAAGGATAGAACTTTTTTTCGATATTATCGATGGGTTGTTATAGTAATTTAGTTTTAGAAAAAGGACAACCTTTAGGACGGGCGACAACCCATCGCGTCAGACAAGGCTGTGGGAATCGAACCCACAACCAAAGTGCGACTGGCCTTTATCACCTACCACTAGCGTACAGGAAGTCCCTGTTTAGTAGAAACTAGTTTTATTATATTAAGCAGTATGATATATGAAGTATAAGTCCATTTTAGGAACCATATATGATTAATCTCACTATAGATCAACTTATGTATATTTAATAACTTTTTCTAACCTTTTGTTTGAGATGGATGGAATGACCCGTCATTCTATCACATGATCGGCTAACGCTTCACGAATAACAAATTTAACTCCATTTATTTATGAAATGAAGTGGAAATTGTTCAAGGCACGGACAACAGTGAGATTGAACCAAAATAAAGTAAGTATTTATTCTAATTCAAATTCTTCAACTTTAGGGAAATGATCTTGAAAACCAAAAATGTTGTCCTAGAGCCCTTATATCTAATGAATCAAATGGTACCCTAGATCTTCACAAATTTATGGCTTTGTGATTTTAGGATTTTTCATAGCCATGTTATCTACCACTCTCCATCAGAACATTATGGTTGGATTTTTCTTCCATATCCATATTTTCACGTATGTTCTTTTACGTGAAAACCCAGTGATGAGTTAATTTGGGTAACCGTTACGTTTCATAATTTAGTTTTTAAATCCTTGTTTTGGTATTATTTTTTATGATATGGGTTTCTATTAAAGAAACTTTCGAGTAGTTAACCATTTATAACCCCGACGAATTTTGAGGGCGAAATTCATTTCAAGGGGGGTAGAATGTAACACCCCAAGATTTTATGAAAAATATTCTTCTTAATTTAATTAATGTCTTGTGTTGTACGCTACACAAAAAGGATATTTCACAACACGCATCCCTGGCTTGGCTTTCATTACTTGCAATAAAGACCTTCCTCGATAGCGTGTGTAGTACGCAATACAGAGTTTCACTAAACGAGATATTATTATAATATTATTATGAACTAGCCGTTATGAATAGTAATACCCACTTTTTGAAATTTTATAAATATTATCTTTCTAAATGGACTTCATTTTTGGATTCAGAATATTTAAATTAGCTTAGGGTGAAATTTTGGTACTTTTCAGATAACTTTCTTATTATGATGAATAGTTAAAATTACTAAATTTTAATTAAAAACAACTTTTTCAATCGAAATAATTAATAGTGATAAATTATTAATTTGAGTGGTTTTAAAGTATATTTAGAATATATTTTTACCATTTAATAAAATTTTGGTCTTTGGATGTAATTTCACATTTTAACCAGACATAAACAAGTGTCAATATTTTGATAGTTATTATCTCTTAAAAACATGCTATTTGTTTTGACGACGATAATTATTTTTTTAATTAATTAATGAAACTGATATGTTTTGAAATTGGTAAAATAGACATCATTTTTTAAATCATAATATCAAATATATCTTAGGCCTAATTTTTGGTATTTTTTTGGAAACTTTCATTTTTTGATGAATAGTGAAACCACTAAGTGGTAGTTAAAAAACTGAATTTTTCATAAAACATAATTTTACCACTTCTATGAGTGGAATTTAGAAAATCTGAGAGACATGGTTAATATCAAGGACTAAAATGTGGTTCAATGAGATGAAAATATTTTTTTGGCGAATAGTAAATTTTTACTTTTATTTACTACGGTTAAAAGTAAATAAGATAATTAAGGGTAAAAATTATATTATTATTACCCTAAAACATATCATAATTCTATTTGATAAGTGTAATTCTACCAAAAACAACCTTAGGAATAAAATATGACCATTTTGGCCCACTTGGATTAGATAAGGACATTTAATATTAATTTATTTAAAGAATGGTTGAAATAGTTATTATCACAGTTTCATAAGTAAATAATTTTTAATATAGGGTTATACATAAGATAAATTCTACTATAAATATTCATTAGAAATATAAATCTATTTCATACATAATGGTATTTTATTTATAATTTTTATACATTAAATAATTTAATTTATTTCAGACACAAAGATGATGCAGTAATTATCTTATTAATGAAATATTGACATAATTGATGTTATAAATACCCAAATAAATGTAATTTGAGACTATTTATGAATTAAAATAATTTTCTAGGTTACTATGACATGTTATTATTTATTTAATTAACTTTTTTTGAACTAATAATTCTGTTATGATTTTCACAAAAATCAATTACTAAATAGTGTCAAAATTGACATAAAATAGTTTTTAAAACAAATATTATATTATTAATTGTTATTTTATTCCTAAAAATCTAAGTATTGGAAAAATTACTTATAAAAGGTTATATATATTAATAATAAACAACTTGGGGTTCGTTTGGCTTGTTATATTTAGTTTATAAACCTTATAGTGTAAGAACACAAAAAGACATGGTAAAAGTAAAATTATCTAACTTAAAGTTAAATCTAAATGATAAGGTTAAACTAGTAAACTAAACATGTCGAAATTCTATTAGATGAGAGTATTTCAACCCATATGCACCTTAGAATATAAATAAATCAATTTAGAGCTATTAAAAAACCGAATATGACTTTATAATAAAATAATATTTTTACTTTTTCCAAAGGTGCCCCTCTCCTCCCTTATAAAAGGGCACCTCCTCCCTCTCTTCCTCACACCACTTTGAGCCTTAAAGATCTTCAAAACCATGCCAAATTATCCTCTCCACTTCCATAGAAACATCCTAGAGGTTCTGGTCTTTTTCAAAGACAAATTTTAGTACCCTAAGAGGAGGTCTCAAAGAGGCGCTTCAAAGAAGAGGTAATGTCCGTTACCGATTCATTCAACTTTATTTCTTCTTCCACTTCTTCTTCTTTAGTTGTCTCATTATGAAGTAATAAAATTAGTATAAGTCATATAATTATATTTTATTATATGTATGAAACAACCCTATTTCACCATCTATCTATCCTACGGAAAACGAAATCACCACGCGTGCGTACGTACGGAATACCGTCTCCTCGCCATGGTGAAATATGTTTTTCCACCAACACCTTACATGGATGGGTATAATGGTGTAAATAATAAATATATATGGTTATTATAACATAATACGAATTCTGATATATTATACCATCCACTCCGATTCTATTCAATAATTATGTAAATGATATCATCGCTCGTGCGTACGTACGGACTACCGTCTCCACGACGCGATGAGATTCATTCTCCATGTCAACCATACATGAATGATCATAAAGTTTATATAATGAATAATAATGAAATATATTAATACTACTGTATTTATGTATATATATATGTATGTCATCTGTTTAGTTTTATTCAATTCAATAAGGAAACGAAAACAACGTTCATGCGTACGTACGGCCTACCGTCTCCATGAACGGTGTATTTCATTCCTTTTATCGATATATAATATATATATGTATATGATAAATATATATTATATATAAATCATGTTTTACATTCTGGAATTATGTAAATCAGGATATAAGTATTAATATCAAGAATGACAAGTTAAAACACATACGATAAATGAAATGGTTTTACCCAAAACGCTGCTTTAACATGGAATTTACAAAAGAACGAGTAATATAAAGTCATAAGTGAAACATATATGATATCACAACAATGAATATGGTTCTTTAATAAGTCAATGAAATTATTTACACCATTATACTGGAGGTTCGAATACATATGAAGCATATCAGACCTAAGGTAAGGGATAATTTTGCAAATCTCATTTTTATTCGAGATTGCTTATTCGAAAGTATTTACTGGGGTTAATTATATCATCCATGTCGTTATTTTATAAATGTTTTTACATGAATGTTTAAATTCCTTTTTGAAAATTTTTTACTTTTACTACATGGTATATAAGGAATCTTTCATTTGTTTACGTTACGAGGTACTTTTTTTGACTTTTCCGGCAAAAGTACGAGAAGAATTTTTTTTAACTTATACGGCATGAAATGATTTTTACAATTTTATAAAGCCTTATTTTCATGAAGCTTCCTCCAAAGTATTTCATGACTATTTTCAATAAAATCCTTTTCTTTTAAAATTTAATGACGTTTTTTCAAAAGAAATTAATTTTGAATAAGAAAGGATATTTTCCTCAAGAATTCATTTCAAATGTTTTATCAAAACCATTTTCCATCTAAGATGAAATTATTTCATATGTGTATGATTCAAGTTTAATGTCTCTATGATTTACATGGTTTCACTTTTCTTATGATGAAATGTCTATTTGTTTTATATGGATTATGAAATGATGGGATGATGTTTATGAAGCCCATTTTTTTCTTTGGGTTGTGGTGAATGTTTTAAGTATATTTTGTGGTACAAGTAAGAATGATTTGAATATGAGATGGATGGGACCTATATATCCCTCCAATTTATTGGGTAAATATTTATATCTCATGAGATAGACATGTCTGGAACGGTAAGTTATTCCGGTTCAGTAATACAGGACTGGAACGAGGAGCGAACTCGATTCAGAAAGGGACTTTGTCCACTAAGATGGTCTTGGCAACAATGCCTTGGATACTATGGAAATCATATCATGTGTTTAATGGTTTCCACAATTAAATGTTTTATTCCCATTCTATTTTATCATGATTGATGTTCCCTTATGGTATATGCCTTACATACTTCCAAGATTCATGTCCTTGCTCATGATTTTGATGTTTAGATTTTATGTTCAAGTTGTTGCCTTCAAATGTTTATGGATTGTTTTATGTTCACTATGTTTACCCTTACTGGTCATTTGAGATCACCCATTTTATGTTTTATTTTCCCTAGGATATAAAGAAAGGTTTTAGGTAAGAAAAAAAGGGGAAGATCTTTACTGGAAGATGTTGAAGATCTTTCACCATGATTAGAAGATTTTATTCTGAGTTTCCAAAGACACTAAAGTATTACGATCCTTGTGTGTCTGTTTTTGTTATGTATTAAGTATTCTGAAAAAGTAATGTATTGTCCATGTACGTCATGCTTTGGGTCTCTACAGTTAACGAAATATGTCTTGATTACATTTCCAATCTAAGCTCATGTGATCCATGCTCGGCGTGAGAAACAAGAGGTATCAGTAAACCTGACGATTATGCCACGAAAGATGCAGTCAGAAGAAATGATGTGGGTCTTATGTATGTATGACTAACCAAGTAGTTTTAACATGGGGCTTACTCCTAAAGAGAATCCCATGAGCAGGGTCCATAAAGGTATTTGTACTTTATGGATATTTGGAGTTTTAACCTGGGGATTACTCCTAAGGAGGATGTCCAAATTAAAGGGGACTTATAACTTGGGGATTACTCTCAAGGAGAAGGCCGAAGTTAAAGGAAATATTATTGGGGCTTATTCCTGATGAGGATCCCAAAATCAAAAGAATTTAAGATTGGGTCGTACTCTTGAGGAGGATTCCCAATTTAAAAATAATACGATTGGGGATTACTGTTGAAAAGGATTCCCAAAATCAAAAGAATTTAATATTGGGACTGAATCCTGAGGAGGATGCCCAAAATTAAGAGGGAATTATGATTGGGGCTTATTTCTAAGAAGGATGCCCAAATCAAAAGAATTTAATATTGATAATTACTCTTGAGGAGGATTCCCAAAATTAAAGGGAACTATGACTGGGGATTATTCAAGAAAAGGAGTCCTACGTTAAGGGGACTTGTAACTTGGGGATTACTATTGAGAAGAAGTCCCCATTTAAAAGATCATATCATCTTAAAGGATAAGGTTATATGGAGGAAACCTCTAACCATAGTGACATAAAACTTGTAAGTCACTAGGTTTTGGGAGAGGTTCTCAAAGAATCCATTTCAGATAGGAATGAAAACAAAGGAACCATGCCATAAATGGCTTTGAACAGGGGTTTGAGGGATAATATCATGAAGAGGAGAGTTGAATAAGAGAGAGGCACACAAATAATGTTGGTGCGCAAGTGTAGGTTGCGCAAGTCATTTGGTGCACAAGTGTACTTGTGTGGCATGGGTTCACCTGGGCGACGAAGAATCTGTAGGGTAATACTTTGGTGAGACTTAACTCAATCCTTTAGTATTATCCTATGATGTTTCCAAAAGGGTGGAGTGCAAGTTTCATTGAAAGGATTGGTCGGTGCACAGGTGTTTCTACTTTTAAAGTGGTCTGGACACTTAGGCGCCCAAGTGTTGATGAATTCTAAACACATAGGCCTTATCCTACTCCTTCTAGTTTTACATTCTAGGTAAAAATTTACCTTATAAGTTTTTGGAAGAGTTTAGTTGAAGACTTGGGCGACCAGATCTTGAATTTTACTTCTAGAAAATCCATCCCTTTAAATGGGGGGCCCATATTGGCTATTTATAGGCCACTAAGATCCATGGGTGAAAGAATAGATAGGGCGCGCATGTGACTTGAACGACCAATAGGTGGTGCGCAAGTAACTTTCACGACGCGCCAGAAACATGCGCGACTCCCTCCAAATGGGTTTCTAGTCCATGTCTTTTATCAATTTTTTATGTTTTTTAAAAGGGTGACCCTCTTTGCGCTTAAGGTATTCCCCTTTGTCTACATTGGATTCTATGACAGAATGGAGCATCAAAAGGTTGCTTTTGGGTCCAGAATGTTAAGAACTCATAAGATAAACTACCCAAATCCATTCTTAGATTTGGAAATAGTGGTGCTTTCCATGAGTTTTTATGGGAATAAACTGATAAAAGTGTTTGAAAAATATGTTAAAAATTATTTTTTTTGGTTTTAAATAACTTTAAAATGATTTAAACACGTTTCATGGATTTAGGTTTCATGAAAAGTGTTTCTCAACTCACCTGATTGGATTTCATAAAGGGGTGTGAATGTTTTGAATGCATATGCAATGCTAGTTTTATTTTAACAAGGGTTGTGTGAAGTTTTAAATGAAAATTTGGAAAATATAAGGGGTTGTCTCTCATTTTAAATGATTGACATTATTGGGTCATGAAACATTCTAGAATGATTTTAAAAAAAGGAAATTGGGTTTTGATAAAGAGTGTTTGCAACTGATTGGTTTATTTTAAAAAGGGTGTGTTATTTTATAGAGGAATTTTTATAAATGGTTTGTTTTTTAATTGGTTTTCAATTGTGATTTTATAAATAGTTTTCAATGGAGACTTAATTTATATAACTATTTTTATCCATGGTTAATTTTTATATCAACGTTTATTCTATTTATTTTGTTAAATATTTATATCACAGAATCAAATAGGATGGATATGAATAAAAACTAGATGAAAGAGAATTGTATAACCAGAGAGTATGAAGATGGAGTGAAAGTGTTTATCAAGTTTGCAAAAGATCATGCATATGACCCTTCTCAAATCCTTTATATGTGTTAACACTATTGTTATTCAAGAAAAATTAGTCTAGAGGAGTTGTAAGAACACTTGATTTGTCATGGAATATATCAAAGTTATAACTGTTGGCATAAACATAGTGAAAAAGTGAATGCAGCTAGTGGTTGGGATAATAGTGTGTTTTATGGATCATCTGATATGACTAAAAGTGTGGAAAATGAAGAAGACCATATCTGGGATGTGATTACAAATGTGAATAATGATGAACATTGTATTGAGTAAATGATAAGGACAATTGAATATGAACTTTGTGATTGCCCAAAATTGTTTGAGCAGTTAAAGAGTTGTGCTAGGTTGCCATTGTGTGGTTTTTTCACTAAATATACAACATTGTTAGCTGTACTGAACCTATATAATTTTCAAGTAGGCAATAGATTGAGTGATTCCAGTTTTACAGAATTATGTGCTCTCTTGAATGACATTCTCCTAGAAGATAATGAGCTCCCGAGCCAAATATACAATGCCAAATGAATTCTACCTTCAATAGGTATGATATCTGAATGAATACATGCCTGGCCAAATAAATGTATACTGTTTCTCAAGGACCAGAAATCAACAAGAGAATGGCCAATGTGTGGTGTTTCTCGATACAATAATGATGAATCCGTTCCGATGAAAGTTGTATGGTACTTCCAAATCATTCCAAGGTTTAGTAACTTATATTAAGGTGATGAGACCATAGGGAAATTAATATGGTATACAGATAGAAGAAATAAAGATGGTAAACTACATCACCTAAAAGACTCTCCATAGTGGAAGAGAATCAATCATGAGTAACTTGATTTTGGAATCGAGCTAAGAATCCTTTTCCTTTATTTATCTATAGATGGAGTGAATCCTTTTGGTTTTCAAAGCATCACTCACAGTACATGACTGGTTATGTTAGTAAATTATAACTTTCCACTGTGGTTATGCATGAATTAAAAAAACATCATGCTATCTATGCTTATATCAGGACTGAAACAACTGGGTATTGATGTTGATGTTTATTTTGGATCCATTGATCGAGGATTTGAAATTATTGTGGTATTTAGGTGTTACGTTGAATGATGATTATAAAAATGATGATTTCACATTAAGATACATGTTGAATAGAATGATAAATGACTTTCCTGGTTATAGGAATTTGTCAGGATATAGAATTAAAGGATGTTATGGGTGTCCTTTCTGTGAACAAGGTACATAGTCAATTTGGTTGAAACATTCGATGAAAATATTGTTTCTAGGAAATCACAAATTTAAACCCTGACAACATAAGTTCCAATCATGGTTTACATCATTTGATGGAAGTTCAGAAGAACATACAACACTGTCTCCACTAACTGTTGATCAACAATTTGAGAAAGTAAAAGGTGTGGACATTACTTTGGGTAAAACTTTTTTGAAAAACATTATGAAAACCAATTGGAAGAAGAGATATTTTTTTTTTGAATTACCATACTAGAATTGTCTGTACATAAAACACTTTCTTGATGTTATGTATGATGAAAAAATGTACGTGAAAGTTTCATAGAAACATTGATAAATGCACTTGAAAAATCAAAGGATGGAATTAAGGTTAGGTTGGACATGGTAGGCATGGGAATATGAGAAAATATGGCACTAATGAATGGTGAAAAATGAAATTTTCTTCCTCTAAATGCATACACTCTTTCCAAAAAAGAGAGGTATCAATTTTTAAACATTTTTAATGATGTAAAGGTTCTAGAGGGATATTAATCGAATATCAAAAACATCATGTGAATGATGAATTTAAAGTTAAAGGGTCTGAAGTCACATGAATACCACATTTTGATGCAAGATCTTTTCCCTATAGCTTTATATAGAATTTTTCCCATGAATGTCCATTATATGTTAATAAAGATCTATTTTTTCTTCAATGCTATATGCAGAAAAGTTATAGACCTCGCAAAATTGCCAAGTATAAAAAGAGAAATTAGCATCATTTTATGTGAATTGGAAATGTTTTTTCTGCCGACATTCATTAATATAATAGTTCATTTGATGGCTCACTTGGTGAGAGATATTCGACTATGTGCTCCAATACATTATAGATAGATGTACCCTATTGAACGATATATTATTATTTTGAAAGCATATGCCAAAAATCAAATTCGGTCAGTGGGTTGTATTGCAGAGAAATCTGTTGTTGAGGAAACCATTGAATTACATACCGAATACCTATCTGGTATGGAAAGCATTGGTCTATATAAATTTCATCAAACTCGGTGACTTTCGGGTGAAGGAATCCATGGAATATTGGTTGTCACAATCAATATTACAGATCGGGAGCAGGCCCACCTTTACATTTTTCATAACATTTTGGTGGGTGACCAATATGTCGAAACCTACAATGAACTTATTAGGCATTTGAATCCATCAAAATATGAGAAATGGATATCAAATACACAAAATATATAGTTTATAGGATGTTTTCATGACCATATATTTAAGGAGTCAGATGAAAATCTAGACTCAATTTCAGAATGACTTCGACGGCTAGCCAGAAGAATAAGTGTGTATGTATTATATTATAATGCCTATGTAATTAATGGTTATACATTCAATAATAATGAACATTATGAAAACAGTACCCTGTAGAATAGTGGATTTAAACTTGTGGCTAAAGAAATGCATGTTTTTGGTAGTGTGGAAAAATATCCAATTTATGTGAATATGTCATACTTTGACATCATCAAACAAATATGGAAGTTAGATTATACAAACATTCAAGTGCCTATTTTTCAATGAAAGTGGGTTGATAAAAGGAGTTATTTTAAAATAGATAATTTTGGATTCATGAAAGTTGATTTTAGTAATGAAGGTTACAAATAAGAACCATTTATAATGGAATCACAGGTAGTAAAAGTATTTTGTGTTCCTGATCCTTCAAACCGAAACTGCTCAATTGTTCTATTATCTACCAAAACCATTGAAGGGTTAGATGAAAATTTAACATAGGATGGCCCACTAATTGGGCTGTCACAATCATTTCACAGCCGTCCTAATGTAGAGGGAATTTTTTCTATCAAAGGAGAATGCAATGAAGGTATTTTCATAGTCGATAGAGGGGTCAAATCCCTTCAACCTTTAAGAAAAAGAGAGTTCAATTATCAGGTTATATTTTTTTAATATACATCGTGTTACCTTATATTTTTATATGTTCACTGCTGCTTTTATGTAATCTAAATTAAATGTTGAACCACTTCTGCAGATAATGAATTCTACATGTGATGATGCTCCTAATTATGAGGCACAAAAGGTCCCTCAATCTGCTACTGCTCGCAGTGCAGAGGACCAATTGGTTTCTCAACCTGCTGTTGCTGCTTCTCCCATGGTAGAGGTTCAACCCACATCTTCACATGATGATGCTAGTGCTTGGAAGGAACATATTGATGATGTTGAAACTAAGGAAATGGCAGGCACCGAAACACTAGTGGCATTGAAAAAATAGGAGCACTGTAGTTTGATGGCGTTATAAAAAATACTTAAGGAAAAAGCAAAATCCATCAAATACATATTCAGATGGAATAAGCAGGGAGAACATTTTAAACCCAACACGTCCATGTTTAGCCATTACATTGGAATCGTCACTCAGAAACACGTGCCGATTGATGTACAGTCATGGCCCCATGTTGTCATCGAGATTAAGATACTTATATGGGGAGATTTTATGATAACAATATAATATATAATTTCTTTAATTTACTAAAAAATAAAATAATGAAACATTGACTTACTCTTTATCATCCCTTGTAGAGCACATTTAAAGTGGATAAATATCACAGGGACTATGTATTCAGGGTCATTGGAAGGATTCATAGAGGCTTTCGCACAATTTTAATGAATTTTTATCTTAAAGATGCTGAAAGGAAAATAAACACGCACCCACCTCCTATTTATGGACACCTGATAACCCAAGGAGCATGGGATGCATTTACTAGCCATCACAAGGAGTAGAATTTTGAGGTAAATTGTGTTTGGTAATAGGTTGTTTGACGATACGTGTATTCATCACATTGATTGAAATTTTTTTATTTATGAAACAAAAAATGAGTGCTGAAAATAAGGAACGAGTATAAAAACTAGTCTACCCCTACTGTAAAGTAAGAATGGTGTATGCTTCACTTGAAATTTTTTTTACGTATTTTAAATCTACCGTAACACTTTTATGTGACATAAAACAACAGCGTAAATATGTTCTTCTCTTTTTATGATGATTGATGAATCCAAATCCAATGTCACTTCTATCCCACGCCATAGTCTATGGAAGGAGGCCCGTGTAAATTAAGATGGGATACTAATAGATGATAACACACAATAATGGTGGAAAACATGTGTATGTATGACATAATAAATATATTTTTTGTTTTAAATTGATATTACATAAAAATTATTACTTATTTAAATATATTTTATGTTTGAAATAGTTACAGGAATCAGCAACACCCAAAATGAATGTGGAAATACATTTAGTAGCATTGTAGAACCTAGAGAAGTATGGTCGTGTCAGAGGTGCGGGGCTTGGGGTGACACCCCAAACATTTTTTGAGAAAAAAAACACGAGGAGTATGAAAGTGTAGAAATCAAAATGATGAGAGAAATAATATATATCCTAGAATAACATATTCAATTCAATATAGAGTTCATGGAAAATATGATGTGGGGGGGGGGGAAGAGAAGAAAAAACTCAAGAACAACCAACGTGTGAGGATCCCGCCCACCCCACTAGCTTTAAGGTGAGTCATTCCCCTCAAAAAACTGTATTAGCTGAGGTAATACATATTATAATAGTTGTGTTGGGGAATTATGAATCAGATAGACACTAATAACTTTCCTTGTACTGATATTGTATATGGTGAAAATTACTGCAATTTATATCTATCAACACCCATCCATCACATTGTAGTGTGGGCTATAATGTTCAATATCCAGAACTTCATTCTACACAAGATACCAATTCCAATAGGTCATGTCAAAGTGATGATTAACATATCCTATAATCCAATCACCGAGCTACTTGTTCCAATTGATGATGAAGATATTCATATGGTCAATCATGATCTTGGGACATTCATCTCATGGCCATCACATCTTCTAAACATAAATTTTTACAAAGAGGTATTCATTTCCAAATTTTTTTAAGATAATCCTTCATCATTTAATGAAAAAATCTCTGAACTGATGAATGTTATTATAGATAGACACAGAGAAGTGGGTGAAAAGAAATAATAGCTCAAACCCATCTCAAGGATCAACCAACCGATTCAAATGATCTATCAGAAGAACCTTAAACCCACCTGTTCTATATCCGAATTTATTATCATTTAAGACTCATGTGAATATGAAGTTGAAAGATGGTTTAGTTCAAACAATTATTTTTTATGAAAATATGTACAGTAAGGAAGATCTAGAATTCATTAGTGTTGACAATGTATGTGAAATCCTAGAGTTGGTCACATAGGCAGCTCAATTTTAAATGTTTACATGAGGTATGTTTTCATGATTTGATTTTCCAATAGATGATATACTATGATAATTATGACTAAATACATTTCATTTTTCTGCAGGCGTATATATGAAAAAAAAATTGGAGTGATTTCCCCATGAACAAAAATTTGGACGTGTTAGTCCTCACATCACCTCTACAGCACAAAAAGATAAAAAATCTAAGAAAGAGGGTGAAATAGTGGCATGACTGCTCAAATAATTTAACAATAAAATTAGGGATGATAGACTCTTCTTAATACCAACAATGTAAGGGTAAACTATACACTTTAATAACATCAAATAAATTTTAATTTCTTTCAATACTTTTTCCTTTTTGTGTTTTTAGGCAGCATTGGATGCTCATTACTTTCAATTTGGATACTCCAAAAATTTATTTATTAGATTTAATGCATTTATATCTATCAAAATGACCAAAAATTATGGTGTTTGTCAATTTTTAATACACTTCATCAAAAAATTTAGAACTAAAAATATAGTTTTATAATTTATATTATCTTTTAATGAGGATTCACTTATGATAGGGTCGTGCGTGACTATCATCTACTATATGAAATGAGGTCAGGGGAAAAGGACAAGAAACATCTCAAGTACAACAACTGGATAAAAATTTGGTTATATATAATAATATTTCACTATACAAAAATGTATAAAATAATTACTTATTTTTCTCAATGTTTTTGCTGTGCCCAAAAAAAATGATAAAGACTATGGTTATTATGTTTGTAAATTTATGAAAGATATCATATTCCATGAACAAACCAACATCCTTGAAGAGTTATTTTAGAATATAATTACTATTTCTTTTAAGATACTTATTAATCCTTTGTATATTTATATTTTTTCAATACTAACATAATTTTCAAAAATAATCCAATTCACAATATGAGATATATTTATTTAGAAAAAAATGCAAGACAAACCTAATGGAAGAATTTACAGAAATAGCATGAAGATGTGATCAGTATGACTCAAAGTGTCTATTTTTATTTTAAATTGTTAGTATTTTTAGTAAAAAAAGATCCACCATAATAAAAACTAATAAAACTCATTATAATTGTTTTGATACGTTACTAAAGTGCTCCATAAGTCATTTGTGACATGTTGGAATCTACCACACCTAAATCCAACACATGGTGTGACTATTATGGATTATTGTATATATTTTAATAATAAATCAACAATAAATTTATCAAAAAGAACATGTGGCATACTAAAAACTGAGAAATCACATTTATATTGTTTTGATACATTAGGACAATGATCCATTAGTAATTTTTGATGTATATGAATCAACCACACCTCAATTAAGCAAACAGTGTGGCTGATATGAATTAAAGTGTCTGTTATCAGTTTAGAATTGACTTTTTAGCTCAAAATGTGCCACTCACTAAAAACCAAGAAAACTATATATGGTTGTCTTAATAATTTAGGAAAAAGATTCATATGTACTTTGGGATGTTTATGAAGTAGTATCATGTCAATATGAAACATGATGTGACCGATATGACTCAAAATGTGCGTTTCTAGTTTCAAATGATATTTTAGTAAAAAAACACAAATGAAATTCTAAAAACTGAGAAAATGCATTCAGATTGTTTTTATACTTTAGTATAATGATCTGTAAGTCATTTTTGACATGTAGAAATCAAGAACACCTCAATCTGATGCACTGTGTGACCAGTATGACTCAATGTGTCTCTTTTTGTTTATATTTGACATTATGTTTAGTATAAAAAACACAACTGGCATACTGAAAACTATGTAAATGAATTTGTATTATTTCAGTAATAAAGGAAAAAAACCCATGAGTCATTTGTGACATGTAGGAACCAAACCCACCCCATTAAAATGAACTATGTGACCTGTATAAATCTAAATGTGGCTTTTTATTTAAAATTAACATTAATTTAGGTAAAAAATAACAACTACCATAATGAAAACCAAGAAAAAACATTTATATTATTTTGATAATTTAGGAAAATGATACATGATTCATTTTTGATGTGTAGGAATCAACCACACCTCAATCGTATGCACATTGTGATCGGTATGACTAAAAGTGCCTGTTAACAATTTGAAATTTACATTTTATCTCAAAACGATTCACTCACAAAAATAAAAAAACACTTTTCAATTATCTTTATGATTTAGGAAAATGATTCTTAAGTTTTTTCTGACGTGTATGAAGGATTCTCAAATCAAATTGATGAAAAATGTGGCCGGAATGACTCAAAAGCGTATTTATGGTATGAAATAATATTTTAGTAAAAAAACACAATTGACATACTGAAAACTGAGAAAATGCATTTGGATTGATTTGATACCTTATAAAAACAATCCATTAGTCATATGTGACATGTCAGAATCAACCACACCTCAATATGATGAATGATGTGACCTGTATAAATCAAAATGTGTTATTATTTAAAATTAAAATTAATATTTGTAAAAAGAAAAAACCTAATTAAAATTGAGAAAACACAGTCAGATTGTTTTGACACTTTAAGAGAATAATCCATGAGTTATTTAGGATCTGTATGAATCAACTGCACCTGAATTCGTCACACGGTGTGACCATTATGAGTAAAAGTGTTCATTATCAGTTTAAAATTGACATTTTAATTGAAAATATTTATCTCACTAAATACTATAAAAACACCATCTGATTGTCTTCATAATTTAAGAGAGCTATTTGTAAGTCCTTTGTGAAATGTATGAAGAAGTCTCACTTAAAACTGATGCATGATGCAATCGATATGACTCAAAAGGGGTGTTTCCAGTTTGAAATGATATTTTAGTAAAAAAAACAAAACTACTATACTGAAAATTGATTAAACCCATTCAGATTGTTTTGATACATTTGAACAATGATACATGAGTCATTTGTGATGTCTAGGTATCAACCACAACTCAATACAACGAATGATTTGACTTATATTAATCCAAGTATGTCATTTAAATTTGATATTAATTTTAGTTAAAAAATGGGATAAAATCATAACAAAGAAAACCAATTCAGATTGTTTTGATATTTAAGGCAATTATCCATAACTCATTTGTGATATGTATGAATCAACCTGACCTCAATACGATGCACAGTGTAACCTGTATAACTCTAAATGCGTATTTTTTATTAAAAATTGAATTTTTATTAATTTATTCTTTAATATTACTATTTAATTTATTTTTTATAGTATTACTAACATAATATTTGTTTTCTTATATTGTTTGAACCTTTTTCTTGAATTGCGATGAATTTTTTGTTAACTAAAAGAATGGGTGGACATTTTTGAGAGGGGATAACAAATTTCAAAGGATGAAACATTAATGTTTTTAACATTTTTTGGATAATTGTAAATGCAATTATATAAATCGTTGTTTGAATTTTATATAGAATTGTTTTCCAAACCATTTTTTGTGCTTCTTTGTAATTGTGTGTGGTGTGCAGGGGCTGTTTTGTATAGGTGGTGTGTGTTTTGTGTAGGTGTAGGTGCTACTGGTGGGTGTGCTGTTATATAAACAGTACACCTTAGGTAGCTAGGCCTTTATTAGTTCTATTTTGAGTGCTCTTAAATCCCCACTTTATGAGAGCTACATCGAGCACTGATAAAGGTTCCCTTTACCAGTGCTAATTAAAGCGATAATAAAGTTGGCTTTTATCAATGCTCAAAATAGCATTGATAAGGGGGAAATTTATCAGCGCTAAAATAGTTCAGATAAATAGGGGCCTTTACTAACACTTTTTTAGCGTTGATAAAGGACACCATTTGTCAGTGTTTTTTAAAACTGTTAAAGAGGACCCCCTTTATCTTCACTGAGATTAAAATCACTTTTCTAGAACCATTAAAAGTGTTTTCTAGCACTGATAAATGCATTATATATAGTATTTCATTTCACAATTCATTGTATGGTTGTTATATTTAGATTAAAAAACATTCAATGGTCATTCAATTGGTTTTCACACCCGTAGACGCATGTGTTGAAAAGAATCCAAACCATTCAAAAATGCATATTTGGTCATTTCGGCCACAACACATGATATATTTCCATTATTCCATGTCATACAAGTCAATAATTACACAAAGAGAGTTTTTAAGAGAACCCTTCTCTTTATTACCCATTAATTCGTAATTTATTACATAAATTTTCACAAAATAAAACCAAAAAGATCGATAAATTTAATGTATTTGGGAATTAGGTACTTTACATAACAACTTAAAATAGGGAATACAACATCTTTATTTAAAATTCATTAACATGATCATATTATTCTTTCATACTTAATAATGAATTGCATATCCTCAAGAGAAACATAAGAAAGGGACAAGCTATGAAACCCAATAATTGAATAAACATGAAATTAAAAGAAGGAAGTAATACATGTTAGATAATGGGAATATAAATGAGGCATAAAAGTGGTGAGAATCATAAACATGAGAAATGGGGGATGATATACCATGACAATATAAATGCAATAAGGGAAATCTGGCAACATCTTAAAACACTACTTCATAAACATAAGTCAAGGTTCACCGCCAAGGCACTGTGAAGGGAAAAGTCCTATGATGGATTAAGTTCACTCCGTAATACCTTGAAATACATATCAAGAGACTAAAACATTACCCAATTCATTGGATCACTATATAACGCTAGTAGTACCCATTACATTCATTTCACTCCATTCCTTAAGTGTTCCATAAAGATCATACAACATGGATTCATTCATCATTATATTTTATTCCACTATCATGGAATGTAAAATAAAAACATCTGTGTCCCCAATTAAATAATTATAAGTGTATAAAGGTATAAAACCTTGATAGGAAATGTGTATTCTATTCACTACACAATTGTTTAGGAATAGAAATTGACAATGAAATTTCAGCAACATAACGTAGTCACTCAATGAGTCATAAAATGTTCTAATGGGAGAGAAATAAGTCTCTCATAATTTGATAATAAAATTAAAGGTAATATAAAAATGTGAAAACATATCCTAACATTAATAATTGGAAATAGAAGGCATAATATAATGAACAAAAATGAATAAACAGGAGAAGGAAAAGATCCCTTACTAAATTTCACCATACTAACAGGTGTACACGAAGGTTAATGAGTGGGATTAATGATGGTGAATGTGGTATATTGTAATTTAAAAAATATTGATAGTAAGGGGGATTTGTATGAACAAATAAAAACATTAGGAAATTAATATAAATTATATAATATAAGGAAGATATCTGAATAAAGTGGAGAATAAGGGGATCTTTTACTGAATTCAATTGTGGTAATAGGTGAATGTAATGTTTCATGGGAGGGATTAATGATAGTGGAAGGTGTATATAATCATTTAAAAATAAATTTTACCATAAGGGGTATATGGTATAACATATACTAACATTAGAAAATGATGATAAAAGATATAAGTTAAATAAGTTACTTGAATAAAGATGTGAAGAAGATGATCCCTTACTAGATTTCGGTATGGTAATGGGAGTACATAAAGGTTCACTGGAGGGATTAATGATACTAAATGTGGTATATAATAATTTTTAAATAAAATTTATAGCATGGGGGATATGGAAGAACATATATTAACAAAAAAAATTAATCCAAGGGGTATAACATAGAAGAGGCGCTTGAATTGAAATGAGAAGAGACAAATCCCTTACTATGAGAGTGTGATTCCAAATGCTTGGGAGAAGCTTCTTGAGAGATTGGGGGAATATTTTTAGGAATATAGAGAGGGTAGGGAATATTAATGACATGATATAAGGATTTTTAGTGAAGGGAATTGGGATCTTGGGTGGGCTTATGTAGGAAAAAATATGGTAGTTCTTTATTATTTCTAACACATATGTTTTGCACTCAATATATAAAAATTACCAAAACCACAAACCTTCCAAATTTTTTAATATGGTTTCTATGAAATAGGTGTGGTTTTAATTATTTTATTTGTAAAAGAGCAGAAAATTCTAAAATATCACCCTTGGTGATGAGGAGGTGAGTCATACTCTTAAAGAATGTTTTTTAAAACCTTAAAATGTATTATATGTTTTAGAGGATTAAAAATAGATTTATAAAATTATTCAAATAAAAATAATATCACATTATTTTAAAGGGAAAACATATATTTGTTTTTATATACCCTTTATTATATTTATTAAATCACTTTTGGATCATTATTACATAGTAATAAACAATGTATATTTATACGGTATTTTAGTTTTTCATAAAAATTCAAATTTCTCTAAAAATTATTAAAAAATCACCATGGGAAAATTTTCAATTTATAAATAAATAATTATATTAATTTTATCTAAATAATTTTATAAATATATGAATTTTCACTTTTAAAATAAGAATATATAATTATTAAGAAATGATGGTCTTTTTTTGACAATAACAGTATTTTGAACCCTTTTAATTATTACATAAGACGTCATAACAATTATATTATATAGTTAAATTATAAATAATAATTTCATGATAATAATTTAATAAAATTTAATTTATTCCAATAAAATTAATTCATCAAAATGAATTTCATAATTGAAATTTCATATTACTCAAAAATACAACATGTGTTTAATCGTATCAAAATATAATTTTTAACAAAATGATTAAGAAATCATTTATAAGGTAAAAAAATAACGAATAAATATAATCATAATTTAAATGAAAATGAAATTTAAATATTCATAATATTAGGTTTACTTTGTTTCTAGACTTTTTCAAATTATTTTTATCTTTAATTAACCTATTTTCCCTTTTTAAGTAGTAATAAATATTCACTATAGTTACTAGTCATACTATTCAAAAATTAATTTAACCTTATTATCAATTATTAATTATGATGATTAAAAATATATAATATATTTTATAAAAATCAATTCACATATCTAGAGTAACTTAAATTAATATAAAACCCTCAAGCATGATGGAGAGCAGTTTTCTGAAAAATACATTTTTCAACGAAATGATGATGTCACATTAATTATATAACTACCAATACTCATCATATGATTTTAAATTAAAATAAATAAATATATATGTAATTTAAAAATTCCATTTGAATAATTTCTCATTTGGGGTTATTTTAATTATTTATATTGGATAGACGTTAAACACTTTACAGGAAAATGCATTTTTAATCATTAAAATAAACATATACTAAAATTTGGTATAAAGATGATTAAAATTAACTTAATTGAATTAAATATATCCAAATAATATTTATTATACCATAAAAAATTAAATTAATAATTGGACTTTTAAATTAATTAATTTATCAAAATAAATAGAAATTTTACATAAATTGGTATTCTCACTATTCACTAAATAATATATTTTTTAAAAAAATAAAAAATTTCACCATTAGTTAATTTTAGTATGATGATACCAAAAATGAAGTTAATTTATCAAATACATTTTATAAATGTTCTTGAAACTAATTATAATATATATTTTTGATGAATAAAATAATAAATCATTTCTGAAGAAAACATATATTGAAGAATATAAATACATTACCCAAAATTAGGTGATTATCTAATAAGACTTTTTTAGTATAATTGTACAGATATATATATTTCTTAATTTAGTAAATCCAAATTATATCAACGATTTCCAAAATCATTCCATGGTTTTTTCATCTAATTTCACAACATTCAGAGGCCATTCAGTTGGTTTTTACATAGTCACGCATGTTTTTAAAGGACATCAAACCATTAAAAATTGGTTATTCAGTCATTCCGAGCACACTACGCACCCGATTGACTTTTCATCTACTCATACACAAAAAAACAATACATAGTCGATTTTCCTTTGATTTCACTTCATAAACATCACATGTCACTCAACTAAGCATAACCAAGAAAAACACTAATAATAGACACATTGGGTATTACCAGTCACATCATGTGGTAGAATAAGTTATGGCTTATTCATACACATATAAAATCACCTATGGATCATTTTCCCAAAGTATCAAACCAATTTGAATGTTTCTACTTGGTTTTGAGTATGCAACCTTTGTTTTTAACTAAAATATCAATTTTAAATTGAAAACATGCACTTAGACTCAAACTAGACAGATCGTTCACTAGATTTAGGTGCAGATGATTAGTAGACATAAAAAAATATTTATGATTAATTTTTATAAAGTATCAATACAATTATATTGTATTTTATTCATTTTGTGTATATCAATTTTCTTTTTTACTAAACATTCATTGGAAATTTAAAACACACACTTTGTATCATACCAGTCACATGGTATGTCAGTTTAATGTGAAATTAATTCGTACACATCAAAAATTACATATTAATCTTTAATATAAATTATCAATAAAATTATAGCATGTTTTTTTAGTTTTCGTTGAGTGGAACATGTTTTAAACTAAAATTTAAATTCTAAACTAATAAAAGACATTTGGAGTCATATAAGAAAAATGTGTATCCGATTTAGGTGTGGAAGATTCCTACATGTCACAAATTACATATGGATTATTGTTCAAATGTATCAAAAAAATATGAATTTGTTTATTGAGTTTTGTTATTTCTCTATCTTTTTTTACTAAAATGTAAATTTTACACAAAGAGGCATAGTTGGAGTTATAACGGTCACATCATGCGTTGGATTGAAGTGAGTCTAATTTCTACATTTCAAAAATGACTTATTGATCATTTTTAGGAAGTATAAAAATAGTCAAAATGGGTTTTATATGTTCTGAGAATGCGAGTTATGGTTTTTAATAAAATTCCACTTTAAACTGAAAACACACACTTTGAGTCATACCGGCCACCATGTTCACCATATTGATTTTCAGATAATTATTGCATGTCAAAAATAACTTATGTGTCATTTTCCTAAATTATCCAAACAATCCAAAAGTGTTTTATTGGTTTTGAGTATGTAAGTTATATTTTTTACGAAAATGTCATTTGAAACTGTAAACACTTACTTCATGTCATACTAATAATACAACATGTCAGCTTGACATGAGACTGATTCCTACATGTATAAAATGAATTATTTATATTTTTATGATATTATTAATATAATATGAGAACATTTTCTTGGTTTTTAGTGAGTGACACATTTTTTGAACTAAATTGTAAATTTTTAATCGATAATGGAAATTTTGAGTCATACCGAGCACACTGTGTATCAGATTGAGGCGTGGATGATTCCTACATGTCACTAATGACATTTGGATCATTTTTATAAAGTATCCAAACAATATGAATTCATTTTATTGGTCTGGATTATGTGACATGTTTTTTCAGATAATATGAATATGAGTACTATCGACAGTCCTGGTAGTATTGAAAAAATATAAATAAAGGGTTAATAAATACTAACACACATGTAGAAAGGAAAAAACTAAATGTTCATTGTATTCCCCCTTACATATGGTGCAACTAATATATATTCACTATTTCCACATATTACACATCAAAAGAACACCATCAAACCCTCTGATATTACTAAAGGTCGATTTTTTAGAAATAAATACAAACACACATACGGAACCAGATTGTTCGATCATTGGAGGAGATCACAGGAAAAAGAACAACATAATCTTACAAGAATTTATTGTTTTTAACTGGAATTTATTGTAAAACATAAACTAAAATTTTTTCATAGGGATTCAATCTCGCGCCAAACTATAAGATAAAAAAATAGATTAATAAAAATCAAAAGATCTGGTGTAGTTGGTGGTGCCCAAGAATCCAAAGCCAAACTGGTAAAAAAACCGTTGTATGAGAAGGGGTAATGACTACACCACCGATGATGATCCCACCCATCCAGTGTGGACCATACTCATACAAATGAAACTAAATTTATCCCCATAACCCAAAAACGTTGTAGAATCTAACCAATGGTATCATAATCAACTCCCCCTTATCTTCATCCCCAAGTCTTTTCTATGTTCCATGATGTTCCCACAAGGAAGTGACATATTCAGGTTCACCGGAGTTCTCCATCACATGACTACCTTTCTAGCATTACCATGAATTCCAACTCATAATCAACATTACCTAACAACAATAAAGTCTCAAGTATCACGTGAACATCAAACCAACAAACCTCTATTGTGGTTGATGAGTTTAAATACAGTGGACGTAAACAACCGGGGAACAACATAGAAAAGAAAATATGTCTTTGGTGAGGTGAAATTGAACCAAGAACCATAATACAAGAGAGAAAATTTCAAAATAGTAAAGGGATAAGAATATTTACATGATTCGAATCCTTATGGATCCTACTACCTGACAAGAACACCACACACACACACACATAATTTTATTAATTTATAATATAAAATAGTGGGATCTATAGTATTGCAATAAAGGAAACAACAAAAGTAAAAGAGAGAAAATAGATTCTAAAGGGGAGCTTATATTTCCAGACTCGCAGGTCTGGCCGTCTTGATATTTTGGCACATCTGGACAAGGAAGTTGGTGATCCTCTCCATGATGTCACTGGCGAGAGGTCTCTCAACCCTGGTTCTAGCAATCTTCTAGTCCATCTACAGCCACACCTCTTCACTATGGAAGGATGCCAAGAAGAGCTACGCAGGAGCTATATGCAGGGAGTTCGGCAGGACAAAAGGAACCCCTATTGTATACGAAGGAAGATAAAACCATGGGGTTCATGGAGAACCTTCAGTGTACAAGCTGCGACGCAAAATAACCACAATCTAGAAATCTTATTCCACACTGAAACCATATTTAACGATAGAAAATGATAACCCCTACAACCATCGTAATAGAACAATCAACCAAATAGTGCCACAAAGCACTCCTGGAACAAACCAACAGAAAATCGGGTCCAAGGTGGACGACTAAGATCAAAAGGCTTACTATAGAGATGAACGGCCAGGGGTTAAAGAAAATATAATCCTGGATTTCTATAAGTGAATGTAAACAACATATGTGGGTAAAATAATAAAGGCATGGTGAATAAAACAATTTAAATGACATCATTTAATTAAACATAATTAGGAACAAATTTAATATAAAAACAATAAATTAAGGTATCCTAATTCACAAATCTCTACCATTTTTAATTAAAATTAGTGATGTTCTTGAACCTAGGGGTCATAAAATATGAACCATGTTTAATCTATCTAGGTAAAAATTAAACTTTTACATGACCATAGCTTTAGTCAAACTACCAGCTGGGGTTATGTCAGTGTGTATCTTATTGATACACACGATTCCTGATTCTACAATGTCTCTAATAAATTGAAACCTAATATCAATATGTTTTGACTTACCATAGAAAACAAGGTTTTTAGATAAATGAATAGTTTATTGGCTGTCTGAATAGAAATTAATAGCAGAATTGTCAATAAAAAGTTCAAATGTCATACCTTTCATCCAAAATTTATTCTTGACTGCCTTAGTCAAAGATATGTATTCATATTTTGTAGTTGAAGGTGCAATAACAGATTGCATGTTTCACTTCCAAGAAATGGCACCACCAAATGCACTAAACACAAAACCGGTTAGAGATTTATGGGTATCCACATTTCTAGCATAATCAGCATCCACATAACCACAAATAAGATCAACAGAATCAGTATTTCTACCATAACATAAGCAAATACTCTGTGTACTAGAGATATATCTAATAATCCACTTGAGGGCATGTCAGTGTGGCTTTCTTTATGTGTCCATGAACCTTTTAAGGGTCCATACAGTAAAGGAAGTGTTAGGGTGTGTACAAATCATGGCATAAATTATGATTCCAACCATGTTGGCATAAATATTTTTGGACATAAATTAAATATCTTCTTTAGTTTTAGGGGATTGTGTCAAAGAAAATTTAAAATGTTGAGAAAGAGGTATATTAATAGGTTTTAAAGATTCAAACATTTACCTCTTGAGAACTTTTAAAATATAACCTTGCTAAGAAAGATAGAGTAATTTATTGGGTCTATCCCTAATTATTTCAACACCCACAATTTGCTTGGCCGCACCCAGGTCCTTCATTTCAAAAGTGTTCTTTAACTAGGTTTTGACAGAAGATATAAGATCTATATCCTCACATATGATGAGTATATCATCAACATAAAACAAAAGGTATAAGATGTGGGTCATAGTTTCGTTAAAATAAACACTGGTATCATATTGACATCTAATGAATTTATTACCTAGCATGAAAGAGTCGAATTTCAAGTACCATTGTCTTGAGGCTTTCTTTAAGCTGTATAGAGACTTGTTCATGAGGAATAATTTATGTGGTTTGAATTCACTAAGATAGCCATTAGAAGGCTGCACGTAAATAGTTTCTTTCAAGTAACCATGTAAAATAGTAGTCATAACATCTAACTGCTCATTATGGAAGTCATTATAGGCATCATAGGCTAACAAGAGCCTAATAGAGGAGTGCTTCACTACATTTGAGAATATTTCAGAATAATCAATTCCCATAGTTGGAGGAAACCCTTAGCTAGTAACCTATATTTTAACTTGATTTTGTTTCCCTCAGTATTATCTTCTTTCCTTTTCAAAATCCATTTGGAACCAATTACCTTATCATTAAATGGTTTGTTCACAACAATCCATGTATGCATTTTTTTTAAATAATGCATCTCTTCGTTCATAGGAATGACCCATTGCATGGAGTCTTTTTCTTTCAAGGATTTCTTATATGACTGAGGATCATCATCGATGAGTTCCTGGGCCACATGAAAGGTATAGAAAGCCATGTCATACTAGATGAACCTAGAAAGAGGTCTGGGGACCCTCCTTTGTATATCACAGGTCAATTGATAGTCCCTGTAATTATCAAGGGGTTCAGAGTCTGAATCTGAACAGGAACTACTTTTAGAATCAGTGGTAACAATGGGTGGAGAAGCTGGCTGATAAGGTTTAAGATCCATCTCAAAATGATTCAATGGGTCAGGTTCATCGCTGCCTTGATGGGTAGGCTTGGTCTTGGTAGAGGATGAATCATGAAATACCACATCCCTACTAATAGTTCACCTTTGTTACATGGGTTTATCAAACCAGAGCTGGTATCCTTTAACCCCCTTGGGGTAACCAATGAAGATGCATTTCATAGATCTTGGTTCAAGATTATAAGTCCTAACATGTGCATAGGTCGTGGAACCAAAAATAATGAGGTAGGTGTATGAGGGAGGCCTCCCAGTCCAATTCTCTTCAAGAGTCTTGAACTGGTTAGTAGAAAATGGATACCTATTAATTAGGTAAACAACAGTGCTGGTAGCCTCGGCCCAGAAAGACTTGGGGAGGCCTGAGCATGAAAGAAAGCTTCAGACACACTCTATGATGGTCATATTCATACTCTCTGCTATCCTATTCTATTAGGGGGTATCCCTAACCTTTCTATGTCTTTTAATCCCTTATTTTTCACTAAACTCAATAAATTCTGCAGACAGATACTCCAAGCCATTGTCTGTCCTCATGGTCTTTATTTTCTTACCAGTCTGATTTTTGACTGAAGCTCTCTAGGTCATAAAGGTATGTAAAACATCTGATTTATGTTTTAGGATACACACCCATGCCTTCCTAGATAAATCTTCAATGAAAGTGATGAAATAAGATCCCCCATCATGAGAGGTAGTCCTCGTTAGACCCCATAAATCTGAATGGATGTATTCTAGTGGGGTAGTAACTTTGAAGGTGGATCTATTGAAAATAACTCTCTTTGCCTTTCCCATTATACAGTCTTCAAAAAATGGTAGGCTTATTGGTATTATTTAATTCATTAGACCCTGCTTGCGGAGCTCTTCTAATCCTTTAGAGCTTATATTCCCCAACTGTCTATGCCAAAGCATAGTATTGTCAGTGTTTTTATTGTAAAAATGTTCCAATTTCCTTGAATGGGTCTTACCATCCAAGACATACAACCCATTTGTGAGAGACCAACTAATAATTGTCTTAGATCCTTTATATATCTTAATAGATCCCGATTTTTATCTAAAGGTATATCCTTTTTGATCATGGACTCCTATGGAAATTAAGTTTCATTGGAGGTTGGGAACCCACCTTACAACAAGAAAGGTAATCACAGATTGATTTTCATGTTCTAACAGAACAAATCCTCTACCCTCCACTTTACAGTTCTTATTATTTTCTACTAGGACATCCCCTTCCACCCTCTCGACCAGGACTAAAAATTACTCTTAGTGTGGACACATATGTATGGAACATCCAGATTCAAGGACCCACTCTTTATTGAGTTTATGGATGGAAACATTTAATATTTCGGCAACATCATAGCCAGAGTCAACAATGAAAGACTGGTCAGTGGGCTGTGCACGTTCTTTCTCACGTTTAAGCTTCCTCCATTCGGGCTTAATATTCCCAAGCTTTCTGCAATGGAATCAAGTGAATTTTCTTTCATTATCATTATTACTTTTTGGTTTTGGTTCTTTCCCAGGTTCTTCATTTCTTCTAATTTTATCTCTATTAAATTGTTTCTTTTTTTCCTTTAACCTATGGTCTAACCCTAGTAAAAAAACTCTTGGCCTCACCTTTCGCCTTAGGTTTAGTGTGAAGTTCCTTGGAAAGAACGGTAGACTTGACTTCTTCTATAGTCAAGAAGTCTCGACCATAAATCATGGTCTCAACCAAGGAACTATAACTATGGTCAAGGGAGATCAAAATAATGATGGCCTGATCTTCATCATCTACCGAGAAATATATAATGGCTAGATCTAACATGAATTTGTTAAACTCATAAAGTTGAGATTTCAAATAAATGCCTGGTCTCATTCTAAAGGTGAACATGTGGTGCTTCTTATGCAGCCTGCCTATAAGGGAGGCAGTAATGTAATGATTTTCTAACTTAAGCTAGATTTCGAAAGCGGTAGACTCAAAGGAAATTTCCCAAAGGACTTTATCTCCTAAAGACAATAAAAGAGAACTATGGGCTTTAACAAGAATGTCGGGGGGGGGGGGACAGGTTGGTATTTAGTAATAGTTTGGCCAATTTCTTTTACAGATGTTATGGGTTTAGTAGGCCTAGAGAGGGCTTCAATGAGACCTTTCTAGACAAGAAATTCCCTCATTTTTATTCACCATAAATTTAAGTCATTGTGTCCATCGAATTTTTCAAATTCATATCAAATTGTAGACATGTTTATCTAGATGAGTAGATGTCGAATGATTGGGGACAATGATAAGCATATGCCCCCAAAAATAGACCGATCTCACTGGGTAAACATGTACCGTGAGATATTAAGGCAAAATGATTCAGTGAATACAATGATTTAACCAGAATAGAAAGAAAAAAACAACAACAATATACATGCAGAATTTATAGAAGGTTTAAATGTGAAAATCAAACATGTAAAACCAAAAGTAAAGAACTGAAAACTAAACACTAAACAGTGAACAAAATAAAACTAGACAAGTTTAAAACAAATCTATAAATAGGGTGCAATGCGACTTCTAATAAAGCGTTGGCAGCCAAGGTAACAACAAATATAGATATCATGAACAAGAAACAAAGTTAACAGAAAATATCAACAAGGAAAATAATTCGTACAGATTGTAAACAAATGGAAGCAAGAATGTTGGAATATAATAAAAAGCATAAAACTTAGATATACATCAAATCAATTACTATGACTATTAATTCTAATTGCATCAAGACAGAAGACAAGTAACTATGAGCAATTTTAAACAGTAGGTCATACAATAGTCAACACAGCAGCCAAAGGTGGTTCTGGTACCACATCTTGTGGATGAGGAGTCTAGATACAGTGGACCTAAACAACCAGATAACAACTCAGAAAAGAAAATTTGTCACTTGTGATGTGTAATTGAACTAAGAACCATAATATAGGAGAGAAAATCGCAAAATAATAAACGGACAAGAATATTTACGTTCTTCAGATCCTTATGGATCCTACTGCACGGTAAGAACACCACACACACACTTTTATTAATTTCTAAAATAAAATAGCGGGATCAACAATCTTTCAATAATGGAAACAACAAAATTAAAAGGGTTAAAATAGATGCAAAAGGAGAACTTACAGTTTTGGACTCACAGGTCCGGCTGTCCGGAACTCTTGGCGCATCTGGACAAAAAATATGGTGCTCCTATCCATGATCTCAATGGTGAGAGGTCTCTCAACCCTAGTTCTGGGAATATTCTGGTCCATATGCAGCCACGCCTCTTCGCTACGGACGGACTCCAAGAAGATCTCTACTGTGAGCTATTAACAAGCTATATGACAGAAGTTTTGCATGCCAACAGGAACCCCTATTGTAGACGAAGGCAGAAGACACCACGAGATTCATGTAGAACCTTTAGCATACCAGCAGTGACGCAAAAGAACCACAATCCAGAACTCTTCTCCCACACTGAAACCCTAGCCGCCGATATAAAATGATAACCCCTACAACCATATTAATGGAACACCCAACCAAATAGTTCCATGAAGCACTCTAGGAACAACCCAACAGAAAATCGGGTGCAAGGTGGACGACTGAGATCAAAAGAATTACAATTGGGATGAACGGCCAAGGGTTAAAGAAAAGATAAACCCGAATTGCCAGTAGGGAATGTAAACATCATATGTGGGTTAAATAATAAAGGCACAAAGAATAAAACAATTTAAATGACATCATTTAATTAAACAAAATGAGGAACAAATTTAATATAAAAACAATGAATTAAGGTATCCTATTTCACAACATCCAACAGTTCCGCAATTTCAAATCCGAGCTCTCTACGAATGGAGAAAATATCAGATTTTTTAAGGAATTAGGTTTATGGTTTTAGGTATCATTATGTATAATACATTATCACTGAGTGGTCTATTAGGGAATGTTAGGAATCTATTTAATTGGTGGTTTCCCAAGTTATTAATTTGGTAATTCTAGTTTCATCAAGTGCCAGTACCTTCGGTCGTCGCCCCAAGTGATGGAGAGCTCTCTTGTCGGTACACCTGATCCACATTAGCCGTATAGTTTTTCATCATTATGTTTTCATTGAACCACAAAATTAATGGAGTTCAGCAAATCAAGAAGAAACTCAGAAGTGAATTTTGGTTATCTCAACAACGATCAAAGAAAATTGCCCGAGCCTGGGGTTTCAAGAGCAGTCTGACAATAAGTAGTTCAATAAGGGTGGCCATGGATAATGATGAACCGACGTCTTCATCCTTAGGTATTCATTTCTAAGCTCCCACATTTTTATGTCTATCATAGGTTCTGGTTTTAAATGGTGCAATATCTCTGATATTCCATACATCATATCACTTAAAGATTCTCTCTCATCTCCTCATCTGAACCCAATCAAGTAGGAAACTTAATTTTGATTTGTGTAATTATATCTAGATTTTTTGTATGTAAATATAAGAAAATATATTTATATATTAAATTTTATGTGCTTAATATATTTTACATATGTAATTATAATTATATATTTATTTATAAATAATTAAAAATACATATATAAAATAAAAAACAAAAAAATATAAACAATATTTTAGTGTAAATATATTATATATTTTAACCAATATAAAATCATTTATGTATAAAAATATGATATTTCTTTAAAAAGGTATTTATAAAAATTTTAGTGCTAAAAAAATATTGGTAAAGAACACCCTTTCATAGCACTATTGGATCACCGATAAAGGGTAAAAGAACACCAAGAAAGGCACAACTTATCCACTCTTATTTTGACACTCCATCAGTTACAATATTTTTAAAAATCACTGCATGGTTTTTCTCATCTAATTTCACAGCATACAGAAGACATTTAGTTGGTTTTGACCTCCTCACACATGTTTTTAATGGAAATAAAACCATTAGAAACCATTTATTTCGTTGTTTTGGGTACAATGCATGCCTAGTTGATTTTATGTCTGCTCTAACACACCATAAATACTAAAAGGATGGGTTTTAATTGATTTCAGATTATTACAATGATGTTTTATATGGATTTAACCTTTAAAAGAATGTTTTAGTCTTTTAAAATTGTAAAATAATTTTTTCAATCATCTTGATAAAATGACACCTGATACTGACAATTCTTATATTCTACCATTTCAAAAATCCCTGTATGATTGTATTAATATGATTTGATGACATTCTAAGGTCATTCGGTTGGTTCTAACCTCATGGCCCAATTTTTTAAAGGTTTTCAAACCATTAAAAATTAACTATTCGGTCGTTCTGCGGCACACTACATGTCTGACTGATATTCCATCTTTTTATACACATAAAAAACAATACAAATATATTTTTCTTATGATTAAATATCATTATGATATTGTTTTCAATTGATTTTACAATTTAATGCATTTTGTATTGTTCAAAAAAAATTAATGTGTTTTTTTGATCATATTAGGTGAGCATAACTATGAGATAATTTTTTATCAATTCAACCATTTTACAATTCATTGTATGATTGTTATAGTCAGATTTGATGGCATTCAATTGTCATTCATATGGTTTTCACCCCTATAGACACAAGTATTTAAAATAATCTAATCCATTAAAAACTATATATTTAGTCATTCTGGGCACACTACATGTCAAATTGACATGATATCAGCTCATACATGTAAAGAAAAATATAATGAATGTTTTTTTGAGAACCATTTTTTTATTACACATTAATTCATGATTTATTACATAAAATATCACATAAAGAAAACAAAATGATCAAGAAATATAATGTCTTTGGTAATTAAGAACATTACATAACAACATAAAATAGGGAATACAACATCATTATTTAAAACTTCCTTAATGTGATCTATTATTCATTCATACTTAAAAATGCATTGGATAACCTCATGTCATAAATTAGAAAGGGGTGAGCTATAATTCCAAATAACGGAATAAACATGTAATAACAATAATGAAGTAATACATGTTAGACAATGGGAAAACCAATGATGCATAAATGCTGTGAGAATCATAAACATGGGTAATAAAGAATGATAAAACATGAAAATATAAATTCCACATGGGAAATTTGACAAAAACTTAAAACACTATATCATAAACATATGTCAAGGTTAACTTCCAAGACACCAGGAAGGAAAATGTCCCGTGATGGATTAGGTTCACTCCATAATCCCTTAGAATACATCCCATGAGACTAAAATATAACCCAATTCATTGGAGCGCTATATATTTATGAGTGTACCCATCACATTCATTTCATTCTCCTCCTTAAGTGTGCCACAGAGTTCATAAAACATGGATTCATTTATCATAATAATTTATTTTATGATCATGGAGTGTGAAATAAATACATATATGTCCCCAATAAAATATTTATAAGTGTATAAAGTTTAAAAACATTGATAGTAAATGGGTATTCTATTCAATACACAATTGTTTAGACAATGAAATTGATGGTGAAATTTTAGAAACATAACTTCGTCACTTAATGAGTCATAAAATGTGCTAATGGGAGCGAAATGAGTCTCTCATAATTTGAACTTAAAATGAACAATAAAAGAGAAATGTAAAAAAATATCCCAACATTAATAATTGGAAATATAAAAAATAATACAATTAAAAAACATGAATAAATAGGATAAGGAAAATATCTCTTAATAAATTTCGGCATGCTAACATGTGTACATAAAAGTTCATGAGGGGGATTAATGAGGGTAAATTGGGTATGTTTTCATTTGAACATAAAATATACAGTAAGGAGGATTTTTAAGAACAAATTAAAACATCTGGAAATAAATATAAATGATATAAGATAAAGAAGATATTTGAATAAGTAGAAAAATAAGCGGATCCCTTACTAAATTTTGGTATAGTAATAGGTGTATATAAAGGTTCACAAGAGGGATTAATGAGCATAAAAGGTGTATCTAATAATTTAATCATACAATTTTCAATAATGGGGACATGAGAGAACATATCCCAACATTTTTAAATGATGATAAAAGATATAAGATAAATAAGACACTTGAATAAAGAGGAAAATAAGATGATCCCTTACTAAATTTAGGCATGGTAATGGGCGTACATAAAAGTTCATGGGAGAGATTAATGATAATTAAAGGTGTATATAATAATTTTGAAACAGAACTTATAGTATGGGGGATATGTAAGAACATATCCTAACACAAAAAAATTGATTCTAAGGGGTATAACATAAAATAGGTGCTTGAATAGAAATTGGAAGAGACAAATTCCTTACCATGAGACTACGATTCAAAATGCTTGGGAGGAGCTTCTTGAGAGAGTTAGGGAAGCTTTGTATGAATCTAGAAAGGGGAGGGAATATTATGGATGTGATCTAATGATTTTGAGTGAAGAGAATTGGGATCTCAGGAGGGTTGATATAAGAAAAGAGAGGGTAGTTCTATATTATTTCACCGACATAGGTTTTGGACTCTATATATCATATTACCAAAACCAGAAACCATCCCTTGTTTTTTACCATGTTTTTATCCAAATAGGGGTGGTTTTCATTGGGTTATTAGTAAAAGTGATAAAAGTTTTAAAATATCACCCTTGGAGATGTTGAGGTGAGTCGTACTCTTAAATAAATGATTTTAAGACCTTAAAATATATTATAAGTTTTAGTGGATTCAAAAATAGATTTATAAAATTAATCAAATAAACTTAATATAAAATGATTTTAAATGTAAAACATATATTTTTTCTTTAATACCATTTATTGTATTTTTACATCAGTTTTAGATCATTATGATCTGATAATACACATCATATATTTATGTGGTATTTTATTTTTTCTTGAAAATTCAACGGTCTTTGAAAATTATGAAAAATTCACCATGGTATTATTTAGAAATTTGGAATAAAAAATCATTTTATTTTTATGCAAATAATTTTATAAATATGTGAATTTTAACTTTTAAAATAAAAATCAGTATTTATTAATAAATGTTGGTTTTTTTGATAATAACTGTTTTTTGAACCCTTTTTAAATATTACATTTGACATCATAAAAATAATATTATAAAGCTCATTTATCAATCATAATTTAATAATATTAATTTATTAAAATATAATTTATTCTAATAACAATTCATTCATCAAAATAAATTTCATAATTTAAATTGTATATTACTCAAAACTACAACTTGTGTTTTACCATATCAAAATATTATTTTTATCAAACTAATTAATTAATAATTTACAAAGTAAAAAAGGGGGTAAATATAATCATAACTTAAAAGAAATGAAAATAAAAATATTCATACTATTAGGGTTACTTTTTTTCTAGTCATTTTCGTATTTATTTAATCATTAATTTACCTATTTTCATATTTACCGTGGGAAAAAATAGTTTCCATAATTACTAGTCAAAATGTTCAAAAATTAAGTTAAACTTATTACCAAATATTAATTATGATGATTCCAAATATTGAATAAATTTTATAAAAATAAATTCAAATAGGTAGAGGAATTTAATTTAATATATAACCCACAAGTAAGATGGAAATTGGTTTTCCAAAAAATACATTTTTCAAAGAAATTAGGATTTCACAAAAATTATATAACTAGTAATCATCATTATATGAATTTATATTAATAAATAAATATATGTAATTTGAAATTATATTTTAAATAATTTTACATTAGGGTTTATTTTAATTAATTATAATGGAGAAACATCATCAACTTTTCATAAAAATGAATTTTTAATCCTTAAAATAAACTTATACTAAAATCTAGTATAAAGATGATTAAAATTAACTTAATTGAATTTAATATAACTAAATAATAATAATTTTACCTTTTTAAAATATTAAAATAATAAATAGAAATTTAAATTTATTAATTTATCAAAATTAATGTTAATTTTACATAGAATGATATTCTCTCTATTTATTAAAAAATCTACATCTTTTAAAAAAACACAAATTTTTACCATTAGTTAATTTTGATATGCTGATAAAAAATGGAGTTCATTTTATGAAATAAATTGTATAAATATTCTATAAAATAATTATAATATATATTTCTCATGAAAATAAAAAAATAAATCATTTCTTTAGAAAACATATTTTTAAGAACAAAAAGACCTTACCAAAAATTGGTTGATTATTTACTAATACTTTACCAATATAATTGGATATATATATATTTCTTAATATAGTAAATCCAAATTATAACCACCATTGAAAAAATCATTTTTTCTTTTTTTTCATCTAATTTCGTAGCATTTAGTGGTTTTTCGGTTTGTTTTGACCTCCTGATGCATGTTTTTAAAGGACATCAACCCTTTAAAAACTACTTTTTCGGTCTTTTTGAGCATACTACACATCCTATTGACATGTAATCTACTCATACACCAAAAAAACAATTCATAGTCGGTTGTCCTATGATTTCACATTATAAATATCACATGTCACTCAACTAATAATAGTTATGAATTTCCTTATCCAAATTCAATCATGGGACCAAATGTATATTCCTGTCATATAAGTGAAAGAACCCCATATTGTTCAATCTTTAACTAATGACATGATCAACAACATACCCAACAAACATAGTATTATTTAATGCTTCTGGCTTACAAGAGTAAGGTATAAAAGTATGAAGGTTCTCTTTATAGGTGTCTTGAAATCCATATATATTGTAGATTCATAATAAACATACGTCACTAAGTATATCAATGCTCATATGAAATTTCATGTGATATAATTTTACTGTCTAATCAAAATAATAAATATCAACTTATTATCTCAAGAGTGTACTCATTATATCATATAAAACTTTTCATATCACATACAATATTCCAGTCATGATAATTTTAACACATCTTCACAACCCATAATACTCTCTGATGATTATCAATTACGGACAACCCAAATTCATATTTAATTTGGATACTTTTATTCCATTTTCATGTTATATAAATTCAACACTCATGAATGAATGAATGATTAATATTTCATTTATTATGAAATTGTGATAGATTTTAGAACCATTTCATCCAATCTATCAAGAATCTAATACCAATAGATTCAACATGACCCTTATGATTTTTCCATGCAAATGGTTTTGTTAAAGGATATTTTACATTATCATCTATATCCACCCAATAGATCATTATATCTCCCTTATCAAGGATCTCTTGAATGATATGGTATTTGTGCATGAATATTTGGACCTATTTGTGAGACACTATTTACTTTTCCTAAGTAATAACTCCATTTTTGTCATAGTAATGCTCAATTGGACTTTTAATAGTACAAACCACCCATGTTCAGTAATGAACTTCTTGATCTAAATAGCCTCCTTCACAACATCTGGTTTAGTAACATACACCGCTTCTATTTTCAAGTTCTCTACAATGCCTTTTATGGAACTCTATCAAATGATCCTTATAGTATTTAAAGAAAACCTGAAACTGTATTGTGATATCATATAATATTTTTTAGACTAGAAACTAGTATCAGTGTAACCTCTTAAAATACACTCACTATCTCATCCAAATATCAATAACATATCCATGTTTCATCATATGTGTTTAATGAAATTATTGATAGTAGTCTAGTTACACTCAAATAGATTGGATTGGTAATTACTTGTTATTTATTATATAATAGTGACATTGGTGGTATTGATTTTGGGTTTTCACTACTAGAGAAAAGTCTTTCAATTTTTCTTGAAAAATCCATCAACAGTGATAAAAAAGCATTGTTGATCTAAGTGTTGTTAAAATGTGGATCCTTTTATCATCCCTATAAAATCTCTAATAAAGGGAAAAATTTATCAGGAATAATAAAATTGCTGATAAACAACAAGTTGTTGCACTGTGCTATTAAAATTACAGCACACCGCAACACCAAATATAGGCACCAAATACATGCACCAAATATAGACCGAAACATAAAATATAGGATATAGAAGATTAATAATTTTATTGGAATAAAAATTACCTCACAAATAAAAAAACTAAATTATATAAATTTCAATAATATTTTGTCTAATTATATTAGCATGTAAAATTTATCACAATCATTAAAAAAACTTCAATTGTTTCATTATCTCCATTTTAAAATGCTCGATCATGGTATTAATTACCTGAAAAACCACCCCAACTCAAGAAAAAGAATACAACTATATTAGAAAAAAATTATTATGTTAGTAATAATATAAAGAAATAAATTAAACATAAATATAAAATAATACATTAATAAAATGTCAATCTTAAAATGATAAGAGTCACATTGCATCTTACTGGTCACACCAGTCTTCAGATTGAGGTATGGCTAATTCTTACATGTCAAAAATGACTTATGGATCAATTTACTATGGTTCCAAAACAATAAGAATGTGTTTTATTAGTATTGAGTATTTAAATTTTCTTTTTTTACTTAAATGTATTTTTAAACTAAAAACATGAACTTTTAGTCATACCAGTCACATCATGTGTTGATTTGAGGTGATACTAATTCCTACATATCAAAAATTATATAGTAATATTTTTTCAAAACTACAGAGAAAAATAGTATGTTTTCCCGATTTTTTATGAGTGACACAAGTTTTGAACTTAAATGTCAATTTTAGACTGATAATAGACACTTTCAGTCACACCGATCACACAGTCAGTCAGATTGAGGTGAACATGATCCTTACACAAAAAATTAATTATGGATCATTTTCAAAAAGTATCCAAACAATCTATCTTTTTTTCTTAGTTTTTATTATGTCACTTTTCATTTAACCTAAAATGTCAGTTTTAAATAAAATAACACACTTGGAGTCATATCGGTCACACCATGTAATGAATCGTGGTGAGGCTAATTTTTAAACATCACAAATGACTTATATATCATTGTCCTAAGGTGTAAAAATATTCCAAATGTGTTTTATTTTTTTTGAGAATTTCACTTGTCTCTTTCACTAAAATATTAGTTTAAACTAAAAGTATACACTTTGAGTCGTATGAGTCACACCGTGTGATAATTTTAGGTGAGACTAATTCTTACAAGGAATAAATAAACTAGAAAAAGTTCTCCTAAATTATCTAGACAATTCGAGTTATTTTCTCATTTTTTAGTGGGTGACACACATTTTGAACTAAAATTTCAAATTTAGGATGATAACAGACACATTGAGTCTAAACAATCACACTATGCATAAAATTTATTTACAAATTATTCGTATGCATCCCAAATGACATATGGCTCTTCTTACAAAACTATCATACTGATCACATTGTTTGTCAGTTTGACGTGAAACTAATTCCTACACATCAAAAATTAATTATGAATCATTCTAATAAATTATCAAGACAATTTTATAATGTTTATTAGGTTTTCAGTGAGTGAAATCCATTTTAAACTAAAATTTTAATTTTACACTAATAACATATATTTTGAGTCAAACCTGATGGAAAGTGTATTAGATTTAGGTGAGGATGATTCCTACATGTAAAAAAGAGCTTATGAATCATTTTTATAAAGTATAAAAATAATATAAATGTCTTTTCTTTGTTTTGAGTATGTCTGAGTACTTTTTTACTAAAATGTAAATTTTAAATAAGAAGACACACTTAGATTCATACCAATAACATCATGAATCATATTAATATGAGGATAATTATTATATGTCAAAAATGGATAATGGATCATTTTTTTAAAGTAAAAAAACAATCATAATGGGATTTCTTGGTTTTGAGTATGTTACTGGGGTTTTTACTAAAATTCCATTTTAAAATGAAACCGTGCACTTGGAGTCGTACCAGTCACAACATGCATTAGATTGAGGGACAACTGATTCTTACTTGTCAAAAATGAAATATGGATCATTTTACAAAAGTATTAAAAGAATAAAAATGTTTTTTCTTAGTTTAGAATATTTATTTTGTGTTTTTATAAAAATATAATTTAAAATTAAAAACACTCACTTTGATTCATTCTTGAAACATCACATGTCCGTTTTATGTGAGACTTGTTCTTACATGTCTCAAATGACTTATAAAAAATTTTACAAAATTATTTATATAATATGAGATTTTTTTTCATGGTTTTTAGTGAGTGTCACATGTTTTGAACTAAATTGTCAATTTTAATCTAATAACAGAATCTTTGAGTCATACTGAGTACACTAGGTATCTGTTTGAGGCGTGGTTAATTCCTACATGTCACAAATTACTTATAGAACATTTTTTTTAAAATTATCAAAACAATTTGATTTTTTTATTGTTTTTTATTATGTGATTTTTTTAATCTAAAATATCAATTTTAAACTAAAAACATGAACTTTGGGTAATACCGGACATGCCATATATAAGATTGAGGTGTGGTTGATTCCAATATATCAAAAATGACTTATGGGTAATTTTCCTAAATCATAAAATACAAATGAGAAGGAAATTAAATATAAAAGTAAATAATATTATGAGAAAATATAATAAATAATTAGTTCGTTGTTTCCTCTTCATGATGTCTGTATAAATTTTGATACCAAGTATGATTTAAATTAAACTTTAAACAAATATATTTCATATTGTGAATACAAGGATGATCAAAAGTCTAAGTATTACTGAAAAAATTTAAATAAAAAAGGATTAGTAAATATTTTAAATGAAATAGTTGTTATCTTCAAAAATACCTCTTCAGGGATGCTAGTTTGTTGATGGAATAAAATATCATTCATAAATTTAAAAACATAATAACCAGAACCATTTCCATTTTTTGTTTTGGAAAATATATAAAAATTGAGAAAAATATGTAATTTGTTTGGATATGTGTTTTAATAGTGAAATATTTTTATATATACCATTATACTTATCCACTTTTAAATATTGATAGGCTCCTTATATTTATAGAATCTTCTCGTGCCACAATTTAGACAACATTTAGACACCACCCAATCATAATAAAAATTTCATTAAAACCTAATATAAAATTTATAACATGATGTTTATTTGTAAAATGTTTCTAGAAGTGTATTTTAAATTGATAAACATAATCACAAGTGGTCAGTTTTTTGTTTTTCCATGCATTGAATCTAAAAAATAGAATTTTGGATTATCCAAATTAACAGAAATGAGTAACAAATTACTCTTAAAAACCAAAATAAATGTAATTAAATGAATGAAAATATCTTTGATATGATTAAATTATAGTGTTTTACCCCTGCATCGTAGGTATAAAAGAGGGCATGTCGTCTATATGTTTTCTTTCAAACAATGTGGATATTTTTTAAACTACTAATTCAATTTTATTTGGTTCTAATTTGAAATTTTTAATAGAATTGAGGTGAGGACTAATAAGTCCAAATTTCTATTCCCTTGGTTTTCCATTAAAATAGTATTTACATGTACTTCTAAAAAAATTGGAATAGTATTCAGTGATAATTAACATAGTAGATCAACTATTATAGAAACAATTCATAAAGAAACACCTCATGTAAACATTTTCAAAAGAGTATCCTAGCCATTCATTCAATAGGATTTCATTAATATTATCAGGACAATTATAGTCTCTAATTTCCTCACCATACATCAGTTTTTCAAAATCAACTATGGTTATAAAAACATTTTCTAACCTTGTATATTTATTAACCATTAATGTTATAAATGTGTATGTTGAACGTGTGGGGTAAATGTAATTTTTGAAGATAATTTCAACTGGTTGGTTGAACCTTTTAGATCGTTTTTATTTTACATTCTATTTTAACTCATTCCCTTTGCATATATATAATAGCATTCATCAATTCGTACTATTTTCATTAACTGTTAATGTTTTTTCAAGAAAAAAAATTGTAAACTAATACCACCTTATCAACTTGTTTTTTACATGATCTAATGACCATCATGTGAATGTTCAAATAATATTATTGACCATATGAATACACAAAAAATCAAGTGGAAAATTTTTCTTGGTGATCAACTCTTGATCAATATTAATCACCACTCTCACATGACCAATTGGAAGCTTTCTGTTGTGTAGAATAACTCATTTGATATTGTACATGGTACCCTTGGAATCAATGAAATGGGTGGGTTTTGATAGGTATAAATCATAATCATTTTTACCCAGTATAATTTATATACTATAATAGAATAAGTTTCTTCCTTATTCACATTTTAGAGAAATTATTATGAAAATATTGATTACCTCTTCTAATTCATCTCTATGTGGAGAATTAATTTCCTCAAAGATGGTGTGGGTTGGGATGAGGGATCTTCATGTAGTGGTTGTTCTTATGGTTTTTCTTCTATTTGATTCCTTCCAACATCATTTTTTAAAAACTCTAACTTCCAATTAGAATTTTCTTCTAGAGAATCTAATCATGCTGGAAACTCCTTAATTTTCTAATATTTATCCCCCGTTCATTTATTTTCTCAAAATATGTTTTGGGTGGCACCCCAAAACCCATACCTCTCACATAGACATACTATTTTGGATTCTCCTAGTACACTGACAATAACCGTTCATTGAGTATAGATGATCATGATATTGTTTCTATGTCAGATACAAAATGTAGGAAAAATTTAATAATATTATGTAATAAAAATTTAGATAAAAAAATTATTTTGTGATACATACACATGCTTCACATTTTTATTGTGTGATCCATACATTAGTATCCCAATTTTATTTACACATGCATCCTTCCATAGTATATGATATCAGATGGAAGTGGATTCAAATATATATTCATCAATATGTATATAAATATAGGAACATAATTATTATGTTCTTTTATGTCACATAAAAGTATTGTGGTAGATTTAAAATACATCCCATTTTTTCAGGTGAACCATACCAAATCCTTATATTACAATAGGGCTACATTGATTTTGTTGTCTGTTTCTTATATTTAGAACTCAGTTTTTGTTTCATCAATTAAAAATTATTAATAAAAGTGATTAATACACATATTATAAAGAAATGTATTACTGGTTACAATTTACCAGAAAAGACCTCTCCTCATGAAGAATAGAAAATGCATCCCACACTTGTTGGTTTATCAGGTCTGCATACATATCTATAGGTGCATGTTTTTTCCCTTAAACATCCTTGAGATGAAAATTCAAAATATTTTTTGCAAGCATCTGTTATCCATTCCAATGATAATTAATTCAAAATTAATTTAGGATTCATCTACTATAAATGCACTCTATAATCTATAATAGAGATTAATTCACATTTCATTATTCGGTTTATAGTAAAATAAAGAATGTATATCCTAATGTTACCCAAATATCAACCGAAATCAGTGTCTTAATTATAGACACAACATTTTCCACAAATATACATCTATAGAAATGCTTATGTGAGTGTTGAGCCTAATGTAACTACTGATCATTGACTTTTTGGGGTTAATGGGATGACCAAATTAGTTTCATCCAACCATGAGCTTGATGCATTTGATTCCCAACTTAGTAATGTTTTCTATCACCATCACACTATGACACTCCTCTTTTTTATTGGATAATGGATGTTTACTACTCACCATTTCTAATGCTTCAACAACTTCAATATTTTATTCCTATAGATTGGAAGTATCGACATGTTCAAAAGGTTTTTGTTCCTCTACATTGGGAGCACCAGCCTTTTGAGAAACCTATTATTTTATAGCATTATAAGTGTCAACATATATAAAAGTAATTATATACAGAATTGGTTGAACATTTAATTTAGATAATTTAAATTTTGTAGTGAACTTACTATAATATGTGGTAACTCAATGTATCTTACAAAAATAATATAACCCCATTATTGAAATCTCTTTTTTTATTATCTGATGGGATTTAACCCCTCTATAGAGTATCCAAATCTCTTCATTGTGGTCTCCTAAGGAATTTTAGACCCTTTATGCATTGGGAACACTGGGAAATGATAATGACATACACATAAAATGGTCATCCACAATTGAAAGGACATCTAACCCTTTAGTGGTTTTGGTCGATAATAAAAGAATTTTCCACTTTTGGTATGTAGGATCTAGAACATAAAATACTTGTATTATCTATGATTTCATTATAAATAGTTCTTCTTTACACCATTGTTTCCTGACATCTATATTCAAACATACCAATTCATATATTTTAATATCACTCATACTATCAACAAACTTTAACTGAAAAATAACTGCTTTGAAATAGTGGATAATCCACCTCCAATAATGATTAATTATGCAAAATTATGGCATATTTTTTAAATTAGACAAATTTCACTGGTACTAGATGAATGTATCAAGTCATCCATAACTTTAACTCCACTATTTTTCATTGTACTGCATTTATAATGTTAATTTTTATAGAATGTATAACTATTATTAGATAATATGTTCACACTTGTTCCTACAACTAGCCATATAATTCATTTTAAAATATAATCTAGATATTCAGTTGAATGTTTAGAAATATTTTCTTGAAAACATCCTATAAAAAATTTATTATATGCCATAGATTTCTAGCATTCAATCTTTCATTGATTCAAATTTATAAGAATATTATTGTGGGTTTCAACTATAAGCTATTATGAGAAACATAAAGGTGTTCCTAATCCCGATCTATAATAGTGACTTTGAAAACATATGTTCCATAAATTACTTCACCAACAAGCTTCTTGGTGTGACATAATTTTGGTATAACAATTAAAAATATTCATACAGCATTCAATGGGGTACATCCATATATAATGAATATGCCCACATAATCAAATCTCTCATACTAAGTGAACCGTTGTATCAAATAATAATGGTAGGAATAGCATTTATAGTTCACATAATATGAAAAAAAATTCTTTTCCATAGTTTGATTTTTTTTCAAATCTATACCTTTTATAAATATATAATTGAAAAAGAAATAGAGATTTATTAATATATGATTGTCAATATTGGGAACAAGGTAACATAAAGCTACATGCATTATATTTTTCATCCAAACATAAAAATCATGTTATTTTAGACCCCTTAAAATTAAAGCAGTCATTGACATTATATTCATGATATTTGATGAATACCCCTTAGGAACCTTTACATCATTCAGGATGTTTCAAAACTGATATCTCTCCTTCCTTGAAAGAGTGTCAGTAGCTAGAGGAAGAAAATACCATTTTCACCATTCAATGAAGCCAACTATTTATGTACTCTCATGTTAATCCCGAAAACCCTAGACATTATTATATCCTTCATTTTTCTAGGTGAAATTAGTTACATCCCAATGAAACTATCCCATACATTTTTCCACATGAATGATATCATGTCAATTCGTAATGTATAAAAAAATCTAGTATGGTAATTCCAAAAAAATCTAGTATATTTTTCTAATCAGTTTTTGTAAGGTTTTTTGAATAAGGTTTACCATATGAAATTTCCATATCTTTTACTTTCTCAAATAGTTGATAACCTATTAGTGGATATGATGTTGTAAATTACTCTGAACTTCTATAAAATAATGTTTCCCAAGACCGATAATTATGTCACTGAGGTAAAAATATGTGATTTCCATGAAACACAATCTTCAATTAATGTTTCAACCTAATTGATTTTGTACATTGTTCATAAATGGGACACCCTTGAGTTTTTTAATTATATATCCTGAAAATATCTATAATCAGAAATTTTGTTTTTCATCCCGTACAACATAGATCATAACATGAAATATTCATTTCTATAAGAATCATACGATGTAATCCATGAATCCCAAAATAATTTCAAATATTCAACCATTGGAGAAAAATAAAGATCAATATAATTACAAATTTTTTTTGAACTTCATATAACTAAAGGTTACATAATTTATTTTCATTTCATGCATAAAAATGGTGTAAATTTATAATTTACCAACATATCCTTCCATTAATGTGATTTATTCTTTGGAAACCAAAAGGATTCACTACATCTGTAGATATAACAATATGATGGTTTAGGAGCTTATTTAAAAATTCAGGATATTAGTGATTACTTATTTTCTATTGAGAAGTGTTTTTTGAGTGATATGTTTTCACATTTTTATTTAATGTATCTTTATGACACATATATTATCTTACTATCTCCTCACTTCTATATTAATCCCTAAACATTAGAATGATTGTAAAGTAGCATACAAATTTTGTTGAACCCAATTAATCATTCTTGAATTGAGAATAATCACAGTTAGGGAATTTTTTAATTGGTTTTTGGTCCTAGAGAAACAATATATAGTCATATAGATTGCACATATTATTTTAGATATTATACCCAATGAATATACAATTTTTTAGTTTCATATGTATGGAATTGAATCAAATTATCTTCTAAGAGAATATCATTCAAGAGTGCAAGTAGTTCAGTAAAATTAGAATCTCTTAGTCTATTTCTAGATTTTAATTTATAGAGTTTTAGTATGGATGGTAATTATGTTCATTTAGTTCAACCAGTATAAATTAGTATCTATGCATAACTCATAAACTTCTCAAAAAATTTTGTAGACTCCCAAATTTTATCTTCAACTGTCTTTTTCATTTCCTCAATATGATCTTCATCATTGTTCACACCTATAATCACATCCTCGATATGGTCTTCATTTTCATAAACACTTTTAATCATATTAGACAATTCACAAACTTTAGTCTAACCCCTTTCATAAGCTACATTTATTTTTTCCCCATGTTTAATCCAAAATATATATCTTCAATCTATTACATGATAGATCAAGTGTTCTTCCAACTCATCTGGATTGATTATTCTTTAATAAAAACACTAAAAACACAGAAAAAGGATTTTATAAAGGTCATATTCATAATATTTTGAAAACCTGATGAACTCTTTCACCCCATCATCACACCATTTTTTCACATGATTGGAATCCATCCATTTTCAATACATATCCATCCGATTTGATTATATAATATTAATATTTTAAAAAAATAAATCCCAAAAAAAATTTAATAGAAAAGGTTCATCATATTTTTAAAATATTAGTTTAAGGTAATATTATTAATGGATGTGATTTTAAGGGCATAAGTTGTTTTTTTAATGGTTATGATTTGGTTAACATGGGTTATAATTAATATTTTCTATATAATATAAACCTAATATATCATATCATGAACTAATTCGGGTTGCAAGAGAGGCAACGCCCCAATCAGAACCCAACATATAGGTGATAAACATATGGAATTTAATACAAATCTTAAAAACTGTCTATCTATATCAATGATTGGAGACTATTTTTATACTAAAATTACAATTAGTCAAGTTAAAAATTTTCTATATCAACATTTTGAACAATATTTATTACATAATTTGGTTACCTAAAAAGAAATATATATTAAAATATAATTCTCTAATGGTCTCTAAATATAAAATACACAAGGTAATAACATGTTTGAAAAAAAAAATTTGGTTTTAAATCATAGAAGTGGGAGGGTTAATTAGAAGAAAACAGAAAGACAATTTTACTGTTATTCCATGGGAGAGGGAGGGATACATGGAACTTGGATTTCATTACCATATATGAAACACAAAAACATTTCACTCTTATAATTTTCAGTCACCACATACATGATAAGTGGACGATGTTTTTTTTTGTGGTGCACAACTAGGAGATCCATTCAATTGGTGACAGAAATAATGATGAATGAGTGAAGATGAACATGAATGCAGGGAGAGAGAGAACCAACAATAGATAATAGTGTAGAATATTAGGTGGAACATGGGAACATGAGGGATACATGGAACTTGGGGCCAATTTCAAGCTGTGTACCACAAAAAATGTGTCTACTAATCATTTGTAGTCACCACCTTTCATGATAGTAGGCATGGTTTTTATAGTGCACAACTAAGAGATCCATAAAATAAATTATAGAAATAATGTTGAATGAGTGAAAATTAATGTGAAAGAGAAGGAGAGGGTGAACCAATAATGGATTAAGGTTAGAGTGATTGGGTAGAGAGTCAATGAGGTAGATCGAGGACAAATAAGATCACTTGCATGTGAACTATCCACACCATTTGGGAAAATGAAAAAAAACAAAGAAGTTCAAGGGGGAGAAATGAATCAGAAGTGATCAAAAAAATTATTTTAATATATCATTATAATTTTATAAAAAAATAGATAAAGTTTAAACTAAAAAAATATATCAATACAAATTTAAAAATTTTAAATAATGGTTAAACAAAGAAATGATTGTAATTATAATTTCTCTTCATTTTGTTTCGATGTGAAATTTTGTTAAAGAAAATAAATGATTGTAGTTTATCCCCATCTTGTTTGTTGACAATTTATAAAATAAAAGAAAACAATTGTTTTTGAAATATGATAAAAATAACACTTAATAAAAATATAGTTTTCCAATAGTCAATTATTCCAAATAAAAAATATTATAATTTCAAATTCTATCATTTACATTTTTTTATAAATATATATATTTAATATATATATATATATATTAAAAATAAAATTACAAATATATATATACATATATAAATACATTAAATTGGTATTTAGAAATATATTTCTAATTGTTTATTATTATTATTTATAGATCACATTGAAAAATATATTTTATACACACAATAAAAATTATTTATATTCACATATTTAAAATAAATTTTTTTTATACACACATAATTAAAATATTAAATATACAAATAATCAAAATTATCAATTTAATGTAATAAAAATTATTTATAAATTATTTAAATAATTTATTAACTAAAAATTAGTAATCAATGATAATATGAATATTAATTAAAAATTATTAATATATAAAAATTATTAATACAAATTTTTTAATTAAAAGTAATTACTAATTAATAAAAACATAAATTAAAAAAAATTAACTCAAAATAGTTATTAATTTAGAATTATTTATAAATTATTTATATAAATTATAAATTCAAGACTATCAAAATTATTTATAATCAAAATTTACTATAATAAAATTTATTTATAAACTATTTATAATTATATATAATCATGTAATCAAAATTATTAATAAATATTTGTTATAATTAATTAAAAATTAAGTCTATGTTATAAAAAAAATATTTATAAATTTTGTTTACCAAAATATATATATTCACATGAAAATTATTTTTGTTTTTTTAAAAGACACAAAGTTTATAATTTATAAAGATATTTATTTTTTATAATATTGAATAAAATATGAACAATAGATAATGTTAAAAACCCATGTCAATCAATTTTAAACACTTCATGACACTCAGTCACTTGGTTTGAAAATCATTTTGTGCAGTGAATACATATAAAAACCTCAAATGTGTTCTCTCCACTTATTTCAAACAAAAATATATAATATATCTGCTATTATGGAATTTTTATGAACATTTAGCTTCAATATGAATTGATACAAAATTTATATTTAGAAAATCAAGGGGGCATTAAGAGAAATATTCAAAAACAGTCACAGTCTTTTCTAAAAACCACTTATGTAATTTTAATAACACATGTTATGAAATCCCATTTCAAGAATAGGGTTGAAATCATTTGAAAAACACTATTTTATCCTCATGGATATTCATATGTAAATAACATTAATAAATAAACACTTTGAAACCAACTAGCAATAAAAGGATAATATAATGTGACAACACCGACAATGGCTTAACCAACACATCCCAAACAACCTCGAATGAACCACCACACAAGAGTAGAGGGAGAATTGAATGATGGATTTAGCAGGGAGCTATAACCATAGAAAAGCCATTGGAGAATCTAACCCCACCTAGAGTATAACCCAAACAGTCGTGGGCTCAGTTGAGAAGAGAAAAGACTAGAGTTAAACTTGGTGTTTCACACATTAAGGGAAATACAGAATCATGAATGAAGACCCAAAATTGTGAAACTAAGGATCCAAAACATGTTAGAAGAGTGAGAGGGTAAGGACCTAGATGGAAGAAGTTTGTGACTAAATAGTATAATAAGAAATCATATATTTTATATCTTGAAAGGGTCGATTTATTAAAAAGCATGATGAAGAGCGATAGTGAGGGTTAAATTATGTGAAATAATGAACGGTGTGAGCAAGGAGAACTCAACTAAGGATTTATTTAAATGATTGGGTAAGATTTTTATGAGTGATGTCAATTTTTTTGATAAATAGTAGTTTTAATAGTGTTAAAATAATAAGGGTTGACAAAATATATCTTTTTTATCATTAAAATTATATTGCTTATAAAGATATGATTTATTAACACCCTTTTAGCAATAAAAAAACTAAATCATTATTAGTGTTATCAATGCAATGATAGAGACCCAATTTTAATAATATAATTCACATTATTAAAAATTTTAAATTTATATAATTATAAATGAATATTTTAAGAATTACAAATATACATTTAGAATTATAATTATATATAAATATATTTATTATTAAAATATATCCATTATAATTTTATTATATTATAAATATATATATATATATAATTATAATTACAAATAAATATTTTCAATTTTTTTCTAGACAAAGAAAGAATGAATTTCACTGCACAATTTTTATTCAATGAAGGGTGATTCCTCAGAGCGTATTATTCATAATGGTTCTACAGCTCATATTAAATTCAATAAAGAAGAAATTATGGATCGATTGAAGGTTTTACGACCTTTGATCATCAAACAACTAATGTTTCCCGCAGGTGAGATTCCTTTGAGGTTCGATGAATTTGTGAAGAAGCTATCTATGGTCTAGGGGTTTTGAGACTGGAATTGCATCCCTATTGGGAACAATTTCTTCCACATTTTCATTGCATCAGAAGAAAAGAAGAGGTGTCCCTGGGGCTTCAGATCCATCTCCCTAAAACTAAGATTTATTTATATCAAGGAATAGGATGTTGGATTCAATCCCTTCTGTCTAAAAAACACTCAATCTTAGATCTTGATCTAAATCTTGGGTTGGAACTGGATTTTGTGGCATCCTCACGTCTTAATCGACATTGGATCATCTATGGGTATCCCCATAAAAATTGATAGAGGAACCAAAACAATGTGATGTGATTATTATTCTCTCATCCTTGTTGAAGTGGATCTAAATTACACATTAATTGATCTGGATGTGCACTCTTCCATGGATGATGACATTCACCTCCAGGTGCACTATGGGAAATTACCTCATTTCTATTTATCTTGTTAAACAATTAATAATATGAAATAAAGTTATTGGAGAGAGTTTTTATTTGGTTTTTGATCCATAAGAATTCATACAATGAATTACTGTAGGAAATTAAATGGAAATGGGGTTGATGCTAGAGAAGACAAGTGGAGGCAACCCCACATGCAACATACTTCACCAAGGTAGGAGGCCCGAAATCAAGATGTTGTAAACTCAGTTTCACCCTTTTCCCCTAATTATTCTATTAATCCATGTTTATTTTATTGGGATAAGACTGTTGAAGAATAGGTCCAAGAGATTTAATTTTCTATTTCAGGTAATTATTTTCGATACATGATATCAAAGAGGTTATAACCCTACACATGTAGAAGATGGTCAATATTCTATGCAGGTTGATCTCTCCTCATCAGAAATAGTGGATTATATTATAGAGAAATAGAGTTATAATGGAGTGGTTATTTCTCCTATATCTGTGATAGTTGACATAGTGAGGTGGTTAGATACTTTGCTGGAACTCATAACAACAATTGATAAATTGGGAAACCATCATGAAGTGGATGGTGGACCTTCTGAGGTATCAATGGATTATCAATCAATTGATTAAACTACAATTCAAGAGTTAGATGTTGAATAACTAAGGCATGACCATGTGATTTACATAAGAAAACACAAGGGCATGAAAAAATGAACATTGAAACTCTTGTGAAAGATACAGACATGAAGGATGCACATGGACTTCAAGCAGGTTCTATAGGATAATATGAGGGAATAATTGTTATGTCGTACTCTAATTTTCTAGATTAGGCGGTTTAAGGTAATAATTTCTGACAGAAATCATTTATTTAAAATAAGTCTTGTAATTTAGAGAAAAATAAACTGGAAAATGAAAAGGATTTATTACACATGAAGGGTTTTGGGATTGGAAGGGAAGACATGACTTCATCCTCATTAAGTACACATGCTGAGTAGATACTCTCACTTATCCCAATATCTTTTCATTATTCAGAAGCCAAGTGATCTTCCCAAATGGATGTGGTTGTTTTAGAATCCAATTATCATGTACCAATGGAATCATTAACCAAACCACAATTCACTAATCATAATATTTATGGACTTCATGATCTATTAATGATGAGTAAGAAGGTAGAGTCTAGGTAGATAATCTGCAGGCCCTCAAATAGGATAGTGAGGTTACCATACTTGATGACCCAAATAAGATGGTGGAGTTTCAACCAGACATTGGGAGATCTGACTCAGAGTATAGTGAAATTAAAATCCTCTAGAAATAAATGAAAACATAGAAGAGATTCCATTATCACAGAGGTCATGGTTGTGGCTGTGGAGGAATCAATTGGTATTTTTTTCACAATGAGGAAGGTAGGGTTGGATATGAGATTGTAAAAAGTTATACCTGTGACTATTTATATTGATGATGGCAGTTTACTATGTTTGACTCCATCATCTGTCTCTTCTATTTTGGATGTCTTTCAATAAAAGGGATTTTTCTACCTTTTCAAAAAAAATTGTTTACATAATATTATATTTTTATATATTTATATATATTTATATATATATATATATATAATTATATATATATATACATTTAATTAATAATTTATTAGTATATATAATTATAAATATAATAAATATATTTATTATAATTTCATAATTATTTAAATAAATAAATATAAATATATTTTTAAAATTATAATTACAAATATATAAATTTTTAATTTATTCTTATATAATTATAAATATTTTTTATATAATTATATTTATATAATTATATATATATATATAATTATGTAGTAAGGGCCATGGAGGAGTGGTACTCATTCGCTAGCCTGCACATCTAAGAGTCTTGGGATCAAGACCTGAGGGGTGAATATGATATTAAAGTACTATACATGCAGTGATGCAGACGAAGACACATGCAGGTGGAGACGAAGACATAATTCATGACACAGACAAACGATGATGTAGTAAAGACACATGACACAAGCATGATGATGCATGCATGATGATGTTGGCATGATGTTGCAATGGATATCATGCTAGTATGATGGGATTTAGGGAAATGTAATGTGATTCATGCCCACTAGGCCTTCGAGAAAGATTATTAATGTAATAAAGTGGTTGGTTAGTTTGGTTAACCCTTTGGATGAGGGGAGGGTATTCCCTACATTTCATTCCTGTGTGTTTGTGTTTGAATGTAATTTTTCCCCCAAGAACCTAATATATATATACCCGATAATCATGCATCCAAAAAGACCCAGGTTCGAAACTAGGTAGAGGCAATTTCTCGATTACAATAGTTGGGCACTGTAACAATACTATAGTAATGATGTAACTATATTAGTAGTGGTTACTGTAGTAGGGAATGTAGTAGTGTTGGTATTGTAGCTGCTCTGGTATTATAGCGGGACAATTCACCAGAGTGGCCTCTGGGACAATATTTTATAACATATCTGCACGTCGTTAATATTTTCTCCATTTCTTTAAAGTTGGTTGAGGAAAACCATTACACGAGTATGACACTTGGAAGTCGTTTTAGAAGAGTTCATTAATAGGGATTCATGCTCACCTTGGAGAGATTAAATTCATCTCTACATCACTTTATTAGAACCTTTGAATGATTTTAATAGATTATAAAATATATCCTTTGATGATTTTGATGAATATATTATCTGAAATGTGGCTTCATTAAGGCCCAGACAGATGATTGATTAGGTCTTACCGCCCCACTTCTATTCTTCCTGATAATTTTCCTTTTGAGTATTCGAAAGATAATCCTCCATTGCATATGATTCTGTCTTGTGTATCCATCCTTCATGATATCCATGACATATTGTGTTCCAAGGAGAGCACAAATTTAGATGCACCAATTATGAAAATTGTTCTTCATCAGCTTCCAGATCAAAGGTTATGTAACCCCATTGACTATGTAGATTTGAAAATAATTTTATGGAAAATTTGAAGATACAGACATACCAAATTGTGGGATGCTTGATTTTCTTAAAGTGTATAATTCCAAAAAAAATTCAGAATTGCATATTGGTAAAGAAAAAGGTTATGGCATTATGCATTCTATCTAATGAAAAATATGAAGATACAGATATCCCAATTTTTTTTGTCAGAATTTCAGATTTTTCATAATTGCAGACATGAAATCAATGAGAGGTGTTTTTTTATGTTTTTACCTTTTTGAGTGGGATAAGGTGATGCATTCTTTGACAATTAGACATTAACAAGTGGTAATAGAAAAACATTAGAAGGGTTGAAAAAATAAAAGGAAATACATAAACTAATTGTTTAGCTATTTTACTCTTTATATCTGGTGAAACTAATTTGGATTTATAGTATCCATGGATAACACATAAAAAAACATCAAACCCTCTAAAATTATTGAAGGTTTATTTTTTAGAATCAAATAAAAACACACATGTGGAAGAAGATAGTGAGATCTTTGGAGGTGATCATTGGAAAAAAATGCAACATTAACAAACTAAAGTTTACTATTTCAAAATGGAATGAAAAGTACAATGTATACAACACTATTATTTATAAGGATACAATATAATACCAAAATAAACCATGAAAAATAGAGATAAAATAATTCACATATATGGTGTAATAGGTTCTGTCCAAGAATCTGAATAGAAACAAGTTAACAATCCCTTATCCGAAGTATATTAGAGTTCATTGTTCCAGCAGATGGTGACATACAATTAACTTTGTTCTTCCAAAATTTCCACAAAGTTTGGATTGAAATTTGCTACATCACCACACAAATATCCTACCCAATCCCTATTTGATCACTCTGGAAGAAGGCCCAATGACTTCACTACTAATAACGAGACCACTCTTCAAGTGCCCACTATACTCGTATTAACAAAACTCTGTTTCTCTCCCAAAACCATTGACTTTACATAATATACCTATTGGTATTTTCATCCACTCCCCATTTCTTTTCATCGCCAAATCTAGAAAGAATCAATTAAAGTGGGTTATCCCTAGTGGATGAAGAGTTGGGGACTGAATCTACCCATATTCCTTCATTTTGGAATTGGGATAGGATCCCCTTTTTGAGAATTATTATCCAACAACATCCTCCTCACATATTTATTTTTGAGGTCCCAATTTTATACATATATTAATGGGACAATCTTTTTTATGCTTAGAAATCTATGATTTTCCATGAAAGATATCACTTACATCGATTTGTTCATTGGTGATATGGAGTGAAAAGAAATTAAATTGAGGGGAGAGATTGAATTGTTATGTTTGGTGAGGCAATGTTAATTGGGGATAAATTGTACGGGGAGAAATGGGAAGACATAGATTTCTTTCATGTTATTAATTTTAAATCATCCCAAAATTGGGATGATTTGGAAGCAAATGAGGTGTAGGGATATTAATATCTAAAAATTCAAATTTAATCCCTTATTACTACATGTATCATAAATAATTTTTTTTCATTTCTTTTAAAATGATTCAAAAAATATGATGGAGTAAAATCCAAATAATTTATTTCCATTTACTAAGTTATTGATACAAACACCTGGAAGGAAATAAAAATCATTTTTTTATCTTCTTTTATTTTAATGACTGTCAAATCATTTTTATTCTTTTACTAAAATCTCACCAAACAATGTGTAAAAGGTTTTATCTTGTCTTATCTTCCAAACCTAATGAATTTGGAAATATAATTTTGAAACAGATGGTGAGAGGATAACCAATATATATATATATTGGTAATTTGTGTAGTTATATATATTTATATAATATTTAAATATAAGAAACTATATTTATATATTTAATTATAAATATGTATTATATTTTACATTTACATTTACTAATATATATTTAATTATAAATAATTCAAAATAAATATATATCATAACTTCAATTTATGTATATATATATTTTTATATAAATATTAATTTAGTGTAAATTTATTATATATGTTTACCAATATAAATAAATTTATGTACTAAAATATGATACTTATTTATAAAGTATTTATAAAAATTCTAATGCTAAAAAATGTTGATAATTACCCCCATTATCAATGTTATTTTAGCATTGATAAAGTGTAGAAAGACACAAATAATGGAACAACATCTCATATCTTAGTTTGAAACTCCATTAGTTACAACATTTTACAAATCACTTCATTGTTGTTTTAATTTAATTTCACATAATTTTGAAATCATTAAGTTGGTTTTAACCCTCTCTCACACATTTTTAAAGGAAATAAATCCTTTAAAAACTACTTATTCAGTTGTTTCAAGCACACTACATGTCTGATTGACATTCTTCCTACTTGTACACGTTGAGAAAATTTCAATGAGGTTTTTAAGGATTTCATATCATTCCTAATATGTTTTCTGGGGATTTAACCACCAAATTTTTTTAGTCTTTTAAAAAAGTAAAATTATGTTTTCAGTCATCCCAACCAAATGAGATAGAGGATTTACATTTTATATATTACAAAATTTAAAAAATCACTGTATGACTTTTTTTCATCTATTTTCATCCCTTTTGAAGGTTGTTCGGTTGGATTTGATCCCATGAGAAACATTTTTAAGGTTATCAAACCTTTAAAAATTACTTATTCTGTAGTTCTGGGCACACTGCATGTTTGATTGATATATCATCTTTTTTCACACATCACAAATAATAAAAAGTAGTTTTCTAATGATTCCCATCATTTCTAAGTTGTTTTTAGGGATCTGACCATCAAATTCTCATTTTAGTGTTCTAAAATAATTAAAGTGTGTTTTTGATCATTATAGGTAAACGAAACATTGGAAAATGTTCTATCAGCTCAACCATTTCACAACTCACTTTATGGTTTATCATGAATCATCTTGAATCCCCTGGTACCCTAACACCTGATTTAGCCCCTACATGGAATGAAGGGAATTATTTATCATCTTGGGGTGCATCTTGCCCCAAACATCATACAGATAATGGCTGGAATTATTTTTTCAAATAAATAGTGTAAAAAAATATAAGTTAGTGTGATGAAAAGAAAAATCCATAGGGTAAACTATACCAGAAGCCAAACATGTTTGAAGATCCCAATGTAAAATCATAATGTACATGAAAATAGGGAAAACCATCTAACTCAAGATATTCAACAACAACGGCCACCTCCTTATGGTGCCTTACCCTTACAAGAACCCGGAAGAAGATAATCTACAAACACCTAAAGGCACATACAGGGTGTGATCTAAAAGGTCATAAGGGTCTCATCAAGGATTCCCTAAAATGATATAAAATTAATTAACCAAATAATTCTTTCATTTTTAAATAATAACTATGGAATTTCAAGTGAATATTAAAAACAATCCATTCTTTACATTCCAAATGATGTAAATTTTTTAAAAAAGGGATAAAATAATAATTTTATATAAAAAAGTTTCTACAAATTCACATGGAATGTGAGGAATAGTTTATAATAATGGCATATATATCAATGTATCATAAAGGGGAAACATGGTAAACTTCCTTAATGTACGATTGTTTCTGGTAATGGGATCCTTACACACTTGTAAAATGATAATGAGAAGGTGAACACACATATTTTTGACACAAAACTAAGGAGACTAAGAAACAACCCACAAGGTATATGATCTACCAATATGTTTATATTAGAGTTTTAAGAGTTAATACACTGCTAGGTAATTCTCATCCTTGCATTTTTTCTCTTATAACTGTCTAACTACCTTGCATTTCATGTTCTCAAAAAACATACAGTACTGTGAAATTTATTTCAAAACTATTTAAATTACAATTAAAACCATTTACCATTTCAATAATTCCAATTTTCATTTAAAACCCAAGGTTTGTTTTTAATAAATTCATGCCTTTTTCTGGGTAAACCCAAATGAGTTCTTAGAAAAAAAATTAAGATATTTTCTCAAATAAAATTTTCAAATAAATTCTTTCCAAATAAATTTCATAATTCCATCAATTTAATCAAATACAAATCACACCCCAATTCATATAAATTTGTGGTGTTTTCTCAATTTCAATCTAAATTAATTAAATATCACTATCCCCACTGAATTTTAGTTTCAAAATTTAATTATAACTTAATAAAACAATTAATCAATTTTAGGTTATATTTATTTGCCATGCATATATGGAATTAGTTACCAAAAAAATAGATTATGACTCACAACACCCGTAATTAGAAACTCCAAAGAAGAATGTCCGAAATGGGTATATAAGGATCCAACAAAGATTCATGATGTGAAATAATAGGTATTATAAACTCCAATAACATGTAGTTCTAAAAACACTAAATGTAGAGAGAGAAAGAGAGTGGGGGATAAGTTACATGGAGAGAAAACATACTATGAAAGGACTGAATAAATATCACATATCTTTGATCAACCCTGGATATGGTTTGGAGGCGACAAAATTGTTTCGTTGATCTCTCCCAAACTAGGAAAATGTAATGTTGTAAGTGAGGGTCCGGTGAGGGTCTGAATAGGGGTTTGATAGATTTTAGATGAATTTTCAGAATAATAAATTCAAATGTGCCCAATTAGCTAGGAAGGGCCACATAGTTTGGAAAATAATATTCCATAACAATGTACCCCAGCTAGTGGGGTTGCACGAGATCTACTTGGTGGGAATAAGGTTTGAAAAACAATGTGCCAGCTATGGAAACCTCCACTTCCATGTTTTTCACTTTTTCCACTTCTAGGGCATAGGGTTTCAGAAAATCATGTGCCAACCATGAACATACCAAGAGACCTTGAAAACATTAAAAATTTCTCTTGAAGTACCCCTAAATGAGATAAAACCAAATTATTATCAATATAGTAGTTGATAATTACCTAAAAAAATATAATGTTACAACCGCCCCACTGTAGAAAAGTTTTATCATAAAAATCATATTTAGAAACATCCACGTGAATAAGATGAGGCTGGTGCTGTAACACCCCAAGATTCCATGGTTTGATTCTCTTTGAATAATACAATAGCGTGTGTTTACGCAACTTCGAGTTCTAACACACCACAACCAATGAAACCAACTATTATGAATAGTAATACCCACTTTTTGAAATTGTATTAATTTTATCATTAAAAATAGACTTCATTTTTGTATTTGGAATATTGAAATTATCTTAGGTTGAATTTTTCGTACTTTTCCGATAACTTTCATATTTTGATGAATAGTTAAAATTATTAAATTTTAATTAAAAACAAGTTTTTTAATAAAAATAATTAATAGTGATAAATTATGCATTTGAATGGTCTGGAATTATAATTATATTATATTTTTATCATTTAATACAATGTAGTTTATTATAAGTAATTTCACATTTACATTTGACATAAACAAGTCTCAGTCTTTTGATTGTTATTATTTCATAAAAACACGTTTTATGTTTTGACAACGAGAATTAATTTTAAATTAATTCCTGCCAGTTATGTGTTTTGAATTTGAAAAAATGAATCCCATATTTGGAATTAGAAGGTCCAAATTGTGTTAATAGGTATCTTTTAATTTTATACATTTGGAATATTTACATCAGTATATATTTTATTTACCGTGGTTAAAGGGGTAAATCCAGTAAATAAGGTTAAAAAATAATATTATAATAATACTAAATTACCTTGACATGTGTACTAACCCTATTGGATGATACATTTCCGACCATGGTCATCCTTGGGTCGATTTGGGAACCCCATGGAGCCACTTGGGAGTGATAATGACATTTTATATTAAATAATCTAAAGTAATGACAAAAATAACAAAAGAAAATATCTTTTAATAAAAAAAATATACATGAAGTTATATAGTTTATCTATTAGAATATAAGTAGTAATTATAAATATAAAAAGATTTAATACCTCAGGATATTTTATTTATTAATTTTTGACATAAAATAAATATATTTATATATGACATAATAATGATGTAGTATTTTCCTTATTAATGAATCAATCAAATTAATGATATTATAAATACTAAAATAAATATAATTTGAATGTTTTTATGCCATACACAAATGTTTTAGGTTACTATGACATGTTAGGTTTGATTAAATGTATTTATTTTGAAGTAATAATGTTTTTTGGACTTTAACAAAAATCAGTTATTAAATAATTTCAAAATTGACATAAATGAGTTTTTAAAAAAATACAATATTATTGGTTTATATAATAATCATAAAAATCTAAGGATCAGCCAAAAGACTTATATAATGATATTTGTATCATTAATGAACCATTTGGGGTTCTCTTGGAAGTTTATAGTAAGTTTATAAACTATATAATATAAAAATAAAAAGAGACATGGTAAATGTCAAACTATTTAACTAAGAGTTAAATCTAGAAGATGAGGTTAATATCATGACCCAAACCTGTCTAAAACCTATTTGTTGGGAATTTTTCGACCATCCACACCTTCTACTTTAAATAATTCATTTTGTATCCATTATAAACTGAAAATTATTTTATTATAAAACAATATTTCTAGCTTTTCCTAAGGTGCCCCTCACCCCTCTTATAAAAGGGAACTCTCCCTTCTCTTTAATTTACACAATGAATGACTTTTGGCTTATCCAAGACCTGCCCAAATACCCTTTAAACTATCCTACCTTCATCCTAGAGTCCTTTTTAGTCAGAAATTTAACATATGGAGCCCTTTTGATCAAATCAAAAGGAAGAACCCGAAGAAGAGGTAAATATTTCATCAACTCTTTCAAGTTCCTTTCTTCTTCCACATCCTGTTTCTTTGTTATTTTCAATATAAAATAATAACTAAAGTATCTTATATATTCTATGATGTTATTATAAATATGTTACAACCAGATTCATTATTCAATCCATCCTTTGAATGACATGTCACCATATATGCATACGTATAGATTACCATCTCTACGTCGTGGTGTAATTGTTATTCAATAAATTATTATTTGGATGGGCATAATAATGATGTGTAATTGATGAAAATAATAAATATAACATGATAATGATTCTGTATATATATGATAAACCATCCAATTATATATTATTTTAATATCAAAATAATGATATTGTTGCTCGTGCGTACGTACAGATTACCGTCTCCACGAACGCGATGAGATTCATTTCCCATTCTATCCATTCTAGAGTAATTCTCATTAGATTATTAAAGATATTGTTTAATGACATAATATTATTATGAGTATGAATAAAATACATCCTATCAATAACAAACATTACTTATGTAACAAAGCATACAAAGGAAAATGAATAAGTTAACACCCGAAACTACGATAATACTAAGATATTATTAACAAAGCTATGTTAAAAGATCATATATGGAATAATATTAATGTATATGATTATTGTATAATTAAATAATAATTATTTAAAAATTATACAAGAGGTTAACCTACCCTTGACCAAGTAAAAGTAAAAGGTATGGGTTAATGTCACAATCTCTTCATTATCCGAGTTTCTTTATATGTAATTATCTATTGGGACCTCTTTATCATCCACATCCATGCTTCTTAAATATGTATTTCAAAAACAAATTACTACTTACTAGACTATGGCTTAATGTCATTTATACCCTTTCTTGAATTTTTATAAAAAAATTTAAAGGAATATTTCCGTCATTTTCCCAATAAGGTACTTTATGACCCTTTTCCAAAAAATTAAGGTAAGAATGTTTTTTAACATATACGGTGGGTGTGGAAACATTCCACCATTATAACATCATTGAATCATCCCTTAAAAGCTTATAAGAATATTTTCAATTAAATTTTTTTTATTTTATAAATACATTTCCTTTAAATGATTTCAAAATATAATAAGATATTTCTCTAAAAAGGATTTGATTTCATCTGTGTCAACATTCTTTGATGGATTTTATGTTTGTTTGAAGTTGATTTATTATGATACAAAACATCCATATTTTATTGAAGGTTTGGTGATATGTTTGAATGTGGATGTGTTATTTCATACCATTCATGGTTTATGGATAAAGTATTGAAATTTTTTATGCATGTTTTAATACGAATGTTTTTGTTATGTTTAAACCTTTTCATATGGGGAATTCATTAGACTTAGTAAGTGACGGGTGGAGCCTGCTATATCTCCTTGATTCATCATTAGGTCTCGTGAGAAAAAAATCATGTCTTGGCACAAGGCCTTGATAAAATCTTATTTTTAGTCTTGGCACAAGGCCTTGACTATGTGGTTATGATAGTCTGTCATTATGCATTCCATCATTATGAAAGTAGCTATTGATACTGCATGTGATTATTCAACTAGTAGAATATCCATGTGAGTAAGTAAATGGTATTATTTTGATTTATATTTTCCACATTATAATGAAGTTTATGTTAAAAAGGTTTTTGTTTTAGTTCTATACATTGCCTTAAAAGATTATTCTAATCTATGAAAGTTTTCGCTATATTGTTATCCATACTGAGCATCTGAGCTCACCCATTTCTATGTTTTATTTTTCCTAGGATGAGAAGAAGTATATTATGACTGAACTGTAGGGATAGTCTATGGGATCCCAGTGTTGTGCATGGAAGCAATGTTGTTGTAGTTATTTATTTTATGATATAATGTAAAACTTATCAATGTATCTTGTACTTCCAAGGCTAATAAACTAATCAGTCCTTCGAGGCTTGATATTTTTTTATCATGCCAATGATATGTAATAATGCATCGACTCTAGGTAACTGGTGTCAGGGCGTTACAAGTGATCTCTCATTACTACATCTTTCTACCATGTATAATTAGTATTAGAACTGTTCTTCCATAGAACTCAAATCATTGGTATCATCCTCCCTTGAAGCACATTGGATTTAGAATCAACTATCATGACTGTATTCTCAGTCACGGTTAAATCAGGCTCAATATTAAAATCACCCCACCTCAGAACATGAGATGGATCAAAAATATACATTCATAGATAGGATACATAGAACACGTTATGTATCAACATTATCTGTGGAAGAAGTGAACAATGGTAAGACACTTTCCCTACCTTCTCAATAACCTCAAAAGGTCCCAAAAATAGGGAGAAAGCTTCCATTTCCTCCCAAACCATTGATGTACCTACCCAGGTGAAGCTTTAAATAACAATTGAACACCCACTCGAAGTTCTAATAGTATATTTAAATTATAAAAATAAGACTTATACTGAATATATGACATTAAAATTATATAAATAATCAATAGAAACTTTTCTATCATCCATTAAACCATGATCGGTCCAACCACATATCTTTCAATAATCTCTAACAAACACGACATATATTTACAAGTCTACCCATAGAAGACCTAAAAAGAGCCATTCTAATCGCGGGATGGTAACTAATGATAGAAAGAATCACAATTATCCCCAAAGGACTAGACCAACCTCCACCAAATTCGAGAATTCAGGAATGTATCTTGTCCAAAAGAAACTATATAACTCGTTAGGTATGGCCATCCAACTATGGATGGTATGTCATACTCAAAAAAACTTAAGATCCCAATGCCTATTTAAGGCCTCTACCAAAGTGATAAGTGAGCCAAGGATATCAGTAAAAAACAAAAATATATGTAGATCCCTGAAAAAAATCTATTCCAAATATATATTTCCTAAATCCTAAACTTTGTTTGTATCATGAATGGGTATATGGTGATCTAATTTGGTAAACCTATTGATAATAACCCAGATAACATTATTCTTTCTATGGGTATGTGTAATCCCAACCACAAAGTCCAAAAATTTCTCATCTGATATCCAAGCCAACAATGAAAGTAGATGAAGTAAATATGAAGGTATGTGGTTCTCGTCTTGACCTATTGGAATGTATAAAAATGAAAGACAAAATTTGAAAATTCAGATATCAAAATTGGACACTATAATTGATGGAATATTTCATTGAACATGTTCGTGATTCCTGGGAGCACTACCCACTAGGAATTATGGAAGTCCTCTATAAAATCTTTTCTCATAGGAAAAGGTACAATGTATTGGTTATGTAAAACATAGAATACCTTATATGAAGAAAGACCACTCAACCACAATCTCCACACCATAAATAGAGTCTCTAATGCTACAGAATTCATCATCAATATGTTGTTCATGATGAACCATCTTGAGAAGAGTAGTAGTTAGCTTCAAACTTTTCAAAAAAACTTTGTCCACTGATTCTTGGACTTCAATATATAAATGTGAAAAAGATCCATCATTTCCCACTCTTTTGATGATTCTTTCACGGCCTAAGTCAGAATTTTTCTACAGAATATATATGAAAAAAAATTAATTTCCCCAGGGCATAGGTGATGTCAAAATAAAATACTATAGGAATTCCACCCAATGCATATGACTTAGATTGAAATACTTTTGAGGGTTGAAAAAAATCATGCTCCTATAGTTCAGATACATGGTAAACCATTATCTAAAAAGGTAATGTCACCAAATATTATGTGCCAAATTAAGAGCTTCATGATGAATGGAATGAGTTAGGTAATTCTTCTCATGTAGCCTATGATACTGAGATCCGTAAAAAATAACATGGTCACCCTATATAAGAACAAAACTGAAACCCAAACCTGATGCATCATAGGAGACCACATATCCCTACCCAGCCTATGGAAGAGTCAACACCCGCATAATAGTCAATCGACATTTCATATCAACAAAATAATTATGAAATTTATCATCCCAAACAAACATTAATTCCTTCTATGTAAGAGAAGTTTTCAGAGATGTCAACTTTGAGAAATAATTTAAAAACCACTGATCATATCCATAAAAATCTCAGAATTTCTAGATCTAAAAAACATTTCATGGTTGTTCACATGTCATAACAACCTTAACCATATTTGTATAAATAGATATACCATGTTCCGACTCCACGTGTCCCAATAACTAAACATCCCAAATCTAAAAATCACATTTTGAAATAAAGGTATAAATTCATTTATTTTCTAACAACTTCATAACTTCTCTCATATGACACACATGATCCTCCTCAGACATAGTGTAAACAAGGATGTCATCCAAAATGTCTGAAATTAAATTATAAAGGTACTCATAGAATATATTGTTCACTGAATCCATAAATTCTATAACAGCATCACTTAGACCAACTGACATGACAAGGTACTCATAATGGCCATACCTAATCCAAAAAAAAGTTTTCAAATCATTATATTATTTTATTCCCATGTGATGATAACTTGACCGAAGATCAATATTTGAGAACCACTTTTACATTTTCAACTTTTCAATTAACACATCAATCCATGGAAATATATTTTCTTTTATTTTTCATGACTCTAATGAGTTTTCAGCGATACACACAAAGGTGATGTTACCCATCATCTTTATTAGAAGACACAACTAGTGCCAACCAAAGTGACACACATTGGCGTATGAATCCTTTCTCTATAAGATCATCCTACTGAGTCTTCAACTCATATATCTCATTTCATTTCATGGGGTGAGAAGGAATAGATGATTTTTGAGTACTATATTGTAAATCAATATAGAACTCCACCTCACTTACTGATAGAAAACCAGAGAAGTTTGATGAAAAAATGTCAGTAAAATCAACGACCACAAGATAAAGATCATTACATAGAGACTCCCATTCCAAATCAAAGGAGAACAAGAATATCAATTTCCCTAATTTGGTATAAGATGGTATGTCTCTACTCGACCTTGAGTCCCACTGTCCCTGAATGACATGCAACACCCCATCGATCATTGTAAATGAGTCTCATTTATGTTAATAATAAATCACGACTTAATAAGAGAAGAGACAATCCCTCATAAAAATGACGTCGGGTAGTTTAATGTCAAAATCCAAAAAATTCCAAGCAATCTACAAATTTGACATAAGAAAAACAAAATCAAGACACAGAAGACTATGCTATCTTTTTGTTCTAAGGGTGTAGTAATATCCATCGTAAAAGATAAAATATATATAGGAATATTCACAATATGATTTTAAATAAATGATTGAGACACACTTGTATCAAATGAAGCTGTCAGAAACAAAGATGATATAGTGATGGTACCTCTCAAAGTCGTTGGACCCATATGTTTTTCATTTGGATACTTATCCACTGTTTGAATAATTATCATTATGAATGTCTATTGTTAAAAATCTTTAGTCCTTGAAGAATATGATTTTACAATAGTTTTATTAGGATACAATGAGCAGGTTCACTATAGAGAGTATAATAAACACGACAGAACATCAATAGGTGACCTGATCATCTGCATAAACTACTTATCTTTAGTGCCACATTGAAAATCCACTTAGAATAACTAGTCTTTCAACCCTTGCATCAAATAAAAGGCCTCTTATCGAAACTCTATGAGGTATAGAAAAAACCTATTATCTTGAATAAACACCAGAATAATCATGCTTCATGTTACCTTAAATTGATTTCATTGTAATTTTATTGGGATAAAATAGAATTACTATCAACCTTGAATTACCAAATAGGTATATGTCAACCATTAGAATTATATTCATTACATCAGTATAAGAAGGGAACATTAGTAAGAAAACCTAAGAAAAAATATTAGGTTTAATCCCATTCAAACATCGATGAGTCTTCATCTTCTCATTTGAAACAATATTTTGTGAAAATTACAATAGCTCAGAAAAAAAGTTTCTATACTCTTTAATGTTCCTATCTCTCTACTTGAGTTTGAAAAACTCTATAGCCTTAGCCAACACCAGAGAATCAAGATAAAACTAGATGGTAAAAATAACCTTAAATTATTTACACACTAAGCCCTCGTGACTCTCCCCAGTCCCCATTGTTCCTCACTACAGCATTCAAGGCCCTTATAACTTGAAGGTGGCACATTTCGCCTTTATTTCATCATTTGTTTCCACAAAATTAGAAAATGATTGATATACCTCAACCAATCAACATCTAGTTCAAGATAATTTGATCATTGGAATGATAGTGGCTTCTCGAGAAGAAACATTTGAGAATGATTTTGTAATTCATCCCATTGAGGTTCCACAACAGAAGCCTAAACAGATATGGGTGCAGTTTCCTTTCCCAGAGCTTAGAAGACATGCACAATAATCAGAAAAATATAATGGTACATGAGAGGATTTTATCATTTTGGTTTATTAGAAGCTTCCTCCTGGATCCTATTTGAATATATTTTAGGAGGCATGATGCATCAAAAGATCAGTACATAACATCAAAGACATCAGATAAACACAAAAACTGTTTGAAAAGGGAAAATTTCCCAATAAATAACAGAAAAAGATTTTTATTTCATCCAATAAAAATAAAAATTTGGAAAAATAATTTATCTAATCCCCTTGACACCTTTCCCAACCCACCCCTAGTGACTTGAGGTTCATTGTGGTGAGATATAATTGGGAAACAAATAAAAAAACTCATATGTTTCGACAAGATTACTCAAATGCATAATAACATCTAGGGAAGATTCTTAACCTACACCTTTGATATCATATTTTCATGAAACAGTCTGTGTACCCTAGTACTCTCACACCCAAGCCAACCCTGACATGGACTTAAGGGCATTACCGATCCGTATGGGTTCGAGAATAGAAACTAACATCATACAAGATAAAGGTGTTAATGGGTTTCCCCCCTTAAAAATGGAACAAATAGATACAATTCATTTTGATCAAAAAGAAAATACCATAGGGAGAACTATACCAGAAGTCAAATAGGTTTTAACAACCCAATGTAACACCACAATGTAGCTGGAAAAAGAAAAACAACCAAAGTCAAGAGTTTCAAAAACAACTACCACCTCCTTGTGTTCAAAGGCATATGTCGCATGTGAGATAAAATACTAGTAGGGTATCACAAATAATTCCCCAAAAATATTCCTAATTAATTAAACAAATGATGATTTGATATTTTTATAAAATGCTTGGTATTTCAAAAGAATATTTAAAAAATTCATGATTTTCATTTTAAATGATGGAAATATTTCAAACAATGGATTAAATAAATATTTTATTTAAAACCATTAATATAAATTTACAAGGCATGTATAAAGTAGTTTACAACAATGAAATATATATCAAAACATGAAAAAATAGAAACATGGTCATATATTAAGAGTTATGATAGTTCCAAGTTATGGGATCCTCACACACTTGTAAAATGAAAATGGAAATGTGCACCCATGTCTCTCTGACACTAGACAATAGAGACTAACAATCTTCCCATTGGGGATAAGATCTGCCAATAATTTTAAGATAGAGTTGTAATGTGTTAATCGGTTATTTGGGAATTACCAACCTAGTGTGTTTGTATCTAATAACTCACTAACTACCTAGGATTTCAGGTTCTAAATAAATATCATATAATAGGAAATTTGTATCAAAAATCTTCAAAATAAGACTAAACTCATTTCCCATTTCAATAATTCCAATTTCCATTTAAAAACCAAAATGAATTTTTATTCAATTCATTCATTTTATAGGATAAAATTAATTAGGTTATTAGAAAAATAATTTAATCCATTTTATCAAATACAATTTTCAAATAAATTATTTTTAAATAAATTTTATAATGCAATCAATTTTATCAATTCTAGATCACACTCCAATTCATAGGAATTGGGGGGTTTTCGCCAATTTCAAGCCAAATCAAATTAAAATACCAATCCCCAACAAATTGGGTTTTAAAATTTTAATTAAAAGATAATAAAACAACTAAGAAATTCTAGGTGATATTAATTGTCCAATCATAATTGGAATTACTTACCTAAAAATGATATTATGACTCATAATTCCCGTAACAGGAAAATCCAATAAAATATGTTAGCAATGGAGATCCACAGATCAACCATAGATTCAAGATGCGAAACAAATGGGATTATATCCTCCAATAAATAAGTTATATAAAAAACTCTAAATAGAGATATAGATAGTATGATAGTTGGAGATAAAAAACAAGGAGAGAAAAATTACTTGGAATGGACCGAATGTGGGTCGCATAGCTTCGATCCACCTTGGAGAGGGTTTGTAGGTGAACAAATTTATTCTTACAAGCCATCCAAACCTTATAAAGTTTAATAAGGATAGTTCTTGTGAATTTGGGGGTCTAAATAGGGGTTCTGTATATTTCAAAATATTTTTTAGAATAATAAAATATCACACACATACTTGTATGTCAAGGGTCTCATAGTTTGTCAAAAAGTGTTCCCATGCTGATGGGATTGTGTAGTTTCTATTTGTTGGGTGAACAATTTGAAAAACTATGAACCAACCATAAAACCACCACCCCCTTTGTTTTCATGGATTTTACTAGTAGGTCACATGGTTTGGGAAAACTATGAGACAACTGTGCATGACCCAAGAGCCCACTAAAACATTTGAAAATTTCACACGATGTACCGCTAAATGAAACCTAACCAAATCATTATCAAAAGAGGGGTTGATGAGTATTTGAAAGAAGAAACAGGTTGTTACATGGTTATTTTCATCATATTTTATGGAATTCGTAGATTGTTTGGTTGGTTTTGGCACCATGTAGATGCACATTTTTAAAAGATTCCAAAACAATAAAAACATCATATTCTTGCATTCCAGGAACAACACTTGTCTTATTGACATGATTTAAGCTCATAAATGACTATAATAATATAATGATAGTTTTTTTATTATTTCAAATAATTATAAAGATGTATTCCTTGGATTTTACCATTAAACATAATTTTTAGTTCATTTAAACAATCAAAAGTGTGTTTCTGATCATCTCAAACAAATTACACCATAGATAGACATTCTTTTAGATCCACCCTTTCAGAAATAATTATACTATAGTTTTATTCTTATTTAACTACATTATAAAGTATTTTGGTTGATTTTTACATCCTAATGTAAGGTTTTGTAGGACAACAAACCTTTAAAAATTACTTATTCAGTCATTACTAGCACACAACACATCCGATTAATAGTCCATCTACACATACACATCACATATAATACAAAATTGATTGTCGTATTATTTTACATCAAAAAGAGAACATGTCAATAAAATATGGTTGATCATGAATTTAATTATCCAAATTCAATAATGGGCCCAAATGAATATGCTTTTCATTCTATTGGAATAACCTAATAATGGTTAATATCCAGCTGATAACATGATCAGCAACATAAACAACCATCCCATTATTAGAAAATCCATGAGGCTTACATAAGTAAGGTATCAAAGTATGAAGGTTATCATTCTAGGTATCCTGGAAAACATAGGTAATGGAGATACATAATATTCATACATCCCTAAGTATGTTAATTCTCATATGAAATTTCATGCGATGCACTTTCACTGTTCAGTCCAGATAATAAGTCTCAACTTATTACCTCATGAGTCTACTCATTGTATGATATACTACTCTTTGTATCACAGAAAATATTACACTCATGATAATTTTAAAATATCACCACAACCCATAATATTTCCTGATTATTACCAATTAGAGACAACCAAAAGTCATATTTTATGCAGATATTTTTATTTCATTGTTCATGTTAAATAAATTCAGAACACATAAATGAATGACTAATTAATATTTATTTTATTATAAATAATTGATAAAATTTAAAACCATTTGATCCAATATCTTAAGTATTTAATACCAATAGATTAAACATGTACCTCTTGGTTTTTCCTTACTAATGGATTTGTCAAATTATTTTTACATTATCATCTATATCCACCCAATGGTTATTTACATCTCCTATATCAATGATCTCTTTAATGAAACAATATTTGTAAATTATTTTATTGGGACCATTTGGGAGACCATATTTTCTTTTTCTAAGTAATAACTCCATCGTTATAGTAGTATTTATCATTTTCACCTTTAATACAAGAAACCAGCCAATGTTGAGTAATGATATTCTTGATCTAAACAAACATCTTTAAAACATATGGTGTGGTAATGTAATCCACTTTTATTTAAAAATTCACTATGATGGATTGTTTGGAACTCTTCCAAATGATATGTTTACTATTTAAGAAATACATGAATCCATATTATGATCTAATATCATTTTTTAGATAGGAAACTAGTATCAGTGAAACCCCGAAAAATGAGCTCATTCTCTCCTCCAATGGTAAATAACATATCCATACTTTATCTTAATAGCTTGAAGAAATAATTGATAGTGGTCTCATTACTCTCGCCCAGATTAGATTTGTAATTAATTTTTATTCATAAAGTATTAGTTACATTTTGGGGTAAGGATTTGGGTTTTCATAACCAGAGAAAAGGCTTTTAACAGTGGTAGAAAAAACCATCAACAACACTAAAAAAGCATTGTTGATCTATGTTATATTAAATTTAGGACTCTTTTATCACACCTAGAAAAGTGAAGATGAATGGGGACTATTATAAATGTTAAAAAATGTATTGACAAATTCCATGCTACTATACAGGGCCACTAAAATTATAGCACACTATAGTAACAAATACAGGCACCAAATACCAATAGTAAAAAAATTATATTAAAAATTAATAATTTGGTAGAAATAAAAATTACATAAAAAATACTATATGATGTACATTTCAAATATTTTTTTATATAATTACATAAGAATGTGCAATTTATTACAAACATTCAAAAAATCATTTTTTTCATTGTCTTTGGCACCCGACCCCCTCTCAAAAATGGAAAATCATGGTATCAACTATCAAAAAAACCACCCAAATTTAGAACAAGAATCCACTTACATAAGAAAACTATTAATATTTTATTAATAAAATAAATATATAAATTAAACATATATATAAAATAATACATTAACAAAATTTGTAGTTTAAACTGATAATAGGAACTTTGTGTCTTACTGGTCACACCATGAAAGTATTGTGGTGATGATGATTCCAACACATCAAAAATAACTTATGGATCAATTCATATGGTATAAAAACAATCCCAATGTGTTTTCTCTGGTTTGAGCATGTCACATGTCTTTTTTACTCAATTTGTTTAACTAAAAACATGTACTTTGCGTCATACCAGTCCCATCATGTCTCGATTTATGGTGAAACTAATTACTTCATATCAAAAAATAACATATTTATACTTATATACTAAATAATCAATAAAATATTAGTGTTTTTACTTGGCTTTTAGTGAGAGACACATTTTTTGAGCTAAAATTTCAATTTTAGATTGATAACCGACACTTTGAGTCACATAGATCACATTATATGTTGGATTGGGGTGTGAATGATTTTTAAACATCAAAATTGACTAATGGATAATTTTAAAAAAGTATCAAAACAATCTATTTTTTATTAGTTTTCATTATGTCACTTTTCTTTTAACCTAAATTTTCAATTTTTAATAAAAATACACACTTTGATTCATACAACTCAAACCATGCAATGAATCAAGGTGAGGATGATTCCTAAATATCACAAAGTACTAATGAATAATTTTTCTAAAGTATCAAAACAACCCAAATGTGTTTTATCATTTTTGATTATGTATTGTGTTTTTTTACTAAAATTTCATTTTAATCTGAAATCACACAATTTATGTCATACTAGTCACATGATTTTTCAGTTTTAGGTGAGACTAATTTAGATATTTCATATGTAATTTATAAATATTTTTCCTAAATTATCCTGAAAACCCAGCATGTTTGATCATTTTTCAGTGATTGATACATGTCTTGAACTAAAATGTCAATTTTAAACCAATAACACTCACATTGAGACTTACCTGTCATGTAATGTGTTAGACCAAGCTCTTGATGATTTCTACATATCAAAAATGACTTATAGATAATTTTCTAAAAGTATTGAAATAATCTGAATATGTATTCTTGGTTTTGAGTCTGTGATCTCTATTTTCAACTAAAATATCAATTTTTAAATAAAAACACAAATTTTGAATCATAATAGTCACACAGTGTATCATATTTAGGTGTGACTAATTTTTAGATATAAAAAATTACATAGATATCATTTTTCTAAAGTATCAAAATAATATGAATGTCTTTTCTTCATTTTTAGTATATCTCTTTTATTTTTTACTTAAATGACATTATAAACTGAAAAAACACACATTGAATCATACTACACATATTTTGTGTCAGTTTGATGTGAAAATAATTCCTACATGTCAAAAATTACATATTACTATTCATTCTAAATTATAAATACGATTAGATCATGATTTTTTAATTTTTGGTGTGTGACACACATTTTGATCTAAAATTTCAATTTTAAACTAATAACAGACATTTGAATTCATATAGGGAACAAAATGTGTATGATTGAGGTGGTTATTATTACTACATGTCACAAATGACTTTTGGGTCATTATTCTAATGTATCAAAATAATCTGAATAGGTTTGTTTGGTTTTGATTATGTCACTTGCCTCTTTAACACAAAATACAATTTTAAATAAAAAGACACACTTGGAGTCATACCACTCACAACGTGCATCATATTAAGGTGAAGATAATTCATATATTCCAAAAATGACTTATGGATCATTTATATAAATTATAATAACAATTATAATGGGTTTTATTGATTTTGAGTATCTCACTTCTGATTTTTACTAAAATGTCATTTTAAATTGTAAACATGCACTAAGAGTTATACCAGTCACACTATGCATCATATTGAGGTTCAACCAATTCCAAATTTTCAAAAATGACTTATGTATCATTTAAAAATATTATCCAATCAATTCTCAGGTGTGTTTTTTTGGTTTTGAGAATATAAGTTTCATTTTTATGAAAATGTAATTCTAAAATGAAAACACTAACTTTGAGTCATAATTATAACATCATGTGTTAGTTTTGAATTAGATTGATTCATATATGTATCAAATAACTTATGAATATTTTTATGAAATTACTAATATAACTTGAGCATGTTTTCATGGTTTTTCAATGAGTGACTAACATTTTGAACTAAATTTTCAATTTGACGATGATGATGGAAACTTTGAGTCATACCGAGCACACCACATATCAGATTGAGGTGTGGATGATTACTACATGTCAAAAATAACTTATGTAACATTTTTATATAGTATCAAAAAATATGAATGTTCTTGATTGATTTTTATTATGTGACATGTGTTTTCAACTAAAATGAAATTTTAAAAATGAAAACACACACATTGGGTCATACCTCACACACCATGTTTTGGATTGATGTGTTCTTGATTACTACAAGTCATAAATTACGTATAGATCATTTTTCTAAAGCATCATTTAAAAATGACCTAGAAATTAACTAAAGAACATGATAAAATTATGGGAAAATCAAGTAAATAAGTATTTGGATGTCGCCTCTTCATCATGTTTGTATACATTCTGATACAATGCATACTTCCCATTTATTTTTAAATTTTTTTTTCTCTTGTGAATATGTGGAATTCCAAAAATCCTGGTAGTATTGATAAAATATTAATAAAGAATTAAAAAAAATTATATTAAATTGTAATATTCATTCAAAATAACTTTTTTGGGATTATATATTGTTGATGGGATAAAATATCTTTCAGGAAAATTTGTAACATAACATCCAAAATCATTTCAATTGGTTTGATTCAGAAACTGCGAAAACAATGAGAAAAATAAGTATGTTGTTTTTATATATGTTTTTAAATTTAAATCTTATTATATATACCTTGATATTTGTCCACATGTAAAATTAAATAAGTTCCATGTATTCATAGACTATCTTCATGCCATGATTTAGAAGAAATTTTAACGTTGTCCTATGATAATAAAATTCATGAATACATAATATAAAATGTATAACTTGATGTTTTTTTTCAAAAATGATTCATTCAGTGTATTATAAATTGATAAACATCATCACATATGGTCAATTTTTAAGGTATCCAAGCATTAAATCTTGAAAATATATCATTATAATATCCAAATTGACTAAAATGAGTAATCAATACTAACTAAAAACATAAAATATTATGTAATTAAATGATTGAAAATATATTTGATATGATTAAATTGTAGAGTTTTAGTCAAAAATCATGGTTAATAAGAAGAGTGAGTAATCTATAGGTTTTTTCAAACATTGTGGCTAGTTGGTCCAATATTAATTCAATTTTCTTTGGTTCCAATTTGATTTTTTTTTGTAAAAGTGACATGAAGACTATTTAGTTTAAAATTTTATTCCCATGGTTTTATAATAAAAAAGTATTTATATATACACTTGAAAAAAATATGAAGAGTATTCCATAATAATTAACATAGTATATGATCTATTGGAAAAATATCTTGAAAACACAACTCATGAATACATTTACAACTGATCCACCTAGCCATTCATGCGATTGGATTTTATTCTGATTCCCTAGAACAATATAGTTTGTAATGCCCCTCCATAAATATGTTCTTCAAAATCAAAAATGGATATAACACCATTTTATAAAGTTTTATATGCATTAACCATTTATATTGGTAAATTTGAATGTTAAATGAGCATGGTAAAGGTACTTTGTGAAGATAATTTGGATTGGCTGGTTGATCCTTTAGATCATTTTTATTCGTCCTCCCATTTTAACCCTTCCCTTTTTCCGTCTATTATAGAATTCATCAGTTCAGACCATTTTCATTAATTATTATTTTTGTTCATGAAAAATAAATTAGAATTTAATACCTCTTTGTCGACATGTTTTTTTAAAGATCTAATGTCCAAGACCTGAATATTAGAATAGATTTATTAATTCTATAAATATCTGCATCATCATGTGGAATAAGTAGCTCAGTTCTTGGATCTTGATCTATGTTAATCACCACCCTCACATGACCTATTGGAGGTTTTTAGTTGTATAGATTATCTCCTTGTATAATGTCAATGGTACCCCACACAATAAGAAAATGGGTGGGTGTTGATAGATATAAATATCAATCATTTTCACCCCATAGAATATTAGTATAGGAAATGAATCAATTTCTTCCTATTTAAAATTTAAGAGAAACAATTATGAAAATAATGATTACCTCTTATAATACATATCTGTGATGGGAATTACATTCCTCAAAGTTGGTTTGGGGTGGGGTGGGGGATCTTCATGTATTGGTTGTTCTTATATTGTTTCTTCTCATTGATTCCTTCCTATATCCTTTTCTAACAACTATGAATTCCTATTAATTCTTTCTTCTATAGTAGTAAATCATTCCTGAAACTCTTCCATTTTCTTATCTTTATCACCTGATATATCTCTTTTCTCAAAAAATGTTTGTGATGACACCTTAAAAACAACACCTCTAATGTGACCATACAGTTCTGGCTACTTCAACACCATTAGTAGTTGTTTTTCATTTGGTATATTTGATGATGAATTTTGTTTCTAAGTGGAATAAATAATATAGTAAAATGTGTAATCATTAATATGTAATATCAATTTAGAGAAAAACATATTTTTTATGTGATATTTACACATGATTATAATATATATTTTATTATATTTTTTAAAATATTAGTAACACTTCTTTATTTACACATGATTCCCATATATTTATTTTTCATAGGGAATGAGGGGTGTGGAGGTAATTGGGTATGTATGAATATTGTGGGGGGTTGCAAAAATGATACATGAGGGGAAGAAGAAAACCCCCAAAAAAGAATTTTTCTTATAATAATGTGCCAAATGATGGTGTAGTGAAATATGTTTAGGGGAAAAAAGGTGCTCGCATGATGATGAGTGGAAAACGTTGAGAGAGATCTATGAAAAAATGAGAGGTTTTTTAATGTTTTTCCACCACATTGGGAGAGGTAAATATGATACCATATTTAAAAATTGGATATTTAAAAGTGGTAAAACGAAAAGTTTGGATGGGATGAAAAAAATTGAAGGAACAAAAAAATTAACAGTACATCATATTCCTTCTTCCCTATGGTGAAACTAATATCTCCTCAAAGTTATTACAGATCACATTTAGAAAACACCTTCAAACCATATGATATTACTGAAGGTAGATTTTTTAGTAGAAAATAAAAAGTCACATGTAGAAGAAGATAGTCATATAATTGGAGGTGATTGTATGAACAAAAACTCAATGTAAACACATTGGATTTTATTATTTTGTCATGAGATAAAAGGTAAAATGCATATAAAAAACTCATTTATAGGGATACAATACCACACCAAAACAAAATACTAAGAACATAGCTCAATAAAAATCTAGATATATGGGTTAGTGGGTGCTACCCAAGAATCTGAATACAAACATGTTACAAAACCCTTCTTTGAAGTGTCCAATATTCCATTATACCAGAAGATGGTTCCTTCTAGTGAAAAACTAATTTTTTCCTCTGAAAATTTACACATAGTTTGACTTAGAATTTTCTACATCACCAAACATCCGACCTACTGAATCTATGTTTGATAAATTTTGGTGAAGGCCTAACGACTGTACCTCTGATGAAAGGACCACTCTTCTAGTGCCCACTATACTCATAAAAAAATAAATATATTTCTCCCCCAACCCACTTATGTTACAAAATATACCCACTTGTATCTTCACCCACATACCCTTTTATGCATCCCCTAATATTCCCTATGTTTGTGTGTTCTCCCACTGGGAAGAGACATCTTTAGGTTCACCAGAGTTCCCCATCCCCTATATATGCACTTTTTTAAAAGACGCCAAAGCATAAAAAACTATCTATTCAGTCATTCTAGGAACACTGCACATCCTATTGACATGATATCAGCTCTTACATGTCAGGAATAATACAAATATAGTTTTTATGACAACCTTTTATCTTTTTTCACATTAATTAGTTATTTATTACATAAAATTTCACATAATACAACCCAAAATATTTACATATCTAATGTATTTTGGAATTAGGTACATTACCTAACAGCTCGAAATAGGGAATATAAAATATTTATTGAAAAATTATTTAGAATGGTCATATTATTCCTTCATACTTAAGACTTCAATGGATAACCTTGATACATACATAAAATAGGGGTGATTTATATTTTCTAATAATGGAATATATATGGAAGAAAATGAATAATGTAATAAATGTTATACAATAGGCATATCAATGAGGCATAAAAGTGGTGATAATCGTAAACATGAACAATGATGTAAGATATAACATGATAATATAAATAAAACATGGAAAATGTGGATACAACATAAAACAATACATTATAAAAATAGATCAATGCTAAATTCCAAGACATCATGAAGGAAAAAGTCCAATGATGGATTTGGTTTACTCCCTATTCCGTTTAATGACATCTAATGAGACTGAAATATCACCCAATTCATTGGAGTGATATATAATTTGAGGAACACCCATCACATTCATTTCATTCTCATGGTTAAGTATGACACATAGACCATACAACATGGATCCATTCATCATAATATTTTATTCCATAACGATGGGTTGTGGAATAAATACATGTATCTCCCCAATAAAAGATGCATATGTGTGTAAATGTGAACACCCATGATAGTAAATGGGTATGATACTCACTACACACTTTTTTGGGCATCGAAATTCATGGATAAATTTTAATAGCATAACGTTTTCACTTAAGGAGTCATTAAATGTCGTGATGGGGGCGAACATAGTCTCTCATAATTTGGAGATAAAATGGAAAGTAAAAGTGACTTGGGAAAACATATCCCAAAATTAGGAATTGTAAATAAAAGGCATAAGAGAATGATGAAACTTGAATAAATATGGGAAGGAAAATATTCCTTACTAAATTTCAGCATGGTAACAGCTGTAAATAATGGTTAATGAGAGGGATTAATGATATTGAAAGGGGTCTCTTATCATTTAAACATAAAATTGATAGTAATAGAGTTATATTATAATAAATACCAACATTAAGAAATTAAGAAAAATGAAATAAGACAAATAAGATATTTAAATAAAAAGGATAAAAAGTGGACCCCTTACTAAAATTCAATATGGTAATAGGTGTACATAAAGGTTAATGGGAGGGATTAATGAGAGTGAATGGGGTATAACATCCCTTAAAAATTAAATGGGAAGTAGGGGGATATGGTAGAATATATCCCAACAATATGAAATGAATTTAAAAGACATAAGATAAAGATGATACATGAATAATGTGGTGAAGAAGAGGATCCCTCACTAAATTTCAGCATGATAACATGTTTACATAAAGGTTCATAGAAAGGATGAATGAGATAGAAATGGTATACAATAATTTTGAAATAAAAAATATAGTATGGGGGATATGGAAGAACATATCTTAAAATAAAAAATTGAAATAGGGGTTTGACATAAAAGAGGTTCTTGAATGGAAATGAGAAGAGAGAAATCACTTACATTAAGAGTGTGATTACAAATTCATAGGACGATATTATTGATATATTGGGGGATCCTTAGTATGACTCTCGAGAAGTTAGGGAAGAGTAAGAACACGATATAAGGATTTTGAGTGAATGGAATTGGGATATTGGGTAGTTTTATGAAGAAAATGAGAGGTAAGTTCTTTTTTATACACCAAACATAGGTTTTGGACTCTATATATCAATATAACCAAAACCACAAACCTTCCCATGGTCTTTCACATGGATTCTTCCAAATAGGGGTGGATTTCATTATCTTATTAGGAAAAGTTATTCTCCTTTTAAAATATTACCCTTAGTGATGTAGAGGTGATTCATACTCTTAATGAAATGATTTTAAAACCTTAAAATATATTATATGTTTTGGGGGATTAAAAAAGGATTCATAAAATTAATCAAATAAAAATACAATCATGTTATTTTTACTCATGGGACTTGGAGGGATACACATAACAAGAATCCAATTACCAGTTGTGAACCACAAAACACTGCCTACTTTCCATTTTCAGTCAGCACCTTACATGATATGTGGGAGTGTTTTGGGGTGTACAAATAGAAGTTCCATGCAATTAGAGTGAGAAATAATGATGAATGAGTGAAAATGAACATGAAGGCATTGGAGAGAGTGAACCAGTAACAGATAAAGGTAAGAGAGATTAGTGAGAACATGGGTACATGAGGGATAATTTCAACCAGGATCTAATTGCCAGCTATGTACCACACAACTATGCCTACTTATCATTTTTATTCACCACCTTTCATGATGGTCGGTTGGGTTTTTACAGTGCACAACTAGGAGCTGCAAGAAATGAAAGTGAGAAATAATGATAAATGAGTGAAAATGAATGTGAAGTAGAGGGATATTGTGAACCAATAATGGATTAGTCAAGAGAGATTGGGTGGAGAATCAGTGAGGAAAATCAAGGACAAATAAGATCAATTGTACATGCACATTCTCAAAAATTTGGGAAAATGAAAAAAAAACAAAGATGATCGAGGGGGAGAAACAGATCAAAAGCGATCAAATAAATATATTATAATATACCATTATAATTTAAAAATAATATAATTAGATAAACATTAAACTAGAAAAAATATATTAATACAAATTCACAAAATATAAAATATGTTTAAAAAAAGAAGTTATTTTAATTTTAAGTTCCCTTCATTTTGATTCAATATGAAATTTAGTAAAACAACATAAATAATTATAATTTCGCTCCATCCAGTTTGGTGGAATTTTTTAAAAGAAAATAAAACTTATGTTTTGGAAATATGATAACAATAACCCTTATTAAAAATAAAATTTTCCAATAATGAATTATTTAAAATAAAAAAATATTATAATTTTAAATTGTATCATGGATTTTTAAATAAATAAATATATTTACTAAAAAAAAAAATTATAATTATAATTATATATATATATTAAATATATATTTAAAAATATATTTATAATTTTTTTTATTATTTATAAATTACGCTGAACAATGTTTTTTTATACAAATAATCAAAATTATTTATTATTAAAATTATTTATACACACATAATCAAAACTATTTATATACACATAACCAAAATTTTCAATTCAACTAAATAATTTTTATTCATAAACTATTTATATAATTTATTAATTCAAACTTATTTATACATGATAATAAAAAATTTTAATTCATAATTATTAATTCCAAAAAATGATTAATTAGAAATGATTACATAAAAGTTTATATTAATTAAAAATAAAAATTTATTCAAAAATATTAATTAAAAATTATTATTAATTAAAAATTATTCATAAATTATCAATATAAATTATTAATTCATGAAAATAAAAAAAAATTATTTATAACTAAAATTATCTTTAATGAAATTTATTTATAAATTATGTATTATTATTTATATACACATAATAAAAATTATTAATAATTTTTATTTATTGTTACTTATAAATTAATTTGAGGTTATAAAAATTATTATTTACAAATTAAATTTAACAAAATATATATATGAAGATAAAAATACTTTTTGTTGTTTTTAATAATCACAATGATGATGCACATGTGCCTCAGCCCAGTTGGTGAGGTATCCTTAAGTGCATCCACAAGACCCAGGTTCAAAACCAGGTAGAGGCATATTTCTGAAGGTACTGTAGCAGTACTGTAGTAGTATTGTACACTGTGAGGGTACTGTAGTAGAACTGTACACTATGTGGTATTGTAGCAGGAACTTTAGCAGTTACTGTTTGGTACTGTAGCAGCTAGAACTATTCACCTTGGGCCATCAGTTTGGGCTTGGAGCCCTTAAGGATTTCGGGCCACCCAGGCCTTCGGGCCAGTTGGGCTTTCAGGCCACCATTTAGGCCTTCGGGCCACCTCAAGGCCTTCGGGCCACATGCAGTTGCCCCAGAAACACTACAAAAAAGGAGCAGACCCAGAAGAGGATTCAGAGCAGGTGCACTCACCAGAGTAAAGCCAAATGGATTTGTCAGACTGAGAGGGTATGGTATGCCATCGGGACCAGCCTGTGCTTGCACGGGATGCCAAGCCAGACACCCATGCGAAGGTGGAGAGCTACTATCATGATGCAGATGCTGGGGAGGGGTAGTTCCTTTTAGATAGTCTGGTTGAGTTCCATAAGACCTTCAGGTCATGTAATCTCCTAAGCCTACGAGGCATGTAATCTTTGAGCCTATGGGCCTTATAAGGGTTCCACCTCATCCCTTGAAAGGGGGGTTATCAAAAATCTATAGAACTGAAGGCCTTCTGGCCATTCGGGCAATGATGATCATTTATATAAATATAATTTTAAAAAACTATTAAATAAAATATGCATAAAAGATAACATCAGAAACCCATGTTAATCATTTTAAACACTTCAATAAACTTAGACACTCAGTTTGAAAATCATTTTGGGAAAATAAAAAATTTAAAAACCTCAGGCTATTTCTCTCAATTTCATTCGAACATAAATATGAAGTTTATGAGCTCTTAAGAAATTTAAAAAAATGATTCAAAAATATATTGATAGAAACTGTACATTTTGAAATTCAAGGTGGAATCAAGAAACACATAAAAAACACTCACTCACTTTTCTAAAAACAAATTATCCATTTTATAAAACACTTTTTTTGGACTCCCACTTCAAGAAAAGGGTTTAAAACATTTTTAAAATAATATTTTCTCTACATATACATTCATATAAGAATAAAATTAATAAAGAAACTATTTGAAACCAACTAGAATTAAAAGGATAATTTAATTTTAAAACACAAACATTGGCTTAAGCAGTAAATCCAAAACAACCTCAAATGAGCCACCACATAAGAGTAGAGGGAGAACTAAATGAAAGATTCAATAGGAATATTTGTACATAGAAAAAACAAAAGGATAATCCAACAAAAACTAAAATATACCCCTATCTATCGTGATGTCAGTCGATATGGGACAAAAATAGAGTTAAACATTGTGGGAAAAATAGTAACGGAAATAAAAATCCACGAATGAAGCCCCAATATCAAGAAACTAATGATCTAAAACATGATATATGAGTGAGGGGGAAATACCTTTATGTAATAATTCCATGATTTAAGAGGAGAATAGATAATCACATTCTATAGATCTTGAGAGGATTAATTTAGAAGATAATATTGATGAAGAGTGGTGGTGAGGGTTTGATTCAATAAAATATTGAACAATGTGAGTGGGGGGGGGGGAATCTTCTAATGTTCAATAAAATAGTTTGGGTAATGTTTTTATTAGTACTATAAAGAAACTACTAATAAAGATTAGTTTTTTAAAAGTAAAAATAAATAGTGCTAATAAAAAGTATCTTCATCTGTGCTAAAATTTTAGCACTTGTAAATAAATGTTTTATTAGTGCACATGAAACTAAATTTTTATTAGTGATAAATATATGATGATAACGACTCAATTTTAATAATGTAAAAAATAAAATTAAAAATTATTATTATGTATAATTATAAATAAATATTTAATGAATTTAAAATATGTATTTGTAAATATAATTAAAAATAATCATGTTTTTTATTTAAATATATTTATTTTAAAATTATAATTATTTAGATAGATAAATATATTTATTAATAATTATAATTATAAATAAATATATTTAATAATATTTTAAAGACCAAGAGAGAAGGAATTTTAATCCATCATTTTTCATCAGTGAATGGTTCAACCCCTGAGTGTATTTTTGGTAATAGTTCTACGACTCATGTTTAAGCCACTCAAGAAGATATTGTGGATCAAATGAATATTTTACAAAATATGATCATCAGTTAAATTATCAAGAACATGGGTGAGAGTACTTTGAGTTTTAATGATTTTTTGAAGAATATTTATATGGTATGGGGTTTTTCAGACTGGAATTGCATCCCTTTCGAGAATGGTTTTTCCATGCCATCTTTGTGTTAGAGGAAAAGAAGATGCTCACACGGGGCTTTAGATCCATCTCCCTGAAACTAGGTTTAATTTATATCTAGTAATGGGATTTTCGTTTCAATCCCCTCTCCGTCAAAAAACACTACAACTTAGGTCTGGATAAAAATAGTGGGGTTGAACTAGATTTTTTGGTATCCTCACATCTTTTTTGATGTATAATTCACTATGCATATCCCTATAAAAATTGATAAAGCAGTAATAATTGTGTGATATTTTTATTATTCACTCATTATTATTGATGTGGATCTCAATTCCAACTAAATTTGTTAGATTTTCATTCTACCTTAGATGATGAAATTCACCTCTTGGAGAATTATGAGAAATTACCTCATTTTTGTTTATCTTGTCGAACGATAGGGTATATGGAAGAATGTTACAATAGAGATTTTATGTCAATTTCCCCCTTAATATGTCATGGTAAGAATTATTATTATAAATTATAGGGAAAATAGGTTTCTTTTGGAGAATACAAGGGGAAGAAACTCTATAAGTAGACTGGTTCACCTTGGCTGGAGGCCTGAGATCAGGCTATTTTAAACACTATTACACCCTTTAACCCTAATTATCATATTGAGCACCTACAATATACCTAGATAGAGTGGATGTTCTCATATAGTATCATAGGACTAATGGAGTGGTAATTTTTATATCTATGGGATATTTTACATTGTTATGGTGTCAGATCCAATGTAGGAACTCATAACCACTGTAGATGAAATGGAATACCATCAAGAGGTGGATGGTGTACAATGGAATGAAAAAAATTACATTGAAACTCCTATTAAAGATATTGACATGAATGATTCTACTATTGTGTATCAGGTTGGGTGATCATCTTTTGTTTATATGACTGGTGTCCCACATTTCCCTAAAATTTCTTTTTGTTAATATAAATTTATCATTTTTAGTAGTAGTAACTATAAAAATGAAGGAGGATCATCGCCATCTGGTAGGTTCTGGAAGACTATCTGATGGAACCATTGTTATGTATTATTATCCTTTTCCATCTTCTAGAGTTCATGGTAATACTTCAAGACCTAACTCATATCTAGAAAATATTTCATGGACTTCATTGGATAAGAAAGTGGGAAAGGAAGAGGTTCTATTACCCCTAAAGAGTTCTGGTTCAAGAAGGGAAGACATGATCTCATCCTCATTAGGTACAAATGACGGGTAGATACACTTGCCTATTATAATAGATTTTAATTCTTGAGAATCAATGCACTCTTCCCCCAATTAATGCAGGTGTCATAGAATAACATTTTCAGGTATCACATGAAACATTAATCAAGCAAGAGGCGACTACTCATAGTTTTTATAGATTAAAAGATCTGGTAATGAATATCAAGAAGGTGGATTCAAAAAATATAAGGTGAAAACCCTCCAAGATGAAAATGTAACTACATTAAATTATATAACCCACCTATGATGTTTGAGGATAAACTGATGTTAAGAGATATTAATATGAATATAGTGTCATTAAAGGCCTCTTGAAAAAAGTGAAAACATAGAGGATATGAAGATATCCTATAGGTCACAGTCATGGGCATGAATGAATAAATTGGAATGTTATTCATGACAAGGAAGGTAGGATTATTGGCATGATTTAGAAAACACTTTGTTTGTGACTGTCATTCTTGATGAGGGATATTTTTTATGTTTGAATCTATCCTCTTTTTCTTCTATTTTTTTTGTCCTTCAAAATAGGGATTTGTTCTTACATTTTTGAAAAAAAATATTTATATAGTTATATATATTCATATAATTGTATTTAAGAATATAAGTATATATATTAATTAAAATATAAATATATATAATTATAAATATAATAAATATATTTATTAAAATTTTATAATTATTAATATATATATATATATATAATTAGAAGGAGACATATACCACACACTTATAGTTTCAACATGGAATGAAAATTACAACACATACCATAAATGTATTTATAGGGATATAATCCCACACCAAAGAAGATGAAAAAACTAGATAAATAAATATCTTGAGATCTAGTATAGTAGGTGTCACCCAAGCATCCAAAGCTAAATAGGCCAAGTAAACCTTCTCTAAAGTCTCAAAGAATCCATTTTACTCGAATATGGTGCCTTCCAGTGATCAACATGTTAATTCTTAAAACAATTTCCATGTTGTTTGGTTCAACATTTGCTACATCAACATATAGACAACCTTCCGAATCCTTGTTTGATCACTTTCAGAGACGACATAGCAACTGGAGCTCCAATGATGATCCCACACTTCTAGTACCCACAATAGTCATTCAAAAAGAACTCTATTTCTCCCCAACCCACTGATGTTACTGAATCTACCCACTGACATCGTCATCCACTCCCCCTTCTCTACATCCCCAAATATTTCTCGTATTCTTGGGTGCTCCCACATGGAAGTGAAATCTTCAGGTTCACCAAGGTTCTATATACCAGACCTCCCTCTTTTAGCATCACCAAGCGAGTCGTATCATACTCAACATGAGATGTCAATATACTAGTATCAAGTATCCCATAAGCTTCAAACCAGAAGACCTCGAATAGTTCTAATATTTCCACTCTTATCTCTCTACAAACGGGAAAAAGGTTAGCTTGTTGATGGCATCCAATTAAATTTTATATGTACCATTATTAATAATAATTGATATAGAATATCATCCATTGGACAAAAAAATAATGAAAACACACACCATGTATTCATTTACTACTAAGTCTCCTAGCCATTCATACGAGTAGATGTTACTTAGATTCAGATGAAAAATTTAGTTTATAATGGTCCCACTATACATCTGTTCATCAAAATAAACTATGGTTGTACCAATATTTTTAAAATTGTATTTGCATGAACCTTTAATGTTAGTAAATGAGGAAGTTGAACTGGCTGGGTAAAGATACTGTGTGATGATCATTTTGATTGGTTGGTTCATCCTTTAGATCATTTTTATTAGACCATCCATTTTACCTCTTTACCTTTGTCCATCTATAATAACATTAATTGATTTAGACATTTTTTATTAATTGTTTTATTTTTTCCATAACAAATAAATTGGAAATAAATACCTTATTGTCGAAATGTTTTTTACAAGATCAAATGTCTATGATATGAATTTTTTATTATATTTTTCAACTGTTTGAATATACACATTATCAAGTGGATCATGTAACTTAAAACCCGGATCTTAAACTACGTTAATCACCACCCTCAAATGGCTTATTGGATGATTCATATTTTGTAGAATATCTATTTGGATATTGTGCATGGAACTCCTCACAACAAAAAATAAGTGGGTCTTGATTGATATAAATGACATAAATTTTCAACCTTTAGAATATTAGAACATAAAAGGTTTTAGTGTCTTCTTGATTCACATTCCAAAGGCAAAATTATGAAAATTTTGATTACCTATTCTTAGAATTCTCTTTGAGAGGAATGGATCTCCTCAAAGATGGTGGGGGTGGGGTGGAGGATCTTAATATAGTGGTTATTCTTATGTTTTTTCTTCTCTTTGATTTCATTCATAACATTTTATAACAACTCTGATTTCCAATTAAAATTTTCTTATAGAGATGATAATAATGTATGAAACTCTTCCATTTTATTATCTTTATCTCCCTGTTCATTTCATTTTTCAAAATATATTTGGGGTGAAACCCCTAAACCCACACCTCTAATGCGACATACAATTCTAGCTGCTTTCAGACCACTTACATTAGGTGTTCCTTAAGTATGGATGATGATGAAATTTGTATGTAATTCAAATATAATGTATAATAAAATGAGTAATAATTATTATGTAATATTGATATAAAGATTTTATTTATTATGTGATACTTACACATCCTTCACATATTTCTGTTTGTTTTTAATATTTTTGAATCCCTTTTTTATTTACATATACTTCCCATATTTTTGTCTTTCATAGGGAAAGAGGGGTTTGGATACAAGAGGGACAATTTGAATATTTTGGTGCATATAAAAAAAATGTGAGAAGTCTGGAAGAAGAAAAACATCCAAAAAATTATTTTTTTTGTAATAATCTTCCAAATGATGGTTTAGTGAAATATATTGAGAGGGAAAAGGTATTCATGTGACGATTATTGAAAAAATTGGAGAGATATTGGTCATAAAATGAGTGTATATTTTTAATGTTTTTTACGCCACTTTGGGAGAGGGAAATGTGATGTCTTATTTTAAAATTTGAGATTTTAAGTAGTAAAAGAATAACATTGCATGGGATGAAAAAATGGTGAAGGAAAGAAAAAAACTAAATATTCATTGTATTCCTCCATCCGTCTAGTGAAACTATTCTGAATTCATAGTTTCCATGTATTGCATATAAAAAAACCACTTGAAAACCTTTCATATTACTAAAGGTGGATTTTTAGTGGAAAATACAAACACATATGAAGAATAAGATAGTCATATAATTGAAGGTGATTGTAAGAACAGAAAACGCAATGTAAACAAATTAAATTATATTGTTTCAAAGTGGAATAAAATTTACAATGCATTCCAAAAAATTATTTATTGGGATTCAATAGAACACAAGAAAATGTTAAAAAACATCGATAAATAAAAATCTAGAGATTTGGTGTAGTTGGATACACCCAAGAATTTGAAGGCAAATAGGCCAAGTAGCCCTTCTTTGATGTTTCCAAGAATCCATTGTATAAGATGATGATGCCTCCCTGAAAAAACAAGTTTATTCTTCCAAAAATTACCCTATAGTTTGGCTCGACTTTTTCTACATCAACATACAGATGACCTACCCAATCCTTATTTGACCACTTTGGGAGGATACTTAATGACTACACTACCAATGGTGAGCCCACTCTTCCGGTTCCCACCCTATACGTTCAAATAGAAATCCATTTATCCTCCAAACCCACAAACATCACAGAATCTACCCACTAGTATCATCATAAACCCCCTACGCTTCATCAAAAATTATGCGATGTGTTCTTGGGTGCTCCCACTAGGAAGTGACATCTTCGGTTTCACCGGAGTTCCCCATCCCTGGCCTCACTCTTTCAACATCACAACGATGGCCAACTCGTACTCAACCTGAGAAGACAACTTGATGGTATCAAAAATCCCACAAACTTATAATTAGAATACCTCCAACATTTATACCAGTTCAACTCCCAGTTCTCTACGAATGAAGAAAATTTTAAATTTTTGATGGAATCCACTTTGTTTTCCATGTATCATTATTTATATTACTTTATCAACTAGTTTTCACTTAGGGAATATTTTGAAGACATTTAATAGGTGTTTCCCAAAGTTATTACATTGGTACATTCAGTTTCATCTAGTGATAGTACCTTGGGTCATCACCCCATGTGAAGGAGTGCTCTATTTCCATTACCCAAGAGCTTTAGCCGTTATCTGGTTTATCTTCACTCAGTTTTCCTTAAACCAGAATATTAATGGAGTCCAGTAAAGCACAAAACATCTCAGAAGTAAATTTTTTTGTAGAAGTGATGTGAGTAATAACGAGTCCAAATTTATGATCTTATGGTTATCTAATCAGATAATATTCATATATTTCCATGACAAAAATATAAATAGTATTCATTCATTATTAACTAAGTAGACTTGTTATTAGACAAACAAATCATGAAAACACTCCTCAAGTATACATTTATAATTTAATCTCCTATATCTCCTATATAATAATGAAAGAGTATTTCATTTAGATTCTAAAGACCAATATATTATATAATTTCCCCTATATATATATATTCTTAAAAATCAACCATGGTCATAGTTCAATTTTCTAATATTTTATATGCATTAACCAATAATATTAGAAAATATGGAAGATGAATTACTAGGGTAAAGGTACTTTGTGATGATCATTTCAATTGGTTGGCTGATCCCTTAGATCATTTTGATTTGACCATCCATATTTACACTTTCCCTTTTTCTATCTATAAAAAAATTCATTGATTTAAAAAAAATTCATTAATAGTTAAATGTTTTTCTAGAAAAATAAATTAAAATTGAATACCTTCTTGTAGACATGTTTTTTTAAAAGAAGAAATGAATAATATATGAATGTTTCAATTGTTTTCCCGAATGTATGAATATACACATCATCAAATTTGACAAGTAGTTAGGCATTCAACTCTTGATCTATGTTAATCACCACTGTTACATGAACAATTGGAAGTTGTCTATTGTGTAGAATATCTACATGGATATTGTTCATGGTATCCCTCTCAAAAAATAATTGGGTGGGTTTTGATTGATATAAATGAAATACATTTTTACCCTCTATAATATTAGTATATGAAAGGTTTCAGTGTATTACTGATTCACATTTCACAAGTAAAATTATTAAAATATTGATTTAAACTTTTGATACATCTCTACAAGAGGAATTCAGTAACACCCCAAGCTTTCACTGTATGTTTCCCTTCGAATAATACAATAGCTTGTGTTATACGCAATTTCAAGTTCAAACACACAACAACCAATAAAACTAGGCGTTATGAATAGTAATACCCACTTTTTTAAATTTTATAAATTTTATCATTCCAAATATACTTCATTTTTGGATTCGGAATATTGAAATTAGCTTAGGGTGAATTTTTGGAATTTTTCTGAAAACATTCAATTTTTTGATGAATATTGGAAAGACACTGCTTTATTGGTTAAAACCAACTTTTTATTTAAATAATTAGTTATTTTAATTTATTTTATTTTATTTAAAAATAGATACATAATACCTATATATGTTCAATGTAATTCATTGGATTCATTTTATAATAAGTTTAGATATATAAAATTTTTTCGAACTTTTACCGTCTTTTACCCACCTCCTAAGAGCATTTGCAAATTTGTATAAAACATAATTTTACCGCTTCTGTGAGTGGAATTTAAAAAATCTGAGAGACATAGTCGATATCAGTATGAAAAATGTGGTTCAATAAGATGAAAATAATTTTTTGGTGAATAGTACCTTTTTACTTTTATTTACCACGCCTAAAAGTAAATAGGGTAATTAAGGGTAAAAATGATATTATTATTAATTACCCTATTTACTTTTAGGCGTGGTAAATAAAAGTAAAAAGGTACTATTGGATAACACATGTCTTAATTCTATTGGATAATTTTAATTCTACCAAAAAAATCTTAGGAATAAAATATGATCTTTTAGGTCCACTTGTATTAGATTAGAACATTTATTACTATTTTATTTATAAAAGAGTTAAAAAAGTTAAATTCAAAGTTTAATAACAAAACCATTTTTAATACAGAGTTATACATAATATAAATTCGACTATAAATATTCATTATAAATATAAAAATATTTCCTATTTAATGATATTTTATTTATAATTTTTATACCTTAAATAATTTAATTTATTTATGGCACAATAATGATGCTGTAATTACCTTAATAATGAAATATTAAAATAATTGATATTATAAATATCTAAAAAAATGTAAATTGGGGCTTTTGATAAATTACACTAATTTTATATGTCAATATTAAATTTTAGTATTGAACATATGAATTTAGTTCGATATAATAAAGTTTTTAGGACTTTAACAAAAATCATATATTAAATAATGTAAAAATTGACGTAATTGAGTTTTTAAAATAAATATTCTATTATTAATTGACATAATATCCCTAAAAATATAAGGCTCATCCAAAGTACGTATATAGGTATATATATATATATATATATATATATATTAATAATTAACCACATGGGGTTCTCTTTGCATGTTATAGTATGTTTATTAACTATATAATATAAAAATGCAAAGAGACATGGCAAATGAAAAACTATTTACCTAAGAGTTAAATCTAAAAGATATGGTTAATATGATGACCAAAACCTATCTAAAACCTATTGGTTGAGAGTTTTTCGACCCATACCCACCTTAGAATTTAAATAATTCATTTTTGAGCCACTAGAAATAAAATATGATTTTATTATAAAATAATATTTCATGCTTTTCCTAAAGTGACTGTCACCTCTCTTATAAAAGGGCACTTCCCCTACTATTAATTTCATACCTCCAAATCCTTTTGGATCGATAAAACCCTACCCAAAAATTCTCCAATCTATCCTCCCTTCATCCTAGAGGCCTTCCATTAGTCAGAAATCCATCCTAAGGAGCCATTTTGATCAAATCAAAAGGAATAACCCGTAGAAGAGGTAAATATTTCATCACCTATTCCAAGTTCTTTTCTTCTTCCACTTACTCATTCTTTGTTGTTTCCATTCTAAAATAATAACCCCAGAGTATTATATACACTATTATGTTATTATAAAAATGGTACAACCATATTCATTATTTTATACATCCATTAAATGACCAAGTCACCATATGTGCACACGTACGGATTACTGTCTCCATGTCATGGTGTAGTTTGTTATTCAAACACTTCATCATTTGGATTTATATAATAATGACTATAAATGATGTAAATAATATATATTACATGAAAGTGATTCTTTATATATAATATACCATCCAATTATATAATATTTTTGTATCAAAAGAATGATATTGTCGCTCGTGCGTACGTACAGATTACCTTCTCCATGAACTCGATGAGATTCATTCCCCATTGTATCCATTAAAGACTAATATCCATTTGATGATTAAAAAATGTTTGAAGAATTAATATAATTATGAATATTAATATGATACATCCTATCCATAACAAATATTACTTACGTAACAAATCATATAAAGGAAAACGAATCAGTTAACACCCGAAACGATAATGCTACCAAAATATAATTAACAAAGAAATAGTAGAAATCATATATTATAATATTTTAAGGTATATGGTTCTTTTATAACTTGATAAAAATTATTTCACCATTATATAGGTGGTTAACCTACACTCGACCAAGGATATGTACAAGGTAAGTTTTAATTTCACAATCTCTTTATTATCCAAGGTTGTTTTATACGTGAGTATCTACTGGGACATCTTTATCATCCACATCCGTGTTTTCTTAAAAATGTATTTCAATTATTTTTAACTATTTTATTGAAAATAGGTTAAATTAATTTATACCTTTATTTGACATTATATGTTTTTAAAGGAATATTTTCTTCATTTTCCAAATAAGGTACCATATGATCTTTTCGACAAAATTAAGGTAAGAATGTTTTTTTAACTTATATGGTGGGTGCAGATATTTTCCTCTTTTATAACATTGTCAAATCTTCCATTAAAAGCTTATAGGAATATTTTAAAAATAAATTTTTCCTTTAATAATTATACGACTTTTAAATTATTTTAAAATAGAAAGAGACATTTATCTAAAAAAAGTTTTGATTTCACCTATGTAAATATCCTTTTATGGATTTTATGCTTATTTGAAGTTGATTTATTATGATACAAAAATTCCATATTGTATTGAAGGTTTTGTGATATGTTTGGTTGTGGATGAGTTATTTATACGCCATTCATGGTGTATGGATAAATTATTTACATTTCATATGTTTGTTTTAATATGAATGTTTATGTTATGTTTAAACCTTTTCATATAAAGAATGAATTGGACTTAGTAAGTGACGGGTGGAGCCCGCTATTGCTCCTCGATGCATCAGTAGGTCTAATGAGACAAACTAGTGTCTTGGCACAAGGACTTGACAAGATCATATTTTTTGTCTTGGAACAAGGCCTTGACTATGTGGTTATGAAGTCCAGCATTATGCATTCCGTCATTATGAAAGTGGTTATTGATACTGCATGTGATTATTCGACTAATAGAATATCTATATAAATAAGTAAATGGAATTATTTGATTTTATCTTTTCCATATTATTCTGATGTTCATGTTTAAAAGGCTTTTGTTTTAGTCATACATTGCCTTAATAGTTTATGCTTATTTATTAAAATTTTCGCTATATTGTTATCCTTAGTGAGCATCTGAGCTCACCCCTTTTTATGTTTTATATTTCCCAGGATGTGAAGAAGTATATTATGACTGACCTGGAGTTATAGTCTATGGGATATGAGTGTGGCCTATGGAGACTATGTTGTTGTAGTTTTTCATTTTATAATGTAATTTAAAGCTTGTGAATGTATCTAGTATTTCCAAGGCTACTAAACTAATCAGTCTTTCGGGACATGATCTTTTGTGATCATGCCAATGTTATGTAATAACGTACTGACTCTGCATAACTAGGGTTGTGGCGTTACAGTTGGTATTAGAGGAAGATTAATACAAACCTTGAAAGCTAGATTTAGAAAAACACTGATTAGAGAACATTACCCTAAGATAGACATTAAGGATTAATATAGAAGAACTTCCTAGAATTTTGGTATTGTAGAGATTTTGTGAGTTTTCCAAGAAATACATCCATGTCTGGATACGAGTTGGTAAAGGTGTCTCTGGAAAAAATGTACCTAGGGGTAAAACCTGAAATAACTTCTTTGAGCTAGACTCGAATGGGAACTGGTGCACGACAACAGGCCTTGCTACACTCTTGGTTACCACACTCCCAGTGGATATGCTTAGGATAATTATCATTTTCTTTACAAACAAATATTATGGTGTTATGAGTATATACATGTAACGACCCAAAATTTCATTAATGGAAAATCCCTCTTGATCCAGTTAAATGTTTCTTTATGTTTTTATAAGATGTCAACTTCTTTAAGTTTTACGTTAAGATTTGTGACCGTTACTTTTATAGCCGTTGAACAGTGATCATCTAGGTAGTTTAAATATAAGGCTTTAACGAACCAATTTTCTACTCAGACAAAGGAAGCGATGGCCTCATCCAGTAGAATTGCCCCTTACGAAGCCCATTTGTCGGAGCTCGGTAAAGAGGTGGCGTCTTTGGGCTTTGCCCTTGACCAAGCCCAAGCTGAGCTTCATCAAGTCAAGCTCGAACGTGATCGTCTACGGGAAAAATGGAAGTTGATAGAGATTACCACTCGAGCGATGTTATCCGAGCAACCCCAAGAGTCTGTCACCATCGCACACCTTACCCTTAGGTCTTATGCGGCTATTTTAAGGGGTTATGTAACAAATAAGTAGCACAATGTTCATGTACATTATTTTTGTATATAATAATGAATATAATTTCTAGTCATTTTTGATACATTGTAATTAGTTTTTAAAGTACAAATGGTGTTTTTTAGTTATTATTTAATTAAGAATTATATTTTATTAAATTAAAGGATTTTTTGAATTAAATATTATTTTAATAAAATATTATTATTAATATTAAATTAATTTTTATTAAATATAAATGATCTTATAATTTTATGAATGCAATTAAAATTTTTATTTAGGGTTGAAAGCCATTTCTGTCAAAACCCGTGATTTTTTTTTATAAATGTCGGTTTTTATTTTAAAAGTGAAAATTCACATATTTAGAAAATTATTTAGATAAAATAAATATTATTTTTGGAATCAGGACGTCGAAATTATCCAACGGTGAATTTTTCATAATTTTCTGAGACAGTCAAATTTTTGGGTAAAAATTAAATACCTTTTATATATATAATGTGTTTTATGACATCATAATGACCCAATGGTGATGTAATAAAATACCATAATCCCTATGTTCGGCCAATATATGTTTTATCATTAAAATAATGAGGTTTTGGGTTTGTTTGACTCACTTTTCAAAGCATTAATGGAGCCCTCAAGACTTATTCAACACTTTGCCTTTTTAAATTAATTTCCATGGGAGTGTGACTCACCTCCACATAAGCAACCCTAATTTATTAATAAGTTCGGACCTTGGACTTGTAAAATATTGTTTTCCTCTTTCCTTTTCCAGAAACCATGGGAAAATACCATGGGATGGTTTTTGGTTTGGATTATTTTAATATAAGGGGTCCCAAACCTAAATAATAAAGAATTCTCTCACCTTTCCTATATAAACCCACCCAAGCTCCCACTTCCTCCTCACTCAAAGCCCTTGAAGTTCGTCCAACCTCTTCCCTACTCTCTCTAGAATCCTCTCAAGGTGCCCCAAGCTCCCAAGAAGCCTCTCACAAGCCTCTCTCTAGCCTTTGGAAGCACACTTCCAAGTAAGGGTTTTTCTTCCTTTCTCATTTTTGTCAATTTTCTTTAAGTTGTATTGCCCTTTTAATTTCATTTATGAATGTTGGGGTATGGTTTCGCACCTCCCCCATACTTCCCTCTTATTGTTTGAATGATGGGATAACCCTTTCTCTCTCATTAAATGCCTCCCATGTACACCCGTTACTATGCTGAAATTCCGAAAGGAACTTCTCTCTCTTCTTTTACATTCAAGCAATACTTTTGTATCATGAATCTAAATTCCATTTCTATTGTTGGGACATGTATATATATGATCTCCTTACTGTCCATTACATGTAAATATGATGAGGAACCCTTTTCTCTCTCATCAACATTTTTTATGAATTCTTATGTCACGTCGTTACGCTGCCGAAATCGCACCGATCTTCTAAGCCAATGTCTTTGTGTAGTGAATACCATGCCCATTTCTCCATCAAGGGTATTCACCTTTATGCACATTTACTTATTGATTATAAAGTTTAATGTATGAATTCCACATTCCTTTATCATGGAAGAAATGATTATGTTTTATGAATCCATGTTTTATGATCCATGTGGCACACTTATGCATGAAAGGAAATGTTTAAGAAGGGTGCGCCCTGATAGCGCTCCAATGCATTGGGTAAAGTATAGTATCATGATACGTCATGTGCAATGAGTGTTGACTCATGCTAATTCAAGTGCAACGAGGGTTTACTCGTGCTTCAAGTGCAATGAGGGTTTACTCATGCTCCATGTGCAATGAGCCTTGGCTCATGCTAATTCAATGTTAAGTGTTGTTGCCACATTTCCATGCTATGATTATCATGCTTTATCATGCCCTTATGTTCATGTTTCTCTTATGCTCTATTGATATGCCTATTTCCTAACATGTATTATACTCCTCATGTTATTCATTGTGTACTCCCTTACTGGGCTTTATAGCTCACCCTTTTCTTATGCATGTCCTCAGGTTATCCCATGCAATGCTAAGTACGAAGGAATGTAGTGGTCATGTAAAGGAAGTTTTCAATAAGGATGTTGTATTTCAAGTTTAAAGTTTTTATGTAATGATCCTAAGCCCCAAATACACTAAACCTCTTGATCTTCTTTGTTGTATCAAGTGAAGTTTTATGTAATAAAGCATGTTTAAGTTGTAATAAAAAGCAGGGTTGTCATAGTTGGTATCAGAGGATAGGTTTAGTTATTTTTGGGATTAGGAAACCCTAGTAAAGCCTTAGATACAAGACTAAGCATAATAAAAACATCCCTAAGTTTTGGTAAATACTAAGTAAGTGGTTTATCAAACAAATACATCCCTGTCCGGATACGAGCAGGTAGAGGCGGCTCTGGAACAGATGTATCCTAGGGGTAAAACCCGAAAACACCGCTTTGAGCTAGACTCGAACGGGAACTGGTGCACGACAACGGGCCTTGCTGCACTCTTGGTTACGACACTCCCGGGGGATATGTTTTGATAAATTCATAATCTTAGTATGAACCCTTATTAAGGGAAAAATGCCCCTAAGAATATATGTTAGAAGGAAGATCATGAAAAGCCTGGATTGAATCCTATAGACTCATGAGTTAAAGAGATTAAAGTTTATTTATAAGTTGTCAAATTTTGTCTTTGGATTACCCTTTATGTGTTACCCCTAACTTTCCTTTTATTCCAGCCAATGGCCGGTAATAGGAGAACTCAGGCTAACAACCGTTGTGAAGATCAGTGTGATGATTGTACCAATGAGATGCCCAATCCAATGGGAGCGGGAATCGCGAACTTTGTCACGCTTCTCTCTCAGTTAACTCAAGTTTTGAATAGAAACACTGGTCAAGAGGAACGTTCAACCCCCCCTAAGAAAGAACAAGTTGCTATTGAAAGCTTCATGAGACAAAGGCCTCCTACTTTTAGTGGATCATCCGATCCCACGATTGCTGAACAATGGATCAACTCCATTGAAAAGATATTCTCCATCCTCCAATGCTCTGAAAAAGAGAAGGTTCTCCTGGCGGCTTATAGTATGGAGGGTGAAGCTGATCAATGGTGGACGTTGATCAAAAATACGAAGCCTGAGGAGGAGATCGAGGCTTTGGAATGGAAGGTATTCCGGAAGATGTTTTTCGATAAATATTTTCCACGCACCCTCCGTCTTAAGATGGAAAGGGACTTCCTTTCCCTCAAGCAGAAAGATGAGGAATCTGTGGGAGCGTACGAGGCAAACTTCACAAGGCTTGAACGATACGCTTCCGGCTTTGTCGTTACCCCCGAATGCAAGGTTGACCGCTTCTTTGGTGGGCTGAAGCCTAGCTTGCGGAAAGCATTAGCGATCCGTGACTTCGACAGCTATGAGGAAATTGTCCGATGTGCCCTGAAGGTTGAAATGGAGATCGGAGAATCACAAGGGTATCATGGGGACAAGAAGCGTAAGGTGGACTTCAATGCTGGTGGTCCGATGGATAAATCCAACGGCGCTAAGAAATTCCAGCACCCCACTTGCCAAAAGTGTGGAAAGAAGCACCCTGGAAATTGCCTTAGGGGGAAAAGAAAATGCTTCAAGTGTGGGAGAGAAGGGAACCTAGCTGTTAACTGTCAGCAAGAAGGACCCGCGGCTGCGACGGAGGGGAGGGACGCTCCGTTCGAACCTCAACGCGTTGTTCAATGCTTCAAATGCAAAGAACCGGGTCATTTTGCGAATCAGTGCCCTAATCCAAGGGTTATCGGAGGCAATCAACAACCTCCAAGACAGCAAGGAAGAGCTTTTTCCATCACTTCTGCCGAAGTGAACCCTGACAACAAAGTGGTGACAGGTACGCTAGTTATTCATTCAAGAATAGCGAACGTACTTTTTGATTCAGGTTCTACGCATTCTTTTATATCTCAAAAGTTTAGTAGAACAATCCCTGCACCACCACAAATCATGGAAGTAAAGATGTCGGTGAGTACGGCAAATGGGGCGATCATTGCATCCCATGAGTATAAGTCCTCCCCTTTTATAATCTGTGGATTGAATTTCCCGGCGAACCTCGTCATACTCCCTTTGGTGGAATTTGATGCAATTCTTGGCATGAATTGGCTTTCCTTATATAGAGCCAACATAAATTGTCGGGAGAGGGAAATCACACTCCATATGGAGAATCGACCCCCGATTCTTTACAAGTGTCAGGAGGAAGATGAATCTCCTTTAGCTCCATCATCTCAAGCATGGATATTACTACCTTATGAGCACGCATATCTGGCTCAGATGATTGAGTCCAAGGAAGAAACCACCCTTGAAGAAATGCCTATTGTGAGGGAATTCGCTGAAGTATTTCCCGAGGAACTTCCTGGTCTTCCTCCAAGAAGAGATGTTGAGTTCTCAATTGAACTTATACCTGGGGCGCTACCAATATCCAAGACTCCATATAGAATGGCTGTTGTTGAGCTTGAAGAGCTGAAGAAACAACCACAGGAGAATCTGGATAAAGGGTTTATACGCCCAAGTGCATCACCATGGGGTGCACCAGTCCTCTTCGTCAAGAAGAAGGATGGGTCAATGCGGGTTTGCATCGATTATCGTGAACTTAACAAAATCATGATAAAGAACAAGTATCCTCTCCCAAGAATCGATGACTTGTTTGATCAGCTGCGTGGAGCACAATACTTCTCCAAGGTCGACTTGCGGTCGGGATATTATCAAGTAAGGGTGAAGAAGGAAGATATCCCCAAGACTGCTTTTCGTACAAGGTACGGGCACTATGAATTCATAGTAATGCCTTTTGGACTCACCAATGCTCCAGAAATATTCATGGACTTGATGAATAGAGTCTTTAGAGATTACCTAGATAAATTTGTGGTAGTCTTTATAGATGATATTCTAATATACTCCAAAACCAAGGAGGACCATGAGGAGCATTTAAGAACTGTACTGGAGACTTTGCGCAAGGAGAAGCTCTATGCCAAGTACAGCAAGTGTGAGTTCTGGTTGAAGGAGGTCTCATTCTTGGGCCATATCATCACAAGCAATGGGATATCTGTGGACCCCTCCAAAACAGATGCAATTGAGGGATGGCCGAGGCCAACATCGGTAACTGATATCCGTAGCTTCTTAGGGTTAGCTGGATATTATCGACGATTTGTGAGAAACTTCTCACGATTGTCCAACCCTCTTACCAAGCTAACTCGAAAGGGAGTAAAGTTTTCTTGGAGTGATGAATGCGAAGAAAGCTTCAAGGAGTTGAAAAGGAGGCTTATCACTACACCTGTGCTCACTTTACCCACAAGTGGGGAGCTTTTTGTGGTATTCAGTGATGCTTCGAAGAAGGGCTTAGGATGTGGGCTGATGCAGAATGATAAAGTGATATCCTATGCCTCAAGACAGTTGAAAATCCATGAGCGAAACTATCCAACGCATGATCTGGAGTTGGCGGCGGTGATCTTTGCCTTGAAAATCTGGCGGCATTATCTCTATGGAGAGAAATGTGAAATATATACTGACCACAAGAGTCTTAAATATATATTCACACAGAAAGAGCTTAATATGCGCCAGAGAAGATGGATAGAGCTCATAAAGGATTATGACTGTTCAATACATTACCACCCTGGGAAGGCGAACAAGGTGGCGGATGCCCTAAGTAGAAAGGATCCAGCAATTCTATCAATGATGAGAATTGAGAAGGATCCAATCTTCTTAGACTTGATGAAGATGGACGTGGGAATCATAAAGAAGGGAACATCATCAATCCTTTCACAAATGATTGCTCAACCATCTCTTTTGGAAAGGTTAAAGGATGCTCAAAAGGATGATGCGAGAATCCAAGAAAAAGTGGAAGCTATCAAAAAGGGAAAATCCTCAGAGTTTAATGTTAATGAAGAAGGAATTGTGCGGTTTGGGAAAAGACTATGTGTCCCATCAAGTTCGGAGCTGAAGAAGGAACTTTTGGATGATGCATATAGTTCAAATTTCTCTATTCACCCAGGGAGCACAAAGATGTATCGAGATCTCCGAGAAAACTTTTGGTGGGATAATATGAAGAAGGAGATCGCCGAATATACATCAAAGTGCCTTGTGTGTCAGCAAGTGAAGGCAGAGAGGCAGAAGTCTAAGGGGATGATGCAACCATTGCCCATACCAGAATGGAAATGGGAGAACATCACCATGGACTTCGTCACTGGACTTCCAAGGACATCCAAAAGCAACAATGCAATCTGGGTTATTGTGGATCGTCTTACAAAGACTGCACACTTCATTGCTATTCGAGAGGATTTCTCTTTGGATCAACTGGCACGGATATATATCAGGAAAGTGGTACGGTTGCATGGAGTACCACTATCTATTGTGTCTGACCGAGATCCAAGATTTACCTCTAAGTTTTGGAAGAGTCTTCAACATGCTCTGAATACTGAACTGAACTTCAGTACGGCCTATCATCCTCAAACTGATGGCCAATCCGAGCGGACTATCCAAACACTTGAGGATATGTTGAGAGCGTGCTCAATGGACTTTAAAGGAGGATGGGATCAGCATCTTCCTCTGGTTGAGTTCTCTTATAATAATAGTTTCCACTCGAGCATCCAAATGGAACCATATGAAGCCCTGTATGGGAAAAGGTGTAGAACACCGGCATGTTGGGATGAGGTCGGTGAACGTAAGCTGCTTGGACCAGAGATGGTCGAAGAAATGGTGGAGAAGGTGAAAACCATTCAGCAGCATATCAAGGCAGCCCAAAGTCGACAGAAGAGTTATGCAGATAATCGTCGACGAGACCTTGAGTTTAAAGTCGGAGACATGGTGTTTTTACGCATATCTCCGTGGAAGAAGGTCATGAGGTTTGGAAAGAAAGGGAAGTTATGTCCAAGGTACATCGCCCCCTTCGAGATTCTTGATCATGTTGGGGCTGTGGCCTATCGAATAGCACTTCCACCTACTATGGCCAAGGTGCATGATGTCTTCCATGTATCCCTCTTAAGGAAGTACATACTAGACCCTTCACATGTACTCTCTCCCGAGGTGGTACAATTAGAAGACGATCTTTCTTATGAGGAGCAACCAGTGAAGATCTTAGATCGTAGAGAAAAAGTTCTACGAAATAAGACAATGCCCCTCGTCAAGGTGTTGTGGAGAAACCACAAGTTTGAAGAAGCAACTTGGGAGTCAGAGGATATGATGAAGCTAAGTTACCCACATTTGTTTTAGTGTGGGAAAAGGAAAATTTCGAGGGCGAAATTTCTTAAGGGGGGAATGTTGTAACGACCCAAAATTTCATTAATGGAAAATCCCTCTTGATCCAGTTAAATGTTTCTTTATGTTTTTATAAGATGTCAACTTCTTTAAGTTTTACGTTAAGATTTGTGACCGTTACTTTTATAGCCGTTGAACAGTGATCATCTAGGAAGTTTAAATATAAGGCTTTAACGAACCAATTTTCTACTCAGACAAAGGAAGCGATGGCCTCATCCAGTAGAATTGCCCCTTACGAAGCCCATTTGTCGGAGCTCGGTAAAGAGGTGGCGTCTTTGGGCTTTGCCCTTGACCAAGCCCAAGCTGAGCTTCATCAAGTCAAGCTCGAACGTGATCGTCTACGGGAAAAATGGAAGTTGATAGAGATTACCACTCGAGCGATGTTATCCGAGCAACCCCAAGAGTCTGTCACCATCGCACACCTTACCCTTAGGTCTTATGCGGCTATTTTAAGGGGTTATGTAACAAATAAGTAGCACAATGTTCATGTACATTATTTTTGTATATAATAATGAATATAATTTCTAGTCATTTTTGATACATTGTAATTAGTTTTTAAAGTACAAATGGTGTTTTTTAGTTATTATTTAATTAAGAATTATATTTTATTAAATTAAAGGATTTTTTGAATTAAATATTATTTTAATAAAATATTATTATTAATATTAAATTAATTTTTATTAAATATAAATGATCTTATAATTTTATGAATGCAATTAAAATTTTTATTTAGGGTTGAAAGCCATTTCTGTCAAAACCCGTGAATTTTTTTTATAAATGTCGGTTTTTATTTTAAAAGTGAAAATTCACATATTTAGAAAATTATTTAGATAAAATAAATATTATTTTTGGAATCAGGACGTCGAAATTATCCAACGGTGAATTTTTCATAATTTTCTGAGACAGTCAAATATTTGGGTAAAAATTAAATACCTTTTATATATATAATGTGTTTTATGACATCATAATGACCCAATGGTGATGTAATAAAATACCATAATCCCTATGTTCGGCCAATATATGTTTTATCATTAAAATAATGAGGTTTTGGGTTTGTTTGACTCACTTTTCAAAGCATTAATGGAGCCCTCAAGACTTATTCAACACTTTGCCTTTTTAAATTAATTTCCATGGGAGTGTGACTCACCTCCACATAAGCAACCCTAATTTATTAATAAGTTCGGACCTTGGACTTGTAAAATATTGTTTTCCTCTTTCCTTTTCCAGAAACCATGGGAAAATACCATGGGATGGTTTTTGGTTTGGATTATTTTAATATAAGGGGTCCCAAACCTAAATAATAAAGAATTCTCTCACCTTTCCTATATAAACCCACCCAAGCTCCCACTTCCTCCACACTCAAAGCCCTTGAAGTTCGTCCAACCTCTGCCCTACTCTCTCTAGAATCCTCTCAAGGTGCCCCAGGCTCCCAAGAAGCCTCTCACAAGCCTCTCTCTAGCCTTTGGAAGCACACTTCCAAGTAAGGGTTTTTCTTCCTTTCTCATTTTTGTCAATTTTCTTTAAGTTGTATTGCCCTTTTAATTTCATTTATGAATGTTGGGGTATGGTTTCGCACCTCCCCCATACTTCCCTCTTATTGTTTGAATGATGGGATAACCCTTTCTCTCTCATTAAATGCCTCCCATGTACACCCGTTACTATGCTGAAATTCCGAAAGGAACTTCTCTCTCTTCTTTTACATTCAAGCAATACTTTTGTATCATGAATCTAAATTCCATTTCTATTGTTGGGACATGTATATATATGATCTCCTTACTGTCCATTACATGTAAATATGATGAGGAACCCTTTTCTCTCTCATCAACATTTTTTATGAATTCTTATGTCACGTCGTTACGCTGCCGAAATCGCACCGATCTTCTAAGCCAATGTCTTTGTGTAGTGAATACCATGCCCATTTCTCCATCAAGGGTATTCACCTTTATGCACATTTACTTATTGATTATAAATTTTAATGTATGAATTCCACATTCCTTTATCATGGAAGAAATGATTATGTTTTATGAATCCATGTTTTATGATCCATGTGGCACACTTATGCATGAAAGGAAATGTTTAAGAAGGGTGCGCCCTGATAGCGCTCCAATGCATTGGGTAAAGTATAGTATCATGATACGTCATGTGCAATGAGTGTTGACTCATGCTAATTCAAGTGCAACGAGGGTTTACTCATGCTTCAAGTGCAATGAGGGTTTACTCATGCTCTATGTGCAATGAGCCTTGGCTCATGCTAATTCAATGTTAAGTGTTGTTGCCACATTTCCATGCTATGATTATCATGCTTTATCATGCCTTTATGTTCATGTTTCTCTTATTCTCTATTGATATTCCTATTGCCTAACATGTATTATACTCCTCATGTTATTCATTGTGTACTCCCTTACTGGGCTTTATAGCTCACCCTTTTCTTATGCATGTCCTCAGGTTATCCCATGCAATGCTAAGTACGAAGGAATGTAGTGGTCATGTAAAGGAAGTTTTCAATAAGGATGTTGTATTTCAAGTTTAAAGTTTTTATGTAATGATCCTAAGCCCCAAAGACACTAAACCTCTCGATCTTCTTTGTTGTATCAAGTGAAGTTTTATGTAATAAAGCATGTTTAAGTTGTAATAAAAAGCAGGGTTGTCATAATACATCTTCAATGATTTTTTTTATGATTATGGATTATATCCATAAATTGTTCAATTTATTTTATGTTCCTTACAAGTTTGTAATTATGTATTTCAATTCATTAACTAATTAATGTATTCCATTATTTGTAAATGGTGTCTAGTAAGGGGAATGTAAACTATATCAACGCACGTAATCCATGAAGGTATTGGCCTCCTACTTAAGATAATTATAGTGGTTCTGGTTAGAAACTGGTGCCGATCAGCTTATCACAATACTGGGACAACTCACTCAGGTTATGAATAATAACCTTACCCATATGGAGCATCTTGATCCACAATGTGGAGGATCAATGCGAGACTGCTTCATGAGGCAACAACCACCAACATTCAATGGGGGTACAAATCCATTAGTACCTGAGAAATGGAAAAATTTATTAGAGGAAATATTTCATGCTTTTGGGAGTAGCAAAATGGAAAAAGTTTCCTTGGTAGTTTATCACCTCATGGGATATGCAGATCAATGGTGGTCATTGATTCAAAACACAAATGAAGATGATGAAGTATCAAATATGTAATGGAGAGTGTTTAAAGATATTTTCTTAGAAAAATACTTTCCTTCTTACCATCGAGCAGATATATAAAGACAATTTCAATGATTGAGGCAAAAAGAGGATGAGAATGTCACAATGTATGAGGCTAACTTTACTAGGTTAGCAAGGCATTCTGCAAATTATATACTTAACCCAAGAAGTAAGGTCGATCATTTCTTTGATGGGTTAAAACCATTTATCTATTTAGAATTACTCACACAATCCTTTTAGTCATATGAAGATATTATCTCATGTGCTATCAAGACAGAAAAATAATTCTATAAGTCTTATGACTTTAAAGGAAAGGAAGAGAAAAATAGATTTGTTGAACACTCTAGAAATTACAATAAGGGGAAGAAGGGAAATTTTGAATATCCATCCTATAGTAAATTTGGGAAGAATCACCCTGGTACGTTCCTGAAGGTAATGGGAGTCTGTAACAAGTATGGTGAAAAAGGCCACCAAGATCTTTATTGCAAAGGGAAGAAAGAGGCCATCAATGTTGAATGCTATAATTTTAGAGAAAATGGGCATTATGAAAATGAATTTCTTAAGCTCCAAGGTAAATTACCTCAGAAAAGGAAATGGGAGAAATGACAAGCTTATGCGATCACTACTACTAAGGTTGAATATTTTAAAGACAAGGTGGTAGGTAATTTAATGGTTTCCTCAAGTTTATCCAATGCTTTATTTGATTCTGGATAATTGAATTGTTTCATATCTTCCTAGTTTGCTAATAAAATTAGATTTTTTTAATTTTACTTAACAAGAGAGTGTTCAGTCAAAACGCCTAAGGGAAGTATCATCACAACAAAGTTTTGTGAATCCGTTTCCATTAGAGCATATAAATGTTCTTTATCAGCTGATCTCATCATCATAACCATGATTGCATTTGATATAATCATCAGTATGGATTTGATTTCGGACCATGATGCAAGAATTTACTGTAAGAAGGAGGTTAAAATTTTCAATGATGATAAAGACTACCTTATCTTTAGAGAAGAAAAGTCACCATCTGATTCTTATCAAGATCCAGTTCTAGTAGCTCAGCTAAATTCAATTATTGGGGATAAAGATAATGAATTAACTATGGGTGAGGAAAAAAATGTTCAAATAGAGGACGTACCTATTTTGAAAGAATATGTTGATGTGTTTCTAGAATATTTACCTTGACATCCTCCAAATAAAGAAATTGATTTTTTCATTGAATTAATTCATGGTTCAAGGCCCATATCGAAGACCCCTTACAGAATGACCATTGTGGAATTAGTGGAACTAAAGAAACAACTAGAGTAATTGAGTAATAAGGGATTTATTTACCCTACTGTTTCTCCATAGGGAGCCCCTATCTTTTTTGTTAAAAAGAAAGACGGATCTATGAGTTTGTGAATTGACTACAGGGAGATCAATGCTATAACAATAAAGAACATGTATCCCCTACCTCATATTGATGATTTATTCGACCAACTTCATGGAGCTCAATATTTTTCAAAGATTGACCTACTTTCTGGACATCATCAATTGTGTGTGAATAAGGAAGACATTCCGAAAACATAATTTTGAACGAGGTATGGGCATTATGAGTTTACGGTAATGCATTTTGGATTGAATAATATACCCTCTATTTTCATGGATCTAATGAACATAGTTTTCAAGGATTATCTTGATGACTCTATAGTGGTATTTATTGATGATATCCTAGTATACTCCAAAATCTATGAAGATCATGCAAATCACTTGTGCACCATTCTGAAAACCCTCAGAAGAAATGACTTATACAGGAAGTTTAGAAAGTGTGAATTCTAAATTCAAGAGAATTATTTTCTTGGATATATTGTCACTAAGGATGGAATTTCTGTTTAACCTTCAATGACCAAGGCAATCCAGGAATGGCTAACACTGACGAGTATAACTGAGGTATGCAGTTTTGTTGGTTTAGCAGGTTATTATCGATGTTTCGTCCAAAATTTTTCCCGATTGGCTAAACCATTAAACAAGATCACACGTAAAGGGGTTATGTTTGTTTGGACAAAAGTGTGTGATGAATGTTTTGAATAATTGAAGAGAATATTAGACAATGCTCCTGTCTTGACTCTACCAACATGGAATGATGGGTTCGTTATTTATAGTGGTGACTCAATGGAAGGAGTTGGTTGTGTTCTTATGCAGAATGATAGGGTAATTTTCTATGCATCATGATAGCTAAACATTCATGAGAAAAACATTCCTACTCATGATCTTGACATAGCAGCTGTAATATTTTCTTTGAAGATATGGAGACATTATCTCTATGGTAAAAAATGCCAGATATATACCAATCACAAGAGTTTGGAGTATTTTTTCTCACAGAAAGAAGTCAACATGAGGCAAAGGATATTTCTTGAACTACTCAAGGATTATGATTTCATAATAAACCACTGTCCGGGGAAGGAAAATAAGGTGGAAGAAGCTTTGATTAGAATAGATCATGGAGTTTTGAACAATATGAGAGTTGAAAGGGGTCCTATTTTCTAGGATATAGTGAAATTGGATATGGGAATAATCATGGATGGTGAAACATAAATACTTTTTACAATGGTTCCAAAACCATATTTACATGAATGGATAAAAAGTTATCAGGCTGATGATGAGGAGTTTTAAAAGAAAATTAAAGTTGTGAATGATGGGAGATTGATCGACATCATATATGAAGATGAGAGTTTGAAATTTGGGAAAAGACTTTTGTGTTCTTGATATACCTGATCTGAAAAGGGAATTTTTAGATGATGCTCATAGATCTAATTTCTCTACACACCCTGGTAGCACCAAGATTTATAGAAATATAAAGGAACATTTTTGGTGGGGAAACATGAAGAGGAAGATTGCTAATTTTTTATCAAGATGTATGGTTTGTGATCAAGTGAAAGCTGGAAGGAAACAGCCTGGAGGAGTCACACAACCTCTTCTCATACTTGAGTGGAAATGGGATAATATTACAATGGACTTTTTCATGGGGTAATCAAAGACTTCTAGAAAGAATGATGCAATATGGATAATTGTTGATCGTCTTACTAAGTCTGCACATTTTCATGGTATAAGAAAAGATTTACCACTTGAATGTCTAGCAAGACTATATATTAATGAATTTTTAAGACATCATGGAGTACCCTTATCGATTATTTCGGACCGTGATCGCTGTTTTACATCAAGATTCTAGAAAATTCTTCAAAAATCCCTAGAAACTGAACTTTATTTGAGCACTGCCTACCACCCTCAAACTGATGGACAATCAGAACAGACTATTCAAACCTTAGAATACATGTTGAGATCTTTCTCACATGACATTAAAGGTATGTGGGATCAATATTTACCTCTGGTATACTTTTCTTATAACAATAGATTCTATTCAAGTATTAAGATGTCCCCATATAAAGCATTTTATGGAAAGAGATGTCAGACACCAACTTATTGGGATGATGTTGGTGAAAGAAAACTCATTGGCCTAGAACTTGTTGAATAAACAATGTAAAAGGTGAAGGTTATCCAAACCCACAACAAAGTATCCCAATGTAGGAAAAATAGCTATGCCGATAACTGAAGGAAGGATTTGAAATTTAAAGTAGGAGAACATGTTTTCATGAAGGTATCTCCATGGAAGGGTGTTATTCATTTTTGTAAGAAGGGTAAATTGAGTCCTAGGTATATCAGACCTTTCGAAATTCTAGAAAGAATTAGAGTTTAGCTTATCATTTGTCAATGCCTCCAAGTCTCTCCAAATTTCATGATGTGTTCCACATATCACTGTTGAGAAAATACATGCCTGACCCAATGCATGTACTCACCTATGAATAATTAGAACTGGAACCCGATATGTCTTATTGTGAAGTGCTTATAAGAATTCTTGATACCAGAGAACAAGTTCTGAGAAACCAGATGAGTCATCTGGTAAATGTTCTATGGAGAAACCATAAGATCGAAGAGGCAACATGGGAACCCAAGGAACTTAAGATAAAAAACCACCCGAACCTTTTTATGTAGTAATATTCTAGAAATTGCAAGGATGGAATTATTTTAAGGATGGGAGAATGTAACACTCTAAGCTTCCTTGGTACGTTTCCCTTTGAATAATACAATATCTTGTGTTGTACGCAACTCCGATTTCAAACACACAACAACCAATCAAACTAGCCATTATGAATAGTAATACCCATTTTATGAAATTTTATAAATTTTATTTTTCAAAATGGAATTCATTTTTGGATTCGGAATATTAAAATTAGTTTAGGGTGAAATTTTGTTATTTTTCTGAAAACTTTCAATTTTTTATGAATTGTGGAAAAACACTACGTTATGGGTTAAAACCAACTTTTTATTTAAATAATTAGTTATTTTATATTAATTTATTTTAGGTCAAAATAGATACATAATACCTATATATGTTCAACTTAATTCACTGGATTAATTTTATAATAAGTTTAGATTTATAAAATTTTATCGAACTGTTTATTGTCTTTTACCCACCTCCTAGGAGCATTTGAAAATTCACATAAAACATAATTTTACCGCTTTTGTGAGTAGAATTTTAAAAATCTGAGAGATATAGTTGATATCAGTAAGAAAAATTTGGTTCAATAAGATTAAAATAATTATTGTTGAATAGTAACTTTTTACTGTTATTTACCACGGTTAAAATTAAATAGGGTAATTAAGGGTAAAAATGATATTATTATTACCCTAACACATTTACTAATTCTATTGGATAATTTTAATTAGATAAAAAAACCTTAGGAATAAAATATGATCCTTTAGGTCCACTTGGATTGGATTAAAACATTTATTATTATTTTATTTAAAGAAGAGTTAAAAGAGTTAAATTCAAATTTTAATAACTAAACCATTTTTAATATAGATTTATATATAATATAAATCTGACTATAAATATTCATTAGAAATATAAATAATATTTCCTACATAATTGTATTTTATTTATAAATTTTATACATTAAATAATCTAATTTATTTATGACACAATGATGATGCAATAATTACTTTAATAATGAAATATTAAAATAATTGATATTATAAATATAAAAGAATTATAAATTGAGACTTTTGATGACTTACAATAGTTTTAATGGTTAATATGACATGTTAGTTTTGAAAATATGAATTTAGTTCGAAGTAATAAAGTGGTTATGACTTTAACAAAAATCATTTAATAAATAATGTCAAAATTGACATAATTTAGTTTTTAAAACAAATTTTATATTACTAATTGATAAAATATTCTTAAAAATATACGGTTTGTCATAAGGACATATATAAAGATATATATATTAATAATTAACCACATGGGGTTGTCCTGGTATGTTATATTAACTTTATTCTCCATATAATATAAAAATACTAAGACACATGGTAAATGACAAAATATTTAACTAAGAGTTAAATATAAAATATAAGGTTAATATGATGACCTAAACCTATCTAAAACCAATTGGTTGAGAGGTTTTTGAGCCATCCACACATTATCCTTTAATGTTTTCAATTTGGAGCCATTACAAACCGAAAATAATTTTATCATAAAATAATATTTCAAGCTTTTCCTAAAGTGAACCTCACCTCTCTTATAAAAGGAAACACCCCCTTCTCTTAATTTCATACCTCTAAAGCCTTTTTTTCTCGACCAAAAGATGACCAAATATCCTCTCAACTGTCCTAACTTAGTCATAGATCCCATTCTTTAGTCAGAAAGCCATCATATGGAGCCGTTTTGATGAAATCAAAATGAAGAACCTAAAGAAGAACTTAATATTTTATCACCTCTTTCAAGTTATTTTTTTCTTCCACTTCCTATTTCATTGTTGTTTTCATTATAAACTAATAAATCCCGTATATTTTATATACTGTTATGCTATTATAAAAATTTTACTATCATATTAATTATTTTATCCATCCTTTAAATTAAAAAGACACCATACATGTGCATGTTCGAATTACCGTCTCCACGTCGTGGTGTAGTTTGTTATTCAAACACTTCATCATTTGGATGAGTATAATAATGAATATAAATGATTTAAATAATAAATATAACATTATAATGATTATTTATATATGATATACCATCCAATTATATATGATTTTAATATCACATGAATGATATTGTCGCTCGTGTGTACGTATGGATTATCGTCTTCATGAATGCGATGAGATTTATTCCCCATCATATCCATTCGAGACTAATTTTCATATGATGATTACCAAAATTTTTAAAGATATAATATCATTCCAAATATGAAAAATATACATATTATCCATAACAAACATTACTTGCATAAAAAATAATATAAAGGAAAAGGAATCAGTTAACACCTGAAATGATGATACTTCTGAAATATCATTAACCAAGAAATATTAAAAGATCATATATGATATCATATTAATGTATATGGTTCTTGAATAATTTAATAACAATTATTTCACCATTATAAAAGAGGTTAACCTACCCTCCCCCAAGGATAAGTACATGGTAAGGGTTAATTTCACAATCTCTTTATTATCTGAGGTTGTTTTATATGTGAGTATCTATTGGGACCTATTTATCATCCACATCCGTGTCTTCATAAAAATATATTTCACAAAATTTCTTACTATTTACTAGACAACAGGTTAAAGTCATTTATACAATTATTTGAACTTATATGTTTTTAAAGAAATTATTCCATCATTTTTTAAACAAGGTACCATATGACCTTTTCAACAAAATTATGGTAAGAATGTTTTTTTTAACTTATATGGAGGGTGCGGTTATTTTACACCGTTATAACATCGTCGAAGATTCACTTACAAGATTATAAGAATATTTTTAAAATAAATGTTTTCATTTATAATTATATGACTTTAAAATGATTTCAAAATAGAGAAATATATATCTCAAAAAAGGTTTTGATTTCCTCTATGTCAACATCCTTTGATGGATTTTAAGCTTATTTGAATTCGATTTATTATTATACAAAACGTCCATATTGTATTGAGTTTTTGTGATTTTTTTGACTGTGGATGTGTTATTTTAACACCATTCATGGTTTATGGATAAATTATTGACATTTTGTATTCTAGTTTTAATACGAATGATTATGTTATGTTTAAACCCTTTCATATGAGGAATTCATTGGACATATTAAGTGACGGGTGGATCCTGCTATAGCTCCTCAATGCATCAGTATGTCTCATGATACAAAATTGTGTCTTAGCACATGGATTTGAAAAAATTTTATTTTTAGTCTTGGCACATGGCCTTGAATATGTGATTATGAAGTCTGGCATTATGTATTCCATTATTATGAACGTGGCTATTGATGTTTCATGTGATTACTTGACTAGTAGAATATCCATATGTATAAGTAAATGTAATTATTTGATTTTATCTTTTCCATATTATGTCTAAGTTAAAATTTAGAAGGATTTCGTTTTAGTCTTACATTTCCTTAAATGTTTATTCTTATTTTTGAATGTTTCTGCTATATTGTTATCCTTACCGAGCATCTGAGATCACTCCATTGTATATTTTATTTTTCCCAGGATGCGAAGAAGTATATTATGACTAACCTACATGGATAGTCCAAGGGATATGTGTGTGGCCTATGGAGACTATGTTGTTTTAGTTTTTCATTTTATAATGTAATGTAAAACCTATGAATATATCTAGTATTTCCAAGGCTACTAAACTAATCGGTCTTTCGAGACTTGATCTTTTGTGATCATCCAGTGTTATTTAATAATGCACCAACTCTAGGTAACTAGGGTCGGTGCATTACAAATGTCTTACATAAAATATTATGGGTGTGGGGTTGGGGATCTTTATGAAGTTGTTGTTCTTATGTTTTTTATTATCATTGATTCCTTCCCACAAAATTTCCTAACAACTCTGACTTCTAATTGATTTTTTTTCTAGATCAAATAATTATTCCTTCAAATATTACATTTTCTTATCTTTATCACCTAGTTATTTTCTTTTCTCAAAATATGTTTGGGGAGACACCCCAAAAATGGAACCTATAATGAGACCATACTATTCTCGATACATTATGACCACTGATATTAGTTGTTCCTGGGGTATATTTGATGATGAATTTTGTGTGTAAGTCAGATAAAAAGTAATATAAAATGAGAAATAAATATTATGTAATATTGAACTAAAGATTTTTTTATGTCATACTCACACAGGCTTCCAATTTTTTTGTGTTTTTATATATTAGAATCCATTATTTATTTAAAATTATTCCCATATTTTTTCCTTCATAGGGAAGAGGGGTGTGGACTTATAAGGGACATCAGGAAGATTGTGGGGGGTTTGATAAAATGAGATAGGTGTGGAAGATGAAAATAACAAAAAAATATTTTTTAATAATGTTCCAAATGAAGATATAGTGAAATATGTTGAGGGGAAAAAGGTGGTCATGTGATGATGAGAGAAAAAATTACAGAGAGATTGGAAGAAAAATGGGTCTAGATTTTAAATGTTTTCAATCCAATTTGTTAGAGGGAAAACATGATTACTTCATTGAAAATTGAATATTGAAAAGTGGTAAAAAACATTGGATGGGATGAAAAATGTGGAAGGAAATAAAAAAACTAACTATTCATCATATCCCCCCATCCCTTTATTGGAACTAATTTGCCTTCATAGTTTCCATTGATTTCACTTCAAGAAAAACACCTTCAAACTCTTTGATATTATTGAAGGTGGATTTTTAGTAGAAAATAAAAACCCACATGTGGAATTAGATAGTAAGGTCATTGGAGGAAATAAAAATAATAAAAAGGAAACTCAAACACATTGGATTTAATTGTTTCAACTTGGAATGAAAAGTACAATGCATTCCATAAACTTATTTACAATGATATAATACCACAAAAAAACAAAAGATAAAAAAATAGATAAATAATAATATTGAGGTCGGGAATAGTAAGTGGCTCCCTATAATACAAATCCAAATAGGTCAATAATGCCTTATCTGAGGTCTCTATGCATTCATTGTACCAATTTATGGTTCCTTCCAGTGTACCACATGTCTATTCTTCCAATAACAAGCACATAGTTTTGATTAAATTATTATATATCAGCACCAAACCTACCTAACCAATACTTGTCTGATCATTATGGAATAAGGACTAATGACTATTGGTATAGGCCCCCATATTTGTTGGACCTATTCTAATACTTTTCCGAAACCGTTGGAATATTTTTTGTATAAAGAACATATACCAATGGTTCTTTCATAATAGTTTGTATAAAGGGAACCTATGCCCGTAGTTTTGGAAGAAACATGATAGGGTTTGTATGAGGAACCTATGTCTATGGTTTTGGTAAAACCATAGGTATAGGGTTTTGGTGAGGCACCAATGCCCAATATTTTTCCAAAACAATGGGTATAGGGTTTGTGTGAGTCACCTATGCCCACAGTTTGTAAAAACCCCTAGGTATAGGGTTTTTGTGAGACACCTATAGACATGCTTCATGGGAATAGAGTTTAAAAAACTTACCTATAACCACGAGGTTTCCAAAACTTTGGGTATAGGGTTTTAATAAGAAACCTATCCTAATGGTTTTTCCTAAACCATGTGTATAGGTCCATTCTTATAACATAAATTTATTGTAGTGTAACATCACAGAATCATAGTAAATGTAAAAAAAATATAGTGTGACATTAAAATGATTCAAGGATAACTATGTAGACAATATAACATGGTGGAAACAGTCCTATAACCAATTATTTTTACTCTATAATCCCATACATTATGCCTCATGAGTATAAAAATGAATCCCATTTCATCGTAAGGCAATAGTTCACCGTACACGCGAACCAAGTTATCATATTCTCTAGAGAATGGAAAGTAAGAAAGTATGTGTGATATTATAATTATATAAGTATAATTATATCATAAATATAATTTATTAAAATTATATAAATCACTATATCAAGCCATAGGAAGCAGTGATGAAAAAAACTCTAGGTTGCAAGGCAGTAGGCTGCCGTTTGCATGATAAATTGTTTCATATACTATTTGAGGGAGGAAGAGATGGTTTTAGGTCATTATATTAACATAAAATCAAATTAATATATGAAAAATATTGAGTTTTTTATATCATTATAGTTAAATAATATTTTAAAGAGGTTTAAGTAGAAAAAATAATACAACTTGCTATGGATGTTACCTCTTCTCCGGAAAACTTCTTTTTTATTTACCCCGAAAACCTTTCTAGGTTGCATATCTGATCAAAAAAAGGATTCTACGATTAAGGTAGAGATGTAGTGTAGTGATTTGGGAAGGGATGTTTTAACCAATGGGGTTTTTATGTGTGTAAAGAATTGGGGAGGTGTGTCTTTTAATAATTAGGGGAGAGGACACACATAGAATTTTGAAAAATAAATAATTCCACCCATATTTTTCTCATTGTAAAAGGATCCAAAATGGACCATTTTATAACATTATAAGATATAAGGTATATATATGACTATAAAATAATAATTAGTAAAGTTTATGTCTTTTTTAACCTTGATATTTTTAGGTTAACCTCTAGTAGACTTTTTTTTACCTTAACCGTGATAAAATTTTTTTTACTGTTTTTAGTATTTGTTATGGACAAAAATTTATTTGACTCTTTGATAAAATTAATTATGCTGATTCCAAATATGGAATACATTTTTCCAAATCCAAATCATAGAATTGGTAGAATTTAATAGAATATTAAACCGGTAGACTTATAGAAAATATAATTTTCAAGAAATGCATTTTAAAGGAAAAGATGACCTTATAATAACTATATGTTAAGTTAAAATAATTAAATGAATATAAATTATTATTTATAGATATATAAAATATAAATTTCATTTAAATTATTCCTCATTATGGGTTATTTTAATTAATTAAAAGTGAGAAACATTACACACTTTTAAAAAGTTTTCATAAAGAAACTTATTTTTAAGCCTAACAAAAAACTTATTCTAAAATACAGTATAAATATGATTTAAATTATAATGAATAGAATTTAATATAACTAAATAATAACAATTTTATTTTTAAATAAAAATAAATAATTTTGAGATTTTTAAATTACTTATTTTATGAAAAATATATGAAAATTTTATAAAAATATGTATTTGTCACAATTCAATGAAAAATTAATATTTTTTAAAAAATACAAATTTTTAACACTAAGTTAATATATATTTGTTGTTTTAAAAAATTATATTCAATTTATAAAATAAAATATTTAAATTTTCTAAAAATTAATTTTTATTATTCTCCAAAAGCGTGATAAAACTGTAATTTAGAAAAATACGTTTTTTCAAAAAACATTCATTTTTCTTTTAAATGGTTCTTCTTTTATTTCAAATCAACATAAGAGCATTGAATTTATTATATAAATGTATAAAAATTTTAATTTAAATAATTTTTTTTCCTATTCATACTCACTAATATAAAAACAATGTTATAATGGTTATGTTTAAATACAACTATTTTAATAGAGTATCCTGTTTTAGTTAATCATGGTGTTATGAGCATCACGAGCTGAAGAAGATATTGAATTTATATGAAATATAAACATATCATAAATTATTATGATGTTATATTTTATTCAATGTTTTATGTGGCATTCTATACATGTTCTAGAACATAGTGTTCCTATTTTTTATGTCAGAGAGAAAGAGGGGTGTGTAGGTAAGAGGAACAACAAAAGATTGTGGGGGTTCAGCAAAAATGATACAGGTGTGGAAGATGACAAACACCCAAACATGATTTTTTATAATAGTGTTCAAAATTTTGGTTTAGTGAAACATTTAGTGGGGGAAAAATTTGGTTGTGTGAGGATGAGTGAAAAAATTAGATAAATATTAGTCGTAAAATGAGTTGAAATTTTTAAGGTTTACATGCCACTTTAGGAGAGGGAAAAGGTGATTCCTTTATTGATAGTTGGAGGTTGAAATGTGGTAAAAGGAAAAAATTGGATGGGTTAAAGAAGGTGTATGAAAGACACAAACTAACTATTCATCATATTCCTACATCCATATAGTGTAACTAATATTTATTTATAGTTTCCATGTACCACACATCAAAAAAACACCTTCAAACCATATGATATTTTTAAAGGTGTAATTTTTTAAAATAAATTAAAATTGAAATGTAGAAGAAAATAGTTAGATCATTGTAGGTGATCATAAAAAAAGAAAATTAAACACCTTGGATTTTATATTTCTGACATGGAATGAAATCTAAAATGCATACAAAAAACTTATTTATAGCGATACAATCCCACACCAAAACAAAAGATTAAAAACATGGATAAATAAAATTATATAGATCTGGTGTCGTAGGTGGTGCCAAAGAATCCAAAGCTAAACAGGACTAGAATCCCTCTTCTTAAGTCTCCAAGAATACATTGTACCAGAATATGGTGCCTTCCAATAAAAAACATGTTTATTCTTCCAATAATTTCCACGTAGTTTGGCTCGACATTTTCTACATCACCACAAAGCCAACCCACCCAATCCATGTTTGATCACTCTGAGAGAAGGTGTAAAAATTTTACTTCCAATGACGAAACCACTCTTTTAGTTCCCACTATAATCATACAAACTGAACTCTATTTCTCACCACAACCGATCGATATTACATAAACTACCCACTCATATCATCATGAACTCCCCATTCCATTCATCCCAAATTTTTTTGACGTACTAGGGTGTTCCCACCAGGAAGAAACATCTTCAAGTTCACCAGAGTTCCCCATATCCTACATCCCTCTTTCATCATAAACACAAATCCCACCTCATACTCAATATGAGCTAACAACATTCTAGTCTCAAGTATCCCATGAACATCCAACCAGCAGACCTCCTACAGCTCCGCCATTTCCACACCCAGTGCTCAATGCATGGAGAAAATGTCATATTTTATATGGAATCAGATTTATAGTTTCAGGTGTCATTATTTATAATAATTTATGACTGATTTTTCACACAGGTAATGTTAATAAGGTGTTCAATGGGAGGTTCCCAAGTTATTACCTTGGTACATCCATTTTATGCCAATGCCAGTACCTTGAGTCTCTCATGTAACATCATGTGTCATTTTTATGTGAGAATGATACCTACTTATCTCAAATTACTTATGAATTATTTTAATAAATTATTATGGTAATGTGACCTAGCTTTGTTAGGTTTTTTTCAGTGACAAATGTTTTGAACTAAAATTTCAATTTTAAGAAGATAACATACACTTTGAGTCATAATGAGCACATATAATATTAGAATGAGGTGTGGAAAATTAATACATTTCAAAAATGGATTATGGATCATTATTCTAAATTATAAAAACACTCTTAATGTGTTTTATTTTTTCTTATTAGGTGACATGTGTTTTCAAGGAGAATGCCTATTTTAAAATGAAAACATGAACTTTGGTTCATACTAGACACACCATGTATCAGATTGATGTATGGTTTATTCCGATATGTTAAAAAAGGACTTATAGATCATTTTTATAAAGTATTAAATACAAATGATAATGAAATTACTGAAAAAGTAGATAAAATGATGGAAAAATCAACTAAATAGGTAGATGGAAGTCGCTGCTTCATGATTTATGTTTACATTCTCATACAAGGTATGCTTCCCAATCATTTTAAAAAATGTATTTCCTCTTGTGAATACAAGGACTGTTAAATGTCCTAGTATTATTTAAAAAATACAAATAAACAAATGATTAATAAATATTTTATATAAAATTATAATTATCTTAAAAAATACCACTTTGTGGATTCAAGATTCTTTATGGAATATGATATCTTTCATAAATTTAAAAACATAATAACCACACAAATTTCTATTGGTTTTTTTATACCCTATATAAAAATTGTGAAAATAATTAATTTTTTTTGATATATGTCTTGACAGTGAAATTTTATTACTTATACCATCATACTTATCCACTTTTAAATGTTTATAGTTTCTTTATATTCGTTGAACATCCTCATTCGATGATATATTTGTTATTTAAACATCAACCTATAATAAAAATTCATTAAATCATAATAGAAATTTATAACATGATGTCGATTTGTGAAAGTTTTCTTGTAGTGTATTATAAATTGATAAACATAATCAAGTGTGGTTGGTTTTTTGGGTATCCAAGCATTGAATCTAGAAAATGATATTTAGGGTATACAAATTGATTGAAATGAGTGACCAATGACTATTAAATAATTAATTAATTAAAAGTAATTAAAATATATTTGATATGACTAAATTTTAGAGTTCTCCCACGTCATCATGGGTATTAAGAGGATTTTGTCATCGGTATGTTTCCTTTCAAACATTATAACATGTTTTTCAATGATTACATAAATTTTCATTGGATACAATTTGAATTTTTGTATAGAAGTGATGTGAGAACTAATGAGTCAAAATTTTTATTCCCATGGTTTTCCATTCAATAGTATTTATATATATTCCTAAAAAATTGAATAGTATTCCATCATAATTAACATAGTAGATCAGCTATTGAACAAACAAACCATGTAAATAAACCTCATGAAAAAATTTACAATAGAGTCTCATAGACATTCATGTGAGAGGATTTAATTTATATTATCAAGACTGATATAGTATGTAATGGCCTCTCCATACATCTATTCTGTGAAATCAACTATGGTTATGAAACAATTTTCTAATTTTTTATCTTCATTAACCTTTATTTTTAGTATATGTGGAAGTTGAACAGGTGGGGGTAAATGTACATTATGAAGATCATTTAGATTGTTTGGTTGATCCTTTAGATAAATTTGATTTGACCTTCCATTTTACCCCTTCCCTTTGTACTTCATTAAAAATATCCATAGGTTTAATCATTTTTATTAATTTTGAATGTTTTTTGCATGAAAAGTAAATTATAAATTGATAACTTCTTTTCGATATGTTTTCACAAGATATAATGACCATTATATAAAAGTTCCTATAGATTCATCAACCGTACAAATATCTGCATCATCAGGTGGAATAAGTTTCTCAGTACTCGACTCTTCTTCTAGGATAATCACTACTCTCACATGACCTATTGGTAGTTGTCTATTGTATATAATATCTAATTGGGTATTATTCAAGTTAAACCATGGAATAATGAAATGGATCTATGTCGAAATATACAAATCATAATTATTTTCACACTATAGAATATTAGTATAAGAATGGTATCAATTTCTTCTAGATTCACATTTAAGAGATACAATTAGGAAAATACTGATTACGTATTCTACTACATTTCTATGAGGGGAATAAATTTCTTCAAATATTAGGGTAGGGGCGTTGGGTGGGGTGGGGTGGGGGACTTTCGCATACTAGTTGTTCTTATGTTTTTCTCTCTTTGATTCCTTCCCACATACTTTTCTAACAACTCTAACATCAAATTAAATTTTTCTTCTATAGAAGATAATCATGATTTATAATCTTCCATTTTCTTATCTGTGTCTCCCAGTTCATTTCTTTTCTCAAAATATGTTTAGAGTGACACCCTAATAACCAGACCTCTAATACATCCATACTATTCTGGCTTCTTCAAAAAACTGAATGTAGTTGTTCATCAGGTACAACTGATGATAAATTTTGGGTCTAATTAGGATAAAAAATATAGGAAAATAAGTAATCATTATTATATCATACAGATTTAATTTTTTTTAATTTTGTGATACTTACACATGCTTCTTATTTTTTTATGTGTTTTCATATATTAGTATAACTTCATTATTTACACACGCCTCCTTCCATAGACCATGATGTAAGATGAAAGTGTATTTAAATTTGGATTTATCAATATATATACATAGAGGAACGTAATTATGTTGTTGTTTCATGTCACAGAAATGTATTATGGTATATTTAAAATGCATTTCATTTTTCTTCTAGTGAACCATGCTACATTCTTACTTTATGGTATAGATACAATAGTTTTTTCCCATTTATTATTTTCATCACTCATTTTTTGTTTCATAAATTTAAAATTCCTAATAAAAGTGACTAATACACATATTGTAAAGAAAAGTATTACCAGTCACAATTCACCTAAAATGTTGTCTCCTCCTGAAGACTGATAAATGAATCCCACATTTGTTGGTTTATTAGGTGTGCAAACATCTGTTGTGTTTTCAGGTTTGTTTTCACATTAGAATCATTGAGGTGAAACTTCAATAGAATTATTTGAATGACTCTGTGTGACATTCCAATGAGAATTAAAAGAAATTTTTTTCTGGAGTAATAAACTATAAGTTTAATCTACATGGGATAATAGAGAGTAATTCAATATTTCATTATTCTATTTTCAGTAAAATAAAAAATGAATATCATAATTTCACCTAATCTCTTCCCAAATTAGTATCTTATGTGTGAAAACAACATTTTCCCATGAATATAAATCAATCAACATGCACATGCAATTGGTGAGCCCAATGTATCTACTGAACATGTCCTTGTTGGGGTTAATAGTATAGCCACATGCATTTCATACAACCATTAATGTGATGCCTATGTTTCTCACCATATTAATTTTTTTAACACAATCACACTATGACTCTCTTTTTTTATGTAACATATTTGGTTTACTATCTACCATTTCCGTAGCTTCAATAACATCAGTATGTTATTCTTTAAGATTGGTAGCATCAACATATACATAAGGTTATTGTTCATATACATTGGGAGAACCATTATACTGAGAAACATGTTGTTCCACAAGATTAACAGAAGTGACATGTGTAGAAATAATTATCTGCATAAGTGGTTGAACATTTAATTTAGATTATGTAAATTCATTAGTGAACTAATAATAATATGAGGTAATAGAATGTATATTAAAAAAAATAAATAACCAGATTATTGGACCCACTTTTTTTAAAAAATTTAAGGGATCTAATCCCTCTATCGTGTATCCAATCCTTTCATTACATTCTACTTTGACATTAAAGACCGTATATATAATGTGGACACTATGAAATGATAACGACATACTAATAAAATGGGATTTCTTATTTTAATTGACATCTGAACCTTCAGTGTTTTTGGTGAACAATAGAATAATTGAAAACCTTTTGTTTATAGGATCTAGAATATAAAATAATTGTACAATATAGGATTCCATTAAAAATGGTTTGCCTTTGTACGTTTATTGAAATATACATTCACAGATCACGATTCTTCTATTTTAATATAAATCTTTCAATCAACCGACATAAATTTAAAAATCAGAACTTTGAATATTCTATAATCCAACTCCCATATATGATTTCTGATGCCAAAGTATGAATTTCTTCGTATAAATTGGATCTCTATCCATGGAACTAGATACATGCAATGATTTATCTAGAAGTGTAACTATGTAATACATCCTTCTAGAAAAATTCAATTATTGATATACCCTTTAAAATTTCTTATATACAATTAAAAGGGGATAATCCCTATATAATTTATATGACTATCCATTCAAATATCTGTTACAAGTGAACCATCTTGTGAAACATCATAACAAATAATGATGGTTGGAATAACATCTCTAATTCAGATAATATGATAGAAATTTTTATTTCCATAGTTGGAAATTTTATTAGTTCTATAATTTTTTTGGTATATATCATTGAAAAATAAATAGAGCTCAGTTATTATATGAAAGAAATTCTAGAAACAAATTCAACATAATTATACATCCATTAGGTTTTTCATAAAAACATTAATGTCATGTTATTTCATAACCTTTAACCTTAAATCAGTGATTGACATGATATTCATGATATATGATGAATACCCATCTGGAACATTTACATCATTATAGAAGATTCAAAAATTATATCTCTCATTAATAGAAAGAGTGTATGCATCTAGTTGAAGAAAAAACCATTTTTCACCCATCACTAGAGACAACACTTCATGTACTCTCATGTCAGTCATGTCCATAATATCCTTACTTCCATCTTTCATTTTTCTAGGTACATTTTCTATCCTTCCAAGGAAACTATCCAATATTTTTTCCCCATGCATGACATCATGAAAATATATGATGTACAAAAATTATAGTTTTTTAATTCAAAATAATCTGATCAATTTTTTAATTAGTTTTTATATGGTTATTATAATAAATTTTACCATAACAAATGTCCATTTCATTTACTTTCTCAATTATTTTATCCCCTATTAGTGGATATGATGTTTTACATTATTCTGAACTCCCATAAAATGATGTCTTCCATGTTTGATAATTTTTTCATTAGGGTATACATATCTGATGTCCTAAAAACACATTCTTCAATGAATGTTTCAACCAAATTTATTGTGTACCTTGTTTACAAATAAGTAACCCTTTAGTTGCTTTAAATTTTATATCATGACAAATTTCCATAATCAAGAATGTAATTTATCATACCACATAATATGGATCTTAAAATGAAATATTAATTTCTGTAATCACCATAAAACATCACACCGTAATCCCAAAATAATTGTAAATATTTATTCAACAGGGCCAAATATTCAATTATTTCGTTTTCTAGTTGTTTTTTACCTAATATAAGATAAAATAACATAATGTATTTTCATTTATTTCATAAACATGGGGAAAATATATAATTTAACAACATATACGACCATGTACTAAGAGTGATGCTTTGAAAACCAAAATGATTCACTATATCTATTGATATATAAATATGAAGGTTTCTCAGCTCATTTACAAATTCAGGTTACTTATAATCAATTATTTTTCATTGAGAAGAGCCGGTTAAGGGACAAATTTTTCCATATTTATTTCTTGTATCTAAATTCCACATCAATTATCTTGTAGTATCCTCACTTTAATATTTTTTCCCAACCATTAGAATGATTGTACTATACCATATTACATTTTTTGGACCCCATTCAACATTCTTATATTGAGAAGCATCACACTTGGGGAATTTCTTAAGTGGTTTGTGGTCCTTACGGAAAGTATAAATTCATTTAAATAGACATTTATTCTTTTAGAATGTGTACCCATTGAACATAGAATTTTTTAGAGTCATATTTTTGGAAAGAAATAAAATTATCTACTAGGAGCATATAATTAAAAGGTTAAAGTAGTTCAGTAAAACATGTTTCACATAGTCTATTTCTATATTTTTAATTATAAGGTTTTATAATGGCTAAAAAAGTTTTTTATTTAGTTCAAATAGTATACATTGGAATATATTAACAACTATTAATCATATCAAACTATTTTGGACAATCACAAAGTTAATATTAAACTATATTTACCATTTACTCAAAATAATGTTCATCATTATTCACACCTATAATCACAACATTAACACATCCATCACTATTTTCCACACATTTAATCATTTAAGATGATACATAAAACACAGTATAATCCCAATCACAATCTACATTAAGTTTTCCACATGTTTAGTCCTACATATTTAAATTTGATATATCTCGTGATAGATTAAGTGTTCTTACAACTCCTCTGGACCAAATAGTCTTTAATAAAAATAGTGTAAGCACAAATAAAAAATTTGATAACGGTCATATGCATGATCTTTTGAAAACATGATGAACTATTTCACCCCCTAGTAATAATATTTTTAAAACTAATGGCATCCATACCTTTTTGGTACATATCCATCCTATTTGATTCAGTAATATTAATATTTAACAAACTAAATAATTCAAAAAAATAATTTCATAGAAAAGGTTCATCTTATGATTAAAATATTAGTGTATGGTTAGATTATTAATGGTTATGATTTTAGAGGAATAAATTGGTTTATTAATTGTAATAATTTTACTAACATTGGTTATCGTTAATCTATTCTATATTATATGAACATAATATAAGAAACATTTCACTAATTGAGGTCTTAAGAGAGACCACACCCCTATTAGAATCCAACATGGAGGTGATCAACATATAAAAATTAATACAAAGCTTCAATAGGAGATATCTATGACAATTCATGATGACAATTTTTATAAAAAATTAGAAGTATACAAATTTAAACTTTTCTCCCTCAATATTTGGCACAATATAATTTCTATAGTTTGGTTACATAAAAATAAAGCAATATTAAGATTTGATACACTAATGGTCACTAAAAATTAAATACACAAGGTACTGATATGTTCTAAAAATACATTTTGGTTTTAATCCAAGTGAGTGGGAGGGATAATTAGAAAAAAAATGGGATGAATTGTTTGATTTTAATCCAGGGAGAGGGAGGTATACATGGAAAATTTATCTGATTACCAGTTGGACCCCAAAAAAAATGGCATACATATCATTTTCAGTCACCACCTTTCATGATAATAGGGTTATTCTTTTTTGGTGGACAACTAGTAACTCTAGGAAATTAGTGTGAGAAATAATGATTAATGAGTTGAAATTAACATGAAAAAAGGGACAAAGTGAACCAATAATGAATCAAGGTATGATATATTGGTTGGAACATGGGAACATGATGGATACTTAGAACATGGATCTGATTTCTATTTGTGCAAGAAAAAACATCTATCTACTTATCATTTCATTCAATGCCTTTCATGATAGTATGGAGATTTTTTTCGGTACACAACTAGAAGAACCATGAAATCAGATTCAAAAGTAATGACGAATGAGTGAAAATGAATGTGATGGCAAGGGAGATGTAGAACCAATAGTGGCTCATGGTAAGAGAGATCAAGTGGATAATTAGAGAGGTAGATTGATGCAAAATAAAATCACCTGTGCGTACACTGTCCAAACCATTTTGGAAAATAAAAAAGAAACAAAGATGTTATAAGGGGTGTAAGGGATCACATTTGACAAAATTACTTGATTTTAACATATCATTAAAATTTAAAAGCAACAAAATTATATAAACATTAAACTATGAAAAATATATTAATAAAAATTTAAAAAATCTAAAAAAATTTAAACAGATAAATGATTGTAATTGTAATTTTTATTCTTTTTGTTTCAATGAAAAATTTAGCAATGGAAATGAAATGAATTTAATTTCTCTTAATCGTATTTGGTGACAATTTTTAAAAGAAATGAAAACAAATATAAAAGGAAATATGAAAAAATAACTCTTATTAAAAACATATTTTTCAGAACTAAATTATTCCAAATAAAAAATATTATAATTTTAAATTGTATATATTTTTTAAATAAATATAAATATTATAAATAAATATAAATATATACATATATTAATATATTAAATATATATTTAAATATATATATATAATTGCATGTTATTATTATTTATAAATTATGCTGATAAGAAAACATCTATACAAATAATTAATATTTTTCATATATACATAATTAATTATAATCAATATTTGTTATACACACATAATAAGAATTATTTATATACACACAATTAAAATTATTTATATACATAGAATAAAACGCATCAATTCAAGGTAATAAAAATTATTTATAAATTATTTTTATAATGTGTTAATTCAAATTATTAATTCAAGACTATCCAAAATTAATTCAAAATTATTAATTAGAAAAATTATTAATTCAAAATGATTAATTAAAAATTAATATCAATTCAAAATAAACATTAATTTGAAAATATTAATTATTAATAATTATTAATTTATAATTATTTATAAATTATTTATTTAAATTATTAATTCAAGATAATAAAAATTATCTATAATAAAAAATTATTTATAAATTATTTATAATTATTTATATACACATAATCAAAATTATTAATAATTTCATGTTATTATTATTTATAAATTATGTTGACTTTATAAAAATAATTATTTCCAAATTAAGTTTAACTAAATATTTATATACACATGACCATAATTTTTATTATTAATAATAATAACAAAGATGATTATTTATATAAATACTAATGAATGAACACATTGAATAAAATATGCATAGATGATAATGTCGAAAACTCATTTTGATCATTTTAAGCATTAAAAAAACTGAAATACTTAGTTGGAAAATAATTTTTTTCAAATAGCACATTCAAAAAGATCAATAATGTGACCTCCACTTCATTTAAAACCAAATACATACTCTATGAGTGGTTATTGAATTTTTTCAAGAATTTGGGTCAAAAAAAAAATTCATACAAAACGTACATTTATAAATTCATGGTGGAATCAATAGAAATATTAAAAAACATTTCATAGTCTTTTCTAAAAACCACTTACGTATTTTTGAAAACACATTTTATAGAATCCTCTTTTAAGACAAGGGTTGAAAGAATTTTCAAAACAGTACATACTCCTTATGGTCATTCATATATGAATAAAATTATTAAAGAATCAATTTGAAACCAACTAAGATTCAAAGGGTTATATAATATGACAATAAGAAAGATGGATCAACTGACACATCCCAAAAAACCACAGGAGAACCACCACACAAGAGGAGGGGGTAACTGTATGATGGATTCAATATGGATCCATATCCATATAAAAACCCCAAGGATAAAATAACACCACCTACAATATAACTCAAACCATTGTGGACTCAGTCGAGAAGGTCCAAATGTATATTTAAATATGGTGGTTAAAACAGTAATGGAAGCAACGAATCATGAATGATGCCCTAACATCATGAAATTAATGATCTAAAAAGTGGTAGAGGTGTGAGGGGGGAAAGTCCTAGATGGGAGAAGATTATGATTAAAGATGTGAAAAAATAATCACATAACTTAGATATTGAGAGGTTCAATTTTTTTAGAAGATTGATGAAGAGTGTTGGTGAGGGTTCTATTCTATGAAATCATGAATTACGTGAGAGAGGAGGACTCTTCTAGAGTTTTATTTAAAAGACTATGTAAATCCATTTATTATGGAATTCAAAAAAGTGCTGATAAAGAGTATTTTTTGTACAGTGAAATAATAAGTGCTGATAAAACATATCATTATCATTATTAAGATTCTATCACTCATAGTGATATGTTTTATTAGAGACTTGTTACCACTAATAAAACTACATCTTTATCAGTTCTAACAAGGCACTAAAAAAGACCCGATTTTAATTATATAATAAATATACATATTTTTTTAATTTATATAATAATAAATAAATATTTAAAAAATAATTTTCTTATTCATAAATATATTTATTATAATTTTGAAATTATTTAAATATAAATTTAAATATACCTATAATATTAATTACAAATAATTATATTTTAAAATTTTTTCACAGCCATATAAGAAATAGTTTCACTCTAAAAATTTTCAATCATTGCCTAACTTATTATATCTGCAGGTGAAAGTCCTTTGAGGGTTGAATATTTTTTGAAGAATCTATCTATGTTCTGGGAATTTTAAAACTAGAAATGCATCCCTATCAAGAACGGTTTCTACCACGTAATCTTTGATTGAGAGGAACAGAAGAGAAATTCAAGGGGTTTCAAATCCATTTTCCCAAAATGAGGTTTAATTGATATCCTTGTATGGGATATTCAATTCAATCAATTCTCTCTAAAAACACTCAATCTTGGGTCTAGATCAAAAAATTGGTTTTGAACATGATTTTTTGGAATTATCACATCTTGTTCAACGTTTCAGTTGTAGTGGGTATCCACATAAAAGTGGATAGAGGAACCAAAACAAAATTATATGGTTATTATGATTGCATACTTGTTGAAGTGGATTTAAATTCCCCATAAATTTAACAGGTTTTGCATTCTACCATGGATAACGACCGTCACCACGAGGTGCATTGTGAGAAATTATCACATTTATTATTATCTTATCAAACTATTGGGAATATGAATGAAAGTTACTATAGAGATGTTTTATGTGGTTTATGATCCTTAATAGGTCATACCAGGAATTTTTATAGGAATTTGAAAGGAAAAGAGGCTACTGTTAGAGAAGAAATGTGGAAGAAACACCATAGGTGGCCTACTTCACCTTGGAAGGAGTCCCAAGCTCTAGCTATTATAAACTCAGTTTTACCCTTTGTCCCCAATTCTTTTGTTTATCCGTATCAACAGTATTGGGATGAGGTTGTTATAGAAGAGGTGCATGGGAGGAAATTTTCCATTTCATGTAATTTTTTTTGAGGTGTACTATCAATGATGTTGGACCCCCCCCCCCTCGATATGTTGGTCAATCTTCTAAGATGGAAAATCTCTCTTCATCGAGTAGAGTGGATTATATTATAAAGAAAGGGAGCACTGATGGATTTGGGATTTCCCATATCTCTGGGATAGTTGAAATGGTGAGGGGGTTAGCTCCTATACAGGAACTCATAACACTTACAGATAAATTGGGAGATCATCAAGAGGTGGATGGTGGGCCTGAGGAAGTATCAATGGATGATCAAACCATTAATGAAACATCAATTCAAGAGTTATTTGTCCAGAAAATAAGACATGATAAGTTAATTTCATCATGGGTGTGTAAGGGAATAAAAAAATGGACACTGCGACTTCTGTGAAAGCAAAGGACATGATGAAGGCACATGTACTATAGGATAGTTCTGTAAGACTTTGTGAGAGAACCATTATTATTTCAAACTATCGTTTTCTATATTATGGGGTTCATAGATATACATTGGGACATAACTCCTATCTAGAAATTATGCATTAGTCTTTGGAGATTAATAACATTGAAAATGAAGAGGTTCTATTACCCTTGAAATGTTCTAGATCTGGAAGGGAAGACAAGATCTCATCCTCATTCAGTACAAATGCTATGCAGATACACTCTCTTATCCTTAAAATTCTTAATTATTTATATGTTAGTAAATCTCTTCCAATGGATAAAGGTGTTTTAGCATCCAATTCTCAGGTATCTATTCAAACATTAAGAAAACCACATGTTACTACTTATAATGTTTATCGAGTGCTTGATCTCTTAATGATGGTAAATAAGGAAGAGACCAATAAGATAAAGTGTGGGATATCAATTTAGGTAGTGAGGCTACCTTACCTAATAATCCACCTATTATAGTGGAGGTTCAACCATTTTTTGGGAGATCTGACTTATATGACAATGAAATTAAAGGCCTCTAGGAAAAAGTGAAAACTTGTAGGAGAGGACCTTATACTAGAGGTCATGGCTATGGGTGTGAGAACATCAATTGGAATGTTATTCATGATAAGGAAGGTTGGTTTGGAGCCAAGATTCAAAAATATTTAATTCTGTAACTAATTTTATTGATGGGGGTTGTTTGTTATGTTTGACTCTATATTCCATCTCTTTTTTGTCTTTCAATAAAATGGATTTGTATAAACATTTTCAAAAAAAATTATCTATATAAATATATAATTATATAAATATATATAAATATATATTTTTTTCAATATATTATTATATATAATTATATTATAATAAAAATATTTATTATAATTTTATAATTATTTAAATAAATATATATAATTATAATAATAATGATAAATTAATATATTTAAAAATGTTTTTATAAAATTATATTTATATAATTACATATATATATATATATATACATATTTATGTGTCTAGTGTTATGACAGAGTGGAACTCAGCCGCTGGCCTCCACATACAAGAGGTATTGGGATGAAGCTCGGATGGGTGAAAGAGCTATTACAGTGTATGCAGGCAGTGACACATAAGATGACATAAACAGGTGGAGATGAAGACATAATTCATGAAACATACATGCGGTTATGTAGTAAAGATGCATGACACAAGAAATATGATGTAGTAATGATGTTGCACTGGGCCTTTCGGGCCAATATGATTAGCTTTGGGGAAATGCAATGGGATTCCTGGCCCCTGGGCCTTCAAAAGAGATTATTAATGTAATAAAGTGGTTGGTTGGGTGAGTTATCCCATGGGAGGGGGGATATGACCTACCTTTCAGGACTATGTGTCTGTAGTGTGTGTATGTGTGTAAATGTAATTGTAGCCCCAATCACCTAATATATATATCTATATTCACCCTGTAATCATGCATCCAATATGTCCCAGGTTCAAATCTAGAAAGTGGTGATATTTAGAGTAATATAATAGGGCACTGTAGTAGTACTATAGTAGCAGTGGAACTGTACCAGTAGTGGGTACTATAAAAGGGATTGTAGTGTCAGAAGAAATTTATTAGGTAACTATAGGAGTATTCTTCACTAGAGGGGCCTTTGGCCAATATTTTATTACATACCTGCAAGTCATCAATTTTTTATCCATTTCTTCAAAGTTGGTTCACCACATCCATAATATGAGTATGATCCTCAATAATGGTTTCATAAGATTTCGTAAATAGATATTTGAACCCACCTTAAAGAGATTGATGTCGTATCTGATTCACTATATCAACACCTTTGAATTCTTCGAAAAGATTATAAAATATATCCTATGATGATTTTGATGAAGTTAGTATATCAAATGAGGATTCATCAAGGCCTTGATAGATTATGGATTTTGTCTTGCAATCCTTCTTCTGTTCTGCCTGAAAATATTCCTTTTGTTGTTCCTAGTGACTCCTGAAGGACTCCCCTAAAGAGAGATGTGAATTGGGGATCTCTTCAGAAACTATATCATATTGAACATTTTAAAAACAAAAAATATTTTTCAAAAATATATTTCCAAAATCATCATCATTGGTTGTATCATGAATGGGTATAATTTAAGTTGATTTGGTCAGCCTATTGATCATAACCCATATAAAATTATTCATTCTCTGGGTACGTGGAAACCTATCCAAAATTTATATAGAGATCTTATCTCACATCCATGTTAGCACTGGAAGTGGTTGAAGTAATACTAATGGTCTTAAGTGATTACACATGACCTTTTTGAATGTATGACAATGAGAAACAAAATCGGAAATTCCCTATTTCATACCCAGACACCAGGATTACTACCGTGTGTTATAAAAGGTCTTAATGGTTATTTGGGTGCACTGCCCATTGGGAATTATGAAAATACCCCATAAAAGCATTTCTCATTGGAAAAGGTACAATGTAATGGTTCTAGAAACAAATAATACCCTACTTGGAGAACAAACACTTATCCACAGTCTCCCCACCATAAAGAGAGTCTCTAATGCTACTAAATTCATCACCCAACTATTATACCTGAAGAATAATATTGAGAAGAGTAGTAGTCAACATAAAAATTTCCAATAAACATAGTCCCCATATTTATAAAATCCAATATTAATCAATGAAAAAAGAGTTACTAAGTCTCATTCTTCAGATGATTATTTCATGACCTGAGTCGGAAGTTTCCTGGTCAAAGCGAATTTGATGAAATTCTCTTTCCCCAGGGTATTGGAATTGTTAAAATAAAGATATTGTTGGAATACGACCCATCACCTCTAACATAGATTCAAATACTTTTAAGATAAGATAAAACTCAGGATCTTGTGGTTTGGATTCACGGTAATCCTTTCTCTGAAAAGGTATTTAATCCAACTCTTAAGTGGATGCTTCCCAACTGCAAGATGATTATCTTGTGTCAAGTAATTATTCTCATGTGGCGAAAGGTGTTGAGATTTATAATAAATGAAATGATCAAGCTATATAATAATACATATCAAAACCAAACCTGATGCATCATAGAAGACCGCATAACACTACTCAACCTCTGCTAGATTCAGAACGACACAATTGTCAAATGAATTTTCATCTGAACAATTTTTTTATGAAATCTCTCATCCAAAAAAATCTTTAATCCTTTCTTAGTTAGCGAAGTCATCGGAGAATCCATCTATGATAAATAGTTTACAAACTAGAAATAGTATCCATCTAAATCCATGAGGCTCTGAATATCAAAAATATTTCATGGGTTTTCCGATGCCATAGTATCTTTCACCTTTTTAGGATCAACCGATTTACCATGTTCTGAGACCACGTCTCCTAGAAAATTCCCTTCCTAAATCTTGAAATTAGATTTTGAATTATAGTCACATAGTTAGTGATTTCTCATCAACTTCAAAACTTCTATGAGATGACACACATGATCCTCCTCAGGTTTATTGTAAACAAGGATATTTCCCACAAATACTACCATGATATTTTCAAGGAACTCCTAGAATATCATATTCATTAAAGAAATTAATACTACATGATAATTGGTTAGGCCAGGGTACACATAAAGGTCATAACTAATCCACAAGATAGTTTTATGAATGTCATATTCATATATTTTCAAGTGATGGTAACTAGTCAAAATATCATTCTTTTTGAAAAACATCACCCATTTCAACTGGTCATATAGATCATTAATCCATTTAAATGGATATTTTTTATTTACTATGACTCAATTGATTTTTTGGTAATCTAGAAAAAGTAGAAGTGACCCATCAAAATTCATAGAAAAAATAAGTAACACTGCCCAAGGTGACACAATTGCGTATATAAATCCTTTTTTTATAAGTTCATCCATCAGAGTCTACAACTATTTCTTCTTAGCTGGTACCATGTAGTAAAAATAAATAGATACTGGTTGAGTAATAGAAAATAGAGAACTTTACTTCCCTTATGAGTGAAAATATAGATAATTTATATTTAAAAACATCAGTAAGGTCAATGACCACTTGAAGAAGATCATCACTCAAGGATTCCCACTACAAATCAAAAGTGACCATGAAAATTACATTCCCCATATCTGAACTAGAAGTTTCAAAATTTCATGACCTAGGGTCCCACTCTTCATGATTTAAATGACACACTCCAATGAGCACAATAAAGTAGACCCTTTAGAAATAATAATAAATCATGGATTTATTGAATTTGAGACAATCCATCCAAAAAATAATGTCGAGCATTTTCTTGTTGAGAACTATAAAATCCCAAGAATTCTAAAAATTTGATAATGAGAAAATAGAATAAATGAAATGGATACCCTTTTCTTTCTTCATTCCAAGGGGGGCAGTAATATCCTTCAGATAAGATAAAATCTCTCTAAGAAGACTTATCAAATTAACAATATGATTTGCAATAAATGAATGAGAAAAACCAATATCATATAATAACTCAATAATGACGAAGATATACTAATGGTACCTCTCACAGTCACTGGACCCATATATTCAGCCTCTAGAGACTCTTCCACTACGTGAAGATGCTTCATTCTGGATGCATGTGGTTAGAACCCCTTAGTCACTAGTGCATCTAATTTTACTAGAGTTTTATTAGGTGCAGATGATATTTTTCCACAATTTAGATTATAATAGACATAGTATAACTTCTTTAGGTGACCAGATCATCAATAAGAACCAAATATATTTGGTTCCATAGTTCAAACCCTCTTAGAATGTCCAGGATTTCCAAAATAGTAGAAAATCAATGGTCTCATACACAACACTATAGGAGGTCTAGAAAAACCATACTATCAAGAATCACCATGAGAATCATCATATTTATTCTTCTGTTAATGGGAGGCCATAAAAATACAACTAGGAGAACAAAGAACCCCCGTAAACCCTGAGTTACTGGCCAGATCCATCTCAACCATTATCGCTCTTTCTAGCATATCAACATAAGAAGGAGACTTTAGTATGAAAAAAAAATAAAAAACATCACATTTAAGTCCCATATCAAACCAATGAGTCATCATATTCAATTTTGACACTATATTAGGTGAAAAATACACAAGCTCAGCAAAATTATTTTCATACTCTGTCACGGTCTGGTCAACCTACATGATTTTGAAGAACTCTATAGACATATACAACATCATAAACACTTGATAGAACATGTGAGTTAAAATAAACTTAAATTATTTCTACACTAACCCCTTTTGCGTTATCCTGTTACAATTATGTCCCACAATCTTTGTTAAGGTCTCTCTAGCTTGAAGGTGGAACAATTTACCTTGATATCATCAGAAATTTCCATGATCTCAAACAGAAGATCGATATCAATCACCCAATACTCAAAAAGATGTGGATCATTACATCCTTGGAACTTTGATGGATTCCTGATAAGGAAATACTGATGATGATTCTATAAATAATCACTTTTAAGTTCCATATCTGGATCTTGATTAGAAACTGGTGTAAGTTCCTATTATAGATCTTAGAAAAAACACCTGATAACCTCAACTAGATTATGGTCTATGAGAGGATTTTCTCAGTATTTTTTATCAAATGCATAATTATGGATCTTTTTCTCTCATCTTCTCAAGGGAATGATGCTACACAACATCATCAAACATCATTGAAGATATCATATTAAAACTCAAATAGAATGACAAGGTAAAAATATCACAACAGATAACAACACAAGATTTGGATTTCACCCTATCGAAATAAAATTTAGGAAAAAAAATATTACTAAAACTCAATACATTTTTTCCAAACCACCCATAGTGACTTAATGATAATTAAGTTTAGAGAAAGAAGGGAAATCAATAACAACTACCTCATAAGTCCTAATATGATCACTCATATTCATACTAACATATAGGCATGATGGTTAACTCGCATCTTTGATATCACTTTGTCATGAAATGGCCTAGATACCTTGGTACCTTAACACCATAGCCAGCTCTAACATGGCCCAAAGAGAATTCTTAATCCCTACCAGTTAGTGAATAGTGCCTGACATCATACAAGATAATGGTGGAATGGGGTTTTCACATAAATAGTTAATGAAATATATAAAATTAATTATGATCGAAATAATACTCCACAGGGATAACGGTACAAGAATTAAAATAGGTTGGAAAACCACAAATTACAACCACAAAGTACCATAAAACAAGAGAAACTACCCATGTCAAGATATTTAACAGTAGCTTCTAACTCCTTGCAGCTCTTTAAACTTTCTTGAAACTAAAAAAAGATTATCTACAAACACCCAAAATCATATGAAGGGTGTGAGAAAAAATCCACTAGGGTATCACACATAATTCCATAAAAATATTCCTAATTATTAACTAAATAAAGATTTCAATTTCAAATAACTAGCATGGAATTTCAAAATCATATTTAAAACAAATCATGTTTTATATTTCAAATGATGGAAATATTTCAAACAATGTCTTAGTTAAACGTTTTATATTACACCATTTATATAAATTCACCATACTTGCATAAAATATTTTTCAAAAATAGAATATATATATATATAAGAATCATAAAGGAGAAACATGGTATTATTCCATGAGATACGATAATTCATGGTTTTGGGATTCATAAACACTTAACAAATATCAATGGAAATGCACACACACATCTCTATAACACTAGAAAAATGAGACTAAATAACACCCCACCAAGGATAAGAAATTCTAATATGTTTATGATAGAGTTTTAATGTGTTAATAAATTTCTAGGGAATTACCATCTAGTGTGTTCTTCATAATAATAAATCCACAACTACCTAAGATTTCATGTTCTAAAAAATAAAATAATAGGATATTTATTTCAAATGTTTTCAAAATACAGTTGAACCCATTTCCCATTTCAATAATTCCAATTTATCTTTAAAACCAAAAATGGGGTTTTAATCAATTCCTTTAATTTATAGGATAATACAAAAAGGTTTTTATCAATCTAATTTAAGCCATTTTCTCAAATACAATTTTCATAGAAATTCTTCACATATAAATTTCATAATTCCATCGAATTAATAAAATCAAAATCACACCCAATTCATAGGAATTGGTGATTATTACCTAATTTCGTTCAAAATTAATTTAAATTCATAGTACCCACTGAATTGGGGTTTCAAAATTTAATTTAAATCCACTAAAAATTTATGAAATTTTTTGTTAGATTAATTGGACAAGCATTAATGGAATCACCTACCGAAATAAAGAGATTATGACTCACAATGACCATAATGGGAAACTCTAATGAAGAATATAAAAAATGGAGATCTAGGAATCAAACCATGATTTAGGTTCTGAAATAATGGGGATTACATCCTCCAACAATATAAAGATATAACAAATTATAAATTATGAGAGAGTAGGTGATCATGAGATAATGATCATAGAAAAAAAACATACTGGGAAATGACTAAATGAAGACTGCCTTGCATTGATCCTCCATAGAGAAGATTTGGATGAGCCATAGTTTTTTCTTAGGATCCCTCAAAGTTTTAAAAAATGTAATAAGACTAGTTAGGGTCTAGTGGGATTTTAAATAGGGGTTAAAGAGATTTGATTTTTTTTCATATTAATAAAATCACATGTGCACGGTTAACTGGGAAGGGCCACATGGGTTATCAAACTATAATCCCATGTTGGTGGGGTTTTATAGTTTCTCTATAGTGGGTTCATTGTTTGAAAAAATATGTACCAACGATGCAAACCCCATCTTCCTATGTTTTCATGGTTTTCACTAGCTATGAAAGAAATTTGAGTAAATTGTGTGTCAACCATACATAGCTCAAGATCCCTCGAAAACATTAAATTTTTTCCAAAGAACCTTTAAATGGGACAAACCATATTATGATGAAAAGAGGGGTTATGTACTACCTGAAAACAACAACATGGCGATACATGGTTATTGTCATTATATTTGAAAACATTCAGAGGTCGCTGGGTTGTGTTTGATCCCTAGTAGATTCGTGTTTATAAATGTTGAAAAATCATTAAATACAACATATTCAATCATTCTTGGAACATAAATTATCTTATTGAAACGTTGTCATCTCATTCATGTGCAAAATAATAAAAAAGATAGCTTTATAATGATTTCACATCATTCTAAGGATTTCTTCATTTTATTTGACCAATAAATGTGTGTTTTATTATTTCACATGTCTACTAATTATGTCATATACAACACTTTGTATCACATAAAACATTCCACTCATGATAAGTTTATTATATCATCACCACCGGAAATACTCCATGATGATTATCAATTATGGAAAACTCAAATTCTTATTTTATGTGGATATTTTTATTTCAATATTCATGTTATATAAATTCAGAACACATGAATGAATTATTAATTGAAATTTATTTTCTTATAAAACTGGAATACATTTTACAACGTTTTCCTCCAATATCTCAATTATCTAATACCAATAGATTCAAAATGAGCCTAAATAGTTTTCCATGATAATGGTTTTTTAATGGATCTTTTGCATTGTCATTTATATCCACCCAATAGTTCATTACATCCCCCTTCTCAGTGATCTATTGAATTACACTATATTTGTAAATGATTTTTTGGGCCTAATTTGTGATACCACATTTTTTTTCTGAATTAATAAATTTTTTCATGTCATAGATTTTTTCAATTTCACATTTAATACTAGAGACCCCAACATGTTTAGTAATGAACTTATTGATTAACAATCCTCCTTCACAACATCATTTGTAGTAATGTACTATGATTCAATTTTAAAATTCCCTATGGTGGCTTGTTTTTAACTCTTAAAAATGACCTCTATACTATTTGAGAAACACATGAAACCATATTAAAATCACATATCATATTTTTGGATTGGAATCTAGTATTAGTGTAAGCCCTTAAAATGATCTCATTCTATCCTCCAATGATCAATAATATATCCATGCTTCATTTTAAGTGATTAGGGATATTAATGATATTATTTTAGTTAATCTCAAACTAATTATATTTGTAGTTACATTTTATTCATAATGTATTAGTGAAATATGGGGTAAATAATTGGGTTCCACTACTAGAGAAAATTCTTTTAACAATGGTAGAAAAAGAGATCAATGACACTGAAAAATAATTTTCGACCAAAGAGCCACTAAATTAAGACCCTATTATCAGACCTAGAAAAGTGATGATAAATGGGGAACTTTATCAATGAAAATAAACTACTGATAAAGGACATGTTGCTACACTGTTCTGTTAAAATTACTGTACACTACAACAATAAATACAAAAACTAAATACAAATAGCAACAACAAATACTTAATAAAAAAAATTAATAATTTGATTGAAAAAAAATTACATAAAAAATATAAAAACACTATATTATATGATATTTTTACATTTTTTATAATTACACAAGCATGTATAATTTAGCACAAAAATTCTAAAATATCAATTGTTTTACTATCTTTGGCATCTTAACCCTCCCAAAAAGTCCATGCATGATATTAGTTGGAGAAAATACCAACCCAATTTGAGAAAAATAATAAAACTATATAAGAAAAAAATTATAATGTTATAAACACTAAAAAAATAAATTAAACATAAATACGAATCAATACATTTAAAAAACGTCAATTTTAAACTGATAATATACACTTTGGGTCTTACCGATCAAACAAAAAGTCATATTGAGGTGCAGATGACTCCTACACATCAAAATTTACTTATGGATCATTTTCATAAGGTATCAAAATAATATAAATGTGTTTTCTTAGTTTTTAGAATGTCACTTTTCTTTTTTACTAAACTGTATTTTTAAAGTGATAGAACACACTTTGAGTCATACTTGTCACATAATTTTTCAATTTGAGTTGAGACTAATTCTTAGTAATAAAAAATGACTTGTGAAAATATTTTTCCTAATTTATCAAAAAAAATAATATTGTGTTTTATTTGTTTTTAGTGAGTGGACCATATTTTAAACTAACATGTAAATTTTAGAATGATAACGAGTACTTTGAGTCACACCGATGACATTATGAGTTAGATTGAGGTAAAAATGATTCTTAAACATCAAAAATAACTTACAGATAATTTTAATATAGTATTATGACAATTCAAATGTGTTTTATTAGTTTTGATTATTTTAATTGTATTTTTACCTAAAATATCAATTTTAAATAAAATAACACACTTTGAATCATACCGGTCACACGATGAAATGGATTGAGGTGAGACAACTTTCTAAACATCACAAACAACATATAGATAATATTCCTAATGTATAAATACAACCCAAATGTTTTTTTAGTTTTTATAATGTCACTTTTATTTTTTAATAAAATTTCATATTAAACTAAGAGCACACACTTTGAGTCATACAAGTCACATGATGGGTCAGTTTGAGGTCTTACTAATTCATATATGATATATGAAATTTGTAAATACTTTTCCCAAATTAACAGGACAATCCGAGTGTGGTTTCTCATCTTTCAGTGATTGACACTTGTTTTGAAATAAAATTTCAATTTTAGTCTAATAATAGACACATTGAGTCGTACCATTCACACCATGCACCGGATTGAGCAGTGGTTGATTCCTGCAAAACAAAAAATGACTTATAGATCATTTTAAAAAAATATTATTACAATCTAAATGTGTATGCTCTGTTTTCAGGAAGCGATGTGTGTTTTCAATTAAAATATAAATTTTAAAATAAAAACATGCACATTTAGTCATAAAGGGAACACCGTCAATCAACTTTTGGTATGTATTATTTATACAACTAAAAAAATGACATTACGGATCATTTTCGTAATGTATATAGACAATTTGAATTCTTTTTATTCATTTTGAGTATTTTAGTTTTCTTTTTTACTAAAATGTCATTTTAAAATGAAAACATGAACTTTGAATCATAATTATAACATTTTGTGTTAGTTTTATGTGGAACTAATTTCTACACATGAAAAAATTCCTATAAATATTTTTTCTAAATTGTGAATACAATTATAGAATATTTGATAGGTTTTGGGTCAGTGACATACATTTAGAACTAAAATGTCAATTTTATAACGCCCTAGCCCCAGTTACCTAGAGTTGGTGCATTATTAAATAACATTGACATTATTACAAAAGATCAAGTCTCGAAAAACCGATCAGTTTAGTAGTCTTGGAAACACTAGATATATTCATAAGTATTACATTACATCATAAAGTAAAAAAAACTACAACAACATCTTGTCTTCATATCCCCTCATATTATCCATGAATTTCATTCAAAAATTACTTATTCACATACTAGGAAAAAATAAAACACTAAAAGGGGTGAGCTCAGATGCTCAGTAAGGATAACAATATAGCGGAAGCTTTCATAGATAAGCATAAACATTTAAGGCAATGTATAACTAAAACAAAAGCCTTTTAAACTTGAACTTCAACATAATATGGAAAAGATGAAATGAAATAATTCCATTTACTTATTCACATGGATATTCTTCTAGTCGAATAACGACATGAAATATCAATAACCACTTTTTTAATGATGGAATGCATAATGTCAAACTATCATAACCACATTCTCAAGGCCTCGTGCCAAGACTACAAATAAGATTTTGTCAAGGCCTTGTGCCAAGACACTAGTTTGTCTCATGAGACCTACCGATGCATAGAGGATCTATAGCAGGCTCCACCCGTCACTTACTATGTCCAATGCATTCCTCATATTAATAGGTTTAAACATAACATAAACATTCGTATTAAAAATAGCATACGAAATGTCAATACTTTAACCACAAACCATGAATGGTATAAAAATAGCACATACACTGTCAAACATAACTCATTTGATACAATATGGAAGATTATATTGTATCAAATTAACCTCAATCGAGAATAATGAAGGATATTGACATAGATGAAAATAATCATCAAAACTATTAGAGAGAAATATCCCTTTTTTCATGAAGTCATTTAAAAGTAACACTATTTGTCAAGAATCCATTTAAAAATAGATTTTTGAATCAATGTGTCCCATACCACATTGAATTTTTTAAAAGGAATTTTAATTTTAAAACTTTAATGTCCATATAAATACATCCTTAAAACCATTTTTATAAAATGGACATTAATGAGAAAGATTAATAATAATAAATGTTGAAAACATTTTAAAATGATATTTTAGTTAGAGTTCCTAACCAAAATAGAGACACTTGAATACAAATAATTGAGGTAATAAAAACTTTTTAATATCATGAGATTAAATAGATTCATGACATACAATGTCAAAGTACATTATATACACTATATAAAAGTGATTTGGTGTATAAAAACAAAGGAGTCTCAATGGAATGTAAATTGAGATTAAATCTTTCACAAAGTCTGTGTCCTTAGGTTAAGGATAAATCAACAACATAATTATGTGTCACAAATATAAATACCCTCAATATGATTGGATATTCAGTGTAAAATAATAAAAGTAAATTCACACATATTCTTGTAAAAACAACACCAATGAATTGAATGTTTAACTAAACAAATCGAGATTGAGTAAAATTACTCTTATCAAGTTCATACCGATGACTTGAGAATTTATCAATGGAGTGATTATGTGTCTCAAAAGTACATCCACATAAAGGGGAGTGGAAATTATGACATAATCAAATTAATATTGATTTCAAACATAATCTTGGAGTAAAATAATAAATGAAGTATGTGTAAGCCCGAATGAATGGAAATTGAAATTTCAAATTCCCTTATCAATTTAGTAACTTACCAAAAATACATCCATGAAAGAAGAATCATACAATGATTATGTAAATATCCATAAATTAAATTATATTACACAATGAATAAAATCATGGGCCATACACACACCACATGCAATAAATAAGTGGTGAACAATGGGAATCTCATGAAACTAAAAGCGAGATAAGAAACTGCTTACTCTGTAACTTTTCCATGGTCGAGGGTAGGTTAGCCTCCTCTATGATGGTGAAATAATTTTTATTGAATTATACAAGGATCATATACATTAATATGATATCATATATGTTGTTTTAACATTGTTGCGTTAATAATATCTTAGTATTATCGTTGTTTCGGGTCTTAACTTACTCGTTTTATTTTATATCTTTTGTTACATAAGTCATGTTTGTTATTGGTAGGTTGTATATTTTTTATATAAATAATATATATAGTCTTTTAACATTATTATTAATCATCAAATGAGAATCATACTTGAATAGATACGATGGGGAATGAATCTCATCGCATTCGAGGAGACGGTAGTCTGTACGTACGCACGAGCGACAATATCATTCTTTTGATATTAAAATCATATATATTTGGTTGGTATATCGTATATAAAGAATAATTATCATGTTATATTTATTATTTACATTAATTACACATCATTATTATACCCATATAAATAATAATGTTTTGAATAACAATTACACCACGACGTGGAGACGGTAAGCCATACGTACGCACGTATGGTGACATGTCATTCAAAGGATGGATAGAATATAGAATATGGTTGTACCATATTTATAGTAACATAATATTATATAGAAGATACTGGAGTTGTTATTTTACAATGTAAATAGAAATGAAATAATAAGTTTAAAAAGAAAGGAACTTGAAAGAGGGTGGTGAAAACGTTACCTCTTCTTCGGGTTCTTCCTTTTAATTTGATCAAAAGGGATCCTTAGGTTGGATTTATGATCAAAATAAGGCCTCTAGGTGTAATTGAGGGAAGTTGGGAGGATATTTGGGTAGATTTCAGCCAATCCAAAAGGCTTGAGAGGGGTGAGGAATTGGTTATAAGTGGTCTCCTTTTATAAGGGGGAGGAGGGACTCTTTTGGAAAAAACATAAAGTATTAATTTATAATAAATTCATATTCGGTTTCTAATGGCTCAAAAGTGGATTATTAAATGTCTAAGGTGGATATGGGTCTAAAACCACCCTACCAATAGATTTTAGACAGGTTTGGGTCACTATAGTAACATTATCGTTTAGATTTAACTCTTAGTTAAATAGTTTCACATTTACCATGTCTCTTTGTATTTTTATATTATATAGTTAATAAACATACTATATACATTAAAGAGACCCCACAAGTGGTCCATTTATGATACAACTATAATTATATAACTCCTTTGGCCGAACCTTATATTTTTATAAATATAATATCAATTAATATTATATAATATTTGTTTTAAAAACTCTTTTATGTCAATTGTGACACTATTGGGTATTTTGTTTTTGATATATTCATAACAGCATTATTAATTCAAATAAAATTCATAAAACCAATAATAATTTGTCATATTAAGCTATAAAATTATTTTAATTCATAAAAAGTCTCAAATTACATTTATTTGGATATTTATAATTTCAATTATTTTAATATTTCATTAATTCGTTAATTACTGCCTCACCATTGTGTCATAAATAAGTTAAATTATTTAATGTCTTAAAATTATAAATAAAATACCATTATGTTGGAAATATTTTTATCTTTATAATAAATATTTAAAATCTAATTTATCTTATCTATAACTTTATTGTAAAATTGTTTTAGTAATTAATTCTTGATTTTAACTCTTTTAACTCTTCTTTGAATTAAATAATAATAAATGTCCTAATATAATACAAGTGGACCTAAATGAAAATATTTTATTCATAAGGCTATTTTTGGTCGAGATAAACTTATAAAATAGAATTAGGACATGTGTTAGACTAATATTAATATAATTTTCACCCTTAATTACTCTATTTACTTTTAACCGTGGTAAATAAAAGTAAAAAGATACTATTCACAAAAAATTATTTTTATCTTATTGAACCACATTTTACTCCTATATATTAACTGTGCTTCTCAGATTTTTGAAATTCCACTCATAAAAGTGGTAAAAGTATGTTTTACGTGAATTTCCAAATTCTCCTAGGAGGTGGGTAAAAGACGGTGACAAGTTCCATAAATTTTTTATATATCTAAAATTATTCTAAACTAAATGCAATGAATTACATTGAACATATATGGTTATTATGTATCTATTTTGAACTTAATTAAATTTAAATAAAATAAATAATTATTTAAATAAAAATTCGTTTTTAAACTATAACTCAGTGTTTTTTCACTATTCCTCAAAAATTTAAAGTTTTCAGAAAAAAACCAAAAATTCACCCTAAGAAAATTATTATATTTAGAATCCAAAAATGAAGTCCATTTTGAAAGATAAAATTTAAAAAATTTCAAAAAGTGGGTATTACTATTCATAACGGCTAGTTTGATGGGTTTTGGTGTGTGTTAGAACTCGAAGTTGCGTACAACACATGCTATTGCATTATTCAAAGGGAAACATACTGTAGAATCTTGGGGTGTTACATTCTCCCCTCCTTCAATAAATTGTGTCCTCGCATTTTTTAAAATTGGGCTTGGGAATATAATGGAAAGTCCCACATTGTAAAAAGAGTCAATAAAACTATCACTTTAAAAGAAAGAAAGAGAAGTAAAAAAGGTCACCCTAGATAACCTATACTAGGATTCCATGTAGAAAAACAGGGATATGGATGATAAACTAAGTGTCAAGTTCTGATGGTGAGGGATAGAGAACATGATCTGGAGAAAGTTAACAACAAGAAAACCACAAACTTGTGATGGGAAAAATGTTCATTAGTTTCCCAGTAGGAAAAGTAAACAGAAATCATTTTTTTGTTTTATGTTACATTACATAATGATGAAGAATTAATTTCTGAGATTTACTAAGAATATAAAGATATATACATAATTTTTTAGTAAAGATTCATTCTTTAATAAATTCCTACTACTAACTCATTTTTAAATGATGAGTATTCAAGAAGAATCGGTCAAACTGGAAGAAATAGAATAAAAATCTTATAGAATCACATGATCCACGAAGGATAAAAAATATATTTACCTTGCCTTTAGAGATTAATCAAAACGAAAATAGTTAGTATAAGATCTGATCATCCCCCAAAATAATATTCCATTAGAGAAAGAAACACTAATCTTAATTTCTAAAATTAAACCAACAATACCCTAAAGATAAATAAATACCATTCAATAAACAATTGTCCTTAAAATACTTCAATATAATCCCTACTAATATTGAAACCCAAAACTTAGAAGAATTTGGTTATGTAGTCTTCCACGTTAATTTTATCTCCAAATGACATCAACTACTCTTAAAGTCACATACTTAAAATTAATTAACCTAATCACTTATTCATTATTATAGGTTAATCATTTCCCTAAATAACCCAAATCACTATAAATATAGAATAAAAACATATATAAAAATCCACTATTACTACACAAATGTAATCCCATAGTATTTTATTTTCCTTGGGCATATAGTGTTCCCAAAAAAGCGAACATCTTCCAAAATAACATTTATCACTTAATCACCAAATCATTTTCCTATACTATGGGTATTCACCGGATAAGACATAAGATTCCAAATCAACTTATTATTGATCAATAAAATCATTTAACTAAAAATAATTAGTCACACTAACCAGGGACTTCACGTAGTCCAGTGGTAGGTGATAAATCCCTGTCGCACTTTGGTTGTGGGTTCGATTCCTAAAGCTTTGTTCAACGCGACGAGTTGTCACACGGTCTGCGTGTTTTCCTTTTTCAAAAAAATATATTTTATAACATTACCAAAATGAGATAAATTCCTCAAAATAACCATAACATAATTTTTAACAGAAATGTTATCTCATACCTTGCATTTTCATCCCAAAATATAATAACTTGTAATTACCTCAAATCCAATGATCAAATAAAACCAACTGGTTATTTAAAACTATATCCATAAGGGAAAAGATAAGACATCCTCAAATATCATTCTCACATGGAAAACTATGGGGTTACAAATACAAGAGAAAATTATTCCAAAGTAATCCCATCAATAAGGAGTACTAGTAATTTTAAAAATTTCTCCAGCCATTTATTTCCACATATCTTCTTCTTTGACCAAGATCCTATAGAATAGGGCATTCACTCAGGTAATGACCAGGTCCCCAACATTTACGGAAATTGACTGCAAATGGATTCTTGGGACAATTTTTATTATCTTCAATAGTACTCTTCATTTTTCCTCAGCAATTATTCACTTTATGTCCTTCTTTCCCACACGTAAAGCATTTATTTGTTCCATTGAGACACTTTCCTGGGTTTCTCCTTCCACATTTCCTACATTATGGAAATTGAGGATTCTTTTCTCCATGGTCTCCACTGATGGAGCTCTTATCATTCATCACCTTTCTCTTCTTTGTTGAGTCTGGGAATTGGTTAATATATATATTATTGATCATATTTTTTGAGAATTGATTTGGCATGAAGAAAATATATTTTATGCCTATCAACATTCCATTTTGTTTCTCATTGCCACCCCTGTTCCCACCTTGTACATCATTCTAAAATTCACTATGACTTCCTTTGAATCTACCCATTGACTAAAACCAAAAAGCATTGTGTGAGTAACAATAGTCATAAAATAATTTAGAGAATATCATGTCACCATATTCTCAATTTGAAACACATTAGGATTAATTAAGTTCAATTACTCTCATAATACTTCAAATCGGTTTCTAAAGAAAATTTAAATTATCCTAAGAATATCCCTCAGGAGTGTCATAACCAAGAGTGCAGGAAGGCCCATTGTCGTGCACCAGTTCCCGTTCGAGTCAAGCTCAAAGTGGTGTTTTTGGGTTTTACCCCTAGGTACATCTGTGCCAGAGCCTTCTCTACCTGCTCGTATCCATACAGGGATGTGTTTCTTGGAAAACATACAAAATCTATAAAATACCAAAATTCTAGGAAGTTGTTCTATACTAATCCTCAAATTCTTTCTTAGGGATATATGCTCTAATCAGAGTTTATCTAAATCTAGCTTCCAAGGTTTGTACTAAACTTCCTCTGATACCAACTCTAACGCCCCGACCCCATTTACCCAGAGTCGGTGCATTATTACATAACATTTGCATGATCACAAAATATCAAGTCTCGAAAGACCGATTAGTTTATTAGTCTTGGAAATGCTAGATATATTCACAAGTCTTACATTACATCATAAAGTAAAAAAACTACAACAAGATCTTTTCTTTATATCCCCTCATACTATCCCTACAGGTCATTCATAAATTACTTCTTCACATCCTGGGAGAAAATAAAACATTTTAATGGGTGAGATCAGATGCTCAGTAAGGATAACAATATAGCGGAAACTTTCATAGATAAACATAAACATTTAAGGCAATGTATAACTAAAACAAAAGCCTTTTAAACTTGAACATCAGTATAATATATAAAAGATAAAATTAAATAATTACATTTACTTATTCACATAGATATTATTCTAGTCGAATAACCACATGTAAAATCAATAACCACTTTCATAATTATGGAATGCATAATGCCAGACTATCATAACCACATAGTCAAGGCCTCGTTCCAAGACTACAAATAAGATTTTGTCAAGGCCTTGTGCCAAGACACTAGTTTGTATCATGGGACCTACCGATGCAACGAGGAGCTATAGCGGGCTCCACCCATCACTTACCAAGTCCAATGAATTCCTCATATGAACAGGTTTAAACATAACATAAACATTCGTATTAAAACTAGAATACGAAATGTCAATACATTAACCATAAACCATGAATGGTATAAAAATAGCACATCCATAGTCAATCATAACTCATTCTATACAACATGGAAGATTTTATTGTATCAGATTAACCTCAATCAATAATAATAAAGGATATTGACAAAGATTAAAATAATCATCAAAACTATTAGAGAAAAATATCCCCTTTTTTCTTGAAATCATTTAAAAGTCACACTATTTGTCAAGAAGCCATTTAAAAATAGATTTTTGAATCAAAGTGTCACATACAACTTTGAAAATTTTAAAAATAATTTTAATTTTATAACTTTTATGTCCATATAAATAAATCCTTAAAACGTTTTTTGAAACATGTACATTAATGAGAAATATTTAGAATAATAAATCTTTAAAACATTTTAAAATGATATTTTAGTTGGAGTTCCTAACCAAAAGAGAGACACTCAAATAAAAATAATTGAGGTAATAAAAACTTATTAATATCATGAGATTAAAGGTATTCATGATATACTATGTCAAAGTACATTATATACACCATATAAAAGTGATTTGGTGTATAACAACAAATGAGTCTCAATGGAATGAAAATTGGGATGAAATCATTCATAAAGGCCATATCCTTAGGATAAGGATAAATCAACAACATAATTATGTGTGTAAAATATAAATACACTCAATATTATTGGATATTAAATGTAAAATAGTCAAAGGACATTCACACATATTCTTGTAAAAACAACTCCAATGAATTGGATGTTTAACTCAACCAATCGAGAAGGAGTAAAATTACTCTTATCAAGTTCATACTGATGACTTGAGAATTTTTCAATGGAGTGATTGTGTATATAAAAATTATATCGATAGAAATCGGTGTGGAAATTATGACATAATCAAATGAATAGTTATTCCACACATAATCTTGGAGTAAAATAATCAATGAAGTATGGGTAAAGCCAAATGAATGAAAATTGAAATTTCAAACTCCCTTATCAATTTGGAAACATACCAAACATACATCCATAAAAGAAGAATCATAAAATGATGATGTAAATATCCATAAATTAAATTATATTACACAATGAATACAATCATGGGCAGTACACACACCACATGCAATAAAGAAGTGGTGAACAATGGAAATATCACGAAATTAAAAGTGAGATAAGAAACCCCTTACTTTGTACTTTTTCCTTGGTAGAGGGTAGGTTATCCTCCTATATGATGGTTATATAATTTTTATTGAATTATTCCAGGATAATATACATTAATATGATATCATATATGATCTTTTAACATTTTTATATTAATAATATCTTAGTATTATCGTCGTTTCGGGTGTTAACTAACTCATTTTCTTTTATATGTTTTGTTACATAAGTCATGTTTTTTCTGGGTAGGTTGCATATTATTCATATAAATAATGATATCATGTTCTTAAACATTATTTTTAATCATCAAATGACCATTATACTTGAATGGATACGATGGGAAATGAATCTCATTGCGTTCGTGGAGACGGTAGTCCGTACGTACGCACGAGGAACAATATCATTCTGTTAATATTGAAATCATATATAATTGGATGTTATATCATATATAAAGAATAATTATCATGTTATATTTATTATTTACATGAATTAAACATCATTATTATACCCATCTAAATAATAATGTTTTGAATAACAATTACACCACAACGTGGAAACGGTAAGCCGTACGTACGCACGTATGGTGACATGTCATTCAAAGGATGGATAGAATAATGAATATGGTTGTACCAAATTTATAATAACCTCACAGTATATAGAATATACTGGATTTATTATTTTATAATGGAAATAACAAAGAAATAAAAAGTTGATGAAGAAAGGAACTTGAAAGAGGGTGGTGAAAATGTGACCTATTCTTCGGGTTCTTCCTTTTGATTTGATCAAAAGGGCTCCTTAAATTGGATTTATGATCAAAATAAAGCCTCTATGATGAATTGAGGGAAGTTGGGAGGATATTTGGGCAGAGGTTAGCTGAGCCAAAAGGCTTGAGATGTGTGAGGAATTGGTTAGAAGTGGTGTCCTTTTATAAGGGGGAGGAGGGGCTCTTTAAGAAAAAACATAAAGTATTAATTTATATTAAATGCATATTTGGTTTCTAATGGCTCCAAAATGGATTATTAAATTTATAAGGTGGGTATGGGTCTAAAACCACCCAACCAATAGATTTTATACAGGTTTGGGTCACTATAGTAACCTTATCTTTTAGATTTAACTCTTAGTTAAATAGTTTGACATTTACCATGTCTCTTTGTATTTTTATATTATATAGTTAAAAAACATTCTATATACTTACAAGCAACCCCCAAGTGGTCCATTAATGATACAAATATCATTATATAAGTACTTGGACCGAACATTAGATTTTTAGGAATATAATATCAATTAATATTATATAATATTTTTTTTAAAAACTCTTTTATGTCAATTTTGACACTATTGGGTATTTTGTTTTTGCTAAATTCATAACAGAAGAATTAATTCAAATAAAATTCATATAACCAGTAATAATATGTCATATTAACCTATAAAAATATTTTAATTAAAAAAAGTCTCAAATTAAATTTATTTGGATTTTTATAATATCAATTATTTTAATATTTCGTTAATTCAGTAATTACTGCATCACCATTGTGTCATAAATAAATTAACTTATTTAATATCTAAAAATTATAAATAAAATACAATTATGTAGGAAATATTTTTATATTTATAATTAAAATTTACAATCTAATTTATCTTATATATAACCCTATATTAATTCTTTTTAGTAATTTAGCTTTGATTTTGACTCTTTTAACTCTTCTTTGAATTAAATAATAATAAATGTCCTAATCTAATACAAGTGGACCTAAATGATAATATTTTATTCCTAACGTTTTTTTTGGTCGAGATAAACTTGTCCAATATAATTAGGACATGTGTTATAATAATATTAATATCATTTTTACCCTTAATTTGTAAAGACCCATGAAATTCAAGGAAATTTTTTTCTTAATTTTCTTTAGAATTTTGCAAGAGCGCGGTTTCTAACGGCACCAGATTCTGAGGCCCGGTGTACTCGGAATTAATTTTCGAAGTTTGGCTCGGGTACGTTCAGTGAACGATCGAGCGAGAATTTCTAACTTTTGAACCGGTGCCCGGAATCGAATTCTGAGGGCACTGATGAACTCGCAGCGCCGATTTTCGCTTAAGGAGACCTTTTCCGAGGTTGCGTTTTATGTGGGTTGAGAGTTAGTTTTGGGGGAATTAAAAAGAAGTTAAATAAAATATGGAAACACATTTCATTTTTAACCATGTTGGTTATATCCTCCCAAAGGGAGTTAGAGGTGGGACCCACATCCACTTAACATCCCTTGAGAGGATTAAGTGTGGTGGGGCCCACACGAAGCCTAACTCGTCAACACCCCTTAAAACTCCCACAACTCCCACATTAATGTGGACAACTTGTTTAATTAATAAGGTGATTTAAGTGTTGTTTAATTGAATTTCAAATTTTTGAAATTCTTGCCAACACTTTGCCTTTAATTAATTAAACCAACTTACTTAATTATTTTGAGTGTTTGATTTCTTTTGAAATCATTTTGCCAACATTAAAATGAGAGATTCTATTCTTCTCTTTGGGTGGGCATAAACTTTGTGGGGAGAACTAAGGAAAGGAGAAGAACGTTTAGAAGACCTTTAACCTCTCGAAGAAGAACGATCCACGTCTCCAAAGAACGTGAAGCAACACCTTCTACCTTCTTCAACTGGAGAAAGGAAGGGAAGCACCACCGCGCACAAAGTATTATGAGAGTGTCGACTCGACTCGACTCGACTTCACCGAGCGCTTCTTCCACCAACGTTGACGGAACGACGCCGTTACCGCGACGCCCGACCTCCACGACTCTTGTCTTCCGCGGTTTGTTGATGTGCTCCGCATTTGAAATTGAGGTAGGGGATTGTTGTTGTTTTATTTAATTATTCCCGTTCTTGGTTCTAGCTTGACGAACTTCGAGGATAAACGATTAAATGTTATCGTTAACGAGAGGGGGGCCGGACCGCACAAACACGGCTGAAACCCCCTCATTTGTTCTTGATTGTTTCTTGCGGATGGAACGAGATGGCGTGGTGTCGTCGCACAACGCGGGAATCGCACGACAATTATTGCGCGGCGCCGTCGCGCCGCACCGTGGAAATAATTTCATGGACGCGACGCCGTCGCGCCGCAACGAAGGAAACCGAAGGCGTCGCGGCCGGAGCGGGGCCGCGGCGCCATCGGACCACACCGGATGACGAAGGCCACGACCCGTTCTGGGCCGCGGCGAAACATGATGACTGGCGGCCAGCCGGGCCGCCGGTGTCGGAAGCCGGAGAAGAGGACCGGCCTTTGCCGGTCCTGTTGAGAGGGAGCCGGCCGGCCAGGTCGGGCCGGCCAGGATGGAGAAACCCAGGGGAAATTAATTCCCCCGGGCAGCCAAGCGGCCCCCCATAATGAGGGGGGGCTGCGGTTACAAAGGGGGGGCAGCGCCCCCCCCCCCCCCGTTTTCGAAATAGCTCGGCCTTCGGCCGAGCTGGCTGCACGCCCAGCGCGCTGCGTCCAGCGGGACCAGCGCCGGGCCGGTCCGACAGGCCAGGCCGGGCCGGGCCGCACCGCATCGGGCCGGGTCGACCCTGTCCGGGGCGGGTCGACCCGGTCCGGGCCAACCGGGGGGTCTCGGGCCGGCACGGCCCGGGCCCGACACCCCCGTTACCGAGCGGTTTGGATTCAAATGCCCATAACTCGGGATACGGACCTCCAAACGATGCGCCGTTAGCAGAGATACGGTCCTTGGATCAAGATGGTCGTTTCGGTATATCGCACTTAAGGTTTCGGATTACTTTGAGTTCGGCCGGGTTAGTTCGTACACGAAACCAACCGGGCCCTCGGAGCGGAAACACTCATATCTTGAGCTACAGATGTCCGATTGACGTACCGTCGACTTTGTTGAGTTCCTCTTAGTGAGACGGATCTTTTGGAATACTCCGCCAGAGGTTTGGACACAGGTGAAGTATGGTCGGGTTGGTTTTGCCTTAAAAACCAACCGGGCCCCTGGGACGAAAAAGCCAATAACTCTCAGACCGAGCGTCCGATTGATACGCCGTCTATTGCGTTGAGTTCCTGTTGATGATACGGAACTTTTGGATACATCAACTCTGGACTTTGTGACAGTTGATGTATCAGCTTCTCGGCTCATGGAGCCGACCCTCCTGAACGAGCTTGCTGTGTGTGGGAACCCTAGAGCTGGCTGCGACCGCTACTGTGACGACGACGACTGTACAAAGATCCTCAGTTGATTCGACTGCGACGATGATGAAAACGGTACGGGAATCCTCCGTGTTTTCGGCAGTGATCACTACGGTACATCTTGGGATACATCAACGCCGGACTACAAGTCAGTTGATGCATCAACCTCTTAACTCATGGAGTGGACCCTCCCGGAACGAGCATGCTGTGTGCGGAAACCCTAGAGCCGGTTGAGACTTGACGACTACTGATCGAACAACTCGGTGTGTTACGGATAGCCCAGAGGTGCGCTTGGTTGTAGCGGCACAGGGGAGCGCTTGGTTTTAGCAGTAGACCCACGACAGAGATGCGCATGGTTGTAGCGGCACAGGGGAGCGCTCGGTAGTAGCGGCAGACCCACGACAGAGGTGCGCTTGGTTGTAGCGGCACATGGGAGCGCTTGGTTGTAGCGGCAGACCCACGACAGAAGTGCGCTTGGTTGTAGCGGCACAGGGGAGCGCTTGGTTGTAGAGGCATAACCACTGTACTTGATGGAGAAGGAGTTTCCCAATAGCTTTGGGTTCAACTTCATGATCGATCCTGTATGGGTCATTGCGAGGGTTAGTACCTACGGATCCTTTGTGGGTCCGACGACTTGGAAGAATCAGTGGCTACATCTGATTATCTCTAACATCATACGAAGTATACCTGTGTGAGCTGAATCATGTTTACCTTCCTGTGTGGATTGTGTTGTGCTATCCTGTGTGAATTACGTTTTTCTTTCCTGTGTGGAATACGTATACTTTCCTGTGTGGACTGAGTTGTACTTGGGCTCGGAGGTTGGAGCGTATTGGAATTGATGACTTAGGTATATGTATGGGCATATACCTAAGCAGTGTCGGTTATTAATTCGTGTATGTATCTTCCTTTTGTGGTTTATCCTTTGTGGATTTTAGGAGACCTTCGGGGGTCTCGGGGTCCCTACTGAGGAGCTTATACTCACCCCTACACGGGCTATGCCCGCACTACGTTGTGTTGGTTGCAGACAACGGACAGCGTTGATCGTAGTTGAGGCTCGCATAGCAGGACGATACCTGGAGGTGGACCATCGGGCGGGACTTGCTCGGAGCGGACGACGGGACCCGAGGAGTAGTGGAGCTATCTGTACCCACCCTTCAGGTGGGATTTCCAGTGGATAGCTCAGCGTAGAGGCTTTTACTATACAGTTTCTGTTTTCCCTCTCGAGTTGTACTTTACTTTCAGTTTGGGTTTGTAAACAGGCCCATTTACTTTTCCGCACTTTCAGTTGTACTCTGTTCTTACTTAGTGTTTACTTTTCCGCTTGCTTACTCTGTGGTGCTTGTTTACATTACAAAGGCAATGCCTTCCCTTTTTACGGGGATTTACGCCTTGGTGCTAGTCGCCAGCCCCTGGCCTATGGAAGGCGGGCTTGGGGTAGTCACGGCACGGGCCCCGAGGACGGGTCGTGACAAATTGGTATCAGAGGAGGAACCAAGCCTTAAATGCGGTGCACTGCCTGGGTTGTGTTGTAGGGCCCACCACGAGGGCGTTGTGCTCTAAAGGGGGGTGATTGTAACATCCCCAAATGATAATGGGTTAAATGACTAAATGATATGACTCATGTCAATAAGGTGCACCTTCCTTTTCAGGAGCCTATCTGATTAGAACTCCACAGTTAAGCGTGTTTGGGCTGGAGTAGTGATCAGGATGAGTGACCTTCTAGGAAGTTTCCCAGGGTGTGTGTGAGTGAGGAAAAAGCACACTAGAAAGGACATGTGTTGGCCTGTGGAGACTGTCATTAGTCAGATGACCTGTTCAGTCATGTGGGTGGACCCTAGGGTGGGCCCCGCATGTCTGCGGGGCAACTGGTGGTACCTGGTGGGAAAGGACCCGACAGCCATGTTAAGGCGGGGTGGTTGTGCTGTCACCGGGACCCGAGGTGGCTGTGCTGTCACCAGGACCCGGTTGTCACAATTGGTATCAGAGGAGTTCGGTTCTACCGCGAACTCTGATCTTTCTATGTGAAGCAATAATGTTTAGCGTATTGAGTGTGTTTATCAGTCCAGGGAGTCCAGTGTTGGTGCGGAGGCCGACGTATCCGTACACCAGGACCCTAACTTCTGATTTCCGACTTAATGCACGAAAACATTGATTGCGTGTGTGTTTCAAGGTTTTCTTGGTGATTACTTTATATCAGCTCACCAGGTATATTGTTCTGACCATGGCGCACCTGTTTCCTTTTCAAGATGGACCCACGACGACAGCCAGCTAGGGTTCCGAGAGTCGAGCGTGACGACAGCCCACCGAGCGACGAGGCCTCGGTGTAGGGCCCTTTGTCAGTAGTGGCACCGGCGGTAGCCCTACCTACCGAGCCACCGATGCTTCCAGCCCCATCCGCTGATGATGCATGTTGCCTCAGTGCACTGCATGAGTTCCAGCGCCAGCGACCGCCCAGGTTCCGCAGGGAGACGGACCCCCAGGCAGCCGAGGACTGGCTGGAGGCAGTCGTACGAGTTTTCAGGCTAGTGAGGACACCAGAAGGCCTCATGGTGATCCTCGCTGCAAGCCTACTGCACACAGCAGCGGGCCGATGGTGGAGCTTGACGTTCCACGTGCACGACGAGATATCTCTTCTCTCGACGAACTTTGAGAGAATCTTCCACTCGGAGTTCGTCCCAGCCACCCTCCGTGCGGTGCGCATTCAGGAGCTTCTTCAGCTGCGGCAGGGCAGCTTGACAGTGGCCCAGTACTCGGCGAGATTTACTGATCTCTCGCGCTACTCCACAGATATGGTACGGGACCCGTTCTTCCGGGCCCAGACCTTCGAGTAGGGACTGAGGCCTGAGATCAGGGCTTCGATGATCTCCCTCAACATTCCGACTCAGACAGAGGTGTTGGAGAGAGCCCTTTTAGTAGAGAGTTTCCTCGCCGAGCAGGCACCAGCAGCAGGACCCTCCGCAGGACGACCCGTAGCAGGGTCTTCTGCAGCTGCCAGTCGACAGGTGACGCAGATGTCCAAGAGGACTAGACCTATAGGTGGTCGACAGAATGACTCTGGATCGTTTGTGCGAGGCACTCGGGGTGGACAATGACTTGCCATGAGAGGGCAGTGTTACTCCTGCGGCGGGATTGGTCACATGGATCGTGACTGTCCGAACCGCCAAACGGATGACCAGCAGATGAATGAAGGATTTCCCAGGCAGAGGTAGAGGTTCGATCAGGGTGGTCCACAGGGTGCAGGAGGATGAGGCAGAGGAGCTGGCCGAGTAGCAGATGGTGGGCGACACTTCGAGGTGTTTCCACCACCACCACCACCGGGAGGTCCGCCCCGACTGCAGGGAGTTGGTGGACATGGGAGAGCTCAACTTCAAGAAGTTGAGGCCTCCAATCATGGAGCTCTGGGAGCAAATGGATAGGAGCAGAACTAGTGGATACGTCTTTTGTACTTCTAGTTCCTTGTTGCTATTGTGTAGCGTCTTTGTAATATGAGCTACAATAATAAAAGACACATACCTTTGTGTTGTTTTCATTCCTGTCCTCTTTTGTGTTATTACTAAGAGGTTCCAGTTTTGACTGATGACTTGACCCTCATTTGTGAGACATCTACTAGAGGAGACCCAGTTACCACACACTGAAGCCGACGGTGTGACTCATCCCTTGGAGGCGAGAGTAACGGTTGGATCACTTGGTAGTAGCGTCGAGGCCTTACGACGTCATCCTTGGTATGGATTAGTATCATCCACATCGGGATTGACTGTATTAGGAAAAGAACGTGGTTCATCCAAGGGATGAGAACAGATTTCTCTTATCGGTAAAGAAGAAATCATAGCAGCTCTTGTGGGACTAGAGGTGGTCCAGGCCAAGATAGAGAAGGTCCAGGACATCCAGGAGTGGATGAAGATAGCTTAGAGCCGATGGAAGTCTTTCGCTGACGGGAGACGGAGGCCACTAGAGTTCGAGGATGGCGACCACATCTTCTTGCGTGTCTCACCTCGACGTGGATTACGGAGATTTGGACGAGGCGAAAAGTTATCTCCACGCTTCATCAGACCATTCTAGGTCCTCAGCAGGATAGGCGAGGTGGCTTATCGCCTGGCTCTACCACCTCAGTTGCACCGGGTGCATGACGTCTTCCACGTATCTCAGCTGAGGAGATATGTGCACGACCTGACACACATCATTGACCATGGGGAGCTTGACGTTGACGATGGGGCGACTTTTACGGAGGTCCTGGTGGAGATCGAGGATCGACAGGAGCGGGTCCTACGTGGACGGTCGATTACTCTAGTTCGCATCAGATGGCAGCATAGGAATCTCCAGGAGAGCACTTGGGAGCGGGAGGCTCAGATGCGTGCTCAGTACCCTCATTTGTTTCCCTAGTTTTGATGTATCTTTACGGGGGACGTAAAGCCCTGAGGTGGGAGTAATGTAAAGACCCGTAAAAATCAAGGGAATTTTTTTTCTTAATTTTCTTTAGAATTTTACAAGAGCTCGGTTTTAGACGGCACCTGATTCCGTGGCCCGGTGTGCCCGGAATTAATTTCCGAAGTTTGGCTCGGGTACGTTCAGTGAACGAACGAGCGGGAATTTCTAACTTTTGAACCGGTGCCCGGAATCGAATTCTGAGGGCACCGATGAACTCACAGCGCCGATTTTTTCTTAAGGAGACCTTTTCCGAGGCTGCGTTTTATGCGGGTTGAGAGTTAGTTTTGGGGGAATTAAAAAAAATTTAAATAAAATTTGGAAACACATTTTATTTTTAACCATGTTGGTTATATCCTCCCAAAGGGAGTTAGAGGTGGGACCCACATCCACTTAACCACCCTTGAGAGGATTAAGTGTGGTGGGGCCCACACGAAGCCTAACTCCTCAACAACCCTTAAAACTCCCACAACTCCCACTTTAATGTTGATAACTTGTTTAATTAATAAGGTTAGTTAAGTGTAGTTTAATTGAATTTCAAACTATTGAAATTCTTGCCAACACTTTGCATTTAATTAATTAAACCAACTTAATTAACTATTTTGAGTGTTTGATTTCTTTTGAAATCATTTTGCCAACATTAAAATGAGAGATTCTATTCATCTCTTTGGGTGGGCATAAACTTTGTGGGGAGAACTAAGGAGAGGGGAAGAACTTTTAGAAGACCTTCAACCTCTCGAAGAAGAACGATCCACGTCTCCAAAGAACGTGAAGCAACACCTTCTACCTTCTTCAACCGGAGCAAGGAAGGGAAGCACCGCCACCCACAAATTATTCTGAGAGTGTCGACTCGACTCGACTTGAATTCACCGAGTGCTTCTTCCACCAACGTTGACGGGACGACACCATTACCGTGACACCCGACCTCCGTGACGCTTGTCTTCCGCGGTTTGTTGACGTGCTCCGCATTTGAAACCGAGGTAGGGGATTGTTGTTGTTTTATTTAATTATTCCCATTCATGGTTCTAGCTTGACGAACTTCGAGGATAAACGATTAAATGTTATCGTTAACGAGAGGGGGGTCAGACCACACAAACACGGCTGAAACCCCCCCTCCTTTGTTCTTGATTGTTTCTTGCGGATGGAACGAGATGGCGTGGTGCCGTCGCACCACGCGGGAATCGCACGACAATTATTTTGCGGCGCTATCGCGCCGCGCCGTGGAAAGAATTTCATGGACGCGACGCCGTCGCGCCGCTTTGAAGGAAACCGAAGGCTCCGCGGCCGGAGAGGGGCCGCGGCGGAGGGGGGCGGTGTCGTCGCACCGCGCTGGACGACGAAGGCCACGGCCGGTTCCGGGCTGCGGCGAAACATGATGACCGGTGGCCAGCCGGGCCGCCGGTGTCGGAATCCGGAGAAGAGGACTGGCCTTTCCCGGTCCTGTTGAGAGGGAGCCGGCCAGCCAGGTCGGGCCGGCCGGGATGGAGAAACCCGGGGGAAATTAATTCCCCCAAGCAGCCGAGCGGCTCCCCATAATGAGGGGGGGGGGGGGGGTTACAAAGGGGGGGCAGCGCCCCCCCCCCCGTTTTCCAAACAGCTCGGCCTTTGGCCGAGCTTGCAGCGCGCCCAGCGCGCTGCGTCCAGCCGGACCGGGCCGGGCCGGGCCAGGTCGAACCTGTCCAGGGCGGGTCGACCCTGATCGGGCCAACCGGGGGGTCTCGGGCCGGGACGGCCCGGGCCCGAAACCCCCGTTACCGAGCGGTTTGGATTCAAATGCCCATAACTAGGGCTACAGACCTCCAAACGACGCTTCGTCAGCGGCGATGCGATCCTTGGATCGATACGGTAGTTTCGGTATATCGCACTCAAGGTTTTGGATTACTTTGAGTTCGTCCAGGTTAGTTCATACACGAAACTAACCGGGCCCTCGGAGCGGAAACGCTCATATCTTGAGCTACGGACGTCCGATTGACATACCGTCGACTTTGTTGAGTTCCTCTTAATGAGACAGATCTTTTGGAATACTCTACCCGAGGTTTGGACGCAGGTGGAGTACGGTCGGGTTGGTTTTTCCTTAAAAACCAACCGGGCCCCTGGGACGAAAAAGCCAATAACTCTCAGACCGGGCGTCTCATTGACGCGTCGTCTGTTGCGTTGAGTTCCTGTTGACGATACGGAACTTTTGGATAAATCAACTCTGGACTTTGTGACAGTTGATGTATCAGCTTCTCGGCTCGTGGAGCAGACCCTCCTGAACGAGCTTGCTGTGTTCGGGAACTCTAGAGCTGGCTGCGACCGCTACTGTGACGACGACGACTGTACAAAGATCCTCAGTGGATTCGACTGGGACGATGATGAAAACGGTACGAGAATACTCCGTGTTTTCGGTAGTGATCACTACGGTACATATTGGGATACATCAACGCCGGACTACATGTCAGTTGATGCATCGACCTCTTAGCTCGTGGAGTGGACCCTCCCGGAACGAGCATGCTGTGTGTGGAAACCCTAGAGCCGGTTGAGACTTGACAACTACTGATCGAACGACGCGGTGTGTTACGGATAGCCCAGAGGTGCGCTTGGTTGTAGCGGCACATGGGAGCGCTTGGTTGTAGCGGCAGACCCACGATAGAGGTGCACTTTGTTGTAGCGGCACAGGGGAGCACTTGGTTGTAGCGGCAGATCCACGGCAAAGGTGCGCTTGGTTGTAGCGGCATAGGGGAGCGCTTGGTTGTAGCGGCAGACCCACGACAGAGGTGTGCTTGGATGTAGCGGCATAGGGGAGCGCTTGGTTGTAGCGACAGACCCACAACAGAGGTGCGCTTGGTTGTAGCGGAACAGGGGAGCGCTTGGTTGTAGCGGCAGACCCACGACAGAGGTGCGCTTGGTTGTAGCGGCACAAGGGAGCGCTTGGTTGTAGCGGCATAACCACTGTACTTGATGGAGAAGGAGTTTCCCAATAGCTTTGGGTTCATCTTCATGATCGATCCTGTATGGGTCATTGCGAGGGTTAGTACCTATAGATCATTTGTGGGTCTGAAGACTTGGAAGAATCAGTGGCTACATCTGATTATCTCTAACATCATACGAAGTATACCTGTGTGAGCTGAATCCTGTTTACCTTCCTGTGTGGATTGTGTTGTGATATCTTGTGTGGATTACGTTTTGCTTTCCTGTGTGTAATACGTATACTTTCCTGTGTGGACTGAGTTGTACTTGGGCTCGGAGGTTGGAGCGTATTGGAATTGATGACTTAGGTATATGTATGGGCATATACCTAAGCAGTGTCGGTTATTACTTCGTGTTTGTATCTTCCTTTTGTGGTTTATCCTTTGTGGATTTTGGGAGACCTTCGGGGGTCTCAGGGTCCCTACTGAGTAGCTTATACTCACCCCTGCACGGGATATGCCCGCACTACGTTGTGTTGGTTGCAGACGACGGACAACGTTGATCATAGTTGAGGCTCGCAGAGCAGGACGGTACCTGGAGGTGGACCACCGGGCGGGACGTGCTCGGAGCGGACGACGGGACCTGAGGAGCAGTGGAGCTATCTGTACCCACCCTTCAGGTGGGATTTCCAACGGACACTCAGCGTAGCGGCTTTTACTTTACAGTTGCTATTTTCCCTTTTGAGTTGTACTTTACTTTCAGTTTGGGTTTGTATACTGGCCCATTTACTTTTTCGCACTTTCAGTTGTACTCTGTTCTTACTTAGTGTTTACTTTTCCGCTTGCTTACTCTGTGGTGCTTGTTTACTTTACAAAGGAAATGCCTTCCCTTTTTACCGGGATTTACGCCTTGGTGATAGTCTCCAGCCCCTGGCCTATGGAAGGCGGGCTTGGGGTAGTCACGACACGGGCCCCGAGGACGGGTCATGACATAATTACCCTATTTAATTTTAACCGTTGTAAATAAGAGTAAAAAGATACAATTCATGATAAATTATTTTTATCTTAATGAACCACATTTTAATCCTTGATATTTACCGTGTTTCTCTAATTTTCAAAATTCGACTCATGGAAGCGGTAAAATTATGTTTTACGTGAATTTTGAAATTCTCCTAGGATGTGGGTAAAAGACGGTGAAATGTTCCATAAAATTTTTATATATCGAAAATTATTCTAAACTAACTCCAATGAATTAAATTGAACTTATATAGGTATTATGTATCTATTTTGACCTTAATTAAATTTAAATAAAATAAATAATTTTTTAAATAATTTTTTTAAACTATAACTCAGTTTTTTTTCACTATTCATCAAAAATTGAAAGTTTTCAGAAAAAAACAAAAAATTAACCCTAAGCTAATTTTGATATTCCGAATCCAAAAATGAAGTCCATTTTGAAAGATTAAATTTATAAAATTTCAAAAAGTGGGTATTACTATTCAAAACGGCTAGTTTGATTGGTTGTGGTGTGTATTAGAACTCGAAGATGCATATAAGACATGCAATTGCATTATTCAAAGGGAAATGTACCGTGGATGCTTGGGGTGTTACAAATTTTAAAATAATAATCGAAATTTTGAGTCATATAGGTGACAAAGTGTATCATATTGAGTTGTGAATGATTAATACATGTCATAAATGTCTTATAGATCACAAGTTCAATGTATCAAAATAATGTAAATGTGTTTGTTTAGTTTTGAGTATGTCACATTTCATTTTACTAAAATTTCAAATCTAAAATAAAAAGACACACCTAGAGTCATACCATAACAACTTGTATCAAATTGAGGTGAGGTTAATTCCTATATTTCAAAAAATGATATTTGTATAATTTTTCTAAATTATAAAAAATAAGAATTCATTTTATTGATTGTGAGTATGTCACCTGTGGATTTTACTAAAATGTCATTTTAAACTAAAAACATGCACTTAGGGTCCTACCAGTAATATCATGCATCATACACTGGTACAGATGAATCATACTGATTAAAAAAGACTTATGGATTTTTTCCAAAATTATCAGAATAATTTGAAATGTTTTTTCCTCGTTTTTAGTATTTATATTGTGTTTTTTCTGAAAATATCATGTTAAATAGAAAACACACACTTTAAATTATACAAGTAACATCATGAATCGGTTTTACAAGATACCAATTCCAAAATGTATCTAATCACTTATGACTTTTTTTACTAAATTATTAAGGTAATATTAGCATGTTTTCATGGGTTTTAGTGAGTGACACTCATTTTTACCTAAATTGAAAATTTTAAGCTGATAATGGAAACAATGAGTTATACTGTGAACACCATGTATCATATTGAGGCATGGATGATTCTTATATTTTAAAAAATTCTTATAGATTATTTTTCTAAACTATTAAAATATTCAGAATGTCTTTGATTGGATTTTATAATGTGATGTGTGGTTTCCATTAAAATGTCCATATTGAACAAAAAACATGAACATTGAGTTATAATAGACACACCATGTATTATATTAATGTGTTATTGATTCAAACATGTCAATATTACTTATTGATCATTTCACTAGAGCATCAATTTTAAATGATAAGGAAATTAACTAAAAAAGTAGATAAGATGATGATAAAATAAACTAAATATGTAGTTTCTTATTTCCTCATCATGTTGTCTATATAAATTCTGATACGAGGTATACTTCCCCTTTATTTTTAAAGAAATATAATTCTTCTTGTGAATATTAGGTCTATCAATAATCTTGGTAAAATTTAAAATTACAAATAAACATAGGAGTAACAAATATTTTACAAGAAATAGTAATTACCTTAAAAAATTCATCTTTAGGGGTTCTTGTTTGTTGATGGAATATGATAACTTTCATAAATTTGAAAATGTAATAAGCAATGTCTTTTCCATTATTTTGTTTCGAACACTATATGAACATCAAAAATAATAAGTAATTTTATATATATGTTTTGTTAGTAAAATTTTATTATATATACACTAATACTTATCCACTAGTAAACGTTTATAGGATCCTTTTATTGATAGACTGCCCTAATTCCATTATTTAGAAGATATTTAAAAACCTGACTATCATATAAAAAATTCATTAAAATATAGGATAAAATATATAACATGATGTTTATTTGTAAAATGTTTTTTGTAGGGTACTATAAATTGAAAAATGTCATTACATATGATAGGTTTTTTGGGTATCCATTCATTGAATCTAGAAAACATATCTTTGGAGTGTCCCAATTACATACAATGAGTAACTTATGCTACTTAAAAAAATTGTATTATGTAATGATGTGAATGAATATATATTTCATATGATTAAATGGTAGAGTCTTACCGCTACATTTTAAGACCCTATTTTTTGAGGAAGAATATTTTATGTGTTGTGTTATACACTACACCAAGATAAATATGGTCTACACGCAACACCGTCTTATCTTGTGGTATACACAACACTATTCTTGGATTGTGTTATACACAATTTCATGTTCTTTTGATAGATATTTTTCACGAAAGACCGAGTTTAAGTGAAAAACTGAATATAATTATGTAACCATATATCATATCAATTTTAATGGAAATTATGAAAAATATTAACTAAATTATGAATATATTTTTTATAGATGTATATGTAGTTAATTCTTCGATAGGAAATTAATTAAAAATATAAATAAAACCCTTTTTAAATAAAAGGAAATGTTTAAATGAAAATAAGTCAATTTATAAAACAATAAAATCGCTCTTGATATATTTTATAAATGAAATATATTTTTAATATATTAAATATAATGTTTAAAATTCTTATTATATGTTTTTTGGCATGATATAATAACAAATTCAAATTTTTGGATAAAAGAAGTATTTTCAAACAATGCAGTTTCTCCGCCTTTTGATGGGAAAAAAATTTTAAATCTATTTTTGACACTTTTTTATTTTTTATTTCAGGAAATAAACATTTTATATTAAATAGGAGTATAAGAAATAAATTTTATAAAATTTTTGTTATTTTTTTATATGTTTCATGTTTTGTTAAATAGTAAAAAAAATAATGCCCTCTAATTGAAAACTGCTTTTTTCATATTTATCTATAGTGTTATGTTATATATTCAAATGGTTTTAAAGTATAAATAAATTATATTTTAGTCATTTAATATAATTTAGGTCCTTTGTGTTAATTTTACATTGAATTTAGTTTTAAATATAATTCCATATTTTCCATGTTTGAACTTTTAAAACCCATTTTCTCATTTCGAAAATCGGATTAATTTTAAATTTATTTATATAGATTATGTATTTTTAATTTTGTAAATAGAATTACATAATTTGAATTAGTGGGTCTAAATTATGTAAATACATTCTTTTATTTATTTATGGGAAGTATAAATATTGACTTATTTATTTTTTTGTTAATACGGTAAAAAGGTAAATTGGTTAATTAAGGTTACAATTAATATTATAAAATTATCCTAAAACATGTCTTAATGACATTGTTTGATTTTTTTCAACCTAAATCATCCTTGGGTCAAAATGGAATCTTTTAAAATCTAGTTGGATGATATTAGGACATTAAATATATTCTATTTATTGAAAAGTTAAAGACTTCTTAATCAAAATTTAATAACTATATTATTTTTAATATAAGCTTATTCATAAAACAAATTTTTCAATAAATACTCATTAGAAATATAAATTTTTTTCTTTATAATGGTGATATTTTTTATTTTTTTGGAAATAAATAATTATCCTAAAGTGTTATAAAATTATGATGCATAAATTATTTAATTGATGAAAAATAAATAAAATAACTTTAATTAAAATGAAAATAGCATTTTAAAGACAAAAAAACAAGACTAAATCCTATTGGTCAAGTATATATCAAACATAATTATTAAAGGGTATAGTTATTGAAAATTTAGATCCACATAGAAATTATTATGATACTTATAATATTCTATTTAAATCAATGTTAAAATTTTCACATTCAAGTTTTAATAAATATAACATTTTTAATATAAGATATTCTTGATGATATATTAAACTATAAATATTTCTATAAAATATAGAGGAGATATATTCATTATGGTTTTTTATATTTAATATTTACCCAACTAAAAATTATATGAAATAATTACACCAAACTAATGTAGTGATTATTTTACTAATGGAAATATAAAATTAATATTATTAAAAAATAGAAATAAATATAATTTGAGATAATTAATATCTCCAAATAATTTTATATATGTACATTACCTATTTGGGATATAATAAAATATATTTTCAAGGTTAAAATCTGGTCATAATATTTTTAAAAATACATGACATGAATAGTGTAAAAATTGACACTATTCATATTTTGTCAATATAATGTTTTATTAAATTATTTTAAAAAAATAAATATTTTTAAAAATATTTATTAATAGTGATATGGTATAAAATATTATATTTTGATAATTTATGGTCTAAATAATATATTATAAGTAAAAATTACACTATTTTAATATTGAAACATTTGTTACCTTAGTTAAAATTAAAATAGAATAACTAAGGGTTATTTAAAATTATATGGTTTATATTAACAAAACATGTATAAAATTTATTGGTTGAGTATATTAAAAAATTATCTCATATATTATTTTAAAATATTAATTTTTTTTTGGTTTTTGGATTGGGTTTGATTTTGTTAAAAAATAATATTTTTGGTGATTCCAAAAGAGCCCCTCACCTCAATTATAAAATGAAACCATCTCCCTCATTTATTCACAACTAATTGAGGCTCAAGATAGTAAATCCAATGCCCATTCCACCTATAAAATTCTATCGCCACATTATAGACTTTTTTTCTTCTAAAAAGACCAAATCTAATGCCTTTAAGAGCAGATATAGATGGACATCGTCAAGGAAGAGGTAATCTCTACCGATTCTTTCAAAACTATTTCTTATTATACTTCCCCTTAATTAATTTTTATATTATAATTTAATAAATCCAGAATATAATATATCATGAGATTTTATTATGAATATGGAATAGCCATATTCCACTTTCTGTCCATCCTATGAAAAAAAATCAACACACATGCGTAAGTAAGACTTACCGTCTCCACATCGTGGTGTAATTAGTTTTTCACCACCACTTAACATGGATGGGTATAATTATGTAAATTATTAATATAAATTATTATTATAAAATTATTTATTCTGTAAAAAATTATATACCATCAACTTCTTTACTATTTCATAATTAAGGAAATGATATTGTTGGTAGTGTGTACATATGGCATATCAGCTCCACATTGTGACGTGATTTATTCTTCATGATCTTTATTGAATCATGATTATATAAAAGTATATAATGAATAAATATTATATATATTACATTATTATCATTATTTAACTGATTTAATGGAATCACATGAAGAATAATTGGGATTTATATGACACAACAAGCAATAATAACACCTGAAAGAAGAGTAATAATGAAATATTATTAATGAGGTGATAATATGATCAGATATGATATCATAAATATTAATATGGTTGTAGAATAAGCTTATAAAACTCATAAATCCATTATACAAGACTTTTCTATTTATACAAAGGAACCCAACCCTAAGTTAGGGTATTATTTCACAATCTCATTATTATCCAAGATTATTAACATGAAAGTGTTTACCAGGGTATATTTATCCTAATGATCTGAATACATTTAAATGTATTCAAAATTATTTTTACCACTATTATATTATTTTTAATGTAATTTTTTATACATTTTTTTATTTTTAATAATTGGATTAAATGGAATTTGTCTCCATTTTCCCTACATGGTATTTTTAATTATCTTGAAAAAGTATGAGACAAATGTTTTATTTTAAATTATACAATATTAACAGATTTTTATGCTTTCATGTGGCCTTATTTATTTGAATATACCCTTAAAATCTTATAAGATTATTTTCAAATAAATTGTATTCTTTTAAAATTTCATGACATTTAATGAAAATATAACATTATCAAAGAAGAAGTGATATTTTCTTCAAGAAATATTTTCAATTGACATCTTTAGTGTTATTTATGTTTTAATGGGGATATTTATCAATGATGAAATCAAACTAATCCTAAGGTTAGATTAAATTTATTATGGAATTATATTTATAACAATATTTTATTTACTTGGGTAATATTATGATGAAATTTTATTTATGAAACCTATTTATTTTAATGGGTTCTCATAAGATTAATGACTTATGTTTTTGGGGAACATATATGTATAGTTTTTATTATGAGATGGGTGGGACCTATATATCCCTCCAATTAATTAGGTAAAGGTTCATATATCATGAGATTGATAGGTCTAGAATGAGAAATGATATAAATTAAGTAATATAGGGTTAGAATGGGAAAGTAAACTAGGTTTAGTAATACATGGATAGAATGGAAAATAATTGTATATTTCATATTACTATGGAAATAATTATTGGTTTGTAAAAAATTTAGTCTATGATATCATGGATTAAGTTTAAAAACATTTTGGACATAAGAAAAATGTTTAATAAGTATTGTAATAAGGAAACATGCATGTTTTTAATAAGTATGTATTGTAATTTATGTTATTACCAGGTTTTCAAAGAATAAATGGTAATGTAATTCAAATTCTTCTAATATGACCACCATGATATAACTTATAATGTACGAGGGATAAATTTTAACCCTAATTAGTGCCCCACTTTATAATGTTTTTCTATTTTCAGATTTCAGATGGATTTTAAGGTTATCAATTTATGGAAAGTTTATGTTAAACTTCAGAAGTTGTTTTTTAGAATAAAATATTATGTCACCATAGTTGTTGATATCCATATTATATAATGTGACACAACCTTTTTGTTGTGATAAAGATAGATGGAATGACTTATCATTCTATTTATGGATCACGTGATCAAATAATTCTTCTAGAATGATAAATTCAACGTCATTTTTTGTATAAGAAATGAAGAGGAAATTGTTCATGTCATGAACAATGGTGATATTGTTCTGAAATCAAGCAAGTATTTCATCTCATGTTATTCGATATTAGGTAAATTATGGGCTTCATTCCAATCATCTAATTCTGTCAATGCTTCATGCCTTAAATCAAATACATTCAAGGCTACATTCCAAGAATCAAAAACATTTAAAGTGAACCCCATATGAATAACGATACACGGTTTATGAAATATTCATATACATAAATAATAATGTGGATATTTAAGTAAATTCCCCCAAAAAATAATTAAAATAATGTGTTTTCATCAAGAGTATGTTAACAATCACAAAAGGAACTATGATTGAAAAGGTAACCATTACAAACATTCTTGGGGAGAATAATCGTAAAACATTCCAATGGGTTACATACCACAATAAAACATTGGAATCAAATTATACATAGAGGTATGAAATTAAATTATACTTAAAATATCATTAGAATAAGTGTAATCATGATATAAAATTAAAATTTTAGTATATACACCACATAAAAGTGAATTGCCTCATAATAACAAATAAGTCTCAATGGAATGTAAATTCTAAAAAAAATCCTTAAAAATGTGGTAAAAAATTAATTGTAAACCCCAAAGGAAATATAAATTTAAATAACAAGAAAATAATATAATTATTGATATAAAATTTCAATGTGGTATTATATATATCATATATATGAAACTAGGTGCACATCAATTATGTAAGCCTCATGGAAAGAAAACGAGACAATAATCCCTTATGCATGAATAGAAAGACCCAAATGTGATAATCATAAAATGAAACATATAAATACCATAAAGATAAATGATGTAATGATGTTATATATCAAAATGGGTAGTAGGTACACCACACCAAAAAAGTATGTGGTAAATATGACATTTATCTCAAGGATGTAAAAAGTGAGACGGAAATCCCTTACCAATGTAGTAACAATTGAATTGGAAAACCCAAAGGTAATAATAAATGAATAAAAAATTTAAATTCTGTGATGATATTAGAATTCATGATATTATATTACAATGTTGTAGTATGTACACCATATATAATAAACTCACAACAATTGAGTATTCCTTGTAGAATGAAAAAGAGACAAGATTATCTTACCTTAAATTCACTTTTGTTTTGTTATCCTTATCCACCTATATAGGGGTTAAAAATAAGATACTAACTTATAAAATAAATATAATAAGGTTTATAATATCATATATTATCTTCTCATAATATATTATTACATTTTTGTTAACAATCATTCATTAATTCATCCATATCATGTGTTAAATCCAAGTATCTCAAGTATTTGTTAACTTGTTATTTGTTGTTTTTGTTAGATATATCATTTCATAATCCTCACCCAAATGTAAATAGTGATAATTATATAATATATTTCATTTATATATGTATATATAATTTTATATTATTTTTTGGAGATAAGAAATGAAATTCATCATTCATAGAGATGGTTGCCCATACATATGCCTGAATGCAACATTCATTTCATTTTCATATTAAGATGATTAAGGGTAAATGGAAAGTATGTATATTAAAATTCTAGAAAGATATATATTTCATATATTTTACATAATATTTTGAAAATTATCCTTAATACATTCCATGTATAGCATGAATGAATCACATTTATTTGAGGGGATAATAGTTTATACTTCCCCAAACATTGTTATCATTTTCATGAAAAATAGATTGTATAAAGGAAATTTTGTATAATGGAAATAAAGAAGAAAAAATATATCATAAATATAATATATATGTTATATAATAATATTTTATATCATAATGGCCACCATCAGATGTGGTAATGGAAAATTGAATAACCTATATTTAAAGAGGTCGTAGTCTGCCTACACATAAGATGTATGTTTATTCCCCATTAGATAGAAGTGTTTGTAAGTGAAGGTAGAACCTATATTATAAAAAATAATATTATTTTTAGGATACAATAGTTTTTATCTAAATATTTAATTAGATGATTTGATGGATTAGACAATATAAATAGAAGATAAGTGTTTGAGGGACGGTGTTACCTCATAATCGGGTAACATATTTTAGTGTGCAACCAAAGGATTCATTGGATAGCATTCATACCAAAGGTAGGATTCTAGGATGATAATATTGCGTTTTTGGGATCCATTTATGCTGAGTTTGATCCAGATAATGTGGCTTAATAGGTGTGAGCAAGTGGGAGAAATGGTGGCATTTTATAATGGAGGTGGAGTGGAATCTTATTTAATATTTTAAAACAATGGAATCTCACCACTGTTATATTTATTGAATGTAGATAGATAATGGAAAAAATTGATAAAATTAATTTTATATTCTAAATATGAACATAAAATAGATTTTTACAAGTTTATAGGTTAATTTAAGCTTTAATGTTTTTTGTCTCTTATTAAGTTTAATTTTACCTTAGTTGTTGTAATTATCTTTTATTACTTTAAATAATATTTTTGAAAAAAAAAGTTTTTATTATTTTAAGTTATAAATTAGTCTGATACTAAATATGAAATCTAATTTTTTAAATTACAATAAAATATTAGGCAGTAATTTAATTTAATTTAGTGTTGTAGATGGGATGAAAATGCATTATTTCAAATTAAAGATGTCTAATAGTTTGTTATGTTTTTAAAGCCAATTTCAAAGTAACATTTATTACAATTAACTACGTTGTATTAAATTATAAAACTATTATCTAATTAACCTTTAAAACAAATTATAATTATAAATTAACTATAATATTAAATTATATGAAAATGTTATGAACTAAAATTCAGTGTTTTTTACAATTCATAAAAAATATTTATGTTTCATAATAATATAAAAAAGTAACCCTAACTTAATTTTTAAGTTTATTATTAAAATATAAATCATATTTTGACATATATTATTTATAAAAGGGTCAAAAATTTTATTTAAAATGGGTTCTCCAAAAAAATATGGAAAAAGTTACATTAAAAAATATAGGTTTTTATCTGTAATATTGAGTTTATATATATCTTATGTCTATAAAATCTATTAGATGACTATAAAAAATAATTAATGGAATATATAACACCTATATTTCATTTATTTCTTTCAATAATTGTAATTAATTAATTTTTTTATGAAAAAATGCCTTTGTGAGTATAAAAATAATAATATTTCCTTTATATTAAATTGTTTTATATTGTAATTTATTATAAATTGGTATCTTATTAATTCATTTTATATTTTTGTAACCATAAAATTTCATAATTTAGTAAATATTATTCATAACCCCTAATTTAATGTCTTTTTTATGTTTTATTATATTAAATAATAACATATTAATAATATGTTATTGTTCTATAAGACTTAGTCTTACATGTAACATAGACCATCGGGGAAGGTCGCTCTTATGTTTAACACATGCCAATTCAGTGTCACATGCATTTCTAGATATAAATTATATTTATTATACTTAAAATATTAAATATATTATAAATACTCAAGACATTATATTCCATTAAATTTTTGGTGTCACGTGTCACACATGTTATCAAATACAAGGTTATTACATGAGAATTTTGAGGCGTTACATTACATATGTTTTGGGTATACCCCTAGAAATGTATATTGAAACTGAAACAATTTTATATGGTTATTATTATCACATAGATTTATAAGAAGATATCTAAAAAAACATAATTTATCATGTAGTGCATACTACTTTGGTTGATGACATTCACCTCCAAGTGCATTATGAGAAATTATTGCATCTCTGTTTATCTTATAAAATGATTGATCATATTAATGAAATATACTATAGGGGAGTTTTTTGTAGTTTATTAACCTTAATAAGTCATAAAAATATTTATTTATGGAAATTAATGGGAAAAGTGGTTTCTTCTAGAGAAGACAAGGGTAAACGGTTCCATAGGTAGCTTGCCTCACCCAAGAAGGAGGCCCTAGATTACGGTTTTGTAAACTTAGTTGAATAATATTTCCCTAATTCTTCTATTGATCCACATAATAAATAATTTGTTGATTCTATTTATTAAGTGGTTTAGGGAATGAAATTTTAAATTTTGTGTATTTATTTTTGATACATGTTATCAAAGAGGTTGGATGCCCCCGTAGAAGCTTGTCAATATTATAATCTAGGTGATCTCTCTTCACCAGGAAGAGTGGATTCTCTTATAGTGAAATGGATAATTGATTGAGTGGGAATTTCCCATATCATTGTAATAGTGAACAATTTGAGGGGGTATTCTTCTATATCAAAATTCATAACATCAGCATATAAATTTGGGTACCATCAAGATGTGAATGGTCGACCAAATGAGGAGTCAATAGATGAACAAACCACAAATGAAACTACAATTCAGGAGTTAGGTGTTAAAATAATAAAATAGGTCCAGGTTATTTCCTCAAGGTCATGAAATTGAATGAAAAAATGGAAACTAAATCTCATGTAAATGATATGTACGTGAAGGAGGAATATGGACTTCAGTCCGGTTCTACAGGTCATGCCATGGGAACCAATGTTACGTCTGACACTCATTTTTAAGGTTATGGGGTTCATGGTAATACATTGAGACTTAAATCCACTATAGAAACGTATTATTGGAATATAGAGCATAAGAAAGTGGAAAAGGAAGAGGTTATATTTCCTCTAAAGTTCTCCAGCTCTAGAAGGGAAAAACGACCTCATCCATGTTAGGTAAAAATGTTTGAATATACACTCACCAATCCAAAAAGTTTTTTTGTTTTAGAATCTAAGAAATCTTCCACAGTGGATGTGAGTTCTTTATCACCCTATTATGAAATATCACATGAAACATTATTAAAACCAAAAGTTTCTATTCATAATTTTTATGGAGTGCAAGATATATTAATTATGAGAAATAATTAAGAGTCTAGGAGGATATGGTGTAGACCCTCAAATAAGGATTTAAGGGTAATTTGATTTATGACCCACCTATGATGGTGGAGGTTTGACTATTTATTGGTAGACATGACTCATAGTATAGTGAAATTAAAGGTGTCTAGAAACAATTGAAAACATAGAGGATGGGTCGTTGTCCCAATGGTCTTGGTCATGGGTGCTAGAAAATCAATTGGAATGTTATTCACGATGATGAAGGTAGGATTGGAGTTGATATGTATAAAAAATTATGTTTGTGACTGTTTTTTTTATGATTTTAGTTTTCAATGTTTGTCTTTATACTCCATCTCTTCTATTTTTTTTTCAATATAAGGTATCTATTTCTACCTTTCTAAAAAAAACATTTATATAATTATATAAATTTATATATTTATTAATATATTAATATATTTAATTATAAATATAATAAATTTATTATTTTATTTAAAGAAAAAAAATTATTTATAAATATAAATATAAATATATATATTTAAAAATATTTTCATATAATTTTATATATTTTAATATAATAATATTTAAATGATTAAATATATATGTATATCAATGTGTCCAGTTTCGTGGTAGAGTGGTACTCAACGGCTATCCTCCACATCTTGGAGGTCCAAGGTTCAAGCTCTGATTGGCACAAGTTTTTTCATAGTAATATTCCAACAGTGACATAGATGATGACGTAGGTATATGGAGATAAAGAACTAACACATGACGCAGTAATTCCATATGCTTGAAAGATGCATGAAGCATGAAGGGTTATATGGGCATGACGTTGCACACTAGGCCATCGAGCTAATACAATGCGATTTAAGGAAAAGGTAGTTCTATTAATGTATACTAGGCCCTCAGGACATATTATTAATGTAATAAAGTGGTTAATTGGGTGGGTTATCCATTGGGAGGTCAGTATGACCTTCCTTTCAGGCATGTGTGTATGCATTGTGTGTTTGATAAAATGTAATTGTAACTTTTTGGACCTAACATATATATATATATATATATATATATATATAACCCATAAATATGCATCCAAAATGTCCTAGGATCCAAACTGGGAAGAGGTGATTTCCTGAGTACTGTATCATGGAATTGAAGTTGTACTATTATTGTTTAGAACTATGCAATCTATGGGTACTATAGCAGGGATTGTAGTAGAATTGGTACTGTAATAGGTAATATATCAATACTATTCACCAGAGGGGCCTTTGTGCCATTATTATCTCACATATCAATATGTAGAAAATATTTTTATGATTTCATCATAGTTAGTTCCCCAAAACCATTACACAAGTAGGATACATGGAAATGGTTTCCAAAGATTTCGTAAATAGTGATTCGAACTCACATAATAGAGGTTGAAGTCATATCTTCATCACTTTATCAGAACATTTGATGGTTTTTAAATGATTGTAACATATATCATTTGATGATTTTGATAATGTGATTATCTCAAACATGTCTTCGTTATGGACAAGATAGATGATAAATATGGACTTGTAGTCCTACTTCTGTTCTACTAGAAAATTTTTCATTTAAATATCCCAAATAGCTGCCTCTACTACTGTGGATTCTGGATTGGTGTATCTTTCCTTCATGATGTCCCTGACACCCTTTCTGTGCACCAATTATAAAAAAATTTCTTCCTCAGATTTTGTATCAAAGATTCTGCAACAATGTTCACCAAGTAGATTCAATTATATTTAGAATTTAACATGGAACATTCAAATATCCCAAATTTTGGAATGCTTGTTTTTTTTTGAAAATTAATACTTCAAATTTTTTAATAGAATTTCATATTTGTATAAAAAAATTTTGTGGAGTGATGATGAGTTGAAAATTGAATAGTGGTTGGTGGATAATCAGAGGAGTTTTTTTTATGTTTTAAAATTTGGGAGAGTGAAAATGTGATGAGTTCATTTACAATTGGATATGGAGAAGTGATAAATGGAAAACATTCAATGGGATGAAAAATCAAATGGAAGACAATAACTAAAATTTCATTATATTCATTCATCCATATAGTAAAACTAAAATGTCTTCACTACTTCCATGGACTACACATCAAAATTTCATCTTGAAACCCTATGATATTAATGATGTTATATTTTTTAACATCGATTAAAAATGAAAATGTAGAAGAATATAGTCATATCATTTGAGGTTATCATATGATTAAAAATTCATCATAAACACTCATAAATTTATTGTTTAAATTTTTAATGAAAATAACCATTCATTCCAAAAATTAATATATATGGATACAATATTACTCCAAAAAAAAATTCTTAGAAATAAATAAAAACTACAATTTCCAGTGTTATAGGTATCGCCCAAGAATCTAAACCCAAACACAAAATCATCCATTCTTTGAATTCATGTAGCCTCTTTTGTACTAGTAGATGGTGTCTTCTAGCAACAAAAAATATTATTCTTCCAACAATTTCAACATAGTTTGTCTTCACATGTAATACATCACGATGCAGTTGACCGACCCAATCCTTGTTGGATCACTCTCGAAGAAGGTCTAACAACTGCACAACTGATGACGAGCCCACTCTTTCAGTGCCCACCATACTCGTAAGAGCAGAACTCTATTAATCTGTCCAATCCATTAACATTATAGAATCTATACACTGGTATTGTCCTCTACTCCCATGTCTCTTCATCACTAATGATTCCATGTTTTCCTAGGTTATCCCACCAGGATGTGACATATTCAGTTTAAAAAGTGTTTCCCATACCATAACTCCCTCTTTCAACATCAATAAGAATGCCACCACATTCTCAACATCAGGAGACATAATTTTTGGTCTCAATTTTCTTTTGAACATCTATCCCGCATATATATAATAATTATTCCATTTTCCTTCCTACATATCTATGAAGATGTATAAGTTTATATATTTGATGTAATTTTATTTATGGTTACATGTATCAATATTTGTAATACTGTATAACCTAGTTTTCCATCAGGGCATGTTTGGAAGATATCGAAGGTGTGGTTCCCCATTTATTACATTGGAAATTTTTGTTTGAGCCAGCACCAGTACATTTGGTCATCTGCGTAACTGATGATGATATCTATTTTTGGTACCCAAAAGCTAAAACCAGTATCTAGTTTTTAATCATGCCATATTCCCTAAACTATATTGTTAATGGAGTTTAGAAAATCACAAAACAACTCTAAATATAATTTTCTTTTTTTTCCAATACGATTGAAATATCAATCCTGAGGCTAAAGTGTCGATAATAAGATAATACGAATCCTTTCATGTGGGTTGTCCATAGTTGATGATGAGTTGTTGTATGAAGCTATCCATATTACATATTTTGGAATTTTGGATTGGATCCCCATCGTGAGGTGTTTTGGAAAATATAATCTTATTTACATATTTATTTCTGAGCTACTGCATTTGTGCATCTATTATTGGGACTGGTTTTTTTAACAATGCCTATGATGTTCCACACATGATATCACTTTATAGCTATTTTGAAAAGGGTTATTAGGAGTGAAAAGAAATGATATTGAGAAGAGAAATTGATTTCTCAAGTTAGGTGAGGTAATGTTAAGAGTGGAAAAATTACAAGAGGATAAGGGAGGAGAAATAGATTTCTATACAATTATTATTTTTAAATCATCGCAAATTTAGGATGATTTGGAAGGAAATGAGGTGTTGGATTATGAATATTTTATAATTAAAATTTTATCCCTTTTTTATACATTTATCATTAAATAATTTATTTTATTTTCTAATAAAAGATTCACCAATAATGATGGATATCAATCTAAAATATATATTTTACATTACAGTGTCATAGAACCAAACACATGTAAATAAATCACTACAATTTCTTTTATTTTCTTTATTTTAATTGATTGTCAATTTATTTCTTTTATTTTATTGAAATATGACCGAACACATTGTTAAAGATTATCTCTCGTATCCTCTTACAAACCTAATGATGTTGATAATTTCTTTATGAAATAGCGGGTGTTAAGAGAACAAATATCATTGTTTTTTATTTTCTTTGTTTTTTACAAAGTAAGAAACAATTTAGAATACAAAGTGTGAAAAATATTCATATATTTAGTTATTATATGTTTATATATTTTACCTTTGTAATTATAATTTTGAAAATATATTTTTAAAAAGGATTAAATTAATAAATATATATATAAATATATATTTTTATAAAAATATATATATATATTTATTTGAATCATACAAGAGAATATGTATTTTATATATTAATATCAATATATTTAAATATTGAAATATAATATTTAACTAGAAAATTTATAATAATAGTTTTTTCTAAATATATATGATGTATAAATGAATTCATTAATTTATTTACAAATATAGACACCCACATATTTAATAATAAAAATTTAACAATAATGTTTTCAAATTATGTAAGCTAAAATTAATATGATATATATATATATATATATTCTATTTTGATTTTTGTAATTATATATATATATATCATATATATATTTTTATGAAAATATATTTATATATTGAATTATAAAAGTATAATATATTTTACTTTTGCAATTATAATTATAAATGTAATAATAAATAAGTAATAATAAATATAAATATAACTTCAATTTATATAAATATATGTATTTTTATATAAATAATATTTAAGTGTAAATGTATCAAAAATATATTTACAAATATATACACAATTATATATTAAATTTTGATATTTATATTAAAAATTATTTATACAAATCTCAATGCTAAAAATTCTGAGAAAGACCACACATTCTCAATGCTTTTTTAGCATTGGTAAATGTTAAATAAACACTAAGAAAGACAAGAATTCTCAAATCTTATTTTTTCTATCCATCAGTTACACTCTATCAAAAATCACTTAAGGATTTTTGTTATCAAATATCATGTCATTAGAAGTCATTTAGTTGGTTTTGACACTATCAAACACAATCTTAATGGAAACCAAACCATTAAAAACTGTTTATTCAATCATGTGTGGCACACTGCATGTCTGATTGATGTTTTTTCTACTTGTACACATCAAAAATATTAAAAAAAGGGATTTATAATGATTTCACATAATTCTAGGACCTTTCATTATAATTTAATGGTTAAATGCATGTTTTTTAATTTTAAAGAAGAAAAATCACGTTTTCATCAGTCCTGACCAAATGACACCTCAAGATGACATTTCATTAATTCCACCATTTTAGAAATCACAAAAATGTTGTTTTCATCTGATTTAATCACATTAAATGGTTTTTTGGTCGGTTGTGACCCCATGACACATGTTTTTAATGGTTTTTAAAACAGTAAGAATAACTTATTCAGTCATTATAATCACACTTCACGTTCTATTGATATTTCATCTACTCATACGCATCACAAATAAATCAAATATGGGTTTCTTTTTATTAATACCATTCTATGGTTTTTTCTTGTTATTTGACCATTAAATTAATTTTTTTAGTGTTCTGAAACAATTTATGTGTGTTTCTAGTTATATCAGGAAAACATATCCTTAGAATAATGTTATATCAACTGGACCATTTCCGAAATCACAATATTCTTTATTTGAAAAATTCCTAAATAACCGGGTACCCTAACACATGGTTTAGGGTCAACATAGAACAAAGGGATTTATTTATCCAAATGGGCTGTGTACTGCCACCTAGAATCGTATAATATAATGTCGGTAATTATTTCCCACATAAAAAGTTGATGAAACTGATACAAGTTAGTGTGCTCAAAAGAAAACTATATAGGCAGAACTGTACCATAAGTAAATCAGGTGTGAAAAATCCCAACGTACAACCAAATAGTATAAAAAAATAGGATAACCAACCTAATTAAATATATTCACAAAAAACTGCCACCACATTATGGTGGATTACCCATGTTTGAATCTGGAAGTAGGTAATATAAAAACACCTAATAGAATTAGTAGGTTTGAGCCAATATCCCAGTAGGGTCTCACCAAGGATTCCATGAAGGATTTAAAATTAATTAACCAAATATTGTATTCAACTAAAAAAAGGCATGGAATTTTAAAGTAATTGTTAAAAAAATTCATTTAAAATGATTCAAATAGTTTTAACCATTCTTTAGATAATCATTTTATGTTAAAAAAGTTCTATAATTGCCTAATGTATGAATAAAAATGATTATAACAATTGTATATATAAAAAATAATAAAAAAGGAGAAACATGGTTATATCTCAAGAGGTGTGATAGTTCTAGGTTATGGGATCCTCACACATATATATTAAATGACAATGAAAATATGAAGACACATCTCTCCAACCCTGGACGTAGGATAATAATCCACATCTAATTAGGGATATGATCATGCAATAAGTTTATGTTATACATGTAAATAATAAATCCATTTCTAGGGAATTATCATCCTACCATGCTTTTCCTTAATAACTCAATAACAACCCATTATTTAATTTTCTCAAAAAATATTAAAAAATGTGAATTTTTTTCAAAACATTTCAAAATATAGTTAAACATGTTTCCAATTTCAACAATACATATTTCCATTTAAAAAAAATAGGTTTTATTAATTAATAACTATATTTACCCGGATAAAAGAAACTTCCTTCTTATCAAACCAATTTTACAAATTTTCTCAAATAAAATTTTCATATTAATTTAATCCATTTATATTTCAAAATTTCATCAATTACATCAATTACAAATCACACACTGATTCACAGGAATTCGAGGTTTTCCCTAGTCACATGAAAAATCAATTACAAATTGATATCCCAACCAATATCTAAGAATCAAGCCAATAAAAAATATCTAGAATAATGGGGATTGTATCCTCTAATAACATGGAGATATAACAAACCCTAATGGAATAGAGAAAAATAGAGCAGGATTGAAGGAACAAGGAATGAAAAATTACCATCGAAGGAGAAAAATATTATTATATATTAGACACACACTAGAGATGGTTTGACGGAGAAAAATTATTTCTTGGGATCCCTCCTAACCTAAGAATGTGTAATTTTGTATGTTAGGGTCGAGCGGGGGGCTAAATCAGTGTTTAAAAATTTTTAAAAGAATTTCGAGAATAATAAAATCTCGCACACAAGGTCAGTTTGGTTGGCCCACACAGTTTTTCAAACCATGCACCCTAACAATATTCCTATAATATTCAGGCTTCATGGTATATCCTTTTTTGGAACATGGTTTTTCATACCATGTGCCTACCATATAAAACCCTACTACCTGGTTTTTCACTGTTTTCACTATATAGGTGGAACATTTGGGAAAATCAAGTGCAAAACGTGAAAAGTAGAAGAGCCCTCCAAAACATTTGAAATTTCACTAGATGAACCCATAAATAAGACCAAAAAATGAATGATCAAAATAGTGGTTGATGAGTACCTAAAATTAACAACATGTTGTTATAACCTCCCCACAATTGAAACATTCTATCCCCAGAAATCTTGTTAGGAAGCATCATTGTCAATAAGATAATTCCATTACACTATCATCAGTGAATCTCTCCACCAAATCGCATGAGTATCAGAAAAATGATTTCATAAGATCTCGAATAAAAGGTATTACCATTTCCTTAAGAACAATTTTCTTATAATTGATTATCATGAATTGATGGTTAGGCATTGATAAATCAGGTTCATCATTGAGATCACTCACGATCAAACCCTTAGATAGATCAAAAAGATACATTCATAGTGTAGATACGTGGACCACATTATGTATCTACATCATATGGGGAAGAATTTATAAACAATAAGACACTTTCCACACCAATTCAACAACCAAAAAATCTCTCAAAAATAAGGATCAATCTACCCATTCCTCACAATCCAATGATGACCCAACCGATTTGAAATATTCATGAATAATTTATCACCAACTGATATTTCAAATGGTCTATGATCAAGGTCATTAGAATAACTATATCAACTATATGAAATTGACATTCTATGATGATTCAATTGAACCATTTTTATATTTTATTAAACCATTATTTTTCTAACAAAAAACATTCAACAATCTCTGACCAACACAAAATAGATTTACATGGCCATCTATAGAAGGCCTCAAAAGGAATCATTCAGATCGCTAATAGATAACTAATGAAATATGAAAACAATATTAGACCCAAATGGTCATCCCATGATCCACCAAAATTGAGAACACATTCATATATCATGTCATTAAGAATCTATATTGTACTTTATAACTATCCATCTGACTGTGAATGGTATGCCATACTCAAAATGAAATGAGATCCCATTTCATTGTGATGGCCTCTCCAAAAGAGATAAGAAATCCGAGGATCCCAATTATAAACCATAAAAGATGGTACTCCTTGAAAACAATAAATGTAATTAATATAGATATTTCCAAAATCATCAACTTTAGTTGTATAATAAATGGGTATAATGTTAACTAATTTTTCAACCCATTGATAAAAACCCTTATCACATTATTATTTCTATAGATATGTGAAAACCCAAACACAATGTCATTAGATATCTTATCCCACTTCCAAGTTGGCACTAGAAGTGGACAATGTAAAACTAAATATCCTTAAGCACGGTCTTGAACTATTTGTATGTAAAACAATTAGAGACTAAATAAATGATGCCTTATCTCATACCTAGCAACATGAATTTCCACCTCATGTCATAGAACATCTGTGTGGTTACTGGGTGCACTACACAATGTGAATTATTGAAACCCCCCACAATATATTTTCTCATATGTAATGAAAAAATTTACATGTTCTAGAAACCTAAAATACACTTTAGAAAGAATGACCACTAACCCCAACTTCCCAATAAAAATGTGAGTCTCTAATGATATATAATTCATTATAAAACTATTTTTTTTGAATAATCATCTCAATAAGAGAAGAAGTCAACTACACACTGGCCAAAAAAACTTCAGCCCCTAATTCCATAACTCTTATATGAAACATTGAAATCATATCCATCAATTCCCACTCTTATTAGGAATATTTCACATCCTAAGTAAGAATTATCTTTCTCAAATCATCTATGATGAAATTCCAATTCCTAGTGGTATAGTCTTTTTCAATTTCATTAGATTGTAGATATTTCACCTAGTAAATCTGACGTATATTAAAATAATTTTTTTGAAGATAAAACTCTTGATATTATGGTTTGGATTCATGGTAAACATTTCTATAAAATTTTAATGTCCCCAACTCACCAAATGCATCTGACAAAGATTAAAATCATTTTTTAGATAAGATATATCTCATGATATTGTTCTCTGGGTTATGGTAAACTATTATCTAAAAATTTAATATCACCAACTATTATGTGGGTGAATAAAATCTATGTGAGGATTGTCATGGGTCAGGTAATACTTATTGTGTGGACCAAGTTATTGAGATCCATAAGCAAAAACATGATCACACCGAAAAAGAATGAACCCCCAAACCAAAATGAATGCATCAAAAAATACCACATAGCCCTACCCAGCCTATAAGAGAGTCATAAAATCTACAATAGTAAATATACATTTCATCTAAAAAAATTATTATGACATTTCTCATCCCAAAAAAACATTACAACCATTTGATATAGAGAAGTAATTGGAGAATCCAACTTTGATTAAACCATTAAAAACATGCAATAGTGTCTAGTTAAATCCAATAAGCTCTGAATCTCAAAAAACATTTTTGGATATTATAATGTGATAACATATTTCACCTTCTCAAGATACATTGATGTTACATGTTTTTACAGAGCATTTCCCAATAACATCCCCACCAAAATATAGAAATAGAATTTCGAAAGATTCGAATAATGTCAGTTATTTATTACCAATTTCATAACAGTATTAAGATGATGGAAATTATATTTATCACAAATAGAGTAAACCAGGTTGTCATCCAAAAATTCTTCCATGAACGTATCATGGTACCCATGGAAAATCATGTTCATTAAATAAATAAATATTTTCAAACTATTGGTCAGGAAAAATTGCATGAAAATGTACTCATAATGGTAGTAAAAAATTTGAATGGTAGTTTTCTGGACCACAGATAATTTTATTCTCAATGGTTGGTAAAAAATGAAGATCGGTCTTTTAGAACAACTTCTCCCCTTTCAACTGGTCAACCAGATCACATTCCATGACAATAGATACTTTTTCATTACTAAAAATTGATTGAGTTTTTATTAATCCACAAAACGGTTAAGTGACCAATCAACATTATTAGAAAAGGGAACTGGATCCATACATAGATCAACACATAGTCATATAAATCCTTTCTCGGAATGATCATCCAAATGAATTTTCAACTCTTTAAACTCACTTGGTGCCATACAGTATGAAGTAATATATATTGTTTGAGTACCAAAAAATAAATTAGTAGATAAATATGCCCCCCTTACCGGTAGAAAACCAATGAATTTAAATGGGAAAAAGATCGCAAAATCGATGACCACTAGAGGGAGATCATTGCACAAGGAATTCCTCTACTGATAAAACTAGAGCACAAATATTACTTTCCCCATCATCGAATAAGAAGTTCTATCTCTACTCGACCGCATGCCCCACTCCCCCTAAAGGATATGGCACAACCCATCAGGCACAGTTAAAGAGACCATCAAAAATAATAATCAATCTAGGAATTATTGGAAATGATAAAATCCATCCTGAAAGTAATGTTGAGTGGATTGATGTTGAGAGACATATAATCTTAAGAAATGTCAAAATATGATAATGAGAAAACACAACAAGGGTAGTGGAGACCCTTCCCTATATTTATTCCAAGGGAAGTAGTAATATCTATCACATATGTTAAAATCATCATAGGATGAGTTAGTATATTCACAATATTATTTGAAAGGAAATAATGAGACATAGAAGTATCAAATGAATCATTCCCTAATAATGATGATATAGCGATGGTACTTTTTATAGTCACTAAAACAAGATGTTATTCCTATGGTAACTCTCATACTATGTGATAAAGATTTATATAGAATGCATGTGGATAGTACCCCTTATACCATGAAGTATATGATTTCCCCATATTTTTATTATGTACTAATGATCCAATTCCACTATGTGAAGCAGAATATATATATTTGGGACTGATGATACCATTCCACTATTTTATGTTGAATATACTTGAAAAATATTCCGCCAATGACCTGATCATCAGCAAGACCCATAATTCTTAGGAATCTACATTCAAACCCACATATAATTCAAAGTCCATCCACATTTAATGAAAATAAAATTGAATCTACTCAATGAAATAATAGGTCTATAGAAACCCTTCATTCATGAAAAACTATAATAATCACCACACATCCTCTTACCTAAACAGAAAATCATAAAACTACCACTTGGATAAAATGGAACCCTTGAAAAAACTAAATTACCTACCAGTTTCATATCAACCATTAGCACTTTATCCTAAAAATGTTAATAGAAACGAATGTTTAGTTAAACAAACTCTAGAAATAATATTAGATCAATTTCCCTTCTCAAACAGAAGTGTATTAATCTTCTCATTTGACATACTCTCGTGTGAAAACTACTAAAATTCCAGAAAAACGAGTTTTATACTCTATCATTGACTTTTCATCGATCTTGAGTTTGATAAAATCAACATCCTTATCCAACCCCATAGTCTCAAGATAGAATTGGTCAGTAAAAAGGAACATATTGTATTTTAACTCTAAGTAATCACTATTCTTCACTATCACCATTACATCCCACCATATCTAATTAGGTCCCTCTAACTTGAATGTGCCACATTTCACCTTCATTTAATCTGTCATTTCAAATAATTCAAACAAAATATCCATATCTATCAACCAATCCTAATCTAGATGAGTATCAATAGATCCTTGGAATGTAGGTGGATTCTACTGAATATACACATGAGTTTGTTTATGTAAAGTATCTCTTTGAGGCTTCAAATATGGAGCCTGATTGGGAATGGATTCAGGTGCCTATCCTGGAGATTCGTAAACACGCATGATAACTTCTAGGAGATTATTATCCAAGAGAATATTTGATCAATATGTTTTATCAGCAGATTCCTCCCTAATCCTATTAAAAAAAATTCATAGAGGCATAATTATACACAACCTTAGCAAAGAACATCGAAGACATTTGATTAACACTCAAATAGTGTAACAAAGATGTAAGATCACATCTTATAAGAACACTAGATTTGGATTTCAACCTATCCAATTCAATATAATGTAAAATACTAGAAATAATCCTAAAAAATTATTTCCTAAAGAACCCTTGCTGACTTAAGGGTCATTGCGATGAGGGATATACAGAAACTCACCTAAACTATCTCATAAGTCCAAACAAGATTACTCAAATGCATAATGGCGTCTAAGAAAGATGCTTAACCTCATCTTTGAAACCAGCTTCTCATGAATCATCCCAGATACCCTAGTACCATAACATCTGATCCACCCCTTACATATCCTAATGTGTGTTCCCAATCAGTACAGGTTTGTAAGTATCACCTAGTATGATGAAAGATAAATGTGGGAATGGGGTTTCTATATAAACAAAATAAGAAACAAATAAAATTCATTATTCTAAAAAGAAAAAAATCAGAGGGAGAACAATAAAAAAAGTCCAACAGGTGTGAATAACATAAATTGAACCATGAAGTACTAGGTAATGGGATTAACAACCCATATCCATATATTCAACAATAATTTCCACCTCCTTAAGGTGCATTACCCATCTTGAATCCTATAAAAATATAATCTAGAAACACACTATGAATAGGCGTAATGTGAGAAAAAATAACATTAGTGTCTAATAAAGGATTCCATAAAAAGATACCAAATTAATCCTCCAAAAAATGCATTAAATGTTATATAAAAATAATGTAATTTAGAAAATATATTTAAAAAAATTATTCTATATATTTCAAATGATAGAAATATTTCAAACCATACCTTAAACATTTTCAATAAGAACGTTTTTATAAATTTAAAAGGCACGAGTAAAATAGTTTACAAGAAATGGTATATATATCAAAGAATAAAAAAAGAAACATGTCCATATTTTAATAGGTACAATAAATATAGTTTAAGATATCCTCACAAACATTTAAAATGATAATGGAAGTTTTCACCCACATCTCTATTACACTATCCAAAGGAAACTAATGAACAATCCACTAAGGATATGATCTAGAAGTATTTTTATGATAGTGTTGAATTTTTTTAATAAATTTCATTGGAAATCCCATATTAGTGTGTTATTTCCTAAGAAATCACTATCTACCTAGGCCTACATGTGCTCAAACAACACTTAGTAATGGGAAAATTAATTCAAATCCCTTCAAAATTAAATTGATCCCATTTCCCATTTCAATAATGAATATTTCCATAAAAACATGTTTTTAATCCTTACATAAATTTTTTATGATAAAACCGAACAAGTTATTATTAAAAAAATTCAAAACATATTTTCCAAATACAATTTTTATTTAAATTCGTTCTATATAAATTTCCCAATTCCATCAATTTCATGAAATCCAATTCACACCCCAATTCATATGAATTGATAGTTTCCCCCAATTTCCTTCAAAACAAATTTAAAATCCCAATTCCTATAGAATTGGGTTTTAAAAATTTTATTACAATCAAAAAAATAATAAATAAATTCATTGTTAGATTTATTTTCAATGAATTACTGGATGCAACCACCGAAATGAATAGATTATGACTCACAACACTTATAACCAGATATTCCAATGAAGATCATCAAAGATAGTGATTGGAGAATCTAAGATAGATTCTTGATCCAAAACAATGAGGATTAGTTCCTCAAATAACATTGCTGTCTAATAAACCCTATTTTAAAATAGGGTAATTGAGTTGGAAAAAAATATTATAGAGAAAAAAAATTACTTGGAAAGGACCAAATGAAGATCACCTAGCTTCAATACAACATGGAGATGGTATGTATGAGTCATAATTGGTTCTTAGGAGCTTTAAAAACCATAAAAATGTAATAAGGATAGTCAAGGGTGATTGGGGTGGGGGTCCATAGAGAGCATTAGGTGATTTTAAAATAATTCTTGGAATAATAAAATTCTACATGCATGGTTAAAAGAGAAGGGATACATCATTTGTCAATCTATGTACCATATTTATGCGCCCATGATGGTTTGAATGAAAGGTTTCTTCTTTGTAATAAAGTGGGTTGAAAAACCGTTCACCAACCATGTTTTCCCCACTACTTAGTTTTTCAACATTTTGAATAGTATGTCACATGGTTTGGGAAGATTGTGTTCTAGCCATCCACAACCCAATACCCCTAAAAAACTATCAAATTTTCATCTCAAGCACCGAAAGATGATACCCAACCAATGTATGATCAAAATAAGTGTTGAGGATTACCTGAAAATATTAAAATGTTGTTAAATGATTGTTTTCAACATATTTGAATGAATTTAGAGGTCATTTGGTTTGTTTTCACCCAATGTAGACACACATTTTGAAAAGGACACCAAAACCTTAAAAGATGCATATTCAATCATTCTGGGAAGACAACAAAGTTTGATTGACATGATGTCAAATCATACATTTCAATAATAATACAATGCGATTTTTCCTATGATTTCACTTTTTTAAAAGGATTCATTTTTTGGATTTTACTTTTAAACACATGTTTTAGTTTTTAATATAATAAAAAAACTAATTTCAATCATCTATAATAAGTGACACCTCATATTGATATTCATTCAGCTCCACCATCTAAAAAATTATTTTATGGTAGTTTTCTTATAATTTAATGTCATTGAGAGGTTGTTATGTTGGTTTTGACCTCTTAATGCATGTTTTTAAAAGAAATCCAACCAATTAAATAGCTTATTACGTCATTTTGGGCACATCGTGTAAGTGATTTACATGTTTAATACTCATACACATCACATATATTACAAAGTAAGGTGTAATATGATTTCACATAATAAACATCACATGTCACTCAACTAATCATGACCTAGAATTTTCATATACAATTTTAATCATGGTCCCAAATTAATATTCATTTCGTACAAGTTGACATACCCAGTCATGGGTAATCTCCAACAGATGACATGATCAGAAACATACACAACCATTACATGATTAGAAAATACATGAAGCTTATATAAGTGTGGAATCAGTTTATGAAGGTTCCATTTCTGTGTATCATGACAACCTCAGGTAATGTAGATCCATAATAAGTATACACCACAAAGTATATCAATGATCATATAAAATTTCATGTGATATACTATCACTGATCAGCCCAGATAAAAAGCCTCAACTTATTATCCAATGTGTCTACTCATTGTATCATATTAAAATCTATGTATCACATACAATATTATACTAATGATAATTTTAACATATCATCACAACCCATAATACTCCATGATGATTATCAACTAGGGACAACTCAATGTAATATTTTTGGTGGATATTTTAATTCCAGTCCATGTTAAATAAATTCATCACACATAGATGAATGACTAATTGATATTTATCTTATTATAAAACTGAGATACATCTTTCATCAATAAAATCTAATCTCTAAATTATAAAATTCCAAAATATTTGACATGAGCCTCATGAAATTTCAATTATAATGGTATTGTCAAAGGTTATTTTAAATTATCATCTATATCCACCTATAAGTTATTTATATCTCTCATCTCATTTATATATTGAATGATGTGGTATTTTTAAATACCATCTTGATCTAAACAGGCTCCTTTACAACATCTAGTGTAGTTATGTACTCCAATTCCTTTTTATGTTTTCAATAGTAGCTTATTTATAAATATTTTAAATTATCTATATACTATTTAAGAAAAACATGATAGTGTATTGTGATATCATATCAAATTTTTTGGATTACAATCTAGTATCATTGTAACCCCTTAAAATTATCTCATTCTCTCATCCAATTATCAATTAAAAATAAATGCTTTATCTTAAATGATGAACGAAATTTGTGATTGTAGTCTAGTTACTGTCGCATGGATTGCATTGGTAATTAATTATTATAAAAAAAGTATTATTGAAAATGGGGGTAAAGATTTTATGTCTTCAGTAATAGAGAAAATTCTATCAATAACACTATAAAAATCTATAAACTCTGATAAAAAATATTTTTGATATAATATCCATTAAAATTATGACCGTTTTTATCCCTAGAAAAGTGTTGATAAAGGATTTTTTTTATCACTACAAAAAAAGTGATGATAAAGGCACTATTTATACACTATTATATAAAAAATAAATCAAACCACAACAAAGAAGGCACTGAATACAATGAGAAATAAAAAATATAGGTTATGGGAAATTAATAATTATATTGAAGTAAAAGATACATCATAATTAAAAAAACGATATTATTAACATTCTAAGGATTTTTTGGTTTAATTGAATAATAATGTATTATTTATCAAAAGAATTCAAAAAATTTAATTGTTTCATAGTCTCGTGCACCTGATCCCCTCACAAAAATCCCAATCATGCTACTAGTTTCAAAAAAAACCACACCAACTCAAGAAAAAAATCCATCAATATAATATAACAATTTTTATGTTTCTAATACTATAAAGAATTAAATTTAACATATTAACAAAACAATAAATTTATAAAATGTCAATTTTATAATGATAACATGAACAATTTGAAATACCTGTCCCACCATGCATCATATTCTGGTGCATTTGAGTACTACATGACACGAATGAATTATTGATCATTTTAATAAGGTATGAAGACAATAAATTTTTTTTCAGTTTGGAGAATGTCACATTTCTTTCTTACTAAAACATCTTTTCAAGATGAAAACATGCACTTTGAGTGACACCAGTCACATCCTGTGCCGATTTGATGTGATAGTAATTCCTGCATAAAAACTGACTTATGAATAGTTTTCCAAAATTATCATGAAAATATTAGTGTGTTTTATCTGTTTTTAGTGAGGGCAACACATTTTGAACAAAAATACCAATTTTAGAACGATAACATACACTTTGAGTAACACCGATCACATCATGGGTTGGATTGAGGTGAGGATGATTCGAAAAATGTATTGTTACTTTTAAATATATCAATATCTATATATATATATATATATATATATATATATTTCTTGGAAATAAAGTTAAAATTATAGAAATATATATAAATATATTAAATATATATTTAAAAATATATTTATAATTATTTTTTATTATTATTTACATATAAAAATGAACACAACAATTTTATACGCAAAAGCAACATTATTTATATACACATAATTATTTATAATAAAAACTATTTATACAAACATAATCAAAATTACTTATACACAATCAATAAAAATTATCTATTTAAGGTAAAAAATTATTTATATAATTTATTAATTTAAAATTATGAATTCATGATAATAAAAATATTAATTTCAATTTACTAATTCAAAAAAATTATTTCATCTAAATGACTAACTAAAAATTATCAGTTAATAAAAATAAACATTAATTAAGAAATAATAATTTCCTATAATTATAAATTCATAATTATTTATATATTATTTATATAAATTATTATTTCATAATAAAAAAAATTATTTATATTAAAAAATTATATATAATCAAATATAATTTTAAATTTTTTTTATTATTAATATAGATAGTATCAAAATTATTAATAATTGTCTGTTATTATTACTTATAAATTACATTGCAGTTATAAAAATAATTATTTACTAATTATTTGTTAAAAAATATTTCTATATAGATGACATTACATTTTTATTATTTTTAATAACACTGATTATCATTTAAATAAATATTAATTTACTATCACATTTACTAAAATATGTATAAGAGATATTGTCAAAAACTCATTTCAATCATTTTAATCACATCAAAAAACACATAAAAATTGAGAATATTTAAATGAACATGTTATAGAATCTCATTTCAACACAAGGTTTAAAATAATTTTCAAACAACTATTTCCTCATGGAAATGCATATAGGAATAACATTAATAAAGAAACTCTTTTAAACCAAAAATTATTCAATATCTAATGTAATGTGACAACACCAGCGATGATTGAACCAACACACCCTCAAAAACCTTGAACGAACCACCACTAAAGTGTAGAGGGGGAAATGAATTAGGGATTTAACAATCAACCATATCAATATAAAAATACCAAGGAGAATTGAATTACACCTATAACATACCCCAAATAATTTTTGACTCAGTCAAGAAGTGTGAAAACTTGATTTAAACAACCTAGGTCAAATAGTAAGGGAAACAGAGAATCATGAATGAATCCCCAACATCAAGAAACAATATATAGAAAACATGGTTGACGAGTGAGGGGTAATGTCCTATATTGATGGAGATCGAGATTAAAGAGAAGCAGTAATAATCACACACAATAGATCATGATTGGATAGATTTCTTGAGAAACTCAATGAAGAACAGTTTCAAGGGTTTGATTTTATGAAATCTTGAAAAACACGAGTGAGGAGGTCTCTTCTAGGGTTCTATTTAAATGATCTAGTAAAGGATTTTATTATTACTCTAAAAAAGTGTAGTTAAAGAGTATTTTTATTAGCAGTAAATTAATAAGTTTGCATAAATATATCTTTATCAGTGTTAAAATTATAGCACTTATAATGATCTATTTAATTAAATAGTTTATAGTAATCATAATAATACATTTTTATAAGTTGTAACAAAGTGATGATAAAGATACATTTCTAATAATATAATAAATATAATTAAAAAAATGTATTTATAAATAAAAATTTAATGAATAATGAAATATGTATTTTGAAAATTAATTATAAATAAACATATTTATTATTTGAATAAAATTATTTAAATGTTAAAATTATATATATATATATATATATATATTTCTAAATACAAATAAATATGTTTAAAAATATTTTTGGGACCAAGAAATAAGGAGTTTCACTACATAAGTTTTCAATAACTGCTGGAATTATAATGTACAAAGGTGAGGGACAGTTGAGGTTCAATGATTTTGTGAAGAAGTTCTCTATGATCTATGAATTTATATTATATAATTATATCATTATCTAGAATGGTTTCTTCCACAACTTCTTTGTATCAAAGGAAAATTAGAGGCATGCAAGGGGAATCATATCCATTTACCTAAAATTATGATTAATTTATGTCTAGGAATGTGGTGTTTGATTCAATCCCATATCCCTAAAAAAACTTGATCTCATGCCAGGGTCAAATTGATGGGTTTGAAATAGATTTTGGGGAATCATCGCATCATGTTCGATGTTGCCTCAGTGTCATGTACTCCCAAAAAATTGATAGTGAATCCAAAAAAAGAAGATATTTTTTATGCTTGCATCCTTTTTGAAGTGGATCTAAATTATAAATTTTTTGAGAAAGTAGTGCATTCTACCTTGGATGATGAAATTCACCTCCAGGTGCATTTTTGGAAATTATTGCATTTCTTTCTATCCTGAAAAAATATCAAGAACATGAGGGAAAGTTATTGTATAGGTTTTTTCGGTGGTTTTTGATCATTATAAGGCAGAAACATGAATACATATAAGACATTTATTGGAAAAGGGAAAACTACTAGAGTAGACATGTGGAATCAACACCCTAGGTTGCCTGATTCTCTAATGAAGGGTGCCTAATGTGAGGCTATTGTAAACTCACTTTTAGCATTTTCCCAAATTATTCTATTGATTTGCGTCCTCAAAAATGGGATGAGGTTGATGAGGAAGAGTTTTGGGGATTGAATTTTCTCATTACAAGGATTTAATTCCCAGATATGTAATCGATTATGTTGGACACCCCCCCCCAACAGAAGATGGTCAATCTTCTAAGCTCGTGAATCTGGGCTCACTGAGAAAAGTGGATTCTTATATTGAGAAATTGTGTGCTAATAGAGTAGAAATTTATCTTTTCCATGGGATAGATGATATTGTTAGAAGGTTATCATATGTTAAGTAACTTCTAATAAATAATAGATAATTTGGGAGACCATAAAGAGGTTAATGATCAAAATAATGAGGTATAAATGGATGATAAAACATTAATGAAAATAAAATTAAAGAGTAATCTATTAAAAAACCAAGACATGGTCATTTCATTTCCTCATGTGCGTTCAAGGAAAAGAATAATTGGACACTGAAATTGTCGTTAAGGATAAGGACATGAAAGAGTCACATGGACATCATGAAGATTCTACAAGATTGGCTGAGGGAACCAATGTTTTTTCTAACTCTCCTTTTTGAGCATATGGGGTCCATAGTAATACATTGGGATATAAATCCACTTTGGAATAGAATTATTGGAGTTCATAGAATATTGAATTGGAAAATGAAGAGGTTCAATTACTCATCAAAAGTTTTGGTTCTAGAAGGGAATACATGACATCATATTCATTAGGTACAAATGATAGGCAGATACAGTCTCCTATTAAAATTCATTTTCATTCTTATGAATCCATGTTCTCTTCCCTGATGGATGTAGGTCTATTATCATGAAATGTTCAAGTATTAAATGAATCAATAAGAAACTCACATGTTACTGCAAATAACATTTATGGAGTTCTTGATCTATTAATGATTATAATGGGGTAATGTCTAGTATGATAATGTGAAGTCCCTCAAAGAAGAAGGTGAGGCTACCTTACATGATATCTAACCAATTATGTAGGTTGGTCAACTAGATGTTGTGATATCTAACTCATATGATAGTTAAATTAAAGGTATATAGAAACATATGAAAAAGATGGAGGATAGGTTGTTATCCTAGAGGTCATTTTTGTGTGCATAGATGAGTCAATTGGAATTTTCTTCATGATAAGGATGGTAGGGTTGGAGTTGATATTAAAAAAATATTTTTGTGACTATTTTTATTGATGAGGGCAATTTTATTTGTTTGACGCCATCCCTCATTTATTTTTTTTCAATAAATGGGATCTAGTTATAAGTTTTCATAAAAATTATTTATTTATTAATATTAATTTATATAATTATATATAATTATACATATTTATTAATATATTAATATATATAATTAAAAATATAAAAATATATTTGTTATAATTTTATAATAACTTAAATAAGTATAATTATAATTATAATTATAAAAAATATATATTTAATAATATTTGAAAATAATTATAAGTATTCTTATATAATTATATTTGTATAATTATATATATATATATATTGTAGTTTGGGGATTGCATGAGTGGTAAAGGCTCCCTATAATCCTGAATCATACCCGAGTTCAAATTTGTGTGCGACCAAATTTCTGCTGGTAGGCAGCGACGTAGGCATGACATAGGCATGGTTCAGGTAGGTAGCGATACATAAATTATGTGGGTAGATGGTGATGTAGGAATGACGCAAGAATATGGTTACACAGGCATGACACAACCATGACATTGTACTAGGCCTTAGGGGATGTTTTTTGGACATTTAGTTCATGTAATGGGATTCATTACCACAAGGCCTTCAAGCCGTGTACTGATTAAATATGGCTCGATGAGTGGGTTGTCCTATGGAGGGATATGGTAGGCATTTTCATCATGAGTGTGTGGTATGTGTTTGGTTAAAGAAATTTTAACCCTGACCACCTAATATATATATATATATATATATATGTGTGTGTGTGTGGAAAGTGTCGCATCTGAGTGGGACTTAGTAGATGGCCTCCAAATTCAAGGGGTCTTTGGTTCAATCCCTTAGGGGAGCAAGTGTTGTTATATTAAAATGTAGGTGGTGATGTAGATGATGACACAAGATGGTGGAGATAAATACATAAAGTATGACACATGAAGGCGGTGGTACATGGAAGACACATAAAATAGGTAGGATGATATAGACATGATGCCACACATGGTTAGACAAATATGATGGGATTCTTGGAAATGTAATCGGCTCCATGCCCACTAGGCCTTTGGGTGAATTTTTTAATATAATAAAGTAGTTTGTTGGGTTGGTTATCACTTGGGAGGGGGGCTATGGCTTTCATTTTAGGCATGTGTGTGTGTAGTGTATGTGTGTTTGATTATAATTGTACCCCTGTCCACTTAATAAATATATATACCTCATAATCCAACATTGAAAAAATATTAGGTTCAAAATATGGATGAGGCGATTTTCATCATATTGTATCATAGAATCCTAGTAATACTATAATAGTGGTGGAATAGTACCACTAGTGGGAACTGTATTAGGGACAATATCGATGGTGGTATTGTACAACTACATTGTAGAAATACTATTAACTAAATGGGAATTTGGGTAATATATTCTTATATACATGTGCGCCTAAAATTATTTATACAATTTTTTCAATGATAGAACACCAAAACTATGAAACTATTATGATACATGGGAATGGATTCAGTATATTTCATAAATATAGATTCAAACTCACATAATAAATATTGAAGTCGTATCTACTTCACTTTATTAGCACCATTGAAATATTTGGAAATATTATAAGTTATTTCCCTTGATGATTTTTATTTATTGATAATCTCGAATGTGGCTACATAAAGTCCTTGATAGAAAATGGATTTGGTTTTTCACTCTAACTTTTGTTCCCCATATAAATTTTCCTTTTATTCTTTTGATAAACCAGTATCCGCTACATTGGATTATTACTTGGTTTAACTACACTTTATGATTTTCATGATGTCTTGGGTTCTATGGAGTGAAAAAATTTGGATACCCCAATTATCATAATTGTTTTTATCATCTTCAGGATCAATGCATGTGAAACCCTATTCACCATGTATATTAATAAAATTTGGATTTAAAAATAGCATATATAAATATCCAAATTTGAGGAGTGCTTGTTTTTTATGTGTAGACTACCATTTTTTCAGAAATGATGATTAGTAATGACAAAAGACATAGAATGATTATTAGTGTAAAATTTGATAGATATTGATGGAAATGAGGGAGTTTTATATGTTTTCACATTTGAGAGAGGAAAAAGGAGATGACTTCATTGAAAATTGGAGATTGACATGTGTTAAAAGGTAAACATTGGATGGGATGAAAAAAATAAAAATAATTACATAAACTAAATTCTCAACATAATTCTCCATCCATTTTATGAAACTAATCTATATTCACTGTTTTCATATACCACATATGAAAAAAATCAACTTCAAATCCTATGATATTATTTAAGGTGGATTTTCATCATTAAATTCAAGGACACATTTCAAAGAAGATAGTCAGATCAATGGAGGTGATGATAAGAAAAAACACAACATAAACACACTTGATTTTATTTTTAAACATAAAATTAAAATTAAAATCCATAAAACACACTTATTTATAGGGAAAAATCACACATTACATCAAATAATGAAAATCGAGATAAATAAAAATCCAAATATCAAGTGTAATATGTTTCACCCATGAATCAGAACCCAAACACTTCAATAATCACATAAATGAAGTCTCCAATACTCCATTTTACTAGTTGATGGTGCCTTCGATAGAATAAAAGGTTTCTTCATCACATAATTTTCACATAATTTTCCTCATCTTTTTCTACATCCCTATGAAGATAACCTACCCAATACTTGATTGATCACTCTGGGAGAAGGAGTAATGACTACAACACCGATGATAATCCCACACATTTAGTTCCCAAAAAACTCATAAAAATATATCTCTATTTCTCCCCAAAAGCATTGATGTTAAATAATCTACCCATTGTTATCTCCATCAAATCACCCTTATCTTCATCCCCAAATCTTCAAAGTTTTCTTGAGTGTTCCCATAAGGAAGCAAAATCTTTAGGTTTACTGGTGTTCCCCATATCATTAATACTTCATTAAAAATCACTCTGAATTACCCTTCATACTCAAAACCAACAGACAACATGATGGTCTCATATATCCCATGATATTCCCAGTATAAGACATGCAATACTTTAAATATTTCACATACCATCTCTCTAAGAATGGATAAAATTACTAATTTCTAGTGGAATATGCTTTAGGTTTATAACTAAAATTATGTTCTATAATTTGCCACCTAGTTTTCAAGCAGTTTATTTTGGTAATCCTTTTAATGCACAGTTCCTCAAGTCATTGAATTTTCTCTTCCACCATTAAGTAGTGCAAATGACTTGGGTCATTGACCCATGTGATGGAGAGTTATCTTGAAAATACCCAGAAGATGAAGCTGTCATCTACTATTTCATCTCTCTATTTTCCCTACACCAGAAAATTAATGGATTTTATAAAAGAATAAAAAAACTCCAAAGTGGACTGTTGTTGATTCCATGATGATTGACAAAACTAACCGGATGCCGGGGTTTTGAAAAAAGTTTGGTGGAATGCATTAAAGCTATTTGTCAATGGTTGATGAATATTTGGGGTTTGAATTTATCCATATTCCTCCATTTTTCATTTGAGGTAGTATCCCTTCCCCTAGGTGTTTTGTTTAATGAAATCATACTCATGCATTTATTTCTATAATATCATATTTTTACATCCCTCAATGGGTCTAGTTATTTTATATTGATACATCTATGATATTCTATGCATGATATCACCTATAGATTGTTATGAATATGTTATATTTAGAGAAAATAAATGATATTGAGGGGAGAAATATATTTGTCTTGTTTTGTAAGGTGATGATATGAGTGGTGAAATGATATGGTGGGAAACGAGGATAAATAATTTTCTCACCATCAATTATTTTGAAATCATCACAAAATTGGGATGATTTGGAGGGAAATAAAGTATAGGGTTATTAATATTTTAAAATTCCTTTTTACCCCCTTTTACACATTTATCATAAAATAAAATAATTTTTTTCTTTTAAAATTATTCTCTAAACCAGATGGATAGATATCCCAATCTTTTCTTTTTTTACTAAGTTATTGATCTAAAAACATAGAATAAAATAACAATAATTTCATTTTACATTATTTTCGTTTTTAAATTATCAAATCATTTCTCTTCATTTAAAAAAATCTCACCAAACATAGTGTTTAAGAGACTCTCTCAATTCCTCTTACAATCCAAATGAATTCGGGAACATTCTTTTGAAACAAATGGTAGGAAGATAATAAATATCATTGTTTTTCATTCTCTATTTTTATACCATGGAACAAAAACTTCATTTTAAAATGTGTGAAAGAAATTAATATATTTAGTTTTTATAACATTATATATTTTATATATTTAATTATAATTTTATAAATGTATTTTATAAATAAATAAAAAATTAACAAATATTCATAATAACATTTAGTATAAATATATATTTATTCTTATATAAAATATACTTGAGTATATGTATTTTTTAAATTTTTTTCAACATATTTATATTTTAAAATATTATATTTAGCTAAAAAATTATAATAATTCTTTTGATAAATATATAAATTTAAATATATACGATGCATAAATAAATACATTAATTTATTTACATATATTGAAACCAATGCATTTAATAATATTTTTTAATAATATATTTCTTTAAATTATGTAACCTAAATTTATTATATATGTTATATTATAATAATTGTGATTATATATATACATTTTATGTATTATCATAATAAAATATGTAAATATATTAAAATATAATTAATTAATATATTTTAAATTTTCAATTATTATTTTATATTTTAATATAAATATGTAAAAATAAAAATATAATATCGCATCAATTAATGTAAATACATATTTTTATATAAATAATATTTTTGTGTAAATATATTCTATACATTTTTTAATATAAGAAAATATATTTCTTGAAATATGATATTTATTTTAAAAGATATTTATTAAAATTCCAATGGAAAAAATGTTGAGAATGCCCACACATTCTCAACACCATTTTAGCATTGATAAATGGTAAAAAAACAGAAAGAAATGCATGAATTTTAAACTCTTATTTTAACACTATGTTAGTTACTTCATTTAGAAAATCACTACATGGTTACTTTAATCTAATTTTACATTATTCAGATGTAGATCTAATGGTTTTTACCCCCTAACATAAATTTTTAGAGGAAATCAAACCATTTAAAACCACTTCATTAGTTGTTTCAGGAAAACTGCATGTCCGATTGACATTCTGTCTAGTCATAAAAATCAGCAATATTACAAATACATGTTTTTGATGATTTCACATCATTCCAAGGATGTTATTTTTGGGATTTTACTACCTAAAAAATGTTCTAGTATTTTAAAATAGTAAAAATATTTTTTAAGTCATTCCTACCAAATGATACCTCTAATTGACATTACAAATTTTCCACCCTTTCACAAATAACTGTATAGTTGATTTCATCTGATTTCATTGCAATCATAGTTCATTCAGTGGTTTTTTAACTAAAAAACACATTTTTAAAGGTTCTCAGATTAGTAATAATTAATTATTCAGTCATTTTGGTAACACTATATGTCTGATTAACATTTCAGCTGCTTTTACACATCTAAAATAATACAAAGCTGGTTATCATATTATTAATGTCATTATGAGGTTTTTTACTATGTATTTGACCATTAAATAAAAAATTTAGTGTTTTAAAAGAATTAAAGTGTGTTTTCAATCATACTAGAAAAATGAAATGTTAGAAAAATGTTCTTTGAGCTCAACCATTTTATAGTTAACTATATGGATTATGACAAACCGACATAGATACCATGGAACCATGACACCTTAGCCAGCCATGATAGGTGAGAAAAGGACTTTATCAATCATCATGTGTTGGAGTCTATCACCTAGTATCATTCAAGATATTGGTGGGAATAGTTTCCCAACATAAATAGTAGATGAAATAGATTCATGTTTTTTTGATCAATAGAAATAATCACATAGAGCACTGTATTAAAAGTGAAACCTATGTGAAAAACCAAATGGACAACCAAAATGTACGAAAAAACAAAATAAAAACTACATGTAAAGAGATTCAACAAAAACCGCCACCTCCATTAGTTTCTTTACACTTTCTTGAAATTTTTAGAAGAAAATATAGAAACGCCAAAAGGCATAGGTCATGTGTGATATGAAATCTCATCAGGGTCTCACCAAGGATTATAGGAATGGATGTAAAATTAATAAACCCACTAATTAATTAAAATTTAAATAATAGTGACGGAATTTCAAAATCATGTTTAAATAAAATAATGTTTTACATTTAAAAAGATAGAAATATTTTAAACAATGGATAAAATAAACATTTTATATAAAATAGTTTCTATAAATTTAGAAGGCATCTATAGAATAGTTTACAATATTGAAAGATATATCAAATAATCTTTAATGAAAAACATGGTAGTCTTCAAAATGGTACGATAGTTCCTGGTCATGGGATCATCACACACTGGTAAAATGATAACAACAATGAACACATATGTCTCTCTCACTCTAGCTAGTGGAGACAAACCAACATCCCATTGGGGTTATGATCTGGCAGTATGTTAATGTTAGAGTTTTAAATAATTAATCCATTGCATGACCCTTTTAATATTAAAATTTATTCCTCTAATAACTAACTAACTACCTAGGATTTCATGTTCTCATAAAACATTCAACAATGGGAAATGTATTTAAAAAAAATTCAAAATACAATAAAACCCATTTCCCATTTCAATAATTGAATTTTATATTAAAAACTCAATATAGATTTTTAATCAATTATTTCATTAATTATATGAAAACCAAATGGGTTCTCATAAAAGATATCATCTATTTTCTAAAATACAATTTTTAAATAAAGTCTTTCTAAATAAATTTCACTATTCAATCTATTTCATCAAATCCAAATTACACCCCAATTCCTATAAATTGGGGGTGTTACCCCAATTTAATAAAAAATAAAGTAAAAAAAACCAATACCCAATAAATTGTGTTGAAAAAAATTAATTAAATAAAAATAATAAATTTTAGTATTGATTAATTGGCCATGAATTTTTGGAATCATCTACTAAAACAAATAGATTTTATCTCACAATTCCCATAACAGGGAACTCTAACAAAGAATGTTGGAATCTAAGATCTTAGAATCAAACTAAGATTCATGATCTGAAACAATGAGGACATTATCCTTCAATACCACATATATCTAAAAACACTAGAGGATGGGAGAGGAAGAGAGTGGGAGGGAAGGACTAGGCAGTGAAAACTTACCGTCAAAGGGCTGATAAAATATTTCCTAGCTTGAGAGATTTTAAATTTATTTTTGAAATAATAGAATCTCGCATTCATAGTTAGCTGGGAAAGATGAACCGGTTTTTCAAAATGATTATCCTAAATTCTAGCCACTACTTGTGGGTTTTCATAGATTCTACTTGACAGGAACATTGTTCGAAAAACCATGTGCCAACATTGAAAACCCCCAATGCCTGGTTTTTCACTATTTTCGATAGTAGGATGCACTGTTTTGGAAAACTGAGTTTCAGCTATGGAAAACCCAAGATCCCTCCAAAACATTCTAAATTTCTCTCGAAGCACCCCTAAATTTAACCCAACCAATGTATGATCAAAATAAGGGTCTAGGAGTACCATAAAACAAAAACATGATGATACAAAATCCCCACTATAGAATATTTCTATCCCTAGAAAGCTTGTAAAGAAGCTTCCATGTAAAAAGGTTGAGTCCAATAATCTCTCATCACTTCCTCTCTATCCCATCTATCATGAGTATCAGAACCATGCTTCCATAGCTCTCAAACTAAATGTATCTTCTTCCCGCAAAGAAAATTGGATTATGAATAATCTATCATGACTGGATACTCAATCATAGATAAATTAGGCCCAGCATCTAGATCACTCCATCTCAGTACATTAGATAAATCAGAAAGATACTATTATAGATAAGATTTAGGTAAAACATTATGTATTGAGATCATCTATGGTATATTTTCTAAATGGTAAGCTTATTTCTCAACCTATCCAATAACAATACATGCTCCCACAAATGTGGAGAATGCTTCCATTTTCCTCCCAAGACACTAAGGAAACAACCGAGATGTAACATTTAAGAACATCAGATCACCCACTAAAAATTCAACTATCTATGTTGACGATTAGCATAAGTCTTATACCATCTCAGTGAAGTAAAAAATTTATGAAAAATAAACTGAACATTTCTTTCACCTCTTGATCCAAGAACAGACCAATAAATGAACATTCAACAATAACCAACGAACAAAATATATATTTAAAGGTATATCCATTCAAGGTCTCAAATGGTTCCATTCCTATCACAAACTAGTATCTAATTTTATATGAAAACATGATTAGCCCCCAATTATCATCCTAAGCTCCACTATATTCAAGAATTAAGTCAAGTATCCTATCTACAAGAAAATTTATTTCTATTTATGTCTAGTTATCTGACTATCTATGGTATTTAATACTCAAATGGACCTAATATCTTCATTACTCCTAAATTCCTCTCCAAAACTGATAATTAAACAAGGGGTACCTATTAAAAACTATCTAATACGAAAATCCATGAAATAAAATAGTATTTTTCAAATATATTTTTCTGAAATCATCATATTTGGTTATATCATGAATGGGTATAATATCAGTATTTTTGGTTATCCTATTGATCACAACCCATATCACATTATTCTTTCTCTAGGTATGTGTAAAAACAACCATTATATCCATAGAGATTTCATCCCACATCCAATTCAGCACTGGAAGTGGACTAAATAATCCTAACGGTCTCTGGTGCTCAGTCTTGAGCTATTGGCATATATAACAAGGATAGAAAAAATGAACAATTCCATATCTCATACTAGGCCACCAGAATTATTGTTGTATATTATAGAACATATTCGGGGTTTCTGGGTGCACTGCCCACTAGGAATTATGTAAATCCCACATAAATGAGTTTCTGATAGGAAAAGGTACAACGTACATGTTCTGGAAACAAAGAATACCCTTTGGGGATAATTAACACTCATCCATGGTCTCCCACTATACAAAGTGTCTCTAATTCTATAGTATCATTATTTTTCTATTGTTCCTAATGATTCATCTTGAGTATAGAATAATTCAACTTTAAATAGTCTAAACCCACTTATTCCCCTTATTCCTAAAATATAATATTTAATTGTACTTAAAGATCTATCATGTTGAAGTATTCTGATGATTCATTCAGAGCCTGAGTCATAGGTTTCCTACACAATGAATTTGTGAAATTTTTTTCTCTAGGGTAGATGCAATGTGAAAATCAAAATATTGTAGGTATACACATAATCTCTCTAACATAGCTTAATGTATTTTGAGAGAAGATATAACTCAATCTCTTTTGGTATAGATACAAGGTAATCCTTTCTCCAAATATTTAATGTCGCCTTCTCTTATGTGTATAAAACACTAGTACAAGATGTGTCTAATGGGTTTGGTAATTATTCTCATGTGGAATATGTTGTCGATATCCATAAGAAACAACATGGTAACCCAAAATTTGAAGATAGTTCAAACTATAACCTGATCATCACACAAGGATTCCTAATATAGATCAAAATTGAAACCAGATATCACATTCTCCAACTCTTGATAAGAAGGTTCGGCTATACTCGACATAGTGTCCCACTCTCTCTAGAATAGATAACATACTCCATCAGGCACATTAAAGGATACCCTTATAAAATAAAAATAAATACAAGATTTATTGGAAATGATTCCATGAATCTAAAATATTATGTACTTATATTTTATGTTGATAACCTTAAAAACAGAATAAATCTCAAAATTTGATATTGTGAAAACATAATCATGACTACAGATAACTTTCCCGCTCTTCATTCTGAGGGGTGTAGTAATATCCATCACATAAGATAATGGATCCATAGAAATATTTAGTAGATTTACAATATTATTTGAAGTAAAAAAAGGGGCATAACATTATCAAATAAAACATTCACTAATGAAAATGATATAGTGACAGTACCTCTCACAGTTTCTAGACCCATTTCTTCTTCTTCTGGTGAGTCTCCCACTACATGAAGATTCTTCAATCCGGATGTATGTGGATAGAACCCCTTATTCATTAAAAAAATATGAATTAATAAGGGGTTTTAGGTGATGATGATCCCATGACACTAGATTCATTATAATATACATGAAATAACTTCTTCAGGTGACCAAAGTGTCTGAAAGATCAACATATCGTGGGTGCCTTAGAGCAACCACTCATATAATTCATAAGCATTCCAAAGTAGGATAAATTCAAAGGGAATATTCCTTACACTAAAGAGGTCTTGAAAATTCCTGATTTTGATAACCACAATGAAAATATACATTATTCAACATCTATTAATGGGAATTTACGAAACATCCACTTGGAGGAAATAGAACTACCATAAACCTTGACATACCAGCCAGGTCCATCTAAACCATTGGCACTCTATCCAGAAAATCAATATAAGAAGGAATCTCAAGTAATAAATATTAAAAAAATCAGATTGAAGTCCCATATCAAACTAATGAGTAATTTTAATTTCAATTGACATAATATCAAGTGAAAACTACAAAATCTCAACAAAATGATTTTCATTCTCTATCATGGTCCTCTCTGCATACTCGATTTTTGTAGAACACTATAGCCCTAGACAACACCATAAACTCTAGATAAAACTGATTAGTGAAAATAACCAGTAATTATATCCACTCTATGACATAGTGATTCTTATCTATCACTATTTCTTCCACCATCTCTTTATAGGTCCCTCTAGCTTGATGGTGGAACATTTCACCCATATTTCCTAGTGCATTTATAACCCAAACAAAAGACTGATATCTAAAATACAATCCTCATCTTGATGACGATCATTAGATCCTTGGTACAATGGTGGATTCTGGATAAAGAACACTTGATCATGATTACATAAAGCATCCCTTTGAGGTTCTATAGTTATAGCCAGAATGAGAACGAGTTCAAGTGCCTATCCTAGAGCATGAACAACATGCACGATAACCCCAAGAAGATTATCATTCGTGAGAGGATGTTATCATTGCATTTTATTAGGTTATTGCTCCTTGGTCCCATTATCACATCTTATCAGAGGCATGATTCTACACAAAATCAACAGTTAACATTGAAAACATCAGATTAACATTAAAATAGAGTAACAAGGAAAAAAATCTCAATAGATAAGAACCCAATATTTATTTTCATCCTACCAAAATAAAATATAATAAAATACTAGAACTAATTCTCAATAAATATTTATTAAATAAAAAATGTTGAATTATGGCTAATTTCTGGGAGATCTATCTTATAAATCAATCACAACTACCTTTTAAGTCTAGATAAGATTACAAAAATTCATACTAACATCTAGGAAGGATACATAACCTATACCTTTAATATCACATTTATATAATCCATCCCTGATACCTGAGTACTTTGACACCTGATCCAGCCCTAACATGACCCAAAATGAAACTATCGATCCCTACGGGTTAGTGAATAACAACTGATATCATACAAGATAAAGATAGGAATGGTTTTTCACAAAAATGGTGAATTAAATTGATACATGTAATTATGATCAAAAGAAAACTCCATGGGAGAGAACTATTATTGAAGGAAAATATGTTTGAACAACCCACCATTAAACCATAAATTATAAGAAAATTGTATAAACAACCCATTCCAAGTGATTCCACAACAACTACCACCTCCTGGTGAATGTTTAACCATTACTCAAATCTAGATAAATAAATTATACAAAAACCTGAAGGAATATGTAAGGAGTGATAAAAAATCCTTGTAGGGTCTCACACAGGATTATATAAAAATATTTAAAATTAATTAACCACATAAATTTCTCTATTTCAATTAATAGGCACGGAATTTCAAAATCATGTTTTCAATAAATCATGTCATACATTTCAAATGAGGTAAATATTAAAAACATTAAATTAGATAAATGTTTTATATAAAACTATTTATATAAATTCACTGGGCATGTGTAAAATAGTTTACAATAATGGAATATATGTCAATGAATAACAAATGAGAAACATGGTCCTATTTCATGATGTACAATTATTCCAGGTTATGGGATCCTCACACACTAATAAAATGATAATGTAAACTGGCACCCACATCTCTTTGACACCATCCAATGAAGAATAATTAACATCCCATTGGGGATAAGATCATCTAATAAGTTTATGAAAGAGTTATAAAACATTAATTAATTTATAGAAAATTAACATATAACAAGTCTATCCCTAATAACTCACTAACTAACTACGCTTTCGTGTGCTCAAAAAATTTTATAATAGGAAATGTATTTCAAAATAATTCAAAATACAATTTAACCCACTTCCCATTTCAATAATTCTAATTGCCATTTAAAAAAACATGTTAAAAATCCATTCATGCATTTTAAGGGATCAAACCAAAAAGTTTCATATAAAAAAAATCAAAACCCAATTTCTAAAATACAATTTTCAAATAAATTTATTACAAATAAATTTCTCAATTCCATCGATTTTATCAAATCCAAATCACTCACTGATTCTCATGAATTAAGTGGTTTTCTCCAATTTAGGCTAAATAAATCTAAAATCCCAATCCCCACTAACTTTGGTTTATAAAATTTATTTAAAGTTTAATAAAAAATAAAAAATTATATGTTAGATTAATTTGACAAGTATAAATGGAATAACAACTCAATACAAAGAGATTACGACTCACAATTCCCATAACGGGTAACTCCATCGAATATCATTATAAATGGAGATCTAGGAATCAAATCTATATTGATGATATGTAACAATAATTATTAGAACTGACCAAAATAGGTAGAGCTAAGAAACCATAAATTAATAGAGAGTAAGAGAGTAAGAGAGAGTAAATGGGGATAAAAAACAAATAGAGAAATGAGCAAATGTCTATACCCTAGAATCAATCCACCGTGGAGAGGGTTTGGAAGAGACACAAATTATTTATAGATGCACTCCCAACAATAGATAATTCTAGAATTCCCATTTGGGTCTAGTGGGGGTCCAAATATAGTTTCAAGATATTTTAATGAAAATTTTAGAATAATAAAATATCATGCTCATAGTTAGCTGGGAAAGGCTGCAAGGTTTTTCAAACGGTGCACCCATGCAGGTGGGTTTCATAGTTTCTCCATGGTGGGAATTCAACTTAACAATCCATACACCAACCATACAAACACCACTCCATGTTTTATCAAGGTTTTCACTAGTAGGAAAACGGTTTGGGAAAACTATGTGTCAACCATGCATATCCCAAGAGGCCCCTAAAACATTCAAATTTTCACCCAAAGCACCCATAAAAGACACTTAACATAATTTTGATCAAAATTGGGGTTGTAGAGTACCTAAAATAGTAAAAATGTGATACATGGTTGTGTTCACCGTATTTGACAACATTTAGAGGTTTTTGGTAGTTTTGGACCCCTATAGATGCATGCTTATAAAAGAAGAAAAACAATACAAAATTCTTATTCGGATAGTTTTGGAACATCACACATATTACTGACACAATGTTAGATTGTACATGTAACGAATAAAAAATATAGTTTTAATATTATTTCACACAATTATATGTATTTATTATTTTTATTTGATCATCAAACATGTGTTTTAGTTCTTTAGATCAATAAAATGTGTGTTTCCAGACATCTAAAAAAACATGACACCTCATATTTACGTTCCATTAAATCCACTATTTTAAAAATAAATTTATGGTTTTTTTGTTATAATTTCATAGAATTTGGAGGTATTATAGTTGTTTTTTACATACTAATGCATGTTTTAAAAGGACATCAAACATTTGAAAACTTGTTATTTAGAAAATATGAGGACATTACACATTTGATCTAAATGTCTTCTATTCATACACATCACAAATAATAGAATTATGGTTGTCCAAATATTTCAAATCAAAAGAATCACATGTCATTAAACTATGCATGACCGTGAATTTCAATATCCAAATGAAATCATTGGCCCAAAATTATATTCTTTTCAAACATGTTGACAAAAAAATTCTTGGATAATATTCAACAAGTGACACGATCGACAACATACCCAACCATCCCATTATTAGAGAATCTTTTAGGCTTACCAAAGTATGGAATCAAATTATGAAGGTTCTCATGCTATTAATCTTAGCAATATTAGGTGATATATATTTATAATAAGAACCCCATCCTATTTATATAAATGGTTTTATGAAATTTCATGTGATACACTTACATTGTTTAGTCAAAATAATAAGTCTCAACTTATTATGAAATTAGTATACAAAATGTATCATAAAGAGAATTTTTATAGAGAACTGGCCCCAGAAACTTAGATCTGATGGCATCTACTAATTACATTTTTATGATTACAATGAATCCATTCTTGATGGACCTATTAGTTTATTAGTATTATAAAACTATATACATACATGGGTCTTTTATAAAAAAATAATACACCAATTAAATCATTTTTTCCTTATTTATAAATAAATAACTTTGAGGATAACTCTAATAAATGTATTAAATCCCTGAATATATTTCATATTATGCTTCATGGATTCCTGGGGAAAGAAACATAATAAGGGTGAGATCAAATACTCAGAAAGGGAAAAATATAGTAGAATGAAAAATGAATAAATGAGAATAACAATAATGGCATGGTAAATAATAGATTAAACATACCATATAATAAGACAACAGAGATGGAAGTGCTTAAAATTTGGAATGTAAATAAATGGAAACACATTTTGTTCAAATAACTAGATATGAAAAAATAAATATGGAAAGGAAAGATAATGAAACACATTACATTGAATTAATGAACTGAAAATTAAATGTATCTAGAGATATATTGATAAAAAATATCCAGGATAAATAATAACTAAAACTAATTGAGGAAAAATATTTATTAATGGACGTCATGTCTAAGGGAGATGAAATCATATACAATCAATACCATTCACAAGACATTTTAAAACAACTGATAGAAACCATTTTAATTTTTTTTAACTTATTGGTCTCATGAAAAACTATCAATGCATCAATGATCTATATAATGTCAGAGCACGAACTATTTTTAAAAGTCCATTTCATTCCACATTATTAATAATCAAAATAAATAATATTTGTAATCAAATATCTTTAATAAATAATGAATACAAAATTATCATTATTTCCCAAAATAATAAAATAGCTATCAATAAAGACACCATATGTAAAATGGTATATAGTTTAGTCAATTGTAATATCCATGATAAATGAAATTGATAATTATGGAGAATTCAATGTTAAATGATTATAATTGATTAAATGTTTCAAGGAAAACAAAAAATGATTCAAGGAAGTGAATGAGAATACTATCACTGGACAATCCAATAATAAACCATCTAATGGAATAAAAAAGATGGTATCAATACAAAAAATCCTAATATAAGTAAAAAAAATGTTTAGTATTGTTGATGAATAGAAGGACTAAAAAATGATCTTTTAAAAACATTTTGGATGCAAATATCATTTTTTAATGAAAAAACATTTGAAAACTCATTTCATTGGAATTATATTTTGAAAATATTTAATTCAAAAATTACCCTTTAAATATGAAAATTAATCTTCCAATAAATGATGGTGGCTAGCCCCGGCAGATCTTAGGAGGTAAAAAAAATTCCTTTTCAATGGTTAATGGTCATAAAAATGCCTTCTTTGTAATGAAATAAGATGATTCCTTTCAAAATATTGGTAGAATAAAATTAGGGTAAAAATTTATCCACAAAATCATTTTAAAATAATTTCTAAATCCATTTTAATAAAACATATTTTTTATAAGAAAATAGATTCTATGAATAATGATATAAATAATGTCTTCCTTGCTAAGAAAATATTTTTTTAAACATTGTGACTATAAAAGAGTGGAAAATGGAAATAAATCTTTAAAATTTTCATGAATAACCAGAGTGGGGGATAATTAATGGTTATGTTGATAGATATTCATGTAATTTCCATAAATAGAAATACTATTGAATGAATATTATAGTTATTGTTAATGAAAACAATCTTTAAGCATTCCAAGGTATCACATACAACTTTAAATCATTATTGATAGCAATAGACAAGAAGGAATAATTTTAAATGAATGTTTCAAATACCATGAAGATAAATGAATTCAGGATATAATATATATAAATGGTTAGTAGATACACAACAAAAAATAAGTAAGTGGTGAACATTACATTTACCTCATTGAAGGAAAAAGAATGATAAAAATCCATTACCAAAACATTCATTTGGGTGAACATCATTTAACATACTATATCACAAACTTATGTTAATTTTGTACTTCTTAATAACCTTTTTCATGTTTATCATTACTTTTATATCACTTATTACTATTTCTTGTACAACTACATAATTTAATAAATTCACGGTGGGTTCCTTCACAAAATTCAATTTATGAGTCAAAAACAACATTAGTAGATCAAATATTGAAACACCCTGAAATTTTATGAGATATTTTTTTTAATTTCATGCATGTATCTTGTTATACGCTACACCGAGATTATCTTTCACGACACACAACATTGTATTAGCTTGCAGTATATTCAAAAATATACTTGCCTTGTGTTGCACGTAATTTCAAGTTCAAATGAAAGAATTGATTTCGTGCAACACTGAGTATAGAATTTGTTCAATGTATAAAGTAACTATGTTTTTATTATGTTATATGCAACACCAAAATAATCTTTCATTACACGCAACACATACATGGCTTGCGTTACACACAAGAGCGACCTTCCTCGATAGCTTGCGAGGTATGCAATACCGAGTTTCAATAAACAACGATATATTATAAAAATATTTTACTATGTATCATTTATTATTAGTATTAAAAACATTTTGAATTTTATATAACATTATCATTTATCTTACATATGATATGACAACAAAATCAATTTTTTGGATTAAAGAAGTTTTTTTAAAAAAAATGAAGTTTTACTGCCATTTGACATGGTAACAATTTTAAAAATATTTTTTGACACTTTTATAAGTTATATTTTATGAGATAAACTTCTTATTTTTAATTTTGATAAAAAAAAGTTACTTTGGATAAATTTTTACATTTTTATACTAACATTCATATATTGATGAATAGTTAAAATACGCTAAATTTTAATTGAAAACAACTTTTTTTCATCGAAATAATTTATATGGTTAAAATATATTATTGAAGGATTTTAAAGTATAAATAGGATATATTTTTATTTTTTTATACAATTTAAGTCATTGTCATTAATTTTACATTGAATTCATATTTTAAAACATTTCAATATTTTGAAATGATTTAAATAAAAACCAGTTTTTTCGACAATGAGATTAAATTTAAATTAATTACTACAGATTATCTGTTTTGAATTTGGAAAAATGGATTCCATATTTTCAATCAGAAGGTTCAAATTTTGTAAATAGTTAATTCTTATTTTTGGACATTATTAATAGTATCATCAGTAATTATTTTATTTACCATGGTTAAAGGGTGAATCTGGTAATATGGGTAAAAAATAATATTATAATAATATTAAACTACCCTAACAGATGCCCTAATCCTATTGGATGTGATATTTATGACCATGGGAATCCATGGGTTGGTTTTGGGAACCCAAAGATTCAGTTGGATGTGAAAATGACAATTTATAAGAATTAATTTAATGTTAAGATAATTATAACTTAAACATACATCTTTTAATAAATCGATTTTAATATGAGGTTATATGAAATAAATCTAATTATATAAATAATCATTATAAGATAAAAATATTTCCTACATTAAGTTATTTTATTTATAATATTTAGACATTAGAAAAATATATTTCTTTATGACACAATTATGTAGTGATTACCTCATTAATGAAAGATTCAGATAAATTAATTTTTAAACATTAATATAAGTTTAATTTGAATTTTTTTATGTCATCCAAAAACATTCTGGTTTAAATTTACATATTAGAGATGAGTTTATTATTTTTTATTGATTTAATAAGGTTGTTAATTTTTTTTAAAAGTCAAGTATGAATAGTGTCCAAAATTGACATAATTCATAACTTAAAACATGAAATAATTTAATATATGATATTAAAATCCATAAAAATCTAAGATTCTTAAAAATTATTTATATAAGTCCAAATATGTCATAAATACCTTTTTTTGGGAAATTTTACATGATATGGTTATTACATTTACCTATAATGTGTAAATAACATGATTTTACAGTAAGATTATAAAGGGTAAAATAAGGGTAAAACTAAACAGATAAGGATAAAATTATCTAAACATTGTAAAAAAATTATTAAATTATTGGAATTAGAACCAATATCATATTATCTTATAATTATATAAGTTTTGGACCATTTTAAATCGAAAATAAATTTATAATATATTAATATTTTTGGAATTTTTCTGAACTGCCCCTCTCCTCTCTTATAAAAGGGAACCCACTCTTTCACCTCTTCACTCCATTTTGTGCCTTAATTCTCGGTCAAACCATACCCATTTCTATTATATACCTCCATAGTAACATTGTAGAGTTTGTGTTATTCTCAAAAGACCATCTCTAGTTCCATAGGTGTAATTTAAAAGAGGCATGTCAAAGAAGAGGTAATATCATCTACTGATTCATTGAAATGTATTTCATAATCTACGTACTCTTATTTAGTAGTTTCATTATAAATAATAAATATCAGTATAAATAATATAATTATATGATATTATAAATATGAAACAACCTTATTTATCCTTCTATACATCCTATGAAAAATGAAATCATCATGCATGCGTACGTACGAAGTATCGTCTCCACACCGTGGTGTAATATGTTTTTCACCACCACCTTACGTGGATGGGTATAATGATGGAAATAAAAACTGTATATTAGTATTATAACATTATACTAAGTATGAGATATTATAAACCATTCACTTCAATACCATTCAACAACTATGGGAATGATATTGTCGCTCGTGCATACATACGGCTTACCGTCTCCATAACGCAATTAGATTCATTCTCCATGTTAATCATTATAAAATAAATATAAAATATATATAATAAAAAATAATGAAATATATTACATAATAATTCTACTGGATTTATATATATATATATATATGTATTTTACTTACTTCTATTCAATTTAATAATGAAATGAAAACATAGTTCATGTGTACGAATGACCTACCATATCCATGAACGGTGTATTCCATTCCACTTATCGATCTATTATATATATTTGTATACTTAATATATATGATATATAAATAATTATTTACATTTTTGGAGTATTTAAATCATGAACTATGTAATCATATGAAGAATAACATCTCCAAACACGTTTGATAAATGAAACTATTATTACCCAAAACATTCCATTAACATGGAATTGACAAATGAACAACTGATATAAAGTCGTAATTGAATCATATATGATATCATAAATATTATTATGGTTCTATTAAATGTTAATAATATGTTTAAACAAACTATATTGGTGTTTTTAACATATATAGATGAAATTAGACCTAAGGTTAGGGATAATTTTGCAATCTCATTTTTATCTGAGATTTTTTATACGTAAGTATTTTCTAGGAATATATTTATCATCCATGTACATGTTTTATAGAATTGTTTTCATAAAATTATTTATATTAATCTTTGTATATTTAAATTCATTTTTACCCATTTTTACTTTTACAACCTGGTATCTAAGAAATATTTCTTTTGTTTACCAAACAAGGTAATTTTTGACTTTTCCGGTAAAAGTACGACGAGAATATTTTTTTAACTTATAAAGAATGAAAATATTTTTAAATATTCATAACACTTCACTTACATGATAATTACTATAAAAATTTTCATGTGTATTTTCAACTAAATTATTAGATTTTAAAATTATGTGGAATTTTTAGAAATGATTACATTTTTGAAGAAGAAAGGATATTTTCCTCAAGAACTGAGGTCAAGTGGTTTATCAAAACTATTTCCCATAAAATTTGATTCTCTATAAATATGGTTATTATTCTAACCATATTATTACTATGATTATATTGTATTAATGATAGAATAGTATTTTATATGAATTATGTTATTATGGAATGATGTTTAAGAAAACCAATTTTATTTCTTAGGTTATGTTATGATGAATGATTTATGTTTTTTTTGGAACATGTAGGAATGAATTAATTATGAGATGGGTAGGAAATATATTGTTATTAAATTCTTAGGAAAAAGTTTTATATCTCATGAGATAAACATGGAGAGAATGGAAGGTAAATACTGTTCAATAATACAGGTCTAGAAAGAAATGTAAACCCAGTTTAGTAAAAGACATTGTCTACTATGATGGTCTTGGCAGCAATGTCTTGGATATTATTGAAATCATATTATGTGGTTAATGGTTTTCCACAATTACATGTTTAATTACCATTCTATTTTATCATGATTAATTATCCTTTTTTAATTATTCCCTACGTACTGCAAAGATTTATTACATGACTCAAGATTTTTATTTTTTAAGTTTATATTCATTTTTTATGTTCGAATGTATACGATTTGTTTTATTTTATCCATGTTTACCCTTACTGAGCATTTAATATTACCCATTTCGTATATTTCTTTTCCCTAGTATATAAATAAAGGTTTTAGGAAAGAAAACAGAAGGGGTAGATCATTAAGGGAGATATTGAAGATCTTTCATAATGTTGGAAGATTATGTTCCATGTTTTCAAAGGCACTAAACTAACACGGTCTTTGGGAATTTGTTAGTGTCATTATTAATTATTCCACAAAAGAAATTTAATTCCCATGTAATTCAAGCTTGGGTCTCTCAATTTAGTATCATAGTGAAGGTTTAGTCAACCTATGGAAATTGGGATTTGAAAAATTTTGTAAGATCCCTAGATATATTTCTAATGTATGTCTAAGGATGTCTGTAAGGGAAATTCTAACTATAGAATAAAGTCCTAAAATATGGCAATGAACATGAATAAAATTGGACTAACCCTTTGATTTTTTTGAATAATGTACTCCCCCTTTATAATTCTGTTTTCTAGTAGGATTTTTTTTCTCTCACACTATTCTTTTCAGGTTTTAGAAAATGGATGGAACTCAAAGGAATTGTGTTAATGATCAATGAACTAGGAAGAGAAATGATTTTCCTTTTGAACTATTAAATGATATTTGTTATGGAATGAAAAGCTTTATTTCTATACATTCACAAGCTATTAATAATTCTGGACTCCAAAATGAGTAGATAGGGGAACAACATTCTATTGAGTCCTTCATGAGGCAATGCCCAACTTCTATTAGTGTGTATTTCGATCAACTTGTTGAGGAGAAATGGATCAGTACCATTGATAACATATTTTCCATCCTTCAATATTCTAAACATGAAAGGGTCATTTTATATTTATATCATTTAGATGGTGAAGTATAACAGTGGTGGACTCTAATTCATAATACAAGGCCCCATGAAGAAATTTATTCCATTGAATTTGAGGTGTTCATGAACTTTTATTTCAATAAGAACATTCCTCTAATGATTTGAAATAAGATGGAGAAGGTGTTCCTTGAGCTTAATCAATAAGATGATGAATCTATTGGTACATAGGATGTTAATTTTACAATACATGTAATGTTTGATTCTTGATTTTTTATCCAACATGAATGTAATGTTGATTGATTCTTCAGTAGTATATAACCAAGTATCTGAAGGGAATTATCTATAAGAGATGTCAGTTTCTATGAAGAGATTGTGTGTTGTGCTATAAAGGTAGAACTGGAAGATGGTGTTATATATCCATCACATGGTTTTGACAAAAAAACGATTTATGGAGTTCTAGGGAATAACTCAAGACAATTGTAAAAATAAGATAAATGTTTCCATATGCTCAATGTGTGGAATGAATCATGGTGTAGATTGACTTAAAGGGACTAGAAAATGTTTCATGTGTGGAAAAGAAGGTCATCGAGTAGTTGAGTACCGAAGTAATGGGAAAAGGGTGGCTAATTATTTAAATGGGAAAAATACTATAGATAACTCACCACCAACACATCAATGATATAAGTGAAAGAAAATGGGGGAATTATGCTTACAAATTCCCTAATTCAAGGGTTAATGATGATCGAAATCAACAACCTCTTATGGAAAAAGACAAAGGGAAGTCACATGTGATAACAATTGGTGATGTTGAGTATGGAAATGATGTAGTGGAATGATTAATTGTTTATGTAATGCATTTCAAAATAGTGTTTTGGAATCAAATTTATAGTATTATGGAATATTGGAATATCTATGTATTGGTCTATTATGGTTTTCCATATTTATATGGTATCAATAACCATGAAAAGTTATTGAAATATTTTTGGAAAGCAGAAGATATGCACATAATGAAGTGATAAGGAGATAATTGTATTATTGATAGTATAAATGTGTTGATGACTAACATAAGGACAAAGTGATATCATGGTTTTAGTATATAGAATTTATATGATTTGGGAATGTGGGAAGAGTTATCTTTTGACAGAATTCATATTTTCACTGAGGTTCTATGGTAATTCATGTTTAAATTGAATATATGATTAAGTTATTCACATGTTTGGAATGTGACAACAAGATATATCTTATGATATATGGGGGATAAATGATGATATTCACATGCTTGTTATATGACCATTCTGGTAATTGTTTTCATTGTACTTTGTGATTGGACAAATCTATTTTGGATAATCCTAAATGTTGGAATGGATTATGTAGGACTTCATATTGTATTGTTAGAGGTTATAACTTTATTTATTTTATTTCTTGATTTTTATAATAGTATAGTTTTAGAAAAATGACAACCCACGTGACGAGCGAGAACCCATCACGCAGGACAATGATGTAGGAATCAAACCCACAAATGAAGTGTGGAATGCCTTTATCACCTACCACTGGCCTACATGATATCCCTGGTTAGTAAAAGTTTGTTTTGTTTTATTAAGAAGTGTGATAGATGATTTTTAAGTCCATGTTTGGAATCATATATGATTAGTCTCACTATAGATGGACTTATGTATATTTAATAACATGTGTTAAACTTTTTGTGATAGAGATAAATGGAATTACCTATCATTCTATCACATTATCATTTAAAACTTCAAAAATTAAAAATTAGACTTCATTTCATTAAATAAGAGATAAAGTGGTAATTGTTTATGGCACGAACACTTGTGAAATTGTACGAAAATAAAGTATGTATTTATTCCCATGGAAAATTCTTCATCACTAGGGAAAGTACATTGAAAACCAAAAATGTTATCATCATAACTTATTTTCCAATGAATCCGACAGACCCTTAAATTATTGTATATTTATAGCTTTCAGGCAGTTAACTTTATCCAAACCTTATTCTCAATCACAATCCATCAGAACATGATGATTAGATTTTTATTTTATATCCATGTTTTCACTTCCCACCTATGTTCTCCTATGTGAAATTCTAGTGATGAGTTACATTGGGTAACCATTAAATTTATAACCTTCCTTTTTAAAATTATTATTTAGTATTCCTTTTTATGATGTGTGATTCTATGAAAGAAACATTCAAGTAAAAAACTATTTATAACCCTAATGAATTTCGAGGGCGAAATTCAATTAAAGGGGGGTAGATTGTAACAACCGGATATTTTATGAGTTAGATTCAATTTAAATTCTTTGATGTCTGGTATTGTACACTACACCAAGATTATCTAGCACTCTACGAAACACTGTATTTTCTTGCAGTATACACAACAATAATATTGGCTTCTGTTGTACACACATTCATGTTCATTTGATAGAATAGATTTCACACAACACTGAGTATAGATTTTGTTCAATGTATAAATTAAATAATTTTGTATTATGTTATATGCAACACAAATGGAAGCATGCACTAGATGCAACAATGAAATAGATTTCATTACTAGAAAGAGTGACCTTCCTCGATAGTTTGCATGGTACATAATACTGAGTTTCACAAAACAGCGATACATTATTAAATTATTTTAAACACTATCCGTTATGAATAGTATTAACCACATTTTGTATTTTATATAACATCAGAATTCATCTTACACGTCACATGATAACAAAATCAATTTTTTGGATAAAATAAGTAATTTTTAAATATTGTTGGTTTACCGCCATTTAATAGAAAACCCATTCTAAATCTTGTTTCTTACAATTTTAAAAGTTATATTTTAGAAGATAAACATATTATTATTAATTGGCATATGAAATTTTTCTTTGGATAAATGTTTTATATTTTTCTGATAACTTTCATATTTTAAAAAATAGTGAAAATATGCTAAATTTTTATTGAAAGCAACTTTTTTCATTAAAATAATTTATATGGTAAAAATATATTATTAAATGGTTTTTAATTTTTAAATAGAATATATTTTAATATTTTAAGATAATTTAATTCATTTTAATTAATTTTACATTGAAGTGAAATATAAAAACATTTCAATCTTTTGTAATGTTTTAAACAAAAACCGATTTTTTACAACGAGATTAATTTTAAATTAATTACTGTAAATTATATTTTTTAAATATGGAAAAATGAATTCCATATTTGGAATCATAATGTTAAATTTTTTGAAATATATACTTTTAATTTTTTGACATTATGAATAGTAACTTCAGTAATATTTTTTTTCCATTGTTAGAGGGTATATATGGTAAATATGGGTAAAAAAGTATTATAATAATATAAACTAACCTAACTCATGCCTTAATCATATTTTATGAGATAGGTCTGACCATGGGAATTCTTGGGTTGATTTTCAGACCCCATGGATTCACTTGTATGTAAAAATGACAATTTATAAGAATTAATTTAAAGTGATGATAATTTTAACCTAAACATATATCATTTACTAAATATATTTTAATATGGGGTTATATAACATCAATCTATATCTTTAAATAGTCATTATAAAGCTAAAAATATTTAACGCATCATGGTTTTTTATTTATAACTATTATACATTAGTTAAATATATTTATTTATGACACAATTATTATGTAGTGATTACCTCATTAATAAATCATTCAAATAACTAAATTTAAAAATATTAAAATAAGTATAATTTGAATATTTTGGTGCCATCCAAAAATTTTATGGATGAAATTGACATATTATGGAAGATTTAATTCCTTTGGTTCGATGTAATAATGTTTTTATGAATTTTTAAAAAGTTAAGTATGAATAGTTTCCAAAATTGACATAATTCATAACATAAAAGATAGAATAGTTTATTAGATGATATTAAATTAATAAAAATATAATATTAGTATAAATGGGTAATAAATGTCCAAATATTTAATAAAAATATTTTTGTGGGTCTTTTGACATGATATGGTAATTACACTAACCCACAAAGTGTTAATAATATGCTATAACTGTAAGATTTGAAAGGGTAAACTAAGGGTAAAACAAAAAAGATAAATATAAAAATATATTAAAAAGTTTCAAAAATTTATGGGAGAATTGGTATTAGAACAAAAATTATCTTATATTATAATTAAATAATTTTTGGACCATTTTAAATTGAAAATGAATTTATTATAAATTAATATTTTGGAACTTTTCTAAAGTGCCCCTCTCCTCTCTTATAAAATGGAACCTCTTCCCTCTCCTATTCACTTCATTTTGAGCCTTCATGCTCAGCCAAATAATTCCATTTTATCTTCTCAACATCCCTAGTTAAATACTATAGGATATTTTTTTCTCAACATACCAACTCTAGTTCCCTAAGAAAAATTTTAATGAGGCACCTCAAGGAAGAGAAAATCTCTTCTACCGATTAATTATTTTTTTTCTCATTATACTTACTATTATTTAGTTGTTTCATTATAAAGTAATAAAATAAGTATCAATAATATACATATATGTTATTATAAATATTAAAAATACCTATTTCACCTTCTATCCATCCTACAAAAAATTGAAATCAATGTGCGTGCATACGTACGGATTACCGTCTCTACGCCGTGGTGTAATCTATTTTTCACTTCCACCATACATGGATGTGTATAATGATGGAAATAATGACTATATATTTTTATTATAACATGATAATAATTATTATATATTTTACACCATCCACACTAATACCGTTCAACCACTATGGAAATGATATCGTCGCTTGTGCGTACGTACGGCTTACCGCCTCCACGGCGCGATGAGATTAATTCCCAATGTTAACCATTAAAGATTGTTTATAATGAATATATAATAAATAATCATGAAATATATGACATAATAATTCAATTGTATTTATATATATATATATATATAGGTCATTTACATTCATTCAATTTAATAATGGAACAAAAACAGTCCATGCGTACGCACGACCTACCATCTCCATGAACGGTGTATTCCATTCCATATATAGATATATTATATATATTTATATTCTAAATATATATGATATATAAATCATGTTTTTAATATTGTAATTAATTAAATAATTATCTATGTAAACTTATGAAGAATAACAAGTCCAAACATGTACGATAAATGAAACGATTATTACCCAAAACATTGCTTTTACATGGAATTGACAAATGAATGGGTAATATAAAGTCTCAAGTGAATCGTATATGATATCATAAATATTATTATGGTTTCATTACAAGTTAAAAATATGTTTAAACCCAGTATAAAATATATTATTACACACATAGAAGAAATATGACCTAATGTAAGGGATAATTTTGGAATATCATTTTTATGTGAGATTGTTTGTACATAAGTATTTTCTCGAGATATATTTATCACCCATGTCCATGTTATATAAAATTGTTTTCATAAAATTTTTTCTATTCTACTATGAATTTTTAAAGTCATTTTTATTCATTTTGACTTTTTATACCTGGTATGGAAAGAATATATTTCTTTTGTTTACCAAATGAGGTACTTTTTGACTTTTCTGGTAAAAGTACGAGGAGAATTTTTTTCTAACTTATACAGAATGAACGAATTTTTACATCTTCATAACTCATTACATCTATGAAGCTTCCTCTACACGTTTTCAAGTTTATTTTCTACTAAATTATTCACTTTAAAAAATGCATAGAATTTTTAAAAAAGAAATCATTTTTGAAGAAGAAAGGATACATTCCTCATGAACTGAGTTCAAGTGGTAAATCAATATTATTTTCCATATAATATGATTCTATTTAAATATGTTTATGTTTATATCCATATTATTACTATGATTTGATTTTGTTAATGATTTTATGGTATTTTATATTGATTATTTTATGATTGAATGAGGTTTAAGAAAACCCATTTTATTTCTTAGGTTATGCTAGGATGAATGATTTATGTTTTGGTGGAACAAGTAAGAACGATTTAATTATGAGATTGGTGGGAGCTATATCTCACTCCAATGCACTTGGTAAAGATTTATATCTAAGGAGATAGACATGGCTTGAATGGATGGTAAATCCTATTCAGTAATACCAGGTTGGAATGGGTTGCAAACTCAATTCAGTAATGGACATCGTCCACTATGATGGTCTTGGCAGAAATGCCTTGGATACTATGTAAATACTATTATGTGATTAATGGTTATCCATAATTTGATGTTTTATTCCCATTCTATTTTAATACTATTAATCTTTCTTTTATGATCTATGCCTCAAATACTTACAATATTTATCTCATGAATCGTGATTTTGATGTTTAATCTTTATTATAATGTTTTTATGTTCAAATTTATATGGTTTATTTATTTTCTCCATGTTTACCCTTACTTATCATTTGAGCTCACCATTTTGAAATGTTTTATTTAACAAGGATATTATTAATGAATTTAGGTAGGAAAACAAAAGGGTAAGATCTTTATGGGATATTTTGAATATCTTTCATAATTTTAGAAGATTATGTTCCATGTTTCCAATGACACTAAACTAACACGGTCTTTGGACATTTTTTGTGACATGTATTAAGCATTACACAAAAGAAAATTAAAGTCCATGTACCTCAATCATGGGTCTCTACAAATATGGTTAAATGGGTAATTATATAATATATAAATAATAATCATCATCACATAATTATCATATTTATAACAAATTTATTTTTTTAAAGAATTTTATTACATCGAGTTATGAAAAATGAATCAACATTACAATCATAGAGACATAAGGTCATACATACACATGAGTAACACAATTATTTTTCAATGATAATTATGGAAAGATGGTATGTAACACCATATCCATATATAATGAAAACTATATCATAAATAACATTCTATATAATTATATATACTTATATATATAATTATTGTGATGAAAAATGACTCACATCATATCACCGAGGCAGTAGTCCACACGTTCATGAATAACATTTTCACATTTTAAATGTGTGAATGGGTAATAATGAAAATGATATATATTAGATTTATAGAATGGTAATTATATAATTAATATCATATATTTTTTTATGTCACATATTTTTACTTATAACCATACTTCATTGAATCCATGTATCATGTGAATGTATCACATCACTTGAGGGGGTAGTAGTCCATGCTTCCACAAATGAAGTTATCGTTTTTACAAAAAATAGAGAGTATAATGATATGTGTAGTAAACAAATTATATAAGATTAAAGACATAATAAATATCATATATAGAATATATAAATAGGGTTTCCATCATAATGACCACTATGAGTGGTGTAAATGGAATAACGAACAATCATCATTTCTTGAGAAGTTAGTTAGCTGTACACATAAATAATATTTTTATTACCCGTTAGTTTAAAGTTGTGTTGGTGTTGGTAGAACCCTTAATAAAAAAAATCACATAATATATTTAGAAATTAGAATTATTATATTGAAATGGAAGGAAAATATTTTCAATGGTGAAAATGTAAAGGAAACAACAATGATAGGTCAAAATCATCACCTTAAAAATCAGGTACTCCTTGTTAATACCAAATTCCTTACAAGGAAAGAATTTTTCCAAAAGGTAGGATTAAAGAGATATAACAACAATATTTTAAAACTATTTTGGAATATCATGTTTGATCCAAAGTGGACTGAAATGTATGATAACATGGGAGAAGTGGTGGCCTTTTATATTGGAGGAGGAGTGGCACTCATGTAACATTTTGACAATAGAATTCCATATAAAATTTTAATGTTGAAACTAAATAAAATAATGTACCTAATTAGATAAAAGAGAGAATAGGGTTGATATATATATCCAGAATATCACTCTTTGACAAATTTATAAATCATTTTGGGCCTTCAAGTTATGTTCTACTATATTACTAAAATTAATTAAACCTTAATCATTTTAGTTAATTTTAATCACTTTCACAAATCTTTTTGGTAAAAAAATATTGGTCATACTATACATTATAAATTATTATTATTTCAAAAATTGATTACAATTTTTTCAAATTTCAAACATCAATGTGGTAGAAATTCATTTAAATTTAAACACATAGGTGGGAAGAAATTTTTGGTTATTAAAGAAAAAATATCTGAATTTTTTATATTTTTTATAGTAAATATCAAAGTGTAATTTTTTCCAATGAAATAAATTTTTTTAATCGAAAAAAATAGGATCTAATGAAACTTAATAAAAAATTATAACTATAATTTAACTTTACAAATAAATAATACAAATGACAGTTTTGAACTATAATTTAGTATTTTTAACTTTTTGTTAAAAAATAAAATGATTAAGAAAATTATAAAAAATTCAAGATAACCTAATTTCGATGCTTAAATTTAAACAATAAATCTTATGTTGACTTTTCATATCAATAAAAATGTCACAAGTCATATTAAAAATGGGTTATCCATCAAAAGGTGGTAAAATTGCCTTTATAAAAATAAAGATGTTTATGAGTAAAAAAGGGTTTATATTTATCTTATGCCTATCAAATATATTTTATGTATATAAAAAAAATTATTTAATATATTATATATTTGTTACATTAATAGAAATTACTAATTATAATTAGTTTAATCTATTAGACTATAAATTCTTTTAGAGCATAGAAATATTCAAATTATATTCAATTGCTTCTTATATTGATTTGTAATTAATTTTTTACAAATTAATTCATTTTATATTTGTTTAAACTATAATTTTAGTAAGATATTTATTAATATTCATGACTACTAATTTAAAATCTATTTTATATATCATTATATTTTAATAAAATATTATTTCACATAAAACTTATTCTTGCATATAACGCAAACCATCGAAGAAGGACACTCTTGTATATAACACACTCTAACTTGGTGTTTCATGGATAGAAATAAATAAAAATTATTTTAAATATTGTATATGTTTTAATGTATTTAGATATTGTATTCCCTTACATGTTTTGTGTAGCATTTCATACATGTTATTGAATATAATGTTGTTACATTATAATTTTCTCGGTGTTACATTCTCTCTACCTTAATAAATTTGTTTCTTCATAAATTAAACTCAATCTTGGAGATATATTTTTTGATATTTAATATTTTGAAATCCAACATCATGAAAAGGGTTTGAAAAAATACTCTATAAATATGAGAAATGGAAGTACAAGGGTCAAATAAAATAATATATAACTTGGTCTCTATGTATGAGAACATTAGTGGAAATTAAAGGTTCATACTAGGAGGAAAATAATAAATATTAATAGGTATTGATCATGTTCATCAATCAGTAAATGTGAATGGTAAATAGAATGTTGAGGGACTAAAATCATAAATCGTTGTTGATTTAGAGGCCCATCAGTTTAAAAAAATTATGTATTTGGAAAAAAATTAAGATAATTTTCCAAATGTTGGTGAATTATTTTACTGTATACATATATGTAGTTGACATATTTATATAAAAATTGTTCCAATATTTTTTATTGTTTCTAGATCTATTTTAAAATTCATTGAAAAATTAATATTGACTCATGCACTTAAAAAAATACACATCTAATGAATCTTGAGGCCAACAAATGGGTGGAAAATCTGTCAATGTTTCTGTAAATATCTTCCAAAAACAAATATAGTTAATATATTAATCTATAATCCACAAAAGTGATATTATTACTTCATTATTGACATTTTTTTGTCAAATATTTCAACTAAAAACAATGAAAAGTTAACTTAGACATTGTGTAGGTAGTGGTTTGTGTGATACCGTTATCATACTTCAGTCATGAGTTAAAGTCCCACATATTTTCTAAATTTCATTAGTTTTCTCATGACATATAGGTTCATCTATTCTAAAACCATGTAAATATAATTTAAAAAATAATTCTAATCGACATCATGGAGATAATGTTAATCACTAAATAACATTTTAACTACAGTTTTCAAGCTGAAATTAATACATAAATACTTTATCAAATTATTACCACATAGGTCTTTACTTTGAATAGTTTTTATGCATAATATAATTTATAGGATGTTTAAACCATGACGCTATATATTTAATCTAAAACACCTTATATTTTACCAATTTTCAACATTTTTAAAATCCTTCATAGTGGTATGCAAAGAAAATGTAATGACCTATAACTCTATCCATGAAATTTCTATACTTATTTTTATTTCTTATAGTATTTACCATAAAAATTAACTTATATAATTCAATAAAAACATCATAAATGATGAATGAATGAAATTATAGGTATTTCGTGAAAATAAGTTACATAATCAGATGAAATAGTAACATGCCTGCAGGAATTGTAATATGGATTTTATGAATAGTAAATATGCCTTATGAATAGTAACTTCACCCCATGAATGTATAAATAAAATTTATGAATTTCATAATTGAATATGTGATATAACTATATCATAGTAAAATTAAGTGAATATTTGAAAAAATAATATTTTTTGGTCTTTATTTTTATAACTCATAAATATTTTAGTAAAATTTTATAATTATTATAATTTTATTAGAAACATTTATTCTCATAAAGAGATTCATAAATAAATATTTTATTATATTATGATTTTAGGATAATTTTATGATACCTTAATTATTTTTTGTAAGTGTTACAATATTTTTTTAAAATTTAAATTCTTTATTTTTCAAGTAAATAATGATTTTATTTGAATATAAAATTTCACGTATTTTAAAAATTATTTTTATAAAATGGATTTCATTTATTAATTATACATGAAAATAAATTTTAATGTATAATTTATATGATTTTTTTAAAATACATGAAATTTTGGTGAGTAGTAAAATATGACAATTTACGGTATAAATACATTTGAAGTTATATACACTATACATTGGGTAATAAATGATTTAAGCACCATAATATCGATAATTAAATTAATTTTTTAATATATTTTATTATAATTCTCTAACTATTCATATTATTGAGACCTGCTAATAAATATATGAATAAGATACACAAAAATCACCCCTATCTCCATTATAAAAACCACCATCACCTCTCTTCTCTTCACTCAAATAAGCCCTAAATTTTTTAAATTTTCTACACAAATCCACATACCTAGTCTCTCCTCACATCCAATATCTCTTGATCTGAATAAACTTCCAAAATCCTTTTCCCTAAGGATTTTCTCTAGGAGGTTAATTCAAGAGGTAAACCCTCTTCCCTATTCTTTAAATTTCATTTTCAATTAAATTTATATTCATATATTCTCATCACCTCCTCTATCCAAAGGATCATGATAACTCTAGTATCATATATATATATAATAATAACATCATGTTAATGGAATATCATTCATCATAATACTATATTTATCTCTTTAATTATTAAAAACGAGATCATCATCTCAGAGGTTCGGATTTACAACCTTCGTGGACGAAGTTCCTTCATTCCTAAATTTCTTCTTCATGGATGGTAATGATCCCATTTTTTAACTGAACCCGATTATGAAATATTATTTAAGTATCATTTAATGTTTTTTATCCATTATATATACATAATATTAATTCATATGAGAAAACATGTTCGTGAGGTCCAAAATACCATTGTAATAATCTAAACGATTATCACTAAGGTTTTATCTAATAACTCATCCTCATAAAATAAAAAAATTGAATTATATAAACATTTAATCTAATGTATGTTCACTATTATCATATAAATTAAATTCTATAGAATTATATCTTGTCCACATGATCTTCCATACTCATATACAAGTATACCAATCATGAAAACCATGGAAACAAACTCTCTTGGGTGATAAATTTGTATCATATAAATCATAAAAAATCCCATATATAAATTTAGTAAAATTATAATAAATCTAATTCAAATATAAGTTGTCTTTAAATAATTAATTAATGTATTTAATTTTATTATCTCTGACATTAAGGTCAAGTGTTGAATACATTTATACAAAATGTGAGGTTTTCTCCCTGAACCTCAATTTTCTTTTGGGCTACTCTTTTTCTCTATTTAAACCAATAAAATTATTAAATATTTATATTTCATTTAATTAAATTCTTTTTCAATGTTATATATATGAGTATCAATCACAATCCTTTATTAGTTTATGGGGTGTTACATGTTTTAAAAGGGTTTTCCCATGTTCTTCCCAACAAACAAGACCAATTCAAAGGAACTTATCGAATTCTTACCAATTTTCAATGGAACTCTATAATTTATTTCAAAAAACCATTATTTTTATAAAATAACTCATTTTGTTATAAAAAAATATATCTTAGTTAAACTGTAGTCTATATAATGATTTTTGCAAAATAAATATTCTTTTCAAATTAAAAGTGTATTTTTATCAACAATTCCCTGGTTATGTTATAGAGTATTTTCATCTATTTTAACAGTTTTTTTGATTATTATGTTCATTTGGGATTATTATTATGTTATATCATCTACCATAATTTATTTAATTTTTAATTATTATTTTGACTATAGATTTTCTATGTTTATACCATTCACCATATTAAACAGAATGTTTAGTGTTTTTGTTTATTGACTGGGGAAAGTTATTTACATTTCATATGTTAGTTTCAATATAAATTAATATGTTTATTATGTTTCAATTTTTTGTGAATAAATTGAACTTATTATGGGTCGTGTGTTTCTTCATATATCTCATTCTGTGTATCGTTAGGTCTCATGAGACACACTAGTCTGACTTTTAACACATTTATGTATGGTCTTGGCATTAGTCCTTGATATTATGATTATGATGTCCCTCATTGTGAATTCCCTAATTATAAAACTTGAAATTTATAGTCCATGTGTTTAATCAACTAGTATAATATCCATGTTAATGTTTTTTTATCATATGATAACTTATATATCATTATTTAATCAGTTTTTAATTCCTTGAAAATTATGTTCAATTTAACTTTTAATGGCCTTTGTACTTTTATTTATTAACCATGCCTTATTACTTATGATTCAATTGTATTATATACCCATACTAATAATATGGGATTTCACTGTTATTAAGTTTTATTTATCTAGGATGTGAACAAGTACATTATGACTGAATTATAGGGATAATATTAGAGTTATGGATATTACTATTAAATTTAAATATATTTCCTTTCATGTTGTATTGTTGAACATATTTATGTATATTGATTTCCAAAGCTACTAAACTATTCGGTCCATCGGGATACAAATTCCTTGTAATAATACAAATTTATTGAAGTAAGGCAGTTGTTACATCAAACTAGGTTCAAGAACATTATAGTTGGTATTAGAGTAAGTTTAGTAGAATCCTTGGAATCTATTTTCAGAAAACCATGATTAGGGAACAAAACTCTATGATAGACTTTCAATATAAGAAATAATATACTAAAAATTGGTAAGGTATAGATTATGTGGATCTCCAAGCAATATATCCCTTTTATGAAACTAAAAGTGGGAATGGTTCTAGCACATATGTACTAAGGAGTAACACATCGAACAATGTGTTCTGGGCTGGACTCTGGGTAACCCGGTATATAAAAACATGACTTATTATAAACCTGGAATCAAACTTCATGGGGATATTCTTAGGATAATTTACATTTCAATTATTAACCATTATGAAAGATTTAATTGTAAATATTTCCCCAAATAAATGATATCATGGTTATGAGAATTGAAATGCATAGGATTTCATTTCATCTTATGTATTGTACTAGTTTGACTGTATAAATTTTAATTCATTACCTAATTTAGTATAAATCATTTTTTTTGAAATGGACCATAGTGGAAAGAATGGAAACCGTATGAATGTGTGTGTACCATATAGGGATTTACCTCTTATGAATGATAATGATGTTGCTTCTAGGCCTGTGGTAAATGCTAAGAAGATTATAACTATACCAGGATATCTGACTCATATTATGAACAACAATATTACCTATATAAAGCTTTCGGATCCACAATGTGTTTGAGCAATGTTAGACTACTTTATGTGACAACAGCATCTATCATTTAATGGGTCTATAAATACATTTATAGTATATTATTTGATAACTTCCTTTGAGAAGATATTTATTACATTGGTATGTAACGAAAGAAAGATGATTTTCATGGATGTGTATTGTCTATTGGGAGATGTTGATCAATGATTATCTTTAATTCAAAACATAAAGGAGGAGTAAGGGATAGAAAATATGGGATGGAGGGATTTTAAGGCAATTTTTATAGTAAAATATTTTACTCTCGAATAGTGAGAGGATATATAGGGAAAATTCAAGAGTCTAAGACAGAAATAGGATGAAAATGTTGTGAATTATGTGGTCAAAATTACAAGTTTTTCAAGTCATGATATAGAATAAATTCCTAATCCAAGGAAAAATATTGATAGATCAGTTGAGGGTTTAAAACCATTCCTCTGAAGGAAACTGGTCCATTATAATTTCTCATCATATGATGATATTGTCTCATGTGATATCATGACAGAAAAAAATGTCTATGTCTTATGACATTAAAGGAACAAAAAATAATATTAGGGATACTAAAAAATATAGAAAAGGAAATAAGTAAATGGGGAATAATGGAGAGGTTGAATTTCCATCATCTAGTAATTTTTGGAAGCAACCCCTCAGTACATGCCTGAAAGGAATGGGTGTTTGATACAAGTGTGGATAAAAATTTCAATAATATTTTAATTTCAATGGAATGAATGCATCTTCAAATGTTTAATGTTGTAGTTGTAAAGAAATGGTACATTATGAACATGAATTCAATTAGCATCAAGGAAAAATTACCCAAATAAGACCAATGGTGAAAGGAAAAGCTTATCTAGTCACAACTGCTGAGGTTGAAGTTCATAAAAATGTGGCTGATGGTACGTTAATAATTTCCTCAAACATAGACAATGCATTATTTTACACTAGATCATCACATTCTTTTATATCTTCCATAATTTCTATCAAAATAAATACATTTACAATTTGATTTAATAAATTATTTGTTAGACAAAAAACTTAAGGGATATATCCTTAAAACAATGCTATGTCGACCAGTCCCCCTTATGACACATAAATGTGCTTTAGTTGCTGAGCTTATAATCATACCCATGATTTACATTGAAATAATTCTCAGTATGAATTTTATTTCAAATTATGTTGTGGAGATATATTACAAGATTATTGATGTTAAATTTCCTGAGAATGATGTATAGTCGAATATGTTTAGTGAAGACACCTCCCCATATTATTCATTTCGAGATAAAACCCCAAAATCTCTATATAATTCAATTCTTGGGGTGCCAGAGGATGAAATATATGTGGTTAAGTAAAGAAAATTTAAAATTTAGTATGTACCTACTATTCAAGAATACATTCATGTATTTATAGATTATTTTCCTCGACGTCCTCCAGGGTGGGAAATTGATTATTCTGTTTATTTAATTCCTAGTGAAAGTCATAAATCAAAGATTCCATATATAATGGCCACAATGGAATTAGTGGAGATGGAGAAACAACTATAGGAGTTGACTAGTAAAGGGTTTATTCTCCCCAGTGTTTCTCCATTGGGTGCTCCTATTGTTTTCATTAAGAATAATGATGGATCTATGAGGTTGTGCTTTGATAATAGGGAGATAAATTCTATTAAAATAATGAACATGTATCCTCTTCCTCAAATTGGTGATTTATTTGATCAAATACCCACCGCAAAATATTTTTCAATGATTGAGCTTTGATCTAGATATCACTAGTTTCATGTGAGGTAGGAAGATGTTCCACACACATCATTTCAATCCGAAAATGGGAATTATGAGTTCACAGAAATGCCTTTTGGACTGATTAATTCATCCTATGTTTTCTTGGATATAATGAATATATTTTTTATGGAATATCATGATGAATTTTTTATTTTATTTTTTAATGATATCTTGGTATCGTTCAAAATCAATGAATATCTTGAGAATAATTTTTGAATTTTTCTAAAAACTCTTTAAATAAAATAGTTATATTGGTTGTTTAGAATGTACGAATTATGGCTTCAAACAGATTCATTTCTTTTCCATATGGCCTCCAATGATCAAATCAAATTTGATCTAGCGATGAAAAAGGTATTTTAATAATGTCCTTCATAGAAAAACATAACAAAGGCACATAGTTCAATTGGTTTAGCAGCTCATTATTGGAGTTTCATTCAAAACATTCCCAGATTAGCTAACATATTAATTCTTCATATGCGTAATGGGGTTAAGTTTATAATGAAAGAATAATGTGATAAATGTGTCAAATAATTAAATAAAAGGTTATTGAATGCTCTGATATTGACTCTACCATCAAGAAATGGTACATTTGTGATTTATAGTGATGTGTCAAAAAAATGGACTTGGTTGTGTCCTTATAAATAACAATAGATTTATTTCCTTCGCATCAATGAAGTAAAAAAACTCTAATATAACTATAAAACTCATGATATTGAGTTAGTAGATGCACTCTTTTCTCAAATGATATAGAGAAATCATCTCTATGGAAATTGATGTGAGATATATATAGACCACAAGAGCATAAGATATATCTTCTCAAAAACATAAATGAACATGAGGTGAAGGAGGTGAATCATTCTAATTATGGAATATTATTGTTAAATAATATATCCCCTAAGAAATTATAATATGGTAGATAATGATTTATGCATTAAGGTTCATGGTGTTCTTAACAAAATGGAGATTGAAATGGATCAAATGTATAAGGATCCAAAAAATATGGACATGGTAATGATCAAGGAAGGTGAAACATCATTACATTTTTAATTTGTTACCCAACCATATTTATTGGAAAGGATTGAAATTTATCATTTTTATGATGATAATCTTCAAAAAAAATTAAAGGGGTGAATTATGGGATGTTGGAAGACTTTGTGTGTGCACAAAAATTTATGAAATTTGGAAAGAGGATTTGTTTTCCTTTTATACCCGATGTAAAAGGTGGGTTATTGGATGATGTTCATAGATTTAATTTCTCTATAAACCCCAGTACCATAAATATGCATATAGATTTAATGCAACATTTTTGGTGGGATAAAATGAAGAGGGAAATTGTTAATTAAGTATACATATGATTAGTTTTTCAATAGGTGAAGTCATAAAGGCATCATCATATAAGAGTATTAAAACCTTTTTATATAATTACATGGTAATGGGATTAAATAGGTCTTTATTATGTCATGGGATTACTAAAAAATAACATAATTAATGATGAAATATGGGTGATTGTTGATCGACATATCAAATATGCACATTTCTCTCAATAAGGGAGGATTATTCACTAGATCACCTTTCATGGATCTATATTAATGATGTTTTAATAATTCTTGGAGCCCCACAATCAATTGTGACTAATCATGATTCATCATTAACATAAAAAACATGGAATAGTGTTTGGAAAATAGTGGATACTGAGATTCATTTGAGTACTACTTGTCACCCTCAAATTGATGGGCTGTTAGAAAGGACTATGAAAACATTAGAAGACATTTTGAGATCATCTAACTTTATTTTCATCCTATTAGGGATCAGTATTTTCCTTTAGAAATGTGTTAATACATCAATAGTTTCCATTCAAGTATTCTAATGTATCCATATGAATAATTTTAAGGAAAGAGAAGTATTAAATCGATATGATGGGAGGAAGTTGATGAATGTATGTTTGTAGAACTAGAGCTTTGGGGGGAATCATTAGCGAAGGAATTGACTATTCAAAACCATTTCAAAGAAACTCAAAGTAATTAAAATAGCTATGCAGATAATTTATGGAAGGATTTGGAATTTCATGTATGATAATAGGTTTTTGTAAAATTATATCCATGGAACGATGTTAAAAGATTTGGTAAAAAGTAGAAACCGAGCCCCTGGTAGAGTGGTCATTTTGAAATTTTGGAGTGAGTTGGAGATATTCATTATTTTTTGACGGATGAAACATAGCCTTTATAAATTACCCAATGCGTTCTATGTCTTACTATTGAGAAATTATATGCTAGACCCAACACATGTTATCACTTATTATGGTACCAAATTAAAACCTCACATATCTTAATATGAAGAGCCTATTTGGATTCTGGACACAAAACAACATGTATTTAAGAATTAAATGACTTAGATGGTAATGGAACTTTGGAAAAATAATAATATTGGAGAGGTAAAAAGGGAACCTCAGGAGATTATGAGGAATAACTAATCAAATAATTTTTTGGGGGACAATTTGAAAAATTCAAGGATGAAATTTTTGTAGGTTGGGAGAATGTGAGGACCCAGAACTCTATCAATAAAATATCACTTCATATGATTATATAAAATATCATTGATCATATAAAATAACTTATAGAAGATAATACAAACATAATGAATGATGAATGAATTAAATAAGGGGTATTTCTATAAGATATGTAACATATAACAATTAAATAGTAACATTCCCTTAGTAATAGTAATATGAACCTTATGAATAGAAAATCAGACAAATGAATTTTATACTCACCCATGAATGTATAAATAAAATTTAGGAACCTCATAAATGAATGTTTAATATAGTTATATCATAGTACAAGTAAGTGAATATTATAAAAATTAATAGATAATTATCGGTATTTTTAAGTGTCATAGATATTTTATTAAAATGTTATAATTAATAATATTATTTAAAAAATATGTGTTTATAAAATGGATTCATTAATAGATATTTTTTACTTCTGATTTATTTAGAACTTTTTGAGACCTTGGTTAATTTTTGAAAGTGGTATAAAATCAGTTTTAAATTAAAAATATGTATTTTTGATGTAAATAATGATATTATTTAAAATTTAAATATCACATATTTACAAAAATATTTTGATACAAAGGAGTCCATTTTTGAAATCTATAAGGTTAAAATTTGTTCTGGTGATTTTTTGGTATTTTTCTAAAATAATTTATTTTTTAGTGAATAATATTATATGGTAATTTATAGTATGAATAAATTTAAAGATAAATACACTATTACATGACTCATTTATGATGTAAGAACCGTAATCTCCAACATTCCATAATTTTTTTAATATATTTGATTATAATTCTCAAATTATTCATAGTCTTGGGCCAAAATAATAAACAAATGATTAAGATATTAAAAAATCACTCCTCTCCTTCGCTAAACAAACTGACCTCACCCGTCATCACCTCACTCCTAAATGAATTGAAAAAAGGATAATTTCTTCCCAGAGAATCTTTCATAGTCTCTCCACATGTCAAGGTTCTCTTGGACTTACCCAAATTCCAAAACCCCTTTCCCTGTAGAGGTTCACAAGAAGGTTAATTCGAAGTTAAACCATCTTCTCTTTTATTTTAATTTCATTTCCAATTTAAATAATTTTATTATAAACTCCTTACCTATGTGTTCAAATTATCATGATAACTACATGATCATATATATACTTTAACTATATAACGTTAATGATATATAATTCATTAAATTACGATCTCATTCTCAATTTTTAAAAATGAAATTATCATCTTGGATATGCAAATTTACAACCATCATGGATGATAGACCTTTGTTGTTCATTTTTGCCCTCAAGGATTGAAATTAAAACCTTTTTATTTTTGAAAATTATTTTATAAAAATTATTTTGTATCATGTAATGCTCTAGAAATAGAAAATATAACTAATACAAATTCATATGACATAATTGGTTGGTGATGATTAAAATACAACTTTAATAATCTAAACAATTATCACAAATATTTTATGTATAACTTATCCTCAAAAAAAAATAAAAAAATTAATTATATAACTATTTAATATTAGAATGTTCATTAGTAACATATAAATTCAATTCTGGATAATTATATCATTTCCACATGATGTTCCAAACTCATATACAAGTATACTAGTCATGAAAACCAAAAAAACCAATGCTCCTGGGTGATAAATTTTTATCCTATAACTCATCGAAAAATCCATTACTGAACTTAATAAAATTATAATTTAAATATATATATATATATAAGGTTATTAATTAATTAATTAATAGTTTCAATTTTATTATCCAGTACATTTCGGTCAAGTGAATAAGACATATGGACATATGAAATGGTTTTCTACCTGAAACTCTATTTTCTCTTAGGTTACTTATTTTCGTTGTTTACAAAAATGATATTATAAATTATTCTTATTTAATACTTTTATATTATATTTTAATTTTAGATATATATGTGTACCAGTAATAATCCTTCCTTATTTTTTTGGGAGTTACCCATTTTAAAATTATATTTCTAAAATTCTTCACAATAAAGAAGATCGATTCAAGGGAACTTATTAAATTCTTATATTTTTTCAAGGTAAATATATAATCTATTGTATGAAACCATTATTTTTATAAAATACATAATTTTATTATGAGAAAATTACATTAGTTAACTTTGTATTTATATAGATATTTTTTCAAAAAAACTCTTCTTTTCATAGAAAAGGTGTATTTCTATCAATAATTATACTATGATTTTATATGATTATAATCATCTATTTAAACAAATTTGTTGATTATTATGTTCTATTGGGATTAATTTCTTATGATATCATTTAACACTTTTTATTGAAAGGTTTAGGATTAGATTGACTATGAATGTTCTATCTTGATATCAATTACCATATTACTATATATGATTAGAATTTATGTTTAGTAATTGGGGAATGTTATTTAAATTTCATATGTTAGTTTCAATGAAAATTTACATGTTGATTATGGTTCACCCATATAATTTTATGAATTTATTGGGCATATTAATTTTTATGTGGGGCCCGTGATATCTCCTCAGTGTATCCATATGTCTCATGAGGAAAACTAGTTTGGTTTTTACCCATTTCGGTATAGTTTTGTCATTAGGCCTTGACAGTATGGTTTTTATGTCTTTTATTATGTATTACCTCATTACGAAACTAGTAATTCATATTCCATCTGATTATTATTGTAGTAGATTATCCATTTTACATTTCCTTCTCCCATTATCACTTATATACCTTTATTTAATCTATTTTGTATTCCTACTATATTATGATAATATTTACTTTTAATGGTATGTGTACTTTTATTTATTGACCATTATTTATTACTTATGATTATTCTTTATTACATACCCTTACTGAGATACTGTGCTCACCCCTTTCTAATGTTTTATTTTTCCCTATCGAAAATATAATTACATTATGATAGAATTGAATGTAAAATCTAGGGATTATGGATGTTTAAAATGGAATTTAAATATTGTATTTTCATTCAAGTTTTAATGTCGAACATATTCATAGATCTAGTTTTTCAAAGCCGATGAACTAGTCAGGCCTTCGGGATACATATTCCCTGTAATCATATAAATTTATTGAAATAAGTCATGGAATCTGGGTAAATATTGATGAGGTCTTTACAAAAAACATGGATTATCCTATCTATATTTTCAGGGACTGTCAAACGAAGTGCACAATAAGTCCCATTGTCGAGTAACAAGTGATCCCAATTATGCATAGAACACCTTGAAAGGGTTATTACTCCTAGATACATCTGTTCCAGATCACATATATAAGTGGTATCCAAATATGGATTTATATCTAAGAATACCCTGATAATCTCTTCATTACCAAAATTCTAGGAACTTATTCTATACATATCCACAAATTCTACCATAGGGTTATGTTTTCTACATATATTTTCCTAAATCTATGACATAAGGATTCAAATAAACATTATTTGTTACCAACTGTAGAAACACACCCCCAGAAGCTTGGATCTAGTATCTGATACTAATTACATTTTTCATGATTACATAGAATCATGCCTTGAAGAACTAGAAATATTATTAGTCTTAGTAAACTAGATACATACATGTGACCATTATTGCAAAAGAATACACCAATTACAAAATATTTGTTTCCTAATTTCTAAATAAATAACATTGAGGCTAACTCTAATAAATCTTTTAAATATATACATGTCTTTTATAGTACACTTTTGAAATCCTAGGGAAAGAAAAATAAAATGGCGAGATCAAATTTGCAGAAAAGGAAAAATATAATGGATGAAATTATAAATCCATGAAAATAATAATATTGGAATTGTAAATAATATAGCATACATACCATATAATCAAAAAACTGAAAAGGATGATCTTAAAATAATATAGAAATTTAATAAATGGAAACATATGCTATTCAAATAACTATATAATGGAAAAAATTATTGCATGGTAAGTAACTAAAAAATATTCAATTTAATCGATGATCTAAAAAACAAATGTATCCATAGATCTATCGATGTGAAATGTCATGGATGAATAATAACCAATACTAAATGAGGGAAATTCTTTCTTAGTTGAAGTCATGTATAAGGCACATTAAATCGTACACCATCAAGACCTTTCATAATATGGTTTAACACTACAGATATAAAACTTTTCAATTTGCATAACTTATTTGTCTTATGAGAACATTTTATTATTCAATGAGCTATATAATTTTTGGGATCCAACCGTAATTACTAGTCCAAAGAATTCTTCATATAAAACAATCAAACAAAATATTAATCCCTATAAAATATTTGGGTTAAATATAGCATAAATAATTATCAATAATTCCCCAAATAATCAAATAAAAGGCAACGTAGAAACCTTTTAAAAAATGGTATATTATTTTGGAAATAATAATTTCCTTGATAAATGAAATTGATGAATATGAGGAAGTCAATGTTCAATGATCATAGGAGATTTAATATTTCTAGGTAAATAAAAAAGATTCATAGAAGTGAATGTGAATAATATCATTGGATAAATCTATAATAAACCATACATAGAAAGAATAAGGATGGAACTAGCACAAAAAACCCCATATGGAGTAAAAATAAAGGGTTTTTATTTTTTATGAATTTAGTCATTATAAAAAAATCTTTTAAAAACATTCTACATATAAATATTTATTTATTATGAAAAAATTTTCAAAACCCATTTATGTGAAAATGAATTTTGGAATTATTTTCATTAAGAAGTATCCCATTAATCATGAAAAAATAATATTATGTGAAATCACTGTTAGTAAATATGCCTAGGCCATATGATGTAAAAAGAACATTTATTTTACATGGTTAAGGGTTAGAAAAATTCTTTATTCTGAAACCAATAAGAAGAATTAATTGAATACATTGGCTAAAAAAGGGTAAAATTTTCTCCCCCAAATCATTTTAAAAACATGTTTTAATTCATTTCAATAAAAAATTATTTTTAGAAGAATTATGGTTCTCTAACTAAAGTGTGAAGCAAATTATGGGTTTTTAGACTACATTTTCTAAAACATCTTGTCTACCAAAGAGTGGGAAAATGGTAGTAATACTTCAAGATGGTCATGAATAACTAGATTAGAGTTAAATTAAAGGTTTTATTGAATAAAGGTAAGATAATATCATTGAATGTAAATAAAATTGAAAGATCATAAGAGTTATTAATGGGGAAAATAATCATTAAACCTTCCACAGTGTCTCATACCACAACAAAAAAATTTAGATCATAATAATATTGATATAATAATATTAAATTCATGTTTTAAGTACCATATTTATAATTTTATTCATGATATAATATATAAAATTTTCATTTAATTAACTAAACAACAGTTGTATATGGTGAACAATACATTTATCTCATAGAAGTAAAAAGAGAGATGAAAATCTCATAACATGAGTTTCCTTTTAGGTGAAAATCATTTAACTTCCAATATAATAAACTGGTTACCATTATATGAAATATTTAAAACCTTTTTAATGTTTTTAATTACTTTTATTTTAGTTATTGTCATTTTTTACAACTACATAAACAATTAAATTTTAGTCGGGTTATTTTATCAAATTCGATTTAGGTGTGAAAAAAAATATTTGGTAGGTCAACTATGGTAAAAGGAGTGATTATATTACCTATAATGAGTAATATTAATGAGAAAAATATTATATTTATACATAAATAATATTTGTTAAAAAATAATTAAATATTTTAATGAAAAATGAAACAATGTTACAATCATATAGTGGGTAAATCAGATGTTTGCATGAGTAACATTATTATTTTTCAATGGTCGTAATAGAAAGAAGGTAAGTAACAACATATCCTTACATAATCATAATTATATCATAAATTACAGATTATATAACAATATATGCTTATATATAAAATTATTGTCATGAAAAATTAATCACATCATGTCGAGGAGGAATTAGTTCCCACATCCACGAATAACAGTATATCATTTTATGTGTGTGAAGGAGTAATAAGGAAAATGATTTGTATTATATTACCCTAAAGGTAATTATTTTATGAATATGATATATATGTTTTTTATGTCGCATATTTCTAATTAAAACCATTGTGTATACATTTCGTCTATAATGGGAATGAATTACATCAGTTGAGGGGGTGGTAGTCCACAATTCCTCAAATGAAGTTATTATTTTTACAAAAAATGTAAAGTATAAATATATGTATTGTAAAATAATTAAATAATCATAAAAAAATTTAAATATAATATATAAAATATATAAATATTTTTTAAATTTTAATGACCACAATGATAGGTAGTTATGGAATAACGAGAAATCATCTTTTCTTGAGGCGGTAGTTCATCGTACCCATACACAATATGTTCGTTACACATTAGATTTATGTGTGTGTCAGTGTAGGTAAAACCATTAATAAAAAAACATAATAGTATATTTAGGATTATTTTGTAATTATATAGACATGGAATTATAATATTATGGGTGGTTGAAATGGAAATGAAATAAAAGTGATCGTTGGAATGCATTTTCTTACATATCAAGTAATCATTTTGGTTTATAAAAATGGGATTCTTCGAAAAGATTTCTACCAGGTAGGATTCATGGTTTATGGGATAGTTGTTGGGAAGATATTTGATGATTCTAAGTTGTTTTATATGTGTGATGAAGTGGGAGAATTGGTGGCCTTTTATAATGTAGGAAGAGTGTCATGCTTGTAATAGATTGAAAATGGAATTACATAGACGTTTTCTATGTTGCCAGTGGATACAATAATAGTCCCAATATGATAAAAGATATTATAGGTCCTTATATGGAAAGAAAATATCTCTTCGACAATATTATAAGTCAAATTGGTTTGTATGGTTAAGCATTTTTCACTTATTATGCTTAATTTACCCTTAATCATGGTAATTAATATTAACCACGTTCACTAATATTTTTGGTCAAATTTTTATTGGGTATTATTAGTCATTATAAAATATTCATATTACAAATATGAAATCGATTTTTCCAAATTTAAATAATTGAAGCTGAATAAAGTGATTTAAATTAAATCTTGTAAGCAGGATGATAATGTTGGTTTTAAGGTAAAAATATCTGAATGTTTTCTATGATTTTAAAATCAATTTCAATGTTAAATTGATTAAAAAGACATGAATTTTAGTAAATGACAAAAATATGATCTATGTAAACTATAAAAAAAATTTAATCTATAATTTATTCTTATAAATAATGTAGATGAAAAAAATGTTTTTTTATATTTAACTATTCATAAAAAATTGAATTTTTTAAAAAAATATAAAAATTAACCCTATATTAATTTTGATCATTAAATTTCAGAAATTTATTTTATTTCAACTTGTTAAATCAATAAAATTTTCAAAATTCCTATTTAAAAATTCTTCTTCATTAAAGGATGTCAAAAATTATTTTATAAAGATATAGGTTCTTATTTGTAATACTAGGGTTATTCTTATCTTGTGCATGAAAAATATATTGCATGCAGATAAAAAATATTTTATTGAATATATAATATATATTACATTAATATCCTTCAATAACAGTAATTAATTTAATATATTAGAGTAATGTAACTATTTGATCATAGAAATATTCACTTTATTTTCAATTGTTTCTTATATTAATTTCAAATTAATTTGTTACCAATTATTTAATTTTATATATGTTTACACCATAATTTTGTTATGTTAGTTATTACTATTTATATATAATAATTTAATTACTTGCTTATATATGATTATAATTTAATAATATATTATTTCTTGATAAAACATGGTCTTGCATGTAATGAATGCCATCGATAAAGGTCACAATTATGTGTAAAACATGCTAACTCATTGTTACATGAATTGAAATAAATAGAATCTATTTTAAATAGTGAATATAATATAATGTATCAAGTTATTATAGTCCCTTATGAACTTGGTGTAGCATCTCACACACGCTATCAAATAAAAGGTTCTTACATTAGAATTTCGGAGGTGTTACACTTTGTATGACATAAAATATTACACTCAAGATAATTTTAACAAATCATCACAGAAAAAATACATCACGATTATTGTAAATTAAGGACAAATCAATGTTATATTTTTAGTGGATATTTTAATTTCATTTTTCATGTTGTATAAATTCATCACACATGATGAAATTATTAATTGATATTTCTTTCATTATAAAGAAAATATTCATTTAAAAAATATTACATCCAATCAATCAAGTTTCTAATTCCAATAAATTGAACTTTACCCTCATGTGTTTTTAATGATAATGGTTTTTTAAAATGACATTATAAATTATTATCTTTATTCATGTAAAAATTCATTACATCTCTCTCCTCAATGATCTGTTAAATGATACAACATTTTCAATGGGTTTTTGGCCCATTTTAAGACCTCATTTACATTTCATGATAAAAAACACTGTAGTTTTCATATTATTTATTCAATTTCACTTGTAATACTAGAAACAACCCAATGTTTAGTAATGAACTTTTTGATCTAAAATCCTTGTTATCAAAATCTGGAGTAGTAACATACTTAGATTATATATTCAACTTTGCTATAGTGTATTTTTTTTGTAACTCTTCCAAATGGTCTCTCTACTACATAAGAAATACATGAAACCATATTGTGATCTCATATCATTTTTTTGGGATTTGAATCTAGTATCACTGTAACCCCTTAAAATGAGATCATTCTACCCTCCAATAATCAATAACATATCCAATATTATCTTAAGTGTTTAGGGAAATTATTTATATTAGTTTAGTTATACTCAACCACATAGAATTGGTAATTACTTGTTATTCATAACATATTAGTGAAATTGGGGTAATGATTTGGGTTTTCAGTAATAGAGAAAATTCTTTCAGTAGATATAGAAAAATAAATCAACAGCACTAAAAAATAATTGTTGATTTAAGCGATGATAAAATGAGGAACCTATTATCAGCCTCAGAAAAGTGCTGATAAATGGGGACCATTATCAATGATAAAAATATATGATAAAGTCCATGATGATGCACTATGATTTAAAAATTATAGCACAATACAACAACAAATACAAGTACAAAATTCAAACAACAAAAACAATCCCAATATAGAAAATTAATAATTTGGTAGAAATTAAAATTAATTTGAAAATATAAAAATAGTAAATTATATAAATTTCAATAATTATTTTCTATAATTAAATAATGAAGTGAAATTTATCAAAAATATAAAAACAATCAATTTTCTATTAAATTTGGCACCTGACCCCAACTAAAATAATACCAAGCATGGTATCCAAATATAAAAATAAACCCCAACATGAGAAAAAGAAACCAAATATATAAGAAAATTACATATATATTAGTTATTCTGTAATGAAATATTAACATGAAATAATACAATAAAATTTTTCAATTTTAAACTAGTAATTGGTACTCTATGTATTACTGATCACACCATGAACCATGATGAGGTGTAGATAATTTATACACACCATAATTGACATATGGAAAATTTTCATAAGGTATCAAAAAAATAAATGTCTTTTCATTGTTTTGATAATGTCACTTGTCTTTTTTATTAAAATGTCTTTTTAAACCAAAAACATGCACTTTGAGTTATACGGGTTACATCATGTGTCAATTTGTGGTGAATCAAATTTATACATATATAAAAAATAATTCTGAATGTGATCACAAAATTATAAACACAATATTAGTATTTTTTATCTTTTCTTATTGTGTGAAAAAAATTATGAAATAAAAAATCAATTTTATACTGAAAATGAACCATTTGAGTCACACTGATCACATTGTGGGTCATATTGAGTAGAGGATGATTCTTAAACATTAAAAATTAATTATAGAACTTTTAAATATAGTATTAAAAAATATGAATTTTATTTATTTGTTTTTATTATGTTACTTGACTTAAAATGTAAATTAAAAAAAATAGATACACTTAGAGTCAAACAGGTGACACTATGCAACATATTGCATTGAGAGAGATTCCAAAAAATCAAAAATGACTAATGGATAATTTTCCAAAAGTATCAAAACATGCCAAATGTTTTTCTATTATTTTTGAGTATGTAGCATTTATTTTATTTGAAAATGTCATTTAAAACTGAAAGCATGCGATTTGAGTCACACGAGTCACATGATGTGTTAATTTGAGGTATTACTAATTAATATATGTCATATTTGATTTATAAATAGTTTTCCTAAATTATTAAGACACTTTGAGCATGTTTTCGCATTTTACAATGATTGAAAAACATTTTGAACAAAAATATAAATTTTAGATTGATAACAGACACATTGAGTCTTATCGTTCACATAGTGAACCATATTGATGTGGGGTGATTCCCACATAACACAAATGACTTATGGATAATTTTATAAAAATATAAAAATATTCTAAATATGTCTTCTTGGTTTTCTATATGTGATGTGTATTTTCAACTAAAATACCAGTTTTAAAAATAAAACATGCACTTTTAGTCATACAAGTCACACCATACGTAAGATTAAGGCATTTCATATTTTGTAAACATAAAAAATGTGTTATGGATCAATTTTATAAGGTATTAAAAAATTATGAATGCATTTTATTAATTTTGAGTATATCACCCATTTTTTTCTAAAATTCCATTTTAAACTGAAAACACATACTTTGAGTCATACCACTCACATTTTTTTTGTTTCATGTGAAACTAATTATTACACATTATAATTTAATTATTATCATTTATTCTAAATTTTCAATAATATTATATATTGTTTGGTTTGTTTATTTTTAGTGACACATGTTTAGGACTAAAATTTCAATTTTAAACTCTTAATGGACATTTTTAGTCATAGAAGGCACAATGTGTATCATATGGAGGTTCAAGTGATTCCTACATGTCACAAATGACCTATTGAACCATATTTTAATGTATTAAAATAATTCTAATGTGTCTTTATTTTTGATTATGTCACTTTTCATTTTACTAAAATGTCATATTTAAATAAAATTACACACTCAGAGTCATACTGGTCACACCATTGGAAAAATTGAGGTGAGGCTAATTTCTAAATGTAGAAAATGACTTATAGATAATTTTACTAATGAATAAAATCCAAATGGGTTTTCACTGTTTTGAGTACGTCACATGTGGTTTTTTCTAAAATGTCATTTTAAACCGAAAACACAAAATTAGAGTCATACCAGTCACATCATACGTCAAATTGATATTTGGAAGATTCATACACATCAAACCTAACTTGTGGATCATTTTTTTAAATTATCAAATCAATATGAATGTTTTTTTAGTTTTGATTATATATTTTGTGTCTTTTAAGAAAATTTCATCTTAAACTAAAAACACTCACTTGGAGTAATACTGGCAACATCGTATGTCATTTTCACATGAGACAAATTTTGACATGTATTAAATGACTTATGACTCCTGTTCCTAAATTATTAATATAATATCATCACTCTTTCTTGGTTTTCCGGGAGTGACACTCCTTTTGAACTACATTGTCAACATAATGTTAATAATTGAAAAAATGATCCCTACTAAGAACACTATGTATTAGATTTTGGGATGGATGGTTCCTACATGTCACACATAACTTATGGATCATTTATTAATGTATCAGAACAATCTATGTTTTTTTATTCTTTTTGACTATGCGACGTGTGTTTGCAACTAGATGTTCATTTTTAACTGAAAACACATATATTAGGTGATACTAGACATACCATGTATTGGATAGAGGTTTGATTTATTTTGACATGTTATAAATGGCATATATATCTTTTCCTAGTGTATCATTTATAAATGATATGGAAATAAATTAAAAATGTTGATAAAATGATAAGATAAAAAACAAAACAAGTAGTTCGTAGATACCTATGCATGATATATATAAACACTATGATACCTAGTATAATAAAAATTCATATTTAATCAAATATACTTCATCTTGTGAATATTGTGACTATAGATAGTAATAGTAGAATAGAAAAAATATAAAAAAATGATTATAAATATTTTAAAATTTTATTTTAAATATCTTTGAAAATACCTCTTCAGGGATGCTAGTCTATTGATGTATTACGATATCTTAAAAAAATCATATCTAATAACAAAAATATTTTTTATTGTTTTATTTCAAACACTACATAAACATTGAAAAAAATATATAATTTGTTTTGATGTATATTTTCGTAGTGAAATTTCATTATATATACCCATATACTTATCAACATGTACAAGTCGATAGGCTCCATATAATCCTGGAATTTCTTCATTCCATGATTTATATGATATTTTAAAAACTTCGTATGATAAAGTAATTCATCATAACATACTATATGATATATAACTATAATTTTATTTCAAAAAATTTTCATAGAGTATATTGTAAATTGATAATCATCAATGGTTGGGGTTAGTATTTAAGGCATCCATGCATTGAATATAAAAAATAATTCTTTATATTATCCTAATTAACTACAATTAGTATCCAATGATACCTAAATAAAAAAAATGGATTCCGTAAAGAAATAAAAGAAAACATATTTCATATGAATAAATTTTAGGCTTTTACCCCTACATTATGGGTAATAATAAGATCTTGTTAGCAATAAGTTGTGTTTCAATAATTATGTCTAGTTTTTATTGTTCAATTTTCATTGGATCAAATTGAATTATTTTTTAGAAGTTAGGGGACGAATAATGAGTACAATTTTTTGTTCCAATGGTTTTCCAATTAAATATTATTTATAAATACACTATACAAAATATGAATAGTTTTTTGTAATAATAAAACTAGAAAACTATCTATTAGACACAAAATCATGAAAATAGACCTCATTTATACATTTACAACTGACTCTCCTAGACATTCATGTGAGAGGATTTCGTAAAGATTCTTAAGACCAATATTTTCTATAATAACTCCAATATATATCTATTCTTCAAAATCAACAACTATCCTAGAACCATTTTCTATCATTGTATGTACATTAACATTTAATGTTAGTAAATATAGAAGTTCAATGGGTAGAGTAAATGTAATTTTTTTGGTCATTTTGATTTTTGGTATGATCCTTTAGATAATTTTGATTCGACCTTATATTTTAAACCTCCCCATGCTTCTTCTATAATAAAATTCATCAATTTAGAAATATTCTTTTAATTTTTTTGGGTTTTAATCAAAAATAAATTGGATAACAATACCTTCTTATGATAGTTTTTACACGTTCTAAAGTACAAGATATGAATGTTCCAATATCTATTTCAAACATATGAAAATAAACATAATTAATTAGAATATGTAGCTCTATGTTCATCCATTGAGTTATGTTAACTCACACACTCAAATTAGATGTTTTAAGTTGTCTGTTGTGTAGAATATCTCCTTGGTTATAGTTCATGGTACAATGACAATAAGAATATGGGTGGGTGTTGATAGATATAACTTAATATCATTTTCTCCTTCTATAATATCAGTATAGGAATGGTATCAGTGTATTCATGATTTAAATTTCAAATAATAAATTATGAAAATATTGATTACGACATCTATGAAATATCTATTTGGGTAATGGATTTCTATAATGATGATGGTTGTTGTGGTGGCTGATTTTCATATAGTGATTTTTTATATATTTCTTCATCTATCTGATTCCTTCCTGCAACATTTTCTAACAACTTTTAATGACAAATATTTTTTTCTTAATCATCTAATAGTTCCTAAAAATCATTAATTTTATTATCTTTATCCCCATTTTAATTTCTTTTCTAAAAACATATTTGGGGTCTCACCCCAAAACGCACACCTATGATTCATACATACTGTTTTTGCTACATCATGACCAGTGGAAATAATTGTTCATTGGGTATAGATGATGATGAATTTTGTGTCTATGTAAGATAAAATATATATTATAATTAATAATAATTATTTATTAATACAAATTTTTAGAAAATAAATTATTACAAAGTACATACAGATGAATCACTTATTTTTTGTGTTTTGATATATTAGTATCCCCTCTTATATTAGTAAACCTTCCTTATATACACATTATTCCAAATGTTTTATCTCATAGGGTAAGAGGGGCCTGGAGACAATAGGGGTATTAATATTTTTGTGGGGGTGTACAAACATGAGATAGGTGTTGAAGAAGATAGGAACCAAAAATTTATTTTTTGTAATAATGATCTAAATGGTGGTGTAGTGAAAGATTTTAAGTAGATAAAAAATGTTGTGGAAAGTTGATGAGTTGAAAAATTCGTGAGATATTGGGTGGAAAATGAGATGATTTTTTTATATTGTTTTCATTCAACTTAGTGAGAGAGAAAATGTGATGACTTTTTGAACAATGGGGTATTAAGAATTGGTAAATGGAAAACATTGAATGGTATGAAAAAAAACAAGGAAAGAAAAAAACTAGGTTTATATCATATATATCCATCCTCATAGTGAAACTAATATGTCTTCATACCGCACATCAATAAAACTCCATTAAAACATTTGAAATTTCCAAAGGTGGATTTTTATAAGTAAATACAAACACACATGAGGAAGTAGATAGTCATATTAATCGAGGGGATCACAGGAACAAAAAAGAAAAATAAATACATTGTATTTTTTTGGTAATTAAATGAAAATATAAATGTATAAAATAATCTTACTTATTGGGATAATATACAAAAAAACATAGATAAATAAAAATCTATAGAGTTCGTGTTGTATGTGCTACCCAAGAACACATGGTAACCTAAACTAGATTCTGTTCTGTGAGAGTATTTGATCATTGTTATTCATTAGCTGCATCATAATGATTCATATTCACATGTATTCTAGAAGGAATTATTCTACACAAAATCATTAGACATTATTAAAGAAATCCTATTAACACTGAAATAGAGAAATAAGGGAAAAAGATTCCAACATATAAGAATCCAAAGATTTGGATTTCATCCCATCCAAATCAGAAGTAGGGAAATGACTAGAACTAATCCTCAAGATGAATTTTCCAAACAACCCATTGCAACATAAGTCTCATTATAGCAAGTGATGGCTTGGAACTAAAACACAACTAACTACAAAGTCCCTTAAGATTACTCAACTGTATATTGATATCATGAAATGATACATAACCATTACCTATGATACAACTTTTTCATGAACCAGGCTAGGTTCCTTGGTACCCTAGAACATAGGGGGACCCTAACATGTCTCTAATGGTATTCCAAATCCCCATGGAATAGTGACTAGAACATTAAATCATACAAGATAAATGTGGGAATAGTTTTAGATCATAATTTCCAAAAGAAAAAGATACATTTCATTATTCTCAAAGAAAATACTTCGTAGATTGAACTTTACAAGAAGTGAAACATGTGTGAACACCTAAATAATAGCCAAAAAGTACCCAAAAATAAAATAAATATACCAATTCAAGATATTCGAAAACATATTATACAAATTTGTGGTGTATTACTTATGATCGAATAGATAAAAAGATAATCTACAATCAACTGAAGGTGCATGTAGGATGTTAACTAAAAGCCCTGTAGGGTCTCACTAAGTATTACTTAAAAAAATTCCTAATTAATTAACAAAATAATGCTTATAATGTTAAATAACATGACTGTAATTTCAAAATAATATTTAAAAAAACATATGATTTACATTTCCATTGATGGAAATATTTCAAACAGTGGTGTGAATAATTTTTTTATAAAATAGTTTATATAAATTCACAAGGAACGTGTAAACAAATTTAAAATAATGTCTTATATATCAAAGCATCACAAAATAGATACATGGTGATAATCTAAGAGGTATGATAGTTCTATGTTATGGGATCGTCAAACAATTATAAAATTCATACAAAAATGTGCACACATGCCTTTATGACACTAGTCAAAAAAAACTATCCAACATCCAAATAAGGATAAGATATTCTAATATTTTTATGGTAGTGTTATAAAGTATAAAAAATTGAAAAAGTAATTCTCATACAATCATGTATATCCCTAATAACTCACTAACTATAAAGGATTTCATGTTCTCAAACAACATTCAAAAATGGGGAATTTAATTCAAAAAATTTCATAATACAATTAAACCTATTTCCCATTTCAACAATGCCAATTTCCATTAAAATTCTAAAAAGTGATTATAATCAATTTATACCTTTTACAAGAGAAAGAAAATGGGTTATTATCAAAAAAATAATAATCTATTTTCCCAAATCTGATTTTCAAATCAATTCATTCCAAAAAAACATCACAATTCCATAAATTCCATCAAATCCAAATCACTCCCCAAATTCATAGGAATTGTGGGTTTTCACCTAATTTTAGGAAAAATAAATTTAACTTCACAATATTAAAATAATAATAAATTCATGGTTATGTTAATTGGACACGATTAAAAGAAATCACCAAACAAAACAAATAGATTATGATTCATAACATTGGTAACCGGAAAGTCCAATAAATAACTTTGGCAACAGAGATCCCAAAGTCAAACATAGATTCAACATATAAAACAATCAAAATTATATCCCTAAAAATTTGGATATGTAATGAACTCATAAAAGAAGTGATATGAAGAGAGTGGGAGAGAAGGATTGGGGATGGAAGACCTTCTGGGAAAGAACCTAATGAAGACCGCTAAACTTCAATCCACCATGTAGAGGGTTTGGATGAGAAATAAATTTGTTCATGGGATCCCTCCCATTATAGGAAAACATAATATTAATAGATAGGTTTGAGTGGGATCAGAATATGGGTTTGATAGATCTTAAAGATTTTTTGGAATACAAAAATCCATCGTTCTTGGTTACCCATGGATGGAAAAACAATTTGTCAAATCATGCACCCTAATTGTACAACCATATTAGTGGGGTTGCATGATTTATCCTTGGTTGGTGAATAGTTTTAAAAAAACCTCCAACCATGAAAACCCTTTCTTCTTGGTATTTCATGGGTTTCACTAGTTGGGTACACAGTTCGGTAAAATTATGTGCCAACCAAACAAATCCCAAGAGCCCTCCAAGCATTCAAAATTTCCCCAAAAGCACCATCAAATGAGACACAACGAATGTATTATGAAATGTGTGGTTTATGAGTACCTTAAAATTGGAATATGATTTTACATGGTTTTTTTAAAATTTCATGCCATTCATAGGTCGTTCGGTTTGATTTGACCCATGTAAATGAACTTTTTTGGAAGACGGTAAAACATTAAAAACTACATATTTAGTAAAATGTGTGTTTTGAATCATCTCAAACAAACTACACCACATATTGAAATCAATTAATATCCACCAATTAAAAATTAATTTTATGGTTATTTAATTCTAAATTAATGGAATTCAGAGGATGTTTTTGTAGGTTTTTACCTCCTAATGCATGTTTTTAAACGACATCAATCCTTTAAAACTGCACATTATGTCATTTCGGGAACACCATGCATCTGATTGACATGTCATGTACTCATACAAATTAAAAATAATAAAAATTAAGTTTTTCTATGATTTCACACCATAAAAATTGCATGGTAGTCTTGTAATAATAGCCGTTATTTTTTTATCCAAATTCAATCTTCGTCCCAAATGTGTATTATGGTCATACATGTGGTCCAACCCCATATTAGATAATATTAAACCGATGAATTGATTAGAAAGACACCCAACCACCGAATTATTATGGAATCCTTGATGCTTGTATATGTATTGTATAAATGTATAAAGGATATCATGATTGGTATCTAATCAACATTGAGTAATTGATATTCGTAAAAAGATTACACCTCTAAGTATATCATTGCTCATATGAAAATTATTATGATATTATTTTAATGGAAAGTGTTGATAACAAGTATCATATTTTTCATCTCACAATTATACTCATTATAACATATACAATTATTTCATTCACATAAAATATTCCTTTCAAGATAATGTTAATATATCATCACAATGCCTAATTCTTCATGATGATAATCAATTAGGGAAAACTCAATGTCATATTTTATGTGGAGATTTTTATTCTATAGTTCATGTTATATAAAATATGCACACACAAATGAATTAATGATTGATATTTCATTTTTTTAAAATCATGATACAGTTTGAAATAATTACATCCAATATCTCAAGTATCAAATTTGAGTAGATTCAACATGTGCCTCATGATTTTTCTATTCTAATTATTTTGTCAAATGATCTTTTACATTATATTCTATATCCACACAATAGTAATTTACAGCTACCTTAGTAATGATCTCTTGGAGGATATGGTATTTTTAATGAAATTATTGATCTAAACAACCTCCTACACAAATTGGTGTGGTAATTTACTCCACTTCTATTTTCTAGTTAGATATGGTTGATTTTTTGGAAGACTTCCATATAATCTCTCTACTATTTAAAGAAAACCTAAAAGCATTCTGTGATCTCATATCATCATTTTGGGATTGGAAACCAGTACTAGTGTAACCCATAATTGATATTATTATATCATCCAAAGGTCAATATCATATCAATGTTTCATCATAAGTTTTACCAAAAATTGTTTATAGTATTTTAGGTACTCTCATCCAGATTGGCTTTGAAATATCTTGTTATTTGTAATGTATTAGTGATATTAGGTCTAAATATGTTTATTTTAAATACTAAAGAAATGTTTTTTAATAGCACTAGAAAAATACACTTACAATGGAAAAAAAGAATTTTTGATCTAGTCACTATTAATATGATACCCTATTTATCATCCCTTTAATAGAGTTGATAAAGTGTAACCTTTAGCATTGATATAAAAAGTGTTCGTAATGGCCATGTTGCTACAATGTATTGTTAAAATTATAGCTAAATACAAAAAAATATAATCAGTTAATATAGATATAAATGATAAATAAAGGATATGGTAAATTAATAATTTAATTGAAATAAAAATCATTAAAAAATAAAAAAACATTATATTATATACAATAAAAAATTAAAATTTCTTAAGGAAGCTCAATTTATCACAAAACATCAAAAACACAAATTGTTTCATTGTATTTGGCACCCAACCGCCACTCAAAAACCACGATCATGGTATTAAAAGCTGGAAACACCACCCCATCTCGAGAAAAATAATCCACCTTAATAAGAAGACAATTTTTATGTTATTAATACTATAAAAATATAAATTAAAAAGTAAGTATTAAACAGTAATTTAACAAAATTCCTAGTTTAAACTGTTAATCGAAACTTTGTGTCTTACTAGTCACACCATGGATGCTATTTAGGTGCAGATTATTCTTACATGTCACAACTGACTTATGGATCACTTTACTAAGGTATAAAAAAATACAATTTTTTCTATGTTTTGAGCATGTCACTTGTCTGTTTTACTAAAAGACTTTTCAAACTAAAAAAATGAACATTGAGTCACAAAAGTCACATCATCTGTCGATTTGAAAAGTGACAAATTCATGCATTTCAGAATTGATTTATGAATATTTTTCCAAAATTATGAAGAAAATATTGTTGTGTTGTCGTGTTTTTTTGTGAGTAACACACTTTTTGAACTAAAATGAGAATTTTAGACTCATAACCGAATCCTTAAGTTACACCAATATCACAGTGGGTTGGAATGAGTTGTTGATGATTCTTAAAAAAAATGGCATATGGATAATTTTCCAAAAGTATGAAAACAATATGACTGTGTTTTATTAGTTTTTATTATTTTACATTTATTTTAACAAAAACTGAAAATTTTAAATAAAAAGACACACATGGAGTCATACTTATCACACCATGAAATGGATTGAGATGCGTCAAATTTCTAAATGTATCAATGAAAATTTGAATCATTTTACTAATATATCAAACCATACTAAATGTTTTTTTTTGGTTTTGATAATGTCACTTTTAATTTTTACAAAATTTTTATTTTAAACTGAATGCACACACTTAGTCACATCATGTGCCATTTTGAGGTGAGGAAAATTCTTATATATCATAAATGATATAGAAATAGTTTTCAAAAATTAACATGAAAAATTGAGCATGTTTATAACTTTTCAGATAGTGACACATATTATGAACTAAAATGTCTATCTGAGACCAATAGAATACACAATGAGTCATGTTTGTCACACCATGTGTCAGATTGATCTATGTATGATTCAAACACATGAAAAATGAAGTATGTACAATTTCAAAAAATTATCAAAATAATCCGACTGTGTTTTATTGGTTGGGAGTATTTGATGTTTTTTCAACAAAACTATTAGTTTTTAAATTAAAACAAGCACATTGGGAAATAATAGACACATCATGCATCAAATTGAGATTTGGATGATTCACACAAATCAAAAATGACATATAGGTCATTTTCATAAATTATAAAAATAGAATCAATTCATTTTATTCATTATGAGTATATCAATTTTCTTTTTTTACTTAAATTCTATTTTATACTAAAACACACACATTGAATAGTACAGATCATATCGTGTGTTAGTTTTACAAGAATAAAAGTTCAACATGTTAAAAATTACTAATGAATCATTCTTTAAATAATAAATATAATTTGTTAATTTCAATTCTATTTTCACTGAGTGACACATTTTTTGAACTAAAATGTCAATTTTAAACTAATAACAGACATTTGGAGTCATATATAGAACAATATGTATCATATTGAGGTGTAGATGATTTATACATGTCACAAATGACTTATGGATCATTTTTATAAATTATCAAAATTATATGAATGTTTGGACATAGTTTTTAGTTTGTCACTTATCTTGTTTTCTAAATTTTAAATTTTTAATAAAAAGACAAACATAGAGATATACCAGTCACACTAGTCCTTGGATTGAGTTGATGATAAAATATATATGTAAAAAATAACTTATGGATCATTTTTTAATGTATAAAAACAATCATAATGGGTTTTCATGGTTTTGAGTATGTAGCTTGTGGTTTCTAATTAAATGTCATTATAAAATGAAAACGTCTAGATTGGGTCATAAAGGCTACACCAGGTATCAAATTTAGGTGAGACTAATTTCAACTCATCATAAATTACTTATGGATCATTTTTCTAAATTAAAAAAATAATGTGAATGTGTTTTCTTGGATCTGAGTCTACATGTTGTGTTTTTTATAAAATTTCATTTCAATCGCAAAATTCTCACTATGGGTCGTATTGTTACCGTAGTGTGTCAAATAGACATGAGACTAATTATTAATTATATCAAATGAATTATGAGTCAACATCCTAAATTATTATGGTAATATGAGCATTTTTCATCTTTTCTAGGGAGAGGCACATGTTTTGAACGAAATTGTCAATTTAATGCTCATGACAGACACATTGAGTCATCCTGAGTACGCCATGTGTTAGATCGAGGCATGAATAATTACTTCATGCCAAAAATGAATTATGTGTCTTTATTCTAAAGCATAAAAACAATACTAATGTGTTTGATTTTTTTTATTATGTGACATATATTTTCAACTAAAATATCCATTTTAAACTGAGGACACACACTTTGGGTAATACCAAACACAAAATATATCATATTGAGGTGTGATTGATTCTTACTTGTTAAAAATGACTTATAGATCGTTTTCATAAATTATAAGATAAAAAGTTTTCTGAATGTAACATAAATATAGATAAAATGATGCTTCAAATATCTAAATAAGTAATTGGTATCTGCCTCATCATGATGTCTCTATAAATTCTGATACGAAGTATTTTTCCCACATATATTTAATAAAATATATTTCTACTAGAAAAATAATGTTCTAAAACTTCAACCATCTTGAAATTAAATAAATTATTATTATGATAGAATTTATAGAATTAATTGTTTTTTTGTGTGGTTTTGATCCCCTTGTGGACCCACATTTCATAAAGACACCAAAACATTAAAAATTGAATATTCAACCATTCTGGGAAAACCACTTTTCTGGTTGGCACGATGTCATATCTTATAAGTCATGAATTACAAAAAGGGAGTTTTATTATCATTTTTTATCACTATAAGGATGTTTTTTTCTAATTTTACTGTTAGACACATGTTTTAGTTATTTAAAATAATAAAATGTTTTCGTCTTTTCATCTTCGAAAAATAACACCTAAAATTTACATTCCATTAGCTCCCCCAATTAAAAAATCATTATATGGGTTTTTTCATATTATTTTATAGTATTAATAGGTCGTTCAATTATTTTTATCCACCAATCACTGTTTTAAAAGAAAATAAAACCTATAAAAAATTCTTATTTACTCACTCTAGGAAAACCATTCATCTGATTGACATGTCATCTACACATACACATAAAAAATAATTCAAATTATTTTTTCCAATGATTTAACTTCATAAACCTCACATTTCACTCAACTAATAATGACCCTGAATTTCCTTATCAAAATTCAATCACATGACCAAATGTATATTATTTTCATACAAGTGGACAACCCCCATCTTGGTCAATCTACAATAGTTGACATGATTGGAGACATACCCAACCACACCATGATTAGTTAATCATTTAGGCTTAAATAAATAAGAAACCAATTTATTGAGGATATCATGATAGGTTTCATGAAAACCCAAGGTAATATAAATTCCTAATAAGCATAAACCCTTATGTATATATATAATTGTATGAAATTTCATGTGATATACATTCATTGGTTAGTCCAGATATTATGTATAAAGTTATTATCTCAATAAGATACCCATTGTATCATATACTAGTCATTGTGTCCCATAAAATATTTCACTGATGATAATTTTAACATATCTTCACACACCATAATACTACATGATGATTATCAATTAGGGACAAATCATAGTCATATTTTATGTGGATATTTTTGTACCATTGTTCTTGTTATAAATAATTATCACACGTGAATGAATAATTTATTGAAATTTCATTTCTTAAAATGTTGTGGTATATCTTAAAACCATTACATCAACTACCTCAAGTTACTAATAAAAATATATTCAACATGAGGCCTGTGATTTTCCATGATAATAGTTTTTTCAAAGAATCTTTTTCATTATCATCAATATCCAACCAATAATTCTGTACAACTCCCTTACAAATGAAATATTTAATGATATGTTATTTGTAATGGATTTTTGGGGCCATTTGTGAGACCAATTTTACTTTTCCTATGTAATAACTCTATTTTTGTCAAATTAATGTTCAATTTCACCTTATGTAATAGAAATGACACCATGTTCAGTAAGGAAATTCTTATTTTAAACAGCCTCCTTCACAATATGTTGTGCAGTCTTGTACTCTTCTTTTGTTTTCAAGTTTTCAATGGTGGCTTCCTTGGAACTCCTACAAAATATCTCTCATAAATTTAAGAAATACATTAAAACATATTGTGGTATAATTTAACTATTTTATAATTAGAAACAAGTATCAGTGTAACCCGTTAAAGTGACCACATTCTCTCCTCTAAAGATAACTAACACATTTATGCTTCATCTTATGTGAATAAGTAAATTCTTGGTAGCAGTCTAGTTACTCTCACCTTAAATGGATTTGTAATTACTAGTCATTCATAAATTATAAGTGACATTGGTCATAATGATTTGTATTTTCACTACTAGAGAAAATTATTTTAACATTTCTAGATAAATCTATCATCATCGATAAAAAGGATTTTTGATCTAGGAATTATTTAAATGAGGAACCTTTTATCAGCCCTAGAAATGATCTGATAAAAGGATTCTATTATCATGGAATAATATGTCCTGATAAAGTTCACTCTATTGCACAATTCTTTTAAAATTACATCACACTACGACAAAAAATACATGCACTATATACAACCAGTAATAAAAAATATTGGATATGAAAAAATAATAGTTTGGATAAAATAAAAATAAAATCTCAAATAAATATAATATTATAAATAAATGAATATTTTTTTATATTTTAATAAGGAAGTATAGTTTATAACTAACATTCAACAACAACAACATTTCCATTGTCTTTGGGAATAATACCCTCCTAAAAAATATGAATCATGGTATCAGTTTCCAAACAAACCACCCCAAATTGAGATAAATAATCCAAAAATACATTAAAACAATTCATATGTTAGTAATACTATAAATAAAAAAATTGATCATAAATATTAAAGAATAAATTAATAAAATGTCAATTCAAATATAATAATAGGCACTTTGGGTATTACAGGTCATAAAATGCATCTGATTGAGGTGTGACTACATCCAACATGTCATAAGTGACTTATAGATCATTTTAATATTTTATAAACATAATGCAATTTTTTTCTATGGTTTTAGAGTCTATAGACTATCTTTTTTTACGAAATTGTCATTTTAAACTGAAAACATGCACTTTGAGTCATACTAGTCACATCATGTTTTGATTTGAGGGGATACTGATTTCTATATATCACAAATGAATTATGAATGGTTTTCCTAAATTATAAAGATAATATTTGTTGGTGTTCTATATTTTTAGTGATTAAAACATGTTTTGATGTAAAATTTCAATTTTAGAATGATAACAAACACTTTGAGTCCCACATCTCACACTATGGGTCCATTTGTCGTGAGAATGATTCTATAACATCACAAATGATGTATGGATAATTTTCTTATTTTTTTCTTCAAAATATGATGGTGTTTGATTATATTTTATTGTTCCAATTATCTTGTAAACTTAAATGTAAATTTTAAACAAAAGGACACACATAGAGTTATACCAGTCACACCGTGAAATTGATTTAGGCGAGTTTGATTCCTAAATTTCAGAGATGACTAATGGATCACTGTCATTATGTATCAATACAATATGAACTTTTTATTAGTTTTTTGTTTGAAACATGTATTTTTTTAATAAATTGTATTTTCAAATAGAATGCACTCAATTTTATTCCAACCAATAACATTGTTTTTCAGTTTTAGGTGAGACTAATTACTACACTACATAATTGAATTATAAAGAGTTTTCCAAAATTATCAATACAATATGACAACTTTTTCTCACTTTTTAATGAGTGGTGCACATTTTGAACAAAAATTTCAATTTTAGACTAATAATGAACACATATAGTCTTACATGTCACACATTTCATGATATTGAGGTGCATATTATTCTTAGAAATTAAAAAAGTTATATGGATCATTTTTAAAAAGTATAAAAAGAATATGAATGAATTTTATTAGTTTAAGGTTTTTACTTATGTTTTCAACAAAAATGTCAATTTTAATAGGGAAACATGCAGTTTGAGTTATACTAGACTCACCGTGCATCAAATTGTGGTGTGGATATTTTTTACATGAAAAATATTTATGGATCATTTTTCAAATATATCAAAATAATCGGAATTTATTTTCTTCATTTTGAGTATATCATTCTTTTTTTACTAAAATATCATTTTACATAGAAAACATGAACTTTGAACCAAACGAGTAAAATTGTGTGTATTTTTGACATGAAACAAATTAATATATATCAAAAATAAAATATGAATAACATTACTTAATGGTGGATAATATTTTATTATGATTCTTTGGATTTTTTTGAGTAACAAATAGATTCAACTAAATAGTAAATTTATAATTAATAACGTAAATTTTTATTCATAAAATGAACAATGTGTATCATATTGATGTTTTAATGTCTAAGAAATTAAAAAATGACTTATGGATCGTTATTTTAATGTATCCAAATAATATGAACGTGTCATCTCAGTTTTAAATATGTCATTTTTCATTGTTTACCAAAATGTACATTTTAAATAAAAATACATACTTTGAGTCATTATTGTCACACAATGGGTAGGATTTATGTAGGGATAATTTATATAAGAAATAAATGTCATATGGATAATTTTACTAATTTTTAAAAACAATCAAAATGGATTTTCTCCATCTTGAGTATGACACTTTTTGTTTGTTTCAAAGTTTTCATTTGAAACTGAAAACATGCTCATGGATTGATACCAGTTATACCATGAATCATATTGCATAGAGAACAATTCTTACATGTAATATTTGACTTATGGATAATTTTCTTAATTTATCAAAACAATATTGATATTTTTTTATTGGATTTGTATATTTAAGCACTGTTTTTTATGAGAATGTAATTTTTAACTAAAAACATTCATATTTATTTGTATTTGTTACATCAAGTGTCAGTTTTATGTGTTAATGATCTGTAATGGTGTCAAATGACTTATGAATCATGTTACTGTATTATTATGATTATAATTTCCTTTTTTCGTGTTTTTAGTGTCTAACGCACATTTGAACCTTATTTTAAATGTAAAGCTGAAAATAAATAGTTTGAGTCATACTGAGCACAACATGTTTCAGATTGGGGTGTGGATTAATCATAAATGTAAAAAATGACTTAAGGATCATTTTGGTAATTTATAAAAACAATAATAATTCTTTAGATCGGTTTAGATTATGTGATATGCATTTTCTACTAAAATGCCAATTTTTAATTGAAAACATAGTTATTTCCTAATACCAAACACACCATGTATTGCATTGATATGTGGTAGATTCTTACATCTAAAAAAATAATTATGGGAAATTTTACAATAATATCAGATAAATATACTAATTATTTAAATAAAAAGTTAGATGAAATAGTGAGAAAACCAACAAAATAACCAGTTGACAGTCACCTCTTCATGATGTTCGTATACTCTCCAATACCAGGTATGATGTGCATTAAATTTTAGACAAATAAATTTCTTCTTGGGGATATGATGAAAATAAACATTCCTATTAGTATTGAAAAAATATAAATAAACAAATTATTAATGAATTTTTTAAATTTAATACTAATTATATTCAATAATACCTCTTAAGGGAATTTAATTTTTTGACTACATGTGATATTATTCATAAATTCGCAAACATAATAACAACAATCTTTTAAATTTGTTTGTTTTGAACAATATAAAAACATTTAGAAATATATTTAACTTGTTTTTATATATGTTTTGATATTGAAATATTATTATATATACCCAAATACTTATCAACATTTATAAGTAGATAGTCTCCTTGGGTTCGTTGATTATCCTCATTACATGATTTAGATAATATTTCAACACCATCCTCATAGCTAGTGGACCCCATATATCTTGAATCTAATTTATTCTATCAATTACTTTGGCATTATTACATGGAATAAAATCCCAAAAGAATGATTAATTTAGTAGTATTGGAATACTAGATACGTAAATGATTCATTTATTAATAATGAATACAACCAATTTCAACAAAATATATTTGTCTTAAATAAATATATAGCATCAATGATATCTCAATTCAATTAAGTATATCCCTATATATCTTTCACATTATGCCTCACTAATTCATAGAGAAAGAAACATAATAAGTATGACCTAAAATTCCAAGAAAGTAAAAAATATATGGGATGAAATTATGAATTAATAAGAGTAGTCAATATGGGAAGGTAATTAACTGAACACACCTTCCATGTAATAAATAAACCAAATAGATGTATGTAAACAATATGGAATGGTAATCACTATAAATACATTTTACTCAAATAACTAAATAATTAAAAAACAAGAATACAATATTAAGAAACTGAAACCCGTGCCATTTATTCAATGAACTAAATATAAAACATATACATACATATGCTGACACAAAATCTCATGGAAGAATAATAACTGAAGCTAATGAGAGAAATTGAAAACTAGGGATATATATAACATACCACCAAGGATTCCTGCCAAGGATCTATTATTTTTAATGCTACATTCCAATAATCTAGTACTTTCAAGTCTTCATGCTAATAATATAATAATTTCAATGTTTCATGCCAAGATCTAAAACATTTAAGGCCCCATGAATAGAATCTATTTATAATAATGACTAATGCATAAAATATAATACTTTCAAGGTTATAAACCAATAATATAATAATTTTGAAGTGAACACTATATGAAAAATTGAATACGGTTTATGAAATATTCATATCCATGAAAAATTACTTTGATATTTAAGTAAATTTCCATTGAAAAATGATTCAAATAATGTGAATGCAATAAGAGGTAGTTAAAAATCACAAAAGGAAGTGAGATTGAAAATATAAACATTATGGACATTCAAGAAGATAATAATATTAAAACATTCCAAAGTTTCATATACCATTTTAAAACATTTGTATCATTATCTCTAGAAAGGTATGATATTATATGAAACATAAAATTTCATGAGAATAACTGGATTCATTAAATAACGTAAAAATTTAGTATATATGCCACTTAAATGTGAATTGTAACATAATAATAAATAATTCTCAATGGAATGTAAATTGATACATAATTCTCTTACTAATGTTGTCACGTCCCATCCACCGGGGTTTGTGTCGTGACTACCAGATGCCCGCCTCCCATAGGACAGGGGCAGGCTAATAGCGCTAAATAAGGCGTATACCAAAAAAATTGGTGGAATTTTCAAGCCACAGATGCTAGAAGGTGAATACACTAAGTAAACCAATACAAGGTACGCCGGTATAAAACTGATGGTAAACAGGGTAAGAATAAAATCCCAACTGAAATAGAAAAGTACAAGTAACTGGAACTCCTCCACACACGAACCCTACATGAAGGGTAGGAATAGAATCAACTGTCTGAGGTCACAGAAACATGTCTCGTCTGTCAGGTCACTCTAGGTACCACATGGCATCTATCCACCAAGGACTCCATCAAAGCATCAATCATCTTCATAAGACATGAAATGTATGGGTGAAGCCCATGAATTGTTGATTAAAACAATAATCAATATGGACTCCAAACCACAAAGGTATACCACAAATAAATACACAAAGCAGACCTTAAAAATGTACACAAAGTGTAAATGAAGTATTATCAAGAGATTTACTAGGGTTAGCTTACACAAGTGTAGCCTAATGTATAGAAAGTAAGTAAACTAGTCATTAATATGAACATCTTGTACTACTGAGGTACTCTTCCTTGATGAGTAACTGAGGTCTGTTGGGCCATTAAGGTCTTCTCATCTGTAGGGTCGCTGAGGTCTTCTTGGCTATCCGACCACTAAGGATTGCTTGTCTATCGGTCCAGTTGGTTTTTCTCAGCTATCGTGTGACTATTGTTTTCTTGTATGTCATGCCACAGAGGTCTTCTCAGCTTCCGAGTCACTAAAGTCTTCCTATCACTTCCTTCACGTAACATCTAGTTGTAGGATTCCCTCTAACAACGCGCTTGATTATGGTAGAATCAACTCAATCTATTAGTCATATCCTAACTTTCTCAAAAACTCACTTAGAGAATTTAAAAAATACCATTATTTTTAGAGGGTCCTAATTCCACAAACAACAAGTAAATTGGATGCACGGTTGGGATGTTATTGACATTTTTATAAAAAGGACCTTGTGGTGTCTGTGTCTGCTCTGACTCGATCAGACCGACCCAACCCGACTCGGATCCAAATCGGTCTGCATGTCCATCCTCAGACCACATGGGCCATGGGTCCAACCCACTAGGCCATATATCTATCTCTTTTGGGTTCCCATCACACTTTGTGGCTAGTCTTGTTCACCAAGGACTAGGCGGGTGTCGCATCCCACTCGCGGCAGTTGTTGTGGGTTGATGCAGCTGTTTAGCTGGACCATGACTGCTAGTCGTGCGATGTATCATGGATCGACGCATCTGCTCATGCCTCCATTTCTGGCCATTGTTGGCGGACTATTCCCCCGCGTTTAGCAGGTGTTGTGGGCCCCCTTTTTATGCTTCTAGTGGTGGTCGATGCCCGTGTTCTCTAATCCCGGCCCGCGATGGGTGCTGCGGGTCCTCCACTTATCCATCACAGCACAAACCACCCTTGCACCATTGTGGTTGTTGAGCTGTGGCCTTTTGTGCGCCGCCTGTGTCCTCCGGATGTATGCCTCTTGTACCACCATTACACTCCATTGATGTGTGACACCTTTTTCACCACTGCGATCGTCGAGCTTCAGCCTCTGGTTTCCACTACGGTCTCCACCTCTATCAAAGATCCCCATCACCATGATCTAAGACATCCTCCTTGGTTGTTGTAGTGGTGATGTTCTAGGATTCTTAAGAACTAGGGGGGTTTGAAACTCACATGAACACCCATGTTTTAAGGATTGAGCCTTGTTAGTGTTAGCCTTGATTCATCCAGGAAAAAATTTAAGGGTGGCTAAACAAATAATTAAATCAAATATAAGGTTCAACATGGATCCACATTCCTGATGAATATCCAAAAAATTAAACTCATCTAGCATTTAGCACACATAATCCATGAATCATTATGATCTTCTAAGGATTCATGGTCATCATAGAGATTTTGAAATGGGGAAAGAAATTTAATTAAACAGGTACCCTAACTCGAGTGTGGTTCATTTATTAATGAATATCACATAGTTATAGTTAGTAATTTCTCCAACTATAGATGGTGGAGGGATCCTAGGATGTGGAAGGAAGGAAATTGTGGTGATTCATCTTTTATCACCATTCGTTGTTTTCCAATGCCTCCAGAGCCTCAGAAATAATCTATGATCATGAAAACCATGTTGTATCTTTTTTAATAAATTAAATTGAGGAAACATTTTTCAGAAATTCTATTACACTAAGTCACAACATCGTTATACTATTGAATTTATGAAAAAACATTTATGATATGTTGTATCATTTATAAAACAATGATTATGTTACGCTTGAGTTATAGCTTCATTACTCTCTTTTATATAAGAAATGAAATAGCTGGATCAACATTTTATTTCAACATTTTTTTGAATAAATTAAACATTCTTATGTTTATTTCATTTTAATTTAATACATACAAAAATTATCTTTTATCCTCGACCTGTGCCGGTTGAGGTTAGGACATGCCTAAGAATAGAATACCCTCACAAGCTCAAAGGAACTCCCGTATTTTCAATCCTTGGTACCTTTTATTAGTTTTAAGGATTTGTAAATAATATAATTTTTATTTAATTATTTTATTTACAGTCACATCCCAAAAACTACTTTTCAAAATTTGCCTACATCGGCCAATGTTACGACCTACCTAAAGAAATAACACTCTCAAAAGCTCAACAATTCTCTTGAATTTCAAATCCGAGATACTGTTTAAGAGATATAAGGATATGAAAACAAAATAATATTTATTTAATTATATTATTTACAATCACAACCCAAAAATTATGTCCCACAGTTGGCCCGCGACGGCCAATGTTAGGATCTTACTAAGGAAAGCACACCCTCACAAACTCAACAGTGGTATCCAATTTTTAATCCAAGTCACCATTCATGATTTATATGGATTTGAAAAATAAAATAGTTTTATTTAATTATTTTATTTATGGTTATGCAATTTTAAGGTTTTTCTCAATAGAATCCCGCACTAACTAACTTTAGCCACGCTTTAGGTAAACTCTCCATATTAATCATAATAGAGACCATGGATTTCTGATCTGGTCACTCGTAAAGAGTTATTTTAACTTATTAGGAAAACTAGTCACACCCGATATTTAAAAACATAATGTTTTTGGATGGACCATTTCAGGCACATGATGGCTGGGAATCGCATGCCATCTCAACACCTGGTCTCAAAATTTTCCTAGATATTCTCTAAAATTATAATCTGGAATATACTAGTCATTAAATCTTTTGCACATTAAGGAATTACGTCTTTGAAATCCAAACCAAGGGAATATCAAACAAATGATAGTTTGATCACGAACCTGAGCCTCTCACTCCCACATGCTCTACTAGAGATTTATGTTCTACCACCAAATAGGAACTAGAGGAATTGATCACCCATGGAGGGTCCTCTCCCGTCGATACTCGATATTCGTAAGAACATTGCAAAATTCACCTCATTGGCAATGTCCATCTCGCCCCAGTCAATGATGTGAGGAGGGTCGTGTATGTACATCATGCACGAAAAGGTATCCCAATCACTCTATGGTACTTCGTTACCAAAAACCTACGAAGTGACTGACATGGTGAGTAGGTCAATGATCACCCAGATGCTACCATATCCCCAAGACATATGTGAAAAACCTATCACAAATTCAATCAATATTCTTTCTCACTCCATTCTTGGAACCGCATGGAATAAAAGATAAAACCCATCAAAGAAAGGGGGCTCGACTCAGTGAGTTGAAAACCCATAAATTTGATTAAACAAGTGCTCAACATTTATATCAATAGGTATTACAAGCTTAAACTAGTTCTGTCATCTTTGGTGTCCATTCTGATACCTAAATGTAATCATGGATGCATCTTACCCCTCCATGAATTGACTTCCACTAATGTGAGTCATCTGAAAGGAACAACATGGTCCCCACCATTCAAATATCTATTAGGGGCATTCCCTGTGAAAAACTGAGCTCATAAAATCTCACTGTCAATATCATCAAGTTGTGCCTCCCTGACTCGCTTTAAAAGTGGATGTGTAACAACCACCCATTGGAAGTAAGATTCATCATCCCTATCCGCAAAGGATAATTTAAATGAGGCCAAGTGCTTCGTTTATGCATTCATAAACTACGAACTAGGTCTCGGGCTGAGCTCATCCGCTACCACATTTCCCATACCAAGAGAATAGGCAACATTAAAGTCACTGTCAAAGTGGAACTCCAACTATCACCTATGTCTCAAGTTGAAATCTTTTCGAGAGGAGATAAACTTAAAAATATTTAGGTTAGAGTATATGGTAATCTATTATCCTATAAGATACTTTCAATATATCTTCAATGTAAAGAATAACACTGCCAAGTCAAGACTAGGGGTTGTGTAGTTATAATCATGTGGTATCAACGGGTATGAACCATAAGAAATCACTTCTTACCTCTAAAATTGGACACAACCATGTCTGGTACCTGCTGCCTCGCAAAAAACTATGTTCTGAACTCCCTCCTCTGTCAAATTCATGATCGGGGCACTCATCAAACTCTGTTGTAACTGAAGAAATGACTACCGGCACCTTTCTATCTATGTGAAAGGCATCCCCTTTAAACTGATCAATGTGTTTATTGACCATTTTGTAGTGGATACTCATTCTCCATCTTCACATGGTTAATGAACCTCTAATCCACACATAACATTGAACACTGAAACTTTTTAAGACCTTTCCACTTCCTCAACCGTCACCCTCATCTCGCGAAGCTCTACGAAATCCATCCTATATACTGATATTTATATTGGTTCTATATCAAAGTGTAGAAAAATATAGAAGTATATCTCCTTATGTGGAGGTAAACCTGGATCATCTTCAGGGATGACATCTTCATATTCCCCCAATACTGTTGGAAACTGAAAACTCATAACATTCACGGCCCCAAGAGTAAGGCTAGCTGACTCATGATTGATTAGTTGCATTCTTTGATGCTTGATTCTATCCCGTTCTACTTTGGTTCCCTTTCTCACAGACTAATGAATCCCCAATTCCATTAATATGAAAATACCACTCTTTTTCCTAAAACAGGCAATCTGAGCATGAACAGTGGATAACCAGTCCATACCCAAAATAATGTTGTAAGGCCTCGATGCTGCCTCCAAGAGGTTTCAACCAAATATCTCACATCAAGAGTCATATAACACCTATGGAATATGTGTGATTATCAAGTCACATCCCATAGGTATCTCCATAAATAATGGTCATGTCAAATGTTTAACCAGAAACTCTAGGTCATGAAAAGGATTCATGATAAGAAGGAATTACTAGAACATGTGTCTATTTATACGAAGCAGAGTTTTGACACAGACTGTACCTCGAATCATCCCTTAAGCCCCCAGGTCAAATTTCTTGACCGTATACAGATACTCCCTTCCCCTATCCTATATTTCCCTAAGCCTGGTGTGGACCACATTGCGGTGGTGGTTGTAACATGTCGAAAAGTATACCACCTCCTTCTGCTCTTCCAAATCCTATGCCACATCAGGCTACCTATAGATTCATCTGTTCCGGTCACTATCTCTGCCACGGTGGCCCATCCACCATATCACTATTAGCATGAAGAGCAGGAAAATCTCTAGCAAGATGTCCCCGACCATCTTTTTAAAAACATTACCTCTTTCTAGGCGGACTGGACTCACCCAATAATCCTTGAGTTGTAGATCCCCTTTCTTGGGACCTCTTCTCAAATGGTCTCATACATCCATGTCTCTCAGACTAACTTCAGCTTCATGTTTTCCGCTGTTGACATCCACTATTTGTATATTCTTATCCAAAGGACATTCAACCACAATGGTTCTAACTTGCAACATAGAACAATTAGAAATGCACAGATGAATAGTGTTGGCTCTGAAGTCCCTAAATACACCTCGCATAGAGGTCTTAGCCCTAAAAAATGGTCATTTCGTATTCATTGAGTACCTAGAATGGTCAGTATACCTCGATTAAGTCTCCTCTAGAGACATGTCATCCTATAGAAGAGGTAGAATCTCTTGGGCACACATATGCATTAGAATTTATAGAAAGATCCCCTTCTCTGAGAAATGTTCTCAATCTCTATCCATGGAAGAGTCACCTCATCAGTGGATCGAGTAATCCAAGCCATTTTATCTCCATGCTAATCGATATAAAATTCTCACTACCAGTACCTCCATCTTGTATAATTGTGTCTTGAGTATATGGAAAACTCATTCACCACCTCAAGCCAGTCCTTATCCACCTTTGAGTCAAGCTCGTCTTAAAACCTGAGGGGTCTCTGTCACTAATACTCATGATGCGTGATCAGCCTGTGCATCTCATCCACTGATGATACAGTTACCATGTGCTACTAAAAATGTGGTTGTATAGTTTGTACACCACCTGGTGGTGCTATCTCTGGTACAAACCCATGTACCCATCTTGTCACCCCGCAGATCATCCTCATGATCACATATGGTGGAATCCTCGCTGGCTGTCTATGTAGAAGCATCTTGAAAAAAAATCATGACGTGACACGATTAAGGGAGTATACCTGGTGAGATGTCTCAAGTAGGAAATGGAAAAATCAACCCATTATTATTTGATGCATATACCATCATTTTATCTTGAAACTAGTGTATTCATCTATTGAGTCGAATAGTATAATTTAGGTTCCTGGTGCATAGATACGTTGGTCACTAAAACAACATTATATTCCCTTGCCTGAAAGATGAACACGAAACACTTATCACTATTTCCCCAAACCAAACTCATAGACTATGCCTTATTAAGATAGAACATACATGCCTCTGATACAAATCTGTCATGACCCATCCCTGAGGCCCATGCCATGACTACATCGAGCATGCCTCCCAAGGGCCAGGGGCTGGTGACTAGTGCCAAGTAGGAATATCCCAAACAAATGGGTGGCATTTTTTAAGTACCTGAAAACATGCACACAACTCAAATCCATAGATTATGGACGGTGAATACACTAAGTAAATAAACACAGGCTACGACAGTCGAAAACTGAAGGTAAATGAGGCCAGAATACAAGACCAAATGAAATAGAAAAGTAAAAGTACAAGCCACTGGGACTCCTCCGCACAAGAACCCTACCTAAAATGTAGGTACAAAAACATCTGTTTTAGGTCCCAGAAGAATTTATCATATATTGGGTAACTCTAAGCACCACCTGGACCAGGTCTACCAATGTCTCTGTCAAAGTTTCGATCATCTACACAAGACATGACACGTGCGAAGGAAACCAGTGTAGGTGTTAGTTAAACAATACTCAGTAGAGACCCTAAACCAAAAAGTTATAACACAAAGAAATAAACAAATAATACTACCAAATAGGTACCCAAAGTGAATCATATAGTATGTACAGTAATGTGAGTTACTAGAGTCAGCTCACACAGGTATAACCTAAAGTATAAAAAGTAAGACTATTAGTCATAAGGTTGAACATCTTGTATAAATGAGTGACTCATCCCCAATAAGTCACTGAGTTATACTCATCTGTCAGGACACTAAGGTTATCTAGGCTATGGGGCCACTAAGGTATGGTCTTCTATCGGGCCACTGAGGTCTGCCTGGCTACCGGGCCACTGAGGTCCGCTTATCTACTGAACCAATGATATTTGCTCAGCTACTGGGCCCTTGAGGAATGATCATATAATGGTCCACTGTAGTCCAATAGGCTACTGGGACAGTCGTGTATTCTCACCTATTGATCCAATGAGGTCATCTTGGCTACCAAGACACTAAGTCCCACTTGTCACTTCCTTCACGTCACGACCATCTGCAGGATTCCCCCTCGTAACTCGCTTGATTCTGGTAGAATATACACAATCCATAGGTCATATCCCAACATCCATGAAAAATTACATGGAGTATGTCAAAAGGAATTTCATTTCACGAGTGTCCCAAAACCGCAAACAACATTTCCATCAGATGCACAGTTTGGAGGTTGTGCGTGTTTTAGTAAAAAGGGGTTGGATTGGTCCTGGTCTGGTCAGACTCGGATGGACCGACAAGACCCAACATAGCATAGGGTCCACTGGCCCAACCTTTTCCTGACCATACCCAGATCCAACTCACTCCACTGGACCCAACCCAGACCAGTTGGGCTATGGGTCTAGCCGGCTGAGCGGGCTAGTCTGGTTCTCCCATGACTTGGCGGGTGCTATGTGTCGTCGTCGCAGTCCTATTAGACCAGGAACTCTAGCTGCGTCCAGTAATTATGCTATCATCGGCCATTGCTCGGATCCAATACCCAAGCACGATATATTCTGTAGGCTCAATTTGTATGCCTCCACCACCAACCGATGTCAGCATCCTTTGATCACTGACCACAGTGGGTGCCAAGGGCCCTCCCCTTCGCCAGTGCACCCCTCCCCTGCACTGTTGTGGCTGATGAGCTACAGCCTTCCCTGTGATGTCTGCAGCCTCCATCCTTAGGCTTCCCCTGTAGCCACAGTTCTCCATTGATGCACATGAAATTCCTCACCAATGCGGCCTCTTATTTCCACTACAGTCTCTTCCTTGTCAATGGGTCAAAATCTTTGTGATATTATACTTCCTTTTAGGTTGTTGAAGTAATGAATTTTGAAGATTCATAAGAAAGAGGGAGGTGGGAAACTCACATGAACACCCAAGGTGGATGGATCAGGCCTTGTTTTTTTCCTTCATGCATCCACGTATGAATTTAAGGGTAGCTAAACAAAGAATTAAATCAAATCACATGTTCGACATGGTCCCACTTTCCAAATGAATATCCCCAAAATTAAACCCATCCGGTATTTAGAATGCATGATTCGTGAATATTTACATAAATTGTATGATTCACGCTTTTCATAGAGATTTTGAAATGCATAAAGAAATAAAATTAAATATACACTCTACCTCTAGGTTGGATAATTCATTGGTGAAGATCTCATCACTGTCATTCATCATTTCCAAATCTGTCATTGGTGGTGGGATCATTTGAAGAGGAAGTAAGGAAGGTGTTTGGATTCTTTTTTCATCACTATTCACCACTTGGAAATGCCACTTCTCTAGAGCCTCATAGAAAATTGATGATCATTACCACCATTCGTCATACCAGTTTAACAATTAAATGGAGGAAACACGTTTTAGTGTTTCTTTTACACTGAGTGGCGGTGTTGTTACATTGTTTCATTTATGAACAAGTATTTTTATTATGCATGAGATACAATGTAGTTATGCTTTATCATTTATGAAAATAATCATCTAGCTTGAAGTTTCATTGAAACGAAACATTTTTTTTAAAACAATAAACATTATTTTGTTTATTTCGTTATTCTTTAAAACACCCAAATATTAACTTTTACTCTCGACCCACATCAATCATGGTTAGGCCATGGTTAATGAAATCACACCCTCAAGAATTCAACAGTACTCTTAATTTTTCAATATGATTTACCGTTTATGAGGTATAAGGATTTGAAAAATATATATTTATTTAATTATTTTATTTATGGTCACCTCCCAAAAACTACCTTCAACAGTTGGACAACGCCAACCAATGTTAGGCTCTGCCTAAAGATAACACACCCTCAATAGCTCAACAGTAATCACATATTTCCAATCTATTTAAACATTTAAGAGTAATGGGGGTTTGAAAAAAAAATTATCCTTATTTAAATATTTTATTTATGGTCACGTCCCAAATAAAACTTTCCATATTTGGTCCACATCGGACAATGTTACACTCTTCCTAAGGAAAGAGCGCCCTCACAAGCTCAATAGTGGCCTCATATTTTCAATAATGATCACTCATCATTAGTTATAAGTATTTGAAAAATAAATTAATTTTATTTAATAATTTTATTTATTATTATTCCATTCTTGGTTTTTCTCGCTGGAGGCCTGTATCTACTAAACATAAGTCACACCTATGGTCAACATGCTATCCTAAACACAACAGTACCCTCAGATTTCTGATCTAAGCACCTGTTGATGAATTATTCAATATTTTAAGGAAACATCCTCACACACACTATTTAAAAACATTAAATATTTCAATGGACCATTCTGGAAACACCGAAACATGGAATAGTACATCGTCTCAATGCCTGGTCTCAAAATTTTCCCAAAATTTTTGTAAAAAAACATGGAAAATCTAAGTCATTAAAAATGATGAAACAAATAAATAGAAAAACCCAAAGGTAATAAAAATTTAAAAACGGTGAAGATAATATAATTCATTATATATGATTTCAAATGTGGCAGTATTTGTACCATATATAATAAACAAATTGCACATCAATTAATAAGCCTCATGAAAATAAAATTAGACAAAAATCACTTACACATAAATCAGAAGTCCCAAAAGTTATAATGATAAAATTAAACATCTATATACAATGGGGATTAATTAAATAATTATATTATATAAAAAAATGGGAAATATGGACACCACACAAAATATTTATGTTTTGAATATCAAATTTATCTCATGGATGTAAAACGTTAGATGGAAATCACTTACTAATGTAATAACAAATGAATTGGAAAACCCAAAGGTAATAATCAGTTAATAAAATATTTAAATACAATTAATATAATATAATTCATGATATAATATGTAAATTTGGTAGTATTTATACCATATATAATAAATTAGGTGCAAAATAGTTAAGTATGCCTCACATAACGAAAACGAGACAAGAATCCAGTACCTTATCATTTAATCTGTTGTGTGGAATTTATTCTACTATGTAATGGTTAAAAATATGTTAATTACTTATAACAGAACCATAATAATGTTTATAATATCATATATAATATTCTGATAACATTTTATTACCTATTTGTTTACAATATTTCATTAATTCAACCATATCAGGTGTTAATTTCCATGTTTATCATGTATGTTTTAACTTTTTATTTGATGTTCTTATTAAATATATCATGGAATAATCATCTACATATTGTAAAACATGTTTATACATGAATATATAGTGTGTTTATATGAATATAAAATAATATATATTGTTTTGGAGATATGAAATGAAATTCTCAGTTCATGGAGATCATAGTCCGTACATACGCATGAAATCTACTTTCATTTCATTGTCGTATTGGAAGATGAAGAGTAAATGATAAGTATTTATATATAATTATTGAATAATATATATTTTATTTAAGTTAAATTATTTTATTAAAATTAACCATAATGTATTCCATGAATTCCATGTATAGTATGAATGAATCACAATGATTTGATGGGGTGGTAGACGGCACTTCCACAAACAATGTTATCGTTTTAATGAAAAAATGGAATTTATAGAGGTATGTGTTATAATGGAATTAAATAAGTATAGATATATTATATTTTTCATATAAATAACATATAATATGATTTCCCATCATTAAGTCAATCATGAGAGGCAGTAAAAGAAAATTGTACAAACATCTTTTAGGGATGCGGTATTCGACCTACACATAAATAGTATGTTTGATAACCATTCGATTGATGTGTGTGTAAGTGATATTTGACCCATTAGAATAATAAAAACCAGTATATTGTGATTAATTTATTTTTTATACAAATCTATAATAAGAATATTTGAGGTTGTGGGGAAATGAAACAAAAGTGAAGAGTTTGATGGAGGGTGTTACCTCTTAATCGGGTAACTTCTTTTAGTTTTCACCAAAAGGATTTCACGAATAGAATTATTAGAAAAGGGAGTCTCAAATGAGGATAATAGGTTTTTTTGGTAGAAATTTATTATTATTATTTGAAAAAATGTTTCTGGAGTGGATTGTGGAATTTGGAGTAATGGATGCCTTTTATAATGGAGGAGGTGTGGAATTTCTTGTAATATTTTAAGAGAGTGAAACCCAACCAATGTTATCATTATTTTGGTGGATAAATAATGGTCCAAATAAGATACATGGATATTTAGGGTTTAAATATGGGCATTCAATAGATTTTGGAAAACTTTATAGAGTGATTTAGGCCTTATGGTTATGGGTTACTCTCTTATTAGGCTTAATATAACCATAATATTAATAATTAGTTTTAATTACATTCAATATTATTTATGGTAAAATTCAATGTTGGTTTCAGTAGGAATTAAACATAATTATTATTCAAAATATGAAATTAATTTTTTTGAATTAAAACCATAGATGTCGAAGAAATTAAATTAACATTAATCCTGTAGACAATACGACAATGTGGGTTTTAAAGTAAAAATGACTAATTTTATTCAATGTTTTAATAGTCTATATCAATGTTAAATTTATTCCAATTACCTAAATTGGATTATTATATAAAAATATTATCTAATAAAAATTTAAAACTAATTTAAATTACAATTTAACCATATAAATAATTTATATGAAAAACAGTTTTGAAATACAAATCATTATTTTTTAATTTTCATTCAAAAATGATTTATTTTTGAAAAATATCCAAAATTCACCCTAACATTATTTTTATTATTTTTTAAATATTAATTTTTAACATATATACTTTATAATAGGGTTAAAAATTTAATTTAATGTGGGTTCTCCATTAAAATGCGGTAAATGTGCCTTAATAAAATTATTGATTTTCATGTGTAAAATTGAGTTTATTCTAATATTATGTTAGTAGAATATATTGTTTGATTATTAAAAATATTTTATTAAAAATATAACATATATAATTCATTATTATTATTTACTAATTGTAATTAAATTGATTTATTATGACAAAAAACTTTTTGGAGCATAATAATTATAATATTTTCATTATATTAATATAGGTTATACATTAATTAATAATAAATTGGTATCCTATTAATTTTTTTCTAAACAATATATTTTTATAAGATAGTTAATAATATTAATAGCCTCTAATTTAATTTCTATATGGGTTGTTAATATATTAAATTATTACATTTTAATAATATATTGTTATTCGGTAAAACTCATTCTTGCGTGTAATCCAAGCCAACGAAGAAGGTCTATCTTGCATGTAACACATTCTAACTCACTGTTGCATGAATTTATAGCTATAAACTATATTAAATTTATTTAAAATATTAATTGTATTTTAACTACTTGAGAAATTATATTTTTTTACATGTTTGGAGTCATTTTTCATTCATAATATCGAATACAAGGTTCATAAATTAAAGTTCAAGGGAATTACATTCTATGAACCTTAATTAAATTACTTCCATGAAATTTAAAATCAATATTGCTAATAATTTTTTTGATACATCCAAAATAAAAATCCCACTTCGGTAGAAGATCTCGTAAAATATTCTATAGAAAAAGAGAAGGGAATGTACAAATATCATATAGACTACCATGTAACTAGGTCTGTAAGTAAGAGAACAATAGTTTCAAGTAGAGATTCATATTTGAAAAAAATAGAAAATATTAATATGGATATATTGAGGTCATAAATCAAAATCATGTGATTGATTAACGGAATGTTAAATGCCTCAAATTCATAAAACATTTTATGATTCAGTAGACCATTGGGTCAACAAAAATTAAGGTATAAGGACAACTCATTTTTTATCATTTTCCAGATGTTGATAATTTATTTTACTACCTATGAATAAAATTAAATAGAATTTATTTACATAATTAAATTTCATAAGAAAAATCTCATCCTTTAGTTTTGCTTAGATCAAATTCTAATTCACCCTTACCTTAATAAACAGGTATCTAAAAATTAAACTTTATCCTTGAAGCACTGAAACCTTTAATAGATTAGAAGGACCATAAAAGAGTGACATGTCAATATATTTTTCTCTAACTATTCTCTAATGTCAACATGATTATTATATTAATTGTTAAACAGAAAAATTTAAATTATTGGTTAGTAATTAATATTCATTCCTCAAAATTTTAACTAAAAATCATGAAAATATTACATTGACAGTGTGTAGGTTAGTGGTTGGATTGAAACATGTATCATCCATCAGTCATGAGTTAAATGCCCACAACCATTATAGTCTTCATACATAGTCACCCAGTATACATGTTTTCCATTTTATAAAACCATATTAATATAACATCAAAAGAAATTAAAAGGAAATAATTCAAATGTAATCATTAAATAGACTCTTAACTAATGATTTCAATAAATCCATAATACCTAACTGCTTGATCTGTTTTATTTCGACATTGGACATTTTTTGTCTAAGGATTTCCCATAATATCTTCCCTATGATTTATTATCATGAAACATTATCTTTAATAAAAAAACTCCTTAGGTTTTACCTTTATCCTTTGATATCATTATCCATTCAAATTATTAATAATCGTTTATAAAGAAAACATTGATTATCATAAGAATATCACACATAAGTTTCAAAATAGGTGAGCATTAAGGCCCATTTTCATGTACCTAGTTACCTCGAGTTATGCTCGGAACACCTTTTTAGAGTTGGAACTCCTAGGTACATCTCTTTCAGAACTACTTCCACAAGAAGTACCATGATAGGAATGTATTTCTAAGATATCCCATATAATCTATACATTACCAACATAATAGTGTTTTTATCTATAATTATCCCCATGTTCTACCTTAGGGTTTTGTTATCTAATATATTTTTTCCAAAATCTGTTTCCTCTGGTTGCTACTATGATTCCATTAATACCAACTGCAGTGAACTGATTCTAGATATCCTGAAAACTGTGTCTACTATCAATTAAATTTTCATGATTACAAGGATTCAAATCCTAATTGATTGATCCGTTTAGTAGTTTTGGTAAACTAGATACATAAATGAGTCTTATATTAAAAATGTATACAATAATTAAAACATAATAACTTATTTATTATAAATAAATTAATATAATTTTAGGTAAATATAATCCATATAGTATATCCCTTCATATCTTTTACAAAATGAATCTTGGATGCCACAGGAAAGAAAAATAATAAGGGAAAGTTAAAATGCCCCTTTATTGAAAAATATAGCATAAGAAATAATTAATTATTGAGAATATATTCAATATATAATTGTATATAATTGAACATACATTCCATGCATCCAATAAATAGAATGGGTGTACGTAAAAAATATATCACGATAATAACTAGACATACAATCCATACAAATAACTAGGTAAGGAAAAGTAAATATGGAAAGGTATAAAATTGAAACACGTTAAATTTATTAGATTTACTGAGAATAAATTTTATCCTTAGATACATCGTTGAAAAATATCATGGTTGAATAATAACTAATGCTAATGTGATAAATTAAAAAATATGGATATCTATAACATACCTCCACGGATTCATGTTAAGGAATGTTACTTTGATGGTTTCAAGATAAAAATCTAATATATTAAATGCATTATTCCATGAATCTAATACATTCAAGGATTTATGAAAATAATCTAAAACATTAAAGGATTCATTCCAATAATCTAATAATTTCATGGATTCATGCCTATTACCTAATACCTTCAAGGCTACCTGCCAAGAATATAATAATTTTAAGGTGAAAAATGTATATAAAATGATATACAGTTTAGGAAATATTCATATCCCTAAAAAGTGATGTGGATATTTATGTAAATTATCAATGAAAATATATTAAAAATAGATTTATTTCATTAATATTATGCTAACATTAACAATGGTATGTGAGATTACAATGGTAACAATTAAGAACATTCTTGATGATAATATTCATAAAACATTCCAAAGTGTCTGATACAACTATAATACATTTGAATCAAAATCTCAAAAAGACATGAAATTAAATGAAACATATAATATCAATTTAGTAATATTATTCATAATAAAACATTGAAAAGGTAGTATATAAACCTCATAAAAGTGCATTGAAAAATAATGGCACATTTGTCTCAATGGAATGTAAATTGAGAAGAAATTCCATTACCAATGTGGTGAAAAAAGAATTGGAAACCCCAAAGGTAAAAAAAAATTAAATACCATAACGATAATTAAATTCATGATATTATATGTCAACATAGAACTATGTACATCAAATATAAGAAACTAGGTGCACATCAACTATATAATCCTCATGGAAAGAAAAGGAAAAAAACCCCGTTAACATGAATCTAATGACCCAAAATTGATAATTATCAAATGAAACATCTAAATACCATTATTATAAATAGAATAATGATATTATATATCAAATTTGGAAGTAGGAAAACCACTCAAAATAATTAAGTGGTGAATTTGACATTAATCACACAGATGTAAAAAGTGAGATAGAAATCCCATACTAATGCAGTAACAAGTGAATTGGAAAACACAAAGTAAATAATCCTTGAATAAAACCTATAAATAAAAATTAGATAATATAATTGATGATATTTTTTGCATTATTACATGATTTACACCATATATAAGAGATTAGGTGTACAATAAATTAGCATGCATCACAGAATGAATATGATCCAAGAATCCCTTACAATAACTTTTCTTTTGTGGTGTGGTATTTATTTTTCTAGCATAGTGGTTTAAAATATTTTAATAAAATATAACATAACCAAATATTATTTATAATTTCATATATAATATTCTTATAATATATTATTACCCATTTTTAACAATATTTTATTAATTCAACTATATCTGATGTTAATTTACTAATTTGTCATGTATGTTTTAACTTATTGTTTGTTGTTCTTAATAAACATATCAAGGTTTCCTAATGGCCAGAATTTAAACCATGTTTTTAATATCATATATATATATATATATATTATATGTAACTATAATAATATTAAATGTTTTATAAATATAAAATGAAATGTATCATTCATCGAGATGATAGTCTGTATGTACGCATGAACAATATTTTCATTTCATTGGCATATTAACAGGATGAAGAGTAAATGATATGTATTTATATTATAATTACATAATCATATAAATTTCATATATGATACATAGTTTATTTAAAATTTTCATTCATACATTCCATGTATAGCATGAATAAATCACATCGATCTGAGGGGCGGTAATCCGTACTTTCGTAAACGATGTTATCATTTTTATGAAAATTGGAATGTATATAGGTATGTGTTATAATGGAATTAATTAAGATTAATGATATTAAAAATATAATATATATAATATATAATTATATTTTATATCATAATATCTACCACAAGAGGATGTAATGGAAAATTGAACAATCTTCATTTTGAAAGGCCGTAGTCCACCTACACGTAAACAGTATAATTGTTACCAATTTGATGGAAGTGTGTGAAAGTGTAGGTAAAAGATTTATAATTAATAAATCATATTATATTTTGGATACAATATTTATTATATAAATATGGAATTATAATTGTCTATTGATTTTTAAAAAAATATAGGAGTTTGAGGGTTGGTGTTACCTCTTAATCGATTATCTTCTTTTGGTTTGAACCAAAAGACATCCTTAGATATAATTATACCAAAAAGTATGATTCAAGGAGGAATATAGGGTTATTTTGAGGAATTATTTTAGATACTTTCAATACAAAGATTCATGAGAGGAGTGAGTTAGTGGGGGGGGGGTAGGCCTTTTATTATGTAGTAGGAGTGGAATCTATTATAATATTATAAAAGAAAAGAACCCCACAAATGATTTAATTATTGAAATTAGATAAATAATGGTAGAATGTATATACAAGTAATTTTATGGTTGATATAGGTCCATTAAATATCATTGGGATAGGTTTACAGGATGACTTAGGCCTTAAGGTTATGGTTTAGTTTCTTATTAATCTTAATTTAACACTAATCGGTGAAATTAATTTTAATTACTTTCACTAATATTTTTGGTCAAAAACAAACTTGGTTATATTATAAATTATAAATTATTATTTTTTAAAATATGGAATCATTTTTCCTATATTAAAATTACTAAATATGTAAAAATTAAATTAATGTTAATCCCATAGATTAGACGACAATGCGGGTTTTTAAAGTAAAAACATCCAAATGTTTTCTTTGTTTTTATACGCAATTTCACTGAAAAATTTATTACATTGACCTAAATTAAATTAATTGTTAAAAATATTATCTAACTAAACATTAAAACCAATTAAAATTATAATTTACCAATATAAATAAATTTTATGATAAAATAGTTTTGTACATAAATTCAGTATTTTTACTTATTCATTAAAAAATGTTATGTTTTTGAAAAATATAAACAATCCACCCTAACCTAATCTTTATGTTTCTCCTTAAATTTTTTTTTGGAGATATATTATTTAAAAAATGGTTAAAATTTTAATTTAATTTGGGTTTTCTATTAAAAGGAGGTAATAGTGCCTTTTTAAAAATATATTTTTTATATGTAATATTGAGTTTATTATTCTATTATGTGTAAAATATATATATATATTGACTAACAAAAATATCATATTGAATAAATAACATATATATATCATTAAAATAATTAAATATTTGTAAAAAATTTAATTTATTATGAAAAATATTCTTTATAGGCATAATAATATTTCCATTATATTCAATTTGTTTATATTTTAATTTATTGTTAATTAGTAACCAATTAATTTGTTTTATATTTTGGTATACCATATATTTTCGACTTTTTGTTAACAAAAATCATAAACAATAATATAATGTTTATGTTAATTATTATTATATTAAATAATAACATTTTAATAATATATTATTGTTCGGTAAGTCTCGCTATTGCTTATAATGAAAGACATCGAATAAGGTCACACTTATTCTTAACGCATGCTAACATAGATTTTCATAAATTCGTATCTGTAGATTATATATAATTTATTTAATCTATTAATAATATTATAAATACTTGTGAAATTATAATCCTTTATGTGTTTAATGTCATGTGCCATACTTGTTATTGAATACAATGTTCATACGTTATAATTTTTGGAAATTACAGTCCTATCATAAAATAGTCATTGTACAATAATAATAATTTTTATTGTGATTTATATTTTTTAAAAAATCCCTTACAGTTTATTATAAATTGATAAACATCATCACATGTGGTTAGTTTATTTTTGAACATCCAAGCATTGAATCTAGAAAACAGATCTTTAGAGTATTAAAATAGACTACAATTACTAAGGAATTATTCTTTAAAATATAAAGGAATTAGTAATGAAATGAATTAAAATATATTTTATAGGATTAAAATGAAATGTTTTTTCCTATATTGTGTTTATTATGAAGTTTTCACCATATATATATTTTCTTTTAGAAATTTTGGTAAAATTTCAACTAATAAAACCATTTTCTGTAGTTCCAATTTGAATTATTTTGCAGAACTACTATGAGGACCAATGAGTCCAAATTTCAATTCTGATGGTTTTTCATTAAAATAGTATTCAAATATATTATTTAACAAATATATATAATATTCAGTCATAATTAACATATTATATTATCTATTGGGAAAAAATCATTAATGCACACCTCATGTATATAATTATAACCGATTATCCTATCGATTCATTTGAGGAAATTTCATTTAGATTATCTAGACCAATTAAGCTTGTAATTGAATATATATACATATGTTCTCCAAATTAAACTATGTTCAAAGCTCCATTTTCTGATAATGTTTCTATATTAACCATTAATTTCAGCATATATGGAAGTTGAATGGGTGGGATAAAGGTACATTTTTAATATCTTTTCAAATGGTTGGTTGATCCTTTAGATAAATTTTATTATACCTTATGTTGTACCCCATACCATTGTCTTCTTGTAATAAAATTCATTGGTTCATAACTTTTTTGACAAATTTTAATGGTTTTTTCATGGAAAATAAATTATAAATGAGTACCACGTTATCTAAATGTTTTTTACAAAATATGATGATAATTATATGAATTTTTCAATAGATTGCTTGATCATATGAAATCTTAAATCATCGTGTTAAAAAAGTATCTCATCGCTTGGATCTTGATCTACCTTAATCAATACTCTCACATAACCTATTGTAAGATCTCTGTTTTTTAGAATATCTCTTGGATATTTTTCATTATACACCACACAATATTGATGTGGGTGTGTGTTTATAGATATAAATCAATCTAATTTTCACCATATAGAAAATTAGTATTGGAAGGGTGTCATTGAATTCCTAATTCATATTTCATAAAAATTATTATGAATATGTTTATTACATCTTCTGATACATACCCTTAAGGCTAATTTATAGACTCAGCGATGGTGGGTGTGGGGGGATCTTCACAGAGTTAGTCTTCTAATTTTTTTATTCCCCTTGATTCCTTCCCGAAACATTTTCTAACAAATCAGACTACAAAATAAATTTTTATTATATAGTAGAAAATTATTCCTGCTACTCTTCCATTTTATTATATTTACCCAATTGTACATTTATTTAATTCTATAACAAATGATGTTGGATGGATGTTTCTTTAAATTCAGATTCACTATTCTAAATATAAATATAGGAATGAAATTATGTTTTTTCCTGTTCATGTAAAATTATTAATGATGATTTAAAGTGTTATATTTTTTTATTTGATTCATTTTTCAATTTAACCATACCATATTGTTACATTATTGTAGGAGTACATTGGAGTTTTCTCCATTGATTATTTTCAGCACTATGTTTTTATTTCATTAATTTACAATTCATAAAAAAATTATTAATATATGTTTTTCCAAGTAATGTATTAATAATCACAATTCAATTGAAAATATCATTCCACATTACGACGGATAAATTCATCCCACAATTTCTTGTTTTTTAGGTGTTCATACATCTCTAGTCGGTGTGAGTTTAATTTCCCTTCAATATATTTAAGTTGAAACATCATAATAAGAATTTTAAATGCATTGTGTTACTTTCTAGAAATAATTAATTCATATTTCATTAGAGATTCATCTACTATAAATGATCTATACAAGAGATAATATAGAGTAATTATTATTATAATTATTATTTTTTAGTAAAATAATGAAATTATATCATTATATTACCCGAATCTGTTCCAAAACCAGTGTCCAAAGTGTGGACAATTTTTTTTTTCAATGAGTCTAAATCAATCAGCGTGCACATGTGAGTAGTTATCCTAATATAACCACTGAATTTGGCCTTGTTGAGGTCAATAGAGTATCCATATACATTCCATCCTACCATGAATTTGATGCCATTTTTTCTCACCTTAATTGTTTTTTCTAACACAATCAGGCTATGATGGCCCTATTTTTTCAAGGACATATGTTGTATGTTGTCTACCATTTCTTCATTATCAACCACATGAATATGTTATTCCTCTAGATTTGTATCATCATCATGTGCAGAAAGTTGTTGTTTCTCTACCTTGTGATGACCAGAATGTTGAGAAACATGTTGTACAATGGTATTTGTAAAATCAAAATGTGTAAATGTCAATATATGGAAAAGTGGTTGATCATTTTATTAAGATTTTATATATTTAGTAGTGAAAAGATAATAATATGTTATAATTAAACGTATATTATAAAAAACCACATCATTATTATACACTTTTTTTAATTATTGGAGGGTATTACCCCTCTATTGAGTACAAAAATCATTTTATTATGGTCTTTTCTAACATTAATGACCCCTCCTACATTTTTTCCAATATGAAATGATTATTATATACCAATAAATTCATAATACTAAGTTAAATTTACAACTCACCATTCAATGGTTTTCGTCGATAAAATAATAATTGATCAGTTTTGGTTTGCAGGATATAGAAAATAAAATACTTTTACTATGTATTTTTTTAAGAAGGTGGTGCTTCATTCAAAATACCAAGGCACAAATTATTAAATATTAAATAAATGAGTTACATGAGTCTGAAAGATGGGGGTTTCATACAATCTTTGTCATATAAATGAAGAAAATCAGGAGGCAGGGTATCAGACCATGTTAATTCATGATGCCATTATAAACAGTTTATTTTTACCCTTTCTTAATGAAATGTACTTTCATGAATACCAATTCATCTATTTTAATATCACTCCTTATATCAACCCACTTGAATTTAAAAAATAATCTCTTTTAATATTGTATAATCAAACTCCCATATTATTTTGATGATTCTAAGGAATGACATATTAATATAAATTATAATTTCTATCTTTAGTACCATATACATGCATCGCTTTAGACACAAGTGTAACTGTTCTATTATTCATGGTACCTCATTCACCATATTCAGTTGTATAGAGCGTATAACCATTATATGATAATGCATGAACACTTTTTTATATGACTAGACATCAAATTCATTCTAAAATTGAATCAATATTCTTGGTTGATTATTTAGAAATATCATTCTCAAATCATCCTCTAAACAATATATTATATGTATTTGATTTCCAGCTTTCATCCCTTAATCGATTCAGATTCCTATTAATTACATTGTCATTGTTAAATTTAAATAATTATGAAAAATGAAAATATGGTCTTGCTCCCGATATGTATCAGTGATTCTAAAAACAACTATTCCAAGAATTCTTTCACCCACAAGATGCTCGATTAGAAAATATTTCAGTAAACCAATTAGTTCCACAAAAATACAAAGTCATTAAATAATTCAATTAATTCCTCAACAATATATCTTTCCTCAAAAGAAAATTATGGTAAAATTCAATTTTTCACATAGCTTTCAAAATATTTATATAGCATTCAATGGGGTACATCATTCTGTAATATATAAGACCACATAGTCAAATCTCTAATACAATATAAACTATCAAGTGAACCACCATATCAAATAATGTTACTGGGAAGAACAACTCCAATTAACATAATATGAATAAAATTTTATTTTCTATAGTTGGAAATTTATTTGGGTGAACAACGCTGATATATATAGATTTGAAAAAGAAAAAGTAATTGGAAATTGTATGATTAAATTTTCAAGAAAATGAATCACAAATATATATATATATATATATATATATATATTAGATCTTATATCAAAACATGACCATCATGTTATTTTAAAACCATTGACACTAAATCATTCACTAAAACTATATTCTATATTTTTTAAGAATAACGCTCTAGAACATTTTTATAATTCATGAAGTTCCAAAACTGATATCTCTCCTTCCTAGAAATAGTATATGTATTTCAAGGGAAAAAATTCCATTTTCACCTTTCACTTGATCCAACTATTCATGTAATCTATTTTAAATATAGTCCAACCTAGCCTTAATTACTTCCTTTTATCTAGGTACATTTAGTAAAATTCCAATGACATTATCACATACATTTTTCTACACATGAATTACAATATGGATATCCCCATCATAAAAAAACAACAACTATAATAATTTAAAAAAATTAACTATTTTATCAATTGGTTATCATATGGTTTTTTTGGAAATGTTTTCTAAACCATGGTATATATCTTTTACTTTCTCAAATATTTGATAACCTGTTGGTGGAAAAAAAATATTGTACATTATATTTAACTACCATCAGTGAATTTCATCTAATATCAATACATAAATCATTAGGGTATAAATTTGTGTGGTTTTTTGAAACACTGACTTCAATGTGTAGGTTCCGGGCATAGTGGAAGCGCGTTGGTGGGTTTTCTGAACTTTAATTTTAGCGTTAACAATGATCAATCTAAGATCCATCACGATGTAAAGTGTTGGATCAACAGAATATAATGAAGAACAAAAAACAAAAGGGGGATTCCCAGAACCATAGATATAGGATCGTCATATGTTGGTTATAATTAATTTAATTAATTGATAAGAATTTCCTTGATGGAATTATTTTTTTATTGATGACTCTGGTCATGATTAGATGTGATCTGTCATTACATCGTAGAATCTAAGTGTAGGATTTATCTAGTAGTGATCCACATGTACTACACATATCTCTGGATGTCGTCGAATGGATATCTGGGTGCTAGCGTGGAAGAACCTTCTCTTGCGATGTCCCCCTTCGATCGCCTGGATCTGGTGGTGGTGGATTTCTCTCGTTCTTGAGAGCGTTCTTAGAGGAAGGGGTTCTTTTTCCCTTGAGATAACTCTCCAGAATTTCTGTGCACAACGATTGAGGAAAAGTGTTGTGGTTGTGAGGATGTTTATAATCAGGTTTGAGGTTATAGAGTTATGACAATGAATAAATTCCTTAGGAATTTTATTTATTTCATTAACTCTTATTGAAAACCCCCATGTCGAATGATTAATTCCTTGACATGTGCCCACGCTGATTATAATAAATATCATTTTATAAAACAATATTATTTCCTCAAAATACTGACTAAAACTACACAGTGTGTAATCATTAATACATGGCATGTACTTGTTTTTATTTCCTCTATTTCCTCCACCACATTTATTAGACCTTGAATAATGGCTATTTATTTCTGAAATAAATGTATCTGTATTACTCGCTAATAAATATATTATTTCACCCACAATATATTCTCTCAAATAACTATTTTCTATATAAATGCGATCAGACATCCTTAAATAATAATTAAACCACAGCCGGGAATAATCATTATTTAACTTGTTAAATTAATATTCAACTGAGATACATTGACACACTTAGTGTGTGTCCATCTAGGCCTCTTTCTCGTTCGCATTATGCGGGCTTGCCTAATGTCCAAGATTACTCTCTAGCAACGGGTCAGGGCACCCAAGAGAAAGAAGTTGATGCCACATTGATTTGTCACTTAATATAAATTCTTACCATGTAATATAATCCCTTTATCATGATATCTTGAATCAAGCGGGTTGCATGCTAGTGCCATCAACCCATATGCTCAATTATTCTTTCTTTGAATTTATGAAATTGAACTCACCCATACCTTACCATGGCCATGGATTTATTTAGGCTATATCAATTTAATAAAAGGTCTTGAGATCTTTACATCAGTTATGGAGCAGAAGGGACAAATCCTTTCTCGCATTATCTACTAATGCAGTGTTAATTGTGATGCACCCAACATATCCTACCTCACTACAAATAGTGTGTCATCACTATTTTCATCAATAAATCTAAGTACATGAGTTATAATACCCATTAATAATAATCATAATGTATATGGATCAATACACATGTCCGCAGATAAGAACATCCAATGACACTATGAAATGTGGATTTCCAACTGGCAGATCTCGTTCTCATAATATTCTCCTAGAAATTACTAAGGGCGCATACCATTAGAAGGTGACTCAATGTTTTATGAGTCCTCACCCCTAATTGCATGTATTATTTGTATCCCTCAAATAACATCATACGGCCATAGAACATATATTCAAGAACAATGTTATGGAACTTCTGGGTTCTCATCATTGCAGGGATCCGCTATGACCCTTTAATGCAACAGCTATCCTTAGGAAATTATCTCATGCATTGTCATGAAGAAGAAAAATAAAGAAGTGATAAGGCTTTTTTAATGAATAAAGTAAAAAGTATTTGGTTCTAGGCCACCAATTCCAACTGACTCTCACTTGGACAAGAGACAACTGCTATCAACCTTTAACCCACTAGCTCTCACATGATATTCATGCTTCTGCTGAGATAGGCCTTTAGTCATGGGGTCCACCACGTTCTCTTCTGGGGACACTATGTTCACTACAACATCACCACTTTGATAGAAATACCTCAAGAGGTGATACTTTCAGAGTATGTGCTTTTTTCATTGATGTAACCTTGGTTCATTCCCAAGATCCACCATTGTAGTATTATCACAATACAATGTGATATGATCTTTACTGCTAGGCACCACATAAAGCTCCTAAAAAAGTTCTGAATCTATATGGATTCCATGTCTACATCATAAGACACTATATATTTGGGCTCTACTGTAGAATCGTCCACAACTGACTGCTTTGAACACTTCCAGCTCAAAGCTCCTCCATTGAGACATAAAAAATATACAGATTGCGACTTCAGATCATTCTGATATGTCTGAAAACCAGCATCAGCATACCCTCTGATGACAATTTCCTCATATCCTCCATACACCAGGAACATATCCTTAGTTCTTACCAGAAACATATAGATAGTCTTAACAGCTGTCCAATATTTTTCTTCTGGATCTGATTGATATCTTCCTACCATGATCAGTGCATAGGCAACATCAATCTTGTTAGATAACATGGCATACATGATGAATCCTATAACCAAAGTGTATGGGATCATACACATTCTATCATTCTCCTGTTGTGTCTGGGGACCCATTTTCTTAAAATGATGTAAGCCATGTTACACTGGAACCAATCCTCTCTTGGATTGTTCCATACTAAATATCTTTTGTATTTGGTCAATGTATGTACCCTGACATAGTCTAAGAAGCCTCTTGGATCTGTCATGAATGATATTGATCCCTAGAATATAGGCTACTTCACCTAAGTCCTTTATGGAGAAACACTTTTTCAGCTAGTCCTTAAGTGACTGTAAGACTGGTACATAATTTCTAATAAGCAATATGTCTTCAACATATACTACTAGAATAAAGAATGAATTCCCATTAAACTTCTTATAAACACATGGCTCACATTCATTCTTAATGAAACTAAATTCCTTTATGGCTTCATCAAATCGAATGTTCCATGACCTGGATGCTTTTTTTAATCCATAAATTGATTTCTACATCCTGAAAACCCATTTGGATTCACCTGTTTTCACAATCCCTTCTGGTTGTGTCATATAGATATATTTTTAAAGGTTCCCGTTAAGGATTTCCATTTTGAAATCCATCTGCCAAATCTCATATTCATGGTAAGCTTCTATGGAAAGTATGATTCTTAGGTATTTAAACATGGAAACTAGCAATAAGGTTTTGTAATAGTCAATTCCTTGATGTTGTCTGAATCCTTTAGACACTAGCATTACTTTATAGGTGCTAAATTGACCTTCCATGTCTAGTTTTCTTTAAATACCCATTTTCATCCAACAGGCTTTACATCAACTGGGAAATTGACCAGAACCCAGACATGGTTCTAATACATGGAATCCATCTCAGAATTCATAGCTTCTAGCCATATTGTAGCTTCTGAGATTTCTACTACTTTTTTTAGGATAGAGGTTTATCATTTTCCAACAATAATTATTAACCAACCTCAATGAATAGGAAACCAAATCTCTCTGTTTCACTTACCTATCTTGACCTCCTATGCAGTACTTGTATTTCTGAAACCTCTTCCATGGGGACCTTTGGAACTTTCTCGTGTACCAAATCTTGTGTATCTTGAGCATTAACTTCGTCGAAGTCAATCTTTCTCCCTCTATCCTTCTTGAGGATTTTCCCCCTCTCATGAAATACGTCTTGTCTGGTGATAGTCACTTTCTTCTCTAAAGGGTAATATAGGTAATATCCTTTCCTTTCCTTTTGATATCTTATAAAGATACACCTTGTTCCCCAGGGTGCTAGTTTGTTGTTTGTCAAGGCCTTAACAAACGCCTCGCATTCCCATACCCGTGTGTGCGAAAAAGTGGGTTTCCTTCTATTCTACAACTCAGATGGAATTACATTTTCCCCCTTAGTTGGTACTCAGTTTAACGTGTACGTTGTAGTTTGTAAAGCATATCCCAAAAAGGATAATGGAAGATCTTTATGACTCATCATCGACCTCACCATGTCCAACAAGGTGCGGTACCTCCTTTCACTAACATCATTCCACTGTGGTTTATAAGGAAGAGTGAGCAGAGATATAATCCTAGACTCCCGTAGAAGATCAATGAACTCTTGGTTCAGATATTCTTCACCTCGATCCGATTGAAGTTTCTTTATCCTCTTACCAAGCTGATTCTCTACTTCATTCTTGAATTCCTTAAATTTCACTAAGGCTTCTAACTTCTACCTCATTAAGTATACATAGCCATATCTACTCAAATCATTAGTAAATTTAATGAAGTAAGAATATCCACGTCTAACTTCTACTGGAAATGGTCCACACACATATGTGTGCACTGATCCTAGAAGCTTTGTGGATCTTTCACCTTGTCCACTGAAGGTCAGCTTAGTCATTTTTCCTTGTAAACAAGTGTGACATCTATCAAGTGGTTTTAGCACAGTAGAGTCCATATAACCATCTTGAGAGAGATTTGTCATGCACTTCATGTTTACATAACCGAGACGGTGATGCCACAGTTGGGTGATGTATGAGTCATGTGAGTTTGTTTTGTTATCGATTTCCAACACTTGGTTTTCATAATTTAATACATAAAAATCCTTATTTAAATGTTCCATACCATAACATATGTTGTTCTTATAAAAAAGACAACCCTTATTTACAAACATTAAAATCAATCCATCTTTATCCAAACATGATACAAGAAATATGTTTTTGGTAACACTAGGCATATAATAACAGTTATGTAAAACCAAAATCATCCCAGTCAGCAATGAGAGGTGGTAATCGCCAACAACCAATGCAGCCAGGCTTGCGCCATTGGCAACTCGAAGATCCACCTCTCATCTACTAATCTTTCTAAATCTACTTGGTTCTTGAATTTGAATATATATGTGATCTGCACAAGCTGTATCTAATACCCGGTGTGTAGAAATAGAAATATTACACTCAATAACGAATGCACCTTTAGTGTCCCCATTCTTATGGGTGCAGTTCCTCTTCCAGTGGCCTTTCTTGCCACATGAAAAAAAAACTATCTCCCATTCCATGCCCTGCCTCTAGATCTTCCCCTTCTTGGAGGGACGCCGCTCGGGGGCTTCAAACCGTTTATATATCTCTGGCCCCTTTTCCTTGTCCTTCCTATTCTTATTCACCATATGAACTGTGGGTTTGTCACACCCCATATCCTTATCTACCTGGAGAATTATGGTCAGGATTTCTGATATACTATTCTCATTGTTGCTCATGTTATAATTTGACAATGAAGCTATAGAAGGTCTTGGGAAGTGATGATAGGATGAGATCTGTACGCAACTCATCTAAGAACTTATTCCCTCAGATGTTCAGGCATTCAATGTAGCCAATATTCTTGACTTCATTGTTCTTCAGGCACGAACACTCCATTCATAGTTGTAAACAAAGTTTTGGTGATCTCATATCTCTCATGTATCTCATTATCTTGGTAGAGATCCATAAGGTGAGACATCATGATATATGGGTCCATGTGTTCATGTTTCTTCAAGAGCTCATCAGACATGGCTGATAGCCTGAAACACTGGACAACTGTGGAATCATCCATGTGTTTCATGTAGAGATATAGTTCCTCATCACTGGCCTCTTTTCCAGATGCAACTGGAATAGGATCTTCCAGCACATACAATTTCCTTTCATGGAAAAGGATAACGCATAAATGCCTCTGCCACTCTTGAAAATTGCTGTCGGTGATAAGGTTTTCCTTCTCAAGTATGGTTCACAATGATATGTTTGAAGTCATTTTTCTTGACATTTCTAAAAATTAAGATGAGAAAAGGATTTGTACTTCACTAAAAATATGGGACAAATAAATAAATTAATACTTATTAGTCTCCCACTATTTTATTAAAATCCAATAGCCCTCAGCATTGACTTCAGAATATTTTTTTGCCTAAATATTCTAGTTTAAAGGATCCATATTGTCATTAGAATTACCCCAACTAGGGTTGTTCAAGAAACTTGAAAGGTTTTAGATAGGCATTCCCAATTCCAAATACATTAACTCGTAGCTCCTTGATCCGCTGAGTGGCCTCCCCAATCCTGAAATCCATTTATTTTGGATTTCCTCAACCTTAGCCTCTTGGTCACACCATGTCCTGTTGTGGCAGTCAACCCTTGATGCAAACCAAGTCAATTCAACCCAAAACCTTGAATTATAATTCCCCGATAATTGAAAGCACCCCAACTATGGTTTCTCAAGCACTTTGAACTGTGTTTCGATTCTAACCAAGATTATGGAAGGATATACTGACTTAATATTTCTTTGAGGGATTTCATACTTATACGTAAATTTCCATTTTATTATCTTTGATTACATGCTTGTTAATATTAAGTGGGATATACTTATGTTATTAACCATGTTTAAGATAAAATTTATGCATAAGCTGGTCTTTATTTTAGTTCCATCTTGCATGCTTGTTTAATTAATTAATTTTGTGATTGTGACAACACACCCACAGTAAATAAACCATTAAACTGACAGAAAAAAATTAAATGGTATGATCATGAGCTTGTTCTATTGGTTAGTTTATCTAGTGATTGATAAACTAACCCAAGACCTAGGGAAGAAACGCCTTTAATATTTCGGTTTTATGTTTACAGCTTGCCACCAATCCACCTTTGTGTCTTTTTTGATTGGTTTCGCCTTGTCTCTTGACTTGAGATAGCTCCACTAGCTTGGGGGATCCATCCATTACATATGCAATTATCTCCCACAAAGATGAGGGGAAAAGGGGGGGTTTTACATTAAAGAATCCTTGGGTGCACAGGCCCTACATATTAATGAGGAGAAGGCTTGCAGGCCAACAAATTTAATTTAAATTAATAAATTAATGAAACCATTCACATTAAAATGTCTTGGTCTAACTCATGGTCATCCATACATTCAACAATATTTACACATAAATAAAACTAGCATTCAATTCTTGAATCGTTCTTGTTTAAGAAAAATCACGCTCAAATCAGTTAATTATCTTTAATTAATAAATCCTTTTATCTTAAAACATTTTCTGAATTTCATTGAGATTCTCATCCATCATAATTTTAAACAAATAAATTCATTTAAAATTATCTTTGTACGTAACTTGTAACTTGGAGTAAACCTGGTAAATTCTTGTTTATTATGCAGATGTTAAATTAAACACATATATAAATAACATCAATCAAGTGTTGTGACTTAGCTTTACGCCTACACTATGGTACACGCCTCAAGGGTTTGTATAATATAATAATAAATTTTAATAAATCTATGTAATTTGGGTGAGTACACTGTGTGTAGTTCCGACTAGGCAGCCTGTACTTTTATTCACCATCCATCTGAAGTACATGCCTGTGGATATGGTGTGTTGATGTACTTCATGAATTTTCGAAGTACATGACATGTTCAGTTTGACACATGCCATGTAGTATCTGCGTTACAAGGTTTCTAGATGGGTAAACTGTGTATAGGGTACACGGTCAAATCCTATCCCAAAGGGACTCCACGCTGTGTTTAGTGGACTACACGATGTGTAATCTAGAAATTGTGTGGCACCTATTCCAGGTCAACACACGGTGTCATAAATGACTTAGATAGGATCCAATACACAGATTGATTTGGCAGACAAGTCCAGTACATTGAACTTAAACTACATGGCGTGTAATTTTGAATACATGCCGTGTATTCTGGTGTTGTATGGCCAGGAACGTTTGGCACCTTCGGATGAGTTCCTCTATTTTAGATTAATCAAAATCAAAAGAAAAATTCATTTCTGTAAGGTGAAAGAGAAACAAGATGGGAGGAATAGATCTCGAGATTTATATTTTAAAGAACGGTTAACATGAATTGAAAAAACTAAATTATTAAATGTGTAAATCACTAATGAAAAACTAAATAATTATAATCAATGATATAACCCCTTATGATACCACTTGTAGGATCCAGGCGCAGTGGAAGAACTTTGGTGGGTTTGCCTAACTTTAATTTTAGCATTAACAATGATAAATCTGAGATCCATCACGATGTAAAACGTCGAATATTCAGAAAAGAACGAAGAATGAAAAACAAAAGAGGGAGTCCCGAAACCATAGATATTGGATCATCATATATCAGTTATAATTAATTTAATTATTTGACAAGAATTTCCTTGATGGGATTATTTCTTTGTTGATGTCTCTGGTCATGATCTGATGTGATCCATCGTTGCGTCATAGAATCCATGTGTAGGATTCCTCTAGCAGTGATCCACACATGCTCCACGTATCTCTAGACGTTGCCGAAGGGATATCCAGGTGCTAGCGTGGAATAACCTTCACTTGCGATGTTCTCCTTCGATTACCTTGATCCGATGGTGGTGGATCTCTCTCGGTCTTGAGAACGTTCTTGGAGGAAGGAGTTCTTTCGGCCCTGATAGAACTCTCCATAATTGTTGTTTACAACTATTAGGGAAAATTTTTGGGGTTGTGAGGATATTTATAATCGGTTTTATGGTTATAGAGTTATGAAAATAAATAAATGCCTTACGCATTTTATTTATTTCATTAACTCTTATTGAAAACCCCCATGTCGAATGATTAATTCCCTAACATGTGCCCATGATGATTATAATAAATATCATTTAACAAAACAATATTATTTCCCCAAAATCCCGACTAAAACTATATAGTGTGTAATCATTAATACACGGAGGGTACTTGTTTATATTTCCTTTATTTCCTCCACCACATTTATTAGACCTTTAATAATGGATATTTATTTTTGAAATAAATGTAACTTCCTTACTCGCAAATAAATATATTATTTCTCCCACAATATATTATCCAAAATAACTAGAGTCAAAATAAATATGATCAGGAATCATTAAATAATTAATAAACCACAGTCAGTAATAATCTATATTTAACTTGTTAAATTAATATTTAACTGAGATACATGGACACACTTAGTGTGTGACCCTCTAGGCCTCTTTCTCATTGGCATTAGGTGGGCTTTCATAATGTCCAAGATTACTGTCTACCAATGGGTTAAGGAACCCAAGAGAAATAAGCCAGAGCCGTATTGACGTGTCACCTCATACGAATTCTTACCATGTAATATAATCTCTTTTTCACGATATCTTGAATCAAGTTGGTTTTATGCTAGTGCCATCAACCCATGTGCTCAATTATTCTTTCTTTGACATTCTGGAATTGAACTCGCCCATTCCTTACCATCGCCATGGATTTATTTAGGCTATATTAATTCTATCAAATGGCCTAATATGTCTACCTCTGTTATGGAATAGAAGGGACAAATCCTTTCTCTCATTATCTATTAATGCAGTTTACTAGTGATGCACCCAACGTATCCTACCTCGCTGCAAACAGTGTGTCGTCACAGTTTTCATAAATACATCTCACTGCACGAGTTGTAATGCCCATTAATAATAATATTAAAGTCTAAGGACCAATACACACGTTCGAAGATAAGAGCATCCAATGAAACTATGAAATGTGGATTTCCTACTGGAGGGTCTCATTATCATAATATCCTCCATGATATTACCCAGGGGAGACACTATGAGAAGGTGCCTCAAAGTTTTATGAGTCCTCGCCCCTAATGGCCTGTATTATTGGTGTCCCTCAAATAACATAATCTGGTTATAGAACATATATTCAAGAACAGTGTTATGGAACTTCTGGGTTCTCATCATAGCAGGGATCCACTATGACCCTTAAATGCAATAACTATCCTTAGGACTTTATCACATGCATTGTCAGGCAGAAGAACAATGAAGATGTGATAAGGATTTTATTAATGAATAAAGTACAAAGTAGTTGGTTCTAGGCCACCAAATCAAACACAATGAATGTTTCAACCTAATTGATTTTATACATTATACATTATGGAACACCATTGACTTCCTTTATTTCTACATCCTGAAAATTAAAAATAATCTGTAAATTCAATTACCTTCCCATAAAACATGGCTCTTATTGTTAGATATTAATTTATTTAAGAATCATACATCATAATAAATGAATCCCAAAATAATTTCAAATATTTAATCAATGGTCCCAAATAAACATCAATATCATTTCCTAGTTGCATTTTCCATGATATTAGTGGATATAACATAATTTATTTTCATTTCATGTGTAACCATGGTGTGAAGTTATAATTTATCAACATAGCTAACCATATATCATGAGAGTATCTTTGAAATCCAAATGGATTCACTCCATATATAGATAGTGCATGATGAAGGTTTCTCTACCCATTTACCAATTCCAGATATTCAGCATCAATTATTTTCTATTGAGGAGAGGCTATAGAGTGATGACATTTCTCATCCTTATTTCTTTTATATACATTCAAAATAAATTGTCTTGTAGTCTCCTCACTTCCATATAGGTGCCTAAACCATGGAATTATTGTATAGTACCATACAAATTTTGTTATAAGTAATTCATCATTATTTTATTGAGATGAATCAAACATGGGTTATTTTTTATATGTTTTATTGTCCTTGTAAAATAAAACATAGTCATTTATTCAAGAATGTATTATTTTAGTGATCATACACATTGAATGTAGCATTTTTTTAGCATTACATGTTCACTTGGAAGCAAATTATCATTTGGGAAAATATAATTCAAGAGAGAAAGTAGATCAACAAAACTTGCATCACTTTTTCTTTTTCTTCATTTTAAATTTTATAGTATTATTATGGATGAAAATGATATTTATTTAGTATAAAAAGTATAAAATGTAATCTATTCACACCACATTAACTTCTCTAATGATATTCAACAATTAGAAGGATAATATTTTACTATAATTGAAATTTACTCATTATGATATTAATCATTGTTTAAACCTATAATCAATTTCTTGATATAGTGTCTATAATTTTCCACACATGTACTCATATCATATGATCTATAAAATACAGTCCAGTCCTGTCTCAAACTACATTTAGTTTTTCTCCATTTTTATTCCTACATTAATAACTTTTATCTATTTCTTAATAGATCATGTGTTCTCCCAACTCCCTTTGACTAATTATTCAATAATAAAAATATTATAAACATGGAAAAATGATTTGTTATGGGTTATATGAATGTTTTTTTTTTCATGACTAACTCTTTCACACTATCATCATAATAATTTTTCATAGAATTGGAATCCATAATTTTTTGATTGATATTCTTCAAATTTGATTTATTAATATTAATATTTAACAAAATAAATAAATCATCAAAACCATTTCCTAGGACATTCTCATATTTTGATTAAAATATTAATGTAACGTAATATTATTAATCTATATAATTTGTATGAAATAAAATTTTTATCAGTAGTTAGGAATTTACTATCTTGGGTTACCCTTATTGTTTTCTATATTATGTGAGTGTAATATACCATCTATTGAACTAATTTTTGTATTTAAAGTGACCTCTCCACCATCAAAACCCAACATAGAGGTGATCAACATATAGCCTTTACAAAAATTATTCAAAACTAGCTATCAATGTCAATTATTTATGACTATATTAATACAAATTTTATCAATTTTACAGAAATAAAATTTACTCCCTCAATGTTTGGAAAAATATAATTTAAATAATTTGGTTACCTAAAGTGAAAACAATTTTAAAATATGATATTATAATGGTCACTTAAAATAAAATACACAATTTAATGACATGTTTTAAAATGACATTATGGTTTTAATTCAGGGTTGTGGAAAGGATAATCGGAAGAAAATTAGAAAATTAGTTTAAATTTAATCCGTGGGTGTGGGAGGGTCACTTGGAACTAAGATAAAATTACTAGTTGTGCACCACAAAAAGACATCTCGCATTTCATTTTTAGTCACCCCTTTACACAATAATTGGGAGTATTTTTTTTAGTTCACAACTAAAAGCTTCATGAAAATCGGATTGAGAAATAATAATGAATGTGTTAAAATGAACATGAACGCAGGGGGAGAGAGAATAAATAATGGATAAAGGTAAGAGATCTTGGGTGGAATATGGGATAAGAGGGATAAATTGATATTGGAGCCGATAATGATCTGTGAACCACAAATAACATTGTCTACTTTTCATTTGAGTTCACTGCCTTTCATGATATTATGAAGGGTGTTTGAGATGTATATTTAGGAGCTCCAAGAAATCATGGGGAGATATTATGATGAATGAGTGAAAATGAATGTGATGGTGAGGGAGAAGATGAACTAATAATGGCTTCTGGTATGAGAGAATGGGGGCAGAATCCACGAGGTAGATCAAAGACCAATAAGATCACTAGCACACACACATTACAAACCATTTAGAAAGATAAAGAACATATAAAGATTTTCAATGAGGTGAAATAGATCAAAATTGATCACAGAATGTTAATTTCATATATCATTATAATTATTTTAAAAAATTAGATAAATGTTATAATAAGAAATATATATTAATACAAAATAAAAAATTTTCATAATTGTTTAAACAGAGAAATGATTGTAATTTTAATTTCCCTTCATTTTATTTCGATTTGATATTTAGTATATGATAATGAAATGCTTTTACATTCTCTTCATATGGTTGGGTGAATTTTTTAAATTAAAATAAATGAAATTTTTTTGAAATATGAAAAAAATAATGCTTATTAGAAAAACAGTTTTCCAATACTATTTAATTCAAAAAATATTATAATATTTAATTGTATGTTTTATTATTAAATAATTTAATATATTTATTATAAATACGTGATTGTATATATATATTTCATAAAAATAAATTTATTATTTTATATATATATATTAATTTATTAAATATTTATCTAAAAATATATATTTAATTGATATTATAATCTAATAACTACATAGAACAAAATATTTTATATGCATAATAACCATTATTTATATACATATAATTATTTATAATCAAACTATTTATAGACAAATAATCAAAATTATTTGTATACATATAATCAAAATTATCAATTCATGGTAATAATAGTAATTTTTTAAATATTTATAGAGTTTATTAATTCAAAATTGATAATTCAAGATAAAAAATCATAAAATAATATTTTTTTGAAAAAAAAAATATTAAACGAAAATTATTAAGTCAAAATTATTATTAATTTAAAATAAACATTAATTGAAAATAATTTTTAATTAATAATTATTTATAAATTTTTTATATAATTTTTTAATTTTATATATTGAATATTATTTATAATCTAAATTATAACTAAAAAATTAATTTAATTGTTTGTTCTTATAACATATAAATTATATTGAATTTATAAAAAACTTATTTACAAATTTTGTTTAACAAAATATTTATATACACATTATAATTATTTTTATTGTAATTATTAGTCAGAAAAATGTTCATTTATACAAATATTAATTTGATAAAACATTTAATAAAATATGCAGGATGAATAATTCCAAAAAACCCATGTCAACCATTTTAAACACATCAAAACACACAACCATATTGTTTGAAAATCATTTTTTTTTCAAAGAACACTTTCAAAATCCTCAATCCTGTGCTCTCCTCTTCTTTCAAACCCAAATACATAATTTATGAGATGTTATGGTATTTTTACAAATAGTTGGTTTGAAAATCAATTTATTCAAAATATACATTTTGAAATTCAACTTTTTATCAAGATACACATTAAAATAACTGTGAAAGTCATTTCTAAAAACCACATAGGCTTTTTAAAAAAATTATTATAGAATACCATTTCAAGAAAATGGTTAAAATCATTTTAAAAAAAACTATCTTACCATCATTAACATTTATTTAAAAATTAAAATAATAAAAAATTATTGAAACTAACTGGAAATGAATGGATAATATAATGTGACAACATGGAAGATTCATCAACCAACACATCCCAAACTACATCGAAAAAACCACCGCACAAGAGTAGAGGGAGAACTGAATGATGGATTAAATAGGGATCCAAGACATAGAAAAAATCACGGTGATTCAAAATACACCTATAGTATAATATCGACTATCGAGAACTCAGTCGAGAAGGGAAAAAACAAGTGCCAAAGAAGGATGGTCAAATAGTATGGGAAATAATGAATCGTAAATAAAGCTCGAAGATCATGAAACTATGATCTAAAACATGTTACTAGAGTAGGGGTTAGAAACCTAGATGCAATAATATTATAATTAAATAGGAGAAGAAATAATCATATACCATAGATTGTGATAGGATCAGTTTTTTGAGAAGTTTAATGAAGATCGGATGTGAGGGCTCAATTCCATAGAATCTTGAACGACATGAGAAAAGAGGATTCCTCTAGGGTCCTATTTAAAACAACTAGTAAGGATTTTATCATCAATATGAGAAAAATATTATTTCAGTAGTAGTTTTATTACAACTAAAATAATAATTGTTGATAAAATGTATGTTTATCAGCACTAATATTCTAGATCTTAAAAATATTTTTTACAAGAGCCTTTCTAGCACTCATAAAGATAAATTGTTATTAGTGACAATAATGCACTGATAAAGACCCAATTTTAATAATATAATATATATAATTTTAAAATTTAAATTAATATAATTATAAATAAATATTTATTGTATTTTCAAAATGTATTTATGAATATAATTATAAATATATATATATATATATTAAAAATATTTATTGTATTTTTATATATATTTTAATATATATATATATATATATATGAATTATTAGAATTAAAAATAAATATTTTTGAAAATATTTTAAGGACCAATAAAGAAGGAGTCTCACTCCATCATTTTTCATTAGTCAAGGGTGCTTCCCTTGAGAATATTAATCATAATGGTCTATGAATCATGTTAAATCCAATCAAGAAGAGATTTTGGATTAACTAAAAAATTTCCTACAACCCATTATCACTCGAATTATATTACATGTTGGTGAGAGTCCTATAAGGGATGATAATTTTGTGAATAATGTATCTTTGGTATGAGGGATTTCATACATGAACTACATCCCTATCAAGAATGGTTTCTTCCACATCATATTTTCATTAGGGGAAAATAATAGGTGGGAAAGGTGATTCAAATCCTTTTCCATAAAACTAGGAAAAACTTTATATTGGAATGGGATGTTAACTTCATTCCATTATCCTTAAAAAATACTCGAGCTATGGTGTGGATAAAAATATTATTTTTTAACTAGATATTATGGCATCCTCACATCTTCCTCGATGTTTTATCAGTCGTGGGTATCGATATAAAAATTACTAGAGCAACACAAAACAACACTATATTTTTCTTATAATATCATCCTTATTGAAGTGGATCTCAATTACACCTTAATTGATATAGTAGTTCACTCTACCTTAGATGATGACTTTCACCTATAGGTAAGTTATGAGAAATTTCCTCATTTCTACTTATCTTATCAAATGGTCAGGCATATGAATGAAAGTTACTGTAGAGATTTTGTATGTTGTTTCATATCTATAAGAGGCCATACACCAAATTATCATAGGAAATTGATGTTATAATATGCTAATATAATATCAAACAGGGTAAAGAAACTCTATAAGCATCATTCCTCACCTAGGCAAGAGGACCGAGCTCATGATGTCTTAAACTTGGTTTCACCCTTTATCACTAATTCTTCATTTGAGTAGCATCAACAGGTCGGGGATGATTCTTTAGAGGAAGTGGGGTAGTTGGTTAAATTTCATATTTCAGGGATTTCTTTTTCTAGAAATGTTATCAAAGTGGTTTCACCCCTAGAATTCAGTCAATATTCTAGATAGTGGATCTCACTTCACTGGTAAGAGTGGATGATCTAAAATTGAAAGGGGGAAATAATGGAGTGGTAATTTCTTATATATATATATATATATATATATATATGATAGTTGACATAGTTAGAGATTTATGTCCTTTCCCAAAACACCTAATGACAAATAATTTATTGTGATACCATCACTATGTTGATGGTGGACCAGATAAGGTATTAATGGGTGATCAAACTATTAATGAAACTATAATTCAATAGTTATTTGTTCAAAAACTAAGAAAGGATAAGTGGATAACCTCAAGGAAAATAAAGGGTAATAATAAATTTCCAGTAAAACTATTGTGAAATATTTGGACATGAATGAAGAACATGAACTTCAAGAAGGTTCTACAAGATATGATGAGGGATACATTATTACGTATTAATCTCTATTTCTAGCTTTTTAGGTTCATGGTAATACTTCCGGACGTTTATTCTCAAACAAATCATGGAATATGGGGGAAACTAAAGTGTAAATGGAAGTGCATATATTACCACTAATGAGATATGGGTTCATAAGAGAAGACATGACCTCATCCTTCTTAGGTAAAAATGCTAGGAAGATACACCTGACTATCCAAATAATGTTTGATTTGTAAATTTCTAGGAACTATTCCCCATTAGATATGGGTGTTTTAGGATAAAATGATCATGTTTGTCTTGAAACATTAATCAGACTATAGGTTACTACCCATCATATTTATCATTCACATGATCTATTAATGGTGAGAATGAAAGAGGATTCTAGGAAGATAAGTTAGAGACCATCAAAGAAGGTAGTGATGAAACAATATTTGATGACACACATATGATGGTAGATGTTGAAATAGTTATTAGGACATATGAGTAAGAGTAATGTTATATTAATGTCCTATGGAAAAAAGTAAAAATGAAGTGGAGATGATGTTATCCCAGAGGGCATGGTCCTGGGCACAGAAGAATCAATTGTAAAGTTGTTCATGATGAAGATTGTTGGATTGGAGATGAGATTTAGAAAAAGACAATTCTCATGCTGTTTTTATTAATGAGGTAAGTTTTATATGTTTGACTCCATCCTCTGTCTATTATCATTGTTTAAGAATCTATTCTTACAAAAATAATAGGGTATGTCTTCATATTTCAAAAATAATATTTCTAATATGGTTTTAGATATGTGTTTACCATGGAATGGGTGTTTTTTAAGATATAGTTTTATATATTTATTTATATAAATATTTTTACTTCGTAATTGAAATTTTTATTAGAAATTAAGTCATATAATAATGTTTTGAATGTGAATTATAAGATAAAACATCAATATAATTCATTTATCCATGATGAAATTAGAATTATTAAAATATAATTTACAATGAACAATAAAACCCATTAAATAACACATTAATTATTTACAAATGTTAAGAAATATCATGTTAGTTTTCAATATAATATAGTTTGGAAGAGATGAGCCTCATGTCATAAGTGAAGTTAAACCCATCTAATTTTCATATGGTATCTTAATAACATCTTCAAATTTTATGTACATAACATTTGAATTTTTAAAATCATTCATCCTTCTAATCACATGTTTACCATATTTGGAGGCATATATTGTGAATATTGAAAGACATTTAAAACTAAAAAGTAAATTTCATCAATTTAAAAATGATATTAACATACCAATTGAAAATAACATAGATTTCACTTCATTTCCAAAGTTAGATTCTTCTCATCCAAATGCCGTTTTGTTTAAAAATATCAAGGTATTTATTTTCTTTTTTCATTAATTCATGTGTTATTTAATGGGTTTATTACTGTAATATTCACATTATTTGATCATTATTTTTATTTAATCAGGGTTAAAAACATATATTATGATTATATGTAACCTCAAATATACTTGTCATATTTTCTATATTGTGAATATGAATGGAATTTTGTTATCTGGTAGTAAAACTATTTTAGAAATTTCTAAACACTTTACCAAATAAAGGATTTTATATTAATGGAATGTAATTATTATTGTGAAAAGATAAAATTATAGAAAATACATCATTATGGTTCAGAGTGTGAACTCGATCTAGAAAGGTTGAAAACTCTTTCCTATTATGACCTTCTTGATGAGATGTGCTACATATAAAATCATTCCTTTGTTCTTGAGTATAGTACATCTCATTCTGCATCTTATTAGACTTTTTTATACCTCAATGATGAAACCTGGTCATGTTTAGTATCAATATAGGCTAGTATTCGGGCATTGATAAATATATAAACTCCCTAATATGTGTCCATGGTCCATCATACCAGTTATAAATGGTTTCCATCTATTAAACTGGATCAACATATGCTTCTCATGATATGTTCATAAAGACAAATTCTGCAATAAAATGTTCTCATCAAAAACATAATTCCTAGATGTTTCCACATTAAAAATTATGGGTTTTAGTAACACTATCACAATTTGAACACTACTATTTTTTATGGAGTTCAGACACACTTGAACTTAAAATTAAAAGTATTCATGGGGAAAAGACATACATGAGAAGAAGAATCTTTTAAAATATTCTTTTCAATATCTTGTGGAATGTTTCTTCCATCCTTATCGCCTGCTGAATCATGTTTGATGCTAATTTTTTATATCAATGATGTTATTCCGAAAATAATATAACATCTCCAAAACTAGACCAATTATTAGAAACTTGTAATTCTCCATGAATACTCCATTTATGCACTCCATAAGGTTTGTGGTCATGTGTCTATACGAATTCCCCATTTCTTGTTCTAATTTTCATTTTTGCTTTAGGAATCTACATCATAAAATCATATACTCGTGGAATAGCCTTGAAATTTTCATTGAAAGTTATTCAAAACATCACTGATCTGGATCATATGCTATATAAAAGTGATCATATTTCACGGAAATTAATTATATCATTATGTTGAATGATTCAAAAATTATAATGAAATTTTATAGAAATCATCATGATTAATTTCTGCATAGGATCATTATGAAATTTTTTCCACATGTTTATTGATTTGTGTCGGATTCAGTAATAATTATGTAATTTTGGGGTTCTTAATTTTTCAGGATCTGCATTGATTTCAACATTAATTTACTGATGATGATAATATATTAAACAGATTCCCTGAATGCAGGTGAAATTTTTGTTTATACAAGGCAAAAAACCAACTATGTGATTCATAATTTTCCTTCACCATAATGTAAAATGCAAGTGATAGTGGTGAATTATTTCTAACTTGGGTTTCCACAATCTGCAATAAGACATTTTATTATCCGTACAGAAAAATTTCAAATATATATATATATTGTTTGATGAAATTAAATGCACAAATATAGAGGAATAATTTCTAGAACAACCAATGAAATTAAAAATGATATAGATCAAGTAAATTATATTAATACACAAATTCATCCTTATCAATACAGGAGACAACACATTCATTGTTTCTTAGTGTGTCTAAAAATTGTGACAACACCTGACACAAGTCATTCTAATCACCATTGACCTTCACAATTGCCTTATGCTTCTCCATCCATGCCTTATTATATTAAATATTATGATAAAAATTTTGATGTATCATTTATTGAAGAAGGGATATAGGAACATAATGGAATGTCATAATCATCATGAAAACAATAGATTACACATATTCAATATAATATAAATTATGATCTTATTTCAAGTTTAGTAGAACAATAATATGAGATGTCTCAATCTTCAAAATTATCTAACCTCAAAATACAATGTCTGGAAACTCCCTTCAGAAAAATATAAAATTATTCTCATATATATCTCACTATATGATTAATTTTGAATCGAATGATTTTTAAACTAAATATCTATAGTTCCCATCAATATGTAATATTTTTAGTAATTTTTTTCAATGCATATTAAATTGTAAAATCCTCTTCAAACATAAAATATTTTGTACACCTCACTAAACCTATCCACTATAACAACATAAACCACAGTTTTTGGTGTGTTAATATTCTCATAGAATTTATGAAAATATGTCATTACTTATGACTATGATGTAAAGAGTGGTGCATGATTTATTGTATGTCGTGACAACAATATAACTACTTCATTTCTAGAAACAACATAACCAACTTATGTTTCTCTCTCATCATCATCACTGTTGTCTCTGTCTATTCCAACATTAGAAAATACCTCATTAGATGTCATATTTATATGTATATTTAGGATATAAATTAATTTTTACATATCTAGATCATGTGGAATAGCCTCAATTTCATATAATGTAGAGTTTTAAAACACTTTTTATGTATATGTCTTCGTAAATCTAGACGTTTTTTTTGTAATTTATAAACATCAACAAATAACTCTATCATGGAACCATCTTACCACTAGGAAAATGAATTAATTTCTTATACATAGTACTCATAAGTAGCTATTATAGAAGAAAGATGGTATAGTCTAGATAGGAATCGAAAATGGCTATATCTAGTAGAATTGATATATTGATTCGGTCCCAAATTTAAGTGACCATGAATTTCTTAACTACGTTCACTTAGGGTAACACATTCAGATAATCTAATAAATTTTTTTGTTGTGTACTATAAGAAGCTCCTTTATTTGTTTGAATAACCTCCCCATAGAAATATACATAATAAAACATGATTCTCTATGTGAAAAATAATTTTTAATCAAGATTCAAATAGTGTAAATACTAATGAAAATGAGAGTTGGCCATACAATAATTATTATACTGAAATTATAGAACATATTTTTATATCCTAAAAGATGAAATTAATGTCTCATTGTACAATTTTTTATATTCCTAATGGTATGTTTAGTAGTTAATTAAAAAAAATATGAATAATCTAAATCATACCTCCCAATAGTATCAAACTAGGTGTGTCGTAACCCTGTTGTCGTGCACGAGTTCTTGATCATGTCCAGCTCAATGTGTTGCTTTCGGTTTTTTTCCTAAAGCATATATGTGGAAGAGTCTCATCCACTTCTTGTATCCACACATTTATTTTATTTCTTAACTAACTGTATAAAATTTCTGATACCAAAATTATGGAACGTCTTCTTGTAGGAAAAAATATTAAATTAATGTTCGGCTGTAATTTTTTTTACATTCAAATTAGTATTTTCAATGGTGTATAAAGAGAATGAAATTTAACTAAATTTTTTCCATAAATTCTTACAAACCTAGAATTTCATATGGTATGAATCATTTACATAATGATATTAAGAAGTCATGTGTGAAATTAAGCCTCTTTGTCTTCTAGTTTCCCATCTTTTATGCTATGTTTATTCTATGTCTATCCAAAGATAACTACTAGATACTAATTAAATAATTAATAGTTAATAATTCATCAAAAAATATGTTTAACTATATTAATGATACAATAATAAATCATTAAAAATTATTTAATCATTAATTAATTAATAGAATGAAAAAAGTTACTTTATATATATATTATTATTTAATAAATAGTTAATCATTAATTTTTTTTTTGTTAATTAGCCTATGCTCATTAGTTAATAATTCTTTAATTACATGAAAATCATTAGATAATCATTTATTTTAATTAGGTAATAATTTTTTAATTATTAGTTAATCATTCTATAATCATTAGTTAATAAGTATCTAATAAATCTTTAATCATTAGTCAATCATTATGTAATCATTAGTTAATCAATAGTCAATCATTATATAATCATTATTTAATCATTTGTTCAGACTGGATGCATGAACAACGACACCGAGGACCTTATTATCTTACAGAACTTTGGTTTTTCAGGCAGGGTGAAAAAACCACTGGTGCTGAAATCAGTGCGATGGATACCTCCCATCCCATCTTGGGTGAAAGTGAATGTCGATGGGGCGGCTTCTGGCGCACCTGGGCCTTTGGGCTGTGGTGGTGTCTTCCGCACCTATCGTGGTTTCATCAAGGGCTGTTTTTTTCACTTCATTGGACAGGGAAATGCCATCGAAGCGGAGTTATGGGCGATGATCAAGGCGGTCAAATATGCGGTCCAGCATGGTTGGAACATTCTTTGGTTAGAATCAGATTCAACAGTGGCTGTTGATCTCCTCAGGCGGCGGTCAAGGGATGTTCCATGGGTGCTGCTACCCTCTTGGATAGAGTGCTTACAGCTTCTTGCTGGTATAATTATTGACGTGACACATGTTTACAGGGAGGCGAATCAGGTTGTTGATGCCCTGTCAAAGAAAGCTATTTTGGACTCTTCTTCGGAATGGTCCTTTCATGCTCCGGTTTTTTGCACCCACCTTGTGGAGGCTGATGCGCGTGGCATGATTTTCACCAGATATTGTAAACCCCCCTTGTACTGCTGACCTCCTCTTTCCCCCTTTCTTTTTTAATAAAATTTGGTAAGAGTGAGCTTTCGCTCCTGGGCCTTTCGATTAAAAATAATTATTTATTCATTAGAGTATCATTTGTTAATAATTATTAAATAATTAGATAATCATTATTTTATCATTAGTTAATCATTATTTAATCAATATATAACCATTCATTAATATTTTATTAATCATTATATAATCATTAGTTAATCATTCTATAATCATTTCTTATTAATTAATTAATCAATATTTAATCATTAGTTAATCATTCCTTATAAATTTAGTTAATCATTCTTTTATAATTTTTTTTATTATTTATAATCATAATTTAATCATTAGTTAGTCATTATTTAATCATTTTTTAAAAATTAGTTAATCATTATCTTATCATTAGTTAATCATTAATAATTTCTTCATTAATTTGTAGTTAATCATTAGTTAATCATTATCTATTTATTATTTAATCATTTTTAATAATTCTTCGATATTCTGTTAATAATTATTTATTCATTTCTTAATCATTCTTAAATCAGTAGTTAATCATTTTCTAATAATTCTTTATTAATTAGTTAATAATTAGTTAATCAATAGAAAATCATTAGATAATCATTAGTTAATAATTATTTAATCATATGTTAATCATTCATTAATCATTACATAATCATTCTTTAATCATTCATTAATCATTATTTAATAATTAATTAAAAATTCAATAATTAGTAGTTAGTAATTATCTAATCATTCATTAATCCTATGTTATTCATTATTTAATCAATACATAATCGGTATTAATAGTAACTATTATTTGTAAATCATATCTAACTAAATAAACTAGTAAATAAAGAACATATTTGGAACTAACTAATAAAAATCCTATTAAATAAATACATCGAATTAAAATAAATAAGAAAACAACCACTAAATTATGATTCACCAAAATTGGCACCCCTTTTAGGACATTGAAACCACCACTCATTATGGAAAAATCATTGGGATTACTATAAAGAAAGAGGGATTAAATTTTAGAGAGATTAGTGGAATTTGTAGCGAGGAGGGGGTCCCTTTTATAGGTACTTTATAGAAAGGTGCCATTGGATCTACCTCTTTTGAAATTTATTTGCTTGAAAGGTGATAGAACTAAATCCATCTTTCTCATTACATTACACGAGATTCATCTATTCACATGCTGCATTTTTCATGTCATTGATCCATATTGATGATAGGAAAACAGGAATTGGATATGTCACCTGTTAATTTATTGAAAAGGTGGGAGGGACTCTACATCCTTTCCATGGTAATTTTAAATAAATTTATAACCCATTATTATTTAATTTTTTTTCAAAAATCATATAAAAAACATTGTGGCATTCTTTTTTTCCATGCCTGATATCACTTACTAATTCTCTCTCATCTCCTCTTTCAAACCTAATGATGTTAGTAAATTCATTTTGAAACAGAGGATGGGAGGAGAACCAATATCGTGGGTTTTATTTTTCATGTTTTTTATACCGAGGCATAAAAAATTCATTATACAAAATGGTAAAAATATTTATATATTTAGTTATTATCACTTCATATAAATTACATAAGCAATTATAATTTTATAAATATATTTACAAAACAAAAATATTAATAGTTATATATAAATATTTTTTATAAATATATATATTTATTCATATATAAATCATATATGAGTAAATTTATTTTATATATTAATATCAATATATTTACATATTAAAATATTACATTTTACTAAAATTATTATCCTATCTTAATGTGTTAAATATATAAATTTAAATATATATAATGTATAAATAAATAAATATATTTATTTTTATATATATACATACCCACAAATTTGTTAATATTAATTTAATAATGTTTTTTTAATTTATGTATGATATAAATTTTGTAAATAAATAAATATATTCTACTATATATTTTTCATCTGATTTCATTACATTCGAAGGTTGTTCAATTGGTTTTTACCCCCTGAAACACATTTTTAAATGTTGTCAAAACATTAAAAGATAATTATTTGGTCATTACCGGCACACTAGATGTCTGATTCATATTTCCAATTGTCGTACACAACAAAAAAAATACAAATAAGGATTTCCAATGATTTCACTTCATTACGAGGATTTTTCATTTGATTTTACCATTAAATGAATGTTTTTGGGTTTTATAATAGTTAATGACTCTTTCTGGTCATCCATATCATAATTAACTCTATGGTTTCTCACAAACATTCTCTATTACCCTCATACCCTAACACCTAATTCTGCCCTAACATGGCTCGAAGGGTCTTCTTGATCCTCCTAGGTTGGTGACTAGAACCTGACATAATGAAAGATAATAGTGGGGAAAGATTTTTCACATAAATAGTGGAAGAAATATATACAAGTCAGTCTTCTCAAAATAAAACAACACATGTAAAATAGTATCATAAGTAAAATGGGAGTGAAAATACCAAATTAAAACAAAAAAAAGTACAAAAAAATGATAAACAAACCAGGTCAAGAGATTCAACATCAACAAACATCTCTTTGTGTTTCATAGCCCTTGCTTGATCCTGGAAAAAGATAATCTAAAAACACCTTATGGAATAGAATGAATGCTTGATAAAATCCCAATAGGGTCTCAAAAGGGATTCCTTGAAAAAAATTAAATCAATTAACAAAATAATTCATTCAATTTTAAATAAATTTCTTGGAATATCAAACGAATACATAAAAATTTCATGATTTACATTTCAAATTATTTAAATAATTCATAGGATGAATTAAATAATCATTTTCTATAAAATTGTTATATAAATTCACAAGGAATGTGTAAAATAGTTTACAATAATGGAATATATATCATGTCATAATTGAGGTGCAACATGGTCATCTACAAAAAGATATGATAGTTCTAGGTTATAGGATCATTACAAAACTTATAAAATGATAATGAAAATGTTCACAAACATCTCTATGGAACTAGCCAAAAGAGAATAACTAACATCCCCTAGGTATATGATATTAAAATATATTCATGTTATAGTTGTAAAGTTTCAATATGTTTTTATGTAATTCACATCCTTGCATGTTTCTCCCTAAGAAATCACTAACTACCTTGTATTTCATGTTATCAAACAACATTCATTAATGAGAATTTTATTTCAAATCTCTTCAAATATAAAATTATTCACATTTCCCATTTCAATTATAAAAATTTCAATTTAAAAATTAAAATGATTTTTTTTAATCTATTCATGTCACATCAAAAAAAAACCAAGCTTTTTCTTTTCAAAAAAAATTAGCCCATTTCTAAAATACTATTTTTAAATCAATTCATTAAAAATAAATTTCATAGTTATATCAATTTTATCAAATTATAATCACACCCCAAGTCATAGGAATTGGGGATTTCTACCAATATAATTACAAATTAATTTAAAACACAAATCCACACTAAATTATGATTTTAAAATTTAATTAAAAGAAAATAAAACAATTAAGAAATTATAGGTTAGATTAATTGACCAAAAATAAATGGAATCACTAATCGAAATAAAAATATTATGGCTCACAATGACCATAATCGATAACTCTAATGAAGAATTTTCAAAACATAGTTTCAAGAATCAAAAATATATTAAAGATTCAGAATTGTGGGGATTAGATCCTACGACAACAATGAGATCTTACAACCACTAATGAAGGAGAGGAGAAGGGAATGGGAGAGAAGGAACATAGAGATAAAAATTACTAATAACGGGATGAAAAAAGGTCATCTAGGTTAGATCCACCATGAAGAGGGTATCGAGGAGCCAAAATTGGGACATGGGGAGCCTCCCATCCTAGGAAAATGTAATAGGGTATGTCATCGTCAAGAGAGGTCCTAATTTTGTGTTCAAGAGCTTTCAAAATAATTATTAGAATAGTGAAATATAGAACACACTATTATAATTTTATAGTTAGAATTATATATATATTTCATTTTATTATAATTATAATTATAAAAAATACTACGATCAATTTGTTTTTAGATGTAATTAAATGTACATAGCATAATAGATATTTAATTATTGGGATTTAATACCACAGCAAAAAAAATGATGAGAAAATGTAGAAAAATAAAAAAATGATAGATTTGGTGTAGTAGGAGCCTCGCAAACATCCAAATCCAAACACATCATGACACCCTTCATTAAGAAATACAAGACTCTATTATACTAGCAGGTGGTTCCATCAAGTGAATAATATGTTTATTCTTCCAACAATTTTCTTATATATTGGCTTGAATTTAGATAAATCACCACACAGATCACCTACCCAATACTTGTTTGATCACTTTAGGAGGAGTCCTAATGACTACACCATTGATGAAGTGCCCATTCTATTCGTTCCCACTGTACTCATACAAAAAAACTCTATTTCTCCCCGCAACCCATTGATGTTGCAGAATCTACCCAATGGTATCTTCATCCACTCCCCATTATATTTATCCCCAAATTACATGTGTTCCTCAGTGTTCCCACTATGAAGTGAAATTTCAGGTTCACAGGAGATCCCCGTCATATGCTTCCCTCTTTCTGCATCACTAAGAATGCAACCTCATACTCAACAGAAAAAAATAACTTATTGGTCTCATGCTTCCCACAAACATTCAACCAACATGCATCTAAAAGTACATCCATTTCCACAAACATCTCTCTATGAAATGAAAAAATGTCATCTTTTATATGGAATATTACTTAAGGTTATAGGGATCATTATGTATATTAATTTATAACTTCTTTTTCAATCGCGGCTTGTTGGGAATCCATTTAATGGGCGGTTACCCAAGATATTATCTATGTGCATCTAGTTTGAACTAGAGCCAATATCATGGTTCATTGACCCAAGTTATAAATATATCTATTTATGGTTAAAATAAGCCACAAATGTAATTTTTTCAGAAATATATTTTATTTGTGGCATAAAATTAATGAAGAACCACAAGGCACAACACAACCCCATGATACATGTTTTAAATAGTTGTCAAGACATAAAAAATTACATATCTAGTCAATCAGATCACACTGCATGTCCGATTGATATTTCATATACTCATATATATAAAAAATAACAAAAATATTTTTTACTATGACTTCACAAAATTCATAGGTTAGTTTTTAGGTATTTCTCCATTATATGCATGTTTTTGTAGTCTAAAACAATTAAAGTGTGATTCTGATCATCTTGGGCTAGAAAAACCCCAAAATAATGTTTTATCAGCTCATCCATTTAAAAATTAAATATATAGATGTTGTCCTAAGAATTGAAATAATTTATTGTCCATTTAGTTGGTTTTGAAAATCTATCAAACCACATTTTTAAAATATTCCCGAATAATAAAACATAACATTCAATCATTACGAGCACACCACATATCCTATTGACATGAATATTAACTCATACATGTAAAGAATAATAAAAATAGAATTTTATTATAATTCAACATCATTATAAAGATTTATTTCATTTATTTGACTATTAAACACATTTTTCAGTTCTTTAAAACAATAAAAATTATTATTTTTGGTCATCTTAGACAAACAATCCCTCCGATAGAGATTCCATGTGCCCTGCCACTTCACAATTCATTGTATGGTTGTTTTAATCTAATTTAATAGAATAAAAATGTTTTCATTTAGTTTTTTCATTATGAATATTAATTTTAATGGACATCAAACCGTTAAAAACTGCTTATTTAGTCATTCTATGCACATCATGTATTCTGTTGTCATGAAATCTAAAAGTACATATCAAAATTAATACAATGTAAGTTGTCATATGATTTCATATCATAAGAATTACATGTTACTCAACAAATAATGACCAAGAATATTAATTATCCATATTCAATCATGGTCCCCAATATATATTCATGTCATGCATGTGGAGAAAACCCATCTTTGTTAATTTCCAATAATTATCATGATCAGAAACATACCCGACCACCCCATGATTGGAGATTCATCCAGGCATACATAAGTAAGGAATCAAGGTATGAGTGTTCTCTTTCATGGTATCTTTAAAGCCTAATATAATGGACATTCATAAAAATCATAAACCATAGGTATATCAATACATGTAAAAAAATTTATGTGATATACTTTCACTTGTCAGTCCATATGATATGACTCAACTTATTATCTCTTCCATCTACTTATTATATCATAATATAATCTTTGTATCACTTACAATATTCCAACCTTTTTAATTTTATCATATCATCACAACCCATAATAATCTATGGTTATTATCCATTAGTGGAAACTCTAATTCGTATTTTATGTGGATATTTTTATTCCAATTTTCATGTTATATAAGTTCCGCACACATGAATTAATGTTTAGTTGATATTTCATTTATTATAAAACTGTGATACATTTTATAACGGTTACATCCAATATAAAATGTCTTTAATACAAATTGATTCAACATGAGCCTTGTGATTTTTCCATGCTAATTGTTTTGTCAATAGATCTTTTACATTATCATATGTATCTACCCAATTGTCCTTTACATATCTCACTTAAAAGGTCTTTTCAATGATATGGTGTTTGTAAAAAATATTTGGGGCACATTTGTGAGGCCAAAATAACATTTTCTGAGTAATAACTCTATTTCTATAACAACGATCACTATCACCTTTAATAAACAAAACCACCCCATGATTAGTAACAAAATTATTGATATACACAACATCATTCACAAAATTTGTTGTAGTAAGGTACTCTACTACTATATTCTTGTTGAAAATGTTGGATTATTTGGAACTCTTTGAAATCATCAATCAACTATTTATGGAAAACATGAAACAATATTTTGATATGGAATATAACTATTTTTGGATTGAAAACTAGTATCAGTGTAACCCCTTAAAATGTTCTCATTCAATCATAAAAATATCTATAACATATCCATGCTTCATCTTATGTGGTTAAATAAAATTCTTGATAGTAGTCTAGTTACTCTCACAAAGATTGGATTGCTAATTACTTGTTATTCATAACTTTTTAGTGAAATTGGTGGTATGTATTTCAGTTAAAACTACTAGAGAAAATGAATTTTACAATTATAAAAAAATCCATCAATATCTAAAGAAAAGAATTTTTGATCTAACAGACATTAAAATTAGCCCCCTATATCATAAATAGGAAAGTGAAAATTAAGGGGGACCTTTATTAGCGCTAAGGAAAGTGTTGATAATGGTTAGGTAGCTGAACGATGTTGTTAAAATTATAACATACTACAACAATAAATACATGCAATAAATACAGACTTAAAAATAAAGGATATGAAAAATAAAAAGTTTGACTGAAATTAAAATTACATCACTAAAAAAACTCTATAACATAATAATTTCACAAAAAATTATAATTATATAATCAAGTACAATTTAGCAGAAACATTCAGAATCATTAACTGTTTAATTGTCTATGCCCCCCCTCCAAAAGATCAACCACGGTATCATTTGGTTAAAAAAACACCCAACCATGAGAAAAATAATCCAACTATATATGAAAACAATTATTATGTTAGTATTACTAATATTAAATAAATTAAATATAAATAAGAAATAATAAAAGAATAATATGTCAATGTTAAACTAATAATATGTACTTTTTATTTTACTGGTCAAACCATAAATCAGATTGAGGTGTGGCCGATTCCTACATGTCCCAAACAACTTAAGGATCATTTTCATAATGTTTCTAAAAAATCCGAATTTGTTTGATCAATTTTGAGTTTGTCAAATGTTTTATTAATAAAATGTATGTTTGAACTGAAAACAAAAACATTGAGTCATGCTAGTCTCATCGTGTGATAATTTGATAGGATTGTAATTTCTTTATATCACAAATTACATAGGAATAGGTTTCCAAAATTGTCAAAGAATATTTGTGTGTTTTCTCAATTTTTTATGAGTGACACGTGTTTTGAAATAAGATGTCAAATTTATATTGATAACAAACACTTTGTGTCACACCAATCACACTATGGGTCGGATTGAGGTGAGGATGATTCTTGAACATAAAAAATTACTAATGTATCATTTTAATAATGTATCAAAACAATATGAATGTGTTTTCATATATTGTATTATGTCATATTCATTTTAACTTAAAATATCAGTTTTAGATCGAAAGACATACATGGAGTCATATCAGTTACATCATACAATGGATTTAGGAGAGTATGATTCGTAAATTTCACAAATAACATATGGATCATTTTCTTAATATATCAAAGAAATATGAATGTGTTTTACCAGTTTAGAGTATGTCATTTTTTGTACTAAAATTACATTTTAAACTAAAACCACACACTTTGAGCCAGACTATTCATACTGTTTGTCACATTGATTTGAGACTAATTCAAACATACCATAAATGAATTTTAAATAATTTTCATAAAGTTTCTATACAACCATATCATGTTTGCTCATTTATTAGACATTGACACACATTTTGATCTAAAATGTAAATTTTAGACTGATAACGAGCATCATGAGCCTTACTAGTCATAATGTACATTATATTGAGGTGTGCCTGAATCTTACACATCATAAAGAACTTATGGAATATTTTTAAAAAGTATCAATACAATCTGAATGTGTTTTCATAGTTTTGATTATGTGACGTGTGTTTTCAACTAAAATATCAATTTTATAATGAAAAAATGTAGTATAAGTCATAATGGATACACCATGAGTCATATTAATCTTTGGTTGAATCAAATAAAATAAAAATGACTTATGGATCATTTTATTAATTCATCAAAACAATTTAAATTCATTTTATTCATTTAGCGTATATTACATTTCTTCTCTAATGAAATGTCATTTAAAATCGGGAACACATTCTTATGATCATTCTGATAACATTGGGTGTTAGTTTGATGTGAAACTAATTCCTACATATTAAAAATTAGTTATGAAACATTCTACTATTTTATTGATAAAATTAGATCGTGTTTGATCGGTGATTGTTGAATTATACACTTTTTCAACTAAAATGTCAATTTTAAATTGATATCATAAATTTTATGCCATTCAGTGCACAAATTGTATGAGATTGAGGTGATAATTATTAATACATGTCACAAATTACTTATGAATCTTTTTTCGAAAGTGTAAAAATAATATTAAAGTGTGAACTCATTTATGAGTATGTAACAATTCATTTTTTACTAAAATTTAAATTTTAAATAAAAAGGCACCTAGATTCATAAGGGCCACACTTTGATTTGGATTGAGGTGAGCCTAATTACTGTATGTAAAATATTAATTATGCATAAATGTTATAAATTATAAATTTTATTAGAATATATTTTCCTTATTTTGAGTATATCACTTTTGGTTTTTTGTAAAATATCATTTTAAACATAAAACACAGAATTGGAGTCATATCGGGGACACAATGCATCCTAATGAGTTTTGATTGATTCCTAATCATTAAAATTGACTTGTGTACAATTTTCCTAATGTATGAAAATAATTAAAATACATTTTCATTTTTTTGGGTATGTTAGTTGTGATTTTTATGAAAAGGTAAATTTAAAATTAAAACACTCTCATTAAGTCATATTGGTAACATCATGTGTCAGTTTGACATGGGAATGATTCCGACATGTATCAAATGAATTATGCATCTTTTTCCCAGATTATTAAGATTATATTGGTGAGGTTTCATGGTTTTTAGTTAGTGACATACATTTTAAACTAAATATTCAATTTTAAGCTTACAAAAAAATCTTTAAATCATTTGGAGAACACTATGTATCAAATTGGGGTGTAAAGACTAAGAATTTCAATGTATTTTTTTTAATAAATGGGAATTTTATGAGTCCGTAAAAATTGACGACACGTGATTTGAGGCCTGGAGTGCCCTAAATAAATTTTCGATCTTTTTTTCAGGTACGTTCAGAAAAAGTGTTAGCCAGCTTTTCTATCTTTTGAACCGGTGCTCGGAATTAAAAGAAGAGGACACCATTGAACTCGCAGCACTGGTATTCCCTTAAATAGACTTTCACCTTGATGGTAGTTGGTCGATGGTGGAAGTTAGTTTTTGGGTTTTTCGTGAATGAATAAAATAAAATTAAGGTTCTGTAGATTTTATTTTTATTTTATTGGTTAAAAACTTCATATTAAGGTTGAGAAGTGGGGACCACAAGACCTTAACCACCCATGAATGGTTATAGTGGTGGGGACCACCTGAGCCAAACCTCCCATGAGAGGTTATGGTGGTGGTGACAAATGAGGCCTAAACCTCTCAAATCCCTCATTAGATGTGGGAGAGCCTCTTCAAATCCTTCAATATTAATTGTGCCAACCCTCCTCCACAATAATTAAGCCAACACATCACTTTAATTGTGCCAACCTACGAGATTAATTAACCCAATTTGAATTATATTCCAACAAAGATAATAGATCACAAAATCTATTATCTTGGGCCTACCATTTCATTTTGGTGGATTTGGTAGAGGGGGAGCTTTGGGAGAAAATCTCTCCAATGAATAACGCCAATAAATAATTCCACTCCTTCGACGTTTTATTCTCCAAACTCCATCAAAGGATCTCCAACGACGCAAAAACTGACAATCGAGGAAAATGCCTACAACACGGACGCCCATATTTTCCCAACGATTCTTCTTCTTCCTTGAGACCTCGTCTATGTCAACAAGAGAATGAGGTAGGGGTTTATTTTTTTTATCACATCCTATGTACACCTCTTCTGTTTCTTTTGCAGGTTGGGAACAATCATTGCGGGGGGTTAGGATTCGACGTTCATGTTCTTGATGAGCCATATGATACCACCATAACACGGAGGGTATGGGCGAAACCACATGGGCTGAACCTTCCAAAGATCTTGTGGTTGTCTTTGCGGTGGAGTAGGATGGCATCCATCCATCGTTGGGGCACCAAGAACGGCGGTCAGCACCACCGCCATCCGCGATGAAGGTGCCGACGCAACGGCGCCGCCTCGCGGCCACCGGCGCTGCCCCGAAACCACTACACCGACTGTGGCCACCTATTTTTTCCATAGCTCCACATCGGCCCATGTCTGGCCCAACACCCCCACGCAGCCGGACTGCCCCCAATGGTCGGACCGCCACTCCTCGGCCGGACTGCCTCCCCGCAGCCAGACTACCGCACTGTGGCCAGACTGTCGCCCTACGGCTGAACCCCCCCCCCCCCCCCCGCAGCCGGAACGTCACCCCACGGCTTGATCCGGCCCATGCGGCCGGACCGCCACCCCGCGGCCGGACCGTCACCCCGCGGTCGAATCGTCGTCCCTAGCCGAGCTGCCCCACGGTCTCGCACCCTCGCGGCATCCTCTGCTGCCTCGCGGCCACCCGCAACCCTCCACTACCTCTCGCGGCCTACCGAGCAAGACCCAGCAGGTCTGGTTGGGTGACCCAAACTGGGTCAGCCCAGCACGGGTCGGGCCGAGTCGGTCCGACCGGGTCGGACCAGACCCTGGCTCATTACGACCCAATTACATTCCTTTGGCCATAACTTTGTCATCGGACGTCCGTTAGACGAACAGTCAATGGAGTTGGGAACCTTGGTGCGAGTCAGTAACTTTGAGTGATAATCCACTGTGTTTCGGATTAATATGGGAAATGGTCAGGTCGGATCGAGCACGAATCCAACCAGGCCCCCGAGACTAAAAGGCTAATAACTCACAGACTGGGCGTCTGATTAACGCGCTTTCTATTACGTTGAGACCCCTATGACGTGGAAAAACTTTGAGATAGTTCTTCATGGGACTTAGGGGAAGCTGGAGTATCGACCAGTATCTTTTGTAGCGGATCCTCCTAAAGTCGAGCGAGAATATTGTGGGAACCCAGTGGATGGCTGAGACCTGACGACTACTGACCATTTCGACTCGGAGTGACTTGAGAGGCCCAGTGGGGAGCACCTTGGGGATGTCGTAGACCCATGTTGGGGAGTGCCTTTGTGACATGTCAGACCCAAGGTACTCAATAGGAAGAGTACCTCAGTAGCTCACGAGTGGGAGAACGTTGGTGACGTGGCACACCCATGGTGGGGAGCACCTTGGTGACGCGGCAGACCCACGGTACTTGACAAGAGGAGTACCTCAGCAGTCCAAGGTTAGTGGGAAGCACCTCAATGTGATGTGGAAGGCCCACTGTACTAGATAGAGTAGGAGTTCTCCAGTATCTGAGGTGTTTGACGTTGTGACTGTGAATGTTACTTGATACTACACCTAGAATAAATCTTGGTGTGAGCTGAGTCTGTACCTCTGTGTTTTCCTCATAATTGATATGGATTACATGAAAACATAGGTATATGTATGGGCATATACCTATATAAGGTTATATATTGATTTCATATTTTGTGATTTATTATTGATGGATTTTGTGAAACCTAGAGGTTCTTGGGGTCCCAACTACGTATCGTTATACTCACACCTACACGGGATATGCCTTCACCTTGTTGTGTTGGATGTGGATGACGGACAACGCTGAGTGAGGCTGAGAGTACCAGGACTGGATGACACCTGGAGGTGGACCACAAGGCGTGTCGGTACGCAGAGGTGACGGGTGGACGTGGAGTGATGAGGGGGTGATCTGTACCTACCCTTCAGGTAGGAACCTTGGAGGATGACCCAAAAACTAACTTTCCCTTTTCTTCAGTTGTATTGTTTCACAATTGTACTTGTAATTTCAATTTGGGATTTTATTCTGTCCCTTTTTACTTACTGCACTCACTCTATTTACAGTTCAGTTAACATGTGTTCCTAACTTGCAGTTTTCATGGTTACATGTGATTACTGGTTATAAAGGAAATTCCTTCCTAGTTTTAGGGAATATACCTTCAGTGCTAGATGCCAACAACTGGCCAATTAAAGGCGGGCTTGGGGTAGTCACGACACGGGCCTTAGGGGATGGGTCATGAAAAATTAGTATCACAGGAGTCGGTTCTATTGCAAAACATAAGAATCTAATAATTATTTTTAATGTAAATAGTGTTAATTGTAGTGAGTGTGGTAATCAGTTTAGGGAAATCAGTGTTGGTGTGGTGGCCGACGTATCCATACACCCGGTCCCTGACCTCTGATTTTCGACTCAGTGCACGAAATCATTGATTGCGTGTGTGTTTTCGGGATTATTCTTTGTTATCTCTTGAGTTAGCTCACAAGGTATAACTTATTAACCATGGAACACCTGTTTCATTCAGATTGCCTCTATGCATATAGCCGTCTAGGGTTCCAAGAGTTGTATGCACTAATTTACCACTGAGCGATAAGGCCTTGGTGAAGGTCTCTTTTCCAGTAGAGGCACCAGCGGAGGAACCAGCAGTACCACTCCCCGTTGATCCATCGATGCCACCAGCCCTAGCAGCAGATGGTGCACGCCGTTTGAGTGCTTTCACGAGTTCAAACTCCAGAGGTCACCCAGGATTTCGGGAGAGACGGACCCGCAAGTGGCTAAGGAATGGATAGAGGTTGTGGTAAGAGTCTTCTGATTCATAGGGACACCAGTCGATCTCATTTTGATCTCTTCCACCAACCGTCTACAGGAAGTAGTAGGCGAATGTTGGAGCTTGATGCTCTAGGTTCATGACGAGTGGATTCTTCTCTAGGGAGAGTTCGAGAGCCTGTTTCGAGCAGAGTTTGTCCCAGAGACTCTTCGCGCAGTGCGCATACAAAAGCTTGTTCATCTGTAGTAGGGAAGAATGACTATGGATCAGTAATCATAGAAGTTCATTGACCTCTCACACCACTCCACATATATGGTGCGAGACCCTTTCTTCAGGGCCCGAACCTTCGAGCAGGGGATCAAGCGAGAGAACAGGTCTTTGATGACCTCACTCAGCATCCCGACGTAAGAGGGGGTATTAGAGAGAGCCCTATTGGTGGAGAGTTTCCTTGCTGAGCAGTCACTTGTAGCGAGACCCACTACTGGTCATCATGTAGCAGAGTCTTCTATAGCTGGAAGCAGACCGACATCACAGTGCTCCAAGAGGACCAGACCTATAGGTGGATGATTTCATTGCTCAGGATCGGTTGTTCGAGGCACCTGAAGAGGATCCAGTTATGCCAGGAGCGGGTAGTGTTTCACATGTGGTGGGCAGGGTCACAAGGCTCGTAACTGTCTGACCCATCGTATGGATGATCAGCTGATGGTCGAAAGACCATCAAGGTAGAAACAGAGGTTCAACATAGGAGGTTTTCATGGAGCATGTGGACATGGTAGGGGAGCTGGTCATGCAGTTGGAGGTGGGTGACAATTTGAGATGTTAGCACCACCACCACCAAGCAGTCCACCCCGATCGTAGGGAGCAGGTGCACAGGGGAGATCTCAGCTCCAGGCAGCTAAGGCCTATAATCATGATGCTCCAAATATGATACAAGGTATGATCTATGTCTACTTTACCATATCTTCAGTACTTATAGACACATTTTCCTGTTATTATTTTATTTCCACTGCCTTTGTTTGGAGCTCGGAGATTCCGACGGAGGCGTTGCCTCAATCCTTATAGCTAGAGACACCTACAGGAGCATATTTGATGATTATTCTCTAGTTCCGGTAGTGTGAGATTACTCTAGAATGCTAGAGCTTTGGCTAGGATCTCCTAGTAGTGGTGTCGAGGCCTTACGACATTATATTGGGTACGGAATGGTTATCTACATTCCATTCTTAGATTGATTGTATTAGGAACAATGTGCGGTGTGTCCGTACAAATGGGACCAGGTTTAACTTCACTGAAGAGAAGGGATCCTTTTCAACACAGGACAGACTTACCTGGAAGAGAGTGCAGCCAATCACTCATCAGTTGGCCTGCCTTACCCTTGTAACTGTTGATGTGGAGAGTCCGAGCTATCCTATAGTGGTGGACCAGTATGAGGATGTTTTCCCTGATGATGTTTAGGGCCTACCTCCTCATAGAGAGGTTGAATTTTATATTGAATTTTACCCTAGGATGACACTGATATCTACACCAACATATCGGATGGCTCCCACGGAGCTTCGTGAGCTGCGGGTATAGTTAGATGACTTGCAGGGGAAGGGATTCATTTGGCCCAGTGTATCTCCTTGGGCAGCCCCGATTCTGTTCTCCAAGAAGACGAATGGGAGCTTGAGTCTTCGTGTTGACTATCGGTGCCTGAACCAGGTGATCGTGAAGAACAAATACCCACTCTTAAGGATTGATGACCTCTTTGATCAGCTAAAGGGAGCATGGTGGTTCTCAAAGATAAACCTCAGATTAGGCTATTACTAGCTCAAAGTATGAGACAAGGATGTGAAGAAGATGAACTTCAGGTGTCGGTACAACCATTACAAGTTCTTGGTTATGAAATTAGGCATGAACAACACTCAAGTAGTGTTCATGGGACTCATAAACAGGATCATTCAGCCATACCTTGATCACTTTGTAGTGGTCTCCATTGATGAAATTCTGATCTAATCGACTACTAAGGAGGAGCATGCCTATCATTTGTAGGTAGTACTGGACACACTCTGAGAGAACCAGCTTTATGGTAGTCACATGAAGTTCTAGTTCTGGATCTGAGAGGTTCACTTTCTGGGACATGTCAGATCGGAAGCTGGAGTTTTAGTAGATCCAGTGAAGATTGAGGCGGTAATTTCTTGGGAGCCACCTAGGAATGTGATGAAGGTATGAAGTTTCCTGGGTTCGGCCTGATATTACAAGAGTATTGTGAAAGATTTCTCCAGAATTACAGCACCACTATCAGCCTTGAAAAAGAAGGGGAAACCCTTCATTTGATTTGAGATATACAATCAGAATTTTCCGGAGCTGAGATAGAGGCTGACTAGTGCCCCCATATTTAGGCTACCGAAGGATGGAGTAGGGTACATAGTCTACTACGACGCATCAGGGACCAGACTCGGATGTGTTATGATGTAGGAGTGAGCAGTGATCGCATATTTTTCTCTATAGCTGAGACAACATGAGCAGAACTACGCTACCCATGACCTGGAGTTAGCAGTAGTGTTCTTCGCCTTGAAGATGTGGCGACACTATCTGATGGGAGAGCATTTTACAGTGTACTCTAAACACAAGAGTCTTAGGTATATATTCTCTCAGAAGGATCTGAACCTTAGACTGTAATGTTGGCTTGAGTTCCTACAATACTATGACTTTGAGATAGTCTATACTCTTGGGAAGTGGAATGTTGTAGCAGATGCACACAACATGAGGTCAGGTATACAGCTACTAGGTTAGTTGATGGAGTAGATGGTCACATTACATATGTCCTTTATGGATAGATATGGAGCCACTTTTCTATAGTCTCTTACAGTCACTCCCCCACTTCTTCAGTGAGTCAGGGAGGCGGAGCGTGGGGACACTGACTGCAAGGCACGATGTGCTCAGATATCCACATGACATGCACCTGATGAATTTTTTAAGGTGGGGAGCACGTCAACCTTTTCAAAGGATGTACCATGGTACCTGTGTCCCTTTTGGAATAAGTGTTGGGGGAGTTACACACATCCCCTCTAGCGGTACATCTAGTAGTGGCGAAGATGTATAAGGATCTCTGACGATATCACTGGTGGCCGAGAATGAAGAAATAAGTAGTAGATAATGTCTCTCAATGCCTCACATGTTAGCAAGTGAAGGCGGAGCATCAGGTACCAGTAGGCTTGGTTCACCCTTTAGAGTTCCTACAGTGGAAGTGGGATAAGATAACCATGGGCTTTGTGATAGGACATCCATGTACATCTAGGGGACATGACTCGATTTGGACGATCGTCGACCGACTCACCAAGTCAGCCCACTTTCTACCGATTATAGAGTAGGGTTCTGTAGAGAGATTGGGACGCCTATATGTGTAAGAGAATTTGCGGTTACATAGAGTACCCTCGATGACTGTCTCTGATCGTGATGCACGTTTTAATTCCCGGCTATTGAAGGGGCTGTAGGAGGATTCTGGGACACTGCTTCGTTTGAGCACCGCCATCCATCCCTAAACAAATGGTCAGACTGAGTGGACCATTCAGACCCTCAAAGAAATGTTGTGTGCTTGTGTCCTCAAATTCAGTCACAGTTGGAAGGATCACTTACCTTTGGTGGAGTTTGCATACAACAAGTGAAATCACTCCACCATTGGGATGACACCTTTTGAGTCATTGTATGAGTTACCATGAAGATCACATTTGTGCTGGACTGACCCATGGGAGTCAGAACTAGTGGGACCAAAGATGGTACGAGCTACCACAGAGAAGGTACAAATCATCTAGTAGAAAATGAAGATTTCACAAAGCAGACAAAAGTCGTATGCCGACAAAATGTGGACACTTATGGAGTTCGAGGATAGTGACCACGTCTTTCTATGGGTTTCACCCCGACGAGGTCTACCAAGATTTGTCCGAGGCGGCATGTTATCTCTGAGATTCATCGGACCTTTTCATGTCCATAACAAAGTTGGCGAGGTGGTATACTGCTTAGTTCTTCCACCTCAGTTGCACCAGGTGCATGACGTCTTCCACTTGTCCGAGCTGAGGAGATACGTGCACGACACTTCTAACATCATCGACCATGATGAGATGGATGTCGATAATGGGGAGACATTTATGAAGGTTCCAATAGAGATTGAGGATCAACAGAAGAGGTTCCTTTGTGGAGGGTTGATACCTCGATGTGTGTTTGCTGGCAGTACAGAAACTTCCCGAAGAGCACATGGGAGCAGGAGGATCATATGTGTGCTCAATACCCCCAGAGGTTTACCTAATTTGAGTTGTGGCTTATGGGGACGTAGATCCCTGAGGTGTGTAGAATGAAAATACCCGGAATTTCCATGTAATATTTGTAAATAAATGGTAATTTTATGAGTCTGTGAAAATTGACGGAAAGTGATTCTGAGGCCCGGAGTGCCCGGAATTAATTTCTGAACTTTTGTTCGGGTACGTTCAGAAAATGTGGGAGCGATTATTTTCTAACTTTTGAACCGATGCTCGGAATTGAAATCTGAGGGCGCCGTTGAACTCGCAGCGCCGATATTCACTTATAGATACTTTCATCTCGATGACCGTTGGTCGATGGTGGAGGTTATCTTTTTGGGTTTTTCATGAATGAATAAAATAAAAATAAAGTTGTGTTTCTTTTATTTTTATTTTATTTGTTAAAACCTCCATGTGGAAGTTGAGAAGTGGGGACCACCTGACCTTAACCTGACATGAGATTTTATGGTGGTGGGGACCACCCGAGCCTAAACTCCCATGAGAGGTTATGGTGGTGGGGAACACCTAAGGCCTAAACTTCTCAACTCCCCCATTATATGTGGGAGATCCTCTTCAACACCTCCAATATTAATTGTGCCAACCCTCCTCCATAATAATTAATCCAACACACCAATTTAATTGTGCCAACCTATAAGATTAATTAACCCAATTTGAAATATACGCCAACAAACATAATAGATCACATAATCTATTATTTTGGGGCTACCATTTCATATTAGTGGATTTGGGAGAAGAGGAGATTTGGGAGAAAAGCTCTCCAATTAAGAACGCCAATGAAGAAAACCTCTCCATCGATGTTTTCTTCTCCAAACTCCATCAAAGGATCTCCAACAATGCATGAACTGACAATCGCAAAAAATGTCGATGACACCGACGTCCGTCTTTTCCCAACGATTCATCTTCTTCTTTGAGACCTCGTTGACATCATCAAGCGAACGTGGTAGGGGTTTATTTATATTTTTTTTTGTCATTTCTCCTATACAAACCCTTATATTTATTTTTCGGGTTGGGAACAATCATTATGGGAGGATAGTATTTGATGTTCATGTCCTTGATGAGCCATATGCTACCATCAAAACGCGGAGGGTATGGGCCAAACCAACATGGACTGACCCTTCCAAAGATCGTGTTGTGTTCTACGCGATGGAGGAGGATGGAAACCATACATGTATGGGGCACGAGAATGGAGGTCGGCACCACCGCTGGCTGCAATGATGGCGACGGCGCAACTGTGTCACCGCACGACCATCGTCGCCGCCCCGCGACCTCCGTGCCAACCGCAACCACCACCGCTGTCTGCGGCTCTGCATCATCCAAAGGCCAGATGACCCCCCCCCCCCCCCCCGCATGGCTGGACAGCCGCCCTGCGGCCGGAGCGCCTCCCCTCGCCCGGACCACCGCCCCACCGCGGCCCAGGCCGGGTCCGGCCGAGTCGGTGCGATCGGGTCAGACTGGACTGGGGCCCACTATGACCCAATTAAATTCTTTTGGCCATAACATTAGCATCGGACGTCCGTTAGACGAACCGTCAGTGGTGTTGAGAACCTTGGAGCGAGTCGGTCCCTTTTTGTGACACCTCACTTTGTTTTGGATTAAGATATAGAACTGTCAGGTTGGATCGAGCACGAATCCAACTAGGCCCTCGAAACTAAAAGGCTAATAACTCACATATTGGGCATCTAATTAATGCGACGTCTTTTATGTTGAGACTCCTATGACGTGGTAGACCTTCGAGATACTTATTCATGGGACTTCGTGGTAGTTGGATTATCGACTAGTAGCTTTTGGAGAATATCCTCCCAAATATGAGCGAGCAAAGTGCAGGAACCCAGTGGTTGGCTGAGACTTCATGACTGCTGACTGTTTCGACTCGGTGTGACTTGACAGTCCCAGTGGGGTGTGCCTTGGTGAGATGGCAGACCAACAGTGGAGAGCGCCTTGGTGACGCGATAGACCCATGGTACTCGACAAGAAGAGTACCTCAGTAGGCGATGAGGGGGAGTGCCTTGGTGATGTGGAAGACCCACGGTGGGGAGTGCCTTGGTGATGTGGCAGACCCACGGTACTCGGCAGGAAGAGTACCTCAGCAGTCCAAGGTTGGTAGGAAATGCCTCTGTGTGATGCGACAGGCCCACTGTACTTGATTGAAGAAGAGTTCTCCAACAGCCGAGGTTTTCGACGTTGTGACTGGAAATGTTACTTGATACTACCCCTAGAATAACACCTGGTGTGAGTTGAGTCAGTACCTTTGTGTTTTCCTCATGATTAAGATGGATTACTTGATAACTTTGGATATGTGTGGGCATATACCTATGTAAGGTTATCTGTTGATTTCATACTTTTTGATTTATACATGATGGATTTTGTGAGACCTAGAGTGTCTCGAGGTCCCTACTGTGTGTCGTTATACTCAGCCCTACACGGACTATGCCCGCACCTTGTTGTGTTGGATGTAGACGACAGACGGTGTAGACTGAGGCTGAGAGTACCAGGATTGGACAATACCTAGAGGTGGACCATACGGCGTGTCAGTACGAAGAGTAGACAGGTAGACATGGGGTGTTGAGGAGGCGATCTATACCTACCCATCAGGTAGGAGCCTCTTAGGATGACCTGGCATCTGACTTTCCCTTTTCTTCAGTTGTATTGTATCACAGTTGTACTTCAACATTCCAGTTGGGATTTTATTCTGGAAACTTTTACTTACTGCACTCACTCTTTTTACAGTTCTGATTATTTTTTTCCTGTCTTATTGTGTTCTTGGTTACCTATGCTTACAGGTTATAAAGGCAATGACTTCCTAGTTTTATAGAATACGCCTTCAGTGCTAGTTGCCAGCCCTTGGCCTATGGGAGGCTGGCTTGGGGAAGTCTCGACACGGGCCTCAGTGGATGGGTCGTGACCTGGGGTGTGGCTAATTCATACATGTAAAAAATGTTTTTTGGGTCATTGTTCAAAATTATAAATTTAGTATTAATATTTTTTTTATATTTTTTAGATTATGTGTTTTTTCAACTAAAATGTCAATTTTAAACTCAAAGCACACACTTTAGGTCATATGAGACACACAATGTATCACATTGATGAGTGATTGATTCATAAATGTTAAAAACTACTTATTTATCATTTTACTAAAGTGTTAGATAAAAATTATATTGAAATAAAATAAAAAAGTAGATAAAATGTTGTTAAAATCAACTAAACAAGTATTTTAGTAGTCGCATCTCCACGAAGTCTGTATATATTTGAATACCAATATTCCAACAATTAATTTTTAAAAAACTAGATTTCCTATTGTAAATATGAGTCCTCTTGAATGACCTAGTAGTATTAATAAAATAAATATATTATTAATAATTATTTAAAATGAAATTATAATTATCATAAACAATACCGCTTTGGGGATACTAGTTTTTTGAGGGCATACAGAATCTTTCAAAAAAAATCAAACATAAGGACCACAACCTATTCCATTGGTTCGTTTATGACAGTATTGAAGTATTGAGTAAATTATGTAATATGTTTTGATATGTGTTTTTATTGTGAAATATTATTATATACACCCAGATACTTCTCCAAAAGAAAAATTCTATAGGCTCCTTGTATTTATTCACCATCCACATTCAATGATTTAGATGTTATTTAAATAGCTTCTAATAACAATAAAATTCATTAAAACATAATATAAAATTTCTAACTTGATCTTTAATTTTTATATGTTTCAGGAATTGTATGATAAATTGGTAAACATCATCATGTGTGTTTGATTTTTTGGTTATCCATGTACTGAATCTATAAAGTAAATCATTAAAGTATCCAAATTGATTGAATTGTGTAACCAATGATTTCTAAAAAGGAATAAATAATTAAATAAAATAAAATATCTTTTATATCCCTAAATCAGAAGAGTTTAAACTCAATATAGTTGGTATTAAGAAGAGTATATCAATTGTATTTTTTTCATTAAAACATTGTAGCTTGTTTTTTCCCAATTACATCAATTTGATTTGGTTCCATTTTGAATTATTTAATAGAAGTGATGTGTGAAATATTGAGTTCAAAATTTCTCATGATTTTCCTTTAAAAAGTAATCATATATTTACCTAAAAAAATATGAATATTATTCATCCATAATTGACATAGTATATTGTCTCCTAAAAAATTATGAAAAAACACCTCATGTATACATTTACTTATGAGTCTCCTAGAAATTCATGCGAGTGGATTTCATTTAGACTCTCAAGGCCAATATAATATGTAATATCTTCTCTGAACATGTGTTCATGAAAATAAACTATGGTCATAGCACCATTTTCTAAAATTTTATTTATATTAACCATTAATGGTTGTAAATGTGCAAGTTGAATGGGAAATGTAAAGGTAATATGCGAAGATAATTCTGATTGGTTGGTTGATCCATTAGATAATTTTTATTAGACCATATATTTTACCCCTTCCCATTGACTTTCTATAATATCATTTATCAATTAAGAAATTTTTCATTTATTTTTATGGGTTTTCAATCTAAAATACATTAAAAATGAATACCTTCTTGTCCCCATGTTTTTTACAAGACCCAAAGACCATGATATGAATGTCCCAATAGCTTTCTCGACCATATGAGAATCTACATCATCATGTGGATCAATAATAACAGTGCTCACATGTTGAGCTACATTAATAACCACTCACACATGACCTATTATAAGTTGTATGTTGTACATATTTTCTCCCTTGATATTTTTCGTGGTACACATAATAAAAAGAAAAAGGGTTGGTGTTGATAGATATAAATCATAGAAATATTCACCCTATATAATATTAGTAATGGGATGTATGAGTTTTTTCATAATTAACATTTCAAAGAAACAATAATGAAAATATTAATGACCTCATATAGGTTTTCTCTATTATAGGAATGTCTTGCATCAAAGATGGTGGGGGTGGGGTCGTGTATCTTCACATAGTGTTTGTTTATAGGTTTCTTCCCCTCGTAGAATTTTCCCAGAACTATTTCTGAGAACTCTAAAATATAATTAAATTAATCTTTTTCATCATCTTATATTCCCTAAAACACTTCTATTATCTTATTTTTATGCCCAAAATCATTTTTTTCTCAAAATATATTTTTGGTTGTACCAAAAAACTCACACCTTCGATGTGTCCATACTGTTCTGGCTACTTCAAAACCGCTGACAGTAGTTGTTCATTAGTTACCATAGATAATTAATTTTTTGAATATTTTGTATACAAATATAGGATAACATGTTACCACAATTATATAAAACTGAATTAAAGAGAAATAAATTTATATTATGCGGTCCTTAGACAAGATTCCTTGGTTTTTTATTATTTTCATATATTAGTAATCCTTCATTATTTACACATTCCTTATTTAATTGAACATGATGTATAATGAAACTGGATTTATATTTTGATTCACCAATCTACATATAAATAGTGGATCATAATTATTCTTCTTTTTTATCTCACATAAAATTATTAAATTATATTTAAAATACATACCATTTTCTCTTGTGAACCATACACTATCCTTACTTTATAGTTGGGGTACATTGTTTTTCTTTCCCTTGATTATTTTCTACACTCAGTTCTTATTTCATTAATTAATTGTTTTAATAAAATTGATTAATACACCTATTTTAAAACAATTAATTACCTATCAAAAATATCCAAAAAAAGATGTGTCCTCATGAATAAAATAAATATATCCCAAAATTTCTAGTTTACTGGGTGTTCATGCATCACTGGTTGGTGCCGACCTATTTTACCATAAAATATTTGAGGTGTGGCATCATAAAAATTATGTGAAAGAATCGTTCATCCCTTCTACTGAGAATATTTACAAATTTCATTTGAGAGTGATATAACATTATAAAACTCTATATAGTACAATGAAGACTAAGTCAATGTTTCAATATACTATGTTGTATTTACATAAAGAATGTATATCTTAATGTTACCTGAATCCTTTCACAAATTATAGTCTTATGTGTGGAAACATCATTTTTTCCTGAATATACATTAATTAGAATGAACATGTGACTGGTGAAACAAATGTAACTACTAAATTTAGATTGGTTGATGTTAAAAGTTTGGACACATTGATTTCATCCAAATATGAATTTGATACCATTGTTTCCCACATTAATATTTTTTATAACATTGTCTTCCCATGAGCATCATGTTTTTTCAGACATTAGTGCTTCACAAAATAAAATTTCCTTGACTTTATCAACATCAATATGTTGTTGTTATGGATTGGTAGCATCGACATGTCCAGAATATTCTTGTTCCTTTACATTGGGAGTACCATAATTTTGAGAAACCTATTTTTCATTGTAATTGGTGTAATTATCTTGTGTTAAATTCATTATCTAAAGATTTTTTTTAGAATCTAATTTAGATTATGTAAATATTGAAATGAACAGATGATAATATGAGGTAACACAATATATATTAAAAAAATATAACCTCATTCTTTAACTCTATTTTTATGTTTGATTTACCCCACTCTCAACTGTCCAAACCCCTTCATTGTAGTATACATTGACATTCAAGACCCCATAATCATGGTTAATGCATTTAAATTATTAGTAAATAATAATGAAATGGTCATACTTAGTTGAATTGACATCTTACCCATCATTTTTTTAGATTGATAATAGTGTAATTGACCAAATTAGGTTTAAAGGATCTAGAACATAACATGCATGCAGTATTTATTATGCGACTATAAATAGATCATTATTGCACCATTCTTTAATGAAATATAATTTAATGAATCCAAATTCTTCATTTTTATTAGAACTCATAATATCAACCCACAATCATTGGAAAATCATCACTTTATATATTTTATAGTCCAACCCCAGTATGTGTTTGATGATTCCAAATTATGAAATATTCATATAAATTTCATTTTTATCGTTACTACTAGATACAAGAAAAGATTTATCCACAAGTTTTACTCCAATATTTTTAATTATATTTTATTCTTCATGTTCATTTTTTTAGAATTCATAAAAATTATATGATTATACATGCACACTTTTCCCTCTTTCTAGTCGTCGAAGTCATTCTAAAATTGAATCTAGTTTTCAGTTCAATATTTAAAAATATGGTCTCAAAATTATACCATATACTATTGATTATTTTTATATGATGTACAACATTAAACCCCTGATGGATTAAAATTATTAAGATTACTTTTTGGGTTTCCACTCTAAACTATTATTCATATGGTAAAGTTGGTCCTACTCTCGATCTATAATATCAATTTTGGCATAATATATTCCAAAAAATCCATCACCCATAAGAATATTTCGGTAACAAGATTTTAGTAGACCAATTATTTGGATATCATATGTGTAGTTGGTATAGAATTCCATAGATTCCTCAATAATATATCCCTATAAAATACAACCTTCTAGATGAATTCAATTTTTGATATACCCTTTCAAAATCTACATGCACCATTAAATGGGGTAAATTAATATATAATGTATAAGAAAACATAGTAAAATCACTTTTACCATGTGAACCATCAATTGAACCATCATATCAATGTATTGTGGTAATAATAAAATCTCCAATTCAAATATTTTAAAAAAACAAATTCTTTCTTGTAGTTGAAATATTTTTATGGTCTATAACAGTGATTAATATAGCATTGAATCATAAATATATCTTGGTTAATAAATGGAATACATTCCTGGAAAAATAAAACATTATTCTATATGCATTATATTTTTCATCATAAAATTCCAATAATGTTATTTAAAACTAATTAACATTCAATCAATCATTGACATGATATTCATGATTTTTTATGAATAGACCTCTAGAACAGTTACATCATTCATGAATTTTCAAATCATATATCTCTCCTTCCCAAAAAAATTGTAAGAATATGGAGGTATAGAAGTCCATTTTTTATCATTCATTTGAGCTACCTCATCAGGTAATATCATGTTAATCATGTGATACAAATCCTGAATTCTATCCAACATTTTTAGTTGCATTTTGAAACATTCCAATGACACTAACACATTCATTTTATCCAAATATATGACATCATAAAAATTCATGATGAACAATAATGTATAGTATGGAAGTTTAGAAAAAATATGATCTAATTTTTCAATACATATTTTTTATGGTTTTTTAAATAATGATTAACAAAACTAATTTCCATCAATTTTACATTATCAAGTACATTATCATCTTTTAGTGGATACAATGTTGTACAAACATATTCAATCCTATCAAATGATATCATCAAAGAACTATACTTATGTAACTAGGGTAAAGATATGTTATGTCTAAGAAACCCTATCCTTAAATAATTATTCAAACCAATTTATTGTGTGCCTTGTTCAAAAAGGGGACACACTTGAGATCCTTTAATTCCATATCATGAAAATTTAACATAACCAGGAATGTCATTTATCATCCAATATAAGATGAATCTTAACATGAAATAATAATTTTTTAAGACTAATAATATATAACTCCTAAACCACAAAATAATTTCAAATATTTAATTAATGGATTCAAATAAAATTCAATATAATTATGCAACCATTTAGACCCAAATAAATGTGTAGATAAAAAACGTATTTTATTTTGATGCATATTCAGAGTAATAATTTATAATTTACAAACAAATATGACCAGGTACTATGAGTTCTTATTTCAAAACCAAAAGGATTCACTATATATATAGATTGCTCAAGATGATGGTTTCTCATCTCATTAAAAAATTCAGGGTACTCATTATCAATTATTTTTCACTAAGAATAGTCTATCACGCGATGATGGTTCTCATATTTAGTTATTGTATCTGCATGCCACATCATTTGTCTTGTAGTATCCTCACATCCATATAGGATCCTAAACATTATAATTATTTTAAAGTCTAATTCAAAATTTTTTAGAATATATTAATCATTATTTTATCAAGAATCATCACAATTTGAGGAGTTTTTATGTTGTCTGTGGTCCTTGAGGAATTGTATACTATCATTTAGACATGAACGTATTCTTTTAGATATCATACACCTAGAACATAGCATTTTTTTATGTCGTATTTTCATAAAATAATAAAATTTTCAAATGGGAGATTATCATTCAAGGGATAAAGTAGTTTATCATACGAATCATTACTCAGTCTGTTTATACATTTTAAATTATATAGTTTTCTTTTGGCTGAAAATGTGGTTTATTTAGTATAAGTATCATACATGGGCATCTATTCACCACACATAAACATCCCAACCAATTTTGTAAAATAAAAAATTAATATTCAATGATATTTATTATTTCCTAAATTTGATCTTCAATATCATTCACACCTATAATCACAACCTCGATATAGTATTCATAATTATCCATAATTTTAATCATAACATATGATCCATAAAACACATTCTGATCACAGTCACTATCCGCATTCATTTTTCATCATGATTGGTCCATCATATATATCTTTGATCTATTCTTTGATAGACAAATTCTTCTACCAACTTTTATGGAATAATTAGTATTTAATAAATATAGCATAAACATGGATAAAGGATTCGATACAGGTCATATGTATGATATTTTGAAAACATGATGTACTCTCTTACCATGTCATCATGATATTTGGTCATATGATTGACATCCAATCATTATTTAGTTGTATATATCTTACATAATCTATTAATATTTATATTTAAAAAAATTAATAAATTATAAAACCTTGTTCATTTAAAAGGTTGATCTCAGGATTATAATATTAGTTTAAGGGTAGATTATTAATGGTTATGATTTGAAAGAAATGAATTTGTTTATTAATTGTTATAATTTTACTAACATGTCTTCTCATTAATGATTACCATATTATATGTACCTAATAGAAAATCTCTTTCTCTAATTTGGTGATTAAGAAATGCCTCTCCCCAATAAGAATCTAACATAGTGGTGATCAATATATTTACATTATTACAAAGATTCCACACTGGAAATCTATATCATTTATTGATGACTATTTTTATTAACAAATTCCATTTTTATATATTTAAAATTTTCTCTATGTTTATTTGGAAAAATATTATTTCCATAATTTGGTTTCCTAAATAGAAAACAATATTAAAATATGATACTCTAATGGTGTCTAAAAATAAATAAAAAAGTTAATGAAATTTTTTAAAAATATAATACTGGTTTTAATCCATGATAGAGGGAGGGGTGCATGAAACTTGGATATGATTAACCATGATGAACTGCAAATACACATCCTACTTATCATTTTCAGTCCCCACATTCCATGATAAGAGTGAGGTGTTTTCTGGTGTACAACTTCGAGATCCATTTAATTGGAGTGAGAAATATTGATGAATGAATGAAAATTTACATGATGGCGGGGGGAGAGTGATAAAAAAATTGGACAAAGGTATTAGAGATTGGATTGAAGATGGGAACATGAGGTAAACTTTGAACTTCTTTCCAATTTCTTATTTTGTACCACACAAACTATGTCTACTTATCGTTTATTATCACCACCTTTCATGATAGTAGACATGGTTTTTGTGGTGAACCGCTTATTACACTATGTAATTGGTGTTATAAATAATGATGAATTAGTGAAAATAAATGAGATTTCAAGTGATTGTGTGAACCAATAGTGGATTAATGTAAGATATATTAGGTGGAGATTTAGTGCGGTTGATTGAGGAACAATAAATTCACCTATGTGCATGCTATCCGAACTATTTGGTGATATAAAAAACATACATAGATTTTTCAGGGGGAGAAATGGATCACATGTGATCAAATAACAAAATTTTAATATAAGATTATAATTTCAAAATATGAAAAATTATATAAAACATAAAATATAAATAAGAAAATAATTAAATTTTATGTCTTTTAAAATAATTTATGCAATGAGATGATTGTAATTATAATTTATATTCACTTCACTTCAATTCAATTTAGGATTTAGTAAAAGAAAATAAATGATTTTAATATTTATCCATCTTTTTAGTGACAATTTTTAAAAGAAATGTAAACAAATGTCTTGTAAAAATGAAAAATATAACCCTTTTCTATAATATAGTTGTCAAATAGCCAATTATTCCAACAAAAAAATTAATTTAAATTTTTATCTATTATTTTTAAATAAATATAAATATTTAATATATTTATATATTTATTTAATAAAAATAAATTTATAATTATATAAAAATATATTTACATAATATAATATATATATATATATATATAATATTAAAAAATATATTTACATTTGTTTCTTATTATTATATATAAATTATGTTGAAAAAAATAATTGTACACGCATAATCAAAATTATTTGTATACACATAGTAATTTATAATCGTAATTAATTATACAAACATAATAAAGTTTATCTATATAAAAATAATCAAAATTGTCAATTCTAGGTAATAGAAATTAAGTATCAATTATTTAATAATTTATTAATTTAGAATTATGATTTCAAGATAATCAAAATATTGATTCATATATACTAATTAAAAAATATACATTCAAAATTTATAATTCAAAGTTATTAATAATTATAAGTAAACATTAATTCAAATAATATTAATTTAAAATTATTATTATTTTGGATTAATTTTTAAATTACATATGTAAATTTTTAATTCATGATAATAAAAAATATTTATATCAAAATTATCTATAATCAAAATTATTTATAAATGATAAATAACTATATATATACACATAATCAAAATTATTAATCATTCTTTATTATTATTACTTATTAAATTTATTGATGTTTTAAAAATTATTACTTACAAATTAATTTTCAAAAAATATTTATATACACATGAAAATATATTTTTTTATTTTTAATAATCATAAAGATTTTCATTTATATAAATATTAATTTTTGAAAACAATGAATAATATATGAAGATGGGATATTTTCAAAAACCCTTTTCAATCATTTTAAGCACCTCAAGAGCCTCAGACACATGGATTGAAAATCATTTTGTGCAATGTAGTCATTTAAAAACATAAATATTGTGATCTCTACTTCATTGAAACCCAAATACATAATTTGATGAGATTTTATTGAATTTTTAAAATTATTTAGATCAAAACTCAATTATTACAGAATGTACATTTATAAATTCAAGGTGGTATCAAGATGCATAATAAAAAAACATACATTTTTTTAAAACGTCATTGGAATTTTTAAAAACCCCTTTTAATGGATCCCATTTCAAGAAAAGGGTGTAAATCATTTGAAAAAAAACAATTTTCTACTCATGGACATTCATATAGGAGTAACATTTATTAAGAAACTCATTGAATCAAAGTAGAATTCAAATTCTAATATAATGTGATAACCCCAAGGATGGTTCAACCCACACATCCCAAACAACATCGAACAAACCAACAATTGATAGTAGATGAATAATTGAATGATGGATACAATAGGGAGCCATAACCATTGGAAAATTTCATGCAGAATCAAACATCATCTATAGTATAACCCTAACCATTGTGGACTTAGTAAAGAAGGGAAAAACTATTATTATGCACTGTGGGTCAAGAAGTAATAGAAACAAATAATCACAAATGAATCCCCAGCATCATGAAACTGAAGATCTAAAACTTGTTTGAGGAGTTGGGGTGTAAAGGCCTAGGTGGGAGAAGAACGTGATTAATGAGGAGAAGAAATAATCACATACCATAGCTATTGAGTCGATCATTTTGTTGAAAATGATGATAAAGAGTGGTGTAGATGGTTTGATTCCATGAAACCATGAATGGTGTGAGTCAGGACGACTCTTCTGGGGTTCTATTGAAAAGATCAGGTAAACATTTTCTTATAGATTTCAAAATAGTTTTGATGAATAGTCATTTTGTTAGAACTGATATAATATGTGATGAAAAAATATATATTTATCAATGTAAAAATTATATCTCTATTAATGATTAGTTTTCTATCTACCTTTTTAGCACTGATAAAACTAAATCATTATCATTTCTAATGAAGCACTGATTAAGACCCAATTTAAATAATTTAACATATAGAATTACAATTTTTAAATTTATATTATTATAAATTAATATTAAAAATATGTATTAACAAATATATTTGTAAGTAAATATATTTATTATTTAAATATATATATATAATAATTAAATAATTATTTTAAATAATATATATTAATTTAATTTTTATTTTAATGAGAAAAACTTTTATTTAATAATATTTTTGGGACCAAGCAATACATATATTAACTCCATATTTTTTCGGTGATGTGTTCTTCCCTATAGTTAATTCTTCATAATGGTTATATGTATCATGTTAAAGACAATCAATAAGTGATTCTGGATCTACTGATGAATTTCCATCATTTGATCATCGCTCAACATATCATGCTTGAAAGTGAGAATCATTTCTAGGTCAGTGATTTTTTTAGGAATCTTTCTATGGTCTGGGAATTTTGAGACTGAAATTGCATCCCTGTTGGGAAAGGTTTATTATACCTCATCATTGCATTAGAGTAAATAAATAGGCATAAATGGGGATTCTGATCCATCTCCTTGATATATTGTTCAATTTTATTCTAGGAATGGGATGTTCATCTCAAGCCCTTCCCCCTAAAAAGGACTCCAGCATAGATCTAGTCAAAATATTGAGTTTGAAATAATTTTTTTATAGTATCGTAACATATTGTTTCATGTTTCATCCACTATGGGAATCCCCTTTAAAATTGATAGATCAACTAAAACAACAAGATAGGGTAATTATGCCCGCATCCTTGTTTAAGTGGATATTAATTCCACTTTAATTTATTAGGTAGTTCATTATACGATTGGCGATGAAATTCACCTCTAGGTACAATATAAAAAATTAACACATTTATTTTTATCTTATCAAATGATCGATCATAAGAATGAAAGTTATAGTATAGGGTTTTTTGGTTTCTTCTCCTTAATAGGTCACATAATAAATTTTTCACGAAATTGAAGGGAAAGGGTCTACTACTGGTGTCGCCAAGGGGAATCAACTCTATAGGAGGCCTAATTCACCTAGGAAGGATGCCCGAGTTTAGGTTGTTGTAAACTCAATTGAACCCATTGACCCTAATTCTTCTATTAATATTCGTCAATATTCATTTGTTGAGTCCATTGAGGGAGAGGTTAAGTGGAAGTAATTTCCTATTTTATGGATGTATTTTTCCTACCGTTTTTTCAAGGTGGTTGGACCCCCTATAAAAGATTCCCAATATTCTATGTTGGTGGATATCTCTTCACAAGGAATAGTGGATTCAATTATAGTTAAAGGAAGCACTTATGGGGTGTGAATTACCCTATCTCTATGATATTTGACATATTTAGGGGTTCATCTCCTTTGTAGAAACTCCTAACAACAACATATAAATTGGGAGACCATCAAGATATGGATGGTTGACCTGGTGAGGAATGAATTGAATATAAAACCATTGATGAGACTACAATTCATTAGTTAGGCATTCAAAAAATAATATAGGGTCATGTGATTTCCTCAATGGAGTGAAATGGAAAATAATTGACACTGAAACTCATGTTAAATATAAAGACGTGAAGTAAGAAAATAGACTTTTTGGTAGGTTCTACAAGACAGGTTTCCTAACAATTATTATGTCTGATTCTCCTTTTCTATATTATCGGGTTAATGGTCAAACATAGGAACATAAATACTCTCAATAAATGAAGTATTGGATTTTGAATAATAATATAGTTCTTAAGGAAGAGGTTCCACTACCCTTGAAGTGATATAGTATTAGAAGGGAAAACAAGTCATCAACCTCATTATGTACAAATAATGGGCAGATACACCCACCTATCTCAAATGATTTTCATTGTATAGAATCTAGGTACTCTTCCCCCATGGATGTGGGTGTTTTATCATAAAATTCTCAAGTATCACATTAAACATTAATCAAAACACTGGTTACTAAACATAATTATAATATTGTTCTTAATCTATTCATGGAGATAATAAAGGAAGAGTCTATGAAGATATGGTGCAGACCCTGAAAGAAGGAACTAAAACAATTATACATAACGAACCACCCATGATGGTGGAGGTTTAAACTTATGATGGTAGATCTAACTCATAGGAAAATAAAATTAATGTCCTCTAGAAAACAAGTGAAAATATGGAGAAGAATTTCTTATCCCAGTGGTCTTGATAATGGGCATGGATGAATCATTTGGAATGTTATTCACAAGGATTAATGTAAAATTAGAGTTTAGTTTTATAAAAATTTATGTTTGTGACTATTTTTATTGATGAGCATAGTTTTCTATGTTTGACTCCATCCTCCATCTCTTCTATTTTTTGTATTTCAATAAAAGGTCTATATTTCAACCTTTTCAAAAAATTATTTATATAATTATATATATGTATATAACTATATAAAATTATATATATATATATATATATACAAATATATTAATAATAATATAATTATAAATATAATAAATATTTTTATTTTATTTTTATTATTTAAAAGTATATATATTTTTATAATTAATAATAAATATTTTTAACAATATTTTTATATATTTATAAATATTTGTATGTAGTTATATTTATATGATTATATATATAAGTGCGTAACCAGTCCGGTGATAGAGTCATACTCAGCTACTAGCCTCCACATCCAGGAGGTCTTAGGTCCATGCCCTACTGGGAACATGTGTGGATACATTTCTATGTTAGCAGTGAAATAGATGATGATGTAGGTAGGAAGAGATGAAAACATAACACATGGCACATGAAGGTGGTTATGCATGAAAGATGCATGAAACATGGATGATGATGCATGAATGACACGGTACAGGGCCTTTAGGCCAGTAATATGGAATTTTATGAAATGTTATGGCCTTCATACCCACTGGGCCTTCATTCTAGATTATCAATGTTATAATTTTTTTTGTTGGGTGGGTTATCCCATGGGAGGGGTGATATTACCTTCATTTATGGGCTTTGTGTGTGCATTTTGTGTTTGTTATAATGTAATTGTACTCACGAGCACCAAATATATACGTACCTCATAATATTTCATCCAAAAACCCTTAGGTTCAAAACACAGTAGAGGAGATTTTGTAAATACAATTGAAGTTCATTTTAGGGATGTTGTAGAGGCATGGAACTATACTAGTGATGGTTACTATAGCATAAACTATAGTGGAAGTGCTACTGTACCGGGTACGGTTGTAGCTCATTTGTTGTAGTACTAATATTCCCCTGAGGGGCCTTTAGTCTAATATTTTCTCACATACACATATGTAGGAAATATTTTATCCATTTATTCACAGTTGGTTTCCCACAACCATTAGAATATTATGATAATTTTAATAGTTTTATAAGATTTCACAAATAGTTATTCCAAATCACCTCTTAGTTATTGAAGTCATATCTACATCACTTTATCGTAACCATTAAATTCATTAAAAAGATTACAACATATCTCTATGGATGTTTTTGATGAAGTGATTGTCCCAAACATGGACTCATTAAGGCATTGATAGATGATGTATTTGGCCTTTTAATACCACTTCCATTCCACCTAAAAATTTTCCTTTAGAATATTTAAAAGATAATCCTCCACTACTTTGGATTTTGTCTAGGAGTATACATCCATCACAATGTCAATGAAATAATGTATTCAAAGGAGTGCACAAAATTGGATGCACCAATTATTTTAATTTTTCTACATCAATATCAGGATCAATGTTTCTGAAACCATTTTCACCTTGTAGATTAAAAAAAATTTGATGGGAAAATTCAAGATGAAAATATAACAAATTGTGGACAACTTATGGTTTATTGAAAGCGAATGCTTCTAATTTTTTTTTTGAATTATAGATTGGTAATGGAAAAGGATGTAGTGTGAAAATGAGTGGAAAATTGGAAAGATATTTGTGGACAAATATGTTTTTTCTGTTATCACATGTGGGAGAGGGGAACGATGATGCACTCCTTGACATTTAGAGATTGGGAAGTGGTAGATTGAAATTTTTTGATGGGATCAAAAAATTAAGGGAAATAAAAAACCTAACATTTCAACATATTCCTACTTACATCTGGTGAAACTGATCTATATTTATAGTTTGCAGGGATTGAACATAAAAAAACATCAAACAAATTTATGTTAATGAAGGTCGATTTTTCATGATCAAATACAAGGAAAAATGCGGACATAGATAGTCATATCATTATATTTTCTCCTAGGACCAAAAAAAATTTAAACACACTGTACATTATTGTTTTGAACTTTTATAAAACATACCATGAATAACAAAAACTAATTTATAGGGATACAGTCCCATGAAAAATAAAATAATGAAAAATATAGATAAATTAAAATCCAAATAACTAGGGTAGTATGTGTCACTAAATAATTCAAACCCAAACACATAAATAATAAATTTTACGAAGATTACAATCCTCCAATTCACTAGTAGATGGTATCATCTAGTGAAGAACATGATTATTATTTTAACAATTTATACATAGTTTGGCTAGAATTTTTTTACATCATCACATAGTGGACCTACCCATTACAAGTTTGATCGCTTTGGGAGAAAGCCTAACAACATCACTACTGATGACGATATAACCTTTTCAATTCCCACTATACTCTTACAAATAGAAACTTCTTTATCCATCAATCCCATTTTCATTATAGAATCTACCCACAGTTATCATTATCCACACCCCATTCTCTTAATCCCAAAATATTCTAAGTGTTCCATGGTGATCCCATTAGGAAGCAACATATTCGGGTTCACCAAAATTCCCCATACCATGCCTCTCTCTATTAGAAACACGAATAATTCATCATTATACTCAAAATTAGCTGATAACATGCTGATCTCAAAGTATCCCACAATCTTACAACCAGCAGAAATCCAACAATTCAACTATTTCTCGTACCATCTCTCTATGAAAAGATAAATAGTCATATTTTTTTTATATTTTTTTTATGGTTATATTTATCACTATGTATAATAATTTATCACCTATTTATCAATCATGCCATGTTGGGAAGCAATTTAATGGGTGTTTCCACAATTTCTTACTCTGGTACATCTAGTTTTAGCCAGCACCAATACCTTGGGTCATTGTCCCAAGTGGTAGAGAGTTATCTTACCAGTACCCAGATATCTCATCCACCGTCTGTTTTTTCCTCAACCCATTTTCCCTAAACTAAAACATTAATAGAGTTCCATATTGTAGAAAACAATTCTCAAGAGAATTTCTGTTTCCATAATTATGGTCGACAAAACCGGCCTGAGAATGGGGTTTGAAGAGTCGTTTAATAAGAAGTTGTTTAAGAAGGATTGCCATGTTTGATGAAGAGTTTTTAATTGAATTTATCCATATTAACTCTATTTGAATTTGATATTGGATCCCCTTTATAAAATGTTCTCTCTAATTTCATATTCCATGCATATTTACTTCTGATCTCTCGTATTTATTCATCTATCAGTTGGTCTTGTTTTTTGAGGGAAAGTCATCTTTGATATTCCAAACATGATATCACTTACCTCAAATTTGGCATGGTGATATGGATAAAAAATAAATTATATTTAGGGGAGAAACATAATTTTCATGTTTTGTGAGGTAATAATAAAAGTGAAAAAATGATAAAGAGTTAGGTGAGGAAAATTTTATTTCTCTCATGTAATTATTTTTACCTAATCACAATATTGGGATGATTTAGAAATAAATGAGGTCTATGGATATTAGTACATTAAAATAACAATTTTGCACCTATTTTCAAAATTTCTCATCAATGATTTTCTTCTCTTTTAAAATAAGAATAACCATAAAATGTGGATATAAATCCATATCATTTCTTTTCATATACTATGTTATTGATCCCAACACATAGAAATAATCACACTCATTTCTTTTCATTTCTTTTTTTTATAGAATTCCAAATCATTTATTTTATTTTACTAAAATCTAATCATACACAGTGTTAAAGATTCTCTCTCTTCTCCTCTTCCAAACCTATTGAAGTCGGCATCCTCCGTTTGAAATATAGGGTGTGTGGAGAACTAATATCATGATTTTTCATTTTTATTGTTTTTTTATACCAAAGAATAAACAATTCATTAAAGAAAGTGTGAAAATTATTTATATATTCAGTTATTATATGTTTATATATTATTTAATTGGTAATTAAATTTATATAAATATATTTATAAAAAATTAAAAATTAATACATTTATATTAATACATTTTTCATTAATTTGTTTATTTATTCATATATAAATCATACTTGTGAATATGTATATTATATATTAATATTAATATATTAATATCAATATATTTATATATTAAATAATATATACAACTAGAAATTTTTAATATGTTTTTTTCTAAATATATGAATTTAATTATATATATTTGATGTATAAATGAGAACATTGATCTATTTATATATATTGACTCCCACACATTTAATAATATGACCTTAATAATAAATATTTTAAATTATGTAATCTAATATATATATATATATATTCTATTGTGATTTGTGTAGTTATATATAAATCTAATATATATACATATAATAAAATATATTTATATATTAAATAAATAATAATTAATATATTTGACATTTTCAACTATAATTATATATTTAGTTATAAATAAGTAAAAATTAATATATAATATAACTTCAATTTATGTAAATATAAGTATCGTTACATAAATAATATTTTAGTTTAATTAAATTTTATGTTTTTACCAATATTAATACATTTATATATTAAAATGTGATATTTCATTAAAAAGTTTTTATACTAATTACAATTCTAAAAAAAGCTGAGAAGGGAAACCCCTTCCCAATGCTTTTTCATCATTGAAAGTGTGTAAAAAACACAACTAAACAAATATATTCTCATCTCTTATTTTTTCACTCAATTAGTTAAACAATTTCATAAATAATTGTGTGGGTTTTTCATATAAATTCACATAATTAAAAATTAATTTAGTTGGTTTTTATGCCCTCATAATTTTTTTTAAAAGAATATAATGATTTAATAATTGCTTATTATATTGTATCAAGAAAACTGCCTATCTGATTGACATTTTGTATACTTGTACGTGCCACCAATATTACAAAGGCAGATTTCTAATGATTTTACATCATTCTGATGACATTTTCAAGGGATTTAATGGTTAAAATCATGTTTTAGTATTTTCAATCAATAAAATTATGTATTTAGTAATCCTATCAAACTGACTATTTAGGTTGCAATTTCATCTATTCCACCATTTCACATATCATCGTACGTTTTTTTCATATTATTTAATGACATTCAATGGTGGATCATTTGGTATTAACCATATGAAACATATTTTTAAATGTTTTCAAAACCATTAAAATTACATATTCGGTCTTTCCATCCACACTGCATGTCTAATTGATATGTCACCTAATTCTATACATAACAAATACTAAAAATATGGTATTCCTATGATTTACACCATTGTTATGTTTTTTAAAAGTATTTTATAGTAAAAATCATGTTTTAGGGTTCTGAAATAATTAATGTGTGTTTACGATCATCCATGGAAGACTAAAATTCAAAATAAAGTTCTATCGATTCAACCTTTTCACAATTCACTGTATGGTTTTTCACAAATTGTAACACCCCGGGTAAATAAAGAATATGACATTTTTATATTTTTCCCTATTGGTGGAAAAAATTTCAATATTAATTTAAATGGAACTCTATGCTCGATGGCTTACCAAATACGCAACAACGAGTTCCTTTGAAATCTTACGTTGAACTCTAATAATAAAATAATATTATTTTAAATGGTAGTTAACACCTAGCCGTTGTAATGGCGGGAATGAACAGAACTAACTAAAAAATTATTATATATGTTTGTCAAATATTTTTACTATTTTTTCAATAAATGTTAGAGGATTAAAAATGCAAATGAATCCAGTTTTTAAGCGTAAACATTCTAATATTCTTTAAAAGATCGATTAACCGCCTTTTGATGTAGAGCCCCTTTTAAATCCACTTTTTGACAATTTTATAAGCTCTATTTTTCAAAATAAACATATTATTTATGATTGGGACATTGAAATTTACATTGGGTTAATTTTTGGTATTTTTCTGACAATGTACATTTTTCATGAATAGTGAAAAATACTGCATTTTACATAAAAACTGCTTTTTCATATAATTTAATTATATGGTAATATTATCTTTTTAATTTGTTTTAAAGTGTAATTAGAATATATTTTTACCATGTAATTCAATTATGGTCATTGGGATTAATTTCACTTTTTAATTGGGCATAAACAAGTGCCAAACTTTTCATAAATGTTGTTTCTAAAAAACCCGCTATTTGTTTTGACAACGGGAAGTTTTTTTAAATTAATTATTGAAATTTATTTATTTGTAATTTGGTAAAACGGATTACATATTTGGAATTAGAAGGTCCAAATTATGTAATTAATACTCTTTTGTTTTTGGACATTATGAATAGTAACGACGGTAATTATCTTTAATTATCTTGATTAATGAGTAATCGGGTAGTTAAAGATAATAAGATAATATCATAATAATAAAAAATGACCACAACATGTGTCCTAAGGCTACTGGTTGTCTCATGGATGACCATGGTATGCCTTGTTCCAAACTTGGGGGCCCCATGGAATCACTTTTGTGAGAAAGTGACTTTTTATCTTTTTATTTTTAAAGAATGTTAAATGTAACAAAGAATGTATCACCTGAGTAAAATATTTTTAATTTTTTCTAAATAAATGATATTTTGGACTCTAAATATTCATTGTAAAGCTAAAACTATTTCCTACATCATAGTATTTATTTTATAATTTTTAGACATTAAATAAATTAAATTATTTATGACATCATGATGATGCAACGATTACCTCATTAATAAAGGATTTAAATAAAATGGAATGATAATGTACAATCTAAGACCTACACATGTCCAAAACCTATTGGATGGGTGTATTTCTAACCCTTATAACCTTATCCTAGAAACACATCAATGTGGGACCATTAAAATCCGAAACTCATTTGAAAATAAAGTTACATTTATACCTTTCCAAGAGTGCCCCTCCTCTCCAATTATAAAAGGCCCCCACCTCTACCTCATTATCCACACTTCCAAAGCCTTTGTCTCAGCCAAACCCTACCCATTTTGTCTCTAAACCTCCTTCTATAACTCCTTGAAGCCTCACTTTGGGCAGAAGTCTTCCGAAGGAAGCCTTTGAGCTCAAACCAAAGGGAGTTACCCGATTTTAAGGTAATGTCTTCACTTGAGTCCTTTTGTTTTATTTTGATTCTCCAACCCCATAAACTCTTTTTATTCATTTCTTTTATATAAAATCCAGTATATAAAATATATTAGGATGTTTTTATAAGAATGATTCGAACTACACTTACACATACCTTCATCTAATGGTTAAAGAACATACTGTTTATGTGGTTGGCGATTTTCTGGCTCACAAAATGATGATTGTTCAATATTCTTTTAACACCTTTAAAGGTGGACATTATGATGTCACTGTATTTTATATATGATATATATGGTATTTATGTTTACTATATGCTTCTGTATTTTATATTTAAAACATACCTTTATTCTTTTCATGTTGTGTAAATGCGAAAATTTCATATGAGGAAGTGTGGACTACCGCCCCCTCAAGTGATGTGAATCATACATGCAATACATGGAATGTATAAAGAATGAAATTAATTAACATATGTGACCTATATAACATATATATTATACTGGAATTATAATATATATATATCATTTATTTTTAATTCCATTAATATGACAAATAAAAAATGAAAGTAGTGTTCATGCGTACGTACGGCCTACCATCTCCATGAACGGTGCTTTTCGTTTTTTATCTCCAAATGATATGGAATAGTATAAAATGAATATATACTGGATATATATGATATTTTAATGATTATTAATATTCTGGAAATTATTTACTTATAACTACATGGGAAATCATTTTTCAAACAAGTTCATTTTTTACTCATGTACCAAACATCGGCAAAAACGTCTCATATGAACTAACATTATTAAACAATTATTATAACATTATAATATGTGATATGAACTGAATAATAATCTCTAAAGGAGGTCCTTAGGCAATTATAAATTGATTAATGTTTATTATTCAGGAATATAATGAAACGAACAGGACAAGTCAGACTTGAGGTAAGAGATCCTACTCCTCTCTTTCTTTTTTAGTACACTCTTTTATGTCATTCCTTTTAAGCTCATCTTTCTTGTGATTGGGATGTTATTTTACATTACTCTTACTGTAACTTTTATGTTCATATGATGAGAGACCCTATTCTCTCTCATCAATCCATTTTGGAAGTTTTGAGTGGCGCCGTTAGGCTGCCGAATTTTCGTAAGAGATCTAACCTCTCTCTTTATTTTTAAGTACTCTCCTTTATGTCACTTCTTTTAAGCTCCTATTTGTTATGTTGGGAAATGTTCTTTTATAATCCTCTTTCTGTAAACTTTAGGTTAATATGATAAGAGACCCTATTTTATCTCATCAATCCATTTTGAAAGTTTTAAGTGGTTTCGTTAGGCTGCCGAGTTTTTGTAAGGGATTTTTCATCTCACTTTTATTCCCGTGAGATTTATGATACATTTGCCACAAATTCCTTTGAGTGGTGTATGTATGGCCCATTATTTTACTCATTGTGTAATATAATTTCATTTATGAGTATTTACATCAATTTTGAATTGTCCTTCTTTCACGGGATGTATGTTTCGAAAGACACCCATGTCGGTAAGGGAACCTTTCACCCTCCTCTTTTAAAAGACTTCTTTTGTTATGTCTTTTAATTCACATAATATTATGTTGTGATATTTTCTTCTATATCCTTATTGATGTAAACTTTATTTCCAAGTGATGAGATACCCTTTTTATCTCTCATCAACTCATTTTCTGAATTTTGAAGTGACGCTGTTAGGCTGTCGAATTTTACCATGGGAACTTTTTAACCCAATTTTGATTTCTTTGGGTTCAACATGTAGTTATTGAATATGTCATCCTTTGAATATTTGTGAATGGAATTTTATTGTTTTACACTTAATATCCACTTATATTGGGTGTATTTATATTTTTTACATATAATTTTGAGATTCATTTATCCCTAATTTAAGGATACCTTCTTTATAAGGGATTTCATCGCATTTTACATTTCTATTGAGACTTCATTGTTGTTATGCACCAATTCACTATTATATGGTGTATATATTTTCCTTTGGTATATTATATCATGAATCCATTTATTCTCATGATATTATAAAGTTCTGATTAAATTTTATTCCTCAATTATTGTATTCAAGTGTCTCTAGTTTTGGTAAAATCCCTTTAACCAAAATATCACTTTAAATGTTTTAATGATTTGTTCTTATTAATATCCATGTTTTAAAAATGGTTTTAAGAATTTATTTATATGGATATTAATGGTTTAAAATGTTAAAATCTTCAAGGTGGTATGGGACACTTTGATTCAAAAATCTCTTTATTAAATGTCTTAAATGGTTTTGAAAATGGTTTTTAGAATGGATTCATTATTTCAATATCTTAAAATGTTATATTGTTTTTTCAATGTGGGAATGTTATCTTTCCTTTATAATTAAGTTATGTGCTATGATTATTTTATGGTTCTTGGGCATTGTTATGAAGACGGGTGGTTCCGTGATAAACTAAGGGCGGGTGAGCCTGATATAGCTCTCCAATGCATTGGGTAACGCGTAGGAGTGAAACGTTAAGGTTTCTCCAAAGAGATTTAGGGAATATACTCTGATGGGTATTCCAAACGTAACCAAGAGGGTTATTCCCTACATAAAAATGTTATGAATGCCTCAAGTTACCTTTTATGTCTTATGATTCCTATGATTTATTCATGATTTGATGAGGTATGTTAAAGTGCCTATGTTTTATGGGAAAAGTATGATTTCATTCTTATGTATATATGAACTCATGTTTCCTTTCCATTTTTTTTATAACCCTTACTGAGATTTTTATGCTCATCCCAAGTTTTTTGAAATGTTTTTCATAGGTCAAGGGAAAGGTACATGATATGATGATAGTGTCAAGGAAGTGTCAAGAAAGAATCCATGTTTTATTTTAAATATGTTTCTGTTGATGGGAAAATGAATACTATCTCTATGTAACCACTTTGTTTAAATATTGAATGTAATGCATGTTTTATGATCTAATTCTCTAAAACTCAAAACCTGAAAATATCCTCAATGTGTAATCTTGTAATAACTCAAGATTAAGTTAGGTTTAAGGCTAGGGCCTTATACAAATAGTCTGGGATACTCTCATACCCCCACACTTGGGACAACAGTGACCTATAATGAAGGGAATTCCTAATCCTCATGGGTTGGTGACTAGCACATGGCATCATATATGAGAATGGTGGGAACAGTTTTTCCACATAAAAAATGTATGAAACTGACAAAATTTAGTGTGATAAAAAGGAAACTATATAGGGATAATGACACTTAATTTCAAATTGGAGATAATAAACAAATGTACAAAAACAAAGTAGAATAAAATGGATAAATAAGAAAATTCAAGAGATTCAACAATAATTTCTCCCTCTTTTTGGTGCTTTACACTGGCTCGAACATGGTATAAGATAATAAAAAACACCAGAAGGTAGAAGTAGTGTGTGAGATGTAATCCTTGTAGGGTCTAACCAAGGATTACACAAAAGGATGTCAAATTATATAATGAAATAATTTATTTTATTTTAATTAAAAAGAATTGAATTTCAATATAATATTTAAAAAAATAAAATTTCAAGGGATGGAAATATTTCCATCAATTTGTTAAATAAACATTTCATATAAAATAGCTTTAATAAATTCACATGGAATATGTAAAACATTTTACAACAATGGTATGTATTTCATAGAGTCAAAAAGGATAATAATAGAAATCTTTTAATAGGTATGATAGTTCTAGGTTATGTGATCCACACACTCTTAAAAAATGATTATGAAAATTTTCACACATGACTCTCTAACAATGTCCAAATGAGATCATCAACATCCACTAGGGATATGATGTTCTAATATGTTTATGATACAAATATAAAATAATAATCCATTTATAGGTTATTCTCATCATACCATGGTTGTCCCTACTAACCCACTAACTACCAAATGTTTCATCTACTCAGACAACATTCAATAACATGAACTTTATTTTAAAAAAAAGATCAAAATAAAATTAATTTGATTTTTTATTTCAATAATTCTAATTTAAATTTAGAAAATAGTGTGGGGATTTAATCAATTTATTCAATTTCCAGGATTATAGAAAATTATTTCATATAAAAACAAAATAATCAATTTTCCCAAATACAATATTCAAATCAATTATTCCCCAATAAACCTCAAAATTCAAATAATTTCATTAATTCCAAATCACACACAAATTTTCACAAGTCAACCTGAGTATGCTCATAACCTGATAACCAAGCCAGCTCGGAGGTATCTCTAAGGTAGTTCCTGACCCCCCCCCCCCCTCCAGTCGGCGACTAGCACCTGGAAACATACATGATACAAGTGGGACTGATTTTTCCATAGGAATTCAGACATAAAAGAAAACAATTCAGTCTGCATAACAAATAAAACTCCACTGGGAGTAAGGTACCATAATACAACAGGGCATAAAAAGCCCTATATACAACAACCCAAGTACGAAAATAGGGAAACACAACCCAATTTCCTAGGGCCACAACTCACCAATACCAAGGGTCAACCGTAGGATCCACCTCCATGTGATCATTTACTCTTGATCAAAACTAGAGGAAGTATGTATATATAAACCTGAAGAAAAAATCATGGTGGGAGCTAAAAATCTCAGTAGGGTCTCACCATGGATTCTATAATAGATTCCAATAATATATTAACTATTAATGTGCATACTATTTTAACATTAAACATGATTGGCATTATAAAGATTATTTAAATGAATAATGCTATATAGTTCGAATTATGGTAATAAATATTTTAAGAAATAATTTTACCAATGATGGAATATTTCTAAAACAATGGCTTAAATAAAAATAGTTACATAAACTTGTTTGTTTAAATTTAGAAGGCATACAAAGCAATTTAAAAAATTGGCATACATTTATATCTCAATAATAAATATAAATCTAGAAACATGGTCATCTATAAAATATATACGATAGTATTTTCAGCTATAGTACCTTGTACTCTATATGTGAACTCCACAAAATGTGTGTACACATGTCCTAATGACTCATGCCAAAAGAGACTCATCACCAACCAATTGAGGATGTGACCCACTGAATGAGTGTTTTAGAATGTTGTAATAGAATAATGTGTCCAAATAACTCACAAAATAACTAAGTATATCATGTTCTATTTATTAAAAAAATATGGCCAATTTATTTTACGACTACATATGAATAAATTTATATCCAATACTTTCATTTCCGTAACAATTTTCCAATAAAAACCAAAATGGTTTTTAATAAAAACATGCATTTTTTCAAGATAAAACCAATGGGTTATTATCAAAACATTTTAAACCATTTGAACAAGGTTTAATTCCATTGAGAACCAACTCCATTATTTCAAAATTCATTCAAATAATTAAATTAAACAATTTAATTAAAAAAATTCCATAAAAACTCTAATTTAAATTCTACAATTTATTTCATCAATTGAAATAAATAAAACAATTCTCATTAATCAATATTATTGTCTAATTTGGATGGAACCACCTACCTCAAGGTCCTCTTTGTTCGAGAAAAATATATACCACACTGTGTGGTTCAATACTCCTCCACACGAACTTGTTATCGTATGAGTCTACACAAAAAAAATTGACGTTTTACTGTGTTTCCTATAACCAAAACATATATATTATTTTACAAGTAATTAATATATCACATGTGATTTCATTTTATCTTTCATGGATAGTATATGGATTGTCATTTTAGTTCAACGTGTGCATTTGAAATTATCAATCAATTGATCATGAAATTACTGGTTGATAATTTTATATTTAATAAAATTATCCTGACGTCAAATGTAATTATGAGACAAAATATATATCATTTTAATTATCATATTGTAGTTACCATAAATTATTTCAACCATCTCTTCATAATTATTTACAAATATCCTTTAGTAATTTTGGAAAAAAATAATAACAAGATATTTTATCCTTCAACAATTAAATGAAAAATTTATCTGGAAAAACTATCCATCAAAAAAAACAACCATTTATAATTAGATAATTTTTATTTGATAAATTATCATTTGATAAATTATTTCAATTATATTTTATGTTTTTTACTATTTTCAAATGATATTTTTTATAAAATTATCTTCAATAATCTCAGGAAATTATGATTCATTATTTATTAATTGAATTTCCTTCAATTATTTGGGTTATATCCATTGATATATTAATTTTTTATAATTATAACTGAATAATTTGGGGAAATTATCATTTGATAATTAATTTAATAATTAAACCAAAAAAATCCATGGTTTATCAATTATTTTAAATTACACCATGGTTTCATGATTTTGAGATATAATTAAAAATTAAAATATAATAAAAATAATTGAAAAAATAAGATGCAAGGTTATTCTTTAACCTCAAACTGCGCAAGGGTATGAAAATCCAAGAAAACCACTACCAAGCTTCGAAGTGTTGAATGGTTTTAAAGAAGGTGTTTTGAGATCATTGCAGGACTAAAAGATTGACCAAAAACAAAACAAATCCAGATCTACGGTGATTTTATAACCCTAAAATTACAGCACCCTGAACACACTTTTAAAACACCTGATTCCAAACGTCAATCAACCCAAAAATTAATGCAGAGTCAGTAATTTTTTCCTAATCAATGAGTTGAAACATAAAGAGGTTTAAACGGTAATGAATTGAAAGATTTTGAAATCTACAGAGGTCATCAATGGTCGTTCATGTGTGGTGAAAAATGTGAGAATGTTTTGTTTTATTTTATTTTCATTAATTATTAACTTAATTATTTTATTTATTTAACATAAAAATTAAATACCAACAAATGACCATTGCATATAATTGTTATACCCTACATATGGTAACATCCCCATTCTGGACCCGACGGTGGTCTCGAATTTCTCACACAACACACCGTTTGGGATATATTAATGATTTATTAATCAAAAATTGGAATAAATAATTAATTAAAATAAAAAGGGTTATTTCTGCAAGTAATAAATCCAAACTCTAGACACATAGACATGTTATATCGGTTTTAGGGGAAACCCATCATTTTGGACCCATCAGTCCTCTCATATTTCTCTTACGATGCATCCTTACGATGATATTCAATTATTTTTAATAAATTGTGCATGAACTAAATAAGAAAATCAATATTTTTATTCAGTCTTCACCATGGATTTTTGGGCCATATAATTTGTCAATAACATAGTATCAGAATGTTAGAATATTCAATGTAACATTTCAAAATGTTTGCTGATATTTATGGTATTTAACACATTTGACCAAATTTTGATGATAATCCATTTTTTCTGCACATAAAAGATTAAAAAAACACAAGAGGGATTAGAAATACCAGAATAAGTAATGGGATATTACAACCTGACCACCATAAGAACATTCCATCCTCAGTATTCCTATGTAGATTTCTCAATGTCAAAAATATGATGCCACTAATCTCTCATTAATGCCTCACTTTCCCACGTCTCATGAGGATCATAACCATGCTTTCGTAGAACATGGACCATAGGTATTTTCCCTCAACGATGTACCTTGGTCTGAAAATCAATAACCATGATTGGTCATTTAGTCACAGATAAATCTGGTTTGATCTCAAGATCACTCAAGCTCAAAACATGAGATGGATCAGAGAGATACTTTCGCAGTTGCGATACATGGAACACATTATGTATCGATGTCAGTTGTGGTGGTAGAGATAAATGGTAAAAAACATCCCCTCCTTGATGAACAACCTGGAAAGGTCCCACAGAATGAGGAGCAACATTCTATTGCCTCCCATGCTCTTGATGACCTAACCTGGTGAAACCTTCAAGAACACCAAATCACTAAGTGATAAATCCATTGATCTATGTTTACTATCAACATATGACATATGTTGACTCTGTGTTGTCAACATTCTCTAACAAATCAAATGGATCTTAGATGTCATCTCTTAGAACAAACTTGTTCCAGCTAAAGAACATTCACCAATCTCTGACCAACCTAAAAGTGATTTTCAATGATGATCATACAATGCCTCAAAATGATCCATTTTGATCGCAGACAGATAATATTTTTTATAAGAAAACTCAACATCCCTAAATGAGGATCCCAAGACCCACCAAAGTCAATAACACAAGAATGGTGCATATCATCACATATCTGTATACCTATCTCAATCTGGACATCTAACTGTGGATGGTTGGTCATGCTCAAAAGGACCTAATATCCCGTTGCCTTTAGAAGGCCTCTCCAAGATCAAGAAGTAAACTGAGGATCCCTATACGACACTATAGCATATAGAAGTCTATGAAAAAGAACAATTTCATTCACATATTTATTTTCCAACTCTTCAACATTGGTTGAATCTCCAATGAGTATAAAGTGAGTCTACATAATTAGCCTATCGATCACAACCCATGTAGCTTTATTATTCTTCTGGGTTTCATGAAACACAACCATAAGGTCCATAGATATTTAATCCCACATCCCTGTAAGGATTGGAAGTGGTTGAAGAAAACTAAAAGGTTTATGGTGACCGAATTTCACATGTTGTCATGTATAGAAATGAGATACAATCTCAGCAGTGCCATGTCTCATTCCTTTCCCCTAGAAATGTCGCTTCATATTATATAACATCTTCACGGTTCCTGGTCTCATATCCCAATGGGAGTTATCGCAATCCCCCATAATATCCTTCATTGACACTGATGCAACAACATAACATTTTTTATAACACAAAACACCCTATTTATAGAATGACCATTGTGTGTCAGTATCCCCACCATAAAAAGAGTCCCAAAAGCAATAGAATTCAACATCAAGTGGTTATTGCTAAAGAATCATATAGAGAATAGAAGATTTCAACTGAACACTAGAAAAAGAAACATCGGGCCCTTCCACTAAACACTAATATGAAAATGTGCAAACAAAGCCATCAAACTCCACTCTTCTAATGATTTTTTTACAACATATTTTAAATGTTTTTGGCATAACACATCTACAACAAAATTCCCATTCCCGTTGGTATAGGAAATATCTATGTTGAATGATTGATTTCACTCAATCCAATGCCTTTGGTGGAGATTCATATCTTTTTAGGGAATATATAACTCATTCCCATGTGCTCTGAATACACATTAAATTGTTCCCCATAAAGGTAATGTTTCCAACACTTATGTACCTACATTGTAGATGAATGTTCAATGTTGTGGGTAGGATAGTTCTTATCATGTGCCTTAAGCTAACGAGATTCCAAGGTTACAACGTTATTATTTTTCCTAAAGACAAATACCAAACATGAACCCAATGTATCACAAAAGACCATGTAGCCTTTCCTAGACATAGGATGTGTTATCACCAATGATGTAGTAAAAATACGATTCATCTCCCCAAAATATTTATGAAAATTATCATTCCATGAAAAAATCATTCCCTTTTGTGTCAAAGAAGTCTTCGAAAAAGCTTAATTTGAGAAGTCCTTAAAAATCCAGCGATAATATCCTATTAATCCCACGAAGCTGCAAATCTCAAAAACAATTTGTGGTTTTTACAAAGTCATAGCATCCTTCACCTTATCAGGATCAACTGATATTATTAGTTCAGACACCACATTCCCCACAAATTTTACTTCCTGAATCTACAAATTTCACTTTTAAATAATGGCATAAAGATGGTGATTCCTTAGTAGACTCAAAACTATTCTCAGATGATGGAAATGATCCTCATTAGACTTGGATTAGACAATAATTTAATCCATAAAGACAACCACAAAGGTATCCAGATACTCAGAGAAAATCTAGTTCATCAAGTCCATTAAAACTACATGAGCATTTGTTAGGATGAAGGGTATAACAAGGAACTCAAAATTGTCATACCTACTCAGAAAAGTGGTTTTATGAATGTCATATTCTATTATAAACAACTTACGGTAAGTATATTAGTGATCAATCATTTATAACCACTTCTACCATTTCAACTGTTCAATAAAAAGATCAATTCGTGGTAAAAGATATTTGTTCTTTATCATAACTGAATTAATCATTTGATAATCAACACATAAGAGAAGAGAACCATCGCCCTTCTTGGAGAATAGAAATAGAACCACCCAAGGTGACACACATTGGTGTATAAATCATTTCTCAACATGGTCATCTAAATATAACATCAGCTCTTTTAGTTCATCTGGAGCCATTTGGAAAGAAGGAATAGAATCTAGTTGAGTAACAGCCATTTAGTCAATAGAAAACTCAACATCCTTTACCAGTGTAAAACCATTGAAGTTTGAAGGAAACATGTCGGGAAACATAGCGATGACTGAATGAATATGTCCAATTATTGAATGCCACTCTAAATCAAAAGAAAACATTGATATAACATTCCCAAATCCTAATAAAAGGGTCTAGATCTACTCGACATTGGGGCCCTTTCAACATGAAAGACAAAAGGCACACCATTGGGTATAGTAAGGTAGACCTGTCAAAGATAACAATCGATATGAGCTTTATTTTTAATGATTTAGTCCATCCTGAATATGATGTCAAGAGATTTTATGTCGAGAACCAGAAAAATCCAAGAATGATCAACATCTGATAGAGAGAAGACACAAGAAGTAATAAAGAGACCCTTCTTTCTCTACGTATGAAGGGGTGTAGTAATATACATTGCACAAGATAAATGATCATTGGTAGATTAAGTAGATTAAAAATAATAGTTGTAATAAATAAGGGAGATTCATCGATATAAAATTGTGCAGTCACTAAAGATGAAGCAATAGTAATTTTACCTCTCACAGTTACATGACCCACGTCTGCTTACTCTAGCAACTCTTTCACTGCATGAAGAATCAATGTTCCAGATTCCTATTACTGGAAGCCTTTTGTACATGAAGCATATTATTTCCCCACATTTTTTTGGAGGAGATGATGATATTATTCCAATACATGGAGTAGAGAAGATAATTCATAATCTATGTATATTCCCTAAACATCCGTAGGAGCTACAGTTCTTGGGTGCCTCAGTGAAAACCCTCTTAGAATGTCCTAGTTTCCCACACCAATAGTAAGTCAAAGAACTCCCACCTAGTGCTACAAATGGTCTGCAATTACTCTTTCATCGGGAACTTTGACAAGAATCATCACTCTTCCATTTTCCTTTAAATGAACCATCACTACCACTAGGAAGAAAATGAACTCCCTTCTACCCAAAATTTCCATCCAATTCCATCTCAACCATCATCTCCAAATCTATCACATCATCATAAGTGGGATTCTTCTGCAAGAAAACCTGAGAACGAATATATGATTGAATTCCTAATATGAATCTTTGAGCCATCATCTTCACATTATATAAAATATTAGGTGCAAACTATACCAACTCAGCAAAGTAATTTGAGTACTCAGTCACGGTTCTATTGGCCTTCTCACTATTAAAAAATTCCATAACTGTATCCAACACCATTGATTCTGGATTTAACTAGTTTGTGAAAATAACCTTGAAGTATTTCCACTCTAAACTCTCATGTTTCCCAATCATCACATTTATGTCCCACCATCTCCATCTCGGTCCCTTTATCACAAAGGTGTCACACTTCACCTCGATCGCATAAGGTGACTCCAAGAACCCAAATAGATGATTCATAATTTTCAACCATTCCTCAACATGTTGTGGGTCAGTGGAGCCTTTGAAATCTGGTGGCTTCTGGCATAAGAACTTTTGAGAATGATATCTAGGATTATCCCGCTAAGGATCCACAACTAGAGCCTGAATGGGAACTAGAGGTGGTCCCTATCTCAGAGCATGGACAATGCAAAAAATTACCCCAACCAAACTCAGATCCAAAATAGGACTCACTTCCTGAGATTTAGTAGCTACCTCTTTCTAGTTTGGATTCACACGCCTTTTTGTAGGCAACAATATAAAAAAATTTAGCAAATAAAAAGATACATTATATAAACATTCAAATTGCGTAACAAGGAAAACTATTCATAACATAAGGGATAAACATGATTTGGATTCCATGATATGCAAATTGAAATAGGTAAAAAAAACTAGATCTAATCCAAAATATGTTTTTCCCTAACCACCCCTGGTGACTTAAGGTTCACTGCGGTGAGAGTTTTCAACACACTCAATCAAAACTACCTCTTAATTCTCCACATGATTTCAAAATTTCATAAAGACTTTATGAAAAAGGCCTTATCCTCCCTTTGATACCTATTTTTCATGAACCAACCTAGGTTCCCTTGTAACCTGATAACTGATCCAACCCCAATATAGCCTGAAAGGAATTCTTGATCCCCACAAGTTGGGGACTAGAAATTGGCATCATAAAAAATACAAGTAGGATTGATTTTGATAGAATAAAGAGAAATCCAAAGAAAACAATGAAGTATGCATAAGAAAAGAAACTCAACTGAGAGTGATGTACCAGAATACAAAAGGAATAAAAATTTCAATGTACTACAACCCAAGTATGAAAACAATGACACACAACCAAGGTCAATAAGGACCCCACTCATAAAGATGAAGGTTCAACAGCTGGATCCACCTCCAAGTGATCCTTTCTCCAAGCTAGAACCTATTTGAAGGAATTCTACAAACACTCAAAGGAAAATGTATGGGGTGAGCTAAAAAGCCCAGTAAGGTATGACCAAAGATTCCAGAATAGAATCCAATAAAAGAATAACCAAGAAAATTCATTCAATTTTAAAGATAAACATGTTTGGAATTATAAGGAATATTTAAATGAATAATTCTATACACCTAAAATTATGGAAATAATTATTTTATGCAATGATTTTTTCAAATGCCAAAATATTTCTAAAAAATGTCTTAAATTAAAACAGTTACATAAAATAGTTTATGTAAATTTCAAAGGCATATAAATCTGTTTAAAACATTGGTAGACATTTATATCTCAAATATAAATAACAAAAGAGAAACATGTTCATATACCATAGAGGTATGATATTATTTTCATCTATAGGACACCACACTCTCTATGTGAACTCAAGAAAAATTTATATACACACGTCCCTATGACACTAGCCAAAGGTGACTCATAACCAACCGGTCAGTGATGTGACTAACTAAATTTATGTTTTAGAAATTTATAATATTTTAGAATGTGTCCAAATAACTCACAAACTACACGAGGCTTTAATTTTTCCTTACATAATCAAGGATGTTCAATTTATTTTAAAACTGCTTAAAAATACAATTAAATCCATTTCATTCATTTCATTGAAAATTTTCCATTTAAAACAAATATGGGTTTTAATAAAAAAACACTACTTTTTCAAGATAAAACCAAAGGGTTTTTATCAAAACAATTTATTCCATTTTCACAAGTTATAAATCCATTAAAAACCAACTCCATAATTTCATGAATATGTCACACAATTAAGTCCAATAATTTAATTGAAAATGATTCCATCAAAACTCCAATTTAAATTAAACAATTTAAATCATAAATTGTAATAAATCATACTATTAAAGGTTAATCAATTATTGTGTCAAATCAGCATGAAACCATTAACATCATGGTTTTTGATGTTTATGGAAAAGATAAACCAACATGTGTGGTTCAACAAACATCATCACGACCTTATTATCACAAGAGTCTGCATACAAAAGGTCAACGTTTTCAAGGGTTGCTAGAATCAAAACATCTATTTTATTTCGCAAGGAATTAAAAATATCACATGTAATTTTATTTTCAATATCCTGGATATTATATGAATAATCATTTTATGTCAACATATGTATTAGAAATTATCCTTCAATAGTTCATGTAATTACACATTGATAATTTTATATTTATTAAAATTATACTATCATCCATTATAATTATGATAAAATATATATATATCTTTTGATAATGAGAATAATTATTATCTTTTAGATACAATAAATTATCATAGTAATCTCATGATAATTATTTACAATTATCCATTACTAATTTTGGGAAAAAATAATCGCTTGATAATTTTAATAATTATCCTTCGATAATTTAATGAAAAAGGGATCTAGAAAAACTATCCATCAATATAAACATGTTTTTGTCAATATATAATTTTTATTCGATAAATTAACTTTTGATAAATTATTTCAATTATTTCGTTAATTTATTTTACAATTATAAAATGAAAATTTTTAGAAAATTATCTTTAATAATCACACTAAATTATATTTTGATAATTATTAATAAAATTTCCCTCTATTATTTGGGATATATCAATTGATAAATCAATTTTTGATAATTAATATTTTATAATTTAGGGAAATTATAATTTAAAAATTTTAGTAATAATTATCCCTAATAAATATAGTTTTTATCATTTAATTTGAATTCCATCATGGTTTCTTGATTTTGATAAGGTTGTATTATAAAAAATAAAATAAAAATAATAACTCATAGTTCTTATTCATCCTCATATTGTGCAATGGTATTAAAATCTAGGAAAACCACTACAAATCTTCAGAGTGTTGAACAGTTGTGCAACAGGGTGTTTTGAGATCATTAGAGGGCAGCTAGATCGACCAATAATAAAATAATCAAGACATATGGTGATTTTAAAACCTGAAAAACATAGCACAATCAACAAACATTTAAAACACATGATTCCATACTTTAATCAACCCAAAAATTAACGAGGAGTCATTAATTTCACCTAATCAAAGAGTTTCAACAGAAATATGTTTAAATGGTGCTAAATTGGATGTTTTTTAAATCTAAGGTGACCATTATTGGCCATTCACGTGCGGTGAAGAAGTTGAGAAAGTTTTGTTTTATTAAATTTGGATTAATTATTAAATTAATAAAATTAGTTACTTATGTAATAATTAAATAATTCCAAATGACCATTGGGCATAAAAGTTATAACCTTTATAGGGTAAAACCCCCAATCTATACTCAAAGATTTTTTTGGATTTCTTACACAACACACCATTTGGAATATATTAATGATTTATTGTTTAAAAATAAGAATAAATACACAATTAAAATTAAAAGTGTTATTTTGGTGAGGGATTCATCCAAACATCTGATTCAAACACATGTGATACCCCTCCTAGGGTAAACCCCTCATTTTGGGCCCATTAGTGGTGTCAGATATTCAATATGACACACCATTTGGAAGATATTTAATTTTTTTTTTAAATTACTCATGCTCAAACTAGTAAAATCAATATTTTTATTCATTCTTCTCCATGGCTTTGAGGGCCTCAAGATCGCACACTAACTCAGTGTCGAACTGCAAGAATATTCAATTGATCATTTGAAGATGTTAACTTACATTTAATATCTTTAACACATTTCTCAAAAAAATTGTGATAGACCATTTTTCTGCACATAAAATTATTGAAAAACAAAACATGAATTAGGAATACCTAAAAAATAATGGGATGTCACACCAATTCAATGTAATTGGGGGGTTTTCCCCAATTTCATGACAAATCAATTTAAAATATCTATCCCAACTGATATCCAAGAATCAGAACTACTTTCAGGATAAAAAATTGGTATTGGATCTTCCAATTATATGGAGATATAACAAACCTTAATGTAAGTTTGAGAAAGACGCATGAGAGATGGAACAGGTAGAGAAAAATTACCCTGAAAGGACCAAAAAAAGTTCTCCCAACATAAATCCACCGTCTGGATGGTTTAGTGGAGCCAAACCTGGTTCTTGGGATCCCTACCAAACTATTCACATATAATAGGTTATGTTTGGATCGAGTGGGGGTCTCAATAGGGGTTTGATATATTTTAAAATAAGTTTTAAAATAATAAAATAATGTGTGCATGGTTAGCTTCTTTGGACCCCAACGCATATAAAACCAGTCACAATAATTGTGTTCCCCTACTAGTGGGTTTTAATGGGTTATCCTTCATGGAATCATGGTTTGAAAACCATATCCTAACCGTGGAAACCACAATATCCTGGTTTTTCACAATTTTCACTATCAGGGCACATAGTTTTGGAAAACCACACACCAAATGCACAAAAACCTAGAGCCATCCAAAACATTCTAAATTACTCTCAAAGAACCCCTAAATGAGAACCTAGTCAATATTTCATCAAAATAGAAGATGTGGAGTACCTAACAATCAAAACAACCTATTACAACCTCTACACAATAGAATCATGATGTCCCCAAAAATCATGTTGAGATGCTTCCATGTCAAAAAAGGTAATCACTCTACTCTCTCATTAGTTCCTCTCTCTCTATCACATCTCATGAGTATAAGAAACATGATTCCATTGAATATTAATCAATGGAATCATACTCCCATGATTAACATTGGTCTTATAATCAACTATCTGGTGTGTAATCTCAGTTACAGATAAATTAGGCTCGACGTAAATATTACTCCAGATCAAAACTTGATATCGATTAGAAAGATAGTTTCAAAGAAGATATAAAAAGAAATAATTATGTATCAAAAACATCTATAGAAGAAGTGATAAACATTAAGAAACATTCCTCACCTTCCAAAAAGCCTCATAATGTCCCAAAAAATAAGGATAAAGATACCCCTTTATCCCAATTTATTGATTACCCAACTGAGGTGAAACATTTGAGAATGTTGAGTCAATAAGGTTTTCCTTATGAATTTTCCATTCCTTATTGTTTTGAAAATCACAAACACCTTATCTTTAAGAAAATTTATTTTATAAGAAAAATTGCTTTTATAAGAAAAATTGCTTCTATAAGGAAAATTGCTTTTATAAGGAAAATCGCTTTTGTAAGAAAAATTATCCTTATCATATTTTCATCCAGATTTTTCTTTAAGTATGAGATTTGGATTCATTTCTATTTTCTCGGAATTGTTTTAATCTTTTATATGAAGTATTCTGTTTTATGATCCGAATTCTGGATAAGAACTGTAATAAAGTTTCAATCTGAAATCCAGATGAGAATTATAATAAAGTCTTATTTTGAACTCCGGATACGAACTCTAATTAAGTTCTACACCAGATTCTGGATACGAATCCTTATGAAGTTTGACAATGAATTATCATTAAGAATTCTGATGACGAATTCTCATTACAAATTTTAATAATGAATTCTCATTACGAATTCTGATGACGAATTCTCATTACGAATTCTAATAATGAATTCTCATTACGAATTCTGATGACGAATTCTCATTCCGAATTCTCATTCTGAATTCTCATTCCGAATTCAACTATTAAGCAGAATCTGATCATCTTTTTTTTATACACTTTAAATTTATTTAGACTCTGAAAAATTATTTTTGTTTACACTCCGAACCTTCACTCCGAATTTTTTACTCCGAACTTTTGATTTAATTTTTTAAACGGTGTCGTACATTCTGTTACACTTATTTTGTTATAAAACAATGTCATCTATTTTGTTATAAACTAATCGTTGGCTAAGTGACACGTGTACAGGTCCCTCCGATTTTTTAGGAAAATATGGTCGTTGGGAAGGAGGCCAACCTTACCTATAAATAGGAGCTCATTTGAAAGAGCTCAGTGTTAGCTAAAGAGCTGAAAGGCTGACTGATCTTCGACTCATGTGATTACATGCTTGAAGTGATTTCTAGAGAGAGAGGATCTTATTAACTCTCAAAGCATCGTGCGACTCCGAATGTTGGTGATTACATTCGAGGACTTCCGGGGATAGGAAGACAGAGGTTTCCAACACCTTGAAGTTGAGGGCTTCTTTTCTAAGGAAGACAGAGGTTGCCAACTACCTTGAAGTTAAGGGCTTGGGGGGATAGCAAGACAGAGACTCCAATCTTCGTATCGAGGGCTTACCTTGGTGTGGGTAAAGCATACTTTCTTGAAAGTATAAATCAAGGGACCTTTATCCAAGGTTGTTGGATACCCTTCTCTTTGGGTTAAAAGACTTATATCTTGTTACTTGTAGTTTTACTACTTGTTTATTTCCGCTGCATTTTGTATTACAAGGAATGTATAACTTTCTTATACTTCCTTACTTGTACTCTGTTTCGTTTAGATTCTATACTCTTTAAAGTAGAATCTCATATTGTATTCTTTTGTTAAGCTTCAATTTCCGGAACCATATTTCTGGAACCTACTTTAGGAATCTCCTTCCAAGTTTTCATTTGGTATTAGAGGTGTTGTGAATTTTCTTATGTTTAACTTTGTTAAACTTAGACCTTTCATTTTCTTAAGGAAAATATAGTTAATCGTAACTAACTTTAAAGGTTCCAAAGGAATTTATAAAGTATACAATTCACCCCCCCCCCTATTGTAAATTGAGCATCTACATCATTATTTCGATCCTACAATTGGTATCAGAGGAGGTATCTGAAATAATTATCCTCACGGATAAGTTTTTCTTTCTCATTTTCCCATTCCGAATTTTTCCATTCCGAACTTTGTTATTACGAACTTTTTCTACTAACAAGTTTGTGTGCCGAAGGTTATTTTAAGTATGGCAGGAATTAATGTTGGATCCATTGATAATCTAAATCCTACAAGACCACCAATCTTTGATGGAAATGACTATGAATATTGGAGAGATCGAATGAAGACTTTTGTTATCAATACAGTATTGGACAACTTTGTTATGCTTACTGGTGATTATAAAATTCCTGATAAGGAAGTTATAACTTTTATTAACCAGGAAAAGCAAGAATATCAACTCAACTATAAGGTACGCAATACTTTACTTTGTTCAATGACTAGAAATATATATAGCCAAATTTCTTATTGTGAAGGAGCTAATTGTATCTGGAAGAAGTTATAAGTTACACACTTTGGAACTTCTAAAGTGATTGAGACTAGGAGAGCTATGCTTAGAGCTGAATATCATTGCTTCAAATTTCCTTATGGTGAATCAATCTGTAAAGTTCAACAGAGATTTATGACTATCGTCAACACTTTAAAGTATATGGGAGGGAAAGGTTTAGATGATGAAGCTCTTGTGGATAAAATAATTGATATTATGCCCAATGAGTGGGAATCCAAAAGAACAGCTATAGATGAGAATAGGAAGGTCACACAAATTACTCTTGATGAATTATTTGGAACTCTTCTCCAACATGAAACCAGAATGAAGAGAGATGCTGACAACATCAAGAAGAAGAATGGAAATGGTACTATTGCTTTTACAACAATATCAAATCACATGAAAGCTAAGACTCCTGAGAGAGTAACCAGATCCAAGTCTAAGAAGATGGTAGTTCAGTCAGATTCTAGTGAGAGTGAAATATCAGAAAATGAATTAGAAAATCTTGCTCATAGGATAAACAAGATAGCTGGCCAAATAAATTTCCAATCCAAGTATAAGAAAAAGTAAAGGAAAGATAGAAAAGATGGAGAAGTTACTTGTTATGAATGCAAGAGAGCTGGACACATTAGACCAGATTGCACTTTGCTCAAAAAGAAAGAAATGAAAGAAAGGCATTCAGACAGGAACAGAAAGAAGTATTATAAAGCCAAAGCTAAGAAAGTTCTGAAATCTAATGACACCTGGAGTGCCAGTGGTGGTGACTCTTCAGATGAATCTTCTGATTATGAATCTTCAGGACAGAAGAATCGTGGTCTTATATCCATATTACCTATAGATAATCATTGTTTTATGGCTAAGGTATGAAATACTAAATCATTGAACAATGTTTCTTTAAATTCCAATGATAGTAATTATTATAACACTTCTGATGAAGAATCTTATTCTGATGAAGAAAATACTTTACCTACTTATGAAGAAGTCTCTAGGATTGCTGAACTTCTTGAGATTGAGAATTCAAAACTCAATAAGAAACTTGATAAGGCAAATTCTCAGAATTCTATTCTTATGAAAGAGATATCAGATCTGTCTAAAGATCTTGATAAGAAAAATGCTGATTTTGAAAGTATTTTAAAAAATCTTGAGGATGTAAGTTCTAAGAAGAACAAACTTTCTAAAGAATTATAAAAAGTAATTTCTAAGAAAAATGTTTTCGAGCCTAGCTCTAGTTCTAAAACTAATGGTTTTGAGGATAAAAACTTGGTTATAAAACTCAAGTCCAAATTTTTTTCCTTAAAAAAGTTTTTATCAAACTTTACCCATGGTAAAGAAAATTTTGATAAAATGTATTCCCAAATACGACCTTTAAGAAATAAATCTGGATTTGGTTATACCCATGCAAAACCAATTTTCAGTAACAATTATTTTGTTCCTCAAAGTGCCCCATTTTGTACTAAGTGTCAATGTGGTGGTCACTGGGAAAAGGATTGTTTCTTAAACAAAACCCTGTCTCTAGGATTTCACAAAGCCTATTTCTATAAGAAGATGTTGGTACCTAAAATTTTGAAATCTAGAAATCCCGGATCCAAACAATTTTGGATTCCGAAAGTCTAATTTTCTTCTTGATTTCAAGAAAATAAAGAGAGTACCAGCAACAATACATGGTACATGGATAGTGGATGTTCCCGGCACATGACTGGTAACAAAAGATATTTTTGAAAAGATTATCAAAATGAAAGGAGGAAAAGTAACTTTTGTAGATAATGCTAAGGGTGGGATTGTTTGTATTGGTAATACTGTTTTTCTTGGTAAAACTTTGATTTCAAATGTTCTTTTTGTTAAGGGTATTAAGCACAACCTCCTTAGCATTAGTCAGTTATGTGATGAAGGTTACCTTGTGAATTTTAGAAATGATATGTTCTTAGTTCAAAATTCCAAGGAAGAATTTATTCTCTCAGACAATAGGCAAGAGAATGTTTACACCTTAAACTTATAAGATCTTAGAAACCAAGATTTACCTTGCCTAAGTGTAATGGAAGATCATTCTTGGTTATGGCATAGAAGACTAGGTCACTGTAATCTTAGAAAGCTTTGTAAACTCTCTAAGAAGAAACTAGTTAAGGATCTACCAGAGGTTAGATTTGATTCTTCTAAAGTTTGTGATCCTTGTCAATATGGCAAGCAACATAAATCTAGTTTTAAATCAATCGGTGAAGTCTCAACAACTAATGCATTACAGTTAGTGCACATGGATCTTTTCGGTCCAACACAAACTGGAATTATTGGAGGCAAATACTATGTATTTGTTGTAGTTGATGATTACACTATATTTACTTGGGTTTATTTTCTAGAAAAGAAATCTGAAGCTTTTTCTTATTTCAAAAGTTTTAGAGCTCAAGTTAAAATTGAGAAAAACCTTCCATTGAAAACTATTCATAGTGATCATGGAGGAGAATTTCAAAATTCTGATTTTGAAACTTTTTGTAGTAGAAAAGGTATTACTCACAATTTTTCAGCACCTAGAACTCCTCAACAGAATGGTGTAGTTGAAAGAAGAAATAGAATTCTTCAAGAAATAACTAGAACCATGTTGAGTGAATATTATATTGCTAGACATTTCTGGGATGAAGCTGTAAGTACTGATTTCTATACTATAAATCAAGTTTTGATTAGACCTTTTCTTAATAAAACCCCTTATGAGTTATGGAATGGTAGAAAACCAAGACTATCCTACTTCAAGGTTTTTGGTTGCAAAGTATTATTTTTGAATACTAAAGATAACTTACATAAATTCGCACCAAAATATGATGAAGGGATTTTCTTAGGTTATTCCACGATATCTAAGGCTTGTAGAGTTTTTAATAAAAACACTTGTACTGTTGAAGAAACAGTACATGTAAAATTTGATGAGTCAGATCCTTTTGTTTTTAAAACACCTTAGCCTACATCCTCAGATGTGTTTTCAAAAACTGATTATCAACCTTTGATAGAAGAACCTTTTAATAAGGATAATTTTCAAGAAGATATTCCTGAAACATTTACCCCAGAAGACTTTCTACCCTATGTTGATGAACATGCTTTTCAAAAACCAAATCAGGCATTTCTTAAGAATCATCCCAGTGATAGTATCATTGGTGATGTAAATCAACATGTAAGGACTAGAAGTTCCTTAAGAAATTAAGTAGAACATCTAGCATTTCTTTCCCAATTATAACCTAAAAGCACTGATGAAGCTTTAGGTGATGATGATTGGATCAAAGCCATGCAAGATGAACTAAATGAATTCGAAAGGAATAAAGTTTGGACCTTGGTTGAAAGACCTAAGGAAACCTCTGTAATTGGAGTCAAATGGGTTTTCAGAAATAAATGTGATGAAAATGGATTCATAGTAAGAAATAAAGCTAGACTTGTTGCTAAAGGCTATAATCAGCAAGAGGGGATAGACTATGAAGAAACCTATGCTCCAGTAGCTATACATGAATCTATCCGTATTCTACTTTCTTTTGCAGCATTCTTTAATTTCAAAATTTTCCAAATGAATGTGAAATGTGATTTTCTTAACGGTTATGTTCAAGGGGACGTTTTTGTTGAACAAACTCCTGGATTTGAAGATACAAAACATCCTGATCATGTTTTTAGACTTACCAAAGCTTTGTATGGTCTTAAACAAGCCCCACGATCATGGTATGATAGACTCACTGGATTTTTACTTCAAAATAACTATGTTAAGGGAAATGCAGATCCAACTCTTTTTATAAATAAAGATAAGAAAAATGTTTTGATTGTTCAAATTTATGTTGATGACATCATATTTGGTTCAACTCAGCAATCTTTGACCGACTCTTTTGCAAGTCTAATGAAATCTGAGTTTGAAATGAGTATGATGGGTGAGTTAACATTTTTCCTTGGTTTTCAAATTTCTCAAAAACCAGAAGGAACCTAAATATCTCAACATAACTATATTAAATATCTTCTTAAAAAGTATGTTTATGACAATACTAAGAGTATAAGTACTCCCATTGGTACCTTAAACTCTTTAGATCTTGATGAAGCTGGGAAACCAGCAGATCAAACATCTTTTAGAGGTATGATAGGAAGTCTACTATACTTAACAGTTAGTCGACCAGACTTAATGTTTTCAGTAGGCTTATGTGCAAGATATCAATCCAATCCTAAGGAATCTCACTTAAAGGCAGTAAAAATAATTTCCCGCTACCTTAAGGGAACCATGGATCTATGATTATTTTATACTTCTGGAAATGATTTCGTTCAAAAAATATTTTCTGATGCTGACTTTGGTGGATGTAGAATGGATAAAAAAAGTACATCCGGAACTTGTCATTTCTTATGAGATTCATTAGTTTCTTGGTCTTGGAAGAAGCAACATTCTGTAGCACTCTCCACTGCTGAAGCTGAATATGTAGCAGCTGGAAGTTGTTGTGCTCAAGTATTGTGGATGCAACACACACTCACAGACTATGGCTTGAGTTTTACTAAAACTCAAATTTTGTGTGATAACACAGGTGCCATTGCACTTAGTAAGAACCCTGCACATCACTCCCATGCAAAACACATAGATATTAGGCATCACTTTCTTAGGGATCACACACTTAAATGAGATATTATTCTTCAATTTATCGGAACAAAAGATCAACTTGCTGATATATTCACAAAATCTTTGCCTTATGATAGATTTGAATATATTAAATAGAAGTTAGGAATGATAATCGTAGGGTAATCCTTTTTAATTAACTTTCTGTTGAAAAAATCTCATTACAGCAATAAACTTGTTTTTATAGGGGGAGTACATTTGATTGTTAGATTAACAAAGTTTTTCAAAATTTGTTTTCAAACTTTTCAGAACTAAAATTCCGGAATAGAATTTCTGGAACTAAAACATTCCAAAATGGATATTTTCATATAGAAAACTTCTGAAATAGAAATTTTCATATTGAAAACTTCCAGAATAGAAAATTTCGTATTGGTATTTTCATAACAGGATTTTCGTACCGGATCTTTCATAAAGAGTTTTTCGTTTTCAAATTTTATAATGAATTTTTTTTCGTAATGAGTTTTCCGTACTGAGTTTGTTTTTCGTTGTATGTTTTCCAAATTGTGTCTTTTCGTAATAAAGTTTTTTTTGGTTTTCGTAAGAATGTTACCAATTAAAAATAATTTTCCTAAGCCAATCTGAAAGGTATGATTTCCTTACTCAAGTTTTTGTAGTCATATTTTACTTGTTGGCATTTTCTTATATTTTGTTTTTGGATTATAGTTTTCTTAATTCTTTGTTTTAATAAAAACCTCAAAAGATTGGATTCAAGAGAATTGGTTTTCGATCATCAGATATGATCTCATCTTATCACAACCGTTCGATCAACCGTGGAAGTTCAACCGTTTTTCTGATGCCTATATAAAGGGGACCCCAAATGATTGTCCCACATCGGTTTTCAAAGCTACAACATCTCGAAGCACTGCCTCTCTATTTTAAGGCCATTCCGAACTTTAGTTTTCTCAGTTCTGAACTTCTTAGAGGTCTTCAAATCCGAATGTCTGTGGAAGTATCTTCTCAAGACATGTCTTCATCTAAGACGATCTTGAAGTGGTTAATATATAGTGAGAGGCTGGTCCATCCGGATTTTTTCAACAAGTACGACTCTCTTATTTCCAAGAATATTAATCTTAATGGTTGGGAAGATGTTGCGGTGTCAAAACACGAGAACCAAGATGAAGGGTATTCATATTTTCTTATAGAGTTCTATGAAACGGTTTCTTTTCTTAAGGAAGATGGAAGGGAGAAGTTGTCTTTTAAGTCTTATGGTAAGACTTATAAACTTTCATATGCCAAGGCAGCCAGATTGGTACGGCTAAATAATGAAGGTGAAGCTGAGTTTATTTCTCATGTGTTGCTGGATTCTAAGGGTAGCTTCGACAAGGAAAAAGCTTTAGAAACTCTTGGACTGGCTGATGACAAGGCTCCGAAGATTTCTAGTTTATCTACAAATTTCCGGATTCTAGAGTTATGTGTACAGGGTCTTATCATACCGAGAAAGGGTGAAAAAGATATCTTAAAGAAGAGTGAGATCTACATCCTAGATTTTCTGATAAATCTGAGGAAGTTTAACCTGATGAAGCACATTCTCATTACTCTTGAGAATTTGAAGAAAGGAAATCTGAGAGCTCAGATTATAATGTATCCAGCAATCCTCTCCAAGTTGATAGTTCGGTGCCTTGAGTCTTTCAAGGAGGCTTGAAAATCTAAGACAAGATTTTGCAAAATTATGCTGGTGAGTCGTGGTACACTCAAAAGAATGAATGTAGCCTTTGACAAGGAGTCTGGACAGTTTATTGATCTACCTGCTCAAGGAGAAGCGGTTCCGAAAGTTGATGATCCGGAATTCTCTAAGCCAGTAAGGAAGAGAAATTTAAAAGAAGTTGAAGTAGAATCAGAGAATCCCAAGTCTAAGGAAGTTCGTTCTGCACCTCCAAAACCAAAGAAGAAGAAAGCTTACCCATATGAGGTAGTTTCTAAATGGAGGGAGATGAAATAGAAGAGAGTGCAAGGGGAGCCTCACTTTGGCTTAAACTCCGCGGAGGCTAAGGCCTTGAAGGAGAGAACTGCTGATGAGCTTGAAAAACAAGTAAAAGAAAAGAATCTCAAGAAGAAGATGTCTGAGGCTGAGGTAGCTCAGGCTTTGTTAAAATTCAATGAGATGGTTTCTGCGAACATTCCTGTTCCGAGATCCTTTTCATTGGAATCTCTACCTGAGACTCCAGGAAGAGAGTTTGTTGCTCCGGAAGAGGCAGTAGCTAAGCCTACTGAGCAAGGTGAGCAAGTAGATCAAGTGGAAGAAGAAGAAGATGTTGCTGAAGGAAGTGGTGAAACCGGAGATGTGTTGAAACAAGTAGATGATTATAAGGGGACACCTTCGGAACATTTGTCGCTTCGAACTTCAGAAGCCGAATCATCGAAGCTAGTTACTCCAGAAATAGAAGAATAGAAAGTAGAAGAATAAGTATCTTATCATGGAGAGGAAGAACAACTTTTACAAGATATTTCTCAAATGGATAATGTAGAGGTTGGTGCTTAGGATGTTGCTGATAAGGAAGACAATGTTGTCTAAGTTTCTGATAGGGAGAAGAAAACTCCGGAACAGGACTGCATTCCGAAAAGAGACAAGGGAAAACAAATTCTTGCTGATACTCCGAGCTCAGTAGTGGTGAAGATAAAGGAAGTTGGTAGTTCTTCAAAGAGAAAGCTTGACCTTGTTGAAGAAGAAAATTCTCCAAGCAAAGTTTCGGATTCGTAGTCATCCTCGTTGGGACATGACTTTGTTGTTCAATCTTTGAGGAAGTTAGTGGGTTCCATTCCGACCATCTCGACTATAGATTCAAGATGCCAGATGCTCCAACATGTTCTGAATCAGAAATCAGATTCTGTATCCATGGTCATGGATATGTGTGTCGAGATAGAAGCTAAATTTAAATAGTTTCTTGTTGGATATGAAGCCCAAAAAAGATCTTGCAAGAGGATGACTAGCTGGTCGAGGAAAAATGTAGAAGAGATGAGACTATTGGATGAATTTCAAGACAATGTTAAAGATGCTTTTGAAACTGAGGACAGGAAGATAAATGAGTTGACTTCTTTCTTTGAAGAGAAGCTGACAGATGAAAAGAACTTCCGGATTCACGAAGTGAGAGATCTGAATGGGAAGCTGAATTATGTTTCTCAAAACTGGAAGTTCGAAAGGGATCATCGGATTGAGTTTGAAGAGAAATTGAAGGCTCAAGAAGAAAATATCAAAGCTCAGGAAGAAAAGCGTCAAGATCAGGAAGAAAAGATTGAAGCTCAAGCTGCCAGAATAGTGGTCTTAGAGAAGCAAGCTAAAGAAGATCATAAAGACTTGAAGAAGATCAAGACTATTCTTAAGAGTCTCATGGTGAAGGATAAAGATCCCAAATAGACAGATCCGATGTTTTGTTGTACCTTAGCTCTTTTGTTGTTGAAATTTTCAAATTTAATGAAACATTTGTGCTTGCTCGTTTATTTTTTGTTGTTACTACTAATATTTCAGGTAATTTTTTATATTTTCCATTCCCTTGTATTCTTATTGAAAATCACAAAGGGGGAGAAGGAAAAGAACTCTAAAGAAAGGGAAAAAGAATCCTAACAAAGGGTGAGAAAGAAAACAAACTCTAATAAGAGTTTATCTAAGGGGGAGTTTTTCATTAAAGAAGACATTCTTATTCATAATGAAGTGTCACTCTGGAAATCTAGAATATGATCCTTAGAGTTTCAAAGCCTAAGGGGGAGTTAGTCGTATTCATCAATATCCTCAAAACAAAGGGAGATAAGCCTTAATGTTTTTCTTTCTTCTTAGAATTTCTTTTTCAAGGATGTTTGTGCTTTCCAAAAAGGGGGAGATTGATGAGTCAATAAGGTTTTCCTTATGACTTTTCCATTCCTTCTTTTTTTAAAAATCACAAACACCTTATCTTTAAGAAAATTTCTTTTATAAGAAAAATTGATTTTATAAGAAAAATCGCTTCTATAAGGAAAATTGCTTTTATAAGGAAAATCTCTTTTGTAAGAAAAATTATCCTTATCATATTTTCATCCAGATTTTTCTTTAAGTATGAGATTCAGATTCATTTCTATTTTCTCGGAATTATTTTAAACGTTGATATGAAGTATTCTGTTTTAGGATCTGAATTCTGGATAAGAACTATAATAAAGTTTCACTCCAAAATCCAGATGAGAATTATAATAAAGTCTCATTCCGAACTCCGGATACGAACTCTAAATAAGATCTACACCAGATTCAGGATACAAATTCTTATGATGTTCGACAATGAATTCTCATTACAAATTCTGATGACAAATTCTCATTGCGAATTCTAATAATGAATTCTCATTACGAATTCTGATGACGAATTATCATTACAAATTCTAATAATGAATTCTCATTACGAATTCTGATGACGAATTCTCATTCCGAATTATCATTCCGAATTCTCATTCTGAATTCAACTATTAAACAGAATCTGATCATCTTTTTTGTATACACTCTAAATTTATTTAGACTCTGAAAAATTATTTTTGTTTACACTCCGAACCTTCACTCCGAATTTTTCACTCCGAACATTTGAGTTAATTTTTTAAACAGTGTCGTACATTCTATTACACTTGTTTTGTTATAAAACGATGTTGCCTATTTTTTTATATACTAATCGTTGGCTAAGTGACACGTGTACAGGTCCCTCTGATTTTTAAGGAAAATATGACCGTTGGGAAGGAGTCCGACCTTACCTATAAATAGGAGCTCATTTTAAAGAGCGCAGTGTTAGCTAAAGAGCTGAAAGGCTGAAAGATCTTCGAATCATGTGATTACATGCTTGAAGTGATTTCTAGAGAGAGAGGCTCTTATTAACTCTCAAAGCTTCGTGCGACTCCGAATGTTGGTGATTACATTCAAGGACTTCCGAGGATAGGAAGACAGAGGTTTCCAACACCTTGAAGTTGAGGGCTTCCTTGCTGAGGAAGACAGAGGTTGCCAACTACCTTGGAGTTGAGGGCTTACAGGGATAGCAAGACAGAGACTCCGATCTTCGTATCGAGGGCTTACCCTAGTGTGGGTAAGACAGACTTTCTTGAAAGTATAAATCAAGGGACCTTTATCCAAGGTTGTTGGATACCCTTCTCTTTGGGTTAAAAGACTTATATCTTGTTACTTGTAGTTTTACTACTTGTTTATTTCCGCTGCATTTTGTATTACAAGGAAAGTATAACTTTCTTATACTTCCTCACTTGTACTCTGTTTCGTTTAGATTCTATACCATTTAAGGTAGAATCTCATATTGTATTCTTTTTTTAAGCTTCAATTTTTGGAACCATATTTTCGGAACCTACTTTCGGAATCTCTTTCCAAGTTTTCATTTGGTATTAGAGGTGTTGTGAATTTTCTTAAGTTTAACTTTGTTAAACTCAGCCCTTTCCTTTGCTTAAGGAAAACATAGTTAATCGTAACTAACTTTAAAGGTTCCAAAGGAATTTTTAAAGTATACAATTCACCCCCCCCCCCTCTTGTAAATTGAGCATCTACATCATTATTTCGATCCTACAGAGAACTCCAAATAACCCACTAAAAATTACAATTGTGTATGGAGATGATCTGCATAAAACATTATCTGACTCTATTACATCAAAATTATATAACAAATCAACTAAACTATTTTCATCATCTCTTGATTCATTCTCATTCCAACCAAGTAACATTCAACATTCTTTTACCAACACAACATAATTTTACATGGCCAGTCATACCATGACACAAAAAGAACAGTTATGATCATGTATTATTTAATACTATTATAATAAATCAAAATTAGACACAAATATTCATTCAAATATCCACCAATGTAAAGAACACAGGAACATAACATGTCCTCAATAACCTATATAGCTCTTTCTATCTGGCCAACTGACTATAGATGGTATGTCATACTCAAATGGACCTCAGATCCCGGTGCTTCTTCAAGGCCACTAAAAAAGTTAGAAGTTATACATGGATCATGATCAGAAACTATAGAAGATCGTACTCCATAGAAACATGCAATATCATTCAAACAGGTGTTACCAAAATCATCAAATTTGTTTATATCATGAATGGGTATAAAGTTATCTAATCTAGTCATCTTATTGATCACATCCCATATCAAATTGTTATTTATATGGGTATGTGGAAACTCAACCACAATGTTGGTAGTGATCTCATCTATCTTCTATGTCATCACCAGATGTGGATGAAGTAAAATTGAATGTCTTAACTTTTTGGTATTGACCTATTGACTTGTATAACAACAAGAGACAAAATCATAAATTCCTTATATCATACCCTACCAATAGAATTTCCACCACATCAGTAGAATATCTTTAGGGTATAGAGGTTCACTACCAAGTGGGAATTATGTAAATAACCTATAATATATTTTCTCAAATAAATAGGTATAATGTACCAATTCGAGAATCATAGAATACCCCCCAGAGAAAATGACCACTTAGCCCCGATCTCCCCACCACAAACACATTCTCTACTACAATATATTTCATTATAAAGATGTTCATTTAAAGAACCATCTCGAGAGAAGTATAATTCAAATGCACATTGGCAAAAACAACATTGGGCCCTAATAACAAAACCCCAATATGAAACTGTGAAAAAAACCATCCAGTCTCACTCTTCTGAGGATTCTTTGAGGGACTTAGTAAGATAATTCCTACACAAATAATTGAGGAAGACATTCCATTTCAAATGGGTATAGTTGATGAAAATGTCAAAATATTGTAGTTATTTCACCGAATTCCAATGATGAAGATTCAAATATTTTTTAGAGAAGATATAACTCATGTTATTGTGGTCTAGATACATGGTAAAGCTTTCTCTGAAATGGTAATTTAGTAAAATCTTATGTGCTTTCAACACAACTACAAGAAAAATTTCATGGGATGATTAATTATTTTTTTGTGGCCTAGTCTTCCAATATCTATCATAAATGACAATAGCACACTAAAAAAGAACAAATATAAAACCCGAACTCAACACATCAAAAAATACCACGTAACCAGTTCCAGCCTATAGAAGAGTTAAAAATATCACAGTAGTAAAAACATGTTTCATCTCAAAATAAAAGAATATATACATTTCACATACAAAACAAACAACACTTCCTTTTGAGTTATAATTGTCATCATAGAATCCAACATTGAGAAATACTTTAAAAACTGGTGATAGAATCCTTCAATGATGATGATGCTCCAAATCTAAAAAAATATGGTTGTTACCATGTCATAACTACTTTCAAATTACTATGATGATCTAATATACCATTTTTTTACACTAGATGTCCCAATAAAATCACTTCCCAAATCCATAAATATCACTTTAACTGCATGAAACAAAGTTGGTTATTTCTCAACAATTTTAGATCTTTTCTATGATAACAAACTTGATCTTCCTCTAATGTAGAGTAATCAAGAATTTGTTCCTAAAATGCTACCAGGAATTTATCGTGGTACTCATGAAAAATAAAATTAATTAATTTAATAAATACTAAAGGGGAATTGGTTAGAACAAATGGCATGAAAACGTACTCATAATGGTATTACCTACCTCAAAATAAAGTTTTCTAGAATTCATATTCTTTTGTTCTCAATTGATTATATGAAGACCGAAGATCAGTCACTGAGAAACACTTTTCCCCATTCCACTGGTCAAAAAATATGCTCAATATGTGGAAAAAATAGTATTTATTTAATGTGACTTGATTTAGTTTCTAGTAATCCAAAAAAACAATATCTGGCCCATCAGAATTCTTATGAAGGGGAACTGGTTCCACTGATGGTGACACTCTCAGACATATTAACAAATTCTATAAAAGGTCATCAAACTGAGCCTTCAACTCTTTCATCTCTGATACTTCCATGTGTATGAAGGAACATAATCTGGTTATGTATGGGACACTAAATCAATAAATAACTCTTCCTCGTTTCTAGTGGTAAACCAATGATGTTTGAAAGAAAAAACATTTTTATAATAAAAAACGATTAGTGGGAGATTATTTCTCAAGGATTCTAGATCCAAATAAAAAAGAGTAGTATTAGTAATTTCCAAAACTCTTGATATTATGTTCCAGCTCTACTCGACCTCGGGTTCTACTATCCTTGAAAGACATGCCACATCTTATAGGGAATAGTGAAGTAGACCCATTGAAAATAAAAATCACTCACTGATTTATTCAAAACAATTAAATCTATGTTGAATGTGACATTAAGTGGTTTTAGGTTGAGAACCATAAAATCCTAATCAATCTCAAAATATGATAACATGAAAACACAAGAAGGATAGTGGAGACTCTTATCTCTCTTCATTTATAGGTGTGTTGTAATATCCATCTCGTAAGATAAAATCTACATAGGATGATTTAGTATATTCACACTATGTTTTGAAATAAACGAATGAGACACACCAATATCAATTAAATAATTCACTAATGATGAAGCTATAATGATGGAACCACTCAAAGTTTCTAGACCCATATCTTCTTCTGATAGAGATACGTACATTGTGCGAAGAAGTGGTGTCCTGCATGCGTATAGTTGGAACCCCATATTCCATGAATAATCTGATTTCCCCATAGTTTTATTAGCTACTGAAGGTCTCGTTCCACTACATGGAATAGAATGGACATGGAATAACTTCTGTAGGTAAACTGTGCATCAATAAAAACATATTTCTTGGGTACCAAAGTACAAACATGCTTATAATTTCCAATCTTTTCAGACATGATGAAAATCAAAGGTCCTCTACCCAAATCTATAGGCGATATATAAAAAACCTGCCATCAAGAACCTCCATGAGAATCATCATTCTTCTTATTCATCCATTAAATGGATGTTAGAAAACTTCCACATGCGGAAAAAATAACTCCCATCAACAATGACTTACCATCCATTTCCTTCTCAACCATTAGAAATATATCCCACAAATCATAATAATATGGAAACATCATAAATAAATCATGAGAACAAATGATATATATAATTTCCATCTCAAACATAGGAGCCTTCATCTTCTCATTTTACACAATCTATGATGAAAAATACAAATACTCAGTATAATGATTTTCATACTCTATCATGGTCATGTCAGGTTTCTTAAGTATAAAGGACTTTATAAGCTTAGACGACCCCATAGAATCATTATATTATTGTTAATTGAAAATAAATATAATTTCACTCCACTCTAAGCACTCATGAATTTTGTTTTATCACCATTGTGTCCCACCATATCCTTATATGTCCCTCTATATTGAAGTGGAACATTTACCCATGATTACAACAAGAATTACCATGAAATCAGAAAAATCTCAATATCTCTCAACTAATCCTCATCTAATTGAGGTTCACTAGATCTTTGGAACACTGGGGGCTTCTCGGGACATAAATCCAATGTGGTATTCTATAAAACATCCCTTTGACGTTCCACAGCTGTAGTATGAACAAGATTAGGTGTTGGTGCCTATCCCATAGCATGGACAACATGAATGATAACCTCAACCACAATATGATTCATGAGAGTATTTTCTTGTTGTGGTTTACTATCATCATCCTCTTACTTCATATTCTGAAATTTTGATAGAGGCATGATGTTGTAAAACATCAACATAAAATATTGAAGACATAATATTAAAACTTTAACATTGTATCAAGAAAAAAATCCCAAAAAATAATAACAAAAGATTTAAATTTCATCATATCCAAATCAAAATTAGGGAATATACGAGAACTAATACTCAAAATGAAATTCCCAAACAACCATTGGAGACTAAAGGTGCATTATGGTGAGAGATGGTTATACACTCAATGACAACTACCTCTAAAGTCCCAATAAGATTAATAAAATTAATACTGACTTGTAGGAATTATTCTTAACCTACAACTTTGATACGACATTATCATGAACTGACTTAGATACGCTTGTACCCCAACACCTAATCTAGACCTTAAATTTCTCAAAGGGAATTCCTTGTCCCTAAGTGTAATTAAATACAACCTGAAATCATAAAATAAAAATTTCATAATGGGGTTTACACCTAAATATAGGAAGAAAATGATACATGTCATTATTCTAAAAATAAAACTCTACATGGATAATTTTACTAGAAGTCAAACATGTATGAACATACAAAAGTACATCCACAAAGTACTAGAAAATAAGATTAAAAACCCATGTCAAGAGAGTAAAAAATAATTTCCACCCCATTATGGTGCTTTAACCTTACTCAATAATAGATAAAATTATATCAAACACCTGAAAGAAAAAGTAGGGTATGAAGTAAAATCATTGTAGGGTCTCACAAAATATTCCACAAAAAAATGATAAATTAATTAACCAAAAAATGATTCCATTTTTAAATAATAGGCATGGAATTTAAAAATATTATTTAAAAAGAACATTATTTTCATTAAAAATGATGTAGGTATTTCAAATAATGTATTAAATAAAATTTTTATATAAAATAATTTATATAAATGTACAATACATGTGTATCACTATTTAAAACAAAGTAATATATATCATAATATCACAAATGAGAGACATGGTTATCTTACAAGAGGTATAATAGTTCTAAGTTATGGGATCCTCATATACTTATAAAATGATAAAAATAATGTGCACACACATCTCTCCCACACTGGCTAATAGATACTAACCAACATTTCATAGGGATAAGATCTGCCAATATGTTTACAATAAAGTTGTAATGTGTTAAATCATTTCTAGGGAATTTCCATCCTGGCATGTTTTTTCCTAAGAAATCACTAACTACCAAGGAATTAATATTCTCAAAAATCATTCAATAATAAGAAATTTCTTTTAAAACTTTTAAAAAATATAATTAAACCCATTTCCCATTTAAAAAATTAAAAACTCCCTTTAAAAATAAAAAATGGGATTTAAATAAATTCATGAATTTTCTAGGATAAAACCAACAAGGTTATTATAAAAACATTAATCTATTTTTTCATATAAACATTTCCAAGAAATTCATTTCAATTAAATTTCAAAATTCTATCAATTTCATCAAATCAAAACAACACCCCAAACATCCTGAATTAGGGTTCTTCTATAATTTCATTCCAAATTAATTCAACATACCAATCCCCACTAAATTAGGTTTTCAAAATTTAATTAAAATCAAATAAAAAAATTATGAATTTACAGTTTAGATTAATTGGCTGAGAATAGATGGAATCACATAACGAAATAAATAGATTACGACTCACAACACATATAACTAGAAACTCCAATGAAGAACATCGGTAAGATTCATGATCTAAAACAATGTGGATGAGATCATCCAAAAACATAGAGATCTAAAAACCCTATATTAATAAAGGGGAATAGAGTGAGATAGAAAGAAGGGGGAGATAAAAAATACTAAGAAAGGACCGCATGATAATTTCCTAGCATTTATCTACTATATAGAGGGTTTGGAGGAGTAAATATTGGTTCTTAAGAGGCCTCTAATCCTTATAAAATTTAATAAGTAATTTTATGTTCGATTGGGTGTCCAAATAGGGGTTTGGGAGATTTTAAAATAATTATCAAAATAATAAAATTCCACATGAATGGTTTTTCAAACTGTGTACCTGAACTGTGCGCCCATGCTAGTGGGGATGCACAATTACTCCTTGGTAGGTTCATGTTCTAAAATACTATGCACCAAACATGTAGACCCCCACATCATTGGTTTTCACTATTTTCATTTGTAGGTCACACAGATTGGAAAAGTTTCATGCCAATTGTGCAAAACCCAATACCCTTACAAAACTATCTGAATTTCACTTAAAGAACCCAAAAATGAGACCCAACCAATGTATTATGAAAATATGAGTTTAAGAGGACTATAACAAATCAACATGATGTTAAGTAGTTTTTGTCTTCATATTTGAATGCATCCATAGGTCATTTGGTTGGTGTTTATACCCCGAAGATGAATGTTTTTAAAAGACACCAATGCATTAAAATAGAATATTCAGTCAATCTAGTCACACCAGACATCTGATTGACATGATACCAACTCATACATGTAATGAATAAAGAAAAGATAGTTTTTATATGATACCACATCATTATATGTATTTCTTATTTTTATTTCACCATTAAACCCATGTTTTAGTTCATAAAAACAATAAAAATTATGTTTTCAATTATCTAAAAAAGTGGAACCTCATATTGACATTCCATTAGGTCCACCATTTCAGAAATAATTTTATATATTTTTATTCCAATTTAATAGTATACATAGGAAATATGATTGGTTTTGACCAAAATAATAATCTTTTTGATGGACATCAAACCTTTAAACCCCACTTACTCATCCATTACAGAAACACCACTCATCAGATTGACATGTTGTCTACTCATACACATCATATATAAAAAAATCATTTCTCCTAATATTTCAATTCATAAAAATCACATTTCACTCAACTAATAATGACCAAGAATTTTCTTATACAATTATAATAATGGGATGAAATGTATATTCTTCTCATATAAGTCGAAAAACCTAATCTTGGGTAATATCTAACTGATCACACGATCATCAACATACCCAACCATCAATATATTAGAGAATAATTGAGGCTTGAATAATTATTGTATAAATGAGTGATTATTCCTACTCTAGGCCTTAGGAAAACATTGTGTAATGGAGATTCATAATAAACATACTCTCTTATGTATATTGATACTCACATGAAATTTTATGTGATATAAATTGATTGATCATTTAATATATGAAATCTCAAGTTATTATCTCTCAAGTCTACACATTGTATCATATTTAACTCTTTGTATCACAGACAATATTCTACTCATGATAATTTTAACATGTTATCACAACCCAAAGTAATTTACTCTGATTATTTTTCATTTTTTCTATGGTGTCTTGTTTAGAAGTCATCCAAATGATCCCTCTACAGTTTTTGAAAAATATGAAATCATATTTTGATCTCATTTCATATTTTTTGTATTGGAAACTTGTGTTAGTGTAATCCTTTAAAATGATATCATTCTCTCCTCCATGGATCAATTAAATATCCATGAATAATCATATGTGATTAATGAAATTGGTTATAGTAGACTAGTTACTATAATAGGGATTGGAATGGTAAATAATAGTTTTAATAATGGTATTAGTGACATTAGTGGAAGAAATTTGGGTCTTCACTACTAGTGAATATTTTTAACAACACTATAAAAATTCTCCAACAATACTAAAAAATAATGTTGATCTAAGTGGCATTATTATGAGGACCATTTTTCCTACCCTAGAAAAGAACTGATAGATGTGTAATTTATAACATCTAAAAAATGTGATGATAATGTCTATCATTCTACACTATTATATTAAAATTATAACACAATACAAAAACAAATATAGGCACCAAATAAAAACATAAACAAAAAATTCAGGGCTTGGAAAATTAATAATTTGATTGAAAAAAAAATTACTTCACAAATGAAGAAATACTATATTAGAAAGATTTGAATCATGTTTTTTTGTAATTATATAAGAATGTATAATTAATATAAAAATTAAAAAAGATCAATTGTTTCATTTTCTTTGGCACCCAAACCACTCTCAAAAATTCCAATAATTGAACTAGTTTCCGAGAAATCCACCCCAACTCAAGAAAAATAATCCCCCTATATAAGAAGAAAATTATTATGTTAGTAATACTATAAGGTAATATATTAATAATAAATATGAAACTATATTATAACAAAATGTAAATTTTAATATAATAATATGAATTTTTTGTCTTACTAGTCCTCCCATGCATTGAATTGGGGTGAGTTTGATTCCATCATTCACAAATGACTTATGGGTCATTTTAATATATTATCATAACAATTAGAATATTTTCCCTCATTTTTAGTATTTCACATACATTTTTTACTGAATTTTCTTCTTCAAATAAAAACATGTACTTTGATTCCTACTAGTTATATCATGTCTCAATTTTAGGTGATAGTAATACCTACATATCACAAATGACTTATGAATATTTTTCCAAAATTATTACGATAATGTTATGATTAATATCATCTTTTAGTGAGAGGCACATGTTTTGAACAAAAAATTCAATTTTAGATTGATAACAGACACTTTGAGTCCCACCAATCAAAATATGTAATAGATTAATGTGAGGATGACTCATAATAATCAAAAAATTTGTATCGATAATTTTCCTAAATTATCAAAACAATCTGAATGTTTTTTCTATGTTTCGATTATGTCCCTTATCTATTGACTTGAAATTTTAATTTTATAAAACGAAACACTTAGAGTCATACTGGTCACATCATGCAATTTAATGAAGTGAAAAATATTCCTCAACATGACAGATGACTAATGGATCATTATCCAAAAGTATCAAAAAATCCTGAACTTGTTTTATTGGTTTTGAGTATGTCACTTGTCCTTTTTACTAATATGTCATTTTACATTGAAAGTACACACATTGTTTCATTCCATTCATATTGGGTCTTATTTATAGTTGAAACTAGTTATCTACACCATAAATGATTTATAAAAATATTTGCAAACATATCAATACAATTTGAGTGTGTTTTCTAATTTTTTTTAGTCAGTGACAAATGTTTTAAACAAAAATTGAAATTTTCATACTGATAAGAGACACAATGAGTATTACTAGTCACAACGTGCGTTATATTGAGGAGATTATAATTCATACACATCAAAAATGACTTATATTTTGTTTGGAAAATGTATCACAACAATATTAATGTGTTCTATCAATTTTGAGTATATGACATGTGTTTTCCACTTAAATTTTAATTTTAAAATGAAAACACACACACTGTGTAATACTAGACACACCATGTGTCCAATATCTTGATTAATACATATCAAAGATTAATTATAAATTATTTTTAGAAAGTATCAAATCAATCTAAAATCATTTTATTCATTTTGAGTATATCACTTTTCTTTCTCACCAAAATGTAAATTTAAGCTAAAAACACACAATTTAAATCATAGATATCAAATTGGGTGTCAGTTTGATGTGAAACAAATTCCCACACATGGAAAAATACTTTTTAATTGTACTTATATATTATTAATCCAATTATAACATTTCTGTTTGACTATCAGTAAGTCACACTAGGTTAGAACTAAAATGACAATTTTAAACTAGTAATAGACATTTTGAGTATTACAGTATAAAAACTGTAGAAGATTAATGTCCATATGATTCCAACATGTTCCAAATAGAATATGGATCAGGGTTCTAATGTTTAAAAATAATCCAAATGTAATTGATCAGTTTTTGGTGTGTCACTATTCTTTATTACTAAAGTGTAAAATTTAAATAAAAAGACACTCTTAGAGTCATTATGTTCACACCATGCATAATATTAAGGTGTGTCTGATTCATATCTGTCATAAATTAAGAATGGATCATTTTTATAAGTTATAAATACTATCATAGAGGTTTTTATTTGATTTGAGTATGTCACTTTTTTTTACTAAAATTTCATTTTATACTGAAACCAGGAAAATGGAGTCATACTGGCCACACCGTGCATTATATTGAGGTCCAGAAGAACCCTAATCATAAAAAATAACATCGGGGTCATTTTTCTAAATTATCAAAACAATACAAATGTATTTTCATGGTTTAGTGTATGAAATTTTTGTTTTTTATGATAATATCAATTTAAACTGAAAACGGTCACACTGAGTCATGTTGTTCACATCCTATTTTAGTTTGATGTAACATAGATTCCTACATGCATGTAATTAATTTTTATTTGTTTTCATAAATAATTAAGATATAATGATCCTGTTAGATTTTTTACAATGAATGAAACATGTTTTGAACTAAGTTGTGAATTTTGGGTTGATAACAGTCACTTTGAGTCATAATAAGAACACTATGTATCATATTGAGGCGTTGTTGATTCCCACATGTCTCATATGACTTATGGATCATTTATATAATGTATCAAATCAATCCAAATGTTTTTTACTTGTTCTGATTATGTGAAATTTATTTTCAACTAAAATTTCAACTTTAAACTGAACTCACATCCACTGGGTAATACTGAACACACCATATAACATATTGAAGTTTTATTGATTCATCCATGTCAAAAATTACTTGTAGAATAATTTTCATAATGTATTATATTAAAATGATAATTAAAATACCTAAAAATATAGATAAAATGATTATTAAATCAGTGAAATAATAAGTTGGTACTCACTGATTCATGATGTCTGTATACATTTGGATACAAGGTATGATGCCCATTGATATTTAAAAAAATTATTTCATCTTGTGAATATGGGGAATTCCCAAAGTCCTCATATTACTAAAAAATTTAAAAAAATGATTAATATATATTTTAAATTAAATTTTGAATATATTAAAAAAATACCTCTTTAGGGATTCTAGTTTATTGATTGCATACGATATTATTCAAAAAAATTAAAACATAATAACATAAATATGTTCCATTGGATTTTTTTAGAAACTATTGAATCATTGATAAAAATAATAATTTTTTTATATATGTTTTTATTGTGAAATATTATTACATATACCATAATACTTTTCTACTTTTTAACATCGATAGGCTCCTTGTTTTCCTATATTTTCCTCATGAAATGATTTAGAAGATATTTAAACATCTCTCTATCATACAAACATTTCATTAAAATATTATATAAAATGTATAACAAGAAGTTTATTTGTAAAATATATCTTTTATTTTTTTATAAATCAACATATTTCATCATGTGTGGTTAGGGTTTTGGGTATCCATGCATTGAATCAAAAAAATAGATCATTGGAGTATCCAAACTTATTCTATTGAGTAATCATTACTGCCGAAAAAACAAAAAAGTACTAAGAAATTAAATGAATAAAGATATAATTGATATGATAAAATTGTTGGGTTTTACCCTTGTATATTGGATAATTATAATATTCAATCATACATATGTTTTTAGTCATACATTGTGGCTAGTTTTTCCAATATTACATTAATTTTATCGGATTCCAATTTTAATTTTTTTTGTAGAAGTGATATGAGGACTAATGAGTTCAAATTTATGTTCCCATTATTATCCAATAAAATAGTATTCATATATATCGATTAAAATTTTTATGAATAGTATACAATAATAATTAACATAGTAGATCATCTATTGGACAAACCCATCATTAAAAGACACCTCAAGTATACATATAGAACTAAGTAACTTAGTGATAAATGCTAGAGGATTTATTTTAGATTCTCAAGACCAATATAGCATGTAATGGTCCAACTATACATATGTTTTTAAAAATATATTATGGTCATAATACATTTTCCTAACACTATATCTGCATTAACCATTAATGTTAGTAAAGGTGGAAGTTAACTGGATTGGTAAATCTACTCTATGATAACCATTTTGATTGGATGGTTTAGCCTTTATATCATTTTGATTTGATCATCCATTTAAACCCTTTCCATTTGTCCTTATGTAATAACATTCCATGATTTAGAAATTTCTTAATAAATTATTAATGGGTTCTCTGAATAAAATAAACTGTAAATGAATACCTTCTTATCAATGCATTTTTACAACATAAAATGATGTTGATATAAATGTTAGAATATATTTTTTGAGTATATGAATATCAGAATATTCATGTTGAATATGTTTCTTGGTGATCAACACATGAGATTATTTAATGAGGAATCTCACATAACCTATTAGATGTTGTCTGTTGTGTAGAATATAACCTTGGATACTGGTCATGGTACCCCTCACAATAAGGAAATGGGTGGGTGTTGATAGATATAAATCCCAATAATTTTCACCCTATAGAATATCAATACATGAAATGTGTAAATTTATTCTTGATTCACATTTAAGAAAAATATTTATGAAAATACCAGTTTCCTCTTCCAATATATCTATTTGATCATTCCTCAATAATCGTGGGGGGATCATCATGCAGTGGTTGTTGTTATGTTGTTTATTCTCATTGATTCCTTCCAAAACCATTTTCTAGAAAATATTACTTCCAATTTTTATGTTTCTTCTAGAGCAGTTAATCATGTCTACAACTCTACTAATTTCTTATCATTATTTCCATGTTCATTACATTTCTCAAAATATGTTTGGGGGGACACACCAAAACCCACACCCTTGATGTGATAATACTGTTCCAACTGCATGAAGACTATTTACTATAGTTGTACATCAAGTACAACTAATGGTGAATTTTGGGTCTTATTCGTATAAAAAATATTGTAAAATGAGTATTTATTATGTAATACCAATTTAAAAGAATTTTTTTTTGTTATGTGATACTTACACATGATTCCAATATTTTTTGATTTCATATATTAGTATCCCATCATTATTTACACATGTTTCCAATATATTTTCATCAATAAAGAAAGATGGATGTGGGGGAAAGAGGGACAACATGAAGAATATCAGGGTCTAAAAAATTAAAACTCTTGTGGAAGAAGAATAACACCCAAAAAATATTTTATTATAATATTGTGCAAAATTATCTTACAATACTCTAGTCACAAAATCACAATGAAGAAAAATTTGGTTTTTTCTATGATAATCTATGAAACAAGTCTGATCTTGAGATTTTGAGTGCAGTCTGGTAGGAAGAAGTTCAAGAAACATGGCCATGGTTAATGATGATTTGGGGTCTAAAGCTATACATAATCCATAATTTAGTGCTTGGGATAAGATCCCCTTCACAAGAAGTGTCAGCAAACATCTTCATCCACACATATTTATTTCCAAGATTCGGTATTTGGTCATCTATTGGTGGGTCCAGTTTTTTGATGGTGAGACGTCTCTCTTATTCAATGAATGATATCACATAAAGATTCTCTCTCATATACTTTTTTGAGCCTCACTATGTCATCAAAATCTTTCTGATTTGTGTAATTATATCAATACTTTTTATATAAAAATATAATCAAATATATTTATATATTATATTATAAATATTTATTATATTTTATATATGTAATAATAATTATATATTTATTTATAAATTAGTAAAAATAAATTTATAAACTAATTACAATATATATATAAATAATATTTTCGTGTCAATATATTATATATTTTTACTAATATAAATTCATTTATGTATTAAAATATGATATTTCATTAAAAATCAATTTATAAAAAATTTAGGGCTAAAAAATGGTATTGGAAAAACCCACCACTTCTTAACACTATTTTCTTTATTTTTAGTATGTATGTTGTGTTTTTTATTAAAATTTCATTTTAAAATGAAACCATTCACTTTGTATCAATCTACTAATATCATGTGATAGTTTGATGTCAAACTGGTTCTTACATGTCAAAAATGAATTATGAATGGTTTTTTGAAATTATTTAGAAAACATTATCATGTTTTATTGTATTTTAGTAAGTGATCCATGTTTTGGTCTAAAATATCAATTTTAAGAAGATACTGGACACTTTGAGTCATACCAAGAACACCATGAATTGTATGGAGGGATGGATGATTTCTGCGTGTCACAAATTACTTATAGATCATTATTATAAATTATCAGAAGTTATTTAAATGTTTTTATTGGTTTTGATTATGTGACATGTGTTTTCAAAAAAAATGCCAAATTTAAAATAAAAACATGCACTTTGGGTCATTCCGGACACATCATGTCACATATTGTTGTGTGTATGATTACTACATGTCAAAAATGACTTATGGATCATTTTCCTAAGGTTGGAAACTTTCTTTTTATTTGTCTAATTATATTTATATTTTTACATATAAATAAAATAATATATATTTATATATTAAATTATTAATACTTAATATATTTTACATATATAATTTTATTTATTTTTATATTTATAGATAAGTAAAAATAAATATATAAAATAACTAATATATATATATATTTATTTATATAAATAATATTTTAGTGTAAATATATTATATATTTTTACCAATATAAATACATTTATGTATTAAAATATAATATTCCATTAAAATGGTATTTACAAAAATTTTATTTCTAAACAAATTTGGGGAATAAACACAATTTCACAACACAATTTTAATAGATTTGAGTATGTAAGTTATGTTTTTTAAAAATATGACATTTTAAACAAAAAAACTCTCACTTTTAGTCATTATATTAACAATGTGTGTAAGTATGATGTGAGCCTAATTACTACATATATTAAATGAATTTTGAATCATTTTCCAACATTATTCATATAATATGTGAATGTTTTTTTAGATTTTAGTGAGTGACACATGTTATGAAGAAGAATTGTAATTTTATGCATATACCATACTTTTTGAGTCATACTGAGAAAATCATGAATTAGATTGAGGTGTGGATAATTCTTACATTCCAAAAAATACTTATGGATCATTGTTATAAAGTGTCAACATATTTTTAATGTTTCATATTGGTTTCGATTATGTGAAAAGTTTTTTTTAAAGAAATACCAATTTTAAACTGAAAACACAATATTTGGGTCAAACTAGATACACCATGTATCAGATTGATGTTTTGTTAATCCCTTCATGTCAAGAATATCTTATAGATCATTTTCCTAATGTCAAAAACTTACTTTTGATTTTTATAATTATATCTTCATTTCGTATATAGAAATTTAAGCAACTATATTTTTATATTATAATATATATACTTATAATATTTTACATATGTAATTATAATTATATATTTATTTATAAATATATAATAATAAATGTATTATATAACTATAATATATGTATTTATATTTATATAAATAATATTTCACAGTAATTACATTATATATTTTTACCAATATAAATTCACTCATGTATTAAAATATATTATATCTATAAAAATGTATTTATAAAAACTTTAGTGCTAAAATAATTTTGGGAAGGATCACCCTTTATCAAAACTATTTGATCATTGATAATGGTTATAAGAAACTCAAGAAAAGCATGGATTCTATACTATTATTTTGACACGTAGTCAGTTACACTATTTCTGAAATAACGATATGTTTTTTGGAATCTATTTTTAGGGAATAGGGAATTCATTTAGTTGGGTTTTACCCCCTCACGCAATTTTTAATGGACATCAGACCTTTAAAAATGCTTATCCGGTCGTTTCAGGCACATTGTATTCCCAGTTGAGGTTCTCCCTACTTGTACACATAAAAATTATTAAAAAATGAGTTTTCAAATATTTCTCATCATTACAAGGATGTTTTATATGGATTTAACCATTAAATTCTTGTTTTAGTATTTTAAAATAGTTAAATTATTTTTTCATTTATCCCTTGACAATGACACCTCATATTTTCATTTCAAATATTCAACCGTTTAAAAAAAATTTGTATGATTCTAGTAATTTAATTTCATGGAATTCTATGTTAGTTATGTTTGTTCTAACCTCATGAAATATATTTTTAATGGTTATCAAACTATTAAAAATTACTTATTTGGTCATTCCGGGGAACAGTACATGTCTGATTGATATGTCATCCACTCGGACACATAAAAAATAATAAAAAGAAGAATTTTCTATTATTTCAAAACATTATGACTCTTTTTTCTAGTTATTTGAGCATTTAATGCATGATCTTGTGTATTAAAATAGTTACTATGTTTTTAGTTCTTTTTGGGGAAAAAACCTTGAAATAATGTTCTATTAGATCAACCATTTCACCATTCACCAAATGGTTGTTGTTGACAAATTCTACATCTTTCAATGGTATTTTAGTTGGTTTCGACCTCGGTAGATGCACATTTTTAAATGATGGAAAAGAATTAAAAAATTCATATTCACACATTCCAGGAACCTCATACATCCTATTAAAATGATGTTAGCTCATAAATGACATTAATAATACAAAGAGAGTTTTTATGATAACCTTTATCTTTATTACACATTAAATAGTGATTTATTACATAAAATATTATGTAATAAAACCCAAAATATTGAGAAATCTAATTTCTATGTGAATTATGTACATCACACGACAACATAAAATATGGAATACAACATCATTATTTAAAACTTTCTTAACATGATTATAATATTCCTTCATAAATAAAATTGAATTAGATAACCTTGACACACACATAAGAAAGGGGTGATCTATAAATCCTAATAAGGGAATAAACATGGATTAAAATTAAGAAAATAATTCATATTAGAAAATAAACTTACCAATGAGGAATATTGTCGCTAGAATAATAATATTGGTCTATAAGGCATGATACAACATGAAATTATAAATGTGACATGGTAAATGTGGAAAAATTATAAAACACTACATTATAAACATAGTTCAAGGCTCACTTCCATGACATCATGAAGAAGAAATTCCCATGATAGATCAGGTCCACTCAATAATCTCTTTTATGTTGTCTCATTATATTAAAACATTACCCAATTTATTTGAGTGTTATATAACTATGGTTTCACCTATCACATTCATTTTATACTATTTTTTATGTATAACACAAAGATCACACAAATTTGAGTCATTCATTAAAATATTTTATTCCACAATTGTAGGGTGTGGAATAAATACATGTATGTCTGAAATTAATGATGTTTAAGTGAATAAATGAGAAAACCCTTTATATGAAATGAGTATTCTATTCACTACACAATTGTTTGGGAATAAAAATTCATAGTGAAATTTCATCAACATAACAACATCACATAATAAATCATAAAATGTAATAATTAGAGAGGAATGAGTCTCTCAAAAATTAAAAATAAAAGGGAAATTAATAAGGAAATTGGAAACATATCACAAAATTTGTAATAAGAAATATAAGTTACAAGACAATGAAGAAACAAGAATAATGAGGTGAAGGAAAAGTTCCCATAATAAATATTTTCATTGTAATAGGTGTATATAAAAGTTCATGAGAGGGCTTAATGAGAGTTAATGGAGTCTCTCCTCATTTAGAAATAATATGGACAGTAAGTGGGATCTTTAAGGATAAATACCAACTTTTTGAAATGGATGTAAATGATATAATATAAAGATGATATATGAATAAAGAAAAGAAGAATAGAATGCCTTTCAAAATTTTAGTATGGTAATAGGTGGACATAAAGGTTCATGGGAAAGATTAATTAAAGTTAAAGGAGAATATAATAATTAAAAAATAAAATGGTCATTATGGGGGATATGGGAGATATGGGAGAATATAGATCAATGTTATGAAATTAAGATAATAGACATAAGATAAAAAATATACTTTAAAAAGGAGGTGAAAAGGAGATCCCTTACTAAATCTCTACAATGTAACATGTGTATATAAAGGTTTGTGGGAGGGATTAATAAGACTAAAATTGGGATATAATAATTTTGAAATAAAATGGATATTAGGGGTATATGTAATTATATATGATAATATAATAAACTTGAATCTAAGGTGTATAACATAAAAGAGAATCTTGAATGGAAATGAGAAGATACAAATCCCTTACTTTGAGAGTGTGATTCCAAATTCTGGGTAGGTGTTTCTTTAGAGATTCAAGAAAACATAGTGGGACCCTAGATAGGAGTGGTAAGAGAAAAGATGTAATATATGTATTTTTAATGAAAGGAATTGGGATTTCATGTTTGTTTCTACTGGAAAAGAAAGTGTAGTTATTTATAATTTCCCAAATAGAGGTTTTGGACTCTATATATTCGTATAACCAAAAACACAAACCTTACAATGGGTTTTTACAATGGTTTGCTTTAAAATGTTTCAGTTTTAATATCTTTATCATGAAATGAGTGGAAATTATTAAAAAAATACCCATAGTGATTTTGAGGTGATTCATACTCTTAAATAAATGATTTTATAACCTTAAAATATATTATATGTTATAAAGCATTAAATAATGATTTATAAAATTAATAAAATAAACGTAAAATAAAAATATTTTAAAGGGAAAATAAGAACTTGTTCGTGGATAAGGTTTATAGTATTTTTTATATCAATATTGGTTCATTATGATGTCATATTACACACTGTATATTTATATGGTATATAATTTTTTCATAAAAACCCGACTGTGTCTGAAAATTTTGAAAATTTTCAAGGGGATAATTTCAAAATTCTGAATAAAAAAATATATTCATTTATTTTAAATGATTTTATAAATATTTAAATTTTATCTTTTAAAATATGAATTGACATTTTTTAAAAAATGAGGGGGTTTTACAATAACAGTTCATGAACCCTTTTAAATATTACATTTGACATCTTAAAATTATATTATCATTTAAATTTATCAATCATAATTTGATAATAAAATTTTATTAAAATATAATTTATTCTAAAATCCATTAAACCATAAAAAATTAATTTCTTAATTTAAATATCATATTACTAAAAAATATAACTTGTGTTCAACCATATAAAAATAAAAAATTTATCAAACTAATTAGTAAATATTTTATAATGTAAAAAAAGAATAAATATAATAATAATTTCAATGAAAAATATATTTAAATATTAATACTATTATGATTAATTAGTTTCTAGTCTTTGTCAAATTAATTTTATCCTTAATTAATCTATTATTATTTTTTAATGGGTTAATAAATATTTACTATAGTTACAAGTCATTTCGATAAAAAATAAGTTAATCATATTAAAAAATACTAATTATGATGATTCTAAATATATAATCAGTTTTAAAAAAATAAATTCACATATTAATAGAAATAAAATTTAATATAAAACCTAGAACCTTGATGGAAATCTATTTTTTGAAAAATACATTTTTTAAGGAAAATATGATTTCACAATAATTATTTAACTAGTAATATTCATTATATGAATTTAAATTATTAAAAATTGATATGTAATATAAAAATTACATTTAAATAATTTCAAACTTATTGTAATTTTAGTTCAATATAATCTAGAAACATTATACATTTAAAAATTGTTTTCAGAAAAAAAATCATTTTTAATCTTTAAAATAAACTTATACAAAAATGCACTACGAAGATGATTAAAATGTAATTAATTGAATTAAATATAAATAACTAAAAAATAAATATCCTTTACTTAAAATTAAATGAATAATAGTAATTTTTAATTAATAAATAAATCCTATGAATTGAAATTTTCATATATTAACTATGTATTCACTAAACACTAAAAATCTATATTTTCCAAAAAAATCCCAAATTTTCAACATTAGATAATTTTGATATGATGGTCACAAATATGGTATTAGTTTTAGAAATAAAATATTATGAATGTTATTGAGACTAATTATATTATATATATTTTGGTAATAAAAAAACAATAACTCATTTCTAAAGAAAACATGTTTTGAAAAACAAAAAGAAATTACAAAAACAATGTTTTATAATTTTATAAGAGCTTGTCAATATTATTTATGCATATATATATATATAACATGATTTAATATACCCAAATTATATACACCATTTTAAAAATTAGTTAATGAGATTTTTCATTTAATTTCAAAACATTTAGGGTTTGTTCGGTTGGTTTTGAACTCCTGATGCATGTTTTTAATGGACACCAAAGATTAAAAGAAAAACAACTTATTCATTCATTCAGGGCACATTGTGCATCTGATTGAAATTATTTCTACTCATACAAATCCAAAATAATACAGATTCGGTTGTCTTATGATTTTACATCATTAACATCACATGTCACTCAACTAACCATGACCATGATTTTCCTTAACCAAATTCAATCATGGGACCAAATGTATATTCTTGTCAAACAAGTTGAAAAACTTGGTGTTGGTTTATCTAGAACCAAAGAAATTACCATCAACATCCCAACCACAGAAATATTTTTGAATCCTTTAGGATTACATAAGTAAGGTCCCAATTAATAAAGGTTCTCTTTCTAGGTAACTTGACAACCGCATGTAATGGTGACTCATAATAAACATACAAAATTTTGTATACCAATGATCATATTATTTTTCTTGTGATATTATTTCACCGGTCAGTCTAGGTAATAATTGAAGACTTATTATCCCATGAATCTACTCATTTTATCATATAAAACACTTTTTATCACATATAATATTCAACTCATGATACTTTAAACATATCTTCACAACCCATAACACTCCATAATGACTATCAATTAGGGACAACTCAAATTAATATTTTAAGGGAACTTTTTATTCAATTGATAATGTTATATAATGTCAGCATATATAAATAAATGATTAGTTTATTATTGATTTATTATAAAATAGTGATATATTTTACCACAATTATATCCAATATATCAGGAATCAACTTCCAATAGATTCAGAATGATCCTTAAAATTTTTCATGTTGTTCATTTTGTTGATGTATGTTTTACATTATCATATATATCCACCCAACATATCTTCATACCTCCCTTCTCATTGTTCTCTTGAATTATATGATTTTTTTAAAGGACGTTTCTTGGACGATTTGTGAGACCGAATTTATTTTTCCTGGGAAATATCTTGATAGTTTCGATAGTAATGCTCAAGTTCGTCATTAATATTATAAACCACCCCAACTTGAGTAAATAAATTATTTATCTAAACAACCTCCTTAATAGCAGATCTAGTAGTAATGTACTTCACTTCTATTTTCATGTTCTCTATGGTGCGTTATTTGGAACTCTTCCAAATGATATCTCTAATATTTAAGGAATACATGAAACAATATTCGGATCATATATAGTCTTATTTTAGATTGGAAACTATTATCAATGTAACCCATTAAAATGTGCTCATTTTATACTCTAAAGATCAATAACATTAATATGCTCCATCAAAAGTTACAGAAATTTTTTATAACAGACTATATATTATCACTAAGACTAGATAGGTAATTCATTGTTATTCATAAAGTATTAGTGACATAAGGAGTTAAGATTTCGTTTATCAAAACATGATAAATAAATTTTAACAGTGCTAGAAAATTCCATCAATAGCTCTAAAAATCATTGTTTATCTATGAACATTTAAAAAGGGTCCTTTTATCAGTCGTAGAAATAATATGATAACATGACACTTTTAGTAGCCATAAAATGTGATGATAAAAAACATTATTCTCCACTTTTATATTAAATGTACAACACACTTCAAAACTAAATACAGAAATGAAATAAAGATGGCATCCAAAATATAGGATTCGAAAGATTAATAATTTATTTAAAATAGAAATTACATCTGAAATAAAAAACTATATTATATATTATTCAAAAAAAATTATATAACTACATAATCAGGTATAGTTTATCATAAAAATTAAAAAGCATAAATTTTTTCATTATCTTTTGGAAACTAAAATCCTCTTAAAAATACCAATCATGGACTAATTTGCTAAAAAAACCACCCCACTTGATAAAAAGTATCCACATATATATGAAAATAATTATAATATTAGTAATACTATAACCAAATAAATGAAACATACATTTGATACAATACATTAATAAAATGTAAATCTTAAATTGATAATGGGAAATTTATGTCTTACTGGTCAAACCATGCATTATATTGAGGTGTTCTTAGTTCCTACTTTTCAAAAATAAATTATGGAACATTTTATAATGGTACCAAAACAATACGAATGTGTTTTCTAAGTTTTGAGTATGGGACTTTTATTTTTTAATAAATTTCTTTTTAAACAGAAAACATGCACTTTGAGTTATACCAGTAACATCGCCTGTTGATTTGAGGTGATACATATTCTAATATATCACAACAAACATTTGAATAGTTTTTCTAAATTATACAAAAATATAATTTTTTATCATTTTTTGTGAGTGACACATGTTTTAAACTAAAAAGTCAATTTTAGACTACTAATGGACACTCTGAGTCACAAAAATCACACTATCAGATAGATTTATGTCTAGATGATTCTTACACATCAAGAAAGGATGGATGGATTGTTTTCAAAAATAATCCAAACCATCTAAATGCATTTTTTTAGTTTCATTATGTAACTTTACTTTTTTCCTAAAGTGTAAATTTTAAATAAAAAGACATAGATGGAGTTATATCGGTCACACCGTGCAATGGATTTAGGTGTTTCCAATTCCAGAAAAAATCACAAATGACTTATAGATCATTGTTCTAATGTGTTAAAACAATGAAATTTTTTTTATTAGTTTGGAGTATTTCATTTGTCTGTTTTACTAAAATATCATTTTACACAAAAAGAAAGTATTTTGAGTCATACCAGTCACATCGTGTGATAGTTTGAGGTGAGAATAAATACTACATTCCATAAATTATATTTAAATTTTTCCAAAAAATTATTAAGATAATTCGTGGTTATTTATTCATTTTTCAATTATTGACACATGTTTTGAACTAAAATAATAATTTTAGACCAAAAACAGACACATTGTGTCTTACTGGTCACACCGTGCATAAAATTGAGTTGAAGCTGATTTACACACATCCCAATTGACTTATGAATATTATTCCAAATGTATGTAAACAATATGGATGTGTTTTATCAGTTTTTAATATGTGACATGTGTTTTCAACTAAAATGTCATATTTAAAATAAAGTCATGGACATTGAGACATATTAGACACAATGTGAATCATATTTAGGTGGGGACGATTCATACACAAAAAAATTAACTTAAGGATCATTTAAATATAGTATTAGAATAATACTAAATCGTTTTCATCCTTTTGAGTATATCAAATTTTTTTCTAAAATTCATTTTTAAATTGAAATCATGAATGTTTGATCATACCAGTCACATTTTCATTCAATTTTGACATGAATCTTATTCATACATGTAAAAAAGTAATTATGATTCCTTATAATAAATTATAAATATAATTTTTTTATATATATTTTTTGTGAGCGACATAAATGTTGAAATAAAATGTAAATTTTAAACTAATAATGGTCATTTTGAGTCATAAATAACACAATGTGTATTAGAATGAGGTTTGGATAATTCTTAAATTTCACAAATGACTTTTGGATCCTTTATTCAATGTATAAAAATAAAAATAATGTCTTTTCTTTGTTTTGAGTATGTCACATTACATTTTTACTAAAATTTCAATTTTAAATAAAAACACACACTTGGAGTCATACAAGTTACATTGTGAATTAAATTGAGGTGAGGATAATTTAAATATGTCGAAAATTAATTAAGGATCATTTTTCAAAATTATAAATTTAATAATAATATATTTTCTTAGTTTTGAATCTGTCACTTGTGGTTTTTACTAAAATGTCATTTTAAACTAAGAGCACTCGCTCAAAGTCATACCAGTCATACCACGCATCAAATTGAGTAGTAGTTGATTCTTTTACATAAAAATGACTTATGGATAGTTTTAAAAAATTTATACAGAAATTAAGAATTTTTTTATTAATTTTGACTGTGTATGATGGGCTTTTATAAAAATGTAAAATTAAACTTAAAACACTCAATTTGAGTTTTTATCATAACATAATGTGTCTGTTTGACATGAGACTGGTTCCTACATGTCAAAAATGTCTTATGAATTAGTTTCTTAATAAATTAAAATAATATGAGCAAGTTTTTTTATATTTCAATTGCTAACACATTTTATGAACTAAATCTTCAATTTTAAGCAGATAATAGGCACATGAAGTCCTACCGAGCACACTGTGCATCAGATTGAGCTATGGATGATTCAAAAATGTCACAAATGAATTATGGATAATTTTTTCAAATTTATAAGAAGAATATGAATGTTTTTTATTTTTTTATTATGCGATGTGTGTTTTAATCTAAAATTTCAATTTTAAACAGAAAACACAACCATTGGGTCATACTAGGCACATCATGTATCAGATTGAAGAGTGGTTGATTCCTTTTAGAATAAATTATTTGTGGATAATTTTCCTAAATAATCATATAAATATGGAATGAAAATTAACTATAAAAGATGTATAAATGATAATAAAAGCAACTAAATAAATAGTTGGCAGCTTCTTCTTCAAGTTTTTAGTATACATTTCGATACCAGGTATGATTTGAATTCATTTTTAAACAAATATACTTCCTCGTGTGAATTGAAGGATGATCAAAATCTTAGTAGTACTTAAAAACTATATATATAAAATTTATTAATAACCATTTTAAAGGTAATAGTAATTATATTTGAAATCATTGTGGATGCTATATTGTTGATGGGACATAGTATCCTTCATAAATTTACAAACATAATACCCCAACCATTTCCATTGGTTTTTTTAGACACTATAGAAACATTGATAAAAATTATTAATTTTATATATATATTGTGATAGTGAAATATTATTATATATTCCTTAATACTTATCCCCTTTTAAATTTCAATAGGCTCCTTGTATTCATAGAATGTACCCATTCCATCATGTAGATGATATTTAAACTCACACTTATCATAAAGATATTATATTAATATATTATATAATATGTGTAACAAGAGGTATTTTTGAAAAAAAATTCTTCCTTTCTATTATAAATTGAAAATCTTCATCACATGTGGTTGGTTTTTTGGGTATCCATTCATTAAATCAAAATTACTTATCATTGGAGTATCAAAATTGACTGAAATGATTATCCAACACTACCTAAACCACAAAAATAAAAATGTAATGAAATAATTGGAACTATATTTGATATGATTAAATTTTTGAGTTTTAATTCTGAATCCTGGGTATAAAGAATATTATGTCTCCTATATTTTTTGTTTCAAACACAGTGTATAGTTTTCCATTAATAAATAAAATTTCATTGGTTCTGATTTTTATTTTTTTTATATAAGTCATGTGATGACTAATGAGTCCAAATTTATATTCCCAGGGTTTAACATTCAAATAAAATTTATATATAGGCATGGAAAAAATTTGAATAGTATTTAGTGATAATTAACATAATAGATAAACAATTAGAGAAAAAATATCATGAAAATGAACATCATGTATTCATTTACAATTGAGTAACCTAGACATTCATGCCAGAGGATTTCATTAATACTCTCAAAAAAATATAGTCTGTATTTCCCTCCCCATACATCTATTCATAAAAATAAACTATAGTCATTAAACTATTTTCTATATATGTATGTCCAATAATGTTTACTATTTTAAATTGTGGATGTGGAACAGGAGGGGTACAGGTACTTTGTGAAGAAAATTTCAATTTTTTGGTTGATCCTTTAGATCATTTTGATTCGGCCATACTTTTCACCTCATTCCACTTGTCTGTTTGTAATATTATTCATTAGTCTATACATTTTTCATTAATTGATAAAGGATATTAATGAAAACTAAATTGGAAACTAATACCTCTTTTTTGAAATGTTTTTTTACAAGATCTAATGACAATGTTATGAATCTTCCAATGGCCTACTAAACTATATTAATATTTTCATCATCATGTGGAAAAATTTCTTGATTCTTGATTCTTGAGATACATTAATCACTACTCTGATATGACATATTGGAAGATTAATATTGTGAAGAATATCTCAATAGATATAGTGAATGGTACCCCTATAAAAATTAAATATTCTTTTATATATATATATATCACAATTATTTTCACACTATATAATATCAGTACAACACTATTCCCATTGTCTTACATATTCAGATTATAGTGAAAATATTATGAGAATACTAATTATATCTTTTAATAAATCTCTATGAGGGAATAAAGTTCCTAAATGATGGTGGGTGGGGTGGGGGATCTTCATGTATTGGTTTTTCCTATATTTCTTCTTCTCATTGATACCTTCCCTCATCATTTTATAAAACTCTAATTATCAATTAAATTTTTGTTTTAGAGTAGCTAATCAAGCCTACAACTCTTAAAATTTCTTAAATTTGTCCCTATATTCATTTATTTCCTCAAAATATGTTTTCGGTGACACCCAAAAACCTACACCTATATTACAAACATAAAATTATAAAATCTTCAAGACCACTGAAATTATTGGTTCATCAGGTGCAGAAGATGATGAATTTTGTGTCTAAATTTGAAAAAAAATGAAGGGAAATCATTTAATCAATATTATGTAATAATGATGTAAATAATTTGTTTTTATTATGTGATACATACACATGTTTCAAATATTTTTGTGTCTTTCTATATAACAGTGTCCATTATTTTTTTACTCATTACTCCTTCCAAAGAACATGAAGTATGATGGAAGTAGATTCAAATTGGTATTCAGTAATATATATATATAAATAGAGGAACGTAATTATGTGTTTGTTTCATGTCACATAAAATTATTTCAATATATTTAAAATAAAAACTATTTTTTCAAGTGAACCATAAAAAATACATGCATTAAAGTAGGGCTAGGTTGGTTTTGTTTCTCATTTCATATATTCAAAACAAATTTCATATTTACTAAATTAAAAATTCATAATAAAAGATATTGATACATGTATTATGAAGAAATTTATTACTAATCACAATTCACTGGAAAATATGTATCCTCAAGATGAAAAACTAATGTATCCCACACATAATGGTTTATCAGGTGTACATGCATATCTCGGTGGTGAAGGTCTATTTTCCCTTCAGTATATTTGATTTTAAATGATATAAGTATTAAGTGAAAGCCTCCATGATCCATTATAATTATAATTATTACAAAAATCATTTTTTATTCATATCATGTAGAATCACTCTATATATAATAATGGAGACTATGTCTACATTTAATTATTTTGGATTTGAGTAAAATAATAAAATTATATCATATTTTTACCCCTATATCATCCAAAATCAGTGTCTTAAGTGTGGGAAAAACATTTTCTCTGAATATAAATAAATTTTTATTCACTTTCATGTGGTGATACATATGTAAATATTGAACTTTTTTTGTTTGGGATAATGGGATGGCCAAATACATTACATTCAACCTTGAATTTTTTTCCTTGGTTACTCACCTTAATAATTTTTTCTATCACGGTCATGCTATGAAAATCCTATTTCTTATGGGACCTATTCTGTTCATTTTATACCATTTTCTTTGATTCAATGAAATCAATATGTTATTTCACTAGATTGGTAGCAACGTCATTATTTAAAGGTATTTGTCCCTCTACATAGGGAGCACCAACAACTTAAGAAACATGTTGTTCTTTAGGTTTAGATATAATGACATTTTCTGAATTCATTATCTATAGAATTGGTTCAAAATTTCATTTAGATTATGTAAATTAAATAGTTAATTGATGATAATATTAGGTAACTGAATTTATATGAAAAAAATTTATTACTTCATTATTTTACATTCATTTTCTATTGTTCGATGGGATTTGACCCCCCCCCCCCCCCTTTGAGTATCCAATTCTTTTCATTGTGGTCTCTTCTAACATTCAAGACCCTATCTACACTTGGAAGACTATGAAATGATTATTAAATAAGAATAATACGGTCATATGCATTTTAATTGATATATGACCCTACAGTGTTTTTTAAATAATATATTAATTGACCAATTTTTTTTGTTGGATCTGTAACATAAAATAATTTTAATATATATGATTCATTTATAAAAAGGTCTTTTTTTTAAAATTCCATATTGAAATCAACTTTCGAATATCAAAATTCATCAATTTTAATATCACTTTACTATTAACCCACCTTAACTGAAAAATCATCATATTGAATATTGGGTATTCCAAATACATTATTTGTTTGATTATTCCACAGTAGTACATATATGTATAAATTGGAATTATATCATTGATACTCGATACATGAATAAATTAACCCACAAGTGTAACTTTGATATTTTTCGAGGTATTACATTTATCATGTTCATTTTTATAGAATCTGTAAACATTATAAGATAATATTTTCAGACTTTTTTCCACTTACTATCCATCAATTGTATTTTAAAATTGAATACAAATTTGTAGTTTACCCTTTAAAAATATGGTATCAAAACCACCCTATAAACTACTAATTATATGTATTTTATGTCCAGTAATCAACCCTGGATGGATTTATATTCCAAATAATTACATTGTGCGTTTTAACTCTAAAATATTAGAAAAAAACATAGAGTTTGTCTTGAAAATGATATGTAGTAGATCTTTTGAAAACATATATATTGGAAATTTCTTCACCCACAAGCTGCATTGTGTGAAATGGTTTCAGTAGACAAATTTTCTCCACCCTAGATAGCTAGTCAGTACAGAATCAGTGGCTTCCTCAACAATATATCTCTCATTATTAAAAACGTCTGGACAAATTTATTTTTTGATATACCCTTTCAGAATCTCTATAATCAATTCAATGGGTAACATGTAACACCATAATATTTCATAGTACGTTATCTCATTAAAGTAATTCAATAGCTTTCCCTACACATAACGTCGACTTCGAGTGCACCACAACATACCAAAATCGTCGTTCGAAAAGCGGTTATGAATATTATTAACTTTATTTTGAATCTTATATACTCTATATAATTTTTACATCCAAATTATGTGTTTCTTAGACATAATATATGAACTAATTCTTTTTTTCAGCTAAAAGATGTATTTTTAAAAAATGAAAATTTTTCACCTTTTAATTAAGAATCCTTTTTAAAACCAATATTTGACACATTTATATATTAAATTAAATGAAGTTAAATTCTTCTTTATAAGAGGAACATAAAAATTTTAGTTTTGATAAATTTTTGGTACTTTTCTGAAAACTTTCATATTTTGACGAGTAGTGAAAAATACTACGTTTTTATTGAAAACAACTTTTTTAATTGAAATAATTTAGAGTGATAAATTATGAGTTTTTAATATTTTTAAGTATAATTAGATTATATTTTTATCATTTAATACAATTTAGTTCATTATAAGTAATTTTACATTTATATTTGACATAAACACATGTCAATATTTTTATAATTTTTAATTTTTAAAAACCCTCTTTCTTGTTTTGACAACGGATATTAATTTTAAATTAATAAATGCAACTTATATGTTTTTAATTTGGTAAAATAGACTTCATTTTTGAATTTTAAAAATAAAAATTATCTTAGGGTAAATTTTTTGGTATTTTTCTGAAAACTTTCAATTTTTTATGAATAGTGAAAATCACTACGTTGTTATTTAAAAAAAAAATTATTTAGATAATTATTTATTTTATTTAAATTTATTTTATGTCAAAATAGATATATATTACCTATATAAGTTCAATTTAATTCATTGGAGTCATTTTATATTAAAATTAGTTGTATAATATTTTATTGTACTTTTTAACCTCTTTTACCCACCTTCTAGGCACTTTATAAAATTAGAATAAAATATAATTTTACCAATTCTATGAGTTGAATTTAAAAAATCTGAGAAACATGGTTGACATTAGTAAGTAAAATGTGATTCAATAATATGGATATAATTTTTGGGGAATAATAACTTTTGACTTTTATTTACCACCGTTAAAAATAAATAGGTTAAATAAAGGTAAAAATGATATTATAATTACGCTAACACTTGTAATAATTCTATTGTATAAGTTTAATTCGACAAAAAACCTTATAAATAAAATATAATCTTTTAATTCTTCTTGTATTAGATTAGTACTTTTATTATTATTTTATTTAAAGAAGAGTTAAAAGTGTTAAATTCAATATTTACTAACTAAACCATTTTTAATATAGGGTTATACATAAGATAAATTAGACTATAAATATTCATTAGAAAGAAAAAAATTCCTAAAAAATGGTATTTTATTTATAATTTTTATAAATTAAATAATTTAATTTATTTATGACACAATTTTGATATTGTAATTACCATATTAATGAAATACTAAAATAATTGATATTAAAAATATCCAAATTAATGTAATTTGAGACTTTAGATTAATTATGCTAAATTAATTGGTTAATATGACATTTTTGGGTTTATTAAATAATTTTTTATCGATGTAATCATGTTGTTGTGATTTTCTAAAAATCCCAATACTAAATAGTGTCAAAATTGACATAATTGAGTTTTTAAAAAAATACAATTTTATTAATTGATATAATATTCCTAAAAATATAAGTCTTGAACAAAGGAAATAGATAAGGTTATATATATTAATAATTAACCACTTGGGGTTTTCTTGGGTTGTAATAGTTTTTTATTAACTATAAAATATAAAATTATAAAGAGACATGGTAAATGTCAAACTGTTTAACATACAGTTAAATCTAAATGATAATGTTAATATGGTGAACGAAACCTGTCTAAAACCTATTGGTTGAGAGTTTTTAGACCCATACCAACCATATCCTCAAAATAAATCATTTTTGAGCCATTATAAAATGAAAATGTTTTTATTATAAAATAATATTTCAAGTTTTTCCTAAAATGACCCTCACCTCTCTTATAAATGGGCACATCCCCTTTTCTCAAAATCAAACCTCCAAATCCATTTGGATCTGAAAAAACCCTTACAAAATATCTTCCCAGCTTCCCTCATGTAAAACTAGAGTCCTTATTTTGATTAGAAAGACAACCTATAGATCCTTTTTTATCAAATCAAAAACATGAACCCGAAGAAGAGGTAAATATTTCATCACCTCTTTCAAGTTATTTTCTTCTTCCACTTCCTCATTCATTATTTTTCCCATACCAAAAAAATAACTTTAGTACCTCTTATATACTTTGAGGTTATTATAAATATGGTAAAACCATATTCTTTATTCTATTCATCCTCAAAATTACTAATTCACCATACGTGCATATGTACGGCTTACCGTCTCAACATCTTGATGTAGTTTGCTATTTAAACACATCATTTTTCGGATAGGTATAATAACGAGTATAACTGATTTAAATTATAAATATAACATGTTAATGATTTTTTGTATATGATTTACCATACAATTAAAGATGATTTTATCATCAATATAATGATATTGTCGCTCGGGCGTATGTGTGGATTACCGTCTCTACGACGCGATGAGATTTGTTCCCACATTCACCATTCAACGATGATTATAAAAATATATATATTATTAGTAAGTATTTAATTTATGAAATAATAATGCTACCATATATATATATATATATATATATATTTACTTACATATATCTTATTTACTTACTTTATTTCAATAGGATATGAAAACAGAAACAACGTTTATGCGTACGTACGATCCACCGTCTTCATAAACTGTGCCTTCCATTTCATATATCTATCTATTATAAATATTTGTATTATAAATATATATGATATATAAATCATGTTTTATATTCTATAAGTATTTAAATTGTGATCTAAATGATATTATCAATAATAAAAAGTTAAAACACGTACGATAAAGAAAGCGATCATTACTGAAAATGATAATTTAACATGAAAATCATCATTATATGGGTAGTATAAAGTCATAAATGAATAATTTATTATATAATAAATATGAATATGGTTTTGTTATAATTTAATAACATACTATGGTCTTTATAAAAGAGGTTAAACATGCCATCGACCAAAGAAAGGTGTAGGTAAGGGTTAATTTCACAATCTCTTTATTATCCGATGTTGTTTCTTCATAAGTATCCTCTGGGACATATTTATTATCCATTTCCATGTTTCATAGAGTAGTTTTAAAAGGGATTATTTTTAAGGGAATATTTTAATAAATCATCATTTTAAATGTTTTAAAGATTTATTCTTCTAAACCTTTCTCATTAATGTCTGTCTTTTTAAATTGGTTTTATGGATTTATTTATATGGACATGAATGTTTTAAAATGTTAATTCCTATCAAAATTTTCAAAGTGGAATGGGACACTTTGATTCAAAACTATTTTTAAAATGAATTTTCTTTATGACTATTAAATGATTTTATGAATAAGGGATATTTCTCTTAATGATTTTTACTGATCATTTTCATCTATGTCAACATCCTTTATGGGATATTATTCTTGATTGAGGTTGATTTATTATGATAGAAATAATCTATATTGTATTGATGGTTTTGTGATATGTTTGACTATGGATGTTTTATTTTTATAACATTTATTGTTTATGGATAAATTATTACATTTCGTATGCTAGTTTTAATACAAATGTTAATGTTATGTTTAAACCTTTTCATATGAGTAATGCATTGGACTTAGTATGTGATTGGTGGAGACCGCTATAGCTCTTCGATGCATCGGTATGTATCATGAGACAAACTAGGGTCTTGGCACAAGGCCTCTGCAAAATCTTATTTGAAGTCTTGGCACAAGGCCTTGACTATGTGGTTATGAAATATGGCATTATGCATTCCATTATTATGAAAGTATCTATTGATATTGAATTTGATTATTTGATAAGTAGAATATCCATATGAATAAGTAAATAGAATTATTTGATTTTATGTTTTCCATATTATGAATAAGTTTATGTATAAAATTCTTTTTTTTAGTCTTATACCTTTCTTTAAATTTATATGCTTATTTATGAAAGTTTCTACTCTATTCTTATCTTTATTGTGCATCTGAGCTCACCCCTTTCTATGTTTTATTTTTCCTAGGATGTGAAGAAGTATATTATGACTGATCTGTATGGATAATATAAAGGCTATGAATGTGGTCAATGGAGAAAATTTTCTTGTTGTTTTTTCATTTTATAATGTAATTTAACTTTCATGTATGTAATATATTTTCCACAACTACTATAATGATCAGTCCTTCAGGACTTGATTCCTTGTAATCATGCCAATGTATTAAAATAATGCATCTACTCTAGGTAACTGAGTTTAGGGTATTACAGTTGGTATCAAGGAATGTTTATCAACAACCTTGAAAATAGATTTAGATATAACTTTTAGTAGAGAACATTTCCCTAAGATAGAATTTGGGGATTAGTATATAAGAACTTCTTATAATTTTGGTAAAGTAGTGATTTTGTTTATTTTTCAAGAAATATATCCATGTATGGATAAGAACAGGTATAGGTGTCTCTGACACAGATGTACCTAGGAGATAAAACTCTGAAAAATAGTTTCAAGCTTAACCTAGGGTATCCGGGTACATGACAATGGGCCTTGCCGCACTCTTGGTTACGACACTCCCAGTGGATATTCTTACGATAATTCACATTTTCATTACAAGCCATTATGTAGGATTTAAGAGTAAATAATTCCTCAAAGAATAAATTTTTTCATTGTAGATTATATTCATAATCTTTTCAATTTACGTTATGTATTTTACAAGTTTTGAATTATGCATTGTGATTCATAAACTATCCTAGTGTATTCCATTGTTTAGAAGTGTTTCCTAGTAGAAGGAATGAGAATTCCAGTAATACGCGTCATCGAATGATTAAGAAGGATCATATCTTTCAAGGAATTAAGCCAACATTTAAAAGATAAATAGTATCCCATGTATTCTCATCATATGAAGAAATAGTATAATTTGTTAATAATATTAGTAAATAATTCTATGAGCACAATGAAATTTTGGGGAAGCAAGAGAAGAAAAATATGGAAGAGAGAAGGATGGATAAAGGGAAGAGAAAAAAGTAGGATTTTCCCATATGTGATAACTGTGGAAAGAATCACCTTGGTTAATGCATGAAACGAATGGGAGTTTTTTATAAGTGGGTAGAAAAAGGACACAAAGTACGTGATTGCATGGGTAATAAAATGGTTTCAAATCTACAATGCTTTGTCTGTAAGGATTTGGGAGACTACACAAAATAATGTCCAAATAATCAGAGTATACCCCAAATGCTACTATTGGATAATAATAAATTTATGATAATACTAAATATGAAGAAGAATGAATATATTTATTATATTATTAATTATGTATTGTTTCATTTGAGTATTGTATTAATTATGTCAATGTTTTCATAATTATAGAGTATAAAATGATTATACTGCAGTACTATTTCATTAAGGATTTCAGATTGTGTGGAACCAAGAAAAGTGATTCAATAGCAGGTTAATTTTTTGGAAAATATATGGTTGAGAGAAAGATAAACAACAATATGGTTATGATACTGAGGTAGTGATTTTGGAATAATATATGATTGATTTGGATAAATTATATTGGATATTCTTGACTACCTTGAATCTAATTAATGTTTTATATATTTCGTCATTGTGGGAGTTTAAAACATTTTTGGATAGAAGGATTATTTCCAGTATTATATAAGGAATATGGGAATATGAATATAATCAATAAGGTTTTATGTTAATTCAGGGTGTTATAGTGTTTTAAAAGAATACATGATGAAGGTATCCCCTTGTAATTAAATGGAAAAAAAGAATCTTCATTGTGTTTATCTTCCTTATAAAATTTGGACTGTGAGTTTGGAAAAGAGTATTTTGGATAATTCTATAGTTTGGAATCGATTAATATTGAAATTGGATACTATTTAACAGGTTAAATGACTTCTTGGGATTATTTTTGTATTGTCATAAAAATGACAACCCATAGGTCGGGCAATAACCTGTCATGTCCGGAAAGGCCGCAAGACATGAACCCGCGATTGAAGGACGACATGGGTGGATCACCTACCACTGGAATTCGTGATGTCTTGGATTTTATAATGTAGTTTTTCTAAATAGTATAAAAAATGAATTATATATTCATTATTTTTGGAACCTATATGATTAGGATAAATATAATATTTTTGATTTCAATTATCTTTGGTAGTGAATGATGAGTTTTTGGTAGTAATTAGTTGAAAGATGAAACTCTACTTATCAAGTATATTTTTTTCCCTCTTATTCTAGGAATAAATTAATTCTTAAACTTTAGGGAAGGGTTCTTAAAACCAAATATGTGTTATCCTAATACATTATGTTTTGTTCAACTAATGATATTTTAAATCGTCATTGATTGATGGCATTGAGGACCTCAATTTTACACTTGTTTTTTATTGATGACCTCAATCAGTCCCTATAAATATTTTTGATTTTACTCCAAATAGGTGTCTATAATAGCCACCTATTTTCTCATAATTGAGATCATAATTTGGTGGATATTTTTTCATTCCCTTTCCCTCTCATTAAGACTAAATTTTATTAACCCAATTTCTGATATGGGTTTTCCATAAAGGTATCTTTCTATTTTTATCCTATTATTTTCGAAGATCAATTTCAAATTGTGAGGATGAAATTTATTGAAGGATGGGAGAATGTAACACCCCAAGATTTCATAGTACATTATTTTATTAAAGAAATTCAATAGCTTGCTCTACACGCAACATAGAGTTCGAGCGCACCACAACTTACCAAACTAGCCATTCAAAAAGCAGTTATGAATATTATTAACTAAATTTTGAATCTTTTATACTCTATATAATTTTAACATCCATATTATGTGTTTCTTAGACATAATATAAGAACAAATTATTTTTTCAGATAAAAGATGTATTGTAAAAAAAATCAATTTTACCACATTTTAATGGAGAACCATTGTTAAAACAAATATTTGACACTTTTATATATTAAATTTAATTAAATTAAATTATTTATTTGAATTTGGACATAAAAATTTAGTTTGGATAATTTTTTGATACTTTTCTGATAACTTTAATATTTTGACAAATAGTGAAAAATACATTGTTTTAATTGAAAACAACTTTTTTAATAAAAATAATTTATAGTGTTAAATTATTCATTTGAAATGTTTATAAGTATAATTAGATTATTTTTTATCATTTAATACAATGTAGGTCATTATAATTAATTTCACATTTAAATATTACATAAACACATATCATTCTTATGACAGTTTTTACTTTTTAAACACATGTTTTTGGTTTTCACAACGGGAATTAATTTTAAATTAATAAATGCAAATTATTTGTTTTGAATTTGGTAAAATAGATTTCCTTTTGGAATTATCAATATCAAAATTAACTTAGGGTGAATTTTTGGTATTTTTCTCAAAATTTTCAATTTTGGATTAATAGTGAAAAACACCGTGTTATTATTTAAAACCGACTTTTTATTTAAATAATTATTTTTTTATTTAAATTTATTTTAAGTCAAAATAGATATATAATACCTATATAAGTTCAATTTAATTTATTTGAGTCATTTTATAATAAAATTAGATGTATAATGTTTTTTGAACTTTTTAACCTCTTCTACCCACCTTCTAGGCACGTTAGCAAATTTGAATAAAACATAATTTTACCACTTTTGTGAGATGAATTTCAAAATTATTAGAGACGCAGTTGACATCAGTAAGTAAAATTTGATTCAATAAGACGAATTTTTTTTTGATAATAGTAACTTTTGACTTTTATTTACTACGGTTAAAAGTAAATTGGCTAATTAAAGGTAAAAATGGTATTATAATTTCCCTAACACATGTTTTAATTCTATTAAATAAGTGTAATTATACCAAAAACAACTTTAGGAATAACATAAAATCCTTTAAGCCCACTTCTTTTATAGTAAGACATTTATTGTTATTTTATTTAAAGAATAGTTAAAAGTGTTAAATTCAATGTTTATTAACTAAACAATTTTTAATATAATTTTATAAATTAGAAAAATTTGACTATATATATTCATTAGAAAGCAAAAAATATTTCCTATATAATGGAAGTTTGTTTATAATTTTTATACATTAAATAATTTAATTACTTTATGACATAATGATGATGCATTAATTACCTTTTTAATGTATTATAAAAATAATTGATATTATAAATATCCAAATAAATGTAATTTGATACTTTTGATGAATTACATTAATTTTTATAGGTTAATTTTATATAATGGAAGTTTTTTTATAATGTAAGTTTGTTTAGGTTAATATTTCCTAATTTTTTGTGCGATGTAATCATGTTTTTATGATTTACACAAAAACCAAATACTAAATAGTGTCAAAATTGACATAACTGAGTTTTTAAAATAAATACTATATTATTAATTGATATAATATTCTTAAAAATATAAGGTTCTTCCAAAGGAATTAGATAAGGTTATATATATTAATAATGAACCACTTGGGGTTCTCTCAGCTTGTTATTGTATGTTTATTAACCATATAATATAAAAATTCAAAGTGACATGGTAAATGTCAAACTATTTAACTACGAGTTAAATCTAAAAGATAAGGTTAATATGGTGACCCAAACCTGTCTAAAACCTATTGGTTGAGATTTTTTCGACCCATCCCCACATTATACTTAAAATAAATTATTATGGATCCATTAGAAACATAAATTGTTTTATTATAAAATAATATTTCATGCTTTTCCTAATGTGACCCTCACCTCTCATATAAAAGATAACTTCCCCTTCACCCAAAATCAGACCTCCAATGCCTTTGGATCGGCAAACACAAGCCAAAATAACCACCCAAATTCCCTAAAATCAACCTAGAGTCTTAAAAATATCAAAAATCCAACTTAAGGAGCCCATTTTATCAAATCAAATGGAAGAACCCGAAGAAGAGGTAAATATTTCATCACCTCTTTCATATTCTTTTCTTCATCCACAGCCTCTTTCATTGTTGTTTCCACACAAAAATAATAAATCAAGTACCAAATACATAATTTAATATTATTATAAATATTTTACAACCATATTCGTTATTCTATCCATCCTCTAAATTACAAATTCACCATACGTGCATATGTACCGCTTGTCGTCTCCACGTCGTGGCGTAGTTTGTTATTCAAACACTTCATTGTTTTGATGGCTATAATAATGAGTATAAATGATATAATAATAAATATTAAATTTTTATGATTCTATATATATTATATACCATCCAATTACATACGATATGACCATCAAGATAATGACATTGTCATTTGTGCATATGTACGGATTACCGTCTCCATGATAGATGAGATTCATTCCCACGTTCACCATTCAACGATGATTATAAAAATATATAAATTATTAATAATTATGTAATATTTGACATAATAATGATACTATATATATAAATATACATATATAGAAATATACATATATATATATATATGTACTTACATATATCTTATTTACTTACTTTCATTCAATACGACATGAAAACAGAAACAACGTTTATACATACGTACGACCTACCGTCTCCATAAATGGTGCATTCCATTTCATATATATATCTATAATAAATATTTATATTCTAAATATATATAATTTATAAATCATGTTTAATATTAAAGATGTATTTAAATAATGATGTAAATGATAGGACATATAATAACATATTAAACCATGTAAGATAAAGAAAGTGATTATTACAAAAAATGTTAATTAAACATGAAAATCATTATTAAATTGGTAATATAAAGTCATAAATAAATAATTTATGATATAATAAATTTGAATATGGTTCAGGTACAATTTAATAACATACTATTGTCATTATACAGGATGTTAAACATACCGTCGACCAAAGGAAAGTGCAAGGTAAGGGTTAATTTTACAATCTTATTATTACCCGAGGTTGTTTTTTCGTATGTATCCACTAAGAAATATTAATTATCCATTTCCATGTTTCATAAAAGAGTTTTCAAAGGGATTATTTTTAATGGAATCTTTTAATAAAACATCATTTTAAATTTTTTAAATATTTATTCTACAAAACCTTTTTCATTAATGTCCATGTTTTTAAAATATTTTTAAGGATTTATTTAAATGGAAATGAGTGTTTTAAAATATTCATTTTTTATAAAGATTCAAATGGGTATGGGGTAATTTAAATCAAAAATGTCTTTAAAATGAAATCCTTTATATGAATTTTAAATTATTTCATAAAAAAGGTATATTTCCCTCAATTTTTTGCACTGATCATTTTTAACTACGTCTACATATTTTACGGGATATTAATCTTTATTGAGGTTGATTTATTATGATACAAATATTTCATATTGTATTAAAGGTTTTTTGATATGATTGATTATAGATGTGTGATTTTTATACCATTCATAGTATAAGGAAAATGTATTGACATTTCATATGATAGGTTTAATATGAATGTTTATGTTATGTTTAAAACATTTCATTGGAGGAATTTATTGGACTTTGTAAGTGATGGGTGGAGCATGTTATAGCTCCTCGATGAATTGACACGTCTCATGAGAAAAACTATTTTCTTGGAAAAAGGCCCTAACAAAATCTTATTTTTTTAACAAGGCCTTGACTATGTGGTTATAAAGTCTGGAATTATGCATTCCATCATTATGAAAGTTGCTATTGATATTGCATGTGATTATTCGACTAGTATAATATTCATGTGAGCATGTAAGTGGAATTATTTGATTTTATCATTTCCATATTATGTTGAAGTTTAAATTTAAAATTATTTTCTTTCAGTCTTATGCATTTCCTTAAATTATTATTCTTATTTATGAAAGTTTCAGCTATATTGTTATCTTTACTGAGAATTTGAGCTCACCCCTTTCTATGTTTTATTTTTCCAAGGATGTGAAGAAATATATTATGACTGACTTGTATGGATAGTCTAAGGGATTTTATTGTGTTAAATAGTTATAATTTTCTTTTTATTTTTCATTTAACAATGCAATGTAACGTTCATGTATGTAATCTTTTTTCCAAGGCTGTTAAACTAATCAATTGTTCAGGACTTCATTCCTTGTAATCATGCCAATGTATAAAAATAGTCTACAGAATCTGGGTAACTGGGGTCGGGGAATTATAGAACACCCATATATAATGTATAAGACCACATAGTAAAACCTATATTACCATAAGATCCATTATGTGAACCATTATATAAATGAATGTTAGTATGAAGAACTTCTCTAGTTAACATAATATGACAGAAATTTCGATTTCCATAGTTGTAATTTTTTAGGTATATATCTTTTCATCGTAAATATTTTAAAAGGAAAGTGTGTGGTTAAAATATGTTGTACATTCTTCTATAAAATGAATCCTAAAGCTACCTTCATTAGACATTGCATGAAAACATGAAATTCATGTTATTTAAGACCATTAAACATTAAATCTTTCATTTGCATGACATTGTTAATATATAAAGAATACCACTCTATATCCATTATATCTTTCAGAATGCTTCAAAAAATGATTTATCTTCTTCATTGAAATCCTGAATGAAACTATAAGAATAAAATACCATTTTCCACCGATCACTAGAGCCAACTCTTCGTGTACTCTCATATTAATCTTGTCCAACCTAGACTTAATTATATAATTCATTTTTAGTGGTGTATTTAGTAACATTAAAATGAAACAATCAGATTCATTTTTCTAAATGCATGGCATTAATACTATTCCTGACGTATAAAAAAATTCTAGTAAGGTAATTCAAGAACAATCTTGTCTTTTTTTATAATTAGTTTCCCTATAGTTTTTTGAATATGGTTTACCAAAATAAATATCAATATTTTTTACTTTCTAAAATATTGGATCACCTCTTGGTGGATATGATGCTATGAATTCATCTGAAATTCAATATAAAGATGTTATCTAATATCTTTACTTATGTCACATGGGTATAAATATGAGATGTCCAAGAATCACATTCTTCAATGAATGTTTCAACGTAATTGATTGTGTACCTTGTTCACAAATGGGACACACTTTAGTTCCTTTAATTATCTATCATGAAAATTTTACATATATAGGAATGTAATTTATCATACCATACAACATGGATCATTACATGAAATCATCATTTATAAAATAATCATACCACATAACACCTGAATCCTAAAAAGCATAAATTTTTTCATTATCTTTTGGAAACTGAAATCCTCTTAAAAATACCAATCATGGACTAATTTGCTAAAAAAAACCACCCCACTTGATAAAAAGTATCCACGTATATATGAAAATAATTATTATATTAGTAATACTATAACCAAATAAATGAAACATACATTTGATACAATACATTAATAAAATGTAAATCTTAAATTGATAATGTGAAATTTATGTCTTACTGGTCAAACCATGCAATATATTGAGGTGTTCTTAGTTCCTACTTTTCAAAAATAAATTATGGAACATTTTATAATGGTACCAAAACAATACGAATGTGTTTTCTAAGTTTTGAGTATGGGACTTTTATTTTTTAATAAATTTCTTTTTAAACAGAAAACATGCACTTTGAGTTATACCAGTAACATCGCCTGTTGATTTGAGGTGATACATATTCTAATATATCACAACAAACATATGAATAGTTTTTCTAAATTATACAAAAATATAATTTTTTATCATTTTTAGTGAGTGACACATGTTTTAAACTAAAAAGTCAATTTTAGACTACTAATGGACACTCTGAGTCACAACAATCACACTATCAGATAGATTTATGTCTAGATGATTCTTACACATCAAGAAAGGATGGATGGATTGTTTTCAAAAATAATCAAAACCATCTAAATGCATTTTTTTAGTTTCATTATGTAACTTTACTTTTTTCCTAAAGTGTAAATTTTAAATAAAAAGACATAGATGGAGTTATATCGGTCACACCGTGCAATGGATTTAGGTGTTTCCAATTCCAGAAAAAATCACAAATGACTTATAGATCATTGTTCTAATGTGTTAAAACAATGAAATTTTTTTTATTAGTTTGGAGTATTTCATTTGTCTGTTTTACTAAAATATCATTTTACACAAAAAGAAAGTAGTTTGAGTCATACCAGTCACATCGTGTGATAGTTTGAGGTGAGAATAATTACTACATTCCATAAATTATATTTAAATTTTTCCAAAATATTATTAAGATAATTCGTGGTTATTTATTCATTTTTCAATTATTGACACATGTTTTGAACTAAAATAATAATTTTAGACCAAAAACAGACACATTGTGTCTTACTGGTCACACCGTGCATAAAATTGAGTTGAAGCTGATTTACACACATCCCAATTGACTTATGAATATTATTCCAAATGTATGTAAACAATATGGATGTGTTTTATCAGTTTTTAATATGTGACATGTGTTTTCAACTAAAATGTCATATTTAAAATAAAGTCATGGACATTGAGACATATTAGACACAATGTGAATCAGATTTAGGTGGGGACGATTCATACACAAAAAAATTAACTTAAGGATCATTTAAATATAGTATTAGAATAATACTAAATCGTTTTCATCCTTTTGAGTATATCAATTTTTTTCTAAAATTCATTTTTAAATTGAAATCATGAATGTTTGATCATACCAGTCACATTTTCTTTCAATTTTGACATGAAACTTATTCATACATGTAAAAAAGTAATTATGATTCCTTATAATAAATTATAAATATAATTTTTTTTTATATTTTTTGTGAGCGACATAAATGTTGAAATAAAATGTAAATTTTAAACTAATAATGGTCATTTTGAGTCATAAATAACACAATGTGTATTAGAATGAGGTTTGGATAATTCCTAAATGTCACAAATGACTTTTGGATCCTTTATTCAATGTATAAAAATAAAAATAATGTCTTTTCTTTGTTTTGAGTATGTCACATTACATTTTTACTAAAATTTCAATTTTAAATAAAAACACACACTTGGAGTCATACAAGTTACATTGTGAATTAAATTGAGGTGAGGATAATTTAAATATGTCAAAAATTAATTAAGGATCATTTTTCAAAATTATAAATTTAATAATAATATATTTTCTTAGTTTTGAATCTGTCACTTGTGGTTTTTACTAAAATGTCATTTTAAACTAAGAGCACTCGCTCAAAGTCATACCAGTCATACCACGCATCAAATTGAGTAGTAGTTGATTCTTTTACATAAAAATGACTTACGGATAGTTTTAAAAAATTTATACAAAAATTAAGAATTTTTTTTATCAATTTTGACTGTGTATGATGGGCTTTTATAAAAATGTAAAATTAAACTTAAAACACTCAATTTGAGTTTTTATCATAACATAATGTGTCTGTTTGACATGAGACTGGTTCCTACATGTCAAAAATGTCTTATGAATTATTTTCTTAATAAATTAAAATAATATGAGAAAGTTTTTTTATATTTCAATTGCTAACACATTTTATGAACTAAATCTTCAATTTTAAGCAGATAATAGGCACATGAAGTCCTACCGAGCACACTGTGCATCAGATTGAGCTGTGGATGATTCAAAAATGTCACAAATGAATTATGGATAATTTTTTCAAATTTATAAGAAGAATATGAATGTTTTTTATTTTTTTATTATGCGATGTGTGTTTTAATCTAAAATTTCAATTTTAAACAGAAAACACAACCATTGGGTCATACTAGGCACATCATGTATCAGATTGAAGAGTGGTTGATTCCTTTTAGAATAAATTATTTGTGGATAATTTTCCTAAATAATCATATAAATATGGAATGAAAATTAACTATAAAAGATGTATAAATGATAATAAAAGCAACTAAATAAATAGTTAGCAGCTTCTTCTTCAAGTTTTTAGTATACATTTCGATACCAGGTATGATTTGAATTCATTTTTAAACAAATATACTTCCATGTGTGAATTGAAGGATGATCAAAATCTTAGTAGTACTTAAAAACTATATATATAAAATTTATTAATAACCATTTTAAAGGTAATAGTAATTATATTTGAAATCTTTTTGGATGCTATATTGTTGATGGGACATAGTATCCTTCATAAATTTACAAACATAATACCCCAACCGTTTCCATTGGTTTTTTTTAGACACTATAGAAACATTGATAAAAATTATTAATTTTATATATATATTGTGATAGTGAAATATTATTATATATTCCTTAATACTTATCCCCTTTTAAATTTCAATAGGCTCCTTGTATTCATATAATGTACCCATTCCATCATGTAGATGATATTTAAACTCACACTTATCATAAAGATAATTATATTAATATATTATATAAAATGTGTAACAAGAGGTATTTTTGAAAAAAAAAATTATTCCTTTCTATTATAAATTGAAACTCTTCATCACATGTGGTTGGTTTTTTGGGTATCCATTTATTAAATCAAAATTACTTATCATTGGAGTATCAAAATTGACTGAAATGATTATCCAACACTACCTAAACCACAGAAATAAAAATGTAATGAAATAATTGGAACTATATTTGATATGATTAAATTTTTGAGTTTTAATTCTGAATCCTGGGTATAAAGAATATTATGTCTCCTATATGTTTTGTTTCAAACACAGTGTATAGTTTTCCATTACTAAATAAAATTTCTTTGGTTCTGATTTTTATTTTTTTTATATAAGTCATGTGATGACTAATGAGTCCAAATTTATATTCCCAGGGTTTAACATTCAAATAAAATTTATATATAGGCATGGAAAAAATTTGAATAGTATTTAGTGATAATTAACATAATAGATAAACAATTAGAGAAAAAATATCATGAAAATGAACATCATGTATTCATTTACAATTGAGTAACCTAGACATTCATGCCAGAGGATTTCATTAATACTCTCAAAAAAATATAGTCTATATTTCCCTCCCCATAAATCTATTCATAAAAATAAACTATAGTCATTAAACTATTTTCTATATATGTATGTCCAATAATGTTTACTATTTTAAATTGTGGATGTGGAACAGGAGGGGTACAGGTACTTTGTGAAGAAAATTTCAATTTTTTGGTTGATCCTTTAGATCATTTTGATTCGGCCATACTTTTCACCTCATTCCACTTGTCTGTTTGTAGTATTATTCATTAGTTTATACATTTTTCATTAATTGATAAAGGATATTAATGAAAACTAAATTGGAAACTAATACCTCTTTTTTGAAATATTTTTTTACAAGATCTAATGACAATGATATGAATCTTCCAATGGCCTACTAAACTATATTAATATTTTCATCATCATGTGGAAAAATTTCTTGATTCTTGGTTCTTGAGATACATTAATCACTACTCTGATATGACATATTGGAATATTAATATTGTGAAGAATATCTCAATAGATATAGTGAATGGTACCCCTATAAAAATTAAATATTCTTTTATATATATATATATATATATCACAATTTTTTTCACTCTATATAATATCAGTACAACACTATTCCCATTGTCTTACATATTCAGATTATAGTGAAAATATTATGAGAATACTAATTATATCTTTTAATAAATCTCTATGAGGGAATAAAGTTCCTAAATGATGGTGGGTTGGGTGGGGGATCTTCATGTATTGGTTTTTCCTATATTTCTTCTTCTCATTGATACCTTCCCTCATCATTTTATAAAACTCTAATTATCAATTAAATTTTTGTTTTAGAGCAGCTAATCAAGCCTACAACTCTTAAAATTTCTAAAATTTGTCCCTATATTCATTTATTTCCTCAAAATATGTTTTGGGTGACACCCAAAAACCTACACCTATATTACAAACATAAAATTATAAAATCTTCAAGACCACTGAAATTATTGGTTCATCAGGTGCAGAAGATGATGAATTTTGTGTCTAAGTTTGAAAAAAATGAAGGGAAATAATTTAATCAATATTATGTAATAATGATGTAAATAATTTGTTTTTATTATGTGATACATACACATGTTTCAAATATTTTTGTGTCTTTCTATATAACAGTGTCCATTATTTTTTTACTCATTACTCCTTCCAAAGAACATGAAGTATGATGGAAGTAGATTCAAATTGGTATTCAGTAATATATATATAAATAGAGGAACGTAATTATGTGTTTGTTTCATGTCACATAAAATTATTTCAATATATTTAAAATAAAAACTATTTTTTCAAGTGAACCATAAAAAATACATACATTAAAGTAGGGATACGTTGGTTTTGTTTCTCATTTCATATATTCAAAACATATTTCATATTTACTAAATTAAAAATTCATAATAAAAGATATTGATACATGTATTATGAAGAAATTTATTACTAATCACAATTCACTGGAAAATATGTATCCTCAAGATGAAAAACTAATGTATCCCACACATAATGGTTTATAAGGTGTACATGCATCTCTCGGTGGTGAAGGTCTATTTTCCCTTCAGTATATTTGATTTTAAATGATATAAGTATTAAGTGAAAGCCTCCATGATCCATTATAATTATAATTATTACAAAAATCATTTTTTATTCATATCATGTAGAATCACTCTATATATAATAATGGAGACTATGTCTACATTTAATTTTTTTGGATTTGAGTAAAATAATAAAATTATATCATATTTTTACCCCTATATCATCCAAAATCAGTGTCTTAAGTGTGGGAAAAACATTTTCTCTGAATATAAATAAATTTTTATTCACTTTCATGTGGTGATACATATGTAAATATTGAACTTTTTTTGTTTGGGATAATGGGATGGCCAAATACATTACATTCAACCTTGAATTTTTTTTCCTTGGTTACTCACCTTAATAATTATTTCTATCACGGTCATGCTATGAAAATCCTATTTCTTATGGGACCTATTCTGTTCATTTTATACCATTTTCTTTGATTCAATGAAATCAATATGTTATTTCACTAGATTGGTAGCAACGTCATTATTTAAAGGTATTTGTCCCTCTACATAGGGAGCACCAACAACTTAAGAAACATGTTGTTCTTTAGGTTTAGATATAATGACATTTTCTGAATTCATTATCTATAGAATTGCTTCAAAATTTCATTTAGATTGTGTAAATTAAATAGTTAATTGATGATAATATTAGGTAACTGAATTTATATGACAAAAATTTATTACTTCATTATTTTTCATTCATTTTCTATTGTTCGATGGGATTTGACCCCCCCCCCCCCCCTTTGAGTATCCAATTCTTTTAATTGTGGTCTCTTCTAACATTCAAGACCCTATCTACACTTGGAAGATTATGAAATGATTATTAAATAAGAATAATACGGTCATATGCATTTTAATTGATATATGACCTTACACTGTTTTTTAAATAATATATTAATTGACCAATTTTTTTTGTTGGATCTGTAACATAAAATAATTTTAATATATATGATTCATTTATAAAAAGGTCTTTTTTTAAAAATTCTATATTGAAATCAACTTTCGAATATCAAAATTCATCAATTTTAATATCACTTTACTATTAACCCACCTTAACTGAAAAATCATCATATTGAATATTGGGTATTCCAAATACATTATTTGTTTGATTATTCCACAGTAGGACATATATGTATAAATTGGAATTATATCATTGATACTCGATACATGAATAAATTCACCCACAAGTGTAACTTTGATATTTTTCAAGGTATTACATTTATCATGTTCATTTTTATAGAATCTGTAAACATTATAAGATAATATTTTCACACTTTTTTCCACTTACAATCCATCAATTGTATTTTAAAATTGAATACAAATTTTTAGTTTACCCTTTAAAAATATGGTATCAAAACCACCCTATAAACTACTAATTATATGTATTTTATATCCAGTAATCAACCCTGGATGGATTTATATTCCAAATAATTACATTGTGCATTTTAACTCTAAAATATTAGAAAAAAACATAGAGTTTGTCTTGAAAATGATATGTAGTAGATCTTTTGAAAACATATATATTGGAAATTTCTTCACCCACAAGCTGCATTTTGTGAAATGGTTTCAATAGACAAATTTTCTCCACCCTAGATAGTTAGTCAGTACAGAATCAGTGGCTTCCTCAACAATATATCTCTCATTATTAAAAACGTCTGGACAAATTTAATTTTTGATATACCCTTTCAGAATCTCCATAATCAATTCAATGGGTAACATGTAATACCACAATATTTCATAGTACGTTATCTCATTAAAGTAATTCAATAGCTTTCCCTACACATAACGTCGACTTCGAGTGCACCACAACATACCAAAATCGTCGTTCAAAAAGCGGTTATGAATATTATTAACTTTATTTTGAATCTTATATACTCTATATAATTTTTACATCCATATTATGTGTTTCTTAGACATAATATATGAACTAATTCTTTTTTTCAGCTAAAAGATGTATTTTTAAAAAATGAAAATTTTTCACCTTTTAATTAAGAATCCTTTATAAAACCAATATTTGACACATTTATATATTAAATTAAATGAAGTTAAATTCTTCTTTATAAGAGAAACATAAAAATTTTAGTTTTGATAAATTTTTGGTACTTTTCTGAAAACTTTCATATTTTGACGAGTAGTGAAAAATACTACGTTTTAATTGAAAACAACTTTTTTAATTGAAATAATTTAGAGTGATAAATTATGAGTTTGAAATATTTTTAAGTATAATTAGATTATATTTTTATCATTTAATACAATTTAGTTCATTATAAGTAATTTTACATTTATATTTGACATAAACACATGTCAATATTTTTATAATTTTTAATTTTTAAAAACCCTCTTTCTTGTTTTGACAACGGATATTAATTTTAAATTAATAAATGCAACTTCTATGTTTTTAATTTGGTAAAATAGACTTCATTTTTGAATTTTAAAAATAAAAATTATCTTAGGGTAAATGTTTTGGTATTTTTCTGAAAACATTCAATTTTTTATGAATAGTGAAAATCACTACGTTGTTATTTAAAACAAAATTTTTATTTAGATAATTATTTATTTTATTTAAATTTATTTTATGTAAAAATAGATATATATTACTTATATAAGTTCAATTTAATTCATTGGAGTCATTTTATATTAAAATTAGTTGTATAATATTTTATTGTAATTTTTAACCTCTTTTACCCACCTTCTAGGCACTTTATGAAATTAGCATAAAATATAATTTTACCAATTCTATGAGTTGAATTTAAAAAATCTGAGAAACATGGTTGACATCAGTAAGTAAAATGTGATTCAATAATATGGATATAATTTTTGGGGAATAATAACTTTTGACTTTTATTTACCACCGTTAAAAATAAATAGGTTAAATAAAGGTAAAAATGATATTATAATTAAGCTAACACTTGTAATAATTCTATTGTATAAGTTTAATTCGACAAAAAACCTTATAAATAAAATATAATCTTTTAATTCTTCTTGTATTAGATTAGTACTTTTATTATTATTTTATTTAAAGAAGAGTTAAAAGTGTTAAATTCAATATTTACTAACTAAACCATTTTTAATATAGGGTTATACATAAGATAAATTAGACTATAAATATTCATTAGAAAGAAAAAAAATTCCTAAAAAATGGTATTTTATTTATAATTTTTATAAATTAAATAATTTAATTTATTTATGACACAATTTTGATATTGTAATTACCATATTAATGAAATACTAAAATAATTGATATTAAAAATATCCAAATTAATGTAATTTGAGACTATAGATTAATTATGCTAAATTAATTGGTTAATATGACATTTTTGGGTTTATTAAATAATTTTTGATCGATGTAATCATGTTGTTGTGATTTTCTAAAAATCCCAATACAAAATACTGTCAAAATTGACATAATTGAGTTTTTAAAAAAATACAATTTTATTAATTGATATAATATTCCTAAAAATATAAGTCTTGAACAAAGGAATTAGATAAGGTTATATATATTAATAATTAACCACTTGGGGTTTTCTTGGGTTGTAATAGTTTTTTATTAACTATAAAATATAAAATTATAAAGAGACATGGTAAATGTCAAACTGTTTAACATAGAGTTAAATCTAAATGATAATGTTAATATGGTGACCGAAACCTGTCTAAAACCTATTGGTTGAGAGTTTTTAGACCCATACCAACCATATCCTCAAAATAAATCATTTTTGAGCCATTATAAAATGAAAATGTTTTTATTATAAAATAATATTTCAAGTTTTTCCTAAAATGACCCTCACCTCTCTTATAAATGGGCACATCCCCTTTTCTCAAAATCAAACCTCCAAATCCATTTGGATCTGAAAAAACCCTTACAAAATATCTTCCCAACTTCCCTCATGTAAAACTAGAGTCCTTATTTTGATTAGAAAGACATCCTATAGATCCTTTTTTATCAAATCAAAAACATGAACCCGAAGAAGAGGTAAATATTTCATCACCTCTTTCAAGTTATTTTCTTCTTCCACTTCCTCATTCATTATTTTTCCCATACCAAAATAATAACTTTAGTACCTCTTATATACTTTGAGGTTATTATAAATATGGTAAAACCATATTCTTTATTCTATTCATCCTCAAAATTACTAATTCACCATACGTGCATATGTACGGCTTACCGTCTCAACATCTTGATGTAGTTTGCTATTTAAACACTTCATTTTTCGGATAGGTATAATAATGAGTATAACTAATTTAAATTATAAATATAACATGTTAATGATTTTTTGTATATGATTTACCATACAATTAAAGATGATTTTATCATCAATATAATGATATTGTCGCTCGGGCATATGTGTGGATTACCGTCTCTACGACGCAATGAGATTTGTTCCCACATTCACCATTCAACGATGATTATAAAAATATATATATTATTAGTAAGTATTTAATTTATGAAATAATAATGCTACCTTATATATATATATATATATATATATATATATATTTACTTACATATATCTTATTTACTTACTTTCTTTCAATACGATATGAAAACAGAAACAACGTTTATGCGTACGTACGACCTACCGTCTTCATAAACTGTGCCGTCCATTTCATATATCTATCTATTATAAATATTTGTATTATAAATATATATGATATATAAATCATGTTTTATATTCTATAAGTATTTAAATTGTGATCTAAATGATATTATCAATAATAAAAAGTTAAAACACGTACGATAAAGAAAGCGATCATTACTAAAAATGATAATTTAACATGAAAATCATCATTATATGGGTAGTATAAAGTCATAAATGAATAATTTATTATATAATAAATATGAATATGGTTTTGTTATAATTTAATAACATACTATGGTCTTTATAAAAGAGGTTAAACATACCATCGACCAACGAAAGGTGCAGGTAAAGGTTAATTTCACAATCTCTTTATTATCCGATGTTGTTTCTTCATAAGTATCCTCTGGGACATATTTATTATCCATTTCCATGTTTCATAGAGTAGTTTTAAAAGGGATTATTTTTAAGGGAATATTTTAATAAATCATCCGTTTAAATGTTTTAAAGATTTATTCTTCTAAACCTTTCTCATTAATGTCTGTGTTTTTAAATTGGTTTTATGGATTTATTTATATGGACATGAATGTTTTAAAATGTTAATTCCTATAAAAAGTTTCAAAGAGGAATGGGACACTTTGATTCAAAACTATTTTTAAAATGAATTTTTTTATGACTATTAAATGATTTTATGAATAAGGGATATTTCTCTTAATGATTTTTACTGATCATTTTCATCTATGTCAACATCCTTTACGGGATATTATTCTTGATTGAGGTTGATTTATTATGATAGAAATAATCTATATTGTATTGACGGTTTTGTGATATGTTTGACTATGGATGTTTTATTTTTATAACATTTATTGTTTATGGATAAATTATTACATTTCGTATGCTAGTTTTAATACAAATGTTAATGTTATTATTAAACCTTTTCATATGAGTAATGCATTGGACTTAGTAAGTGATTAGTGGAGACCGTTATATCTCTTTGATGCATCGGTATGTATCATGAGACAAACTAGGGTCTTGGCACAAGGCCTCTGCAAAATCTTATTTGAAGTCTTGGCACAAGGCCTTGACTATGTGGTTATGAAATATGGCATTATGCATTCCATTATTATGAAAGTATCTATTGATATTGAATTTGATTATTTGACAAGTAGAATATCCATATGAATAAGTAAATAGAATTATTTGATTTTATGTTTTCCATATTATGAATAAGTTTATGTATAAAATGCTTTTGTTTTAGTCTTATAGCTTTCATTAAATTTTTATGCTTATTTATGAAAGTTTCTACTCTATTATTATCTTTATTGCGCATCTGAGCTCACCCCTTTCTATGTTTTATTTTTCCTAGGATGTGAAGAAGTATATTATGACTGATCTGTATGGATAATATAAAGGCTATGAATGTGGTCAATAGAGAAAATTTTCTTGTTGTTTTTTCATTTTATAATGTAATTTAACTTTCATGTATGTAATCTATTTTCCACAACTACTATAATGATCAGTCCTTCAGGACTTGATTCCTTGTAATCATGCCAATGTATTAAAATAATACATCTACTCTAGGTAACTGAGTTCAGGGTATTACAGTTGGTATCAAGGAATGTTTATCAACAACCTTGAAAATAGATTTAGATATAACTTTTAGTAGAGAACATTTCCCTAAGATAGAATTTGGGGATTAGTATATAAGAACTTCTTAGAATTTTGGTAAAGTAGTGATTTTGTTTATTTTTCAAGAAATATATCCATGTATGGATAAGAACAGGTATAGGCGTCTCTGACATAGATGTACCTAGAAGATAAAACTCTGAAAAATAGTTTCAAGCTTAACCTAGGGTATCCGGGTACATGACAATGGGCCTTGCCGCACTCTTGGTTACGACACTCCCAGTGGATATTCTTACGATAATTCACATTTTCATTACAAGCCATTATGTAGGATTTAAGAGTAAATAATTTCCTCAAAGAATAAATTTTTTCATTGTAGATTATATTCATAATCTTTTCAATTTACGTTAGGTATTTTACAAGTTTTGAATTATGCATTGTGATTCATAAACTATCCTAGTGTATTCCATTGTTTAGAAATGTTTCCTAGTAGAAGGAATGAGAATTCCAGTAATACGCGTCATCGAATGATTAAGAAGGATCATATCGTTCAAGGTATTAAGACAACATTTAAAAGATGCATAGTATCCCATGTATTCTCATCATATGAAGAAATAGTATAATTTGTTAATAATATTAGTAAATAATTCTATGAGCACAATGAATTTTAGGGGAAGCAAGAGAAGAAAAATATGGAAGAGAGAAATATGGATAAAGGGAAGAGCAAAAAGTAGGATTTTCCCATATGTGATAACTGTGGAAAGAATCACCCTGGTTAATGCATGAAACGAATGGGAGTTTTTTATAAGTGGGTAGAAAAAGGACACAAAGTACGTTATTGCATGGGTAATAAAATGGTTTCAAATCTACAATGCTTTGTCTGTAAGGATTTGGGAGACTACACAAAACAATGTCCAAATAATCAGAGTATACCCCAAATGCTACTATTGGATAATAATAAATTTATGATAATACTAAATATGAAGAAGAATGAATATATTTATTATATTATTATTTAAGTATTGTTTCATTTGAGTATTGTATTAATGATGTCAATGTTTTCATAATTATAGAGTATAAAATGATTATACTGCAGTACTATTTCATTAAGGATTTCAGATTGTGTGGAACCAAGAAAAGTGATTCAATAGCAGGTTAATTTTTTGGAAAATATATGGTTGAGAGAAAGATAAACAACAATATGGTTATGATACTGAGGTAGTGATTTTGGAATAATATATGATTGATTTGGATAAATTATATTGGATATTCTTGACTACCTTGAAACTAATTAATGATTTATATATTTCATCATTGTGGGAGTTTAAAACATTTTTGGATAGAAGGATTATTTCCAGTATTATATAAGGAATATGGGAATATGAATATAATCAATAAGGTTTTATGTTAATTCAGGGTGTTATAGTGTTTTAAAAGAATACATGATGAAGGTATCCCCTTGTAATTAAATGGAAAAAAGAATCTTCATTGTGTTTATCTTCCTTATAAATTTTGGACTGTGAGTTTGGAAAAGAGTATTTTGGATAATTCTATAGTTTGGAATCGATTAATATTGAAATTGGATACTATTTAACAGGTTAAATGACTTCTTGAGATTATTTTTGTATTGTCATAAAAATGACAACCCAGAGGTCGGGCAATAACCTGTCATGTCCGGAAAGGCCGCAAGACATGAACCCGCGATTGAAGGGCGACATGGGTGGATCACCTACCACTGGAATTCGTGATGTCTTGGATTTTATAATGTAGTTTTTCTAAATAGTATAACAAATGAATTATATATTCATTATTTTTGGAACCTATATGATTAGGATAAATATAATATTTTTGATTTCAATTATCTTTGGTAGTGAATGATGAGTTTTTGGTAGTAATTAGTTGAAAGATGAAACTCTACTTATCAAGTATATTTTTTTCCCTCTTATTCTAGGAATAAATTAATTCTTAAACTTTAGGGAAGGGTTCTTAAAACCAAATATGTGTTATCCTAATACATTATGTTTTGTTCAACTAATGATATTTTAAATCATCATTGATTGATGGCATTGAGGACCTCAATTTTACACTTGTTTTTGATTGATGACCTCAATCAGTCCCTATAAATATTTTTGATTTTACTCCAAATAGGTGTCTATAATAGCCACCTATTTTCTCATAATTGAGATCATAATTTGGTGGATAGTTTTTCATTCCCTTTCCCTCTCATTAAGACTAAATTTTATTAACCCAATTTCTGATATGGGTTTTCCATAAAGGTATCTTTCTATTTTTATCCTATTATTTTCGAAGATCAATTTCAAATTGTGAGGATGAAATTTATTGAAGGATGGGAGAATGTAACACCCCAAGATTTCATAGTACATTATTTTATTAAAGAAATTCAATAGCTTGCGCTACACGCAACATAGAGTTCGAGCGCACCACAACTTACCAAACTAGCCATTCAAAAAGCAGTTATGAGTATTATTAACTAAATTTTGAATCTTTTATACTCTATATAATTTTAACATCCATATTATGTGTTTCTTAGACATAATATAAGAACAAATTACTTTTTCAGATAAAAGATGTATTGTAAAAAAAATCAATTTTACCACCTTTTAATGGAGAACCATTGTTAAAACAAATATTTAACAATTTTATATATTAAATTTAATTAAATTAATTTATTTATTTAAATTTGGACATAAAAATTTAGTTTGGATAATTTTTTGGTACTTTTCTGATAACTTTAATATTTTGACAAATAGTAAAAAATACAATGTTTTAATTGAAAACAACTTTTTTAATAAAAATAATTTATAGTGTTAAATTATTCATCTGAAATGTTTATAAGTATAATTAGATTATTTTTTATCATTTAATACAATGTAGGTCATTATACTTAATTTCACATTTAAATATTACATAAACCCATATCATTCTTATGACAGTTTTTACTTTTTAAAAACATGTTTTTGGTTTTCACAACGGGAATTAATTTTAAATTAATAAATGCAACTTCATTGTTTTGAATTTGGTAAAATAGATTTCCTTTTGGAATTATCAATATCAAAATTAACTTAGGGTGAATTTTTGGTATTTTTCTCAAAATTTTCAATTTTGGATTAATAGTGAAAAACACCGTGTTATTATTTAAAACCGACTTTTTATTTAAATAATTATTTTTTTATTTAAATTTATTTTAAGTCAAAATAGATATATAATACCTATATAAGTTCAATTTAATTTATTTGAGTCATTTTATAATAAAATTAGATGTATAATTTTTTTTGAACTTTTTATCCTCTTCTACCCACCTTCTAGGCACGTTAGCAAATTTGAATAAAACATAATTTTACCACTTTTGTGAGATGAATTTCAAAATTATTAGAGACGCAGTTGACATCAGTAAGTAAAATTTGATTCAATAAGACGAAAAATAATTTTTTGATAATAGTAACTTTTGACTTTTATTTACTACGGTTAAAAGTAAATTGGCTAATTAAAGGTAAAAATGGTATTATAATTTCCCTAACACATGTTTTAATTCTATTAAATAAGTGTAATTATACCAAAAACAACTTTAGGAATAACATAAAATCCTTTAAGCCCACTTCTTTTATAGTAAGACATTTATTGTTATTTTATTTAAAGAATAGTTGAAAGTGTTAAATTCAATGTTTATTAACTAAAAAATTTTTAATATAATTTTATAAATTAGATAAATTTGACTATATATATTCATTAGAAAGCAAAAAATATTTCCTATATAATGGAAGTTTGTTTATAATTTTTATACATTAAATAATTTAATTACTTTATGACATAATGATGATGCATTAATTACCTTATTAATGTATTATAAAAATAATTGATATTATAAATATCCAAATAAATGTAATTTGATACTTTTGATGAATTACATTAATTTTTATAGGTTAATTTTATATAATGGAAGTTTTTTTATAATGTAAGTTTGTTTAGATTAATATTTCCTAATTTTTTGTGCGATGTAATCATGTTTTTATGATTTACACAAAAACCAAATACTAAATAGTGTCAAAATTGACATAACTGAGTTTTTAAAATAAATACTATATTATTAATTGATATAATATTCTTAAAAATATAAGGTTCTTCCAAAGGAATTAGATAAGGTTATATATATTAATAATGAACCACTTGGGGTTCTCTCAGCTTGTTATTGTATGTTTATTAACCATATAATATAAAAATTCAAAGTGACATGGTAAATGTCAAACTATTTAACTACGAGTTAAATCTAAAAGATAAGGTTGATATGGTGACCCAAACCTGTCTAAAACCTATTGGTTGAGATTTTTTCGACCCATCCCCACATTATACTTAAAATAAATTTTTATGGATCCATTAGAAACATAAATTGTTTTATTATAAAATAATATTTCATGCTTTTCCTAATGTGACCCTCACCTCTCTTATAAAAGAGAACTTCCCCTTCACCCAAAATCAGACCTCCAATGCCTTTGGATCGGCAAACACAAGCCAAAATAACCACCCAAATTCCCTAAAATCATCCTAGAGTCTTAAAAATATCAAAAATCAAACTTAAGGAGCCAATTTTATCAAATCAAATGGAAGAACCCGAAGAAGAGGTAAATATTTCATCACCTCTTTCATATTCTTTTCTTCATCCACAGCCTCTTTCATTGTTGTTTCCACACAAAAATAATAAATCAAGTACCAACTACATAATTTAATATTATTATAAATATTGTACAACCATATTCGTTATTCTATCCATCCTCTAAATTACAAATTCACCATACGTGCATATGTACCGCTTGTCGTCTCCACGTCGTGGCGTAGTTTGTTATTCAAACACTTCATTGTTTTGATGGCTATAATAATGAGTATAAATGATATAATAATAAATATTAAATTTTTATGATTCTATATATATTATATACCATCCAATTACATACGATATGACCATCAAGATAATGACATTGTCGTTTGTGCATATGTACGGATTACCGTCTCCACGATAGATGAGATTCATTCCCACGTTCACCATTCAAAGATGATTATAAAAATATATAAATTGTTAATAATTATGTAATATTTGACATAATAATGATACTATATATAGAAATATACATATATAGAAATATACATATATATATATATATATGTACTTACATATATCTTATTTACTTACTTTCGTTCAATACGACATGAAAACAGAAACAACGTTTATACATACGTACGACCTACCATCTCCATAAATGGTGCATTCCATTTCATATATATATCTATAATAAATATTTATATTCTAAATATATATAATTTATAAATAATGTTTAATATTAAAGATGTATTTAAATAATGATGTAAATGATAGGACATAGAATAACTTATTAAACCATGTAAGATAAAGAAAGTGATTATTACAAAAAATGTTAATTAAACATGAAAATCATTATTAAATTGGTAGTATAAAGTCATAAATAAATTATTTATGATATAATAAATTTGAATATGGTTTAGGTACAATTTAATAACATACTATTGTCATTATACAGGATGTTAAACATACCGTCGACCAAAGGAAAGTGCAAGGTAAGGGTTAATTTTACAATCTCATTATTATCCGAGGTTGTTTTTTCGTATGTATCCACTAAGAAATTTTAATTATCCATTTCCATGTTTCATAAAAGAGTTTTCAAAGGGATTATTTTTAATGTAATCTTTTAATAAAACATCATTTTAAATTTTTTAAATATTTATTCTACAAAACCTTTTTCATTAATGTCCATGTTTTTAAAATATTTTTACGGATTTATTTAAATGGAAATGAGTGTTTTAAAATATTCATTTTTTTATAAAGATTCAAATGGGTATGGGGTAATTTAAATCAAAAATGTCTTTAAAATGAAATCCTTTATATGAATTTTAAATTATTTCATAAAAAAGGTATATTTCCCTCAATTTTTTGCACTGATCATTTTTAACTACGTCTACATCTTTTACGGGATATTAATCTTTATTGAGGTTGATTTATTATGATACAAATATTTAATATTGTATTAAAGGTTTTTTGATATGATTGATTATAGATGTGTGATTTTTATACCATTCACGATATAAGGAAAATGTATTGACATTTCATATGATAGGTTTAATATGAATGTTTATGTTATGTTTAAAACATTTCATAGGAGGAATTTATTGGACTTTGTAAGTGATGGGTGGAGCATGTTATAGCTCCTCGATGAATTGATATGTCTCATGAGAAAAACTATTGTCTTGGAAAAAGGCCCTAACAAAATCTTATATTTTTTAACAAGGCCTTGACTATGTGGTTATAAAGTCTGGAATTATGAATTCCATCATTATGAAAGTTTCTATTGATATTGCATGTGATTATTCGACTAGTATAATATTCATGTGAGCATGTAAGTGGAATTATTTGATTTTATCATTTCCATATTATGTTGAAGTTTAAATTTAAAATTATTTTCTTTCAGTCTTATGCATTTCCTTAAATTATTATTCTTATTTATGAAAGTTTCAGCTATATTGTTATATTTACTGAGAATTTGAGCTCACCCCTTTCTATGTTTTATTTTTCCCAGGATGTGAAGAAATATATTATGACTGACATGTATGGATAGTCTAAGGGATTTTATTGTGGTAAATAGTTATAATGTTCTTTTTATTTTTCATTTAACAATGCAATGTAATGTTCATGTATGTAATCTTTTTTCCAAGGCTGCTAAACTAATCAATTGTTCAGGACTTGATTCCTTGTAATCATGCCAATGTATAAAAATAGTCCACATAATCTGGGTAACTGGGGTCGGGGCATTATAGAACACCCATATATAATGTATAAGACCACATAGTAAAACCTATATTACCATAAGATCCATTATATGAACCATTATATAAATGAATGTTAGTATGAAGAACTTCTCTAGTTAACATAATATGACAGAAATTTCCATTTCCATAGTTGTAATTTTTTAGGTATATATCTTTTCATCGTAAATATTTTAAAAGGAAAGAGTGTGGTTAAAATATGTTGTACATTCTTCTAAAAAATGAATCCTAAAGCTACCTTCATTAGACATTGCATGAAAACATGAAATTCATGTTATTTAAGACCATTAAACATTAAATCTTTCATTTGCATGACATTGTTAATATATAAAGAATACCACTCTATATCCATTATATCATTCATAATGCTTCAAAAAATGATTTATCTTCTTCATTGAAATCCTGAATGAAACTATAAGAATAAAATACCATTTTCCACCGATCACTAGAGCCAACTCTTCGTGTACTCTCATATTAATCTTGTCCAACCTAGACTTAATTATATAATTCATTTTTAGTGGTGTATTTAGTAACATTAAAATGAAACAATCAGATTCATTTTTCTAAATGCATGGCATTAATACTATTCCTGACGTATAAAAAAATTCTAGTAAGGTAATTCAAGAACAATCTTGTATTTTTTTATAATTAGTTTCCCTATGGTTTTTTGAATATGGTTTACCAAAATAAATATCAATATTTTTTACTTTCTAAAATATTGGATCACCTCTTGGTGGATATGATGCTATGAATTCATCTGAAATTCAATATAAAGATGTTATCTAATATCTTTACTTATGTCACATGGGTATAAATATGAGATGTCCAAGAATCAAATTCTTCAATGAATGTTTCAACGTAATTGATTGTGTACCTTGTTCACAAATGGGACACACTTTAGTTCCTTTAATTATCTATCATGAAAATTTTACATATATAGGAATGTAATTTATCATACCATACAACATGGATCATTACATGAAATCATCATTTATAAAATAATCATACCACATAACACCTGAATCCTAAAAAGCATAAATTTTTTCATTATCTTTTGGAAACTGAAATCCTCTTAAAAATACCAATCATGGACTAATTTGCTAAAAAAACCACCCCACTTGATAAAAAGTATCCACATATATATGAAAATAATTATTATATTAGTAATACTATAACCAAATAAATGAAACATACATTTGATACAATACATTAATAAAATGTAAATCTTAAATTGATAATGTGAAATTTATGTATTACTGGTCAAACCATGCATTATATTGAGGTGTTCTTAGTTCCTACTTTTCAAAAATAAATTATGGAACATTTTATAATGGTACCAAAACAATACGAATGTGTTTTCTAAGTTTTGAGTATGGGACTTTTATTTTTTAATATATTTCTTTTTAAACAGAAAACATGCACTTTGAGTTATACCAGTAACATCGCCTGTTGATTTGAGGTGATACATATTCTAATATATCACAACAAACATATGAATAGTTTTTCTAAATTATACAAAAATATAATTTTTTATCATTTTTAGTGAGTGACACATGTTTTAAACTAAAAAGTCAATTTTAGACTACTAATGGACACTCTGAGTCACAACAATCACACTATCAGATAGATTTATGTCTAGATGATTCTTACACACCAAGAAAGGATGGATGGATTGTTTTCAAAAATAATCAAAACCATCTAAATGAATTTTTTTAGTTTCATTATGTAACTTTACTTTTTTCCTAAAGTGTAAATTTTAAATAAAAAGACATAGATGGAGTTATATCGGTCACACCGTGCAATGGATTTAGGTGTTTCCAATTCCAGAAAAAATCACAAATGACTTATAGATCATTGTTCTAATGTGTTAAAACAATGAAATTTTTTTTATTAGTTTGGAGTATTTCATTTTTCTGTTTTACTAAAATATCATTTTACACAAAAAGAAAGTAGTTTGAGTCATACCAGTCACATCGTGTGATAGTTTGAGGTGAGAATAATTACTATATTCCATAAATTATATTTAAATTTTTCCAAAATATTATTAAGATAATTCGTGGTTATTTATTCATTTTTCAATTATTGACACATGTTTTGAACTAAAATAATAATTTTAGACCAAAAACAGACACATTGTGTCTTACTGGTCACACCGTGCATAAAATTGAGTTGAAGCTGATTTACACACATCCCAATTGACTTATGAATATTATTCCAAATGTATGTAAACAATATGGATGTGTTTTATCAGTTTTTAATATGTGACATGTGTTTTCAACTAAAATGTCATATTTAAAATAAAGTCATGGACATTGAGACATATTAGACACAATGTGAATCAGATTTAGGTGGGGACGATTCATACACAAAAAAATTAACTTAAGGATCATTTAAATATAGTATTAGAATAATACTAAATCGTTTTCATCCTTTTGAGTATATCAATTTTTTTCTAAAATTCATTTTTAAATTGAAATCATGAATGTTTGATCATACCAGTCACATTTTCTTTCAATTTTGACATGAAACTTATTCATACATGTAAAAAAGTAATTATGATTCCTTATAATAAATTATAAATATAATTTTTTTTTATATCTTTTGTGAGCGACATAAATGATGAAATAAAATGTAAATTTTAAACTAATAATGGTCATTTTGAGTCATAAATGACACAATGTGTATTAGAATGAGGTTTGGATAATTCCTAAATGTCACAAATGACTTTTGGATCCTTTATTCAATGTATAAAAATAAAAATAATGTCTTTTCTTTGTTTTGAGTATGTCACATTACATTTTTACTAAAATTTCAATTTTAAATAAAAACACACACTTGGAGTCATACAAGTTACATTGTGAATTAAATTGAGGTGAGGATAATTTAAATATGTCAAAAATTAATTAAGGATCATTTTTCAAAATTATAAATTTAATAATAATATATTTTCTTAGTTTTGAATCTGTCACTTGTGGTTTTTACTAAAATGTCATTTTAAACTAAGAGCACTCGCTCAAAGTCATACCAGTCATACCACGCATCAAATTGAGTAGTAGTTGATTATTTTACATAAAAATGATTTACGGATAGTTTTAAAAAATTTATACAAAAATTAAGAATTTTTTTTATTAATTTTGACTGTGTATGATGGGCTTTTATAAAAATGTAAAATTAAACTTAAAACACTCAATTTGAGTTTTTATCATAACATAATGTGTCTGTTTGACATGAGACTGGTTCCTACATGTCAAAAATGTCTTATGAATTATTTTCTTAATAAATTAAAATAATATGAGAAAGTTTTTTTATATTTCAATTTTTAACACATTTTATGAACTAAATCTTCAATTTTAAGCAGATAATAGGCACATGAAGTCCTACCGAGCACACTGTGCATCAGATTGAGCTGTGGATGATTCAAAAATGTCACAAATGAATTATGGATAATTTTTTCAAATTTATAAGAAGAATATGAATGTTTTTTATTTTTTTATTATGCGATGTGTGTTTTAATCTAAAATTTCAATTTTAAACAGAAAACACAACCATTGGGTCATACTAGGCACATCATGTATCAGATTGAAGAGTGGTTGATTCCTTTTAGAATAAATTATTTGTGGATAATTTTCCTAAATAATCATATAAATATGGAATGAAAATTAACTATAAAAGATGTATAAATGATAATAAAAGCAACTAAATAAATAGTTAGCAGCTTCTTCTTCAAGTTTTTAGTATACATTTCGATACCATGTATGATTTGAATTCATTTTTAAACAAATATACTTCCTTGTGTGAATTGAAGGATGATCAAAATCTTAGTAGTACTTAAAAACTATATATATAAAATTTATTAATAACCATTTTAAAGGTAATAGTAATTATATTTGAAATCTTTGTGGATTCTATATTGTTGATGGGACATAGTATCCTTCATAAATTTACAAACATAATACCCCAACCGTTTCCATTGGTTTTTTTAGACACTATAGAAACATTGATAAAAATTATTAATTTTATATATATATTGTCATAGTGAAATATTATTATATATTCCTTAATACTTATCCCCTTTTAAATTTCAATAGGCTCCTTGTATTCATATAATGTACCCATTCCATCATGTAGATGATATTTAAACTCACACTTATCATAAAGATAATTATATTAATATATTATATAAAATGTGTAACAAGAGGTATTTTTGAAAAAAAAATTATTCCTTTCTATTATAAATTGAAACTCTTCATCACATGTGGTTGGTTGTTTGGGTATCCATTCATTAAATCAAAATTACTTATCATTGGAGTATCAAAATTGACTGAAATGATTATCCAACACTACCTAAACCACAAAAATAAAAATGTAATGAAATAATTGGAACTATATTTGATATGATTAAATTTTTGAGTTTTAATTCTGAATCCTGGGTATAAAGAATATTATGTCTCCTATATGTTTTGTCTCAAACACAGTGTATAGTTTTCTATTACTAAATAAAATTTCTTTGGTTCTGATTTTTATTTTTTTTATATAAGTCATGTGATGACTAATGAGTCCAAATTTATATTCCCAGGGTTTAACATTCAAATAAAATTTATATATAGGCATGGAAAAAATTTGAATAGTATTTAGTGATAATTAACATAATAGATAAACAATTATAGAAAAAATATCATGAAAATGAACATCATGTATTCATTTACAATTGAGTAACCTAGACATTCATGCCAGAGGATTTCATTAATACTCTCAAAAAAATATAGTCTATATTTCCCTCCCCATACATCTATTCATAAAAATAAACTATATTCATTAAACTGTTTTCTATATATGTATGTCCAATAATGTTTACTATTTTAAATTGTGGATGTGGAACAGGAGGGGTACAGGTACTTTGTGAAGAAAATTTCAATTTTTTGGTTGATCCTTTAGATCATTTTGATTCGGCCATACTTTTCACCTCATTCCACTTGTCTGTTTGTAATATTATTCATCAGTTTATACATTTTTCATTAATTGATAAAGGATATTAATGAAAACTAAATTGGAAACTAATACCTCTTTTTTGAAATATTTTTTTACAAGATCTAATGACAATGATATGAATCTTCCAATGGCCTACTAAACTATATTAATATTTTCATCATCATGTGGAAAAAATTCTTGATTCTTGGTTCTTGAGATACATTAATCACTACTCTGATATGACATATTGGAATATTAATATTGTGAAGAATATCTCAATAGATATAGTGAATGGTACCCCTATAAAAATTAAATATTCTTTTATATATATATATATATCACAATTTTTTTCACTCTATATAATATCAGTACAACACTATTCCCATTGTCTTACATATTCAGATTATAGTGAAAATATTATGAGAATACTAATTATATCTTTTAATAAATCTCTATGAGGGAATAAGGTTCCTAAATGATGGTGGGTGGGGTGGGGGATCTTCATGTATTGGTTTTTCCTATATTTCTTCTTCTCATTGATACCTTCCCTCATCATTTTATAAAACTCTAATTATCAATTAAATTTTTGTTTTAGAGCCGCTAATCAAGCCTACAACTCTTAAAATTTCTAAAATTTGTCCCTATATTCATTTATTTCCTCAAAATATGTTTTGGGTGACACCCAAAAACCTACACCTATATTAAAAACATAAAATTATAAAATCTTCAAGACCACTGAAATTATTGGTTCATCAGGTGCAGAAGATGATGAATTTTGTGTCTAAGTTTGAAAAAAATGAAGGGAAATAATTTAATCAATATTATGTAATAATGATGTAAATAATTTGTTTTTATTATGTGATACATACACATGTTTCAAATATTTTTGTGTCTTTCCATATAACAGTGTCCATTATTTTTTTACTCATTACTCCTTCCAAAGAACATGAAGTATGATGGAAGTAGATTCAAATTGGTATTCAGTAATATATATATATAAATAGAGGAACGTAATTATGTGTCTGTTTCATGTCACATAAAATTATTTCAATATATTTAAAATAAAAACTATTTTTTCAAGTGAACCATAAAAAATACATACATTAAAGTAGGGCTACGTTGGTTTTGTTTCTCATTTCATATATTCAAAACATATTTCATATTTACTAAATTAAAAATTCATAATAAAAGATATTGATACATGTATTATGAAGAAATTTATTACTAATCACAATTCACTGGAAAATATGTATCCTCAAGATGAAAAACTAATGTATCCCACACATAATGGTTTATCAGGTGTACATGCATCTCTCGGTGGTGAAGGTCTATTTTCCCTTCAGTATATTTGATTTTAAATGATATAAGTATTAAGTGAAAGCCTCCATGATCCATTATAATTATAATTATTACAAAAATCATTTTTTATTCATATCATGTAGAATCACTCTATATATAATAATGGAGACTATGTCTACATTTAATTTTTTTGGATTTGAGTAAAATAATAAAATTATATCATATTTTTACCCCTATATCATCCAAAATCAGTGTCTTAAGTGTGGGAAAAACATTTTCTCTGAATATAAATAAATTTTTATTCACTTTCATGTGGTGATACATATGTAAATATTGAACTTTTTTTGTTTGGGATAATGGGATGGCCAAATACATTACATTCAACCTTGAATTTTTTTCCTTGGTTACTCACCTTAATAATTTTTTCTATCACGGTCATGCTATGAAAATCCTATTTCTTATGGGACCTATTCTGTTCATTTTATACCATTTTCTTTGATTCAATGAAATCAATATGTTATTTCACTAGATTGGTAGCAACGTCATTATTTAAAGGTATTTGTCCCTCTACATAGGGAGCACCAACAACTTAAGAAACATGTTGTTCTTTAGGTTTAGATATAATGACATTTTCTGAATTCATTATCTATAGAATTGGTTCAAAATTTCATTTAGATTATGTAAATTAAATAGTTAATTGATGATAATATTAGGTAACTGAATTTATATGACAAAAATTTATTACTTCATTATTTTTCATTCATTTTCTATTGTTCGATGGGATTTGACCCCCCCCCCCTTGAGTATCCAATTCTTTTCATTGTGGTCTCTTCTAACATTCAAGACCCTATCTACACTTGGAAGACTATGAAATGATTATTAAATAAGAATAATACGGTCATATGCATTTTAATTGATATATGACCTTACACTGTTTTTTAAATAATATATTAATTGACCAATTTTTTTTGTTGGATCTGTAACATAAAATAATTTTAATATATATGATTCATTTATAAAAAGGTCTTTTTTTAAAAAAAATTCTATATTGAAATCAACTTTCGAATATCAAAATTCATCAATTTTAATATCACTTTACTATTAACCCACCTTAACTGAAAAATCATCATATTGAATATTGGGTATTCCAAATACATTATTTGTTTGATTATTCCACAGTAGGACATATATGTATAAATTGGAATTATATCATTGATACTCGATACATGAATAAATTCACCCACAAGTGTAACTTTGATATTTTTCAAGGTATTATATTTATCATGTTCATTTTTATAGAATCTGTAAACATTATAAGATAATATTTTCACACTTTTTTCCACTTACAATCCATCAATTGTATTTTAAAATTGAATACAAATTTTTAGTTTACCCTTTAAAAATATGGTATCAAAACCACCCTATAAACTACTAATTATATGTATTTTATATCCAGTAATCAACCCTGGATGGATTTATATTCCAAATAATTACATTGTGCGTTTTAACTCTAAAATATTAGAAAAAAACATAGAGTTTGTCTTGAAAATGATATGTAGTAGATCTTTTGAAAACATATATATTGGAAATTTCTTCACCCACAAGCTGCATTGTGTGAAATGGTTTCAGTAGACAAATTTTCTCCACCCTAGATAGTTAGTCAGTACAGAATCAGTGGCTTCCTCAACAATATATCTCTCATTATTAAAAACGTCTGGACAAATTTAATTTTTGATATACCCTTTCAGAATCTCCATAATCAATTCAATGGGTAACATGTAATACCACAATATTTCATAGTACGTTATCTCATTAAAGTAATTCAATAGCTTTCCCTACACATAACGTCGACTTCGAGTGCACCACAACATACCAAAATCGTCGTTCGAAAAGCGGTTATGAATATTATTAACTTTATTTTGAATCTTATATACTCTATATAATTTTTACATCCATATTATGTGTTTCTTAGACATAATATATGAACTAATTTTTTTTTCAGCTAAAAGATGTATTTTTAAAAAATGAAAATTTTTCACCTTTTAATTAAGAATCCTTTTTAAAACCAATATTTGACACATTTATATATTAAATTAAATGAAGTTAAATTCTTCTTTATAAGAGGAACATAAAAATTTTAGTTTTGATAAATTTTTGGTACTTTTCTGAAAACTTTCATATTTTGACGAGTAGTGAAAAATACTACGTTTTAATTGAAAACAACTTTTTTAATTGAAATAATTTAGAGTGATAAATTATGAGTTTGAAATATTTTTAAGTATAATTAGATTATATTTTTATCCTTTAATACAATTTAGTTCATTATAAGTAATTTTACACTTATATTTGACATAAACACATGTCAATATTTTTATAATTTTTAATTTTTAAAAACCCTCTTTCTTATTTTGACAACGGATATTAATTTTAAATTAATAAATGCAACTTCTATGTTTTTAATTTGGTAAAATAGACTTTATTTTTGAATTTTAAAAATAAAAATTATCTTAGGGTAAATGTTTTGGTATTTTTCTGAAAACATTCAATTTTTTATGAATAGTGAAAATCACTACGTTGTTATTTAAAACAAAATTTTTATTTAGATAATTATTTATTTTATTTAAATTTATTTTATGTAAAAATAGATATATATTACCTATATAAGTTCAATTTAATTCATTGGAGTCATTTTATATTAAAATTAGTTGTATAATATTTTATTGTAATTTTTAACCTCTTTTACCCACCTTCGAGGCACTTTATAAAATTAACATAAAATATAATTTTACCAATTCTATGAGTTGAATTTAAAAAATCTGAGAAACATGGTTGACATCAGTAAGTAAAATGTGATTCAATAATATGGATATAATTTTTGGGGAATAATAACTTTTGACTTTTATTTACCACCGTTAAAAATAAATAGGTTAAATAAAGGTAAAAATGATATTATAATTAAGCTAACACTTGTAATAATTCTATTGTATAAGTTTAATTCGACAAAAAACCTTATAAATAAAATATAATCTTTTAATTCTTCTTGTATTAGATTAGTACTTTTATTATTATTTTATTTAAAGAAGAGTTAAAAGTGTTAAATTCAATATTTACTAACTAAACCATTTTTAATATAGGGTTATACATAAGATAAATTAGACTATAAATATTCATTAGAAAGAAAAAAATTCCTAAAAAATGGTATTTTATTTATAATTTTTATAAATTAAATAATTTAATTTATTTATGACACAATTTTGATATTGTAATTACCATATTAATGAAATACTAAAATAATTGATATTAAAAATATCCAAATTAATGTAATTTGAGACTATAGATTAATTATGCTAAATTAATTGGTTAATATGACATTTTTGGGTTTATTAAATAATTTTTGATCGATGTAATCATGTTGTTGTGATTTTCTAAAAATCCCAATACTAAATACTGTCAAAATTGACATAATTGAGTTTTTAAAAAAATACAATTTTATTAATTGATATAATATTCCTAAAAATATAAGTCTTGAACAAAGGAATTAGATAAGGTTATATATATTAATAATTAACCACTTGGGGTTTTCTTGGGTTGTAATAGTTTTTTATTAACTATAAAATATAAAATTATAAAGAGACATGGTAAATGTCAAACTATTTAACATAGAGTTAAATCTAAATGATAATGTTAATATGGTGACTGAAACCTGTCTAAAACCTATTGGTTGAGAGTTTTTAGACCCATACCAACCATATCCTCAAAATAAATCATTTTTGAGCCATTATAAAATGAAAATGTTTTTATTATAAAATAATATTTCAATTTTTTCCTAAAATGGCCCTCACCTCTCTTATAAATGGGCACATCCCCTTTTCTCAAAATCAAACCTCCAAATCCATTTGGATCTGAAAAAACCCTTACAAAATATCTTCCCAACTTCCCTCATGTAAAACTAGAGTCCTTATTTTGATTAGAAAGACATCCTATAGATCCTTTTTTATCAAATCAAAAACATGAACCCGAAGAAGAGGTAAATATTTCATCACCTCTTTCAAGTTATTTTCTTCTTCCACTTCCTCATTCATTATTTTTCCCATACCAAAATAATAACTTTAGTACCTCTTATATACTTTGAGGTTATTATAAATATGGTAAAACCATATTCTTTATTCTATTCATCCTCAAAATTACTAATTCACCATACGTGCATATGTACGGCTTACCGTCTCAACATCTTGATGTAGTTTGCTATTTAAACACTTCATTTTTCGGATAGGTATAATAATGAGTATAACTGATTTAAATTATAAATATAACATGTTAATGATTTTTTGTATATGATTTACCATACAATTAAAGATGATTTTATCATCAATATAATGATATTGTCGCTCGGGCATATGTGTGGATTACCGTCTCTACGACGCGATGAGATTTGTTCCCACATTCACCATTCAACGATGATTATAAAAATATATATATTATTAGTAAGTATTTAATTTATGAAATAATAATTCTACCGTATATATATATATATATATTTACTTACATATATCTTATTTACTTACTTTCTTTCAATACGATATGAAAACAGAAACAACGTTTATGCGTACGTACGACCTACCGTCTTCATAAACTGTGTCGTCCATTTCATATATCTATCTATTATAAATATTTGTATTATAAATATATATGATATATAAATCATGTTTTATATTCTATAAGTATTTAAATTGTGATCTAAATGATATTATCAATAATAAAAAGTTAAAACACGTACGATAAAGAAAGCGATCATTACTGAAAATGATAATTTAACATGAAAATCATCATTATATGGGTAGTATAAAGTCATAAATGAATAATTTATTATATAATAAATATGAATATGGTTTTTTTTTATTTAATAACATACTATGGTCTTTATAAAAGAGGTTAAACATACCATCGACCAACAAAAGGTGCAGGTAAAGGTTAATTTCACAATCTCTTTATTATCCGATGTTGTTTCTTCATAAGTATCCTCTGGGACATATTTATTATCCATTTCCATGTTTCATAGAGTAGTTTTAAAAGGGATTATTTTTAAGGGAATATTTTAATAAATCATCCTTTTAAATGTTTTAAAGATTTATTCTTCTAAACCTTTCTCATTAATGTCTGTGTTTTTAAATTGGTTTTATGGATTTATTTATATGGACATGAATGTTTTAAAATGTTAATTCCTATAAAAAGTTTCAAAGAGGAATGGGACACTTTGATTCAAAACTATTTTTAAAATGAATTTTTTTTATGACTATTAAATGATTTTATGAATAAGGGATATTTCTCTTAATGATTTTTACTGATCATTTTCATCTATGTCAACATCCTTTACGGGATATTATTCTTGATTGAGGTTGATTTATTATGATAGAAATAATCTATATTGTATTGATGGTTTTGTGATATGTTTGACTATGGATGTTTTATTTTTATAACATTTATTGTTTATGGATAAATTATTACATTTCGTATGCTAGTTTTAATACAAATGTTAATGTTATGATTAAACCTTTTCATATGAGTAATGCATTGGACTTAGTAAGTGATTGGTGGAGACCATTATATCTCTTTGATGCATCGGTATGTATCATGAGACAAACTAGGGTCTTGGCACAAGGCCTCTGCAAAATCTTATTTGAAGTCTTGGCACAAGGGCTTGACTATGTGGTTATGAAATATGGCATTATGCATTCCATTATTATGAAAGTATCTATTGATACTGAATTTGATTATTTGACAAGTAGAATATCCATATGAATAAGTAAATAGAATTATTTGATTTTATTTTTTTCATATTATGAATAAGTTTATGTATAAAATGCTTTTGTTTTAGTCTTATAGCTTTCTTTAAATTTTTATGCTTATTTATGAAAGTTTCTACTCTATTCTTATCTTTATTGCGCATCTGAGCTCACCCCTTTCTATGTTTTATTTTTCCTAGGATGTGAAGAAGTATATTATGACTGATCTGTATGGATAATATAAAGGCTATGAATGTGGTCAATAGAGAAAATTTTCTTGTTGTTTTTTCATTTTATAATGTAATTTAACTTTCATGTATGTAATCTATTTTCCACAACTACTATAATGATCAGTCCTTCAGGACTTGATTCCTTGTAATCATGCCAATGTATTAAAATAATGCTTCTACTCTAGGTAACTGAGTTCAGGGTATTACAGTTGGTATCAAGGAATGTTTATCAACAACCTTGAAAATAGATTTAGATATAACTTTTAGTAGAGAACATTTCCCTAAGATAGAATTTGGGGATTAGTATATAAGAACTTCTTAGAATTTTGGTAAAGTAGTGATTTTGTTTATTTTTCAAGAAATATATCCATGTATGGATAAGAACAGGTATAGGCGTCTCTGACACAGATGTACCTAGGAGATAAAACTCTGAAAAATAGTTTCAAGCTTAACCTAGGGTATCCGGGTACATGAAAATGGGCCTTGCCGCACTCTTGGTTACGACACTCCCAGTGGATATTCTTACGATAATTCACATTTTCATTACAAGCCATTATGTAGGATTTAAGAGTAAATAATTCCTCAAAGAATAAATTATTTCATTGTAGATTATATTCATAATCTTTTCAATTTACGTTAGGTATTTTACAAGTTTTGAATTATGAATTGTGATTCATAAACTATCCTAGTGTATTCCATTGTTTAGAAGTGTTTCCTAGTAGAAGGAATGAGAATTCCAGTAATACGCGTCATCGAATGTTTAAGAAGGATCATATCGTTCAAGGTATTAAGACAACATTTAAAAGATAAATAGTATCCCATGTATTCTCATCATATGAAGAAATAGTATAATTTGTTAATAATATTAGTAAATAATTCTATGAGCACAATGAATTTTAGGGGAAGCAAGAGAAGAAAAATATGGAAGAGAGAAAGATGGATAAAGGGAAGAGCAAAAAGTAGGATTTTCCCATATGTGATAACTGTGGAAAGAATCACCTTGGTTAATGCATGAAACGAATGGGAGTTTTTTATAAGTGTGTAGAAAAAGGACACAAAGTACGTGATTGCATGGGTAATAAAATGGTTTCAAATCTACAATGCTTTGTCTGTAAGGATTTGGGAGACTACACAAAACAATGTCCAAATAATCAGAGTATACCCCAAATGCTACTATTGGATAATAATAAATTTATGATAATACTAAATATGAAGAAGAATGAATATATTTATTATATTATTATTTAAGTATTGTTTCATTTGAGTATTGTATTAATGATGTCAATGTTTTCATAATTATAGAGTATAAAATGATTATACTGCAGTACTATTTCATTAAGGATTTCAGATTGTGTGGAACAAAGAAAAGTGATTCAATAGCAGGTTAATTTTTTGGAAAATATATGGTTGAGAGAAAGATAAACAACAATATGGTTATGATACTGAGGTAGTGATTTTGGAATAATATATGATTGATTTGGATAAATTATATTGGATATTCTTGACTACCTTGAAACTAATTAATGATTTATATATTTCGTCATTGTGGGAGTTTAAAACATTTTTGGATAGAAGGATTATTTCCAGTATTATATAAGGAATATGGGAATATGAATATAATCAATAAGGTTTTATGTTAATTCAGGGTGTTATAGTGTTTTAAAAGAATACATGATGAAGGTATCCCCTTGTAATTAAATGGAAAAAAGAATCTTCATTGTGTTTATCTTCCTTATAAATTTTGGACTGTGAGTTTGGAAAAGAGTATTTTGGATAATTCTATAGTTTGGAATCGATTAATATTGAAATTGGATACTATTAAACAGGTTAAATGACTTCTTGAGATTATTTTTGTATTGTCATAAAAATGACAACCCAGAGGTCGGGCAATAACCTGTCATGTCCGGAAAGGCCGCAAGACATGAACCCGCGATTGAAGGGCGACATGGGTGGATCACCTACCACTGGAATTCGTGATGTCTTGGATTTTATAATGTAGTTTTTCTAAATAGTATAACAAATGAATTATATATTCATTATTTTTGGAACCTATATGATTAGGATAAATATAATATTTTTGATTTCAATTATCTTTGGTAGTGAATGATGAGTTTTTGGTAGTAATTAGTTGAAAGATGAAACTCTACTTATCAAGTATATTTTTTTCCCTCTTATTCTAGGAATAAATTAATTCTTAAACTTTAGGGAAGGGTTCTTAAAACCAAATATGTGTTATCCTAATACATTATGTTTTGTTCAACTAATGATATTTTAAATCATCATTGATTGATGGCATTGAGGACCTCAATTTTACACTTGTTTTTGATTGATGACCTCAATCAGTCCCTATAAATATTTTTGATTTTACTCCAAATAGGTGTCTATAATAGCCACCTATTTTCTCATAATTGAGATCATAATTTGGTGGATAGTTTTTCATTCCCTTTCCCTCTCATTAAGACTAAATTTTATTAACCCAATTTTTTATATGGGTTTTCCATAAAGGTATCTTTATATTTTTATCCTATTATTTTCGAAGATCAATTTCAAATTGTGAGGATGAAATTTATTGAAGGATGGGAGAATGTAACACCCCAAGATTTCATAGTAAATTATTTTATTAAAGAAATTCAATAGCTTGCGCTACACGCAACATAGAGTTCGAGCGCACCACAACTTACCAAACTAGCCATTCAAAAAGAAGTTATGAATATTATTAACTAAATTTTGAATCTTTTATACTCTATATAATTTTAACATCCATATTATGTGTTTCTTAGACATAATATAAGAACAAATTATTTTTTCAGATAAAAGATGTATTGTAAAAAAAATCAATTTTACCACCTTTTAATGGAGAACCATTGTTAAAACAAATATTTGACACTTTTATATATTAAATTTAATTAAATTAAATTATTTATTTGAATTTGGACATAAAATTTTAGTTTGGATAATTTTTTGGTACTTTTCTGATAACTTTAATATTTTGACAAATAGTGAAAAATACAATGTTTTAATTGAAAACAACTTTTTTAATAAAAATAATTTATAGTGTTAAATTATTCATTTGAAATGTTTATAAGTATAATTAGATTATTTTTTATCATTTAATACAATGTAGGTCATTATAATTAATTTCACATTTAAATATTACATAAACACATATCATTCTTATGACAGTTTTTACTTTTTAAAAACATGTTTTTGGTTTTCACAACAAGAATTAATTTTAAATTAATAAATGCAACTTCTTTGTTTTGAATTTGGTAAAATAGATTTCCTTTTGGAATTATCAATATCAAAATTATCTTAGGGTGAATTTTTGGTATTTTTCTCAAAATTTTCAATTTTGGATTAATAGTGAAAAACACCGTGTTATTATTTAAAACCGACTTTTTATTTAGATAATTATTTTTTTATTTAAATTTATTTTAAGTCAAAATAGATATATAATACCTATATAAGTTCAATTTAATTTATTTGAGTCATTTTATAATAAAATTAGATGTATAATTTTTTTTGAACTTTTTATCCTCTTCTACCCACCTTCTAGGCACGTTAGCAAATTTGAATAAAACATAATTTTACCACTTTTGTGAGATGAATTTCAAAATTATTAGAGACGCAGTTGAAATCAGTAAGTAAAATTTGATTCAATAAGACGAAAAATAATTTTTTGATAATAGTAACTTTTGACTTTTATTTACTACGGTTAAAAGTAAATTTGCTAATTAAAGGTAAAAATGGTATTATAATTTCCCTAACACATGTTTTAATTCTATTAAATAAGTGTAATTATACCAAAAACAACTTTAGGAATAACATAAAATCCTTTAAGCCCACTTCTTTTATAGTAATACATTTATTGTTATTTTATTTAAAGAATAGTTAAAAGTGTTAAATTCAATGTTTATTAACTAAACAATTTTTAATATAATTTTATAAATTAGATAAATTTGACTATATATATTCATTAGAAAGAAAAAAATATTTCCTATATAATGGAAGTTTGTTTATAATTTTTATACATTAAATAATTTAATTACTTTATGACATAATGATGATGCATTAATTACCTTATTAATGTATTATAAAAATAATTGATATTATAAATATCCAAATAAATGTAATTTGATACTTTTGATGAATTACATTAATTTTTATAGGTTAATTTTATATAATGGAAGTTTTTTTATAATGTAAGTTTGTTTAGATTAATATTTCCTAATTTTTTGTGCGATGTAATCATGTTTTTATGATTTACACAAAAACCAAATACTAAATAGTGTCAAAATTGACATAACTGAGTTTTTAAAATAAATACTATATTATTAATTGATATAATATTCTTAAAAATATAAGGTTCTTCCAAAGGAATTAGATAAGGTTATATATATTAATAATGAACCACTTGGGGTTCTCTCAGCTTGTTATTGTATGTTTATTAACCATATAATATAAAAATTCAAAGTGACATGGTAAATGTCAAACTATTTAACTACGAGTTAAATCTAAAAGATAAGGTTGATATGGTGACCCAAACCTGTCTAAAACCTATTGGTTGAGATTTTTTCGACCCATCCCCACATTATACTTAAAATAAATTATTATGGATCCATTAGAAACATAAATTGTTTTATTATAAAATAATATTTCATGCTTTTCCTAATGTGACCCTCACCTCTCTTATAAAAGAGAACTTCCCCTTCACCCAAAATCAGACCTCCAATGCCTTTGGATCGGCAAACACAAGCCAAAATAACCACCCAAATTCCCTAAAATCAACCTAGAGTCTTAAAAATATCAAAAATCCAACTTAAGGAGCCCATTTTATCAAATCAAATGGAAGAACCCGAAGAAGAGGTAAATATTTCATCACCTCTTTCATATTCTTTTCTTCATCCACAGCCTCTTTCATTGTTGTTTCCACACAAAAATAATAAATCAAGTACCAACTACATAATTTAATATTATTATAAATATTGTACAACCATATTCGTTATTCTATCCATCCTCTAAATTACAAATTCACCATACGTGCATATGTACCGCTTGTCGTCTCCACGTCGTGGCGTAGTTTGTTATTCAAACACTTCATTGTTTTGATGGCTATAATAATGAGTATAAATGATATAATAATAAATATTAAATTTTTATGATTCTATATATATTATATACCATCCAATTACATACGATATGACCATCAAGATAATGACATTGTCGTTTGTGCATATGTACGGATTACCGTCTCCACGATAGATGAGATTCATTCCCACGTTCACCATTCAACGATGATTATAAAAATATATAAATTGTTAATAATTATGTAATATTTGACATAATAATGATACTATATATAGAAATATACATATATAGAAATATACATATATATATATATATGTACTTACATATATCTTATTTACTTACTTTCGTTCAATACGACATGAAAACAGAAACAACGTTTATACATACGTACGACCTACCATCTCCATAAATGGTGAATTCCATTTCATATATATATCTATAATAAATATTTATATTCTAAATATATATAATTTATAAATCATGTTTAATATTAAAGATGTATTTAAATAATGATGTAAATGATAGGACATAGAATAACTTATTAAACCATGTAAGATAAAGAAAGTGATTATTACAAAAAATGTTAATTAAACATGAAAATCATTATTAAATTGGTAGTATAAAGTCATAAATAAATAATTTATGATATAATAAATTTGAATATGGTTCAGGTACAATTTAATAACATACTATTGTCATTATACAGGATGTTAAACATACCGTCGACCAAAGGAAAGTGCAAGGTAAGGGTTAATTTTACAATCTCATTATTATCCGAGGTTGTTTTTTCGTATGTATCCACTAAGAAATTTTAATTATCCATTTCCATGTTTCATAAAAGAGTTTTCAAAGGGATTATTTTTAACGTAATCTTTTAATAAAACATCATTTTAAATTTTTTAAATATTTATTCTACAAAACCTTTTTCATTAATGTCCATGTTTTTAAAATATTTTTAAGGATTTATTTAAATGGAAATGAGGGTTTTAAAATATTCATTTTTTTATAAAGATTCAAATGGGTATGGGGTAATTTAAATCAAAAATGTCTTTAAAATGAAATCCTTTATATGAATTTTAAATTATTTCATAAAAAAGGTATATTTCCCTCAATTTTTTGCACTGATCATTTTTAACTACGTCTACATCTTTTACGGGATATTAATCTTTATTGAGGTTGATTTATTATGATACAAATATTTAATATTGTATTAAAGGTTTTTTGATATGATTGATTATAGATGTGTGATTTTTATACCATTCACGATATAAGGAAAATGTATTGACATTTCATATGATAGGTTTAATATGAATGTTTATGTTATGTTTAAAACATTTCATAGGAGGAATTTATTGGACTTTGTAAGTGATGGGTGGAGAATTTTATAGCTCCTCGATGAATTGATATGTCTCATGAGAAAAACTATTGTCTTGGAAAAAGGCCCTAACAAAATCTTATATTTTTTAACAAGGCCTTGACTATGTGGTTATAAAGTCTGGAATTATGAATTCCATCATTATGAAAGTTGCTATTGATATTTCATGTGATTATTCGACTAGTATAATATTCATGTGAGCATGTAAGTGGAATTATTTGATTTTATCATTTCCATATTATGTTGAAGTTTAAATTTAAAATTATTTTCTTTCAGTCTTATGCATTTCCTTAAATTATTATTCTTATTTATGAAAGTTTCAGCTATATTGTTATCTTTACTGAGAATTTGAGCTCACCCCTTTCTATGTTTTATTTTTCCCAGGATGTGAAGAAATATATTATGACTGACTTGTATGGATAGTCTAAGGGATTTTATTATGGTAAATAGTTATAATGTTCTTTTTATTTTTCATTTAACAATGCAATGTAACGTTCATGTATGTAATCTTTTTTCCAAGGCTGCTAAACTAATCAATTGTTCAGGACTTGATTCCTTGTAATCATGCCAATGTATAAAAATAGTCCACATAATCTGGGTAACTGGGGTCGGGGCATTATAGAACACCCATATATAATGTATAAGACCACATAGTAAAACCTATATTACCATAAGATCCATTATATGAACCATTATATAAATGAATGTTAGTATGAAGAACTTCTCTAGTTAACATAATATGACATAAATTTCCATTTCCATAGTTGTAATTTTTTAGGTATATATCTTTTCATCGTAAATATTTTAAAAGGAAAGAGTGTGGTTAAAATATGTTGTACATTCTTCTAAAAAATGAATCCTAAAGCTACCTTCATTAGACATTGCATGAAAACATGAAATTCATGTTATTTAAGACCATTAAACATTAAATCTTTCATTTGCATGACATTGTTAATATATAAAGAATACCACTCTATATCCATTATATCATTCAGAATGCTTCAAAAAATGATTTATCTTCTTCATTGAAATCCTGAATGAAACTATAAGAATAAAATACCATTTTCCACCGATCACTAGAGCCAACTCTTCGTGTACTCTCATATTAATCTTGTCCAACCTAGACTTAATTATATAATTCATTTTTAGTGGTGTATTTAGTAACATTAAAATGAAACAATCAGATTCATTTTTCTAACTGCATGGCATTAATACTATTCCTAACGTATAAAAAAATTCTAGTAAGGTAATTCAAGAACAATCTTGTCTTTTTTTATAATTAGTTTCCCTATGGTTTTTTGAATATGGTTTACCAAAATAAATATCAATATTTTTTACTTTCTAAAATATTGGATCACCTCTTGGTGGATATGATGCTATGAATTCATCTGAAATTCAATATAAAGATGTTATCTAATATCTTTACTTATGTCACATGGGTATAAATATGAGATGTCCAAGAATCACATTCTTCAATGAATGTTTCAACGTAATTGATTGTGTACCTTGTTCACAAATGGGACACACTTTAGTTACTTTAATTATCTATCATGAAAATTTTACATATATAGGAATGTAATTTATCATACCATACAACATGGATCATTACATGAAATCATCATTTATAAAATAATCATACCACATAACACCTAAATCCTAAAATAAATTCAAATATTCAATCAATGGATCCAAATAAACATCAATATCATTACCCATTTTTCCCTGATATAATAAGAGATAACATAATGTATTTTAATTTCATTCATTTCCATGGTTGAATGTTAAAATTTTAAAACATATCCAGCCATGTAATGTGATTTATTCTTTGAAACACAAATGGATTTACTTATGAATGGTTCTATCATGGGTGCTATCAAATGATGTGTGATTTTTGGGTAATTTGGTGTAGTAGAGTGGTTGACCAAGGTCCTCTCTCAAAGGAAAGAAGTAAATTTAACAACATATTAAAGTTAATTTGAATATAAAATAAAAGATAATAAGATCACTACCTAAATGTATGGGGGTTATTTATCTTTTATAAGATTATAAGAAGTATGTGGGAATATGATTGCATTTTTTGTAATTAAATATGATTAATAAGACACAATAAGAAGATGTTTTTTTAGAAAATATTTTTATATATGTTATAATCTAACTAAACATCTTCACTAACATATTAATCATTATCATTTAAATTGATATTCACTTAATTATGATACCCTAATTTTCTAACCCTCAATCCCTATAGGAGTTAACGTAACCAAAATGATGAAATGAATTAAACCCTTGGCTAGCTTCGGAATATGAAATCGTAGAACCCTTCATTTATTGATGTTCTATATATAGAATATGGTCAATGGTAAATTATGGAACATATCTATTCTTAAAAATGATGATGAATTGTGTTTAGTGATTATATTACAACTCTAAAAATTTATCACGTTTGTTATTGTTTCACCGTTTTAGGTCTTCCTCGAATAATTAACACATTACTCAACCTCGTGTGTTTTTTCTTGATCGGTCAATTACATAGATAGTATAAATTAAATTAAAAACTCAATTTATATATCAATTTAAATGAATTAAATTATCTCATTGATTCAATAGAAATTAATGAATATGTTGTGGGGTATAATGATTACTAAAAAGAACTACTCTTCCATGGGTGGTGTAGTCATCATAGAAATGTTTTGCATTTACAATGGTTTAGGAAGGGTACAAAAAAATCACATGTATACATTTGATTTTGATCCCAAATAGTATTATTAATAAAATAACTAAATTGAAAATAATAAAAGAAATCGAAGAGAACATAAGAGTTTATTGAAATCACAATAATTTAATAAAGTGAGGAAGAAGAGGATTTCTTCGATGAAGGGATCCTAGCTTCAAAAGCTCTCCATCTTGAAATTCCATCAGAAATGGAGTTAAACCAATTCTATTAGGCCTTCAATCTACCAATTCACATCTCATCCCTTCAAAATGAGAAATAACCAATTTATAGAGTGGAGGGTGGGCATGGGTTAATGATATTTCACGTGTGAATGGAGAAATTCATTAAAATTAAATTATGCCAAATTTGACAGCATGTTTGACAATTAAAACAAATGAACGAACTATTATTCAATCGGGATTATTTATGATAAAATTTGTCCTAGACCTTCTCTCAAAATTTGGCCCAAATAAAAGAACATATGAAGATTTTATGGTCCAAATGTAGAACCGATATGCTATCTGGAAAGTCCATCCCATCTTTGACTTCATGAACCTTTTACACCAATATCTTTCATAATTTAGCTCCAATGTCCTGAATTAAAGTTGAATAAAATTATGTTGGGAATATATTTATAAAAAATTAAATTCAAATATTGCATATAATAATATTCTTGTTTAAATTACTACATATCACATTAATGGGTAAAACATGAATTTTAATCAAAATTTCAAATGAATGATCTAGTCCCAAATGTTTTAAAAATGGACACATTTACCACAATGTGAGAAAACTATATCATTTATTATCAATAAAATATTATTTAAAAATGTTTTTATCAACTCCCCGACAGTTATCCATTTGTAGTCCTGGGAAAAACCCTATATCATGTAATCAAGAAAATTATGACAAGATATGAGTGTTTATATTCCTCAATAGACAATGGAAATATAGGAAAAGTAAGAATTCCATCAAGATTAAATATCAATTATTTTTAAAGAAAATCATAAATTTTATTAAAATAAAATCATCGGATATTAATTACATTAATCATAGAGAAAACATTATGGGTCCAACATGCCATTGATTCCCCACATCTGTGTTCCAACCATTTCATGCTCATATCTCAACCCTATATTCTGTTGGATCAAAATATTAATATAGATGCTCGATTATAAGAGCGGGTGAATTGTATGTCTGAAACATTCATTTTTAAGCTTATGTAAAACTATGGTTAACAAAGTTAAATGAGGTAAATTCACAAGACCTCTTTTAGTTCTACAAATTCTAGGTTCTGAATATATTGTTCTTGAGATGAATCTTAATAAACGTAAGGCAAAGATTATACCTTAAATCATATGGAATATTACTTATCAGGGTATACAAAAGTAAAATAATGTATAAGAATGTTATAATTTAATCCTTTATCAAAATACAACAAAAATAAACATAAAACAAAACAACTAACAAGGATGATATCATTCAACCCAATGAGAAGGGTATCTAGCAACCATGGATAAAAGTCCTTTGATTTATACATTCAAGAAACTATGCCTTACCCACAAAAGGGCAATCCCTCAATATGAATATCATAATCTATCGTGTTATCCCCTCAATCCCTCGAACATTAAGGAAGTCAACACCTCTGTCTTTCTATACATGGAATTCCTTGAGCTTTATAGTAGTCGACGCCTCTGTCTTCCTATCCCTGGAAGTCCATGATTGAACACAAAAACAATTGTAGTCGTATGAAGCATGATGAACAAGATATTCAGTACACACAATTCATGATATTATCTCTCTCTAAAAATTAATTCAACCGCATGAAATCTCTAGAGTTATCAACCCTTTTTGAGCTCTTTCAAATGAGCTCTTATTTATAGGCACTTCTCCAACGGCCAGCTCCCTCTTCCAAAGGTCATATTTTTTCATGAATTTTGGAGGGACCTATACACATGTCACTTAAAAAACAGTTAATTATAAATAGATTGTACAACACCGATTCATATCTAAAACACGTGTATGAAAAATATGGTAGCTTAATCAAATCTATTTTTCAGAGTCTAAAGAAAAATAAATATTCAGATTCGATAAATCATGGATATTAGGATTCTCATTTATATAGTTTTCCGAGTATGAATTCAATGGAATTTTGAGACTGAATTTTTAGGAATTCAGAGTCTAAATTATGAGGAATTAAGAGTCCGAATTGGAGAGAGTTTAGAGTCTATATTTCAAGGAATTCAGAGTCTGAATTTCTTATAATTTCAAGTCTGATTTTCATAGAATTTGGATGCTGAATATCATAGAATTTGATGTCTATATTTCATAGAATTTGAATTCTTAATTTCATTGAATTCAAGGTCTGAATTTCATAGAATTCATAGTCTAAATTTCAGAGAATTCAGAGTCTAAATGTTAGAGAATATGAAGTCTGAATTTTAGAGAATCTGGAGTCTAAATTTCAGAGAATCCAGAGTCTGAATTTTAGAGAATTCGTAGTTTGAATTTTATAGAAATTATAACCTGAAAACAATACACTATATATCCAAGGAAATGTAATATTTTGAGGTTTTAGATTTGAAACTGAACTTTTCCTTAGTAATAAAATGAATTAAATTTATAGAGACTATAAAATGATCAATAAAAATCATAGGTTAGGAGAAAATTTCCTTGGAGAAGGAAAATTTTCCTAATTAAGATAATTCTTAGGGAAAATATAAATTTCCTTAAGATAGATTGTTTGTGATTTTCAAAACATAGAGGAATGATAATTTTATAAGGAATCCTAATTGACATAACAAATTTTTTATACTCAATTCAAGTAAAAAAATTCTTCTTAACTATTTTAATTCAGAAAACATGTTCTATATTCCTTTTCAATCATATTTCAAGACCCACTCACTAGATCATTCCCAAAATTCAATCCTTAAACTTCTGACCAAGATATCCCCATGTCTTGTACATTTCATCACTCCCTAATTTATTATTTTTATTATTATTATTTTCAAAATTTTAACTTAGAAAAAACATCGCACTCATCTCTTGTCCCTTATACTATCTCCTCAAGACTCTAATTCCTAATGTTATAACAATATAATAGGTCTAGAATGAGTGGTTTTTGTCCCACCCAGAAGACAACCCATTTTTATTATTTTGTTTTATTTTATTATTATTATTTTTTTTGAATGCATACAATAGTCGGATAAAAATTACACACGCATTGATAAATTCAGTATTGTAATTAAATATATCGATAGAGAAATGAACATATGGATCAACCGATGAATTTATTTACATAACATGACTAATCCTTCAACTGGTTTGGAAAAATTTCACAAGATTTTGTGGAGTGAAAATTTTTGTGGAGAAATCAATGGAAAAATATACCCTGAATAAATATCAAAAAAATGATGTCAAAATCTAAACCATTTTTATATTGACACTACTAACCATATCATTGATTGTGCCAATTTTTATAAAAAACCCTTGATAATGAAATCTTGATTATTCCAATCATACCACCAATTAATTTTGCGAATATTAATTTTCTATGTATTCCATATCAAAATGAGAAGGTTACATGATATGTTTTTTTTGTTTTTTCTTTGTTTTCTTTTCTTTTTTTTGTTTTTCCAAAGATAACATAAAACATTACAGAAAACCCTAAAAACACACTCAAATGAAAATCCTAAATATCTACCCAAAAATGTTTCCCCCTCTCCCATAGTTAAAATATTTTACTTCCTTCAACCTGAACTTATGAGATGATATGATAATATGAAATGTATAATTTTACATATGAAAAGTTGTATAAAATTTAATGGTCTAGTAATCACCTAATATTCTCAACTAATGACGGGGTCTTGCATTGTGATGAAATTAACTACATTAGTAGAAATTCCCTCAATGTATTACTTTCAACATTTATCATTGGATATAAAGCTCCTTCGATGATCCTATTTTATGCTCTCCACTACACCATATGTAAAAAACATTAGATACAAAATAAGGACCTCACAATCTTGAATGCAATTTCCTGGGCATCAGCTTTAGTTGGAAACTATAGAGTATAAATATTTCTCCTATATGAACTCCCTTTTTGGATTATTTTGTCATGAGATACTTTTGATATTTCCTTATAGATCCTTGAGTTATCATATTATGACAATCAAAACTCATCATGCTCATGAATTTTCAGTATCCATTGAATTACATCCTGGACCAAATCCATGAGGAATTTATTTATATCCAAACTATCCCAATTCTTGAATTTAATGAGGAGATGACATGATTTCCAAAAAAAATGTGAAATTTAGACAAACTAATGATGGTAGTGTAAGTTATCTTATAATCCCACAGTGTATCATTCATGCACTTTCTCCCATCCTTCCTACATAGATGCATGATTTTCTACATTTTGTTTTCAACTCCCTATTTGAATCTTTAGCATTAACATTAATTTGGGGGTGGTGTGGTGTTGATGTCTTGTGTGTCAGCCCATACATCTGAAGGAGTGAAGCAAAATTCTAATTGAAAATGTGTGTCCCATGATCATTGATGAAATCCTTTGGTACTCCAAGCCTGAAAAAAAAATTCCTTGAAAAAATTCCACTACAAGACGATAATCATTATTCATGGTGGCCTTGGCATCCACCCATTTAAATACATAATAAAAATAATCCAAAATTCACAATAAACCAACTGAACTTGAAAAAGGACCCATAAAATAAATTACCTAAACATCAAAAAATATCTTAGAATAACATGGGGTGTTGAGGAATATGAAGTCTCCTAGAAATTTTTCTCATATATCGACAATGTGAGAATAATTACAAAAATAAATGAGCACCATAGAATAAGAGAGGATAATATAAACTAGAGTCTAAGAATTTTATATCTATCTATTGGGGTCCATTGTGTCCTTCACATGAATGTGCATGTTAGAAATGCAGAACAAACTCAAACCCATGATCATGAACACACCTCATAATAACATGATCACTACACATGTGCCAAAGATATGGATCATCCCAAACATAAAATTTGGACTCAGTATTGAAATTTTTAACATGATGTTTCCTTAAATTAGTAGGAGTTTCGTAGGAAAAAAGTGAGTTATCTAAATCCACAGACCAAGGATGTGTACCTGATATGGAATAAAGATGATCATTGGGGAATATGACCTAAAGTGGTACCTGGTCCAAGGCATCAGCCTCTAATGTGTGAGTAATACAACTCTTGTGGTCCTCCAAAAATTTCTCTAACCCCTTCATTTCCATTATCCCAATATAAAATTTATGAAGAAGAAGCATCGCTCAGATTAGTAGAGGTTTACATTTGGATTCTTCAAGTAGTACCTCAGAGCTGTATGGCCAGAAAAACAACAACTTTAGTGCCTAATAAATATAAATAGAATTTTTATAAATAAAAAATGATGGAAAAAACTTCTTTTCCAAGTTTTTGTTGTTTGATTGGTATGAATACAATGTTCTCAAAGTATAATAAATAACAGGTGAACATTCATACACCCTTATTGATAAGACTACTCCAACATCAATGTTAGATAAATCTTACCTCAACTCAAATGGAATTTCCCACTTTGGGGGCTGTATATTTTGTTGAGTGGTCAGACACTATTTTAGCTCATCAAAATAATCCCTTCAAAAATCATCAAACACAAAATCATAATCCATTTGATGTAATAGAGACATCGGAAGGGAAATCCTACTAAAATCATTGATTATTGGAAGATAAAATCTTACATTCTATGAGAAATATCTAACATCAAACAGACATGAAAGATACATTAAGGTTGAAATAATATCAACCATTGATCTATTAAACATTTCTCAAGATTTAACTATACATTACCTGAAAACAATACCTTTATCTACTCTGAAATTATAATTTTCAAAGTTCAAGACTATGTTTTTCTCAATACAACAATTCATCACCTTTCCCAAACAAGAGATAAAATCATCAACTAAAGACCCATACACTATAAAATAATCCATAAAAACTTTATGAAGGTATCAATAAAAAAAATAAAATAGTCACCATACATCTATAGAAAGTATCTGGGGTGTTGGGAAGTCCAAATGGAATCCTTTGGGAAGAAAATTTACTGAATGAACAAGTAAATGTTGTCTTATTCCGATCCTCCATAACAATATTTACCCAAATATATCCAGAAAATCCATCCAAAAAACAATAGTGTGTTTTCCAAGCTAGTCTTTCATGAATTTTATCTATAAATGAAAGGAAAAATAATCCTTTTGAGTGGACTGGTTTAGATTTCTATAATCCATACAGACATGACAATTTTTTTCACCCTCATTGGGTCTATCTTTTATTTATCATTTTTATAAATTGTAACACCTTTTTTCTTAGGCACAACAATAATTGGACACACCCTCTAAGAATTTGAAATGGGATAAATTATACCTGCCTCAAGAAAATTTTCATCTTCTTTTTTAATAAATTGCAGAAGAGTTTGACTAAGTCTCATTTTTGGATGCCTCAATGGGTTTTCAACATCCTAAAAAATAACCCTATGAATATAAATTGAGTGTCTAATACTAGATTTGATAGCCAAGGTTTGCCCGATTGCCCGAATTATCTCCATCAAAAGATTCAAAAAACTACTTTATGTTTAAAAAAAATATTGTTAGCAATTATAACAAGAATTCTCTCATTATTCAACAAGTATTAGTATTTTAGATTTGGTGGAAATGGATTGAGTTCTAGTGTGGTGGGTGGTGTATGGATGAATAAATTGAAGGAACTAAAATATTTTCACAATGAACAATTGTATCTGAATATACATCATCAAAATTATTGAATAAAGAATAATATCTATCATCATACCAAATAGCAATGTCATAATCAGAGTTCATATGATCACATGATCAAAATCAGAATATGAATCCATTTTAAAAAATTAATAAGAGAGTTCTATTCATTAGAAACTGTTGTGGTAGTTCACATAAACATCAATCTAGAACCAAATCTCATAATCTTCCTAAGCATTAGAAAATAAAGTTCCATGGGGTTTTTATTTGGTGGTTCAAAAGGGGATATAAAAAATAATAATAGGCCTCTGATAGGTACTTCATGGAGTCCATACAATTAAATATCACAACAGCATCTGTAAACATAATGGATGATGTACCCTTGTGGAAATTTATGATAATATTTACAATTTTGAGGAAAGAGTCTCTCAAATTTTGAAAATAAAAGAGAAATTAATAAGGAAATTGGAAACATATCCCAAAATTTGTAATAATAAATATAAGTTACAAGACAATGAAGAAACATGAATAATGAGGTGAAGGAAAAGTTCACAGAAGAAATTTTTTCAATGCAACGGGTGTACATAAAAGTTAATGAGAGGTCTTATGAGAGTTAATGGAGTCTCTCGTCATTTGGAAATAATATGGACAGTAAGTAGGATCTTTAAGGATAAATACCAACGTTTTCAAATGTATGTAAATGATATAAGATAAAGAATATATTAGAATAAATAAAATAAGAAAATAATTCCTTTAAAAATTTTAGTATGGTAATAGGAGGTCATAAAGGTTCATGGGAGAGATTAATTAAAGTTAAAGGATAATATAATAATTTAAAAATAGAATGTTCGTTATGGGGGATATGGGAGAAGATAGATCAATACTATAAAATTAATATAAAATACATAAGATAAAAAAGTTACTTTAAAAAAGAGGTGAAAAGGAGATCCCTTACTAAATCTCTATAATGTAACGTGTGTACATAAAGGTTCATGGGAGGGATTAATAAGACTGAAATTAGGATATATTAATTTTGAAATAAAATGGATATTAGGAGTATATATAATTACATATTCTAATATAATATACTTGAAACTAAGGTGTATAAGATAAAAGAGGATCTTGAATGGAAATGAGAATATATAAATCCCTTCCTTTGAGAGTGTGATTCCAAATTCTAGGTAGGTGTTTCTTGAGAGATTCAAGACAACATGATAGGACTCTAGATAGAATTGGTAAGAGTAAGAATGTTATCTATGTATTTTTAATGAAAGGAATTGGGATTTCATGTTGGTTTCTACTGGAAAAGATAGTGTACTTATTTATAATTTCCCAATCAGAGGTTTTGAACTCTATAAATCCATATAACCAAAAACACAAACCTTATAATGGGTTTTTACAATGGTTTCTTTTAAAATGTTTCTGTTTTAAATCTTTTATCATGAAATGAGCTGAAATGTTTAAAAAATTACCCATGGTGAATTTGAGGTGAGTCATACTCTAAAATAAAGGATTTTATAACCTTAAAATATATTATATGTTTTGAAGGATTAAATAATGATTTAGAAAATTAATAAAATAAACATAAAATAACAATATTTTAAATGGAAAACGGGAACTTGTTCTTGGATAAGGTTTATTATATTTTTTACATCATTATTAGGTCATTATGATGTCATATTACACACTTTATATTTATATAGTATATAAATTTTTCATAAAAACCCGAATGTGTCTGAAAATTTTGAAAAACGTTCCATGGGATAATTTCAAAATTCTGAATAAAAAATTATATTCATTTAATATAAATTTCTTTATAAATATGTAAATTTTAACTTTTAAAATATGAATCTGCATTTATTAAAAACTGATGGGTTTTTTACAGTACCATATCATGAACCCTTTTAAATATTACATTCGACATCTTAAAATTATATTATCATTTAAATTTATCAATCATAATTTGATAATAAAATTTTATTAAAATATAATTTATTCCAAAATCAATTAAACCATAAAAATTAATTTCTTAATTTAAATATCATATTCCTCAAAAATATAACTTGTCTTCAACCGTATAAAAATAAAAAATTTATCAAACTAATTAGTAAATATTTTATAATGTAAAAAAACAAAGAATAAATATAATAATAATTTCAATGAAAAATATATATAAATATTAATACTATTAGGATTAATTTGTTTCTAGTCTTTGTCAAATTAATTTTATCCTTAATTAACCTATTTTTCGTTTTTAATGCGGTAATAAATTTTTACTATAGTTATTAGTCATATCGGTAAAAAATTATATTAATCATATTAGAAAATACTAATTATGATGATTCTAAATATATAATCACTTTAATAAAAATAAATTCACATATTTATATAAATATAATTTAATATAAAACCTACAAGAATGATGGAAATCTAGTTTTTTGAAAAATACATTTTTTAAGGAAAGGATGATTTCACAATAATTATTTAACTAGTAATATTCATTACATGAATTTAAATTATTAAAAATTTATATGTAATATAAAAATACAATTTAAATAATTTCTAACTTGTTGTAACTTTAGTTCATTATAATGTAGAAACATTATACATTTAAATATTGTTTTCAAGAAAAAAATCATTTTTAACCTTTAAAATAAACTTATACAAAAATTTAGTACAATGATGATTAAAATGATACTAATTGAATTAAATATGACTAACTAAAAAATATATATCCTTTAATTGAAATTAAATGAATAATATTACGTTTTAATTAATAAATAAATCCTATGAATTGAAAATTTCATATATTAACTATATATTCACTAAACACTAAAAATCAATATTTTCCAATAAAAATCCTAAATTTTCAACATTAAGTAATTTTTATATGATGGTCACAAATATGGTGTTAGTTTTTGAAATAAAATATTATTAATGTTATTGAGACAAATTATATTATATATTTTTTTCTAATAAAAAAACAATAATTCATTTAGAAAGTAAACATATTTTGAAGAACCAAAAGAAATTACAAAAAATTGTTTTATAATTTTCTAAGAGCTTATCAATATAATTTATACATATATATATATATATCATAATTTGATATACTGAAATTATATAGATAATTTCACAAATAATTGTATGATATTTTTCATTTAATTTCACAACATTTATAGTTTGTTCGATTGGTTTTGAACTCCTGATGCATGTTTTTAATGAACACCAAAAATTTAAAAAATAACTTATTCATTCATTCAGAGAACATTGTGCATCCGATTGAAATTATTTCTACTCATACACATCCAAAATAATACAAATTTGGTAGTCTTATGATTTTACATCATTAACATCATATGTCACTCAACTAACCATGACCATGAGTTTCCTTATCCAATTTCAATCATGTGACCAAATGTATATTCTTGTCAAGGAAGTTAAAAAACATGGTGTTGGTTTCTCTAGAACCAATGAAATTACCATCAACATCCCAACCACTGAATGACTTTTGAATCCTTCAGGATTACATAAGTAAGGTCCCAATGAATGAAGGTTCTCTTTCTAGGTATCTTAACAACCACATTTAATGGTGATTCATAATAAACATACAACATTATGTATACCAATGATTATACGATGTTTCTTGTGATATTATTTCACTGGTTAGTCTAGGTAATAAATCAAGACTTATTATCCCATGAATCTACTCATTTTATCATATAAAACACTTTGTATAACATATAATCTTCCACTCATGATACTTTAAACATATCTTCACAACCCATAATACTTCATAATGACTATCAATTAGGGACAAATCAAATTAATATTTTAAGGGAACATTTTATTCAATTGATCATGTTATATAAAGTCAGAATATATAAATAAATGATTAGTTTATTTTTTTATTAATTATAAAACACTGATATATTTTACCACAATTACATCAAATCTCTCAAGAATCAAATTCCAATAAATTTAGAATGATCCTTGTGATTTTTCCATTGTGTTGGTTTTGTAGATTTATATTTTACATTATCATATATATCCACCCATCGTATCTTCATGCCTCCCTTCTCATTGTTCTCTTGAATTATATGATATTTTTAAAGTACATTTCTTGGCTGATTTGTGAGACCATATTTCGTTTTCCTAGTAAATATCTCTATGGTTTCCATAGTAATGCTCAAGTTCAACATTAATACTACAAACCACCCCAACTTCAGTAATTAACTTCTTCATCTAAACAACCTCCTTCATTAAATATCAGGTAGTAATGTACTTCACTTCTGTTTTCATGTTCGCTATGCTGCGTTATTTGAAACTCTTCCAAATGATATATCTTCTATTTAAGGAAAACATGAATCAGTATTTGGATCATATATAGTTATTTTTTGGATTGGATACTATTATCTGTATGACCCATTAAAATGTTCTCATTATATACTCTAAAGATCAATAACATTAATATGCTTTATCAAAAGTGCTTACTAAAATTCATGATAACATACTAGATACTATCACTAAGTCTAGATAGCTAATTAATTGTTATTCAAAAAGTATTAGTGACATTAGGGGTTAAGATTTCAGTTATCAAAACATGATAAATAAATTTTAACAGTGCTAGAAAATTCCATCACTAGCTCTAAAAATTATTGTTTATCTATGAACATTTAAAAATGGTTTTTTTATCAGTCGTAGAAATAAGATGATAACATGAAACTTTTATTAGCCATAAAAAGTGATGTTAAAAGACATTTTGATCCACTTTTATATTAGAAGCAAAACAAACTGCAACACTAAATACAGAAACCAAATATTGATAGCATCAAGAAATATAGGATTAGAAAGATTAATAATTTAATTAAAATAGAAATTACATCTGAAATAAAAAAATATATTATAGATTATTAAAAAAAATTATAACTACATAATCATGTATAGTTTATCACAAACATTAAAAAACATAAATTGATTCATTATCTTTTGGAAACTAAACTCCACTTAAAAATACCAATCATGGAATAATTTTCTAAAAAACCACCCCCATGTGATAAAAAGTATCCACATATATATTAAAATAATTATTGTATTAGTAATACTATAACCAAATAAATGAAACATATATTTGATATAATAAATTAATAAAATTAAAATTATAAATTGATAATATGAAATTTATGTCTTACTGGTCAAACCATGCATTTTATTGAGGTGTACCTAGTTCCTACATTTCAAAAATGAATTATGGAAAATTTTTTAATTGTACCAAAACAATACGAATGTGTTTTTCTAGTTTTGAGTATGCAACTTTTATTTTTTAATAAATGACTTTTTAAACAGAAAACATGGACTTTGAGTCATACCATTAACATCGTCTGTTGATTTGAGTTGATACATATTCTCAAATATCACAACTAACATATGAATAGTTTTTCTAAATTGTAAAAAAAATTGTACCTTTTAATCATTTTTTAGTGAGTTACAGATGTTTTAAACTAAAAAGTCAATTTTAGACTACTAATGGACACTATGAGTCACACCAATCACACTATCAGTTAGATTGATGTCTAGATGATTCCTAAACATCATAAATGATGGATGGATTATTTTCAAAAATAATCAAAACCATATAAATGCATTTTTTTAGTTTAATTATGTAACTTTACTTTTTCCCTAAAGTGTAAATTTTAAATAAAAAGACATAGATGGAGTTATATCAGTCACACCGTGAAATGGATTTAGGTGTTTCCAAATCCAAAAAAATCACAAATTACTTATAGATCATTGTTCTAATGTGTTAAAACAATGAAATGGTTTTTTAATAGTTTGGAGTATTTCATTTGTCTGTTTTACTGAAATGTCATTTTATGCAAAAAGAATGTAGTTTGAGTCATGCCGGTCAAATCGTGTGATAGTTTTAAGTGAGAATAATTACGACATTCCATAAATTATATTTAATTTTTTTTCAAAAATTATTACGATAATTCGTGTTTAATTTTTCATTTTTCAATTAGTGACACATTTTTTGAACTAAAATAATAATTTTAGACCAAAAAGAGACACATTGTGTTTTTCCGGTCACACCGTTCCTAAAATTGTGGTGAATCTGATTTACACACATCCCAAATGACTTATGAATATTCTTCCAAATATATGTATACAATATGGATGTGTTTTATCAGTTTTTATTATGTGACATGTGTTTTCAACTAAAATGTCATTTTTAAAATGAAGACATACACATTGAGACATATTGGACACAATGTGAATCAGATTGAGGTGGGGATGATTCATACACATAAAAATTAACTTTTGGGACATTTTAATATATTGTTAGAATGATAATAAATTTTTTCCATCCTTTTGAGTATATAACATTATTTTTTTCTTTAAAATTTCTTTTTAAATTGAAATCATGAATATTGGATCATACCGGTCACATTGTCTGTCAATTTTGACATGAAACTTATTCATACATGTCAAAAAGTAATTATGATTCCTTATAATAAATTATAAATATAATTTTATCTTGTTTTTTAGATTTTTGGTGAGTGACATAAATTTTGAAATAAAAAGTAAATTTTAAACTGATAATGGTTATTTTGAGTTATAAATAACACAAGGTGTATCAGAATGAGGTGTGGATAATTCCTAAATGTAACAAATGACTTTTGGATACATTATTTAAAGTATAAAAATAAAATTAATTTTTTTCTTTGTTTTGAGTATGTCATATTACATTTTTACTAAAATTAAAATTTTAAATAAAAACACACACTTGGAGTCATACAAGTTACATTGTGAATTAGATTGAGGTGAGGATAATTAAAATATGTCAAAAATGAATTATGGATCATTTTTCTAAAGTATAAATATAATAATAATATATTTCCTTAGTTTTGACTCTGTCACTTGTGGTTTTTACTAAAATTTAATTTTAAACTGAGAGCACTCACTCAGAGTCATACTAGTCACACCGTGCACCAGATTTAGAAGCAGCTGATTCCTATACATAAAAAAATGACTTATGGATAGTTTTCCAAAATTTAACCAAAAATTATGAATTTTTTTATTGATTTTTACTATTTATGTTTTTCTTTTTATAAAAATGTAAAATTAAGGTTAAAACACTGAATTTGAGTATTTTTCAAAACATCATGTGTCTGTTTGACATGAGAATGGTTCATACATGTATCAAATGTCATATGAATTATTTTCCTAAATAATTAAGATAATATGAGAAAGTTTTTTTGTTTTTCAATTGTTGAAACATGTTATGAACTAAATTTTCAATTTTAAGTAGATCACAGGCACATGAAGTCCTATCGAGCACACCGTACATCGAATTGACCTATGGATGATTAAAAAAAGTCACACATGACTTATGGATCATTTTTTCAAAATTATCAAAAGAATATGAATGTGTTTTATTGTTTTTTATTATTTGATGTGTGTTTTAATCTAAAATTTCAATTTTAAACAGAAAACAGACCCATTGGGTCAGACTAGGCACACCATGTATCAGATTGAGGTGTGGTTTATTCCTATTAGAATAAAGAATTTGTGGATAATTTTCCTAAATAATCATATAAATATGGAAGGAAAATTAACTATAAAAGAATAATAAATTATAATAAAAGAAACTAAATAAGTAGTTGGAAGTTTCTTCTTCAGCATGTTAGTATACATTTCGATACTAGGTATGATTTGAATTCATTTTTAAACAACTCTACTTTCTCTTGTGAATTGTAGGATGATCAAAATCCTAGTAGTACATAAAAAATATATATAACAAATTGATTAATAACAATTTTAAATGGAATTGTAATTATATTTTAAATCTGTATGGATTCTATATTATTGATGGGGTATAGTATTCTTCATAAATTTAAAAACATACTACCCCAACTTTTTCCATTGGTTTGTTTTAGACACTATATAAACATTGATAAAATTAGTAATTTTTTATATATATTGTGATAGTGAAATATTAAAATATATTCCCTAATACTTATCCCCTTTTAAATTTCAATAGGCTCATTGTATTCATAGAATGTACCCATTCCATCATGTAGATGATATTTAAACTCACCCCTATCATAAAGATAATTATATTAATATGTAATATAAAATGTATTACAAGTGGTTTTTTTGAAAAAAAATTCTTCTTTTTTTGTAAATTGACAATATTCATCACATGTGGTTGGTTTTTTGGGTATCCATTCATTGAATCTAAATAACTTATCACTGGAGTATCCAAATTGACTGAAATGAGTATCCAACTCTACCAAAACTATAAAAATAAACAAGTAATGAAATAATTGAAAGTATATTTGATATGATTAAATTGTTGAGTTTTAACCCTGAATCATGGGTATAAAGAATATTCTATCACCTATATGTTTTCTTTCAAACACAGTGTATTGTTTTACATTACTAATTAAAATTTCTTTGGTTCTGATTTGAATTTTTGTATAGAAGTAATGTGATGACTAATGAGACCAAATTTATATTCCCAGGGTTTAACATTACAATAAAAATTATATATAGGTTTGGAAAAAATTGGAATAGTATTTAGAGATAATTAACATAATAGATCAACAATTAGATTAAAAAATCATGAAAATGCACGTCATGTATACATTTAAAATTCAGTCACCTAGACATTCACGCGAGAGGATTTCAGTAATATTCTCAAAAAATATCGTCTATATTTCCCTCTCCATACATCTATTCATCAACATAAACTATAGTCATCAAACTATTTTCTAAATCTGTATATTCAATAATGTTTACTATTTGAAATTGTGGATGTGGAATAGGTGGGGTAAAGGTACTTTTTAAAGAAAATTTCAATTTTTTGGTTGATCCTTTAGATCATTTTGATTCGACCATACTTTTTACCTCATTCCACTTGTCTGTTTGTAATACCATTCATCAGTTTATACATTTTTCATTAATTGATAAAGGATATTAATTAAAACTAAATTGGAAACTAATACCTCTGTGTTGAATTTTTTTTTACAAGATCTAATGACAATGATATGAATGTTCTAATGGCCTGCTTAACCATATTAATATTTTCATCACCATGTGGAATAATTTCTTCGTTCTTGGTTCTTAAGATACATTAATCACTACTCTGATATGACATATTGGAAGATTTATATTGTGAATAATATCTCAATAGATATAGTGAATGGTACCCCTATAAAAATTAAAATTTCTTTAATTTGATATATATATATATATCACAATCATTTTCACACTATATAATATCAGTACAAGACTATTATCAGGGTCTTACATATTCATATTATAGTGAAAATATTATGAGAATACTAATTATATCATTTAATAAATCTCTATGAGGGAATAAATTTCTTAGATGATGGTGGGTGGGGTGGGGGATCTTCATGTATTGTTTGTTTCTATATTTATTATTCTCATTTATGCCTTCACTTATCATTTTATAAAATTTTAATTATCAATTAAATTTTTTTTCTAGAGCAGCTAAGCATGCCTACAACTTTTCCAATTTTTTAAATTTGTTCCTATATTCATTTATTTTTCAAAATATGTTTTTGGTGACACCCAAAAACCCACACCACTAATACAAATATAATATTATGGAATCTTCAAGACCACTGAAATTATTGGTTCATCAGGTACAAAAGATGATGAATTTTGTGTCTAAGTGAGAAAAAAATACAGGGAAATAATTTAATCTATATTATGTAATAATTATGTAAATAAATTGCTTTTATTATGTGATACATACACATGTTTCAAATATTTTTGTGTGTTTCTATATAATAGTGTCCATTATTTATTTACACATTACTCCTTCCAAAGAACATGAAGTAGGATGGATGTGGATTCAAATTGGTATTCAGTAATCTATATATAAATAGAGGAACATAATTATGTATTTTTTTCATGTCACATAACATTATTTCAATATATTTAAAATACATACCATTTTTTCAAGTGAACCATAAAAAATGCATACATTACAGGAGAGCTATGTTGGTTTTGTTTCTCATTTTATATATTCAAAACATAGTTCATATTTACTGAATTAAAAATTCATAATAAAAGATATTGATACATGTATTATAAAGAAATTTATTACTAGTCATAATTCACTGGAAAAGATGTATCCTCAAGATGACAGACTAATGCAGCCCACACATGATGGTTTATCAGGTGTACATGCATCTCTGGGTGGTGAAGGTCTATTTTCCCTTCAGTGTATTTGATTTTGAAAGTTACAAGGATTAAGTTAAAGCCTCCATGATCCGTTATAATTATAATTATTACAAAAAAAATTTGTATTCGTCTCATATAAAATAAATCTACATGGAATAATAGTGACTATGTCTACATTTCATTATTTTGGATTTGAGTAAAATAATAAAATTATATCTTATTTTTACCCTTATATCATCCAAAATCAGTGTCTTAAGTGTGGGAAAAATATTTTCTCTAGAATATAAATAAATTGGTATTCACTTTCATGTGGTGATCCATATGTAAGTACTGAACTTTTCCTTGTTTGGGATAATGGGATGGCCAAATACATTACATTCAACCATGAATTTGTTCCCCTGGTTACTCACCTTAATAATTTTTTCTATTACAGTCATGATATGAAAATCCTATTTTTTATGGGACATCTTCTATTCATTTTATACCATTTCCTTTGATTCAATGACATTAATATGTTATTCCACTAGATTGGTAGCAATATCATGTATTGAAGGTAGTTGTCCCTCTACATAGGGATCACCCACATCTTAAGAAACATGTAGTTCCTTAAGTTTATATATAATGAAATTTTTTGAATTCATTATCTATAGAATTGGTTGAAAATTTCATTTAGATTATGTAAATGAAACAGTAAACTAATGATAATATTTGGTAACTCAATGTATATAACAAAAATTTATTACTTCATTATTTAATATTCATTTTCTATTGTTCAATGACATTTGACCCCTCTTTTGAGTATCCAAATATCTTCATTGTGGTCTCTTCTAACATTCAACACCATATATACACCTGGAAGACAATGAAATGATTATAAAATAAGAATAAAATTTTCATACGCATTTTAATTGATATATGACCCTACGCAGTTTTTTAAAATAATATATTAATTGACCAATTTTTGTTTGTAGGATCTATAACATAGAATTATTTTAATATATATGATTCCTTTATAAACAGATCTTTTTTTACAATTCTATACTAAAATCAACTTTTGAATACCGAATTCATCAATTTTAATATCACTCTACTATTAACCAACCTTAACTAAAAAATCATCATGTTGAATATTGGGTAATCAAAATACCATATTTGTTTGATTATTACATAGTATGACATATATGTATATATTGGAAGTCTATCATTGGTACCTGATACATGTATCAATCCACCCACATCTGTAGCTTTGATATTCTTCAAGGTACAAAATTTATCATGTTCATTTTTATAGAACGTATAAACATTATAAGATAATATTTTCACACTTTTTTTCACTTACTAGCCATCAATTTCATTTTAAAATTGAATAAAAATTTTTAGTTGACCCTTTAAAAATATGGTATCAAAACCACCCTCTAAACTACTAATTATATGTATTTGATATCGAGTAATCAACCCTGGATTGATTTATATTCCAAATAATTACATTGTGGGTTTTAACTCAAAAATACTAGAAAAAATATAGAGTTTGTCTTGAAAATGATATGTAGTAGATATTTTGAAAACATATATTTTGGAACAAAAATCACCCACAAGATACATTTTGTGAAATGATTTCAGTAGACAAATTCTTTCCATCCTAGATAGTTAGTCAGTAAAGAATTCAGTGGCTTCCTCAACAATATATCTCTCAATATTAAAAACATCTTGAAAAATTCAATTTTTGATATAACCTTTCATAATATCCATAAAAAATTCAATGGGGAACATGTAACACCATAATATTTCATAGTACGTTATCTAATTAAAGTAATTCAATAGCTTGCGCTACACGTAACACCGAGTTTAAGTGAACCACAACATACCAAAATAGTCGTTCAAAAAGCGGTTATGAATAGTATTAACTATATTTTTAATCTTATATACTATATATAATTTTAACATCTATATTATGTGTTTCTTAGACATAATATATGAACAAATTCCTTTTTTCAGATAAAATAAGTATTTTTAAAAAATTCAATTTTACCACCTTTTAATGGAGAAACATTTTTAAAACCAATATTAGATATATTTATATATTAAATTAAATGAAATTAAATTCTTTTTTAGAATAGGAACATAAAAATTTTAGTTTGGATAAATTTATGGTACTTTTCTGAAAACTTTCATATTTTGACGAATATTGAAAAATACTTTGTTTTAATTGAAAATAACTTTTTTAATTGAAATAATTTACAGTGATAAATTATTAATTTGAAATATTTTGAAGTATAATTAGATTAAATTTTTATCATTGAATACAATTTATTTCATTATAAGTAATTTCACATTTAAAGTTTACAAAAACACATGCCAATCTTTTGATAGTTTTTAATTTTTAAAAACCTTCTTTCTGGTTTTGACAATGGGAATTAATTTTAAATTAATAAATGAAACTTCTATGTTTTTAATTTGGTAAAATATATTTCATTTTTGAATTTGGAAAATCAAAATTATCTTAGGTTGAGGTTTTGGTATTTTTCTAAAAACTTTCAATTTTTGATGAATAGTGAAAAACACTACGTTGTTATTTAAAACATACTTTTTATTTTAATAATTATTTATTTTTTTAAAATTTATCTTAATTAAAAATATATATATATAATACCTATATAAGTTCAATTTAATTCACTGGAGTCATTTTATATTAAAATTAGTTGTATAAAATCTTATTGTACTTTTTAACCTCTTTTACCCATCTTCTAGGCACTTTAGCAAATTAGCATAAAACATAATTTTACTGCTCCAATGAGTTGAATTTAAAAAATCCGAGAAACATGGTTGACATCATTAATTAAAATGTTATTCAATAATATGAAAATAATATTTGGTGAATAATAACTTTTGACTTTTATTTACCACCGTTAAAATAAATAGGTTAACTAAAGGTAAAAATGATATCATAATATCCCTAAAACATGTAATAATTCTTTTGTATAAGTTAAAATAGTCAAAAAACCTTATAAGTAAAATATAATCTTTTAAATCTACTTTTATTAGACTAGGACATTTATTATTATTTTATTTAAAGAAGAGTTAAAAGTGTTAAATTCAAATTTTACTAACTAAACCATTTTTAATATAGGGTTATACATAAGATAAATTCAACTATAAATATTCATTAGAAAGAAAAAAATATTTCCTACATAATATTATTTTATTTATAATTTTTTAGACATTAAAAATTTTAATTTATATATGACACAATGTTGATGCTATAATTACCATATTAATGAAATATTAAAATAATTGATATTATAAATATCCAAATAAATGTAATTTGAGACTTTTGATTAATTACACTAAATTTATAGGTTAATATGAAATTTTAGGGTTTATTAAATAATTTTTTATCGATGTAATCATGCTGTTATGATTTTCAAAAAATTCCAATACTAAATAGTGTCAAAATTGACATAATTGAGTTATTAAAACAAATACTATTTTATTAATTGATATAATATTCCTAAAAATATAAGCCATAGACAGAGGACTTAGATAAGGTTATATATATTAATAATTAACCACTTGGTGTTCTCTTGGATTATAATTGTATGTTTATTAACCATATAATATAAAAATATAAAGAGACATGTTAAATGTCAAACTGTTTAACTTAGAGTTAAATATAAATGATAAGGTTAATATGGTGACTGAAACCTATCTAAAACCTATTGTTTGAGAGTTTTTAGACCCATCTCCACTTTATCCTTGAAATAAATCATTTTTTAGCCATTATAAAACGAAAATGTTTTTATTATAAAATAATATTTCATACTTTTTCTAAAATTAACCTCACCTCTCTTATAAAAGGGCATATCCCCTTAGCTCTAAATCACACCTCCAAAGCCATTTGGTTCTGAAAAACCCTGCACAAATATCGTCCAAACTTCCCTAACGTAAACATAGAGTCCTTACATTGATCATAAACCCAAACTATGGATCCCTTTTGATCAAATCAAAAAAAAATGAACCTGAAGAAGAGGCAAATATTTCATCATCTCTTTCAAGTTATTTTCTTCTTCCACTTTATCTTTCATTGTTGTTCCCATACCAAAATAATAACTTTAGTACCTCCTACATAATGTGAGGTTATTATAAATATGGTAAAACCATATTATTTATTCTATCAATCCTCTAAATGATGAATTCACTATACGTGCAAATGTACGGCTTACCGTATCAACGTCTTGATGTATTTTGATATTTAAACACTTTGTTTTTTGGATAGGTATAATATTGAGTATAACTGATTTAAATAATAAATATAACATGTTAATTATTCTGTATATATGATTTAACATCCAGTTAAATATGATTTCATCATCAATATAATGATATTGTCACTCGGGCGTACGTACGGATTATCGTCTCCATGACGCGATGTGACTTGTTCCTGCGTTCACCATTCAACGATGATTATATAAATATATATATTATTATTAAACGGTGCCTTACATTTCATATATCTATCTATTATAAAGATTTATATTATAAATATATATGATATATAAATCACGTTTTATATTCTAGAAGTATTTAAATCGTGATCTAAATGATACGATCAAGAATAAAAAGTTAAAACACGTACAATAAAAAAAGCGATCATTACCGAAAATGTTAATTTAACATGAAAATAATCATTATATGTGTCGTATAAAGTCATAAATGAATAATTTATTATATAATAAATATGAATAATATTTTATTATAATTTAATAACATACTATGGTCATTACAAAATAGGTTAAACATACCCTCGACCAACGAAAAGTTCATGGTAAGGGTTAATTTCACAATCTCTTTATTATCTGAGATTGTTTTTTCATAAGTATCTTCTAGGACATATTTATTATCCATGTCCATGTTTCATAGGGGAGTTTTAATATAGATTGTTTTTAAAAAACTGTTTTAATAAATCATCATTTTAAATTTTCTAAAAATTTATTCTTCTAAAACTTTATCATTAATGTCTGTGTTTTTAAATTTGTTTTATGGATTTATTTATATGAACATGAATGTTTTAAAATGTTAATTCCTATAAAAATTTTCAAAGAGTAATGGGACACTTTGATTCAAAACTAAATTTTAAATGAATTATTTTATATAACTTTTAAATTATTTCAGGAATAAGGGATATTTCTCTCAGTGATTTTTATTGATCATTTTCAAATATGTCAACATCCTTTATGGGAAATTATTCTGGATTGAGGTTTATTTATTATGATACAAATCTTCAATATTGTATTGATGGTTTTGTGATATCTTTGATTTTGGATGTGTTATTTTATACCATCCATGGTTTATGGATAAATTATTACATTTCGTATGCTAGTTTTAATCCAAATATTAACGTTATGTTTAAACCTTTTCATATGAGGAATGCATTGGACTTAGTAAGGGACGGGTGGAGCCCGATATAGCTCCCCGATACATCGGTAGGTCTCATGAGACAAACTAGGTTCTTGGCACAGGGCCTCGACAAAATCTTTTTTGTAGTCTTGGCAGAAGGCCTTGACTATGTGGTTATGAAATATGGAATTTTTTACTCCATCATTATGAAAGTGGCTATTGATATTGCATGTGATTATTTTACTATTAGAATATCTATGAGAATAATTAAATGGAATTATTTGATTTTGTTTTTCCATATTAGAAAATAATTTTATGTATAAAAGGATTTTGTTTTAGTATTATAACTTTCCTTAAATTTTTATGCTTATTTATGAAGGCTTCTGCTATATTGTTATCTTTATTGAGCATCTAATCTCACCCCTTTCTGTGTTTTATTTTTCCTATGATGTGAATAAGTATATTATGAATAACCTACAGGGATAATATAAGGGATATGTATGTGGTCAATGGAGAAAATTTTCTTGTTGTTTTTTAATTTTATATTGTAATGTAATGTTCAGGTATGTAATCTATTTTCCATAACTGCTAAAATGATCAGTCCTTCAGAACATTATTCCTTGTAATATTTCCAATGTATTAAAATAATTCCTCAACTCTAGGTAACTGGGTTTGGGGCATTACAGTTGGTATCAAGTAATTTTTATCAACAACCTTGGAAATAGATTTAGATATAAATTTTATTAGAGAACATTTCCCTAAGATATAATTTGAGGATTAGTATAGAAGAACTTCCTAGAATATTGGTAATTTAGTGATTTTGTTTATTTTCCAAGAAATGCATCCCTGTATAGAGAAGAGTATATAGATATGGCTCTAACACAGATGTACCTAGGAGTGAAAACTCTGATAAATAGTTTTAGGCTTGACTCGGGTTATCCTGGAACATGACAATGGGCCTTACTGCACTCTTGGTTATTACACTCCCCAGGGATATGCTTATAATAATTTACATTTTCATTAAAAGCCATTATAGAATATTTAAGAGTAAATACTTACTCAATATATTATATTCATAATATTTTCAATTTACGTTAGGTATTTTACAAGTTTGGAATTATTCATTGAGATTCATAAAATATACTGGTGTATTTTATTGTTTAGAAATGTCGCCTAGTAGAAGGAATGAGAATTCCAGTAATATGCATGATCGAATGATTAAGAAGGATCATATCTTTCATGGTATTAAGCCAAAAATTTTAAGGGAAATAGTCTCCCACGTATTCTCATCATATGAAGAAATAGTATAATTTGTTAATAATATTAGTAAAGAATTCTATGAGTCCTATGGCTTTGAAGGGAAGGAATATAAGAAAAAGATGGAAGAGAGAAAGATGGATAAAGGGAAGAGGAGAAAGAAGGATTTTCCCATATGTGATAACTGTAGAAAGAATCACCTTGGTTAATGCATGAAAGGAATGGGAGTTTGTTATAAGTTTGTAGAAAAAGGACACAAAGTATGTGATTGCATGTGTAAGAAAATGGTTTCAAATGTACAATGTTTAATCTGCAAGGAGTTGGGACACTACATGAAATAATGTCCAAATAATCAGAGTATACCCCAAATGCTACTATTGGATAATAATCAAGTTATGATAATACTATATATAAATAAGAATAAATATATTTCTTATGTTGTAATTAAATTATTGTGTCATTTGAGTATTGTTTTAATGATTTACATGTTATAATAATTATAGAGTATAAAATGATTGTACTGTAGTACTATTCCATTAAAGATTTCAGATTGTGTGGGACCAAGAAAAGTGACTCAATAGCAGGTTAATTTTTTTGGAAAATATATGGTTGAGAGAAAGATATACAACAATATGGTTATGATACTGAGGTAGTGATTTTGGAATAATATATGATTTATTTGGATATATTATATTAGATATTCTTGACTACCATGAAACTGATTAATGATTTGTATATTTCTTCATTGTTGGAATTTAAAACATTTTTGGATAGAAGGAGTATATCCAGTATTCTATAAGGAATACGGGAACATGAATATAATCAATATGGTTTTCTGGTAATTCGGGGTGTTATAGTGTTTTAAAAAAATACATGATGAAGGTATTCACATGTTATTACATGGAAAAAAGAATCTTCATTGTGTTTACCTTCCTTATAAATTTTGGACTGTGAGTTTGGACAAGAGTGTTTTGGATAGTTATATAGGTTGGAATTGATTAATATTGACATTGGATACTATTTATAAGGTTCAATGATTTCTTGAAATTATTTTTGGATTGTCATAAAAAGGACAACCCAGAGGTCGGGCGATAACCTATCATGTTTGGAAAGGCCGCAAGACATGAACCCGCAACTGAAGGGAGACATGGGTGGATCACCTACCACTGGCATTCATGATGTCCTAGTTTGTATAATGAAGTTTTTCTAAATAGTCTGACAAATTAATTTTATATTAATTATTTTTGAAACTTATATTATTATGATAAATAGAGTATTTTTTTAATTCATTTATCTTTGGGTGTGAATGATGAGTTTTTGGTAGGAATTAGTTGAAAGATGAAACTCTACTTTTCAAGTATATTTTTTTCCTCTTATTATATGAATAAATTAATTCTTAAACATTAGGGAAGGTTTCTTAAAACCAAAAAAAAATTATCCTAATACCTTATGTTTTATTCAACTAACGATATTTTAAATCATCATTGATTGATGGCATTGAGGACCTCAATTTTACACTTGTTTTTGATTGATGATCTCAATCAGTCCCTATAAATATTTATGATTTTCCTCTGAATATGTGTCTATAATAGCCACCAATTTTCTCATAATCGAGGTCATAATTTGGTGGTGACTTTTTTATTCCCTTTCCCTCTTATTAAGACTAAATTTTATTAACCCAATTTCTTATGTGGGTTTTCCACAAAGGTATTTTTCTATTTCTAACATATTATCTTCAAAGATCAATTTCAAATTGCAAGGATGAAATTTATTTAAGGATGGGATAATGTAACACCCAATGATTTCATAGTACATTATCACATTAATGAAATTAAATAGCTTGCGCTACACACAAAACAGAGTTCGAGCGCACGAAAACTTACCAAACTAGTCGTTCAAAAAACAGTTATGAATAGTATTAACTGAATTTTGAATCTTATATACTCTTTATAATTTTAACATCCATATTATGTGTTTCTTAGACATAATATAAGAACAAATTCTTTTTTTTAGATAAAATAATTATTGTAAAAAAAATAAATTTCACCACCTTTTAATGGAGAACCATTTTTAAAACCAATATTTTACACTTTTATATATTAAATTTAATGAAATTAAATTCTTTCTTATAAATGGTACATAAAATTTTAGTTTTTATAATTTTTTGGTACTTTTCTGATAACTTTTATATTTTGACGAATAGTGAAAAATACTATGTTTTAATTGAAAACAACTTTTTTAATCAAAATAATTTAAAGTGTTAAATTATAAATTTGAAAGATTTTTAAGTATAATTAGATTATATTTTTATCATTTAATATAATTTAGGACATTATAAGTAATTTCACATTTAAATTTGACATAAACACATGTCATTATTATGATAGTTTTTACTTTTTAAAAACTTGTTTTTGGTTTTGACAATGGGAATTAATTATAAATTAATAAATGAAACTTATTTGTTTTTAATTCGGTAAAATATCTTTCCTTTTGGAATTATGAATATCAAAATTAACTTAGGGTGATTTTTGGGTATTTTTTCTGAAAATTTCCAATTTTAGATGAATAGTGAAAAACACTGCGTTATTATTTAAAACCGACTCTTTATTTAAATAATTATTTATTATTTAAATTTATTTTAAGTCAAAATAGATATATAATACCTATATAAGTTAAATTTAATTCATTCCAGTCATTTTTTAATAAAATTAGATGTATAAAGTTTTATTGAACGTTTTAACCTCTTTTACCCACCTTCTAGGAACGTTAGCAAATTTGCATAAAACATAATTTTACTGCTTCTGTGAGATGAATTTTAAAATTTTGAGAGACATGGCTGACATCATTAAGTAATGTTTTATTCAACAAGATGAAAAATAATTTTTGGGGAATAGTAACTTTTGACTTTTATTTACCACGGTTAAAAGTAAATTGGCTAATTAAAGATAAAAATGATATTATAATTACCCTAACACATGTTCTAATTATATTAGATAACTTTAATTAGACCATAAAAACATTAGGAATAACATACAATACTTTAAGTCCACTTGGATTAGATTAAGACATTTATTGTAATTTTATTTAATAAAGAGTTAAAAGTGTTAAATTCAATGTTTATTAACTAAATAATTTTTAATATAAGTTTTTAAATAAAATAAATTTGACTATATATATTCATTAGAATGCTAAAAAGATTTCCTAAATAATTTTATTTTATTTATAATTTTTAGACATTAAATAATTCAATTACTTTATAACACAATGATGATGTAGTAATTACCTTATTAATGAAATATAAAAATAATTGATATTATAAATATCCAAATAAATGTAATTTGATACTTTTGATGAATTCCAATATTTTTCTAGGTTAATATGACATTTTAGGGTTGATTAAATATTTTTTTGTGAAGTAATCATGTTTTTATGATTTACACAAAAACCAAATACTAAATAGTGTCAGAATTGACATAATTGAGTTTTTAAAACAAATACTATATTATTAATTGTTATAATATTCTTAAAAATATAAGGTTCATCTAAAGGACTTAGATAAGATTATAAATATTAATAATGAACCACTTGGGGTTCTCTCGGTTTGTTATTGTATGTTTATTAACCATATTATAAAAATTCAAAGTGACATGGTAAATGTCAAACTATTTAACTAAGAGTTAAATCTAAAAGATAAGGTTAATAGGGTGACCCAAACCTGTCTAAAACCTATTTTTTGAGATGTTTTCGACCCATCCCACCTTATCCTTGAAATAAATCATTATGTAACCTTTTGAAACCGATATTTTTTTATTATAAAATAATATTTCAAGCTTTCACTAATGCGACCCTCACCTCTCTTATAAAAGAGCACTTCTCCTTCACCCAAAATCACACATCCAATGCCTTTGGCTCAGGCAACACCTGAAAAAATATCCACCCAAATTCCCTAAAATCAACCTAGAGTCACACTTTTATCCTAAATCCAACTTAAGGAGCCATTTTTATCAAATCAAATTGAAGAACCCGAAGAGGAGGTAAATATTTAATCACCTCTTTCATATTCTTTTCTTCGTCCACTTCCTCTTTATTTGTTGTTTCCACACCAAAATAATAACTAAAGTACCTCCTACATAATTTAATGTTGTTATAAATATTTTACAACCATATTAGTTATTCTATCCATCCTCTAAATGACAAATTCACCATACGTGCATATGTACCGCTTCCCGTCTCCATGTCCTGGTGTAGTTTGTTATTCAAACACATCATTATTTTGATGGGTATAATAATGATTATAACTGATATAATAATAAATATAAAATGTTAATGATTATATATATATATATAATATACCATCAAATTATATATTATTTCACCATCAATATAATGATATTGTCACACGTGCGTACGTACGGATTACCGTCTCCACGATGCGATGAGATTCATTCCCATGTTCACCATTCAACGATGATTATAAAAATATATACATTATTAATAAGTATGTAATATATGACATAATAATGATATTGTATATAAATATATATATATATATATATATATTTATGTAGTTATATATATCTTATTTACTTACTTTTGTTCAATACGATATGAAAACAGAAACAATGTTTATGCGTACGTACGACCTACCATCTACATAAATGGTGCCTTCTATTTCATATATCTATCTATAATAAATATTTATATTCTTAATATATATGATTTATAAATCATGTTTTATATTATGGATGTATTTAAATCATGATGTAAATGATATGATCAAGAATAACATGTTAAAATACGTATGATAAAGAAAGAAATCATTACCAAAAATGTTAATTTAACATGAAAATCATTATTAAATGGGTAGTATAAAGTCCTAAATGAATAATGTATGATATAATAAATTTTAATATGCTTTAGGTACCATTTAATAACATACTATTGTCATTATATAGGATGTTAAATGTACCGTCGAACAAAGGAAAGTGCAAGGTAAGGGATAATTTTACAATCTCCTTATTATATGAGGTTGCTTTTACGTATGTATCTACTAGGACATATTAATTATCCATGTCCATGTTTTTTAAAAGGGTTTTCAACGGGATTATTTTTAAGGGACTCTTTTAATAAAACATCATTTTAAATGTTTTCAATATTTATTCTGCAAAACCTTTTTTATTAATGTCAATGTTTTTAAAATGGTTTTAAGGATTAATTTAAATGTAAATGAATGTTTTAAAATGTTAATTCCTTTAAAAAGATTAAAATGTGTATGGGGTAATTTAAATCAAAAATGTATTTCAAATTAAATCCTTTATATTAAATTTAAATGATTTTATGAAAAAGGTGTATTTCCCTCAATGATTTTTACTGATCATTTTCAACTATGTCAACATATTTTACAAGAAATTTATCTTGATTGAGGTTAATTTATTGTGATACAAATATTCCATTTTGTATTTAAGGTTTTGTGATATGATTGACTATGTATGTTTCATTTTTATACCATTCATGGTTTATGGATAATGTGTTGACATTTTGTATGATTGTTTTAATACGAATGTTTATGTTATGTTTAAACCATTTCATATGAGGAATGCATTGGACTTAGTAAGTGATAGGTGGAGTATACTATAGCTCCTTGGTGAATCGGCAGGTCTCATGAGAAAAAATATTATCTTAGATCAAGGCCCTAACAAAATCTTATTTGTAGTTTTGAAACAAGGCATTGACTATGTGGTTATGAAGTCTGGAATTATGCATTCCATCATTATGAAAGTGGCTATTGACATTGCATGTGATTATTCGACTAGTAGAATATCCATGTGAATATGTAAATGGAATTATTTGATTTTATCATTTCCATATTATGTTTAAGTTTAAATTTAAATGGATTTTTTTTCATCTTATGAATTTTCGTAAATGATTATGCTTATTTATGAAAGTTTCCTCTATATTGTTATCCTTACTGAGAATCTCAGCTCACCCCTTTATATGTTTTTTTTTTACGAGTATGTGAAGAAATATATTATGAATCGCCTGAATGGATAGTCTAAGGGATTTGAATGTGGTCGATGGATATAATGTTCTTTTTGTTTTTCATTTAATAATGTAATGTAACATTCATGTATGTAATCTTTTTTCCAAGACTGAGAAACTGATCAATCCTTCAGGACTTGATTCCTTGTAATCATGCCAATGTATAAAAATAGTGCACTAAATCTGGGTAACTAGGGTAAGGGAATTACAGAACACCCATATATAATGTATACGACCACATAGTCAAACCTATATTACAATGTGAACCATTATGTAAACCATTGTATAAATGAATATTGGTATGAATAACATCTCTAGTTAGCATAATATGATAGAAATTTCCATTTCCATAGTTGTAATTATTTAGGTATATATCTTTTATTCGTATATATTTTAAAAGGAAAGATCTTGGTTAATATATGTTGTACATTCTTCTAAACAATGCAGTATAAATCTACCTGCATTAGACATTGCATGAAAACATGAAAGTCATGTTATTTAAGACCATTAAACATTAAATCTCTCATTTGTATGATATTTTTAATATATGAAGAATACCACTCTATATTCATTACATCATTCAAGATGCTTAAAAAAATGATATATCTTTTTCCTTGAAATATTGTATGAAACTGTAATAATAAAAGACCATTTTCCACCAATCACTAGATCCAAAACTTCGTGTACTCTCATATTAATCTTGTCCAACCTATACATAATTCTATAATTCATTTTTAATGGTGCATTTAGGAACATTAAAATGACACAATCAGATTCATTTTTCTAAATGCATGGCATTAATACAATTCTTGACGTATAAAAAAATTCTAGTAAGGTAATTCAGGAACAATTTGGTCTATTTTTCCAATCGGTTTCCCTAACGTTTTTTGAAGATGGTTTACCAAAGGAAATGTCCATATTTTTTACTTTCTAAAATATTGGATCACCTCTTAGTGGATATAATACTATAAATTCTTTTTAAATTCAATATAATTAAGTCATCTAAGATCTTTACTTATGTCACAGGGGTATAAATATGAGATTTCCAAGAATCACATTTTTCAATAAATGCTTCAACCAAATTGATTGCCTACCTTGTTCACAAATGGGACACACTTTAGTTTCTTTAATTATATATCATGAAAAATATACATATATAGAAATGTAATTTATCATACCATAAAACATGGATCATTACATTAAAACATCATTTCTATAATAATCATACCACATAACACCTGAATCCTAAAATAAATTCAAATATTCAATCAATGGATCCAAATAAGCATCAATATCATTACCCATTTTTCCCTGATATAATGAGAGATAACATAATGTATTTTAATTTCATTCATTACCATGGTTGAATATTAAAATTTAACAACATATACAGCCATGTAATGTGATTTCTTATTTGAAAACAAAAAGGTTTTACTTATGAATGGTTTTATCATGGGTGCTCTTAAATTATGTGTGATTTTTGGGTAATTTGGTGTAGCAGAGTGGTTGACCAAAGTCCTATATCAAAGGAGGAAGTAAATTTAACAACATATTTAAGGAAATTTTAATATAAAATAAAAGATAATAAGATTAATACATAAATTTATTGGGGGATGATTATCATTTATAATATTATAAGAAGTATGTTGGAATAAGATTGTATTTTTTTGTAATTAAATATGATTAATAAGACACAATAAGAAGATGTTTTTTTAGAAAATATTTTAATATTTGTTATGATCTAACTAACCATATTCACAAACTTATTAATCATTATCATATAAATTAATATTCACTTAAATATGATCCCCGAATTTTCCTACCCTCAATCCCTACAGGAGTTAACTTAACCAAAAAGATGAAATGAATTAAACCCTTGGCTAGATTTGGAATATGAAATCGTAGCACCCTTATTTGATTGATGTTATTTGTCTAGACTATGGTCAATGGTAAATTATGGAACCTATCCATTCTTGAAAATGAATATGAATTTTGTTTATGTATTATATTACAACTCAAGACCAAGATGTCCTTATGCTCCCGATGCTCCCGATGCTCCCGAGGTTTTCCCCGATGGTGGATCAGGATGAAACCCTAGTTTGCCGATGGCGGCTGCTGTGCCCCCTCCTCCCACAGCGGGGGGAGGGGTTTCATCATCCTCTGGTTTTGCGCGTAGAGGTATGCCTGATTATGGTTTCTTCATGCCTGAGATACAGGTTTCTTCGAGGGTTCCGGGATGTGTTTCTGGTCAGCCCATCGTACCAGTCTCAGTTTGAGAATTTTCCGAAGCATCTTCGATGCTTTCCACAGCCTTAATTGCAAGGTTTGTGCGGCGACGTCCTTCGGTTGAGGATTTTAGAAATATGGTGAATGAAGATTGGGGTTTGAAAAACAAGGCGTCGTTTGGGATTTTCGGGCCTCGGCAGATTCTCATCTTCTTCTCTGATGAGGAAGATTTGGGTAGGGCGTGGTCTAGACCAAGGAATTCCTACTCATTCCAGTTGCTAAGATGGTCTTTCGATCATCATTTGAACAGGGACTCTCCGAATCTTTCCATCTGGTTGCAACTACCAGGGATTCCCCTCCCTTTTCAGAACCCTGGGCTTCTGAAGTCGATAGGCAACTCTATTGGGCGTTTCATCTGCGTTGATCGGAGGACAGCCTCCATGGGAAACCCTACATCTGCACGAATCTGCGTGGAGATGGATCTCTCAAAGAGCCCACCTGATACTGTTTGGATCGTAGTGGAGGGTGAGTACAGGTATGCACAACGAATTGTCTATGAGTCTTGGATGCCATTCTGCTCTTTTTTCCATAAGTAGGGACATGGGATGGATGTCTGCCGAAGGAATGGTCGAGATGCACGGGCAGTGGAGGCCTGCACAGCGGTGGTTGATCCTACTCCAGATGTGCAACAGGTTGATGATTCTCTTCCGGTGCCCACTACTATCATGGAGCAGGGAGTGACACCAGGGGATGTATTGAATGGAGCATCTCTGAGTTACAGATCTGATCAGGTTTCAGTGGATGATGTTGGAGAAATCCAACTGGTCAATCCTGGAATGGATGTGCCTCGGCCTGGAGATTTAATTCTGATTGAATCTAACAAAAATATGAATATGATTGATAACTCAGTTTCACATATGGCAGAATCTGGAATTCCGGAACCCAAGGTTCAACATGAAGTGGAGGGGTCAAATGATGACTTTCAGTACATTGGCAGGGGGTTTGCATTGATGCAGGATAGTAGTACACCGATGGAAATGGTGTCTGAACAGGAGAACACACCTGATTGTATGGTACAGGTAAATCCTAATGACTTGATTAATTATTCTGCAAACAGTTTTTCAGTGCTGGGTGATGTTAAATCAACTGAGGCAAAGGTGATTGAAGTGGAAGAGGAAGTTGGAGGGAAAGAAGGTCATGTGAACCTAGACAGAGTGAATGATGAATATAAAAGTCCATGTGCTGATGATACAGTCAAGACAACTCAAATGGAGGGTGAGAAAGATGGAAATATCAATTCCCCCATGACCCTTAAGAAGTGGGGGATAGAGTCGAGTGTGAAGAAGAGATCTATAATCACAAAGCGTCCTACACTGAGGTGGTAAATCATGGAATTCATGAGCCCCTAAGCAAGGAAGTGGAAGGTAAAACCCAAAGTAGGAGGAATACACGAAGGGACTATACGGACCTACCCAAGCCAATGGCGACGAGGTATGCTTGCAAGAATGTAGGGTCGCAAGAAACTGTTCATGCAAATGGGAACAGTGGCATGCGAAGGGGAGGGTCTCCGAAGGTGGATACTGGGCCCAGTGGGAAATGGTCAAACAAGGAGAAGATGTCTGAGGAGATGCTTAGGAAGAAAAACATGTATCTTGAGATGATGCGGAAGTATGAATCTTCAGAATGGGAGTCAGCTGATCCTGGTGATGAGTTATCCGATGATAGGGAGAGGGATGAGTATGGGTTTGATGTAATGTAGCGCTTTTATTTTCTATTGTCTGTACTTGCACTTTTTTCTTAATAATTTGTGGGATCGGGCTTTCGCCTGGTTCAGACTTTTCTGGTATATTACAACTCAACAAATTTATCACGTGTGTTGTTGTTTCACCGGTTTAGGTCATCCTCTTACAATTCACTCAATACCCGACCTCATGTGTTTTTTCCTGATCGGTCAATTACATATATAGTTTAAATTAAATTAAAAACTCAATTTATATATAATTATAAATGAATTACATTATCCCATTGATTCAATAGAAATGAATGAATATTTTGTGGGGTAAAATGATTTCTAAAAAGAACTACTCTTCCATGGGTGGTGTAGTCATCATAGAAATGTTTTGCATTTGCAATGGTTTAATAAGGGTATAAAAAATCAAATTTATACATTTGATTTCCATCCCAAATAGGATTATTAATAAAATAACTAAATTTAAAATAATAAAAAGAAATCAATGAGAACATATAAGTTTATTGAAATCACAATAATATAATAAAGTGAGGAAGAAGAAGAATTATTCGATGAAGGGATCTTAGCTTCAAAATCTCTCCATCTTGAAATTCCATCAGAAATGGAGTTAAAACAATTCTCCTAGGCCTTTAATCTACCAATTCACGTCTCAATCCTTACAAAAGATAAATAACCATTTTATAGAGTGGAGGGTTGGCTTGGATTAATGATATTTCATGTGTGAATGGAGAAATTCATTAAAATTAAATTATGCCAAATTTGACAGCCTGTTTGACAAGTAAAACAAATGAACCAACTATTATTATATAGGGATTATTTCTAATAAAATTGGTCATGGAGATTCTCTCAAAATCTGGCCCTAATAAAAGAACATATTATGATTTTATGGTCCAAATGTAGAACCGATATGCAATCTGGCGAGTCCATCCCATCTTTGACTTCATGAAGCTTTTACACCAATATTATTCATAATTTAGCTCCAATGTCCTAAATGAAAGTTGTATAAAATTAAGTTAGGAACATATTTAAAAAAATATAAATTCAAATATTGAATATAATAATATTCTTGTTTAAATTATTGTATATCCCGTTAATTGGTAAAATAGGAATTTTAATCAAAATTTCAAATGAATGATCTAGTCCAAAATATTTTACAAATGGACACATTTACCACAATGTAATGAAATTATATCATTTATTATCAATAAAATATATTTTTTAAATGTGTTTATAAACTCCCGAACAATTATCCTTTTGTATTCCTGGGAAAAACCTCATATCATGTAATCGAGAAAATTATGACAAGATATGTGTGTTCATATTCCTCAATCGACAATAGAAATATAGGAAAAGTAAGAATTCCATAAAGAGTAAATATCAATTATTTTGAAAGAAAAATCATAAATTGTATCAAAATAAAATCATGGGATATTAATTACAATAATCATAGAGAAAAAATTATGGGTCCAACATGCCATTGATTCCCCACGTGTGTGTTCCAACCATTTCATGCTCATATCTCAACCCTATATTCTGTTGGATCAAAATATGAATATAGATGCTCAATTACAAGAGGGGGGTGAATTTTATGTCTAAAACATTTATTTTTATCCTTAAGTAAAACTAATTTTAACAAAGTTAAATGAAGTAAATTCACAAGACCTGTTTTAGTTCTACAAATTGCTAGATTCTGAATATATTGTTCCTAAAACGAGTCTTAATAAAAGTTTAAAAAGAAAGTATTCTACCTTAAAGCATATGGAATCTTACTTATCAGAGTATACAAAAGTAAAAGAAGGTATAGTAATGTTATACATTCATCCTTTATCGAAATACAATGGAAATAAACATGAAACAAAACAACTAAACAGGATGATATCTTTCAACCCTATGAGAAGGGTATCCAGCAACCACGGATAAAGGTACTTTGATTTATACATTCAAGAAACTATACCTTACCCAGAAAAGGGTAATCCCTTGATATGAATATCAGAATCTATCTTGTTATCCCAGCAAGCCCTCTAATATTAAGGCATTCAAGACCTCTATATTTCTATTCATGTAATTCCTCAAGTTTTACAGTAGTCGACACCTCTATCTTCCTATCCCCAGGAGTCCACGATTGAACACAACAACAATTGTAGTCGTAAAAAGCATGATGAACAAGATGTTCAATACAAACAATTCATGAGAGTCTCTCTCTCTAAAAATCAATTCAACCGCATGAAATCTCTAGAGTCATCAACCATTTTTGAGATTGTTCAAATGGGATCTTATTTATAGGAACTTCTCCAACGGTCAGCTCCCTCCTCCAACGGTCATATTTTTTCATGAATCTCGGAGGGACCTATACACATGTCACTAAAAAATGGTAAATTATAAATAGATTGTACTTCATCCTTTAAAAACTAAAACAAGTGTATGAAAAATATGGTAGCTTAATCAAACCTATTTTTCAGAGCCTAAGGAAAATTAAATATTCAGATTATATAAATCATGGATATTATGATTCTCTTTTATATAGTTTTCTGAGTATGAATTCTATGGAATTTAGAGTCTGAATTTTTAGGAATTCAGAGTATGAATTGTAGAGAGTTTAGAGTATAGATTTCAAGGAATTCAAAGTCTGAATTTCATTTAATTACAAGTCTGATTTTCAGATAATTTGAAGTCTGAATATCAGAGAATTAGAAGTCTGAATTTCATAGAATTCAAATTCTCAATTTCAGATAATTCATAGTCTGAATTTCAGATAATTCATAGTCTGAAATTCGGAGAATTCAGAGTCTAAATTTTAGAGAATATGAAGTCTAAATTACAGAGAATCTGGAGTTTGAATTTTAGAGAATTCGGAGTCTGAGTTTTAGAGAATTCAGAGTTTGAATTTCAAAGAAATCGGAACCTGAAAACAATACACTCTATATCCAAGGAAATGTAATATTCTGAGGTTTTAGATATGAAGCTAAAATTTTTCTAAGTAATAAAATGAATTAGATTTATAGAGACTATAAAATGATCAATAAAAATGATAGGTTAGGAGAAAATTTCCTTGGAGAAGGAAAATTTTTTAATTAAGATAATTCTTAGGGAAAATATAAATTTCCTTAAGATAGATTTTTTGTGATTTTCAAAACATAGAGGAATGAAAAATTTGTAAGGAATCCTAATTGACATAACATATTTTGTATATTCAATCTAAGTAAAAAAATTCTTCTTAACTGGTTTAATTTAGTAAACATGTTCTATATACCTTTTCAATCATATTTCAAGACCCACTCACTAGATTATTCCCAAAAGTCAATCCTTAAACTCCTGGCTGAGGTATCCCCATGTGTTGTATATTTCATTACTCCCTCATTTATTATTTTTATTATTTATATTATTATTATTATCAAAATTTTAATTTCGAAAAAATATCACACTCATCTCTCGTCCCTTATATTATCTCTTCACGACTCTAATTTCTAATGTTATAAAAAGATCATAGGTCTAGAATGAGTGGTTTCTGTCCCGCCCAAGCGACAACCCATTTTTATTTTTTTGTTTTATTTTTTTTTTATTTTTTTAGAAGGTGTAAAATAGTCAGATATCAATTACATATGCATTGGTAAATTCATTATTTTAATGAAATATATTAGAAGAGAAATGAATATATGGATCGAATGATGAATTTATTTACGTAACGTGACTAATCCTTCAACTGTTTTGGATAAATTTCACATGATATGGTGGATTGAAAATTTTTGTGGAGAAATAAATTCCAAAATACACCCTGAATAAATATCAAAAATAATTATGTCAAAATCTAAACAATTTTTATATTGACACTACCAACCATATCATCGATGGAGTCAATTTTTATAAAAAACAACCCTTGATGATTAAATCTTGATTATTCCTATTGTATCACCAATTTATTTTGAAAACATGAATTTTCCCTGTATTCCATATCAAAATGAAAAGGTTACATGATATGTTTTTTTTTCTTTTTTTCTTTTTTTTTTTGTTGTTTTTCAAAAGTTAACATAAAACATTATAGAAAACCCTAAAAACAAACTCAAATGAAAATCCTAAATATCTACCCAAAAATTTTGCCCCCTCTCCCACACTTAAAATATTGTGTTTCCCTCAACCTCATCCTATGAGATGATATGATAATATGAAATGTATAATTTGACATATGAAAAGTAGTATAAAAATTAAAGGTCTAGAAATCATATAATATTTTCAACTGGTGATTGGGTCATGCAGTGTGATGAAATTAACTACATCAGTAGGAATTCTCTCAAATTTATTACTTTCAACATTTATCATTGGATATAAATCTCCTTCAGCAGTCCTCTTATATGGTCTCCACTACACCATATGTAAAAAACATTAGATACAAAATAAGTAACTCAAAATCTTGAATGCAATTTACTTGTCATCAGCTTCAGTTGAAAACTATAGAGTGGAACTATTTCTATTACATGAACTCCCTTTTTTGGATCATTTTGTCATGATCTACTGTTGACCTTTCTTTATAGATCCGTGAGTTATCATATTATGACAATCAAATATCATCATGCTCATGAATTTTCAGTATCCATTGAATTCCATCTTGGACCAAACCCATGATGAATTTATTTATAGCCAAATTATCACAATGCTTGACTTTCACGAGGAGATGACATGATTTCCCAAAAAAATATGATTTGTGGACATACTAATGGGGGTAGTTTATGTTATATTATAATCCCATAGTGTATCATCCATGTGCTTTCTCCCATCCTTCCTGTATAGATTCATGATTTTCTACATATTTTTTTTCAACTCCCAATTTGAATCCTTAGAATTGACATTAATTTGGGGGCGGTATGGTGTTCATGTCTTGTGTGTCAGCCCATACATATGAAGGAAGGATGCCAAATTATAATTGAAAATGTGTGTCCCATGATCACTGATGAAAGCCTTTGGTACTATTATCCTGAAAAAAATATTCCTTGAAAAAGTCCACTACAACATGAGAATCGTTATTCATGGTGGCCTTGGCATCCACCTATTTAAATACATAATCAAAATAATCCCAAATCCAAAATAAACCAAATGAACTTGGAAAAGGACCCAGAAAATAAATTCCCTAAACATCAAAAAATATCTTATAATAACATGGGGTGTTGAGGAATATCAAGTCTCCTAGAAATGTTTCTCATATGTCGACAATGTGATAATGACATAAAAAATATATGATCACCATTGAATAAGCTAGGATAATATAATCTAGAGTCTACGAAATTTCTAGCTATCTGTTGGGGTCCATTGTGTCCTCCACATGAAAGTGTATGATAGAAATGCAGAACAGACTCAAACCCATGATCAGGAACACACCTCATAATAACAAGATCCCTACACAAGTTCCAGAGATATGGATCATCCAAAACATAAAATTGGGACTCAGTATTTAACATTTGAACATGATGTTTCCTTAAATTAGTAGGAATTTCAGAGGCAAAAAGTAAGTTATCTAAATCTGCAGACCAAGGATGTGTACCTGATATGGAATAAATATGATCATTGTGGAATGTGACCTGAAGTGGTACCTGGTCTAAGGAATCAACCTTTAATGTGTGAGTAAGCCAACTCTTGTGGACCTCCACCAAGTTCTCTAACCCCTTCATTTCCTTTATCCCAATATCAAATTTCTAAAGAAGAAGCATCCATCAAATTAGTAGGTGTTTACATATGGATTCTTCAAGAGGTACCTCAGATCTGTATGGCCAGAAAAACAATAAATTCATAGCCTAATAAATATGAATAGAATTTTTCTAAATAAAAAATGATGGAAAAAACTTTTTTTCCATGTTTTTGTTGTTTTGTTGGGATGAATCCAATGTCCTCAAACTATAAGAAATAACAGGTGAACATCCATACAGCCTTATTGATAAGACTGCTCTAACTTCAAAGTTCGATTAATATCACATAAACTCAATTGGAATTTTCCACTTTGGGGGTTGTATATTTTGTTGAGTGTTCAGAAAATATTTTATCTCATCAAAGGACGCCCTTTAAAAATCCTCAAACACAAAATCAGAATCCATTTGATATAATAGCAACATCAGAAGGGAAATCTTACTAAAATCATTGATGATGGGAAGATAAAATCTTACACGCCATAAGAAATATCTAACATCAAATAGACATGAAAGATAAGGTAAGGTTGAAATAATATCAACCATTGATCTATTAAAAATTTCCCAAGATTTAACTCTATATTCCCGGAAACAATCCCTTTCTCTACTATGAAATGAAAATTTTCAAAGTTCAAGACCATATTTTTCTCAATACAAAAATTCATCACCTTTCCCAAAAAAGAGATAAAATCATCAACTAAAGACCCATACACTATAAAATAATCCATAAAAACTCCATGAAGGTATTAATAAAATAAATAAAATAGTCACCATACATCTATGAAAGGTATTTGGGGTGTTGGAAAGTCCAAATGGAATCCTTTGGTAGGAAAATGTACCGAATGAACTGGTGAATGTTGTCTTCTCTCAATCCTCCATAACAATAGTTACCCAAATATATACAGAAAATCCATCCAAAAAATAATAATGTGTTTTCCAAGCTAGTCTTTCATGAATTTTATCTAAAAATGATAGGGAAAATAATCCTTTTGAGTGGACTGGTTTAGTTTCCTATAATCCATACAGACATGCCAACGGTTTTGCACCCTCATTGGGTCTATTTCTATTTATCATTTTTATAAATTGTAACACCTATTTTCTTAGGCACAAAAATAATTTGACACACCCTCTGAGAATTTGAAATGGGATAAATTATACCTGCCTCAAGAAAATTTTCATCTTCTTTTTTAATAACTTTCAGAATAGTTTGATTGAGTCTCATTTTTGGATGCCTCAATGGTTTATAAACATCCTAAAAAATAACCCTATGAATAAAAATTGAGTGTCTAATACTAGATATGATAGCCAAGGTCTGCCTAAATTCCTGAATTATCTCCCTCAAAAGATTCAAATAAAATTATGTTTAATAAGGAGATTGTTGACAATTATAACATCCATTCTCTCACCAATCAGAAAGTATTAGTATTTTAGATATGGTGGAAATGGATTGTGTTCTAGTGTAGTGGGTGATGTATGGATGAATAAATTGAAGGAACTAAAATATTTGCACAATGAACATCTGTATGTGAATATACATCATCAACATCATTGAATAAATCATCATATCCATCATCTTACCAAATCGAAATGTCATATTTAGAGTTTAGATAATCAAAATCAGAATATGAATCCATTTTAAAAAAATATAAGAGAGTTCTATTCATTGGAAACAATTTTTTTCATTCACATAAACATCAATCAAGAACCAATTCTCATAATCTCTCTAAGCATTGGAAAATAAAGTTCCATTGGGTTTTTATATGGTGGTTCAAAATGGGATATAACAAAATCAGAGTAGCCTTCTGATAGGTACTTCATGGAGTCCATACAATTAAATACCACAACGTCATCTCTAAACACAATGGATAGTGTACCCTTGTGGAAATTTATGATAGTATTCACAATTTTGAAGAAGGTACTACCTATTATAATGGGAGCATGAGAACTTACCTGATCATTCTCCTTGTTAAGCATGTATAAATATGGTAGAAGGGTCATGTCTCTTACCTGAACAAGAACATCCTCAAGTACTCCCATGGCATAAGTTGTAACTATATTTTCCAAATGCACCACTACTATAGTCGGATTCTACTCACTGACCTGTGAATAAGAGAATATAGAGTAAGGCATTAAATTTATGGAAACTCGTAAATCATAAAGAGAATCAAAAAAGTGAGACTTCCCGATGGTACATGGGACAGTGAATGACCCAAGATCCTTCAACTTTGTTAGAATTTCTAGTGTTGGTGTAATGATTTATGACACATTCCTTCTATTATTTATCCTTTCATTTCCATTGATCCCACTTAGATTGGTACAATGTTAATTTAAGAATTTGGCATCCCTTGGTATTTTCTTAATGGCTTCAATAAGGGGGTGTTTATCTCCACACAATTGAATGTGTCCAAAAAAACTTTTTGCAGTGCCTCATCAACCATCTTCTTTGATTATAAAACTCTATTTGGAAAATTAATAGTTTTAAGATGATCATAGTCAATGTTTTTATTAACATTATTGATCTCCTTGGGTTTTTAATCAGTTGGTATGCAATGTTCCTTCTCTGGAGTTGGTGTGAAGCCTAGTGGAATGATAGGTACAGATGTATCAGTCGTCTGCTTACTACTTCTCGACATTATGGAACTAACATTCCCCTTGATATTTGGTTTAGTTTTTGAAGGAATATTTACAGAGTCCTTACATATCACTTAATGGAGGTATGATGAAATATGTCTCACTTGTGTCATCAACTCCCTCAACCAAGAACCCTGAATATTCATCTAATTTTGTTGATTAAGAACAATTTGTTTCAAAAGATCATCAGTGTTGGAATCTACCGTTGTTCTAGAATTCTCATAATGTTGGCTGGTTGATTCTTGAGCTTCAAATCTCCCTTGGGGTTGTTGAAACCATGTTATTAAGGTGGATGTTGCTTGAAATTTTTTTGAAAAGGGGACATTTTTTGTTTCCTAGAGCCATACCTCATGAATGATTGATCCTTACACCATTGGTTCTATGTTGGATAAAAGGATTGATACTCGCTCTATGGATGTGGTTGTTGTGGAAACTGATATGGTCTCTAATGGAATACCATTTCACAATCATATGACTATTGTAATTGTGTGAAATAATTAGTTGGGTGATCTAATTTAGTAAAAATTCCACATTGCCTCATTGAAGTGGGTTTGGATGTCTTTTTATCCAAATAAATATTCCTCACCATAGTAGTCTATTATTACAAAATATTATCAATTAGATTATTTTCAAGAGATGAAGGACTTACCTGATGTACTCTTCTATCTTGTGGTGTACCATTATCGCCAAATTGGTTGGAGTTATGTGCCATCGTGTCGATCAGTGCACATGAAGGTACTATTGCTTTGCCCACCAATTCTCCTCTAGTTATAGAATCCACCAATCTCCTCTCCATAGATGCGACACCTTTAGAGAATTATTAGATGAGAAGCTGTCCAATAATTTGGTAATGTGGACAGCTTGCACCTAACTTTTTGAATCACTTCTTGTACACATACATCAACTCTCCTTGCTCTTGATTGATCCCTGATATCTCTTTATGAATGGAACTGATCCTCGATGAAGGAAATGGTATAACAAATTGTTTCAACATGTTATGTATTTAGGTTTTATATAATACATCCAGTCTTTTACAGCTCCATTAACTGAGAATGGGAATGATTTAAGATGGATTTGATCATAAAATATAATTGTTGGTTTAAGATTTGATAAAACCACATTAAATTTATGTAAATGTTTTTTTGGATCCTCAATATATAATCCATTACCTTTTGAAAGAAGGTTAATTAACTCAAATTTCAATTCATAGTCTAATTTGAGGTTTATGTAGGTAATACAATTTATTTTATAGTTAATATCTGGTGCAGCCAATTCTCAAAATGGTTCTGGTAAGGTCATTATTTTTTTTAGCCATTGGTTCTTCTTTTGTGTTTGAATTATAATTTCTTCCAATTTTAATTTTACTAGAATGGAGGAATTCTCTAACTGGTTGAATGTTGAAACTTCATGTAGGCTGAGAATGTCATATTCGAGTGCTAAGGCTATACATACTATCAAGGTCAAGATGTATGAGATCTTTGGGATTAGTTCATGTCATAAATGAAATAAAAACTAACTGATTAATAGTCATCCATACTAAAATAAAAATGTGAAGTTTGATTTGATGGTCAAAAAAAAGGAACCAAAATAAGAATAATAAAAAATATAAGATTGGGGGACGAAGGAAGAAAAAAGAGAAGAAGAGAATAAAATGAAAAAATAAAATAAATACCATTAATTGGTTGAAATAATTACTTGCCTCCCTGGAAATGATACCAATTTGAAAGTCATTGTTGTGGGTGCACTCAAATGAAGTGTGATTTTTGGGTACATAGGTTCATTAGAGTGGCTGATCATGGCCGTATCTAAGAAGAGAAAGTAAATATAACAACATATTAAAGGTATTTTAAAAATAAAATACATGGGAATAAGAACACTACATTAATGTATGTAGGGTTTTTTAATGTTTATAAGACAATAAGAAGTATTTAGGAAGAATATTTCTTTTTTTAATTAAATTAGATTAATAAGACACATCAAGAAGTTGAATTTTATAAAATATTTTAAATGTCATAATCGATCTAACTCTACCTATTCGCTTACTTATTAATCATTTTCATTTAAATTAACATTCACTTAATAATGATCCCCTAATTTTCTAGCCCCCAAACCCTATTAAAGTTAACATAACTACAATGATGGAATGAATTGAACCCTAGGCTTTCTTCAAAACATGCAATAATAGAACCCTTCTTCTATTGATGTTCTTAGTTTAGCTTATAAACAATGGTAAATTAGGGAATGTTTCTATTTTTTAAAATAAGGATGAATTGTTATTAGGTCCTATTTTTTAACTCTACCAATTTATCATGTGTGCTCTTGTTTCATCGGTGAAGTTCGTACACCCACAATTCACACATTACTTGACCTCGTGTGTTTTGGAAGGAATCGTTTGATTATATTCATTGTTAAAAAAAATTAATAACATAATTCATGGATCATTTTATATGAATTAAAAGATCTCATTGATTCAAAATAAATGAAAGAAAAAGGTAATAGGTAGATCGATTACTAAAATAATTACTATATAATTGGTGGTGTAGTAATTGTATAAATGTTTTGAATTCACAAAGTATTCCAAGTGTATAGCACAATAATGTTTCTAATATTGATTAAAAGACTAAAGAGAAAGTTTAAGAGAAAAATAAAATTGAAAATAATAGAAGAAATATAAGGAAAACAATGATTTTATTGAAAGAAAAACAATATTACAATGTGAAGAAGAAGAAAAAGGTCTCAATGAAGTGATACTAGTTTCAAGAGCTCTCTCTCATGAAATTAAAAGAGAAATGGAGTTAAACAAGTTATACTCTTCCTTTAGTCTCCCAATGAACGTCCCAAACCCTATGGATTAGAAAAATACCAATTTTTAGTGTAGAGGGGATATTTTTTTTTGTAAGAACCCAGTTTTTTCTGTGAAACACTTTGGAATATTCTTGATGTTATTCCAGAGTAGCGCCTTCAGACGACGTGCGATTCCGAGCCCCGGAGCGGCCGGAATTAAATTTTCAGTGCGTTCACACTAAAAACGCCAAATAAATGCGATAACTTCTAAACAGTGTTTCAGATCAGATATATGAGTGTACATATGGGTCCGTAATGGGGTGTTTACCCTTGGAACGACATAAAACAGGTCGGCTTGGGACATTTGGACCCCTCGCTCGCTTTCAGAACGTTAAACAGATAAATTAATTAATTAATTAATTCGTTTAATGGTGAAACTCAAGTATCTCTTAAACGGTGGCTTGGATTAAAAAAATTAGGGCACCTTTGAGTTTGGAGCATGGCGTTTACCCTAGGAGGGGTATAAGTGTCGTGGGCGCAGCCCGTCTGTGAAAAATGGCCCTAGGGGCATTTTTGTAATTTGGAGGATTCGGGCGCTGAGCTATATAACTTTTTAACGGGGCCTTGGATTAAAATTCTGAGACTACCATTGTGCTCGGGAGGTGGTGTTTACCCTAGGGGAGGCTTAATCTTGTTCGCGCCAGAGGTTTCGGATGTGGGTTAATTTGGGAGGTTAAATTAATTAAAAACTTTTAATTATTTTTCTTTTTAAACATAAACCACCCCCACTCCACCCCCCCCCCCCCCCTCCCAATTTCCTGTTGGAAGGAACACACCAAGGCAACTCAAGGTCCTCCTCCCATCTTCGTCCTCTTCAAGGCGTGGCGGCCAACGGATCTTCACGAAGCTTCGGGCGAAGCCCCACGAGGTAGGATTTTGTTCGTTTTTGTTTTCCCGCATTCTTTCGCCAATGTTTTGATTGATTAAATGCTGAATTAATTTCGGTAAAATCCCATACCCTAGTAGTTCGTATTTTTAGCTTTCCGTTTCATTTTACGGATTTGAAATACGAGTTACGAGCGAACCGCAATCGATCGTCGAAGGTCGGGTGTCGAAGGGGGTTTCCAGCGGCTTTGGGATGTCGCGGCTCGGCGGAGGTGGCGGCACGGCTCGGTCGAGGAGGTTCGGTCGGGTGTCGGTGAGTGGGAGCGAGAAGTAGGGGAGCACCCGCAGGGGCGCGCGGCGGTGGAAGGTGCAGAGGCTGGGGGGTGTCCAGCAGGCACCGGTGAAGCACGGCACGCGGGCGACGAGGCGCCGGCCCTCCTGGCCAGGTTGACGCGGCGACGACAGGCGGGGCCATCGGAACCCCGCGGCAGGCAAGACCCGCCCTCGGTGGGTCTTTGTGGAAAAAGGAAAGCTGTACCGGCTTGATGCTGGTCCGGGCATGGAATGGCCGGCCCGCGACCGCGGGCCGGTTTAGGAAAGTGGGCCGGTCGAACCGGCCTGGCCCACTAGAGTTCGTTTTTTTTAAAAAAAAATAAACGGCTGTAAAAGTCAGGTCGGGTGTTGGATTCGTACGCCGTCAGCGGTGACGCATTCCTTGGGACAAAGAGAATATTTTGATATGGTTTTGGGAATTTTTAATTCCTGAATCAAGGCACCTCGGAGGCGCGACGCGTCTTTAAGTGGTTTGGCGTTCTCTTCGGGTGGTCTTGTTTTGGGCGGCGCGAATGCGTCCAATGTCTGTTTTGAGCGCCGTCAGTGGGGTTGGGACCCTGGCATAGGGGTGAAGCTTTCCAGTGTGGTTTCGAGCACTGAAGCCGGAGTTGAGGCGTTGGCCCCAAGGCCCGTCTTTCGAGCTGCCTGCAGCGTTTCACGACTTTTTCATCGGACGTCCGTTCAGGGCGTGTGAGCAGTCGTTTCTGGATGTTTTCCAAGGGGATCGCAATGGTGCAATCCACCCACTCTAATTCGGAATGCTAGTGCGGGCCCCGCAAGGGCCGTTTAGGTGTTGACGGTGATTTTCCAGCTTTATCACCGGGTGTCTGTTTTGGACAAGTGATTAGTCAAACTTGTGTACTTTTTCGAGAGGATCGTGATGGTGCAATCCGGCCGTTGAGTTTCATGACTGGGATGCGGGTCCCACATAGCACCGCTCGTATGCGATGTGCCGGAATGCATCTTTTTCTCCAAATATCTGTTGCACTCAAGTGAGAAGTCTTTTTGACGTGTTTTCCTGAGGGGATCACAATGGTGCAATGCGCCCGACTGTTTTCGGGGCTGAGGATTGAGATCACGGGACATCATTCGGGCGTGAGGCGGTGTTGGTGACTTTTCCGTCGGATATCCATTTGTGGTGAGTAAGTAGTCTATCTCACATGTTTTTTTCTCAAGGACTACAATGGTACAATCCATTTGGTTGTGAGAAGCCTCATACATGATCTTATGAAATGTGGAAATGTGAAGGTGCCCCAGAGGCGGTTCTTCTACTGTTTTTGTAGCAGACCCTTGGCGTGTGATCACGTGCACTTCCGTGTGAGTGAAGTAATGCTTCATGAGATTTGGTTGGTCGTGCTTGGGTCTTTGACATGGAGTCATTATGTTATGCCTTCACGTTGATGTTGGGTGTCGTGTGCATGTTAGGCTTTGGGATGGAGACGAGGTATACTCTGGGAGTATACTGGAGTGCTTGGAGGTAGGTGTAGTTGTACCTGAGAACGTTTGTGCGCTCGGTTTGGGTTGAATTGGGGCCACACGTCGTGTGGGCCCCATGTGCGTGTTGTGCTCTGCTTTACGTACTTTTGACCTCTCGCGACGTAGAGGGTTCCTTTGTTCTCATTTGATGACCAGCAGGGTTGATTTTTCCCCTGGTCCTCTTCCCGATGGTTTTGACCAGTAGGGTTGACTGGTCTCCCCATGGTTTCTTTCTTGATGGTTTGGTCGGTAGAGATGGTTTGTTCCTCTGTTTCTTCAGCTTTGAGGGGTTCCATTACCGTTCCCTTTCACCGGACTACGGCACCATTTGCGATTACGGGTGTTCGTACAGTGTGGGTGTTTTCCCCACTTTCTGGGATGAGTTGTCTCGGTCCACTTCGACAGTGAATCAGTGGATTGCAGCATGATCACCTTGAGAGGCCTGGGGAGTGTCTCTCGTTGCTTTGTGTTCCATAGTAGAGTTCTTATGGATTCGGTGTGACCAACACTTTATGCGGGCACCGATCCTCTACCCAGGAGGTTGTTAACAGCAGGGCTGAGGTTGTTTCCAGTAGGGATGAGGTTTTTTCTAGCAGGGCTAAGATTGTTTCGAGCAGGGCTCGCTAGTGGGTTATCGTCCAGCAGGGATGGCCAGTACAACAGTGTTCACTGAGTAGTACCATCCAGCAGGGATGGCCAAAGCAGTTCTGGGCTTACCTCCAGCTGGTCTGGGCAGTGGTCCCCAATGTAGGGCTTACCTCCATCAGGGTTGGGCAGTGGTCCCCGATGTTGGGCTTACCTCCACATGGGTTGGGCAGTGGTCCCCGATGCCGGGCTTACCTCCATCTGGGCTGGGCAGTGGACTCTGATGCCAGGTTACATCCATCTGGGCTGGGCAGTGGTCCCGTCACCGACTTTATCCGGGTCTCCCTCCAATGGATTACCCCATTACGGGACTGGGCAGTGTGGCGCCCGTTGACTTTTCGGGTCTCCTTGTAGTGGGAACTCGTCGACTTCCAGGGACCCTCCAGCGGGGTTGGGCAGGGGGTCGCCTGTCGACTTTGAGCAGACCTCTCGATTGCGGGGCAGTGACGAGTTGTGATTTTACGTTCCCCCAAGACTCTCAAGTACGAGGATCGCTTACCCCACCGAGACGCTTCCTTGTGACATGACCTAAAAACGTGCAGGCAAGTCAGTGCCGCCCAAAGTATATAGTGTCGAGTTGCGGTGATTGAGCCCTTGACTTGTAGTTCAGGGCAGACGTGTGGGATGCTAGGCATCGATGGTGTTACTTCTGGGACTATTGGATAGTATTTTCTTAGGCTGAGATACGGGATGGAGATCCTGTTATGACCTTGTTCGGGCTTCTTATTGAGCATATGTATTTGTATATACCTTGTTCGGGTACCCACTTCTTGGGTTTGGTTACTCTTCTTCCAGGTGAGGCGAAGACGCGCGAGGTATGCCACGTTGTTTCCGTGTCTAGATTCTCCTGGTTGGACGAGTCTACTCTCCTGCTATAGGTAGAAAATACTTGATGGGAAGTTCATCTTCTCACCGTTTCCAGCTCCTTGTGTCTAGATGAGTCTACCTTCTTTCCTCTTGTTGGGTTGAGCTGGACTCTTTATTGTACTCCTTACTTCACTCTCTGTTGTATTCCTTTACAATTATCTATTCGCACTACTGCTCACCCTTCGGTACCTTCTTTTTTGCTCCCTCGAGCCTTCGGTGTATCTTACTGAGTATTTTTATACTCACCCCTGCTTGGGCTTTGCCCGCACTTGGTGTGCCCTTGCAGGCGACAGACAGATTGGTCATGACTTCAATGGAGCTTAGGAGTTCCGGAGCTTAGACCGCGTGCGGTGGTCGTGGTTAGGTCCTAGGTGGGGGACCCCATCCGGCTGTTTTTCTTTTGATTACCTATTGTCGCGTTTTGGTACCTTTTCTGGTTAGGCGCGTGTTTTTTCCCTTTTCTTTTTCAGTTACCTTCATCACTTTCTTTGTACTTTTATAGGTCAATGAAAATTGGGTTTTATTTATATCAGTTCCCCTTTTCTTTACTTTTCTTTTCTTTTACTCTGCACTGTTGCATTGAGTGTGCTGCATGTGTGTGCACAGGTACTTAGGCAAAGGCCTCCCCGAGTTGTTGTGCCTTCGGCGCTGGTCGCCAGCCCTTGGCCTATGGAGGCGGGATTGGGGTAGTTGTGGCTCGAGCCCGTGTAGGGTAGGGTCATGACAAAGTGGTATCAGAGGTGGTTCGTTCCTTGGGATGTTTTTCGGACATCCCTAAAAGAGGAATTGGTTGGGATTTAGGGCAACGGTGTTAACGTGTCTCGAGAGCGGCTCTCAGGCCAGGGAGTCTAGTGATGGTGCGGCGGCTGACGTAACCATTCACCAGGACCTTGATAACTCTCTTGTCAACTCGGAATTCTGAGACACTTGTTGCAGGGAAAATTGGTTTGTGCATCACATAGGATTGAGTCTTTGACTATCCTTCTTGAGTCAGCTCCCCATTATTGTTGTTGTTATTGGTATATCCATATATGCTCATCTGACCGCGGCACTCCTTGATAAAATTCAGGATGTTTCGGAAAATATAGTCATCCAAGATACCAGCTTTGGTTCGTGACGACAACCCTGTGAGCTACGACGCCATAGTCCAGGACCCATCATGCGAGCCCCTTTCTCCGGGTGGGCTGGTAGCAGCACCCGCACCTGTTGAGCAGCAGACAGCTTCAGCAGTGAAGACTGATATTGAGCGCAGGTTGAGCACGCTCCGTCAGTTCTAGCGGCAGAGACCGCTGAGGTTCAGTGGTGAGCCAGACCCTCAGGCAGCAGAGTGTTGGCTAGAGACAGTGGATAGCCTTTTCAGGCTTGTGCAGACACTGACAGATCAGAGAGTGGATTTGGAAGCCACCTTTTTTGTGGAGCATCTTGACGTTGGTGGAGTCTGGTGACTCATCTTCTTGACGAGTCTTCACTTTCATGGGGTGACTTTCAGTTGTTGTTCTGTGAGGAGATTTTCCCCCTCCTTCTTGCGCTCCATTCGAATTCAAGAGCTCCTTTAGTTTCATCAGGGAGGGATGATGGTGGCTGAGTACGCGGCTAGTTTCAAAAACTGTGCATGCTTTTACCCGTACTTGGTCCGTGACAACAACATTCGAACATGGAAGTTTGAGCAGGGTCTCCACCAAAAGATTTGTGCTCTAATGGTACCCTTGGGAATTTTCACATAGGTTGGGGTGCTAGAATAAGCGCTGGTGACAGAGGGATTCCTGTCATGTTCTAGAGTTGGTGGTGGCAGCATGCACGTTGGAGTCGAGACGTCTGTCGCAGCTAGCGGGCATCAGCAAGAAGAACCTCGACGCAGGTGTCTTCTTGATGACCAAACTCAGGGGCGTGGTTGTACACCATAGTGGGTCCTAAGGGCACCAGTGCATCCCAGAGAGAGTCGGTTCTATTCTTGCGATGGGCGAGGTCACCTGGCACGGGACTGCCCGACCAGGCATGCAGAGAGCTTCGAGCAGGCAGCAGGTGCACTACCACGATGGAGGCAGCGTCGTGATCAGATTAGTACCCATAGAGGTTGTGCTAGCAGAGGAACGGGAGGAGATGGTAGTGGGGGACGACTTTATGAGGCCTTCCCATCACCACTAGGTGGTCCACGTCAGGCTCCGGGAGGTGACAGTTGGGACCACGGACAGCCGCGAGCTTTGGATGTCTACGGTCCTACAGAGCATGAGGTGATAAGAGGTACGCTCTATAGCTTCTCTAACTTTTTACAGTAGAATTGTCAGACTCTATGTTTGGAATTCTTTCCTCCCTTCTATTTTCTTGAGTTGTTACCAGGGTAACGCAGGGCGTCGGGTGTAACCCTGTGTTGGTTGAGTAGAAGGTGTGTAACCTTCCTCTTTAGTTGATGGCGTCGACTCCATCACTTTCCGAGCATGTAAGAGAGTCTTGTTTGAGAGACATCGACTGTGGAATCATGCGTGACCATATATCCTTGAGTGTTTAACCATATGGATATTTTGAAGGAGGGAATCACCGGGCCTTGTTCCAGGTGTGGGCAGTGATTCCCGTCGTGGTGTGTGACGTAGAGGTTTTTTCAGGGACGTGAGCTACCCCCAAGAGCCTTTGGGCCATTTGAGACCATCAAAAGGGATGGTGAGGTTCTCTACCACCTTTCCCTAACCCCAGAGGCTTGTTTGGGTGCACGATGTCTCCCACATGGCTCACCTGAGAAGAGGTGTGCGTGCTCCTATGCACGACATCGGCGAGGGCAGACCTCACATGAACGGATCAATCCTTTCGTCTGTGTGTGGTGACGCAGAGCTATGAAAGAGTTCTTCTGGGTATGAGAGATCCATGTGTGGGATTAGTACCCTGAGTTGTTCCCTGGTTTTTCTTTTCGAGGACGAAACGCTTGAAGGAGGGAATGATTTAAGAACCCAGTTTTTTCTGTGAAACACTTTGGAATATTTTTTATGTTGTTCCAGAGCAGCGTCTTTAGACGACATGTGATTCTGAGCCCCAGAGTGGCCGGAATTAAATTTTCAGTGTGTTCACACTGAAAATGAAAAATAAATGCGATAATTTTTAAACTGTGTTTCAGATTAGAGATACGAGTGTAAGGATGGGTACGGAATGGGTTTTTTACACTAGGAACGACATAAAACTGGTCGGCGCGGGACGTTTGCACCCATCGCTTGCTTTTGGAACGTTAAACGGATAAATTAATTAATTTATTTATTCATTTAATGTTGAAACTCAATTATCTCTTTAACGGGGCCTCATATCGGAAACCTGAGGGCACCGTTGAGTTTAGAGTGTGTCGTTTACCCTAGGAGGGGTGTAAGTTTCGCGGGCGCAGCCCGTCTGTGAAAAATGGCCCCAAGGGATTTTTCGTAATTTGGCGGCCTCAGGCGTTGAGCTTTATAAATTTTGAACGGGGCCTCGAATTAAAATTACAAGACTGCCTTTGTGCTCGGGAGGTGGTTTTTACCCTAGGGGAGGACTAATCTTGTTCGCACCAGAGGTTTCAGATGCGGGTTAATTTGGGAAGTTAAATTAATTAAAAACTTTTAATTAATTTTCTTTTTAAACCTAAACCACCCCCACTCCACCCCCCCTTTCCCAATTCCCTGGCGGAAGAAACACACCAAGGCAAATCAATCTCCCCCTCTCATCGTCATCCTCTCCATGGCGTGGTGGCCGACAGATCTTCGCGAAGCTTCGAACGAAGCCCCGCGAGGTAGGATCTTATTCTTTTTTGTTTTCCCGCACCATTTCGCTCAAAGTTTTGATTGATTAAATGCTAAATTAATTTCGAGAAAATCCCATACCCTATTAGTTAGTATTTTGAGCTTTCCATCGCATTTTACGGATTCTAAATCTGAGTTACGAACGAACCGCAATCGATCGTCGAAGATTGGGTGTCGAAGGGGGTTTCCGGCGGCTTTGGGGCGGCCCGGCTCGGCGGAGGCGGCGGCGCGGCTCGGTCGAGGCGGTTCGGTCGGGTGTCGGCCAGTGGGAGAGATCAACAGGGGAGCACCTGCGGGGGTGCGCAGCGGGGGCAGGTGCTGACACTGGGGGGTGTCCCGTCGGCACCAGTGAAGCGCGGCATGCGGGCGATGAGGCGCCGGCCCTCCTGGTCGGGTTGACGCGGCGACGACAGGCGGGGTCCTCGGGACCCCGCGGTAGGCAAGACCCACCCTCGGTGAGTATTTGTGGAAAAAGGAAAGCTGGGCCAGCTTGATGCTAGTCCGGGCATGGAATGGTCGGCCCACGACCGCGGGCCGGTTCAGGAAAGTGGGTCGGCCGAACCGGCCTGGCCCACTAGAGTTCCTTTTTTAAAAAAAAAATTAAACGGCTGTAAAAGTCATCCCGGGTGTCGGATTCGCGCGCCGTCAGTGGCGACATGTTCCTTGGGACGAATAGAATATTTTGAGATGGTTTTTAGAATTTTTAATTCTCGAAACGAGGGGCCTCAGATGTGTGACGCGTCTTTAAGTGGTTTGACATTTTTTCGGGGGGGTCTTGTTTTGGGCGGCGCGGACGCGTCCAACATCCATTTTGAGCACCGTCAGCGGTATCGGACCCTGGCGTCGGGGCGATGCTTTCCAGGGTGGTTTCGGGTGCTGAATCCGAATATGAGGCGTGGGCCCCACGGCCCGTCTTTTGAGTTATGTGCAGCATTTCACGACTTTTTAATCGGACGTCCGTTCGGGGCGTGTGAGCAGTCGTTTCTGGATGTTTTTCTGAGGGGATTGCAATAGTGCAATCCACCCGCTCTAATTCGGCACGCTGGTGCGGGCCCCGCGAGGGCCGTTTAGGCGTTGATGGTGATTTTATAGCTTTATCACCGGGTGTCTGTTTTGGACAAGTGATTAGTCGAACTTGTGTACTTTTTTGAGAGGATCGCGATGGTGCAATCCATCCATTGAGTTTCGGGACCAGGATGTGGGTCCCACGTAGCACCGCTCGTGTGCAGTGTGCTGGAATGCATATTTTTCTACGGATATCTATTGCGCTCAAGTGAGCAGTCTTTTTGACGTATTTTCCCGAGGGGATCGCAATAGTGGGATGTGCCCGACAATTTTGGGGCTGAGGTGCAGGATCACGGGACGTCGTTCGGGCGTGAGGCAGTGTTGGTGACTTTTCCATCGGATATCTGTTTGTGGTGAGTAAGTAGTCTATCTCACATTTTTTTCTGTGAGGATTTCAATGGTATGATTCGTTTGGTTGTGCGGAGCCTCATACGTGATATTATTAAATATGGAAATGTGAAGGTGCCCCGTGGGCAGTTCTTCTACTGTGTTTGTAGCGGACCCTTGGCGTGTGATCGCGTTCACTTCCGTGTGAGTGAAGTAATTCTTTATAAGATGTGGTTGTACGTGTATGGTCCTTTGAGGTGGAGTCGTTATGTGACGCCTTCGCATTGACATTGGGTGACGTGTGCACGTTTTCCTTTGGGCTGGGGACGAGGTATACTCTGGCAGTATACGGAAGTGCTTTGAGGTATGTGTGGTTGTACCTGAGAACGTTTGTGCGCTCGGTTTGGGTTGACTTGGGGCCACACGTCATGTGGGCCCCATGTGCGTGTCGTGCTCTACTTTACGTACTTTTTTCCTCTCATGACGTAGAGGGTCCCTTTGTTCTCATTTTTTGACCAGCAGGGTTGAGTTTTCCCCGAGTCCTCTTTCCGATGGTTTTGACCAGCAGGATTGAGTGGTCTCCCCTTGGTTTCGTTCTCAATGGTTTGGCCGGCAGAGATTGTTTTTTTCCTCTGTTTCTTCAGCTGTGAGGGGTTACAGTATCATACCCTTTCCCCAAACTGCGGCACCGTTTGCGACTACGGGTGTTCGTACAGTGTGAGTGTTTCCCCCACTTTCTAGGATGATTTGTCTCGGTCCGCTTCGATAGTGACTCAACGAATTGGAGCGTGATCGCCTTGAGAGGCCTGGGGAGTATCTCCCATTGATTTGTGTTCCCTGGTAGAGTTCTTGGGGATTTGGTGTGACCAAGACTTTATGCGGGCACCGATCCTCTACCCAGAAGGTTGTTACCAACAGGACTGTGGTTATTTCCAGCATGGCTGAGGTTGTTTCCAGCAGGTCTGAGGTTGTTTCGAGCAGGGCTCGCCAGTGGGTTACCATCCAGAACGGATGGCCAGTACAATGGTGTTCACTGAGTAGTACCATCCAGTAGGGATGGCCAGAGCAGTTCTGATCTTACCTCCAGCTGGGCTGGGCAGTGGTCCCCGATGCCGAGCTTACCTTCAGCAGGGCTGGGCAGTGGTCCCCAATGTCGGGTTACCTCCAGCTGGGCTGGGCAGTGGTCTCGTTGTCGACTTTAGACGGGTCACCCTCCAGTGGATTACCCTGTTACGGGACTAGGTAGTGTAGCACCCGTTGAATTTTCGGGTCTCCCTGTAGTGGGAACCCGCCGACTTCCAGGGACCCTCCAGTGGGGCTGGACAGGGGGTCTCCTGTCGACTTTGAGCAGACCTCTCGACTGTGGGGCAGTGACAAGTTGTGGTTTGATATTCTCCCAAGACTCTCAAGTATGAGGAGTGCTTTCCCCACCGAGACGTGTCCTTGTGACGTGACCTAAAACCGTGCAGGAGAGTCAGTGCCGCCCAAAGCGGATAATGTCGAGGTGCGGTGATTGAGCCCTTGACATTTATTTCAGGGAAGACATGTGGGATGCTGGGCATCGATGGTGTTACTTCTAGGACTATTGGATACTCTTTTCTTGGGTTGAGCTATGGGATGGAGATCCCCTTACGACCTTGTTCGGGCTTCTTGTTGAGCATATGTATTTGTATATACCTTGTTCTGTTACCCACTTCTTGGGTTTGGTGACTCTCCTACCAGGTGAGGCGAAGATGCGCAGGGTATGCCACGTGCTTTCCGTGTCTAGCTTCTCGTGGTTGGACGAGTCTACTCTCCTGCTATAGGTCGCAAAGACTTGACGGGAAGTTCATCTTCTCACAATTTCCAGCTCCTTGTGTCTGGATGAGTCTACCTTCTATTCTCTTGTTGGGTTGAGGTGGACTCTTTACTGTACTCCTTACTTCACTCAATGTTGTATTCCTTTACTATTCGTTGTTCGCTCTACTGCTCACCCTTCGGTACCTCCTTTGTTGCTCCCCCGAGCCTTTGGGGTATCTTTATGAGTATTTTTATACTCACCCCTACTTGGGCTTTGCCCGCACTTGGTGTGCCCTTGCAGGTGACGGACAGGTTTGTCGTGAATTCAGTGGAGCTTAGGATTTCAGGAGCTTGGACCACATGCGGTGTTTGTGGTTAACTCCCAGGTGGGGGACCCCTTTTGGCTGTTTTTCTTTTGTTTACCTGTTGCCGAGTTGTGGCACCTTTTCTGGTTGGGTGCGGGTTTTTTTCCTTTTCTTTTTCAGTTATCTTCAGCACTTTCTTTGTACTTTTAGAGGTCGATGCACATTGTGGTTTATTTATAGAAGTTTCCCTTTTCTTTTCTTTTCTTTTCTTTTACTCTGCACTGTTGCATTGAGTGTGTTGTGTGTGTGTGCACAGGTACTTAGGCAAAGGCCTCCCCGAGTTGTTGTGCCTTCAGCGCTAGTCGTCAGCCCCTCTCTTATGGAGGCGGTCTTGGGGTAGTTGCGGCTCGAGCCTGGGTAGGGTTGGGTTGTGATAAGTTTAAAGAGGTTTCTAGTGTGAATGGGAATATTCGTACAAATAAATTATTTCAACTTACACCGCTTGTTTGACCACCAAAACGCATGAACAAGGTAATCTATTCGAAGGATGATTTCTAAAAAATGGTTCCTAGATATTTTCCCCAAATTTGGGCCAAATATAAGCATAGATGAAGATTTTATAGATCAAATATAGAACTGATGTTGAATTTGGAGACTCCAGTACATATTTTACCTCATGGCCATTTACACCAATACAATGCACGATTTAGCTCCAATGTCCAGAATGAAAGTTGTATGCCATTAATTCAGGAAGACATTTACAATGTTTTATTTTACCATAATTCATATAAAATTATACATTTATAAATTACTATAGTGATTTTTAAATGGAAAATTAGAATTTTCATCATATTTTCAAATGAATGATCTAATCCCAAATATTTTACTAATGAACACATTTACAATGTTGTTAGGGAATTATATCATTTATTATTAATAAAATATTCAATAATAATTTTTTTATCAAAATCATATATATATTGGACAATATTATGTTTTCTCGGCTCATTTCCAAATTTAGGATACTAGTGATTAATTCTTTTCCATTGAGAATATTTTTTTGGTTAATAAACATTCCCTTCATTTATTCTTATATATACCAGCCATGTTAATTTCATTTTAGTATCCTCACTACCATATATAAATCTACACATTTAAATCATTTAAAAGTACCATACTTCTTTTATAAGAACTGATTCATCATTCTTGTATCGATAAACATCAAACTTGGGGAATTTTTTTTGTGGTTTGTGGTCCTTGGGAAATACTGTACTGTCATTTTGGAAGGAATTTGTTCTTTCATATATTATACCTATTGAACATGATTTTTTTTATTTTCCTATGTTTTTAATGGAATAAAATTATAATGTAAGAGAATATCATTCATGTGTGAATTTATTTCAGTAAAAATTTTATCAATCAGTCAATTTCCAGATTTTGACCAATATAGCTATATTATGGCTGACAGCTCCATTTATTTAGTTAAACCAGTATATAATGGAAACTATGAACAACTCATAAATTTCTCAAACAATTTTTGACAATCAAAAATTTAATATTCGATGGTCTTTGTCATTTCCTCAATATGATATTCATCAATGTTCACACATATAATCACATCCTTGTTACAGTCTTCATTATCTTCCACACTTGTAATCATTTGAGATGATCCATAAAATGCAGTCTAATTCTATTCATAAACTCTATTTAATTTTTCCCTTTGTTTAGTCTAACATATATATATCATTGATATATTTTATGAATGATCATGTGTTCATACAACTCCTCTAGACTAATTATACTTTAATAAAAAGGGCATAAACACAAAAATAGAATTTGATAATAGTTATATTCATGATCTTTTGAAAACATTATAGACTATTCCACAACATCATCAAAATACTTTTTCATATGATTGGAATCCATCCATTTTTGATACATATCCATAATATTTGATTCGATAATATTAATATTTAGAAAAATAAATAAACCACAAAAACCATTTCATTGAAAAGGTTTATATAATTATTGAAATATTATTGTGAGGCAAAATTATATATGGTTAAGATTTTGAGGTAAAAAATTGGTTTATTAATGGTTATAAATTTACTAACATGAATTATCATTAATATATTCTATATATAATGAACCTAATACGAAATATATTTCACAAATTCAGGTCTCAAGAAAGACAAAATCCCTATTAAAACACAACTTATAGGTGATCCGCACATTTCATTTAATAAAAATCTTCAAAACTAGCAATCTATATCAATTTTTTATGACAATATTTATAAAAAATTATAATTAGTCAAATTAAAAAAAAATTAACTCAATGTTTGGCATAATATACTTTTTATAATTTCTCTACCTAATAATAAATCCATATTAAACGATAATAGTCGTTCACTAAAAATTAAATACACATGTTAATAAGATGTTTTAAAAATAACTTGTGGTTTAAAATCATTAGAGTGGGATGGGTAAATAGAAGAAAATATGAAGAATTGGTAGATGTTGTTCCATGGGAGAGTGAGGGAAACTTAGAACATATTTCTAATTAGTATATGTGGCTTAAAAAACACCTATTACTTATCATTTTCAATCAACACCTCAATTGATATGTGAGCTTTGTTTAGTGGTGCACAACTTGGGGTTCCATTAAATTAGAGTGAGAAATAATGGTGAATGAGTGAAAAATAAAATTAATGCAGGGATAGAGTGAACCAACAATGCATCAAGGTAAACTATATTTGGTTGAACAAGGAAACAAGAGGTACACTTAGAATTGGGATCCAATTTTCATCTGTGCACCACAAAAACCATGTATTAATATCATTATTATTCACCAAATTTCATGATAGTAGGCTGGGTTTTTGTGGTGCCCAGTTGGGAGATCGATGCAATCAAAATTAATAATAATTAATCATGATTGAAAATAATTGTGAAAGTGAGTGATATTGTGGACCAATAGTGGCTCAAGGTATGAGATAATTTCCAATGAATCATCTAGGTTGATCGAGGGAAAAAATATAACTTCTGTGTGAACTTTCCAGACCGCTTGGGATAATCAAAGATAGTCAAAGATGTTTTGGGAGGGGACAGATTACAAATGATAAAATAGCATGATTTTAATATATCATTATAATTAAAAAATCAAAATTTAATAAAATTTAAACTAATAAATATATATTGGTGAAAATTTAAATTATTGTAAAAAAATGATTAAATAAATCAATAATTATAATATAAATATCTCTTTATTTAATTTTGATGTGAAATTTAGTAATAGAAAAAATAAATGAATTTAAATTATCTCAAAATTATTTGGATACAATTTATAAAGGAAAATAAAATATATTTTTTGGAAATATGAGAAAAATAACACTTATTAAAAATATAGTTATCCAATTCTAAATTATTCCAAAAATATATATTATATTTTCAAATTGTATCACTTAATTTTAATTATATATATATATATCTTAAATATATATATATATATATTAATAAATTAAATTTATATTTGAAAATATATTTTTAATAGTCTATTATTATTATTATTTATAAATTATGATGATAATGATATTTTCATACTCATAATCAAAATTATTTTTATACTCATAATTATTTAAAATATTCTCTATTTATACAGACATAGTCAAAACTATTAATATACAAGAAATAAAAATTATAAATTCATGTTAGTAAAAAATATTTATATAATTTATTTATTCAAAATTAATAATTCAATGTAATCAAAATATTAATTCAAAATTATTAATTAAAAAAATATTAATAAAACAATACTAATTAAAAAATTATTATTAATATAAAATTATTATTAATTAAAAATAAAAATTAATACATAAATCTTAATTAAAAATAATTATTAATTTAGAATTATTTCTAAATAGTTTTTATAAATTATTAATTCCAAAAAAAATTATTTATAATCAAAATTACTTATAATAACATTTATTTATAAATTTTTTAATATTACGTATATACACATAATCGTAATTATTAATAATTTTTTATTTTTATTAGACATAAATTAAGTTGATGTTATAAAAAAATTTATTTATAAATTATTTTTAACAAACTATATATATACTCCTGAAAATAATTATTGTTATTATTATTATTAACTAAGATGGTAATTTATATAAATATTAATTTATGGAAACATTGAATAAAATATGCACCAGGGATAATGTGAAAGCCCAATTTCAATCATTTTAAACACATTAAAACACTTAGACAATTGGTTTTGAAATCATTTTGGGCAAGTTATACATTTAGAAACCTTAATCATGTGCACTCAACTTCTTTAAAAAAACATATACTTTATGATCCTTCATGGAATTTTTACAAAAAGATTGCATGAAAAAAATTGATTCAAAATGTACAGTTATAAATTCAAGGGTGAATCAAGAGAGACATTCAAAAAAGTCATAGAATATTATGTTTTTTTAATCACTAAAAAAACAGATATTTTTCTTCCTTTTAAAAAAAATTATATATATTTATATATATTAATATAAAATTATATATATTTATTATATATATATATTTATTTATTATAATTTTATAAATATTTAAATATATATATATAAATATAAATATATATTTTAAATTATTTTTATGTATTTATTAATATTTTTATATAATTATATTTGTATATTTGTATATATATATATGTATTTATATATATATATATATATATAATTATGTGTCTAGTGACTTGGGTAAGGGGTACATAGTTGTTGGCTGCCATATCAAGGAGTCCTGGGTTCAAGCGCTAAGGGGCACATGTGTTGTTATAGTTCTATGCATGCAATGTCGCAGATGATTAAACAGGCAGGTGGAGGTGAAGAAATAACACATGAATTAGGTAATCAGTGATGAAAACAAGATTCATGATAGATTTATGATGATACAGACATGAAGCTACACAAGGCCATCAGGACAATGTGAGGAGGTTTTCTTATATGTAATGGGATTCATTACCACTAGGCCATGGGGCATGATTATCAATGTAATTAGGTGGTTGGTTGGGTAGGTTATCCATTGTGAGGGGGTATGACCTAACATTAAGGCCAATGTGTGTGGAGTGTGTGTGTGTGTGTGTGGGTGTGTTTGAATGTAATTTTACCCTCGAGATCTTAATATATACATACCTCATAAACCTACATCCAATTGTCCCTGGAGCAATTCTAGGTAGATGAACTTTCATGACTACTATATCATGGCACTATAATAATAATGTATTTGTTATGTAATTATAACAATGGTGGGTACTATTGTAGTAAATATAGTGGTGGTGATACTATAGCTGCTTGCGTACTGTAGCAAACTATTCACTAGAGGGGCCTTTGGGAAATATATTATCATCTACCTACATGTTATTATGTTTTTCTCTATTTCTACCTGGTTACATCACCAGAACCATTACATGAGTATGATACATGGAAATGGTTTTATAATATTTCATAAATATTATTTAAAACTCCCCAAATAGAGATTGAATTCATATCTGCTTCACATTATCGGAACCATTCCATTCTTTTCAATGATTATAACATATCTCATTTGATGATTTTGAGGAAGTTATTATCTTGAATGTGGATTCATCTAGGAAATGAAAGATGATGGATATCTTCTTTTGGTCCCATTTTTTTTTCTTGATAATTTATTATTTTATCATTATAAAGATCATCCACCACAGCATTGGATTCTGGATTACTCTCTCCATCCTTCATGATGTCTGTGAAATATTAGTTTCCAATGAGTCCACAAGTTATTATGCACCAATTATAATAATTGTTATTTATATGATTTGTGATTAAAATTTGTTCAGACCCATTCAGCATGTAGATTCTAGCATATTTTGATGTGAAACTATAGATCTAGATATCCCAAATTATGGAATGGTTGTTTTCTTAATGTGCATCTTGGCTTTTTTTTACAATTGAATATTGGTAATTAAAAATTTCATAGTGTGATGATGATTGGAAGATTGGAGAGAGATCAGTGGGAAATTTAAGGGGTTCTATTTTTATGTTTTCACATTTGGGGGAAGGAATATGTTATTCTATCTTTGAAAATTGGTGATTGATAAGGGGTAATAAAAAATCCTTGGAAGTGATGAAAACAAGAAGGAAAAAAAATCTAATTATTCATCTTATTCCTACAACAATTTGGTGAAACTAATTTTCCTTCACAGTTTACATGGATCTCATATAAAAAAAATTAAAACATCTTGTATTATTGAAGTTGTATTTAAATTCATCGAATACAAACACACATGTGGAAGGGGATAATCAGATCATTGAAGTTGATTGAAAGAAAAAAACACAATGTTAACAAACAATATTTTATTATGTTAACTTAGAATAGAAATTAAAACTGATACAACACAATTATTTAGAGGGTTAAAATCTCACACTAAAACAAACGATGATGAATAGAGATAAAAAAACCACATATCTGTTGTAATTGGTGCCCACCAACATATGAACCCAAAAACATCAAGAATCACTTATCTGAAGACACTATGCCTCGATTGTACTAATAAACGGTTCTTTTTAGTGAACAATATGTTTATTCTTCCAAATATTTCCACAACTTTTATTGACTATTTCTACATCACCACACAATCGTCCTAAACAGTACTTGTTTTATTCCTCTAGAATAAGGCCTAAGGACTGCACCACTGATGATGATCCCACTCTTCAAGTTCTGGCCATACTCATATAAATAGAACTATATTTCTCCTCTCAAAACATTGATGTTACATAATCAACCCAATATTATCATCATCAAATCCCCACTTCTCTTCATCCCCAAATTTTCCATGTGTTCCTGGGTATTCCCTCCTTGGAGTGAAATTTTTTAGTTTACTAGAATTCCCCATCCAATTCCTACCTATTTCCCAATCAATAATAATTCCACCTCACAGTCAATAGAGGATGAAATTTTTTTGTTCTCAAGTATCATAAAAACATCCAACAAGAATACATCCAACAGTTACAACATTTCCCCTCCTAGATCTCTATAATTTTATAAAAGGTTATTTTTTTATCGAATCTACTATAGTGTTACAATTATCATTATGTATTAATTTTTTTATTTAGATGTCAATCAAGGAATGTTAGCAAGACATTTATTGGAAGGTTCTCCATGTTATTACCTTCGTTCATCTAGTTTTAGCGAGTTCCAGTATGATTGGTTTTCATCCCCAATGAAGGAGAACTATCCTACCGATACCTATAAGCTACCACCACCATTATTTTTTTCATCACACCATTTTTTCAGCACCAATATATTAATGGAGTTTAGTAAAGAAAAAAACAAATCCAAATAAAATTTTGGTTTGTTTCAGGATGATTAGAAAAACATTCCTGAGCTCGGGTTTTCAATAAGAATCTAGAAGGAATTAATTGAAGGATGTTTTCTATGGTTGATGATGAGTTGGGGTTAGAATATTCCTGTATTCCCTCTTTTTGAATCTGGTATAAGATCCCCTTCATGATATTTTCTGAAAAATGCAATGCTACTCATGTATTTATTTTTGAGCTCCAAAATTACTGCCTCTATTAATGGGTCACATTTATCAATGATTCAAAATCTCTTAAATTCCATAACTGATATCACTTACAACTAGTTTGGAACATGTGATATTGTGAAAATAAAAATGAAACTGAGGGGAGAAAAAATTTATCATGTTTTGGGAGGTTTTTTTAATAGGGGAGAAAAGGGGAGAAATTTATTTATCTCATGTCATTATCTTTTAATGATCCCAAAATTGGGTTGATTTAGAAGAAAATGAGGTGTAGGTTTATTAATATTTTTTAATACCAATTTTATCCATATTTACTTCATGTATCGTAATAAATATTTTTTTATCTTCTTTTAAAAAGATTCAACAAATAAGATGGAGTAACATCCATATCTATTATTTTCTATTATTATGTTATTGATCTGAACAAATGGAATGAAGAAATAGTCATTTATTTTCCTTTTTTTATTTTATAGACTATAATATAATTTCTATTTTTTTACTAAAATCTCATTAAACATAGTGTTTAAGGTTATCTCTTATAACCACTTCCAATCCTAATGAGTTGGAAACATCCATTGGAAACATATAGTGGGAGGAGAACCAATATAATGGTTTTTCATTTTCATTGGTTTTTATACCATTGACCAAACAATTCATTATTCAAAGTGTAAAAAATATTTATATTTTTAGTTACAATAACTTGTTATATTTTACAAGTGTAATTATATTTATATAAATATATTCACAAAAAAAATAAAAACTAATAAATATATATGAATACATTTTTGAGATATATATATATATTCATATATAAATCATATGCGATCCTATGAATTTAATATATTAATATCAACAAGTATATATATTAAAATATTATATTTAACTAGAAAATTGTACTCATTATTATTCTAGATATATATAATGTATAAGAAAATACATTAATTTAATTACATATATAAACACCCACATATTTAATAATACGAGTGTAATAAAAAAAAATTGTAAATTTTATAAGATAAAATTATTATATATATATATATATATATTAGTCAGTTAGGATTTGTGATATATATTTATATATATAGAAGAAAATATATTTATTGAATTATTAATACTTAATATATTATACATTTTAATTTTAATTATATATTTTATTATAAATAACTAATAATAAATATATAATATAACTTCGTTGTATGTAAATATATATATATATATATATAAACAACAGTTTACTATAAATATATTATATATATTAGTTGATTAAGGGTAATATTACATTAAACACACACACACCAAACACATAGGTCGAAAGGACAAGTCATAGCCCCCATAAGGGATAACCCACCCATCAATATTTATTTACTCATTACATGACCTAATGTCATAGCTGGACTGAAGCCCATAACATAGCCCAAGGTCCCAAAAACTTTCCCAAAGTCCCAGTGCAACATCATGCCTTCATCACCACCTTCTTGTGTCTTGCGACATGCCTACATCTCTGCATGCCAACTAAAATTTTCTCCCACCCGAATTTGAACATGGGTCTATTGTAGGATTATGAGGAGCCTTTACCACTCGGTTAAGCCCTCAACTTCATATAAATATATTTTTTAGGTTTACCAATATAAATACATTTAAGTTTCAAAATATTATATTTCATTATAAAATTATTTATAAAATATTCATATTCAAAAAAAATGTTGATGAAGACCAACCATTATCAACAATGTTTTAGCATTGAGAAAGGGTAAAAAACACTATTAAAGGCTCCACATAAACACATATTTTTAATATCCAATAGTTAATCCTTTTCAAAAATCACTTAATGGTTGTTTTAATTTAATATCACTTCATTCAGAAGTCTTTAAGTGGGTTTTTACCCCCTCACACACATTATTAAATGACATCAATCATTTCAAAACTTCTTATTCAGTCATTTTGGGCACACTTCATGTATCATTGTCTTTCTGTCTACTCATACATGTCTCAGATATTAAAAATACTAGTTTCTAGAGATTTGAAATCATTATGGTGATGTTTTATATGGATTTGACCATTAAACACATGTCTTAGATTTTTAAAACTGTAAAATTATGTTTTTAGTCATCCCGACAAAATGAAAACTTGGTTTTACATTTCATGTTTTACACCATTTAAAAAATATCTATACATACGTTTTCATCTGATTTCATCACATTTGAATGTAATTAAGTTGGTTCTGACCCCATAACATAGATTTGAAAAGGTTTTCAAACCTTTAAATAATACTTCATCAGGTGTTCTGGCCACACTGCATGCCATATTTATATGTTATCTTCTCATACACAACACAAGTAATAAAAATATGGGTTTAATATGATTCATTCCATTATAATGTTTTTTATATGTATTTGACCATTAGATGCATTTTTTAGTGTTCTAAATCAATTAGAGTGTGTTTCTAGTCATCCTAGGTAAACAAAACCACAGATAAATGTTCTATCAGCTCAACCATTTCACAATTCACTATATATTTTATAAAAAAAACTATAAATGATACACTGATATCCTAACAACCATGTCATCCATGACATGGAAAAAATGGAATTATTGATCCTAATGAATTGGAGACTAGCACTAGAACATAGAAAGATAAATCTTGGAATGGTTTTTTCAAATAAACAATGGAAGAATGAAATACAAGTCAATGTGATCAAAAGAAAACTCCACAGGGTGTACTATAAAAGAAACAAATTGGTGCGAAAAAACCAATGTACAAACCAGTGTTCACTATAAAAGAAGATAAACCACTCAACTCAAGATATTTTACAACAACTTCCTCCTCCTTGTGGCGCTTTACCCTTGCTCGATCATTGAACTTGACAATATACAAACACAAGAAGGCATAGGCAGGGTGTGAAATAAATGTCAAGTAGTGTCACATAAATAATATCTTCAATGGAGATCTGAGAATGAATCCTTGATTGAATATCTGAAAAAAAATATTTATTAGATCATTAAATAAAATTTAAGTCTAACATACCATAATGGAAGATAGAGTAAGAGAGATGGATGTAACTAATTGGGGGAGAAAACACACTATAAAAGGACCAAAAAATATCACCACACTTTTTTCCATCTAGGAGAGGGTTTAGAGGAGGAAAATTTGGTTCTTGGGTTCCCTCCAAATAGATTAAAGAATAATAGAGTATGATATGGTCTGCCAGGGGACTAAATTTTGTTTTAAAAAATTTTAAATTAATTTTATGAATAATAAAATCCCTTGAAAAAAATTATATAGTAAGGTTCAAATTGTTTTAAAAAACACACACCCTAATTGTGTACCCCAAATATTGGGGTTTCATGGTTTATCCGTAGAGATAACATAGATTGAAAACCCATGTGCCAACCGTGCAAACCTCCACTACCGAGTTTTTCACTGTTTCCAATAGCAGGGAGCCCCCTTTGGAAAAACAATGTGCCAACCATTCATATCCAAAAAAACTTTAAAAATAATCAAACTTTATCCTTACGAACCCAAAAATGAGACCCAAAAAAATTATGATAAAAAAGTGGTTGACAAGTACTCGAAAACATCAAAATGATTTTATAGCCACCCCACCATAGAAATATTTTGTCCCCAGAAATCCTATTTTGAAACATCCATGTGAAAATGATGAGGAAACTTCTTTCTCATAAGTTCATATCTCTCCCATGTGTCTTGAGTATCCGAATCGGGCTTCCATATTACTCAAAAAAAAATTATCTACCACACATTAAGAACCTTATTTTCAGAATCAACTATCCTGACAAGATTCTTACTCGCAATTATATCATTCATGACATCAATATCGCTCCATATCAAAACATTATATGTATCAGAAAGATACATTCATATCAGAGATACACGGAACACATTTTTTATTGAACTCAACTGTGTGATAAGTGCATAATGGTAAGACAATTTCACCATCTTCTCACCAAACCTCAAAAGATCCTATAAAATATGGATCACGATTCCCATTCCTCCCTTTCCATTTATGACCCAACCCAGATGAAACATTCAACACCTCTTGATCTACCAATGAAAATTACAATAGACATCATAAATAATAAGAATAAGACTTATACCAGCTCTGTGACTTCAATATTCTCTGATGAGTCAAAAAAAACTTTTCTATTTTCTCTTTAACCAAGCTCAATCTAACCACCGATCATTCAAAAATCTCTAAAAAACACAACATTGATTTACTAGTCCATCCATAAAAGGAATCAAATGGAGCCATCGTGATCACAGAGTTGTAACTATTGATATAAAAACACAATTATCTAAAAATGATCATCACAACCTCCACTAAATTCATTAACCTAGGTATATATAATGTCATAAAGATCCTATTTATCTCTTTATGTCTATCCATGCGACTATAGATGGTATATTTTGCTGAAATGGGACTGGGATCCTAATTCCCCATAAAATCATATACTAAAGTGTGAATTGAACTACTGATCTCTATCAGAAACAATAGAATGTGGAAATCCATGAAAACAAAAAATAACATTCAAATATTAGTTTCCTAAATCCGTATATTTGGTTGAATCGCATATGGGTATAAATTGAGCCAATTGGTCAGCCTATAGATGAAAAACCATATCAATTTATTCTATATATGGTACGTGGAAACCCATCAACAAAATCCCTAGAGATCCAAGTTGAATTCCAAGTCATCACTGGAAGTGGATGAAGTAAACCTCAAGGTTTATGGTGATCATCCTTGAACTATAGGCAAGTATAACAACATGGGACAAATCATAAACACCATATCACATACCTGACTATCATAATTGATGCCACATTTCACCGCACATGTTGGTGGTTATTGGGTGTAGTTCCCATGCGGAATTATGGAAATCTACAATAAAATATTTTCTCACTTGAAAAGTTACAATGGAATTGTTCTAGAAACATATAATACCCTCTTGGGAGAACGACCCTCATCTATTGTATCTACACCATCAATAGAGTCTATAAAGCTATGGAATTAATCATCAGGATGTTTTTCATGTTGACTCATTAAATTAATAGTAGTATTAATGTACACACTATCCAAAACAACATCGTCCAATGATTCTTATACTCTAATATGCAACTGTTCTGAAAGAACCATCAATTCCCACCCATATGATGATTCTTTTTCCTAATTAGAATGTTTCCTTATAAAATAATATATAATTATATTTCCTTTCCCCAGGGTATAAGTGTTGTTAAAATAAATGGCTATTGTAATTACACACAATGAATTAGACAGGGATTCTAGTCTTTTTGACAAAAGATACAAATCATGCTCTTGTGGTCTGGATATACGGTCATCCTTACCCTAAAAAGGTAATTTCTCAAACTATTAGCCGCATGCACCAAATCAATAAATGAATATAATAATTCATGTAATTATTCATATGTGGGCTATGATAATGAGATATATAGGCAATGGCATTATGACCCTATATAAGAACCCAACAAAAACCCAAACCTAATGCATTAAAGATGACTACATAGCCCAACCTAGCCTCTGGATGAGTCAACACTAGCACTATAGTCAAAAATATATTTCAGCTCAATGAAATAAATATGGAATTTCTCATACCAAATAAAAATTAATCTCTTTAGAGTATGATTAGTCATCATTGAATCTAACATTGACAAATAATTTACAAACCAGTGATAGTATATATCTAAATCCTAAAGGAGCCAAATATCAAAAACATTTCATGGATTCTCTCATGTCATAACATCCATCACCTTCGTAGTACCAACTAATAAATCATGTTCTGGTAACATGTTTCCCAAAAACATCACTTCCTTAATCCATAAATCAAATTTCAAATGCTATCCATAAATTCAATGATTTCTCAACAATTCTGGAACTTCTCTTTGATAATGCATATGATCTCACAAGGACATAGAGTAATCAAAGATGTCAACCCAAAATACTTCCAAAAAATTATAAAGTTACTCATAGAAAATATTATTCATTAAATATATAAATACTATTGAAGAATTGGATAGGTCAAATAGAATGAAAAGGTACTCATACATTACATACTTGATCCTAAAAGAAACTTTCTAAATGTCAAATTATTTTATTCTCAAGTAGTGGTAAGAAAACCGATGATCAATATTTTATAACCACATTATCCATTTAAATTTGTCAAATAGATCATAAATACCATTAAATATATACTTTTTATTTTTTGTGACTCGATTTAGTTTTTGGTATTACACAAAAATGTCAAGTGATCAATCAACATTCAAAGAAAAGAGAACCAGCACCACCCATGGTGACACACTCGGGGTGTATGAATCCTTTCACTAAATGTTTTTTCATCTAGATCTTCAAATATTTCATCTGAGTTGGTTTTATGTAGTAAGATGGAATAGATGTTGGTTGTGTAGTAGATAAAAAATCAATAGAAAAATATACCTCTCGTACTGATAGAAAATCATAGAAATAATATGTAAAAAAATTGGTAAAATTGATGACCTCTGGAGGGAGATCACTACTTAAGGATTCTTGATCTAGATCAAAAGAAAAAATGAAAATTACTTTCCCCATATTTGGAAATGAATTTCCAAATCATCATGGCCTTTAGTCCCACTCCCTTTGAAAGACATCGCACACCCCATCATGCGTAATAATGGAAGCCTTTAAAAATTAACAATCTATCTAGGATTTAATGGAAATGAGACAATCCATCCCATAAATTACGTCGCGATGTTTTATTTCTAGAACCAAAAAATTACAAGAAATCTATGAATTTGATATTGAGAAAACATAGTCAAGATAATGAAGAACTTTCTCTCTCTTCATTTTGGTCTCTCCTGAACATGAATTGGTGAAATTTTTTATCATAGAGTTTGAAAAAAAACGCATTATAACCTCATCCTTATTAGGGTCCATGATTGGATTTTCACATTATATTTTACAAGAAGCTTCCTCTTGGATCTATTCACATGTATTCTCATAGGAATGATGTTACACAACATCAATAGACAACATCAAAGACATCAGAACAACATATAAACTGAGTGACCAGGAAAAAAATATCCCAACATATAATAACAAATGATTAGGATTTCACCCAATACAAATCAAATGTTGGGAAAATACTAGATCTCATCCCCTATATTTCATTCCCAGACCACATTGGTTACATAAGAATCATTTTAGAGAGAATGGTCGGTCACTCAACAATAATACCTCCTATGTTTTGACAACATTACTCAAATGTATATAAACATAAATGTAATATTCTTAGCCTGCTCCTTTGATATAAATTTTTCACAAACCAACCTAGATAACCTGTTACCCAGACAATTGATTTGGGGCTCACATAGATCAAACAGAATTCCTAACTGCAACAAGTTGGCGAGTAGCACCTAAAATAATAGAAAATAATGGTATGGATAGTTTTTCCACATAAATACTAGAATAAATAGATATAATTAATTATTATAAAAAGAAAAAAATCATATGGAGAACTACAACAAAAGTCATACCGGTGTTAACATCCAAATGTACAACCACACAATACCAAAAAAACATGATAAGAAACCCATGTGAATAAAGTCAACAACAATTACTACCTCCTTGTGGTAGTTTATCCATGATCGAACAAGGAAAAATATAATATAAAAACCCAAGAATGAATAGTTTGGGTGTGATCTAAAATCCTAGTAGGGTCTCAAAAAATATTCCATAACTAGAATCTAAATTAATTAACCAAATAATGCTTTCAATTTTAAATAACAGGCATGGAATTTCATAATAATATTTAATAAAAATCATGTTTTTCATTTCAAATGTTTGAAATATTTCATTAAATGGCTCAAATAATCATTTAATATTAGAACATTTATATAAATTCTCATGGAACGTATAAATAAGTTTATAAAAATGGAATATATATCCATGCATCACAATGGAGAAACATGGTCTTCTACTAGGACTTATGATAGTTTCAGGTTATGGGATACTCACAAACATAAAAATTTATAATGGAAATGTGCAAAAACATCTCTCTAGAACTAAACAATGGAGACTAACCAACATCCCACTAGGGATAATATCTACCAATAATATTAAGATAGATTATTAAAGCATTATGTAATTTTTTTGGAATTCCAATCCTAGTTTTTTTGTCTCTATTGACTTACTGACTACCTGGGATTTCAAGTTCTCAACCAACATTTAATAATGGGAAATTTATTTTGAAATGCTTCAAAATAATATTCATCCAATTTCCCATTCCAATAATGCTAATTTCTAATAAAAATAGAGTTTCAATTATTTCATTCATTTTCCAGGATTAAAAATTATAGTTTATTATTAAAAAAATTAATCCCTTTTCACATATACAATTTTCCTTATTTATAAATAAATTTCACACTTCCATCAATTTCATCCAATCCAGAACACACACTAATTCATTGGAATTGGGGTATTTCTTCCAATTTTATGCTAAATAAGTTGAAAATAAATATCTCCTCCAAAGTTGGTTTTAAAAATTTAATTAAAAGAATATAGAACAATTAAGAAATTATATGATATATTAATTAGAAAATAATAAATAGAATTACCTACCAAAACAAATATATTACTAGTCCTAATGTCTGTAATGGAAAACACTAATGAATAATGTCAGTAATGGAGATCCAAGAATCAAACCTTGATTCATGGTCACAAAAATGGATATTCGACTCTCCAACTACACAATGATCTAAAAATCCCTAAATTATGAGTGATGGAAAGATATTGGGAGACAAACAATATGGAAATAAATTTTATTGGGAAAAGACCAAAAGAATATTTCTTATATTCTATCCACCACAGAGAGGATTGGAAAAGAAAGTTTTTTATTATAATCAATCAAAACCTTAAAAATATAATAAATTCCATTCAAGTAATGTGTATGTATAAATATGGGTTTGAGATATTTCAAAATAATATTCAGAATAATAAAATCCAGTGTGCATAGTCAACCAGAATGGGTCGCCGAGTTTGTCAAACCATGCACCCATGTTGGTGGGGTTGCACAGTTACACATTGGTTGGTGAATGATTTCACAAACCATTATCCATCCATACAAACCCACACATCCTATCATTTCATGTATTTCACTAGTAGGGAACATGGTTTTGGAAAATAGTGTGATATCTATGCATTTCTCAATATCCCTCCAAAAGATTCAAAATTGCACCCAAAGCACCACTAAATTAGACCTAACCAATGTATGATCAAAATAGGGGTTTAAGAGTACCTAAAAATATGAATAGGTAATTACATGATTGTTTTTATTAGATTTTATGACATTAATAGATTGTTCAGTTGGTTTTGACCCCCTATAGACGCACATTTTTAAAAGTGGCTAAAACAATAAAATCTACATATTCAATCATTCCAGGAACACTATAGGACTTATTGACATGGTTTCAACTGTAACATGTGAATAATAATTCCATGATATTTTTAATATGATTTAAAAAAATATGAGGATTTATTCATTTTATTTATAAAATAAATACATGTATTATTTCATTAAAACAATAAAATGTGTGTTTCGGGACATCTCAATCTAGTGAAACATTGGAATTAAAATACTTCTTATTCACTATTTTAAAATCAATTTAGGGTTTTTTTCATCTAATTTAATAGAACTAAATGTTATATAGGTTGGTTTTTACCTTATGATGCATGTTTTTATATTACATCCAGTCTTTAAAAACTGATTATTCAATCATTCCTAGCACACCACACATCCAATTGGCATGTCGTCTATTCATTCACATAAAAAAATGGTGGTTGTACAATGATTTATCATCATAAACATAACATGTTACTTAATAATGTGTGACCATAAATTTCCATATCCAAATTCAACCATGATATCGAATGAATATTCTTGTCATACAAGTGGATATAGCCAGTCTTGGTTAATCTCCGACTGATGACATGATCTGCAAGATATTAAACTATCTCATGATTTTATAATCCTTGATGATTACATAAGTAAGTTATAAAAGAATGAAGGTTTTTATAATGGGTATGTTTATAAAATCAGGTTAAATAGATACAAAAAAAGATACACCCTAAAGTATATCACATTTCATATAAAATTTCATTCGAGGAACTTTCACTGTTCTGTCCAGATAACAAGTCTTAACATACTATATGATGAGTCTTCATACTATATCATATATTATTATTTTAATAACATAAAATACCCCACTCATGATTATTTTAACATATCATTACAACACATAATTCCCCATGAATATTACCAATTAGGGACAACTCAATGTCATATTTTATGTGGATATTTTTATTTCATTGTTCTGATATAGAATTTCAAAACACATGAATGAAGGACTAATTGTTATTTATTTTTCTATTAAAATGTGATAAATTTTATCACCATTAAATCCAATGTCACATTTATCTAATTTGAATTGATTCAACACAAGCCTTTTGATTTTTTCATACTAAGGGGTTTTAAAAAGATCTTTTACATTATCATCTTTATCCAACAAACGGTTTTCTAAATCTCTGTTATCATTGATATATTGAATGATATTTTATTTGAAAATTATGCTTTGGTTCCATTTGTGGGACCAATTATTTTCTTATGTAATAAATACATCATTTTCGTTACATTTTTCAAATCCAATATTAATACTAGATACCACCCCTTGTTCAGTAATGAACATCATAATTTAAATAACCTACTTCACAACATATGGTGTAATAATGTACTCTTTGTGAATATTGACATTCAATGTGGTGGCTTGTTTGGAACCCATCCAAATTATATCTATGCTATTTAAGAAATACATAAAATCATATTGTGATCTAATATCATCAATTTTTTGGGGAAACTAGTATCGATGTTACCACTTAAATTTATCTAAGTACATTTTCTAATGATTATTAACATATGCGTGCTTACTATTATGTTATTAATTAAATTAATTATTGTACTATAGTTACTGTCACCTAGATTGGATTGTTAATTACTTTTTATCCACAAATTATTAGAGATATTTTGGGTAAATATATACGTTTTCACTAATTGAGGAAAAACATCTAACCATGCTGGAAAAATCCATTAACAATGCTAAAAGGATTTTTTTGCCTAAGCATCGTTAAAATGAGGCCAAATTTATCACCCCTAGAAAAGAGGTGATAAATGGGTACCTTTATCAATTGTAAAAAATTATGATAAATTCCATGTTTTTTCACTATGCTGATAAAATTACAACACACTACGACAATAAATACAAGCACCAAATACAAATAGTAACAACAAATACATGATGTGGAAAATTAATATTTTGGTTAAAAAATACTACATGAATAAAAAATACTATATTTAATAAATTTAATAATGTTTTTATAATTACATAATAATGTAAAATTTATCATAAACATTCAAAAGAAACATTTTTTTCACTGTCTTTGGCACCAAACCCCCTCACAAAATCCTAGTCATGATATCAATTGTCGAAGAAACCACACAACTCTTGAACTAGAATCCACCTATATAAGGAAATAATTATTATGCTAGTAATACAATAATGAAATAAATTAAACATAAATATGAAATAATACATTATCAATATTCTAGGTTTAAAATGATAACTGGTGCATTATGTCTTATGGGTCACACCATGCGAGAATTGAGGTATGGATATTTTCTATATGTCAGTAATGACTTATGAAAAATTTTACTATGGTATCAAAATAATCCAAGTATTTTTTCATTGTTTTGATCATGTCACTTATATTTTTTATTAATATATTTTTTTTAAATTGAAAACACACACATTGATTCATACCAATCATATCATGTGTCAATTTTAGGGGATGTTGATTCATACATATCACTAATAATAGATGAATAGTTTTAAAAAACCATCAAGATTTGTTTTGTGTTTTCTCATTTTTTAGTGAGTGACACAGGTTTTGAATTAAAATTTCAAGTTGACATAGATAACAGAAAATTTGAATCTAAATGATCACACCATGGGTCTAATATTGCGGAGGATAGTTCTTAAACATCAAAAATTACTAATGGAGGATTTTCCAAAAGTATCAAATGATCATTAATGTATTTTTTTTATTTGTTATTATGTAACTTTTTTTTAAACCAAAAATGTACATTTTAATATAGAAAACAAATAGGGAGTCATACTAGTCACACCGTGTAATGGATTGAGGTGAGGATGATTCATAAACATCAAAACTGACAAATGGATGATTTTCATAAAGTATTAAAATAACCCAAATTTTTTTACCAGTTTTGAACATTACACGTGTTTATTTCACTAAAACGCCATTTTAAACTGAAATCACATAGTTTGAGTTATCCAAATCACATAATGTGTCAGTTTTAGGTGAGATTAAATTATAAAATACATATGTGACTCCTAATTTTTTATTTAAATTATTAAGACAATCTGACTGATTGTGGTAATTTTTTAGTGATTGACACAAGTTTTGACCTAAAATGAATATTTTAACCAATAACATACACAATGAGTCTTACTGATCATATTGTTTTTCAGCCTAAGGTATAGTTGATTTCTACATTTTAAAAATTACTTATGGATAATTTTACATATTTATTGAAATATTATGAATGTTTCTACTTAGAATTGAGTATGTGATGTTTTTTCATCTAAAATAAAAAAAAATTAAAATGAATTCACACATGTCGACTGATACCTAGAAATATCATGCATCTAATTGAGTTGAAGATACTCTGAAGATGTCATAAATGACTTATGGATCATTTTTTTAAATGTATCAAAATTATACTAATGCATTTAATTCATTTTGAGTATATAAATTTTATTTTTTACTATAATTTCATTGTAATCTACAAATATGAACTTTGAATCTTATTACTCACATTGTGTATCAGTTTGATGGGAAACTAATTTCTACACATCAAAACATTCATAGGAATATTAATTATTAATTATCAAGACAATTAGAGAATGTTTGTTTAATTTTTTATGAGTAACACGTGTTTTGAATTAAATGTCAATTTTAAACTAATCAAATACGTTTAGAGTCCCATAGGGCACATTCTGTATTTAATTTAGGTGGGGATGATTCTTAAATGACATAAATGACCTATTGATCATTTTTAGAATATATAAAAATAATCCAAAATGTGTTTGTTTAGTTTTGAGTATGTAATGTACCCCTTTTACTAACATGTCCATTTAAAAAAAGACACATGTAGTGTCATACTGATCACACTATGCAACATATTAGGCTTGGTTTAATTAATATATATCCAAAATGACTTATTGTCCATTTTTCTAATGTATAAAAACAATAAGAATGTGTTTCATTGGTTTTTATTATGCCAGATATGGTTTTTATTGAAATTTTATTTTAAACTGAAAACACACACCTTGAGTCATACATGTCACACCATGAATTAGATTGAGGTTTGTCTATTTCCTGCACATCAAATTTTACTATGTATAAATTTCGTAAATTATAAAAGCAAAGAAAATTTTTTATCATCATTTTCACTATGTATATTGTGTTTTTCACGAAAATTTCACTTTATAATGAAAATAATCACTCTGAGTCATAATATAAAAATTCCATTTTAAACTATATATGACTTTCTTAATTCAGGGTGCACCCATCACACCTATTTCATTCTCTAACTTAACTAGGACACATATATGATATAAACATTGATTCATTCATATTAGTTTTTATTCCAAGATCATGGAGTGTAGAATAAATACATGTATGTCGCTAATCAATGATATATAAGTTTATAATGGTGAACTAACATGATTCGAAATGGCTATGTTATACCCTATACAAATGTTTTGGAAGGGAAATTCCAAGTGAAATTTTGATAGCATAATGGTGTCACATAATAGGTCATAAAATGTGATGATGGTAGTGAAATGAGTCTCTTATAATTTTTAAAATATTGGAATGTAATAGGGTAATGTGAAAACAAATCCAAATATTTTTAATTTTACATTTAAGGCTTAAGATAACGGATAATCGTATATAAATATGAGATTGATAAGATCCCTTAGAAAATTTAAGAATGGTAGTGAGTGTACATAATGGTTCATAAGAAGTCATAATAAGAGTGAAATGGGTATCTTCTAATTTAAAAATAAAATAGGTAGTATGGTGGACCTAGAAGAACAAATAACTACATTATTAAATGAAGATAAATGATATAAGATAAAGAAGATATTTGAATAAAGAGGAAAAGAAGAGGATCTCTTACTATATTTGAATACGGTAATAGGTGTACATAAAGGTTCATGGGAAGGCTTAATGAACATTAAAGTGCTATATCATCATCTAATCATTAAATGGATAGTAATTTGTATATCGGAGAACATTTATGAATAATAGAAAATTAAGATAAATGACCTAAGTTAAACTAGATACTATAATAAAGTGGATAAAAAGAGGACCTATAACTAAAATTAGGCATGGTAATAGTTGTTAATAATGGTTCCTGGGAGGGATTAATGGGATTGAAAGGGGTATCTATTTTTTATTAAAAATAATTATACTATTTGGGATATGTAAGAACATATCCTAACATAAAAAATAGAATCTATGGTGTATACCATTAAATAGGTGCCTAAATGGAAATGAGAAGAGAGAAATTCATTTCCTTGATAATGTAATTCATAATGTTTAAGAGGATCATCTAGAGAGATTGGGGGATCCATTGCAGGACTCCAAAGGGTGGAGGGAATAGAAAGGACACGATCTAGGGACTTTTAGTGAATGGAATTTGGATCTCAGGTGGGCATATAAAGAAAATGAGGGGGTAGTTCTTTATTATTTCCATATCATAGTTTTTGGACTCTATATATTAATATAAACAAATCCAAAAACACCCCATGGGTTTTCCATGGTTTCCACAAAATAGGGATGGATTTCATTATTTTATTAGTAAAAGTGCTGCAATATTTAAAATATTTCCCATAGTGAGGTCGAGGTGAGTCATACTCTTAACGGAATGATTTTAAATCTGTAAACAATATTTTATGTTTTTGTGGATTCAAAATAGATTTATAAAATTAATCAAGAAAACAAAAAATCAAATTATTTTAAATGGAAATAAAATATTTTTTCTTGGATACTCTTTATTGTATTTTTTACAACAAAATTGTTCTATTATGATGTCATAATACCCATCGTATATTTATATGATATTTAATTTTTTCTTAAAAATTGGTTTATCTCTGAAAATTATGAAAAATACACCATGGAATAATTAATATTGTATGAATACAAAAAATAATATTATTTATTTATATAATATTATAAAAATTTGAATTTTCACTTTTAAAATAATAATTGACATTTATTATGGAATGTTTTGTTTTTTTTATAATAACAGTTTTTGTACCCATTTAAATATGACATTAAAAAACAAAAAATATATATATTATCAAGCAAATTTATCTAACATAAAATAAAAATAATATTATATTAGAAAATAATTTATACCAAAATACCGTAATTCATCAAAATGAATTTCATAATTTAATGTTTATATTTCTAAAAAATACAACTTGTGTCTAACCATATCAAAATATTAATTTTATCAAACCGATTACTTAATCATTGATAAAGTAAAAACAATAAGAAATAAATATAATCATAATTTAAATAAAAATGGAATATTAATATTCATTATATTATGGCTAGGTTGTTTCTATACATGTAAAAATTATTTTTATCCTTAATTAACATATTTCACTTCATACCATAGTAATAAATATTTACTACGGTTAATAGTCATATTGTTCAAAAATTATGTTATCCTTATTACCAAATATTAATTATGATGATTCAAAATATTTAATCCATTTTATAAAAAACAATTCACATAGGTATAGTAATTTAATTTAATATAAACCTAGAGAGAATGATTGAAGGCAGTTTTCCGGAAAGATCATTTTTTCAGGAAAAGAACATTTCAAACTAATTATATAACTAGTAATCATCATTATATTAACATCATTTAAAAAATATATATGTGATAAAAAAAATTTCATTTAAATAATTACTCATTAGGGGTTGTTTTTAGTAATTATAATGGAGAAAAATTATTAATTTTAAAATATTTTTCAAAATAAATGCCTTTCAATCAATAAAATAAACTTATACATAAATTCTATATAAATATGAGTAAATTTTATTAAATTGAATAAAATATAACTAAAAAATTCTTATTTTGTAGTTAAATATAAATAAAAGAATAATTTTAATTTAAAATTTATAAATTTTTCAAGTGAAATTTCAAGTTTACATATAAACGGTATCATTAATATTCACTGAGAAATCAATTTTTTCAGAAAATCATAAATTTTCACCCTTAGTTCATTTTGATATGTTGATTCCTAAAATTGAGTTTTTATTTAAATTACTATTTATAAATTTTATATTATCTAAATAATATTTATTATTTCTTAAAAAGAAATAATAAATCATTTCTGAAGAAAATATATTTTGAAGAACCAAAAGACATTATAAAAAATTGGTGGATTATATAGTAAGACTTTATAAATATTATTTATACATATTTATATTTCAAAATTTAGTTAATCTAAATTATATCCACTATTTACAAATACATTTTATGGTTAGTTTCATCCTGATTCACAACAGTTAGAGGTTACTCGGTTGTTTTGACCTCCTAACCCATGTTTTTAAAGGACATCAAACATTTAAAAACTGTTTATTTAGTCATTTCGGGCACACCACACATCCAATTGATATATATTATACTTTTACACATCACAAACAATACATATTTTTTTTCCTAGGATTTAAAATCATAAAAATCATATGAAAGTCAACTAATCATGACCATGTATTTCCTTATCCAAATACAATCTTGGGACCGATGGTACATTCTTCTCATACAAGTGTACAAACACCATATTAGTTATTATCCAATTGATGAAATGATCTGAAATATACATAACCACCCATGTTTAGTAAATCCTTCATGCTTACAAAAGTATGGTATCAAATTATAAATGTTCTCTTTCAAGGAATATTGACAACCTTGGGTAATGGAGATTCATAATAAGCATACACGCCTATGTATAATAATGATCATATGAAAATTCATGTAATATAATTTCACTGGTTAGTCTATGTATTTATTCTCAACTTATTATCACATGATTCTACTCATTGTATCAAATAAAACACTTTTTTCATTATCTTTGGAACCTAAACACCAATTGAATTTCATGATCATGGTATAACTTTCCAAATAAATACCCCAAATCAAGAAAAATAATCCTCCTATATACGAAAAAAATTATTATTTTAATAATATTAATAATAAATAAACTAAATGTAAATATGAATCAATAGATTAAGAAAATGTGACTCTAAAGCTGATAATGGGAACATTGTGTTATCCTGGTCACACTATGCATCAGAATGAGGTTCAATTGAATCATACACATCCAAAAATACGTATGGACCATTTTCATATCATCTATAAATAATTCGAAGGTGTTTTCTATGTTTTTACTTGGTCACATTTTTTTAGTAAAATATATTTTTAAACTAAAAGTAGAATCTTTGAGTCATAGCAGTCACGTCATTTGTTTATTTGAGGTGATACTAATTCCTACATATCACAAATTACATATAAATAGTTTTCCTAAATTATCAAGACAATATTAACGTGTTTGTTCATTTTTTGGTGAGGGACACACATTTTGAACTATATTGTAAATTTTAGACAAATAAGAGACACTTCTAGTCAGATCGTTCACATCATCTCTCTGATTTTATTATTCTTCCACACCACAAATGACTTTGAGATCATTTAAATATAGTATCTGAACAATATGAATGATTTTTCTTAGTTTTGATTGTGTCACTTTCCTTTAAACCTAAAATTTCAAATTTAAATAAAATGACACACATTGAGTCATACTGGTCACACTGTGAAATTTATTGAGATGAGGCTAATTCCTAAACATAAAAAGTTACCTATAGATCATTTCGGAATTGTATTTAAACAATCTAAATGTGTTTTATTAGTTTTTAGTATGTCACTTGTATCATTTACTAAAATTTAATTTTAAACTCAATGAGCGCACTTTGAGTCATACTAGTCCCGTAATGTCATAATTTGAGGTGAGACTAATTCCTACATTATATAAAATTATTATAAATCATTTTCTAATTTACCAAGACATTTTGAGTTAATTTTCACATTTTTCAGTGATTGACACACGTTTTAAAGTAAAATGCAAATCATAGGTCGATAACAGACACATTATGTCTTACTAGTCACACAATGAATAAAACATTGTTGCAGCTAATTCCTACACATCCCAAATGACTTATATATATTATTCCAAAACAATCAAACAATATGAATCAATTTAGTTGGTTTTTTATTAAGTGACGTGTGTCTTCAAAAAAATGACAATTTTTAAATGAAAACATGAACTTTCAGTCATATTGGACACAACATTCAATATATTGAGGTGTGGATGATTCATATAGAAAAAATTACTCATGGATCATTTCACTAATGTATCAAATTAATACAAATTCATTTTCTTAATTTCGAGTATATGACATTAAATTTGTTCTAAACATAAATTTGAAATTGAAAACACGATCATTTGATCATACTAATAATTTTGTGTGTCATTTTGACATTATAATAATTAATAAATGTGAAACAAATACATCTAAATCATTATAGTAAATTATGATGACAATTTTATCATGTTTATCTAGTTTTCGGTGAGTGACGCACATTGGGAACTAAAATGTCAATATTAAAATGATAATGAACATTTTGAGTCATACAAGATAGAATATGTATCATATTGATGTATTGTGGATTCCTACATGCCATAAATGTCTTATGGATCATTTTCATAATGTATTAGAATAATCCAATTTTGTTTTCTTATTTTTCAGTATGCCACATAAATTTTTTACTAAAATGATTATTTTTAAGAAAAATAAACACATGGATTCTTACTGATAACATCATGAATCACATTGAGGTGAGTCTAATACATATATGTAAAAATGACTTATAGATAATTTTTTAAAATTAAAAAAATAATCAAAATTGATTTTATTAGTTTTGAATATTTTACTTGTGGTTTTTACTATAATGAAATTTTAATCTGAAAGTGCACACTTGCAGTTATACCAGCCACACCATGCATCAGATTAAAGATCTGGTGATTCGTATTCATCCCAAATGACTTTTGTATAATTTTCTAAAAAAATCAAAACAATACAAATATTTTTCAGTGGTTTTTATTATGTGAGTTGTTTCTTTTATAAAAATATCCCTTAAAATGAAAACACTGACATTGAGTCATTATGATAACATCGTTTGTTATTTGGATGTGATAGTGGTTCATACGTGTCTCAAATGACATATGATTCATTTTTCTAAATTATTACAATTATATGATTTTTTTTATTTTTTTTAGGGAGGGGAATATATTTTAAACAATATTTTCAATTATAAGCTAACAATGGACACTTTGAGTCATACCGAGCACACCGTGTATCATATTAAGGCATGACTGATTATCACAAGTCAAAAATTCCATATGTGTAATTTTTTAAATTATTAAAATAATATGATTGTGTTTTATTGGTTTTGATTTTGTGATGTGTGTTCTAAACTGAAATTTAAATTTTAAACTAAAAACACACAATTTGTGTCATACTAAATACACCATGTATCATATTTATGTGTGGTTGATTCATACATAGAAAATGACTTATGGATAATTTTCTAAATTCATTAGATAATAATTGATAAGTAAATTGACTATAAAATTAGATAAAATGATGAGAGAATCAACTAAATATGTCTTTACCAGTCACCTCTTCATGATGTATGTACACGTTCTAATACCCGATATGGTTTACATTCACTTTTAAACAAATATTTTTCCTCTTTTGAATATGAGGACGATAAAATTTCATAGTAGTAATGAAAAAAATATAAATAATTAATTAATTAATTAATATCTTAAATGAAATTGTAATTGCCATAAAAAATACATATTCAGGGATGCTAGTTTGTCGATGGAATAAGGTATAATTCATCAATTTATAGACATAACAACCACTACCATTTACCTTGGTTTATTTTATACCTGATAGAAACATTGTAAAAAATAATTAATGTTGTTTATATATGTTTTGATTGTGAAAACAAATTATATGTAACATAATGCTTAACCACTTTTAATTTTTATTGGCTCCTTGTATTCATAGAATGTCCTCATTCCATGATTTATAAAATATTTAAATACCTCCCATTCATAATGAAAATTCCATTAAAACATAATATAAAATTTATAACAAGATGTTTATTTTTAAAATGTGCCTTGGAGTGTATTATAAATTGATAAACACGATAACTTGTGGTTGAGTTTTTTGGGTATCCATGGTTCAAATATAGAAAATAGATCTTTAGAGTATAAAAATTAACTACAATGAGTAACCACTTCTACCTAAAAAGGATTTAGTGATGAAATGAATGAAAATATATTTGATATTACTAATTTGATGAGTTTTACCCCTGCATTATTGGTATTATGAAAATTAGGTATTCAATATTTGTCAATTCAATCATTGTGGCTAGTTTTCCAATACAAATAAAATTTTATTTAGTTCCAAGTTCAATATTTTTTATATGTGATGTGAGGACTAATGAGTCCAAATTTATATTCTCATATTTTTCTATTCAATTAGTATTAATATATATTCATGAAAAAATTAATAGTATTTAGTGATAATTAACATAGTAGATCATCTATTGGACAAAAAAATCATGGAAAAATTTTAAGGACCGGTCCATAAACATTACATAATATTGAATTAAATGAATAATTCACATTGAGGATCTTTTCAGTTTTAGAGTTTTAGAGAATTAGGCCATAACTATTACATAAGAATGTGAATATTACAAGAAGACACTACTACTTAGTATCCATTTTTTCATAAAATAAAAAACTCTTAAAAAGAAACATGTCTAGTTCCATGTTTTAGACAGCGTGAGTTTTCCTTGATACCATCCTTGACCCTATTCATCTTTAACTCCTGTGGAAAAAAATTTCAAAAACATGGGATGAGCATAAAAATCTCAGTAAGGGTTATAAAATAAGGAAGGAAAACATTATCCCATCAATAATTAAAAATCAATGAAACCATACTTTCCAACCATAACATTCCATACAAAATCATAGGATTTATGAATAACAAACTAAAATCATAAATCATAAAGGTTACTTATGGCATCCATATCAAAATTACATTGTAGATATCACAGCTACATAGGGAGTTACACTTGGAATACCCATCACAATATATTCCCTAAATCTCTTAGGAGAACCATCACGTTTACCTCCGTCATGTTACCCAATTCATTGGAGAGCTATCTCGGGCTCACCTGCCCTAGGTTTATCATGGATCCACCCGTATACATAAACAATGCCCAATAAACATTACATAAAAATAAAACATAACACAAGTATAAAAAAAGATAACATTTCCACAGTCCAATATATCCAATCAAGATATTTAAATAAACAATGCTTTATCAAATAATTTTCAAAACCATTTAAAAAGAGATTTTTTAATCAAAGTGTCTCATACCACTTTGAAGATTTTAAATGAATTGTTATTAAAAAAAATTAATTTCCATATAAATAAATCCTAAAACCCATTTTGAAAACATGGAAATTAATGAGAAATATTTATAAGAAAAAATCTTTAAAAAATTTAAAACGACCTTTTAGTTAAAGAGTTTTTTAACAAAAAGGAGAGACGCTTGAATACAAATAATTTAGGAATAAAATTTAATCATAAATTCATAATATCATGAGAATAAAATTATTCATGATATATTATTCCTAATGATAATATATACACCACATAAGAGTGAATTGGTGCAAAAAAACAATGAATTCTCAATAGAAATGGAAATTGAGATGAAATCCCTTATAAAGATGGTATCCTTAAATTAAGGAAAAATAAATCACATAATTATGTGTGAAAAATATAAATACACCCAATATAAGTGGATATTAAGTGTAAAACAATAAAATTTCATTCACACATATTCATAGGACGACATATTCAATAAGTACAAGTTGAACCCAAAGAATTGAAATTGCTTTAAGAAGTTCCCTTGCAAAAATTCAACAGCCTAACGGCATTACTTTAAAATTCAGAAAATGAGTTGATGAGATAAAAAAGGTATCTCATCACTTGGACATAAAATTTACATCAATAAGGATATAAAATAACATATCCCTACATAATAAGATGTAAATTAAATACATAACAAAAATAAGTCTTTTAAAAAGAGGAGGGTGAAAGGTTCCCTTATAGATTTGGTAACTTACAAAACATATGCCACGTGAAAGAAGGATCATACAATGAAGATGTAAATACTCATAAATTAAAGTATATTACAAAAAATTACAATCATGGTCAGTAATTATTCCACAAAAAAGGAAATAGTGGCCAATATAGCAAGAATATCACGGGAATAAAAAGCGAGATGAAAAAGACTTACTTCATTGTAATCAAATTGAGTCGTATGACCAAAAGTTTATAACCAAAAAATGAATCATATAATACCATGAATATAAAGATAAACATAATAATATATATCAATGGCAGTACACATTACACCACATGTAATAAATAAGTGGTGAACAATTGAAATCTCACGGAATTAAAAGTGAGAAAAGAAATCCCCTTACCTCGTGTCCGACTTGACTCGATCATTCTTTAATATCATGAATAATAAACTAAAGTTAATTTATACTTTCTTAATAAAAAAATTTAAGTTTATTATTCCTTTTTAATCACTTATTACCATGTTATAAGCATTATGTAATCATTTAAGTTAATAACATCCATTTTGTCGATATTTGGTACTTGAGTCAAAAATGAAGACCTTATATTTACAAGTTGTCCATGTGGTCAATAGTATATTATATCCAGAATTATATTCATTATTTAGATATAATATATATCATATATATCTAGTATATACATGTATTTAAAATATTACATAACATTTGGAGGTAAGAAATGAAATGCACCGTTCATGGAGACGGTAAGCCGTACTTACGCATGAACGCTACTTTCATTTCTGTTTCTTATTTTAATGGAATTAAAACATGATGATATATAATTATATCATAATTAAAGTATAATATCGTATATAATATCATTAACTCCATCCTTTATACTTCTCACATAAGTCATTAACGAGTCACATCACTTGGAGGGGGCGGTAGTCCGCACTTCCTCAAATGAGATTATCGTATTTACCCACTATGGAAACCATAAAGGTGTGCTATAAATGGGAAGTACAGAAGCATAAGTAAATAATAAACATAATATATATCATATATAAATATAGTTCCATCATAAGGGCCACCATGAGAGGTGGTAAGAGGTAATTGAACAATCATCGTTTCGTGAGGCGTTAGTTTTCCATCCACAGAAACATTATGTTATTCACCCATTAGATGGGGGTGTGTGTGAGTGTAGTTAGAATAATTATTATAAAAACATCATAGTATATTGAGTATACTGGTGTTTCTATAAAAGAAAGTAATAAAAATAGTTTAGGGGTTGGAGAAGTAAAATAAAAGAAAAGAAGTTAAGAGAAACGGTTACCTTTAATTTGGGTAACTTCCTTTCATTTGAACCAAAATGACTTCTTGAAGTGCCTTATGCCTAAGGTAAGGATTCTAGGAGGTGGAGAGGGATGTAGGGAGATTAATTGGGAGATTTGGGATGAGCCTAAAGACTTTAGAGGTGTAAGTAATTGGTTAGAAGTGGTCTCCATTTAGAAGGGAGAGGAGGGGCTCCTTAGGAAAGTGTGAAAATATTATTTTATTATATAATGATATTCGGTTTCTAAAGGTCCAAAAATAATTAACGTCTAACATAAGATGACTCATAGTCGAAATAAAATTATCCAATAAGAATTGGACAGGTTTTGGATAATATTTTAATCATTATAATTTTATTTATCTAAATCATTTATTAATGAGGTAAATACTGCATCATTATTGTGTCATGAATAATTTAATTTATTCGATGTCTAAAAATAAAAAAAAATCTATAATGTAGGAAATATTTTTATATTTATAAATAATATTTATAGTTGAAAATATGACTTATATAACACCATATAAAAATTAATTTACTAAAAGCTTTTTGTTTATGTTATTTTTGTCTTTACTTTAAATTAATTAATCTAAAGTGTCATTATCATTTATAAGTGGCTAAATGGTGTCACAAAATCGACCCAAAGATACTCATGGTCAGCCATGACTCACAAAATAAGTTTTGGACAAGTTTTAAGGTAATTTTGAATTATTATAATATTCTTTTTACCTTGAATTGTCTTATTGACCTTTAACCGCGGTAAATAAAAGTCAAAAGATACAATTCACCAAAAATTATTTTCATCTTATTGAACCACTTTTTACTAACTAATAAAAACTATGTATGTAATATTTTATAAATTCAATTCACATAAGCAGTAAAATTTCATTTAAATGAAAAAGTCAGTTTTTTAACTACTATTAAGTGGTTTCACTATTCATCAAAAATTGATGTTTTTCATAAAATACCAAAAATTAAGCCTATGCTATATTTGATATTAAAAATTAAAAAATGATGTTTATTTTTCCAAATTCAAAACATAAAATTGGTATTAATTAATTTTAAAATTAATTCCTGTTGTTAAAACAAATAGCGTGTTTTTAAGAAACAATAACTATCAAAAGATTGACACTTGTTTATATCCAATTTCAAAGTGAAATTAATTCCAATGAACAACATTGGATTAAATGGTAAAAATATATTCTAATTACACTTTAAACCCAACTAAAAAAATAATCTAAGCATATAAAAAAATTATATTAAAATACAGTTTTGAATTAAAATACAATATTTTCACAATTCATTAAAACTGAACTTTATCGGAAGAATTTCAAAAATTTACACAAAGTAAATTTTGATGTCCCAATTTTAAAAAATGATTTTATTTGGTCAAATAGAATGTATTAAAGTGACCAAAACTATATTTAAATAGGGTTCTCCATTAAAAGGCGGTAAATCGACCTTTTAATGTAAATTATTCTTAAAATTAGATTTATTCACATTTTAAGACTCTAAATTTTATTGGATAAATGTAAATACATTTAAAAAACATTTATAATCACATTTTAGTGAGTTTTTTTCATTTTGTCCAATACCATTTCTAGGAGTTAACTACCATTTAAAATAATAATATTATATTATTAGTGTGCAACGTAAGATTTCAAAGAAACCTGTTGTTGCGTATCGGGTACGCTATTGAATATAGTAACCCTTTTAAAGTAAAATTAATATTTAATTCACAAATATTAATAAATATGAAAATTCCTTACTCATTATTTACCTGGGATGTCACATCCTTCCCCCCTTTTGGAAATTGTGTCCTCGCAATTTTAAAACCAGGCTTGGAAACTTCATTAAAAGTCCCACATCAGAGAATAGTCAACAAAACTATTAATTTAAAAGAAAGAAATAGAAGTACAAAGGACACCAGAGACAACAGATACTAATATTCCATGAAAACATGGATATAGAAGAGAAACTAACTCTCATATATTAATAGAGAGTGATAGAGAACTTGATCACAGAAAGTTAACCACCACAATACCATAAATGTGTGTTTGGGTAAAAGTCTGATTATAAAAGAGGGCTTATATCATTTTTTCTTCAAGATACTTTTCATAAAGTTGAATAATTTTATTAATAACAAGACTAATATCATAAGGAAATATACTTACTCGTCATGTAGAGTGTCATCCTTTAATAAAATTCTACCACAAACTCATCTTTTCTCCAAACGGTAAGTATTCGAGATGACTTGTTCACATTCAAAGAACAATAATCAACTTATAGAGAATAAAATGATCCACAAAATATGAACTATATATTTCCCCTGTCTTTATACATTTACAAAAACCAAAATTGGTTATTACAAGATCAGATAATCCCCAAAAGGATAATCCTTTATAAAAAGAAGTACTGCTCCTAATCTCCAAAATTCAACAAACAGTACTCTAAGTTCAACAGAGAACATTAAATAAACAAAATTCCTTAAAATTATTCAATATAATCCAAAATAACATTGAAAACCAAAACTCAGAAGTATTTAATCCCATATAATTCCACAGTAAATCTTAACATTTATCTCCAAATAACATCAGTTACTCTTAAGGTCTCATATTGAAAAGTAATTAACCTAATCCCATATTCTCCATGATAGGTTAATCATTTCTATAGATAACACAAAATAATCTTATTATTGATTCATAAAATCATCTAACTAAAAATAATTACTCATACTAACCAGGGACTTCACGTAGTCCAGTGGTAGGTGATAAATCTCAATGGCACTTTGGTTGTGGGTTCTATTCCCGCAGCTTTGTCTGACATGATGGGTTGTCATGTGGTCTTTGTGTCATCCTTTTTCAAGAATTATATAATTTTATAACATTCCTAAAAAGATTTAAATTCATAAAAAATAACCATAACATATTTTAACCACAAATTTTATCTAATAACTTTCATTTTTCATCCCAAAATATATTAACCTATAATTGCCTCAAATTCAAGGATCATATAAACCCAAATGGTTCTTTATTACTATATCCACAAAAGAAAAGATAATTATTCCTTGAAAAAAAAATTCATATATCAAACTTCAGGGTTACACATACTATAAAAAGTCTTCTAATATAATCCCATCATCAAAAGAGCCTTAATACTTATAAGCATTTCACCATCCTAAAATCTACCATAACTCTTGAATCCCTTATAAGTCGACTTCATACTCATTAAACATTCTTCATGATCCATTAACCATTATTTACCAACTTATTCTGAAATACCTCTTTCCTATAAACAAAATCATGAATCTTATTCTAAAATTCAATAATTTCATAGCATATGTTAATAAATAATCTATACCTTTCATTGGTCATTGTTAGTTTCTTCATCCTCAATTGGAATTGCATTAGGTATTGGTAAACATATATTTGTACGAAACTGGTGATCCCATTTCCGAAACTTATTCGTTGGACAACTGTTTGCATAGTGACCATGCACACCACATTTAAAACGTTCAATATATCCCTTAGAAAGAACATCCTTCCCTTTTCTAGAGTCAAATGGATGTTTCCTTTTTCCATGGAAGGTTCTTGCTTTATTAACTTCATTTCCAAATCTATTGCATCTTCCCGTCCCTTTAAAACATTTTCCTATGTGTTTCTTTCCACATCCTTGACACATAGGTTTTTGAACATACATACCTTTATGATTATTACCTGAACTTCTGTGGGGATTTTTTTCTCACATATACGATGCCTTATAAAAATCACCAAGGTTCAAGTGGTCAATCATGACTCCAGATAGTTGGTTGAGAATAAACACAAGTGTTCTCATTGCATCTACTATTTCATTCAATTTCTCATTCAGAAAACCGTCATAGTTTTCTTCACATACTTTGTTACTTTGATGCCTGATAGATCCATCCATTGACTAAAACCAAAAAGGTAAGTGTGAGTATATCAGTAAAATCATTATACAATATCTTATTAGGAGGGTAAATACTAAGATATACTTATTCATGTTATCTTAAACTCATTCACTTTATCTAAAATAACAATGACTCTTTCTAAAATCCTAACCATTATGGTAATGTAACTTATGATTAAAGAACACCCTAACCTCTAACATTATCTAAACCGACTTGTGATACCAACATTAAGGACTCGGCCTTAAATATTACATAATATTGAATTAAATGAATAATTCACATTTAGGATCTTTTCAGGTTTAGAGTTTTAGAGAATTAGGTCATAAAAATTACAAAAGAACATGAATATTACAAGAAGACACTACTACTTAGTATCTATTTTTTCATAAAATAAAAACTCTTAAAAAGAAACATGTCTAGTTCAATGTTTTAGACAGAATGACTTTTCCTTGATCCCATCCATGACCCTATTCATCTTTAAGTCCTATCGAAAAACATTTCAAAAACATGGGATGAGCATAAAAAGCTCATTAAGGGTTATAAAATATGGAAGGAAAACATTAGCCCATCAATAATTACAAATCAATGAAACCATACTTTTCAACCATAAGATTCCATACGAAATCACAGCATTTATGAATAACAAAAAAATATAAAGACCCATAAATTTAAAGGGAAATTTTTTTCTTAATTTTATTTGGAATTTTACGAGTACGCAGTTTCTGACGGCACCTGATTCCGAGGCCCGGTGTGCCCGGAATCCATTTTTGAAGTTTAGCTCGGGTACCTTCAGTGAACGAAAGAGCGGGTTTTCCTAACTTTTGAACCGGTGCTCGGAATCGAAATCCGAGGGCACCGATTAAACCGCAGCACCGGTAATTTCTTAAGAACACTTTTTTCGGAGTTGTGTTTTCTCGGGTGAGGTTATTAAATTTTGGGCTTAACTAAAGAAAAAAAAATTGGGCAACCAAATTTTATTTTTATTTAAGGTAGATTAACCCTAATATTGATGGTTGGAGTGGGACCCACTAATACCCTAAATCCTAGGTAGGATATTAGTGATGTGGGGCCCACACGAGACCCACCCCTTAATTTCCTTTTACCTTCCACATGCATTTAATATGGTAACTCACCTGCACCCCCTTTTTAAATTCCAAGTCAACTCTTGCGTTTAATTTTTTTTAAACGCCCCATTAGTTTGCCAACGCTCGATAATAACTTCGTGATCTGTTTTTGAATTTCAAAACCCATTGGAATGGGAAATAAAATAAGGCAAAGCCTTATTTTATTAAGTGTTGTTTCATTGTGCGGGAAGAATTGGGATAGGAATTACTCAAGGCCTTGGAACTTCTTCTTCCTCCTTGAAGAACGCGAAGAACGCACCGTCACTGATGAAGAACGTCGGCCTCCGATGAGGGACAATGAAAGAAGTCGATTCCTCAGAGATCGACAACGTGATGTCGTGTACCGCGACGCCGACAATCCTCTTTCCACGACGCTTCTTCTGCGACGTTCCTTCTCCCACGACGAACCTTCGTTCGACGACACCTTGAGGTAGGGGGTTTGGTTTAATTTAATTTATGTGGATCATATCCTCGGTCTTTGATTAAATTGTTGATAGTCATTGAGTAGACTGTTATCGTAATAACAAGAGGAGGTCGGACCGCATGAACATGGTCGACCCACCTCCCCCTTTTTATGTTTATTCTTGTTGTGGCACGAGCAAAGGCGGCGCGGTGTAGCGGCACTGCACAAAAACAATGAAGAATGGGCGAAGAAGCACGGCGCCATCGTGCCACACCGTTACGGCGATTTGAAGGTTCCATAGATCTTTTAATTGACAGAAGATTGTCGGGAGTTGACGGAATGGTCCGCAGAGGTGTTTTGATGGCTTCGTAGTGAAGGGTAAGTCCCGAGAGGACCGCCGTCTAAAACGGCAGGCAAAACGGACCACCGGAGCGTGTCTGGTGGTCCGTGGAAGGCCCTGCCAGTGCGCCACGCCGGCACGGCGGCGCCGGCGGCTGGCACCGGCCCCCTGACAGAAGGCGGCAGTGCCCGGCGCACTGCCAGGAAGGACCGTCGCAGCTAAATCCGCGGCGGCAGGCGGCTGGTCCCGCAGTCGCACGGGACTGAAGGGGGGCGCGGCGCTAGGCTGCGTCCGCTGGCAAAGAGCGGCCCCCCATGCGGGGTCGCAGCATCAATCAAGGGGGTAGACACCCCCTTTTCACGGCCGCTCGGCTAGCGTCGAGCTGCCCCGGGCCAGACCAGACGCACCGGGCCGCGCCGACCAGGCTGGCCCGGTCCGCGCCTGGCCGGGTCGGACCGGGCCCAGACCCCCCGTTTTCAGACCACTTCCGATCTTTTGCTCATATCTTGGGCTACGGACCTCCGATCAACGCACCGTCAGTTGAGTAGTGATCCTTGGATCGAGATGGTCGTTTAGGTATATTACACTCAAGATTTCAGAGAACTTTGGGTATGGGCGGGTTGGTTCGAACACAAAACCAACCGGGCCCTCGGAGCGGAAATGCTTATAACATGATCTCCGGACGTCCGATTGACGTGTTGTCGACTTTGTTAGATTCCTCTTAGTGAGACGAACCTTTTGGATTACTGCGCTCAAGGTTTGGATGCAGTTGGTGTGCGTTCGGGTTGGTTTTGACTTAAAAACCAACCGGGCCCCTGGAATGAAAACGCCAATAACTCTCAGACCGGGCGTCTGATTGACGCATCGTCTGTTTCGTTGTCTTCCTTTTGATGAGACGAAACTTTGGGATACATCAACTCCGGAATACGTGTCAGTTGATGTATCGACACCCCTTGTCTTGTGGATCGGATCCTCCCGGAACGAGCATGTTGTGTGCGGGAACCCCAGTGTTGGCTGCGTCTGTGACGACGATGACTTCCGTACTTGAATCCTCCATGGGTTCGACGACGACGACAACCGTACGGGAATCCTCTGTGGGTTCGACGGTGACGACTACGGTAATTTCAATCTTTATGAAACCCTAGAGCTGGCTGATACTTGACGACTGTTGATCAATCGACTCAGTGTGTTTCGGATAGCCCAGTGGGGAGCGCTTGGTTGTAGCAGCAAACCCACAGCGGAGGAGCGCTTGGTTGTAGACGCAGACCCACGGTACTCAACAGAAGGAGTACCTCTGGAGTCTATGAGGGGGAGCGCTTGGTTTTAGCGGCAGACCCACGGTGAAGGAGCGCTTGGTTGTAGCGGCAGACCCGCGGTACTCAACAGAAGGAGTACCTCTGGAGGCTATGAGGGGGAGCGCTTGGTTGTTGCGGCATACCCATGGTGGGAAGTGCTTGGTTGTAGCAGCAGGCCCACAGTACTCGACAGTTGGAGTAATACAACAGTCCAAGTTTAATGGGAATCACTTGGTTGTAGCGGCAGGCCCACTATACTCGATAGAGGAGGAGTTTCCCCAGCAGCTATGGTTTCGACATCATGATTAAATCCTGGTTTGAGATGAGTCTTGACTTTCAATCATTATCTTCGATATGATTGAATTGTGGATTTGGGTTGTGTTATCCTGTGTGGATTGGTTGTGCTATCCTGTGTGGACGTGATCGAACTTGGGCTCAGATATTGGAGTCGAACTGGGACTGATGACTTGGGTATATGTATGGGCATATACCTAAGTAGTGTTGGATGTTACTTTGTGATTGTATCTTTTCTTTTTGGTTTATCCTTTGTGGATTCAGGGAGACCTTCGGGGGTCTTGGGGTCCCTACTGAGTATCGTATGCTCACCCCTACATGGGATTCACCCGCACTACGTCGTGTTGGTTGCAGACGACAGATATCACTGATCGAGGTTTAGGCTTGTAGAGCTGGACGGTCCCCGGAGGAGGAACCCACGACGAGTCGGTGCCCGGAGGTGGATATCATGACGAGTCGGTACCTGGAGGTGGACCACTGGACGGGACACATACAGGGCGGACAGCAGGACCCGAGGAGCTGAGGAGGCTATCTGTACCCACCCTTCAGGTGGGATTTCCAGTGGACGGCTCGGCGTTGCTGCTTTATTTTTCAGTTTTTGTACTTCCTTTCCAGTTTTACTTTACTTTCAGTTTGGGTTTTTATTTTGTCCCACTTACTTTTCCGCACTTACTTGTACCCATTTTTACTTAGTGTTTACTTCTGTTGGCTTACTATGTGGTGTTTGTTTACTTTATAAAGGCAATGTCTTCCCCTTTTGTCGGGATTTACGCCTTGGTGCTAGTTTCCAGCCCCTGGCCTATGGGCGGCGGGCTTGGGGTAGTCACGACATGGGCCCCGAGGACGGGTCGTGACACAAAAATCATAAATCATAAAGGTTACTTATGGAATCCATATCAAACATAAATTGTAGTTATCACAGCTACATAGATAGTTACACTTGGAATACCCATCATAGTATATTCCCTAAATCTCTTAGGAGAAACATCATGTTTACCTCTCTCTTGTTACCCAATGCATTGGAGAGCTATCACGGGCTCACCCGCCCTAGGTTTATCACATAACCACCCGTATATGTAAAGAATTCCCAATAACCATTACATAATCACAACACATAACACAAGTATAAAAAAAAGGTAACATTTCCACAGTCCAATATATCCAATCAAGATATTTAAAAAACAATGCTTTATCAAATCATTTTCAAAACAATTTAAAAATATATTTTTGAATCAAAGTGTCTCATACCACTTTGAAGCTTTTAAATGAATTATTATTCAAAAAATTTAATGTCCATATAAATAAATCCTAAAACCCATTTTGAAAACATGGACATTAATGAGAAATATTTATAAGAAAGAATATTTAAAACATTTAAAACGATCTTTTAGTTAAAGAGTCTTTTAACAAAAAGGAGAGACGCTTGAATACAAATAATTGAGGAATAAAATTTAATCATAACTTTATAATATCATGAGAATAAAGGGATTCATGATATATTATGCCAAATGACAGTATATACACCACATAAGAGTGAATTGGTGCATAACAACAATGAATTCTCAATGAGAAAGTAAATTGAGATGAAATCCCTTATAAAGATAGTATCCTTAAATTAAGGATAAATCAATAACATAATTATGTGTGAAAAATATAAATACACCCAATATAAGTGGATATTAAGTGTAAAACAAGAAAAGGTCATTAACACATATTCATAGGACGAAATATTCAATAAGTACTAGTTGAACACAAATAATTGAAATTGGGTTAAGAAGTTCCCTTGAAAAAATTTGAAAGCCTAACGGCATCACTTTAAAATTCAGAAAATGAGTTGATGAGATAAAAATGGTATCTCATCACTTGGACATAAATTTTACATCAATAAGGATATAAAAGAACATATCCTAACATAATAATATGTAAATAAAAGTTATAACAAAAAGAAGTCTTTTAAAAAGAGGAGGGTGAAAGGTTCCCTTACCAATTTGGTAACTTAAAAAACATATGCCACGTGAAAGAAGGATCATAAAATGAAGATGTAAAAACTCTTAAGTGAAATTATATTACAAAAAATTACAATCATGGGCAGTACATACGCCACACAAAAGTAAATAGTTTCCAATATAGCATGAATCTCATGGGAGTAAAAAGCGATATGAAAAACCCTTACTTCATTGTAATCAAATCGAGTCGTATGACCAAAAGTTTATAACCAAAAAATGAATCATAGAATACCATGAATATAAAGATAAACATCATAATATATATCAATGGCAGTACAAATTACACCACATGCAATAAATAAGTGGTGAACAAGGTAAATCTCACGAAATTAAAAGTGAGATAAGAAATCCACTTACCTCGTGTCCGACTTGACTCGGTCATTCTTTAATCTCCTGAATAATAAACTAAAGTTAATTTATACTTTCTTAAGAATATTTCTCAAGTTTATTATTCCTTTTATATCACTTATTACCATGTTATTAACATTATGTTTTCATTTAAGTTAATAACGTCCATTTTTTTTGATATTTGGTACTTGAGTCAAAAATGGAGACATTATATTTACAAGTTGTCCATGTGGTCAATAGTCCATTATATTGAGAGTGATATTCATTATTTAGATATAAAATATATCTATTATATCTATTATATACATGTATTTATAATAGTACATAACATTTGGAGGTAATAAATGAAATGCACAGTTCATGGAGACGGTAAGTCGTACGTACGTATGAACGCTACTTTTATTTCTATTTCTTATTTTAATGGAATTAAAACATAATGATACATAGTTATATTATAATTATAGTATAATATCCCTAACTCTATCCTTTATACATCCCACATAATGAATTAATGAGTCACATCACTTTGAGGGGGCGGTAGTCCGCACTTCCTCAAATGAGATTATCGTATTTACCCACTATGGAAACCATAAAGGCGTGTTATAAATGGAAAGTACATAAGAATAAGAAAATAATAAACATAATATATATTTTATATAAATAAAGTTCCATTATAATGACCACCATGAGAGGTGGTAATAGGTAATTGAACAATCATCGTTTCGTGTGGCGTTAGTTTTCCATCCACAGAAACATTATGTTCTTCATCCATTATATGGGGGTGTGTGTAAGTGTAGTTAAAATATTTCTTGTAAAAAAATACTAGTATATTGAGGATACTGTTGTTTCTATAAAATAAAGGAATAAAAAGATTTTAGGGGTTGGATAAGTAAAATAAAATAAAAGAAGTTAAGATAAATTGTTACCTTTAATTTGGGTAACTTCCTTTGGTTTGAACCAATATGACTTCTTGAAGTGCCTTCTGCCTAAGGTAAGGCTTCTAGAATGAGGAGAGGTATGTAGGGAGATTAATTGGGAGATTTTTGATGATAATAAAGGCTTGAGAGGTGTGATGAATTTGTTAGAAGTGGTCTCATTTTATAAGGGAGAGGAGGGGCTCTTTAGAAAAGTGTGAAAATATTATTTTATTGTATAAAGATATTTGGTTTCTAAAGGTCATAAAATCATTAATGTAGAAGATAAAATTACTCATAATCGAAATAAAATCATCCAATATGAATTGGAAAGGTTTTGGATAATATTTTAATCATTATTATCTTTTTATTTAAATCGTTTATTCATGAGGTAAATATTGCATCATTATTGTGTCATGAATAATTTAATTTATTTGATGTCTAAAAATTATAAAAAAAATACTATCATGTAGGAAATATTTTTAGATTTATCAATAATATTTAAAGTCTAAAATATGACTTATATAACACCATATAAAAATTATTTTACTAAAAGAATTTTGTTTATGTTATTTTTGTCTTTACTTTAAATTAATTAATCTAAAGTGTCATTATCATTCATATGTGGCTCCATGGGGTCCCAAAATAGACCCAAATATGCTTATGGTCGGCCATGACTCATCCAATAAGGTTTGGACAAGTGTTAAGGTAATTTTGAATTATTATAATATTTTGTTTACCTTGAATTACCTTATTTACCTTTAACCGCGGTAAATAAAAGTCAAAAGTTACTATTCGTGAAAAATTATTTTCTTCTTATTGAACCACATTTTACTCACTAATAATAACCTTGAATGTCGGATTTTTGAAATTCAATTCACAGAAGTGGTAAAATTTCATTTAAATGAAAATTTTAGTTTTTTTACTACTATTAAGTGGTTTCACTATTCATCAAAAATTGAAGTTTTTCAGAAAAATACCAAAAATTCAGCCTAAGATATATTTGATATTCTGAATTCAAAAATTATGTTTATTTTTCCAAATTAGAAACATAAAAGTGGAATTAATTAATTTTAAAATTGATTCCCATTGGTAAAACAAATAGCATGTTTTTAAGAAACAATAACTATCAAAAGATTGACACTTGTTTATATCCAATTTCAAAGTGAAATTAATTCCAATGACCAAAATTGGATTAAATGGTAAAAATATATTCTAATTAAACTTTGAAACCAATTAAAAATATAATATAACCATATAAAAAAATTAGATTAAAACGCGGTTTTGAATTAAAATACAATATTTTCACTATACATTAAAAATGAACTTTATCAGAAAAATTCCAAAAATTTACACAAAGTAAATTTTGATGTCCCCATTATAAATAAGGATTTTATTTGGTAAAATATAATGTTTTAAAGTGACCAAAACTATATTTAAAGAGGGTACTCCATTAAAAGGTGGTAAATCGACCTTTTAATGTAAATTATGCTTAAAATTTGATTTATTCACATTTTAAGCCTCTAACTTTTATTGGATAAATGTAAATACATTTAACAAACATGTATAATAATATTGTAGTTAGTTTTGTTCATTCTGTCCAATAAAATGGCTAGGATTTAACTACCATTTAAAATAATAATAATATATTATTAGTGTGCAACGTAAGATTTCAAAGAAACCTGTTGTTGCCTATCAGGTAAGATATTGAACATAGCAACCCTTTTAAAGTAAAATTAATATTTAATTCACAAATATTAATAAATATGAAAAATTCTTACTCATTATTTACTTGGTATGTTACAAAAATACCTCATGTATACATTTACAAATGGGTGTCCTAGACATTTCTAAGAGGATTTCATTTTCATTCTCCAAACTAATATAGTCTATTGTCGTCTCTACATATATTTGTTTTTTAAAATCCACTACATCCATAAAACCAATTCCTAACATTTTATCTTCATTACCCTATAATTTTTTTAAATTTGGATGTGGAATAGGTGGGGTAAAGTTACTTTGTGAAGATCATTTCAATTGGTTGGTAGACCCTTTAGATCATTTTGTTTTAGCCTTCTATTTTACCCCTTCTATTTTTATGTCTATAATAACATTTATCTGTTCAGATGTTTTTCATTAATTGTTTCTAGTTTTTCATGATAGTTAAATTCAAATTAATACCTCGTCGAAATATTTTTTTCAAAATATAACATTCATTATATAAATTTTATAATAGATTTCTCAACCATATTAATATCCACATAATCATGTTGAACAATTATATCAGCACTCGTCTCTTGAGCTTTGTTAATATCACTTCAACATGAACCATTGGAAGTTGTATTTTTTGTTGAATATTTCATTAGATATTATGAATTGTACCCCTATAAATGAGGAAATGGGTGGGGTTTGATAGATATAAATAAAAATCATTCTCACCCTAAATAATGTTTATAAAGTAATGGTATTAAGGTCTTCATTATTCACATTTTAGAAAAAAATGATAAAAATTATTATTACCTCTTCTAATACGTTTATTTGAGGGGAAATAATTTCCTCAATGATGGTGGGGTTGGTGTGGGGGATCTTCACATAGTGGTTGTTCTTATGTTTTTTTTCTCTTTGATTCTTTCCCACATAATTTTCTAGTAACTATGACTACCGATTAAAATTTTATTCTAGAGGATCTAATGATTCTTATAACTATTCCATTTTCTTATCATTATACCCCTATTTATTTATTTTCTCCAAATATGTTTTGGGTGAAATCCCAAAACCCCCCATCTCAAAAACTATCATATTATTCTTGCTACGTCAAGACCACTAATAATAGTTGTTCATCGAGTACAAATGTGGATGAAGTTTTTCTATAAGTCAAGTAAAAATGTAGGAAAATATCTAATAATTATTATGTCAAACTGATTTAATGAAAAAATTTATTATGTGACATATACATATGATTCCCATATTTTTGTGTGTTTTCATATATTAGTATCCCATATTTATTTACACATGGATCCTTCAAGAGAACATGATGTTGAATACAAGATGCTGTAAAATTGTATTAATCAATCTGTATATAAATAGAGGAACATATTTATGTCATTGATTCATTTCAAATAAAAGTATTATGGTATATTTTAAATACATACCATTTTTTTAAGTGAACCATACCACATACTTATTTTATTATATGGATACATTGGTTTTGTTTCCCATTTAATCTTTTTAGCACTCAGTTTCTATTTCATAAATTAATTGTTCTTAATAAAAGTGATTAATAAAAAATTATAATGGAATGTATTACCAGTTACAATTCACAAGAAAATATGAATCCACATGATGATCATTAAATGCATCCTACACTTTTTGGTTTATCTGGTGTGCATACATCTCTGGTTTGTGCATGATTATTTTCCCTTCAGTATCTTTGAGTTGAAAGATGAGAAGAATTATTTAATTTCCAATGTAAACCTTTCTTATGAGAATTAATAAAAAATTAATTTAGTATTCATCTACTATAAATGCATTCTATAAGGGATAATGGATAGTATGTCAACATTTAATTATATTATTGTTTAGTAAAATAATGAAATTATATCATAATATTACCCTAATATCTTCCCAAATTAATTTATTAAGTGTGGAAACAAAATTTTCCATGAATATAAATAAATTTGTATTCACATGAAAGTGATGAGTCTAATGTAACTACTGAACTTATCCTTGTTGGGGTTAATTGGATAGAAAAATTAATTCCATCCAAACATGAATTTTATTCTCATGTTTCTCACCTTCATAATGTTTTCTTGCACCAACACGCTACAACACTCATGTTTTTTATGGGAAATCATACGTTCACTATTTACCATTTCTTTAGTTTCAACAACATCAGTATGTTGTTCCTCTAGATTTGAATCATTGAAATGTGCAGAAGGTTGTTTTTCATCTATATTGGTAGCACCATCAAGTTGAGAAAAATGTTATTCCTCGTGATTATATACATTGAAATGGGTAAAAATCATTATTTGTAAAAGTGGTTCACAATTTAATTTAGATTACATAAATTAAGTAGTGAACAGATAATATATGATGTAACTCAATGTATTTTTTTAAAAAAATATAACCCCATTATTGAACTCTCTATTTTTCTTGTTTTATAAGATTTGACCCCTATATCTGGTATCCAAATCAATTCATTATGGTCTCCAAATACACTAAATACCCTATCTACACTGAGGACAATGTGAAATACTTATTATATACAAATAAAATTGTTAAAATCAGCTGAATTGACATCTAGACCTTCAGTTTTTTTGGTCGATAATATAAGAATTGACATATTTTGGTTTACTAGACTTTGGACATAAAATACTTGTACTATCATTCATATGAATATAAACTATTCCTATTTTTACCCTTCCTTACTGAAATCTTGTTTCAAAAATACAAATTCATCTATTTTAATAGAACTACTACCATCAACCCACTTTGACAGAAAATTATCACTTTGAATATTGTATAATAAAACTCCAATATTTTTTTGAGGATTAAAATATATGAAATATTTTTATAAATTTGATTTCAATAATTTTGACCTGATATATGAATCAACTCATCAATAATTGTTACTCAATTTTTTTTCATGGTATTGCATTCATCATGTTCATTTTTATAGAACGTATAACCATTATAAGAAAATATGTTCACACATTTTTTCCACACAATATCTACCGAATTCATTCTAAAATTGAATCTATATTTTTAGTTGAATATTTAAAAATATAGTATTGAAACTAATCTATAAACTAATGATTATATATAATTTATTTCCAGTATTCAACCCATGATGGATTCAAATTGATAATAATTACTTCATGGGTTTAAACTCTAAACTATTAGGAAAAACATAATTGTGGTCCTACTGTAGATCTTTAATAGTGATATTGATAACTTAAACTCCAGAAGTTCTATCACCCACAAACATTTTGGTGTTCCATGATTTTAGTAGTCTAGTGTTTTCCACATCAAATATGTAGTCTATATTGAATTCAGTGGCTTATTCAATAATATATCTCTCTCTAATTCAAACATTTAGGTGAATTCAATTTTTGGAATACCCTTTCCTAATCCACATAAACCATTCAATGTGGTACATCCATATGTATAATGTATATGACCACATTGTCCAATATATCTTACCAAGAGAACCATCAAGTGAACCATTCTATTAAATAATGCTTCTACGAAGAACATCTCTAGTTTTCTCAATATGAACGAAATTTTCTTTTTCATTGTTGGATATTTTTTCGATCTATACATTTTCTACATATATCTTTGAAAAAGAATAAGATCTTGATCAATATTTTTTGGAAATTTTTTGGCATAATAAAGAATAATGGTACATGAATTATAATTTTCAATAAAACATGATAGTCATGTTATATCATACTCTTTAACATTAAATCATTCATTATCTTGATATTCATGATATTTGATAAAGTCCCCTATAAAACCTTTAAGTCATTTGAGATGTTTCAAAAATTTATATATATCCTTCGTGGAAAGATTTTATACAGGTGGAGTAGGAAAAGACCATTTTCTTCCCTTCACTAGAGCCAATTATTCATGTACACTAATTTCAATCAAGTCGAACCGAGACTTAATTCTATCCTTCAATTGTTTAGGTGAATTTAGTTACATAAAAATAACACTATCACATATATTTTTCCATATTCAAGACATCAAGACAATTTATGACGTACAAAAAATTCTTGTATAGTTATTAAAAAAATGTTTTCTCTTTTTCCTATCAGTTTCTATATGGTTTTCCAAAGAATATTTAGAAAAATCAAGTTCTTTATATTTTAATTTCTCAAATAGATGACCACCTATTAGTGGGTAAAATGCTAAAAGTTCCACTTAAATCCCATTGAATGGTATCATTCGTGATCAATAATTATGTCACTATTGTAGAAATATATGATATCCATTAAACACAATAATTACTGAACGGTTCTACCTAATTGATTGTGTACCTTGTTCAAAAATGGTAACACATTGAGTCCCTTTAATTCTATATCTTGAAAAATTTCCATAATCAGGAAAGTCATTTATCATCCCATACAATGAGGATATTAACATGAAATCATCATTTCTATAAGAATCATAGAACACAACACATGAATGCTAAAATAAGTTCAAATATTCAATCAGTGGATTCAAATAAACATCAATATCATCACCCAGTTGTGATGACCATAATATAACTAGATAGAACATAATTTATTTTCATTTCATGCATAACCATGGTGGAATGTTATAATTTACCAACATATTCATCCATGTAATGTGAGAACTTATTTGAAAACAAAATTTATTAACTCCATATATGGATAACGTAAAAATATGGTTTCTTGGATCATTTTATAATTTAGGATACTAGAGATCAATTATTTTTCAATGAGAAGATTTTTTTGAGCTATTAAGTTTCCCAACTTTTTTTTATTTATCTACATTCCAAGTCAATTGTCTTGTAGTTTCTAAACTTCAATATAGGCACCTAAATATTTAAATGATTATAAAGAACCATAATAATTTTATTGTAACTGATTCATCATTTTGGTATCAAGAAGAATGAATATTGGGGAATTTTTAAGTGGATTGTGGTCCATCAGAAATAGTATTCAATAATTTAGGCAACAATGTATTCCTTCAGATATTATACCCATTGAAAGTACAAAATGTTTAGCACTATATATTTGGAATGGAATAAAATTTTCTTTCAAGAGAATATCATTGAAGAGTGAGAGTAATTCAGTAAAAGAATGAACAAACGGTCTATTTCTCGATTTTAAATTATACATTTTTAGTTTTTCTAGAAATGCTATTTATTTTGTTCAACAAGTGTATATTGGAATCTATGAAAAATTCGTATACATATCCAAAAATTTTGGGAAATCACAAATTTAATCTTTATCTGCAGTTATCATTTCCTCAAAACGATCATCATCATCATTCACACCTATAATCACATTCATGATATGGTCTTCATTATTGTCCACACATGTAATCATACTAAATGATCCATGAATCTTAATCTATCCCCAATCAAAATATGCATTCAACTTTTCACCATGTTTAGACCAACATATATATCATCATTCTATTCTGATAAAGATCATGTTTTCTTTAGTATCATTTAGACAAATAAATACTTAGTAAAAAAGTGTAAATGTGGAAAAAGGATTTGATAAGGGTCATAAACATGATCTTTTGAAAACTTGTTGATCTATTTCACCCCCATCATTATAATATTATCCCATGTGATTGGGATCTATCCATTTTTAATTCATATCCATCATATTTTATTAAATATTAATAATATATAGAAAAATAAATAAATCATAGAAAACCCATTTCACAGAAAAGTTTATCCTATGATTATAATGTTACTATAAGGTTAGATTTGTAGTTGTTTTGATTTTAATGACATGAAATCTCTTATTAATGGTTATGATTTTACTCCCATGGGTTATCATTAATATTTTCTAAATAATATTAAACTAATATACCATCCATTTCACTAATGTTTGTCTAAATATTGACATCACCCCTATCAAAACACAACTTATATGTGATCATAATATGGACTTTAACACAATGCTTCAAAACTAGAAATCTATATAAATGATTAGTAAATTTTTTATTCATAAATTATAATTAGTCATATTTAAAATTTATAATCACAAAATTCATCAAAATATAAATTCCATAATTTGGTTGCCTAAAATGATATCTATATTAAAAGATTATGCAGTAATTTTAAATAAAAATAAAACACAAAAAATTAATTAAATGTACTAAATATAATTTTCAGTTTAAAATTATGGGAGGTAGAGGTATAATTCGGGAAAAATAGGAAGAATTTTTTGACATTATTCCATGGTAGAGGGAAGTATACATGTATTTTAGATCTGATTACTAGATGTGAAAAGTAAAAAAATTGCCTAGTTATAAAAAAAATCACCACCATACATGATAAGTTAGTGTATTTTTGTGGTGCACAACAAGGATGTCCATTCAATTGGTGTGAAAAATAATAATGAATGTGTAAAGATGAACAAGAATAGAGAGAGATATAGTAAACAAACAATGTAATAAGGTATTATAGATTGGGTGGAACATGTGAACATGATGGATAATTGGGGATCAGAGCCTGTTTAAAATTTTCACTACAAAAACTCTATCTACTTATAATTTTTAGTCACCACCTTTTAGTATAATAGGCATGGTTATTTTGGTGCCCACCTTGAATATCGATGAAATAAATATAAGAAATAATTTCCAATAAGTTAAAATGAATGTGAAAGTGATGGAGATGGTGAACCATTAGTAGATCAAGGTAAGCAAGATTAGGAAGTGAATTAGTGAGGTAGATCTAGAACATATAAGATCAGTTTCATATGTGATTTCCATACCATTTGAGAAAATTAAAAACAAGTAAAGATGTTTTGAGGGGAAGAAACAGATCACAAGTGATCAAATAAAATGATTTTAATATATCATTGTATTTAAAAAATATTATATAAACATAAAACAATGAAAAATATATTAAAAAAATTTATTTTTATTAAAATTGAATAAAAAAAGAAATAATTTTAATTTCTCTTCCTTTTGTTTTAATTTGGTGTTTTTTAAATGAAAATAAATGATTATAATTCCTCTCCAACATGTTTAATGACAATTTATAATTAATTGAAAATAATTTTTTTGGAAATATGAAAAAAAGAACTATTATTAACAATATAGTTTTCCAATAAACAATAATTCCATAAAAAAATATTATAATTTTGAATTGTGTCTCTCAATATTAAGTAATGAAATATATATATATATATATTAAAAATTAATTTATAATTATAAATATGTATCTATATCAATAAAAACAATTTCGATTTAAAAATGTATTAATAATTGTTTCTTATTATTATTTATAAATTAGATTGACAAAAATATTTTTTAAAAAAACAATCAAAATTATTTATATAAAAAATATTATTTAAAGTAAAAAAAATTTATACACATATTGAAAATAATTAATATTAAAATAAACAATTTTATCAATTTTATGAAATAATAATTATATATAAATTTTGTATAGAATTTATACATCCAAAAGAACTTTTTCATGATAATAATATTATTAATTCATAATAAATATAAATTAAAAATGATTAATTCAAAATTATAATTAATTAAGAAAAATCAATTCAAAAAAATAAATTTTAAAAAATTATTAATACTTAATCATTTTTAAGTATTTATATACATTATTAATTAATGATAATCAAAAATTTTATAATCTGAATTTTCTATAATCAAAATTATTTATAAATTATTTTATTTATTTATATACACATATTCAATTTTATTATCAAATTTTTTCATTATTATTTATAAATTATGTTTGACAATATATATATATATATATATATACGCTCATGAAAATGTTTTTTTGTTATTATTAATAATCACAAAGAGGATTATTTATATAAATAATAATTTTTGAAAACATTGAATATAATATGCATAGGGGATAACATCAAACACCCATATAAATCATTTTAAACACTACAAAACACTCAAGCACTTGGATTGAAAATCATTTTCTGCAATGAATACATTTAAAAAACCACAAGAATGTGTTATTCACTTACTTCAAAAAAAATACATACTATATAATACATTATGGAATTTTTAAAAACCCATGGATCAAAAGTCAAATGAAAAAAACGTATGTTTTTAAATTCAAGGTTGAATCAAGAGACAAATTAAAAAAACACTTAGAGCCATTTCAAAAAAAACACTTAAGTGTTTTTAAAAAGGAATGTTCTAGAATCCCAATTCAAGATAATGGAAGAAATCATTTTCAAAAAAATCTTCATGTACATTCATATATAAATATCATTAATAATGAAACACTTTGAAACCTACTATAATTCAAAGGATAATATAATATGACAACATTGTGTTTGTCACGACCAACAAATCACAAACAACCCTGAATGAAATATCGCACAATTGTAGCGGAAGAACTAAATGACACATTCAATAGGGATCCATATCCATAAAAACCCCAAGGACAATGAAACACCACCTATATTATACCTTAAACCATCGGGTACTATGTCTAGAAGGTCCAACAATAGAGTTAAGGCTAGTGGTTTATATAGTAAGTTAAACAAAGAATCACAAATGAATCCCAATCATCATTAAATAAAATATCTAATACAATTAAGAGTAGTGAGGGGGTAAAGGCCTAGATAAAAAAATATCATGATTAAAGTGGATAATAAATAATCACATACCTCAAATGTTAAGAGAAATGATTTATTGAGAAGCTTGAAGAAGAGAAGTGGTGTAGGTTTGACTCCATGAAATCATGAATGACTCGATCAAGGACAACCCTGATAGGGTTCTATTTAATTTTTCGTGTAAGCATTTTGTTAGGGATTTCAAAAAAGTGCAGATAAATAGTAGGGTTATTTTCTATAAAATAATAAGGGTTCATAAAACTTTTCTTTATCATTATTAATATTCTAGAACTTATAATGATGTATTTTATTTTTACCTTCTTAGCATGGATAAAACTAAATAATTATTAGTTATAAAAAATCAATGATAAAGAACCAATTTTAATTATATAATAAATAGATTAAAAAATATAAATTTATACAATTATAAAGAAATATTTAATAAATTACTAATATGAATTTATCAATATAATTAGAAATAAATATTTTTATTGTTTAAATATATTTATTATAATTTTATATTTATTTAAGTAAATTTATTTATTTATTTATAATTCTAATTAAAAATAAAAATATTTTAAAATATTTCTGGGATTATGAATGAAAGAGTTGTAATGCATCATTTCTCATTGGTGAAGGATGGTATCCCTAAGAATATTCATCATAATGCTTCTATGTCTCATGATAAATCTAATCAAGAACTGATTCTGGAAAAACTTAATATTTTATGACATTTGAGAATCAATTGACATATCTTCCCCACATGTGAGAGACCTTTGAGGGTCTATGATTTAGTGAAGAAGCTATCAATGGTTTGGGGGTTCTCTGAATATAATTGCATCCCTATCTGGAAATGTTTCATCCAAATAATCATTGAATTTAAGGAAAATAAGAGTTATTCATGGGAAATTAGATCCATATTCATCAAATGATCTTTAATTTTTATCTTATAAAGGGATTATTTTTTCAACCCCACTTTTAGAAACTCTTGATCTTATGTCAAGATCAAAATCCTAGGTTTGAACTGGATTTTGTGGCACCATCACATCTTGTTTGACATTTCTTCCACTATGTGTATCCCTATAAAAATGGATAGAGAAACCAAAACAATGTGATATCTTATTATTCTCTCACAATTATTGAAGAGGATCTCAATTCTATATTAATTTATCTGGTGGTGCATTCTACCTTGGATGATGACATTCACGTCTAAATGCATTATGAGAAATTACCACATTTATATTTATCTTGTAAAACGATATAAAATATGAAATAATGATACTTTTGAGATGTTTTCTATGGTTTCTGATCCTTAAGAAGTCCTAACAATAATTCATTTAGGAAATTCAAGTGATAGATGTGGAATCTAGATAATAGAATTGGAGGAAACTCCATAGGCTACCTATTTCACCTAGCCATGAGGCCTGAGCTCAGGCTATTATAATGTCGATTGCACCCTTTGTCCCCAATTCTTCTATTGATCCATGCCATTATTCTTGGGATGAGGTGGTTGGGGAAGAGTTTAAGTGGTGGAAATATCCTATTTCAAGTATTTCTTTTTGACATGTGTTATCAAAGAGGTTAGACAAACCCCCTATAGAAGATGGTCAATCTTCTATTTTTGTTGATCTCTCTTCACCATAAGAGTGGATTTTCATAATGATAATGGGGTGATAATATAGTGGTAATTTATACTGTCTATGGGTTAATTTAAATTTAGATGGTGTCATATCCTATGAAGGAACTCATAACCATAATAGATAAATTGGGAAACCATAAAGAGGCGGATGGTGGACAAGATGATTTAAAAATGGATTATCAAACCATTGATAAAACTAATATTTACGTGTTTTATATTCCACAAATAATACATGAGATATTGATTTATATTTTTTTATGAAAGGTAAATAATTGACATTAATGCGTCTGTCAGATCTAAGGATATGAAGGAGGAACATAGACTTCAGGCAGGTTCTACAGGGTAGGTGGAGGGAAGCATTATTATGTCTGAATCTCTTTTTCCAACATAGGGGGATTATGGAAGTACATAGGTACAAATATCCTCCATGGAATAGAATTATTGGACTTTTTAGAACAATAAAGTCAATAATGAAGAGGTTATATTTTCCCTAAAGGGTTCTAGGTCATGAAGGGAATATAAGATCGCATCCTCATTTGGTACAAATGATGTATAGATACACCCCCATTCCCCAATAGATTTTCCTACATTAAAATCAATGTTCTATTCCCTAATGGATAGTGTTTTAGAATCAAATGTTCATGTATCACTTGAGACATTAAGCAAAACATATGTCACTACTCATAATTTTTATGGAGTTTTTAATCTATAAATGATGATCTAGAAGTAAATGCCTATTTTCATAAGTTTTAGGCTCTCAAAGAAGGAAGTGAGGCTACTTTACTAGATGAACAACCTATAATTTTTGAGTTTTAACTAGATTATGGTAGATCTAACTTTAAGGATGGTGAAATTAAAAGTTTTTTAGGAAGAAGTGAAAATTTAAATGAGAATACATTATGTCGTTGTATGGGATTTTGGGAATGGATGAATCAATTGGAATGTTATTAATGATGACGAAGTTAGGGTTGGAACTGATATTTAGAAAAGAGTTATGTTTGGGACTATTTTTATTGATGACGATAGTTGTATATGTTTGAATTCATCCTATGCCTCTTATTTTTTTCATTACAAGGGATCTTTTTATACATTTAAAAAAAATATTTATATAATTATATATATTTATATATTAACATATGTTTATATATAATAATATATATTTATTAATATATTAATATATATAATTATAAAAATAATAAATATATTTATTATTATTTTATAAATATTTAAATACATATATATTTATAATTATAATTGTAACGAAATATATTATATATTATTTTTTATATAATTATGATTTTAGTGCCACAACTAACTTGTACTCAGTCGCTGACCTCTACATCTAGGAGTCCTCGGTTCAATCCCTGAGGGGCATAGGTGATTTTACAATTCTATTTAGGTGAAGACACAGATGATGACATAGGTGGGTTAAGAGGAATACCTAACACATGATGTCGAAAATTGGTGTTATAGGAATGATTCAAGAAACATGAACGATGATGTAGTAAGATGATGAACTAGGCCTTTGGCATAGTATGATGGTCTTTGGATAAATTTAATGGGATTAATTCCTACCCTGAAATTGGGGCAAATTATCAATAAAATAATGTGGGTGGTAGGGTTGGATATCTCTTGGGAGGGGGTTTATGACCTACCTTTCATGCCTATGTGTTTGTAGTGTGTGTGTGTGTGTGTGTGTGAATTTAATTATTACCACCATCATGTTATATACATATATACCTGGTGATCCTACATCTATAAAGTGCTATGTCAAAACTGGGAAGAGTCAATTTTTGATGTAAAATAGCATGGCGCTATAGTAGTACTGTAACAACAATGGAACTAAACCAGCTATGGGTATTATAGTAGGGATTGTAGCGACAATGGTATTGTAGCTGGTTGGGTACTGTAGTAGGAATATTTATCTGAAGGTCCTTTGAAGAAATATATTTTCACATACCCACATGTTGGTAATATTTTTTCTATTTCTTCATAGTTTTTTCACCATAACCATTACATGATTATTATAGATGGAAATATTTATAGAATACTTCATAAACAGAGATTCTAACTCACGTTGTTGAGATTGATGTTGTGTCTACTTCACTATATCGGAACCTTTGACTTATTTGAAAATATTATAAAATATTTCCTTTGATTTTTTTTTGAAATTATTATTTAGGATGTGGCTTTAGTATTTCCTTGAAAGATGATTTATTTTTTCTTATGGTCCCACTTTCATTCCGCTTCATAATTTTCTTTTTAAAAAATTGAATGAGTTTCCTCCGATAGTAAGGAAAATAGATTATTGTTTCTATCCTTGATAATGTCCCTAACAAATTGGGTACTAAAGAGAAAACAAATTTTGATGCACCAATTATCATAATTTTGCATCATCAACTTCATGATAAAATGTTGTGCATCCCTATTAACAATGTAGATTAAAAAATATTTTAATAGGAAGATGGAAAATAAATATATCCCAAATTGTGGAATACTTTTTATTAAGTGTATATAACCAATTTTTTTAGAATTATAGATATGTAGTGAAAAAATTCATGGCATGATGATGAGTGGAAAACTGAAGAAAGATTGGCCGAAAAATGAGGGGATTTTTTATGATTTTGTGTTTTGGAGAGTGAAAAGCTGACACCCTCTTTTACTATTAGAGATTGAGAAATGGTAATTGGAAAGATTTTGAGTGGATGAAAAAATTAGAAGGAATGACACAAACTAACAATTTATCATATTCATCATTCCATCTAGTGAAATTAATATGTCTTCTAGACATCTATTTATGGGGATAAAATCTCACACCAAAAAAAAAGATGAAAATTGTGATAAAACATTCACATATATAGTATAATAGGTTCCCCCAATGAATTCAAACTGAAAAACATCAATAATATCTTATCTAATGTATCCATGCCTTCATTTTTCATGTTGATATTTTCTTATACTGAATAATATGATTATTCTTCCAACAATTTAATCATAATTTAACTTGAATTTTTCTATATCACCAAACAGCCAACCAACCCAATCCTTGTTTGATCACTCTGGATGAAGGCCTAATGATAACACCATTGATGAGGAACCAACTCTTGTTGTCCCCCATACTCATATAAATAGGACTCTATTTCTGCCCCAAAACCATTAATGTAATAGAATATAACTACTAGTATAATCATCATCTGCCCTTTCTCTTCATCTCAAAATCTTACTTGCATTCCTAGGTTTCCCGCCAGGAAGAGAAATCTTCAAGTTCACCAGATATACCCTGACCATGCCTCCCTCTTTCAGCATCAATAATAGTTCCACCTCATACTCAACATCATCTTACAACTTGTTAGCCTCATTTATCCCAAAAACATCAAACTAGAAGACATCCAACTATTCGATCGTTCCCCTCCCAACTCTCTTAGAACAGAGGAAATGTCCCCTTTTTCACAGAATCCACTCTAGTGTTACATTTATCATAATTTATTACACATTATCAACTAAATATCAATCATGGATTGTTGGGAATCCATTTAATTGGAGGTTCCACATGTTATTACCTTGGTTATTATTGTTTTAGCGAGCACTAGTACCATGGGTCGTCGACCAAAGTCATGGAGAGCTCTCTTAATCGGTACCCTAAAGATACATCTAACATCTGGTTTTTCATTACATAGTTTTCCATGCTCTAGAAAATTAATGGAGATTATTAAACCATCAAACAACTCTGATGTAAATTTTGGTTCATTCCTTGATGATCGACAAAACTAGCTTATGCCAGAGGATTAATAATTTCTTTTCTTTTACTAAAATCCCACATAATATAGTGTTAAATATTCTCTCTCATATCCTCTCCAAAAAAATGAATTCATCAACATCCTTTTGAAACGGAGGGTGGGAGGAGGACCAATATTATGGTTTTTCAATTTCTTTTTTCTACACCAAGGCACAAACAATTCATTATACCAAGTGTAATAATATTTACATATTTAGTTATCATAACATTATATATATATATAACATATGTAATTATATAAATATAAATATATTTATAAATAATTAAAAAATTAATATATATATATATATATATATATATTATAAATATAAATATATATATACTTAGATTAACCATAAATTGTCATTAGTCTTTTATACATTGATATCATATATTTATTAATTAGAACATTATATTTAACTAGAAAAATTATAATAACATTTTTTTTCTAAATATTTAAATTTAAATACATATGATGTATAAATAAATACATTAATTTATTTAGGTATATACAAAACCACATGTTTAATAATATAAATTTAATAATAATGTATTTAAATTATTTATGTAAATATATATATATATACCCATATTCTTTTGTGATTTATGTAATTATATATATATATATATGTTAAAAAATATAAGAAAATATATTTATATATTGAATTATAAATGATTCATATATCTTATATTTTCAATTATAATAATATATATTTATATTTAAATACGTACAAAAATTATATAATATATCTTTAATTTATGTAAATATATATTTTTATATATAAATGTTTTCATCTAGAAATATTATATATGTTTACTAATATAAATACATGTTTGTATTAAAATATGATATTTCTTTATAAAATTTATTAATTATATTCCAAAGTTAATTTTTTTGAGAAATACCACCCATTCTCAATGATATTTTAGCATTGATAAGGGGTAAAAACACTATGAAAGGCCTAAAATATCACATGTTATATTAAAACACCATTAGTTACATAATTTAAAAAATCAATACATGGTTGTTTTCATTTAATTTCATATCATTTATAAGTCATTCAGTTGGTTTTGACCCTCTCACACACATTTTTGAAAGACATCAACCCATTATTATTTTTTATTCAAACATTTTTGGACACTGCTTGTCTGATTAACGTTCTTTCTACTAGTACACATCAAAAATATTAGAAATACATGTTTCTACTGATTTTACACCATTCCAAGGATGCATTCTATTTTGTAACCAATAAACACATGTTTTAGTCTTCCAAAATAGTTAAATTTGGTTTTCATTCATCCCAATAAAATGAAACCTAAGATTTACAGTTCAACAATTCCAGCATATCCTAAATCATTTTATGATTGTTTTATCTTATTTACTCACATTAAATGGTATTTCAGTTTGTTTTAACCCCATGATGAAAAATTTTAATGGATTTCAAAACGTTAGAAATTACTTATTCAGGCATTCCAGGAACACTTCATATTTGATTATTATGCCATCGCTCTGTACACATCGAAAATAATAAAAATATTTTTCACCAATGATTCACTTCATTCTAAGGTTTTTTATTTTTATATCCCTCAAATGAATGTTATAGAATTATAAAACAATTATTTTTTTCTTCTAGTCATCCCATACAAATAAAACCTCAGAAAAATGTTATATGAGCTCAACAATTTTTCAATTTATTATAGGTTTTATCATAAATAAGCCAAGATACCAAAGTAAAATGACACTTGAGTAACTATTTTAAAGGTAAAAAGGGAATTCTTGATCATCATGGGTTTTTGACAATTATCTGGCATCATAAAATATAATGGCAAGAAATGTTTTTTCAAATAAATAGAGGAAGAAAAAAATACAACTTAGTGTTCTCGTAAGAAAAATCTATAGGGTGAACTATAATCAAAGTCAAATAAGTGTGAACAACCCAAATAATAACCACAATGTACTTGAAAATTGGATAATCCAACAAAATTGAGAGATTCAACAACAATTACTACCTCATTATGGTGCATTATCCTTGCATGAGCATGAAAGAAGATAATCTCCAAATACATGAAGGCACAGGAAGGTTGTGAGCTAAAAGTCTAGTTGGTTATCACCAAGGATTCAAAAAATGCTTGTTAAATAAATTAACCAAATAATGATTTAAATTTTAAATAAAAAACGTTTATGTTAACAATAATTTTTAAAACAAATCATTATTTGCATTTAGCATGATTTTAATATTTCAAAAAATGTATCAAATTAACATTATATATAAAATAGTTTCTATAAATTTACAAGAAATGTGTAAAAAAATTTATAACAATTGAATATTTATTGAAGCATCACAAAGGATCGAGAAGGTCATCTTCTTACAGGTGTGATATTTCGAGGTAACAGGATCCTCACACACATATAAAATGATAATGGAAATATGCATACATGACTCTCTCACCCTTTCTTAAAGAGACTAACCAACATCCCACAAGAGATATGATATTCTCATAAGTTTTCGTTAGAGTTTTTAAGCATTAATCTACATCCAAGGAATTCTCATCCTAGCATTTTTTACTCTAATAACTCACTAACTACCTTTAATTTCATGTTATCAAAAAATATTCAATAATGGGAAATTTATTTCAAAACTGTTCAAAAAACTATTAGGAAAATTTCCTAGTTCAATAATACCAAATTCTTTTTAAAAGCAAAAGATTTTTTTAAATAAATTCATACATTTTATAGGATAAAACCAATTGTATTATTACAAAATAAAATAATCTATTTTATTATAAAAAATTAAGATAAATTCTTTCCAAATAAATTTAAAAATTTCATAAATTTCCTCAAATCCAAATCACACCCCAATTCATAGGAATTTTGAGTGTTTCCCCAATTTCATGATAAATAAATTAAAAATACCTATCCCCATAAAATTGGGTTTTAAAATTTTAACTAAAATCAAATAAAACAATTATGAAATAGTAGATTTAATTTTTTTTCCAATAATATATGGAATGGACATCCATAACAATGATATTAAGACTCACAATGCCCATAATGGGAAACTACAACAAAGATTGTCGACAATAGAGTTATAATAATAAACCCTATATTCAAGATCCAAAACAATGAGGATTGGATCCTATAATAATAAGGATATCATACAATCCTTAAATAAAGAGAGTGAAGTATAGTGGAAGAAAAGAACATGGATAGAAAACATATATTGAAGGGACCGAACAAATATCACCTACCTTCAATCCACTATAGAAAATAATTGGAGAAATCCAAAATGGTTCTTTTGAGCCCTCCCAACAAATTAAAATACAATAGGGTATGTTAGGGTTGGGATGGGTATAAATTGGGGTTCATTATATTTTAAAATAATTTTCAGAATATTAAAATCATGCATGATCAACTAGATAAGAAGGTCCACAACGTTTTCCAAATTGTATTCCATGACCATTCACCAATTATACTGGGGTTTCATGGTTTCTTCTTGGTGGGAAGATAGTTTTACAAACCATGTTCCAACTATAAAAAACTCCACTACATATTTTTTCAATGTCTCCACTAGTAGCATGCATAATTTGGGAAACTATTTCACCGGCCATGCATAAACCATGAGACCAAAACAACATTCAAAATTTCTCCTGATAAACTACTAAATGAGACCCAACCAATGTATGATCGAAAGATGGGCTGATAAGTAAATAAAAATAGTAATATTATGTTACAACCTCCCCACCATAGAAACATTATATCCTAAGGAATCCTATTTATAAACATCCATTTGAAAAAAAATGAGTCCATTATTATCTCATTAGTGCCTCTCTCTCACTTGTATCTTGGGTATCAGAACTGTGATTTCATAGAACTCAAACAAATTATATCATCATCCCACAATGTTCATTGTATTCAGTATAAACTATCCTAACTGGATTATAGGTAATTTTTATATCAACCATTATATCAAGATCACAATAGCTCAGAACATGATATGGATCAGAAATATTCATTCATAGCTGAGATACATGGAGACAATATGAATCGATGTTAATAATAGAATAATATCTAAATGGAAAGCCACTTTTCCCACCATCTCAACCACCATAAAAGGTCCCACAATATTAGGATAAATATTCCCTTTACTCCCAAGCCTTTGATGACCCAACCAAGGTGAAACTTACAAGAAACCTGATCACACACTGAAAATTACAATTGTCAATATTGATGATCAACATAAGAATTATACCAGCTTTGTGAAGTCAAAATTATCTGATGAATCAAGAGAATATTTTATATCATCTATTTAACCAATCATGGTATATCCAAATATCATACACTAATCTCTAACCAAAACAATATAGATTTACAAGGTCATCGATATAAGGCCTCAAAATGATCCATTCTAATCATATACTGGTAAATATTATTCAATGAAAAGAAAATTTCCCATAAATTATCATCCCAACCTCCAAAAAAGTTGTGAATTCTAGAACATAGAAATTCCTCCAGAACATATATAGCTCTTTATGTCTAGTCATCCAACTATGGATGGTCTGTTGTACTCAAACAGACTTGAGATCCCAATGCCTCCTGAATTCCTCTCCAAAACTGAGAAGTGAATTGGGAACATATATCATAATCTATAGGTTATGGAACTCTATGAAAACAAACAAAAATCATTCAAACATATATTTTCTAAATCCATAACTTTTATTGTATCATAAATGTTTATAAAGTGATCTGATTTGTTCAGCCTATTTATCACAACCCATATCACATTCTTCTTTCTCTAGGTACATGGATACCTAAACAAAATTTCAATAAAGATTTAATTTGACAAACATGTTGTCACTGAAAGTTGATTATGTAAATATTAATGTCTATGGTTATCATCATTGACCTTCAAGAATGTATTATAATGAGGCAAAATCAAAAATTCTATATCTCATACCTAGCCACCATAATTGATGATGAATTTCATAGAACATGTTTGTGGTTCCTAGGTGCACTACCCATTAAGAATTATCGAAATCCCAAATTAATTATTTTCTCATATGAAAATGTAAAATATATTGGTTTTGAAAACATAGAATACCCTTTGAGAGAATGAATACATATCCAAAATATTTCCACTATAAATAGAGTCTCTAATCTAAATGAATTCATCATCATGATGTTGTTCATGATAAATAATCATGATAAGATCAGTAGTCCATAGATTACTAGCCAAAAACTATTACTCCCCTCACAACTAAACTCGAATATAAAAAATGATAAAATATCCATTAAGTACCACTCATCTAATGATTCATTCATGGCATGGGTCAGATGTTTACTGATCAAAGAATTTGGAACAAATTTTTCATCCCATAGGTTATAGGTGATGTAAAAAATAAAACTAATATAGGTATTCCACCCAACACCTATGATGTAGATTCAAATAATTTTAAGAGAATATAAAAATCATGCTAATGTAGTCCAAATACATGGTAAACCATTCTATTAAAAGGTAATGTCCCATATCTTAAGTGTATACATCACAACTTCAAGATGAATTAAATGAGTTAGGTAATTTTTCTCAAGTGGGATAAGCTGTTGATATCTATAGAAAAATACATGATCATCCTATATAAAACATAGATCATACCCAAACATGATGCATCATAGAAGACCACATATCCATGACCAACCTCTAGATGAGTCAACCCCATCATAGTAGTAAAAATACATTTCATCTAGAAATTTTATTTGAAATTTATAATTCCAAAAAAACCGTTAATTCCTTCTGAGTCAAAGTGGTTATCGAAGAGTCCATCTTTGAGAAATTATTTTCCAATTGGTGATAGTATCCATATAAATCCCTAAAATTTCCAATTATCAGAAACATTTCATGTTTATTCCCATTTCGTTACAGCCTTCACCATATTAGGATCAACTAATATACCATGTTTTGACACCACATGACCAAATAAATTCACTTATTGAATCCATAAATCATATTTCTAAATCATGGAATAATGTCAGAGATTTCTCAATAATTTCATAACTATTTTAATATGACAGATATGGTCCTCTTCAAGGATAGAGTAAACATGGATGACATCACAATGACTACCAAATATTTATAAATTTACTCATGTGAAATCTTTTTCATTAAAGTTTTAAATACTTTAATAGCATTTTTTAGGCTAAATGGAATGAAAAGGTACTCATAATGGTTATACTTTATTCGAATGGTGATTTTTTAAATTCTAGATTTTTTTATTCTCATGTGATGTAACCAGATAAAATATTAAACTTCAAGATCCAAATTTATCCTTTTAGATGGTCAAAAATATCTTCAATCCATGAAAAAAAATACTTGTTCATTTTTGTGACTCGATGGAGTTTTAGATAGTATACACAAAGGTAAATTGTCCTATCATCTTTCTTAGAAAATATAATTGACACCACCAAGGGTGACACACTCTAGCATATCAATCCTTTCATTAAACCCTTATCCAACTGAGTCTTCAACTCTTTTATCTTAGTGTATTCTATGCATAATGAAGGAATAAATGTTGTTTGAGTATATGAACATAAATCAATAAGGAACTCTACCTCCTTTAATGATGGAAAACTATATAAGTTTGATGGAAAACATTGGACAAATTGATGACCATTGGAGGGAGATTATCACTCAAGGATTCTCACTCTAGAATAAAAGGGAACATGAGTATTACATTCCCCAAATATAGATATGATGTTCTATCTCTACACGACCTTTGGTCCGACTCTTCCTGAAAGATATGGAACACCTCATCAGGTATAGGAAATTAAACTCATCAAAATTTTATTAAATCCAGGATTTATTGGAAATGATACAATTCATGCTTAAAATTATGTCAATAATTTTAATGTAAATATCCAAAAAATACCAAGAAATATATGAATTTTATAATGAGAAAACTAAATTAAGAGAATAGAGACCCTTCCCTCTCTTCATTCGAAGGGTTGTAGTAATATCCCTAACATAAGATAAAGGCTTCGTAGGGAGATTTTGAATATCCACAATATTATTTGAAATATATGATATAGAAAAAACGATATCAAATAACTTTGTAACTAATTATGAATATATAGTAATGGTACCTCTCAAAATCGTGGGACCCATATATTCTTCCTCTAGAGACACTTTCTCTCGTGAAGAAGCTCCATTGCGGATGCTTTTTTTGCTATAACCTCTTAGTCTATGAAGAAACTAATTGTAAAAAATTTATTTGGTGATGATGATATTTTGACACTATATGGATTATAATAGACATTAATTAACTTATACAAGTGACCTAATCATCTAAAAGAATCACATTTCATTGGACCCATAGTGAAACCCTACATAGAATGACCAGTAATTCCACACTACTAGAAAATTAAAGTTAATACACCTAGAACTATAAGAGGTAAAAAAAAATACCCTATTATCAATAACCACAAAAAAAATCACCATGATTATCCTTCCTTTAATAAGATGTCACATAATTTTTTTTGGGAGAGAATGGAACTACCATCAACTCTGACATACCAACTAAGGCCATATAAACCATTAGCCTTCTTTCAAAAACATTACCAAAAGAATACATATTTAGTAAGAAAATATAAGATATAATATAATATTTAATTCCCATCTCAAACTGATGATTCTTCATCTTTGTAGTTAGAATAGTCTTCGGAGAAAACTATACAAGGATAAAAAACAATTAGAATACTCTGTCGCATTCCTATCAGCATGATCGAGTTTTAAGAACTCCTTAGACATAGCCAACACAAGAGAATAAAGATATAATTGGTCAATGAATGTATCATTAAATTCATTCCACTCTAATCCCTTTTTCTTCTTCATTGTCACCATTGTGTCCCACTGTATCCTACTACATCCCTCAATCTTGAAAGTGGAACATTTCACCTTGATCTCCTTAATAATTTTTGGAGAACTCAAACAAAAGGTTGATATATCTCAACCAATCAACCTCTAGTATAGGATCATTATATCCTTGAATTTCTGGTGGCTTCATGATATAGAACTAATAAGAACAATTCCATAAAGCATCCCATTGAGGCTCCATAATTGGATCAGGAATGATAATGGGTGCAGGTGCCTATCCCAAAAAATGGAAAACATGCATGATAACCTCAATAAGATTATGGTTCATAAGGGCATTTTATCATTTTGGTTTATGAGAATATTCATTCTGGATCTTATTGACATATATTCTTAGAGGCATGATGATATAAAACATTAGTAAAGAACAATGAAAGACATTAGATAAACACACAAACTATGTGATAAGGAAAAATGATACCAATATATAAAAACATATTATTTGTAATCCATCCAATCCAAATCAAATGTAAGGAAAATATTTGAGATAATATTCAAAAAGTCATTACCAATCCACCCTTAGTGACATAACGAACATTGTGGTGAGATATGGATGAGCAATAAATCAAAACTACCTTCTAATTTTTTGTTAGATTACTAAAATTAATACTAATATATATGGATGATTCTTAATATAGACCATTGATATCAATTTTCACTAACCATCTTGTATACCATGGTACCCTAACACCTGATCTAGACATGACCTGGCCTGAAGGTCATTCCATATCCTTATGGGTTTGTGAATAGCACCTCACATCATACATGATAACATTGGAACTGGTTTTTTCCACATAAACAGTGGAGGAAACATATAAACATACTTATTCAAAAAATAATTCTCTATAAATAGAACAATACCAGTAGTCAAACATGTTTTTACAACCCAAAGTACAAACAAAAAGTACTAGAAAACATTATAAACTACCCAATTCAATAGATTCAATAACAACATCCCCTCATTTTTGTGATACACGCTTTCTCAAACCTAGAAAAAGATAATCTACCAACCCCAAAAGGCATAGGTAGGGTTTGAGCTAAAATCTTAATAGGGTCTAACAAAGGATTCCATAATAAGATTCCAAATTAATTAAACAATTAGAGCTGAAAATTTTAAATAAAAGGCGTTGAATTTTAAAATAATATTTAAAACAAATCGTATTTGACATTTCAAATTATTTAAATATTTCAAAAAATGGTTTATATGAAAATTTAATATAAAACCATTTATATGAAATCAGAAGGCACATGAAAAACTATTTACAGTAATGACATATATATATCAAAGCATCTCAAAAGAGACACACGTTCATCTACCGAGAGGAATGATGGTTCCAGGTTATAGGATCCTTATACACTTATAAAATGATAATTGAAATGTGTACACATGTATCTCTGACACTAGACAAAGGTGAAAAACTAGCATCCCCTTGGGGATATGATCTCCCATTAATTTTAATATAGAGTTGTAAAAAATTAATCCATTTTAATGTAATTATCATACATGTGTATTTTCCTTAATAAATTACTAAATAAATTGTAATTAATGTTCACAAAAAACATTCAATAATGTGAAATTTATTTCATATCCTTTAAAAATTCAATTAAAATATTTTCCCATTTCAATAATTCAAATTTTCATTTAAAAAACTAAATGGGGTTTTAATCAATTCATGAATTTTCATGAATAAAAGAAATTAGTTAATTATGAAATATATTTATGACATTCTATCAAATAAAATTTTTAAATCAATTGTTTATAAATAAATTTCACAATTCCTTCAATTTCATCAAATACAGATCACACCCCAATTAATAGGGTTTGTCAGTTTCCCCCAATTTAATACCCAATTAGTTAAAAATCTCAATCTACAACAAATTAAGTTTCCAAAATTCAGGTAATATAAAATAAAACAATTATAAAATCCTATGTTAGATTATTTTTCCAATAATAAATGGAATCACCTACCAAAATAATGAGAGTACGATTCACAATGCCTATAAAGAGAAACTCCAATGAAGAATATCAACAATGGTGATCCATGGATCAAACACTAAATAAAGATATAAAATAGTGGGTATTAGATACTCCAAAAATAATGTGATATATCAAATCAAAAATGAATTGAGTGTTAGATAAGAAGATAGTGGGATAAAAAGAATATATAGATAAAACATAACAGGAAGAACTGAATGAAGATTGTCTTTATTTGATCATCCTTGGATAGGGTTTGGAGGTGTCATAATTTGATCATAGGATCCCTCCAAACCTTGAGAATTTTAATAATCCTAGTTTGGGTAATATGTGTGTCCAAATAGTGGTTTGGGAGATTTTAAATTAAATTTTAGAATAATAAAATCATGGGCACCTAGTTTACTGGGTAGGGTTACATTGTTTGTAAAAAAGGTCACCCATGTTGATGGGGTTTCATGATTTCTCTTTTGTGGGAGAATGATTTTAAAAAAAAGTGCACAAACCATACAAATCCCGACTCCCATGGTATTCATGGTTCTCACTAGTAGGGAACATAGTTTGGGAAAACATTTTCCCATGTCTACACAACCCAAGATCCCTCCAAAACATTAAAATCTTACCAGAATAACCCTGAAATGAAACCCAACAAATGTATTATCAAACATGGGGTTGATTAATAACTAAAAATTGAAACAAGATTTTACATTGTTTATTTTTTAAAATTTTATTTTATTCATAGTTAATTTGGTTGGTTTTGACCTTCTATAGATGCACATTTTTTAAATGAAATTGAAACAATAATAACCACATATTAATTCATTCCATTAGCATTGCACATATTATTGACATGATTTCATCTCATACATTTCAGGAATAGAAAAAAGAGGGTTTTATTATTGTTGTAGAAAATTTTAAGGATGTATTCTTTGGATGTTTCCATTAAATTTATGTATTAGTTTATTAAAATTATAAAAAAACATGTTTCCCAACATCACAAAAAAATGACATCTATAATTTACATTCCTTCAGCTCCAAAATTTAAAAAATGATTTTACTATTGTTTTCATATAGTTTCACATCATTCAGATGTTTTTTGGTTGGTTTTTTCTTCCAGATGTGTGTTGTTATAGGAAATCAAACATTTAAATACAGGTTATTTAATCATTCATTGCGCACTGCACAACTTATTGGCATGTAGTCTACTCATAAACATCACAAATAATACAGAGTAGGTTTTCCTACAATTTCATGTCATAAACATCACATTTCATTCAACTATTCATGACCATGATTTCCATATCCAAATTCAATCATGGGCCTAAATGCATAAGCTTTTTATACTAGTGAACAATCCCAATCATGGTTAATCTTCAACTGATGACATGATCAGCAACATAACCAACCATCCCATGATTAGTGAATCCTTGAGGATTACATATCAAAGGAATAAATGTATAAATGTTATCATGTTTGGTATCTTGACATGAATAGTTAATGGAGATACATAACAAAAATACACCCATAATTATATCAATGCTGATATGAAATTTCATGTGATGCACATTCACTATTTAGTACAGATAATAAATATCATCTTATTATCTCACAATTCTACTCATTGTATCATATTATAATATTTGAATGACAAAAAAATATTTTACTCATGCCAATGTTAAAATATCATAAAAACCCATAATACTCCATGATTATTACTAATTAGGGACAACTCAAATTCATATTTTATGTGGATATATTGATTTCAATGATCATGATATATAAATTTAGGATATATGAATGAATAACAATTTGATATTTCATTTATTATAAAATCATGAAACCTTTTACAACCAATACATACAATCTCATAGGTATCTAATACCAATATATTAAAAATGGGACTTGTGATTTTTCTATGCTATGCATTTTGTCAAATGATAATTTACATTATCATTTATATACATACAATGGTTCTTTACATCCCCCTTATAAATGACCTCTTGAATGATGTGGTATTGGAAATGATTTTTTGGTCCCATTTCTAAGACCTCATTTCTTTTTCCTATGTAATATACCCAATGTTGTCATAGTATTTTTTATTTTTACCTTTTATAGTATAAACCAAACCATGTTCAGAATTGAACTTATTGATCTAAACAACGTCCTTCCAAACATCTGGTGTAGTAATGTAATCCGCTTTTGTTGGGATGTTCACTATGGTGGATTATTTGGAACTCTTCCAAATGGTCTCTTTAATATTTAATAAATACATGAAACCATATTTCGATATCATATCATCATATTTTCATTGGAATCTAGTATCAACATAACCCCTTAAAATGAGTTGACTCTCTCCTCCAAATATAAATAACATATCCATGACTCATCTTAACTGATAAAAGAAATTATGGATAGTATTCTAGTTACTATAAAATAAATTTCATTGGTAATTATTTGTTATTCATAAATTATTTGTGAAATTTTGGTATATATTTGGGTTTTAACTACTATAGGAATGACTTTTATCATTTGTAGAAAAATTCATTGACACTGTTGAAAAAGTAGTGTTGATCTAAGTTCAATTAAAATAAGGCATCTTTTATCACCTATATAAAAGATGTCATAAATGGTGAAAATTATCAATCCTAAAAAAGTGATGATAAATTTCACGCTACTACACTGTGCCACTAAAATTATAACACACAACAACAACAAATACATGAACCAAATATGAAGAGTAACAATAAATACCTGATATTGAAAATTAATAGTTTTTTTGAAATCAATATTACATGGAAAAATAAAAAACCACTATATTATATACATTTTATTTTTTTTATAATTAAATAAGAATGTAAAGTTTTTCATCGACATTAAAAAACATCATTTGATTCATTGTAATTGGGACCTAACCCCTCTCAAATATCCCAGTCAGAGTATATATTGTCAAATAAACCACCCCAAATAAAGAACAAGAATACACCTATATATGATAACAATTATTTGTTTAGAAATAAAACAGTGAAATAAATTAATCATAAATATGAAATAATAAATTAATAATGATTCAATTTTAAACTGAAAACATTCGCTTATTTTATTACAGGTCAAATCACCATGTATTGAGGTGTGTATGATTCCTACACATGAAAAATTACTTATGTGTCATTTTAATTGGGTATAAGAGAAATCAAAATGTGTTTTATGAGTTTTAAGTATGTCACTTTTATTTTTTACTAAAATTACTTTCTATACTCCAAACATGAACTTTGAGTCATTCAAGTCACATCGTGTATCGATCTTAGGTGAGACTGATTCCTATATATCAAAAATAACATATGAATATTTTTCCTAAATCATCATGAATACTTTTGTGTGTTTTCATGGTTTTTAGTGACTAAAACACAATTTGAACTAAAATATCATTTTTATACTAATAATGGACACTATGAGTCATACCGATCACACCATGGGTTAGATTGTGGTGCATATGATTTATAAAGATCAAAAATTAATTATGGATAATTTTTCTAAAGTATAAAAACAATATATATATATATATATATATATATTCATATTTTAGATTATGTCAGGTTTCATTTAATGTGAAATGTAAATTTTATATAAAATACACACATGGAGCCATATCAGTCACATCTTGTAATTCATTGAATTAAGGATAATTCTTAAACATCACAAATGAATTATGGATTATTTTCCTAAAGTATGAAAATAGAAAAAATGTGTTTTATTAGTTATTATTATGTCACATGTATTTTTTAGTGAACTACTTTATAAAAATGAATGCACGTAGTTTGAGCCATACATGTCACGTGATGTTTCAGATTGATTATAGACCCATTCATGCATTCCATATGCGATTTATAAATAGTTTTCATAAATTATCAAGAAAATATGAACATGATTTCTCATTTTTTAGTGATTAGGAAATGTTTTGAACTAAAATTTCAATTTTAGACTGATAACGGACACACTGAGTCTTACTGGTCACATCGTCTATTAGACTATGTTTAGGGTAATTCGTAAACATCACAAATGACTTATAGATCATTTTCTAAAAGTGTTGAAATAATATGAATCTTCCTATTTGGTTTTTATTATGTTACATTTTTTTAAACAAAAATGTATATTTTATGTGGAAAACACATACGATTTCTCTTACCATGCACACCTTGAATCATATTGAGGTGAAGATGATTTTTATACATCAAATATGACATATGTGTCATTTTTTAAATAAAAAAAATCTAATGCATTTTCATCATTTTGATTATATTAGTATTTTATATTACTAAAATGTAAATGAAAAATGAAAACAAGTATTTAAATCATAAAAATCACATTATAGGTCATATTAATGTGAAATCAATTATTACACATCAAAAATTACTTATGAATTGTTATTTTAAATTATCAAGATAACTAGAGTATGTTTTTTGGGTTTTCGCTAAGTGAAGAAATATTGGCGCCAAAATATGTATAGAGGAAACAATTCTCAAAGTGAACCTTAATTATAAGAGGTATTATTTGTGAAGCTTTTTCATAGAGCCCCTCTTCACCGTGGCTGGCACGGATCCAAGTCCCCCTCTACGATCACTATAGATTAAAATAGGTGGAAGGCTCTATGGTAATGACACATTTGACGAGGACCTTCATGCCACAGAGGGAACCATATCACCTATGTGGTCCCTTTTAAATTGGCAGATTCCTCCATGAGCACCGCGGAGGGAATAAAGGAGGTGTCTATGCTGAGGAGGGGATGGCAGTAGACTCTACGGTTACAACAAACTTGGCTCAACCTGCTTCTAGTTGCTAAGTGCCACGTGGCATCCCAATGAGCTTTAAAAACTTTGCACTACCTCTTGACTATAAATACCAGGCTCCCCTCCTACACAAAGGATGCATACCTCAACATTTCACCTTCTCAACTCTCAATCTAAGATAAAACCTCTACTTAGTGAAACATTGATAAAAATGAGCTCTTCAAGGTACTTGAGAATTGCGAAGTACCTTTCCCATAGCTCAAATACACCCCCTCTTCAAGGAAGGATTCTCTTATCAGAGCCTATAGGACATCGTAGAGGATGGACCTTCCTAAGGGAACTCTGATCTTAATAGATCACTCAAGCTTTGTGATGTACCTTCCACTCACATGTGAACCACATTCTATGGTTGGGTCACTTTGCTTTGTGAGGTACATAGAATCGCAGTGCTATGCATTGCAAGGCACCCATGCATCGTGTAGTAATACAATGAAAAATACTTTTTACTTCACGAAGAATGCCTCAAATTCATCTATACTCTATTCCTAGGATAGTCCACCCTACTTCATGAAGCATACCCCTTCGTAGAGTCTTTCCACTCTACGTAGAACTAGATCATAGTAAGATCCTTTCTCGTGAACCCTTTTTCTTCGCAAACCCTTATACCATAAGTCCCTCTAGATTTATGTAAAGTGATTTCAAGGTCCCTTGGGAATTGTTTCATATTGTCTTAGTTATCCTCATACATTTTCGGATAGCCACACTGACATCTATTACTTCATAGCATAGTCACACTAACGTGAGCCCCTTAATGGATCACTCCACAACCCCATCTCACTATGGAATTACGAATGCCTTCCCTTCCTCAAGGGTGGTTGCGTATCAGTTATGTATGTCCTAGGGGTGTAGATTGAACCCACCTCATTTGAACTACAGGATGTTAAACTTCCAATCACCATTGTCCTCATCACATGATAATAAACTCTGGCCTTGCCCCTTGCAATATACACAGGGTGCCCCACCTCATACATTTTTCATGGGAACTGGTCTCCACGGGAGTGATATCATTACTCACATGTAATGAGATCCTCTTTATAGGAACAAAATCTATCTTTGGGGAAGTGAAACCATCTTGGTTTAGGGCCTTTTCCTTTCTTATGGGAGGTATCATCTTTTCTCCGCCTTTTATGTTTGGTGCACAAAGACCAGATGAACAATGGGCACTGGGACCTTCTTTATCTCATACCTATCCCCTTTGGGCTTTATCTCCATTGGGAATACATAATTGATTAAGTCCCAATCTCCATATCATTTTGCTGCTAACCATGCATAGGCCCTTTTTTCCTTTCTAGGTTGTAAACCATGCATTAGCCCTTGTTTCCTATCTGGGTCGCTAACCACATGTAAGCCCCTGTTTCCTCATTGGGCCACAAGAATCGTGTAATGCCTGCTCTATTCCAAGAAGACACGTCTTTCACGATGTGATCATCAGGTGATTGAGGCTTCTTGTTTCTCACACCGAGCATAACTTTTGTGGGCTTAGAGTATGCACTGACCATGAAATCCTCCCTGGGATTCCTTAGGGAATACTCCCTAATCCCTCTTCCGAACTATGTGGACTTTGATGCTTTCCCTTTCCAAGAATGGTATGTAGGAAGCCTCCCTGAGGTTCAAGCCCAACACATGTTTTTTATAACCCCTTCATGTCTATTATCCTTCATCTCACATGACATGAAACTGTATCCCCCTTTTGAACTATGTGGACTTTGATCATTTCCTTTTTCGAGCAAGGTATGTAAGAAGCCTCCCTGAGGTTCATTCCCAACACCCATCAGTCTCGACCACCTCACAATGGTTCACCATCATCACAAATGATGTTAAATTGTATTCTTCTTTTCATCCCGCGTGACTCTAAACTATACCCATTTGAAATACATGGGCTTTGATCTGTGTCTTCTAGACATAGTATATAGAAAGCCTTCCTGAGGTTCAACCCCAACCAGTAGTAAGCCATTGTAAATCATAACCAGTGGAAAGATATTGTAAATCCCAACCAGTGTTAAGCCATTGTTGACCCCTACCTGTGATAAGACATTATAGCCCTCAACCATCATTATTCCATTGTAATCCCCAACCAATGGTAAGCCATTTGTAACCCTAACCAGCAGTATACTGTTGAATACCTCAACCAGTGGTAATCCATTGTATCCCCCAAACAGCGTTAAGCCATTGTAATCCCAAATGGATAGATAGTTTTTTTGTTCCTTTTACTGGGACCCACATCTCTGGTCCGCCCCTGGGTGTCAGACCCTCTCTCGGTCAGATAACCACATGTAAGCCCCAGTTTGTCATTGCAATGCTATCATTTGCATACACCCTGATTCCATGCCCCATCCTGAACTACTTAGACATTGATTAGACACCTCAGGGATATGTAAGAAGCTTTTATGATGTTCAATCACATCACCCATGTGTCATCCAAATATCTCTCTTGAGCCTCTGTGTTTTAGTAAGGTCATTCCCCAACCCAGAGGTTCCACTTCCTTCAGGGCCCATCCATGAACCCATTATCGTGGTTCACCTCCTAAGGTGTCCCATAATCTCACTAAACTATGTGTACATGGATTCCCTATTATGGGGATACATGGGAAGTCTCTCAGTGGTTCAATTCCAACACTACTAGAACCTTCACGACGGTTCCATCTCCTTCCCCATCCACTTCACTCGACCATTCATCATCCATTCTAGTTTTACCTAGGCCACCACATCCCAATGATATCATGTCACCCACATACTCACTGCTCCTAGTTGCAATTGGGCAGCTGACCACACATAATTCCTACATAATCTATAACCATCCAACCAAGATCACTCCTCTTGTGATGGGCCACTCACCACGTGTAAGCCCCATCATGTCATCGGGTCGATGTCCTTTATGTACACCATGATTTCAAAATCTCCCTTTGAACTATGTGGGTTTTCATACTTGTCTCCAGGACGAGGTATGTAGGAAACATCCCAAAGTATCAATCCAAGACAAAATTAAACCATTGTTATTCTTTTATAGAGACCCAAGCAGCCATGGATCCATCTCAATTGGACTTCTTGATCCCCCCATCTAGTAGGACTCTCAAGTGCTCCCTCCAGAGGCTTCACCCCCTGATCTACTCCCATCAGTGATCTAATTAGTCTGATCTATCTTCTTAAGATGTTAAACTCATAGCATACCATGTGTCAGACATGGGAAGTTGAGAAAAACCTTAGAGACATTCCTACCAAATATAATTCCATGCACTCGATGTGGGATGACTTTGGGTTCTGCGCCCTCGAGAAAAACAATAATAAGGGGAAGATACCCAGATGAATTTTTGTTTCATCATCCATAATTTCCAACGATGTCCCACATGACTTCTCCCCCGATCAAAGATTAGTTCCCTAACATGACCCCTGGAATGTCTTAATATAAGAATTGTAATTAACCAGCATCCACAATGATATGGTACTAGGAGGAGTTTCATTAACAGTGTCTTAATCTTTAATGGATACCCAAACTAGGATATAAGTTCCAAGGATGAATCCATGGAAGGAGGAACTATAATCGAATTATTCCATTTCAATCATGGAGAAAATTCCCCTGAATAATAAAAAGATGTCACCCCCCTTTGGAGAGAGGAAAGGTGGGGCAACAATCTGTACATCTTTGATAAACGGTTGTGTGCCCTGGGGAATGCGTAGGAAACAGAAATGGTGATCTCAACATGAACTTCTACTCTTCAACGTGGAGATTAGTATCTTTCAAGATAATAGTGGATAAGCGTGCCACCAGATCCAGCTATCTGGAACCAGGTACCACCGAGAAAATAGTGTGCCTGGCATGAAACTCACCAAAGATTGTGGCAGATGAATGTTGTACATTCTAGTTTGTGATGTTTTCAATGTGGATCCTTCTTACCAATCATGGGATATGGAATGGTGTTGTGGAACAAGACATCACTTTCATTCATTAAGCACTAATGGTTGAATCTCAATGCTTAGAAGGACCCAAAATTCTAGAATAGGAAAATCAATCATCGCCTACCCATCGATAAAAGGGTTGGGAAAACGTCAACGTGGAAATATCATGCGGCCTCATATCTTCTACAACTATCCTCATACCCATAGTTAAAAGGTTCTCATTCCCTATTTCCCAATATGAACTGGTTTAGAGGAGGGTTATTAACGACCTCGTCCAATGATATATGAGTAATATGGGATTATCCCTATATAGTAGATGGCCTAACATGACCTAAAGGATTCTATGCCATTCCATGCTGTCACCGCCACCCCCACGGGCTATGTAGGGAGCCACTGCGCCCCAGTCCATCCTACATCCACTTTGAGTGCCTCTCTCTAAAATGATCTGATAACTCGCTCCCTTACACCAATGAGGTGAGGGTCGTCCAGGCCAGCCCATCTATGATCCAATCTCGAGGGTCATCATAGAGGGCTCCCACTAGGTCCTGTCAGTGCTACCAGTGGTCCCCATAGGCTAAGGAGTGGGTGAGTTATGCACCTGCACCACCAAACCCAGTCCGGAAAACACTACACTAATTTGGGGCACAAAATGAAGTGGACGCCCACTAGGGGGAATCATCATCAATGACTATCGTGGCCCATACCACTATAGACATATACCAGCAATTCCCCATTTATAAATATTAGGGAAACTTATACGGTTGACACAGATTAAGAACCCATGCACCCCATGGGTAGTTTGGGATGACTCTCCTAGTCGCCGTCATTGGTGACATCCATCACAGGCTGAGCCACGACGGTGATATCCAACATGGAGGTCCTCAATGTGCCACCACCAATGAGAGTGTGGGTCCTCCTTACTCCCATGCCTGGTATGGTGGTACTCACTATACCACCATCAGTATGACCAATGTACCTCTCCACTGCACTAACATCCAGTATGAATGTTTCTTTCAAACCGGTGACCCCAGGTATGGTGTTGTTCCTCCTGTCAGAGGACACAGATACGAAGATCATCTGCTTCCGATCAACCATCGGCGTGGGGGGATTCCCCATGTTCTTATCGTAATAGGCGAAGGTGTTCCACATTTCATTAAATAGATAAGTATAGGTCTTCCCCATTTCAATGGTATCCAGCATGGTGGTCCTACCAAAGTTTAGTTTGACCAGTTTGAAGGCTCCCCTTGTACCATCACTACTAAGGGAAATAAGCATGAAGGTACTTTCCATGCTCCCTCTAGTTTCATCAGAGGTCCAACCAACTCCAACACTTTTCATGGAGATTCTCTATGCATGAAATATATTGTAAAAATAGGACCTCTCAGTGTTCATTTTGACATTTTTTTCAGGTGCTCCTCACACTCCAACTCGCCCAGACAGAAGTCCTCTCCACCCTCACACCAGTTCGGCCAAACTTCATCCACACACTGGAAACCTACCTTGTCCTAAAAACCATCCCTGGGCATAAGAGTGAGTCTCTAATGCCATAGAAAGAATACCAATATGTTTTGAACCATGATTAAGCTCGTTTTCTTATCATATTACATGGAATAATGTGGTTTGATAATGGAACACTCACCCCGATCGTCTATGTCAAAGATCCAGGGTAGAAACAAGTTGTATAAGCCTCATCATTATGGAATGCTACGTTCACTTAATTCCCACCTCCCTATGATGGTACATCTAAAAACAGAATGATTCGGCCTCTTTCCATGGCATTGTTGTGAAATCCTTTATATTTTCAACATGACTATTCTCCACCTCAACCAGAGATCATGGATTTTTTCTCTATGGTTTCGGCAGTATAGGAGATCCCTGATGCAGTGTCCACTACCACTCAGGATAGAAACAGTGTCCCATCAGGGTCTAGTGACTCAGAAGAATCACCCCTACTAAGGATCATGCCTTCATGAATGAAGAAGAATATTTGGACGATGATACCCTTGCTTTCGAAGAGGGTTTCTCCCCCATGGTTGATGAATTGGTACAGGTGAACCCCAGTAAAGAGATGAATTCGAAACGCACATTAATCAATGTTGTCATTATTATAAAAGAGAAATGAAAACCCATGAACTTCTTTAAGAAACAACAAAATTTATTTTCTGGTAATTATGATGAGATGCATGGACTAGATCCTTAGGTCGTCGTCCATAGCTTATGTGTTCCAATGAATCATCGTGGGTTCAAACAAAGTCTCATAAAGAATCAGCCTTCTCATAGTGACTTGGTCATGGACAATGTTTATAATCTCATCATAGAAAATATCCTCAAGGTGGTCCAATCCATCTAATGGTTAGCCAACATTATTCCCATTAGGAAGAAGAAAGGACATATCAGAGTCTACATCGACTTCGGGGATCTCAACTGTCACTGTTCGAAGGACGATTTTCACCTTCCAATGACAGAACTATTGACTGATTCCACTGTTGGGTTCCATGAACACTCCATCACGAATGGGTATTCTTAGTACAACAAAATTTGAATGGACCCCAAGGAAGAATAGTCTACTGCCTTCAGGCCACCATAAGGTCCTTTTTCTTACAAGGTAACTCCCTTCGGTCTAAATAATGAAGGTCCCACCTACTAGCGTTCCTTGAATCACATATTTAAGCTGATCTATGGGACAATGATTGAATGATATGTGTAATTTTTTGTGGTCAAATCTCAACATCGCCGGGGCCATCTAAAATTCATTGAGAAAGTTTTTGGAATGCTCATATCCCGCTATCTAAAGATGAACCCCTTGAATTTCTCCTTCGGGGTCACCTTAGAAATTTTTATCATAATCATTGTCTGATATAGAGGTATAGAGATCAATCTAGAGAAGTTCAAGGTCATCAATCAGATGTATTCTCAAAGCAATATCCTGAACATTCATGGATTTTATGGCCACACATCCACTATACACTAATTCATCACTAACATGGCAAGAAAGTGAAATATTTTTTCCTAGATCATGATTAAATTCATCAATTATGAGTGGGATGATGAGTGTAATACCGCCTTCGAGGAAATAAATCAGTACCTATTATAACCTCTAGTCTTGAGGCCACCCATTTCTGGAAAGTCATTGGTCCTTTATGAGACCGCTCTAAAACATTCTCCCAGTTCCCCTCTCGCCCATAAGAACAATGAGAGAACATATAACAATCTATACTATCTCAGCTACATGCTCCTCAATACAGATACCAGATATTCCTCTATCAAGAAGGGCTTCCTTGATCTGGTATTCATAGTGAAGAAATAATGACACTACTCAAAGCACCATGAGATAAATCTAGTGTCCTAAGTAGATCCTTGAAATTACATTTTGATCCACCCCTTGTTGATAGGTTTTCTATCTTGGTGGTCAGTGATCCACCCATAGTTTAACATCAGGTTTTCCCCATAAGTCCATTAAGGGTCTTACATTGGTAGAATTCTTTGCCACCCATCTAACTCATCTAGACCGATCCCTATACATTGATTTTATAACTGAGGCAATCCCCTCAATGGATAAAAATATTCTATGTTGGAAAATTCACATTGATGGTTCTTCCAAAATCCCTACCATAAAAAGACTCAATTATCCTTGACTCAACATTTTGGGCCTGGATATCATCTTCATCACACCATCCAAAATTGTTCTTCCATATTCATTAATGTTGTTAGAAGGATGTACCAACAAAGAGGTGGAGTACTAGGATCTCATTACTAGTCCAAAACTGGTCCTTGAGATTGATGTTCCCCACTAAAATTTTAAAGGGGAATCTGAACTAGTCATCAAACATATGAACAGTGACTACTTCTTTAGGAAACCGAAGCTCGTGTCTCTATTAGAATGCACCCCCCATCTAATATCCTAGCTTCCATCTCATCTAGAAGTTACTCATGTCCCTCATTCCCTGAATGGTTGAGTTGATGCCTTGGCCAGCTTCGTTGCATCTCTTGCAAAACCTAACCAAGATGATTTGATTATTGATGTGGCACACAAGAGATTCACCGCTCCCATCACTCCGAACAATGATGATAGCCCATAGGTAAGCCACCTTACTGCTGGAGCCTCCACATTAGGACCTCTAGGACCCCCTGCTGCAGTGTTGGAGGTGACTAATTACTGGAGGACCACCTTTATCAAGTACCTCCAGCACGACAATCTCCCAGTAGATTTACCCGAACAAGAGCGAATCTTATGTCGTGCATTGCGGTTTACCCTTCAGAGTGGTCCTAGTTTTGAGAAGATCCTCTACATACGCTGGTTGGATGGGTTTATCCTCTGTTCTACTCAAGGAGGTCAAGTCACATTCTATCTTTTAATTTTTTGAGTTCCAATATCATCTACCAATTAAAATTCCCTCATGTCATCCCACCTAATAACATCACTAACATTCGGGCAACCGAACTAAATAAGTAGTATTACAAGTATAACATCAATTCATACCATAACTCCTACTATCACATGATACAAAATGGGATGATCAAGGCATTCAAAAAAACCCCTCAAAAATTATACAGAAGATGGTTGGTCAAAACAAGAAGAGTTGCCTCGAAAAACCCCCCCAATGCTCTCTGGGCTTATCGGACGAATGCTCTCAATTACACTTAGGTGACCCTATATTCCATGGTGTATGGAAGTGAGGATGTCCTACCCATTATGATTCAGTTTCCCTCATAGAGAAAAAAAATATACGACCAGTAGACACTAGATAAGGTAGTTTAAATCCATCTTGTTGAACAATATGCTCTGGATGATAATAGGCTTCGTGCCTTGCACAACCTGGAGATACATCATAACAAGATATCTAAGGATATCAACAAGAAATTACACATCTGATATTTCTTGCAAGGTTACATGGTGTTATCCCTAAGAACACTAATGATACCTTGTAGGAAATCAACAAAACAAGATCCCAAATGTTAAGGACATTAAATGATTCACAAGTTTTACCTCAATGGTGCGTACTCCCTGGTTACCATGGATGGTGAGTGTATAACTCCTACCACCAATGCCAAATTCTTCAAGAAGTATTTCTCTTGAGTATTTCGTGGTCCTGCATGACCTTATATTATTCTCTCTTCATTACATGATGTTAAAATTCATGATCTATTAAGGCTTAAGGATGTAAAACTACCCATCCCTCATCCCGCATGATGATAAAATGAAAAAATGGTCCGAGCTCTATAACCTTAAACTAATATCTCTCCTCATTCTTGTCCCTCATGAAGTTAAACTACACAACATCTTCATGGACTACGTATGGCTTGATTCTCATCATCATGGGATATATAGGAACACTCAAACACTTTGTCTTAGAGTCCAGCCCCCAAATTTTTCTCCTTGACTACCTCTTGGGTATAATACTCTTGGAGGATCTCACACGGTGTCGTGTTAACTCCCTAGGCCCCAATTTATGTCGGGTTTGTGATGATTTCACCATGTTCCCCTCCCATTATTCTATCCTCTCACATTCTCGCTGCAGGATGTTAAAATGCATGACCCTTACAAAACTAAGTATGTCTTGATTCATGTTCTCATGGGATATGTATGAACACCTAGATCTTTCTCCTGTAGGACCAGCCCCAAAATTCGAGATCACTTCTTTGGTTTGGCCCCTTTCCCATGATGATTCTCAAAATACATGGTGTGGGGAGGTCTTGGTTTTCCCTCATTCATATCAGTTTTATCTTGAGTTCATCATGTATTCCCCTCATGGATCTCAACCTCTTTCACCTATCGAGCACGACATTAAATTACTAGGCATATTTATGCTTCAAAAGTCCCCATTATTTGGGTTTCTATCAACATTAACATCCAAAAGGACCCCCCCTGAATGGTACGGATGCTCAGTCTTATGGCTCACCTACTATTTCGGGTCAACGTCTTGGAGGTTCTCGAATAACACTTCAATAAAAGTTTCACATTTTGACTATGATCAGTGGTCAATGCTCGTTTCTTGTTCCCATTTCAGGTCACAATAAATGGATGTTGTGTTTCAAACTTGGTTAATAGCCATCCCCATCATTATTTCCACAGTTATATGTCCCATTTATTGGGTGTAGTGATTTATTTGTCCTGATATTCTTATAAACATCGGTATTCCTCGAGAAGGATGTTGGTCGGGTTGGGATCGACCCTACCCAATCTTTTTCCTTTATTTTCATGCCCTTATATGGTGGGAAGAATCTAATTCCATTCCTTGTTTTCCACGTAGATCATTGCTCATGTGGGATTAAGATCTTTGGTAAGGAAATATCTATATAAAGGGTCACATAATTATAGTCTGAGCTTAATGACCTTAAACTAAGAACCACGCCATCCTCATCACATGACGTTAAACTGCGTGATCCATGCAAACTAGAGGACATAAAACTACTCAACACTCATCCCGCATGATGATTAACTTCAAACTCACTGGGACATTCTATCAGTGGCCTAACCTCATGACCCTCAACCATTCCAACTCCCTGGCCCATGTTCTAACTTAGGATAATGCAATGTGGTTTGGAATCTATGTCCTCATTCTCATCGAGATATTTTTCCTATGCCACATACTTCCCCTTGAGACACCCTTCCTACCATCATCTTTTCTACAAGATATTAAACTAAACAGGTACCATCATGATTTATGTGTCCCATAATTTCCTTTTTTATCACCTTTCACATCTGAAAGGACCCCCGAACGGTATGGATGCTCGGCCCTAGGGATTTCATGCCATCTCAGGCCAATATCTCAAAGTACATTGGATGAAAATTTGATACATGTACTGCGTTGAAAGTATGATCAGTGATTGATGCTCACTTTTTGTTCCCATTCTATGAACTGATATAGATACTGTGTTGTGAACATCGTAAGAAGTTATCCTCGATCATTGTTCTCATCCCATGGTCTCCCAAATTATAGGCATGGTGATGTACCTTTTCTACCCATCTGTCCCACACACATGACATTAAAATGGGAATCTACGATCCGAGATCTATGACCCCAAACTAAGATCTACTAAATCCCTATCATATAACTTTAAACTACAAAACATCTCAAGAATAAAATTTTGCAGGATTCCCATCTTCATGAGATACATAAGAAAACCCAGACATTTCTAATTCGGGTCCTGCCTAGGATTATCTATCCTTTCTCTCATCTTCTTGGTCCAAGATACCTTTGGGGATTATTAATGGTGTGGCGCATGTTGTATTACTCCCTAATTCAAATCAATTTATTTTCTATCCCATACTAATTCAGCATTGAGTTCCCCCCACCTACCATGTACTTGTCAAATGATATTAAACAGCATGACATTTTCCAGAACTATGTATGGATTCATTCCTATCCTCATGGGATACAAATTAATGCCAGAACGTTTTGTCTTTGGGTCCAGCCTTGATTCTTAGAAACCTTCTCATCTATCTAACCCTTGGACTAATTCCTTCAAGAGAGGATATGTGTTGTGGTAAAGTCTTATGTCCTAATTCATGTCAGGTTTGAAATGGCCATGCCACAGACCTCCCCCCTTGAGAGATCTTCATCCCTTTGTCCTCCATTAATCTTATTGGGTCGTCTACCCTCAAATTGGTCCCCTTGACCCTCTTTGGAAATTCCCCAACATGCCCAAGAGCACTCTGGTTCAAGATCTAGAGTGTATTATAATACATAGACATGTATTCATCCATTCACATGCTTCATTTTTTCCTATATTTAGGCTTCCATCAGATTTCAAATTTGAAGGGACCCCTAAACGGAATGGATACTAGGCCCCAAGGATCTCCAACCATCTCAGGCCAACATCCCCAAGGATTTTGAACAACAATTTGACAAAATTCTCGTGTTGTGAATGTGGTCAATGGTCGATGCTCATTTGTTGTTCCCATTTCAGGTCACATGATAAGGATGATGTGTTTTGAATATGGTCAATAGTCACCCTCCATTATCACACCACCCCCATAAACTGTAAATATAGTTTCCATGATTCACATCTGTTTCTTCTCCATCATGTCCAAGTGGGATTTCGACACTCATGGTGTTGTTCCCCAAGACTCATTTTCACATTAAGGGGATGAATCCACAGTGTGGTGACATTCAATAATCTGCACCATTACCCCCCCCCCCTTTCATTGTATTCAACATGTTGTGAAGACCTTCCCCACCCTTGTTTCCCACATCGAGTTCGGATCATGTGGGATTAGAGATTTGGTCTTCATTTACAACCATTAAAAAGAGTCTCATGTCCTTTTTTCCAAGCTCTAAGACCTTAAACTATGATCTCCAAGCATCCTTGTCATATGACGTTAAACTTCATGACACATTTAGAAGTGCATATGACTTGATTACCATCCTCATGTAATACGTAGAAACACCCTTGCTTTTCTTCTTCAGGACCGGCTTAGGTTCCACTAATTACCTCTTCTATTCAGCCTATTAGCCTAGACATTTATATGATTTCATGGTGTGGCATTAGTGGGATTTTTTCCTCATTCACTTTGAGTTTACAATGGCACACCACGTGCTCCCCTTTAGGGAGCTACTCTCTGCTACCTATTTTCCAGCATGATGGTAAACTGCACTTTTAGAACTTTGTTTGGATTGTTTCCCATCGTCATGGTATATGTAAGAACACGGAGACATTTCATCTTTGGGTCTAGAACCATATCCTCTAATATATTCCTACCCCTTATCTTTAGGTTTCCCTTCTATAGTTTCACGTAGTATGGTGTGGACCTTATCTTCATTTACATTGGGAATTCTTTATCACACCCAATGCATTCCATCTAAAACCTCATTCTTCTATATGCATCCAAGCCATATGACCTTAATCTTTGTTGCATAGTCCTACATGACTCTAAATGGTTACTTATTTGTTGTGCTACATTAAAATACATAGATTGTCATTATAATATTCCCTTAAAATATAACATTATCATATTCTCCAAATAATGAAAAATGGTACTGCATTGTGACATCCTCACTAGAAAAGACATAATGTTTGTTATTGGTCATCCACCATTCCATTTGGCAAGGCTTGAATAGGTTTTACTTCTTGTTGTGATGCTCAGATTCTCCATCTTAGGGTTGTTTCTTCAATAAAACATCAATCCTAATGAACAAACAAGATCTATCAAATGTCACTTCTTTTGGAGTGTGGCTCAGACTTACACAACATAATTGTCCCTGGCATTGGTACACAACCATGCCACTTCAAAAACTATGTGTGGCTTGATCCCCATCATAATGGGGTATGTAGGAATCCCTAAGAACTTTACCCCAGGCCCATCCCAACTTTCATTGTTGTTCCCTCAACCTAAAATCTAACATGGGAGCACATGGTGTGATATGGACTCCTATTGTCCTCATTCAAAATGAGTTTTCCTATAGACTCATCATGTGTCCCCCTTTTTGCATTCCATTATAGTCTGAACATTATGACCATAAATCTATGATCCAACCATGTCCTTGTCACATTAAATTAAACTACATGAAATTTTATAAAAATACGTATGGATTGATTCCCATCCTCATGGGATACGTCAGAACTCCAAGTCATTTCATTTATGGGTCCATCCCTATGTATCTTATATCCTTCCCCCTTTTCATCCCCCTTATCCCAAACTATGACATAATCATGTGGTGTGGTCCGGGATCCTTATTTTCTCATTTACATTGGGTTTTGCAAAAAGTATCCTATTAAAATAGGAGTCTTTATTCATAGGACCCTTGTCCATGGAAAGGTATTTGAAACCCTATGTCTAACACACCTCATTGGCATACTCATATTTTTCATGGAAAAGAGCCCAACGTTGGGAGTTCTCGTATAGAAATTCCCTTGTTTAGTTTCCACACATCATGAGCTCTTAATTTGGATCTACATCCCCTTCCATGTCTAGAGGGACCCCCTATACAACCTGGTATTGTGCCTCATTGGCTTACATAACATCATGGGCCAATGCCCCGGAAGACCTCAAAAGACATTTTTCAATAGTTCCCATGTTTCGAACATGGTCAGCGGTCGACCCTCATTTTTATGACCTTATACCAAGCTAACGCGAAACAAATGTTGTCATTCAAACATGGTCAACAATTGTCCTTTATCGTCATGCCACCATCATTGTTATCCAGATCTCGGTCACCATGATTCAAATCATTCAACGACATTATGTTCAAGAAGAATTCTAGCACAATTGGTTTTACACCTCCGCACATTAATGTGAATTAGGTAGGTGGGTCAATAATTATGGGATTTCATTCACCTAGTGTTCCCTTTACCCTAATGTGTTCCTCCCTATACTAATAAAATTCCACCACTTCTCCTTGTTTCCAATATTGAGCACAACTCATGTGGACTTACTAGTTTTGGTAGGATGTGTACTCATGCAGCTGAACCATGCATGCCTCTCATCCTGCATGTCGTTAAATTGAAATATGAGAACTAAATAGGATTTATTCCCATCCTAATAGGGTATGTAGGAACACCCAGAATATTTTTCTGGGGCCCAGCCCAAATTTCACCATCTTCAGTCTCTTGACCTAAGATTTTTCTCAGGGTTACGTAGTGTTGTAAGTAATTTCATAGTCCTCATTCACGTCAGGTATATAATGACAGCCCCACATACTCCCCCATTTTGGGTATCCCATTAAACTCTCCACCATACCGTATGATGAATAAACTACATGGGTCATCCAGAAATACATATGGCTTGATTCCAATCCTCATGGGGTACGTAAGAATACCTGAGCACTTTCCTTTAGGTCCATCCACAAGTCAGTACACCTCTGGTCTATGGAAAAAATAATCCTATTGGGAACACATGGTGTGTTTTGGACTCTTATGGTCATCATTCACTTAAAGATATATATTGAACCATGTGTTTCATTTCTGGGTAACCATGTCCTCGATGCACAACATAAAACTACTACCCTACCCTAAAAATGTTCAGGATGCCCCATGATAATTATGGGATGTGTCAGCTTCCTCAACAGAGAAGATTTCCCCCACCAGCATTGGTCTCTAACCATAGTGTGATCAGGAACTATGTTTTCCTTGATTCTCATCCTTATGGGATATGTAGCGACGTCCGGACATTTTTTCATGGGCCCAGTCCCAGGGTCATTAACCCTTCTGGCCCCTCGGCCCAGTTTACAGTCTATTCTCTATGACCTTAAACTGGGATCTTACAATCCTTACAACATTACTTTAAATTTTTATACTTGGTCCATGAAATATGACCTTAAAAATATGTGCACCATTATCACATTATGATATTAAACTATGTTTCTATCATCCTCATTAGTTTAACATATAATTATGAGCCCCACTGGGTTCTCGCCAGGGAGATCCTTTTAGGAAAGGAGTACAATCCATGATCAGATCGATGCAGTCTCCTAATGTTCTTTAATTATTGTGGTATAATTTCAATAGTGTTGGAATCCATTAGAAAAACCCATCACTCCACCCTCCATGGTTTTCATTCCCTTTTTTGGACCCTTTTCTGCTTTCATGCCTGAAGAAACCCCCTAATAGTACAGATGTGCGGCTAATGGCTCACCGACTATTCTGGTCTAACATTCTAGAAGACTAATGGGTGAATTTTAGAGTCAATGCCCTTTTTTGAACATGGTCAGTGGTTTCCCATCATCTATTATACCCATTTCAGGCTCACACAATAGGGATACTATGTTAAAAACACAGTCAACATTTATCTTTCATTGTCATTATATCCCTATAGTGTTCTTAATTTTGGGTACCGTGATTCAAAATTCTACTACCCTATGTTTATATTGATTCTAACACCACTGGAATTACCCCATTCATGAACTAGAGCACGTTGGGAAAACATTAATTTAACTATTCTGAGAGAATCATTCTATATTCAGGCCGCTCTCTTCCTTCCTAGAAATATGGATTGGTTGTTCAGACCCCATATTCGCAATGCTTGGTTGGCACTCTCATATTCAAATGGAATAATGATGTGTTCATCCCTTTTTTTACATCAGACACGAACCACTTGAGCATATGGATAAATCACTGGATATTTCACAAATGTGATGGAAATGCGGAAAACCAAAAAAACTAACAGAACTCATGTATGCATTCAACATAATAAATCCAAGCATGATTGCACATTTATGAGTTTACAAACATTACAGCACCCAAGTATTGACCCCTCCCATCGATGGGTTGACCTGTTCAATAGAGTTTTCCAACTCTACCATTCTATGGCTGGTGGCGTCTAGGATCCACTATTGCCTATTAAGCTCCTGCTTCTCTTTAGTGGCGATGGGATGTAGATGATCGTCCACAATTCGGGCTCACTCTTCATCGGATCAAATGATAACCATATTATTATTGGCTCAGTTTATCTTTTATTTAGCCTCTGCCAGTTGGGACTTTAGGCGCGATATGATCCCCAATTGTGTGTCGAGAAAATTAGAGTACTTGTTTGTCGGTTCCCTCAACCGTTGAATGTCATTCTCAGCCTCCTGGAGTCTCATGATGATTACAGACTTCCTTCATGATCATCCCACATCAAGGACATGGTCAGGTTCCCATATATTCTCTGCCATGAAATCTCATATGGGAAAATGAGGATGTTGGGCAACTACTACTCCAGCACACATTTCATGATATGGGGAACAATGCCTCCCCATCTGATCTTTCCATTTTGCGTGTGTTGCCTCCCCAATGATTTGCTTCATCAGCTTCCATGAAAATCAACTGAAGAACATTCATTCCTCTTAATTAGATTATGTCTCATCCCTTTCCTCAGTGTTCGCATGTTCATATGTGGGGAACACCTCTAAGAACACATTAGCAGGATCATCATTCGGTGTCTGATCAAGTAGGTCAGGACCCACGTCATCTTATTGATCCCCATTGTTAGATTCCACCTCAATGATTTTGGTATCTACCATACTCACGGTCCCCTATGTGATCGATAGCACAATGTTTGGTCAGTTTGGGTGTCTACTTCCATGACCACTAGCGTAGCATTATGAAAAGAAGCGCCATGAGCTCCAACCATCATCTCCAATATGGACCATTCTATTTGGAGAGTTGTGCATGTGAAAAACACATATATTTTGGTTTACATGATTCAGAGGAAAACATTTATGAATTATGGGAAGGATATATATAGAGTTTAAATAGTCTTTCTCTCTGCTAAGATGTTCCCATCAGGACCCTAAGGCGTGACCCTCCATATATTGTGGGGAAAACCAAAGACTCTAGGAGAACCAACCTGGGTGTTACGACCCCACAAGGCATAGTAAATGCCATTTTCATGTGTACATATCCCGAGGATCCTACATCTGCATATACTATTGAACGAAATCAGTTTTTGTGTATGAGTCCCTCCTGCCCTGGTCAAATGTTAGTAGAGTTGCTCTAAATTACATGAATATGGACTAAGTGAAATGGTTTATCATTTACCTCATGAAAATTTGAAAACTCTTGCATTTCTGAGTTTGAGGCCTTAACCTCCTCCATATAGCTCCCTCTAACAGGATCCTCCCACAGGAGGACCCTTCCGATTCTTATAGTAGAGGTATGCACTACCCAAAATCAGTTTTCTACAATTACGTAGGTGTCGTTTGATCAAGAAACACTTTCACTCGATCTTTCATTGTATTCGGAGCACCCAAAGAGTGCATGATGTCTTCTAGTTCGGTGATATATAGCTCCCCCTCTGCCTGAGAAACTGAAAATCCATCCATGGCACGACCAATCCCCAAAAAATACATCACGAGATAGTTCAGATAGTGCCACATCTGGGAAGTATTAAGTATTTTTCTGTTGATATCCTTGATTTCCCAGGACTTTGGGAAGGCAACATCTTCAAGAATGTCTATATAGAATATCCTTTTCCCCAAATACTGAGTCGGTACCCAATGGAACCCCCTGGGAGGCCTCACTTCCAGCATGCTTTTTTCCCTTGGGACTACTGGGCCAGCTGTTGTCGCCTGTCTCTTGACAGGTATTGGTCTCACTGTTGCAGCTTCCCTTCCAACATAGGACTTCCTTGCCACCCTTTGGCCCTGACCTCATGGTTGAGGAGGCACCTCATCACTGCCACGAATAGTCTGCTGATTCAACATATATCCCCTCTAAGCTGCCTCCCAGCTCTTACCATATACCTTCACTAGCTTATAGGCAACTGTGGGTGGAGGGAGCTCATTCCGCATCATCCCATCCTCCCATGTGAGCATGATACACATCTTCCTCATCACACATGGGTCTTCCTCATGCCTCAGTCCCAAACAGACCTGTCGGGTGACCCTCTACATGCACCAAAACTACCTCACAATGTGGTGCAGGGTGTACGACTCACAAAGAGGTTCATGATCAACCCACACAACCGGGACTCCATCCTAAAGGGAGAGGATATAAAACCAATTCTCCTCCACTCCCTGGTCTTCGTCAGTGAACACACTTGATGGAAATGGTAAGGGGTGTAAGTTGAACTCATCTACCTTCCAAACCTAGTTGAGCGCTAGTGGTGGGTCAGCTATGTTGAGAAACTCCACCCCGCATTCAGAATGTCCAGTCAGAATTCTGACCCTAGAGATAAAATGGGTTTTATGAACTCATAGGTCCCTATATGTTCCACTATCCACCCATTCACAAGATAGAATGGACCACATACCTTATGTGGCTTCTTCACTTCATTGATATGTGAAATCACTTTATATAGATTAACAAGCATCAGGATCCCCATGTTGACCCACTCCCCCATCTCTAACATGGACTCCTTGATGAACGTGTTTGGCCGCACACCCATGTTTGTGTCCCTAATTTCCAGAATCCAGCCATAGATGAGTTATGAGATGACCACATCCATACTAACCATCGGTTGCTGCTCAGTAATGTTAATGAATCCCCATTTCCTCTAGTGGCTATCTTCTATGAGTCACTAATATGAGTTCTCCCTACTCCATTGGACACCCTATGGTTAAGTGGGAGACCTCACAAGATACTTCCCATATGCATTGGATTTTTGGAATTGACTGAACCTCAGATTGAAATGGACTTCTCTGACCAAATACTTGTCCTCTCCTAGCATCAGGTCTATCATTTTCGTTGCCAGCAGCGACATCTGTTATGTGTCCTCCCATGTATTTGTGGTGGGGAAGAACTAATTAAACATTTCCCCCAATATCAGGATCCATGAGATTTGGTACAATTCTAAGAGGCTAATATGAACTTCCCTATAGTGAGAATGGAAAGTGTTTCTCTTGGATGAACACCTACTCTGAAAATCTTGCATCAGTTGCTTCGGCAGGTAGATATGAAATTGGGAGGCCCATATCGGCTCAAACAAGCCTACTCGCCCCAACTATGCCCCAATATCTTCATAGGAGGCACAAAGCCAACAATCCCTGGCCCATTAATTTGTGAAGTTTCCACCCTTGCATAAATCCCATTCATTGGTCTCACCCTTCTCCAGGTTCCCCAAGGCTGCCTTTAGAATGTTGTGGTATTGTGGGGGGATACCTCAAGCTTCAACGCCTTCTTAAATACATTTTTATAAGATTATACAAATAGTTGACATTAACAGGTGTATAATACTCCCAGTTATGACTATCGACCACCCTAAACCACTGGTGATGGCATGATGTACTCCTAAACCAGTAGGATGGCTCTCACCTACTTGATTCCAGAATGAGAACATTATCCTTTGGACCAAATATGTATAGAGGTAGCCTTTGGAATAAGTGGTCGTTATTATTTCAGTCTGACAACAGCTCCCCATGGATTTTTGGTCTAAGTGGCTTTGTACATACTCCCCGATGCCTAGGTTATTAGCCAACTAAGACCTCTGGGTAGCATCTGCATGGACCCCCATGGATGCTCCTTGATGAACCATTCATTCTTAAAATTTTAGAATATTTTGTTATGTTTTGCAGAGATCATTTGCAGAGCTCGTTCACATATCTTTTTTGTAGTGCTCAACTAGAGAAGTATGTCACAGAGCCCTACCACAGACCTCGCAGACCCACATCGTGGAAAGTGCACTCATAGAGTCGGAAGAATTGTCGTGTGCCGCAATGAAGAAAGCACCCGATTCACAAAGAACTGCCGCAAAGTGTGTGGAGCTTCGCGAATCAAGAGCACAATCACCAAAAACATGGATTTGAGTAAGGGAAAAAGAAGGTTCATCCAACCCTATTTATAGAAAATGACCACAGAACTTTGTGGCATGCCTGTCCATGGAAATATTCATGGTGTCCCCAACCTGCACATCTTCTCTTCACATCATGACCTTGCTTCAGGATATTGCTTCCTGATTGGCCTAATAAATTTCGAAATCTACCCATAGACTTTGACATTCATTTTTATTCTTGGCTCCATGTCTTTTGGGGGTACATTTTTTAGAAACAAAATATTTGCAGTGGAATCAATTATAAAAGAACAAATTAATGCCAAGAGGGCTGCTTCATGAAGCTCTTTCATGGAGCCCCTCCGCACCACAACTGGTTCATAGCCAAGGCCCCCTCTATGATCACTGTGTAGTAAAATAGGAGAAAGGATTTGTAGTTACAACACAATTTATGAGAAGAATCACACCACGGATGGAACCAGATCCCCTTTTTGATCCCTCGGAAATTAACAGAAGCCTCCCTGAGCACCGAAGAGGGAATAAAGGAGGGATCAACATTGAGTAGGGGTGACAGTTGAATCTATGGTTACGATAAACTTCACGCAATCCGCTTTTGATCACAGAGCACCATGTGGATTCATAATGATATATCAAAGCTTTGTGTCTCTTCATTCCTATAAATACCGAGATCCCCTCAGTCCTAAAAGACAGATACCCCAGCTATTCTTCATCATTGCTCTCAAATCATGAAGAAACCTCTAATAAGAAAAAAATTGTAAAAAATGAGCTCTTCAAGGAACTTAAGCATTGTGAATTACCATTACCTTAGCTCAAATACGACCCCACTTCATGTTGGGATTCCCTTTGTGGAGCCCAAGGTCCATCATAGAGGAAGGAATTTTCTAAAGGAACTTGGGTCTTCAGAGAGCACTCATGCATTGCGAAGTACCATCCATACACTTTTGAACCACATGCTAAGGCATGGTCACTATTCTTCGTGAAGTACATTGCTTCGTAATGCTATGCATTTCATGGCACCCATGCTCCACCAAGACCTTCTTCGCAAAAACCATTTTACTTAGCGAAGCACCCTTCATATGCATCTATAATCCTATCCTAGTCTTGGCCACTGTACTTTGCAAAGAATACCCCTTCATGGAGTCATTACACTCTGTGGAGAACTAGAGATTTGCATGATCCTTTCCTGTGAACCCTTTCTCTTTGAAAACCCTTCTATCGTATGACACTCTGAGTGTGTCCAAAGTAATTTCAAGACCTCTTTGGTGGTGTCTTATATTTCATTCCATATCCTAATGCTTCTTCTCATTCATAATCTAATGGTTATTTCTTCTTTTCTTAGCCATGCTAATGTGAGCCCCTAAATGGATCATTGCGCAACACCATATCACTAGGGAATTTATAATGCCTTACCATCCCTAATGGTGGGTGGGTATTAATTATGTAAGTCCTAGGGGTATGGAGTAAACATGACTCATATGAGATACATAATGTTAAAATTCCAAGCACCATCATCCTCAGCACATGATTTTAAACTCTCTCCTCTCCCCATGCAATATACATGGGGTGTCCCGCCACAGACATTTTTCATTCTCAGTGGTCTCTATGGGGATGATTTTATTCATCACAAGGAATGAGATCCTTTTTTGAGAACGACATCTATCTATGGGGAAGGGAAACAATCTTGGTGTAAGACCCTAGCCTTTCTTGAGGGAGGTAGCATCTTTGCTCCTCTATTCATCTTTGGCACACAAATGCTAGAGGATATGTGGGTATCGGGACTTCGTTACCCTGTCCCTCTCTCATTGGGATTTATCTCCATTAGGAATCCATCTAGGAATAAGTCCCAATATCCATATATCAGGGCCACTAACCAAGTGTAAGCCCTTGTTTCCTCTTTGGGATGCTATCCATCCATAAGTCCATGTTTCCTCTCTGGGATGTTAACAATGCGTAAGCCCCTGTTTCCTTTTTGGGCAACAAGCCACATGTAAGCCTCGCACTATTTCTCACGGATGCTCCTTTAGTGACACGATCATTAGGTAATTGCTGCCTCTTGTTTCACAGACCGAGCATGAATCGCATGGGCTTAGAGTATGAAATGACTAAGAAATCCTCCCTGGGCTTCCATAGCACATAAACCCCAATCCCCCTTCTGAAATACATGGAATTTGATCATTTCCTTTTCCATGAATGTAATTCCACAACCCTAGTTACCTAGAGTTGGTGCTTTATTTTAATACATTGGCATGATTACAGGGAATTAAGTGCTGAAGGACCAATCAGTTTAGCAGTCTTGGAAAATAAATTACATATATTAATGTTACATTACAATTTTGAAAATAAAACACAACAAAAATAATCCTTCGAGAATGCCATTATTACCCTAGTGTAACCATGCATATCAATCATAACACAATTTTTCACATCAAGGTAAAAATAAAACATAAGAAAGGGGTGTGCTCAGATGCTCAGTAAGGATAATTATATAGAAAAAACTACAATTAATAAGAATAATCATTTAAGGTAATGTATAAGACTAAAACACAATCCTTTTAAACTCAAGCATCATAATAATATAGAATTGATAAATCAAATAATTCCATTTATTTATTCACATGGATATTTTAATAATTGAATAATCACATGCAATATCAATAGCTAATTTCATAATAATAGAATGCATAATATCGGACAACATAACCACATAGTCAAGGTATCTTGCGAAGACTACAAATAAGATTTTTTCAAGGCCTTGTGCCAAGACACTAATTTTTTTCATGATACCTACCGATGCATCAATGAGCCATAGTGGGATCCACCAGTCACTTACTAATTCCAATGCATTCCTCGTATTAAAATATTGAATCATAACTTAAAAATTCATATTAAAACTTGCATTTGTAATGTCAATAATTTAACCATAAACCATGAATGGTATAAAAATAGATCATCTACAGTCAATCATATCATAACTCATTCAATACAATATGGATTATTTTATTATAATAAATCAACCTCAATCAATAATAATATCCAGTGAAGGATGTGGACATAGTTGAAAATGATCAGTCAAACTCATTGAGAGAAATATCCCTTTTTATGATATCATTTAAAAGTCGCACATTTATAAAGGAAGTCATTTAAAAGGGATTTTTGAATCAAAGTGTCCTCTACCACTTTGAAACATTTGAATAGAATTAAAATTTTAAAACAGTACTTTCAATACAAATAAATCCTTAAAATCATTTTTAAATACATAGAAATTAATTATAAAGATTTAGAAAAATAAATTATTAAAAAATTAAATATATTGATCATGCTAAAGTGTCCCTTCCAAAAAACCTTAAAATATTTATTTTGAAAACATTTTTATGAAACATTGACATATATGATAAAAATTTCTCATTAAATACTTACACATAAACAATCTCAAGTAATAATGAGATTGAGGAATTAACCCTTACCTTGTACTTTCCTTTAGTCGAGGGTACATTTAACCTCAAGCATAATGACCATAGTACATTATTAAATTACACCAGAAACATGTTAATATTCATTATATTATATATGATTCAGTTATTACTTTATATTACCCATTTAATTAAAATTTCCATGTAAAAGTAACATTTCGGGTAATAATCGCTTTCTTTATTATACGTGTTTTAGCTTGTTATTTTTGATCATATCACATAGATCATGATTTAAATAATTCCATAATATAAAACATGATTTATATATCATGTATATTGATAATATAAATATGTATAATAGATAGATATATGAAATTTAATCACAGTTCCTGGTGATGGTAGTATGTTCGTACGCATGAACGTTGTTTCAGTTTTCTTATTGTGTAGTATGGAAGTAAAAAAAAAACATATATTTATCTACATAAATATATATTATTCTAGTAGTGATATTATTTCATATACCTCGTATTTAATCAATGTATTTATTTATTATAAAAATTCTTGAAGGGTGATCATTGAAGATGATTCTCATCATGCCATGGAGAAGGTAAGACGTATGTACGCACGAGCGATAATATCATTTTATTGATGGTAAAATGGTGTTTAATTGGATGGTATATAAAATATAAAAAATCATTACCATGTTATATTACGTATTTAAATTAATTATACTCATTATTATACCTATACAAATAATTTAGAGTTGAATAACAAACTATACCACGATGTGGAGACAGTAAGCCGTACGTACGCACATATATTGACATTGTCATTCATAGGATGGATAGAGTATTGAATATGGTTTTTTCATATTTATAAAAATATAACAGTATTTATAGGGTATTGGGGTTATTATTTTGGTATGGAAATAGTAAATAATGTGGATGTGGAAGAAGAAAAGAACTTTGAAAGAGGTGACGAAATAATTATCTCTTCTTCATGTGTTTCCATTTGATTTGAACAAAAGGGATCCATAGGTTAAATTTCTGATCAGTTTAATTCCTTTAGGTTGAATTAAGGATAGTTTGAAAAATATTTGAGCAGGTTTTGGCCGAGCCAAATGGATTTGGAGGTGTAAAATTAAGAGAAGTGATAGTTCCCTTTTATAAGAGAGTTGAAGGTCACTTTTAAAAAAGATTGAAATATTATTTTATTATAAAATCATTTTTGGTTTATAATGGATCCAAATGGATTTATTTCGAGGATAAGGGGGCATGGGTTGAATTCCTCTCTACCAATTGGTTTTAGAAAATTTTAGGTCCCCATATTAAACATATCATTTAGATTTATCCATTAGTTAAATAGTTTGTCTTTTATCATGTCCTCTTGTATTATTATAATACATGGTTAATAAACTTACTAAAAAACGACAAGAGAACCTAAATTGGTTCATTGATAACATCTCTATCATTATTTTTTTTTCGGAACCTTAGATTTTTAAGAATATTATATCATTTAATAATATAGTATTTGTTTTAAAAACTCATTTATATTAGTTTTGACAATATTTAGTAATTAATTTTTGTTACAGTCATAACAACATGATGAAATCGAAAAAAATTCATTGAATCGTCCCTAAAATGTCATACTCACCTAGAAAATCAGTTGATGGCTTAAAATGTTTAAATTTACATTTATTTTAATATTTATAATATCAATTATTTTAATATTTTATTAATAAGGTAATTACTGCATCATTATTATGTCATAAATAAATTTCATTATTTTATGTATATAAATTATAAATAAAATACAATGATCTAGGAAATATTTTTAGATTTATAAAGAATATTTATACTCAAATTTTTCTTCTGTGTAATACTATTTCAAAAATAGTTTATTTATTAAACTTTAAATTTAACACTTTTAACTCTTCTTTAAATAAAATATAATAAATGTTCTTATCTTACCCAAATTGATAAATATGATCTTAGTTTCTTCCAATGGTTGATTTTTGTTGGAATACACTTATCCAATATAATTAGGACACGTTTTGGGGTAATATTAATATTATTTTTTCCTTTAACTACATTATTTACTTTTTATCATAGTAAATAAAATTCAAAATTTACTATTCACAAAAAATTATTTTCTTCCTATTGAACAGAATTTTACATTCTAATTTAAACCTTGTCTCTCGGATTTTTGAAATTAAATTCACAAAAATTGTAAAATTATGTATTATTCGAATTTGTAAATATGCCTAGAAGTTGGGTAAAAGATGTTAAAAAAGTTGAATAAAATTTTATATATCTAATATTATTATAGAATAAATTGTATGAATTATATTGGAATAATATATGTATTATGTATCTATTTTTACATTAAGATAAAATTTTTATTAAAAACAATTATCTAAATAGAAATTTCTCTTTTTATCTATAATGTAGTGTTTTTCACTATTCATACAAAATTGAATGTTTTCAAAAAAATACCAATAATTCACCCAAAGATAATTTTGATATTAAAATTGAAAAAAGATGTCTATTTTATAAAATTCAAAATATATAAGTTTCATTAATTAATTTAAAATTAATTCCTGTTGTCAAAACCATAATGCGGGTTTTTAAGAAGTAAAAACTATCAAAGAAATGAAATGTGCTTATGTCCAATTTAAATGTTAAATTACTTAAAATGTCCTACATTATATTAAATGATAAAAATTTAATCTAATTATACTTTTAATCCAATCAAATGAATAATTTAACACATTAAAATATTTTGATTAAAAACGTTTTTTTAATTAAAATTTAATATTCTTTTATTATTCATCAAAAAATGAAAGTTATCAGTAAAGTACCATAAATTTATCAAGTGTAAATTTATATGTCCCCATTATAAAGAAGAATTTAATTTCCTTAAATTTAATATATACTTGTGTCAAATATTTGATTTAAAAAGGGTTCACCCTTAAAAGGTGGTAAAATTACATTTTTTGAAAAATACTTCTTTTATATAAAAAATTGAATATGTTTTAATATTATGTATATGAAATAAATAATATGGATGTTAAAATTATATAGAGTATATAAAATTAAAATTTCCGTTAATACTATTCATAACCGCTTTTTAATGTCTTGTTTGGTAAGTCGTTGTGCACTCGAACTCTATATTGCATGTAGTGGAAGCTATTGATTTAATTAAAAGAGATAACGTACTATGAAATCATAGAGTGTTATATTCTACCCTCGTTCAATAAATTGCATCCTTACAAATTGAAATTTTTCATCAAATATAAATGGTTAAAAATAGAAAATACCTTTGTGGAAAACCCACATCGGTAATTGGGATAATATAATTTAATCTTAATTAGAGGGAAATGAAAATGAAAAAATCACCACTAAATTAGGATTTAGAATTAGATAACATTTTTGGAAATTATAATTAGAGGAAAACATATATATTTATTGGGAGTGACTGAGGTCATCAATCACAAATAAGGGAATGGTAAATTGAGGGCATAAAAGACATAAATATATGATTATTTAAAATATCATCAGTTAAAAACAACATAAGCTATTAGGATTACATATTTTTTGTTTTAAGATCATATCCCTCATTTTTTAGAATTAATTTCATCATAGAATAAGAAAAAAAGAATACTTGAAAAATATAGTCTCATCCTTTAACAAAATCATCTTTGAACTCAAAAATATTCTATTTACCCTAATCTTATAGGGATCTAAAAAATGAATTTTTAATTCATCTATCAGACCATTTCAAAAAAACTACATTATAAAAACTAGGATATCTCGTAGGACAGTGGTAGGTCATACACCCTTGTCACCCTTCGGTTGCGAGTTCAAGTCTCGCAGCCTTGTCGGACGTGATGTGTTGTTGCCTAACCCCCAGGTTTTCCTTTTTATAACAATACAAAAATAATAAAAATAGATGTTTTAACCATAAACTATAGTATCCAAAGTCCAAATTAATTTATTCCAACCATTTTACTTATCCAAAATACTCCTGTCCAAATTTACAATCCAAAATTTATGCCAAAGGTAAACATAATGAAGATCTCTTTTTTCCACATAATAACATGTGAATCCCTTCCTCGTGTATTCTCATAAAACATGGTAATACCCTGAATTACCATAACACCTTATTGAATAAATTCATGATCCCTTTTTTCTTATAGAATACTGGATATACTCTTTAAATCCAAAATTTTTGAATACTCCAACAATGATGGAATAAACAAACCATTAATAAATTCCAAGGATGTCAATAATACCCAATATACATTATACAACTTAATTATCTCATATTCCAAAATCACTACCTTAGTATTAGGACCATATTAATGTTTATTTTTCTCTCATACATATATTTTCCAAAAAATTTAACGTGAAACTTTGTCACTTCATTTGGTACTATAAAATCTCAAATCCTTGATGAAAACATAATACAGTACAATCCTTATATACATTATAATTTTTATAACTTGTACATTATTAATAAAATACTAAAATGACACAATTATTTAATAACAATTTATGAACACAAATCATTAATCTTCATCTGTGTAAGTATCATAACTTGATTATTATCTAATTGCATCATTTAGGGTATACTCTGTTTATTGGTACATTGATTCGCGTAGTATCCAAACTCTTTGCAGATGATGCATTGTACATTTGAAACCATTTTCTTACCCTCGCAATCAATAACATGGTGACATTTTTCTCCACACTTATAAAAAACTCCTATTTCTTTAAAGAACTTGCTAGGGTAATTCTTTCCACAATTATCACATATGGAAAAATCCTTCTTTCCCTTCTTCCCTTGCTAACGATCTCGTACCCGAGTGGTAAGGGCTCCTGCTTGGCATCCAAGAGACCCAGGTTCAAAATTGGGTGGAGGCGATTTCTGGGTACTGTATCAGTACTGTAGCGGTACAGTTGTAGTCACTGTAGAAGTATTGTAGAAGTTACTCATCGGTACTATAGCAGCCGTAACTATTCACCTGATTTGCGCCTTCGGGCCACCGGTTTGGGCCTACGGGTCTTCAGGGCCTTCGGGTCATCAAAGGCCTTCGGGCCACAGGGCCTTCGGGTCATGTAGACCATGGAGTAGCCCAGTTCACATAGAAAAGGCCTCAGAAGAGGATTAGAGAAACATGAATAGCAGCCACTAGATATAGAGCTAATCGGATTGGAAGAATGAAATGGTATGGCAGCCGCCATCAGGACCAAGCACCGTGCAGCTTTGTACGGGGAAATGCTAGCCGATCAGCAATGCATGGTGGGGAGCTAGGAGATCAATGAAGTAGAAAGATGGGGAGGGGCAGTTCAAGTGGGCTAGGCCTATGGGTCATGTATTGGTCATGGTATGCCTCTGAGCCTTCGGGGAATGTATTGCGGGTTTGTCAAGCCTTGGGCCTTGGGCCTACGGGTCATGTACGGGTTCCCCTTAAACCCTTAAAATGTGTATTATCCATAATAAAATAAAAAAGAAGTCCTTCAGGCCATTCGGGCCTTCTTCCCTTTATCCAACTTTCTCTCTACTATCCTCTTCTTCTCTGGCTTCCCTTCAAATCCATATGACTCAGAGAATTATTTATTAATTATATTAACACATGATATTATTTCTTCATATGATGATATTATGTAGAAGACTATTTCCCTGGGCACCATTTCAAAATGAATAAATACAATAGGTTAGTTTATATCATAATATAAAATAAAAAAATAGAAAAATCTTCAACATTAATTGCATATTTTTACACATCTAGTCTCATGATCATAAAAATTATTTCTTTGCTAACATAATTAATCATAAATCCTTCATAATTGTTTCTAATGAAAATGTGAATTATCCAAAGCATATCCTCTGAGATTGTCATAACCATGAGTGTAGCAAGACCCATTATCATGCATCATTTACCATTCGAGTCTATCTCAAAGAGGTTTTTTTAGGTTTTACCCTTAGAAACATTTGTTCCAGAGCCGCATCTACTAGCTCGTATCCATACAGGGATATATTTCTTGGAAAATTCACCAAATCCATACATTACCAAAATTTAAAAAGTTCTTCTATACTAATCATTAATGTTTATCTTAGGGTAATGTTCTCTAATCAGGGTTTATCTAAATCTATTTCAATGGTTGTTTCTATACTTTCCTTGATACAAACTATAACGCCCCGTCCCCAATTACCTAGAGTCAGGGCATTATTTCAATACATTAGCATTATTACAAGGAATCAAGTCTCAAAGGACTGATCAGTTTAGCTGTCTAGGAATATAGATTACATATATGATTGTTACATTAAAATTTCGTAAATAAAACACACAAAAAATCCTTTGAGAGCTCCATTATTCCCCTAAATTAACCCTACATATCTATCATAATACACTTCTTTACATCCTGGGAAAAATAAAACATCAGAAATCGGTGAGATCATATGCTCAATAAGGAAAACAATATAGAAGAAACTATCATAAATAAGAATAAACATTTAATTCAATGTAAAAGACTAAAACACAAGCCTTTTAAACTCAAACATCAACATAGTAAGGAAAAGGTAAATAAAATAATTCAATTTACTTATTTACATTGATATTCTACTAGTAAAATAATCACATGTAATATCAATAGGTAATTTCATAATGATGGAATTCATAATGCAGTACATCATAACCACATAGTTAAGGCCTCATGCTAAGAATACAAATAATATTTTGTGAAGGCCTTGTTCCAAGACACTAATTTGTCTCATTAGAACTACCGATGCATCGAATAGCTACAACAGGCTCCACCCGTCACATACTAATTCTAATGCATTCCTCCTATGAAAATGATTAAACATAACATGAACATTTGTATTAAAACTATCATACAAAATGTCAATAATTTAACCATAAACCATGAATGGTATAAAAATAGCACATCCATAGTCAAACATATCATAACTCATTCAATACAATATAGAAGATTGTATTATAATAAATCAACCTCAATCGTGAATAATATTTAGTAAAGGTTGTTGACATTGAGGAAAATGATCAATAAAACTCTTTGAGAGAAATATCCCTTTTTGTGAAATAAATTAAAAGTCTAAAATTTATAAAGTAAGTCATTTAAAACAGATTTTTGAATCCAAGTGTCCCATAACACTATGAAACATTTGAAAGAAATTAACATTTTAAAAAAATCATTTATGTACAAATAAATCCTTAAAATCATTTTTAAAAACATGGACATGAATTAAAAAGATTTAGAAAAAATATATTAAAACATTTAAAATGATAGTCTTTATAAATATTCCCTTCAAAAAAATCTAAAAAAAATTATTTTGAAATTTTTTTGGACATGGATAAAAAAAATTTCCCAGTAAATACTTACACATAAACAATCTTGGACAATAATGAGATTGAGAAATTAACCGTTACCTTGTACTTTACATTATTTGAGGGTACATTTAACCTCTTTTATATTGACTATAGTATGTTATTAAATTACACATGGACCATATTAATATTCACGATATCATATATGATTCATTTATTACTTCATACTACTTATTTACTAATAATTTCCATGTAAAAGTTACATTTTGGGTAATAATCGCTTTCTTTATTGTACGTGTTTTAGATTCTTATTCATGATATTATCACTTAGATCATGAATTACATACTTAGATAATATAAAACATGATTTATATATCATATTTACTCTGAATATAAATATGTATAATAGATATATATTTATGAAATGGAACCACCGTTCATGGAGATGGTAGTCTGTACGTACGCATGTATATGGTTTCAGATTTCTTATCATATAGTATGGAAGTAAGTAAAAAACACATATGTAAATACATAAATATATATTATTCTAGTAGATATATTATTTCATATATGTAAAATTTAATAAATGTATTTTTTTTATAAAAATTCGTGAAGGGTGATCGTTGAAGATGAATCTTAACGTGTTGTGGGGACGGTAAGCCGTATGTATGCACGAGCAATAATATCATTCTATTGATAGTGAAATTGTGTTTAATAGGATGGTATAATACATAAAAATAATCATTAACATATTATATTCACTATTTAAATTAATTAAACTCATTATTATACCTATCGAAATAATGTACTTTTGAATAACAAGCTACACAATAATGTGGAGACGGTAAGCCGTACATACGCACGTATAGTGACTTTTTCATTCATAGGATGGATAAAATAATGAATATGGTTGTACAATAATTTTAATAACATCATAGTATGTATTGGTCACTAGATTTATTATTTTTTATAGAAAAAAACCAAGAAATAGGAAGTGGAAGAAGAAAATAACCTTGAAAGAGGTTACAAAATAATTACCTCTTCTTCGGGTGTTTCTTTTTTATTTAAACAATATAGATCAATAGTTCGGATTTATGATCCAAAAAAGGACTCTAGGTTGAATTGATGATAGTTGGGAGAATATTATATTAGGTTCTGGCCGAACCAAATGGCTTTGGATAAGTGAAATTATGAGAAGGGGAAGTACCATTTATAAGAAAGATGAGGGTTACTTTAGGAAAAGCTTGAAATATTATTTTATTATAAAATAATTTTTGGTTTATAATGGCTCAAAATGGATTTATATATATTATAAGGTGGGGATGGGTCAAAATAATCTCAACCAATAGGTTTTAGACATGTTTAGGTCACCATATTAACCTTATCTTTTCGATCTAACCATTAGTTAAATAGTTTAACTTTTACCATGTCTTCTTGTATTATTAAAATAAATGCTTAATAAACATACAATAAAATACCAATAGAAACAATAGTGGTTCATTAAAAACCTTTATATCATTATATATTTTCTTTGGAAAATCTTTATATTTTTAGGAATATTATATCATTTAATAATATGGTATTTTTTTTAAAACTCATTTATATAAATTTTGGCACTATTTTGTAATTGATTTTTGTTAAAGTCATAAAAACATTTTGGCTTTGAAAAATAAATATATTTAATTATATTTAAATTTTCATATTCACCTGGAACATTATTGTATGGCTTCAAAAGTTTCAATTTACATTTATTTTAATATTTATAATATCTATTATTTTAATATTTCATAAAGATGGTAATTAATGCATCATCATTGTGTCATAAATATATTTAATTATATGATGTCTAAAAATTATAAATAAAATACCATGATCTAGGAAATCATTTTATCTTTTGAATTAATATTTATAGTTGAATTAATATTATGTGTACCCATATATTAAAAATGGTTTAGTTATTAAAAATTGAATTTAACACTTTTAACTCTTATTTGAATAAAATATAATAAATGTTATAATCTAACCCAAATGGATAAAAAGGATATTATTATTTTCCTAAGGTTAATTTTGGCTTAAATACACTTATCAAATAGAATTATAACATTTTTTGGGTAATTTGAATATTATTTTTACCTTCAATTACATTATTTACTTTTTACCGTGGTAAATAAAATTCAAACGTTACTGTTCACAAAAAAAAATATTTTCTTTATTTTGAACCACATTTTACTTATTCATTTCAACTGTGTCTCTTTTATTTTTAAAATTCAATTCAAAAAAGAGGTAAAATTATATTTTATGCAAATTTGTAAATGTGCCTAAAAGGTGGGTAAAAAAGTTAAAAAGTTTAATAAAATTTTATATGTCTAATCTTATTATAATATGACACTACTGAATTAAATTAAAATAATATATTTATTATATATATATTTTTACTTTATGATAAATATTTAATTAAAAATAATTATTTAAATGAAAATGTCGGTTTTTACCTATAACGCATTGTTTTTCAATATTCATCAAAAATTGAATGTTTTCAGAAAAATACCCAAAATTCACCCAAAGATAATTTTGATATTTAAAATTCAAAAAAAAATTCTATTTTAAAAAATTTAAATCATATAAGTTTCATTAATTAATTTTAAATTAATTCCTATTGTTAAAACCAGATAGCGGGTTTTTAACAAGTAAAAACTATTAAAAGATTGACATGTGTTTGTGTCCAATTTAATTATGAAATAACATAAAATGGCCTAAATAATATTAAATGATACAAATATAATATAATTATACTTTAAAACCACTCAAATGATAATTTAACACTTCAAATTATTTTTATTAAAAAAGTTGTTTTCATTTAAAATTTAGTATTTTTTATTATTCATTAAAACATGAATGGTATCAAAAAAGTACCAAAATTTGACCCAAATTAAATTTTTATGTCCCAATTATAATAGAGAATTTAATTTCATTAAATTTTATATATAAAAGTATCAATTATTTGATTTAAAAAGGGATCACCATTAAAAGGCAATAAAATTTCATTTATTGAAAAAAACTATTCATAATCACTTTTTGAACGGCCAGTTTTGTAAGTCATGTGCGCTCAAACACGGTGTTGTGTGTATAACAAGCTATTGAATTACTTGCAAGAAATAACGTACTATGAAATATTTTGGTGTTACAAAGAATAATGCGTAGGAAGCCTCCCTAAGGTTCAAGCCAAATACCTATTTGTCCTGACCCCTTCTTGTCAGTTCACTTATATCCCGTATGATGATAAAAATTATCCACCTTCTGACCTACATGGACTTTGATCTCAATAAATTTAGAGAAATTTACATGGGATTCCTCTATGAGGTTTAATCCCAACACCCATCGGCCCCTACCAATTCACGACGATTCACCCTCATCCCGTATGACGTTAAACTCTTTTCCCCTTATTGTCCTGCATGATGATAAACTATACCCATTCGATCTACATGGGATTTGACCCAAGAATCTAAGATAGGGTACATAGGAATCCTTCATGAGGTTCAACCCCAACCTGTGGAAAGCCATTGTAAACCCCAACCAGTGGTAATCCATTGTAAACCCCAACTATTTTTATCCTATTATAAACCCCAACTAGCAGTACGCCATTTTATTCCTCAAACAGTGGTAAGATGTTTTAATACCCAACCAGTGGAAAGTCATTGTAATACCAAAACTAGTGGTAAGTTTTTATGTCTCTCCATGACCAGAAATCCTTTTTAGACCCCAAACAGTGGTATGATATTGTAATCCCTAATTGATGGTAAGTCGTTGTCATTCCCTTCAATGGGACCCATATCTATGATCCTCCCCCCTGGGTGTCAGACACCCTCCTAGGAAGATAACCACATGTAAGACACAGTATGTCATCAGTTCATTGTCCTTTGTGTACACCCCAATTCCATACCCCATCTTGAAAAAAATGTACTTTTATTACCTACCCATGTATATGTATGAAGCCTCTCTAAGGTTAAGTCCCATCACCCATGTCTAATCCTGGTCTCTCCCTTGAGCCTTAGTGTTTTGAGAAGGTCATGCCTCAACCTAGAGGTTCTACATCCTCCAGGTCCCATCCATGCATCCATTCTTGCAGTTCACCTTCAAAGGCATCCCATCATCTCACCCAACTACATGGTCATTGATTACCTACTTTGGGGATACGTAGGAAACCTCTCAATGGTTCATGCCCGAAACTTCCATCACCTTCACAAAAGTTCCATCTCATTCTCTATATAATTCCATGAACCATTCATCATTCATCCTGTTTTAAACTGGGACACCACATCCCAGTGAGATTATGTCGCCCCCATCCCCACTACTCCTAGTAGTAATTGGGTAGATAACCATGAATAAGACCCACAAAATCTATAACCATCCAACCAAGAGCTCTCCTCTTGTGACAGGACACTAACCATGTATAAGCTTCAACATGTCATCGGGTCGTTGTCCTTTGTGTACAACCCAATTCCATGACTCTCCCTTTGAACAACATGGGTTTTGATCCTGGTCTTCAAGATGAGGTATGTTGGAAACATCACTGAGGATCAATCCCAGCCAATGGTAGAACCCAGTGTCCCCTTTATAGAGACCCAAGAAACCTTAGATCCATATTCAACTATACATCTTAATCCTCCCATCTATTAGGACTCTCAGGTGCTCCCTCCTATCATTGCACCCACCTGATCCACTCCCATCAGTGTTCTGATCAGTCTGATCTATCTCCGTATGACATTAAACTTGTGGCATACCCTTTTTTATACATGGTAAACTGTGGAAAACCATAGATATATGCCTATGGAATATAATTAACTGCACTCAATGTGGTATTTATCAGGATTCTACCCCCTCAAGAAGCCCTATAAAAAGGGGATGAAACCCAAACGCATCAGTGTTTCGGTGTCCAGACATGCCAGTGATGTACAACATGACTACTCCCCCGATAAAAGGTTTATTCCCTAACATGACCCCTTAGAATGTCTTGATAAAAGCAGTTTAATTAACCAACATCCAAAAAGATATGACATTTGGAAGAGTTTCATGAAAAACATCTTAATCTCTAAGGGAGACCCAGACTATTTAATAAGTTCTGAGGAGGAATCCATGGAAGGAGGAGCTGACATCCCATCATCCCATTTGGATAAAAGAGTAAACATCCCTGAACAAGTGACGGGTGTCACCAGCCTTTGGAAAGAAATAATGTGGGTGGTGCCCAAAACACACACCTCTATTCATTTCTTTTCTCAAAATATATTTTGGGTGGTGCCCAAAACACACACCTCTAATGTGGCCATACTGATATGGATACTTTAAGGCTATTGAAAATAGTTGTTCATCATGTACAACTAATGATGTATGTTTTTTCTATGTTAGATATATAATATAGTAAATTGGTTAATCATTAAAATTTTATATAAATTTAAATAAAAAATTATTATGGGATTCTTACACTAGCTTCACATTGTTTTTGTGTGTTTTTATATATTAGTATCCCTTATTTATTTATACATGATTCCATTATTTTTATCTTTCATTGGAAAATTGGGGTCTGGAGGAGATGGATGTAGGTAATTATTGAAACATAAAAAACATATTAGTTTATAAAATATAATGTGGTTATTATATTATTATGGTTAGATAATATTTTATGGAGGTTTAAGAAGAAAAATGACAATATGTATCACTAAGGACGTTACCTCTACTTTGAACAACTTATTTTTGTTTGAACCAAAATCCTTTCTAGGATGCATAAAAAATAAAAAAGAATTAAAAAAATATGTGAGAAAATTAGGGATGTGATTTGAGTATTTTTTGTTTGATCCAATGGGGTTTTATGTATTTAATTTATTAGAGAGGGGTTTATTTTTATATGTAGGGGAAAGGATACACATGGTGTTTTTGAAAATAAAGAATTACACCCATAATTTTCTCATTCCAAAAGGCTCCAAAATGGACACTTTTTAAATCATAAATGATATAATTTTTAAATATGAGAAGAAAATAGGAATTGGAAATGTTCAAGTTATTTTTAAACCTGATCATTTTATTTTAACTACTGGTAAACTCATTTTTTACCTCAGCATTTGTAAATAATTTTTTATATATTCAGTATTTATTATGGTAAAAAATTATGTTAACCTTATTAAAAAAGTTAAATTATTTTGATTCTAGATATAGATATCATTTTTTCAATTTCAACTCAAATATCTTGTGTAATTTTATTGATTATTAAACCCATTATGGTAAATGAAAAATGATTTCCCAAAAACATGCATTTTTTAAGGAAAAGATGATCTTATTATAACTATATGAAAAGTAATAATAATTATAGGAATGAAAATTCATATTTATAGATATATAAACTATAAAATTAATTTAAATCATTCCTCTTAATGGGATAATTTAATTAATTTAAATGTTGAAACATTACACACTTTTAAAAAGTTTTCAGAAAAAAATTTGTTTTAAGACTAACCATAAACTTACACCAAAATCTAGCATAAAGATGAATTAAATGAAAGTAATTGGATTTAATATATCTAAATTATACATAGTTTAATTTTAAATAAAATTAAAATAATATTAAAACTTTTAAATTACCTATTTTATTAAAAATAAATAAAAATATTATAAAAATATGTATTTTCTCTATTCAATGAAAAATTAATATTTTCTTAAAAATCACAAATATTTCCCTTAAGTTAATATATATTTTTTGTTTTAAAAAATTTATGTTATATTTGAAAAATAATCTTTCTTGAATAGATGAAAATTAATTTAAAATTATGTGCTCAATGCGTGACAAAACCTAGTTTTAGAAAAAAATGATTTTTCAGAAAACATTCCATTTTCATTAAAATGGTTCTTATTTTATTTATAATCTATTGATATAAATTGAATTTATTCTATACATGTTTAAAAAATATAATTTTAATAATTTATTAAGTCATATTTATACTCAATAACTTAATAACTATGTTATAATGGTTATGTATAAAAACCAATATTTTAATAGAGCATCATGTTTCATTTAAATATGATTGTTCTTGCATCGTGAGTTGTCGAAGTGGTTTTATTTATTTGAAATACAAATATATCATAAATTAATATGGTGTTATGTTTTATAATAAGTATTATGTACCATGTCATACATGTTATTGAACATGTTGTTCCACCTTTTTATGTCAGAGGGAAAGATGATGTGGAGGAAAGAGGGACAAAAAAGGAATGTGGGGGGGGTATAAAAAATGAGATAGGTGTGGAATAATATAAATACAAAAAAAAAGAGTTTTTTTGTAATAATGTGCCAAATGATGGTGTTGTGAAATATGTTTAAGAGAAAAATGTGGTCGTGTGTTGAAGAATGGAAAAAAATGGAGAGAGAGATTGGATAAAATATGAGTGGAGTTTTATTAATGTTATCACACAACATTTGTATAGGTAAAAGGTGATTCTTTAATTTAAAATTGGAGATTTACATTTGGTTAAAGGAAAACATTATATTGGATGAAAAAATGTGATGAAAAGAAAAACACTAATTGATCATTTTATTACTTCTTTATTCTGGTTCAACTTATCAATATCCATAGTTTCCACAAATTCCACATCAAAAAACACCTTCAAAAACTCTCATATTATTAAAGGTGTATTTTTTAGCAATAAATACAAATTCACTTGTAGAGGAAGACGGTTAGATCATTGGAGGTGTTCACAGGAACAAAAACTCAGTGTAAATAAACTGGTTTTTATAGTTTTTACTTGTAATGAAAATTAGAATTCAAACTACATATATATATATACACACATCCCCAAACCAAAATAATGATGAAAAACATAGATAAATAAAAATCTAGTGATCTGGTGTAGTTTGTGGCCACCAAGCATCTAAGGAAAAACTAGTTAATCAACCCTTCCTTGAAGTCACCAATAATACATTATACTAGAATATGGTACCTTACAGTGAAAGACATGTTTATTCATCAAACTATTTACACATAGTCGGGATTGACTTTTGTTATATACCATAGAGAGGACCCACCCAATCCTTGTATGATCACTCTTGGAGAAGGGGTAATGACTGCACCACCGATGATGATCGCACTCTTCCAGTGACCAAAATATTCATATAATTAGAACTCGGTTTCTCCACATAAACCATATATGATAAAAATCAAACAACTGGTATCATTATCCACTCTCCCTTCTCTTCTTCCCCAAATCATCCTTATGTTCATGGGTGATCCCACCAGGAAGCGATATCTATTGGATCACTAGAGTTCCCCATCCCTTTCCACCCTCTTTAACCTACTAATCCAACTCCAAAATAATAAAAAGATGTATTTCCTATCATTTCACATCAGTATGAGATTGTTTTCAAGTTATTTGATTATTTAATTTATTTTATAGTGTTCAAAAACAATTAATATTTGATATTGATCATCTCGGGTAAACATAACCTCAAATTAATATTATATAAAATCAAACACTTAACAATAATTTTATGGTTATTGTCATAATATTTGACAATAATAAATGGTCATTCAGTTGGTTTTCACCCCGGCATATGCATGTTTCAAAAAGAATCCAAACAAAAAAACTATGTATTTGGTAATTCGGGCACACCACATGTTTGAATGATCAGATGTCAGGTCATACATGTCCAAAATAGTGCAGTAGAAGTTTTTATGACAACCCTTCTCATGATTACATAGTAATTAATTTTTTATTACATAAAAGGTCACATAATACAACTCAAAATATCGATAATTATAATGTATATAGAAATTTGTTACATTACATAACAACGAGAAACATAGAATACAACATATTTATTGAAAACAACTTTAACATGATCATATCTTTCATTCATACATAAAACTGCATTGGATAACCTCAAGACATACATAAAAATGGGGTGATATATAAATCCCATAAGGGAATAAACATGGAATAAGAAGAAGAAAGAAAAACATGTTAGACAATAAGCATATCAGTGATGCATAAAAGTGGTGATAATCAAAAACCTAATAAATGAGGAATAATATAACATGATAATATAAATGCAACTTGGGATATGTGGAAATAATTTAAAAGATTTCATTATAAACATAGGTCAAGGTTAACATCAAAGACACAATGAAGGAAAATGTCTCGTGATATATTAGGTTCACTACCAAATTAGTTGAATGATGAGACATGAGTGTAAAAAAATACCCATTCATTGGAGTGATACATAATAATGGATGTAGCTATCAAATTAATCTCATTCTTCTTCTTATGTGTGACACAAGGATCATCAAAATTGATTTATTCATCATAATATTTTATTCCATGATCACAGAGTTTTGAATAGATACTTTTATTCCCCCGATAAAATATTCATAAGTGTATAAAGGTGAAATCCCCTGATAGGAAATGTGTATTATATTCACTACACAATTTTTTATGAATGGAAATTCCTGGTAAAATTTTGGGAGAATAACGTTATCACTTAATGAGTCAAAAAATGTGATTATGGGAGCAAAATGAGTCTCTTGTATTTTCGAAATTAAATAGACAGTAATAGGGAAATTTGAAAAATATATCCTAACATTAGTAATTTGAAATATATGGAATATTATATTAAATAATATTTAATAAATAAGACAAGGAAAATATCCATATCTAAATTTCAGCATGATAACAGCCATACGTGAAGGTTCATGAGATGGATTAATGAAAGTGAAAGGGGTATCTCATAATTTAATCATAAAATTGATAGTAAGGGGGATCCATAAAAAAAATTAAAACATTATGAAATGAAGATAAATGATATAAGATAAATATTATATTTCAATAAAGAGGATAATATGAGGATCTCGTACTAAATTTTAGTATGGAAACTGGTTTACATATTGGTTCATGGGAGGGATTAATGAGAGTGAAATGTGTATCTCATTATTTAAAATTAAATTAGACAATATTTTGGATATGGGAGAATATATAACATTAGTAAATGATGAAAAATATAATATAAATAATATAATTGAATAAATAGGACAAGAAGATGATCCCTTACTAAATTTCAGCATGGTAACACACATACATAATGGTTCATGGGAGGGATTAATAAGACTGGAAATGGTATCTAAATTTTTTAAATAGAATTGATAGCATGGGGGATATTTAAGAACATATCCAAACAAAATAAATTTATTCTATGGGGAATAACTTAATAGAGTAACTTGAATGAAAATGAGGAGACATAAATCCATTACCTTGAGAGTGTGATTCCAAATTCTTGGGAGGAGCTTCTTAAGATAATGGGAGAACCTTGGTAGGACCCTATAGTGGGAAATGATGATTATGGATGGGCTCTATGGATTTTGAGTGGACATAGTTGGGATCTCGGGTGTGTTTAGTAGGAAAATATAGGGTAGTTCTTTATTATTTCCTAAAAATATGTTTTGGAATCTATATATAAATATTTCCAAAACCAAAAACCATCCCATAGTTTTTAACCATTATTTCTACCAAAGTGGGGTGGTTTTTACTTTTTTTTATTATAATATCTGAAGTTTTTAAAATATTACCCATGGTGATGTGGTGTTGAGTCATACTCTTATAAAAAAAATTTAAACCTTAAAATATATTATGAGTTTGTAGAATCCAAATAGGATTTATAAAATTAATCAAATAAATATAAATTAAAATTATTTTGAAGGTAAATCCTATTTTTTTCATTTATAACCATTATTTTATTAATTAAATCACATTTGGATCATTATTATGTCATAATACACATCATATTAATGTCATAATATGATATCTAATTTTTTCATCAAAATTTGTTTGTATATGAAAATTTTGAAAAATTCACTATGGGAAAATTTCAACATTTTGAATAAGAACATAATATTAATTTCATCTAAATAATATTATAAATATGTTAATTTTTCACATTTAATATAACAATATATATTTATTAAGAAAAGTTGTGTTTCTTAAAAATAATAGTTATTTTAAACCTTTTAAATATTAAATTTGACATCAAAACAATTATATTATCATGTAAATTTTCCAATTACAATTTAATAATAATATATTACTAAAATATAATTTATTCTAATATATATTAATTCATAAAATGTAATTTCTGAATAGATATTTCATGTTACTTTAAAATTAAACATGTGTTTAACCATATCAAAATATAATTTCTATAAAATTATATTTTAATAATTTATATAGTAAAACCAAATTAAGAATAAATATAGATATAATTTCAATGAAATAGAAGAATAAATACTCATACTATTAGGGTGACATTTTATCTAGTGGTTGTTAAATTATTTTTATCCTTAATTAACATAATTTTATTTTTATTGTGGTAATAAATATTTACTACATTTACAAGTCATGTTGTTAAAAAAATAAGTTACAAATATTACCAAATATTTATTATAAATATTAAAAATATATAAATTCCATTTGTTTAAAATAAATTCAAATAGGTAGAGTAATTTAATTTAATATAAAACCCACTAGTATAATGGGATGTGGTTTTACAAAAAATACATTTCTCATAGAAATGATGATTTCACCATAATAATATAACTAGTAATCTTCATTAAATGAATTGAAATTAGTTAAAATATATATCTAATTTAAAATTTTCATTTAAATAATTTTTCAGTTGTGGGTATTTTAATTAATTATAACTGAGAAACCTTAATCAAATTTCAGAGAAATTCATTTTTAATCCTTAAAATAAACACATAATAACATTTGGTATAAGGATGATTAAAATTAAAAAAATTAATTAAATATAACAAAAAATTATTTACTTTACCTTTAAAAAAATTTAAATAAATTTACTTTTAAATTAAATAATTTATCAAATTAAATGGAAATTTTGAATAAAAAAATATTCTAAGTACTCCTTAAAAAATATATTTTTTTTGAAAAAACTCAAAATTTCCCCATTAATTAATTTTTATATGATGATACCCAAAATGTATTTCATTTTATCATGTAAATTTTCTAAAAACAAATAATAATATATTTTTCCATAAAATATAAATAATAAATAATTTCTGAAGAAAACATATTTCAAGAAGAAAAAGACATTACCAAAAAATGGTTAATTATATAATAAGACTTTATCAATAAATTTGAAAATATATATATTTCTTAATTTCATAAAAAAAATTATATCAACTATTTCAAAAATATTTTTATGGTTTATTTGTCTAATTTTACAGCATTCAGAGTTCATTCGGATGGTTTTGACCACCTGAATCATGTTTTTAAAGGACATCACACCTTCAAAATATTCTTATACAGTCATTCCAAGCACATTGCACATTTGATTGTCATTTTTTCTACTCGTACACATCAAAAATAAAACATAGTTAGTTTTAATTTTATTTAACATCATAAAAAACACATGTCACTCAACTAAGCATAACAAAGAATTTCCTTATCCTAATTCAATAATGAGAACAAATGTATATTTTTTCCATACAAGTGGATAAAACCCATCATGGTTAATCTCCAACTGATGAAAATATTAGAAACATAACCAGCAACCCCAGGATTAGTGAATCTTTTAGAAATACATAAGTATGGTATCAAAGTATGAATGTTGACTTTATTGGTTTCTTGACAACGTCATGTAATGGAGAGTCATAATAATCATACACCCCTAAGTATATCAATGATCATATGAATTTTAATGTGATATAATTTCACTAGTTTGTCCAGATTATATGACTCAACATATTATCTCATGAGTATACTCATTGTATCAAATAAAACACTTTATATCACATAAATTATTTCAATCGTGACAATTTTAACATATCTTCACAACCCATAAAACTACATGATGAATTTCAATTTGGTACAACTCAAATTAATAATTTAAGTGGATATTTTTATTCCATTATTTGTGTTTTATTAATTTGAGACACATTAATCAATGATTAATTTATATTTCATTTATTATAAAATTTTGATACATTTTACAACCATTAAATCCAATATCAAAAGAATTTAATACCCATAGATTCCACCTGAGCCTTGTGATTTTTTCTTAATAATGGTTTTGCAAAAGGATCATATAAATTATCATCTAGATCCACCCAATACATCTTTACAAATCCATTCTCAATAATCTCTTGAATGATATGGTAATGTAATGTATTTTTTAGTATCACTTGTGAGAATGAATTTCCTTTTCCTAAGTAATAACTCCATTATTGTAAAATTATTTCTCAATTTCACCTTTAATACTACAAACCAACCAATGTTCAGTAATGAACTACTTGATCACTTCAGCCTCATTCAAAACATCTCCTTTAGTAATGTACTCCGCTTCTATTTTCATGTTTGTTATAGTCTTATATTTGTAACTCATACAAATGAACTTCAATAGTATTAACAGAAATATTGAAATCATATTATGATATTATATCATGTTTTTTATTAGAAACTAGTAACCGTGTAACCCCTTAAAATGTGCTAATTAACTCCTCTAAAGATCTATAACATATCCATGCTTCATCAAAAGTGCTTGAGGAAATTCTTGATTGTAGTATAGTTACAACCAACCAGATTGGATTGGTAATTAATATTTTTTTTCATAAAGTAATTTCAACCTCGGAGGAAATGATTTGTGTTTTCATAACTAGAGAAAAGTCATTTAAAAGTGTTAAAAAAATCCATCAATATTTCGTAAAAATAATTGTTGATATAAGATTCGTTAAAATAAGGATCCTTTTATTATCCTTAGAAAAGAACCGAAAAAGGGACACCTTTGTCAGTGCTAAAATAAAAACAGATAAAGGACTTGCTGGTATACCATGATATTAAAATTACAGAATACTACAACACCAAATACAGGGACCAAATACAGACAACTACAAAAAATACCGAAAAAATAAAATTATTATTTTGATTGAAATAAAAATCACATCACAAATAAAAAAATATATAATATATTTTTTGATATATTTTTTTTATAATTACATAAGCTTGTATAATTTAGGACAAACATTCAAAAAAATAAATTCTTTCATTATAATTAGCACTTAAACCCCACTTAAAATCCAGATCATGGTATCAATAGACCAACAAAAACCCAAAATGAGATAAATAATACACATATAAAAGAAAAAAATTATTATGTTATCAATACTATAAAAGAATAAATTAAACATAAATATTAAAGAATACATTAATAAAATATCAATCATAAACTGATAATAGGAACTTTGTGTCTTACTAGTCACACCATGCATCAGGTTGTGGGGTGGCCAATTCCTACTCATAAAAAATGAAATATGTATCATTTTACTATGGTATAAAAACAATACAATTTTGTTTCTTCCATTTTGTATATTTCACTTTTCCATTTTACTAAAACTGAAAACACGAAATTTTAGTCATACCAGTCGCATCATGTGTGATTCTAGGTGATACTAATTCCCACTTATATGAAAATAATTATGAATAGTTTTATTAAATTATCATAAAAATAATAGTGTGATTCATTTTTTTTTCTGAGTGAAACACATTTTGAACAAAAATTTCATTTTTCAAATGATTATGGATACTTTGAGTCACCCCGATAACACAGTCCCCTAGATTGACTTGCGGATGATTATTACACATCAAAAATGAATTATGGATCATTTTCAAAATGTATCAAAACAATCAATTTTTTCATAGTTTTTATTATACCCCTCCTCTTTTAACCTAAAATTCCAGTTTTAAAAAATAGACACACTTGGAGTCATATAGGTCACACCATGTAATGGATTGATGTTAGTCTGATTCTTAAGTGTAAAAATGACTTATAGATCATTTTCCTAATATTTGAAAATAATAAAATTGTTTTTTATTGATTTTGAGTATGTCACATATATTTTTTACTAAATTTTCATTCTAGACTAAAAGCATGCACTTTTAGTCATACATGTCACATCGTATGATAGTTTGAGATGAGGACAATTCTTATATGACATAAATGAATTATAAAAAGTTTTCAAAAATTATCATTACAATTCAAAATGCATTTTTCATTTTACAATGAGTGACACATGTTTTGAACTAAAATTTCAATTTTAGATAGATAAAAAACACATTGAGTCTTACCAATCACACAATATGTAAAATTGAGTTACAACTTATTTCTACACATCCCAAATGACTTATGGATCTTCATACAAAAGTATAAAATCAATATGAATGTATTTTCTCTATTTTTATTATGTGATGTGAGTTTTGAACTAAAATGTATCTTTTAAAATAAAAACATGCACTTTGAGTCATATCAGACACAATTTCTGTCAGATTGTGGTGTAGATGTTTCATATGCATAAAAATTGATTAATTGATCATTATACTAATGTATAAAAATAATAGAAATTAATTTTATTTATTTTAAGTATATCACATTAATTTTTTTCTAAAATGTCATTTTAAACTGAAGACACGGACTTTGAATCACACTGGTCACATTGTGTGTCATTTTGAGGGGAAACTAATTCATACACATCAAAAATTACATCTGAATAATTATACTATAATATCAAGATATTTTTAATTATTTATATGTTTTTGATGAGTGACACACATTTTGAAATAAAATTTCAATTTTAGACTCATAAAATTCATTTTGAGTCTTACAATACATGAAGTCTATGAAATTTATGAGTCGGTGATTCCTACATGTCATAAATGTCTTATGGATAATTTTTAAAAGGTATCAAATATAATATGAATTTGTTATATTATTTTTGATTAAGTCACATTACATTTTACTAAATTTATAATTTTAAATAAAAATAAACACTTTGAGTCACATCGATAACATCATGAATCATATTGAGGTGAAGATAATTCTTATATATCAAAAATGAAATATTGATCATTTTTATAAGGTATAAAAATTATCGTAATTGATTTTCCTAGTTTTGAGTATGTCACTAGTTGATTTTACTAAAGTTACATTTTAAACTAAATTCATGCACTAGGCATCATTACAGTCAAACCATGTCCATGAAGTCGTGTGTGGTTTCCCCTTTTACCCTTAAAAGGGGTTTCTCCAAAAAAGAAATAAAAATTTAGGCCTTCGTGCCATTCATCCAATTGTTTTTCAAAATAATTAAAATAATATGAATGTTTTTTATTGGTTTAAAGTAAGTAAGTTATGTTTTTTTATACAAATGTCAGTTTAGATTGAAAAAACTCACTTTGATTTGTTCCCATATCATCATGTGTCATTTTTATGTGAGACTACTTCTAATATCTCTCAAATGAATTATGAATAATTTTAAAAAAAAATTGAGATTATTTTCATGGTTTTCAATGAGTGAAACATGTTTTGATCTAAATTTTCAATTTTAAACTGATAACAAACACTTTGAGTAATAATAAGCACACTGTTTATCTGATTGAGGCATGGATGATCCACACATGTCACTAATGAGTTACAGATCATTTTTCTCGAGTATCAAAACAATATTAATTTGTTATTTTTATAATCTGGTGTGTGTTTTAAACATCATTGTTAATTTTGAACTGAAAATGAGGAAATTGTGTCATACTGGACACACCATGTATAAAATTGAGGGGTGGGTGATTCTTATTTGTCAAAAATGTATTTTGGATAATTTTCATAAAGAATCCGATATAAATGATAATGAAGTTATCTATAAAAGTATATAAAATGATTTTAAAATCAAGTAACTAAGTATTTTGTTGTTTCCTCTTCATGATGTATGTATACATTCTAATACCAAGAATGATTTCCATTCATTTTCAAAAAAAATCCATTTCTTCTTGTGAATATGAGGAAGATCGAAAATACTAGTAGTACTAAATATATAAATAAAAAATGATTAATAAATATTTTAAATGAAATTTTTATCATCTTCTAAAATACCTCATTTAGGATTATACATTGTTGATGGAATATATATTCAATAATAAATTTACAAACATAATAACTACAACCATATCAAATGGTTTCTTTCAGACACTAATGAATCAATGATGAAGAAAAATAATTTGTTTTGATATGTGTTTTTATAGTGAAATAATATTATATATACCCTTATACATATTCACTATTAAATTTATATAGGCTCCTTATATTGATAAAATAACCTAATACCATAATTTAGATGATATTTAAACACCTTCATAACTAATATAATATTTCATTAAAACATCATATAAAATTTACAATATAGTGTATATTTTTAAAATGTTTATTGTTGTATATTTAAAATTGATAAACATAATCACATGTGTCTTTTTTTTCGGGTATTTGTGCATCGAATCTCGAAAATATATTTTTATAGTATCTAAATTGATAAAAATGTGAAACCGATGATTCCTAACTAACAAAAAATAATAATCAATGATATGAATTAAAATATATCTGATATGATTAAATTTTAATGTTTTATTGCTCCATTATGAGGATTAATATGATCATCTATTAGATATAAAATAATGAAAACACAAATCTTGTATACTTTCAAAAACGAGTCTCCAAGACACTCACGCGAGGAGATTTCATTAATATTCTCAAGACCAAAATAGTATGCAATGGCATCTCCATACATAACATTTTCAAAATAAACTATATTCGTACAACCATTAGCTAATTTTGACTCTTCGTTAACCATTAATGTTAGTAGATGTGTATGTGAATCGAGTGGGGTAAAGGTAATTTTGAAAGATCATTTAAATAGGTTGGTTGATCCTTTAGATCATTTGTATTTCTACTTCTTTTTTACCCATTCCCTTTTTCTGTATGTAATAACATTCATCAGTTTAGGCCATTATCAATAATTTGAGATACTTTTTCATGAAAAATAAATTGCAAACTAAACTTCCTTGTCTACATGTTTTTTTAAAGATCTAACAACCATGATATAATTGTTCCAATAGCTTTTTCGTCTAATTGAATATCTACATCCTTAAGTGGATGAATTAGATCAGTGCTCAGATCATAATCTACATTAATCACCACTATCACATGACATATTAGAATTTGTATGTTTTGTAGAGTATCTAATTACATATTGTTCACGGTACCCCTTGGAATAATGAATTGGGTGGGTTTTTATAGATACAGTTCTCAATCATTTTCACCTTTTACAATGTTAGTACATGAAAGGAACATTTGTCTTCCTTATTCACATTTCAGAGAAAATATTATGAATATAAATATTACCTCATCAAATACATCTCTAATAAGAGAATTAATTTCCTCAATTATGTTGGGGGTGGGATGATAGATTTTCATGTAGGGTTTTTTCATATACTTTTTCTTCTCTTTGATTTCTTCCCACATCATTCTATAACTATTAAGACTTCCAATTAAATTATTCTTCTATAAAAGATAATAATTCATAAAAATACTTCATTTAGTTATCATTATCCCCCTATTTATTTATTTTATCAAAATAAGTTTTCATTGACTCCCCAAAACCCTCACCTCTTATAAGGACATACTATTCTGGTTGAATCAAGACCATTGATAGTAGTTGTTCATCTGGTAAAAATAATGATGAATATTTTGTCTAATTTAGATAAATAATATATTAAAATATGTAATAATTATTTTGTAATACTTACTTAATTTTAAAAATTATTATCTAATACATACACATGCTTCCCATTTTTTTGTGTGTTTCAAATATTAGTATCCCTAGTTAATTTACACATGCCTCTTTCATTATCATATGATGTAAGTTGGAAGTGGTTTCAAATTTCAATTCCTAAATCTGAATATAAATAGAGAAACAAGATTATTTTGTTCTTCCATGTCACATAAAATTATTACAATAAATTTAAAATAGATAAAAAATTTATCTAGTTAACTGTACCACATACTTACTTTATAGTAGAGATATATTTGTTTTGTTGTCCGTTTCTTATTTTTAGGACACAATTTATGTTTCATAAATTTACAATTTTTTATAAATGTGACAAATAAAAATATTATAAATAAATCTATTACTAGTCATAATTCACTAAAAGAGATGTCTCATCATGAATTCCAATAAATCAATCCCACACTTGTTGGCTAATCAGGTGTGCATACATTTCTTGTGGGTGCATGTTTATTTCCCCTTCAACATCATTCAGATTAAATATCAAAATTATTATTTGGAATCCTATATGATACTTTCCAATGAAAATTTATACTGAATTAATTTAGGATGCATCTAATATAAATTAACTTAATAATGGATAATTGAGAGTAAGTGAGCATTTATTTATTCTATTTTTTAGTATATCATATAATGTATACCATAATGTTACCCTAATATTTTCCCAAATCAGTATCATAATCGCGGAAATAAACCTTTTCAATAGATATATATAAATCCTAAAACACATGGAATTTGTGATATTATTTAACTACTAATCATATCCTTTTTAGGGTATATGGGATGACCAAATTCATTCTAGAAAACCATGAATTAAATGCCTTTGTTTATAAAATTTATAATTTTTTCTAACACCATCACACTAAAACACTCTTATTTTATATGGGATAATGGATGTTAAATTTATACCATATCTCTATCATCAATAACATCAAAATGATATTACTCTGGATTGGTAGCACCGACATGTGAAAATGGATTTTATTCCTCTGCATTGGGAGTGCCAACAAGTTCAGAATCATATTGTTCAACGGAATGAAGAGCGTCGACATGTATAAAACTCATTATCTACAGAAGTTGTGGAACATTTAATTTATATTATGTAAATATAATAGTGAAAAGACTATAATTTGAGTTAACTAATGGTATATTATAAAAAATATAACCTCATTATTGAACTTGATTTTGTTTTTGATGGTATTTAATCCTTCTATCAACTATCCAAATCCCATCACTATGATTACCTCTTACATTAAACATCATATCTATATTGGGAACACTATGAAATGATTACAATGTACTAATTAAATTGTCATCCTTATTTGAATTGAAATATGACCCTTCAGTTGTATAGGTTGATAATAGAATAATTGACTACTTTTGTTTTGTAGGATCTAGAACATAAAATAATTGTGCTATATATGATATAATTATAAAAATTTTATTTTTGTACCCTTACTTATTCAATTCACATTAAAAACTTCCAATTATTTTATTTTAATACCACTCCTGAAATCAACTCAATTTAAATGGAAAATACTATTTTTGAATATTATATAATTCAAATCCCTTATTAGTTTGATGATTCCAAAGTATGACATATTTGAACAAATTGGACATCTATCTTTGGTACCAGATACATCCATCAAGTCAGCTAAAAGTGTAACTCTACTAGTTTTCATGGTACCACATTCAACATGTTCATTTGTATAGAATGCATAACCATTATAAGATAATACGTGCACACTTGTTCCTTCGACTAGAAATAGAAGTCATTCTAAAATTGAATCTAGATTTTTAGTTGAATCATTAAAAATATGGTCTTAAATTTATCATATTAACTATTGATTATATTTTTTATATGTACAACATTAAATGGTTGATGGATTAAAGTTCATAAGAATTAAGTTATGTGTATCAACTCGTAACTATTTGTAAAAACAAAATATTGGTCCTACTCATGATCTATAATAGTAACATTGAAAACATTTATATCTGAAATTATTTCACTAACAAGCCTCTTGGTGTTACATGATTTTGGTAGAAAAATTCTTTCCACACCATATTGGTAGTCAGTACAGAATTCAACAGATTCATTAACAATATATCTCTCTATTAAACAAATTTCTAGGAGAATTGTATTTTTGACATACCCATTCAAATTCTCCTTATATCATAATGTGGGGTACATCCATCTATAATGTATATGAACACATAGTAAAATATCTCTTACCCGGTCAACCATCATGTGAACCATCATATCAAAGATTTATGGAAAGAAGAACTTATCTAGTGTACATAATATAACAGCAATTTCCTTTTCCATAGTTTGAAATTTTTTCAGGTTTGTAAATTTTATGAATTTATCTATGAAAAATAAATAGATCATGGTTAATATGGGATGTAAATTCATGGGTACATTGAATCATAAAGCTAAATGCATTATATTTTTCATTAAAACATGATAATCATGTTTTTTCAGACCCTTTACAATTATATTAGTCTTTGATGTGATGTTAGAGATATTTGAATAATAACATTGTGGAACCTTTACATTATTTAGGATGTTTCAAAACTAATATATTTCCTTCCAGAAAAAATTGTAAGAAGAGGGATGAAGAAAAGTCCATTTTTACCCTTCATTAGATCCCACTATTTATGTACTCTCATGTCAATAGGTTCATGTAGGGACATCCCAATGACACTATCACATAAATGTTTCTATATTCATGATATGAAGACAATTCCTGATGTAAAAATTCTATTATGGTAATTAAAAAAATTCTATTCTCGTTTTCCAATTGGTTTTTATAAAGATTTATAAAAAAAATTTACCAAAAGTATTATCTATATCTTTTAATTTCTCAAATAGTTAATCATCTATTAGTGGATGCGATGTTGTACATTCATCTGAAATCCCATAGTTTGGAGTCATACAAGATGGATTATTATGTCATAGGGGTATAAATATGTGATTTCCAAGAAACAAAATCTTCAATGAATTTTTCAATGTAATTGATTTTGTACATTGTTCACAAATGGGATACCCTTTAGTTCCTTTAATTTTATTTCATGAAAAATATCCTTAATCAGAAAATTCATTTATCATCATGTATAACATGGATCATAATGTGAAATATTAATTTCCATAATAACAGTACAATGTAACACCTAAAAATAAAATTAATTTCAAATATTTAACCAATGAAGTTAAATAAACATAAATATCATTACCATGTTTTTTTCCCTTATTATAGATTGATATAACATAATTTCATTTCATTTAATTTATAACAATGGTGAAATATTATAATTTACAAACATATCTATCCATGTAATGTGAGTTCCTCTTTAAAAACTATAAGTATTAACTGAATCTATAGATAGTTCGATATGAAGGTTTCTCAGCTTATATACAAATTCATGATACTAGTGATTAATTATTTTCCACTGCGAAGTGTTTTTCGAGTGAAAAAGTTTCTCATAATTATTTATTGTACCTACATTCAATGTAAATTTTCAAAAATTATCCTCACTTTTATATAGGTGCCTAAAAATTCGAATGTTTGTAATGTACCATACTACTATCGTTGAGATCCATTCATCATTCTTATATCAAGAAGAATCACTATTGGGATATTTCTTAAATGTCTTTTAGTCCTTGTGAAACAATATATAGTCATTTAAATATGCATGTATTATTACAGATATTATACACATTGAACATATAATTTTCATAGAATCATATGTTCAAAATGGAATAAAATTATATTCTATAAGAATATCCTTAAAAAGTGAAAGCAGTTCAGTGAAACTAGCATAACATAGTCCTTTAAAAAAATATAAATTATATATTTTTAGTATGACAAAAAATACCATTTATTAAGTTAATAAGTATACATTGCTATATATGCACAACTCCTATACTTCTCAAACAATTTTTCACAATAAAAAATATAATCTTCAACTATGTTAATCATTTCCTCAGTATGATCTTCATCATCCTTCATAAATATAGACATATCCTTGATAAGGTATTCATTATCATCCACACATATAATCATATCAGATGATCCATAAAATGTAGTCTAATCCCAGTCACAAGATACAATCAGTTTTTCAACATGTTTAATACAACATATATATCTTCGATATACTCCATGACAGATCAGGTGTTCCTACAACTCCTATGGATTATTTTTTCCATAATATAATCATTATAATCATGTAAAAAGGATTTGGTAAGGGTCATATGCATGATCATTTGAAAACATGATGAATTCATTCACCCCATTATCATACTATTTTTTATATGATTGGAATCCATCCATTTCTGATACATATCCATCTTCATTGACTTAGTAATGTTAATATTTTACAAAATAAATAAATCATAAAATAATATTTCATATAAATAGTTCATCTTATTTTTAAAATATTAGTGTAAGGTAACATTATTAATGTTTATGATTTTAATAAAATAAATTTGGTTTTAATAGTTATTATTTTACTAACATGGTTTGTAACTAATATCTTCTATATTATATAAACAAAATATGCCATCTCTTTCACTAGTTTGAAGCTTAAAGAGAAAACACACCCCTATCAGAACCCATCATAGAGGTAATCAACATATTTAATTTAATACAATTATTCAGAACTAGATATATTTCAATGATGGATGAGTATTTCTATACAAATAATACAATTAGTTAGATTTAAATTTTTATATCTCAACATTTGGAGCAATATAATTTCCATAATTTGGTAACCTAATATGAAATATATATTAAAATATGATACTCTAATGGTCACTAAAAATAAAACACACAAAGTAATAACTTGTTTTGAAAATACATTTTGGTTTAAAATCATGAGAGTGAGTGGGATAATTCGTAGCAAATGGAATGAAAATTTTAATGTTATTCAATGGGAGAGGGAATGATAGTTGGAACTTGTATTAGGTTACTAGTTCTTCACCACAAAAACATATCCTACTTATAATTTTCATTCACCACCTTACATGATAAGTGAGGATGGTTTTGTGGTGCACAATTAGAAGATCCATTAAATTAGATTGAAAAATAATGACGAATGAGTGAAAATTAACTTGAATGTAGGGAGATGGAACCCACAATAGATCAAGGTAAATTTGATTGGGTAGAACATGGGAACACAAGGGATTCATGGAACATGGATCAGATTTACAGATGTGAAATGCAAAAACTACATCTAAAAATTATTAGTAGTCACCACCTTTCAGGACAGTGGGTAGGGTTATTGGATTGCACTGCTAGGAGATCCATGCAATCAATGTGAGAAATAATTTTGAATGAGATAAGATCAATTTGAATGCGAGGGAGAGGGTGTACCAATAATGGATCAAGGTAAGAGTGATTGGGTGGAGAGTAAGATAGGTAGATAGAGGAAAAATATTATCATGTGTATGTGATATATCCACACAATATGGGAAAATAAAAAACAAACATAGATGTTTAAATGGAGAAACAGATCACAAGTGAACAAATAAAATTATTTTAATATATCATTATAATTTTATAAAAACCAAAATTAGACAAACATTAATCTAATAAATATATATTAATACAAACTAAAAAAATTTAAAAAATCGTTTAAACAAAGAAAGTATTGTAATTATAACTTCACTTCATTTTTTTTTAATGTGAAATTTATTGAAAAAAAGTAATGATTTTAACTTCCCCCTATATTTTTTTGTGACAATTTATAAAAGAGAATAAATGATCTTTTTGGAAATATGAAAAAAATAACCTTTAATAAAAATATAGTATTTTAATACTAAATTATTTCAAATAAAAAATATTTTAATTTCAAATTGTATCATTTAGATTTAAAGAAATATATATATATTTATTATAAATAAATATATATATATATATATATATATTTCATAAAAAAATATAATATTATAAATATATATATATATTAATACATTAAATATATATTTAATTGTTTTTTAATATTATTTAGAGATTATGTTGAAATTTTTATTTTTATACACAATCAAACTTATTTTTATGGAAAAAATTATATAAAATCAAAATTATATAGACACACTTAATAAAAACTATTAATGTACACATAATAAAAATTATTAATTCAAGTAAATAAAAATATATATACTTTATTAATAAAAAATTATTAATTCATGATAATAATATTATTAATTCAAAATTATTAAATCATAAAAATATTAATACAAAATTATTAATTCAAAATTATTATTAATTAAAAATAAACATTAATTCAATGATATTAATTCAAAAATAGTTATTAATTTATAATTTTATTAAATTATTTATATAAATTATTAATTCAAGATAATAAAAATTATTTATAATCATAATAATATATTATAAAATTTATTTATAAATTATTTCTAATTATATATATAAACATAATGAAAATTATTAATAATTGTTTGTTATTATTAGTTATAAATTTCATTGATGTTATATAAATAATTTTTTATAAATTATGTTTAGCAATATATATATACACACACATGAAAATAAATTTAGTTATTATTAATATTCCCAAAGATGATCATTTATATAAATATTAATTCAAGAAAATCTTGAAAAAAATATGCACAATGGATAATGAAAAGACCCCATGTTAGTCATTTTAAACACTTCAAAACACTAAGACATGTGGATTAAAAATATTTTTGTGAAATGAATAAACTTAAAACCCTAAAAAAATTTCTCTTCACTTATTTCAAATCAAAATACATTCTCTATCAACTAAGATTCAATTTTTACAACCATTTGGATTGAAAATCAACTAATATAAGAGTAGATGGAGAAGCCTTAGGAGAAGTGAACACCAAGGAGAAACGAACAACACCTATATTATAACCCAAAAAATTATGGACTATGTTGTGAAGGGATGATACTAGAGTTAAACCTGATGGGTCACATAGTAAGGGAAACATATATTCATGAATGAATCCCCAACATCATGAAAATAAATATATAAAACATGATAGAGCAGTGAGGGGTAAGGAACTAGATTAAAGAAGATCATGAAAAAAGTGGATAAGAAAAAATCACATAGCATAGATCATGAGATAGTCGATTTGTTGAGATGCATGATGAAGAATGGTAGAGTGGGTTCAATTCCATGAAATCTTGAATTGTGTGAGTGAGGAGGTCTATGCTAGGGTTCTATTTAAAAGATCTGATAAGGCATTTAGCAAGGCATAAAAAAGTACTGATAATGTGTAGTTTTATTAGTTATAAAATAATAAGGATTGATATGATGTATTTTCAATAGCATTAAAATTATAGTGCTTATAATGGTATGTCTTATTAAATTCATTTTAGCACTGAAAAACCCATATCATTATCAGTTCTAATAATGTAGTGATAATGACCTAATATTAATATTTCAATATATATTATTAAAAATTAAAAATTTATATATTTATAGAAGAATATTTTAAGAATTACAAATATGAATTTAGAAATATAATTATATATAAATATAGTTATTATTTGAATATATTTATTATAATTTTATATTCATATATATATATATATATATATATTTGTTTATAATTAAAAATATAAATATAAATATTTAAAAAATAATTACAGGCTATGAAATACAGAGTTTCACTACATCATTTTTCATCAGTGAAGGGTGATTCCCCTAGGCGCATTCTTCATAATGTTTCTATGGATCATGTTATTTCTAATCAAAAAGAGATTGTGGATTGAATAAATATTTTTGAATATTTGATCATTTCTCAACTAATCATTCTTATAGGTGAGAGTCCATTGAGGGTTGTTGATTTTTTGAAGAATCTATCTATGGTATGGGGGGTTTTAGATTGGAATTGCATCTTTATAGGGAATGTATTCACCCATATAATATTTTTATCATAGGAAAAGAATATGTGTTCATTGGGATTCAGATCCATCTCCCTTTAATCATGATTAGTTTGTACCCAGGAATGGGTTGTACATTTCAACCCCTTCTCCCACAAAAACACTCATGCTTAGGTCTAGTTCAAAATCCTAGGATAGAACAGGATTTTGTGACATCCTCAAGAATTGTGTGACATTGCATACACTATGGGTATCCCTATAAAAATTGTTATAGAAATCAAAACTATGTGATATGATTATTATTCTTTTATCCTTGTAGAAATGGATCTAAAATCCACATTATTTGATTTTTTAGTGCACTCTACCTGGCATGATGGCATTCCCCTCCATGTGAATTCTGATAAATTAACTCATATCTATTTATCTTTTCAAATGAATAGTAATATGAAATAAAGTTACTATAGATATGTTTTATATGTTTTCTTCTACTTATGAAGTCATAAATATAATTCCTATAGTAAATTGAATGGAAAAGGGGTTGTTTCTAGAGAAGACAAGGGAGGGAAACTCCACAGGAGTCCTTCTTCACCTAGGGAGATCATATATCATGATTTTTTATACTCAGTCAAACCCTTTATCGTTAATTATTTGGTTGAGCTTCATCAACTAGATTGGGCTAGGGCTGTTAAGGAATAGGTGCAGGGGATCCAATTTTCAATTTCATGGATTTCTTTTCAAGACATGTTATCAAAGAGGTGAAACCCACCACCCCTTGTAGAAACTGGTAAATTTTCAATGCTAGTGTGCATCTCATCTCTCGGAATAGTGTAGGCTCTTATATAGAAAGGGTGTTTGGATGAAGTAGGAATTTATCTTATATCTGGGATAGTTGACATTATGAGGGGTTCCACAGCTATTCATGAACTCATAAAAATAATAAATTAATTGTGAATCCATCACGAGATGGATGGAATAACTAATGAGGTACCAAATGGATTATCAAACCATTGATGAAACTACAATTCAAGAGTTATATGTTCAATATATAAGGTGTGAAAAGTTTGTTTACATAAGTAAACACAAGGGAAATAAAAAATGGAGAGTGGAACTCTTATGAAATCTAATTCCATGAAGTAGGAACATGAACTTTACAAAGGTTCTGTAGGAAAGTATGTGGGAAGAATTGTCACACCTTAGTCTCCTTTTATATAAAGGGGTTTTCATATAAATAATTTGGGATATAAATAATCTATGGAAAATAAGTATTCAACTTCAGTGAACAAAAATGTGGAGAAGAAAGAGAATCTATTGCCCTTAGGGGGATTCTGGGTTATGAATGGAAGAAAAGACCTCATCCTCATTAGGTGAAAATGATGGGTTGATACACTATATTATCCTAATAGATTTCCAATCATCAGATGACATGATATATTCCCCAATGAATGGAGATGTTTTAGTATCCAATGACCAAGTATCAATTGAAACAATAAGAAACCCACATGTCACTAATCATAATTTTTATTGATTAAAAGATTTATTTATGATGAAAAACACCCCAAAATTTAGGAAGATAAGTTTTAGGACCTCATATTAGGAAGTTAGGATACCTTACTTGATGACCCATATACGATTTTGGAGGTTCTACCAGATGTTGGGACATCTATCATGAAGGATAGTGTAATTAAATCTCTATATCAATAAGTAAAACATTGAAGAGAGGCCATTATCCTAGAGGTCATGGTTGTGGGCATGGATGAATGAATTGGAATGTCATTTGTGATAAGGAAGGTAAGGATCGAGATGGGACTAAGAAACAGATATGTCTATGACTATTTTTATTGATGATGGTAGTATTCTATGTCTGACTCCATCCCCTGTCTCTTTTGTTCTTTTTCTTTCAAAAAAAGATTTATTTTTCTACCTTTTCAGAAAAAGTATTTCTATTATTAATATATATATATATAATCATATATATTTATATATATTTATTTATATATTAACATATATAACTATAAATATAATAAAATATATATTATAATTTTATAATAATTTAAAAATATATAAATTTATAATTATAAATATAAATAAATATATTTTTATATTATTTGTATATAATTATAAATATTTTTGTATAATTTTATTAATATAATTATATTTAAATAATTATATATATATATATAATTATGTGGCTAGTGTCGCAACGGAGTAGTACTCATCCGCTAACCTCCACATCCAGGATTCTTGGGTTCACACCCATAGGGGTGAATGTGTTGTTATCGTACAAAATAGGTGGTGACACAAACAATGATGCATGAAGGTGGAGAAAAATACATAATCCATGACGCAAGTAAGTGGTGATGTAGGCAAGATGCATGACACATGCATGATAGTGCATCCATGTCATTGAACTGGATCATGTATTCCTTGGGATGGGGGGATATGAACTTCCTTTCATGCCTTTGTTTGAGTTTATTGTTGGTGTGTTTGTGTGTAATTGTACCCCTAACCAACTAATATATATATATACCTTGTAATCCAGCATTGAAAAAGTATTAGGTTCTAAACTGGGTAGAGAAAATTTCTCGAGTACTATAGCAAGGAACTTTAGTATTACTATAGTAGTTATGGAATTTTATTGGTAGTAGTTACTATAATAGGGACTGTATTAGTGGTGGAACTATAGCTTCTCTGGTACTATTGATGGAATATTCATCAGAGGGGCATTTGGGAAAATATTTTATCACATACTTTCATGTTGGTAATGTTTTCTCTATTTATTTTTAATTTTTTCACAATAACCATTACACATGTATGATAAATGGAAATGGATTCATATGATTTCATAAACAATTTTTTGATCTCACCTTGTAGAGATTGAATTTTGGTCTAATTCATGTTATCAGTACCTTAGAATGATATGTAAATATTATAACTAATCTCATTGATGATTTTGATGAAGTGGTTATCACAAATGCGACGTCATAAATGACTTGATAGGTTATTGATTTGTTATATCATTCCCACATCTATTCCATATTATAATTTTCCTTTTGAACTGTTTAAAGAGAATCAACCACGTCATTTCATTAAGGCTTGTGTATATTTCCTTCATGATGTCTATGAATTATTGGTTACAAAGGAGCACAAAAATTTTTATGTAAAAATTATCATAAATTTTCTTAGCTAGCTTCAATATAAATTGTTGTGAAACCTAATTTACCATGTATATTAAAAAACAATTTGATGAAAATTTGCAGATATTGATATCCAAAACTGTGGACTTCTTGGTTTTTTTAAGTGCAGATTACCAATTTTTTTGTCTGAATAGAATATTAGTAAAGATAAATGACATTGAGTACTGTTGAGAGGAAAATTGGATAAAGATGGGGGAAAATGAGTGGAGTTTTTTTTATGTTTTCACATTTCATAGATCGAAATAAAAAATCCTTTATTAAGAATTGGACATTGGCAAGTGGTAATAGGAAAACATTGGAAGGGATGAAAAAATATAAGGAAACAAAGAAACTAATTGTTCATCTTAATCATCCATATATCTAGTGAATATAATATGTATTAACAGTTTCCATGGATCACACATTAAAAAACAAAATCAAAATCTCTGATATAATTGATGGAATATTTCTCAGCATCAAATAAAAAAACACAAGATGAAGAAGATTGTTAGATCATTGGAGATGATTGTAAGAAAAAGATTCAACATTATCACACTGAATTTTATTGATTCGACATGGAATGAAAAGTACAATACATACTACACAATTATTTATAGGGATAAAATCTCACACCATAAAACCATGAATAATAAAGATAAAATACTCTACATATCTTGTGTAAGAGGTGACTCTCAAGCTTCCAAACCCAAACACATCTAGAATCCATTATATGAAGTCCCCAAGACTTCATTATACCCATATAGCATGTGTCGAAATTTTCAACCTCACGACCCAGCCGACCTACCCAATCCTTGTTTGATCACTCTGGAAGAAGGCATAATGCTTTCACTACTAATGATGATACCACTCTTCAAGTTCCCACCATACCCATATAAACAGAACTCTATTTATACCCAAATATCATTGACGTTACATAATATACCCTCTAGTATCATCATCCCCTCCCCCCTTATCATCATCTCCAAATCTTTCTTATGTTCATGGGTGTTCCCAATTGGAAGAAACATATTGACATTCACAGAAGTTCCCCATCCCTTGACTCCCTCTTTCTACATCAACATGAATTTCACCTCATACTCAACATAAACTAAAAATGTTTTGGTCTTATGTGTCTAACAAACATACCACCATCATACCATGAATCGTTCTACAATCTCCCATACCATCTCTCTATGAACAAAGTAAAGGTGTTATTTTCTTATGGAATCTGATTTAGGGTGACTGATATCATTATGTATAAAACATTATCACCTATATTTCAATAAGTTCTTGTTTGGAATCCATTTTTTGGGTGGTTCCACAAGTAATTACATGGGTTCTTCTTGTTTGAACACGTACTAGGACTTTGTTTTATCAACCCAAGTGATGGAGAGCTCTGTTACCAGATCCCAGAAGTTGCATCCTCTATCTCATATTTCAATACTCCATGTTTACTTCACCAGAAATTTTATTAAGATCAGTAAAGCACAAAATAACTCTATATAATGTTTTTATTTTTTCTATTATGATCGACAAAACTAGCCTTAACCCGGTTTTTTGAGAGTAGATTGGAAGGAATCCTTGCAAGCGCATTGTCCAGGGTTGATGATGGGTTAGGATCTAAAGCTATCCACATTCCCTTGTTTTTTATTTTGAATTGGACACCCTTCATGAGATTATGTGACCAAAATCTTCCTCTTAATGTAATTATGTTGAGCTCCCGCATTTGTGCTTCTGTTAATAGGTATTTTTTATGGATTGTTTGACATCTTTGATATTCCAAGCATGATATCACTTGCAACTCGTTTTTCATTTCTGATATGGAGAGAAAAGAAACAAAATTTATGGGGGGAAACATATTTCTCATGTTTTTTGATGTAATGTTAATTGGGGAGAAATGATAAGGGAGGAAATGGGAATAAATTTATTTCTTCCAAGTTATTAATTTTAAATCATCCCAAAATTGGGATGATTTGTGATGAAATGAGGTGTAGGGTTATTAATATTTTAAAATTGAAACTTCATCCTTATATCCTCCATGTATTATAAAATATTTTTTTTGTTTCTTTTTAAAATATTCCACAAACAAGATGGAGAAATAAATAAATCATTTATTTTCATTTACTACATTGTTGTTCCAAAAAGATTGAAGGAAATAATAATAAATTATTTTCTTTTATTTTATTTTTGTTTATAGACTATAGAATCATTTTTATTTATTTACTAAAATCTCACCAAACTAAGCGTTAAAGGTTCTCTTTTATCTTCTCTTCAAAACCAAATAATGTCGGTATCTTCCTTTTGAAACTAAGAGTGAGAGGAGGACCAATATCATGGTTTTTCATTTTCTTACTAAGGCATAAACAATACATTATACAAAGTGTAAAAACTATTTACTTATTTATTTATTATAACTTTTTATATTTTAAATATGTAATTATAATTATATATTTAAAAAAAATATAAATAATTACATTATATATATATATATATATCTTATAAAATCATACATGATAATATGTATTTTATATATTAATATCAAAATAATTATTTATTAAAATATTATAATGAAGTAGAAAAAATATAATAACTTTTTTTCTAAATATATACATTTAAATATATATGTTTTAAAAATAAATAAATTAAATTATTTACATGTATAGTAAACTACAAATTTAATATTTTGAATTTAAGAATAATTTTTTAAGTTATGTAATCTAAAATTATATATATATTTCAGATTTGTGTAATTATATATATAATATATAAGAAAATATATTTATATATTGAATTATAAATACTTAATATACTTTACATTTTCAATTATAATTATATTTTTAATTTTAAATAAGTTAAAATAAATATATAGTATAACTTGAACTTATGTAAATATATATATATATATATTTATATAAATTTAATTTTAGTGATAATATATTATATAATTTTATATATAAAAATACATTTATGTAATAAAATTTGGTAATTTTTTATAAAATTATTTACATTAAATTTGATGACAAAAAATGTTGACAAAGACCACATATTTTCAATGCTTTTTAGAATTGATAATGGATAAAAAAAACTCTAAAAAGGATCGACATCGCACCTTTTATATTGATGCTCCATCATATACACTATTATAAAAAAATTCATGGTTGTTTTATTTAAATTTTACATCATTCTAATGTCATTCAGTTGGTTTTGATCCCCTCACATACGTTTTTAAAGGTCATCAATCCTTGAAAACGGCTTATTCAGTCATTTCGGGTACACTGCATGTATGATTGGAATTTTTTCTACTAGTGCACATCAAAAATATTACAAAGACAGGTTTCTAATTATTTCACGTCATTCCAATGAATTTTCTAGGTATTTAACCAAAAAAATGTTTTAGTATTTTAAAATAGGAAAATTATGTTTTTAGTCATCCACCCAAATGACTCCTATGATTTACATTTCATCTATTCCACCATTTTAAAAATAATTGTATGGATGTTGTCATATAATTTCATCCAATTTTAATGTTGTTCAGTTGGTTTTTACATAATAACACACATTTTTAAAAGTTTCCAAACAATTAAAAATTACTTATTCAGACATTCTGGGAACACAACATGTCGAAAAAAAATTCATATACTTGTAGACATCGCAAATAACAAAAATATATTTTTCCTATGATCTATGTAATTATGAGGTTGTTTTTAGTTATCATAACATTAAATTCACATTGTTGTGGTCTAAAACAATTAAAGTGTGTTTCTGGTCATCCCACAAAAATAGAGCCTCAAAAAATGTTCTATCAGATCAACCATTTCACAATTTACTATATGGTTTATCATGAACCGACCCACATACTCAGGTAACCTAACACCTGAGTCAGCCTAGAAATGGTACTAAGGACCTTCTTAATCATCATTGGTTGGAGACTTGCACTAGGAATAATACAAAATAAAGTTTGGGATTTTTTTCAAATAAAAAATGGATGAAACAAATACATGTCAGTGTTCTCAAAAGATAAATTCAGAGGGAAGATAATAATATAATTCAAATAGGTTTGAAATACATAATGAAAAACCAAAATTTACCATAAAATAGGGTAAAACTCCCATCTTATGAGATTCAACAACAACATCCACCTCCTTGTTGTTCCTTACCCGTACATGAAGCTGGAAGAATATAATATGTAAAAACCTGAAGGCATTAATAGGGTGTGAGCTAGAATCCTAGTAGGGTCTCACCAAGGATTACATAAAAGGATGTCAAAATAATTAACCAAATCATGTCATAAAATGTAAATAAAAATAATGAAATTTTAAATTAATATTTAAACCAAATCATGCTTAACATTTCAAATGATGGAAATATTTCAAACAATGTCCTAAATAAAATTGTTTTATTAAATAGTTCTATAAATTCACATGGAGTGCGTAAAATAGTAAATCACTATGGAATATATATCAAAGAATAGTAATGGTTTAACATGGTCATATTCCTTGAGTTAAGATAGTGTTATGTTATGGTATCCTCACCAATTTATAAAATGATTATGGAAATGTTCACAAATTTCTTTTGGTCACTGTCTTATGGATACTAACAAACATACCTCTGGGGATATGATCTTCTAATAATATTTTGATAGAGTTATTAAGAATTAATAAACTTCTAATGAATTCTCATCTTATATTATTTATTCTCTAATAAGTCACTAACTAAATTGGATTTAATCTTCTCAAAAAACAATAAATAATGGTAAATTTAGTTCAAAACTAATCATAATAAAATTAAACTCATTTCCCATAAAATTACAGTCAATTTCTATTTAAAAATGAATAATTGTTTTTAATAAATTAAATTATTTTACAGGATAAACCAAAATGTGTTCTTATAAAAAAAATTGATTCCCTTTTATCAAATAAAATTTTCAAATAAATTCATTCCAAATAAATTTCACAATTCAAACAATTTCCTCAAATCCAAATCACAATTCAACTCATATGAATTGAAGGTGATTCCACAAATTCAGGAAAATACATTAAAAATACTTATCCCCACAGAATAAGTTTTTAATGATTTAATTAAAAGAAAATAAAATAACAAATAGATTTTAGGTTAGATTTATTGGACAAGAATATATGGAATGACATACCAAAACAAAGAGATTATAAATCACAATACCTGTAATAGGAAACTCCAATGATGAATGTCATCAATAGAGATTTGAGAATATATTTAGGATTCATGATCTCAAAAAAGGGATTCATATCCTCCAAAAACATGTTGATCTACCAAACCCAAAATTTAGTGAGTGGAAGATATAATGAGATAAGGAATGGGGAGAAAAAACATAGTGTGAATTCCCCAAAAAAATCATCTAGCTACAATCCATCTATAAGTTGGTATAGTGGAGGAAATATTGTTTCTTGAGAGTCTTTCAATCATAATAAAATTTAATATTGTATGTTAAGGAAGAGAAGTGGTTTGAATAAGGTTTTATATGATTTTAAATGAATTTTTGGAAAAATAAAATCATGGGATCTAAATTAGATGGGAAGGGTCGCATGGTATTCCAAACTATATTCCATAACAGTGTTCCCCTACTGGTGGGGTTGCATGATTTTTATGTGGTGGGATCATGGTTTGAAAAACATTATTCTATCTATGAAAACTTCCACTGCTTGATTTTTCACTATTTCAACTTGTAGGGTGCACATTCTGGTAAAACAATGTGAAAACCATGCATAACCATAGAGACCTTATAAACATTCAAAATTTATCATGAATCACCCATATATGAGATTGAACAAAAGTATGATCAAAATAAAAGTTGAGAAGTAACTAAAAAAACATAATGTTACAAAATTCCAACAATAGAAAGATTCTATCCACAAAAATCATGTTTAAAAACTTCCAAAAAAAGATGTGTCCAATTCCCTTTCATTAGATTCGCTTTCTCCCATTTCTCATTAGTACACGAATTATTCTTATATTGAACTCGAAGTGAAGATGTCATCCTCCCACGATGCACCTTTCTTTCAAAATCAACTACCCTTACTATATTTTTAGTAATGGTTAAATCTGGCTTGAAATCAATATTACTCTAGACCATAAAATGATATTGATAAGAAATATACTTTTGTATATAGGATACATGGAACACATCATGTATCGATATCACTTTTCTAAGAAGTGATAAATGGTAAGACACTTTTCAAACCTTCTAAAACCCTCAGAGGGTACCAAAAAATGAGTTTCAAGCTTCCCATTCCTCCCAAATTATTGATAACCCAACTGAGGTGAAACATTAAAGAACACATTATCACCTAATAAAAACTCCAACAGTTTATGTTGATAAACTATATATAAATTATACAAACTCTATGACATCAACAATCTCTGAATAATCAAATTAAACATTTCTTTCATTTTTTGAACCAATATCATTCCATCCACATATCTTTCACTAATCATTGACCAACTCAACATAAATATACAATTCTTGTCATAAAATGCCTTAAAAGAATACATTTATGTCACAGACTGGTATCTACTGTTATAAGAAAACATAATTATCCCCAAATAATCATCCCAACCTCCACTAAAGTCATGAATGATGGAATGTATCATGTTATCAAGAACATATATAGATGTTTATGTCTGTACAAATGACTATGTATGGTATGTCATACATAAATAGACTTGAGATCCCAACACCTCCAGAAGGCCTTTATGAAAGATAGAACTGAACTGAGGATCTCTATCAAAATATATAGTATTTTGAACTCTGAGAAAAAATATCTTCCAAATATAAATTCCCTAAATCCCTAATTTTGGTTATATCATGAAGGGTATATTGTGATCTAATTTGATCCACCCATTTATCACAAACCATATCACATTCATCATTCTCTAGGAACTTGAAAACCCACCCAAACTCTCTATAGAGATCTAATCTGACTACCAAGTCAGAACTGGAAGTAGATTTAGTAAAAATGAAGGTATATGGTTCTTGGCCTTATCCTATTGGCTTGTATAAAAATAAGAGACAGAAAAATAAACTCCCTATCACATGCCTAGCCACCATAATTGATTCCACATTTCATAGAACATATTTTTAGTTCCTGGGTGAACTTCCCCTAGGAATTATGGAAATCTAACATAAAAGATTTTATCATAAGAAAAGGTACAATGTACTTGTTCTGAAAACAAAGAATAACCTCACTGGAGAATAGTGACTCAACCATAGTCTCCCCACCATAAACAGAGTCTCTAATGATACAAAATTCACCATCCAGATGTTGTTCATGATGAATCATCTTTAAAAGTGGAGTAATCAACTATACACTTACCAAAGGTAGTTCAAACCCTTATTAATGGACTCTAGTATGAAACTATGTGAAAACAGCCACCATGACCCACTCTATTAATGATTTTTTTCAAGTCCTTTGTTAGATGTTTCCTATTGAAAGAATTTGAAATAAAATTTCTTTTCCACAAGGTATAGTTGATGTGAAAAAAAATTATAAAATGTATTCCACCCAATTCATCTGTCATATATTGAAATAATTTTTAGAGCGGATAGAAATCATTATATTGTGGTCTGAATACATGGTATACATTTATGTAAAAAGGTAATATCACCATCTCTTAATTAAATACATCATATATGTGATATTAATGGAATGATATCGGTAATTCTTATCATGTGGTATATGCTTCTGAGATCCATAAGCAATAACATGATCACCCTACCTTAGAACACAGCTCAATCCCAAACCTAATGCATGTAAAAAGACCACCTAACCCTGCCTTTTCTCCAGAAGTGTCAACACCAACACAATTTTCCAAGGAAATTTTATCTCAACAAAATAATTATGAAATTTTTCATCCCAAAAAAGATTAATCCCTTATGAGTAAAAGCAGTCAGAAAAGATACCACCGTTGAGAAATCATTTGCAAATAGTTGATTGTATCAATCTATATCCCAGAATATCCAGATATCAAAAAAAATTCATGGTTGTTCCCATTTCCTAATAACCTTCACCTTCATAGGACAAAATTACATCCCATGTTTTAACACCACATTTACCAAAACATTCACATAAAAAATCCAGAAATCACATTTCAAAGTATTTGAATAAATTCAATGAGTTCTCAATAGTTTCATAACTACCCTAAGATGAATCATGAGGTCCTCCTTAGACATAGAGTAAAAAAGGATATAATCCACAAAGACTACAACAATAGTATAAAATAACTAATAGAAAATAATTTTTTATAAAAACATAAATACTAAAAAAGCATTAGTTAGACAAAATGGCATGACATGGTACTCATAATGGTCATACCAAATCCAAAATCTGGTATTATAAATGTTATATTATTTTAATATCAGTTGATGGTAGATAGACCAAAGATCAATCTTGGAGAACAAATTTGACCATTTAAACTTGTCAAATAGTTTATCAATCCCTGTAAATAGATGGTATTTATTTTCCCTAACTCAATTCAGTTTTTTGGTAATACCCATAAATGTGGAGTGACTCATATGATTTATAAAATAGAGAACTAGTGAAACCCAAGGTGACACACTCTGCCATATAAAGACATTCTCTAAAATATCACCTAATAGATTCTTCAAATCATTCATCTCAGTTAATTTCAAGTGCTTAGAATAAACAGATTATGGCTGAGAATGAGATAGTAAATTAATATAGAACTCTATCTCACTTACCGATAGAAAACAAGAGATGATATAAGAAAATATTTTGGGAAGATTGATGACCACCAGTGGAAGATAAAATCTCAAGGATTCCCACTTCATATTAAAAGAGAACATATATATTAAATTCAAAATCTCTGGATAATAAAGGATGTATCTACTCTACCTAGAGTCCCACTCTCTTAAAAATACATGGAACACCATTTGAGTGTAGTAAAGAAGATCTGTTAATGATATCATTCAATCTTATCTTTAATAGAAATGAGAAAATCCATCCCAAAAATTACGTTGAGAATTTTAATTCCAATAAACAAAAAATACCAAGAAATAAAAGTATTTGGAAATGAGAAAAAAATGTAATCCAAAAAAGAATCTGATTTCTATTTGTTTCGAGGGTTGCAGAAATATCCATCACATAAGATAAAATCATCATATTAAGATTAAGAATATTCAAAATATGATTTAAAAAAAATGATTGAGACAAAAAAAAATATCGAATAATGAATTCACTAATAAAGATGGTATAGTGATGGTACCTCTCACAATCTCTTGACACAAATCATTATTATCTAGATACCCATCCACTTTGTTATGAATAATAATTTGGGATACATGTGGTTGTAACCCTTTAGTCAATGAAGCATATGATTGTACAATAGTTTTAGTGGGCTCTGATGAACCTGCATCACTATATAGAGTATAATAAACATGAATGAACTTCTATAAGTGAGATTATCATATGCAAGAACCACATATCTATGGTGCCTTAGTGAAAACCCACATACAATGACATGTATATTCACAATATTAGAAAATTAAGGGGCCTATGAATAACACTATGGGTGATATAGAAAACCCCTGCTATCGTGAACAACCACAATAATCCTCATGTATATTATTTCTTTAATTGGAAGTCCCAAACCTTTCATTGTAAGAAAATGGATCTCCCATCAATATTAACATACCAACTTGGTCCATGTCAACCATTAGAGTTCTATTCATCACATCATCATAAGAAGGTAACTTGAGAAAGAAAATATAAGAAAAAATATCATATCAAATTCCAATAAAAAACCAAAGGTTCTTCATCTTTTAATTTGAAATAATCTTAGGTGAAAAATGCACATGCTCAGAAAATAATTAGCAGACTTTATCATGGTAATGTTTATATGCTCATTCTTGAAAAATTCTATAGCCTTAGCCAACACCAGTGACTTTGGATTGAACTAGGTAGTGAAATTAACATTAAATTATTTCAAATCTAATCCCTTGTGCTTCATTTTTATTCCTACTATGTCCCACAATAACCTGCTTGGTCCCAATATATTGAAGGTGGCACATTTCACCATGATTTCATCAACTATTTCCAAGAACTAAAAAAAATTAATGATATATCTTAACCAATCTACATCCAGTTGAATATATTTAGATCCATGGAATGCTTGTGGATTCTGTAGAAGTAAATATTGATCATGATTCTATAAATCAACCCATTGAGGTTCCATAGTAGAATCATCAAGTGAAATCATTATAGGTGCATATCCCAGAGCATGGACAACACACATGATAATATCAACCAGATTATGGTTCATGAGGGGATATTCTCATTATGGTTTATCAGAATATCCCACTTCGATCCTATTTTTATGTATTATCAGAGTCATGATGCTAATAAACATCAACAAAAAATATTAAAGACATCATATTAACACAAAAATCGAGTGAAAAGGAAAACAATTCCCAATAGACAACAACTGAAAATTTGAATTTCATCCAATACAAATAAAAATTAGGGAAAATACAAAGGAAATCCTCCAGACATCATTTACTAACCACCCATGGAGACATAAATCTCATTACAGTGAGATATGTCTAGTCACTAAATCAAAACTACCTCTTACGTTTCAATAAGATTACTCAAATTCATACTGAAAATTATGGATTATGTTTATTCTTCACCTTTCACATCACATTTTCATAAACAGGTATGCATACCTTAGTACACGGACACCTGAGCCATCCCTTACATGGCCCAAATGGAATTCATGATCCCTATGGGTTTGTGAATTGAACCTGAAATCATATAAGATAAAGGTGGGAATAAATTTTATCCTCAAACAACAGAATAAATAGATTCAAGTCAATATGGTCAAAAGAAAATTATAGTGTTAGAACATTACCATAACTAAAAAGGTGTTCAAAACATATAGAAAAACCACAAAGTACCAAAAAATACGATAAACATACCATGTCTAAATATTAAATAATAATATACACCTTTCTTGTGGTTTTTTACCCTTTCTCTAAACCAAAAAATGATAACATACAAACACCCTATAGAATAGGTATTCTGTGAGATAAAATCCAAGAAGGGGATCACAAATAATTCCAAAAAAATATTCCAAATTATTTATCCAGACAAAAAATTCAATTTTAAATAACAATAATTTAATTTCAAAATAATATTTAAAAAAATAATCATTTACATTTTAACTGATAAAAATATTTAAAACAATGGATTAAATAAACATTTTATATAAAATCATTTATATAAATTGTAACGCCCCGACCCCAGCTACCCAGAGTCGGTGCATTACTTCGTAACATTGGCATGATCACAAGAAAGATCAAATCTCGAAAGACCGATTGGTTTAGTAGCCTTGGAAACACTAGATATATTCATAAGTTTTACATTACATCATAAAATGAAAAACTAATACAACAACATAATGTTTCCACAGTCCACACTATAATCCTATCATAATATCCCTGCAGGTCATTCATAACTTACATCTTCACTTCCTGGGAAAATAAAACATAGAAAAGGGGTGAGCTCAAATGCCCAGTAAGGATAACAACTTAGCGGAAACTTTCATAAATAAGAATAAACATTTAAGGCAATGTATAACTAAAACAAAAGCCTTTTAAACTTGAACATTTAACATAGTATGGCATAAATAAAATGAAATAATGCCATTTACTTATTCACATGGATATTCTACTAATCGAATAATCACATGCAAAAATCAATAACCACTTTCATAATGTTGGAATGCATAATGCCAGACTATCATAACCACATAGTCAAGGCCTCGTGCCAAGACTACAAATAAGATTTTGTCAAGGCCTTGTGCCAAGACACTAGTTTGTCTCATGAGACCTACCGATGCATCGAGGAGCTATAGCGGGCTCCACCCGTCACTTATTAAGTCCAATGCATTCCCATATGAAAAGGTTTAAACATAACATAAACATTCGTATTAAAACTAGCATACGAAATGTCAATAATTTCACCATAAACTATGAATGGTATAAAAATATCACATCCACAGTCAAACATATCACAAAACCTTCAATACAATATAGAAGTTTTGTATCATAATAAATCAACTTCAAATAATCTTAAAATCCATCAAAGGATGTTGACATAGATGAAATCAAAATTCTTTTTAAAGAAGTATCTCCTTTTATTTTGAAATCATTTAAGATCCATATAAAATAAAACATTTTCTTTGAAAATATTCTTATAAGCTTGTATGGAAAGATTCGACGATTTTATAACGGCGGAAAATAACCGCACCCGCCGTATAAGTTAAAAAAAACATTCTTACCTCAATTCTGTCGAAAAGGTTAAAAAGGACATTGTTTTGAAAACGACGGAAATATTCCTTTATAAACCTCTTATAAAAAGTCAAAAAAGGGTATAAATGACTTTAACCCATATTCTTGTAAATAGTAAAAATGTTTTGAAAAACATTTTTAAGAAAACATGGATGTGGATGATAAAGAGATCCCAGTAGATTATTACGTATATACAACCTCGGATAATGAAGAGATTGTGAAATAACCCTTACCTTGTACTTTTCCTTGGTTGTGGTAGGTTAACCTCCTGTATAATGGTGAAATAATTGTTATTAAATTATACAAGAATCATATATATTAATATGATATCATATATGATCTTTTAACATTGATTTGTTAATAATATCTTAGAATTATCGTCGTTTCGGGTGTTAACTTACTCATTTTCTTTATATGTTTTGTTACATAAGCCATGGTTGTTGTATCTTATTCATATCCAGAATGATATATAGTCCTTAAACATCATTTTTAAATCATCAAATGATAATTATACTTGAATGGTTACGATGGAGAATGAATCTCATCGCGTTCGTGGAGACGGTAGTCCGTACGTATGCACGAGTGACAATATCATTATTTTGATATTAAAATAATATATAAATGAATGGTATATCATATATACAGAATCATTAACATGTTATATTTATTATTTACATGAGTTACACATCATTATTATACCCATCCAAATAATATTATATTGAATAACAATTACACCACGACGTGGAGACGGTAAGCCGTACGTACGCACGTATGGTGACATGTTATTCAAAGGGTGGATAGAATACTGAATATGGTTGTACCATACTTATAATAACATCACAGTATATGTGAGATACTGGAGTTATTATTTTAGAATGGTAAGAACAAAGGAAGAAGAAGTGGAAGAAGAAATGAACTTAGAAAAGGGTGGTGAAATCATTACCTCTTCTTCGGGTTCTTCCTTTTGATTTGATCAAAAGGGCTCCTTAGGTTGGCTTTCCGATCAAACTAAGGCCTCTAGGTTGTAGTGAGGGATGTTGGGAGAGTATTTGGGCAGAGTTTGGCCGAACCAAAAGGCTTTGAAGGTGTGAAGAAATGAGAAGGAGGAGTGCCCTTTTATAAGAGGGGTGAGGGGCACCTTTGGAAAAGTTAGAAATATTAATTTATAATAAATTCATATTCGGTTTCTAAAGGCTCCAAAGTTGATTATTCAAAGGTTAAGGTGGGGATAGGTCTAAAACCACTCAACCAATAGAATTTAGACAGGTTTGGGTACTTATATTAACCTTATCTTTAAGTATTAACTCTAAGTTAACTAGTTTCACTTTTACAATGTCTCTTTGTATTTTTATATAATATGGTTAATAAACTTACTATATACATTCAAGAGACCCCCAAGTGGTACATTAATGATGAACCTATCATGATATAAGTCTCTTGGCCGAACCTTAGATTTTTAGGAATTTAATATCAATTAATAATATAATATTTGTTTTAAGAACTCTTTTATGTCAATTTTGACACTATTCAATAGTTGATTTTTTTGAAACTCATAACAGATTGATTAATTCGAAAAAAGTCAATTAAATCAATCCTAATATATAATATTATCCTAGAAAATTAGTTTAATTCATTAAAAGTTTCATATTATATTTATTTGGGTATTTATAATACAATTTTTTTAATTTTTCACTATTATAGTAATTACTGCATCATCATTGTGTCATATATAAAATAAATTTTTAATGTCTAAAAATTATAAATAAAATATCCTCATGTAGGAAATCTTTTTATATTTCTAATGAATATTTATAATCTAAAATCCAACATGTATAACCCTATGTAAAAATTGTTCTTCTAAAAGATGTAAGCTTATGCCATTTTTATTTTTATTTATTAATATAATGTGTCCCTACCACATACAAGTGGCTCCAAGGGGTCCCCAAATTGACCCAAGGATGCCCATGGTCGGGTATGTGCCCACCAATAAGGTTAGGACACGTTTTAGGGTAATTTTGTATTATTATAATATTATTTTTTTAACCCTTATTTACCGGATTTACCCTTTAACCATGGTAAATAAAATATTTACCGCAGTAATTATTCAAAATGTGTAAAAATAAAAGTTACCTATTTACATAATTTGGACATCCTGATTCCAAATATGGAATCCATTTTCCAAAATTCAAAACACAGAAGTGGCAGAAATTAATTTAAAATTAATTCCCGCTGTCAAAACAAAAAGCGTGTTTTTAAGAGATAATAACTATCAAAAGATTGACACTTGTTTATGTTCGGTTTAATTGTAAAATTATGTCCAATGATAAACATTAAATTGAATGGTAAAAATATATTCTAAATATACTTTAAAACCACTCAAATTCATAATTTATCACTATTAATTATTTTGATTAAAAAAGTTGTTTTTAATTAAAATTTAGAAATTTTCACTATTCATCAAAATATGAAAGTTATCCGAAATGTACCAAAATTTCACCCTAGGCTAATTTTGATATTCCGAATCCAAAAATGAAGTCCATTTTGAAATATAGAATATATATGATTTCAAAAAGTAGGTATTACTATTCACAACGGCTAGTTTAATTAGTTGTGGTGTGTTAGAACTCGGTGTTGCGTACAACACACGCTATCACATTATTCAAAGAGAAGCGTACCGTAGAAGCTTGGGGTGTTACATAAATACACAAGGCATGTTAAAAATAATTTACACCAATGAAATATATATCAATGAATAAAAAATAGAATAATGGTCATCTTAAAAGTGGTACAATAGTTATAGGTTAGTGGATCCTCACACACTTATAAAATGATAATGGAAATGTGCACACATATCTCGATGAATATAGAAAAAGGATACTAACCAACATCCCACGGGGGATAATATCTACTAATAATTTTATGATATAGTTTTAAAGTGATAATACATTTTTGGGGAATTATTATCCCAGTATGTTTGTCCCTAGGAACTCAATAACCACATAGGGTTTTATGTTCTTAAAAAACATTTAATAATGGAGAATTCATATCCTAAGTCATCAAAATTCAATTAAACTCATTTCCCATATCAATAATTCCAATTTACATTTAAAATCCAAAATGGGTTTTTAATCAATTCTTGAATTTGTTATGATATATCCAGTTAGGGTATTTTCAAAAAAAATATTCTATTTTCTCAAATAAAATTTAAAAATAAATTATTTTCAATTAAATTTCACAATTCCATCACTTTCATCAAATCTGGATCACACCCCAATTCACAGATATAGGGGTTATGGCCAATTTCATACCAAATAAGATGTAAATCCCAATCCTAACCAAATAGAGTTATCAAAATTTAATTAAAATAAAATAAAATATCTATGAAATTATATTGTCGATTAATTGTACAAGCATAAATGGAATCACCTTCCAAAACAAAGTGATTGTGACTCAGAATTCACATAACAGGAAACTCCAATGAAGGACGTCAATAATAGAGATCTACAACTAAAACCTAGATTCATGTTCTGAAACTATGAGGATTATATCCACCAATAAAAAATCATATAAAAACCCCTAAATGAATTCATATAGTTAAAGAGTAAGAGAGAAGTAATAGGTAGAGAAAACATATAAGGAAAGGACAGAATTAAGATCTCCTATCTTTAATCTGCCTTGAAGAGGGTTTGTAGGAGAGAAAATATGTTATTAAAATACCTCCCAACATTAGAAAGTTTTATAAGGATGCATTGGGTAAATTGGGGGATTAATAGGGGTTTTGTAGATTTCAATATAATTTTTAGAATAATAAAATCTTGCATAAATAGTTATCTGACCAGGGATACTCTATTTGTCTAATTGTGCACCCATACTGGTGGGATGTGTGGTTTCTCCTTGTTAGGAGCACAATTTCTAAAACCATGTAATAACCATAAAAAAACCCAAATCCTAGGTGTTTTATGGTGTCACTAGTAGGTCACATAGTTTGAAAAAGATTCTTTTCAGTCATGCATAACCCAATAGACCTCTAAAACATTAAAAATTTCACACAAACCACCCCTAATTGAGGCCAACCAAATTAGGATCAAAAGAGGGATTCAGAAGTACCTAAAATCAGAAACATGATGTTACATGGTAATTTTTGTCATATTTTATTGGATTCAAGGATCATTCGATTAGTTTTTGTCCCTATAGATTCACATTTTCAAAATACACCAATGCATTAAAAAATGTATTTGGTCATTAGAGGAACACCACATGTCTTATTGAAATGATTTCAACTCATACATGTCAATAATAATACAAGTAGGGTTTTAATTTTAATTAATGATCATTCAAGGTATTTATACTTGGTATTGAACATTAAAAACATGTTTTATATCTTTAAAAATATAAAATGTTTGTTTTCAATAATATAAAACAAATGACACCACCTATTGACATTCCTGCAGCTCCACCATTTAAAAATATATTGTACACAAGTTTTCTTCTAATTTCATTGCATTTGAGGGTATTTTGGTCAGTTTTTCCTCCTAACACATGTTTTTATAGTACATAAACCTTTTAAAATTTCTTATTTAGTCATTCCTAGAACATTGTATATCATATTGAAATATTATCTACTAATACAAATAACAAATAATACATAGCGGATTGTCCTATTATTTCACATCATAAATTTCACAGGTCGCTATAATATGTGTTACCATTATTTTTCTTATCCAAATTTAATCATGGACCTGAATTAATATTCTTGTTATACAAATGGGAAGCCTGATTTTGGTTAATATCTAGCCTTTGATATAATCAACAATATAACCAACAATCCCATGAATATAAAATATTTGAGGATAACATAATTAAGGTATCAATGTGTGTATGTTCTCATTCTTGGAATATTTACAACCTTAGGTAATGGAGACACATAATATGAATGAAACCCTATGTATATCAATAATCCAATTTAATTTCATGTGATTCACATTCATTGTTCAGTCCAGATAATAAGTCTCAACTTATTATCTCACAAGTCTTCTAATTGCCTCATATACAACTCTTTGTATCACATACAATATTCCACTCATGATTATTTTAACATATCATCACAACCTATAATACTACATGATGAATACAAATTAGGGACAACTCAAATTCATAATTTATGTGGATATTTATATTTCATTGATCATGTAATACAAATCTAGCACACATGAATGAATGATTATTGAATATTTCTTATATTATAAAACTGCAATTATTTTACCACCACTACATCAAATTTTTAATGTATATCGTACCAATAGATTCATCATGAGCCTATTTATTTTTTACTTACCAAATTTTTTGTCAAAGGATACATTACATATCATACATATCGAGCCAATGGTTCTTTACATTTCTTTTATCAATGATCTCTTTAATGACATGGTTTTGGTAAATTAATTTTTTGGGCCCATTTGGGAGACCAAATTTTATTTTACTAGGTAATAACGCCCCCTTTATTGTAGTATTTATCAATTTCACCTTCTATATTAGAAACCACCCCATGTTCAGTTATGATATTCTTGATTAAAACGTCCTTTTAAAAATAACCGGTGTAGTAATGTACTCCCCTTCTATTTCACATTAACTATGACTGCTTGTTTTGGACTCTTCCAAATGATCTATTTACTATTGAATAAATATAGGAGACCATATTTAGATTACATATATCTTTTTTGTATTGGAAACTAGTACCATTGTAACCCCTTAAAATGACATCATTCTATACTCCATAGATTTATAACATATCCATGTTTTATCATAAGTTCTTGAGGAATTTTTTGATAGTAGTCTAGTTACTCTACCTCATATTGGATTGGTAATTAATATTATTCATAGTGTATTAGTGACATTTAGGGTAAAGATATGGGTTTTCCATACTAGATAAAAGGTTTTTATCATTGCTATAAAAATCCATCAATAGCTCTAAAATAGCATTGTTGATCTTTGTTCCATTAAAATGAATCCTCTTTTATCAACCCTATAAATGAAATAACAAATAGGGACCATTATCAATGATAAAAAAGTATTCCTAAAGGCCACGATGTTGTTCTATGTCATTAAAATTATAGGACATTACAACAGCAAATACAGTCACCAAATACAAATAGTAAAAAAATAGACGATATGCAAAATTAAAAATTTGGTTGAAATAAAAATTACTTCATAAATAAATAATACTATATTATATATATTTCAATAATTTTTTGTAGAATTATATAAGCACAAATAATTTATCACAGAAATTCAAAAAATCATTTGATTTATTGTCTTTGACCCCCGACCCACTCTCAAAAATGAAAATCAGTGTATCTATTGTCAAAAAAACTACCCAATCCCGAGAAAAAAATCAACCTATATAATGAAAAAAATATTAAGATAGTAATACAATAAAGATATAAATTAAACATAAATATTAAAAAATACATTATCAAAATGTCAATTTTTAAGTGATAATAGGAACTTTGTGTCTTACCAATCACACTATGAAAATATTGAGGTGTGGATGACTCCTACACATCAAAAATGGTAAATTGATCATTTTCTTATGGTATCCAAACAATGCCAATGTGTTTGAACATTTTTTATCATTTGACTTGGATTTTTACTAATTTTTTTAAAATAAAAATATATACATTGAGTCATACTAGTCATATCATGTGTCAATTTGAGATTATTGATTCCTACATAACATAAATAACAGATGAATATTTTTTCTAAATCATCAAGGTATTAATATTTGGTTTTAGTGTTTTTTATTGATTGAAAAAAAATTGAACTAAAATGTCAATTATAGACTGATAATGGAAACTTTTAGTCACACCAATCACATCGTGGGTATGATTATAGGGAAGATGATTATTAATCATCAAAATTGACATATGGTTAATTTTTCAAAAGTATGAAAAAATATGACTAGGTTTTATTAGTTTTGATTATGTAACTTTCCTTTTAACCTAAATTGTCATTTTTAAATAAAAAGTAACAATTGGAGTCATACTGGTTACACCATGAAATGGATCAATGTGATTCTATTTCCAATTCATCAAAAATGACATATGGATAATTTTCCTAATGTATCAAAACAAACCAAATGTGTTTTATTTGTTTTTAGTATGTCATATTTCTTTTTTACTAAATTGTTATTTTAAACTAAAATCACACATTTTGAGCCATAACAGTTACATGATGTGTCAGTTTTAGGTGAGAAAAATTCATATCTACCATATTTTATTTATAAATTGTGTTACTATATTATCTGGACAATCTGAGCATGTTTTCTCAATTTTCCATGATTGACACATGTTTTTAACTAAAATATCAATTTTAGACCGATAACAGATCCATTTAGTCTTATCAGTAACAACATGTGTCAGAACAATGTATGGATAATTAAAACCCACCAAAATTGACTTATGGATAGTTTTCCCAAAGTATCAAACCAATTTAAATGGGGCTACACATTTTTGAGTATGTGACATTTTTTTCTATTGAAATATCAATTTTAAATTTAAAAAATGAACTTTGAATCATACTAGACACATTGTGTGTCATAATGAACTATGGCTGATTTATAGACATAAAAATGACTTATGTATCATTTTCCTAATGTTTCAAAATAATTTAATGAATTTTATTGATTTTCTATCCATGAATTTTTTCTTACTAAAATGTCATTATAAACTATAAACTCACACTTTGAATCATACTGGTCATATTGTGTTTCAGTTTGCGGTGAATCAAATTCCTACACATCGAAAATTATTTTTGATTACTTATTAAAAATAATGAATAAAATTAGATCATGTTTTTTATGGTTTTCAAAGAGTGACACATGTTTTGAGCTAAAATATCAATTTTAAACAGATAATAGACACTTGAAAAAGTAAAGGTCACAATGTGTATCTAATTGAGGTTAGGATGATTCCTAAATGTAACAATTGAATTATGAATCATTGTTATAAAGTATCAAAATAATATTAATGTCTTTGTTCTATTTTGAGTATGTCTCTTTCCACTTTTACTAAAATATCTATTTAAAATGATAAGACACACTTGGATTCATAACTGTCACACCATGCATCATATTTTTTCAAGGAAAATTCCAATATTTTCTAAATGTATTATAGATAATTATTTGATGTATAAAATCAATCATAATGGTTTGTATTGGTTTTGAGTATGTCACATGGGGTTTTTACTACAATGACATTTTATACTAAAAACATGCACTTAGTTTCATACCTATCACACCATTTATCAAGTTGATGTTCAACTAATTCCTATTTTTCAATGATTAATTATGTATCATTTTATTATATTATCAATACAATCCATATATTTTTTCATGGTTCTGATTATTTAATCTATGTTTTTACGAAATGTTTTTAAATGAATACTCTCACTTTAAGTCATACTTGTAAAATCATGTATCAGTTTGACATGAGACTGATTTATATATGTATCAAATGACTTATAAATCTTTTTCCTAAATTATAATGATAATATGATAATTTTTCTTGGTTATCAGTGAGTGACACAAGTATTGAACTAAAATTATAATTTTAAGAAGATAACAAAAACATTGGGTCATACCGAGAACAGAGTGTATCATATTGAGGTGTGGATGATTCCTACATGTAAAAAATGACTTATGTTTCATTTTTTTATAGTATCAAAAAATGTGAATTAGTTTTAATAATATTTATTATTTGACAGTTTTTTCAACTAAATTTTCAGTTTAAAACTGAAAACTCACACTTTGATCCATACATTTCTCACCATGTATTGAATTGAGGTGTGGTTGATTCCAACATGTCATAAATTACTTGTGGATCATTTTTAATGTCTCAGTGGAAAGTTATATTGAAATTAAATAAAAATGATGATAAAAAGAGGAAAAAATCAACAGAATTAGTATTTAGCAGTCACCTTTTCATGATGTCTGTATACATTTTGATACTAGGTATACTACACATTCATTTTTAATCAAATGTATATCCTCTTATGAAAATGTGGACTATATATATTCCTTATAGTATTGAAATAATATAAATAAAGGATTAAAAAATATTTTATATGAAATTTTAATTATCATTGAAAATTCATTTTTAGAGATACTAGATTTCTGATGGCATATGATATCTTTCAAAAACATACAACACATAATAATAAAAATCATTTCTATTGGTTTGATTTGGAAACTATTGAATCATTCAGAAAAATATGTAATTTTTTTATATATGCTTTGAGAGTTAAATATTATTATATATAACCTAATATTTATCTGCCTTCAAATGTCAATAGTTTACTTGTATTCGTATATTGTCATCATGTAAGGGTTTCTACGATATTTAAATAGTTTCCTATTATAAAATAATTAATAAAAACATAATATAAAATGTATAAGTTTATTTTTTTGTAAAGTGTGTCTTGTATTGTATTATAATTTTAAAAAATTTATCACGTGTGGTCTATTTTTGTGGGTATCAATGAATTTAATCTAGAAAATAGAACTTCAGAGTATCCAAATAGACTATAATGAGTAAAAAATACTTCCTAAAAAATTTAATAAGTAATAAAATAAATGAAAATATACTATATATGATTTATTTTTTGAGTTTTATCCCTAGATATTGGGTAATAAGAATAGGCTACCATCTATAGGTTTTTTTAAAACATTGTGGCTTATTTGTCCAATATTACTTCTATTTTCCTTGGTTCCAATATGAATTCTTATATAGAAGTGATGTGATAACCAATGAGTCCATATTTTTTGTTCCCATGGGTTCCCCATCAAATAGTATTCATATATACACCTGAAAAAATATGAATACTATTTAGTTATAATTAAAATAGTAGATCAGATATTGGGAAGAAAATCCAAAAAACACAACTCATGTATACATTTTCATCTGATCCACCTAGCCATTCATGAATTTGGATTTAATTTAGATTATCATGGCCAATATATTCTATAATGTCCCTTCCATAAATATGTTATTCAAAATTAACTATGGGAATAGAACCATTTGATGACATTGTATCTTTATTATCTACTAATGTTAGTAAATGTGGAAGTTGAACTGGTGGGTTAAAGGTACTTTTTGAAAATCATTTTGAATTTTTGGTTGATCCTTTATATCATTTTGAATCAACCATAACTTTTGTCCCCTTATCATTGTCTGTAAATAGTATCATTTATTGGATCAAACAATTTTCATTAATATTTATCAATTTTTAATGAAAAATGAAATTTGAAATTGATACCTTATTGTTGACAGGTCATTTTTCAAGATCTAATAACCATGATATGAATGTTTCAATAGCTTTCTTTGTTTTATGAATATCTGCATCATCAAGTGGAACATGTCGCTCAGTACTTAATCATTACTTATTGTATGTTTTTCATTAATTAGAATATCTCATTGGATATTGTGCACGGTACCCCTCACAATAAAGAAATGGTTGGGTGTTGATAGATATAAATTATTTTAATTTTCACCCTGTAGATTATCAGTATAGGAAAGGTATCAATGTATTACTAATTCACATTTAAGATGAACTATTTTGAAAATAATGATTAAATCTTTAATAAAAATTAATTATGGGAATGAATTTTTTCAAATATAGTTGAGGGTGGGGTGGGGGAAATTCATGTATTGGTTATTCTTATGTTTTTTATTCACTTTGATTCCTTCCCATAACCTTTTTAACAACTCTATCTTCCAATAATCATTTTCTTCTACATTATCTAATCATGCCTGAAACTCTTCCATTTTTTTATCTTCATATCCAAGTTAATTTCTTTTTTCATAGTGTGTTTGGGATTACACCCCAAAACCTACACCTCTAATGGTACCATACTGTTCTGGAAGCTTCATGGCCAAATAAATTAGTTTTCCATTAGGTAGATCGGATGATAAATTTTGTCTATAAGTTGGATTAAAAATATAGGATACCCATATTTTTTCCTTTCATATGGAAAGAGTGGTGTGGAGGTAAGAGTTACTATTGAAATATTATGGGGGTCCTTTAAAATGATATAGGTTTGGATGAAGAAAAACCCCCAAAAGGATTTTCCTTATAATAATGTTCCAAATTGTGGGGTAGTGAAAGATGTTGAGGGTAAAATGGGTGGTCGCATCATGATGAGTGTAAAAATTAGAGAGTTATTGGTGAAAAAAGAGGATTTTTTTAATGGTTTCATGCCACTTTGAGAGAGGAAAAGTGCAGGCCTTCTTTGACATTTTGATATTGACATGTGGTAAATAGAAATGTTTAGATGGGATTAAATAATAGTGATGGAAATAAAAATTAAATTGTTCATCATATTCATCCTTCTATCTAGTGAAACTATTCTGTCTTTATATTTTCTATAGATCAGAAATAAATAAAAAACCCTTGAAACCATATAATATTATTGAAGGTGGATTTTTTAGTATCATCTTCTAAGGCACATGTAGAAGAATATTTTCTTATCATAGGAGGTGATCACAAGAAAAAACACATTGTAAACACAGTGGATTTTATTATTTTGACTAGGAATTAAAATTTTAATACATACAATAAAATTATTTATAGGGATAAAATCTACAGATGAAAAAAAGATGAAAAAATTGATAAAAAATCCATATATCAAGTGCATTAGGTACTGCCCAAGATTTATAATACAAACACATCAAGAAACCCATCTCTAAAGTTTCTAAGAAACCCTTGTATCTAAATATGGTGCCTTCCAGAGAACAGCATGTTTGTTCTTTTAAAAATTTCCACATAGTTTGGCTATAATTTTGTTACATAACCACAAATACACCGTACCAATTCTTGTTTGATCAATTTGGGAGAAGGCATAACGATTGTACCACTGATGACTGACCCACACTTCTAGTTCCCACCATACTCATAAATATAGAAAATTATTTTTCCCCCAACCCATTGATAATACAGAATCTACCCATTAGTATCATCATCCACTCCTTTCTTCATTTCATCCACAAATATTCTATGTGTTCATGGGTGCTCCCACTAAGAAGATAAATCATTAGGTTCACCAGAGTTCCATATCACCTATTGGTGCAGGTTTTTAAATAATGAAAAAGTATTAAAAACTACATCTTCAGTAATTCCAAGAACACCGCACATCTAATTAACATGATAGTAGCTCATACATGTCATGAATAATGCAATGAGTGTTTTTATAATACACCTTCAATTTGATACACATAAATTTTTTATTTATTACAAAAGTGTTCCAAAATAAATCCCAAAATATTGATCAATGTAATGTATATTGGAATTAGGTATATTAAATTACATCATAAAATAGGGAATACTACATATTTATTGAAAATATCCTTAACATGTTTATATTATTCTATCATACTTAAAACTGCATTGGATAACCTCAAGACATACATAAGAAAGGGGTGATAAATAAAGACCAATAATGGAATAAACATGGAATAACATAGATAATGTAATATATGGTTGATAATAGTAATATTAATGATCTACAAAAGTTGTGAGAAACATAAATGTCAATATTTATGCATGATGTAACAATATAATATAAATGAATCATGGGAAATGTGGCAACATCTTAAAACACTGCATCATAAAAATAGGTCAAGGAAAAGTGTAGACCCATCATGAAGAAAAACGTTTCGTGATGGATTAGCTTCACTAACTAATTCATTTAATGATGTCTCATGTGACTAAAACATTACCCACTTCAATATAGTTCTATATAATTCTAGGTGAACCCATCACATTCATTTCATTCTCCTACTTATGTGTGAGACATGTATCATACAACATGAGTTCATTCATCAGAATATTTTATTCCATGTTCATGGAGTATGGAATAAATACATGTATGTCCCTGTTAAAATATGTATAAGTGTATACATGTGAACACCCATGATAGTAAAAGGGTATTCTATTAAATACACAATTGTTTTCACATGAAATTAATGGTGAACTTTCAGCATCCTGATGACATAACTGAATGAGTCATTAATTCTACTGATTGGAGTTAAAAGATTATATAATAAATTTGACATAAAAAGTAAATTAATAGTGATATGGGAAAAAATATCCCATCACTAGGAATTGTAAATACAATGCATAATATAATGAATAAACATGAATTAATAGGATAATAAAAACATACATTACTAAATTTAGGCTTTGTAATGGGTGTTCAGAAAGGTTAATGAGAAGGATTAATGAGAGTGAAAGATGAATCTCATAATTTATAAATAATATGGATTTTATGGGTGATCTAGATGAAAAAATACCAACACTAAGAAATTAAGATAACTAATATATGATTAAGTAGACATTTGAATAAAGAGGGGAAGAAGATGACCCCTTACTAAATTTATGAATGGTAATAGGTGTACATAAAGTTTAATTGGAGGAATTAATGAGAGTAAAAGGGGTATATCATTATTTAAACATAAAATTAATAGTATGGGGGATATGGAAGAAAATATCCCAACATTAGGAAATGAATATAAAATACATAATAAAAATAAGATAATTTAATAAAGAGGAGAAGAAAAGGATCCCTTAATAAATTTCATCATTGTATCATGTGTACATAAAGGTTCATGGGATGTATTAATAAGAGAGAAATGGGTATATAATAATTTTTATATAAAATGGATACTACGGGAGATATGGACGAACATGTTCTAACATAAAAGAAATAGAATTATGTGGTAAAATATAAAAGAGGATCCTGAATGGAAATGAGAAGAGATCAATTTCTTAGCATGAGTTTCTAATTCCAAATTCTCAGGAGGAGCATTTTGAGAGATTTGGGGAACCATGCTAGGTCTCTAGAGAGGAGAGGAAAGAGTAAGGAAATAATTTATGGGTTTTGAGTGAAGGGAATTGGGATATTGGGTGGGTTTTTTTAGGAAGAGAGAGTGTAGTTATTTATTATTTTCCATACATAGGTTTTTTATTTTATATATAAATATAACCCAAACTACAAATCATACCCCGGTTTTTATCATGGTATTATACCTAAGAGGGGTTTCTGTCATTATTTTATTAGGAAAATATCTGAACTTTTTAAAATATTACCCATGGTGATGTAGAAGAGACTCATACTCTTAATTAAGTGACATTAAAACCTTACAATATATTTTATTTTATGGAGGATTCAAAAAGGATTAATAATATTAATAAATAAACTCAAATCATGTAATTTTAATGCATGGTAGTGGGAGGGATACATGGAACTTGGTTTTTATTATCTATTGTTTACTGCAAAAACATTTACCACTTTAAACTTTTTTCACCACCTTACATAATATGTAGGAGGGGTTTTTATGGTTCAAAAATACAAACTCCATGGAATTGGAGTGAGAAATAATGAAAAATGACTAAAAATGTTCATGAACGTGCCAGAGAGACTGAACCAACAAAAGATCAAGGTAATTGAGATTGGTTGGAACAATTTTAGAGGATGAATACTTTCAACATGATGCTAAAAACCGGTTATGCACAAAAAAATCTATTCTTACTTGTCATTTTTAGTCCCCACCATTCATGATGGTTGGTAGGGTTTTTGTGTTGCATAGCTAGGAGTTCAAAGAAAAAAAGAGTGATACATAATGACGAATGATTGAAAATAAATGTGATGGAGATGGAGAGGTTGATCAAAAAATAGATCAAGGAGAAAGACATTTGGTAGATAATCAGTAAAGTAGATTGAGGACAAATAAGATCACTTGCGCATGCACTGTCTAAATAATTATGGAAAATAAAAAACAAACAATGGTGTTCGATGGAGAGAAACAGATCAAAATTGATAACATAACATTATTATAATATAACATTATGATTTCAAAATAATAAAATTTGATAAACATTAAACTATGAAATATTAATTTATAAATATTTAAAAAATTTAAAAAATGCATAAACAAAAAAATTATTTTATTTTTAATTTCAGTGCATTTTTCTTCGATATAATTTTTATTAAAACAAAATAACATATTATAATTTATCTTTAACTAGTTTGGTGAATTTTTTTGAAAATAAAATAAAACAAATATTTTAAAAATATGATACAAATACTCATTATTAAAAATATAGTTTAACAATAATCAATTAATCAAAATAAAAACATATCTTAATTTTAAATTTAATTTTTTATTTTTAAATAAATATACATATTTATCAAAAAAAATTAATAATCATATACATATGTATATATAAATATATATTAAATATATAATTATAAATACATTTACAATTATTTGTTATTGTTATTTATAAATTACATTGAAAAATATATTTTTATAAAATTAAAACAAAATTATTTATATGAAAAAAATTATTTATCATCAAAATTATTTATACACACATAATAAAAATAATTTATATACACATAATAAAAATTATCAATTAAACTAAAATTTTTTATATCATTTATATAATTTATTAATTCAAAATTATTAATACAAGATAGTTGAAAAAATTAATTCATAATTATTAAATCAAAAAAATGATTAATTCAAATTGATTACAAAAAAATATTTATTAATTAAAAATTAACATAAATTAAAAAATATTAATTAAAAATAATTAGAAATTCAAAATTATTTATAAAATATTTATATAAATTATTAATAATTTTTTATTATTATTAAATATAAATTACTCTGATGTTATAAAAATATTTATTTTCAAAATACAGTTGACATAATATATATATGCACATGAGAATTAATTTTTTAACAATTTATAATCAAAAAGTTGATCATTTATATAAATATTAATTTATAAAGAGATTGAATAAAATATACATATGGGATATTGTCAAAAACCCATATCAAATATTTAAGACACATGAAAACACTCAAACACGTGGACTGAAAATCATTTTGTGAAAAAACAAATTTAAAATCCTCAGGCCAGTGCTCTCTATTTCATTCAAACCCAAATACATACATTGTGAGTCATCATGAATTTTTTAAAAAAATTTATTGAAAATAAAATTAATAAAAATTTATATTTATAAATTTAAGGATGCATCAAGAAATAGATTAATAAATCACTCATGGACTTTTCTAAAAATGACTTATCCATTTTAAAAAGAATATATTTTGGAATCCTCTTTCAAGACAAGGTTTTATACCATTTTCAAAAAAATATTTTCTCCACAATGAAATTAATATGTTAACAACATTAATAAATAAAAACTTTTTAAGAAACTAGTATTCAATGTGTTATGAAATTTAAAAACACAGACATTGGCTTAACCATCACATCACTAACAACCTCGAATGAACCACCACACATGAGAATAGGGAGAATTCAATGAAGTATTTAATAGGGATCCATAGACATAGAAAAAACCAAAGGATAATCAAAATATACCTAAAATATACCCCATTCAATCATTAACATAGTCAATAAGGGACAATCCTATAGTTAAACATGTTTGGTCAAATTGTAAGGGAAATAAAGAATCATGAATGAATCCACGGCATCATGATATTAAAGATCTAAAAAATGGTAGATGAGTGAGGGGTTAATGTCCTAGATGTAATAAGACCATGATTTAAGAGGAGAATAAATAATCACATACATTAAATATTGATATGATTAATTAGTTGAGGAGATTGATGTGCAACAGTGATGAGTGCTTGATTCCACAAAAGCATGAATGGTCTGAGTGAGGACTCTTCTAGTGTTCTATTCAAAAGTTCAGGTAAGGATACTATTTGTACTATCAAAAAATCTACTAATAAAGTGTTGTTTTATTTTAGTTAAAATAATATGTTCACATAGAATATATTATTATATCTCCTAAAATTCTATAACTCATAATGATTTTTTTATTAGTGCTCAAAAAACAAAAACATTATCATTGCTAAAAAATTATCAAAATACCTGATTTAGTAATATAATAAATGCGATTAAATTTTTTAAATATTTATAATTATAAATAAATATTTAAATAATTACAAATATTTATTTGTAAATATAATTAAAATATACATATTTATTATAAATTCCTAATTATTTAGATAGATAGATATATTTATTTATAATTATAACTACATATAAATATATTTTAAAATATTTTGGATACCAAGTAAGAAATAATTTAACTCTATCCTTTTTTGTTTGTGAATAGTGATACCCCTGAGCTTATTCTTTGTAATGTTTCTACGACTCATGTTGAATCCAATAAATAAGAGATTGTGGATTGACCAAATATTTTACAACATCTGATCGTCAGTCAAATTATCATGACCATGGGTGAGATACCTTTAAGGGTTGATGAATTTTTGAAGAATATTTATATGTTTTGGGGGTTTTCAGATAGGAATTGCATCCCTTTTGTGATAGGTTTTTTCCACATCATCATTTCATTGGAGGAAAAAAATATTCACACATAGGGCTTTAGATCCATCTCCCTAAAACTGAGATTAATTTATATTTAGGAATGGAATTTTTGTTTCAATACCTTATCCTAGAAAAAAACTATAGCTCAGATCATGATAAAAATAATGGGATTGAACTAGATTTTGTGGATTCCCCCCATCTTGTTCTATATTTCATCTATTGTGGGCATCCCCATAAAAATGGACCGAGAAATGGAAATCACATGATATGGTTATTATTATCTCAAAATTATTGAATTGGATTTAAATTCCAAATTAATTTATATGTTACTTCATTCTACCTTGGATAAGGACATTCACCTCGTAGTGCATTATGAGAAATTTCCTCTTTTTTGTTTATCTTGTCATATTATCTGGGAAATGGAATAATGTTACTATAGAGATCATATTTTTTTCTCCTCCTTCAGAATACATGCAGTGAATTATTCTAGAAAATATAAGGTAAATAAGGATATTATTATTGAAATCAAGAGGAAACAACTCCACTTGAAGGCTGCATCACCTTGGAAGGAAGTTGAAGCTTAGGCTATTGAATACTCTATTGCACCCTTTATACCTAAATCACATACTAATCAACACCAATATACCTAGATTGAGTCTATTGAGGAATAATGGAAATGGTAGGAATTTACTATTTCAATAATATATTTTTGAGTCATGTTATCAGAGAGGTGGGACCCCCACTCCCTTCCCCAAAAGTATCTAGTCAATCTTTTAAGCTTGTGGATCTCTATTCACCATGAATAGTGGATGCCCACATATATAAAGGGAGAATTTTTGAAGTGGTAATTTCTTCTAATACTGGGATAGTATACATTTTTAAGGTCTTAGATTCTATTCAAGAACTCATAATAAAAAATATCAAATGGGACACCATCAAGAGGTGGATGGTGTACCAGACAAGGTATTAATGGATGATCAAATCATTGATAAAACATCATTTCTAGAGTTATTTTTTCAACCACTATGATGTGAGAAGGTCATTGACTCGTGGTAATGCACAGAAATAAATTAAATGGAAACTGAAATTCCTATAAAAGATAAGGACATGAAGGAGGAACGTCGTCTTTCATTAGGTTATAGTGGACTATCTGATGGAACTATTGTTATGTCTGATTCTCATTTTCCAACATATAGGGTTCTTGGTAATACATCAGGACATAACTCCCCACTGTAAAATAATTTATGGACTTCAGGGAACAACATAAAGGAAAAGGAAGAGGTTATATTACCCCTGAAGGGCTCAGGGTCTCAAAGGTAAGTCAAGATATCATCATCATTAGGTACGAATGATGGGATGATACACTCTTCTATTTAAATAGATTTGTATTATTTAGAATCTAGTATCACTTACCTAGTGGATGCAGGTGTTTTTACATCAAATTCTCAAGTATCACATGAATCATTAATCTAACTAGAGGTGAATACTCAAATTTTTTAAAGAGTAATTGATCTATTAATGTTGAGGAAGAATACATAGTCAAATAAGATAAGTGGAAAACCATCAATGAAGGAAAATATCGTTAACTTACATGATAACCCACCTATGATGTTGGTGGTTCGACCAGATTATGGGAGATCTTACTCAGAATATAGTGATATTAAAGGCCTATTGAAATATGTGAGAACATGGAGGAGAGGCTGTTATCCAAAAGGTCATGGTTGTAGGCATGCACGAATCAATTGGAATGTTATGCATGATGTCAAAGGTATTATTTGAGGTTTGATTCCGAAAACATTATTTTTGTGACTATTTTTATCGAGGAGGGATGTTTTCTATTGTATGACTCTTTCCTCATCTCTTCAATTTTTTCATTCAACAAAAGGTCTTTGTTCTATCCATTTTAAAGAAATTATTTATGTAATTATATGATTATAATTATTTATTAATATATTAATATATATATATATAATTATAAATATAATAAATATATTTATTATAAATTTATAGATATAAAAATACACATATAAATATATTCATAATTATAATTATAATGCATATCACACAATTATTGTTTCAAAATAGAATTAAATGTACAATTCATACCACAAAAATATTTATAGGGATACAATCCCAACCCAAAAAAATATGAAAAACACAGATAAATAAAAAATCTAGAGATCATGGGTTGTAGGTACTGCCTAAGTATCTGAACCCAAACACCTCAAGAATCCCTTCTAAGAAGTTTCCAAGCATCAAATGTACTAGAATATCGTTCTTTCCAGTGAACAACATGCTTATTCTTCAAAAAAATTCCACAATTTTTAGCTTGATTTTTTCTACATCACCAAGTATCTGACCTACCCAATACTCTTTTGATTAATTAAGGAGAAAGATTGATGACTACACCACCGATGATTATCCCGCTATTCATAAACCCACCCTACTTGTTCGAACAAAACTCTATTTCACCCCCATCCCACTAACATTATAGAGTCTACCCACTCGTATTGTCATCCACTACCTCCTTCTCTTTATCTGAAAATATTCCCTCTATTCCTAGTGCTCCCACCAAGATGTGACATCTTTATGTTCACAAGGATTCCCCATCACATGCCTCCCCCATTCAGCATCACCATGAATTCGAACTCATACTCAACATGAGATGAAAACATACTAGCCTCATGTATACCATGATCATCCAACCAACATATCTCTAATAGTTCCATCATTTCCACTCCCAGATCTCTCCGAATGGGAAAGGATCAAATTTTATTAATTAATTTGGTTAAGTATTATTGGTATCATTATGTATCATACATTATCACCTATTTTTTACATAGGGAATTCTGGGAATCCATTTAATGGGAGGTTCTTCAATTTATTACCTTTTTAATTTTTGATTCAACAAGATCCATTTCCTTGGGTCTTCAACCCAATTTCTGGGGAGCTCCCTTTTTGGTACCAAGGATCCACAGTCGTTGTCTAGTTTTTCATAACTCTATTTTCCCTTAAACAAAAAAAATTAATGTGGTTTAGAAAAACAAAAAACAACTTAGAAGTGATTTATTTGTAGAAGTGATTTGGGGATGAATGAGTCCAAATTAATGTTCCCATGTTTATCCAATCAAATAGTATTCATATATATTCCTGAATTGTTTTTGAATAGAATTCAATAATAATTAATATTGTAGATCATCTATTAGAAAAAAATCATGAAATGACACATCACTTAAACATTTACCACTGATACTCCTAGAAATTCATGAAGGAGGATTTAATTTAGATTCTAAAAAACATTTTATTAAATAATGGCCCCTATATACATATGTTATTAAAAATCAATTATGGTCATATCACCATTATCTAGTAGTGTATCTTATTTAACCTTTAATTTTATTGATGTGGTTGTTTATCTGGTGAGGTAATGTTACATTGGTTTTATCATTTCGACTGGTTGGTTGATCCTTTAGTTCATTTTAATTCGACCTTGAATTTTACCCCTTTCCCTTGGTTGATTTGTAATTACATTCATCAATTTAGGGATTTTCTTTATTAATTGTTAATGGTTTTTCATGGTACACAAATGGTAAATGAATACCTTCTTGTTGACATGTTTTTTTACTAGATAAAATAACTATAAAATGAATTTTCTAATAGATTTGGTCGACTATATGAATATACTCATCATCAAGTTGAGTAAGTATCATGGGGCTTGGGTATTGATCTATGGAAATCTCTAATCTGACATTAACTATTGGAAGTTTTATATTGTGGCTAATATCTATTTGTATATTTTTCATGGTACCCCTCAAACAAAGAAATAGGTGGGTGTTGATTTATATAAGTGAATGAAATTTTCAAGATCTAGAATATCAATAAATGAAAGGTATATGTGTCATCCAAATACACATTTCACATTCAGAATTATGAAAATAATTATTTCCTCTTCTAATACATCTATATTAAGGGAATTAATTTCCTCAGTGATGGTGGGGGTGGGGTGCGGTATCCACATGTAGTGGTTCTTCATATTTTTTTTCTCCTCTTTTATTCCTTCCCACAATATTTATTACCACTTTGACCTCCAATTAAAATTTTATTCTATATAATATTATCATGACTAAAAATCTTCCATGTTTATACCTTTATCACCATGTTCATTTCCTTTCTCAAAATACGTTTTTTGGGACACCCCTAAATCCTCAACTTTTATGTGATCGTACTTTTCTGGCTGCTTGAAATCTACTGACATTAGTTGTTCCTCAGGTGTGACTGATGTAGAATTTTGAGTTAATATTATATAAAATATATAGTTTTATGAATAATAATTATTATATAATATCTATTTAATGAAAATCATATTTTTTATGTGATACTTACAAATTCATGACATATTTTTGTGTGTTCATATATTAGTGCCCCTTCTTTTTTTACACAATGTTCCCATATATTTGTCTTTTATAGTAAAAAAGTGGTTTTGATGCAAAAAGGATTGCCAGAATATTGTGGGGGTTGTGGGGATTGGGTCATGAAAAATGAGACATGTGTGGAAGAATATAAACACCCAAAAAATGATTTTTGGTTAATAATGTGCCAAATGATAGTGTAGTGCAAGATGATGAGGGGAAAAAGGTGGTTTTGTGATGATGAGTGGAACATTTGCATATATATTGGTGGAAAAATGAGGGGTAATTTTTTAATGTTTTCATGAAATGTTGGGAGAGGGAAAAGGTGATGCCTTTATTAAAAATTGGATATTAAAAAGTGGTAAAAATAAAATATTGGATGTGATAAATAAAATGGATAAAGAAAGGAAAAAACTAATTGTTCACCGTATTCCTCGTTATATCTAGTTAAACTAATCTTTAATAATAATTTACATGGATTTCATATGAGAAAAACACCTAGAAATACTCTGATAAAAATTAATGTGGATTTTTTATTATCAAATGCAAACAAACTTGTGGACGTAGTTAGTCATATCATTAGAGGTGATCATAGGAAAAAAACGCAATGTAAACAAACTGGATTTTATTTTTTCTAGATGGAATGAAACAACAATTTTAAACAAAAAAAATATATTTATAGGGATAAAATACCAAAAAAAAGATGAATAATATAGATAAATAAAAATATAGTGATCTGGTGTAGACGGTGGAACCCAGGCATCTGAAGCCAAACATTTCATGAAGCCCTTCTATGAAGTCATCAAGCATCCATCGTACCGAAAGATGTTTCCTTTTATCTATTAACATGTTTATTATTCTAAAAATTTCCACATATACTGGCTGGAAATTTTCTACATCACCATGAATCTGACCCACAAAATCATTATTTGAACTTTTTGGGAGAAATCCGCAATGACTACACTATTGATGATGATCCCACTCTTCTATTTCCCACCATAATCATTAAAACAATACTATATTTCACCCCCAAACCCACTAATATTATTGAATCTACCCATTGGTTTTGTCATCTACTCTCTTTCTCCTCATCCACAATTCTTACCTTTGTCCATTGGTGCTTCTACTAGAAATCTACATCTTCATGTTCACCAGAGATCCCCATCCCATCCCTCCCTCTTTATGCATCACAAAGACTTCCAATATGTACTCAACATGAAATTTCAACTTGATGGTCTCATTTATCCCACGAACATCCAATCAGATGACCGCCAATAGTTTTTCCATTTCCACTCTCATCTCTATGTGAAACCATAAAATGTAATCTTTTTTACTGAATCCCAAATCATTTTTTATCACTTTTTAAGAATCCCAAATTATTACACCATGATGATGATCCCACTCTTCTTGTTCCCACCATACATGTAAAAACAAAACTCTATTTCTCCACCAGACCCACTGATGTTATAGAATCTACCCACATGTATCACCATCCACTCCCCCTTATCATCATCCCCAAAGAATCCATGTGTTCATGGGTTCCCCACCATGAAGATACATCTTCAAGATCATCGGAGATCTCCATACCATCACTCCCTCTTTCAGTATCACCACGAAGGCCACCTCATACCAAATAATAGATGACAACTTGTTGGTCCCATGTATTCCACAAATTTTTATCCATCATACATCCAATAGTTTCCCCATTTTCAACCCCATCTTTCTACTTGTAACACCTTGAGATTTTATGAGAAATATATATTTTTTTATTTATTATGTTATATGCAACACCAAAGGAATATTTCACTACACACAACACTGGTTTGGCTTGCGTTACACGCAAGAGCAACCTTCCTCGATAGCTTGCATTGTATGCAATACCGAGTTTCACTAAACAATGATATATTGTTATAATATTATGAACTAGACATTATGAATAGTATTAACAGAATTTTTAATTTTATAATATTATTATTCATCTTACACATTTTCTAGAATGAGATATGAAAACAAAATCAATTTACTGATAAAAGAAGTATTTTTCAAAAAAATGCAGGTTTACCGCCTTTTGATGGCGCACCCATTTTAAATATAATTTTTGACAAGTTTATAAGTTAAACTTTACAAAATAATATTCTTATTTTTAATTAGGATATAAAAATTTACATTGGATAAATTTTTCATACTTTTCTGATAACTTTCATATTTTGATGAATAGTAAAAATACGCTAAATTTTTCTTAAAAACAACTTTTTTCATCAAGATAATTTATATGGTAAAATGATAAAATTTATTGGTTTTAAAGTATAAATATATTATATTTTTACCATTTAATATAATTTATTTCATTACCATTAATTTTACAATGAATTCATAGGTAAAAACATATCAATCTTTGACAATGTTTTAACTTTTAAAAACTCATTTTCTTAACAATGGGATTAATTTTAAATTAATTACTGAAACTTATGTATTTTTAATTTTGAAAAATGGATTCAATATTTGGATTCAGTGGGTCCAAATTATGTTAATAGGTTACTTTTATTTTTTTGATATTATGAATAGTAATTACGGTAATTTTTTATTTACTATAGTTAAAGGTAAATCGGGTAATTAAGGGTAAAAATAAGATTATAAAATTACCCTAAGACCATCCAAAATTATATTGGATGAATAAAAGTAGACCAATATTACTTAAGGGTTGTAATAGATTCATTTCATGGACTTTTGACCATGAAAACGATATAATTATTATTAAAACCAAAGAAAGTAACAACATGTCACTCTCTTATATCTTATAAGTGTAATAATTTTAATTTAGTGATAAACTTTATAAAACTTCGAATATAAATAGTCTCCAGAAATATAATAAAATTATCTACATCATGAGAATTTATTTAGAATTTTTAGGGATTAAATAATTTCCATTAATGATGACACAATAGTGATGTAGAAATTATTTTATTGGTTGAAATATAAAATAAATGGTTTTAAAAATATTAAAATAAATATTATATGAACTAATTAATGTTATAAACAAACTTTATAGATGAATATGAAATTTTAGGGATCTATTAAATATTTTGGTTAGAATATATCCTCTGTGTGGATTTTATTTAAATTCAAATATATGAATAGTGTCAAAATTGACACTATTGTTATTTTATAAAAATAACAAATTATAAAATTGTTTAAGAATCCCAAAAATATTTAAAAATTATAAATTAAAGTTTATATGGTCTAAAATATCATAAATTATCCAATTATGGACAATTCAAAATAGATAAGTAATTATTTATAATAATTTAAAATTTAGAATATTATTACCACAAATAAAATTAAATAGATTAAATAAGGATAAATCAAGTTGATAAGGTTTAAAATAAATTCTCAACATTTCTAAATTTTATTTTTTGATTAGATTAAAACCATATCTCATCAAATATTTGTATTTGAGTCATTTTTGTAGGTTTTTAAGTGAAGTTTGAGTTTATTATAAATTAATATTTTAGGGGTTTCCAAAAGTGCCCCTCTCCTCCCTTATAAAAGGGTACCTCCTCCCTCTCCTCCTCACAACATTTTGAGCATTCAATATCAGAAAAACCCTATACATTTCTCTTTTCCACTTCCCTAGAAACATACTAGAGGTCCTGGTCTTCTTCAAAGACCATCTTTAGTGCCCTAAGATGAGGTTTAGAAGAGGCGCATCAAAGAAGAGGTAATATCCTTTACCGATTCTTTCTAATTTATTTCTTCTTATACTTCCCCTTATTTATTTGTTTCATTATAAATTAATAACATCAGTATCCCTCATAAACTGATATGTTATTATAAATATTAAACAACCCTATTTCACCTTCTATCCATCCTACGGAAAACTAAATCACTGCACGTGCGTACGTACGGAATACCGTCTCCACGTCGTAGTGTAATCTTTTTTCCACCACCACCTTACATGGATGGGTAAAATAGTGTAAAGAATAACTATATATGATTATTATAATATGATACTAATTCTGATATATTATATCATCCACTCCAATACCATTCAATAATTATGAGAACGATATCATCGCTCGTGCGTACATACCGTTTACTGTCTCCGCGGTGCGATGTGATTCGTTCTACATGATCTATATTAAACCATGACTATATAAAAAAATTGAATGAATAAATCTAATATATATTATACTAATACCATTCTGTAATTTATGTATCTATAACCTAAAATTAGGGATAAGAATTTATTTGACAAAACACGCATAAGAACATAAAGTAATGAACACCCGAATAACAAGTAGCAATGAAATAATACTAATAAAAAGATAATAATATGACCATATATGATATCATAACAATGTATATGATTCTGAAATAATTCAATGACATTATTTAAATCATTATACAGGAGTTTCGGATACGTATAGAGCATATCGGACCTAAGGTAAGGAAAAATCTCGCAAATCTCATTTTTATCCGATATTGTTTATAGTTCAGAATTTACTGGGACATGTTTATCATAAACATAAATGTTTCTTCAATATTTAATATTATTTATATCCTCCTAAAATTGTTTAAATAATATTTTATCTATTGGTTTATTTTTAGTAAAAGTTATGAAAGGAATCTTTTTTCATTTTCAGTACAAGATACTTTTTGACTTTTCCAGCCAAATTACGAGAAGAATGTTTTTTTTAACTTATACGGCATGATTGGATTTTTATGATTTCATAGAAAATTATTTGCATGAAGAATCCTTTACAATTTTTCATTTTTATTTTCAATTAACTTCTTTTAGTTTAAAATTTTATGACATGTTGAGAAAGGAAAAATGTTTTTGAAGTAGAAAGGATATTTTCCTCAAGAACGGAGTTCAAGTGTTTTATCAAAATTCTTTTCCATATAATATAATATAGGGTTATATTTCTATCCCTATTATGAAATTGATTTGATTATGTTATGATGGAATTATTTTTATGAAGTCCTTTTATCTTATATGGATTATGTTATGATGTCATGTTGTTTAAGAATCCCATTTTTATTACATGGGTTATGCTACGATGTATGATTTATGATTTTGTGGTACACATAAGAATGGTTTCATTATGAGATGGGTGGGACCTATATATCCCTCCAATGCATTGGGTAAAGATTTATATCTCATGAGATAGATTTGGCTGGAATGGAAAGTTAATTCGTTTCAGTGATACAGGACTGAACGAGGAGTGAACTCGGTTCAGTAATGGACTTTGTCCTCTATGATGGTATTGGCAATGAGTCTTGACTAATATGAAATTATTTTCTATGATTATGTGTGTATACCAAAAAGTTTCATGTCTTATGTTATGAATATCGTGATTACATTTCACTACTATGATTTATCCCATGTCGTGATATTATGATCTCTTTTGCTATATAATATTTTCAATATGTTATGTTCTTATGAATATGATATGATTGATATTTCCTTTGTTTTCCCTTACTGAGCATTTGAGCTCACCCTTTTGTATGTTTTCTTTTCCCCGGTTCAGGAAGAAGGGTATTAAGTAGGATATGCCAAAAGGGACTCTAGATATGATGAAATAAATAGGAGACAATGTAGATGATTTATGAACCAGTTGTTTGTGTTTCCCAGTTTCTAAAGACACTATACTTATACGGTCTTATCATGGTTTAGTTATATGTTGTAATAAGTTTCTTCAATTCTGATGTAATAACAATGTATCTAAAGTATGGGTCGTTATACTACAAATGGATACAATGTCATATTTTTATAGAATCTTCTTAAGGGTTACAGGTATCTTTATGTATAATACCATATTACCTTGTTTTCACTCAAGGAATGTTGGGAATCCATTTAATGGGAGGTTCCTCATGTTATTACCTTTATACTTCCATTTTCGGTCATCACCAGTACCTTGGGTCATCTTCAAATGTAATGGATATCTCTCTTGTTAGTAATTAGGAGCTGCAGCCGCTAACTAGTTTTTCAAAACTCAATTTTCCATGTACCAAAATTTTAATTAACACCAAACCATTAAAAACTACGCATCCATTCATTCTAGTAAAACTCTATGCCTAGTTGACATTCTATTTGCTCGTACCCGAAAAAATTATTATAATGATAGGTTTTAATGATTTAAAGTAATTACAAGGATGTTTTATAAGGATTTAACCATTAAACATATTGTTTACAATTTTAAAATAGTAAATTTATTTTTTAGTCATCCCAAGAAAATGTTGCCTCATATTGAAATTTCTTATATTCAGCCATTTCAAAAATGACTATATGATTGTAGTCGAATGTTTTCATGGAATTTTAAGGCCATTAAATTAGATTTTTCCTTCTAAAACAGATTTTTAAAGGTTTTCATACATTTAAAAATTACTTATTTGGTCATTCTAGGGAACCCTACCTATCTGATTGATATTTCATCTACACTTACACATCAAAAATAATACAAAGATTATTTTCCTATGATTTAACAACATTATGTTATTGATTTCTTGTTATTTGACCATTTTATGAATGTTGTAGTGTACTAAAAAAATTGAATTGTGTTTTTATCATCTCAGTAAAATAAATCCTCAAAATAATGTCCCATTAGCTCAACCATTTTCCAATTTAATTTTATTTTTTTTTAATTTTACATCATTCATTGGTTTTTCAGTTAGATATAACTCCATATAGATTCTTTTTTTTTCAAGAGACATAAAATCATTAAAAACTACATATTCGGTCATTCTGGTCACACTGCATGTCCAATTCACATGATGTCAGCTCATACAAGTCATTAATAATACAATGATAGTTTTTATCATAAACCTTCTCATTATTAAAAAAAAATTGTGAATTATTACATAAATCTTAACATAATAGAACCCAAAATATCAATAAATCTATTGTCTTTGGGAATTTTTTACATTACATAATAACATAAAATAGTTACTACAACATATTTATAGAAAACATCCTTAACATGATCATATTATTAATTCATACATAAAACTACTTTGAATTATCTATGGGAATACATAAAAAGGGGTGATTTATTAATCCCAATAAGGTAATTAATGTGTAATAACATGTATAATGTAATAAATGTTATAAAAACGGATTATCAATGAGGCATAACAGTGTTGATAATCATAAACATGAAAAATGAGGCATTATATAGCAAGATAATATAAATGCAACATGGAAATTGTGGAAACAAAATAAAACACAGCATCATAAACCCAGGTCAAGGATAACTATCAAAAACATCATGATGGATAAATTATAATGATGGATTTGATTCACTCTGTAATCCCTTGAAAGATGTATGATGAGATTAAAACATTGCCATATTCTTTGGATCACTATATAATTATTGTCTCACCCATCACATTTATTTTATTATCCTAGTTAAGATTGACACAAAGATCATACGATCAAGATTCATTAAACATAATTTTTTTCCCATGATCATAGAGTGTAGAATTAAAACTTGTATGTACCCAATAAAATGTGTATAAGATTACAAATTTTAACATGATTGATAGTAAATGGGTATGTTATTCACTACGCAATTTTTTAGTCCTAGAAATTCGTAGTGAAATTTCAACAGCATAATAGCATCTCTTAATCAGTCATAAAATGTGATGATGGACTGAAATTAGTCTCTCATAATTTATAAATATAATGGAAATTAATAGGAAAATGAGAAAATATATACCAACATTAGGAATTGTAAGAATAAGTCATAATATAATGAAAAAACATGAATAATGTGGAGAAATAAAAGATCAAGTACTAAAGGGTCCCTTATCATTTAAATAGAAAATGGGCAGTAATGGGGATCTAGAATGACAAATAACAATGTTTTTAAATGAATATAAATGATATAAGTTGAATAATATATTTGAATAAAGAGTAGAAGATGAGTATCCCTTAATAAATGATAGTTTGGTAACAGGTGTACATAATAGTTCGTGGGGGGATTAATGAGAATCGAAGGGGTATGTCATAATTTAAACATAAAATAGATAATATGGGTCTCTAGTATAACTTTTCCCATAATTAGTAAATGATGATAAAATACAGTCGATAAACAATATAATTCAATAATGTGGAGAAAATGAGAATCACTTACTAAATTTCTTCATCATAACGATTGTACATAAAGGAATACGGTAGGGATTAATATAAATAATGGGGTATTTAAAAATTTTAAAATAAAATGGATAGTGTGTAGGATATGGAAGATCATATACTTACATAAAAAAAATTAAACTAAAGGGTATTAAATAAAAGAGGCTCTTGAATGGAAATGAGAAGAGAGAAATCACTTTCCTTGAGAGTGTGATTCCAAATTTTTTATAGGAGATTATAGATATATTTGGGTAACCTTTTTTGGACTATACAGAGGGGAGGTAAGATTAAGGACTTTCTCTAAGGATTTTGAGTGAAGGAAATTGGGAGGTGAGGATAGATTATGTAGGAAAAGAGAGACTAGTTCTTCATTATATGAAATTAATTTCATAAATATATATATAATCTAAAAATTTAATTTCCATTTTTTCTCATTTGGGGTTATTTTATTAAATTAACATGGATAAAAATTATGCATTTTAACCATATTTTTTGGAAAATTTCTTTTTAATCCTTAAAAAAACTTATACTATAATCCGGTAAAATGGTGATTAAAATGTACTTAGTTGAATTAAATATAATGAATGAATACTTATTATACGATAAAAAATTAAAAAAAATAAGTGGATGATTAAATTAATTTATTTAACAAAATAAATTAAAATTATACATATAAAATTATTTTAAATATGCATTGATAAATATATATATATTTTTTAAAATCAAAAATTTTCTCCATTAGTTAATTTTAATATATTGATACCAAAAATGGAGTACGTTTTACCAAATACAGTTTCTAAATGTTCTAGAATCATGTTAGAATATATATATATATATTAATAAAAATTAATAATATATTATTTATATTGAAAACATAATTTTATGAACAAAAATACATTACCAAAAAATGGTTGATTATTTATTAAGACATTGTGAATATAATATGGATATATATTTGGATTTCATAATTTATTAAATCCAAATCATATCCATGATTTCAAAAAATATGGTATGGTTTTTTTATCTAATATTACAACATTCAAACGTGGTTTGGTTGGTTTTGAACTCATGATGCATGTTTTTAATGGACATCAAACCATTAGAAATTTTATTCAATCATTCTGGTCACACTATGTATCTGATCGACATGTCATCTACTCTTAAACATTAATTATTATACCTAGATTATTTTTATGTGATTTCAAATCATAAGAATCACATTTCACTCAACTGATCATGACCATGAATATCTTTATCCAAATTCAATCATGGTACCACATAGATATTCTTGTCATATAAGTGGAAAATCCTAATCTTGGTTAATCTCAAACTGATGACTTGATCATCGACATACCCAACTTCCCTAGGTTCAATAAATCATTTATTCTTACTTAAGTTAGGTATCAAATGGTAATGGTTCTATTTCTAGCTATCTTGACCAAATAAGGTAATGTAGATTTATACTAAGAATAAACCCCTGTGTATATCAATGTTCCCATGAAATTCAATATAATATACATTCAATAGTCAATCTAGATTATAAGTCTAAACTTATTGTTTCCTGAGTGTATTCATTGAATCACATAAAATCCTTTGTATCGCATAAAATATTACACTCATGATAATATTAACGTATCTTCACAACCCATAATACTCCATGATGATTATCAATTATAGTGTACTCGAATTCATATTTTAGGTGGATAATTTTATTTAATTTTTCATGTTATATATATATAACACACTTGAATGACTGATTAATTTATATTTATTTTATTATAATATTATGATACATTTGACAACCATTACATCCAATCTTTAGAAAATCTAATACTAATAGATTCAAAATGAGTCGTGTGGTGTTTTCTGAGCTAATGGTTTTGTCGAAGGATCTTCTAAATTATCATCTATATCTTCCCAATATATCTTTACATATCCCATCCCAATGATCTGTTGAATGATATGGTAATAATAAAAGATATTTTTGGGTCCCATTTGTGACATCAGATTTCATTTTCCTAATTAATAACACCATTGTTTTCATAATATTTCTCAATTTTACCTTGAATAATAAAAAATCACCGCAAGATTAGTGATGAACTTATTTATCTAAACAACCTCCTTCACAACATCTAGTGTAGTAATATACGCCACTTCGGTTTTCCAGTTCACTACGGCACCTTGTTTAGAACACTTCCCAATGATCTCTCTATTATTTAACAAAAACCTAAAACCATATTGCTTTCTCATATCCTTTTTTTGGATTGGAAGCTAGTATCACTATAACCTCTTATAATGATCGCATTCTCTCCTCCCAATATCAATAATATATCTATGAATCATCATAAGTTCATATGGAAATTCATGAGAGTATTCTAGATACACTGAACCTGGTTGGATTGGTAATTACATGTTATTCATAATGTATTAGTTACATTGGGTGTAAATATTTGGGTTGTCACTACTAGAGAAAAAGCTTTTAACATCACTATAAAAATCCACTGTCAACGCTAAAATAGAGTTTTTGATCTAAGTGCTGTCAAAATGGGCCTTCTTTTTTCTTCACATGAAAAGAACTGATAAAGGGAAACCTTTATCAGTTCTAAATTGTTTTTTAATGTACATTATACTATATTGTGATTCTAAAATTACTGCACAATACAACATCAAATTAAGGCACCAAATATCATCATCAACAACAAATACTAGATATGGAAAATTAGGATTTTGATTCAAATAAAAATTACAGCACAAAAAAATATCTATATTATTGGATTTTCCAACAATTTTATATATAATTTCACAACAATGTAAAATTTATCCCAAACATTCAAGACGTCAATTATTTCATTGTCCTTGGAACCCAAAACACTCATAAAATCCCAATATTTTTATTTTCTTCAAAACATACCACCTAAAATCAAGAAAAACAATACAAATATATAATAAAAAATTATCATGTCAGTAAAACTCTAATGAAATAAATTAAAAAAATATGAAGCAATATATTAATAAAATTTCAATCATAAACTGTTAACGAGAACTTTGTGTCTTACTGGTCACACCATGAATTAGTTTTAGGTGTATATGATTACTAAATGAAAACATGACTTATGTGTCATTTTCTTAAGGTATCAGTACAATCCAAATCTGTTTTCTCTGTTTAAAGTTTGTTGATATTTAATTTTAGTAAAATGGCATTTTTTTTAAAACACGCACTTTGAGTCATACCGGCTGCATCATGTATCAATTTGATATGATACCGATTCCTACATATAAAAAATTACTTATGAATAGTTTTCCTAAATTATCATGACAGTATTAGGGTGTCTGCTCATTTTTCAGTGATCCACAAACGTTTTTTACAAAAACGTAAAATTTAGAATGATAAGAGACACTTTAAGTGACACTGATCACACCATTATCCAGATTGAGGTGTGGATTATTAATACTCATCACGGATTATATATGGATTGTTTTTAGAATGTTTTAAAACAATTTGAATTATATTTCTTAGTTTTTATTATTTCACATTACATTTAACCTAAAATGATATTTTTTAATAAAAAGATGCACATGGAGTCATATAAGTCACACCAGTTAATAGATAGAGGTGAGTCTGATTCCTAAACATCAAAATTTATATATAGATCATCTTTATAATGTTTAATAACAATCCATATGTTTTTTATATATTTTCATTATTTCATGATTCTTCTCTACTAAAATATCATTTTAAACTAAATAAATACACTTTGAGTCATACTAATGAAACCATGAGATAGATTGATGTGAGACTAATTCCTACACTATATAAACGAAATATTATTAATGTTCCCAAATTATCAAGACAATTAAAGCATATTTTCTCCTTTTTTATTGAGTGAGACATGTTTTGAACTAAAATATTAATTTTAGACTGATAACAGACACATTTAGTACTATCGGTCACACCATGCATAAAATTAAGGTGCAGATGAATCCTAAACATCCCAAATGACTTATGGATATTATTCCAAAAGTATCAGAACAATATAAATGTTTTTTCACTATTATTATTATTTGGTATGAGTTTTAAACTAAAATTCCAATATTAAAATGAAAACATGAACTTCGAGTCATTCTGAAGACACTATGTGTTTGATTGAGGTGTGGATGATTTTTGCCCATAAAAAAATGACCAATAGATCATTTTCTACTGTAACAAAATAATAAGTATTCATTTTCATCATTTTGAGTATATCAATTTAATTATTTTTTAGAAATTATTTCTAAACATAAAACATACATTTTTGGGTCATGATAGTCTGACTGTGTGTATAAGTCTCCAACCATAAACATTATATAATCATAAGATAAGTCAACAATTTGAATTTAATTCACAAAGAGGATCTTTTACAGTTTATATCATTCAATAATTGGTCCATAACTCATTCATAACAACCCAGATATTAAAAATTGATACTTCTACTTACCATCATTTTTTTCACAAAAACCAAAAATCTTTAAAAAGAAACTCGGTTTCATTTAATGATTAATCATCAATAATTTTCGTTGATCCCATCCAAGATTAAATTCATCATTAAATCCTATTAAAATCATTTCAGAACATCTGATGGCCATAAAAACATTGTATAGGATACCCTAAGAAAGAAAAATAGTAAGTCTTGAGAAATAATATAAACCATGAATATTTTTTCATAAATTAATAATTTTTAACCACAAAGAAGTTGTAAATACACTTCACTAAATATAATATCATTTCATACCATTTTTTAATGAAAATATTACATGAAACCCATGAATAACTACTTATATCATATAATGGTAACTTGGGATATAATCTAACCTAAATGTAAAAACAATATTGTAGACTTCTGCACATATCACTACTAAAAAATGAATTTACATAAGTAAATATTCCATACCCAACGCATAAGAGGTTATAAGATAACCACTATTATGTGGTTTATTATGGAACCACCCATCATTAGTTTATCATGTTAATTCCCTTATTTAGTTTATCACATAACCACCCTTCCAATTTCCAAGTAGCATTATATAAACTTATCACATAAAAGGCTTCCATTTTCTATATTTCACTTATATAATTCTATTTGCAATCACAAAAAATAATTTCACGATATTGAAATTATAAATAAATTTTCCAAACCATTTTCAATTCAAAAATACCCAAAAGTAAATAATTGAATTACTTTAACATTAAAAATAACAAGGCTTATAGTGGAATCCAAATATCAAATAATGGTTATGGTGGTGGAGAAGTCATTACTGCCACATACACAAAAACAATATATGCATTCTATCATTTTTTAATAAATGTAAAGTGATTCAGAAAAAGATATTCATTTCTAAAACCATGTAATGAATTATAATTAAATTTTTTTTATTATAAACCTTTTAAATAGGTTGGTTTATAACATCAATATATTCCTAAATGGAAAGAGACTGAGACAATTTCCCTTACATTGAGTCTAAATTCTCTTGTTTGTTATTTATCATATAGAGTAATAAATGTAGATTAATTTAAAATTTATATAGAACCATTTTCATTTTCATTATTCATTTTATATCACTTATTAAAATTTTATAACAATAACCTAGTTATTTATGTTCATGTCATAAGTTTTGTCGATATTCGGTACTTAAGTCGAAAATAAACTTGAAATGATGTCAATAGTTCTTATGGTAAGAAGTCATTCATATATAGATTAATTTTCATGATATTATTATAATTTTTCTATATAAATTATACCATAAAATAAAACCATGATGTGTGGTTTTTTAATATGAACAATGTTATAATCATGGAGACGGAAAGTCGTTTATATGCATGAGTATCATTTTCCATTTTTTGATGACTGTTGTGGAAAGAGACTAAGTATTATTTTATATTTCTAGAATGATCATAACATAATTAATATATTATTTATAAATTAAATATTCTTATATATATATAATATAAGTTATATAATGAATAAAACCAACTCACATGGCTTCGTGGTGATGATAGTTCACATGTATGCATAAATGACTTTATCATTATTATATGCATGGAATGTAAAAAGATAATTGATATGTTTATATACTAAAATGATTAAAATGTAATTAATATCCTAGATGAAAATTAATTCCATTATTATAACTATTAATAAGATACAATTATGAAAAAATAATTAGATCAGTTCGTGGTGATGATAGTTCACACATACACACAAATGATTAATTCCTTTCCCATTTAATGGATGTGGAGATAGATTTATTAGATGATATACTCATGATAAAATCTCAGTATATTTTTTATTCTAGATTTATTATTTTATCTATGAATAATAATATTTTTTGGAATTGGAATAAGAAATAAAATATAAATACTTAAAGAAATCAATTTCTATTCTTCAGTTGATCACTTTTCAAGAACAACTGAACACCTCTAAGGTCAGTGTTCGGCCTACAATAAGGCCTAAAAAATTTGGGGAGGGATTCTAGGATTGGTTTTGGGTAAATAATGTATAACACAAAAGGATTTATAACTTTGAATAATATAGAGGAATGAGTGCCTTTTATAGACTAGTGGAGGGGAACCCCTATAATTACTAAAATTATTACATTAATATAAATTCAATTGTGAATCTAAATGGGTCAAAACACATTTATTTTTAATATAAGATGATTATGGGTCAAAATATAGTCATATAATGTAAATTAGACGTGTTTTATAATTTTTTAATACTTATCATTTGGTTTTAACCCATTTTTACACTTCCAATTATATCAAGTAATTTACAATTAGATGGTTGAAATAATTACCAAATCATGCCAACTTTTAAATTAATATTTTATTAATGAAATTAATAGAGTTATCACAGATTTTTGTACAAACAATATATTTTTTATAAATTTTTAATAATTGTAGAATTATTTTATATTTTAAAGAATGAATTATTTTTATTTTAACACTATTCAATACATAGATTTTTAAAAATATCATAACAACTAGATTAAATAGAAAAAACTATGTTAAAACAATCTAAACATGTCATGTTCATCCAAAACAATCTTGTATGGAATCAAGTATCTGAAATTATAATTATTTTAACATTAATACATTCATTTATTTAATTTTCTCATTAATAAATCTATTACTTCATCATAATTGTGTCATAATTAAATTTAAATAAATAATTTAGAAAAATTAAAAATAAATTACAATGTTGTATGTACTATTTTTATATTTATAAGTAATATTAATAGTCAACGATATCTTATACATAACCTTATATTAATATTTTTTTAGTTAAAAGATACATATTTATGACATATTTGACATTACTTTAAATTAAATGTTATAAATGTCATAATCACACCCTAGTAGCTTTCGAAGGTCAAAATTAAGGCTCACATATGGTAATGGTTGTTAATAACTCATATAATAAGATTAATACAAGTTTTAGTATGTTTTTATAATATTATAAAATTAAATTTACCTTTAATTTCCTTATTTATCTTTAACCATGGTAAATAAAATACTAAAATTACTATTCACAAAAAATTAGTTCGATCATACTGGACAACATTATTTAAACAGAGTATAAATATGTCTGTCTATTTTTTGAAATTCAATTCATAGAATTGGTTAAATAAGGTTTAATCCAATCCAATCAACGGATAGAGAAAATGAGGTTTTAAAGTAAAACATTCAAAAGTTCACAAATTTTTTCTATTTAATTTAAATTAGAAAAATCATATAATGATAAAAGGTTGATTAAATTATAAAAACATCATTCAATTATAACATAAATACATGAAAATGTATAATATTGAAATATAAATAAGTCATATGTGAATAAAATTTGAATTAAAATGCAATACTTTTCACTATTCATTAAAATATGAATTTAATCTTAATAATTCACAAAATTCAACCAAAGTAAATTTTGTTATACCATTTTAAAACAATATGTGTATTTTTTATTCAAAATTAACATATAATAATGACAAAAATATATTTAAAAATGGATCTCTATCAAAGGCCATATTACTTCCTTTTAAAAAACATTTGAGTGTTTGGTGATTAAAAGTGGATTTATTCTCATGTTAAGCATCTAAGATATATTGAAATTATGTAAAAAAATTAAAAACTATATGTAAAAATTATAAATTAAGTTCTATATATTCCCTCCTATAAAATTTCTAGAATATAACTAGAATTTAAGATAATAATATTAATAATATATTATTTTTCAGTATAACTGAGTCATGTGTGAAACGTTGGATTTCAGAGGAAACCATTATTTCGTGTTGAGTAAAATATCTGAAATAGAATCTATATTAAGTTTAAATAACTATATAATTTCCATATATTAATAAATATGGGTAATACTTATTCAATAATTATGTTGTATGTAACAACCTTCTCCACTTTTGGAAATCACATCCTTGTAGTTTTATTCATTTATCAAATAATTGTTGTCATTTCTCCCTCATATAATTTTCAAATTCTAATGTTTCCTCTTCAAATATATGGTTTTTCCAAAGAAAACCATAACCTGAGAAATAAACTTATTCTACAACACATTATCATTATAGTTAGGAATCTAGATTGGTTGTTCCTTATAAGAAATATTTTCATCCAAATGAACTACTTTTGGACTAAAAACATGAAATAGATCCCGCATATACATTCTTAACATGAAAACATGAAATCAATTGTGTACTTGTGATAGAATCTATAGTAACTACACTAGGTAGGAAACTAATTTTTCATTACCCATGATTTCATTGGGTGCAATGAACCAAATACTTGGTTTCCCTTTCTTACAAAAACATATTTGACTTTTCCACTATGAAGCATTGATAAAAACATAATCATAACCCTCGAATGAATGACCATTCTGATGGTTATCCATGAAACGTTTTAACCTACAATGTGTTGTCCTCATACGCCTCAGAATCTACTAAAAATTCATTTCCAATTCATCTACTAATTCTTATCACATCAACTTCTTTTCACCCAATTCATCCCAAAAAAGATGGAGTTTGATACTTCTTTACATATAATGCCAAAAAATAGAACCATCTCTATAATGGAATGAAAACTATTATTATAATAAATCTCAACCAAATAATGATGTTGATCCAAAATTCGGGGGTGATACATTTAACAAGCATGTAGAATATCCTCCAATGTCTGAATTGTTTGTTCTAACTTCCCATCTTAGTAAAGATGAAATGCTATACTGATATTTACATTAGTAACTGATGACTTATAAAGGCCTTTCCAAGGGTTAGAATTGATCCTGGGATAATGATCAGATATAATAGAGAGGTGAAATCAATGTAAAATGACTATATATTTAATATAAAACCATGAATTTTGATCTATAAATTGATTATCTCTAATAGGAATAAATTGGGAAGATTTATTCGATCGGTCAATAATAACCAAGATCACATTTTTACCTAGTGATTTCTTTGTTAATCCTACTACAAAATCTAGGGATATATTATTCCATTTCTACTCTTTCATTTGAAAAGCCCAAAGTATCTATTTTGGTGATATACACTCTGATTTAACCTATTGAAAAATAAAAAATATCAAGGTAAAGTCGGAAATATCTCTTTTCATTAAAACACACCAGTAATACAATCAATTGTCTAAATACATCTTAGTGCTTCCCAGATGAATTCAAAATAGAGAAGTATGAGCTTCACATAACAAATAATTTTTCAACTTTGAATCACAAGTCACACATAAACTCTTTCCAAAAATAAAAAATGAATCTTTATCAATGTTAAATTAAGGTAACATACCCTTTTAAACCAATTCTACCATTTTCTAAAACTCACTATCATCCTTTAGTGGTTTCTTAATTCTGTCCAAAAGAGATGATTTCACTAATACCTAAAACAGCACATAGTAATCTCATCCACAAAAAAATCCATGGGAAAATTCATTAGATATTTAACTAAAGGATCTCATTCCAAATGTAGCATGGTTAATGTAGCATTAAATTTTCAACTCAAAGCATTGTCCAATTTATTAATTTTTCCTGAATGGTAAGAAATCATCCAATCATAATCCATGTTTAATTTAAGACATCTCATATATTTCATGTTAAATTCATTATGAGTGAATATATACTTCAGACTTTTCCAATTAGAATATATTTCACACTTTAAACCCTAAAAATGATTCCTTATAATTTTTAATGAAAAACAACAATAGTTAATTTCAAATCATGTGTAAGGTAATTTAACACATGAGTTTTCAATTGATGTGAAGCATAATAAATTACATAATCATTATTAATTATGACACACCACATTCCTTTTATGGAATCATCATTATAGATAAAAAAAAATCACTATTCATGGAAGGCAAGGCCAAAACTAAATCATATACCTATCTTCTTCTTAGTTCTAGAAACTAATCATCACATTCTTTTGCCTAGATAAACATAACTCCTTTGTTATTTAACCTAGTTAATGGGCTGGACAGTTGAAAAAAGATTCCAAAAAACCTTTGATAATAACTCTCTAATCCATGAAAACAATGAATCTCTATTATATTGGTATGTCTTTGACAATCAAGAACAACTTTTTTTAAATAGGTAAACAATAATTCTATATTTTGAAAAAAGATGACCAATGAATGAAATTTTATGCAACAAAACTTCACTATTACAAAACATTCTATATTGATTCTTTTCTTTTATGGTTTGAAAAAATATCTTTAAATTACATTCATGTTCCTACTGATTTTTATAAAATACAAAAATATCATTGATAAAAACAACCCCAAATTGATAAAAAACACTGATGAAAAACACTATTCATGACATTCATGAATACACTAGGGAAATTAATGATATTTACAAAACCCATTTCTTTCCATGGGTTATGTTTTGAATGAATGATGTCTATGAAACCCATTTTTGTGATTGTGTTCTGATAATATGAATTATTTATATTTTTCTAAGATAGATATATATCTTTTTCATTATGAGAATGATGGGACCTATATCTATCTCCAATGTATTGGATAAAAATTCATATCTTTTGATATAAACCTGCTAGGAATAGGAAATTATTTTGAGTTAGTAATAAATAGTTGGAACGAGAGAGTAAAATCAAATAAAAAATACATGCATGCCATAAGAATGTAATCTCAGTTTAGTAATACAAGACTGAAATGGGAGAGTAAACTCAGTTTAGAAATACAGGTCTGGAAAAAAGATTGATCTATGTTCCATAAAGGACATTTTCTACTATGATAGTCTTGGAATTGATACCTAACTAATATGAAATTTTTTTATTCTTTTTTTTACACAATTCCATGTTTTTTGCCAATGCTAATTTATCATAGCTCATGTTCCTTTAATATTTAAGACTTATGAACTTCTAATATTTACTTAATGACTCATGATTTTATATATATATTATACAAGGTTTAATTTTAAAATTTTATGCTCATTGTTTTTACATTTTAATAATCATATTTTTTTTGAATTATTTTCCTTATTTATCATTCTAGAGAATCTATTCATACCGTTATACTATTTTTTCAGTTCCCCATGTCATAAATCTTGGATTTATGTACTAAAACTAATGGGTAAGATATCTATGGGAGATGTTGAATATCATTCACCAAATTGGATGAATTTCTTCTATGATTCCAAAGGAACTAAATTAATATAGTATTTGGGTGTGTTCTTGTGTAATGTATTTATTATTCCACAATAAGGATATAATGTCAACTTATGTCAAGCTAGTTTTGTTATATACATCGTGGGAAATTTGAAGAGTCTATCATCTGTAAGTTGTTTTTAAATAGTGTGTCCAGTGTTTCCTCAATTAAATCAATTTTCATCAGTTCAAATTTATTTCATATATAGTTGTGATTTGAGAAAAAATGAGTCCAAATTTTATTCCCATGATTCTGTAATAAAATATTATTCATATATATGCTTTCAAAAAAATTGAATAGTATTTGGCAATAATAAACATAGTAGAACATCTATTGGACAAAAAAATCATGAAAACACATATCATGTATGCATTTATAACTGATTCTCCTAGACATTCATGTGAGGGTATTTCATTTATATTATCAATAAAAATATTGTCTATAATTTACCCTCCAAAAATCAGTTCATTTGAATCAACTATGGTATGAAATCTATTTCCAAACATTTTATTTTTATTAACTGAAAATATAAGAAATTTAGATGTTGAACAAGTGGGGTAATTGTACTTTTTGATGATAATTTAATTTTTTGGTTTATCTTTTAGATCATTTTTATTCAACCTTACATTTTACCCATTTCTCATTTTCCTTCTATATTAACATTCATCGATGTAGATATTATTTCATTTATGGTTATTATTTTTGCAGGAAAATTATTTAGAATGAAATACAATTTTTTTGAAAAGTTTTTTTACAAGATCAAACAAACTACATATGGATTTTCCACTATCTTTCTCAACCATATGAATATTAAAATCATCATGTGGAATGAGTTTCTTAGTGCTCAGTTGTTGAGATATTTTATTCACCACTCTGAAATGACATATTAGAAGTTGTATGGTTTATAGAATATCTCTTTGGTTATTATGCATGGTACCTATCGCAATAAGAAAATAGGTGGGTGTTGTAATACACAATTAAAAATCATTTTCACCCTATATAATATTATTACAAAAAAGGTATCAGTGTCTTCCTGATTTACATTTTATAGAAAAAATTATGAAAATATCTATTACCTCATCTACAACATATCTACAAGGGGAATAGATTTCCTCAAAGATGGTGGTGGGTGGATTTGGGGATCTTCACATAGTTGTTGTTATTAGGTTGTTTATTCCCTTTTATTCTTTCTAATGAAATTTTACAAAAACTCTGACTAACAATTAATTTTTATTTATTGAGAAACTAATCGTGCAAGCAACTCTTCCATCTTCTGATCCTACTATTCATTTATTTTCTAAAAATACATTTTTGGTGACACCCCAGAACCCACATATATGATTTTTCTATACTGTTCTGGCTTCATCATGACCACTAATAGTACTTATTCATCATGTACAAATGATTAGGAAGTTTATGTCTATGTCAGATAAAAAATTTAGTAAAATGAGCAACTATTATTATGAAATACTGATTAAAAAAATTATATTCTGGTACTTAAACATGCATACCATATTTTTCTGTGTTTTCATATATTAATATCTTTTGTTATATTATTACCCCATATTTATTTACACATGATTCAAAAAAAATCTTTTATTCAGAATGAGGGGAATAGAGGAAAGAGGGACAATAAGATTGTAACATCCCAAGTAAATGAAGAATAAGACATATTTCATATTTATTAATATTTGTGAATTAAATATTAATTTTACTTTAAAAGGGTTTCTATGTTCGATAGAGTACCTGATACGCAACAACGGGTTTCTTTGGAATCTTACGTTGCACACTAATAATATAATATTATTATTTTAAATGGTAGTTAACTCCTAGCCGTTGTATTGGCGGGAATGAATGAAACTAACTAAAATATGATTATAAATATTTTTTAAATGTATTTACATTTATCCAATAAATGTTAGAGGCTTAAAATGTGAATGAATCCAATTTTAAGCATAATTTACATTAAAAGGCCGATTTACCGCCTTTTAATGGCGAACCCTTTTTAAGTCTAGTTTTGGTCACATTAATACATTCTAATTGACCAAATAAAATCCTTCTTTATATTGGGGACATAAAATTTTACTTTGGGTAATTTTTTGGTATTTTTCTGATAAAGTTCAGTTTTTAATGAATAGTGAACAATATTGCATTTTAATTGAAAACTGTGTTTTAATATAATTTATTTATATGGTTAGATTATATTTTTAATTGGTTTTAAAGTGTAATTATATTATATTTTTACCATTTAATCCAATTTTGGTCATTGGAAGTAATTTCACTTTGAAATTGGACATAAACAAGTATCAATCTTTTGATTGTTATTGTTTCTTAAAAACACGCTATTTGTTTTAACAACGGGAATTAATTTCTAAATTAGTTAATGTAACTTATATGTTTTGAATTTGGAAAAATATACATCAATTTTTAATTTGGAATATCAAATAATGCTTCGGCTGAATTTTTGGCATTTTTCTGAAAAACTTCAATTTTTGATGAATAGTGACACCACTTAGTGGTAGTTAAAAAAACTGAATTTTTCATTTAAATGAAATTTTACCACTTCTGTGAATTGAATTTCAAAAATCCGACATACATGGTTGTTATAAAGAAATAAAATGTGGTTTGTTAAGATTAAAATAATTTTTTGGTGAATAGTAACTTTTGACTTTTATTTACCGTGGTTAAAGGAAAATAGGGTAATTTAAGGTAAAAAGAATATTATTATAATTCAAAATTACCTTAACACTTGTCCTAACCTTATTGGTTGAGTCATTAACGACCATCGGCATATTTGGGTCTATTTTGAGACCCCTTTTATCCACTTGGAAGTGATAATGACAATTTATATTAATTAATTTAAAGTAAAGGCCAAAATGACATAAACAAAAATCTTTTAGTAATTAATTTTTATATGGTGTTATATAAGTCCTATTTTGGACTATAAATATTATTTGTAAAGATAAAAATATTTCCTATATCATGGTATTTTTTTACAATTTTTATAGAAAAAATAAATTTATTTATTTATGACATAATAATAATGTAGTATTTACCTCATTAATAAATCATTTAAATAAATAAGATTATAATGATTAAAATATTATCCAAAACATGTCCAGTTCTTATTGGATGATTTTATTTCGACCATGACTCATATTATATTCTACTATAATAATTTTTGTACCATTATAAACCGAATATCATTATATAATAAAATAATAGTTTCACACTTTCCTAAAGAGCCCCTCCTCCCCCTTATAAAAGGAGACCACTTCTAACCAATTCTTCACACCTCTAAAGCCATTTGTCTCATCCAAACTCTGCCCAATTAGGCTCCCTACATCCCTCTCCTACTCCTAAAAGTCTTACCTTAGGCATAAGGAACTTCAATAAGTCCTTCGGTTCAAAACAAAGGGAGTTACCCAATTTAAAGGTAATAGTTTCTCTTAAATTGTTTTCATTTATTTTACTTCTCTAACCCCTAAACTATTTTCATTTCTTTATTTTGAAACAAAACCAGTATCTTCAATATACTAGGATGTTTTTATGAGAATTATTCGAACTACACTTACACACACCTCCATCTAATGGATGAAGAACATAATGTTTCTGTGGATGGAAAACTAAGGCCTCACGAAACGATGATTGTTCAATTACATTTTACTGCCTATTATGGTGGCCATTATGATGAAACTGTATTTATATATGATATATATTATGTTTATTATTTCCTTATGCTTATGTACGTTCCATTTATATCATGCCTTTATGGTTTCCATAGTGGGTAAATACGATAATCTCATTTGAGGAAGTGCGGACTACCGCCCCATCAAAGTGATTTGATTCGTTAATTCCTTATGTGGGATGTATAAAGGATAGAGTTAATGATATTATATATGATATTATACTGTAATTATAATATACCTATGTATCATTATATTTTAATTCCATTAAAATAAGAAATAGAAATGAAATTGTCATTCATGCGTACGTACAAATTTCCATCTCCATGAACGGTGCATTTCATTTCTTACCACTAAATGTTATGTACTATTATAAATACATGTATATACTGGATATATATGATATATATGATACCCAAATCAGGAATATCATTCTGCATATAATGAACCTTTTACCACATGAACAACATGTAATTATAAGAAGTCCATTTTTGACTCAAGTACCAAATATCGACAAAATGAACGTTATTAACTTAAATGATTACATAATGATTATAACATGGTAATAAGTGATATAAAAGGAATAATAAACTTGAAAAAGGTTCTTAAGCAAGTAGAAATTAACTTTAGTTTATTATTCAGTAGATTAAAGAACGATCGAGTAAATTTGGACACGTGGTAAGGCACTTCGTATCAATCTCCTTTCATTGAGGCATATTTTGTTCTAATACAAGACTTTCTTTTATAAGCTATATAAAAACCTTGGAATTTTCATTTCATTCAAAGGGAATATTTTTCTACGAATCATTTTACTAAATGACAAAAATAATGTTTCTTTTAACGTACGCGGTGACAACGACCTTTTCCGCTGCCGCGAGTATTATTTGATCTTTGGCTTCCTCAACAAGCCGTAATGTTTTTAAAAAAATAAATACCATATATTCTTTTACGTATTTTTGGTATTGAAAATGGTTTTGAAAATGGATTTTCTATGTCAATATATTTAAGTGATATATTGGGATTGAAATGTGGAAATGTTTTCTTTCCTTTATATTTGTTTCATGTCTCATGATTTTATAATGGTACTTGGACATTTGACGGGTGGTTACGTGATAAACCAAATGACGGGTGGTGCTGTGAATACCAGGATGTGTGGTCACGTTATAACCTCCAATTTATTGGGTATGGAAGTCGGCCGTATGGCTATTCCATTTAGTGATATGTGTGGAAGTCGACCGTATGGTTATTCCATTTAAGTATGTTTATGTCCCAAGTTACCTTTATATGTTATGTGTTCTTTATATGGGTTTTATGGTAATATTTTGGTTACAAAAGGGTGATTAATGATATTTTATTTAGTGAATAGTATTTACTACTTCATAAAGGTGAAAAAGTATTACTTATGTTAAAGTATTCATGGTTTACTTGTTGTTTTGAAAAACTAACTGTTTTATTTCGTTGTGCATCTCTTACTGAGATTTTTATGCTCATCCCAAGTTTTGAAATGTTTTTCACAGGACATTAAGTGGAATAGGGTCAAGGATGGGATCAAGGAAAATTCATGCTATCTAAAACATGGAACTAGACATGACTCTCTCTTTTTAAGATTTCATGTTTTGTAAAAAAATGGAAACTGAGTAGAAGTTTCTAATTTGTAATATTTTGAAATGTAATAGTTATGGCATAACTCTATAAAACTATAAACATGAAAATATCATCAACGTGAATTATTCATTTAATTCAATATTATGTAAGGTTTAAGTCCGGGTCCTTATAGTTGGTATCAGAGGTCGGTTTAGATAACTTTAGGAGTTAGGGTATTGTTAAATTAATATCCATAAAGTAATTTATGTTAATATTGATATCATATAGCATTTACAAATTACCATGTTTCTTTGCCTAAGATATTTCTATGTTCATAATGGTTTTCTGGAGAGGAAACAGGGCAGCTATATTGGGACGACATCAGGAGGAAGGCAACCTTTCAAATCAGCAACCTGAGATGGTCAGAATAGGAACTGAACAGTTTTTTGTAGTGATGGCACAGTTGACTCAGGATATAAATGGTGGTGGTATTCATGCAAGAGATCAGCCAGATCAACCACAGAGGAACATGTCAGTAGTGGAGAATTTCATGTGGCAACATCCCCCATCATTCAGATGATCATATGACCCTGTGCTAGCTGAAGGGTGGATTAAAGCACTGGAAAAGATTTTCGATGTCATGGGTTGTTCATAAAATCAAAAGGTTAGTCTTTCTATTTACCATTTTTTAGGTTAAAATGATCAGTGGTGGTCGATGGTGAAAAATATCAGGGATAGTGAGGAGATTGATGCTCTTGATTGGGATGAATTCAAAGGTATGCTTCTTAAGAAATATTTTCCTAAGGTGGTTCATCTTAGAATGGAAAAACAATTCCTAGAATTGAGGTAGGAGGATGACTCAGTGGATGATTATGAAGAAAAATTCACTTGACTGGAAAGGTATGCTCCAAATTTCATCTGAGATCTTGATAGTAAGATAAATCGATTTTACTCAGTACCGAAGCTATGATATCGAAGAGCATTATCCTCTCGTGAGTTCAAAGGCTATGAAAAACTTGTTCGATGTGCGGAGAAGGTGGAAATGGATTTTGTCGATGATCAAGTGTTCTTTGAAAAACAACAGAATAAGAGGTCCAGTTGGCAGGCCAAGGGGAAGAATTCTTCAAAGAATCCTAGAGGTAAGAAAACTAAATATTCATCTTGTGAGAATTTTGGTAAAAATCATCCTGGAGAATGTTTATCAAAGACTGGAAAGTGCTTCCGGTGTGGTAAGTCTGGTCATATTGCTCGTAACTATAAGGAAGATGAACAAGAAGGCAATGAAAAGCCATCGGTAAGATGTTTTAAGCGTAATGAAATGGGTCATTATGCAAATGAGTGTCCAGAAAATAACTCAACTGAGGGAAAGCATCCAGACTATAAAAAGAAAGGGGTGGTGAAATCCTTCGCAACTACTTCAGCAGATGTTGGGCCATCGAATGAAGTAGTATCAGGTACACTGTTTGTTTGTTCAGATTATGCCAATGTGTTGTTTGATTCAGGGTCTACACACTCTTTCATTTATGAGAAGTTTTCTAGTAAATTGGGAATTCCAACTCATGATATGAATATAGAACTTACGGTAAAAACTCCTAGAGGAAATGTTGAGACAATAAGGAAACATAAGAACATTCTTTTCCTTGTGTGAGGAAAGAATCTACCAGCAGACCTTATTGTTTTGTCTCTAGTAGAGTTTGATGTTATTTTGGGCATGGATTGGATTTCCGTTTATCATGCTAAGATTGATTTCAGAGCTAAAGAGGTTTCTTTTCAAAAAGATTTACAGTTTGTGTACAAGAATGAACCCTTTATTTTGATAACATGTCAATAAGCTGAGAAACTAGTAAAAGTTGGAAATGAATGTTACCTTTCACATATTGTTAAAAATAAAGGAACTGTTCATATTAATGATGTTCTGGTGGTAAATGAGTACCTTTATGTTTTTCATGATGAGTTGCCTGGTATTATACCTAATCGAGAAGTTAAATTTACCATTGACTTAGTTCCTGATGCTAAGCCAATTTCAAAACCCCCTTATCGAATGGCTCAAATTGAACTTTTAGAGTTAAAGAATCAATTACAGGAGTTATTAGATAAAGGTTTCATTCGACCTAGCATGTCACCATGGGGTTCTCCTTTCTTGTTTGTTAAAAAGAAAGACGGTTCAATGAGACTTTACATTGATTATAGAGCATTGAATAACATCACTATTAAGAATAAGTATCCTTTGCCTCATATCGATGATTTTTTTGATCAGCTCCAGGGAGCTCAGTATTTTTTGAAGATTGACTTGAGGTCGGGGTACCATCAGTTGAAAGTAAAGGAAGAAGATGTTCCAAAGACCGCGTTTCATACTAGATATGGTCATTATGAATTTGTAGTTATGCCTTTTGGGTTAACCAATGCACCTGCTGTATTCATGGATCTTATGAATATAATTTTCCATGAGTTCTTGGATAATTTTGTGGTTGTGTTCATTGATGATATTTTGGTTTATTCCAAAAGTAAGGAGGAACATGAAAGTAATTTAAGGGTTGTCTTTCAAACCTTAAAAGAAAAGAAACTATTTTGGAAATTCAGTAAGTGTGAGTTTTGGTTACAAAAAATTGCTTTCCTTGGTCACATTGTTTCAAAAAATAGCATAACTATTGATCCTCCTAAAATAAAAGTTATTGAAGAATGGCCAAGACCCACAAATATAAATAAGATTTTTAGTTTTCTTGGTTTGGCAGGTTATTACTAGAGGTTTGATGAAAATTTTGCACAGTTATCTAGTCCAATGACTAAGTTAACTCGAAAAGGTGTTAAGTTCATCTGGACAAAAGAATGTGATGATTGTTTTCAGGAATTGAAAAGAAGATTGTTTAATGCTTCGGTTTTGGCACTGCCTTCCAGAAATGGTGAGTTTGTTATCTATAGTGATGCTTCGTTGAAAGGACTTGGTTGTGTCCTAATGAAAAATGATCAGGTAATTGCTTAAGCTTCACGTCAGTTGAAACCACATGAGTTAAATTACCCAACAAATGATTTGGAATTAGCTGCAGTTGTTTTTGCTTTAAAATTTTGGAGGCATAATTTGTATGGAGTGAAGTGTGAAATATATATTGATCACAGAAGTTTGAAGTATATATTCACTCAGAAAGAATTGAACATGAGACAGAGGAGATGGTTGAAATTAATCTAGGATTATGATTGCACGATCAATTACCATCTGGGAAAATAAAATAAAGTGGCTGATGCTTTGAGTTGAAAAAGTAATGTCTCATTAGCCATGCTATGTTTGGAAGGAGATCCTTTGGTTTTTGATTTGATGAACTTTGTTATAGAAGTTGTTGTTGCAGGAAATTCTTCTGTTTTTTTTAGGTGTTAGTGAAATCATCTCTATCAAACATAATTAAGAAAGCACAGAAAGAAGACAGTGAGTTGCAGAAAAATGTAGATTTGGTTCAGAAGGGTAATTTTCCTGAATTTAACATTGATAATGATTGTGTTTTGAGATTTGGGAAGAGATTATGTGTACCTTGTGATTCACAGTTGAAGAATGAGTTGTTATGTGAATCTCATAGTTCTTTGTTTTCAGTTCATCCTGGTAGTACTAAGATGTACAGAGATCTTCGAGAGTATTACTGGTGGGATGGAATGAAAAGAGATATTGATGATTTTACTGTGAAGTGTTTGACTTGTCAGCAGGTTAAAGTAGAGAGACATTTACCGAAAGGAATGCTTCAGCCTTTACCGGTGCCAGAATAGAAATGGGAAAATATATCCATGGAATTCATTGTGGGATTACCAAAGACATCTCGAGGTAATAATGCAATCTGGGTTATATTTGATCGATTGACTAAATCTGCTCATTTCCTTCCTATTCGAGATACTTTGTCTCTAGATCAACTTGCTCGGTTGTATGTTAAAGAGATAGTCAGGTTGCATGGAGTTCCCCTCTCTATTGTATATGATCGTGATCCCAGGTTTACTTCTAACTTTTGGAAAGGCCTTCAGAAGTCATTGGGTACTGAATTAAATTTTAGTACAGCTTTTCATCCTCAATCAGATGGGCAGTAATAACGAACAATTCAGACCTTGGAGGATATGTTACATTCTTGCTCGATGGATTACCAGGGAAGTTGGGACCAACATCTTTCTTTGGTTGAATTTTCATATAATAACAGTTTTCATTCTACTATACAGATGGCACCATTTGAGGCATTATATGGAAAGCGTTGTCGAACTCCAGCTTTTTGGGATGAAGTAGGTGAAAGGAAGATGATGGGACCAGAATTGGTAGAAGAGATGGCAGAGAAAGTTCAGTTGATTCAGAAGCACATGAGAATAGCTCAGAGCAGACAGAAAAGTTATGTCGATAACTGGAGGAAGGATCTTTCTTTTGAGGTAGGTGATCATGTCTTTCTCAAAGTTTCTCCATGGAAAAGTGTGATGTGTTTTGGTAAGAAGGGAAAGTTGAGTCTGAGGTTCATTGGACCTTATAAAATTCTGGAGAAAGTGGGATCAGTTGCGTATAGAGTGGCTTTACCTCCAATTTTATCCCAGGTACACAATTTTTTTCATGTTTCGATGTTGAGAAAGTATATGTCAGATCCATCTCATGTTTTGAACCCAGAGGTAGTTCAGTTGGAAGAGAATCTCTCTTATGAAGAACAACCAGTTCAGATTCTTGACCGTAGAGAGCAAGTGTTGCGGAATAAGGTAATTCACCAGGTAAAGGTTTTGTGGAAAAACCATATGGTTGAAGAGGCAACGTGGGAATCTGAAAATGCTATGAGGGATAAATACCCCCACTTATTTTGATAAGTGAATAAAAATTACAAGGATGCAATTTCCAAAAAGTGGGGAAGGATGTAACATCCCAAGTAAATGAAGAATAAGACATATTTCATATTTATTAATATTTGTGAATTAAATATTAATTTTACTTTAAAAAGGTTTCTATGTTCGATAGCGTACCCGATACGCAACAACGGGTTTCTTTGGAATCCTACGTTGCACACGAATAATATAATATTATTATTTTAAATGGTAGTTAACTCCTAGTCGTTGTATTGGAAGGAATGAATGAAACTAACTACAATATGATTATACATGTTTGTTAAAGGTATTTACATTTATCCAATAAATGTTAGAGTCTTAAAATTTGAATGAATCCAATTTTAAGCATAATTTACATTAAAAGGCAGATTTACCGCCTTTTAATGGCGAACCCTTTTTAAATATAGTTTTGGTCAAATTAATAAATTCTAATTGGAAAAATAAAATCCTTCTTTATATTGGGAACATCAAATTTTACTTTGGGTAATTTTTTGGTGTTTTTCTGATAAAGTTCATTTTTTAATGAATAGTGAAAAATATTGCATTTTAATTCAAAACTGTGTTTTAATATAATTTCTTTATATGGATATATTATCTTTTTAATTGGTTTTAAAGTTTAATTATAATATATTTTTATCATTTAATCCAATGTTGTTCATTGGAAGTAATTTCACTTTAAAATTGGACATAAACAAGTATCAATCTTTTGATAGTTATTGTTTCTTAAAAACACTCTATTTGTTTTAACAACGGGAATTAATTTTTAAATTAATTAACGCCACTTCTATGTTTTTAATTTGGAAAAATAGACATCAATTTTGAATTTGGAATATAAAATAATTCTTAGGCTGAATGTTTGGTATTTTTCTGAAAAAACTTCAATTCATGATGAATAGTTACGCCACTTAGTGGTAGTTAAAAAAACTGACTTTTTCATTTAAATGAAATTTTACCACTTCTGTGAATTGAATTTTAAAAATCCGACATACATGGTTGTTATCAAGAAGTAAAATGTAGTTCATTAAGATGAAAATAATTTTTGGTGAATAGTAACTTTTGACTTTTATTTACCGCGGTTAAAGGTAAATAGGGTAATTCAAGGTAAAAAGAATATTATAATAATTCAAAATTACCTTAACACTTGTCCTAAACTTATTGGTTGAGTCATTAACGACCATGGGCATCTTTAGGTCTATTTTGGGACTCCTTTGATCCACTTGGAAGTGATAATGACAATTTAGATTAATTTATTTAAAGTAAAGGCCAAAATGACATAAACAAAAATAGTTTAGTAATTAATTTTTATATAGTGTTATATAAGTCCTATTTTAGACTAAATATTCTTTAGAAATATAAAAATATTTCCTATATAATTGTATTTTTTTTATAATTTTTAGACAACAAATAAGTTAAAATATTTATGACATAATAATGATGCAGTATTTACCTCATTAATAAATCATTTAAATAAATAAGATTATAATGATTAAAATATTATTCAAAACATGTACAATTCTGATTTAATGATTTTATTTCGACCATGACTCATCTTATCTTCGACTATAATTATTTTTGGACCATTAGAAACCGAATATAATTATATTATAAAATAATAGTTTCACACTTTCCGAAAGAGCCCCTCCTACCCCTTATAAAAGGAGACCACTTCTAACCAATTCCTAACACCTCTCAAGCCATTTGGGTCGTCCAAAATCTGCCCAATTAGGCTCCCTACATCCCTCTCCTCTTCCTAAAAGCCTTACCTTAGGCAGAAGGCACTTCAAGAAGTCCTTCAATTCAAACCAAAGGGAGTTACCCAAATTAAAGGTAATGTTTTCTCTTAAATTGTTTTCTTTTATTTTACTTCTCCAACCCCTAAACTATTTTTATTTCCTTTATTTTTTTAACAACACCAGTATCCTAAATATACTATTATGTTTTAATGAGAATTATTTGAACTACACTTACACGCACCTCCATCTAATGGATGAAGAACATAATGTTTCTGTGGATGGAAAACTAAGGCCTCATGAAACGATGGTTGTTCAATTACATCTTACCGCCTCTCATGGTGGCCATTATGATGGAACTATATTTATATATGATATATATTATTTTTATTATTCCCTTATTCTTCTGTACTTCCCATTTATATCATGACTTTATGGTTTCCATAGTGGGTAAATATGATAATCTCATTTTAGGAAGTGCGGACTACCGCCCCCTCAAAGTGATTTGATTCGTTAATGTCTTATGTGGAATGTATAAAGGATATATTTAATGATATTATATATGATATTATACTGGAAGTATAATATACCAATGTATCATTATGTTTTAATTCCATTAAAATAAGAAATAGAAATGAAACTAGCGTTCATGCGTACGTACGGCTTACCGTCTCCATGAACGGTGCATTTCATTTTTTACCTCTAAATGTTATGTACTATTATAAATACATGTATATGCTGGATATATATGATATATATGATACCCAAATCATGAATATCATTTTGGATATAATTAACCTTTTACCACATGAACAACATGTAATTATAAGAAGTCCATTTTTGACTCAAGTACCAAATATCGACAAAATGAACGTTATTAACTTAAATGATTACATAATGATTATAACATGGTAATAAGTGATATAAAAGAAATAATAAACTTGAAAAATGTTCTTAAGAAAGTATAAATAAACTTTAGTTTATTATTCAGGAGATTAAAGAACGATCGAGTCAAGTCGGACATGAGGTAAGGGACTTCGTCTCAATCTTCTTTCATTGAGGCATATTTTGTTCTAATACAAGACTTTTTTTTAAAAGTTGTATAAAAACCTTTGACTTTTTATTTCATTCAAAGGGAATATTTTTCTACGAGGCATTTTACTAAATGACAAAAATAATGTTTCTTTTAATGTATGTGGTGACAACGACCTTTTCCTCCGCCGTGAGTATTATTTGATATTTGGCTTCCTCAACAAGCCGTAATGTTTTTAAAAAAATAAATACCATATACTCTTTTACGTATTTTTGGTATTTAAAATGGTTTTGAAAATGTATTTTCTATGTAAATATATTTAAGGGATATATTGGGATTGAAATGTGGAAATGTTTTCTTTCCTTTATATTTGTTTCATGTCTCATGATTTTATAATGGTACTTGGACATTTGACGGGTGGTTACGTGATAAACCAAATGACGGGTGGTGCTGTAAATACCAGGATGGGTGGTTATGTTATAACCTCCATTTCATTGGGTATGGAAGTCGGCCGTATGGATATTCCATTTAGTGATATGTGTGGAAGTTGACCGTATAGTTATTCCATTTAAGTATGTTTATGTCCCAAGTTACCTTTATATGTTATGTGTTCTTTATATGGGTTTTATGGTAATATTTTGGTTACAAAAGGGTAATTAATGATCTTTTATTCAGTGAAGAGTATTTACTACTTTATAAAGGTAAAAATTATTACTTATGTTAAAGTATTCATGGTTTACTTGTTGTTTTGAAAAACTAACTGTTTTATTTCTTTGTGTATCCCTTACTGAGATTTTTATGCTCATCCCAAGTCTTGAAATGTTTTTCATAGGACATAAAGTGGAATAGGGTCAAGTATGGGATCAAGAAAAAGTCATGCCATCTAAAACATGTAACTATAAATGACTATTTTTTTTAAGATTTCATGTTTTGTAAAAAAATGGAAACTGAGTAGAAGTGTCTACTTTGTAATATTTTGAAATGTAATAGTTATGGCCTAACTCTCTAAAACTCTAAACCTGAAAAGATCCTCAACATGAATTATTCATTTAATTCAATATTATGTAAGGTATAAGTTCGGGTCCTTATAAATATTTTTGTGGGGGTCTATAAAAATGAGACGGGTTTGGAAGAAGTGAGATGCCCAAAAAATATATTTTGTTTTTTTAATAATGGTCCAAATGATTATGTACTGAAATTTTTTGAGGGGAAAATGGTGGAGAAATAATGATGAGATGGAGAATTGGGGAGTGACAGGTGGAATAAATAGTGGAATGTTTTTTATGTTTTCTTCCCACATTGGGAGAGGTAATAGGTGATTACTTCTTTGACTATTAGTTATTCACATGTGGTAAAAGGAAAGCATTGGATGGAATGAAAAAAATTGATGGAATGTAAAAAACTATTTTTTCATCATATACCTCCTTCCTCCTAGTGAAACTAACATGTCTTCAATGATTCCATGGATCACACATTAAAAAACATCTTTAAACCATGTAATCTTACTGAAGGTGGAATTTTTAGTAGCAAAAGAACGCACAAGCGGAAGTAGATAGTTAGATCATTAGAGGTGATCATAGTTGAATCCAAAAAAATGTAAACACACTATATTTTATTATTTCTCCTTGGATTGAAAATTACAATTCATACTAAAAACATAATTCTTGGGATATCGTACCACACCAAAAAAATGAAAAAATTAATAGATAAATAGAAATCCACAAATCCAGTGTAGTAGTTTCCTCCAAAGAATAGATGATTACCTCAACTAAATTTTGGTCCATTAGAGTATATTCTATTAGTGGTTAATCAACATCTTCTTCCTATATCTTATTTACACATCTTATCGAAGGCATAATGAAAAAAATCATTAGAAGACAATATCGACGACATTATATTAACATTCAAATAGAGAAACAAGAAAAAAATATCCCAATAGATAAGAAAAAAATATTTGGATTTCATCAATTCCAAATAAAATAAAGGGAAAAGACTAGAAAAAATCCTCAATTTGAATTTCTAAAACAACGTGTAACACCCAAAACTTCTACAGTACATTTTCCTTTGAATAATACAATAGCTTATGTTGTACGAAACTTCGAGTTCAAACACACCACAACCAATCAAACTAGCTGTTATGATTAGTAATACCCACTTTTTGAAATATTATAAATTTTATCATTAAAAATGTACTTTATTTTTAGATTTGGAATATCAAAATTATCTTTGGTTGATTTTTTGGTATTTTTTTGAAAACATTCAATTTTTTATGAAAAGTGGAAAAACAATACGTTATTGGTTAAAACTGACTTTTTATTTAAATAATTAGTTATTTTATTTTAATTTATTTTAGGTCAAAATATATACATAATAACTATATATTTTCTACGTAGTTCATTGGATTCATTTTATAATAAGTTTAGATATATAAAAATTTATCAAACTTTTTACTGTCTTTTACCCACCTCCTAAGAGCATTTACAAATTCGCATAAAACATAATTTTACACTTCTGGGAGTGGAATTTAAAAAATCCTAGAGACATGGTTGATATTAGTAAAAAAACATGGTTTGATAATATGAAAATAATTTTTGGTGAATAGTACCTTTTTACTTTTATTTACCACGGTTAAAAGTAAATAGGGTAATTAAGGGAAAATATGATATTATTATTATCCAAACGCATGTCCTAATTCTATTTTATTAGTTTAATTCAACCAAAAACAATCTTATAAATAAAATATGATCCTTTAGGTCCACTTGAATTTGATTAGGACATTTATTGTTATTTTATTTAAAGAAGAGTTAAAAGAGTTAAAATCAATGTTTAATAACTAAAACATTTTTAATATAGGGTTATACATAAGATAAATTATACTATAAATATTAATTAGAAAGATAAAAATATTTCCTACATAATGGTATTTTATTTATAATTTTTAGACATTATATAATTAAATTTATCTATGACACAATGATGTTGCAGTAATTACATTATTAAGGAAAGATTAATGTAATTAATATTATAAATAGCCAAATAAATATAATTTAAGAATTTAAATGAATTACACTAATTTTATAAGTTAATATGACATTTTTGGGTTGATTAAATGATTTTTTTTTTGATTTAATAATGATTTTATGAATATAACAATAACAAAATACCAAATAGTGTCAAAATTGACATAAAAGAGTTATTAAAAAAATATTATATTATTAATTGATATTCTATTCATAAAAATATAAGGTTCAGCCAAATGGAATAAATAATATTATTTATTTCATTAATGAACCACTTGAGGTTCTCTTGGAAGTTTATAGTATGTTTATTAACCATATAATATAAAAATACAAAGAGACATGGTAAATGTCAAACTATTTAACTAAGAGTTAAATCTACAAGATAAGGTTAATATGATGACCTAAACTAGTTTAAAACCTATTGTTTGAGATTTTTTCGACACATAACCATATTATCCTTTAAATTATTCATTTTTGAGCCTTTAGAAACCGAAAATGATTTTATTATAAGATAATATTTCAATATTTTCCTAAAGTGACCCTCACCTCTCTTATAAAAGGGCACTTCCCCTTATCTCAAATTCACACCTTCCAAGCCATTTGGCTCAGCCAACCCCTACCCAAATATCCTCTAAAATTTCCTACCTTAATCTTATAGTCCTTCCTTTAGTCATAAATCCGTCGTAAGGATCCCTTTTGATCAAATCGAAATAATTAACCTGAAGAAGAGGTAAAAAGTGCATCACCTTTCATGTTCTTTTATTCATCAACTTACTCTTTATTTATTGTTTACATTCTCAAAAAATAAATCCAGAATCTTCTATACACTGTAATGTTATTAAAAAATGGTACAACCTTATTCAATATTCTATCCATCCTATAAATGACAATGTCACCATACGTGCGTACATACGGATTACCGTCTCCACATCATGGTGTAGTTTGTTATTCTAAAACTTCATTATTTGGATGGGTATAATAATGAGTATAAGTGATGTAAATAATAAATATAACATTATAATTATTCATTATATAAGATATAACATCTAATTATATATTATTTTAATATCAAAAGAATGATATTATCACTCGTGCGTACGTACGGATTACAGTCTCCATGAACGTGATGAGATTCATTCCTCATCGTATCAATTCAAGACTAATTGTAATTTGATGATTAAAAAAATAGTTTTTAAAGACTTAATATCATTATGAATATGAATAAGATACATCATATCCATAACCAATTTTACTTACGTAACAAATCATATAAATGAAAACGAATCAGTTAACACCTGAAATAATGATACTACTAAAATATCATTAACAAAGCAATATTAGAAGATCATATATGATATCATATTAATATATATGGTTCTTTTATAATTTAATAACAATTATTTCTCCATTATACAAGATTTTAACCTACCATCATTCAAGTAAAAGTAAAGGTAAGGGTTAATTTCACAATCTCTTTATTATCCAAGGTTGTTTTTATGTAAGTATCTACTAGGACCTCTTTATCATCCACATCCGTGTTCTCATAAAAAAATGTATTTCAAAACATTTTAAATATTTACTATACAATGGTTTAAAGTCATTTATTCACTTATTTAACCTTATATGCCTTAAAAATAATCTTTCTGTCATTTTCCAAACAAGGTACTTTATGACCTTTTTGACAATATTAAGGTATGAATGTATTTTTTTACTTATACGGGTGGTGTGGCTATTTTCTATCATTATATCATTGTCGAAGCTTCCCATAAAATCTTATTATAATATTTTCAAAATAAATTTTTTTCTTTTATATTTATGTGATTTTTAAATTATTTCAAAATAAAAAGAAGTATTTATTTCAAATAGTTTTCATTCCATCTATGTCAACATCCTTTGATGGATTTTAAACTTGTTTGAAGTTGATTTATTATGATACAAATCTTCTATATTGTATTTAAGTTTTTTGATATGTTTGATTGTGGATGTGTTATTTTAATATCATACATGGTTTATGGATAAAGTATTGAAATTTTTTATGCTAGTTTTGGTACAAATGTTTATGGTATGTTTAAACCTTTTCATATGAGGAATGCATTGGACATAGTAAGTGATGGGTGGAGCCTACTATAGCTCCTCGATGCATCTGTAGGTCTCATGAGACAAACTAGTGTCTTGGCACAAGGCCTTGAAAAAAATTATTAATAGTCTTGGAAGAAGGCCTTGACTATGTGGTTATGATGTCTGTAATTATGCATTCCATCATTATGAAAGTGTCTATTGATATTGCATATGATTATTAAACTAGTAAAATATCCATGTAAATAATTAAATGGAATTATTTGATTTTATATTTTCCATATTATGTTAAAGTTTATGTTTAAAAGGATTTTGTTTTAGTCTTACACATTGCCTTAAATTTTTATGATTATTTATGAATGTTTCCGCTATATTGTTATCTTTACTGAGCATATGAGCTCACCCCTTTCAATGTTTTATTTTTCCTAGGATGTGAAGAATTATTTTATGGTTGACCTGCAGGGATCGGCTAAGGATATAAGTGTTTTCAAAAGGGGACAAATTGTTGTTGATGTTTTTATTTCATGATGTAATGTAAAACTTATGAAAGTATCTAGTACTTCCAAGAATACTAAACTGATCGGTCTTTCGAGACATGATCTTTTGTGATCATTAAAATGTTATTTAATGATGCACCAACTATGGGTAACTAGAGTCAGGGCATTACAGTAGGTATTATTTGGTAACTAAGGGAAGTATCATTAAAACAATGTTTTGTGAATCATTTCCAATTAAGGCATATAAACGTTATTTATTTGTTGATATAATCATCATATACATGATTGAATTAGATATAATCCTCAGTAAGGATTGGTTTTTGGACCATGATGTGAAAATTTATTGTAATAAGAAGTAGGTTACAATTTTCAATGATGATAAGGAGTACCTTATCTTTATAGCAGAAACACCACCATCTGATTCTTATCTAGATCCACCCCCAGTAGCTCAACTAAATTCAATTACTGGGGAGGAAGAGAATGAAATAATTGTGGGTGAGGAAAAGAATGTGAAAATAGAGGACTTACCCATTGTGAAAGAATATGTTTATGTGTTTCCAGAAGATTTTCCTAGACTTCCTCCAAAATGAGAAATTGAGTTTTCCATTGATTTAATTCTTGGTTCAAGGCCCATATAGAAGACCCCTTATAGATGGCCACTGTGGAATTAGTGGAACTAAAGATAAAACTACAGGAATTGAGTAATAAGGGATTTATTCACCCTAGTATTTCTCCATGGGGAGCCCATATCCATTTTGTTAAAAAGAAAGTTTGATATATTAGGTTGTGCATTGACTACAGGGAGATAAATGCTATAACAATAAAGAACAAGTATCCCCTACCTCACATTGATGATTTATTTGACCAACTTTATAGAGCTAAATATTTTTTAAAGGTTGAACTATGATCTGGATATCATCAATTGTGTGTGATGAAATAAGACATTCCAAAAACAACATTTCAAACTAGGTAAGGGTATTACGAGTTTATAGTAATGCCTTTTGGATTGACTAATACACCCTATGTTTTCATGGATCTAATGAAAAAATTTATCAAGGAACATATTGATGACATTGTAGTGGTATTTATTGATGATATCCTAGAATACTCCCAATGTTATGAAGATCATGAAAATCACTTGTGCACCATTCTGAAAAACCTCAGATGAAATTAATTAAATGAGAAGATTAGAAAATGGGAATTATGGATTCAGAAGATTTATTTTCTTGGTCATATTGTCTCTAAGGATGGAATCTTCATTTATCCTTCTAATACAAGAGCAATCCATGAATGGCCAGCATCAGCGAGTATAACTGAGGTACGTAGTTTTATTAGTTTTGCAGGTTATTATCAGCACTTCATCTATAATTTTCCTGATTGGATAACCCATTAAACAAGCTCACATGTAAAGGGATTAAATTTTTTTGGACAAGAGTGTGAATAATTTTTTAATAATTGAAGAGAAGATTTTTCAATTCTTCTATCTTGACTCTACCATCGGGGAAAGATGGGTTTGTTATTTATATTGATGCATTAAAGAAAGGACTTAGTCTGTCCTTATTCAGAATGATAGGGTTATTACCTATGCATCACAACAACTAAAAATTAATGTGTAAAAATATCATAATCATCATCTTGAGTTAGAAGTTGTAATATTGATTTTGAAGATATGGATCATTATCTCTATGGTGAAAAATGTGAGATATATAACGATCACAAGAGTTTGAAGTATATTTTCTCACAGAAATAACTCAACATGAGTCAAAGGATATGGCTTAAACTACTCAAGGATTATGATTTCACAATACACTACCACCCGGGGATGGAAAATAAGGTGGTATATGCTTTGAGCAGAAAAGATCATGGATTTTTTAACAAGATGATAATTGAAAGGGATCTTATTTTCATGGATCTAGTGAAAATGGATATTGGAATAATCCTGGAAGGTAACATGAATAATTTTTCAAATGGTTGTGAAAACATATTTACAATAAAGGATAAAGAGTTCTTAGACTGATGATGAGGAGTTTTAAAAGAAGATTAAATCTATGAATGATGGAAGATTGAGTGACTTTATATATGAAGATGGAATTTTGAAATTTTGGAAGAGACTTTGTATTCCTGATATACCTGATCTAAAAAGGGAATTATTGGATGATGTCATAGCTCCAATTTCTCTAAACACCCTTGTAGCACTAAGATGTATAGTCATTTAAAGGAACTTTTTTGGTGGGAAAACATGAAGAAAAAGATTGCAGGTTTTGTGTCATGATGTATGGTTTGTCAATAAGTGAAAGCTGGAAGGAAATAGCCTGGAGGAGTCATGAAACCTATTCCCATACCTGATTGGAAATGGGATAATATTATGATGGACTTTTTCTAGGGGCTACCAAAGACTCCTAGAAGGAATGATTCAATATGGGTTATTGTTGATCATCTAACCAAGTCAGTACACTTTCTTACTATAAGAGAATATTTACCACTTGAACATCTAGCAAGACTATATATTAATGAAGATGTAAGACTTCATGGAGTACCCTTATCGATTGTTTATATTCGTGATCCCTGTTTTACATCAAGATTCTAGAAAAATAATTATAAATCCCTAGATACTGAACTTCGTTTGAGCACTACCTACCACCTTCAAACTTATGGACAATCAGAACAGAGTATTCAAACTTTAGAAGACATATTGAGATCATGCTAACTTGACTTTCAAGGTATGTGGGATCAATATTTACCTTTGGTAGAATTTTCCTATAATAATAGATTCCATTCATGTATTTAGATGGCACCATATGAAGCATTATATGGAAAGAGATTTTGCACACCAACTTGTTGGGATGATGTTGATGAAAGAAAACTCGTAGGCCCAGAACATGTTGAGGAAACAATGGAAAAGGTGAAGGTTATTCAAAACCACATCAAAGTATCCCAAAGTAGGAAAAAGTGCTATACCGATAACCAAAGGAAGGATTTGGAATTTAAAGTAGGAGACCATGTTTTCTTGAAGGTATCTCCATGGAAGTGTGTTATATGTTTCAGTAAGAAGGGTAAATTGAGTCACAAGTACATCGGACCTTTCAAAATTCTAGAATGAATTGGAGTTGTAGCTTATCATTTGGCAATGCCTCCAAGTCTCTCCAAAGATGATGATGTGTTCCACGTTTCACTATTTAGAAAATAAATGCCTGACCCAACACATGTACTCGCCTATGATGAATTAGAACTAGAAACCGATCTGTCTTATTATGAAGAGCCTATCAGAATTCTTGATACCAGAGAACAAGTGTTGAGAAACCAGACGACTCATCTTGTAAAAGTTATATGGAGAAACCATAAGATGAAAGAGGCAACGTGGGAACCTGAGGAAATTATGATGAAGAACCACAAAAATCATTTTATGTAGTAATATTATAGAAATTTTGAGGATAAAATTATTTTAAGGAGGATAGAATGTCACACCCCAAGCTTCCACGGTATGTTTCCCTTTGAATAATACAATAGCTTGTGTTGTACGCAACTTCGAGTTCAAACACACCACAACCAATCAAACTAACCATTATGAATAGTCATATCCACTTTTTGAAATTTTATAATTTTTATCTTTCAAAATGGACTTCATTTTTGGATTTGAAATATTGAAATTACCTTAGTGTGAATTTTTGGTATTGTTCTGAAAACATTAAATTTTTGATGAATAGTGGAAAAACATTGCGTTATTGGTTAAAACCGACATATTATTTAAATAATTAGTTATTTTATTTTAATTTTTTTTTGGTCAAAATAGATTTATAATAACTATATATGTTCAACTTAATTCATCTTAGTCATTTTATAATAAGTTTGGATATATAAATTTTTATTGAGCGTTTTACCGTCTTTTACCAACCTCTTAAGAGCATTTGAAAATTCACATAAACATAATTTTACCACTTTTGAGAGTATAATTTTAAAAATACAAGAGACACTATTGATATTAGTAAAAAAAATGTGGTTGAATAAGATGAATATAATTTTTGGTGAATAATAACTTTTTACTTTTATTTACCACAGTTAAAAGTAAATAGGTTAATTAAGGTTAATAATTATATTATTATTACCCTAAAACATGTCATAATTCTATTTAATAAGTGTATATAAACAAAAAACATCCTTAGGAATTAAATATGATCCTTTAGGTCCACTTGGATTAGATTAATACATTTATTATTATTTTATTTAAAGAAGAGTTAAAAAACTAAAATCAAAGTTTAACAACTAAACCATTTTTAATATAGGGTTATACATAAGATAAATTAGACTATAAATATTCCTTATAAATATAAAAATATTTCCTTAATAATGGTATTTTATTTATAATTTTTAGACATTAAATAATTAAATTTATTTATGACACAATGATGATACATTAATTACCTTATTGATGAATGATTAAAATAATTGATATTATAAATATCCAAATAAATCTAATTTGTGACTTTTAATGAATTATACTTATTTTATAGGTTAATATGAAATTTAAGGGTTGATTAAATGAATTTTTTTTTAAGTAATAATGTTGTTATAAATTTAACAAAAACAAAATACCAAATAGTGTCAAAATTGACATAAAAGAGTTTTTAAAACAAATATTATATTATTAATTGATATTATATTTTTAGAAATCTAAGTTTCATCCAAAGGGATTAAATAATATTATATATTTCATTAATTAATCACTTTATTATCTCTTAAAAGTTTGTAGTAAGTTTATTAACTATATAATATAAAAATACAAAGAGACATGGTAAATGTCAAACTATTTAACAAAGAGTCAAATCTAAAAGATAATGTTAATATGATGAAATAAACCTGACTAAAACCTTTTTTTTTTAGAGTTTTTAGACCCATAACAACATTTTACTTTAAATAATTTATTTTTGAGGAATTATAAAGTGAAAATTATTTTATTATAAAATAAAATTTCAAGCTTTTCCTAAAGTGACCATCACCTCTCTTGTAAAAGGACACATCCCCTTATCACAAATTCACACCTTCAAAGACATTTTTCTCGGCCAACCCCTACCCAAATATCCTATCAAATGTCTTCCCTTCATCCTAGAGGCATTATTTTAGTCATAAAGCCAACCCAAAGATCCCTTTTGATCAAATCAAAAGGAAGAACCCAAAGAAGTGGTAAATATTTCATCACCTCTTTCAAGTTCTTTTCTTATTAAACTTCCTCTTTCTTTGTTTTTTACATTCTAAAATAATAAATCCAGTATCTTCTACATATTATTATTTTATTATAAAAATGTTACAACCATATTCATTATTATATCCATCCTATTAATGACAATGTCACCATACGTGCGTACATATAGATTACCGTCTCCACGTCGTGCTGTAGTTTGTTATTCAAACACTTCATCATTTGGATGTGTATAATAATAAATATAAAATATGTAAATAATAAATATAACATGATAAATATTCTGTATATATGATATACCATCCAATTATATACGATTTTAATATCAATATAATGATATTTTTGCTCGTGCGTACATATAGATTACAGTCTCCATGAACGCGATGAGATTCATTCCCCATCGTATCCATTCAAGACTAATTTTAATTTGATGATTAAAAAAATAATTTTAAATGAATTAATATTATTATAAATATAAATATTATACACCCTATCTATAACAAACATTACTTACGTAATAAATCACATAAAGGAAAATGAATCTGTTAACACCTGAAACAATGATACCACTGAAATATCATTAACAAATAAAAGTTAGAAGATCATATATGATATCATATTAATTTATTTGGTTCTTGTATAATTTAATAAAAATTATTTCACTATTATACAGGAGGTTAACCTACCCTCGACTAAGGAAAATTACAAGTTAAGGGTTAATTTCACAATCTCTTTATTATCTGAGGTTGTTTTTACGTAAGTATCTACTGGGACCTCTTTATCATCCACATCTGTGTTTTCTTAAAAAATGTATTTAAAAACATTATTACTATTTACTAGAAAATGGGTTAAATTAATTTATACCCTTATTTGACCTCATATGTTTGTAATGTAATATTTCCGTCATTTTCCAAACAAGGTACTTTATGACCTTTTCGTCAAAATTAAGGTAAAATTGTCTTTTTTTAACTTATACAATGGGTGTGGATATTTTTTGCTGTTATATCATCGTCAAAGCTTCCCATACAAGATTATTATAATATTTTCAAAATAAATGTTTTATTTTATAATTATGTGACTTTTAAATGATTTCAAAATAGAAAGAGGTATTTATTTCAAATAGTTATCATTTCATCAATGTCAGCATCCATTGATGGATTTTAAACTTGTTTGAAGTTTATTTATTATGATAAAAATCTTCCATATTGTATTAATGGTTTTATGTTATGTTTGGATATGGATGTGTTAGTTTAAAAACATTCTTGGTTTATAGATAATGTATTGAAATTTCTAATGCATGGATATACCACAAAACCTATATAAGAGATTGGAATAGAGTAGTATTCATGGAATGGGGAGGGGATACTAACTAGGAAAAGACTAAATGAAGATCACCTAGATTTGGTCTTCATTGGGGAGGGTGTGGAAGAGGAAACGTTTGTTTCTAAGAGCCCTCCCAATTTTTGAAAACATAAAATGGTGAGTTAGGGTTTAGTGGGGTCCAAATAGGGGTTAAAAAAATATTAAATTATTGTTTGAAATAAAAATAAATAAATCTCTTTCAATGTTTTCCTAGAAGGGCCACATTGCTTGAAAACCCATTCACCCATACTGGTGGGGTTGAATTGATTCTCCTTGGTCAGTTCAAGGATAGACAAACCTTCCACTAACATTGAAAACCCCCACATCCTTGGATTTCACAGTGTTCACTAGTATGGCACCTGTTTTGGGAAAACTGTGCACTAACTATGCATAGATCAAGTGCCCTCAAAAACATTCAAAATTCAAGTTGATGCACCCCTAAATGAGACCCGACCAATGTATTATCAAAATATGTGATAATGTGTATTTAAAATTTTTAAAATAATGTTACATGTTTGCGTTCATCTAATATCATGCCATTCAGAGGTTGTTCAGTTGTTTTTGAACCCATGTAGATGGACATTTATAAAATATGAAAAATCATTAAAAACTATATATTCTATCATTCTAGCAATACTACACTTCAGATTGACATAATGTTAGATCATACATGTCAGTAATAATACAAATAATGTTTTATTATGATTTCACAACATTCAAAGGATGTATTATTGGAATTTTACCATTAAAATCATGTTGTAATTCATTAAAATAATTAATTGTTTGATTCATGTCATCCCAAACTAACGACACATCATATTGAAATTCAATCAGATCCACCATTTTAAAAATAATTTAATGTTTTTTTTTCTCATATTTCCTAGCATTCATATGTCATTTTATTTCTTTGACCTCCCGATGCATGTTTTTAATGTACATCAAACCATTGCAAACTATAAATTCAGTCATTTCGGGCACACCATGCATCTGATTTACTTTTCATTTACTCATACACATCACAAATAATACTCATTTAGTTTTCCAGTGATTTTAGGTCATAAACAGCACCTGTGACATAAAAAATCTTCACCATGAATTTTTTTGTACAAATTCAATCATGGTACCTAATGTATATTCTTGTCATGAAAGTGGAAAACCCCTATATTGGTTAATCTCCAATCGATGACATGATCTAAAACATACCCACCCACTCCATGATTAAATAATCATTTAGGCTAACATTAGAAATGTATCAATGTATAAAGGTTCTCATTCTAGGAATCCTAACAACCACAACTAATGAATATTCGTAATAGTAATACAACCATAAGTATATCAATTATCATATGAAAATTAAAGTGATATACTTTCACTGGTCCATCTAGATAATAAGTCTCATCTAATTGTCTCATGAGTTTACTCATTGTATCATATACAACACATTGTATCACATACAATTTTCCACTCATGATAATTTTAAGATATCATAAAAATTCCTAATTATCTATAATTATTATTAATTAGGGATATCTCAATGTCATATTTTATGTGGTTATTTTTATTCCATTTTCATGTTATATAAATTTCCCACACATGAATTATTGTTTAATTGGTATTTATTTTAATAAAAATTTGTGATCCATTTTACAACCATTAGATCTAATCTCTCAAGTATCTAACACAAGATTGATTCAACATAGGCCTTTTGATTTGTCAAGTCAATTTTTTTCAGATGTTCTATTACATTATCATCTATATCAACCCAGTATTTCTTCACACCTCCCTTCACACTGATCTCTTGAATGATATGGTATTTTAAAAGAACTTCTTGATCTAAACTACCTATTTCACAACATATGGTGTAGCAATGTACTCCATTTCATTTTTCTAGTCTGCTATGGTGGATTATTTGGAACTATTCCAAATAATCTGTTAACTATTCAAGATTAACATGAAATAATATTGTGATCTCATATCATATTTTTTGGATTGGTAACCAGTATCAGTGTAACCCCTTAAAATGATCTTATTCTCTCCTCCAATGATCAATTACATATCAATGATTCATAATAAGTTATTAAGGAAATTATGGATAGTATTATAGTTACTCGCACCTAGATTGGATTGGAAATTACATGTTATTCATTATGTATTAGTGACATTGGGGGTAAATATTTGTGTTTCCACTACTAGAGAAATGTATTTTAACAGCACTAGAAAAAACATCAACAGCTAAAAAAAATGTTGATCTAATAAATATTTAAATGAGAAACCTTTTATCATCCCATTAAAAGAATTCTTAATGGGGAACATTTATATGTTTGAAAAAACTGATAATAAAGTCCATGTTGTTGCACTGTGCTGTTACAATTACAACATAGTACATAGAAATATACATGCACCAAATACTGAAAAAATAGAAAAAATATAGGATGTGAAAAATTAATAATCTGATTGAAATAAAAAACACATAAAAAATAAAAAAACATTATTATATACATTTCAAACATTTTTAGTATAATTTTGTAATAATGTGCAATTTACCACAATCATTCGAAAATATAAATTGTTTCATTGTGTTTATCACCCACCTACCACTAAAAAATCCCATTCATGGTATCACATAATGAAAAAACCACTCTAACTCAAGAAAAATAATACTCCTACGTAAGAAAATAAGTATTATGTTATTAATAATATATTGAAATAAATTAAACATAAATATGAAATAATAAATAAAAAATATATTTTAAACTGATTACAGGCAATTTGTGTCTTTATTGTCACACCATGCATCATATTGGGGTGTGGATGACTCCTATAAATCATAACTAACTTATGGGTCATTTTCCAATGGGATCAAAAAAATCCAAAAAAAATCAATGTTTTTATCATGTCACTGGACTTTTATACTAAAATTTACTTTTAAAATAAAAACATGCACTTTGAGTTATATCTGTCACATATTATGTCAATTAGAAGTCATGAAAGTTTTTACATATTAGAAATGAATTATGAATTGTTTTCCAAAATTGTCAAGAAATTATTACTAAATTTAATTTTTTATTGAGTAAAACACATTTTTAACTAAAATATATATTTTATAATTATTACGTTATCATTGAGTCACATTGATCACACCATAGGTAAGACTGCGGTGTTGATAATTGATAAAAATAAAAAATTTCATTTGGATCATTTACAAATGTATCAAAAAAATAAGAATGTCATTTATTAGTTTATATTATTTCACATTTTTTTAACCTAGAATGACATTTGTAAACAAAATTACCAACATAGGGCCATACCAGTCAAACCATGAAATGGATTGAGATGGGTTGGATTTAAAAATTTCACAAAGGACAAATGAATAATTGTCCTACAATATCAAAACAACCTTAGTTTTTATTGGTTTTGGGTATTTCACTTTTCATTTTTACTATCACATCATTTTAATATGAAAGAAAACACATTGAGTCATATTTGTCATATCTTGTGTCAATTTGTGGTAAGACTAATTCCTATACACCATAACTTAATTAAAAAAAATTTCTAATATTATCATGACAATTTGAGCATGTTTTCTAATTTTTTGATTAGTGACACCATATTTGAACTAAAATGTCAATTTAAGAACAATAATGGAAAAATTGAGTCTTACTAGTCAAAATATGTTTGATATTGAGCTATAAATTATTTTTACACTTTATAAATGACATACGGATCACTTTAAAAATGAATCAATATAATCTGAATGTTTTTTCAGAGTTTCGAGTATTTGACGTGTTTTTTCAAATAAAATTTCAATTTAAAAAAAACACACACACACATTGTGTCATACTGGAAACATCATGCATCATATTGAAGCTTTCATAATTCGTAAACCTTAAAAATTACTTATGGATCGTTTTTTTTAAATCATCAAAACAATCTGAAGGCATTTTCTTCGAACTGGGTATATCCCTTTCCTTTTTTGAAAAAATGTCATTTTAAATTGAAAATAAACGCATTGAATAATATGAGATATTGTCTGTCATTTTCATTTAAAATTATTTCCTAACCATAATAAATTACTAATGAATAATTATACAAAATTATCAATAAAAACAGTAGATTATTGTGGGTTTTCGATGAGTGACACATGTATTGAACTAAAATGTATATTTTAAATTGATAGCATACATTTTTAGTCAGACTAGAACAAAACTATATCAAATTGAGGAGTAAATGATTCCTACATCTCAAAAATGAACATGGTATTGTAATTATAATTTATCATAATCATATGAATTTGAATACATAGTTTTGAGTATGTCACATTTCATGTGAACTAAAATTTGAGTTTTACATAAACAGACATACTTGGAGTCATACCAGTCTTACCGTGTGGCGGATAGAAGTGAGAATAATTCATATATGTAAAAAATGAAATTTGGATCACTTTTTATAGAATAAAAACAATAATAATGGGTTTTCTTGGTATGGAGTATATCAATTGTGATTTTTAATAAAATTCCATTCTAAATTAAAAACACACACTCTAAGTCATGAAAGTCACACATTGTATCAGATTTGGGTGTGACTAATTCCAACTCATCAAAAATGAGTTCTGGATTATTTTAAAAAATTATCAATATAATCCAAATATTTTTTCGTGGTTTTGAGTATGAATTTTTTGTTTTTTACATAAATTCCATTTTAAACTGAAAAAATAACTTTAGATCATAATGATAACATCATATGTCAATTTGACATCATAATTATTATTACTTGTATTAAATAACTTATAAATAATTTTCCTATATTATTTAGATAAAATGAAATTTTGTTCATGGTTTTCTATGAGTGACAGACATTTTGAACAAAAGTTTAAATTTTAAGGTTATTCCAAAAACTTTGAGTCATTTTGAGCAGGCCATGTGTCGGATTGATGAAACCAAAATTCTTAAAAGTAAAAAATGTATTATGGATAATTATAATACTATGTATGTTTCCCAAACATTTTTATGAAAATATATTTCCACTTGTGAAGTTGAGAACTATCGGAAATCCTATAAGTAGTAATAAAATATAAATAAACAGAGGATTAATAAATATTTTAAATGAAATTGTAATTATATCAGAAAATTCCTCTTCAAGGATTCTAGTTCCTTGATTTGATATGATATATTTTTAAAAATTTTAACATAATAACATAATCATTTCCATTGTTTTTTAAACTACTGAAACATTATGAAAATTAAGTAACTTTGGTTTGATATATATTTTGACGATTAAATCATATTATATATACCCTAATATCAATCCACATTTAAAATTTGATTGGATCCTTGTATTCATATAATGTCTTCATTCCATTATTTATATGATATTAAAACACTTGACTATAATAAAAAAATTACAAAATAATATGAAATCTAAAATTGGAAGTTTATTTGTGAAATTATTCATAGAATGTATTATAAATTGATAAACGCCATCATGTGGGGTATGCTTTTGGGGTATCCATGCATTGAATCTTGAAAAAAATATCTCCAGAGTATCCAAACTGAGAGTAATGAGTAACCAATGTTACAGGATGGAATATGTAATGAAATGAATGGAAATATATATTTTATGATTAAATTGTATATTTTTACCCTGTATCTTCAGTAAAAAGTCATTAAATCATTAGTAAGTTTTAATTAAATCCATATGGCTAGTTTGTACAATATTACTTAAATTTGCATTGGTTCTAATTTGAATTATTGTCAAGAAGTGATGTGGGGACTAATGGTTCCAAATTTATGTACCCATGGTTTTCAAATCAAATAGTATTCGTATATATTTCTGAAAAATATGAATATAATTCAATAATAATTAACATAGTAGACCAGATATTGGAAAAAATCATGAAAACACACATCATGTATAAAATTACATTTTATTATCCTAAACATTCATGTGATAGGATTTCATTTAGATTCATGAAACCAATATATATTTTAATGGCCCCTATAGACATCTATTCTTATAAATCAATAACTCTAATAGTACCATTTTCTATCATTGTACCTATATTTACTATTAATGTCTGTAAATGGGGATGTTGAATGAAAGGAATAAATGTACATTTTGATGATCATTTGGATTGGTTTTTTGACCTAATATATCATTTTTATTTGTTCTTTTGTTTACACCATTCCATTTTTATATCTATAATAACATTCACCGATTCAGAGATTTTGTCAATAATTGTTAATGGATTTTAACGAGAAAAAATAGGTAATGAATAACTTCATGTTAACATGTTTTTTTACAATATACAATTACCATGATATTAATATTCCAATAGCCTTCTCGGCCATATGAATATACACATCATCAAGTGGAACAAGTAACTTGGTGCTTGCCTCTTGAGCTATGTTAATCACCACTCTCACATGACCTATTAGATGTTGTCCATTGTATAAAAAATTTCATTGGGTATTGTTTATGGTACACCTTTAAAAAGGTAAATTCATGTCTATTGATAGATATAAATGATAGAAATTTTACCCTATAGAATATTACTATAAAAATTGTATCGGTGTCTTCTAGATTCATATTCCCCAGACATAATTAGGAAAATATTGATTAACTCTTCCCATAAATCACTATGAGTGGAATGTATTGCCTAAAATTTGGTTGGGGTGGGGTGTAAGGTCATCATTTAGTGGTTATTCATATGTTGTTTCTTCTCCTTGATTCCTTCATAAAAAATTTCTAAAAAACATTTACTACCAATTAAATTTTTCTTCAAGATCATCTATTCATTACTACCACTCTTCCATGTTCTTATCTTTATCTCCATGATCATTTAATTTTAAAAAATGCATACATTGGGACACTCCAAAAACCTTCACCTTTGATTCGATTATACTATTATTCCTGCTTTAAGACCACTAATATTAGTTGTACGTCTTGTACAACTGATGATGATTTTTTTGTCTAAGTTAGATAAAATATATAGTAAAATAAGTAATATTTATAATATAACACTGATTTAAAAAAAATATGTGATACTTACACATCCTTCACATATTTTTTTTGTTTTCATATAATTAAATCCCCTATTTATTCACAAATAATTCCCATAATTTTTTATTTTATATGGAAATAGGGGTGTAGAGGAAAGAGGTACATCATAATGATTGTGGGGGTATGAAAAATGAGATAGTTCAAACAACTAAAATGGATTTTTTGTTACAATGTTCCAAATGATGGTGTATTCAATTATATTGAGGGGGAAAAGGTTTTCATGTTATGATGAGTAGAAATATTGTAGGGAGATTGGTGAAAAAATAAGTGGAGTAATATTAATGTTTCACACCATTTTGGGTGGGGGAAATGTGATTTCTTATTTTACCATTGGATATTGAAAAGTGTTAAATGGAAAAAAATTGATGGAATTAAAAAAGAGGAAGAAATACATAAACTAATTCTTCATTGTATTACACATTTTGACTGGTGATATTAATCAATATTTAAAGTTTCCATGGATTAAAAATAAAAAAAATCACCTTTAAGAAGTCAAATATTACTAAAGGTGGTTTTTTCTGTTGAAAATAAAATCAAAAAAGTGAAAACCGATATTCATATAATTAGAAGAGATCACATGAAAAAAAATGAAAAATAAACATACAAGATTTTATTGTTTTTACTTGGAAGAAAAATTATAATGGATAACTAAAATATATATATTGGTATAAATAATTACACCCTAACAAACTATTAAAAACATAGATATATAAAAATATATATATCTTGTGTAGTAAGTTACACCCAAACATCTGATTCCAAACATTTTAAGGGGCCCTTCTCTAAAGATGTCAAGCATACATTGTACTATAATATGGTACCTTATAGTGAATGGAATGTTTATTCATTAAATAGTTTCCACATATTTTTGCTGGAATTTAACTTCATCACCACACAATCGACCTACCCAATATTTTTTTTGATCACTTTGGGAGATGTCAATATTACTACACTACTGATGTCGAGACCACACTTCTAGTGCCACAAAATTCATACAATTGAAAACCTATTTCACCCCCAACCCACTAATGTTACAGAATCTACCCACTATTATCATCATCTACTCCACCTTCTCTTCATCCCCAATCCATCCATGTGATCTTGGGTGTTCCCACCATAAATTGATGATAATTTGTCTGATATAACCCAAAAAAACTTATTCATTAACAATGTGTGGGATAAAACTAATTACCTTTATAGATTTTGCAGTGGGTAATAGAACTCAAGGTTGGATGTAGTTTTAATAGGAACCTTATTCAATGGTTATTTTAAAAAGGTTCTTTGTAAGGCCATTCCTTCTTTGAACCCCATTTTATGGAGGCCTTGTTTCAAACAACTCCTTCCCTTGATTTTTTTTTAATTTTATTATTATGTTTTATTTATATATATATATATATAATATAACACATTTTCAATGGATGTTCAGTTGGTTGTAACCCCTATAGAAACATGTTTTTGAAACATGAAAAAGCATTAAAAACTATATATTAATTCATTCAAGGAACATCACACATCCAATTCACATGATGTCAACTAGTATATATCATGAATAATACCAGGATAGTTTTTATGAAAACCCATCCCTTTATAACACATTAATTAATTTTTTATTACATAAAATTTCACAAATTACAACCTAAAAGTTCGATGAGTCTAGTGTCTTTGAGAATTAGGCTCGTTACATAACAACAAAAAATGTGGATTACAACATATTTATTGAAAACATTCATAACATTATCATATCATTCCTCCGTACATAAAAAATTATGGGATAACATGAGAACATGTATAGGAAAGAGGAATATTAAACGCCCACTAAGAGGATAAATAGGGAATAACATGAAAATTTTAATACATGTTAGACAATGGGCTTATCAATGAGGAATAAAAATTTGATAATTATAAAATTGAAAAATAAGGAATGATATAGCATTATAAAATAAATTCAAACAAGGAAATTTGGAATTAAATTAACACACATTATAAAATACATAAGTCAAGAATAAATGCCAAAACATCATGATTGAAAAGGCATTGTGATGCATTAATATTACTCCCTAATCCCTTTAATGAATTATCATGGGATTAAAACATTACCCTATTAATTGGAGCACTATATAATTTTGGGTGCACCTATCACATTCATTTCATTCACCTGCTTTTGTATGCCACATTGAGCCTACAACCTGAGTTCATTCATCATCAAAAAATATCCATGATCTCGGATTGGAGAATAAATATATTTTTTTCCCTAATAAATTAATTATAAGGGTATAAATGTGTTTAATCTTGATAGAAAATGGGTATCTTATTCACTAAATAGTTGTTTTGTCAGGGAAAATCATAGAGAAAGTTTTGCGGCATGACAACTTCACATAATGATTCATAAAATGAGTTTATAAGAGATAAATGTGTCTCTATTAATTTGGACATAAAAATAAATTTAATTGGAATATTTGAACACATATTCCAAAGATAGAAATTATAAATAAAAGTCACATGATAATGTAAAAACATGAACACAAAAAAGGACAAGATCCCTTACTTATTTTCAGTATAGTGAAGTGTGTCCATAATGGATCATGGGATGTCTGAATGAGAGTGAAATGGGACTCTCATCATCTAAAAATCAACTTAATAGTAATAGATAAATTTAATACATATTTCAACATTATTAAATGAAGATAAATGACATAATATATTGACGATACTTGAAAAAATAAGAGAATAATATGATATCTTAATAAATCTTAGTATGGAAACATGTGCCCATGAAATTAATCTGGAGGTATTAGTGATAGTAAAAGGGGTATCTATTCATTTAGAAATAAAATGGAAAGTTATGGGGATATTTAATAACCATTACCAAAATTAGTAAATGAATATTTTAATACACAATATAAATATTATATTTGAATAAAGAGGATAAGAAGAGGATCCCTCAATAAATTTCAGCATGGTAACCGGTGTACCTAATGCTTCATGGGAGCGATTGATGATAGTGAAATGGGTATCTCATCATTTATAAATAAAATTTAATTTAAGTGGGATGTGTAAGAACATATCCAAACATTAAAAAAATGAAACTAAGGGGTATCACATATAAGATGTTTTTGAATAGAAATCAGAAGAGAGAAATCCTTTACTTTGAGAGTGTAATTCCCAATATTTGGGAGGATCTTATTGAGAGCTTGGAAGAACCTTGGGATAGCTCTAGATATGGTAGAGAAGAGTAATACATGCTTCCAAGTTTTTTAGTGAAGGGAAATGGGAGCATCAGTGGTTTTATATAGGAAAAGAAAGGGTAGTTCATTATTATTTCCCAAAAAAATGTTTTGGACTCTATATAACGAAATAACCAAATCCAAAAACCATCACATGTTTTAATAAATTGTATAAGAAAAATAGGGGTGGTTTTCATTATTTTATTTGTAAAAGGGCTTCCCTTATTCAAATATTAACCTTGGTAATGTATAGGTGAGTCATACTCTTAAAGAAATGATTTGAAAACCTTAAAAAATAAAATATGTTTTGGAGGATTCATAATAAAATTACAAAATTTATAAAATCAATTTGAAATCAATTTATTTAAAAAGTTAAAAATATATTATGTCATTTTTACCCTTTTTTCTATTTATTACATCACTTTTGGTTCATTATGATGTCATAATACACACCATATATTAATACATTATTTAATTTTTTTTTGAAAATTTCACTGTCTATGAAAATTATCAAAAATTCACCATTGATTAATTTTGAAGTTATGAATAAAAAAATAATATTTTTTCCAAAATAATTTTATTAATATATTAATGTACACTTTTAAAATAATAATCTATATTTATTATAAAATACTGTGTTTTTTTGACCAAATAGTTTTTGAACAATTTTAAATATTTAATTTGACATCGTAAAAATAATATAAAAAATTACATTTATTAATCATAATTTATAAGTAATATTTTATTAAATTATCATTTATTCAAAATTCAATTAATTTATCAAATATAATTTCATAATTCAAATTTCATATTATTACAAAATACAACTTGTGTTTATTCATAAAAAAAATATAATATTTATCATACTCATTACGTAATAATTTATAATGTAAAAAACAATAAGAAATAAAAAAAATGAAAATTTAAATAAAAATGAATTATAAATATTCACACTATTTGGTTTACATTGTTTTTAGTCGTTGTAAATATATTTTTAACCTTAATTAACCAATTTTCTTTTTTATTGTGGTAATAGGTTTTTACCACCGTTAATAGTTATATTCAGTAAAAATTTAAGATAACCTTATTAAAAAATATTAATTATGATAATTTAGAAAATATAATCAATTTTATTAAAAATTAATTCTCATAGGTAGAGGAAATTAATTTAATATAAAACCTACAAGCATGATGGAATGTGGTTTTCTAAAAAAACATTTTTCATAGAAATGATGACTTCACATTAACTATAAAAAGTGTTATCCTAATTATATGAAAATAAATTCAAAAATATATTAATATAATATAAACATTTAATTCAAATAATTTCTCATTAGGGGTTCTTTTAATTAGTTTTAATGGAGAAACATTGTGCATTCTAAATTTTTTTTATAAAAATGTGTTTTTAATCATTAAAATAAAATTATGCTAAAATTTAGTTTAAAGATAATAAAATTGTACATTATTGAATTATATAAAAATTCGGGATACTTATATTACCTTTAAATAAAATTAAAAGAAAAATTGGTCTTTTAAACTAAATATTTTACCAATATAAAAGGCAATTTTACTGAAAAATCTTATTTTTAAAATTCACTAAAATATCCTAATTTTCCAAAAAATCTCAAATATTAACCATTAATTAATTTGGATATGAAGATACCATAAATTGAGTTCTTTTTATCAAACAAATTTTATTAATATTTTATAAACACATTATAACTTATTATTTTAATAAAAATAAATAAAAAATAAATTTTTAAGAAAAAATATTTTGAAGAACAAAAAGGACATTACAAAAAATTTATTAATTATTTACTAAGAATTTATCAATATAATTTGGACATATATATATTTTATAATATATTAAATCATAATTATATCCACAAATTAAATGTTGTGGTTAAAATAGACATATTTATATAATCATTTCTATTTTGTCCTGGTGTTGTATATAACATATGATAACAATCATAGTTTTCTATTTAAAGATATCAAGGAATCACATTATTCCCCCTTTAATAAATTTCAACATCATAATTTTGAAATGAACTCCATAAGATATGTTTTGATAATTGATAATATCTTTATTAAACACCTATATCATAAAAAGTGTTAATGAAACATCCACTAGAAATGATAGAAAAGGAAGCTCAAAAGACATCACATAAAAATGCTTCCAGTAACAAAACATTAATAAGAAGTGAAAACATGAAAAAAAAAATAGTAATTAAGCACCCAAGAACAAATTAAATTTTATATAGAACATTGTATCTAGAAATTCAATTTCCACAAAAATATAAATCAATGATGGGTAAAATGACCAATAATTCATCAAAAATAATCCTTATATAGATTAAAATTATTCAAGATTAGTTTCCTTTGGTAATGGAAATCCATATTTATATTGACTATGAACATAAGGAAATATAATTTCTTGAAAAGTATAATTTCATCCTTTATTTAATTTCCACTATAATCTCATCATTGTCTACAATCAATGTAAACTCAAGATTATTTTTTTCCTCAAATTTTATAATAAACATCTAATAGATCACAAAATCCACCGAATAATAACATTTTATTCCCCCTATTTGCAAACATATATTATGTTAAAAGGAAAATTGGGGATGAATATTTTTAAACAATTAAGAACATCAATGTGAATCTAATGAAATTATTTGGATAACATCTAAATGAAATGTATTTCCTCAACTTGTGAATTTATAGGCTTCAACCTATGTTATACATGATCTATTTCCTAACAATGACTCATATGCGAGTTTTTCTTCCCATAATAATTATTCAAAATGATATTGTTAATTTACCATTGCATATCCCCTGGGAGTGTAAAACTAGGTGTGCAGGAAGTCCCATTGTCATGAACTAGTTCCCGATCAAGTTGATATCAATGTGGTGTTTTCAGGTTTTACCTCTATGTAAATATGTTCCAGAATGAAATCCAATGGTATTATATAGTTTGGGATGTATTTCATTGTTAATCCACTTGATCTATACGTTACCAAAATCTATGGATGTATTTTTGTACTCAGTTTTATCCTTAACTCTTTCGGTATAGTTTTCTAATCCTAATCCAAAAAAATAATTAACATTTCATTTTGATACCAACTATGAAATCCAATATCATTATTACACATTAATTCATGATTTAATATTAAATTGTTCACATAATAATAAATAGTAGATTGATAATTATAGTGTCTTTGAGAATTATTTACATTAAATTACAACATAAAATAGGGAATACAACAACATTATTGAAAAATTAATTAACATGATCATATTATTCACTTGTACTTAAAACTGCTTGTGATAACAAGGTTACATACATAAGAAATCATTAAGCTATGAATCCGAGTATTTGAATAAACATGTAGCAACATGAAAAAAGTAATGAATGTTATAAAATAGTTATATTTATGAGGGTTAAAAATTATGATAATCATAAACATGAACTATGACACATGATATAGGATGAAAAAATAAAGGCAACATGGGAAATGTGGAAACAACTTAAAACACTACCTCATAAAAATATGTCAATGATAATTGATAATAAATCAGGATGGAAAATTTCCCATGATATATTTTGTTCACTCCCTTATCCATTGTATTACATATCATGACAATAAAACATTACCCAATTATTTGGAGCGTTATATAATTTCTGCCACACCCATCACATTCATTTCATTCTCCTTCTTATGTGTTCTACATTGATCACAAAAAATGTATTCATTCATCACCATGATTTATTCACCAATTGAGGAGAATGTAATAAATAGATTTATTCCCTTAATAAAATAATTAAATGTGTATAAAGTTGAACAACATTGAGAGGAAATGGAAATGCTATTCAATACTAGTTTTTTTGGCATTGAAAATCACAGAGAAATTTTGGAAGCATAAAAACATCACTAAACAATTAATAAAATGGGTTGTTGAGAAAGAATTTGTTTTATAATAATTTTTAAATTAAGTGGATAGTAATATTGACATGGAAAAACATATCCCAATATTTAAAAATTAAAATGGATGTCATTATAAAATGAATAAACATGAAATTAAGAGAAGAGGGGAACTATACCACACTAATTTTCAGCATGATAATGGGTGTACATAAAGGTTCATGGGATGGATTAATAAAAATCGAATGAAATAACACACAAGATTATAAGGATAACTGAATGATGGTTTCAATAAGTATCCATAGACATAGAAATAAATTATGGTGAATCAAACACAACTAAAGTATACCCTAAACCATCATGTACTCAGTCGAGAAGGGTAAAAACTATAGTTAGTATTGTTGGTTGAAACAATAAGGGTAACCAAGAATCATTAATGAAGCCACATCATCATGAAAACAATAATCTAAAACATTGTATAGTTGTGGGTGTAAATAACTATATGTAATAATATAGATATTAAAGTTGAGAGTAAATAATCACATTCCTTAAATATTGAGTGGATTGATTTTTTGAGAAGCTTGATGAAGTGTGGAAATGAGGGATAAATTCCACAAATTATTGAATGGAACGAGCAATAAAGACTCTACTGGTGTTCTAATTAAATTATTGGGTATGTATTTCATTAGGTCATTCAATAAAGTAAAGATAAAGAGTAGTTTTATTAGTTGTAAAATAATAAATTCTGATAAAATGTATATTTATCAATGTAAAAACTCTAGAACTTATAATGATATGACTCATTAGAACCATTTTAGGTATTATAAAAATAAATCATTATCAGTTCAAATAATGTTTTTATAAGGGTCTGATTTTAATAAAATAGTAAATGTAATTAAAAAATTATATCTATATAAATATAAATCATTATTTAAAGAATTAAAAATATTTATATAAAAATATTATTATAAATAGATATATTTATTATTTAAAAGTATTTATTATAATTTAATTATTATATATATATATATTTATAATTTTAATTAAAAATTAGTATATATAAAAATATTTTTCATACCAAGCATAGAGGAGTTTCACTACATCATTTTTCATCACTGATGGGTGCTTCCCCAGAGTGTATTCTTCATAATGGTTCTACGATTAATGTTAATTCCAATTAAGAAGAGATTTGGGATCAACACAATTATATTAAAAAATTTATCATAAATCAACTTATCTTTATAGTAGGTGATATTCCTAGTATGGTAGATTATTATGTGAAGAATATTTTTGTGTTATAGGGGTTTTAAGATATGAATGGCATCCTATCAGGAAAGGTTTCTTTCACATCATCATTGCAAAAGAGGAAAAGATGAGGTATACATGGGGCAGTAGATCCATGTCCCTTAATGCAGGGTTATTTTATATCCAGGAATGGGATTTTATTTTCAATACCTTCTCTCTCATAAAAACTCGAGCTCAATTTTACATCAAAATTATGGGTTTGAACTAGATTTTGTGGCAACATGACATATTGTTCAGTGGTTTATTCGTTATTGGTATCCCCATTAAAATGTATAGAGTAATGAAAATAGTGTGAAATGATTACCATTATCACATTATTATTGATGTTAATCTCAATTAAATATTAATTTAAGAGGCACGAAATTATATCTTGGAAGATGACATTCACCGCTACGTGCATTATTAGAAATTACCACATTTCTATTTATATTGTAAAACAATCGACCATATGAAATAAAGTTATTATAGAGATTTTGTATATGGCTTATGATTCATAAGAGGTAATATGAAGATTTATTATAGCAAATTGATGGTAAGAAGTATACTATTGGTGCAAACATAGGGAAGCCACTCCATAGGCAGCTTGCTTACCTAGGCAGGAGGCCTGAGATCTGGTTTTGTAAAGTCAATTGAACACTTTTTCCATGATTATTATTTTGAGAAATTAAAATAGTCCAATAAGTTTTTAAGTGGATTTCATTTCCTATTTTAAGGATTCATTTTTTGGTACATTGTACTAAATTGGTTAGTCTCCCACCCCCACAGAAGCCGGTAAATCCTCTAAGGTAGTCGATCTATCTTTACCGAGTAGTGTAAATGCACGCATAGAAAATGGAGTGCAGAGAGAGTGTGACGTTGTTCTGCCTCTGGGAAAATTGATATTTTTAGGGGTTAATCTCATTTTAAAGAACACATAAAACAATAGATAAATTTGTATATCATTAAGAGGTGGCTGGTGGATCTAATGTGTAAATCCCTGACCCCAGTTACCCAAATTTAGTGCATTATTACATAACATTGGCATGATACAAGAAATCATGTTATGAAATACCAATTAGTTTAGTATCCTTGGAAGTCCTATAAACATATATATGTTTTACATTACATCATGAAATAAATAAATAAAAAATATTGTCCCCTTTGAACACACTCATATACTTAGGCATATCCCTACAGGTTATTCATAATATACTTCTTCACATCCTTGGAAAAATAAAAAATTAGAAAGGGGTGAGCTCAGATGCTCAGTAAGGATAACAATCTAGAAGAAAATATCATAAATAAGAATAAACATTTAAGGCCATATATATGATTAAAAGAAAATACTTTCCAACATAGTCTTCAGCATAATATGGATAAGATAAGTCAAATAATTCCACATACTTATTCACATGGATATTATAATAGTCGAATAATCACATTTAATATCAATAGCTAATTTCATAATGATGGAATGCATAATGTAGGACATCATAACCACATATTCAAGGCCTTGTGCCAAAACTATATATAATATTTTATCAAGGCCTTGTTCCAAGAAACTAGTTTGTCTCATGAGACCTATTGATGCATCGACGAGCTATAGCAGGCACCACCCATCACTTTCTAAGTCTAATGCATTCCTCATAAGAAAAGGTTGAAACATAACATAAACATTAATTTTAAAATTAGCATAAGAAATGGTAATAAATTAACCATAAACCATGAATGGTTTAAAAATAACACATCCAAAGTCAAACATATCAGAAAACCTTCAATATAAAATGGAATATTGTATCATAATAAATAAAACTAAAACAAGTGTAAAATCCATCAAAGGATGTTGACATTGATGAAATAAAAACTATTTGAGAAAAAACTATCTTTCTATTTTGGAATCATTTAAAAGTCACGTAATTATAAAAGAAAACATTAATTTTGAAAATGATCTTATAATCTTGTAAGGGTTTCTTTGAAGGTGTTATAATGGCAGAAAATAGTTGCACCCTCCGTAAAAGTTAAAAAAACATTCTTACCTTAATTTTTCGAAAAGGTCATAAAGTACCTTGTTTGGAAAATGATAGAAAGATTACTTTCAAGTCATTTTATAAAAAGTAAAAAAAGGGAATAAATGACCTTAACCAATAGTCTAGTAATTAGTAAAAAAAATTGAAATAAATTTTTAAGAAACACAGATGTGGATGATAAAGAGGTCCCCTTAGATACTTATGTATTAACAACCTCAGATAATAAAGAGATCTTAAAATTAACCCTTACTTTTTACTTTTCCTTAGTCGATGGTACGTTAACCACCAGTATAATAGTTAAATAATTTTTATTAAATTATTCAATAACCACATAAATAAATGTTATATCATATATGATCTTTAATATTGCTTGGTTAATAATATTTCAGTAGTATCATTGTTTCGGGTGTTAACTGATTCGTTGTATTCTATATGTTTTGTTATGTATGCCATGATTATTATGGATAGTATGTATTTTATTCATATCCAGAATGAAATTACTTTCTTAAACAATATTTTTAATCAAAAAATGTAAATTATTCTTTAATTGTTATGATGGGAAAATGAATCTTAGTGCGTTTATAGAGACGGTAATTCGTACATACGCCTGAGCAACAATATGATTCTTTTGATGGTAAAATCATATGTAATTGGATGGTATATAATATATAAATAATAATTTACATGTTATATTTATTATTAACATCAATTATACTCATTATTATATTAATCCAAATAATGAAGTGTTGAATAGCAAACTACACCACGATATGGAGACGAAAAGTCGTGCGTACGCACGTATGATGACTTTGTCATTAATAGGATGGATAAAATAATGAATATGGTTATAAAATATTTATAATAACATAACAGTAAGTATAATGTACTGGATTTATTATTTTTCTATGGAAACAAAAAATAAAGAGGAAGTGGAAGAAGAAAATAACATTCAAAGAGGTGATGAAATCATTACCTCTTCTTCAGGTGCTTCCTTTTGATTTGATCAAAAGGGACCGTCAGGTTATATTATGGTCAAATTAAGACCTCTAGATTGATTTGAGGTTATTTGGGATGATGTTTTAGTAGGTTTTGGTTGATCCATATTGCTTTATAGGTGGAAATTAAGAGAAGGGGAAGCACCCTTTTATAAGAGAGGTGAGGGTCACTTTAGGAAAAGCAAGAAATATTATTTTATTATGAAATATTTGTCGGTTTATAATGGATCCCAATGGATATATTTAAAGGATAAGGTGGGATGGGTTTAAAATCTTTCAACCAATGGGTTTTAGACAAGTTTAGGTCACCATATTAACCTTATCTTTTTTTATAAATAGTTTAACTTTTACCATGTCTTATTGTATTATTATAATAAATTGTTAGTAAACATGATATAAAAACCCAAGAGGACTCCAAGTGATTAATTATTTAAATATCTAACCTTATATCAGTCATTTGGCTGAAAATTATATTTTTAGACATATTATATAATTTAATAATATAGTATTGTTTTAAAAACTCATTTATGTCAATTTTGACACTATTTAGTATTTGGTTTTTGGGAAATAAATAAATACTTTATTACATCGAAAAAAATTTATACAATCAACCATAACATGTCATATTAACCTAGAAATTTTTTTGAATGCATAAAAAGTCACAATTCACATTTATTATAATATTTATAATATCGATTATTTTAACATTTCATTAATAATGTAATTACAGCTTCATCATTGTGTCATGAATAATTTTAATTATTTAATGTCTAAATTTTATAAATAAAATACCATGATGTATAAAATCTATTTAGATTTATAATAAATATTTATAGTTGAATTTATTGTTGTACCCCACACTCTTTGATTTTCATGATCACAATCACTTTCATTTTTGTCTAACTTTGTTTTTAAGTGTTGTGGATGATAGGCAAAAGATTGCCAAAGGATTGGCCCAAGAATGGACAAGAAATGGACTGAAATTCAGTCCACCGGCCAACCGGTGTGATAGCACCGGCCAGCCGGTGGAACTGGCAGAGGGATTGCCCACTGCCAGGTTCCACCGGTCGACCGGTGGCTCTGTCACCGGTCGACCTGTGGCACCCAGCCCAAATTGTATTTGCTACTGTCTTGCCACCGGCCAGCCGGTGGCTCCTCCACCGGTCGACCGGTGGAGCCTGGATCAAGACTCTTCTTCTCTACCAAGGCACCGGCCAGCCGGTGGAGCTGTACCGGCCAACCGGTAGCCCAGTCAAACTAGCCGTTGGCTTTGACCAGTCAACCTTCTTTTGGCCTCCAACGGCTCTTTTAGCCTCTCCAACGGCTCCGAAGCCTCCCCAAGGGTTCCATGCCTATAAATAAAGGCCAAGGAAGCCCCGGACACTATCCGGAACAATTGTGAAGCCACCGTACACATTTTCCATCCTTGGCGTACCTCCGGCGGACTTCCTCCAAGGGAACCCACCTTGCTCCAACAACTTCCACATCCAAGGAGCTCCATCAAAGAAGCTTGGAAGCGGCCTTCAACCTCTTCAATCAATCAAAGGCGCCCAAGACTTCTCCAAATACGGTTTTTATTGTTTTATCCTTTTTGAGCTTAAAATTGGGTTTGTGCCTGCAAACCCCAAACTCTTTTCTCATCCCTCTTTCTTTTGGGTTCTCACACCACCACTAAGGTGTGAAGAGGTTGTCAAGATTTCCTTTAAATAGCTTGAGTTAGGTGAGCTAGCCTTCACCCGTAAAAAGGCTAGTGGGTTCTTGCTAAACCATTAAAAGCAAGTGGGTTCTTGCTCAACCATATAAAAGCAAGCTGTAATAGGTCCTAGTGCTACCTTAAAGCCTAGTGGGTTTCTTGCTAAAACCATTGAAAAGCAAGCGGTAGGAATATCTCAACGGTTGAGTTGGGAGCGGAGACGTAGGCCGGGTTTTGGCCGAACTCCGTTAACAATTTCTTGTGTGATTGCCTCTTTATTTTCCGCTGCATCTTTACTTTGATTTTTAATTTGTTAATCAATTTTTTAAAAGGCAATTCTCCCCCCCTCTTGCCATATTTTCCGCGTTTATTCCGACCCAACAATTGGTATCAGAGGGAGTGTTTGAATAATTCCCTCAACGGTTTCAAATTAAAGATCCTATTTTTTGATGGCTTCTACCGCTTCAACCTCTTTTTCCCCCGAAGGACATTCTTTGGATCGTGCTCCATTCTTTGATGGAGCTGATTATACTTTTTGGAAAACCCGCATGTCAACATTTCTTAAAAGCATTGGCTATCCAATTTTTAAAATTGTTATGCATGGTTTTACGCTCTCTTCTCCCGATGAGTCTAAGTGGACCACCATAGATATTAAGAATTTCGAGCTTGATGGCAAAGCCATGAATGCTCTACATTGTGGGCTAGACCGAAATGTATTTAATTGTATTTCTTCTTGCACTACTTCTTATGATCTTTGGAAATTGTTAGAACTAACCCATGAAGGTACTAGCAAGGCTCCAAAGCAAGAACCCGCTCAAGAGCAAGAACTCGACGAAAAATCCGTTCCCGCTTGCCCACTCCACAAGAAAAGGGCCAAGAAAAAGGAGAAGAAGAAGGCTTCAAAGGCATCTTGGAGTGATAGCTCCACCTCTTCATTATCCTCCTTCTCCTCGAGCGACCAAGGTAAAAAATGCCTAATGGCAAAACATGAGGTATCTTCCTCCTCTTCCTCCTCTTCCTCCTCTAGTTCTTCAAATTATTTCAATCATTTGTCTTATGAAGAACTCCAACATGTTAGGGACCAACTTGAAAATGGTTTTCATGAACTTTCTTCAAAATTTGTCGCTTTGAAAAAGAATTTCAAAAAACTTTCCTCCGAAAAAGAACAACTTCTCAAAGAGAAGGAGGAACTCTCCCTTAAAATCCAAAATTTCCCCAATGTTGATTCTTTGGAATCAACCATCAAGGATCTTAGAGAATCCTTAGCCAAGTTCACCCAAGGTGAACAAAATTTGTCCAAACTTTTAGGTTCTCAACGAGTATCTAGAACCACCAATGGACTTGGCTACACCAATATAGCTTCCTCCTCCCATGCACCCACTGTTTTTGTAAGGGGGAGCTCTAGTTTTAAATTTTGTAATTATTGTAAGAAACCCGGGCACCTTATTTATGAATGTAATTGTAAAAATGCCCGGTACGGCCAACCAAAGTCTATTTTCTTTTCGGACGAATTTTATAGGAGAAGACCCGCTATGAGACAAGTATGGATTGAAAAATCCCTTCTTGCGAGTCTCTCCGGGCCAAAAATTGTTTCCTCTCCCCGGTGATTTATTGTTTTTATTTAGGGGGAGTTAGGTTTGTTTAATAATTTTTATTTTATTCAAACTTTCAATTTCAACTTTTGGTTTCAAATTTCAAATTTTCAATTGGTTTTTGATTCAAAACTTTCAATTCAAACTGTTATTCAATTTTTGTTTCAAATCTTTCAATTTCCAAAATTTCAATTGATTTTCAAATACCATCCCTTGTTTTTCAAAATTTCCCTCAATCAAGTTTTATGCCCCATTCTATTTTGATAATCACAAAGGGGGAGAAATTTCGTGATTGATTGGGGGGGAATCTTTTCTCTCATGCTTGGTATTTATTTTCAATTTTTCATTTAAAGCATGCCTTTCATTTAAGTTTTTACATTGCTTAGATAAGTGATTGTGATCATCAAAATAGGGGGAGATTGTTGTACCCCACACTCTTTGATTTTCATGATCACAATCACTTTCATTTTTGTCTAACTTTGTTTTTAAGTGTTGTGGATGATAGGCAAAAGATTGCCAAAGGATTGGCCCAAGAATGGACAAGAAATGGACTGAAATTCAGTCCACCGGCCAACCGGTGTGATAGCACCGGCCAGCCGGTGGAACTGGCAGAGGGATTGCCCACTGCCAGGTTCCACCGGTCGACCGGTGGCTCTGTCACCGGTCGACCTGTGGCACCCAGCCCAAATTGTATTTGCTACTGTCTTGCCACCGGCCAGCCGGTGGCTCCTCCACCGGTCGACCGGTGGAGCCTGGATCAAGACTCTTCTTCTCTACCAAGGCACCGGCCAGCCGGTGGAGCTGTACCGGCCAACCGGTAGCCCAGTCAAACTAGCCGTTGGCTTTGACCAGTCAACCTTCTTTTGGCCTCCAACGGCTCTTTTAGCCTCTCCAACGGCTCCGAAGCCTCCCCAAGGGTTCCATGCCTATAAATAAAGGCCAAGGAAGCCCCGGACACTATCCGGAACAATTGTGAAGCCACCGTACACATTTTCCATCCTTGGCGTACCTCCGGCGGACTTCCTCCAAGGGAACCCACCTTGCTCCAACAACTTCCACATCCAAGGAGCTCCATCAAAGAAGCTTGGAAGCGGCCTTCAACCTCTTCAATCAATCAAAGGCGCCCAAGACTTCTCCAAATACGGTTTTTATTGTTTTATCCTTTTTGAGCTTAAAATTGGGTTTGTGCCTGCAAACCCCAAACTCTTTTCTCATCCCTCTTTCTTTTGGGTTCTCACACCACCACTAAGGTGTGAAGAGGTTGTCAAGCTTTCCTTTAAATAGCTTGAGTTAGGTGAGCTAGCCTTCACCCGTAAAAAGGCTAGTGGGTTCTTGCTAAACCATTAAAAGCAAGTGGGTTCTTGCTCAACCATATAAAAGCAAGCTGTAATAGGTCCTAGTGCTACCTTAAAGCCTAGTGGGTTTCTTGCTAAAACCATTGAAAAGCAAGCGGTAGGAATCTCTCAACGGTTGAGTTGGGAGCGGAGACGTAGGCCGGGTTTTGGCCGAACTCCGTTAACAATTTCTTGTGTGATTGCCTCTTTATTTTCCGCTGCATCTTTACTTTGATTTTTAATTTGTTAATCAATTTTTTAAAAGGCAATTCTCCCCCCCTCTTGCCATCTTTTCCGCGTTTATTCCAACCCAACATTTATCATATGTATAAACCTATATTAAAAATGGATTAGTTATTAAAATTTGAATTTAACACTTTTAACTCTTCTTTAAATAAATTAACAATAAATGTCCTAATCAAATCCAAGTTGATCAAAAAGGATCATATTTTATTCCTAAGTTCTATTTTTGTCGAAAAAAAATTATCCAATAGACTTTGGACATGTGTTAGAGAAATTATAATGACATTTTTACATTTAATTACCCAATTTACTTTTAAAGAGGTAAGTAAATTTTAAATGTTAATATTCACCAAAAATTATTTTTATCTTATTGAACCCAATTTTACATAATTATGTCAAATGTGTCTCTCATATTTTTTAAATTCAATTCACAGAAGTGGTAAAATTATTTTTTATGCTAATTTGTAAATGTGCCTAGAAGGTGGGTAAAAGATGTTAAAATTTCAATAAAATTTTATATATCTAATCTTATAAAAAAAATGACTCCAATGAATTACATTGGACTAATATAACTATTATATATCTTTTTTTAACTTAAAATAAATTTAAATAAAAATAATAATTATTTAAATAAAAGTCGGTTTTAAACAATAACATAGGGTTTTTTAGTTATTCATCAACAACTGAATGTTTTCATAAAAATACAAAAAAATTCACTGAAAGAAAAAATTGATATTATTAATCAAAAAATGAAGTCCATTTTGAAAAATAAAATTTATAAAATTTCAAAAAGTGGGTATTATTATTCATAACTGCTTTTAAAACAGCTAGTCTGATTTGTCGTAGTGTGCTAGAATTCGAAGTTGTGTACAACACAAGCTATTTTATTTTTCAAAGGGAAATGTACCATAGAAGTTTTTGGGTGTTACATTCTCCCCTCCTTAAAATTATTTAATCCTTGAAATTTTTATAATATTACTGCTTAAAAAGATTCAAGTGGTAATTCATCATATGTTCCTCGAGTTCCCACGTTGCCACTTCCATATTATGGTTTCTCTAAAGAACTTTTACTAGGTGAGTTGTTTGGTTTCTTAACACTTGTTCTCTAGTATTGAAAATCTTGATAGGCTCTTCACAATAATACATATCGGTTTCTAGTTCTAATTCTTCATAGGTTAGTACACGCGTTGGGTCAGGCATGTATTTTTTCAACAGTGATACGTGGAACACATCATGAACATTGGAGGTACTTGGAGGCATTTCCAAACGGTATTCTACAACTCTAATTAGTTATAGAGTTTCAAAAGATCTGATGTATCTGGGACTTAATTTTCAGTTCTTACCGAATCGTATAACACCCTTCCTTGGAGATACCTTCAGGAAAACATGAACTCCTACATGAAATTCCAAATCCTTCTTTCAGTTATCGACATTTCTCTTTTTCCTACATTGAGCTGCTTTGATGTGGGTTTGGATGATCTTCACCTTTTTCATTGTTTCCTAAACATGTTCTGGGCCTACATGTTTTCTTTCACCAACATGATCCCAACAAGTTGGTGTGAATCATCTCTTTCAATATAACGTATTATATGGTGCTATCTAAATACTTTAATAGAAGCTATTGTTATAGGAAAATTCTACCAAAGGTAAATACTGATCCCACATACCTTGAAAGTCAAGTGAGCAATATCTCAACAATTCTTCTGAGTTTAGAATAGTCCATTCTAATTTTCCATCAGTTTGAGGGTGGTAGGAAGTGCTCAAACGAAGTTTAGTATCTAGGGATTTCTTAAGACTTTTCTAAAATCTTGATGTAAAATGGGGATCATGATCAAAAAAAATCGATAGGGGTACACCATGAAGTCTTATAACTTCATTAATATATAGTCATCCTAAATGTTCAAGTAGTAAATCATATCTTGTAGCATAAAAATATGATAACTTTGTAAGACAATCATCAATGACCCATATTGCATCATTCCTTCTAGGAGTCTTTGGTAGTCCTATGAAAATGCACATCATAATATAATTCCATTTCCACTCATATATGGGAAGAGGTTTCTTGACTCTTCCACGATGTTTTCTTATAGCCTTAACCTATTGACAAACCATACATCTTGACACATAATCATCAATCTCCCTTTTCATTTTTCCCACAAAAAAATTTCCTTTAAATCTCTATACATCTTAGTGCTACCAGGGGTGTATAGACAAATTAGATCTATGAGCATCATCCGATAATTCCCTTTTTAGATTGGGTATATCAGTAACACAAAGTCTCTTCCCAAATTTTAAAATTCCTTATTTATATATGAAGTCGATCATTCTTCCATCATTCATAGCTTTAGTTTTCTTTTGAAACTCCTCATCATCATTTTTAAAACATTTTATCCAATCTAGTAAATATGGTTTGGAAACCATTTGAATAAGTATTGATATTTCACCTTCAATGATTATTCCCATATCTATGTTTACTAGATCCATGAACATAAGATCCCATTCAACTCTCATCTTGTTTAGAAGTCCATGAACCTTTATACTCAAAGTATCTACCACATTATTTTCCTTCCATGGCTGGTAGGGTATAGTGAAATCATAATCATTGAGTAGTTAAAGCCATCGTCTTTACCTCATGTTGAATTCTTTATTTGAGAAAATATACTTCAAACTCTTGTGATCAGTATATAACTCACATTTCTCACCATAGAGATAGTGTCTTTATATCTTCCAAGTAATTATTACAGCTAGTAACTCGATATCATGAGTAGGATAGTTTTGTTCATTAATTTTTATCTATTCTAATTAATAGAAAATATTTCAATCATTCTTTCATAAGGACACAACAAAGTCCTTTAATTGATGCATCACAATAAATAAAAAAACCCATCATCCCCCATGGTAGAGTCAAGATAGGTTCATTAACTAATATTCTCTTCAGCTATTCAAAAAAAATCACACTCTTTTTTCCAAACAAATTTAACCCCTTTACATGTATTCTTGGTTAATGGGTTATCCAATCAAGAAAAATTCTAGAAGAAACGCCGATAATAACCTACTAAACCAATAGTATTTCATACCTCAATTATACTCATCGGTGTTGAGAATTATATTATTTCTCTTGTCATAGAAGGATCAAAAGAGATTCTGTCCTTAGAGATAATATGTCCAATAAAATAAATCTCCTAAAGCTAGAATTCACACTTTCTAAATTTATCATATAATTTATTTCTTCAAAAAGTCTTTAGAATAGTGCACATGTGATTTTGATGATCTACATAGATTTTAGAGTATACCAAGATATCATAAATAAATACCACTACAGAGTCATCAAGGTATTCCTTGACATCTCAATTCATTAGATCCAGGATGACAGAGGGTGCATTAGGTTGTCCAAAATCCATTACTCTAAACTCATAATGCTCGTACCTGGTTCGAAATGTTGTCTTTAAATGTCTTCCTTCTTCATGCACAACTGATGGTATCCAGATCGAAGTTCAGTATTTGAAAAAAATTGAGCTCTAAGAAGTTGATGAAATAAATCATCAATGCAATTTAGGGGATACTTGTTCTTTATTATTATAGCATTGATCTCCCTGAAGTCAATGCACAACCTCATATACCCATATTTTTTCAAAACAAAAAGAACAAAGTATCCCCCATGGAGAAACATTAGGAAAAATAAATCCCTTATTACTTAATTACTCTAGTTTTTTATTTAGTTCCACTAATTCTACAGTGGTCATTCTATAAGGGGTATTCGATATGGGCCTTGAACCTGGAATTAAGTCAATGGAAAACTCAATTTTTCATTTTGGAGGATGTATAGGTAAATCTTTAAGAAACACATCAAAATATTCTTGAACAATAGTTAAATCCTCTATTTGATCATTATTTTCCTAAAACATAGTTATTTCACTCCTTTCTTCACCAATAATTGAATTTATTAGTGTTTCTGGGGGGATCTAGATAAGAATCAAACGGTGATGTTTTTGCTCTAAAGATAAGGTATTCATTATCATCATCAAAAATTGTAACCACGTTCTTTATAAAATAAATTTTCACATAATGGTCTGAAATCCCTTCTATACCTAGGATTATATCAAATTCTATCATGGGTTTTACAATATGATCAATATAAAAAGAACATTTATTTTTTCATAACGGTAACTGATTCACAAAAATTTTTTGCAATGATACTTCCTATAGAAGTTTTGACATACAACACCCTTATTAAATAAAATTTTAAATAAATAATATTCTTGTAAAACATGGATGATATGAAAGAATGTGATGATCCAGAATCAAATAAAGCATTTTATAAATTTGAGGAAACAATTTATGTACCTTCCACCATGTCATTCAGAACTTCAACATCTGCAGTTGTGATCACATAAGCTTGGCCTTGCACTATTAGACTTTTCTAAGGTATGTTTCCTTGGAGCTTGGGACATTCATTTGCATAATGACCCATTTCTCAATAATTGTAGCATTCAACATTGATAGCCACTTTCTATCCCTTGAAATCACAAGCTCGGTGGCCTTTTCACCACACATGTAACAGACTCCAATTCCCTTCAGGTAAGTGCTAGGGTGTTTCTTACCACATTTACAAGAGGAATAAAATTTAACTTTATCCTTATTCCTATTATTTCTATTTCCAGAGTGATCAATAGATCTATTCTTCTATTTATTTGTTTCAAACTCGTAAGACATAGAGAAATATTTTTCTATATTGATAGCACATGAGACTATATCATAATATGGTTAGAAGTATTGTGAGACTAATGCTTAAAGAAGAAATGTTTTTATCACATCAAAGAATCCATCAATATTTATCATTGGGTTGCGTATATAATCTGCAGCATGCCTTGATAACCTTGTAACATTATCCTCATACATCGCGACATTCTCATCTTCCTTTTGCCTCAAACTCAGAAATTACCTTTCCATATCCGCTCGATGGTCATGAGAAAAGTATTTTTCTATGAATAGATCTTTAAACTCCATCAATTCTATATTTTATACTTCTTCATCCTATTTTGTGTTCTTAATTAATGACCATCGTTGATCTGCATCTTCTATGAGGTGATACACTGCCATGAAAACTTTTTCCCTTTCAGTACACCCCAAAGCATGAAATATTTTATATAAGGAATAGATCCATTTCTTAGCTAAAAATGGATTTTTAGTCCAAAAAAATGTTGGTTTTTGTGTCCTCATGAAGCAGTCTAACATGGATCCTCCATATTGTGGACCAGGGGGCTCCATATGAGTAATGTTATTCTTATAACCTGAGTGAGTTGTCCCAGTATGGTGATAAGATGATCAGTACTAATTGCATCACCAGCTCTACTATAATTATCTTGAGTAGGAGGTAAATCCCTACATGGATCATGTGCATTGATATAGTTTCCATTCCATCACTTGGCTCCATTTATAAACATTTTCATACACTAGATTAGTTTATGAATCAAAATTCATAATTCCAAACTTGTAAAACAATTAACATAAATTGAACAGTTTTTGGATATAATCCATAATCATAAAAATGTTTTCTTTGAGGATGTTTTAATAATAAATTCTTCCTAATGGTTTTTAATGGAAATGTGAATTATCTTAAGAATATCCCATGGGAGTGTCAAACCAAGAGTGCAACAAGACCCATTTTCATGTACTAGGATACCATGGGTATTGTCTGAAACTCCTTTTCATAGTTTTAACTCTTATGTACATCTGTGCCAGAGCTGCCTCTACCTGCTCTTATCCAGACAGGGATGTATTGCTGAGAAAATTCGTAAAATCTTAACATTACCAACATTCTAGGAAGTTATTCTATACTAACTCTCAAAGTCTTTCTCAGGGTAGTGTTTTCTAATTAGAGTTTTTCTAAATCTAGAATCCAAGGATTGTACTAAATATCCTTTGATTCCAAATCTAATTCCCTGACCCTAGTTACCCAGAGTCAGTGAATTATTACATAACATTGGCATGATATAAGAAACCATGTCCCGAAATACTGATCAGTTTACGAGTCTTATAAGTACTATATACATGCATAAGTTTTACATTACATCATGAAATAAAGAAAAGAAGCATTGTGTCCCCTTTAAACACACTCATATCCTTTGGTATATCCCTTCAGGTTAATCATAATATACTTCTCTACAACTTGGGAAAAATAAAATATAAGAAATGGGTGAGATCAGATGCTCAGAAAATATAACAATATAGAAGAAACTATCATATATAAGCATAAACATTTAAGGAAATGTATAAGACTAAAAAAATCATTTCCAACATAAACATCAGCATAATATGGCTATGATATGTCAAATAATTCCACATACTTATTCACGTGTATATTTTACTAGTCGAATAATCACATGTAATTTCAATAGCTAATTTCATAATTATGGAATGCATAATGTAAGACATCATAACCACATAGTCAAGGATCGTGCCAAGATTATAAATAAAAAAATTTCAAGGCCTTGTGCTAAGACACTAGTTTGTCTCATTAGACCTACTGATGCATCAAGAAGCTATAGAGAGCTCTACCCGTCCCTGACTAATTCTACTGCATTCCTCATATGAAAATTTGAAACATAAAATAAACATTAGTATTAAAACTAGCATACGAAATGTTAATACATTAACCATAAACCATTAATGGTATAAACATTACACATCCACAATCATACATATCACAAAAGCTTCAATAAAATTTGGAATATTTTATCATAATTAATCAAATTCAAACAACTATAAATTCTATCAAAGAATGTTGATATAGATTAAATAAAAACTTTTTGAGAGAAATATCATTTTCTATTTTGAAATCATTTAAAAATCACATAATTAAAAAGAAAACATTTATTTTGAAAATATTTTTATAATCTTGTAAGGGATGATTTGAATGATTTATAACCACAGAAAATAGTTGCACTCGCCATATATGTTAAAAAACATTTTTACCTTAATTTGTCGAAAAGGTCATAAAGTACCTTGTTTAGAAAACGACATAAAGATTCCTTTAAATATTTTTTATAAAAAATAAAAAAAAGGGAATATTTTAATTTAACCCATATTCTAGTAATTAGTAAATATGTTTTGAATTACATTTTTAAGAAAAATGCATGTGGATGATAAAGAGGTCCCAGTAGATACTTACGTATTAACAACCTCGTATAATACAGAGATTGTAAAATTATCCCTTACCTTGTACTTTTCCTTGGTTGAGGGTTCGTTAAACTCTTATATAATAGTTAGATAATAGTTATTAAATTATAAAAGAACCACATACATAAATATGATATCATATATGATCTTTTAATATTGTTTTGTTAACAATATTTCAGTAGTATCATAGTTTTTGGTTTTAACTGATTCGTTTTCCTTTATATGTTTTGTTAAGTAAGTCATGTTTGTTACGGATAGGATGTATTTGATTCATATGCAGAATTATATTAAGTTCTTGAACATTATTTTTAATCATAAAATGGAAATTATTGTCGGATGGTTATGATGGGAAAATGAAGCTTATCGTGTTTATGAAGACGGTAATCCGTACATACGCACGAGCGAAAATATCATTCTTTTGATGGTACAATCGTATGTCATTTTAATGGTATATAATATATACAGAATCATTGAAATGTTATATTTATTATTAACCTCAATTATACTCATTATTATACTCATCAAAATACTGATGTTTTGAATAAAAAACTACACCATGATGTGGAGACAGTAAGCCATACGTACGCACATATAGTGACTTTGTCATTAATAAGATATATAGAATAATGAATATGGTTGTACCATATTTATAATAATATCATAGTATGTATAAGGTACTTGAGTTATTATTTTGGTATGGAAAAAACAAATAAAGAGGAAGTGAAATAATAAAAGAACATTGAAAGAGGCGATTAAATTATTACCTCTTCTTAGGGATATTTCTTTTTATTTGGTCAAAAGGGATCCTTAAGTTGGATTCTGATAAAATTAAGGACTTTAGATTAAATTGAGGGTAGTTGTGATAATATTTGAGAAGGTATAGCTAATCCAAATGGCTTTTCAGGTGTGAAATTAAGAGAAGGTAAAACGCCCTTTTATAAGAGAGGTGGGGGTCACTTTAGGAAAAGCTTGAAATATTATTTTTTTTATAAAATCATTTTCGGTTTATAATGGCTCCAAATGGATTTATTTAAAATATAAGGTGTGTATGGGTCAAAAAACTCTCAAATAATAGGTTTTAGAAATGTTTAGGTCACCACATTAACCTCATATTTTATTTTTAACTCTTTGTTTAATAGTTTAACTTTTACCATGTCTTCTTTTATTATTATAATAAATGGTTAATAAACATACTATAAAAATCCATGAGAACCCCAAGTGGTTCATTATTGTCATATATAACCATATATAGATCATTTTTCCAAAAATTATATTTTAAAGAATATTATATAATTTAATAATATAGTATTTCTTTTAAAACACCATTTATGCCAATTTTGACACTATTTAGTATTTTATTTTTGTGAAAGTAATAACCACTTTATTAATTCAAAAAAATTATTAAATCAACCTAAACATGTCATTTTAAACTAGAAAATTCGTGTAATGTATCAAAAGTCTCAATTTACATTTATTTTAATATTTATTATACCAATTATTTTAACCTTCTATTAATAAGCTAATTAATGCATCATCATTGTGTCATCAATTAATTTAATTATATAACGTATAAAAATTAAAAATAAAATACCATGATGTATGAAATATTTTTAACTTTCTAATAGATATTTATAGTCGAATTTATCATATTTATAACCATATATTAAAAAAGGTTTAGTTATTAAAATTTGAATTTAACACTTTGAACTATTCTTTAAATAAAATAATAATAAATGTCCTAATCTAATCTAAGTTGACCAAAATGATCATATTTAAATTATAATGATGATTTCAGTAGAAAAACACTTATCCAATAGAATTTGGTCATGTCTTAGGGTAATTATAATATCATTTTTACATTTAATTACCCTATTTACTTTTAAGCGTGTTAAATAAATATCAAAAGTTATTATTCACCGAAAATTATTTTTATATTATTGAACCACATTTTACATACTGATGTCAACCGCATCTCTTGGATTTTTTAAATTCAATTCATAGAAGCGATAAAATTACATTTTATGCAAATTTGTAAATGTGCCTCAAAGGTGGGTAAAAGACGTTAAAAAGTTCAATAAAATTTTATATATCTAATCTTATTATAAAATGACTCCAAGGAATTACATAGGAATAATATAGGTATTATGTATCTAATTTTACATTAAAATACATTTAAATAAAAATAATAATTATTTATATAAAAGCCGATTCTAAACAATAATGCGGTGTTTTTTGCACTATTCATCAAAAATTAAATGTTTTTAGAAAAATACCAAAAAATCACCCTAAGCTAAAATTTGATAATGAAGTCAATTTTGGAAAATATAATTTATAGAATTCCAAAAGGTTGGTATTACTATTCATTAGGGCTTTTAAAATGGCTAGTTTGATTTGTCGTGGTGTGCTAGATCATGAATTTGTGTACAACGCAAGCTATTATATTATTCAAAGGAAAAGGTAAAATGGAATTTTGGGGTGTTACATAATGAGGAATCAATGAACAATCAATTTATTGATGAAATTATAATTCAATAGTTTTTTATATAAAAAATAAGATTACAGTATGATATTATCTCAATAGTAATAAAAAAATGACACTGAAACTCTTATGATTGTTATGGACATGAAAAAGGCACATGGAATTTAAAAAAGTTCTTCAGGATAGGCTGAGGGGATCATTTTTATGTTGGACTCTCCTTTTCCAGTTTATGGGGTACATAGTAATAAATAAAAACTTAAATCCTCTCAAGAAATTTATTTTTATACATTGGAGGATATTAATGTGTCAAAAGAAGAAGTTTTATTACCCATCGATGATTCTCAGGCTAGAAGAAAAGACAATAACTCATCCTCATTCTATAAAAATGCTGGAATATGCACTCTTCTATCACAAAATATGTTGATTCATCATGGTTCAGGTTCTCTTACACAATGTATGAGTGTTTTTTAGAATCCAAGGATGAAGTATCACTATAAACATTAAGAAAACACATATTAATACTCAAAAATTTCATGAAGTGCTTGATATATTAATAAAGAGAATGAAGGTGGAATCCTAGATGATAAGGTGAAAACCTTAAATGAATTATGTAAGGCTACATTACATGATGACCAACCTATGATTTTGGAGGTTCAACCAGATATCAGGAGATTATTATCAGGTGACAATGACATTAAAGGTCTTTGGAAACAAGTGAAAACATAGAGGAGAGGTTGTTATCATAGAGGTCATAGCTATAGGCATGGATGAATCAATTAGAATGTTAATAGATATGAGGAATGTATGATTGGATCTATAATTAAGAAAAAATTATGTTTTTGACTATTTTTATTGATCATGGTAGTATTCTTTGTTTTAATCAACCCTCTATTTATTCTACTTTTTTTATTCAATACAATGACATTCTTCCAACTTTTTATAGAAATTTTTTTATATAATTATATATAATTATCAATATTTATTAATTTATTAATATATATACTTATAAATAGGATAAATATATTTATTATAAATTTATAATTATTTTAATATATATATATTAAATTTTAATTTTAATTAAAAATAAATATACTTCAAAATATTTGTATATAATTCTTAATATTTTTGTACAATATTATTTATACATTAATATATATAAATATATATGAGTGTGTGTGTGGCTAGTGTTGTGACTGATTGGTACTTATCTTTTGGACTCCACATCTAAGAGGTCCTATGTTCAAACCTTGATGTGTGTGTGCTGTTACAGAGCTATGTAGGAAGAGACACAAACAATGACGTATGGAGGTTGTTAAAAAGACATAATTCTGGACATGGGAGGGAGGTTATGCATGTAAGATTCCTGACACTGGGAGAATGATGTATGCATGAGGCTATAGTGGGCCTCCAAGCCTGTATGATGAGCTTTTGGGTAGTGTAATTGGCTTCATGCCCACAGATCCATCTAACATATTATCAAGGTAATAAATTGGTTGGTTAGTTGGGTTATATCTGGGGTGGGGTATTACCTACCTTTCAAGATCGTGTGTGTGTTGTTTGTGTGTATTTTAATGCAATTGTATCGTTGAGGACCTAATAAATATATATATCTCATAACCCAGCATCCATTATGTATCAGGTTAAAAACCATGTAGGGGAAATTTTCTGATTACTATAGTAGGGAACTGTAGAAGTACTATAGAAGTTGTGGGACTATAGTGGTGTAAGGTATTTTAGTATGTACTGTAGAGGTAGTGGTACAATTGCATCTCGAGTACTATAGTAGTACTATTCACCATAGGGGACTTCAGGCCAAAATTTTATCACATTCTTATATGTCAGAAATATTTTCTCTATTTTATTACAGTTTGTTCTCCACATCCATTTCACAATTATGATATAGAGAAATGGTGTCAGAATATTTCAAAAACTAATATTCTAACTCACCTCATAGAGATCAAAGTTGTATTTTCTTCACATTATCGGAACATTTGAATGCTTTACAATTATTATACCTTATCTCCTTTGAGGATTTTGATCAAGTGGTTATCTCAAATGTTGCATCATAAAATAATTGATAGATGATGGATTACGTCTTGTAGTACTACTTTCATATCACATGAAATGTTTCCCTTTAATCATCTAAAAGAGAAGCCTCCACTTGATTTAATTTTATCAAGGTTTATCCATCCTTCATGATATCCATGAAATAATGGGTTCCAATAAGTACATGAATTTTGTTACACCAATTATCATAATTCTTCATACATTTATTTGGAATCAAGGCTTATGCATCCCCATTCACCATATTGATTAAAAATATTTGGAAGGGAAAATGGATGATGCATATATCTCAAATTATGGATGGCTTTTTTTTATAAAAGTGCCGAAGGCCAATTGTTTTTTGATTTCTAGATTTGTATTTAATTTCAGAATAATAATTAATGGAATATTTTTTTGTGTCATAGGAATAGAGGGGTGTATAGGAAATAAGGGAGCTGGATGAATTTTATTTGGGGGGTCTAAGAAAAGAGACGGGTGAAGAAGAATCTAAACACACAAATAGTTTTTTATTCATAATGTGCCACATGTTGGAGTAGTGAAATATTTATAGGGGTAAATTGTGGTTTCATGATGATGAGTGAAAATTGGAGGGAGATTAGTGGAAAATCTAGACAAGTTTTTTTATGTTTTCATAGCACATTGTGTAAGAGAAAATGTGGTGCCTTCATTGATAATTGGTGATGGATATGTTGTGAAAGGAAAACATTGTTTGAGATGAAAAAAAGATACAAGAAAATATAGAAAGTAATTGTTCATCATATTCCTACATCAATCTACTAAAACTAGTCATTAATAATAGTTTCCGTGTATCTCACATCAAAAAACACACAATCAAACTGTCAGATATTTCTGATGGTTGATTTTTCATCATCAAATACAAATTCACAAGATGAAGTAGGAACTCCGATCATTGGAAGTGATATCAAGAACAAAAAGACAATGTATTCACGCTAATTTTTTTATTTTGAACTCAATTGAAATGTATAGTTCATTCCACACACTTAATTATAAGGATAAAATCCCAAACCAAAAAAATAAAATAAATATATAAAAATCCTTAGAAGTTATGTATTAGTTTCTACTAAAGTATCTGAATCCAGACATGTTAAGAATCCATTCTATAATGTCATTAAGCCTATATTGTACATGTAGATGGGGCCTTTTACTGAACAACATGTTTATTCACCCCTGAATTTCCACATAGTTTGGCTCAACTATTTCTACATCCCCATGTAGCTGACCTACCCAATCGTTGTCTGATCACTCTAGGAAGTAGCATAATTATTGCACTAATAAAGATGAGACCACTCATTCAAGCATCATTATGTATAATAAAAAAAATTATATTACATTAATTATAAATCAATGATAAATTTTACAACTATTACATACAGTCTCTCATGTATTTAATACTTATAGATTCAGTATGATCCCCATGATATTTCCATTCTAATGGTTTTGTCAAAGGATCTTTTACATTTATATCAATATCCATCCAATAGTTCATTTTGTCTACATTCTCAATGATCTCTTGAATTATATAGTATTTTAATGTATTTTTAGGACCATTTGTTAGGTTAAATTTCATTTTTCTAATTAGTAACTCCCTTGTTTTCATAGTATTGATCAATTTCTCCATTAATAATAGAAACCACCCCATGTTAAATGATGAAATTATAGATCTAAACATCCCAATTTACAACATCTTTTGTATTAATGTTCTATGATTTGATTTTTAATATCACTATAGTGTCTTGATTATACCTGTTACAAATTATCTTTCTACTATTTTAGAAAAAAATGAAACCATATTATGATATCATATCATACATGTTGGATTGGAAACTATTATCAATGTAACCCCTTAACTTGAGCTGATTCTATCTCCCAAATATCAATAACATATCCATGATTCATCTTAAGTAACTATATAAATTTTTGAAATTATTTTTCATACACTCACCCAGATTGAATTAGAAATTACACATTATTCATAATGTATCAGTGGCATTGGGGTTAATAATTTGGGATTTCACTACTAGATAAATAGATTTTAACAGAACTAAAAAATCCATCAATAATTCTAAAAATGAATTGTTTGTCTATACACCACTAAAATGAGGCCCCTTTTTATCTTCCCAATAAAAGTGATGATAAAGGGGGACCATTATCAGTGTTAAAAATGTGCTAATAAATCCCATGCTTACATACTGTGCTTTGGAAATTATAGCACACTGTAGAAACAAATATAGGAAACAAATACATATATACATAAAAAAATATAAGATATGGAAGATTAATAATATGATTGAAATAAAAATTACATCACAAATTCAAAAAAAACTATATTATAGACATTTTAATGATTTTTTGGTATAATTACTTAATAAAATAGAATTTATCACAACCATTCAAAAACATCAGTTGTTTTATTGTCTTTGGCATCCCACCAATTTAAAAAATACATATCATGGTATCAATTTCTTAACAAAACGCCCCAACTTGAGAAAATGAATACAAATATATAAGAATGAAATTATTATGTGTTTAATACTATAAATAAACCAATTAGACATAAATATGAAACAAAACATTGATAAGTTATCAGTTTTACAATAATAATTCCCACACTATATCTTACAAGTCACACAATGCATCAAATTGAGGTGTAGATTATTTCTACACATAAAAAATGACTTATTAATAATGTTTTACGGTATCAAACTAATATAATATCTTTGGTCATTTTGGGTATGTCACTTGTATTCATTACTAAAATGTATTTTTAAAAATAAATCATTCACTTTGAGTCATATCGGTAAAATCATGTGTAAATTTGAGGTGATACTGATTCCTATATATAAAAAATTAATTATTTATAGTTGTCAAAAATTTTAAAGACAATATTAGAGTGTTTTATTTGTTTTTTGTTAGTAACACGTGTTATGAAGTAAAATGTCAATGTTAGTCTGATAATGGACATTTTGAGTCACACAGATTGCACCGTGGGTCAGATTGAGGTGTGGATGATTCTTATACTTCACAAATTACTTGTGGGTCATTTTAAAAATGTATGTAAACAATCTGTATGGGTTTTCATTTATTTGATTATGACATGTCTCTTTTGACCTAATATGTATGTTTTAAATAAAAATACACGCTTGGAGTCATACTGGTCACACCATGTAATTTATTGAGGTGATGATGATTCATATATGGAAAAAATGAAATATATATCAGTGTCATAAAGTATCAAAACAATCCAAAATTGATTTATCAGGTTTGAGACTGCTACTTGTATTTTTTACAAAAATGTCATTTTAAACTGAAAGCATTCACTTTGAGTCATACTGGTCCCATCAAGTGTCTGTTTGAGGTGATACTATTTCGTACATGTCATAAATGAATTATAAACATAATTAATAACTTATAAAAACAATATGAGTGTGATTTATTATTTTTCAGAGAGTAATGCATGTTTTGAATAAAAATTTCAAAATTATACTGATAATGGACACATCGAGTTTTACAGGTCACATCATACATCAGATTGTGTTGTGGATAATTATTTCACATCACAAATGTCATATATATTATTTTCCAAAAGTATGAAAACAATGTGAATGTGTTATCTCAGTTTTGATTATGTGATGTTTGTTTTCCTATAAAATGTCATTTATAAAATGAAAACAAGAACTTTGTGTCATACTAAATGCATTATGCATCGGATTGAGGTAAGGATAATTTATACATTCCATAAATTACTTATGTATACTTTTTCTAACGTATAAAAAAGTCAAAATGCATTTTCTTACTTTGTGTGAATTGCTATTTTTGTACTAAAATGTCATTATAAATTGAAAACAGACACTTTATATCAACCCAGTCAAATAATTGGTCAATTTGACCTGAAAAAAATTCTTACCATTCAAAAATTTCTTATTAATCATTTTTATAAATTATCATGAAAAATAGGGAATCATTGTTCTATTTTCGGTGACTGTAACTCGTCTTTAACTAAAACGTCAATTTTAAACTAATAACTGTTATTTTGAGTGATACAATGAACACAATGTATCAAATTATGGTATGGAATATTACTACATGTCAAAAATTATTTAATTATTATCTTAATAAATTATTAAAATAACCAAAATGTGTTTTCTTAATTTTATGTATGTCACATTTCTTTTCTACTAAAATGTCATTTTAAATAAAAATGAACACATTGAGTCATACCGGTAACACCATGTATCAGATTAAGGTGAGGTTAATTACTATATGTAAAATATTATTTATGGTTAATTTTTATAATGTAAAAAAACAAAAAATATGGTGTTTCTTGATTTTGAGTACATCACTTGTGGTTTTGCTAAAATTTCATTTTAATCTGAAATCAATAACTTAGAGTCATACCGACCACATTACGAATCAGATTAAGGAGAAACTAATTCATTCTCACCAAAATTGACATAGGGAATTTTTTCCCTAAATTATCAAATCAATATGAATCTGTTTTCTTGGTTTTGAGTATATAAGTTGTGTTTTTTAGGAAAATGTCATTTAAAATTTAAAACACTCACTTTCAGTCATACTATTAACATTTTTCATTAGTTTTATATGAAACTGATTAAAACATGTCTCAAATGAATTATGAATCATTTTCATAAATTATTAAGAAAACATGATCCTATTTCCAAGTTTTCTATTGAGGGAAACATGTATTGAACTAAATTGTAAATTCTAAACTAATAATGGACACATTGAGTCATATCGAGAAAATCTTGTATCAAATTGAGGATTAGTTAATTACTAAATGACACAATGATTTATGGATCATTCATATAATGTATCTAAATAATAAAAATTTCTATTATTTTTTTGATTATTTAAAATGTGTTTTCTACAAAAATTTAAATTTTAAATTTACAAAACACACTATAGGTTATTTCGAGAAAAAATGTATCAAATTAAGGTGTGGTTGATTCATTATTGTCCCAAATGACTTATGCATAATTTCTTTGAAGTATCAAATAAGAAATATAATGAAATTAACTAACGAAGTAGATAAAATGATGATAAAATCATCTAAATATGTAGCTGAAAGCCACCTCTTTAGGATGTTTGTATACATTCTGACAGCATGTATGCTTTCCATACATTTTTAAAACAAATGTACTTTCTTTTGTTAATATGAAGACCATTAAATCCCTAGTAGTATAGAAAAAAAATTAAAAAAAATTATTAATAAATATTCTATACCAAATTATAATAATATTAGAAAATACCTCTTTAGGGATGCTAGTTTTTTGACGGCATATGATTTCATTCCTAAATTTTAAAAAATAATAAAAACCATCATTTCAATTGGTTAATTTAAAAACTATAGAAACAATGAGAATAATAAATTATTTTTTCATATATGGTTTTATATTGAAATCTAATTATATATACCTAAATAATTATTAACTTTTACAAGTCGATAGGCTCCTTGTATTCTTATATAGCTCCAATTCAATTATTTAGACAATATTTAATCCCCTATCTATCATAAAAAATATCATTAAAACATAATTTAAAATTTTTAACATAATATTTAATGGTAATATGTTACTTTCAATGTATTTTAATTTGATAAACATCATCGTGTGTGTCAGTTATATTTGTTTCCATGCATTTAATCTAAAAAATACTTCTTTAGATATCTATATCTGATGCAACAAGTAACCAATGCAGTATAAAAAGTAAAAAAATAATTAATGAAATAAAAGTGAATATATTTAATAGAAATAAATTTTATAGTAATAAACCTTTAATTGTGGGTATTATGATGAGTTTATCGTCAATATGTCTTCATTCAAACATTATGTCCAGTTTTTCCATTATTAATTCATTGTGCTTTATTTCCAATTTGAATTTTAGTGTATATGTTAATTGGGTGATAATTATTCAAAAATTTTGTTCCCATGTTTTTGTATTCAAATATTGTTCATATATACACATGAAAAAATATAGAATAGTATTTAGTCATAATTCACATAGTAATTACCAAATTGGACATGGGAATCATGGAAAAAACCTCATGTATAAATTTATAACTAAGTATCCTAGTCATTCATGTGAGAGAATATTATTTACATTATCAAGACCAATATAATCTTTAATGACCTATCCGTACATCTTTTATTCAAAATAATCTAGGATTATAGCACAATTTTCTAACATTCAACCAATATTATCCTTTAATGTTTGTAAATGTGGAATTTTAATTGGTAGGGTAAAGGTTATTTATGAAGATCATTTCAATTGGTAAGTTATTATTTTAGATAATTTTGATTCTTCCTTCCATTTTATCCCCTAAAATTGTTTTATGTAATATAATTCCTCAATTTAAACTTTTTTTCATTAATTGTTGATGTTTTATAGGAAAAATTAATTGGAAAGGAATACCTTCTTATAGAATGTTTTTTAAAAGATATAACAATAATTATTTGAATGTTTAAATTGGTTTTTGGTCCACATGAATATCGGCATCATCAAATTTAACATGTTGTTCAATGATCTTTTGTTGAACTACATTAATCTCCGCTCTCACGTGACTTAATGGAATTTTGGTTGTTGTGTAGAATATGTCATTGGATATTCTGCATGATACCCCTAGTAGAAATGAAATTGGTGGGTGTTGATATATTTAAATCACAATCATTTTCATCCTATATAATATTTTTATAGGAAAGGTATTAAAGTCTTCTTGATTCAAATTTCACAGAAATAATAAATAAAATATTGATTAAATATTCGAAGTCATATCTATTAGAGTAATGAATTGGCTCAAATATGGTGAGGTTGGGCTGGGGAGCATCAGGTACTTGTTGTTCTTATATTGTTTCTTATCTTGGATTTCTTTGAAAATCATTTTCTAAAAGCTCTACCTACCAGTTAAAATCTTCTTCTAGAGGCACTAATGGTTCCTGAAACTCTTCCATTTTATTATATTAATCTCTTTTTTATTTCTTTTCCCAAAATATTTTTGGGGAGACACCCCAAATTCTTCACCTATAATGAGTCCATACTGTTTTAGCTACTTCAATATCCATGATAGTAGTTTTTCATCAGGTATAGATAATGATGAATTTTGTGTCAAATTCAAATAAAAATGTAGGAAAATAAGTAATCATTCATATGTAATGAAAATTTAAATACATTTTTTATTATGTGATTCATACACATTCATCCAATATTTTTTTGTATTAATAAATTAGTATACATTATTTATTTACACATGTCCTCTTCCATCGCACATGATATAGGATTGAAGTGGCATTAAATTTAGATTCTTCAATTGACATAAAAGTAGTGGAAGAAAATTTTGTTGTTGTTTCATGTCACATAAAAGTATTATGTTGGATTTAAAATACATACAATTTTTATCAAGTGAAATATACCCCATTCTAACTTTACAAATGGCATACATTGGTTTTTCTACGCATTTCTTATTTTCATCATTGAATAGTTGTTTCAGAAATTAAAAAATCTTAATAAAATCAAATAATACATTTATTTTTTATAAATGTATTTATAGTTAGAATTAATTTGAAAAGATTCTTCTTGACGATGACAAAACAATTCATCCCACATTTGTTAGTCTACCAGGTGTTCATACATCTCTAGTGGGTATGGATTTATTTTCCATTCATAATATTTGAGATGAAAATTAATAAGAATTATGTGAATGTATCTATGAGCCTTTATAATGAGAATTGTTACAAATTTAATTCAGTTTTCATCTAATATAAGTTCACTCTATAGTGTATAATGAAGAGTAAGTCTAAATTCCATGATTCTTTTATTTAGTAAAATAATGAATGTATATCGTAATGTTTACCTAATACCAAAAAAAATCAGCCTCTTATATGATGATATATCATTTTTTCATGAATATAAATTGATCATAATGAACATGAGAATGGTGAGCGCAATGTAACTACAATACATGACCATATTGGGGTTAAGATTTTGGCTACATTCATTACATCCAACCATGAATTTGTATCTATTATTTCTTCCTATAATTATATTTTCTAACCTTTTCATGATACAATGCAATTGTTTTCTATGATACATATGTTTTCACTATATACCATTTCCTTGGAATCAAAAACAACAATATGTATTTACTATGGATTGGTAGCATCTTCATGTCTAGAAGGATGTTGTTCCCCTACATTGGGAGTACCATCCTATTGGGAAACATATGGTTCCTCGAGATTGTGAGTGTTGTCTTGTGTAGAAATAATTATTATATAGAAGTGGTTTCACATTTAAATTATATTATGTTAATGTTGTAGTGAACATAAATAATATGAGGTAATGCATCGTATATTAAAAAATATAACCTTCTTGTTGAAATTTATTTTTTGAAGGGAATTAACCACACTATCGTGTATCCAAATCCCTTCACTATGGTCTCCTTTGAAATTGAATACCCCATCTACATTGGGATCACTGAAAAATGGTTGATAAATTCTAATAAAATGGAAATAATTAGTTAAAATGACATTCTACCCTTTAGTGGTTTTGTTTGATAATAGAATAAATGAATAACTTTATTTTGTAGGATTTGGATGATAAAATACTTGTATTATCTATGATTCCATTATAAACAGATGGTCTTTAAACCCATCCTTGCTGAAATATACATTCTAAAATCCCAATTCATCTATTTTGATATCACTCCTTCTATAAACCCACTCTCATTAAAAAAACAATAATTTGTATATTGTATAATCCAACTCAAATATTTGTTTGATGATGTCAAAGTATGACATATTCTGATAAATTAGATTTCATTCCTTGGTACCAGATACATTAATAGCTTCATCCACAAGTGAAACTTTTCAATTTTTCATGCTACTACATTCAACATGTTAATTTTTATTGAAAATATGACCATTATAAGATAATAAATCCAAACATGTTCCTATAAATAGACATCAATGTCAATATAAAATTGAATAAAGATTTGTAGTTCACCCTTTAAAAATATTTCCTTGAAACCATCCAATAAATGTTTTATTATATGTATATGATATACAGTATCCATCCCTTGATGGATTAAAATTCATATGAATAACTTTATTGGTTTCAAATCTAAACTATTATAAAAAATATTAAGGTGTTCCTGCTCCCATTCTGTAATAGTAAATTTGAAAATATCTATTCCTGATGTCCCTTCACCCACAAGTAATTCTGTGTGAAAAGATTTTGGCAGACCAATTCATTCCACACCGAACTGTTAGTTGGTTGAGAATTCAATAGATTTCTCAAAAATATATCTCTATATGATACAACCTTATAGATGGATATGATTTTCTACATATCCTTTAAAAATTATCATATACCATTCAATGGGGTACATCCATATATAATGTATAGGACCACATTGTAAAATCTCTCTTACCAGGTGAACCATCAAGTGAACCATCGTATCAACAAATGATAGTGGGAAGTTTATCTCCAATTAATATAATATGATGGAAATTTCCTTTTCTAAAGTTATAAATTTATTTGGGTCTATAATATTTTTCCATGTAGTATTGAAAAGAAAATAGAGAATGGTTAATGTATGATAGAAATTCTTGGGAAAAACTAAAAATGAAGTTGTAATCACTAAATCTTGAATCAAAACAACATAGTACTATTTTTTGAGACACAAAAACATTACATCTATCAATGGAATGATATTATTAATATTCTATGATACTAATATGAACCCATTACATAATTAAGGATGTTTCAAAACTCCTATCTCTCTTTCATGGAATGATTTTAAGGAGTTTTAGGAAGAAAAGTGTATTTTTAACCCCTCACTGGAGCCAACTATTCAAGTAATACCATGTCAATAATATCCAAAATAGCATTAATTCCATTAATCATTTTTACAGTTATACTTTTAAACATTCCAATGAAACTATAATATTAATTTATTTTCACATGCATGACTCATGAAAATGCCTCATGTACAAAAAAAAATCTAGTGTGGTAATTGAAAAAAAAATATCTGTTTCCAATCAATTTTCATAAGGGTTTTAAAAACTGGTTTACAAAAAGATTTTCCCATATATTTTACTTTATTAAATAGTTTATCCCCGATTAGTGGATATGATCATGTACCTTCTTCTTAACTCCCATAAAATGATGTCATCCAAGATCATTTCTTATATAAAAAGGGTAGAAATATGTGATGTCCTAGAAACACATTCTTCAGTTAATGTCAAACTGAGTTGATTGTGTACCATATTCTCAATTGGGACACCCTTGATTTCCATTAATTATATATATATATATATATAAACATTCATAATCATGAAATTCATTTATCATCCCATAAAACATTATTCTGAATATAAAATATTCATTTATTTAATCATCGTACAACATAATACCAGAATCCCAATATAAATTGATATATTCAATCAATGGATCAAAATAATCAACAATATCATTACCTAGTTGTATTTTCCTTGATCTTAGTAGAGATAATATAATTTATTTTCAGTTTATGAATAACCATTGTGGATGTTATAATTTACTGAAATTACCAGCCATGTACTTCAATTTATTCTTTAAAAACAAAAAACATTCACTCCATCTATAGATAATACAAGATGGTGGTTTCATGGAACCTTTAAAAATTAATGATACTAAAGATATACTCTTCTCCCCTTAAGATATTTTGTTGAGTGATGAAGTTTCACATATTTATTTTTGGAATGTTTATACCATATAAATTTTTTTTGCAATATCCTCTCATCCATAAAGGTACCTAAACCTTGGAATCATTGTAATGTAACATACAACTTTTGTGGAACCTGATTCATTATTTTGTTACTATGTTGTATCTCACATTGGGTATTTATTAGTTTTTTTTGTCTTAGTAAATCTATATATAGTCTTTTAGATAGGCATATATTCTTTTAGAGATCATACACATGGAATGTATCATCTTTTAGAATTTTTTTCACAAAGGAATTACATTATCTATTTGGAGAATATCATTCAATAGATAGTGTAGTTCGGTAAAATTGGAATCACTCTGTTTGTTTCAAACATTTAAATTATACAGTTTTTATATGGCTGAAAATTATGTTTATTTAGTACAACTAGTATATAAGAGAATCTATGAAAAACTCTTTAACTTCTCAATTCTTTTTGAAATGTCAAATATTTAATCTTCTACTGTCATTTTTATTTCCTCAATATGATCTTCATCATCATCCACACCTTTGATCACATCCTAGATACAGACTTCATCATTTTACACTCTTCTAATCATATCAGATGATCTATAACACGTAGTTTAATACTTGTCACAATATACATTCAATTTTTTCTAATTTTTAGTCAATCATTTATAACTTTTATCTATTATGTGATAGATATAGTGTTATTCTAACTCCTATGGAATAATTAGTGTTTATTAGTAATAGAAATGACACAGAAAAATTATATGATAAGGTTTATAAGCATGATATTTTGAAAACATGATGAACTACTTCACCCCATCATCATACTCTTTTTTTCAAACAATTGGCATCCATCCATTTTCGATTCATTTCCATCCTATTTCATTTGGTGTTATTAATATTCAATAAAATAAATAATTATATTATTAACATTTCCTATAAAAGGTTCATATTATGATTAAAATATTTTAGTATGGTCAAATTATTAATGGAAATGCTTTAAAACAAAAAAATTATTTATTAATGGTTATGATTTTACTAACATGGGTTATCATTAATATTTTCAGTATCATATGAACATAATTCCCCATATCATTCAATAATTCATGTCTCAAGAGACACCGCTCCACTATTATAACCCAGTATAGAATAGATTAACATATGTACTTTAATAAAAATCTTCAAAACTAGCTATCTATAGAAATCCATGTTGGCTATTTTTATATATAAATTACAAATTTTCAGAACTTTTCTATCTCACTTTTTGGAACAATATACATTATTTAATTTATTAACATGGAATGAAATTGGTAATAAATAATGAGACTCTAATGGTCACTACAAATAAAATACACAAGGACATGAAATGTTTTAAAAAGGATTTTGGATTCAATCCATGCGAGTCTGAGGGATAATTGAATGAAAATTGAAGGAATTATTTTATTTTATTCAATGGGAGTGGGAGGGATACATGTAAATTAGATCCTATTACCAGCTATGCACTGAAAAACACTGACTAAACATCAATTTAAGTCACCACCTTACATGGTAAGTGGGTAGTGTTTTTTAGTGAACAACATGGAGATCCACGCAAATTGAATGAGAAATAATGTTGAGTGAGTGAAAATTAACATAAAGGATGGGGAGAGAGTAAACCAAAAATTGGCCAAGGCATAAAAGACTAGGGGGACATGGGAACATTAGGAATACATTAATCCCTATGCTTATTACCAGTTGTGCACTACAAAAACTGTGTCTATTTATCATTTTCACCCACCGCATTTCATGACTGTAGGTTGGGTTTTTGATGTGTATAGTTAATAGATCCAAGTAATCAGAGTGGGAAATAAGGATGTATGAATGAAAATGAATGTGTTTGTGAGGGTTATGGTGAACCAATAATCACCCATGGTATGATTGTTTGGGAGAAGAATTCGCGGGGTTGATTTAGGACAAATAAGATCACTTTTTCTCATGTTGTCCCAACCATTTTGGAAAATACAAAACAAAAAACAAATGTTCTGGGGGAGCATTATATCACTAGTGATCACATAAAATTATTTTAATATATCATTATAATTTCAAAACAAAAAAAATAGATACACATTATACTAAGAAAAATATATAAATATAAATTTTTAATTTTTAATTTTTTTAAATAATGAAATGATTGTAATTTATTTTCAATTATTTTGTTTTGATTTGAAATTTAGTAAAATAAAAGACATGATTTTATTTTCTCTCTATATAGTTTGGAGAAAATATTTAGTTAAATAAAAAATAAATATTTTTGAAATGATACAAAAATAACCCTTATTAAAAATATTATTTTTAAAAACAAAATTATTCGCAATACAAAAAATATTTTATTTGAAGATTGTATCATTTATTATTAAATAAATAAATATTATATATATATTTCATAAAAAAATTATTATTTTATAAATATATATATATATATATATATATATATATATATATTTACATATTTAAAAATTATTAATAATTTATTATTATTATTATTTATAAATTATGTTGACAAAAATATATTTATACACATAATCAAAATTATTTATTTTCACTAAATTAAAATTATAATATCAAGGTAATAAAAATAATTTATTAATTAATTATATATTTTATTAATTCAGAATTATTAATTAAGGAGAATAAAAAATATTAACTAAAAATTTATTAATTCAAAATTATTATAAATTCAAAATACCAATTAATTAAAAAATATTAATTCAAAAATATTAATTCAAAAATATTAATTCAAAATAATTATTATTTTGAATTTATTAATAAATTTTTCATTAAATTTTTTAATTCTAGATAATTAACAGTATTTATTATAATAATTAAATATAATACTATTTATTTAATATTTATTATTATTTATTTATATACATAGAAGCAAACTTATTAAAAAAATTTATTATTACCTATAAATCACATTGTTGTTATAAATATAATTATTTAAAAGTTACATTTAACAAAATCATTTTACACAGAAGGAAATTTGTTTAGTTATTATTAATAATTACAATGATGATCATATGTATAAATATTAATTCAAGACAAACTTGACTAAAATATGCATAGAGGATAATTTAAAAAATCCTTTTCAAACATTCTAAACACTTCAAAACAACCAGACACAAGGTTTGAAATTCATTTTTTTGCAAAGAAAACATTTAAAAACCTCAAGCCAAAGCTCTCCACTTCATTCAAACCCAAATACATTCTTTATGGGTCGTTATTGATTTTTTATAATATTTTCACTCAAAAATAAATAGATACAATTGTACATTTAGAAATTAAAGGTGGAATCAAGAGAAACATTAAAAAATCAATCACATTCTTTTCTAATAAATATTTATTAATTTTTAAAAACACATGTTATTGAATCCCAATTCACAACTTGGGTTGAGAGTATTTTCAAAACACTATTTTACCCTTATAGAAATTAATATAGAATTATCAATAATTAAAAACTCATAGAAACCACATAGAATTCAAAGGCTAATATAAGGATACAACACCAACTATGGATTAAACAACACATTACAAACAACCAAGAACAAACAATGACCCAAGTGTGGAGGGAGAACTTATTTATGGATACAACATAGAGCCATAACCATAAAAAAAAGTAAGGATAATTTAATGGCAGATAAAGTATTCCCCAAATCATCATGAACTCTGATGAGAATGTCCAACACTAGAGTTAATCATGGTGGTTCAAACAATAAAGGAGACAAATAATAAACAATGTATTCCCAAAATCATTAAACTACTAATCTAAAAAAATTTAGAGTAGAGAGAGGGTAAAAACTAGATTGAATAAGATTTTGATTAAATAGGAAAAGAAATAAACACCTACCATAGATTTGGATGAATAGAAACTATGATGGTTCGATTACATGAAATCTTGAATGGCGCAAGTGTGGAGGACTCTTCTAGGGTGCTATATAAAATATTGAACATTGATTTAATCAGCACATTCAAAATTTTGAAGATAAAGATAGTTTTATTAGAGCTAAAATAAGTTGTTCTCATAAAACAAATCTTTATCAACACTAAAATTTTAGCACTAATAAACATGTATTTTGTTACCAAATTTTTGGGGCTGATAAAACTAAATATTTATCAGTGCTAATAAATAACTGATAATGACCCCATTTTAATAATATAATTAATATAATTTTAATTTTTAAATTTATTTATATATAAATGAATATTCAATGAATAAAAATAAATAATTAATAAAAATAATTATATATATATATATATTTTTATTTAACTTTTTTATTATAAGTTTACAATTATATATATTTATATATTTATAATTATAATTACAAATAAATATATTTTAAAATAATTTTGAGACTAGATAAGAGGGAGTTTCACTCCATTATTATTCTTCAGTGAAGGGTGTTGCTTGTAATCATATTATCTATAATGGTTCTACAACTCATGTTAAATCTAATTAAGTAGATAGTGTGTATTTAATGAATACATTGCAATAATAAATCATTTCTCAACTTACCATTCCTTATTTTGAAAGTTCATTTAGGGTTGTTAAATTCGTGAAGAATCTATCTTTGTTCTAGTGGATTTTAGAACTGAATTTCATCCCTATTGGGATTGGTTTTTCCCACATTATCTTTACATCAGATGAAAAAGTGGTTTTCACAATTCTTTGGATCCATCTCCCTAAAACCTAGATTAATTTCTCTATAGTAATGTGATGTTAATTTCAATTCCTCATCCCTTAAAAAACTAGGAATTCAGTCTTGAACAAAATAATGTGTTTGAACTAGGTTTTTTTGAATCCTCACATCTTGTTTGATGCTACATCTTCTATGGGTATCCCCATAAAATGGATTGGGAAATGAAAACAATGTGATATAATTATTAGTCTCCCATACTTGTTGATGTGTATCTCAATTACACCATAAATGATTAGGTAGTGTATTCTACCTTTGATGATGAAATTCACCTCTAAACGTGTTATTATAAATTATTGAATATCTATTTATCTTATAAAATGATAAAAAATAAAAATAAAGTTACTAAAGAGATGTTTTATATGGTTTCTTCTTCTTAACAGTTTATACCAATAATGTTTGTAAAAATTGAAGGGAATTTTTTCTTCTGCTAGAACATACATAGAGAAGAAACTCAATTGGCGAACTCTTTCACTTTAGAAGGAGGCTTGAGATTAAGCTATTGTAAAATTTTCTTCACCCTTTATCCCTAATTCTTATTTTTAGTTTCATCAATAGTACTATGATGAGTCCATTTAGAAAGATTAGTAGTTGAGGAAATTTTCGATATGAGGGATATATTTTCAAGATGAGTTACCAGAGTGGCTGGACCCTACCTCCCCCTATAGAAGATGTTCAATATTCTAATCTGGTGGATCTCTTTTCAATGTTTAGATTGTGAGATCTTGTAGAGAAATGGTGTATTTATGCAGTGGTAATTTCTCCTATCCCTGAGATTGTTGAAGTTATATGGGGGTTATCTCTAATGTAGTAACTCTTAACAATAATAGATAAATCGGGAGACCATTAAGAGGTTGATGTTGGACTTGATGAGGTATCAATGGATGATCAATACATTAATGAAACTATAATCCAAGAGTTATTTGTTCAATAACTAATTCATGATAAGGTGAGTGACTCAAGGGAACATAAGGGAAATAAAAAAATGACACTGAAACTCATATGAATGCTAAGAACATGAAGAGTCATATAGAATTCATGAAGGTTCTACTAAACATGAAGAGAGAATTATTTATGATTCTTGACTCTCCTTTTTATTATTTTGGGGTTCATGGTAATACTTATAGACTTAACTCATATCTAAAAAAGAATTATTGGACTTCATATCACAAGAAAGTGTTAATGGAAGAGGTTTTATTATCATTGAGGGGATTTTGGTCTCCAAGGGATAATAGGACCTCATCCTAATTAAGTAAAACTACTGGGTAGATATACATTCCAATTATAGTAGCTATTCATTATTTAAAAGGCAGGTTCTCATCCCTAATGGTGGTGAGTGTTTTTGAATACAATGATCATGTATCACTTGAAACATTAAGAAACCCATAGGTGACTAGTCATTAATTTTATGGAGTGCTTGATCAATTAATAATGGGAATGAAGGTGGTGTCTAGTTATATGAAGTGCATACCCTCAAATATGGCATTGTGGATACCATACATGATGACCCACCTAAGATGGTGGAGGATCAATCAGACATTGGGAGATCTTACTCAAAGGACAGTGACATTAAATCCCTATAGCAACAAGTTAAAACATGTAGGATATGATGTTATCCTAGAGATCATGGTCATGGTCATTGAATAATCAATAGGAATATTATTTACGATGAGGAATGTTGTATTAGAGATGATATACAAAAAAAATAAGTATGTGACAGTTTTCATGGATGGGTGAAATTTTCTTTACTTGACTCCATCATCTGTCTCTTCTGGTTTTTTATTTCAATAAAATGGATACTTTTATTCCTTTTCAAAATATTATTTATATAATTATATAAAATTACTAATACATTAATACATATAATTTTAAATATATTAAATATATTTATTATAATTTTATAATTATTTAAGTATATAATTAATTATTTATAATTAAAATTATAACGCATAACACATACTTATTGTTTCAATATGGAATTAAATGTACAATGAATTCCACACACTTATTTATAGGGATACAATACGACACCAAATGAACCGGTGAGAAAATTATATACAAAACAATCCACTGATATTTTAAAGTAGGTGATGTTGAAGTATCCAAATCCAAACACATCATGTTACCCTTATCTAAACTCTCTAAGCCACCATTACACTAGTAGATGGATCCTTTCAATGAATAAAAAGAATATTTTCACAAAAAATTACATATTTTTTGGATCACCTTCTACTACATCACCATGAAACTGACATACCCATTCCTTCTTTGACATCGACAGGATAAGGCCTAACAACTGCATGACGATGATGAGCCCACCCTTTCAAATCCAACCATTATCATATAATTAGAAATCTATTTGTCCCCACATCCCATTAACATTACAGAATCTACCAACTGGTATTTTCATCCACTTCCCCCTTCTCTTCATCCCCAAATCTTCTAGTTAGAGCCATATCCAGTACCTTGGGTCATCGGCCCAAGTGATGCAGAGCTCTCCTTCCAGTACCCAGAACCTGTTTAAGTAGCATGGCCATGGTTCATGACGAGTTAGTGTCTAAAGGTATTCATATGCCAACATATGGTGTTTGGGAAATTATTCCCTTAGTGTGATGTGTCAGCCAATGTCTTCCTCCTCATGTATTTAATTCTGACCTCCCACATGTGTCCATCTATTAGTGGGACTAGTTTTTAATTTTATTTGGTTTTTTATATGAAGGAAAAAATAATTCATTTTCCAAACAAAACCAAAAACTATAAGTGATTGCACCATGTGTGAAAAAATATTTATATACCTAATTATTAATGCTTTATATATTTAACAAATGTAATTATTATAATATAAATATATTTATAAATAAATTAATATTATTAAATAAAATTAAATACTATTTTTATGAATATATATATATATATATTACATAAATCTTACATCTACATATGTATTTTACACATAAAAATTAGAACATTTATATATTAAATTATTATATTTAACAAAAAAATTAATACAATTTTGAGTGTGGAATATATAAATTTAAATATATATGATGTACTAATAAATATTTAAATATATTTAAAAACATAGACACACAGACACTTTTAATAATATAAATTTAATAATAATGTTATTAAATTATGTGTGATAAATACACACACACACACATATATATATATATTCTGTTGTTATTTTTTAATTACATATAAATATATTAAAAGTGTTTATATATTAAATTATAAATACTTAATATATTTTACATATTTAATTATAATTATATATTTATTAATAAATAATTTTGAATAAATATATAATATAGCTATAATTTTTATAAATATATATTTTTATATAAATAATATTTTAGTGAAAATAAATTACATTTTTTTGCCTATATAAACACATTTATTTATAAAAATATGATATATATTTAAAAAGGATTTATAAATATTTCATTGTTAAAAAAATATGGGGGATGACCATGCTTTTTAAACATTATTTTATCATTGACATTGTGTAAAAAACACCAAGATAGGCATGACTTCCCAACTCTTATTTTGATGCTCCGTCAGTTACACCATTTCACAAATCCCTTCATGGTTGTTTTTATCTAATTTTATGACATTCCGAAGTCGTTCAACTAGTGTTTCCCCATCACACACTTTTTAAGGGACAATAAATCGTTAAAATATTCTAATTCGGTTGTTTTAGACACATTTTAGGTATAGTTGACTTTATTTCTACATGTACATGTAAATAATGTTTGAAATATGGGTTTCCAATGATTTTAGAACATTCTAAAGACATTTTCAGGGATTTAACTGTTAAATGCATGTTAGAGTATTTTAAAATTAAAAAATTATGTTTTCATTCATCCTGATTAATTGACAACTTAGATTGAAAATTCATATATTCCCCCATTTCACAAATCACTATAGTTTTTTTTCATCTGATTTCATGGAATTTGAATGTTGTTCGTTTGGTTTTGACCCCAGGACAAACGTTTTTAATGGTCGTAATAGCATTAAAAATAACCTATTCTATTTTTTCAAGAATACTACATGTTTTATTGATATGGAATCTTCTCTTTCACATAAAAAATAAAAATAATATGGTCTTCCTATGTTTTCACATCATTATAAGGTTGTTTTCTAGGGATTTACCATTAAATAAAGGTTTTAGTATTCAAAAAGATTTAATGTGAGTTTCTAATAATCTTAGGAAAATGAAAGCTCCAAATAATGTTCTAAAATCTCAATGATTTCACAATTCACTGCATAATTACTATATTCAAATTTTATGTAATTAAGATGACATTGAATTTGTTTTAAACCTTTGTAGACACACATTTTAAAAGAAACCAAAGCATTAAAAACTGCAGATTCGGTTATTCTAGGCACACCACAAGTCTGATTGACATGATATATGTTTTTACATGTAACTAATGATACAAATAGAGTTTAATTATTATTTAAAATCATTATAAGGATGTTTTATTATCATTTTACAGTTAAATGCATGTTTTACTTCCTCAAAACAATAAAAAGATTGTTTTTTATAATCTCAAACAATCAAAAACTTAGATTGACATTCCTTCAGCTCCACCATTTCACAAATCATAGTTTGGTAGTTTTCATATAATTTCACATAATTCAGAGGTGTTTGGTTAGTTTTAACCTCTTGATTCATGTTTTTATAGGATATCAAACATTTAAAAATTTCTTTTTCATACATTTCAGGCACACCACACATTTGATTGAAAAGTTAACTACTTATAGAAATAATAATTAATAAAAAGTCATTTCTCTTATTATTTTACTTCATAAACATCATATTTCACTCATATATGAATGACCTTGAATATCTTTATCCAAATTTAATAATTTTCTCAAAATTATATTCTTTTCATACAATTAGACAGACCTCACCATGGTTAATCTCAAACTAATGACATGATCAACATCATACCCAACCACCCCATGATTAGTGAATACTTCCAAATTTTATAAGAAATGATTCAACATATTTAGGTCCTCAAGCTTGGTATATTGAAAACATCAAGTAATGGATATTCATAATAATCTTACACCCCTAACTATATTAATTCTTGTATGAAGTTTCATGTTATATACATTAAATGGTTAATCCAAAAAATAAGTCTCAACTTATTATCACGTTAGTCTACTCATTGTATCATATACTAATCTTTATATCACATAAAATATTCCACTAATTAAAATTTTATCATATCATTACATCCCATAATACAACATAATGATTATGAATTACGGGATACTCAAAGTCATATTTTATGTGAACATTTTTATTCCGTTGTTCATGTTATAAAAAATCAGCACACATGAATGAATGATTAATTGAAAAAAAAAATTATTATAACATACTGATAAATTTTACAACCATTACATCCAATATCTCAAGTATATAGAAAATTTTTTTGTAATATTAGACTCATGATTTTCCATACTCATTGTTTCATCAATTAAACATTTACATTATCATCTTTATCCACCCAATAGTTTATTATGTATCACTTCTCTATGATATCTTGAATGTTATGGTATTTGTAATTGATTTTTTTGGTCCCATTTGTGATAGAAAATTTCATATTCCTATGTAATAAAACCATTTTTTTCATAGTAATTATCAATTTCACACTTAATACAAGAAATCACCCAATGTTGTGTAATGAACTTCTGGATCTAAATAGCCTCCTTCACAACATCTTCTGTAGAAGTGTACTCAACTTCAGTTTTTATGTTTGTTATGGTGGATTGTATTGAAATAATACAAATGTCCTATATACTATTTATGAAAAAAATGATGCCATATTATGATCTCATATCATCTTTTTTTACTGGAAACTATTCTTAGTGTAAGCCCATAAAACAACCTCTTTCTCTCCTCCAATGATCAATAACATATCCAGGATTCATCTAAACTGCTTAAGGAATTTCATGTTAGTAGTCTAGATAATCTCACTCAAAATGAATTTCTTATTACATATTATTCATAATGAATTAGTTTAATTGGGTGTAATGATTTTGGTTTTCACTACTAGGGAAACTTATTTTAACAGCGCTAGAAAAATCCATCATCAATGCTAAAAAAGTGTTGTTGATCAATGAACTATTAAAATTAGGAACCATTTATCATCCTTAGATAAGAACTAATAAAGGAGGACATTTTTCAGTGATAAAAATATGTTTATACATGACATTCTATAGCACTGTGTTATTAAATTTACAGCACACTATACCAACAAATACATGCACCAAATACAGACCAGAATTAAAAATATAGGATATTAAAATTTAACAATTTGACTGAAATAAAAATTAAATAACTTATACAAAAAAACACAATATTATAAAAATATTAAAAAAAGTTATAACAAAAAAACAACCCCACCTTGAGAAAAATAATCCACAAATATAAGAAAACAATTCATTTGTTATTTATACTATAATGATATAAATTAACATAAATATGAAATAATAGATTAATAAATGGTCCCTTAAAAATTAATAAAGGGTTATTTGTGTCATATAGGTTACAAGATGCATCATATTGAGGTGATATTGATTCCAACATGTGAAAAATTACTAATGGATCATTTTATTTAGGTATAAAAATAATCCAAATGTGTTTTCACAGTTATTTGTATGTTGGCTATCTTTTTTTCTAAATTGTCTTTTTAAACAAAAAAACAAGCACTTTGATTCATAACAGTAACATCATGTTTTGATTTTAGGTGAAACTAATTACAAAATTTCACAAATGACTTATGATTAGTTTTAAAAACTATTAAGACAATATTAGTTTGTTTTCATGGTTTATCGTGATTGACACGTGTCTTGAACTAAAATGTCAATTTTAGAATCAGAACAAGTTGTTCGAATCACACTAATCCCACCATTGGTTGATTTGAGGATATAATGATTCTAACACATCAAAATTGACTTATAGATCATTTTCATATCATATCAAAAACAATATGAAGGATTTTAATTAGTTTTGGTTGTGTCACTTGTCCTTTAAATGAAAATGTCAATTTAAAAAAAAGAAAACATTTGGTGTTATACTGGTCACACAATGTAATGGATTTAGGTGAGGTTGATTCTTAAATTTCACTAATAAAATATGGATCATTATACCAATGTATATAAACAATCCAAAAATGTTTTATCTATTTTTTATATATCACATGTCTCTTTTTAAATGTCATTTTAAACTAAAGGCATGTATTTTGAGTTATACCAGTTACATCGTGTGTTACTTTGAGGTGAGACTAATTATTACATTCTATAAATGAATTATAAATTGTTTACATAAACTATCAATAAATTTCAAGCTATTTTTCTCAGATTTCAGTGAGTGACACTTGTTTTGATCTAAAATGTCAATTTTAGACTCATAATGGACACATTTATTCTTATTGGTCCCACAATACATGATATTGAGGTGTGTCAGTTTTTTAGACATAAAAAATTATATATGAATCATTTTAGAAATATATAAAAACTATCTGAATTAGTTTTCTTAGTTTTGAGTTTTTGTTGTGTGTTTCCAACTAAAATGTCAATTTTAAAATAGAAACATGCACCTTCAGTGATAATAGACACACTATGCATCCTATTAAGGTGTGGATGAATTTTACAAGTCAAAAGTGACATATTGATAAGTTTTCTAAAGAATAAAAATAATTGTAATGTATTTTCTTCATTTTGAGTATAGCACTTGACGTGTTTACTAAAATGTCATTTTAAATTGAAAATGCATACTTTGAATCAAACCGATAACATTATGCATCATTTTGACAGGAAAATAATTTATATGTGTCAAAAAAATTATATGAATCATTTTAATAAAATTATCATGAAAATTAGATCATGTTTCTTTTCTTATTGGTTAGTGACACATGTTTTGAACTAAAATATATATTTTAAACTAATAATAGAAATTTTGAGTCATACATGGAACAATGTGTATCATATTTCGACTTGGATGATTAATAATTTTCAAAAATGACTTCTGGATCATTATTATAATGTAAAAAATAATTTGAATGTGTTTTCTTGTTTTTGAGTATGTCATTTTTTATTTTCTACTAAATTTTCAATATTTAAAAAAAAGGAATGCATTGATTCATATCAGCCACAGTATATGTTATATTGAGTTTGGGATAATTCCTATAAGTAAAAAAATGACTTATGGATCATTTTTATAACATATAAATATTATCATAATAATTTTTTCTAGTATTTGAGTATGTCTGTTGTTGTATTTTTACTAAAATACCATTTGAAACTGAAAAATATGCACTTGCAGTGATATTATTCATAGCATGCATCATATAGAGGTGATATTTATTCCTACATTCCAAAAATGACTTATGTATCCTTATCCTAATGTATCAAAATAATCCAAATCTCTTTTCTTGTTATCGATTATGTATGTTGTGTTTTTTATGAAAATTATATTTTAAACTAAAAACACTTATATTCAGTCATATTGGCAACATCGTGTGTTGTTTTATACGAGACTTATTGATATATGTCTACAATGACTTATGACTAATTTTCATAATTTAATAAGATAAAATTATCTTTTTTCTTGGTTTTTAGTGACTCTCAAATAGTTGGACCTAAATTTCCAATTTTAAGATGAAAATAAACAGTTTGAGACAAACCGAGCAAACCATGTATCATATTGAGGCATGGATGACTACTATATATAAATAATGAATTATGGATCATTATTATAATTTATCAAAAAATTAAAAAAATGTGATTATTTTGTTTTGATTATCATACATTTGATTTCAACTAAAATGTCATTTTATAAATAAAAACATACATTTTTTGTCATACTATACACAACAAGTATTGGATTGAGGTGCAGTTGATTCTTACATATCATAAATGACATATGGATTGTTTTATTGAAGAATTATATAATTATATTAAAGAAATAATTTAAAATAAAAGATAAAATTATAATAAAATCAACAAAATACATAGTTTTCAATCACATCTTCATTATGTTTGTATACATTTTAATACAGGGTATGACGCCATTAAATTATTAGACATATATATTTCCTCTAGTGAATGCTAGGTCTATTGATAAACCTGGTTGTACTAAAAAATATAAATACACAAATGATTAATAAATATTGTAAATATCTTAAAAAAACAGTTAGGGGATCTATTTTGATGATGGAATATGATATCATTCATAAATATGAAAACATAATAACAAAAATAATTACCATTGGTTTTTTTGGACACTATAAAAATATTAGAAATATATGTCACTTTTTAATATGTTTTTTGATATTAAAATATTATTATATATACTCTAATTCTTATCCACTTATAAATGCTGATAGGCTCCTTGTATTGATAGGTTATCTTAATTCCCTAATTTAGATGTTATTTAAATACCTCCCTATAATAAAAAAATCATTAAAACAAAATGAAAATATAATAAAACGATTTTTATTTGAAATATATTTCTTGTATTGTATTATAAATCGGTAAATGTCATCACGTGTGGTTAGTTTTTTGGGTATCCATGCATTGAATTGGGAAAATATATCATTAGAGTATCCTAATTGACAGAAATTAGTAGCAAATGGTTCCTAAAAACACAAAAAGAAACTAATAATAAAATTAATGAAAATATATTGGATATTATTTTTTTAACATTGTTTCTTTATCAACCGTTAATGTTAGTAAATGTAAATGTTGAACGGGTGGGATAAATGTACTTTTTGAAGATCATTTTTTGGGTTGGTTGATCCTTTAGATCAATTTTATAGTATCTTCTATTTTACCCCTACTCTTTTTTCATCTGTAATAATATTCATCGGTTCACACCTTTTCTCATTAAATGTTAATGGGTTTTCATAAAAAATAAATTTGAAAAGAATACCTCCTTTTCAATTTTTTTAAAATATTTAGCATCCATTATTTGAATGATATAATTGTTTTATAAAATATAAAAATACCCACAAAATCATGTGGAACAAGTAACTCGGTGCTCGGATCATGAACTACATTAATAAAAAATCTCACATGACATATTTGAAGTTTTCTACTGTGTATAATATCTCATGTATATTGTTCGTTGTACCACTAAAAATAAAAAATGAATGGGTGTTTATACATATAAATCACAATAACTTTAACCCTGTAGAAATAAGTACAAGAAGGCTATCAGTGTCTTCCAGATTCACATTTCATAGAAACAATTATGAAAATACCGGTGACCACTTTTATGATATCCCTATAAAGGATAATAGAATGTATCAATGATGGTGGGGGTAGGCTGGTGGATCTTCACATAGTGTATGTTTTTATGTTGTTTTTTATCATTGATTCTTTCAAAATATTTTTCAAAAAACTCTAAAAACCAATTAAAATTTTCTTCTATAGCATGAAATCAATCCTGTTACTCATCCATTTTCTTCTCAATAAACCATTAAACATTTCATTACTAAAATATTTCTTGGGGTGACACACCAATAACCACACCTACGATGCAGCATATTGTTCTGGTTCCATCATGACAACTAAAAATAGTTGTTCATCAGGTATAGATGATGATGAATATTTTTATAACTCATATAAAAATATACAAAAATTAGTTATCAATATTATGTAATACTAATTTAAGGTAATTTTTTTACTATTTGATACATACACGGGGTTTCTGTTTTTCTCTTGTTTTCATATATTTGTATCCCTTCATTATTTAGACATTCATCCTTCTATAACACATGATGTAGTATGGAAGTATCTTTAAAAAATAATTCAGAAACCTATTTATTAATAGTGGAACATAATAATGTTCTCTTTTTAAGACACATAAAATTATTATGGTATATTTAAAATAAAAAAATCAACTGAACCATAACCCATCAATAATTTTTGTTAGGGGTACATTGGTTTTTAATCCCATTGATTATTTTCCTCATTCAATTTCTATCTCATAAATTAATAATTCTTAATCAAAGTGATTTATACACGTATTTTCAAGAAATGCATTAACTGTCACAATTCAGATGAAAATATATCTACTCACAATGACTAATAAATGCAACCCATACTTTTTGGTTTATGAGGTGTTCATAAAAATATGGTGGGTGTGATTTTATATTCCCTTTATCATCATTGATATTAAATTTTATAAGATATATGTGAAATCCTCTATGTTCTGTTCCATCAAGATTTATTAAAAATTTCATTTTAGAGTCATCTACTATAAATGCACTCTACATGGGATAATGAAATGTAATTCAACATTTAATTAATATTTTATTAGTAAAATAAATAATTATATAATAATGATAACCTAATCTCTTCACAAATCAGTGTCCTAAGTGTGGACACATCATTTTTCTAGGAATATTAACCAATCAAAATGCACATGCGAGTATCCAAATCCCTTCATTATTTTCTCATCTGACATTAAATACCCCATAAACATTGGCACCACTATGAAATGATTATGACACACCAGTAAAATGGCCATACTCTATAGAATTTAGATCTGAACCTTCAATGGTTTTGGTCTGTAAAAATATAATTTATCAGTTTTCATATGTAGGATCTGTAAAATAAAATACTTTTACTATCTAGGATTCCATTATAAATAGTTAATATTTGTAACCATCCTTAATGATATCTACATTCATGAATCCCAATTTGACTTTTTTTTATATCACTCACTCTATAAACCCTCATTCATTTGAAAATAAGAACATTAAATATTGTATAATACAAATCACATATTTGTTTAATGATGGAAAAGAATTACATATACATATAAATTCGATTTATTTCCTTGGAAAAATATACATTAATTTCTTCAGCCACATGATTTAATCCATTAGTGTTCATGGTACATTATTCACAATTTTCATTTGTACTAAACATATAGTAATTATAAGATAATACTTCTACACTGGTTCTATTGAATAGCCATATAAGTCACTATAAAATTGAATCAGTATTCTCATTTGACTCTTTAAAAATACTATTTTGAAACCATCTTATACAATGTTGCTTTTTTTTATTCCCTTATTTCATCCCAAGATGGTTTCAAATTCCAATTATTTACATTGTGCTTTTGAACTCTAAACTCTTATAAAAAACATAAAGTTGTTCCTTATCATGATCTGTAATAGTGATTTTGACAACATATATTATATAATTTCAATCTCCCATAGGACGCTCGGTGTAAAAAAAATTAGTAGGCCAATTCTTTCAATATAGAACAGGTAGTTGGTATTTAATTCAATGACTTCCACAACAATATATCATTCTCCAATACACCCTTCTAGACAAAATAAATTTTTCACATAGCCATTCAAAATATTCATAAACCATTCAATGGGGGTACATCCTTATATAATTTATAAGACCACATAGTCAAATATCCCTTACCAAGTGAACTATCATGTTAACCATCATATCAAATAATTCTATTGGTAAAAACTTCTCTAATTTACATAATATGGCCTAGTTTTACATTTCCATAGTTAGAAATTTTTTCAATTCAATATCTTTTCTATATAAAGATTTGAAAAAAAATAAATCATGGTTAATATATGATATAAATTTTTAGGTAATATACCACAAAAAGATATAGGAATTAGATCTTACATCAAAACGCAACCTTCATGTTATTTCTTACCCTTCAATATTAAATAATTTACTGAAATGATATTTTTGATATTTGATGAAAATATCTATAGAACCCCTACATCATTCAAGAAGATTCAAAAAATATATATCTCTTCCCAAGAAAGAGCATATGTAACTGGAAGATGAAAATCCCATTTTCACCCTTCAATAAAGACAACCCTTCATGAACTCTAATGCCAATCATGTCCAAACCATACTTAAATACTTCATTCATTTTTATAGGATCATTTAGTAACATTCTAATGACACTACAGGATATATTTTTTACACATTCATGGCATCACGTAAAATTTCCACACACAAAAACTTCTTGTATGGTTATCAACAAAACAAATATCTTTATCCAATCGGGTTTTGTATGGTTTTTCAAAATTGGATTTCAAAATATATTTTCCATATGTTTTACTTTCCCAAATATTTTACCACCTATTAGTGGATACACTGTTGTACATTATCCTGAATATTCATCAAATAATGTCATCCAATATTGAAACTTAGTTCCCTGGGGTTGATATCTATGTTGTTTTTTTAAACATTGTCTTCAATGAATGACTCGACCTAATGAATTGTGTTAATTGATCACATTTGGGATACACGTTATATCCTTTAATTCTATATCCTTACAAATTTACATAATAAATAATTACATTTCTCATCTTTTATAACATTTCTATTAATGTGAAATCTTCATTTCTATAAACATCATACAATGTAACACCTGAATCGCAAAATATTTTAAAAGATTTAATCAATAGATCAAAATAAAAATCATTATCATTGTCCTACTATTTTGTATCTGATATATGTTTATATTACATAATATATTTTCACTTCATGCAGAACCATAGAGGAATGTTATAATTTACCCACATATCTGGCCATGAACCATGAGTCCTTATTTGAAAACCAAAAGGATTCACTCCATCTATATATAGTACAAGATGATGGTTTCTCTTCTCATTTACAAATTCATGATAGTAGGTATCCATTTCATTCCATTGGGGAGTCTAGTTGGTAAAGAATATTCCATACTTTCTTTCTTGTATCATCATGTCACGTCGACGGTTTTTTAGTCTCCTCACTTCTATATAGTCACCTATACCATAGAATGATTGTAATGTACCTAACAAGATTTTTGGGACAAATACATTATTCATGTATCAAGAAGCATCACACATTAAGAATTTATTAAGAGGCTTATGGTCCTTGAGAAACATTATACATTCATTTAGACATAGAATAATTCTATCATATATCATACCCATTTTACGTAGAATTTTTCAGTGTTGTATATTAAGAAAGGAAGCACATTATCCTCTTAGAGAATATCATTCAAAAGAGAAAGCACTTCAGAATAAACTGGCACTTATCGGTCTATTTCCAGATTTTATTTTTTGAGGTTTTAATATGGCTGGAAATCCTATTAATTTTGTATAACAGGTATACAATAGATTTTGTGAACAACATAATTACTTCTCATACAAAAATCATAATAATAAAAGGTAATCATAAATAGTCACTGACATTTATTCAATATGATCATCATCATAATTCCCACCTATACTAACATCTTCGATACGGTCTCCATCATTTTCCACACTTGAAATCATATCTGATTATCAATAAAATGCACTCTAATTCAAGTCACAAACAACATTTAGTTTTTTCACAGCATTTATTACATCATTTATAACATTGAACTATTTCATGATAGATCAAGTGTTCTTCTCAATATTTTTGTGTAGAGACCCAAATCTTGACGTACATGGACAATACATTACTTTTTCAGAATACTTAATACATAACAAAAACAGACACACAAGTATCGTAATAGTTTAGTGTCTTTCGAAACTCGTAATAAAATCTTCTAATCGTGGTGAAAGATCTTCAACATCTCCCAATAAATATCTTCCCCTTTTTTTCTTACCTAAAACCTTTCTTTATATCCTGGGGAAAAGAAAACATACAAGGGGTGAGCTCAAATGCCCAGTAAGGTTAAACATAGAGAACATAAAACAATCCATAAACATTTGAATGCAAAAACTTGAACATAAAATCTAAACATCAAAATCTTGAGCAAGGACATGAATCTTGGAATTACGTAAGGCATATATCATAAGGGAACATCAATCATGATAAAATAGAATGGGAATAAAACATGTAATTGTGGAAACCATTAAGCACATGATATGATTTCCATAGTAGCCAAGGCATTGCTGCCAAGACCATCTTAGTGGACAAAGTCCCTTTCTGAATCGAGTTCACTCCTCATTCTAGTCCTGTATTACTGAACCGGATTAACTTACCATTCCAGCCATGTCTATATCATGAGATATAAATCTTTACCCAATGAATTTGAGGGAGATATAGGTCCCACCCATCTCATATTGAAATCATTCTTACTTGTGCCACAAAATAAACTTAAAACATTCACCATAACCCAAAGAATAAAATGGTTTTCATAAACATCATCCCATCATTTGATAATCCATATAAAAAAAATGGACATTTCATCATAAGAAAAGTGAAACCATGTAAATAATAGAGACATTAAACTTGAATCATACACATATGAAATAATTTCATCTTATATGGAAAATGGTTTTGATAAAACATTTGAAATGAATTCTTGAGGAAAATATCCTTTCTTCTTCAAAATCAATTTCATTACACAAAACGCCATTCAATTTTAAAAGAAAAGGATTTTATTGAAAATAGTCATGAAATATTTTGAAGGAAGCTTCACAAAAATAAGGCTTTATAAAACTGTAAAAATCCTTTCATTCCGTAGAAGTTAAAAAAATATTCTTCTCATACTTTTTCCGGAAAAGTCAAAAAAGTACCTCGTAACGTAAGCAAAAGAAAGATTCCTTACATAACATGTAGTAAAAATAAAAAATGGGTCAAAATGACTTTAAACATACATGGAAACACTTTTATAAAACATGGACATGGATAATATAAATTACCCCAGTAAATACTTACGAATAAGCAATCTCGGATAAAAATGAGATTTGCAAAATTATCCCTTACCTTAGGTCTGATATGCTTTGTACGTATCCAAACCTCCTGTATAATGGTTTAAATAAGGTCATTGACTTATTAAAGAATCATATTCATTGTTATGATATCATATATGTTTCACTTATGAATTTATATTACTCGTTCTTTTGTAAATTCCATGTTAAAGCAGCATTTTGGGTAAAATCATTTCATTTATCGTATGTGTTTCGACTTGTTGTTCTTGATATTAATACTTATATCCCGATTTAAATAATTCCAAAATGTAAAACATGATTTATATATAATATATATTCATCATATACATATATATATTATATATCGATAAAAGGAATGAAATACATCGTTCATGGAGACGGTAGGCTGTACGTACGCATGAACGCTGTTTTCATTTCCTTATTGAATTGAATGAAACTAAATAGATGAAATACATATATATATATATACATAAATCCAGTAGCATTCATATATTTCATTATTATTCATTATATAAACTTTATGATCATTCATGTATGGTTAACATGGAGAATGAATCTCATCGCGTCGTGGAGACGGTAGTCCGTACGTACGCACGAGCGATGATATCGTTCCCATAATTATTGAATAGAATTGGAGTGGATGGTATAATATATCAGAATCAGTATTATGTTATAATAACCATATATAGTTATTCTTTACACCATTATACCCATCCATGTAAGGTGTTGGTGGAAAAACAGATTTCACCACGGCGTGGAGACGGTATTCTGTACGTACGCACGCATGGTGATTTCGTTTTCTGTAGGATGGATAGATGGTGAAATAGGGTTGTTTCATACTTATAATAACATATCATTATATGAGTTATACTGATGTTATTACTTCATAATGAAACAACTAAAGAATAAGAAGTGGAAGAAGAAATAAAGTTGAAAGAATCGGTAACGGACATTACCTCTTCATTGAAGCGCCTCTTTGAGACCTCCTCTTAGGGCACTAAAATTGGTCTTTGAAGAAGACCAGAACCTCTAATATGTTTCTATGGAATTGGACAAGAGAATTTGGCAGGGGTTGGCTGAGATTTAAGGCTCAAAGTTGTGTGAGGAAGAGAGGGAGGAGGTGCCCTTTTATAAGGGAGGAGAGGGGCACCTTTGGAAAAACTAAAAATATTATTTTATTATAAAGTCATATTAGATTTTTTAATAGCTCCAAATTGAGTTATTTTGAATCTAAGGTGGGTATGGTTCGAAATACTCTCATCCAATAGAATTTGGACAAGTTTAGTTTACTATTTTAACCTTATCATTTAGATTTAACTTTAAGTTAGATAATTTTACTTTTACCGTGTCTTTTTGTGTTCTTACACTATAAGGTTAATAAAATTACTATAACAAGGAAAAAAGAACCCAAAGCTGTTTATTATTAATATATATAACATTATCTAAGTAATTTGGTAGAACCTTAGATTTTTAGGAATAAAATAACAATTAATAATATAATATTTGTTTTAAAAACTATTTTATGTCAATTTTGACACTATTTAGTAATTGATTTTTGTGAAAATCATAACAGAATGATTAGTTCAAACAAAGTTAATTAAATCAATACTAACATGTCTTATTAACCTATAAAATTAGTGGAATTTATAAAAAGTATCAAATTACATTTATTTGGGTATTTATAACATCAATTATGTCAATATTTCATTAATAAGATAATTACTGCATCATCTTTGTGTCACAAATAAATTAAATTATTTAATGTCTAAAAATTATAAATAAAATACCTTTATTTAGGAAATAGTTCTATCTTTATAATTAATATTTATAGTTGAATTTATCTTATGTATAACCCTATATTCAAAATGATTTACTTATTAAACTTTGATTTTAACTATTTTAACCCGTCTTTAAATAAATTAATATTAAATGTCCTAATCTAATCCAAGTGGGACTAAATGGTCATATTTTATTCCTAAGGTTGTTTTTGGTCGAATTACACTTATACAATAGAATTAGGACATGTTTTAGGGTAATAATAATATCATTTTTACCCTTAATTATCCTATTTACTTTTAACTGTGGTAAATAAAAGTAAAAAGTTATTATTCACCAAAAAATATTGTCATCTCATTGAACCACATTTTAGTCCTTGATATTAACCGTGTCTCTCGTATTTTTGAAATTCCACTCATAGAAGTGGTAAAATTAAGTTTTATGAAAAATTCAGTTTTTTAACTACCACTTAGTGGTTTCACTATTCATCAAAAAATGAAAGTTTCCAGAAAAATACCAAAAATTAGGCCTAAGATATATTTGATATTATGAATTCAAAAATGATGTCTATTTTACCAAATTCAAAACATATCAGTTGCATTAATTAATTTAAAAATTAATTCTCGTCGTCAAAACAAATAGCGTGTTTTCAAGAGATAATAACTATCAAAAGATTGACACTTGTTTATGTCTGGTTTAAATGTGAAATTACATCCAATGACCAAAATTGTATTAAATGGTAAAAATATATTATAAATATACTTTAAAACCACTCAAATGAATAATTTATCACTATTAATTATTTCGATTGAAAAAGTTGTTTTTAATTAAAATTTAGTAATTTTCATTATTCATCATAATATGAAAGTTACCCGAAAAGTACCAAAATTTCACCCTAAGCTAATTTCAATATTCCGAATCCAAAAATGAAGTACATTTTGAAAGATAAAATTTATAAAATTTCAAAAATTGAGTATTACTATTCATAACGGCTAGTTCATAATAATATTATAATAATATCTCGTTTAGTGAAACTCAGTATTGCATACTACACACGCTATCGAGGAAGGTCTTTATTGCATGTAATGAAAGCCAAGTCAGGGATGCATGTTGTGAAATATCCTTTTGGTGTAGCGTACAACACAAGACATTAATGAAATTAAAAAGAATATTTTTCGTAAAATCTTGGGGTGTTACATTCTACCCCCCTTAAAATGAATTTCGCCCTCGAAATTCATCGGGGTTATAAATGGTTTACTACTCGAAAGTTTCTTTAATAGAAACCCAAATCGTAAAAAGGAATACCAAAACATGGATTTAAAAACTAAAGTATGAAATGTAACGGTTACCCAAATTAACTCATCACTGGGTTTTCACGTAGGAGAACATAAGTGAAAATATGGATATGGAAGAAAAATCTAACCATCAAGTTCTGATGGAGAGTGGTAGAGAACATGGCTATGAAAAATCCAACAATCACAAATCCATAAATTTTTGATGATCTTGGGTACCATCTGATTCATCAAATATAAGGGCACTAGGACAACATTTTTGGTTTTCAAGATCATTTCCCTAAAGTTGAAGAATTTGAATTAGAATAAATACTTACTTTATTTTGGTACAATCTCACTGTTGTTCGTGCCTTGAACAATTTACACTTCATCTCTTAAAGAAATGAAGTTGAATTTGTTATTCATGAAGTGTTAGCAAATCATATGATAGAATGACGGGTCATTCCATCTGTCTCAAACAAAAGGTTAGCAAAATTTATTAAATATACATAAGTTGATCTATAGTGAGATTAATCATATATGGTTCCTAAAATGGACTTATACTTCATATATCATACTTCTTAATATAATAAAACTAGTTTCTACTAAACAGGGACTTCATGTAGGCCAGTGGTAGGCGATAAAGGACAGTCGCACTTCGGTTGTGGGTTCGATTCCCACAGCCTTGTCCGATGTGATGGGTTGTCGCCCGTCCTGCAGGTTGTCCTTTTTCTAAAACTACATTACTATAACATCCCATCAATAATATCAAAAAAAAGTTCTATCCTTAAATAATACTATCTTATGTCCAACATAATCCATTCCAATCTTTATCTAAAATACTTCGGTCCAAGCTCATAGTATAAAGAAAATGATTACTTGAAATTTCATCAACCAACCATTATTTATCCACCATTATCTTGTTGGTCTCATTCCAATCATGTGAATACCTTAATCATGTATTCTCTTGAAAAATGAATACCCATTAAACCTTAGTGAAAAAATTAATGCTCTCAAAAGTTAACTCTTTACACATACCAAAATCCAAAAATTCTATATACTTAAACCATGATATAACCTTCTCCTTATATCAGTCATGAGCTCATGAATACTATCAAACATTTAATTTTCTCCTTATCCCTTCATTATGCACATATCATCTACTTTCCAAAAATACTGGTACCATTCATCACACACTTTCAAAACTTAAGTAATGACAATAGTGTAACAATCCTTAGATGTCTCTTTATTCCATAGTACCATGAGATTACTTATACAACATTACACTTGATAAAAATGTAATCATTCTACTACCTTCTTAAACCATTGACTGAGCTTCAACAATTATTTCATCTCACATATCATTTGTAGTCTCTTCATCATCATCAACATAAATATTACCCATACGACCATACTGATTCTCTTCATGAGACTTTCCCTTAGGGCATTGGTTTGCATAATGCCCATACATTTTACAGTTAAAACATTTAACCATTGTTGATGTCGTGGCAATACAATTATCCTAATCCATGGTGTTAACTGAACCTTTTCCTTTTCACTTACTAGCTTTATGTCCTTCTTTTCCACACCCAAAACATCTTCCAGTTCCTTTGAAACATTCTCCTTGATGCCTCTTCCCACATGATTTACATAGGTGAAATTGAACTTTCTTTCCTCTATGATCATTATGAAGCTTCATCTTTCTCTTATTAGCCGAGTCAGGAAACTTACCAAATTTGAGTTTATTGATCATATTATGAGATTTCTGATTCGGCATAATAATGATTTTTGGACTTCTAAATCCCATTTCATTTGGTTTCTCATGAATAATATCATTCCATTGTCCATCATATCCTTCATTATCGTGAATCATCTTGTTTCCAGCCATTTTCTAAAACCCAAAAAGAATAGTGTGAGAGGAAAAAATCATAATAAAGGGGGAGTAACTTCAATATCTAACATCTTAGGTTTAATATAATATCGTTACCATAATTCTAGGACTATAACCTATACATATACTTAACCTTAGGGACATCCCTAGACATACCTTAGAAATATCTCTAGGGATCTCACTAAAGTTCTCGCATCCTAGTTTCCAAAGGTTGACTAAACCTTTCCTCTGATACCAACTGTAGAGACCCAAAGCTTGACGTACAAGGACAATACATTACTTTTTCGGAATACATAATACATAACAAAAACAGACACACAAGGATCGTAATAGTTTAGTGTCTTTGGAAACTCAGAATAAAATCTTCTAATCGTGGTGAAAGATCTTCAACATCTCCCAATAAAGATCTTCCCCTTTTCTTCTTACCTAAAACCTTTCTTTATATCCTGGGGAAAATAAAACATAAAAGGGGTGAGCTCAAATGCCCAGTAAGGGTAAACATATAGAACATAAAACAATCCATAAACATTTGAATGCAAAAACTTGAACATAAGATCTAAACATCAAAATCTTGAGCAAGGACATGAATCTTGGAAGTACGTAAGGAATATATCATAAGGGAACATAAATCATGATAAAATATCATGGGAATAAAACATGTAATTGTGTAAACCATTAAGCACATGATATGATTTCCATAGTAGCCAAGGCATTGCTGCCAAGACCATCTTAGTGGACAAAGTCCCTTTCTGAATCGAGTTCACTCCTCGTTCCAGTCCTGTATTACTGAACCGGATTAACTTACCGTTCCAAACATGTCTATCTCATGAGATATAAATATTTACCCAATGCATTGGAGGTAGATATAGGTCCCACCCATCTCATATTGAAATCATTCTTACTTGTGCCACAAAATAAACTTAAAACATTCACCATAACCCAAAGAATAAAATGGGTTTCATAAACATCATCCCATCATTTCATAGTCCATATAAAACAAATGGACATTTCATCATAAGAAAAGTTAAACCATGTAAATCATAGAGACATTAAACTTGAATCATACACATATGAAATAATTTCATCTTAGATGTAAAATGGTTTTGATAAAACATTTGAAATGAATTCTTGAGGAAAATATCCTTTCTTCTTCAAAATCAATTTCTTTTCACAAAACATCATTCAATTTTAAAAGAAAATGATTTTATTGAAAATAGACATGAAATTTTTTGGAGGAAGCTTCACTAAAATAAGGCTTTATAAAACCATAAAAATCCTTTCATGCCGTATAAGTTAAAAAAACATTTTTATCGTACTTTTGCCGGAAAAGTCAAAAAAGTACCTCGTAACGTAAACAAAAGAAAGATTCCTTACATACCATGTAGTAAAAGTCAAAAAAGGGTAAAAATGACTTTAAACATACATGGAAACACTTTTATAAAACATGGACATGGATGATATAAATAACCCCAGTAAATACTTACGAATAAGCAATCTCGGATAAAAATGAGATTTGAAAAATTATCCCTTACCTTAGGTCTGATATGCTTCGTACGTATCCGAACCTCCTGTATAATGGTTTAAATAATTTCATTGACTTATTACAGAATCATATTCATTGTTATTATATCATATATGTTTTACTTATGACTTTATATTACTCGTTCTTTTGTAAATTCCATGTTAAAGCAGCGTTTTGGGTAAAATCATTTCATTTATCGTATGTGTTTCGACTTGTTGTTCTTGATATTAATACTTATATCCCGATTTACATGATTCCAGAATGTAAAACATGATTTATATATAATATATATTCATCATATACATATATATATTATAGATCGATAAAAGGAATGAAATACACCGTTCATGGAGACAGTAGGTCGTACGTACGCATGAACGTTGTTTTCGTTTCCCTGTTGAATTGAATGAAACTAAATAGATGACATACATATATATATATATATACATAAATCCAGTAGCATTTATATATTTCATTATTATTCATTATATAAACTTTATTATCATTCAAGTATGGTTAACATGGAGAATGAATCTCATCGCGTTGTGGAGATGGTAGTCCGTACGTACGCACGAGCGATGATATCGTTCCAATAATTATTGAATATAATGAGAGTGGATGGTATAATATATAAGAATAATTATGATTTTATAATAACCATATATAGTTATTCTTTACACCATTATACCCATCCATGTAAGGTGTTGGTGGAAAAACAGATTTCACCACGGCGTGGAGATGGTATTCCGTACATACGCACGCGTGGTGATTTCATTTTCCGTAGGATGGATAGGTGGTGAAATAGGTTTTTTTCATACTTATAATAACATATCATTATATGATTTATACTGATTTTATTACTTAATAATGAAATAACTAAAGAATAAGAAGTGGAAGAAGAAATAAAGTTAAAAGAATCGGTAACGGACATTACTTCTTCTTTGAAGCACCTCTTTGAGACCTCCTCTTAGGGCACTAAAATTGGTCTTTAAAGAAGACCAGAACCTCTAGGATGTTTCTATGGAAGTGGAGAAGATAATTTTTCAGGGTTTAGATGATCTTGAAGGCTCAAAGTGGTGTTAGGAAGAGAGGGAGGAGGTTCCCTTTTATAAGGGAGGAGAGGGGCACCTTTGGAAAAACTAAAAATATTATTTTATTATAAAGTCATATTCGGTTTTTTAATAGCTCCAAATTGAGTTATTTCGAAGCTAAGGTGGGGATGAGTCGAAATACTCTCATCCAATAGAATTTGGACAAGTTTAGTTTACTATTTTAACCTTATCATTTAGATTTAACTTTAAGTTATATAATTTTACTTTTACCGTGTCTTTTTGTATTCTTACACTATAAGGTTAATAAACTTACTATAATAAGCCACACGAACCCCAATTTGCTTATTATTAATATATATAACCTTATCTAAGTCATTTGGCCGAACATTAGATTTTTAAAAATAAAATAACAATTAATAATATAATATTTTTTTTAAAAACTATTTTGTGTCAATTTTGACACTATTTAGTAATTGATATTTGTGAAAATCATAAAAGAATGATTAGTTCAAAAAAAGTTAATTAAATAAATAATAACATGTCATATTAACCTAGAAAATTAGTGGAATTCATAAAAAGTCTCAAATTACATTTATTTGGGTATTTATAACATCAATTATGTCAATATTTCATTAATAAGATAATTACTGCATCATATTTGTGTCATACATAAATTAAATTATTTAATGTTTAAAAATTATAAATAAAATTCCATTATGTAGGAAATAGTTTTATCTTTCTAATGAATATTTATAGTCTAATTTATCTTATGTATAACCCTATATTAAAAATGATTTACTTATTAAACTTTGATTTTAACTATTTTAACCTTTCTTTAAATAAATTAATATTAGATGTCCTAATCTAATCCAAGTGGGCCTAAATGGTCATATTTTATTCCTAAGGTTGTTTTAGGTTGAATTACACTTATCCAATAGAATTAGGACATGTGTTAGGATAATAATAATATCATTTTTACCCTTAATTATCCTATTTACTTTTAACCGTGGTAAATAAAAGTAAAAAGTTACTATTCACCAAAAAATATTTTCATCTCATTGAACCACATTTTATTCCTTGATATTAACCGTGTCTCTCAGATTTTTGAAATTACACTTACAGAAGCGGTAAAATTAAGTTTTATGAAAAATTCAGTTTTTTAACTACCACTTAGTGGTTGCACTATTCATCAAAAAATGAAAGTTTCCAGAAAAATACCAAAAATTAGGCCTAAGCTATATTTGATATTATGAATTCAAAAATGATGTCTATTTTACCAAATTAAAAACATATCAGTTGCATTAATTAATTTAAAAATTAATTCTCGTCGTCAAAACAAATAGCGTGTTTTCAAGAGATAATAACTATCAAAAGATTGACACTTGTTTATGTCTGGTTTAAATGTGAAATTACATCCAATGACCAACATTGTATTAAATGGTAAAAATATATTCTAAATATAATTTAAAACCACTCAAATTAATAATTTATCACTATTAATTATTTCGATTGAAAAGGTTGTTTTTAATTAAAATTTAGTAATTTTCACTATTCATCGGAATATGAAAGTTATCTGAAAAGTACCAAAATTTCACCCTAAGATAATTTCGATATTCCGAATCCAAAAATTAAGTCCATTTTTAAAGATAAAATTTATAAAATTTTAAAAAGTGGGTATTAGTATTCATAACGACTAGTTCATAATAATATTATAATAATATCTCGTTTAGTGAAACTCGGTATTGCGTACTACACACGCTATCGAGGAAGGTATTTATTGCATGTAATGCAAGCCAAGTCAGGGATGCGTGTTGTGCAAGCTCCTTTTGGTGTAGCGTACAACACAAGACATTAATGAAATTAAAAAGAATATTTTTCTTAAAATCTTGGGGTGTTACAATTTGACTAATTAGTATTTAATAAAAACATCATATAAATGAAAAAAAGATTTTATTGGGGTCATATGCATGATATTTTGAAAACATGAGGAACTCTTTCACCTTGTTATCATAAAAAAAATTATACAATTGGAATCTATCCATTTTCAATTCCAATACATCCTATTTGATTTTGTAATACTAATATTTAACAAAATATATAAATCATTACAACCATTTCATAGAAAAGTTTCACCATATGATTAAAATATTACTATAAGGTAATGTTATTACTTGTTATAATATTAATGACATAAATTGGTTTATTATTTGTTATGATTTTACATACATAATTTTTCATTAATATATACTTTTTTATATAAACATAATATACCATATCATTCACTAATTTGGGACTTAAGAGAGACTTCTCCCATAACAGAACCCAACATAGCGGTGATAAACATATATCCTTTAATATAATTTTTCAAAACTGAATATCTATTTCAATGTTTGATGACTATTTTTATATAATTATTACAATCAGTCATATTTGAAATTGTCTACATACATGTTTCCAAAAATATACTTCCAATAATTTTATTACCTTAAATAAAACCAATATTAAAATTTAATACTCTATTATTCACTAAAAATAAAATACACAAGGTAATGGCATGTTTTAAGAAGAAATTTTTGTTTTAATCCATTGGAGTGGGAACCATAATTTGAAGAAAATGAGAAGAATTTTTTCCTTTTAATCAATGGGACTAGGAGGGAAACATGAAACATTGATACAATTACAATTTATAAACTAAAAAATACACTTCCACTTGACATTTATAGTCACCAACTTACACAATAAGTGTCCATGTTTTTGCATCACATAAGTTGGAGGTCTACACAATTGGAGTGATAAATAATGACGTATGAGTGAAAATGGACATGATGTCAGGGGAGAGTAATCAAAAATTGATAAAGGTATGAGATATTGGGTGGAACATGAGAACATGGTGGATACATTGATCATGGAGAACATTAATAGATGTGCACCACAAAGACTTTGTCTACTTTCTATTTGCAGTCACCGCCTTTCATTATAGTAGGAAATTTTTTCACGGTGCACATTTACGTCCTCCAAGAAATCTGAGTGATAAATAATGATTAATGAGTGAAATTTAATGTGAAGGTGAAGGAAAATGTGAACCAATAGTGGCACAAGGTATGAGAGATTGTGTAGAGAATCAACAAGGTAGATTGATGAAAAATAAGATCACTTGCACACGCACTGTCCAAATCATTTGGGAAAATAAAAAAACAAAGATGATTGAGGGGGTGAAATGTATCACAAGTGATCACATAACTTGATTCTAAAATATAATTATAAAATCAAAAAAAATATTAGATAAACACTAAATTATTAAAAAATATATTAATAAGAATTTTAAAAAATTAAACATATTTAAATGGAGAAATCATTGTAATTATAATTTACCTTTATTTTTTTCTGATGTGAAATATAGTAAAAGAAAATAAATGATTATAATTTCTCTCCATTTGTATAGTAATTTTTTCAAATAATATAAAATAAATGTTTTGGAAAAATGAAAAAAAACTTTTTAAATTTATCTTTTTCCCATACTCAATTTATCAAAATAAAAAAAATATTAAAATATGAAATTGTCTCTTTTATCTTTTTTAAAAATATATATATTTCCTGAAAAAAATTATAATGACTTAAATATTTTTATTTTTTAATTTATAAAATTTATATTAAAAATTTTATTTATATCTTTTTATAATTATTTATAATTTATGTCTAATAAAAAAATTTATAAACATAATAAAAGTTATTTATTAACATCTAATTATTTATTGTTAAATTTTTATACAAAAATAATCAATATTAATTTTGTAAAAATAATCAAATTTATCAAATAACAGTAATAATATAATTTATTAAATTATTTTGATAATTTATCAATTTATACATATTAAATAAAGATAATCAAAATTAATAATTCAAAATTATTAATTCAATAAAATTATTAATTGAAAATGATTAATTAAAAATTAATCTTAATTCAAAATAAAATATAATCCAAAAATATTAATTCAAAATAATTATTAACGCATAATTATTTATAAATTATATATATAAATTATTAATTCACGATAATAAAAATTATTTATCATCAAACATGTTTATAATCAAATTTATTTATTTATTATTTATATACACATAATCAAAAAATATTAATAATTGTATATTATTATAACATAAAAATTATTTTTATGTTATAAAAGTAATTATTTACAAATTCTGTTAGACAAAATATTTATATACGCATGAAAATAATTTTTTTTATAATTAATAATCCAAAATATGTTCTTTTATATATATATATATATATGTATTGAATTATGAAAAAAATTGAATGAAACATGAACATATGATAATTTCAAAAACACATGTGAATCATTTTAAACACTTCAAAACAATCAGAGATATAATTTGAATAAAATTTGGTTCAAATTACACCTTTTAAAACCTCAACCATGTGCACTCTGCTTCTTTCAAACACAAATTCATACCTTATGAGTTGTTATCAAATTTTTACAAACAGTTGTCATGAAAATCATTTGATACTAAATGTAAAATTAAAAAATCAAGTTGGCATCAGGATACATTTTATAAAAACACTCACAATTTTTCAAATAAAACCCTAGGAAGTTAAAGAAAAACAGGTTATGGAATCTCATTTTAATTAAATGGTTCAAATCATATTCAATACACTATATTGTACTCATTGAAATTAAAATAGAAATAACATTAATAGAAAACTCTTTGAAACCAATGAGCATTGAATGGAAAATATAATGTGACAACACAAATGATTGATCTTCCAACACATCTCAAAAAAATGTAAGGAACCACCACCCAAGAGTACAGGGAGAACTGAACGATGGATTAAAAAGGAAGAAATATCCATAGAAAAATGTAAAGGATATTCAAATGCCACCTGCAGTATAACCTTGACCATTGAGAACACAGTCGACAAGGGCCAAATCTATAGTTCAACATAGTGGGTCAAATAGTAATTGAAACTCTGAATCATGAATGAAGCCCGAAAATCATGATACTAAATATATAAAACATGGTAGAGGAGTGAGGGTGTTAAAGGTATAGATAAGATAAGATCACTATTAACGATGAGATGAAATGTTCTCATTACATATATCTTGAGAGGATCTCTTTTTTGAGATGTTTGGTGAAGGCCTTTTGTGGAGATAGATTTCATGTATACTTGAACTTCATAAGAAAGGAGGACTCTACTATGGTTCTATTTAAAATATCAGATAAGTATTTTATCCATGCTTTCAAAAAATTATACTAAATAGACATTTCAGTAGCATTTAAATATTATGTGTTGATAAAATTAATGTCTATCAACACAATAATTCTAGTTCTTATAATGATATGCTTTTTTAGTTCCTTTTTATCACCGATAAATCTTAATATTTTTCAGTGATAACAAAGTACTGATAAAGGCACAATTTTAATAATATATATAATATAATTAAATACTTTGTCTTTATAAAATTACAAATAAATATTTAAAGAATTATAAATATGTATTTATAGATATAATTGTAATAATTTTTTTATTATTTAAATTTTTTTATTCTCTTTTTATAATTATTTTAATATTTATATATATTCATTTACTATTATAATTAAAAATTAATATATTCAAAAATATTTTAATGGACAACCAATAAGGAGTTTCACACCATCCCTTTTTATTGGTGAAGGGTGTATTACCTAAGAACATTATTCATAATGGTTCTATGACTCATGTTAATGACAATTAAGAAGTGATTGTGGATCGACTGAATATTTTCCCACATTCCATCATTGCATGACTTTTCTCACCCATAGGTGAGAGTCCATTAAGGGATGAGGATTTTTTGAAGAATCTATCTACGATCTATGGGTTTTGATACTATATTTTCACCCATTTCTAGAATGGTTTCTACCACATCATATTTGGATTGGAGAAGAATAAGTGGATTTTATGATGATTCATTTCTTTCTTCATAAAATGAGGTTACATTTATATCTGGGAATAATATTTTCTCTCCAATACCTTCTCCCATAAAAATATTGAAGATCATGTCCAGAAAAAATGTATACGTTTCAAATGAATTTTGTTTCATCCTCACATCTTGTTCGACATTGCATCTATTGTGGGTATGCTAATAAAAATTTATAGAGCAAAAAAATCAATACGGAAAGGTTATTATGGAAACATAGTTGTTGAATTTGATCTCAATTATACCTTAATTGGTCATGTAGTTCATTCTAACTTGTATGGTTACATTCACCTCTAGATACGTTATGATAAATTTCCTCATCACCACATAACATGTCAAACAATTGGGAATATTAATGAATGTTACTATACAAATATTGTATGTGTTTTCTTCTCATAAATTGGTCATACCAAGAATAATTTTAGGAAATTGATGAGATAAGAGGATACTATGGGAGTAGATAAGTGGGACCAACTCTAAAGGTCGATTGCTTCACCTAGGCCGGACACCTGATCTCCAGCTATTGTAATATTGGCTCCACCCTTTGTCGTTAATTCTTCTATTGAGTTGCTTCATCATTCTTGGGATGATGTTATTGAAAAATATGTAAAGGTGATGAAATTTCCTATTTCAGGGAATTATTTTCGAGATACATTATCCAAGAGGTTAGACCCCCTAGAAAGCGATTTATCTTCTAGTTGGTGGATCTCTCTTCACTGGGATGAGTGGATGCTCTCGTGGTGTAAGAGAGATATGAGGTAGTGGGAATCTAGCCTTTTTCTAGGATATATGACATTGTTAGTGGATCATGTCCTGTTCAAGAACGCATAAAGACAAAGAACTTTATTGGGTGACCAGAAAGTGGTGGATTGTGGACTTGATGATTTATCAATGGATTATCAATCCATTCATGAAACTTAAATTCAAGGGTTAGTTGTTAGAAAACTAATAAAGGATAAGGTAATTTCCTCAAGGGTTTTCACGGGTAATAAATAAATTAGCACTAAAACTCCTATGAAATATAAAGACATGAAAGAGTCACATAGACATTATGTAGGTTCTGCAAGATATGATGAGGGAACCATTAATATATATGACTCCCCTTATCCAGTTTCTATGGTTGATGGTAAAAATTTAAGACTTGTAAATTTTCAAAGAAAAGGCTTTGAATTTTGGGAACAATAAATTATAAAAGGTATATGTTGTATCACCCATGAAGGGTTGTGGGTTTAGAAGAGACGACAGGACCACATCCTCATTATGTGAAAATACTGGGCAGATTCACCAACCTATCCCAATATCATTTGATTTATCTGAATCCAAGAACTCTTCCCCAATTTTTTCCATAATTTTAGCATCCAATTCTCATGTATCACATGAAATGGTAAAAAATCCACAAGTGACCCCTAAACATTTTTATGAAGTTCTTGATTTATTAATGATGATAAAGAATGATGAGTCTAGGATGATAAGGTATAGACCCTCAAAGAAGGTATTAGGGAAACATAACTTGATGGCGTACCTAAAAATGATGGAAGTCACACCATATGTTAAGAGATATGACACTAAGGTTAGTTACATTAATATTATTTAACAATAAGTGAACACATGGAAGAGAGGTCATTATCCCAGAAAGAGTGTCAGTGGGCATGGAAAAATAAATTATAATGTTTTTTGTGATAAGGAATGTCAGATTGAATATTAGATTAAAAAAAATTATGCCAATAACTTTTTTTAATGATGAGGGTAGATTTAAATGTATGAATCCATCCTCTATCTATTCCATTGTTTTATAAATTTTTTTATATGAAAAAAAGGACATATATTTAGGTTTCACAAAGAATGTTTCTAACATGGTTTTAGATACGTGTTTACCCTGAAAAAGGTTTTTTTCAAGATATGGTTATATATATAATCATTTTGATTCATTATCTAAAATTTTATTTGAAAATATGTCACATAAATTTTTTTGAAACTAACATAAAATGAATAAAAACATCAATTCAATTCACTTATCCATTATAAAATGTCAATTATTATCATATTATGTAAAATGGATAAGAATAACCTCAATCTATAACACGTGAATTGTTTATAATAGATAATAAATAACATGACATCTTTAGATAGATTAGAGTTTGGATGAGATGAACCTAACTTCATAACTGAAGTAAAATCCACCTTTTTTCAAGTGGTATCTTAATAATATCTTCCAATGGGATATACATTACTTTGGAATTTAAATAATATTTAAGAATTCTAATGAAATATTTTCCATATAGGGATGCCAATAATTAGAAGGTTGAAAGCCTTTTAAAATTAAAACATCATGTAAATCTCTTTTTAAGATGGTATTATGCGGCAACTTGTAAATAATTAGAATTTAACTTTACTTCCGATGTCAGACTCATATCACCCAAACACAGTTCTATTGAAAACAATTCTAGGTATTTCATGTCTTTTGTAAGTCATTTATGTTTTATTTCATGGGTTTATTACTATCCATTTCACATTATATGATGATAAAATTTATTTTATTATGGATAAATAAATTGATCATTCTTTCATGTAATCTCACATGTACTTGTAATATTTTATGTAATGTGAATATGAAATACATATTGTTATTTGATTAAAAGTATTCTGAAATTGTAGAACATGTTAACAATTGAAGGATTATATATTAACACAAAGTAATTAATAATACTAAAAATGGAGTAAGAGGAAATACATCTTTTTGGCTAAGAATGTAGACTCAATCTATAAATTTTATTACATTGTTTCTTATTATGTCCTTTTTGAAGACATTTGTTGCATCACAAAACATTCTATTATTCATGAGGATAGTCATTCCCATTACGAATCCTACTAGACATTGGTCTCCATCGATGATTCAACATGTTGATGTCAGGTAACAATATTGGTTGGTCTTCAGGAATTTTAAAATATATAAACTCTCTAATAGGTATCTATGGTGAACTATAGATGTTAGCAGTGGTGTTCAAAAGGTACATTGGATCAACATATTCTTCTCATGATATGTTCATAAAGTAAAAATATACGATGTTATGTGCACATAGAAATCTTAAAATCTAGAATTTTCCACATTGAAATTATTTTGCTTCTATTAATACCAGTATGACTCAAATGATGATATTTGTGATGGAATTCAAACACTCTTGAGCATTAAAACAAGTGTCTTCTGTGAAGAAAAGGAACACTCGATACGAGTAAACTTCTTAAATTTTATTTTTAATCATTCATTAAATGTATCTTCCATACCTTATCCCCTGATATATCCTATGTGAGGCATGTTTTTTTCTATGAACAAGGTCCTTCACACAATGATAAAATGTATCATGAACTATGCTAGTTTTTGGTAACATGTGAATCCCAATGAAACCTATTGGTGCACTCTATAATGTTTGTGGACATGTTTCAATACCTCTTCCCCCTTTCATATTCCAATGTCCATTTTTTTTATTTGGCATCATATAATAATACAATCCTCGATTATCCTTGCATATTTCATCAAATCATTGTCCAAACATCAATGATCAAGATCGTATTCTACACAAAAGTGATCATATTTCATATAAATTAATTTCATCATTATTATGAAAGAGTGGGAAATAATTATGCAATTTCAAATGAAGACTTGGTATTACCTTCTTCATATGTTCATTATTAAATGTATTACATATGTTTCTAGAACTGTGTCTGATGCAGTATCAATGATGTGAATTTAGGTGTCTTGATTTATCAGGATCTGCATTGATTGCCTCATTGACTTCTTGATTATGATTAGATATCAAAGAGACACCCCAAAGTCAGTGAAATGGAATATGAAACATTAAAATGGAAAACTCAATGATTCCTTTTTTTCCTTCTCTACAATAGAAAATGAAATTGGAAGAGGTGAACAATTTCCATCTTGGGTTTCTGCAATCGACATTTGGCCTTTTTTTCAAATAGAAAATATAAATCAATCTATATGAATAGTTTGAAGAAATGAAATGTAGAAATAATATGGTTGAATTCCCATAACAGCTAATGAAATTGGAATGAGATGGATCATGTTAGGAATCTTGAGACCCATGTTTGTACACACGGTTTTCACTAGTGGGGTGTATGTTTTAGGAAAACCATGTACCAATCATTAATAACCAAATATCCCTCCAAAACATTTAAAATTTCACTCAACAAACCTCAAAAAGAGACCCTAATAAGGTATGATAAAAATAGGGGTTGATGAGTACCTAATTATTGAAATAGGATGTTACAGCCTCCACACAAGAGAGACATTTTGTCCCTAGAAATACTGTTAAGAATATTACATGTCAATAATTTGAGGTCACTTCTCTCTAATTAGTGCATCTCCGTCCCATGTTTCAAGAATATGAGAAATATGATGCCATAGTACTCAAACTAAAGGTATCATCCTCCCATGAATATCTGTGATTTAAGAATCAACTACCCTAACTAGATTCTCATCCATGGATAAAATAGGCTTCACATCGAGATCACTCTAGCTCAGAACATGATATAGATAAGAAAGATAATTCTCCTGATGATATACATGGAAGAAGTTATGTATCTACATAATTTATAGAGTAATTCCTAAATTTTAATCCACTTTTAACACTTTTTCAACATCCTCAATAGGACCTATAAAAATGTTGAAATATTCCATTCTGTCCTAATTCATCGATGACCCAACTGAGGTGAAACATTTAGGAAACCCTATTCATCCACAAAAAAAATCAAATAGACTATGAATATGATCAGTATAAGAATTATAATATATCTATGATTTCAACATTATCTAATGAATCAAATGAACCTTCTTGATATCTTGAACCATGGTTTGACCAACCAAAGAACATTCAATAGTCTTTTACTGACAAAACCAATAATTACATGGCTAACCATATGAGGCTTCATAAGGATCCATTCTGATCACATACTGGTAACTATTTTTATAATAAAACTCAATTAGACCCAAATGATCATCCCAAGGTCCATGAATGTTGAGAATTCATGAATGTAGCATTTTCTCAAGAAACTATATTGCTCTATTTGTTTGGATATCCATTTTTAGGTGGTATGGTGTACTAAAATAGACCTAAGTTCCTAGTGCCTCCTGATGGCCTATCCAAAATCTAGATTAGATCCTGGAATCTCAATAAAAAATTATTGCATATGTACTCTTTGTTAATGAACAATCTCTTCTATATAGGGATTTCCAAAATCTTCAAATTTTTTTGTATCATGAATGGGTATACAATTTTTCAATTTTTTTCAACCTATCAAACACAACCTATATAATATTTTTTTCTATAGGTATTAATAAACCCATCCAAAAATTCTATATATATATCATCTATATTCAATGATTTCACTGGACGTGGTTGAAGGGAACTAGAATGTCTCTGGGTCTTGTCTTTGAACTTTTGGCTTGTATAATAACAAGAGAAAAAATTTGTAGTTCCCCATCTCATACCTGGACACCATTTTTTCTACCTCATGTTGTAAAACATCATCATGGTTATATGGTGAACTTCCCAATAGAAATAATGGAAATCCCCATTAACATATTTTCCCATAAGAAAATGTATACCATAAAAGTTCGACAAATATATAATACCCACTAGGGAGAACAACCACTCAGCCATAGTCTCCCAAACATAAAGATAGTCTCTAATGCAATGGAATTAATCTTAAAACTATTGATCATGAAGGACTATCTCTAGAAAAATATAAGTCAAATATACAGAGGCCAAAACATCTTCATCCTTTAATTTCTGATCTCCAATATGCAATTGTAAAAAATAACCATTAATTCCCACTCATCTAATGATTCCTGAGTATGAAGTTTTATTCTTAATGCATCCACGATAACATTACCATTCCCCAAGTTATGGGTGACATAAAATTCAAAATATTGATGGTATTAAAACCAACAACTTTGGAATATATTCAAATATTTTTGAGAGAATATATAACTCATTATACTTTGTCATGATTCATGGTAAACCTCTCTCCAAAAAGTTAATGACGCCACATATTATGTACATACATCATAGCTAAAGTCTAATGGTCTTGTGTTGGGTTTTCCATGTCATTTGTCCTATGTTGTAGTGAACCATAAGAAAAAACATGATCACCTTACACAAGAACCCTTCCCAAACCTAATCCTAATTCATCATAGATTACCATACAGACCTGCTGACCTTTGGGAGATTCAACAATAGCATAATAGTCAAAATATGTTTCATATCAACAATAGGATTATGAAATTTCTCATCCCAAAAAAACATTAATCCTTTTTTATTTTTATATTTCATTATAGATTCCAACTTTGAGAAATAATTTACAACCTATCAATAGTATCCAACTAAACCCAAGAAGCTATGAATCTCAAAATCATTTTTTGGGTGATCCAATGTCATATCATCCTCAACCATGTTAGGATAAACTGATATACCATGTAATTGCACTTTTTGTCCAAAGAGCTTCACATCCCAAATAAAAAAATATTATTTTGAATAATTCATATAAAGTCAATGATTTTTCAAAAATTTCATAAATGCTCTCAGATGACAAACATGATCCTCCTCAGACATAGAGTAAAAAAGGATGTCATCCTAAATTACTACCATGAGTGTATCATAGTGCTCATCAAAAATATTATTCAATAAATCAATAATGACTATAGGAGCATTGGTTAGGCCAAATGGAATGACATGGTACTCGTAATGGTCATTCCTTATTTGAAAGGATTTTCTATGAATTTTATATTCATGTATTCTCAACTAATGGAAACAAAACTAAAGATTAATCATTGAGAATAATTCTAACAATTAAACTAGTTAAATAGATCATCATTCCATCAAAACGGAGACTTTTTCATTACCATGACTTGATTGAGTTTTTAGTATTCTACAATAAAGAAGAGTGACTCATCATCATTCTTAGAAAATATAACCATAACCTACCATGGTGACACACACTCTGAGTATAAAGCCTTTCTCTAAAAGATCACCCAATCGAGTCTTCAAATAATTCATCTCAGCAGGTTCCATGTGGTAATGAAGAATAGATACTAATTGAATACTAGATAGTAAATCAATAAAATAGTCTACCTCTATTTAAGGTGGAAACCCATAGAAGATAGAAGGAAATTGAAAAAAAAATATGAAGACCACTATAGGGAGATCATCTCTCAAATTTTTATTCTCTAGATAAAAAGATAACACATATATTACTTTCCCCATATCTGGAAATGATTTTCTATCTATACTAGTCTTATCGTTACATTATCCAAAGAAGACATGGCACACCCCTTTGGGCATAGTAATAGTGACCCATCAAAAATAACATTCAATACATGATTTATTGGCAATGATCCAATCCATCTCAAAAATGGCATCGCGTGGTTTCATTTCAAGATCCTAAAAATCCCATGAAAACCTGAAATTTAAAAATGAGAAAATACAAGTAAAAAAATAAATAATTTCATCTATCTTTATTTCTAGGGGTGTATTAATATCCATCACATAAGATAAAATTTGTGTATCCATGAAATCAAAAAAAATATGATAAAGGGAAAACAGAAGTATGAAAACAGAGACTTGGATCTCTCTTCGTTAAGAGGGGTGTATTAATATGCACCAAATTAGAAAAAAAATATTTGTATAAAGATTTATCATTTTAAAAATAAAATTTGAAATTAACGAATAATACTCATTAGTATAAAATAATGTAGTCACTAATGATGAAGTTATAGTCATGGTACCTCTCACAGTCTGTAGACCTGAATCAAAATTCTCTATCGACTATTCCATAGAATGAAGAAGATTCATTCTTGATACAAATGGTTTGAAACACTTTATTCCTTGAAGAATCTAATTGAACCATGTTTTTTATTTTTTGTGATGATAATGTGATACTACATGGAGTAAAATATACATGATAGAACTTCTGTGTTTGAACTTATTATCCATAAGAACTACATATCATAGGCACATCAGTGAAAACCTGCATAAAATTCCTAGGCTCTCTAGACTAGTATAAAATAAAAGGGCCTCTACCTATCACTAAAAGTGGTCTAGAAAATGCCTATTATCAAGAACCACCATGAAAATAATCATGCATCAACTTCACTTAATGAAAACTCACAAAACTACCACTAAGAGAAATTGAAACTCCCATCATCCCTGACTTACCATCGAGGTCCATATCAACCATTAGTACTTCATCTAGCACATCTTCATAAGGAGGAAAAATCAATAAGAAATTATAATAAAACATAATAACAAAGTCCCAAATCAAATCATTGAGTGTTTATGTTTTCATATTACACAATTGTAGGGGAAATTTTAACTAGCTCTGTGAAACGATATGCATAGTCTCTCACAGCCATTCCATCTTGCTTGATTTTGAAGATCTCCAAAGCATAAGACAACACCATAAACACAGGATAGAACTGGTTTGTGAAAATAACCTTAATGTAATTACACTCTAACACCACTGGCTTCTCCTACATAACCATTGTGTCCCACAAACTTTGGATATATCCCTCTAGCATTAATGTGGAACATTTCACATTCATTTCATCAGGTGTTTCCATGAACTCAAAAATAAGGTCAATATATCTAAACCAATCATCATCATGTTGAGGATCATTAGATCCTTGGAATGTTGGGGGATTTTTTTGAAGTAATTCCTAATAATGATTCTATAAATCATCAATTTGAGGTTCATGATCTAGAGCCTAAATGATAATGGGTACAGGTGTGTGTCCTAGAGTAGGGACAATACACATGATAACCTCAACCAGATTCTTTCCCACAAGTGGATTTTATTTTTGTGGCTCATCATCAGCTTCCTCTTAAAATCTATTCACATGTATTTTTGGAGTCATGAAGCTACAAAAAATTAGTAGACATCATTGATGACATCATATAAACACTCAAACAGAGAAATAAGGAAAATTGATCCCAACAAATAATAACACAAGACATCGATTTCATACTATCCAAGTCAAAAGTAGGGAAAATACTAGAACAAATCCTCATGAAGTTTATCCCAAACCAGAACTGGTAAGTTGAGGATCATTACATTGTTTTTTGGATAGGCACTCAATCATAACTACATCTTAAGTCTAATAATGATTACCCAACTCTATACAGACAACTTGTAAATATGTTGAACCTTGTAAATTGATAACAATTTCTCATAAATTGGCTCAGATAGACCGATTCCTTGATACTCGATCCAAGGTTGACATGGCCCAAAGGGAATTTCATATCCTCATCAGTTAGTGAATAGAAAATAGCATCATATCAGATAATGGTGGTGATATTTTTGCATCATAAAGAGTAGAATAAACATATACAAGTCAGTATGAACAAAGAAGTACTCTACAAAGAGAACTATATTGGAAGTGAAACATGTGTGAACAACCTAAATTACAAAAACAATGTTCTAAAGAATATGATAAATTTCCCATGTCAATAGATTTAACAACAACTTAAACCTCTTTATAAAGCATTACCATTTCTCATACATGGAAAAATATAATCTACAATGACCCACAGGAACTAGTAGCATGTGAGCTAAAATCCCAATAGGTCTCACCCAGGATTCCACAAAAAGATTCCAAGTTAATTAACTAAATAATGAATTCAATTTTAAGTAATAGATATGGAATTTAAAAACAAAATTTAAATCTAATCATTTTATACATTTCAAATGATAGAAATATTTCATACAATAGTGTAGATAAACATTTCATATAAAACCTATTATATAAATTCATAGTAAATGCATAAAATTGTTTATATAAATGTAATATATATCAAAGCATCACAAAGGAGAAACATGGTCATCATCTAAGAGGTACTATAGTTTCGTGTTATGGGATCCTCACACACATATAAAATGATAATGGAAATGTGTACAAAAAAATTGGTTCCTGATGACAGTATAAAAACCCCGCCTTAACATGGCCATCAGTTCCTAGCCTTCCAAGTACCACTAGTTGCCCCGCAGACACGTGGTCCGCACCCTAGGGCCCACCCACGTGCCCGAACGGGTCATCTGACTAATGTGTGTCCCCACATGCCAACACATGTTCTTTCCAATGTGCTTTGTCCAAACTCAAACACACCCTGGGAAACTTCCCATAATGTCTCCCATCCTAATCACTACTCCAGGAAAAGCACTCTTAACTACAGACTTCTAATCAGGAAGGCTCCCGAAAAAGATGGTGCACCTTGTTTACATGAGTCATAACATTTATCCATTTTACACATTATCATTTTGGGGTGTTACATTAACACACCTCCTCCCTTAGAGAACAACTTCCTCGTTGTGGGAGCTACATATCAACTCAGGAAATGCACCACACTTAAGGTTGGGTACCACCTCGGATACCAAATGTAACAATTTGGTCCTAATGATAGCACAAACACCATGCCTTAACATTGACATCGGTTCATGGCCCTCCACGTACCACCTGTTGCCTCGCAAACACGTGGTCCCCACCCTAGGGCCCTCCCACGTGCCCGAATAGGTCATCTAACTAATGACTTTCACCACAGGTCAACACATGTAATTTCCAGGTTTCTTTTTCCTCTCACACACACACCCTAGAAAACATTCCAAAGGTTCCCCCATCATGATCACCAATCCATGTCATATCATTGAGTCATTTAGAACATTATCATTCTAGGGTGTTATACACATCTCTCTAACATAGGCCAAAGGTGGATAACCTACAACCCACATACAAAAATATATTACAATATCATTATCATAGAGATTTAAAGTGTTAATCATTTTCTAAGGATTTTTCATCCTAGTGGGGTTACCTATAATAAATCACTTACTAACTAGTATTTTAGGTGCTCAAAAAACATTCAAAAATGGGAAATTTATTTCAAAAAAATTGAAATTACAATTAAACTCATTTCACATTTCAATAATCCAAATTTAAATTTAATACCCAAAATGGAAATTAATCAAATCAATATTTTTCTAGGATAATACCAAACATGTTTTTATCAAAACAAATTAATCCATTTTCTCAAATATAATTTTGAAATAAATTATTTCCAAATAAATTTCACAATTCTATTAGTTTATTCAAATCCAAATCACACTCAAATTGATAAGAATTTAGAGTTTTACCCAAATTCATGGAAAATAAATTAAAAATTACAATCCCTACCAAATTGGTTTTTACAATTTCATTAAAAAAATAAATTAGAAATAAAATTATAGGATATATCAATTGGACAAACATAAATGGGATCACCTACTGAAATGATGAGATTATGAATCACCACACCCATAATAAGAAACACCAACAAAGAATGTCGGTAATGGAGATATGAGAATCAAACCTAGATTCAATATCTAAAACAATTGAGAATAGATACACTAACAAAACCATGATCTAGCACACCCTAAATGAATAGGGAGGAAGTGATCAGTGGAAGGAATAAAGAGAGTAAATTTAACGAGAAAGGACAAAATGAAGATCGATTAGATTTTCTCATCCTTGGAGAGGGTTTGGAATAGATAAAATTAGTAGGTGGGATCCCTCCCATCCTATTAAAACATAATAGGGTGATATAGGGTTGATTGGGGGTCCAAATAGGGGTTTGATATATTTTAAAATAATTTTCACAATAATAAAATTTTGTGAGCATGGTTTGATGGGTATGGAAGAATGTTTTGTCAAAATGTTCTCCCATGTTGGTGGGCTTGCATGGTTTATTGTTAGTGGGAACATGGTCTGAAAACCCATTCTCTTACCATGAAAACCTACACTACCTATAATTTCATTTTTTTTCACTAATAGAGCACACAGATTGGGAATATTGTGAGCCAACCATGAACAGACAAAGAACCCTATAAAACATCAACAATTTCACCTGAAGAACACATAAATGAGACCCATTAAAATTATAATAAAAATTAAGGTTGAGGATAAATTGAATAACATTCATATGTGACACAGTTTTTTTCATCATATTTTATAGCATTTTGAGGTCATTAAATGGGTCTTAACCCCATTTAGATGCACATTTTTAAAGGATTCCAAAATATTAGACACTGTGTATTTGGTCATTCATGGCACAACACATTCCCAGTTGACATGTTGTAATCTCATTAATGTTAAGAATAATAAAAAGAGAATTTCTTTTTTAATTCGCATCATTAAATGGAATTATTCTTTCTATTTGACCATTAAATACATGTTCTAGTTGTTTATAATGTTAAAAAGTGTGTTCTTGATCATCTCAGACAAACGACACCATAGATTCCCATTCCCTTAGCTCGACCATCTAAAAAATCATTATATGGTGGCTTTCGTCTAATTTCACAACATTTAGAGGTTGTTCCATTATATTTTAACTCATGATGAATGTTTTTAAAGGAAATCAATCCTTTAAAAATGATTATTCAGTCATTCTGGGAACACCACACTTGGTATTAACATGTTTTCTAATCATATACATACAAATAAAAAAATATGGTTTTCCTATAATTTCACAACATATGAATCACATGTAACTGAACTAATAATGAACATGAATTTCCTTATCCAAATAAAATCATTTTCCCAAATGTATATTCTTTTAATATAATTGGAAAAACCCCATATTGGTTAATCACCAACTGATGAAAAGATCTACATCATGCCAAACCAACCCATGACTAGTGAATCCATCCAGATTACATAAGTATGTTATCAATGAATGAATTTTATCATACTCTATATCATAAAAACCATAATTAATGGAGATTCATAATAAGAATTCATCCCTAAGTATATAAAGGATTGTATGAAATTTCATGTGATAATCTTTCACTGTTCATTCTAGAATAAAAGTCCCAAATTATTATCTCACAAGCCTACTCATTATGTCATATAAAACTATTTTTATCACATACTATATTCCACATATGATAATTTTTACATATAATCACATCTTATAATACTTCATGATTATTATCAATTATGGGTTTCCCAATGTAAAATTTTAAGTGGATATTTTTATTCCATTGGTCATGTTATATAAATTACGAACACAAGAATGATTGATTAAATGATATTTCCTTTATTATAAAACTGTGATACATTTTTCAACCATATTATCTAATCTTTAAATTGTCTAATACAAATTTATCTTACATGATCCTCGTTATTCTCCAATACTAATGGTTTTTTAAAAGGATGTTTTTCATTATCATCTATATCCAGTTAATAGTTATTTTTTTATCCCTTCTGAAGGATATCTTTAATGAAATGATATTTGTAAATGATTTTTGGCCCCATTTATGAGACCACGTTTCCATTACCTATTTAATAACTCCATTTGTTCTTATTTATAGTAAATTTCACCATTAATAATGAAAACAACCACATGTTGTATAATGGTCTTCTTGATCTAACCATTCTTCTTCACAACATCTGGTTTAATAATGTGCTCCGTTTTGGATTTAAAGATCACTATATTGTCTTTTAATGAACACATCCAGCTAATTTCTCCGCTATTTTAGAAAAACATGAAACCATATTGTGATATTGTATAAAAAATTTTTGAATGGAAACTAGTATCTATGTAACTCATTAAAATGATATTATTCCCTCCTCTAAAGATCAATAACATATTCATTCTTCTAAATAAGTGCTTAATGAATTTTGTGATAGTAGTATAGTTACATTCACCCAGATTAGATTGTTAATTACTTGTTATTCATAATTTATTTGTGACATGGGCAATAAAGATTTGGGATTTCACTTCTAGAGAATATCCTTTTAACAGTTCAAGGAAAAATCTATCAACTACACACACAAAAATTGTTTATCTAATATCTTTTAAAATGAAGCCCATTTTATGAGCCATAGAAAATATCTATAAAAGGGAGATATTTATCATTGAAAAAAAGTGTTGATATAGGCCACGTATTTTCACTATGATGATAAAATTACAACACACTACCACATAAAATATAGTCACCAAATACAGGCAACAAAAATAAATATAGGATGTGGAAAATTAATAATATGATTGAAATAAAAATTACAACAAAAATACAAAAAACACTATATTATTAATATTAAAACAATTATAATTACCTAAGAAATAAAAAGTTTTCATAATAATTAAAAAATATCAATTTTTTTACTATCATTTTCAACTACCCCACTCTAAAAAAGACGGATCATGGTATCAGTTGATGAAAAAACAACAAAAACTTGAGAAAAAGATTTCACCTATATTCAAAAATAATTCTTATGTAATTAAAAATAAAATTAAATAAATTAAACATAATTTTGAAACAATACATTAAAAAATTTCCAATTTTGAACTAATAATAGGTATTTTTTGTCTTATCGGTCACACCATGCATCATATTTCTATACAGATGATTGCTACATATCCGAAATGACTTATTGATCATTTTCTTAATGTATGAAAACAATATAAATGTTTTTTATCATTTTTGACCATGTCACGTGTCATTTTTACTAAAATGTATTTTTAAACTAAAAATAGACACATTGATTCATACCAACCACATCATGAGTCTATTTGAGGTGAGACTGATTCATATATATCAAAAATGACTTATGAATATTTATCTACAATTATTATGATAATATTATTTTTTTATTAGTAATTAGTTCCTGATAGTCATTATCAACTAAAAGGTCAATTTTCAACTTATCATGGACATTTTAAGTAACATCGATCACTCCATGGGTCGGATTGAGGTAAGAATGATTATTGAACTTCACAAATGACTTATGGAATATTTTTCTAATTTATAAAAACAATCTGAATGAATTTTCATTGTTTTAAATATGTCACATATCATTTAGCCTAAAATGTAATTTTAAACAAAAAGACACCCACGGGTTCATACTGGTCACACCGTATAGTAGATTTAGGTGATCCAGATTCATAAATGTCACAAATGACTTATTGATCATTTTCAAAATGTATCTAAATAATCTGAATATATTTTAATAGTTTTTTGTTTGCCATTTATTTTTGCTAAAATGTCATTTTAAACAAAAAAACACACTTTGAGTCATAAGAGTCACATAGTGTGTCATTTTGATGTGAGAATAATTCCTACACTCCATAAATAAATTATAATTATTTTTCATAAATTGGGAAGACAATATTAGCATATTTGCTCTTTTTTTAGCGATTGAGTCATGTTTTGAACAAAAATGTCAATTCTAGACAAATAACAGACACATTGAGACTTAACAGTCACACCATTCAGTATTTTGAGTTGAGCATAATTTCAACACATCACAAATGACTTATGGATGTTTTTTCCCCAAAGTATTGAAACAATCCAAATGTGTCTTCTTAGTTTTGTGTATATGGAATGTGTTTTAAAAAAAATCAATTATAAAATGAAAACATACAATTCGTATCATAATGGACACACAATTCATCAGATTGAGGTGCATCTGATTCATACACATCATAAATGACTTATTGATAATTTTTCTAAAGTATAAAAACAATCCAAATAAATTTTATTCATTTTGTGTATGTCACCATTATTTTTTAGTAAAAATAATTTTGAACCAAAAAGTCACACATTGAATCATACATATCACATTGTGTGTCATTGTGACATGAAAATAATTCTGATATTTCAAAAATTACTTAGGAATAATTTTTCTAAAATATCATGAAAATTAGAGTATTTTTTTACATCTCGGTGAGTGACACATATTTTGAACTGAAATTTCAATTTAAAAATGATAACATACATTTTGAGTCATACAAGGCACAATGTGTATCAGATTGAGGTGAAGATGATTTCCTCATTTAAAAAAAGACTTATGTATAAATTTTATAATGTATCAAAATAATCTGAATGTGTTTGGTTATTTATTAGTATGTCGCATTACTTTTTTACTATAATTGTTTTTTTTTAAAGACACACATGGAGTTATTCTATTCACACCATGTATCAGAAAATGGTGATTATAATTCATATATATCCAAAATGATTAATGGATCGTTTTTATAATTTATATAAAAAAATTATAATGAATTTTATTGGTTTAGAGTATTCCACCTTTGGTTTTCACTAAAATTTCATTTTAATCTAAAAACACACACTTGGAGTCATACCGGTCAAACCGTTCATCATATTTAGTTTCAGATGTTTCATTCTCATCAAATATTACTTATGGATCATTTACCTAATTTTTCCAATCATTAATAATGTGTTTTATTTTTATTTAGTATGTATGTTGTGTTTTTAAAAAAATTAACTTTAAACTAAAATCAATAACTTTGAGGCATACTAGTAACACCATGTGTCTATTTGATATGAGTCTATTTCCTCCATGAATTAAATGAAATATGAATCATTTACCTAAATTTTTAATATAATATGGGTTTATTTTCATGGTTTTCATGGTGTGACACACATTTTGAACTAAATTGTTAATTTTAAGCTCATAACGGACACTATGAGTCATATCGAGCACACCATGTATTGGATTGATTCATAGTTGATTAATACATGTCAAAATGACTTTTGGAGAATTTTTTTAAATTATCCAAACAATCCAAATGTATTTTATTTGGTTTGATTATGTGGTGTGCATTTTCAACCAAAATGTCAATTTTAAACTCAAAACATGTACTTTTATTCATACCAATCACACCATGTATTGGATTGAGGATGAATGATTCCGAAAAGCTATAAATTACTTATGGATCATTTTTTATAAACTACAAGAAAAAAATTATAACGATATAAACTAAAAAAATTTATAAATTAATGATAAAATCCACTAAATATGTAGTTTGAAGTCACCTCTTCCTAATTTTTTTTATAAATATTGATACCAATAATGCTTCTAATTATTTTTTTTAAATATATTTCTTCCTTTGATCATGATTATTATCGAAATAACTAGTTGTACTAAAAAATATGAATAATCAATGTATTAATAAATATTTTATATGAAATTGTAATTATATTTGAAAATACATATTTTGTGAAGTTATTTTTTTGATGAAATTTGTTATCATTCATAAATTTTCAAAAAAAATAACAAAAATATTTGTTAGTGGTTTTATTTATCAATATATTGGAATTGAGAAAAAATAATTTATTTTTTATATAAGTTTTTATAATGAAATACAATTAAATATACACTAATAATTTTCTACTTGTGAAGATCGATTGGCACATTGTATTCATAGATTGTCCACATTATATGATTTAGACAATATTTAAACACTGCCCAATAATAATAAAAACATCATTAAAACCTTATATAAATTGCATAAATTGATGTTTATTTGTAAGATGTTTCTTGAAGTATATTATATATTTAATAATTTCATCACATGTGGTTGGTTTTTTTGGGTATCAATGCATTGAATCTGGAAAATATATCTTTTGAGTATCTAAATAGACTACAATGAGTAAACAATGATGCATAAAAAAGGTATAAATAATGAAATGAATAAAAATAAATTTGATATGATTAAATTTTAGGCTTTTAAACTTTCATCCTGGGTATTAAGATTATTTATCATCATTATGTTTTCTTTCAAACATGGTGCCCATTTTCCAATTATTACTTTATTTATTTATTTTTGTTCTATTTTGAATTGTTTTTTATAAGTTACGTGAGGACTAATGAGTCAAAATTTTATATTCCCATGGTTTTTAAATCAAATAGTATTCACATATTTTCTTGAAATTTTCTTAATATTATTCATTCATAATTATCATATTAGTCCATTAATTTGACAAACAAATTATGAAAAACGCACCTCATGAATATATATTCCACCAAGTCTCTTAGACATTCTAGAGAGAATATTTCATTTATATTCCCAAGACCTATATAATCTATAATGGCCTATTTATAAATATGTTATTCAAAATAAAACACAATCATAGAACCACTTCTTAACACTATATATTCATTAACCATTGATTCTAGTAATTGGTGATGTTGAATGGGTGGGGTAAAGGTACTTTTTGAAGATTGATTCGATTGGTTGGTTGATCATTTATATCACTTTGATTTGACCTTCCTTTTTACACCCTTCCCTCTAACTATCAGTAATAAAAATCATTTGTTCAGACCTTTATCATTAATTATTAAATTTTTAAAAAAATTGAAATGAATACCTCTTTATCGATATGTTTTTTCTGGATCTAAGGATCATGATATAAATTTTACCATATCTTTATCGACCATATGAATATTCACATCATCATGTAGAATATGTATATCCACACTCAGATATTGAGCAATGTTAATCACCACTCTCAGATGACTTATTGGAAGTTTTCTACTGTATTTAATATCTCCTTGGATATTATGAATGGTACCCATCATAATAAAGAAATGTATAGTTTCTTATATATATAAATCACAATCATTGTCACCCTATAGAAGATCAGTACAGAAGGAAATGTGTGTCTTATGGATTCACATTTCACCAAAATGATTATGAAAATATTTATTACCACATTTAAGGAATCTCTGGGAGGGGAATGTCTTTCCTTAATGATTCTGGGGGATGTGGTGATGGATCTTCACATAGTGTTTTTTCTTATGTTGTTTCATCTATTTTATTCATTCAAACAAAATTTTCCATAAAAAAATTCTAGAGTACATAATATTTCCAAAAACTCTTCCATTTTTTTTCTTTATCCCCTTTCAATTACTCTTTTCAAAGTATATTTGGGGTGACACCCAAAAAACCAATCCTTTAATGCATCCATATTGTCATGGATGCTTTTTGATGACTGACATTAGATTTTTATTAGCTACAACTGATGATGAATGTGGTGTTTAAGTCAAGAAAAAAATATAAGAAAATAAATACCAATTATTATGTAGTATATATTTAATGAGAAAAAAAATTATTTTGTGATACTTACACATTATTCCAATATTTTTATGGGTCTTCATATATTAATATCCCTTCTTTATTTAAACATGCCTCCTTTCACATCACATAATGTAGGATAGAAGTTTCATTCAATTTGGATTCACCAATCAGCATATAAATAGAAGAACATAATTGTGTTTTTATTTCATATCACATTATTGTATTCCAGTAGATTTTAAATGAATAACTTTTTTTCATGTGAACCAAACTCCATAATAACATTATTGTAGGGGTGGGTTGGGTTTTCTGTTTGTGTTTATTATCAAAACTAATTTGGTGTTTTGTTTATTATTAATTTGTAATCAAAGGGATTAATAAGTTTACTGTTAAGAAATGTATTACGAGTCATAATTCGCATGAAAATATGTCTACACATTATGACCCATAATTACTTCCCACACATGATTTTTAATAAGGTTTTTATATATTTCTTTTGGGTGAGAGTTTATTTTCCCATCAATATCTTCATGATTAAACCTCATAAGAATAATATGAATGCCATTATGATCCATTATAGTGATAATTATTTTAAATTTCTATTTTGTGTCATCAATTATAAATCCGCTCTATAAGGGAAAATGAAGAGTAAATCAGCATTTCATATTTCTATTTTAATATTAAAATAAATAATTTATATCATAATTTTACTCTAATCTCTTCCCAAATCAGTTCCTTGATTGTGGAAACAACAATTTTCACAAATCCACATCAATCAGTATGTGCATGCGTGTGGTGAGACCAATGTAACAAATGACCTTGGCCTTGTTGGGGTTAATATGATGGAGACATTTATTCCTTCCCACTATTAACATGATGCCCTTGTTTATCACCTTAATAAATTTTGTTAACAGTATCATGTTATGACTCTCCAATTGTTTTATGGACATCAGGTTTTCACTGTCTTGCAGTACCTTGGATTCAAAAATATCAATATGTGGTTACTTTGGATTGGTTGAATTAACATGTGCAGAAGGTTTTTTTTCGTCTACATTGGGACCACAAGCATGTTGAGTACCCTATTTTTTATCTGGATATGGAGGATAAACATGTGTAGAATTTATTATATGAAGAAGTGGTAAAAAATTTAATTTACATTATGTAAATGATATTATGAATAGAAAATAATATTTTGTAACAAAACATATATTACAAAAAAAATAAACTCATTATTGAACCCTTAATTATGTTTGATGGGATTTGACCACTCTAATATGTATCCAAATCCCTTCATTGTGGTCTCCTCTAAAATTCAAGACCATGTCCACATTGGGACCACTGAAAAAGGATTGAGGCAATCTAATAAAATTTTCATCCATAGTTGAATTGAAAGCTAACCCATTAGTGGTTTTTTTTATAATTGAATAATTGACCACTTTTGGTTTTTGGGATCAAGAACACGAAATACATGGACTATCTAGGATTAAATTATAATTTTTTTTTCATTAAACCCTTCATTACTAAAATATAATTTCATGAATCCCAAAACATCTACTTAAATAACACTAATTCTATTGAATCACATTCATTAAAAAAATAAGAACTTTGAATATTGTATAATTCAACTCCCATAGTTTTATAATGATTCAAAAGTATGAAATATTTTTATAAATTGATTTTATTTACTTTGTAAAAGATACATACATAGTTAAAGAAACATGTGTAACTCTATTATTTTTTGTGGTAGAACATTCGTAACATTAATTTGTATAGAACATATAATAATTATAAGATAATACATGCACACTTATTTTTTTTACTAACCATTTAAGTTGTTCTAAATTTGGATATAGATTTTGAGTTAACACATTAAAATTTTGACATTAAAATAATCATATAAACTATTTATTATATGTATTTTATGTCCAACATTATGTCCTTGATAGATTAAGGTTTTTAAGATTTACTTTGTGGGATTAAACACAAAAATATTATGAAAAAAAGAAAGGTGGTCTTTCTACTGATCTATAATATTGATTTTAACAATATCAATTTCATAAATTCCGTCACCCCCAAGATGTTCAGTGTGAAAAAAAATTTGTAATACCAATTATTTCAACACTAGACAGGTAGTTGGTATAGAATTCAATGGTTTCCTCATGAATATATATCTCTACAACACATCCTTCTGGAGGAATTCAATTTTTTACCTAACATTTCAAAATATTCATGTACCATTAAATGGTGTACACCCACATATAATGTATAAGACCACTTGGTCAAATATATCTTATGAATTAAACCATTAAGTGAAGCATCACATAAAAGAATAATGGTTGGAAGTACATCTCTTATTCCAATAATATGACAACAATATTCATAGTCAGAATTTTTTGGATCTATAACATTATTGCTTATTATTTTTGAAAATGAACCTATTCATGTTTATTGTATGAAGGAAATTCATGGAATAATGAATCATAAAGCTAGATAAATTATATCTTAAATCAATACATGATATTCATGTTATTTCAAACCCTTTAACATTAAATAATATATTTGAACAACATTCTTGATATTCGGAGAATACCCCTCTAAAACATTGAAATCATTTAAGAAGTTTGAAAACTAATATCTATACTTCTTAGAAATAGTGTAAGGATTTGGAGGAAGACAATTCCATTATTTACCCTTCACTATAGCCAACTATTCACGTACCCTTATTTCAATCAAGCCCAACCTAGCCTTAATTCCACATTTCATTTTTATAGGTTAATTTAGCAACATTAAAATGACACTACCACATACATTTATTCCATATACATGACATTAAAAATAATCCCAATATACAAAAATAACATTATGTTAATAAATAAATATGGTAACTTTTTTTCAATTGATTTTGTTATAGTTTTTTGAAAACACATTAGTAAAAAAAATGTACATATAAATAAAATTATCAAATATTTGATCACCAATTAGTGGATATGATGTTCTAAATTATACTGAACTCCCATTGAATAATGTCATAAAATATCGGTACATATGTCATCTAGGTATAAATTTATGATGTCCTAGAAATATATTATTTAATGAATATTTTTACCTAATTCATTGTGTACTATGTTCACAAGTGAGAAACCCATGAGATCCTTTATGTTTATATCCTAATAAATATAAATAATCATTAAATTCATTTATCATCTCATAAAACAAGGTTATTAATTTAAATACTTTATTTCTGAAATCATCATACAACATTACACTTGAATCCCATAATAATTTCAAATATTCAATTAATAGAGCCAAATAAACATCAATATCCTTACCCAGATGTTTTGGAACTAATATAAGCATAGATAACACAATGTATTTTCATCTGTATTATAAATACAGTAGAATGTTGTTATTTTAAAATATATATGGTCATGTACTCTATGTGGTACTTTTAAAAACAAATGGATTCACTCTATATACAGATATCCCAAAATGATGGTTTATTGGTTCATTTACTAATACACGATACACATAATCAATTTTTTTTCATTGAGTAGAATATATAATGTTAGGAATATTACCATATTTATTTATTGTGTTATCTGGCCATGTCAATTGTCTTGCAGCCTCCTGACATCAATACATGTGCCCAGAACATGGAATGATTCTAAAGTACCATAAAACTTTTGTAGGTCCTGATTCATCACTGTTTTATAGAGATGCATCACACATCCTGAAATTTTTTAGTGGTTTGGGTTACTTTTAAAATAGTATATAGTCATTTAGAGGTGTATTTATTCTTTCAAAGAGCATACCCATTGAACATTATAGCATCCTTGCTCTTTATTTCACACTTAAACGTGATTTATTTCATAATCTCTTCACTTGATACAACATGGAAGATTGAGAGGTATAGTGTATATGGGAATTAGAAACATTACATAACCACTAAAAACATGAAACACAATATCTTTTTTGAAAACAACCTTTACAAGACAACTACATTCCCCCGTACTTAGCTTTGCTTTGGATAACCTGAGGACATGCATAAGAAAAGGGTGAGCAATAAAGACCAGTAAGGGAATAAACATGGAATAACATGAGGAATACAATACATGTTATAAAATAGTCATATAAATGATGTTCAAGAGAAACATGTACATAAATGCAAGATAATGCATGATAATCATAACATGTAAATGTAGCAACAACACTAAACATGGAATTTATCATGAGCTAAGGCTCATTGCACATGGAGCATGAGTAAACCCTCATTGTACATGAAGCATGGTTAAACTCTTGTTTCACATGAATTATAATGAGTCAAAACTCATTTCACATTATTTATCATGATAAAATACTTTACCCAATGCATTTGAGTGCTATTAGGGCACACCCTTTTTAAACATTTTATTTCATGCGTATGTGTGCCACATAGATCATATAACATGGAATCAATAAACATCATAAGTTATTCCACTATTAATTATTGTAGAATAAATACATTAATTTACCATTAAATATGTTTATGTGAATATAGTTGAATACCCTTCATAGAGACATGGGTATGGTATTCACTACACAATGATCTTGGCTTGGAAAAACGTGGTGCAATTTCGGCAGCACAACGGCGTGACATAAGGATTCATGAAAATGTTTGATGAGAGATAAATGGGTGTCTCATCATATGTACATGAAATGGACATTATGGGGGTCATATAGATACATGTCCCAACAAATGTAATAGAATTTAGATGAACAATACGAACTAATTACTTGGATGTAAAAGTGGAGAGAGAAATCCCTCACGGAATTTCGGCATTATAATGGGTGTACATGGGAGTCATTAATGAGAGAGAAAGTGGTCTCCCATAATCAAAACATAAAGAGGTAAGTATGGGGGAGGTTCAAAATTATACCCCAAAATTTTTAATTGAAAACAAAAGGGCATAAGAATGTAAAAAAATTGGACAAAAATGAGAAAGGAAGAAATCTCTTACTTGGATGTGTGATCCCAAAGGCATGGGAGAGGCTTGAGAGAGGATTCTTGGGAGCTTGGGGCACCTTGGGAGGATTTCAGAGAGAGGAGGGTAGAGGTTGGACGAACTCAAGAGGCTTTTAGTGAAGAGGATGTGGGATCTTGGGTGGGTTTATATAAGAAAGGAGAGGGAATTCCTTATTATTTAGGTTAGGGTCACCACACATTAAATTAATCTATACCACAAAGAAAACTGTGGTTTTTTCTTATGGTTATTGAAAAATGGGAGTGAAAAACAATATTTTATAAGGTCAATGGCTGATATTCTTAAAATAATAGGTTTGATTATGTGGAGGTGAGTCACACTCTCAAAGAAATTCATTTAAAAAGTGAAAATGTTTTATAACTCTTGGAGGGTCCGCTAATGTTTTATAAAACAAAAAACAAACATAAAATCACATTATTTTAATGATAAAACATATATTTTCTGAAAAAATAATTTATAGTATTTTATTACATCACTATTGGTTCATAGTGATGTCATAAAACACATTATATATTTAAACAATATTTAATTTTTACCCAAAAATTCGACGGTCTCAGAAAATTATTAAAAATTCACTGTTGAATAATTTCGACGTCCTGAATGAAAAAATAATATTAATTTTATCTAAATAATTTTCTAAATATTTTAATTTTTAATTTTAAAATAAAAACCGATATTTAGCAAAAATTCTTGGGTTTTAACAAAAACAGCTTTCAAACATTAATAAAAATTACAATTGCATTCATAAAATTATACAATAATTTATATTTAATAAAAATTAATTTAATAATAATAATATTTTATTAAAATATTATTTAACTAAAAAATATATTAATTCATCAAAATAGATTTTTTAGTCGAATATTAACTAAAAATACTTTTTGTGCTTTAAAAACAATTTATAGAGTAACAATAAAAAGAATGTATATTCTATATATAAGAATAATGTACATATTTATTGTTCTAGGGTATTGTTACGTAACACCTTATAAAACCCACATAAGAATGAAGGGTAAGGTGTGCGATGGTGACAGACTCATGGGGTGGCTCCGATAACATTGCTCGGATGGTAATCTCTATTAACTTCCACTTCTCCCATAGACAGTTCTACTCAAGATTAACGTGTTCAAGCTCAGTTTGGGTTTGGTCAAGAGAAAATCCCAATGATTCCACCTCCTTTCCAAGATTTGAGAAATGTGATTTTTACGGGGCAAGTCTAATGGATGTGGTCATCGCATCCGTTTTCTGAGTAATTTAGATTTTTTAAATCCCTATATTTATACTAATCATGTGATCTTTGTTCGATGGCTATATTAGCAATAGTCACAATTCATAACAGTATTTTAAAATTCAAAACATAAAACCAAATAATTGCATACGTTATACATAACCTTAAGAACACATTTATATAGTCCAAGATGAAGTTTTATTAATGAATTTTTGGTTTGTTACAATCTTCCCCCATTATGAAATTTCATCCTAGATATTTCCTTTTCCCACAATAAAACTGATGTGGGTAACTTTTCTTCATCACTTCCTCTGATTCTCACATTTCTTCTTTGAATTTGTTGTTTCACCACAACACCTTGATGAGGGGGATTGTCTTATTTCATAGAACTTTTTCTCTATGATCTATGATCTCCACTGGTTGTTCCTCATAAGAAAGATCATCCTCTAGCAGTACTACCTCTGAAGAGAGTACATGCAGAGGGTCTGGTATGTACTTCTTTAAGAGGGATACATGAAATACATCATGTACTTTAGCCATGGTAGGTGTAAGTGTTAGCCGATGTGCCACAACCCTGGCATGATCACGAATCTCAAATGGGCTGATGTAGTTGGGACATAACTTCCCTTTCTTTCCAAACCTCATGATAATCTTCCATGATGATATGCGTAGAAATACCATGTCTCCAACTTTGAACTCAAGGTATCATCGACAGTTATCTGCATAACTCATCTATCGAATTTGGGATGCCTTGATATGCTAAAGAATGGTTTTCATCTTCTCCTCCATTTATTTTACCATTTCGGGTCCTAGAAGCTTATGCTCACTGACATTATCCCAACATGCCGGTTTTCTGCACCTCTTCCTATACATGTCTTTAAAAGGTTTCATTCGGATTCTTGAGTGAAAACTGTTATTATAATAGAACTCAACCATAGGAAGATTTTGTTCCCATCCTCTTTTGAAGTCCATTGAGCACGCTCTCAACATGTCCTCATGTGTTTGTATATTCCGCTTGGATTGGCCAACAGTTTGAGGATTATAAGATGTAATGATGTTCAGCTCAGTATCCAGAGCATGTTGAATACTATTCCAAAACATAGAGGTGAATCTTGGATCTTGATCAGATATAATTGATAGTGGTACCCAATGTTGCCTTACCGTATCTCTAAAGTATATCCATGCTAGTTGATCCAATGAGAAATCCTCCTGAATTTCAATGATGTGTGTAGACTTTGTAAGACAATCCACAATAACCTAGATTTCATTGTTACCTTTGGATGTCTTCATAATTCTAGTGACAATGACCATGGGTATGTTCTCCCATTTCTATGCTAGTATGGGCAATAGTTGCATCATCCCCTTAGAATTCTGCCTATCTTCCTTCACTTGCTGACACACTAGGAACTTTGATGTGTATTCAACAATCTCCTTCTTCATATTATCAAACAAATAATGATCTTGGAAATCTCAATACATATTTTTGTTTCCTAGGTGAATATCAAAATTTGATCTATGTGAATCATCCAAAAGATCCTTCTTCAGCTCCTGAATTTATAGAACACATAGTCATTTTCCAAATCTCACAATTACTTCTTCAATAACATTGAACTCCATGGATTTCCATTTTATGATAGCTTCCACTTTCTTCTGAATTTTCACATTATCCATTTGAGCATCCTTTAACCTTTCCAAAAGATGTGGTTGAGAAATCATTTGTGAAATGATTGATGATATTCCATTCTTTATGATTTCCATTCCCATATTTATCAAATCTATGAATATTGGATCCTTCTCAATTCTCATCAATGTCATAATCGTTGTATCCTTTCTACGTAGAGCATCTGCCACCCTTTTCTCTTTCCAAGGGTGGTAATGGATTGAGCCTTCATAATCATTAAGATGTTCTATCCATCTTCTTTGGCGCATATTAATCTCTTTCTATGTGAATATATACATGAGGCTTTTGTGGTCCATATATATTTCACACATCTCCCCAAAGCAATAATGCCGCCAAATTTTTAATGTGAAGATAACCACATCCATCTCCAGATAATGTGTTGGATAATTCTGCTCGTTAATATTCAATTTTCTTGAAGCATAAGTAATGAATTTGTCATTTTTCATCAACACACATCCCATTCCCTTATTCGAAGCATCACCAAATACCACAAAAAAGTTCTCCACTTGTGAGAAAAGTGAGCACGAGTACAGTGATAAGCCTCATTTTCAACTCCTTGATGCTATATTCACATTCATCACTCCATGAAAACTTTAATCCCTTCTGTGTTAGCTTGGTAAGGGGGTTGGACAATTGTGAGAAATTTCTCACAAGTCGTCGATAATATCCAGCAAACCTAAAGAAGCTACAGATATCCATTATTGATGTTGGTCTCAGTCATCTCTCAATTGCATTTGTTTTGGAGGGATCCTCATATATCCCATTTATTGTGATGATATGGACCAAGAATAAAACCTCCTTCAACCATAACTCACACTTTCCATACCTTTCATAGAGATTCTCCTTCCGCAAGGTCTCTATTATAGTTCTTAGATACTCCTCATGATCCCCCATGGTTTCTGAAGTATATCAGAATATAATCTATAAAGACTACCACAAATTTGTTGAAATAATCCTTAAAGACTCTATTCATCATGTCCATGAATATTTTTGGAGCATTATTGAGTCCGAAAGACATTAATATGAATTTATAGTTCCCGTATCTTGTACGAAAAGTAGTCTTGGGGATATCTTCCTTCTTCACCCATACTTGATAATATCTCATCTGCAAATCCACCATGGAGAAGTATTGTGCTCCACGTAGTTGATCGAACATGTCATCAATTCACAGGAGAGGATACATGTTCTTTATCATTATTTTTTTATGCTCACAATAATCGATGTAAAGGCGCATTGACCCATCATTCTTCTTGACGAAGAGGACTGGTGTACCCCATGGTGAAGCACATGGGCGTATAAACCCTTAATCTAGATTCTCCTGTAGTTGTTTCTTCAGCTCCTCAAGCTCCAAAATAGCCACTCTATATGGAGTCTTGGATATTGTCAACACCCCAGGTATAAGATCAATTGATAATTCAATATCTATTCTAGGAGGAAGTCCAACCAATTCCCCATAAAAAACTGCAGTGAATTCCCTCACAATAGGCATGTATTCAAGGATGGTTTCCCCCTTAACTCAATCATCTGAGCCATATATGCATGCTCATAGGGAAGTAATATCCGTGCTTGATATGATGGAGCTAAATAAGACTCATCTTCTTCCTTGCACTTGTACAGAATTGGGGTTCAATTATCCACATGGAGAGTGATTTCCCACTCATGGAAATTAATGTTGGATCTATATAAGGAAAGTCATTCCATGCCAAAAATTGTATCAAATTCCACCAGAGGGAGTTTGAATAGGTTTTTTGGAAAGTTCAATCCACCGATTAAGATAGGAGAGGAGTTATATTCATGGGATGCAATGATTTCCCCATTTTCCGTACTCACCAACAACGTTACATCCATGATTTGTTGTGGTGTTGGGATTATTATACTATACATTTGGGATATAAAAGAATTCGTAGAACCTAAATCAAAAAGTACATTCTCTATTATTGAATGAATAACTATAGTACATGTCAACATTTCTTTTTCGGGGTTCGCTTTGGTAGTAGTGATGGAAAAAGCTCGCCCTTGCTGCCTTGGAGGTTGTTGGTTGCCTCCGAAAACTCTTGGCTTAGAGAACTGATTTGAAAAGTTCCCCAGTTATTTTTAGTTAAATCAATGAACAATGTGTTGAGGGATGAGTGGAGCATTCCTCTCTTCTGTCACAGCCACAGGTTTTTCATGCCCACAATTAATATCATGGAGACCTTCTCTTCCATACCGAAAGCATTTACTCATCCCCTTCAAGAAATTTCTTGGGTGCTTCTTTATGTATGGTTGGAAAGTGGGGTGCTAGATCTTCCACTACAAAATAAACAGTGTTTAGTGGCGGTTTTGTGGCGGCGGTTCACAAAACCGCCGCTAAACGTTTTCCGAAATACGTTTCGCGGCGGTTTTTAATAAACCGCCGCTAAACCTTTGTTTTTTTTTAAAAACCCCAACCCTTCCCTACCCCAACCCCCGTTTCCCCCGACCCCGCGTGCTGCAACCCTCGCCCGCAGCCCCCCGCGACCCCCCGGCGATCCCGCGACCTCCTCCGGCGACCCCGCGTGCTGCAACCCTCGCCCGCAGCCCCCCGCGACCCCCCGGCGATCCCGCGACCTCCTCCAGCGACCCCGCGACCTCCTCCGGCGACCCCGCGACCTCCTCCTAAGGAAGGTATATTTTAGTTCGTTTAGGTTTCATGATTTATTATTTTTATATCTAATGGTTCATGGAATTCAGATTAGTGTACCTCATTTCTTAATGATATGTATGGAGTATTTGAATAAACCTTTTTCCAGATTCAATACACTTCATTATCCAAAGTTTATTTCTATTATACTGGAAGGGATAAACTTATTTACTTTAGGAGTTTATAGAATGTTTTTCCAAGTGGTGTTTATTTAAATTGGACTACCTCTAAAAGGATAAAAATTAGTTGGAATCCTAATAAAATAATGTAGATATTTGATGAGTGGAGACTCTAAGAGATGTTCAATCCAGTCTATCATCCCTCTAGGATATGGGTTTTAATTTATCATGGTTGGGAACTAGATAAAATTGTTGATTCTAATTAATCCGAGGATGAATCCCAAACTATAGATTTGGTTGTATAAGTCATAAGATATTTTGATTAAATCCAAGAAAATTATCATGTACATGAATCTCATGATATGTTAGAACTAATGAGATAATAAGTACCTTATATTCATAAAGCTCAAAAACATCCTAATGTTTTATTTGAGCCTACTATAGTTATTTTTTTTCTCATGAGAGATAAATCAATAAGAGATAATTCATCTCCTAGGAGAGATTTCAAACTTCAATGTTGTTTAGACTAATTATTACATATTCTAAAAGTGATAAGTATTTTTATTTTACTATAGTGGAGAGTCCACCTATGTTTTAGATTGGTGGAGCTCACATTTTTTATTCCTTTCCTTCTGAATATGAAGCCCCAATAGATAACCATTTCATTGATTTGGGTGTATATATTCCTAAGAATGGTGTAAATAAGGTTGAAAAAGAGGAAAAATAAGTTGATAAATCTTATTAAAATGATAGAAAATATAATCATGATAACCTAGAAGGAAGTGCATAATGAGCTTCTATAGTTTACACAAGGAAAGAATAATTAGTGGAGCCTAGGCTTCCTTATACATCTTTTTTTGAGAGACCAATTAGACTTGACTCTACTAAAGACCTATTGAAGATTTTGGAAACCCCGCCTTCTCATATATATGCTCCTAAGAACACTTCTCGGGAAGATCATGTATATTAATCTTCTTATAGAATTGAGGTTATAGCCAGGGATGATTCTAGTGAAGAATATGAGGTCTTTTTGAAGGAAATTGAGAGACCACATAGGGTATTCTCACTGAAAGAATAATCTAGAGATAGATTCTTGATATTATTTCTCATTATTCTAATTATGTTCATTACTTCATTACCAATTTTGATTCTACTAAAGCTAAATCTACTAAATATAAAGAGTCTAGACCTTATTTAATCCCTATTTTTTACCTCAATTCTAGAGATCTCATTCATTTTAAGAATGATGTTTAGAGATGTTAAATAAAATTTTCATGTGTATCAATTTTTTTAATAATATTGATCGATGGGAAGATATAGAATATATTGTTTAGAAGGTTGTTTCTCACCATCATCTGAAGTTATTTCTCATGTTAGGCCATCAGTACCAAGAATTTCAATCATTCATAAAGGAAATAGAATGTTTTAAAAGTCATGTGGAATCCCTATAAGTATATCTAAACAATATTATAGATACCATGGATGTAAGGTATCTATCTATGATTACCAACCCTTATCAACCTTATAACTATTATTTAGAGCCTCCTCCTACACCTCCTATTTTAGTTAATAAATATCTAATTAGAATGTTAGTCCATAAATAGATTCAAGATATTCTATATAGTGTAAAGTACATGGAAAATCGAGTTCAAATGGATATTTATACTCATGGTGAGAAACACTTTCATTTGATTAAGGAAGAAACAAACAGGTCTACTAAGGAAAACAATATAACCAAGGGTGAAATAATATATTATCTGAAAATAATTTACACTAAATATTACCTTAAAACTCATTTTCTATAATTTGTTAGAGACTTGAAAACTCCACCTCTGGTAGTTTCTTTCAAATCTATGGTAGAGAATTTTTTGGAAATGACTCCGCTACAAGATAATTTCTTTTTCAGAAAAAGATGTCTTTATTCAATAAATGGAGAATGGAATAAGGGTTGTAACCAATATCACAAGTCTTTTGGAACCTTATATGTAGGTTTCCAATACTCTTATGTTAGATCCTCCTACCCTACCTATACCAAGACCATATTTAGTTTCTTTTATATTCCTCCAAGAAAACCTTTTGGTCTTATAATTTCTCAACAACTTATCCATGTTATTACTATTTTCATATAAATAACCATTCTTATACCTATTTATACTCATTAGACTTATGATCCTCCTCCTGATATTTGAAAAGGGAAGGATCCCATTACCCATTCTAAATAATTAGTTCTGCTAATTCGGATTCTGATTAGATTCGCATAGGGATAATGTTCAATCTTTTTGAAAAATTAATGAAAATTACACTTCAATCTTATTTATGTGTCTCTTATATTTATTATTCTTTCACCCTTTATGATTTATTTTTTATAATCCCAAAGTTGGATTAATATGTGTGGAATAATAATTTTATTACAAAGGGGGAGTAAATTGTCTCAATTTACATTGATTTATTCTTTACTTTCAATTTTTTACTTATATTATATTGAGAACTCTTTAATTCTGACCTACATCAATCCAAAACTCAAGGCCCAATAGCCTCACTCCATTTCAAACATCCAAAGCACAACCCAAGCATAACCTTCATCTCAAGGTATTCAACCATCCAAAACCTGATCCAACACCCATCACCAAAACTAATACACTAATATGGTTCCTACCTGAGACCATCCAACTTGAAACTCTAGCCACACCATTAATCGATTACTTTCCTTCCATGGTTCTCAACACCATATTACTTACTTCGTCACCACAATTTTCTAGTTTTGAGAACTTCACTCATCATAAAAGAGGTCAACAGAACCTCAACTCAACCTTAAAAACTTCCCTAACATGTTTTTCAACTCACAACATCCATGAAAACTCCACCCAATTCTAGCATTCATTATTTCTGCCAAAACTACCCAGATTTGTCACACTTTCACCATCCATATCTCAACCAAGGACTACTTGGTTCTTCTTCAAAACTCATTCACATTACTAGGATAAACTTATCATTTCAACATTAACTTGAGGTGCCTCGCAGCCCACCACATCCATTCCCTTTCTATCCAACTATGTCTTTCCATTCCTGCTAACTCACTCCGTTGGTTCCCAACTTCCCCTATTGGCATGTCTCCCCTCTGCCCAAACACGAAGCCTTCTCACTTAAGGTATACCTCCATCACCTACACACACCATATCCAAGTTCCACCTAGCCTTCCCTAAGAACCCCCAAACATGTCCCTTATAGGTTTCTATTTGGAACCTTGATTCCTCCACATCCACTCTACAGTTTTCTCCACATTTCCATGACTAACATAATTCTCTCCACCTTAGGAGGGTCATTATCACTAATTTATTCAAGAAATTCAAACACCATGTCTCATGCTTCCATCACAAGATGAACCCCAAAACTTAAATGTGGCCATTTAGATTTCCCTAGAACAATAAAACAAACATTACCCATTGTGAAAATGGTTTCAGTGAATGTAGTTAACTTGATTTAAAATGCATTATGATCAGTTTCGATCACACATCAATGGGGTGTTGTTTGAGGCAACATAAATGTGTGATCGATGGTGTTATGATAAGTGTGTATCCCGATATTCTTATTGCTCCTCAATGAGGTGTTGACGCTGTCTCCTATGGACCAGACTTGTTCAGTTGGTCTGAAATGGTAAATGTGGTCAATGAATCATCTTTATTATATTATGCATACTTTATGGTCAATGGTTCATCTTTATTATATTATGTTTCTGTAATCTTACACTATCGTATATTTTGTGTAGGCACATTGTGATATACATGGATAAAAGCTGGATCACATTACCGAGGAACACACCTCAATATGTTAAGGGTTTGAATGGGTTTTTAGATTTTTCAATTTCTAATCGATCCGTTGAAGGGAGAATAAGATGTCCATGTCCTAAATGTAAATTTAGAAGATGGTTGAAGAGAGATGAAGTTTATGAACATTTAATACTGAAGCAATTTCCTGAGCAATATTTGTGTTGGATTTGGCATGGAGAATCAAACAATACAGAAAGATTGAGGACTGATGTTAATCCACAGAATGAGGTCCCAAGTTCTTCGACAATGGAAAATGAAATGCAAAACCTCATAAATGATGAATTCGGCACTGCAAGACACCACTATGAGCATCAAAACATATCAGAACAACCAGAAGAGGGTGCTACAAATTGCAATGTGACAAGTGATGTTTCTGAGACTGTAACACCAGCAGATCAAGATTGTAACATATCATTGGATCCTCTTGATTCTGTGGAGCCAAATGTAAGGGAAAACTTCAGTGAGGAAAATGCATTTCATGATTTAGTTGATGATGGAAATCAAGAGTTGTATAGTGGGTGTTTGAAATATTCAAAGCTTTCATTTCTACTGAAGTTGTACCATATCAAATGTCTATGTGGAATTACAAATAAGGCAATGTCCATGTTATTGGAATTGATTCGTGATGCATTTCCTGAAGCAAAAATCTCAGAATCATTTTATGATATGAAAAAAGTTGTTAACAAGCTTGGTCTGAATTATACAAAAATACATGTGTGTCCCAATGATTGTATGCTTTACTGGGGAGAGGATTCAAGTAGACAGAATTGTAAGAAATGTTCTTCTTCTAGATGGCAGTCAAAGGGTGATGTTGGAAGTATGACTGAACATAATTTCACGAAGAAGAAGAAAAGGAACACACCTGAAAAAGTTTTGCGTTACTTTCCTTTGAAGCCTCGATTGCAAAGATTATTCATGTCATCAAAAACCGTCGAACACATGAAGTGTCATGCTGTAGATAATAACAATGATGGGTTAATGAGACATCCACGAGATTCCCAATCGTGGAAGACATTTGATTCATTACATCCAGATTTCTTAGCTAATCCTAGGAATGTTCGATTGGGATTGGTTGCCGATGGATTCAACCCATTTGGGACTTTGAGTACGAGTTATAGCATTTGGCCAGTTGTTTTGATCCCTTATAATCTGCCTCCGTGGATGTGTATGCAACAAACATCTTTTATCATTTCGATGATTATTCCTGGAAAACAAATGCCTGGAAATGATATTGATGTATACCTGCAGCCTTTGATTGAAGAATTGCAGGAGTTATGGAGCAACGGTGTTGAGACATTTGATGTTTCTTCTAAAACAATGTTTAAAATGCATGCTGCTTTAATGTGGACCATTAGTGACTTCCCTGGGCTTGGGAATTTATCTGGTTGGAACACTTATACGGGTTTGGCTTGTCCCGTTTGTAACTTTGATTTCGAGCCCAAACGGCTACCTCACAGTAGAAAATGGTGCTTCTTGTGCCATCGAAGATTTCTTGATGTATCTCATAGATTTTGGCTGAACAAATCAAAATTTAATGGTTGCATTGATCGTAGACCACCTCTAAAGTTGTTAACCGGTTCTGAAATATTGACACAGCTTGAAAATGTTAAAACAGAATTTGGGAAGGTTCATCATTTGAATGATAGCAGAAAATGAGTGCGAAGTGCATCGTCAAGTGAAATCAGAACACAACAATGGAAGAAAAAAAGTATATTCTTCAAACTTCCGTATTGGGAATTTAATTCTTTGCGCCACAATCTTGATGTGATGCATATTGAGAAGAATGTATGTGATAATTTGATTTTCACATTACTTAATGAGCATGGAAAGTCGAAGGATCATCTCAATGCTCGCAAAGACTTACAAGTAATGAACATAAAACATGATCTCTGGCCAGATGAGAATGAAAAGTATGCTCCGGCCATTTTTTCATTGAAAAATAGGGATAAAGATACGTTCCTTAAAATTTTAAAGAATGTGAAGGTATCTGATGGGTATTCGAGTAACATCTCGAGGTGTGTTGACTTGAAGAATCGTAAGTTATATGGATTGAAAAGTCACGATTCACATGTTTTGTTACAACAGTTACTACCATTGGCATTGCGTACATTATTACCTGAAAAAGTTACTGCTGTTGTACTCCATTTCTGCACATTTTTCAGACAGTTATGTGAGAAAGCACTACATCCATTTCAGCTTGACAACCTACAGGAGAGGTTTGTATTGACCCTTTGTGCAATGGAGATGATCTTCCCTCCATCGTTTTTTACTGTCATGATGCATTTAACTGTGCATTTGGTTGACGAAGCTAAATTAGGAGGCCCCGTTCATTATCGATGGATGTATCCAATTGAGAGGTATTTTATTTATATGTTTCCAGTTAAGTAAACATTTTTTGGCATTTAAATAAATGCATAATATTATTATTATTTTTTTCACAGATATCTTGGGCATTTGAAAGCATACGTGAGAAATAAAGCTCAACCAGAAGGCTCTATTGCTGAAGGCTATTTGGCCGAGGAGTGTCTCACCTTTTGTTCCAGATATTTGGATGATATTGAGACAAGATTTACTCGAGTTGGACGTGTTGACGACACATCAAATCAATCTCAAATGCATCAGAAATCAAAAATATTTCCTGCTATTGTCCGATCAGTTGGGAGGACCTCATACGTGACACTAACATAATTGGAATTATTATAGGCACATAGATATGTGTTGCTGAATAGTGAAATTGCAGATCCATTTATTGAAGAGTTGAGGATACAAACAAAGAGATGAATGAGAAGCCGAACACGAAATGAAAAATATATAACGAAAGCTGTGAATAAAGAGCTGGTAGAATGGTTTTCACGACGTGTAAGTTTATAAATATTGCAATAAATACGAATATTACTTTGACACATACAATTTGCAAATCTATTAAATTATATTTTTTTTCAGATCATGAATACTGATACTCGAGCTGACTTTTTAGAAGATTTGAAGTTTCTTGCTAGAGGTCCTATAAAACAAGTTAGAAAGTTCAACGCTTATAATGTGAATGGTTTTAGATTTCGTACAGTCGATCGAGAAGTGGGTTTGAAAACATAGAATAGTGGTATTTTTACATTTGCTGAAGTGGAATACTATGGAAAGCTGCATGATATTATTGAATTAAACTACCACGGGCATTTTTCTGTTGTTTTATTCAAATGCAAATGGGTCGATTTTATCAGAGGTGTTAAAAGAGATTCCTTGCAATTTACTTCTATAAACTTCTCTCGCTTGATGGATATTGGTGATCGTGAACTGCATGATCCATATATCTTAGCATCGCAGGCAAAAATGGTATATTATGTGAATGATGTTGTGGATGAAGGGTGGAGTGTAGTTACTCACATAATACAAAGAGATTTTATGATATGGGTGATGAAGTGGAAGATTTGACCTCTGCAATTGAATTTCATCAACAACAGGAAGCAGAATTATTTGTCCATCATGATATTGAAAATATTGGTCTAGCAAGGATGAATGAAGTGGATGAAGCAATGGAGCAGGAAACCGACATGATTGAAGGGGAAAATGATTGTATGTACAATTATTTATTCATTCAGCAACTACTTGTTTCATTTCTGTAGTCATTCATTATCATTGTTATATATATTTTGTTTGTTAATATTGGGCATCTATTATCATTTTTAATTTTTTTTCTGCATAAATTTTTTGAAATATATATTCTGAACTTAATTTTATTTGATTAAATGACAGGAATGCCAAGGAAGAAGAGGTACACTATTCCTTCTTCTTCTGCGACAGATGAAGATCCGTCTGTCCCCACGGCATCATCTCCCCCTGCACCATCTCTGACACCATCAGTGGATGCCTCATTAGAGGATGAGTCATCGCCTCCCCCTACAGGAGCTTCAGCAGCGGGGCAGCGACACGACCCCTCCAGTTCATCACGGACATTCTGGAGGTTCGCAGTCATAGGTACAAATTTTAATTAAATAAATTTATTGCATTTTGTTTATAGTAATTGTTTGCTCATTGCAGATGAAGACAATGAAACCGTGGAAAGAGACATAAAAAGTTCTGATGTTTGGAACATGCATGGCAAGAAGATAGTTGTGCCATTTGATTCTTATGGGGTCCCGACGGATGACGCCGCAGGTTTACTTGGTCATATTATAGGTCAGCTGGCAGCGGAGCCCGTTTCCCTGCCTATTTCGTATGATGATTGGAGGCATATGCCTCCAAACTGGAAAAATGAAGTTTATGATTCTCAGATAAAGGTAATTTTATTACTTTATGGTTTAATTGAATGTCATTTTACTAATATATTCAAAATGAATTTCTGTATACAGATGTTCTTCCACTTTACCGTTTCTGATGTGATAGCACGGAAGTGGACATTGAAAAATCTTGGAAAAAAATGGAAAGATTTCAAATGGAGGTTGTGGTGTGATGTCAACGATTCTTTGTTGACCGTGCAGCAGATGTATGAGAATATACCCAGTGGGGTACCGAAAGAACAGTGGAAGGTTTTTGTTGATAGACATCGTGATGAGAAGCGGATGGTATTGAAATATATATTATTATATTATCCTCATTTTACATTTATACATGTACATGAAGAGGATATAGACATTGAATACAATACTGTTAAATTGAATTTTATTTATTTCAGGATCTCTCAAGAAAGAATGCTTCAAACCGGGCGAAGCAGGTAATCCCGCACACTGCGGGTTCAAAAAGCTTTTCAAGAAGCCGAATGTCATTGGTAATCTTTTAATTAGTTTAAATATTTATAAGATAATATTATCTATTTAACATATTTGATTGATGATTTATCTTTGTTTAATGCAGTCACAGAGTTTAGGGCATGAAGCATCCCGAACAGAACTGTGGCTGGATGTTCATAAAAAAACAGATGGAAGTTTTGTTAATGAACCTGCCAGAGAAGTTGGGGTATGAAGTCAATTATTTATTATAATAACTTAATATCAATTTTTACTGTGTTAATATATATTGATATTTGATTTATAGGTAAAAATTAAAGAAATATGGGATGTCAATCCTGGGCAATCCTACTCAGTCTCCCAGGATGACCCGGTTGGTCAAGTCCTTGGGAAGGAGCATCCTGGTAGAGTGCGCGGGATGGGTTTGGGACCCGTACCATCTGAGGTCTTTCGCATGCCATCAGGGATTTCGGCCTCATCTACTCCTGGTTATAGTCATTTCATACCTAAAGATGCTCAGAGGGAGATGTCTGCTCTACGAAACACAGTTCACCAGCAGGGGAATCAGATATCTGATTTGCAGAAAGAGTTGCTTGAAATACGTCAGCATATGAGCAGATATGCCCCCGGTGGTAGTGCATCAGGTAGTGGTGAGCAGGTAAATCACAAAAAAATAAAAATCATTTAGTTTTCAAACTTTTATTGGTTTTAATTTTTATTATAAATATGCAACAATATTTAATTTTCAATATAATGTTCTTACAGGTGGCAGCAGGTGGTGGAGATGAAGGTGGAGAGGGTGACGATGTAGCATCAGATGATGAGTAGTAGTATTGTTGATGTGTTGAACAAGTATGATAACAGTTGGTTTGTATATGTAACATTTATGACACATAGTTTCCACCAAACATTTCCATGTCCTAACATTTTCTTGATTTCTCATGTTTCCTTATGTATACAATCATTAAATCCTTTTGGTGGAGGGTCAAATATTATGATGGTCACAATGTATCCCCAATATTAGGGAGGATATGTGATCATATATTGAATAATGATTTCATAACATTATATAGAAATCAAGGAGTCCAGTTAAATACATTATTAAGAATGATTGTACATGGATGAGGTTTTAGGACTCCCCATGATACCATAATTAATTTTTTAGAATGTAATTCCTATTTCATATCATCATTATTGGGAGGAATATGGAATCCATCCATTACCTAAACTCTCTTTAAAATGACTTTCAATCCCCTAATCGATGGAAATCTGGAATTGAATTTCAATAAGTTGTGGGATTTTTTGGGAACATTAATTTTGACCTAGTTGCATTATGGGTGAATAAAACACCAATTTTTTTTTTCCGATAAAAATATACATCATTCATCTGTTTTTGTGTATATATTCTATGAGTTGTGTTGGATGTTGTATACTTTTACATTGTGATGTGTCTATGTAAGGGAATAAAAAAATATTTTTCTAGTGTGGTGTAATTCATGACTTAAAATATCCTAATAGTTATAGAAAATATAAAAGAAGATCAGGATCATTTCAATACCACTGTATAATATAGATGTAGACCCATGTAGTTATATTTCAAAGATCATGTGTTCTTGAGGTTTTTTCCATGATGGTGTAGTCATATTTTGTGTGAGGGAGTGTGGATTCTCCTAGGTTGTTCTGGATTTTTTAGGTTTTGGTGAACATTGGTGAGGTGTTATATCAGTTGGAGCTCTAACCAATGATAAAAATAATTCACAATATCATCCAAGTATCCCAACATTATTGAAATAATCATGATTCATGGTTTTAAATGGTCAATTACCCATCATTTAAATGAAACCAAATTTGATGATACGAAAAAATGGAATTTTGACAAACATAACAACCCAATAACGTTTGGTAAATTAAATTTTGAATCTTAAATTAGGGGACTCCTTCTATATTATGTATTAACTTGTTTTTATCTTGTTTCATCAATCCTTAGATATGGTTTTAATTTTTTAGATCCACTATATGGGACATAGACTCCCCAAACATGCAATTCTAGGTATGTTCTTTACTACCATTCTTCATTTGATTGCACCGTGATGTGAAGTTTGATGTTGTTTTTAGTCCCCCTCCCTTATTCCTCCATTCTCTAAATGGGTTGTGTTACTGATCAAAGCATTACCTTGGTATATATAGGCTATTACATCTCCTTCTCATTTCCATTTTTTTGTGTAGAAATAATTATAGTATATTCTATTAGGGTGTCCTTAATCTCTATTTATTTTACCATTTATGAAATTATCGTGGTTTTCTCCATGTGGGTGGGTAATTGAGATAAATCAAAGAAAAAATAACTAATTTATTTTGAAATGGATTTTACGTGATCCGTGATTTCAAATATGGTTACTAGATATTTGGTTTTTCATTATTATTCCACAGTATCATTCTCTTCTTCCTTGTGATTCCTGAATGTATTATTTGTCTATTTATAAAATCTTCTTTTGGATGATTATTTTAACTCATCCATCGAAAAAGGAATAATAGGTATATTTTGATAAGAATCAATTACATTGAAAATTTTGATAATTATGAAAAAACAACCACATGAGATGATGAATTAATGTGAAATTGTCTTCATATATCTTGAAATATATTCTTGTGTACATTTGGTTGTCTGTTGTTCATCTTTTTTTGTGTGGGATTTAAGGGGTTTGAAGTATGATGGAACCAACAAGTTTGGTTTCACAATTTGTTTTTAATTGTGGACGTGTTATGGGTGAATTTGGTTCTCATAGTGAGATACATGTTTCTTGTTATGGTGTGGTTTTGTCTATGAGGGATGGTGTTTTTAATGTTGGTTTTTATTATGGTAAGAGATGTTATGGTCACTATTATGAGGATGTTGGTTTTTGTGTGTAGTGGTTTGTGGTAGTATTCTTTTAGTGATGGAATATGAAATGGTAATGATGTAATAATGTTGTAAGCTGTTGTACATTACAAATATGTGTGGATGTGATATTATGTGGGGCTGATGGGTGAGATGTGGCTGTGGTTTTGGAAAATTTAGGGCAGTGGTGGAGCAGATCCAACATATATTTTTTTTCCAGTTCAACATTTAGTGGCGGTTTTAACCGCCGCTAATGCCATACCTGTGAGAATTTAGCGGCGGTTAAAACCGCTGCTAAATAACCGGGAATCATTTAGCGGCGGTTAAAACCGCCGCTAAATAACCGAGAATCATTTAGCGGCGGTTTTAACCGCCGCTAAATATATTATGTTGATATTTAGCGGCGGTATTCACCGCCGCAGAATAGGCGCATCAATCGCCTGAATTTAGCGGCAGTTAAAACCGCCGCGAATAAGATACCCATATAACTGCCGCTAAATGAAGAGAAACCGCCGCTAAATGACGGACCTACGACACATTTCTAAAACCGCCGCGGAATCGAAAAAACCGCCGCTAATAGATTGCCGACGCCAAACTTAGCGGCGGTTTTTGTAAACCGCCGCCACACAATATAGCGGCAGTTTAAACCGCCGCTAAACCGGAAAAAAACCGCTGCTAGGACCGGCATTTGTTGTAGTGTTCATATCACTATTGTATTTATACATCGGACCGCTAACATTGAAGTCCACCTTACTCTTCTTATCCCCATGATACCCCTGAGATTATCTTATCTCCATTTCAACCTTGAGGGCACACCGGGCAATTTCATAATAGTTGTTGAAGACACAGATCACCAGCACTTTCTGTAGGCTAGGTTTTATCCCACCAATGATGTGGTCAACCTTTCATTCGGGGGTAATGACAAAGCCATAGGCGTATCATGGAAGCCTTGTGAATTTTTCCTCTTACGCTTTGACAGATTTGTCGTCTTTTTTCTTGAGGTAAAGGAAGTCTCATTCTATCTTTTGTCATAGGGTGCGTAGAAAATAATTATCGAAAACATATTCCGAAAATCCTTCCATTCCAACACCTCGATCTCCTCCTCAAGATCCGTATTTTTTATCAATGTCCACCATTGATTAGATTCACCCACCATACATTAAGAATCCAGGAGAACCTTCTATTGTTTAGAACATTGAAGGATGGAGAAGATCATTTCAATGGAGTTGATCCATTGTTTGGTGATTGAGGGATCAGATGATCTGTTAAAAGTAGGGGGAATTTTTCTCATAAAGCTCATGATAGTGACTTTTTCATTCTTGGTGGGGGGGGGGGTTGAATGTTCCTCTTGATCCATGTTTCTATTCAATGTTTGAGTTAACTAATATTGAAGCAAGACAATGTTCGTGATTCCTACTCCCATCAGATTGGGCATCTCATTAGCACAATCATCACATATATCTTCACTTCAGTTGTTAGCCTCCTATTATCGGCCATTAGCTGGAATAAAAGGAAATTTAGGGGTAACACATAAAGGGTAATCTAAGGACAAAACTAATTAATTATAAATAACTTTTATTTCCTTAACTTATGAATCCATAGGCTTCAATATTTTATATTCATGATCTACTTTCTAACATAGATTCTTAGGGGCATTTTTTATTCCCTTAATAATGGTTCATACTAAGCTTGTGAAGTTACCAAAGCATATCCCCCAGGACTATCATAACCAAGAGTGCAGAAATACCCATTTTCATGTACCAGGATACCTCGGGTCAAGCCCGAAACTCTTTTTCGGGGTTTTCACACCTAGGTACATCTATGCCAGAGCCGCCTCTACCTACTCGTATCCATACAGGGATATATTTGTTTGATAAACCACATACACAATACCCACAAAAACTTATGTATGTTTTTTATACATAGTATTATCCTTAATATTTCCCTAGGGTTTTCTAATACTAATCCCAAAAATAACTAAACGTATCCTCTGATACCATCTATAAAAACCATGCTCTTTATTTCACACATAAACATGATTTATTACATAAACTCTTCACTTGATACAACATGAAAGATCCAGTGGCCTAGTGTCTTTGGGGCATAGAAACATTACATAACCACTTAAAACATGAAACACAACATCATTATTGAAAACATCCTTTACAAGACCAATAAATTCCATTGTACTAAGCTTTTCTAGGGATAACCTAAGGACATGCATAAGAAAAGAGAGATATATAATGACCAGTAAGGGAATAAACATGGAATAACATGAGGAATAAAATACAAGTTAGACAATAGGCATATCAATGGAGAACAATAGAAATAAGAATATAAAGGCATGATAAATCATGATAATCATAACATGGAAATGTGGAAACAACACATAACATGGAATTTAGCATGAGTCAAGGCTCATTGCACATGGAGAATGAGTAAACCCTCCTTACACCTGAATCATGAGTAAACCCTCATTGTACATTAATTATCATGATTTAACACTCATTGCACATGATTTATCATGATATAATACTTTTCCCAATGTATTGGAGTGTTATCAGGGCACACCCTTCTTAAACATTTCATTTCATGCATGAATTTGTCACATGGATCATATAACATGGAATAAATCAACCTCATAAAGTATTAAATGATTAATTAATGTTTAATAAATACATGAAAGTACCATTAAATATGTATAAGTGCATAAAGGTTAATACCCTTGATAGATACATGGGTATGGTATTCATTACACTATGATCTTGGCTTGGAAAAACGTGGTGCAATTTCGGCAGCATAATGACGTGACATAAGGATTCATGAAAATGGTTGATGAGATAGAAATGGGTGTCTCATAATATGAACATGAAATGTACAGAAAGGGGGCCATATAGATACATGTCCTGACAAATATAATGGAATTTAGATGCACAATACACAAGAATTGCTTTGATATAAAAGTGGAGAGAGAAATCTCTCACGGAATTTGACCATGGTAATGGGTGTACATGGGAGTCATTAATGAGAGGGAATGGGATATCCCATCATCCAAAAATAAAGAAGGAAGTATGGGGAGGAGAGAAATAATACCCCATAATTTTTAATTGAATACAAAAGGGCATAACAATTTAATGAAAATTGGACAAAATGAGAAAGGAAGAAATCCCTAACTTGGAAGTGTGAACCCAAAGGCTTGGGAGGGGCATTGAGAGAGGATTATAGGGAGCATGGGGTGCCTTTTTAGGATTCCATATAGAGGAGGGAAATATTTTTATGATCTTAAAAGGCTTTGAGTGAATAGGAAGTGGGATCTTGGGTGGGTTTATATTGGAAAAAGAGGGAATTCTTTATTATTTAGGTTTGGGCCACCACACATTAAACTAATCAATACCAAAAACCATACCATGTTTTTTCCCATGGTTTTTTCCAAAGGGGAGTAGAATACAATATTTTATAAGTTCAATGTCCGAAAAACTTTAAATAATAGGGTTGATTATGTGGAGGTGAGTTACACTCCCAAGGAAATTCATTTAAAAAGTGAAAATGTTTTACAACTATTGGAGAGTCTGTTACTGTTTTGTAAAATGACACAAACAAACCTAAAATTACATTATTTTAATGGTAAAACATATATTGGCCGAACATAACATTTATTTTATTTTATTACATCACTATTGGGTCATTATGAGGTCATAAAACACATTATATATTTAAACTGTATTTAATTTTTACCCAAAAACTTGACTATCTCAGAAAATTATGAAAAAATCACAGTTGGATAACTTCGACATCCAGATTCCAAAAATAATATTAATTTTATTTAAATAATTTTCTAAATATGTGAATTTTTACTTTTAAAATAAAAATGACATTTATCATAAATTCATGGGTTTTGACAAAAACAGCTTTCAAACCTTATTAAAAATTAAAATTTCATTCATAAAATTATACGATAAGTTATATTTAATAAAAATTAATTTAATAATAATAATAATATTTTATTAAAAAATTATTTAATTCAAAAATCCATTAATTCATTAAAATAAATTTCTTAGTCAAATAGTAACTAAAAATACTATTTGTGCACTAAAAACTATTTACAATGTAACAATAAAAAGAATGTATATTCTCTATAAAAGAATAATATACATAGTTATAGTTCTGGGTTCTCATTATATAACCCCTTATAACACCCACATAAGACTAAAGGGCATGGTGTGTGATGGTGAAAGACTCTTGGGGTGGCTCGGATAACATCGCTCTGGTGGTAATCTCTATTAATTTCCACTTCTCCCATATTCTGTTATGCTTAAGCTTAACGTGATCAAGCTCGGCTTGGGCTTGGTTAAGAGCGAAGCACAATAATGACACCTCCTTTCCGAGATCTGAAAAATGGGCTTTCTAAGGGGAAAGTCTACTGGAAGAGGCCATCACTTCCTTTTTCTGAGTAATTTGGATTTGTTAAATCCCTATATTTATACTAATCATGTGGCCACTGTTTAAAGGCTATATTAGCAACAGACACAATTCATAACGGTATTGTAAAATCCAAAACATAAAACCAAATAAGTGCATATATTTTACATAACCATAATAAGTCATTTAAATAGTCCAAGTGGAATTTTCATTAATGAATTTTTGGGTTGTTACAAACATAGCATTTTTTAACTGTCATATGTTCGATAAGGAATCACTTTATTTTCTGAGAGAATATCATTCAAGAGAGGAAGTAGTTCAGTAAAACAAGAGTCACTCTGTATGTTTTAAGCTTCTAAATTATTGAGTTTTATTATAGATGAAAATACTATTTTTTAGTATAACCTGTTTAAAATGGAATCAGTGCACAATTATTTAATTTCTCAATCAATTTTGGACAATCAAAAAGTTGATATTCAACTATCATTTTCATTTTCTCAATGTGATATTCCTCATTTTTCACATCGATAATCATATCCTTGATAAAATATTCATCATTTTATACAATTTTATTCATAATAGGTGTTCTACAAAACATAGTGTAATCTCAATCACAAGCTACATTAATATTTAAACCATTTTTCATCCAAATTTTTTAACATCAATCTATTCCAAGATAGATCACATGTTATTCCATCTCTTATATACTAATTGGTCTTTAATAATAATAGATCAATCACGGATAATGTATTTGATAAGGTTCATATGCATGATCTTTTGAAAACATGATAAACACTTTCACCCCATCATTGTAATATTTTTCATATGATTGGAATCCATGAATTTTTTATTCATATACATCCTATTTGATTGGGAAATATGAATATATTACAAAAATAAATAAACAAATAAACCATTTCATATAAAAGTTTCATCTTATGATAAAAATATTAGTGTAAGGTATGATTATAAATAGTTTTGATTTTAAATAATTAACTTGATTTAACAATAGGTATGATATTACTAAACTGGGTTATCGTTAATATTTTCTATATTATGTGTACAAAATAAACCATATCTTTCACTAATTGTTTTCTCAGGAGTCACTGCTCCCCTATTAGTATCCATCATAGAGCTGATCAACATATGTAATTTAATAAAAAGATTCAAAACTAGATATCTATATATATGATTGATGACTATTTCTATACAATATTTAAAATTCATCAGATTAAAAAATTTATATCTTAATGTTTGGAAAAATATTGATTTCATAATTTGGTTACCTAAAAAATAAAATAATATTAATAGAATACACTCTAACTGTCATTATAACTATAATACATAAGGAAATGACATGTTTTAAAAATAAAATTTGGTTTTAATACCTGGTAGTTGTACGAATAATTTTTAAATAATTGGATGAATAGAATTATTTTAATCCATGGGAGTGGGAGGGATACATGAAACTTGGATATGATTATGAGTTATGCATCATAAAACATTGTCCTTTTATCCTTTTTAGTAGAAAATTTATTGGATTAGTTGGTAGGTTTTTTTAGTGACGAGGCATGGTTGACCATTAATTAAATAAAATAAATTAAAATGAATGGAACATAAAAATAATAAATGTTCAAAAAAAATGTTAGTAAGATAATGAGAAAGTTCTCATATTATATTGGGAGGTCTTCTTGTACCGATCATGAGGATTTCTTCCTCTTGTCTATGTTTTGACTTGCATATATGGCCCATCTCCATCATCTGGAATACTAAAATCAGCATTCTCCATCGTTTATTCAATTATATAAGTCTGATCATAACATTGACCATCATCTTAACTTCTTCCTATATAAATCCACTCAAATGATTAATGAGTTATAGATATTATATTTAGATTATTCTTTATAGTCTGAACTAGGTCGGATCATGTTATAGAAGAAGAAGCTAATGTTTTGTCCATCCATGAAGACTCCTTTGAAATATAAAGGTTATCTTAATCTAGGAGAGTGAAAAACCACCATGCTAATTGCTAAGAAAGACTGGTTCATTGCCATCTCCAAGTGAAGTATCCAAAATAGTATGTTTTTTTAGTCAGGGTCTATAGATTGCAATACAATAGTCTTCAAAGAGGCCGAGGCATGGGCCTGTTCTCCCAATGTAATATCCAGAGAAACTAGAGTAGTATTTTTTTAGTGCACATTGTATGTATATAGAAAAAATTAGTATTTAGAGAAGCATAGGTAATTGAATATGATCATAAAGGCATATCATCCAATGGTTAGGGTGATACATGACCATCCAAACTAGTGTATGACTTACTGTAGGAAATAGGTTCTAAAATACTACTTCTTAGTGTTATATACGGACTGACAGAGTGAGCAACATCAGAATTTGGTGAGGGCCAGGCATTAGTAGGAGGATCCATCCCAAGCCTTGCATGGACCTATGGTTCCCTGATATCCACTACCACATATGGTTATGCATGACAACATTACTTATCAATGTGAACCATCACATTCCATGTTTATGGACTAATAATTGAATATTCATTTTTGTGGATAGAGTTATAAAAAGTAGTAGTTATATTCATAAGTGAAAGAGTAATCATTGAATAAACCATTTTGTGCACATAGTATATAATAGTAGCAAGTAGAGACCCATTAAAATAACATTTTTACCTAGATAATTATTACACATGGAAGGGGAAGATGTATGTTCCATATGAAAATATTGAGTGAAATCATTTTTTCCCTTTTATTTCCTTAATGTAGCTGCATATGCCTTCATTTTCTACTTTTTATTTTTTGAGGAATTTTTTTCTCCTTACAATATTTGAAATCAATATCATCATAAGGATGATATTCCATAGATGATTCAGTGTCATCATATTCAACATTCACATCTTCATCAATAATACCATTTGAGAGAGCATCTTTGAAAGAAAATGAAACAATATCGATGTTTGATTCATCTTCCATGTCCTTCTAAGAGAGATAGTTATCTATCTATTGGGAATGGGTATCTATAACAATGTGATCTAGATGAGTAGATGCATTTCTAAAAGCATTAAAACCATTATGGACATCTTTAAATGGATTTTTAGATTCACAGATAACCAAGGAGGGCCTTTCATCAACCAATGTTTGCTCTTCTTGTGGAGGATTAGAAACATGAAGAAAATCATCCTTTCCAACCACCTATATCATAGTCCTGTAATCAATAATTTGGTTAGATAATTTATTTAATTTCCTCGATAATTTTTTTGATTCATTCCCTCAAATCTAAAAAATACAAAAAATCAAATTTACCATAAACATATCCTTTGACTGGAAAACATTTTTTCTGAAATCATACAAAAATCTGTGTTTTCTCAAATTCAATCATGAGAGTGATTTAATCATGTGTGGTGGAGAGAATCACCTTTTCTATCATAGTAATAATCATATCGACTTCCTCTATAAATCTTACATAATGACCAAAAAACTCCATTTTAGTAGATTAATCCATTTTAATTGGAATTTCAATAACATATGCGATGTCAATGAGAATTTCAGGATGCCAACAAACCAAATTGAGACCATTTGTTTTTATCCAAATATGTGAAAAAGGTTTATCTATGTCATTTATATTGAAATTTATGGTCCATTCGTGAATTCTATAGGTACAAGACACATTTCACATCTGAGACACATTTCACATCTGAGAAAAACAAATTATCTTATAATCAGGTTACAAATTCCATAATTTTCCTAGATATAGATCAATTAAACATGGTAATACATGAAAATAATGAAAACATATATAAGTTAATGATTTTGCAAATGGAATCATATGAGGCATAGATTTAGGGGTTAGAAGCATTCCAGACAATTATCGTAAAAAACTTTGTTCACTAAAAAACTTGGTCTACTTATCATTTATATTGAACATCTATCATGGCAGTAGGTAGAGTTTTTTTAGTACACAACTTGAAGATCACTGAAATTAGAGTGAGAAATATTGGTTAATGAGGTAAAATAAATATTAAGGTGATGTAGAGGGTGAACCAATTATGGCTTAAGAAAAGAGAGAATGGGTGGAGAATCGGTGAGGTAGATCGATTAAAAATAAGATCAAATGTGCGTGTGTTGTCAAAACAATTAAGGAAAATAAAAAAACAATGATGATTATGGGGGAGCAACAAATCACAAGTTACCACATAACATGATTTTAATATATCATTATAATTTCAAAACATAAAAATTTGATAACCATTAAACTAAGATATATATATTAAAAAAATTCAACAATTCAAAAAATTATTAAACAAAAAAATAATTTTAATTTTAATTTCTGCTCATTTTGTTTTGATGTGAAATTATGTAAAAGAAAAGAAATGATTTTAATTTATCTCCATTTTTTTGCAGAAAACATCTTAGTGAAATGAAAATATATGTCTCAGATGTATGAAAAAAATAACTGTTATTAAAAAATATTGTTTTGCAAAACTCAATTATTCCAAATAAAAAAAATTATAAATTTAAATTATGTTTTTTATTTTGAAATAATTAAATATATTTTTATAAATACATAAAAATATATATATTTCATAAAAATAAATTTATAATTATATAAATACCGAAAAATATATATGAATATATTTAATTTATATTTAAAATTATACATATAATTTTTTTATTATTATTTATAAATTATAATAATATATATATATATACATAAAATTATTTATAATCAATATTATATATAGACACATAATCAAATTTTTTATGTTCACATAATGAAAATTATCAATTTAAGGTAATAAAAATTATAGAAAAATTATATATATAATTAATTGATTCAAAATTATTAAATCAAGAATATAAAAAATATTAACACAAATAATTATTAATTATAATGATTACATCACAATTATTATTAATTAATAATAATTTTTAATTTATTTATATAAATTCATAAATTAAGGTTAAATAATTATTTATAATCAAAATTATCTATAATAAAATTTATTTATAAATTATTTATCATTATTTATAAACACATATTCAAATAAAATTATAATTATTTTTTATTTTTACTTATAAATTATTTTGATGTTATGAAAATAATTATTTACAAAGTTTGTTTAGAAAAATATTTATTTACACATTAAAATACATTTTCTTATTTGTAATAATCACAAAGATGGTCATTTATATAAATATTAATTTAAAAAAATTGAATAAAATATTCACAAGGGATACTGCTAGAATCCCATGTCAATCATTTTAAACACTCCAAAATACTTTGGCACTTAGTTTGGAAATCATTTTGTCTGTATTAAAATTTTAAAAATCCCGAGCCTAAGCTCTCCACTTATTTAAAACTAAAATTCAAACTTTATGAGGAATTATGGAATTTTTACATACATTTTGAGTAAAATCAGTTGACACAAAATCTAAATTTAGACATTCAAGGAGGAATCAAGAGACACATTACGAAAATAGTCACATTCTATTCTAAAACCAACTTCAGAATTTCTAAAAACACATTTTATGGAACCCATTTCATGAAAATGGTAGAACGAATTTTGAAACACAATTTTCTCATCACAGACATTCATATAGGAATAACATTAATAAATAAACCCATTGTAACCAAATAGCATTAAAATTCTATCATAGTTAGACAACAATGATGATAGACCAACCAATACATCCAAAACAATGTCAAATGATCCACCACAGAAGAGTAGTGGGTGAATTGAATGATGGATTCAAAAAGGATATATATCCATATAAAAATACCAAGTAGTATCAAACAGCACCTACAGTATACCCAAAACCATTGTGAACTCAGTCGATATCGGACAAACTAGAGTTAAACATGGTGGGTCAAATAGTAAGGGAAACAATAAATCCTGAATGAAGCCCCAACATCATCAAACTATTAAACTAAAACATGTGAGAATAATGTGGGAGAAAAGACTAAGATTGAAAAAGATTTCGATTAAATATTAGTACAATATTGATATATCAAAAATGCATGAAGTGCGTGAAAGATCTCAAATGTGCGCAAAAGGTGATGTTGGGTGAAAGAGGATTTCAAACCCAATGCGATGTTAAATTCGTTTTTGTGCGCTCTGAGGAGATCATATATGATGCATCAAATCTTCTGTGATGGGATCGATGATTCCTACCAATAAGAGGTGACCCCATCCCCCTCTTTTGTGTAGCTCAACTCTTAGAAGAAATCAGAGCTCTGGATCACATGTAATGGGAGTTGCACATAAGAGTTGGAGTTACATGTAAGAATTGGAGTTGCATGTAATAATTTGAGTTGATCTCCAAAAGAGGAGGTTGCATGTAACATTTTTTATGCACGTAAAAATTATGTTTCACACAAGAAGTGGTTTTTCGTGCAAGGTGTATTAAGGGTTTCAAGAATGATTTGATGTTTCCCAATATATATGTGGTAAAGAGGTATTCATCAGTGGATGAAAGTGCAACATCAATAGAGCATATACTTAGAGAAGGGGATGTATTTAGTAGAGATAAGAAAGATACCTACAAATCTATAAACAATGAGTGGATATTCTGAAGATGTAGTGAGCGCACTTCAACTAAGAGTGTAATGAGCTTTCAGATTCTGATTGGTTGTAAACAAGGAGGGATAATGAGTCTGCTCTGAACATTGTAAATTGTTGTGTGGTTTTAGTGGATTTGGTTCATTGGTACATTGTCATTGTATTCAAATGGATAAAGCCCAGTGGCGGTGAGCCAATTAAAAATTGTTATGTCTCGTGCATTCTATATTTACTGGTTAAACTTGTCTACGAGAAAGAGAGAGAGTGATAAGAGAGTTTTGGTTAACAATGAAACCAAATAAAAAGGGGAAGTTGTTTAAATCTATTATACCTTAATTCACCCCCCCCCCCCCATCACTGGGTATTTGACCTACTGGACAAAGAAATTGGTATCAGTGGTAAAGGTTAATACTAGTGTATCCGTCTCTATGAATGTCATCAACCACAAAGAGTTTCTGATCATCAATGGGAATAATTTTCAGTTATGGAAGAATTTTATGAAACACTACTTCTAATCCTTAAGAAAGGATGTCTTTACAGTAATGATTCATGGTATTTCAGCCAATATTAACAGTGGTGCTTTATCAAAAGCTAGTCAAAGGGAATTGGATGCCAACATCAAAGGAATCAATGATTTAGGGGGAACCCTATCCAATGCAATATATAAAAAGGTGATGTCATGTAAAAAAACACATTCTATGTGTGATAATCTATTAAATATATATATAGGTGATTCAAAGGTCCCAGAGGCACCGTTGCAGGTTCTATGGAACATGTATGAAGGTCTAAAAATGAACCCAAATGGGTCTGTTAATACATTATTTGATAGGGAGAATGTTGTAGTGTATAAATTCTATGGTCATGGAGAGATTATTGAAGGTGTATTGATTGTCAAGTACATCATGACAAGACATTTACCTCGGTTAAATCTGAATGTTACTGTGTTGGAGGACAAAGATACAAAGAAACTAACATTATATTGCTTGGATAGTATTATTGTCACATATGAGATGAGAAATAAGGATATTCAGTCTCTGTACAAGGGGAATTACAAATAATTGGAAATTGTGTCCATGTGGAAGCTCACCCTTGAATATTATCAAGATGAAGAAGAGACAGATGAGATGATTTCATTACTTTCCCCAGTTCTTCAAATAAGAAAATGAATGTTCAATGTAAATCTTCAACATTCTTTCTTTAGTTGTGGAATGGTTGGTCATCTTGTGGTAAGGTTCCCAAAGAATTGCATATCCAATTTTACAGAGAAGGGACAGTCAATCAAAAGACGAATTCACTACTAAATCTAGTTGGAAGGAAGGCTCTTGAAGATGGAGTATTACTTATATATCTAGTTGTTAGAGAAAATAATGGAGAAAAGAAAGGTTAATTCCAATGCAGAATTATTCTCATCTGAAGGAGTTTGTCGCTGTTGTGATCATGTGGAAGACATAGACTTGACTCACTCATTGAGGAGTCGTTTTCATCTAGCCTTAGAAGAGAAGCATAGTGAAACATCAACGAAGCATCTATTCCAAAGTTGAAGATGCACAACAATCTAGTTTTCTATACTGATCGTGGAGAGATCTTTATGTCTATAAATTGAGGAAGACTTCCTTGAAGCAGTGTGTGGAGGAGGAAGAATAGCGAGTTACCATTAGGAGGCAGTGCATTATCCCTAAACATTTTATAAAGACAGTGAACCTTAGCATGGAGTGACGAAACTTGTATCCACCGAAGACAGTGAGTTGATAGTGAATTTTGGTACGTTGACACGCCGTCGACGTATACTCTTTAGATGTAGCTCAGTGTTGGTGAACCAAGTAAAATCCTTGTATTTTACGCACTTTATTTTATGTACTTATGATTGCATTTGGTGTGAATAAGGGAGTGAGATATTGAACATGTTCCTTCCAGTGAGGGAACAAGATCTGCATGGGTGAGGGTTTCAAAAGAAAAAGTTTAAATTGGATTGCACCTTAATTCACCTCTCAACGGACCTAATCCTTGAGATGGGGAGTTGGCTTTATTCGAATCTCGACTTTAGTGTTGTGACCCCATCTTTGTGATGGGGAGTTTATTATTGGATTATACCTCCAAGTTATAACTCAGGTCAAAAAAGATAATTGTCCTGCTCGTAAGCACGATGGCCCATGAGGCATTGGCACGATCAATTTGTGTTTATTTAGGTTGTTTTGGAAACTGTTGGCATAGATAAAACACTATGAAAACAGTTAATGTGGGTAAAATGCTCTGGCATTAGAAAAGGTTGGCATTGATAACACTTCAATTTTAAAAATGGTTGTCATTAGTTGTTATCAAAGGGAAGGGTGTGAGTGTGTCCTTGCAATTACAATGTGAGTTTTATGGTTTAAGCTTGTTTGTGGTTAATAAATCTTTTGGTATGGGTTCATGCATTTCACATCACTCACAAACTTGCAAAACTTTTGTGGGCATGGTAACCATGTGGAGTCCTTTAGGGGAATTATATTGGGTGTTATATTCACCCTTTGCATGTGTACTTTAGTGCACATACAAATTTTATTATTGTTGGTTTTGGTACATCAAGTTCTTGTGGCATGGTGGCTTGGCTAATATCTTGTATCAATGTTATTGGTGGTACATATATTTTTTAGTATGCAATGTATGCATTTACATTCATGGATCCATTGTACTTTTTATTTACAATAATGTTGTTGTCATATGTAATGAGGTAAATCAACCCCCAATAGTATTTGTTAAAACACAGTAGTCATCAAATTTGTCAAATTGGTTGATTGTCATCTTGCCCTCTCCCATAATCATTATTCAACTAGAGAAATATGACCCCTGATCTTTCGAACTCAAAATCTAATACTAGTTATTACAAACATTAAGGCTATAACAATGAAAATAATTCTAGAAACGAGTAATAAGAAAAATATATCATGCAAAATGGAAAACATGAGACGAAAACACAAAATTACATGGTTTAGGAATACCCTACATCCAAAGAGAAGTAATTTCATAAATTTTAGCACAATTTACGAAGGAAAAAGGACACCAAAACCCTAGTTCGAACTAACCTCATAACCAACAAGTGTTTCTATAAAAGCTCAAGTTGCTACAATAACTAGATCTACATAATGATCCACAATGCTACAATACCTAATTCCAATGCATCTGCTCAACTATGTTAGAGTGATTCGACTAACTACAATGCATGCAACCCCAATAACCTCACCACATAGGTCAGTCAAAAAAAGGCTTCAAACCGATGTAACGTGTTGACTTTCAACAATTAACTCAACTCCATTTGAATGATCAACACCCACATTCATAACATCCTCTTGCTCTTAAAATTAATGTGATGCTTAATCATTTAATTTTTTTATGAATTATATCTAATGTAAATGAATATTATTTGTTTTAAGAGCTAAGATTTTGCTCCATTTCAAGATCGAGTACCTGATCTCCTTATAAAAGATCTGATACCTTCACTATTAATTTCTTATAATTCAACTTAATTTTTTAAAGCATTTGTGATCATCAAACCCAAGCAGATGTAGATAAAGTTTTATTTACATATGCACCACTAGTTCTTTCTTGTGATAGTTTAGGAGATCAAACATTTATCAACTTCTATTTTGCTCGTATGTCGCTTCTGACAATCATATGGTAAGAAGAATGATTAGACCAACACTTGCAAGAGTATACATAAACCCAAGCAGATGCTTCTATTATGGATCCCCAATGAACAGTCATGCTCGGGCTTGTTCTTGGAGCTGCTCCTGTTGGCCAAAAGAAGAAATGGGGTCACAAACAGTTAGAATTTCAAGAACCCGTGCCCTTGATGTGTTGTAAAAGGCAACAGAGCATTCTTAACTTGCCGACGAAGAAGGGTAAGACTCCATTTGAAAACACTTATTGAAAACTGCTTATATTACTTATCATCAAGGGTTTATGTAGCCATTTATTTCAATTTTAGGAGAAACAAAACAAACATCACATACGGCTTCAAATTACTTATGCCATAAACAGTTTTCAATAACTGATGTCAAACAGAGCCTAAGAAATGCAGCTGCACTAACCTCTGTCACAAAGAAAGCATGGAATCCATATGGCACTCTATGGGGCAGTTCAACCACTGCAATGGGATCGGTGGACATTGTTTTTGCATCAATTACATTCACGTATGATTTTCTGCACACCCCACAACAATTTTAGCTCAGCTGTTGAACAACATAGATTCTCACTGTTAGTATTTAGATATTTAAGATATGGATATTGACTAGGTCCACCCTATCCCCCCTTTTTCCTCTTGTTAGAATTTGGTATTTCGTATCCATCTTGAGTTGTATCCTGTTATCTGTCTCTATAAATAGTGTTTTGTCCTCTTTCAAGATGAACGGGCTAAATTACAGTAGAAGGGAAGATAAATACCCGGTGTTTTCATCATGGATGAAAAATATCAAGTAGCCATCATCTTCCTCAGAGGCAGTGCCAGGCTTGCGAGGAACAAATATGGCCTCCGAACCAAATCTACCTGAACCTAGCTGAAACATGCCTTGAACATTCCCCCCAACCTCGAGCTTGGATTTTCGAGGATCTGGCTCTGCATGAAGGTCGAATTTGACAATTCCTGTGACCTTGGCGATGCTGTCCAACATAGTCCCATATACATACCTCTGCTTCCTGATTTACAAAAATAATGACACAAAACAGATCAAAGCTAATTCATTAACTAATTTTGGCACACGCTGGAGTAGCAAGGTGTGAAGCAAAGATCGCATGGAGATTCAGACCAACGAATAATTTAAAGACTTAAGGCTGCGTTTGGGTTTGGTTTTATAAAGCGTTACGGGTTTTCATTTTATAAAAATGTATTAGAAGTTATGTAATGGGAGATTTTTCAGAACCAAAAAAAAAAACTTGCGATCCGTTTTACTATGATTTCTTTGTCTTTTTATTTTCTAAAAACGTATAAAAAATATTTTTGGATAATAAGGAAAAATAAGTATGTGATTTACCTTTCATTGCATTTTCATTTTTCAGAAAGCATGATTTTTTCTAAAAATCTCTCATTTCCATTTTCATTTCCTTGAAAATATTTTCCGTTTACATAATCTAATAAATTTTGGAAAATGAAAACAAAAAAAAAATCCATAACCAAATGAAACCTTGATTTCATGTTTTCTAGAAAATGAAAATGCTTGGTTTACATGATCTAATACATTTTTTGAAAATGAAAACAAGAAAAATGTTTTCCATAACCAAATGAAGCCTTGATTTCATGCTTTCAAGAAAATGAAAATGTTTGGTTAAGTATGTTGTGTTTGATTTTGGAAAACGTTTTCTGTTTTTCTTTTTTTAAATACTAAAAACGTTTTAGAAAATATTTTAGATAGAGGGAGAAAACAAGAAAGTACATGTTTTACATCTTGCATTTTCATTTTCTAGGAAACATGAAAACAATCTATCGACTTTATTAAAAAATACTCATTTCCATTTTCATTTTCGAAAAAAATGTTTTTCATTTACATAATCAAATACTATTTTTCTGAAAAATGAAACCAGAAAACATTTGTTAAAACCAATGGCAGCCAAAACTACTACACTTTCTTGTTTTTCCTACATTTTTTAAAATATTTTCTAATACACAATTTCGAAAACGAAAACAAAAAATGCATTGGACTGCATAAATAAAAGCAATATTCATGAAAATGAAAGTTTTTTGGAAAAAAAAAACCATACATTCATATTCATGTTTCCAGAAAAACAAAAACGCAATCAAAGATAAATCACATACTTCATTGTTTTTTCCTACCACCCAAAAATGTTTTTATAACACATTTTCTAATAAGTTTTTAGAAAATGAAAACAAGAAAAGTTTTCCAAAACTAAACACAACTCCAATGAGAAAACAAACATCTGATGATCAAAATCAGTCACAACAATCATTTAATGACCAAGCTAGTCACCTTCAGTATAAAAACATCAAATTTCAAAGAAAACCCATTTACCGGCCAGTGTAGAATTCATTCACCCTGGGAAAATCTACAGAAGATGCTGAAAGCTTCTTCTGTGAAGCTAAGCCAGTTTCTAGGTTAAATCTCATCTCATACCTGACAAGGATGATAACAATTAAAAACATCTTGACAATGTAAATAGAATGGAAAATCTCTACTAGATGGGTTTCACTTACAGCTCATTTGTAAAATTTTCAAGTTTTCCCTTCACGCTTCCACTGACCATGTCAAGGTCAAGGTCCTCGAGTCGACAAGTTATCAAAACCACCTCATCCTTCTCTTCCCAGGCATTGGCTGACAAAATAAACCCATGAATCCAATGATTCATCAAGAGTAAAATAATTGACATTAAAAATTAAATAAATCAAAGGGTGAACTGCTCTTGACTTTGAAATAAAGAAGGGGGTAAAGTGGGCAAACCGTTATGGAAAATGAAGCAATTTGGAAGTTCAAACCATTTGATTTGCAACTCGTTCTTTGCATAACGAGGAAGTATGCCGAAGCGAGCCTTTTTCGTTGAATCAAAAGAGAATATTAGCTTATTTTTTACCATTTCCTGAAATTGCAAATTCAGAATCATAGTAAGAAGATCTCTATTAGATTCTTGCCAATTATGAAATAAAGAAATTTATCAACATCCTCTAAAATCACACTATCAAATGGACCCTATGTGCTTGGGTTCCAAATCAACCAATCAAGATGATTGTTTTTGTGTGTGAGTGTGTGTTTTGCTGGCATTTGGTTTTGGTTCAGTTGGCCATGGTAAAATTCCCCAGGATGGTTTTTGACATCCAAGACTCCGGCAGATTTCTATAAATCAAGGAAGCATTAAATCGGAATGCTATTAGTTACTGGTAGAGTATTTAGATATTTAAGATATGGGTATTGTCCTCTAGTTTGAATTTGGTATTTTGCATCTATCTTGGGTCTTGTATCTCATATTTGTCTCGATAAATAAAGTGTTTCGTCCCCATTTAAGAGGAACCGTTTCTGAAATTACTCTTTCTATAGTTATCATTAGGTATTTCGACAGAAAAACTTCATGATGTTTGAACACTCCAAACAGGTTCATCATGTATGTTACAAATTTCAAAGTTTGTGCTTTTTTTTTTACTCTAAACTTCTGTTTCTAAAGTTGAACTGCCTTGGCCTTTAAACACAATTATTGAAAGTCAATAATGAAAACATTTTTTGTAACATTCAAAATGGGATTGAAGAAAAAAATTGAGATTGAGAATATTTCACGGCATTTGTCTGATAACAGATGTTGTACTAATCATATATTATTTGAAAATCCTTATAAAAAATGTTACGGAATGACTTTGCAATATCAGGTTGCATTTGGGGCATGGAAAACACATTCTATTTTCATTATCCAAAAATTTATTAAATTATATTTTGGATTGTAGATTGGGAAAACCCCCTTACCTTCAAGGTGAGGCGGAGGCCTTCTTTTATAGACTGAGAAAGAGGAATACACACACAAGAGTATTTCCGATGTGGGACTCGGAAATACCCATAATAATAAAAGAATAAAAAAGAGGGTTTAACACTCCCCCTCAAGCTGGACATGCCCAGCTTGGATAACCAGTCCCACAAAAAATGACATCAGACAAGACCAGACACACTCCCCCTCAAGCTGGGCTGCAGATGCGATTGATGCCCAGCTTGGAACTAAGCGAGGCTAGGCGAACCCCTGGAAGGCCTTTGGAGAAGATGTCAGCAAGCTGGTCCGCCGTCGTAATGTGGCTAAAACTGACATGATTGTGCTCCAGGTGGTGTCGAAGAAAGTGGCAGTGCACCTCAATATGCTTCGTGCGTTCATGGAAGACGAGATTCGAAGCAATCTTGGTGGTTGCTTGATTGTCACACCAGATGTGAGCAGATATCTGCTGAGCAAAGCCAAGCTCCTTGAGGAGTTGGCGAAGCCAAAGGATCTTCGTAGTGACGGTGGTCATGGCACGGTACTCAGACTCCACACTGGATCGGGAGACGACAGTCTGTTTCTTGCTGCGCCAAGAGATGAGGTTGTCTGCCAAGAATATGGCAAACCTAGAAGTAGATCTCTGAGTACCAAGACAACCAGCATAATCAGCATCACAAAAGGCCTCAATATGCAGATGAGGATGCTGGGAGTAGCGAAGACCACGAGCATGATCTCGTTTGATGTATTTGGCGATGCGGATGACAGCATCCCAATATGAGGTGGTCGGATGCTCCATAAATTGACTCACATTGCCAACAACACAGACAATGTCGGGACGAGTCATGGTAAGATAATTGAGTTTACCCATTAGTCAACGGTACCACTCTGGGTGTGGATACAATGCCGAGGAGGCATAAAGAGACCGTTCCCCAGGCTCCAGAGGAGTGTCGACAGCAGTGACCTGTGTCAGCACAGCATGCTGCAGAATATCCAACGCATACTTCCGTTGGCAGAGAGAGATGGTGTCTGAAGAATATGAGACCTCGATGCCTAGAAAGTATGTGAGAGGACCAAGATCCTTAGTGTGGAAGTGCTGGTAAATATGCCCCTTGAGATGGGTGATACCTGCAGAGTCGCTGACAGTGATGATGATATCATCCACCTAAACGACCAATAGGATGCAGCCAGCGGAGGTCGTCCTGTAGAACACAGTGTGGTCCTTCATGCTGCGAGAGAGCCCAAAATCGGTGACGACCGTGCTAAAGCGGCCGAACCAAGCACGGGGAGACTGCTTGAGGCCGTAAAGCGAGCGGCGGAGTCGGCAGACTTAAAACTCGACGCCGGAGACACAAAATCCGAGGGGCAGCTGAAGATAAACTTATTCCTCAAGGAAGCCATGTAGGAAGGCATTCTTGACATCCAGTTGATGAAGAGACCAATGATGATGGGCGGCCAGAGAGATGAATAATCGAACGGAGGTCATCTTGGCAACTGGTGAGAAGGTATCAAAGTAGTCAATACCGTAAGTCTGCGCAAAGCCCTTGGCCACTAGGCGGGCTTTGAGGCGATGGAGAGTGCCATCGGGATTCAGCCTGACTGGGTAAATCCATTTGTTGTCGACCGCCTGTTTGCCTGCTGGAAAGGTGACAAGATCCCAGTATGGTTTTCTTCCAGAGCTTGCAATTCATCCCGCATTGCTGCTAGCCACCCGGGGTAAGATTTGGCTTCACCAACGATGCAAGGAATAGAAACTGTCTCCAGAGCGGACAGACCCCTGTATGAAGATACAAATTGAGTACTCTGGCAGGAGCGAGTACCTTTCCGTAAGGTAATGGGTAAGTCCTCGGGCGGCGGGGCAGGAGCATCGGACGAAGCGGGGAAGACGGTGTCATTGGCCGGAACGGGGGATACAGTTGATGAACGACGGGAGTAGACCTGACCAAAATGGGTGTCAACAGGGGTTGACACCGGTGGAGGGTGGATGATGAGAGGAAGACAATCATCGATGGCGGGGTCAGGATGAGGAGAGGGAAGGGAGAACGGAGAGCTCTCAACAAATGCGACGTCAGCCGAGATGACATACCGCCGTAGGTCGGGTGAGAGACAACGATATCCGCGCTGAGTGTGGGAGTAGCCCAAAAAATGCACCAGAGGGATTTGGGAGAGAGTTTGGAGAAGCCAGAACGTGTGTCGCGAACGTAACAGAGGCATCCAAACACTCAAAGGGGAAGGGAGTGAAGAGGGAGAGAAGAGAACAAAGTCCGAAAAGGAGTCTCCCCCTAAAGGACAGAGGAAGGAAGACGGTTTATAAGGTAGGTGGCGGTGAGAATTGAATCTCCCCAAAAATGCAGAGGCACCTGTCGGTGGAAGAGGAGGGCACGAGCAGTCTCCATAATGTGTCTGTGTTTCCGCTCGGCCACGCCATTCTGTCGGGGTGTATCAGGATAGGAGGTCTGATGAAGGATGTCTTTTGTCTGGAGAAACTGCCGAAAGGGAGTGCAGAGATACTCACGCCCATTATCCGAGCGGAGACATTTTACAGAGATAGAAAATTCGTTTTGAATTTCATTGTAAAAGGTTTGGAATGTGGAAAACACTTCGGAGCCTTCTTGAAGGAGGTAAAGCCAAGTCATTCAGGAAAAATCATCAATGAAATATATATAATATTTATACCCCAAATGACTCGAAATGGTACAAGGACCCCACACGTCTGAATGAACCAAATTAAAAGAGTTTGAGGCCCTTGTATCCACTCGAGGAATGTATGTAGTGCGATGATGTTTCGCAAATGTACATGACTCACAATTAAAAGAATTATGCCGACTAAAGTCTGGAAAAATCTGATGAAAGGTGGAGGCAGGCGGGTGTCCCAATCGGGAATGAAGATCTAATGCTCGAGCAGAGGCAGACGTGCAAGCGATGGGTGCTGGTCCATCGAACATGTAAACCCCATCCCATAGCTGGCATCTACCAAGTTCTCGGTTCGTAGTCTGCTCCTGAAATACAACACCAGAGGAGGTAAATATGGCAGCACAGTTATAATCTTTTGTCAGCTTACTGATAGAAAGAAGATTAAATGGACTGCGGAGCACATGTGCCACAGATGGTAGGTGAATCGACGGAGTCAGGGAGCATGCGCCGAAACCCGCAATGGGGATAGTGGAACCATCGGCGACGGTGATGGCTGATGAACCGGTATAAGGGCAATAGGAGGTCAACATACCAGCATCACCGGTGAGGTGCTCGGAGACACCTGAGTCGAGCATCCATGCAGGGGAGCGACGACCGACAAAGGCAGCGGAGCGAACAGAATGAGCCAGAGAAGCCGAGGATGGACCGGGTCCTGCAGGGTCCCGAGGATCATGAGTCAGCCGGATATCGGCCATAGACAGGTCCAGAGATGGTGGAAGAGTGGCGAGTGCCGAGGAAGCCTCCTGGACCGCTGTTTGTCCCTGCCTCGGGCGCTGAGATGGACGTCCATGCAGAACCCAACATCAGTCGATCAAGTGGCCAAGCTTGCCACAATGTTGACAGAGAGGACGTGGACGATCTTCCACACGGCCACGTCCACGAGGGCCCGAGGAGCGTCCACCGCCATGACCGACGAGAGCGGAGTGGTCGATAACCGGGGTGGGAGGGGGAAGAGCCCGCTAGGCCTTGCTCAGCCAATGATAAACCTGTGGGATCTCCAGCAATAAAGAGCTGGCAAGCAGCTCGGTTGCCGTGGTGGCAAACTCCGGAGCGAGGCCGCTGAGAAGAGTGAAGATGCAGAGTTGGTCCCGCTGGGTCTAAGCCTCTGCCGGTGTCTGAGGAACGGGCCACAACTCCTGCAATTCATCACGAAGCCCTTTCCATTCCATGAAATACGCGGCGAGGAACTGGTCCTACTATCGAATATGAGACAGGCGCTGGAGGATATCGGAAACCCGAGCCAGGTTGTTGGTCTCGGAATACATGATGTTCAAGGAGTCCCAGAGTTCCTTGACTGTATTCGCCGTGCGGGTGACATCCTTGACCGATCAATCCATTGAATTGACCAGCAGAGCAAAGATTTTGCTATCAACAAGCTTCCATGAACGGTATTTGGGGTCAGTCGAAGCCGGGGGAGGATCCTCAAGATGATGATCAAGGTCCATCCCGGTCAGGGACATTACCATAGTCTTCCGCCAGATGGAGAAATTTGTGGAGTCCAACCAGTCATCAACGAGGCGGGTGGAAGCGGTGATCATCTGAGACAAAGGGGAGGAGTCTGCCATGGAAGCTTCGGGTAGCGGTCTAAGACGCAGTTGTGGGCAGCGCCGTAATCAGCGGGGGGTCGGGCGTGCCGGGAAGCCGTGTGGAGCAGCGAGAGGCAGCAGACAGCGGGAGGGGTGCCGAGAGTCGGTGCAAGTCGTGCGCAGGAAGAGCCGGGAGGATGCCGGTCCGCCTAGAGGGAGTCGGTTCGCCTGGAGGGAGCCGCCCGGACCGTTCACCTGGACCGGCTCGCCTGGAGGGAGTCGCGGCTGGAAGGAGAAAAAAAAACTGTTAAGGCTGGCGTGGACGTCGGGATCACGGGAGGGCCCCGGGAGGGATCCACCGGGAAGGGAGCCGGCGTGGAGGACCGTCGGGCGATGTCGCCAGGGAGCAATGGGACGAGGCTGGCCGAGCACGCTGGGAGGGTGGGGGCGTCGCGCGGGGAAGCGGCGCAGGGAGGCGTCGCAATGGAGGGCAGGGCCGTCGCGATGGAGGGCCGACGGGGGGGGGGGGGGGGGGGGGAGGCGCCGCGCGCAGAGGAGGACCGCTGGAGGCTGGGGCCGAACGGCGCAGGGTGCCGGCAAAAGCGTCGCTGGAGGGGCCGCGGAGGGCAGACCGAGGAGGGGGGGGTGCCGCGTAAGGCAGACCTAGGAGGGAAGGATGCCACTTAGGGCAGAGCCGAAAAAAAATAGAGGGAGGGCTCGGGAATCGGGTTCCCTTTGATACCATGTAGATTGGGAAAACCCCCTTACCTTCAAGGTGAGGCGGATGCCTTCTTTTATAGATCGAGAAAGAGGAATAGACAGAGGAGTATTCCGATGTGGGACTCGGAAATACCCATAATAATAAAAAGAATAAAAAAGAGGATTTAACATAGATGGTATAAGAAAATAAAAATGTATGTGATTTATCTCTCACTGTATTTTTATTTTTCAGACAACATAAAAACAATTTTTTCCCAAAAATCTATCATTTTCATTTTCATTTATACAATTCAGTGCTTTTTTTTTAAATTAAAAAAAAAAGGTTTCCCATATCCAAACGCAGCCTTAAACTATAACAAGTGGCAAACACGGTGAAACAGTACCTTCGGCCTGAAATACAGAGGAAGATCCATAAAAATGGCATAATTCTCAGTAATGGCAAAGTCATGCATCATAATGGGCTCTGATATTGTTATCGGTACCGGGTCATGCATGAAACCACCTTCTGAGATTACCCTATACGTGATATAGGGTGGTGTCTGTGAATAGCCAAACGTAAACATCTCACCTGCAAGTGAAAATTCCATAAATAAAACTAAGTTTTCACAACAAACACTTGTTTGGATAGACTCAGGATAGTATTTGATCATCCTTAATTCTAGAGAGTCATTACCAGTTACTGGGTCAACTTTGGGATGAGCAGTAAAGGAATGGGCCAATCTCTTGTCATAATCCAACATGCCGAGTGTCTGCAGGTCTCCATCTTCCAAAACTTTAAGAACATCTATCATTTTTAAAGCATTACTACACTTGTCGATTTTATCATGCGAAGGATAATGAACTAAAACCAATTACCAATATCTTATTAGACCATTACAAGAAACAGAAGCTGTCAAATCATGATTGTAGTATCAGATAACAAAATCCTAGATAGTCCAAGGGTGTGTTTGACAGCACTTACTGAAAACAGCTTATAGCAAGTATCACTTAGGATAAGTTCTCCTGTGTAAGTCTTTCCAGATTGCTTATGGAAGAAGTGTTTTCCTGCCCACTTATTTAAGTGGGTTTTCTTCTGGAATTTAAGTACTGGGCATTTTTTCAGATTCAGAACGCCATTTATTTTTAAAAACTAATTATCATAAGCAGTGAGTGCTATAAGCAATTTTCAAAAACTGCTGTCAAAATGATCCTCAACAAATGCTGCCAAACAAATCCTAAGACCAGAGTATCTAATCAAACTTTCCATTATGCTCCGCAGCAAATGGCATCTGATCATCCTCTTCGGACCCAACATACAACCACAATTAAGTTTCCTCGCATAAACTTTTTTTAAATTTCTCCATTTCAACCATTTTACAAAATTGATTTTCCTTAGAATTTTTTTATTAAAAGATGAGAAAAATCTTACAAGGTTTATCTGCCTCAGAAAGTGCCAAAAGTTTACCATGGTGATAGATAAAAGCTGTGTTCCCTGAAAGAATGAGAAATCATAAAATCATAAGATTTTAACACCTGGATCTATAGCAGGCGATGATAATAATTTAAAAGAAAAGAACCAACCTTCAAGGTGTAACATTTGGTAAGAAAGATATCAAATCATTTAATAAACATACAATACTCAGCAGACCTACCCGTCCCAAATCCATAAGACACGTCCAATACTTTCAATTTTGCTCTTAGCATTTGCATATATACCATGAACAGTCCAAACAGACCTTTCAGATCTCCTATCTGCAGATGAGATGGAAACATGATAATGTGAACCCCAGAATGGAAGAATGGAATGATCTACTCCGGAGATCATGAATTCAAAATTATTTACAGCAACTGACTCCAGCAGAAGATTAAACAAAATTCAGGAAAAAGAAATGCATGGACTTGGCAGTAATGAGAAACACTTCTTTCCTACAATAAACTTAATTCGAGCTTCACTTTATTAAAGTTTTGTGTTGGGAGGGAAAAAAAGTTTGTGCCAAAAATAATTATGTATCTTGAATGTGGGTTTGAATAGGTTTACTCTGTTTGACAAAGTTTATCTTATCCCCATATCCCCCTAGTTTGAATTTTGTATCCCTGCCTATCTCAGATGTTCTATATCTTCTCTTGCTCTATAAATAGAGGGTTTCGGTCAACTTCAAGAGGCCCAACTTTATGGTATCCTTATTTTAACATGATATCAGAGCTCAGGAAACCCTAATGGGTCTCTCCCCTCCCTCACTCTCAATCCTTGTTCCCACTCTCACTCGCTCATTCTCAATCCATCCCTAAGAGACTGCACCCAGGCACTCCTCCACCCCCACCCCCCCAGGGGCCCTTTCACCTACGCAACCCCCACGCCCTGCCAAGAAGTCACACCCAAGTTAGGCCAAGCGAGCCACCCAGGCCTTATGCCCCTGTCTAGAATATCCACCACAAACACCACCCTGTTTAAATGCGCCACTCCAGAACTGACATATCAAAACCCGACATACTTCCAGGTCTGTTTCACCATGCTGTTGTCTTGCCACCCTGTTCAGGTAAGCCGCACCAGATCTGATGCAACAAAACCCGATATGCTGTCAGATCTACTTTACCAAGTGAATTGTTCACCAATCTGTTTTGAATGTTGCTTTGACTGATGGTCAATCTCTTCTATGTTGGTTTGTCCTCTGTGGGTTCACTACTTTCAGTTCAGATCTGTCCTTCCTGCAAGGACCACTACTTCATCTTCCATGTCCGAATCAGCAGCCCCCCCCCCCCCCATTGCTCAATTATAACCGCAACAGCATGTCTTGTTGACGATGATTCCATAATTTTCACCATGCGGCAAAAGACAGTGGTCATCCTTAAAAGGGATGGGTTATTACTCTTATTTTGTTAGTTCTCCACCGGATCCAAAGGATCCTTCATTCACCACTTGGGAGCAACAAGATAACAAGCTTTTTGCACTTCTCAATTCAATGGATGTCTATCGAACATTTTTTGCAGTTCTCTTCGGCGGGGTTCATTTTTTAAACCTGTCGTTTACGACTGAAAAGCAATTGTAGCCGAGATCCGTGATTTATGGCCTGTTCCTCAGACTCCTGATGGGATGCAGATCCAACTTGATCAGCACTTTCTAATCTCTCTCCTGAAAGGCCTGATTCTGGAGTTCTGTTACTACTGAGACCGAAATGCTTGTCAGTACCACCATGCTGCATCTGTGATTGGTCTACAGTCATCTTATTCGTGTTATCTGTCCAATTGCTTCCATAATTTTCGTCGATTTTACAGATCATAGTCCTCTTGTCTCCTGCAATATTGGCCATGGTGAAGGCCGCACTAAAGGAGGAGGTCGTGGCTGTCTACACTCACAATGTACACTACTTGATAGGACTGCTCACAGGATTGATGCTTGTTGGAAACTCCAGGGTCTTTCCAACCATCCTCCAACTTCAAACCGATCACTTCCTCTTCAGGATATCGTTGCTGACTCTGTCGCCCCGACTTATAATATTTGCCACACAGTGGAACTTTCTAACGAAAAGTATCATTATATGCAGTCTCGTCGAGCTGGGTCTGCCTCCTCCGATGCCCAAGTGGCGCTCAGACTGACGTACATGCTGCTTGTTTATCTCGGCATCCTGTCGCATGGTTGTTTGATTCAAGTGGTTATGATCATTACTGGTAATATAGGTATTCTCCGTTCTTACCACCCAATATCGGATGGTGGTGTCATTACTACGGTCAATGGCTCTTTCAATGCTCTGCTATATTCTCGCTCACGAATGATGGACTCAACCTCTTTCAACGAATCGACTACTTGGTAAAGGCAGTGTGGAGGTGTCTATGTGTTCGACTCAGGTGTCTATGTGTTCGACTCAACCTCTTCCTTGGCGTGTAAGTCGCTTTCTGTTAATGCTCCGGATCTCCATTTCTAGCATGGTCGTCCACCTACTCCAATTCTTTAGTGTTTTTATCCATAGTTGGGTTTTTTCCATCTATTGACATCAAGTCATGTTACCTCGCCAAACATCATAAGATAGCATGTATTCCCTGACAACAAAAACGAGTGACGAGGCCTTTTGAGTTCGTCTATTATGATAGATGAGGCCCTAGCCTAACAAATTGGGTTACCACTACTATGTCGCCTTCACTGATGATTTCTCTCGTATCATGCATATAGTACTTAAAGAGTTTAACTAATGTTTTTTGTTGATGGTGAATTGTCTTACCTCAATGTGAGGCGAAGACATTCTTTTATAGATAAATAAAAATAATTACAAGAAGAGGGAAAGACCGATGTGGGACTCGGAAATACCCATTATACTTAAATGGGGTCCAACACTCCCCCTCAAGCCGGACATGCCCAGCTTGGATTGAGTCCCACAAAGAAAAAAGATGACATGAAACAAAGACCATCTCATACTCCCTCTCAAGCTAGGCCATGGATGCTGTGAATACCTAGCTTGGTAGTGAGAGAGTCAAGGCGAGCTCCGGGGAGGCCTTTGGTGAAGATGTCGGCAAGCTGATCTGCCGTCGGAATATGGCCAAAGCTGATATGGTTCTGCTCCATATGGTGGCGAAGAAAGTGGCAGTCCACTTCGATATGCTTCGTCCGTTCATGGAAGACGGGATTCGAGGCAATCTTTGTGGCTAATTGATTGTCACACCAGATATGAGCAGAGGTCTTCGTCGGGAAGCCGAGCTCATGGAGGAGATGACGAAGCCAGAGGATCTCAGTGGTAACCGTGGCCATGGCGCGGTATTCGGCCTCTGCACTCAATCTGGAGACGAAAATCTGCTTCTTGTTGCGCCAGGAGATGAGGTTACCGGCGAAGAACACGGCGAATCCCGAAGTAGACTTGCGGGTAGCGAGCCAACCTGCATAGTCCGCATCACAGAATGCCTCAACATCCAAATGAGCATGATGTGAGTACTGAAGGCCACGTGCAGGGTCTTTCTTGATGAATTTGGTAATGCGGAGGACAACATTCCACTGAGATCTGGTTGGATGCTCCGTGAACTGGCTGACTTTGCCAACGACGCAGGCAATGTCTGGTCGTGTCATGATGAGGTAGTTAAGTTTACCCACCAGACGTTGATAACTCTCAGGGTGAGGAAATGGTTCCGAGTCGGTATGGAGAGAGCGTTCCCCAGGCTCAAGAGGTGTGTCCACTGCAGTTGGCTGACTCAATCCTACATCCTGCAAGATATCAAGAGCATACTTGCGTTGGCAGAGAGAGATAGTGTCCTCAGAACGGGAGACCTCGATGTCAAGGAAGTAGGTGAGGGGACCAAGACCTTTGGTGTGAAAGTGGTGGTAAAGGTGCGCCATGAGGTGGGCGATTCCTGTGGAGTCGCTCCCTGTGATGATAATATCATCAACATAGACCACCAGCAAGATACAGTCATTCGTCGTCGTACGGAAGAAGCCTGTGTGATCCTTCATACTGCGAGAGAGGTCAAAGGCCGTGACGACAGTGCTGAAGCGGCCAAACCAAGCCCGAGGAGACTGCTTGAGGCCACAGAGGGATCGACGGAGGCGGCAGACATAGGAGTCGGCGCCAGAGGCACGAAAGCCAGGGGGCTGCTGCAGGTAGACTTCTTCGTCAAGAAAGCCATGGAGAAAGGCATTCTTGACATCCAGTTGATTAAGCGGCCAATGATGATAAGCAGTCAGAGATATGGATAGGCGGACATAGGCCATGTGGGCGACCAGAGAGAAGGTCTCAAAGTAATCGATGCCATATGTCTGAGCAAATCCCTACGCCACAAGCCGGGTTTTGAGGCGACAAAGAGAGTCATCGGAATTGAGACGGATCGTATAAATCCATTTGCAGCCGACCGCCTGTTTGCCCGCAGGGAGGGGGACCAGATCCCATGTATGGTTGTCATCCAGAGCTTGCAGTTCATCTCGCATAGCCTGTGGCCACCCCGGGTGTGACTTGGCGTCGTCAACCGTGCAGGGAATAAAGATCGCCTCCAGTGCTGACAAACCTTTGTATGAAGATGTAAATAGAAGAATAGTCTAACACGAGCGAATACCTTTCCGGAGTGCAATTGGCAAGTTCTCGAGTGCTGTGACAGGAGCATCGGACGAAGTGAGAACAATGTTGTCCTCGGCCTAGACGGGGGGTACAGTCGATGGACGACGAGAGTAGACCTTCCCAAAGCGATGACCAGTAGGAGGAGACACCAGAGGAGGGTGAAAAATGAGAGGAAGACACTCATTGATGGTAGTGTCTGGATGAGGAGAGGGTGGAGTGAAAGAAGAGCTCTCGACAAACAAGACATCGACAGAGCTGATATAGCGGCGTAAATCTGGAAAGAAGCACCGGTAGCCACGCTGAGTGCGGGAATATCCGAGAAAAATACACCGGAGGGATTTGGGAGAAAGTTTAGAGAGATTGGGACGAGTGTCCCGGACATAGCAGAGACATCCGAAGACGCGGAGTGGAAGGGAGTGAGGAGGAAGAGTGGGGAACAGAGTACGAAAAGGAGTCTCTGTAGCGGTGCGGACTTCGGGGTCAACTTCACTGTAGCGCTTTTGACTTCCAGCCGGCAGACACTGTAGCACTTTTGACAAAGTGAGCCGCCGATCACTGTTGCAACGCGGACTACTATTCGGAACAGTGGACCGTCTTCTTCATATGTAGCCCATTTCGGGCTAGGTTTTTACTACTGAAAAACCCTCTGTAATTTGTGCTCCCAAATAGTGAATTTCTGCCTCTCCCGTGGACGTAGAGATTTTTCCCGAACGACGTAAATCGCTGTGTCCTCTGCTTTCTTTTTTTTTCGTTTTTCCCGTTTTCTGTCATTGTATCTCCCAACGATTCCACATCAGTCTCCCCCTGAAAGATGGAGAAAGGAAGTCGATTGAGTAGGTAAGTAGCAGTGAGGATGGCATCCCCCAGAAGAGAAGAGGCATCTTGCGGTGGAAGAGGAGGGCACGAGCAGTTTCCAAAATATGCCGGTGTTTTCGCTCGGCCACTCCATTTTGCTGAGGAGTATCAGGACAGGAGGTCTGATGGATGATGTCGTGTGCCTGCAGAAACTGCTGAAAGGGAGTGGACAAGTATTCTCGCTCATTGTCGGAGCGTAGACATTTTACAAAGATAGAAAACTGTGTCCGGATCTCATGGTAAAAGGTCTTAAAGGTGGAGAAAACTTATGTCCGATCTCAAAGAAGGTAAAGCCACGTCATACGTGAAAAATCATCAATGAAAGAGATATAATATTTATACCCTGATTGACTCGAGGTGGCACAGGGACACCATACATCTGAATGAACCAAATTTAAGGGTTTGGCGGCCCGTGTGTCAAGTCGAGGAAAATATGAAGTGCGATGGTGTTTCGCAAAAGTACAAGACTCACAATGAAAAGATAAATGCTGACTAATATCTGGATAGAGTTGATGAAGAGCGGAGGCGGACGGGTGGCCCAACCGAGAATGGAGGTCCACGGCACGAGCAGAGACAGATGTGCAGGCGATGGATGTCGGGCCATCAAACATGTACACCCCATCTCGAAGCTGGTCTCTACCAAGTTCTCGGTTCGTCGTCCGCTCATGAAACATAATAAAAGACGAGGTAAAGATAGCATTACAATTGAAATTCTTGGACAACTTGCAAATGGAGAGCAGGTTAAACAGACTGCGTGGTACATGGGCCACCGAGGATAGGTGAAGGGATGAGGTGAGGGAGCATGTACCAAAACCAGCAATGGGGAAAGTGGAACCATTAGCAACAGTGATGGCTGAGGAACCAGTATAGGGACTGTAGTTGGAGAGCATACCTGCATCACCAGTAAGATTATCTGACGCACCTGAGTCAAGCATCCAGGCAGGGGAGCAATGACTGACAAATGCAGTGGGACCACCGGAGTGGGCAAGAGATGCTGATGAAGAGCCCGGTAGAGAGGTGGTCCTATGATCGTGAATCAGCTGGATCTCAGCCATGGAGAGATCCAAAGATGAAGGAAGAGCAGCAGCAGGCAAGGATGCATCTCGGACCTTAGTCTGGCCCTGTCATGGGTGCGGAGCGGGACGGCCATGAAAGACCTAGCAACGGTCAACCAGGTGGTCGAGCTTGTCACAGTGCTGACAGAGTGGGCGAGGTCGACTGTCTCCACGGCCGCGTCCACGAGTGCCGGTAGGGCAGCCACCACCACGACCCAGAAGAGCAGTGTGATCAAGGCTAGGGATGGGTGGGGCAAGGGCCCGATGAGTCTTCCCAAGGCGATGATAGACCTGCGGAATCTCTAGGGACGAGGGGTTAGCGAGCATCTTTGTAGCCGTCGTCGCATATTCCGGGTCGAGACCATGGAGGAGGCTGAAAAGACAGAGTTGGTCCTGCTGGGCTAATGCTTCCGCAGGTGTTTGTGGAATGGGCCAAAGCTCAAAAAGTTTGTCTCGTAGAGCCTTCCATTCCATGAAGTATACGGGAAATGGACGAGCTTGCTGGCGGAGGAGGGACAACCGCTGAAGATCAGATACCCGAGCCAAGTTATTGGTCTCGGAGTACATGAGAGTCAAGGAATCCCAGAGTTCCTTGACTGTGTTGGCTGTCCGGGTGACGTCTTTGACAGAGCGGTCCATTAAATTGAGCAGGAAAGCAAAGATTTTACTGTCCGCAAGCTTCCACGAACGATATTTTGGGTTAGAAGGTAGAGGTGGTGGATCCTCAAGATGGGAATCGAGCTTCATGCCGGTGAGAGACATGAGCACAGTCTTCCGTCAAACAGAGAAATTTGTGCAGTCGAGTCGCTCATCGACCAAGCGGGTGTAGGCGGTGATAAGAGGAGGCAGGACCGAGGCAGCCATCGAAGGGAGGTCTTCGGAAGTTGCGGATGAACTCGTCATTCAGCGCTGGACAGACGCCCGGAGACCGGGTGCCGGCAGAATGGGAGATTCCGAAAGAGGCCGGGAGACCGCTGGAAGGGCGGGGCTGGCGCGGGGTCGCCGGGAGTCGTCGCGCTGGAAGAGCGAGGCTGGCGCGGGGTCGCCGGGAGCCGTCGCGCTGGAAGAGCGGGGCTGGTGCGGGGTCGCCAGGAGCCGCCGGGGAAGGGAGCCACCCGGGATGGAGTCGCCGGGGAAGGGAGGCCGCCGAGGAAGGCCGCGGGCGAGGTCGCCAGACGAGCGCGCTAAGAGGGCGGCGGGGCTAGCGCGGGGTCGCCGGGAGTCGTAAGGGAAGGGAGCCGCCCGAGATGGAGCCGCCGGGGAAGGGAGGCCGTCGGAGAAGGGAGGCCACCGGGGAAGGCCGCGGGCGAGGTCGTCGGACGAGCGCGCCAGGAGAACAAGGCTGGCGCGCGAGGAAGCGGCGCAGGCACGAGGGAGGCGGGCCGCCGAGGGATCTGCGGGAGGTGCTGCGCGCACATGAGGCCCGCCTGGGAAGGAAGCCGTCACAGAGGATCCGCTGGGAGAGGGGCGCCGCTGGAGGAACGTGCAAAGAGGCGGGCCGTCGGGGAAAGTCGCAGGAGGCGGGCGCAGCTGGAGCCGGCAGGGGAGCCACGCAGGAGAGGGGCGCCGCTTGAGGGAGAGAGGGCTGCCGGGAAGGGAGCCGTGGGCACAGGAGGGAGGGCCGCAGGGAAGGGCAAAGTCGGAGGGGAGAGAGGCGGGGCCGGACAAAACCGAGAATCGGCAGGGGAGGAAGGGTTCGGGATTAATTTCCCTCTGATACCATGTTGATGGTGAATTGTCTTACCTCAATGTGAGGCGAAGACATTCTTTTATAGATGAGTAAAAATAATTACAAGGAGGGAAAGACCAATGTGGGACTCGGAAATACTCATTATACTTAAATGGGGTCCAACATTTTTCATGTGTTTTGTTCATTTTATAATGAAATAAAAATTCAATTCTTCATATTCATGGAATGTCTACGTTTTTTGTTGGAGTTTGCATCTCACATCGGACTTGTGATCCAATGTGGTTTTTATTATTTGTTATAAAAGAATCGCAATACCTCCTTTAGAGAGCACCTTAGGGATTCAGGTCTTACCTCATTTTATCATCTAACATGGTATCAGAGGAGGTTTGATAAACCCGACCCCTTCCTCCCATCTATTTTTTTTATTCCGCTCTAGGGTCTACTGAAGTTTTCCCCGTAAGGGGGGTGGCGCCCTCCATGGCCAGCTCTGCCATCGCCCCTCCCCTCCCTCCCGAGCGCCGCTCGGCCCGCCGCTGTCCCGACGGCCCGCTGCGGCTTCTCCCGCCCGAGTCGCGCCTCCCGTTCCCCGCCTGCTCGCTCTCCCGGCGCCCTAATCTTCCCAGTGTCATCCGGCCCCCGATCCCCCCCCCTCTAGGCGGAATCCCCGACGCGACGCTCTCCTGGCTCCGCCTCCTCGCACGACTCCCATCCCTCCTCCCGTCGGCGTTTCCCGACCCCGCCTCCGACACCGTCGTCTGGACACACGTGACGTTTCTCCCGAACGACACCCCTCCCGCTCTAGCATACTCCCAATCCCGCTCGCGCCTCCCGACGGGATCCAGCCGCTCCTCCTGCGACGGTTCTCCCAGACGACGCCCCTCCTACTCACAGGCACCTTCGTTCTGACCTTCTGTTATCGCGCCTCCCTGCTGCTGCACCTCCCTGCTCGTCGCGCCTCCCTACGACGGCCTCCTGTGCACCGCAATGGTGCACCAGCACTCTGCTTCCACCACCGTGCCGCAGCACTTCGACCGCCTAGGATCCGGGCCCTTTGGCGCCGCCAGATCCCGCAACAGTTCTGCGAAATCCTCGCCTCTCATCACCGGCCCCGCAAGTGCGGCTTTCTCGGTGCTAGTGTGGCTTTCCCGGCGTCTCATCGACCAGCCCCACTAGTGCGGCATTCCTAGCGCTCCGTCAACCGGCCCGGTCTGTGTGGTTCCTTTGCTGCGCCCGCGACAACTTCATCCATCCATCATCCAGCGGGGGAGCTGCGATCGTGAGGGGGAGCAGCAGCCTTGAAGCTTTATCTTTTATATTGTTTTGTCTTGTTTTGTCTTGTTTTGTCGTCAAGCAGGGTATGTCCAGCTTGAGAGAGAGTGTTTGCAGTCTGTTGATTGCTTTGTTTTCATTTGTTTGCTTTGGTCTTTTTTCTTTATGTGTCCAAGCTAGGTACACCTAGCTTGAGAGGGAGTGATGGAGTCTGCATCCCACATTGGACTTGTGGTCCGATGTGGTCTTTATTATTTGTTATAAAATAACCTCAAAGCCTAATTTAGAGAGCACCTTGGAGATTCGGGTCTGTAGATTGGGAAAACCCCCTTACCTTCAAGGTGAGGCGGAGACCTTCTTTTATAGATTGAGAAAGAGAAATACACAAAGGAGTATTCTGATGTGGGACTCGAAAATACCCATAATAGTAAAAAGAATAAAAAAGAGGGTTAAACACTCCCCCCTCAAGCTGGACATGCCCAGCTTGGACAACGAGTCCCACAAAAAATGACATCATACAAGACCAGACACACTCCCCCTCAAGTTGGGCTGTAGATGCGATGGATGCCCAGCTTGGAACTGAACGAGGCTAGGCGAGCCCCTGTGAGGCCTTTGGTGAAGATGTCAGCAAGCTGGTCCGTCGTCAGAATGTGGCTAAAGCTGACATGATTGTGCTCCAGGTGGTGTCGAAGAAAGTGGCAGTCCACCTCAATATGTTTCGTGTGTTCATGAAAGACGAGATTCGAAGCAATCTTGGTGGCTGTCTGATTGTCACACCAGATGTGAGCAGATGTCTGCCGAGGAAAGCCAAGCTCCTGGAGGAGTTGGTGAAGCCAAAGGATCTCCGTAGTGACGGTGGTCATGGAACGTTACTCAGACTCCGCACTGGATCGGGAGAAGACAGTCCGTTTCTTGTTGCGCCAAGAGATGAGGTTGTCTGCCAAGAATATGGCAAACCCAGAAGTAGACCTCAGAGTAGCAAGACAACCAGCATAATCAGCATCACAAACGGCCTCAATATGCAGATGAGGATACTGGGAGTAGCGAAAACCACAGGCAGGATCTCGCTTGATGTATTTGGCGATGCGGATGACAGCATCCCAATGTGAGGTGGTCGGATGCTCCATAAATTGACTCACTTTGCCAACAGCACTGGCAATGTTGGGACGAGTCATGGTAAGATAATTGAGTTTACCCACTAGTCGACGGTACCGCTCTGGATGTGGATACAGTGCCGAGGAGGCATAAAGTGACCGTTCCCCAGGCTCCAGAAAAGTGTCGACAGCAGTGGTCTGTGTCAGCCCAGCATCTTGCAGAATATCCAACTTATACTTTCGTTGGCAGAGGGAGATGGTGTCCGAAAAATACGAGACCTCGATGCCTAGGAAGTATGTGAGAGGACCGAGATCCTTAGTGTGGAAGTGCTGGTGAAGATGCCCCTTGAGATGGGTGATACCGGCAAAGTCGCTGCCAGTGATGATGATATCATCCACATAAACGACCAATAGGATGCAGCCAGCGGAGGTCGTCCTGTAGAACACAGTGTGGTCCTTCGTGCTGCGAGAGAGCCCAAAGTTGGTGACGACCGTGCTAAAGCGGCCGAACCAAGCACGGGGAGACTGCTTGAGGCCGTAAAGAGAGACGCGGAGTCGGCAGACTTGAGACTCGGCGCCGGAGGCACAAAATCTGGGGGGCTGCTCCAGATAAACCTCTTCCTCAAGGAAGTCGTGTAGGAAGGCATTCCTAACATCCAGTTGATGAAAAGACCAATGATGATGGGCGGCCAGAGAGATGAATAATCGAACGGAGGTCATCTTGGCAACTGGTGAGAAGGTATCAAAGTAGTCAATACCGCAAGTCCGCGTGAAGCCCTTGGCCACCAGGCGGGCTTTGAGACGATGGAGAGTGCCATCTGGATTCAGCCTGACTGTGTAAATCTATTTTCTGTCGACCGCCTATTTGCTTGCTGGAAGGGTGACAAGATCCCAAGTATGGTTTTCTTCCGGAGTCTGCAATTCATCCTGCATTGTTGCTAGCCACCTGGGGTGAGATTTGACTTCACCAACTATGCGAGGAATAGAAACTGTCTCCAGAGCGGACAGACCCTTGTATGAAGATACAAATAGAGGAGTACTCTGACAGGAGCGAGTACCTTTTCGTAAGGCAATGGGCAAGTCCGCGGGCGGCGGGGTAGGAGCATCAGACGAAGCGGGGACGACGGTGTCATTGGCCGGGACAGGGGATACAGTTGATGGACGACGGGAGTAGACCTAACCAAAATGGGTGTCAACAGGGGTTGACACCGGTAGAGGGTGGATGATGAGAGGAAGACAATCATCGATGGCGGGGTCAGGATGAGGAGAGGGAAGAGAGAACGGAGAGCTCTCAACAAATGCGACGTCGGCCGAGATGACATACCGTCATAGGCCGGGTGAGAAGCAGTGATATTCACGTGGAGTGTGGGAGTAGCCCAAAAAAATGCACCCAAGGGATTTGGGAGAGAGTTTGGAGAGGCCAAGACGTGTGTTGCGAACGTAACAAAGGCATCCAAACACTCGAAGGGGGAGGGAGTGAAGAGGGAGAGAGCAGAACAAAGCCCGAAAAGGAGTCTCCCCCTGAAGGATAGAGGAAGGAAGACGGTTTATAAGGTAGGTGGCGGTGAGAACTGCATCTCCCCAAAAATGCAGAGGCACCTATCGGTGGAAGAGGAGGGAACGAACAGTCTCTAGAATGTGTCTGTGTTTCCGCTCGGCCACGCCATTCTGCTAGGGTGTATCAGGACAGGATGTCTGATGAAGGATGCCTTTTGTCTGGAGAAACTACCGAAAGGGAGTGGAAAGATACTCACGCCCATTATCTGAGCGGAGACATTTTACAGAGACGGAAAATTGGTTTTGAATTTCATTGTAAAGGGTTTGAAATGTGGAAAACACTTCGGAGTGTTCTCAAAGGAGGTAAAGCCAAGTCATTCTGGAAAAATCATCAATGAAAGATATATAATATTTATACCCCAAATGACTTGAAATGGTAGAAAGACCCCACACGTCTGAATGAACCAGATCAAAAGGGTTTGAGGCCCTTGTATCCACTCGAGGAATGTATGTAGTGCGATGATATTTCGCAAATGTACATGACTCGCAATGAAAAGAATTATGCCGACTAAAGTCTGGAAAAATCTGATGAATGGTGGAGGCAGGCGGGTGTCCCAACCGGGAATGAACATCCAATGCTCAAGCAGAGGCAGACGTGCAAGCGATGGGTGTCGGTCCATTGAACATGTAGACCTTGTCCCGAAGCTGGCCTCTACCAAGTTCCCGGTTCGTAGTCCGCTCCTGAAATACAACACCAAAAGAGGTAAATATGACAGCACAGTTATACTCTTGTGTCAGCTTACTGATGGAAAGAAGATTAAATGGACTGTGGGGCACATGTGCCACAGATGGTGGATGAATCGATGTAGTCAGGGAGCATGCGCCGAAGCCCGCAATGGGGATAGTGGAACCATCAGCGACGGTGATGGTTGATGAACCGGTATAAGGGCAGAAGGAGGTCAACATACCAGCATCACCGGTGAGGTGATCGGAGGCACCTGAGTCGAGCATCCATGCAGGGGAGCGACGGCCGATAAAGGCAGCGGAGCGAACAGAATGGGCCAGAGAATGCGAGGATGGACCGAGACCTGCGGGATCCCGAGGATCATGAGTTAGTCAGATGTCGGCCATAGACAGGTCCAGAGATGGTGGAAGAGTGGCGACTGCTGAGAAAGCCTCCTGGACCGTTGTCTGTCCCTGCCTCGGGCGATGAGATGGACGTCCATGTAGAACCCAACATCGGTCGATCAGGTGGCCAAACTTGCCACAATGTTGACTGAGAGGACGTGGACGGCCTTCTACACGGCCACGTCCACAAGGGCCCGAGGAGCGTCCACCACCATGACAGAAGAGAGCGGAGTGGTCGATAACTGGGGCGAGAGGGGGAAGAGCCCGTTGGGCCTTGCTCAGCCGATGATAAACCTGTGGGATCTCCAACGATGAAGGGCTGGCAAGAAGCTCGGTTGCCGTGGTGGCAAACTCCGGAGCGAGGCCGCTGAGAAGAGTGAAGATGCAGAGTTGGTCCCGCTGGGTCTGAGCCTCTACCGGTGTCTGGGGAACGGGCCACAACTCCTACGATTCATCATGAAGCCTTTTCCATTCCATGAAATATGCGGTGAAGGACTGGTTCTGCTTTCGAATATGGGATACGCGCTGGAGGATATCGGAAACCCGAGCCAGGTTGTTGGTCTCGAAATACATGATGTTCAATGAGTCCCAGAGTTCCTTGACTGTATTCGTCGTGCGGGTGACATCCTTGACCGATCGATTCATTGAATTGACCAGCAGAGCGAAGATCTTCCTATCAGCAAGCTTCCATGAACGTTATTTGGGGTCAGTCAAAGCAGGGGGAGGATCCTCAAGGTGATGATCAAGGTCTGTTCCGGTCAGGGACATCACCACAGTCTTCCGCTAGATGGAGAAATTTGTGGAGTCCAACCGGTCATCGACGAGGCGGGTGGAAGCGGTGATCATCTGAGGCAGAGGGGAGGAGTCTGTCATGGAAGCGTCGGGTAGCGGTCTAAGACGCAGTTGTGGGCAGCGTCAGAATCAGCGGGGGGTCGGGCGTGCCGGGAAGCCGTGTGGAACCTCGAGAGGCAGCGGACAACGGGAGGGGCGCCGGGAGTCGGTGCAAGCCGTGCGCAGGAAGAGCCGGGAGGATGTCGGTCCGCCTAGAGGGAGTCGGTTCGCCTGGAGGGAGTCGCCTGGACCGGTTCACCTGGACTGGTTCGCCTGGAGGGAGCCGCGGCTGGAAGGAAAAAAAACTGTTGAGGTCGGCGTGGACGTCGGGATCACGGGAGGGCGCCGGGAGGGATCTGCCGGGAAGGGAGCCGGCGTGGACCGTCGGGCGAAGTTGCCAGGGAGCAACGGGACGAGGTCGGCCGAGCTTGCTGGGAGGGCGGGGCCGTCGCACGGGGAAGCAGTGCAGGGTGGCGTCGCGATGGAGGGTGGGGTCATCGCGATGGAGGGCCGCCGGGGGGGGGGGGGGGGGGGGGGGCGCAGGAGGCGCCGCGCGCAAAGGAGGAAGGCCGCTAGGGGGGGGGAGGCACCGCGCGCACAAGAGGGCCGCCGAGGGGGCTGCGGAAAGCGCTGCGCGCAGAGGAGGGCCGCTGGAGGCCGGGGCCGGACAGCGCAGGGAGGCGCAGGGGGCCGGGCAAGAGCGCTGCTGGAGGGCCACTGGAGGGGCCGCGGAGGGCAGATTGAGGAGGGAGGGGGTGCCACGTAGGGCAGACCTAGGAGGGAAGGATGCCAGTTAGGGAAGAGCCGGAAAAAAAATAGAGGGAGGGCTCGGGAATTGGGTTCCCTCTGATACCATGTAGATTGGGAAAACCCCCTTACCTTCAAGTTGAGGCGGAGACCTTATTTTATAGATTGAGAAAGAGGAATACACAAAGGAGTATTCCGATGTGGGACTCGGAAATACCCATAAGAATAAAAAGAACAAAAAAGAGGGTTAAACAGGGTCTTACCTCATTTTATCATCTAACATTTTTTAATAATCGTCACAAATAGTTGTCCACATCCATTTGCACATTCCTTGATAATCACAATATTATCCATCAGATATCCTGCCACGACACACCCTAACAAAATGGTGTCGCGAAGTGCAAGAATCCTCATCTTTTGGGTGTTGCTCAAGCTTTTCCTCTTTCGTATACAAAACCTTATTGTCATTTGGAATTATGTCATTTTGACCACTAATTATCTTATAAATCACCTGTTAGAATGTTGTAGCTCAATTTGTTTGGATGAGGTTGGGTCGAATGCTAGCAAACTAGACTACACATAAAACCACAACTTTGTGGTTCGATTTCCCTGATGATGTTGTCGGGGGTTGCAGGGGCAACGCGTCCTTGCTGTGGGGGGGCGGGGGCCGAAGGCCCCCGATCCAAATTTTGGGGAACTATAGCAATGCTGACCCGCTAGAGTGTAGCTGACCAGCAACACCAACAGGGTATTGTAGCAGTGTAGATTTACTGTAGCAGCATGCGACAGGTCACTGTAACTCCGTGAACTTCCAGCCACTGGTCATTGTAGCTCCGCGGATTTTCAGCCACAGACACTATAGTAGTTTGGACTTGGGTGGTTGAGACATTGTAGCAATGCGGACTTTCTGTGTGGTTGGTGACACGGGTTCATTATCTTCCTTTATGAGCTCATTCGAACTAGGGTTTTTTGGTGCTTGAAACTCTGATTATCTCCTTGTAACTCTGCTCCTGAATTAGTGAAGTGATTCTGCCTCTCTGTGGACGTAGGAATTTTTCCCGAACCACGTCAATCGTTGTGTCCCATGATCTTCTCATTCTTTTGTTCTTTCTTTTCTTCATCTGCAGACTTTTCTGTCGTTGCAACTCAAGGCGTTTCCGCAACATCACCATCCCTTGTCCGTCCTTGAGAGGGAGACATTGTATCATATCCTTTATCCATCAATTCCACTTCAATACCTTTCAAGTCTTCAAATGTCACTGTGATGTCTATGATAAACGATTTACTCGTACCAAGTTTGATGTCTATTTCCTCTTATGCATCTTTTTTGGTTATTCTCATACACAACGAGGATATCATTATTACTTCCCAGACATGGGAGGTTATACAGCCTTCGTTGATGTAGCTTTCATCGATACATCAAATAACGCCATTTGTTTCACAAAATGCCTTTGATCCCGAGGGAAATCTTCATCTCGCAATTACCCCATTTACCACTCTCCAACATCCTCCTCATGGGGCTAGTGGTTTTCGTTTCGACAGTGTCCCTCTTATCCCACCTCTCCCACCATCTTTGTTAGGACCATGGTATTGCAATGGTGTAGCCCGGTCCTTTAGATCAAGTTGGACCGACTGCTAGCGGCTCAAACTGCTTACCAGACTGCAACTCTCATAGTTCGACCTTCACAGTGAAGTCATTGAGGGTTGCAGGGGGCAGCTGCTCAGGGGTCCGGGGGCCGAAGGTCTCCAGCCCAAATTTTGGGCATTATAGCAACTCTGACTAAACTGTAGCAGAGCAGACCGCCAAAACCAACATGACACTATAACAGTGTGGACCTACTGTAGCGGCATGTGAGAGAACGTTGTAGCAGCATGCGAGAGAACACTGCAGCAATGTGAGCTTCGACATGTCCCTGTAGCAGCATATGACTGGCGACACCAAATAAGTCATTGTAACTTCGCGGACTTCCATCCATCGGTTACCGTAGCACAGTGGACTTACTGTACGATTGGTGGCACAATTACATCAACTTCTTTAAGAGCTCATTCAAGCTAGGGTTGCATGTATTCTGAAATTTTTCCTGTAATTTTGCTCCTGAATTAGTGAAGTGATTTCGCATCTCCATGGACGTAGGGATTATTTCCGAACTACGTAAATCGTTGTGTTCATCTTCGTCTTGTTCTTTTGTTCTTTTTTTCTCTCTTTTACTCTTCTGCAAATCATTTGTCGTTTGTTGCTCCCGGCGTTTCCGCAACACATAGGTGCAAGTGTGAAGAAAAGAAGTAGAAAACCAATTGTATCATTGTATTGATATTAACTATAAAGATCCTAACAAGAGATTACAGAAGAAGAAAAAGAAGGCGGCGGCGAAGAAGAAGACTACTCCCTGGAGCCAGGCTGAGACCTCAAAGGTCCAAACCCACTAGCTAGCCGAGATGAAACAAATGATATTCATAATACCTCCCCCACAACCTTTTCCCTTATCTAATACACCAACCAACCAACAACTCCAACCTACTATAGCCAACCAAAAAACAACTATGCAAAGTACCAAACTGCCCCTGGCGGTTACCCTTACATATCAACACCCCAAACCCACTAGCTAGCCGAGATGAAACAAATGATATTCATAATACCTCCCCCACAACCTTTTCCCTTATCTAATACACCAACCAACCAACCAACCAACCAACAACTCCAACCTACTATAGCCAACCAAAAAACAATTATGCAAAGTACCAAACTGCCCCTGGCAGTTACCCTTACATATCAACACCCCAACACCCTAACTATAACATCCAAACCCTAACCATTGGCTTGGAAAGAGCCGAGGTGTCATTGGCCTTAGGTGACATTCTCCGGACACCAAAGGTTGACAATAAATGCTAAGGGTTTAACAAGAAAGAGGAGGAACGTTTTACCCTTTTTATACACACACAAACACACACATACAATCACAAAATAAACAAACCCAATATAAATGATGCATGAGTCAAACTAACAAATCAAAGTATAACAAACCGAAAAATCAAAGTAACAACGGAAACAATAAACCAAAACAACTCAGACTCCAAAATAAAGCAAAACTCAGGCGCCAATGTGGCACTGCTCCAGACTCCCAAAACACGACCAACTCCCAAGCTCCATCTCCAACCTCCATGACAACTACAACAATCATGGAAAACAGCGTCTGCGTACGCACCAAAGTGCATTTGCAGGGGGTGAATAATCATACCCAGTAGACAAACCCCAAGAGATTTTTCCCATATGCCAATAAAATAATAATCGAGTCGGCTCACGCCCCTAGGGGTGCAGCCTAGTGGCTACGTCTCTATGGGTCTCATGGGAGGTCTCAGGATCGAGTCTCCCCGAGTACTTGTAGGCGCAGTAGGTTCCTTTGTTTATTTGTAATCCTCCTCCCCAAACTATTGTAATAATCGAGTCAACTCACGGTTTTTATAAAACAGTTGTACAAAATATCAAAATAGTTAAAATAATTTTACAGATATCATATAAAACAGAAGGAAGCATATTGTTAAACCCTCTTTTTATTATTATGGGTATTTCCGAGTCCCACATCGAAATACTTTGTATCTTTCGCCATATCATTCTATAAAAGTAGGCCCCCACCTTACCTTGAGAGTAAGGGGGTTTCCTCATTTTACATGGTATCAGAGCGAAATTAGTCCCGACCCTCCCTCACTGAGGATTTCCGGTTCTGTCCGGCCCCGCCTCTCCCCTCCTTCCCGGCTAGGGTTCCACCCGGCGGCCCTCCTTCCTGCGCGTCGCCCTCCCGCAGCTCCCGGCTCCCCGGCGTCCCGGCTCCCCGACGTCCCGCTCGTGCTCAGGTGCCACCCCAGCGCGCTCCCGTCTCAGCTCCCTCGCCCGGCGCATCCCGCTGCTCCCGCGCCTCCCGCGCGCTCCCGCTGCTCTCGCCCCGCGGCTCCCCTTCCGCCGTGTTCACCCCAGCAAGCGCCCTCACCCCTCGCCGGTCGCGCCTCAGGTCATGCCTCCCGTCGCCCTCACCCAGCGCGCCTCCTTCCCCGGCGGCCCTCTCTCCAGGCGCGGCTCCCCTCACCCAGCGGCGTCCTTATCCTGCGGCGCCCTCGTCCTGGCGCCCTCGGACTCGTCCAGGCGGACCCTCCCGGCAGCGCGCCCTCGTCCCGGCACCCTAGTCCTGGCGCCCCCGATTTCGCCCTGGCGGCCTCTCCCGGCAGCGCGCCCGCGTCCCGGCAGCGCGCCCTCCTTCTAGTGGCCCTTCCTGCACGCGCACGTCCTGCGCACGATCATCCCGTCGGCCCGCTGCATCAGCTACCCGACGCTTCCATGGCAAACTCCTCGGGACGTGGCTGTGCTTCAAGTCGTCCACGTCCCTTCTGTCAACATTGTGGCAAGTTTGGCCATCTGATCGCCCGATGTTGGGTCCTGCATGGACGACCCTCTCAGCACCCGCGGCAAAGACAGCCCGCGGTCCAGGACGCGTCCTCGACTGTCGCCTCTCTTTTCCCCACTCTCCCTCTTCATTCCCTCCCTCTTCATTCCCTCCCTCTTCGAGTGTTTGGCTGCTTGTGTTATGTTCGTGACACTCGCCCTGGCCGTACCAAACTCTCTCCCAAATCCCTCCGCTGCATATTCCTTGGTTATTCCCGCACTCAGCGCGGATACCGCTGCTTCTCCCCGGACCTTCGCCGGTATGTCATCTTAGCGGATGTCTCCTTTGTTGAGAGTTCTCCATTCTCATTTCCCTCTCCTCCTCCTGACTCTGCTATTGATGACTGTCTTCCCCTCATTATCCATCCTCTTCCAGAGTTGCCTCCTCCTGCCTCTCCTCATCCTGACCCTGCCATCGATGATTGTCCTCCTCTCATCATCCAACCTCCACCGGCGTCAACCCCTGTTGACACCCATTTTGGTCAGGTCTACTCCCGTCGTCTTTCGACTGTATCCCCTATTCCGGCCAGTGACACCGATGGTCCCGCTTCGTCCGCTGCTCCTGCTCCGCCACCCGAGGACTTGCCCATTGCCCTACGGAAAGGTACTCGCTCCTGCCAGAGTACTCCTCTATTTGTATCTTCATACAGGGGTATGTCCGCTCTGGAGACAGTTTCTATACCTCGCACGGTTGGTGAAGCCAAATCTCACCCCGGGTGGCTAGCAGCAATGCGGGGTGAATTGCAGGCTCTGGAGGAAAACCATACTTGGGATCTTGTCCCCCTTCCAGCAGGCAAACAGGCAGTGGGCAGCAAATGGATTTACACCGTCAGGCTGAATCCCGATGGCACTCTCCATCGCCTCAAAGCCCGCCTTGTGGCCAAAGGCTTTGCACAGACATACGGTGTTGACTACTTTGATACATTCTCACCGGTTGCCAAGATGGCCTCTGTTCGGTTATTTATCTCTCTCGCCGCCCATCATCAGTGGCATCTTCATCAATTGGATGTCAAGAATGCCTTCCTCCATGGCTTCCTTGAGAAAGAAATCTATCTACAGCAGCCCCCCGGATTTTGTGCCTCTGGCGCTGAATCTCGAGTCTGTCGTCTACGCCGCTCTCTTTATGGCCTCAAGCAGTCTCCTCGTGCTTGGTTCGACCGCTTTAGCACGGTCGTCAGCGACTTTGGACTTTCTCGCAGTATGAAGGACCACACTGTCTTCTACAGGACGACCCCACATGGCTGCATCTTATTGGTCGTCTATGTGGATGATATTGTCATCACCGGCAGCGACTCTGTGGGTATCACCCATCTCAAGGCTCATCTTCACCAGCACTTCCACACTAAGGATCTTGGTCCTCTCACATACTTCCTCGGCATCGAGGTTTCCTACTCCTCAGACACTGTCTCCCTCTGCCAACGAAAGTATGCATTGGATATATTGCAGGATGCTGGGCTGACTCAGGCCACTGCGGTCGATACTCCTCTCGAGCCTGGAGAACGGTCTCTTTATGCCTCCTCGGCACTATACCCACATCCCGAGCGGTACCGTCGATTGGTGGGCAAACTCAATTATCTCACCATGACTCGACCCGACATTTCCTGTGCGGTAGCCAAAGTGAGTCAATTTATGGAGCATCCGACCACATCTCAGTGGGATGCTGTCATCCGCATCGCCAAGTACATCAAGCGCGATCCTGCCCGTGGTCTTCACTACTCCCAGCATCCTCATCAGCATATTGAGGCATTTTGCGATGCTGATTACGCTGGCTGCCTTGCCACTCGGAAATCTACCTCTGGGTTTGCCATATTCTTGGCAGGCAACCTCATTTCTTGGCGCAGCAAGAAACAGACGGTCGTCTCTCGCTCCAGTGCCGAGTCTGAGTACCGTGCCATGGCCACCGTCACTACCGAGATCCTTTGGCTTCGGCAACTCCTCCAGGAGTTTGGCTTTCCTCAGCAGACTTCTGCTCACATATGGTATGACAATCAGGCAGCCACTAAAATTGCTTCGAACCCCGTCTTCCATGAACGCACGAAGCATATTGAGGTGGATTGTCACTTTCTTCGCCACCACCTGGAGCACAAACATGTCAGTTTTAGCCACATTCTGACGGCAGACCAGCTTGCTGACATCTTCACCATAGGCCTCTCCAGTGCTCGCCTTGCCTCACTCAGTTCCAAGCTGGGGATCCACCACATCTGACGCCCAGCTTGAGGGGGGAGTATGTCTTGGTCTTGTGTGGTGTCATCTTTTTTCTTTATTTTTTGTGGGACTTGTTGTCCAAGCTGGGCATGTCCAGCTTGAGGGGGAGTGTTAAACCCTCTTTTTATTATTATGGGTATTTCCGAGTCCCACATCGGAATACTTCTTTGTATCTTTCGCCGTATCATTCTATAAAAGTAGGCCCCCACCTTACCTTGAGAGTAAGGGGGTTTCCTCATTCTACACATATCAAAACAGTTTATCAAAAGTACAGTTTTTATAAACAGCAACCACAAATCATTTAAACTCACTTAGCATCCACAGTTCTAGTTCTCACACGCATGCACACCCATGCATGTTGAATGACAGTCCCTATACTCACGACCAATGACCCGTCTTTCACCAAGTCGTCACTTGGTGATATACCTTCTTGTGCCTCTAGTTTGGCACTGAGTGCTAAGTTTGTACCAACAAGGCCTCGTACAATGCAAATATGAACACACGCCACATCTATGATTTGTGCCAAGTTTTCAAACACGTTGTGGGCATCACCCATTATCCAAGATTTCAAGATCAACTAGCAAGAGTAATTTTCAGCAGAGATTCAGCATGAGATTTCATTCCAAAGCAGAAGGAATTTATTTAGGAACATGAAAGCCTTAGCATTCCAGAGAAAGTGGAATAAGGAAGAAGCCACCTACCTCGAAAACAATCGATGCGAGGAAACTTCACACAACCTCACAGATCTGGACTTTTCTTTCGTTTATCTTTTGTTTCCAAGATTTGATGCTCAAAGAATTGTCGAGAACGGAGTCCGGAAGTCGAAGATCGTCAAAAATCGCCTAGCCGAGGGTCGGGAGCCTATGATCTCCAAAAACAAAGCTCTTGAACTCAGGGATCCAAACCACTGAAATGGGGTTGAAAGACCTCTAAAGGACGCACATGGATCGCCCAAGAACCGAGAGAAAGGGTGGAAGAATGATGGGGTTCGAGTGGGTTCAGAAATTTATAAAAAATCTAGAAATTAGAAGATCACAACACAACACCCTAGATTACACCGAAACATGCTGATGTGGGGCAGATTCCACGATGGGGTTCGAGTGGGTTCATAAATTTATAGAAAATCTGGAAATTAGAAGATAACGACCCAACACCCTAGATTATGCTGAAACATGCTGATGTGGAGCGGATTCCACGATGCGGGAAGAAGACCACGATGCAAGGAAGAAGACCACGCTGCAATGGGGTTGGTCAAAACCGCGACCGAAAAATACGGCATGGTCTACGTTGTAGATCCTATAAATTAGGGAAAGAGACCACGCCACAACGAAACAACCACGCCTCATAATTCCAAAGCTAAAGAAGAAGGTCCTACCGTAGCTCAGCTCCATGGCATAGTGACCTCAAAACCAACTGAATCCAATTAATGAAGTTTCTCTTGTTTCCACCCAACAAAGGAGAGCGACAAGGGCGACCATACAATGCCTCGAACGGAGCAATATGTATTGTGGTCTGATAACTTTTGTTATACAAGAACTCCACCAATGATATATAATCTTCCCATGAGCCACCATAGTCCATGACACAAACTCTAAGCATATCTTCTGACGTCTAAATAGTATGTTCTGACTGCTCATCCATCTGATGATGATATGTTGTGCTCATGGTCAATTGGGTTCTAGGAGCCTGTAGCAAAGGGTGTCAAAACCGAGAAATAAAGGGTGGAAGAATGATGCGGTTCGAGGGAGTTCTTATAGGAAATCTAGAAATTAGAAGAGCACAATGCGGCACCCAAGATTACACTGCAACATGCTAGCATCGAGCACATTCCACGGTGAAAGCAAGAAGACCACATCACAATAGGGCTGGTCAAAACCGCATCCGAGAAATACAGAGCGGTCTACGCCGTAGATCCTATAAACCAGGGAAAGAGACCACGCTACAAGGGAACCACCACGCCGCAAAATTCCAAGCCTAAAGAAGAGGGTCACGCCGCAACCCAGCTCCACGACACAGCGACCCCGAAACCGACAGAGCCACACAAATTCCCCCCTTTGGATCTTCACGCCATAGAACTTCAACACAATGGTCATCTATGATGCAACTTAAGGGTCATGTCGCGGCTACCTCGAGATCAACAAAACCACCAAAACTCCCCAAAAAGATCTTACAAGACTCCATGTCGTAGCCAAATGCCGTGTAAACCACCAACTTGCCAGAACAACCAAAACCCCCTCTCCAAGCCTCTACGTCGTAGCGCTCTGCCTCACACCGCTCTACAACACAGCAAACACTACCATGCCGCAAGGAACTTCTCCAGCCAGAATCTCAACTCCAAGCTCCTCCCTTCACCATCGAACCTTCTACCAAAACCTCAAGAACTTAAAACTCACAAAGTAATGGGTCGAAGAGGTCTGAAACGCTACATGAGATACCTCTCAAACCATGAACCCTTAAAAACGCTTCAAAAACATTCCAAAACCATCCAGAAACTTCCCGGGACTTAGACCAACTATCCCATAACTTAAAATACAGAAAAAAATAAAGTATTACCTCAAACCGGGGGTGTCATGTCTATGATACACGACCTGCTCATACCAAGTTTGATGTTTATTTTCTCTGAATCTTTTTTGGTTATTCTCATACACGGCAAGGATATCATCATTACTTCCCAGACTTGGGAGGCTATGTTGTCTCTATTGATGTAGCTTTCGTCGTTATATCAAGTATCACCTTCTGTTTCACAAAATACCTTTAATCTCAAGGGAAATCTTCATTTTTCTATTACTCAATTGACCCCTCTCCCACATTTTCCTCTTAGGGCTAGTGGTCTTCGTTTAGGCAATGTCCCTCCTATCCCACCATCTCTATTAGGACCGTAGGTGCAAGTGTGAGGATAGGAAGTAAAAAACCAATTGTATCATTGTATTGATATTAACTATAAAGATCCTAACAGAAGATTATAGTAGAAGAAAAAGAGGACGACGAAGAAAAAGAGCTCTCCACATAAGACCGCTCCTTAGAGCCAGGTCGAGACCTCCCAAGGTCCAAACCCACCAGCTAGTCGAGCTGAAACAAATGATATTCGTAATCCCTCCCCCACAACCTTCTCCCTTATTTAATACACCAACCAACTAACCAACAACTCCTACCTACTACAGTCAACCCCAACAACTATCAACGGTAAAGTACCAAACTTCCCCTGGCAGTTACCCTTACATATCAACACCTCAGCACCCTAACATACCCAGCTCTAGAGACATCCAACCCCAGGTTAGCTGGCCTGCGCTCCAACTGCCCAGCTCCTAGTGAACCTGCAGCCTCACAACTCACACTCCTAACATTTCCTCCCTCTTAAAAAATCACCTTGTCCTCAAGGTGAAAACATATAGAAGTGTCCTCAATATCATATTTGGCTACATAGCTTCTCAAGTGCTAAGTTCTAGGAGACATTATGGCAAACCCTGTTGGATTGGTGTTGCCCGATCCGGTTGGGCCGAATGCTTGTGGCCCGCAACTGTAGCGGTGCGGACTTCAGGGTCAACTTTACTGTAGCGCTTTTGAAAAAGTCAGTCGTCGTTCACTGTAGCGACGCGGACCACTTTTTCGAACAGTGATCGTCTTCTCCATTGTTTTATATCCCATTTTCAGGCTAGGGTTACGACTGAAATCCTCTGTAATTTCGTGCTCCCGAATCATAGTGAAATTCTGCCTTTCCCGTGGACGTAGGGATTTTTCCCGAACCACGTAAATCGTTGTGTCCTTTGCTTTCTTTCTTTTTTCGTTTTTCCTCGTTTCTGTCGTTGTGTCTCCCGGCGATTCCGCAACAAACCCTTATTTTGGAAGCCAGTACTAGATGTAGTCAGCTTCCATCGACCTCCATCTAAAGCGTCCCTTGCATAAGTTGTCATCCCACAACTTCCTGGCTTAATGCTGGGAGTTTTTTTCATGAACACTAATTCTGGAGGGCAATAATCTTCACAAACTGCAAATGCTTCTATGCTAGAATGTCGACTCCTTTTAGGTTTTGCAAAGGTCACCTTGGTGAAGAATAAATTCGCAAAGGTTACCTCAAAATATTTTTGCAATAAACTTCCCTCCTCTTTCAAGAACATGAGTGAAAATAGTTAATCCAGCTAAGATGAATTGTGACTAGACAATTCATCCATATCAAGAAATCCTATAACATTAGGAGCTTCGTCACACACAACTAAAACTGCCTTGCAACCATCAAAGTGTCTAATAACCACTTCTGTCATGCGAGCATTTGCTATGTCACCCTACACGTGAATAACACCTTCAACTGGAGTCTTTTTTAAGACTGTCTTGCCTGCTAGCAGGAGAAAATTTGAAAGCAGTCAGGCAACACCAGCTTGTATAACTAGATTCTAGAAACATGACACAAAGGAAACAACAGTTGAATTGAAGCAATTAGCCACTTCAGCACCATCTTGCCACCAATTTGCTTCATCAGAAAAAACATCAAGATAGCATGATGCGGGTGACGTTGCTCTTATGACTTGCCAAAGATAATGCTTGCAACTTCCTGTAATAACACTATGCTTGTAACCCACCTGAGCAATAGTAGTGGTGGGACTTAGCTCACTAACAGTAGCTCCACCCATATTTGCTGCCAGAGAAAAATGTGAGCTAAGTGCATAGGCTACAATTTCCATCAATAAAAATGCTATTTATAGATGTGTGAAACCAAAATCCAATACTGACAATTGTAGTCTCGCACCCTTTAGAAGCTATTGTCAGTTGTGAGCACTGCATGCTGGGTGAAAATTGAATAATTTCTAAAACTTGAGTCATTCACAAGAACTTCGAGAAAGCATCTGCCTCCGCCAATGCTAACCAAAATTGACTGAAAATCGTATAGTTCTAGTCTAACCCCTCCCAAAGGAAGTCCAGAAGACACCTCTCCTTTAACTGCAGCAGCCTTCACTTCCTCTATAACAACAGTGTTTGGAACACGACGATGCTCCTTTCGGTGCAGTGGTCCCTAATCCTCTATGTCTACTTTCACACTAACATTCTTCACTTTTAAGTTCCGCATAAGAGCCAATGCTTGGTCATTTGCCCCAGACGCAAGCATCGTCACCCTGTCACTACTAGGGGGTAGTGCATCTTGAGGACCCTATGAAGGATAAGCTCATGGCAGCGGATGTGGACATAGCGCATCTCCTTTTGCTATAGGTACCTTTGGACAGCTTGTGAGCACTCATTGCAGATTTGATATCACTAGGAATTTCTTCTAATATTACCCCTTTCGGCCGAACATAATTGGAGTCAATATGCTCCTCAAGTTCACTACTGCTCATCCTTTCCTGACAAGTCTGGTAACTCCTCAAACTTACTATTATTTCTTCCATCGCTATGTGATCCACTTCCTCTTCATTACGTTCATCAAGTTTTGAACCAGACTCAATCTTGTCCTCGCTGCTCTGATCCCGATTAAAAACGATCTTTTCTTTTTCCTTCCAATCTTGTCTTATTCATGGAACAATCGAACTAATCTCCTCCTTGCCGTACCCATCTCTCCATAAGCGCTGGCTTCAACTGCTCCCAATTTGAACCCGGATTAACACTATCACATCCGGAAGTAAGTTTTTGCTTTAGTTATTCAACCAAAAGGATCTTCCCCTGAAAACGAGGGCAGCTCTACTCTCTTTGACACACTCCTCAAACCTTCCACACGAATTGCAGAAAGTTCAGCAAGTTCCCAGGGTTGTGCCAGCATGGACTGCTGCTTCTCAGGCCGATGTCGAAAAAGCTCCAACTGCTCCTTGTCGATCCTGCCCTGTCCGGACCGGTAAATTTCCAAGCTCTCTGCCCCTTCCACTATTCGCGTCAAATGTCCAGAATTGGTCGGTCGTTCTGTACAATCAGCAAAAGCCTTCGTCTGTTCCTACAGCTCGATCTGTACATAGCTGCCTCTCAATCTCTGCTTATCCCCTAGAAAAGACTTCTGTAAATGTTTGAAACTCCTGTAAACGGCCTTCTTAAACTTGATGTCTGTCGAAGTACCTCGGCCGTTTGTGCTTGCACCATCCATTCCTAACTCAACTCCACCATAGTTATTCCAGAATCCATTCTAGACAGCTTCCACCAACGATCCTCAATCCGTCACCACTAGCACCAACGATCCTCAATCCGTCACCACTAGCTGAGATTTTCTCTCAATAATCGACTTTCAATGATTGCCACTTTTCGATCGTCTCTCAATGAAAGCACCAAATTGTTAGAACCGTAGGTGCAAGTGTGAAGATAGGAAGTAGAAAACCAATTGTATCGTTGTATTGATATTAACTGTAAAGATCCTAATAGAAGATTACAGTAGAAGAAAAAGAAAGGGATGAAGAATAAGAGCTCTCCGCGGAAGACCGCTCCTTGGAGCCAGGCCGAGACCTCCCAAGGTCCAAACCCACCAGCTAGCCGAGCTGAAACAAATGATATTCGCAATACCTCCCCCACAAGCTTCTACCTTAGTTAACCCAACAAACCAACAACCCCTGTGTAACGACCCGAAATTTTGAATAAATCTTGTTTCCTAATTTTGTGTGTTATTTTATTTCATACTCAATAAAACTTTTTCATTTAATAAAATGAGTATAATTAAAATGAGACTGTTGGGTTTTGACTATTATATGACCGTTAGTCAGTATGACCTTTGGAAACTAAATGTTGCAATTATTGTCTCTAAATACAAGAGATCTTGGTTAATTAATATAGAATGAAGATTCGATGGCCTCATCTAGTAGTCTCGGGCCAATCGAAGCCCATCTAACAGAACTTGAGAAGGAGGTAGCACCACTGGGCTTTGCTCTGGACCAAACCCAAGCCGAACTTCATCGTGTGAAGCTAGAACGGAATCGCCTTCGCGAGAAGTTCAAACTGATAGAAATTACTACTCGTGCGATGTTGGTCGAGCCGCCCTCAGATTCTCTCACCTTAGTACACCTTACACTTAGGTCTTATGCTGGGGTTATAAGGGGCTATGTAAGGAGACCGTAACTGTCTTGTGTAATCCTTTGATTTAAATAAAAATTGTGATTTCTTCTTATGATGAAGTTTGTGAATTTTCAAATATCCGGATAAATATAGCATGCATATATTTGATGAATTCTAGAAAAAGGATATTTGAAAATATTTATGTAAACCTTAAATAATTAATTATGTGTAATGATTTTCAAAAAATGGTCTTCTACAATTATGTTCAGTAAGAAATTTAGAGTCTAATAAGATCAACTTGATTTTTGATGAATAGTAAATTATGAATAGTGATTTTACGTTTAGGAGATTAGTAATGTGACCAAATGGATTAGTAATCTCACTTAAAGAAAGTATTAATATAATCTAGGCACCTTGATTAAATAATGTGATTCAATAAAATAGGTAAATAATGGTTTCATAAATTATTAGTCAAGTATCAGTTTTTTCGGGTGAGTAGTGTTTTTTAATTAAAAATTAAATTAAAAATATTTAGAAAATTATTTTTATAAAAAGGAGTTCATTTTTTAACTCAGAGCATCGATATTATGTTAAGATAATTTTTGAGGATTTTTCTGAAAAAAATGAATTTTCGGTGAATAGTGTATTTATTTAAAAATTAAATTAAAAATATTTAGAAAATTATTTTTATAAAATGGAGTTCATTTTTTAAATCAGAGCATCGATATTTGGTTAAGGTGAAATTTTGGGATTTTTATGAGAAAGTTGAATTTTCGATGAATAGTGAAAATACAGTTTTTAAGTTACGGGTGTTTAATGACATCATTAAATGATGTATTAAGTATGTAATCAATATGGTCGACTTATGAATAGTAAGATAAGGTATGAGGTGTCCCAAGTGGCCAATACCATGGGCAAATACCATGGGCAAGCCCATGGTTTTGCCAATAGCACCAATGAGGTGTCCCTTGGCCATTAATGTCTTGTCCCCTCACTTCCCCTATAAATACCAAGTCATTCTCTCATCCTTTGGATTCCAAAATCCTCCTCAACGAAGTTCTGGTCTCCTTACCTCCCAATGAGTCCTCCCAAGGTGCCCTCAAGCCTCCCAAGGTCCCAAACTTCAAGATTTGAAGTTACTCTTCAAGATAAGGGATCCTGCCTCTCTTTCTTTCCAAGTACTCTCTTTTATGCCATTTCTTTTATGCTCTATGTTCTTATATTGGAGGATGTTCTTTTATATTCATCCTACTGTCCTTTTCATGTTCATATGATGAGAGACCACATCTTGCTCTCATCAATTCATTTTAAGAGTGTTTAAGTGGCGTCGTTAGGCTGCCGAATTTTTAAGGGATTCTTTCACCCTTCTCATTTTCAAGTTATATTTTCATGTCAAATCTTTCAAGTTCCTTTTTATTATGTTGAGGTATGATCTTTATATCTATCATACTGATCTTTTATGTTCATATGATGAGAGACTCTATTTGATCTTGTCAATTCATTTTTGAAGATTTAAGTGACGTCGTTAGGCTACCGAATTGAAGTGACGTCGTTAGGCTACCGAATTTTCATAAGAGAAATCTTATTTTTGTCTTTCTTCCATGTTTTTCATTTCATATGGTATGTCTTTCAAATTTCATTACCATGTTCTTATATCCATTATATTCTGTCCCTCTACTGTTTTTTTGGATCATTTATGAGTGGGTGACCCATGTTCTCTCTCTTTTCAATGTTTTTTAAAACCCTGTAACATAGCCGTTATGCTGCAGAATTTTCCTCTCAAAATGTCTCTCTTTTTCTCAAATTATATTATTTTATTAAGTGAATACTAAAAGCTCTTTCTTCTACAGGGGTATTCACATATATATCAAAATGTTCTATTTTAATTCTGGGACTTACATACATGAACCCGCTTTCCTTTTTTCGTGGGTTTAAAGTGACATAAAGAACATGTATTTAAAGCAGTTTTTAAAACGTTATGATTATGAAATGAAACTCATTTCTTTTATGTTATATGGGTTATTTATGAAATGTTTGATGATGATATATGTGGCTCACATGATAATAAAGGCAAATTTAAGGGTGCGCCCTGATAGCGTTTCAATGCATTGGGTAATGATGTAACCACTAGAGATTACAATTTTAACGATACCATGGTGAATAACCTTGGTAATTTCAAATGACACATTGGGGATGGACCTTGGTGATATGTTCATGATTGTCTAAGTTAAATGTTGTAGTCACATATTAAAGTTATGAATCATGTTCTTTCCATTATGATATACCTCGTGATCTCTTTCTCATTCCTTAAAGCTATTTATCATAACTTTATTGATGTATCTCAAGTTCACATGTTAAATGTTTCCCCTTGTTTCCCTTACTGGGCATTCTGCTCACCCTTTCTTTTGATGTATGTCCCCAGATTATGAGATGCAGTAATGAACCTAGGATGAACATAAGGAGAAGCCTTTCAAGTGTTTAAGAAGAATGTTTTATGTTTTCATGTTTTAAGTTCCTGGTTTCCAAGACATTAAACAAATGTAATGAAAAGTTATATAAAAAGGTGGGATGTTATACCCTACCTACTACAGCCAGCCCCAACAACTATCAACACCAAAGTACCAAACTACCCTTGACAGTTACCCTTACATATCAACACCCCAACACCCTAACGTACCCAACTCTAGAGATATCCAGCCTCAGGCTCGCTGGCCTGCACTCCAACTGCCCAACTCCTGGTGAAGTTGCGGCCACACAACCCACATGCCTAACAATCTCCTCTTGAGATTCTCGGGTGTCGTTTAGATCATTCCTATACGCGGCATTGACATGATGCACCCGCAATACCTGCTGATGCCACTGCACCTGATTTGTTGATTGCTCAGTCACATGCCACTGGTGAACTTCCCCATTGCCTTGTGCAAAGGTACACATTCATTCCAGCAGTTCCCTGTTTTTACTCCCACTTTACAGAGCTTATCAGCACATACTATACACCATTTATCGACACATTGCAAATCAGGAGATAAAAATAATTCTACCAGAAAATAATAAAATGTGACAAATTCCACATGTGTGTGTGTCAGCGTGTAAACACACTCACCAAAACCCACTTGATATCACACTTAAATCCTGATAAATCACATTGCTTCCACAAATGGGCAAAACCCAAAATAGGAAAACAGGGCATAACATGAATTAATAAACATGGCCACATGATTTAATGGAATCATGCAGATCCCGGGACATGTGCTGTTTATGATCAATGCAGTATTCCAATCATTCCCAAAACTAATACGCGGTAGAAGGTAGCAGAGAAACCAAGATTCATAGATTGAATTACCTTGTTTTATCTGTTGAAGCTGGAGAGCAGCATGGAAATATATGAGCCAGGGTAAAACATAGAAGTTGTAACCTCATGGAGAATGTGTAAAAAGAAAAATAACAACAATACCTGATCTCATTTCCCTCAACCAAAGGTTCTGAGTTCATTATAATTAGATGTCACATACTACCCATGTGATTTAATAATATAATAAATAAGATTCACCATAATTAGATGTCATATGTTACTCATGTGATTTAATAAAATCATAAATAAGAGAAGAGGGTCAGTGGATGAGAGATGAGCAGATAAATAAGGTGCTAGACACCACTTGCCTGATAGATCATACAAACAGCATGTGATATTTGATAGACCTCGTAATAAAAAAAAAAACTTCAATATGTAAATGGATCAAGAACTCAGATTGAAGAAAAAGCTCTATATGTACACACACAGAAAAAAAGGTCACCACACACAATGATTCACCTTCATAAATTTGGAACCGCCAAAAAACTCTTCTTGTTTAAGACGTGACGTTTGTACAAAGCGTGAGACATACGTTGCTTTTCCATCTTTAATACGTAAACCATGAACCATACTGCAAATTAAGCACAACAAAATCTTCATTGCCGTGGAAAGCCAGCACAAAAAACATCAGCATGATTTTGCACTTCAATCTATATATATATATACATGCAAGCCACAGCATATCCTGAGATATATAAAATGAACAAACAGCACAAAAGAACAGATAAAAAACATAAATGCAATAGAAAAGATTAAGAAAATTAAAAACATTTACTATTATCTATAATATTGATCCTTCAACCCAACTCATTTCTTTCACAAGGCATGACATTGCCAAGCAGACATGGCCAGAATTCTTTGAGAAAATCATAACTGATGCATGGATCTGAACCAACAAAACAATACCGACAACCCTTAACTTTCCTAACATGGGTCTAGAAGGGATTTGATACCAACAAATCAATCAGGGTGCTCCTTTTTTCCGCAAAAGTAGATGAGCCTCGTTGAGATCATCAATATATGGTCTACGAAGTCATTAATGCGTACTTAGCCTTGATGCTTTGCACATTGTAACCAATAGGCACTGTAATTACCTGGTATGAGATGAAAATTGATATATAGAAACTGTTCAGCATATCAATGAAGAAAACATAATACAATTTTTGATGCGTACAGTTAGGAATGTGGCTGTCCAGGTGTGGGGCTGTCCGAGAGCAGGGCATGGGAGTAATAACTACTAGGGGTATATTTTTATTTTTCCCTTTTATTTTTTAATTGTGTTGCCAGCTGTAGTGGTTGGGTGGTACGCTGTTTGGGGAGGGGTATTAAAAGGGGGGGCCAGTAGTAAGGAGAGGGGATACGATACATTTTTGGGATTTTACAGCAGGCTGTAGTGGGGACTGGTACATCGGGACGTCCAGCTGGGAGCTCGGAGAAGTGGTCTTCCTGGGTTCCTCTCTCTCACTCTCTTTCCTTCTCCTTCCTCCACTCCTTCCTCTCTTCACCCTACTGTATTTATTTCCCGTGCTGAATAATATAGTTGAATGGCTGTTTACTTCTCTCTCTCTCACTATCAAAATTTACATAACACGTACTAAGTAATTGTAACATAAAATGGAATTGAGAGAGAGAATTTCTGTATTCAGCATGTAAGAAAAGTAGTTACAGAGTACATAGAAGGAACCTGCAATTCTACCAGAGAGGGTGCACCTCCCGACCCTCTGATTAGTATGAACATGGGAGGTTTAAAGGAATTAAAGGCCCATGATGTCTGGCAGCCAACTTGGGGCATATATTAATAGTTTTTGGGGTTTGCACATTAGGTGTCGCCTACTTCAAAATTATCATCCCTCCTGTGTTTATTGGAATACTTAGTCATCAATTGTTGAACTCTTTGTAGATTAATCCTTAGTTGAACTAATGTTGCATCCCTTTCTAGTAGCGCCACAAACCAACCTCCCCGGACCATAAACCTAAACATCTGACCCAAAGGGCCTCACATAACATCTCATTTTCATTTCTCGATCGATCGTAGGGTGTTACATTTTGAGGTCACATATCAAATCTGTGATTATTCACACATATCAACACATGTTCTTTTAGTGTGTTTTGCCCTTACTCATATAAATCCTAAGAAAACTTTTCACGATGTCACTCATCCTGAAATTACTCTAAACCAACTAGAGATTCATTATCGGAAAGACTCGCGAAAAGAAATGTGCACTTTGTTGACATAGATAGTACCGATTAGTCTTTTAAGGCTTTGTTTTTTTCCATGAATGTTACACTCTCACGCCTATTAAAGCACAACGTCTTTGTTGTGAGCCCCACACCTTAAACTCAAGCAATGTCACTGCACTTTTGGTTGGGTCTTTTCTCTGATATCATTTGACATGACCTCCTCGGGTCATGAATTTCATCGGCCCCAAAGGGGTTTCTCATAATATCCCGATTGCTTTCTCAGCCAATCACAAGTTATTATCTTTTAAGGCCGCTTATCAAACTGATTTTTATCTCCATAAGCTAACATCCAAAAAGGTCACCCATTCCAAAATTATTTCAAACTAAACACGCTTAATCGTGAAGTGCTTACCAAATAGGCTCCTGAAAAAAATAAACATGTCATTGACATGGATAGTTTCATCTAGTTTTTTAAGTCTATTTTTTATGAGTATTACACTCTCCCCCTTTAAACCACAATAATTATAATTAATGAAAAATAAGTTACTTTAGAAATTATGAAGGTTTTAAATGCAACTTTCCTTTTTATCTAAATAATTATGTAAATATTTTAATATTTAGTCAAAGAATTTAAGGGTGTTGTATTAAGTAATTTAATGTGACATTAACAACATTCAATGAAAACGATATATTTTAGGTGTCACTGTTGAATTAATAAAAGAAATTATTAATTTAGTAAAATGGTACTTGAATAAAAGAGATATTTTTTTTAGGTTATCTAAATATATGGAAAGAATATATTGATATATATAGACATCGTATGATGTAATGTGGGTGAGTGTTTATTTATGTGTGTGTGTGTGAATATTTTGTATATTTATTTATTTATAGATTATAATATGGTATCTGCAGTTGAAGAAAAGAAAGGTAAGGTAAAGGGAGAGACCAAAGCGTAAAATAATGATAAAAATATAATTAATAATTACATTATGTTGTTCATAATTAATCTAATAAATAATTAATTAATTTTACATGATTGTTCCCTGTTGTGTTTTGTTTAAAAACCATGTGCTAAACTTTGTATTAATGTTTGTAACTACACAATTATAATTTATTCATAATGAAAAATTATGTATGTGTTGGTGATTTAAACATTTAAATTGACATATCTGTCTAATGAATGCTAAATGTTTATGTTAATTCTATGACATTTTGAACATGTTAATGTTTTATTTAGGTCGATAAAATGTTTAATTAGTGTCGACCTCAAGACCTAAGTCAAGGTTGTTAGCACAAACTAGAACGATTTGAGTTTTGTTTCTTGTGATTACTATGATGGGTGAGGATTTTTATCCAACATTCTCGTTCAATCTGGTATTTGTGATTTTTGTGATTTTCGTAATTGGGTGAGCATATAACAAGAGACCATGTTTTAGGATTCAACGGTTCTCAATGGACAGCAATACTCTACTCTGATGTAAGTATAACAACTCGAGCAATGTCCAAATCACCTAATATTTTGGTTGTGTATTGATTGCATGTGATTTTTTATGACTATTTGTTGTGATTGATTTTGTTTTGTACACAATAACACATCACCATTATAATGGGTATAGCTTGCACGAAGATTCCTTGATTGCATGTGATTTTTTATGACTATATTTGTTGTGATTGATTTTGTTTTGTACACAATAACACATCACCATTATAATGGGTATGGCTTGCACGAAAATTCCTTGATTGCATGTGATTTTTTATGACTATATTTGTTGTGATTGATTTTGTTTTGTACACAATAACACATCACCATTATAATGGGTATGGCTTGCACGAAGATTCCTTGATAGGTACTTAGATGAGTGAGAGGGGGGAACAAAGGATTTCTATTGACAGAAGCAATAGCAACGTACAGGAATTAACAGAAAGAACAACAGAAGAACAAGAAGAAGAAAACAGTGAAGGAAGAAGATTCCCCTAGAAGACTCCACTCCCCGAGGCCTGAGGCCTAACCCTCCCGATTCAGCTGCCGCTGAAAACCAAGAAAAATAATCCGCGGTCCCCCCTGCTCAACCCTCAAGCCAAATATATAGGTTGGACTCCCTGTTCCTAGTAACAAGACTCGAAACTACAGCCGGAACCTCTTAATAGTCATACAGCTGGCTAACCTCTAACACCTAATTACTAACCGACAACCCAGCCAGAAATCATCAACAGTAATTACAATATTGCCCCTGACAGTAACAACCACTCCCGCCCTTAGCTGCACCGCTCCACACAGCACCCTTTGCGCAGCAGCCCAGCACCTGGTTTCAGTCTTGGCCGCACTAGCATGGGTTGCAACATGTCACGCCCCTCCAACTGGAGAGGAGACCCGGTGGTGAGGTTCTCTAGAATCCTCTAGAGTTCTCTACATCTCCACCAAGTTCCGGAATATTCCAGACTTCTCCGGAGTGTTGCGGAACACCCCTTGGGCCTTGAAGGGTCCGGAACATTCTAGGCCTCCATGGAAGGTTGTGGATCTCAACGGGTTCTAGAATGCTCCATGTATATTCTAGTAGAGTAGGCTAGAATACTCTAGAATCATGTGGATGTGTACATATTCTAGAATGTTGTAGACTTTGCCACCAAGCCCTATATAAAGGGAGTGGCTCCTCATTTGTAAAGACACAGAAGTTGAGAGCATTTGAGAGCTTCTTTGCACTTGTGTCTTGTGAGCTTGTCGAGCACTTCCCTTACGATCCTTACTTCCGTTGTGAGTGTCGAAAGGCTGAACTCGTCTAGGCTTTGTGAAAGGGAAGCTAGCCGGGTGCCGCACGAGAGCTTGGGAGAAGGCCAAGTCCCGTGACAGTTGGTATCAGAGGTGTTCAAGGCAAGTGTTCGCGATGGCAGGCTCGAATGTGGAGGATCCTGTTATGTCCGAGAAGGAGACCATGCCGACCGTTCCTAAGAAGAAGGCTGGGAAGTCTCGTGAGACCGTGGCGACTCTTGAGGAGCGTCTCCTAAGGGCGGAGGAGTGCCTTGCTGATGTGAAAGAAAGGCTCGAGTATGTCGAGGGAGACGATGAGGAAGGGGCACTAGGCGTCGTGGGCCTACGTGATGCGCTCTTCACTCTCCAAGACCGAGTGGCATCAGTTGAGAGGTACGCCAAGGAGAATGCTGCCGAGAAAGATGCCTTCATGGACTGGACAAAGGGGATCTTAGCACAGCATGGAGATGCTATGGCCAGGTACGACCAAACTCTTGATCAACTTAAGAGGGAGTGGTCAAATTATCGTGGCGAGTTGGCTAGTGGGGTGCTTGTGCGTGACACACCAAAGATTGATGTGCCTCGTCCCAAACACTTCAATGGCAAGAGAGATGTCAAGGAGGTAGACAACTTCTTTTGGCAAGTGGAGCAATACTTCGAGGCGATAGGCTTGATGGAAGACATGAGCCGTGTGAAGACCGTCGTTCTTTACTTTGGTGACGATGCATCTCTATGGTGGAGGATGAAGCACCAAGAGCTCAAGGATGGTGGGAAGGCACTCCCATCATGGGAAGAGTTCAAGCAATGGGTCTATGCTCAGTTCTACCCCGAGGAAGCTGATTGGGAAGCAAGGGACAAGCTGCGAACTTTGAAGCATACAGGGACAATCCATGAGTATGTTCGGGAGTATGTCTCGCTAAAGCTCCAGGTACGTGGCAAGCCTGATTATGATCATATGTATGATTTCATCAAAGGTCTTCAGCCATGGGCACAACAAGAGGTGCGAGGTCGACGGCCTAAGACCTTCACCGAAGCCGTGTCCATTGCCGAGTCTTTGGTGGAATACAAGAAGAAGGTTGAACCCCCTAAGCCCAAGAAGGAGTTCAAGGGTAAAGGTGGGGGAGACCAAGAGAGGAGGTGGAACCGAGATGCCCATGACAAGGGGAAGTCCAAGGAACACACCAAGGACTTCTCAAGGGAATTCAAGCCCCGAGGATGCTACTTTTGTGATGGGCCTCACACATGGAAGGAGTGTCCCAAGCGGAAGGCACTCAACTCCATGTTTGAAGAGAAGGAGGAAGTTCCCAAGGAGCGGCAAATGGGGACTCTAAGGCTCTTCAATGCGTTGGAGGTGAAGAACCCACCTACGGCGCCACCTAAGGATGGGTTGATGTATGCAAAGGTGGAGTTGAATGGGAAGTCCACCTATGCAATGCTCGACACGGGAGCCACACACAACTTTGTGGCCGAAGATGAGGCAAGGAGACATGGGCTAGTTGTGGCCAAGACGACTAGTCGCATGAAAGCCGTGAATGCCACACCTCAACCGGCGAGTGGCATTGTCCGTGGAGTGACCCTTTGCATTGGCGAATGGAGGGGTGCTATTGATCTCACGGTGGTTCCCATGGATGACTTCAAGCTAGTGTTGGGGATGGAGTTCTTCAAGAAAGCCAAGGCCATACCAACACCTCACTTGGAGCAAATGGTGATCATGGAGGAGCGAAGCCCGTGCATGGTGTCGACGAAGGTATGTGGCAATCATGACTTGTCTTTACTTTCTGCTATGCAAGTGAAGAAGGGTTTCAAGAAGGGAGAGGAGACCTACTTGGTTTCCTTGAAAGATGATGGGCCGGTGGACGACAACCATGAGTTGCCGAAGGAGGTGAAGGGCGTGCTAAGGGAGTTTAGCGACGTCATGCCACCGGAGTTGCCCAAGAAGTTACCACCCAAGAGAGAGGTGGATCATGAAATTGAGTTGGTGCCAGGATCAAAGCCACCATCCATGGCACCCTATCGCATGGCTCCACCCGAGTTGGAGGAGTTAAAGAGGCAGTTGGAAGAGATGTTGGATGCGGGACAAATCCAACCATCCAAGTCGCCATATGGATCGCCCGTTCTATTCCAAAAGAAGCATGACGGCTCCTTGAGGATGTGCGTGGATTATCGGGCGTTGAACAAAGTCACGGTGAAGAACAAGTATCCTATCCCAGTGATAGCGGATCTCTTTGATCAATTGGGCAAGGCACGGGTGTTCACCAAGCTGGACTTGAGATCGGGATATTATCAAGTTCGCATAGCCATGGAGGATGTGCCAAAGACCGCATGCGTGACAAGGTACGGATCCTATGAGTTCCTTGTTATGCCATTTGGTTTGACTAACGCCCCAGCGACATTTGGCACCTTGATGAACAAAGTCTTCCACCAATACTTGGATAAGTTTTGTAAAGACCCGTAAAATTCAAAGGAAATTTTTTCTTAATTTTCTTTAGAATTTTACAAGAGCGCGGTTTCTGACGGCACCTGATTCCGAGGCCCGGAGTGCCCGGAATTAATTTCCGAAGTTTGGCTCGGGTACGTTCAGTGAACGAACGAGCGGGGATTCCTAACTTTTGATCCGGTGCTCGGAATTGAAATCCGAGGGCACCGATGAACTCGCAGCGCCGATATTCGCTTAAAGAGACCTTTTCGGGAGTTGCGTTTGTTGCGGGTTGAAAGTTACGTTTTGGGGTTTTTAGTTTGAGTTAAATAAAATTGTGAAGAACAATTTTATTACAACAAGTTAAAACCTATCAAAGGAGGTTGGAAGTGGGACCCACACCCACTTAACCTCCCTTGGGAGGATTAAGTGTGGTGGGGCCCACACGAACCCCTAACCTTTTCAATTCTCTCAACATACTTAACCCCTAATTAATTGGCTTAAGTTACTCTTAATTAATTATGGGAGTTAAGTCTTTTTGAATTTCAAACTTTGAAATTCTTTTGTGTGTTGTGTTAATAAAATAAGAAGTAGTCTTATTTTATTTTGGGTTGTTTTGTTTGTCTCCTTGAGAGCTTTTGGAGAGCCTCCTCTTCTTCTTCAAACTCAACGAAGAACGCGAAGAACGTCGTTCTTCAACGAAGAACTTCTCCGCCGAAGAACACGATCCATCCGCGACGCCGTATCCGCGACGCGACGTACTTCTTCTGCGTCATCTCTTCCGCGACGGTTTTCCGCGACGAACGCCATCGACAACGACTCTTCCTCCGACGTCAAAGGAATCGACACCGATATTCCACGACTCCGTCAACGTGCGACTATCGAGGTAGGGGTTCTTGAGTTCGTTGTTTCCTTTTTATTTGACTTTCCTCAAGACTTGACGTAGAACGCTCAAGTTCCGACGAAGAACGCCGCTCCGCTCTTCTTCGTCTTCGGTGTCAACGAGAGAGAACACCGCACCTTCCTCGGACAACCTTCGTCGGCGTACAAGGTTTCGCCAACGACGTGCCTCTTCGGACGCACCTCTTCGTCATCGAATTTGACGAACGACGACCGCGTCGCCCGACCTCCGCGACGTCGTCTTCCGCGGAACGTAGAACGATCTTCGAATCTTAAACCCGAGGTAGGGGATGTTGATTTAATATTTAATTATCTCATTCTTGCTCGTGGTTCGTATGACTAACGTGAGGATGTTGATTATTTAAAGTTGCGTTATTATTTTAACGTGAGGGGGCCGGACCGCACGAACACGGCCGAACCCCCTCCAACGATCTTGTTTGTTCTTGCGGGTGGAAGCAAGTGGCGTGGTGCCGTCGCACCACGCGGTTGATCGTGCTTTTATTTTACGCAACGCCGTCGCGCGCGCACCATGGAAGAAACATCAAGAACGCGACGCCGTCGCGCCGCGTTGAAAGAAATTAAAGTGCGGCGGAGGGGCGCGGTGCCGTCGCACCGCGCCGGACGACGAACGCCGCGGCCGGTTCCGGGCCGCGGCGGAACGAGGAGACCGCGGCCGGTTCCGGGCCGCGGCGGAAGAGAAGACCGGCGGCCGGGCCGCCGGCGTCGGAAGCCGAAGTTGGGGACCGGAATTTCCGGTCCCGTTGGAGAAAACCGGCCGGCCAGCTGGCCGGCCGGATGCCGTTAAACCGGGGAATTAATTCCCCGGTCAGCATGTAAAAACCCCCCTCTTAAAGAGGGGGGCGGTTCTTGAAGGGAGGGGGCAACCGGCCCCCTCGGTTTCGTTTCTAGCAGGCCCCCCACGTGGGGGGGGCGCTTCCTAAAGCAAAACGGCGCGGCATAGCCGCGCCGCCTCTTGGAAGGAGCGGGGGCTTAGCCCCCCGCGTGCGCAGCTCCCTCGCGGCGCCAGCCGCCGCCGCCGCGGCCCGCCGCCGCCGCCGCGCCGCCCGCCGCCGCCGCCGCGGCCCGCCGCCGCCGCCGCGCCGCCCGCCGCCGCCGCCGCGGCCCGCCGCCGCCGCCCGCCGCCGCCGCCGCGGCCCGCCGCTGCCGCCCGCCGCCCAGGGGGGGTCGGGCCGGGTCGGCCCGGACCCGGACCCCCCCGTTTCGAACCAGTTTTGGTTTTTGGCTCATAACTTGAGCCTCGGACCTTCGATCGACGAACCGTCAGCGGCAACGCGATCCTTGGATCGAGACGGTCGTTTCGGTATATCGCACTCAAGGTTTCGGGTTACTTTGAGTTCGGCCGGGTTGGTTCGTTCACGAAACCAACCGGGCCTTCGGAGCGGAAACGCTCATATCTTGAGCTACGGACGTCCGATTGACGTGCCGTCAGCCGAGTTGTGTTCCTCTTAGAGAGACGGATCTTTTGGCATACTCCGCCCGAGGTTTGGACGCAGGTGGAGTACGGTCGGGTTGGTTTTGCCCTAAAAACCAACCGGGCCCCGGAGACGAAAATGCCAATAACTCACAGACCGGGCGTCCGATTGACGCGCCGTCTGTTTCGTTGACTTCCTCTTGATGAGACGGAACTTTTGACATACTCCGCCCGAGTTTTGGATGCAGACGGAGTATGGCCGGGTTGGATCGCACCCGAAACCCAACCGGGCCCCTGGAACGGAAAAGCTGATATCTTACAGACAGGACGTCCGCTTGACGAGCCGTCAGCAGCGTTGGTGTTTACGTTGAGTAACGGTCCCTTTGAGTATACCCTATGGGAGTTCGGGGTACAGTTGAGATACGGCCGGGATTGGTTTCGCTCTCGAAGCCAACCGGGCCCCTGGGACGAAAAGGCTAATAACTCACAGACCGGGCGTCCGATCGACGCGCCGTCTGTTGCGTTGAGACCCCCTGTGACGAGACGGACTTTTGAGACACTTCTTCGTGGGACTTTGAGATACTTGGAGTATCGACCTGTAGCTCGTGGAGCGGACCCTCCCAGTGACGAGCGTGCGAAGTACGGAGACCGTGTAGCTGGCTGAGACCTGACGACTGCTTGACCGACTCGACTTGGAGTGAGTCGACTAGCCCAGTGGACGGAGCACTACTTTCTGAGGTGCAGACCCATGGCGGACGGAGCACTACCTGTGTGACAGTGCAGACCCGCGGTGCTCGTCCGGAGAGTACCTCAGCAGGCTACTAGGGGGTGTGCACTACGGTGTTTGGGTGACATACCTCGGCGGGAAGCACTACTGTGTTTGGGTGGCTGGCCCGCAGTACTCGACAGGAGGAGTACTTCAGCAGTCTTAGGTTAGTGAGCAGTACCTCGGAGTCGTGACAGGACCACTGTACACTCTAGAGACGGAGCTCTTCAGCAGTTACGGTTTCGATAATGAAAATCCTGGTTTGAGCTGAGACTTTTGACCTTGTGTTTACCTCATGATTGAGATGGGTCACTTGCTAACTTTGGTATATGTATGGGCATATACCCGGGTAGTGGTTATCCGTCGTTTTCACAATCCTTGTGTTTCCTCATGATTGAGATGGGTTACTTGATAACTTAGGTATATGTATGGGCATATACCTAAGTAGAGTTTATCTGTTGAGATCTTCTTGTGTTTATCCTTGTTGGTTTTAGTGAGACCTTGAGGGTCTCGGGGTCCCTACTGAGTATCGTTATACTCACCCCTGCACGGGCTATGCCCGCACCTCGTTGTGTTGGTTGCAGACGACGGACAGTGCTGACAGAAGCCGAAGGTTCGAGGACTGGACGGTACCTGGAGGTGGACTATACGACGAGGCGGTACCCGGAGGTGGACCACTGGGCGGGACATACTCGGAGCGGATGGCGGGACCCGAGGAGCAGAGGAGCTATCTGTACCCACCCTTCAGGTGGGATTTCCAGTGGACATCTCAGCGTAGCAGCTTTACTTTTCAGTCGCTGTTTTCCCTTTCGAGTTGTACTTTACAGTTGGGCTTGTATTTCCGGCCCCTTTTTACTTTTCAGCTCTTCTTTTTGTACTTAGTGTTTTACTTCCGCTTGTACTCTGTGGTGCTTGTTTTCTTTATAAAGGCAATGTCTTCCCAGTTATCGGGATTTTACGCCTTTGGTGCTAGTCGCCAGCCCCTGGCCTATGGAAGGCGGGCTTGGGGTAGTCACGGCACGGGCCCCGAGGACGGGTCGTGACAAGTTTGTGGTAGTCTACTTGGACGACATTGTCATCTATAGTGAGACAATGGCGGATCATGTGGAACACTTACAAACCGTGTTCAAGGTATTGAGGGAGAACGAGTTATATGTGAAGAAGGAGAAGTGTTCCTTTGCGAGGGATGAAGTTCTCTTCTTGGGGCACAAGATCAAAGGAGGGAAGCTCATGATGGATCATGAGAAGATCCGGGCTATCGATGAATGGGAGAGGCCAACCAAGGTTCCCGAGTTGAGATCTTTCCTTGGGTTGGTGAACTATTATCGGCGATTCATTTGTGACTATTCAAAGAAGGCGGCTCCACTCACCGACTTGCTAAAGAAGAACAAGCCGTGGGAGTGGGATGTCAAATGCGAGGAGGCATTTGAGGGCTTAAAGAAGACAGTCATGGAGGAACCGGTCTTAAGCTTGGCGGATCCGACCAAGCCTTATGAGGTACACACCGATGCCTCAGACTTTGCTATTGGGGGTGTTCTCATGCAGGAAAGACATCCCATAGCTTTTGAGAGCCGGAAGCTAAATGACACCGAGAGGAGGTACACGGTGCAAGAGAAGGAGATGACAGCCGTGGTACATTGTCTTCGGGCATGGAGACATTATCTCTTGGGGTCCAAGTTTGTGGTGAAGACCGACAATGTTGCCACAAGCTATTTCCAAACCCAGAAGAAGCTGACTCCGAAGCAGGCAAGATGGCAGGAATTCTTGGCCGAGTTTGATTATTCCTTGGAGTACAAGCCTGGGACAGCCAATGTGGTGGCCGATGCACTTAGCAGGAAGATGGTGTTCAGCCACTTGTCATGTGTGGATGACGGGATCTTGGGTAGGATCAAGGAAGGCATGGCGCATGATCCTATAGCCAAGAACGTCTTGGCTCTCGCGGCGGAGGGAAAGACAAGGAGATTTTGGGAGGAGGATGGCACTCTTCTTACCACAGGGAGGAGGATATATGTCCCAAAGTGGGGAAACCTGCGGAGGGATCTCATCAAGGAGTGTCATGACTCGAGATGGGCGGGACATCCAGGGCAGCACCGCACCAAGGCCTTGCTAGAGGGAGCATATTATTGGCCGAGGATGGAGGATGATGTGGAGTCTTATGTGAAGACTTGTCTTGTGTGCCAACAAGACAAGGTGGACAATCAGTTGCCTGGAGGATTGTTGCAGCCATTGCCCATTGCAGAGAGGCCATGGGAGACAGTCACCATGGACTTCATCGTTGCATTGCCGAAGTCCGAAGGGTATGGGAGCATCATCGTGGTGGTGGACAAGTTCTCGAAGTATGCCACTTTTATCCCCGCCCCAGCAGATGTGACGGCAGAGCTCACCGCAAGGCTACTCTTCAAGCATGTGGTGAAGTATTGGGGGATACCACGACACATCATTAGTGACCGGGATCCACGCTTCACGGGTAAGTTGTGGACCGAGCTCTTCGGATTGTTGGGATCGAAGCTCCACTACTCTACGAGCTTTCACCCCCAGACGGATGGGCAGACGGAGAGGGTGAATGCCTTATTGGAGCTCTACTTGAGGCACTTTGTGAGTGCCAACCAGCGAGATTGGGCCAAGTTGCTTGATGTGGCTCAATTCTCCTACAATTTGCAAAGGAGTGAGTCGACGGGGAAGAGTCCATTTGAGGTGGTGACCGGACAACAACCCCTTACTCCTCACACAGCGGTACTTGGGGAGAAGTACCAAGGAAGCAGCCCAACCGCCTACACTATGGCCAAGGAGTGGCATGAGCAGGCTGACATGACGAGAACCCACTTGCACAAGGCTGCCAAGAGGATGAAGAAGTGGGCCGACAAAGGGCGAAGGGATGTGAGCTTCCAGCCTGGGGACAAGGTGATGGTGAAACTCTTGCCTCAGCAGCACAAAGCATTCAGGAGGGTGCACAAGGGCCTGATTCGGCGATATGAGGGACCATATGAGGTCGTGCACCGAGTTGGGGAGGTATCATACCGCTTGGAGTTGCCTCCCAAGCTGAAGATCCATCCAGTCTTCCATGTGAGTATGCTCAAGCCATATCATGAAGACGTGGAGGACCCGAGCAGAGGGGTGTCTACAAGGGCACCTACAGCGGTTGTCGAGTCATATGATAAGCAGGTGGATCTCATACTCGATGATCGGATAGTTCGGCGACGTGGAGTGCCACGAAGCAAGGAGTACTTGATCAAGTGGAAGGGCTTACCAGAGTGCGAGGCAACCTGGGAACCTGCAGACAACTTGTGGCAGTTCGCGCGGGTAATCGAGGAGTATCATCATGGACGCGCCGAGGACGTCGCCAGAATAGGTGGGGGAGGATGTCACGCCCCTCCAACTGGAGAGGAGACCCGGTGGTGAGGTTCTCTAGAATCCTCTAGAGTTCTCTACATCTCCACCAAGTTCCGGAATATTCCAGACTTCTCCGGAGTGTTGCGGAACACCCCTTGGGCCTTGAAGGGTCCGGAACATTCTAGGCCTCCATGGAAGGTTGTGGATCTCAACGGGTTCTAAAATGCTCCATGTATATTCTAGTAGAGTAGGCTAGAATACTCTAGAATCATGTGGATGTGTACATATTCTAGAATGTTGTAGACTTTGCCACCAAGCCCTATATAAAGGGAGTGGCTCCTCATTTGTAAAGACACACAGAAGTTGAGAGCATTTGAGAGCTTCTTTGCACTTGTGTCTTGTGAGCTTGTCGAGCACTTCCCTTACGATCCTTACTTCCGTTGTGAGTGTCGAAAGGCTGAACTCGTCTAGGCTTTGTGAAAGGGAAGCTAGCCGGGTGCCGCACGAGAGCTTGGGAGAAGGCCAAGTCCCGTGACAAACAGCCAGCTTCCAAGAGAAACTGCAGCCTCATTACCCACGTTCCTATCATTTCCCCCTCTTTGAATAACCACCTTGAATAACCACCTTGTCCTCAAGGTGAAAATATAGGAAATCAATCTCATCTCGCCATCTTAGTGTCCGTTCTTGGGCCCACTTCTTTTCCAGTTCAGCAACATCCTTGACTCCTCAGCAACCAGTTGCTCGCTGTACACAAGCTTTTTCAAGTTTCAACTCAGAACGGGCACCCCAAATAAAAACGCAACTGAAACATCCGCCCAAACCATGTTACCACATTCCTGCACTAGACATGAGTAGAACCCTTTGTTTTACTAGCTGTGTTACCTGTCCGCACATTGCACACCCTTCCACAATTGTTGCATGCCACCGAGACTTCCCTATTTTGAGATTTGCTTGCATCAGACCCAGCACTCTGAGTCACCAAATCATGCCTGGGACAGTTACTTGTAGAATGCCCCTTTCGCCAGCAGTGAGCACAGGCATCATGCAGAATTAACCGTCCATGGGAGCCCCCTGTAAAAAAATGTTTGTTGAGAAGACCAATCTGGGCAGCACCATTCTGGCTCGTATCAATAAGCAGCAACTCCACTGATCAACTGAAGCGGCCTACGCTGTTCATTCTTGTCATGACAATGAGCGTTCCAACAGATCTTGACAAAGCATCAATTGATAATGTCTCCAGTTTCAGATCCATCTTGGCAGCGGCCTTCACTACCCACCCTTAGCAATGGTATTAGGAATACGATGATATTCCCTCCGGTGCAGTGGTTCCCAAAATTCTATGTCTTCCTTCAGACCCCAGCCCTTGCAACTTCTTCTAGTAGCTGTCTAAAGCTCTCTATTGATGATGCCCAAGAGGTATTCCCTACACCAAGAGGACCAACAAAATACCAAACCGATCCTCCTGCTTCTGGTTTCAGTTTTCGTACAGCCAGTTACTCAATAATCCATTGCTTGTCCTTCTGCCGTGGAAAATCAGCCAGAAACTCCAAATAAATCCGTGCACTGCTATAACCTGGATGTTGAGGTTGCATCTTTTTAAACCTCATTAGCTCCTGTTGAACATACTTCCAGATATCAGAAGGCAGTCCCCCAGATTTTTGCTTCCGCTCAAGATCAGATTTGAGCTCTGTTGCTATAGCCTTAAATTGTCCGCGCATTGAAACCTTCACCTCATCTTGATACTGTTGTTTTGGTATGTGAGCCTCAGCTTTGGTAATCAAGGCCACGGGTTCTCCTCCAAGAAAAGTCGACTTCTCCACTTGCTTGGACAATTAGCGCAACTCCTTCCGCTCCTTGTCGTGCATTCCCTTGCCATCAACCTCAGCAGCATTTTTCGGACTTCTACCTTCAGCTTCCGGTAGCAGAACAGAACCCTCCAACACGCCAAAACCCTTCACTTCGCTCTTAGCAAGCTGGTCCACATTTACCGTAAACGTCTGCAGTTCCAGCTTCATTTCCGAAACTGTTGTTTCCACAGCTGCAAGCCGGTTCTACATTGTCGCGTCTACTTTCTTCATACCACGTTCAAAAATTTCCTCCACTGTCCCAATTTGTCGGACTCTCCCTACTTCCCCTAACTTCAAACTGCTCTCTCTTTCCTCAGCTACGGTCGATTTTCCTTTGTTATCCTCCCGAACCGTACTTTCTGCCTATGTATTCTCCTGCTGAGCCACTGTTCCTTCCATTGCCACACTTCTAAAACTCTGGTGCAGCTCTTCTTTGAGTTGTGTCCAAGTGAACTCAACCTTAATTCTTTTGGCCAATAAAAGTCAAAGTTCAAGCATATCTGGCATACACAGTAACACCACTGATACCTTCATCTGTTTCGGAGTTTGACGGATCGAGAAACAAACCTCAGCTCTCGTGATCCAAGTTTCAGGATCTTTTCCAGAAAATTCTGGCATCATCACTTGTCCAGAGTGCTCCTGGCATCTTTCCTGTCTGGCCAGCGATGCTGAAATCTTTTGCATTTGAATCTCTATCTTCAGCTCCATGATCAATGTCTCTTTGGTTGTTAGTCGATCCGCTATGTGCATGGGATTCACCAATACTGTACGAATCAGTTACTGGTTGCTGCGTCCAACATTGTACGTCTCCAACATTGTACGTACCTGACGATCAAGAACTGCTACAAGTAAAACTCTGCTGCTGCGTGGACACAAAAAAAAATTGTTGTGTCAACTTCATTACATCGTTAGCTTCGATCAGGAATCTCTTTCTTGAGTTCCTCTCTTTAGATTCACTCTCCCCAATCGATTCCAATGTAACATCTCGTTACCTTCTTTCAAATATTTCTCATCTTTCTTTTCGTTTCCCCCTTTATTTGGGTGCGTTTTGGGACTCCTGAGGACAAAGAGTGTTTGCCGTAGAAAATGACCTAAAGTTCGGGGATGTATGTTAGTTGGAATTAATGGAGACCGGGTATAAATGTGTAAAAATACTTAATAGAATGTCCATTGGGGTCCAGGTTGACCCAAGGTCTTTCTCTAAGTGTTTCTGTAGAATTTGTCAACTAAACGATTTCATGTCATGAAAGGGTTACACGACGTGAATTTGTTGTCAGGCTGATGTCGTGAACTGGTTCAAAGCGTGAAATGTATACACGTCCTGAGACTGGTTCATGTCGTGAAAAGTCCAATCAGTGTTTTTTTAACTGAGACAACGCCTTTTTAGACATATATGGCTTTCTGGATTTCATGTCGTGAACTCGGGGCTCATGTCATGCAATGTTCACGGCCTGTAGGTTTTTATGTGTTGCACGTCTAGTTTTATTTTCATTCGACCGCAGCCTCCTCTCTCAAAACCTAGGAGCTCTCCTAGACGATTTTGGGGATCTCCGCTCCTTCTAGAACGTTTCGTTCTCTCCGGGTAAGTGATTTTTCTGCTTCTTCGTTGTCATTGGTCGTAGCAGCGTCGTTGCGCTACATTTTCAGATCCTAAGGTCTCGTGGTGTTGATTCTCTTGATCCTTTCTAGATTCATTGTGCAATCTTTCTCTGGAGGCTGACATTTGTTTTGGTTGTGGTGCGGCATGCGAGCTTCTTGAGGTACATGTTGTGTTATCTTCTCCATCGACTGTTTTGCTTGTTGAATTGATTAGATGTAAGGATTGATTCTAGGGCCTCCATTATTGTCTTTCTTTCTTCTGTTTTAGTGGATCTCATTGCGGGCGTTTGCGACCTGAGTTTTAGGTAGGTGGTTTCGTCTCTAGCCTATGTTGGATGAAATGTATTGCTCTAGTTTTATAAAATTGTTTTATAAAATTGTTTTATAAATGAATTGACCTTATTAAATTGCGTGCGTGCAAATAGGTTTTTGAGAAAAGATGGTAAAGCATTGTGATATGGATTTATGAAATGGTTTTCAAAGCATGATTTTGATGTAATGGTTTGGAAAATGTAGCACATGGGAGGTCTTGGGTACTTAGGTGGAAGGTGTAGCAATAGGCCCCATTCAATGATATTGTTGTGGGGTTCCCTCATGGGGTGTTCCTTTGCTTTCTAGGCTCGTTGTTTTAGGGACTTGTTAGACATGTTGGAAGGCTCACTTGTTGGGGTGTCATGTGCTCTCTAAATTTGATGCATATGTCTAGAGACTTGATGCGAGCGATTGTCTATGTTTGAGTATGAGTGTTCTAGCTAGTCTGATCTGTTGTGATCCTTGGCGTACCTATGTTTTGGTTTGTACTGCTTTGCATTTGATATGATATGCGATGCATGTTTTGTTTTGACGGCTTGATATATTTGATATGCTTTAAAACTGTTTTACCTAGATTATTTGAAAATGTAGAAAAAGGGAATTTGTTTATCATGCTTTTGATATAAAAATTGTTAAACTGATTATCATGTCTTGTTTTCTTTAAAATTGAGCATGTTCGGATTGTTGTATAGAGACTTGATATGAAACACCTAGGTGGGATCCTACTGAGCATGTTTAGCCCACACCCTGCGACTCCTATGGCGGTGCGTAAACCTTGTTATGTCATTCGATGTAGGGAAAGGCAAGGCGCCGCAGTGAGGCGGCGAGATTTCTCTCAGCTGTATCTAGGTAGCTGGTTGTGAGATGGTGGGAGTTTGTCCACGCTATCACATGGAGTCGTTGTTTCGGTTTTAGTTGTCCTTTGTTGTTTGACTTGTACCTTGGAGACTGTTTAGCTCCTTTTGAGTTGTATCGCTTCTATTGTTTCCCTTTTGCTATGACATATATTTCTTGTTACTCTTCTGTTGTTTATTCTCGTCTTGCATATATATATCATGTTGTGTGTTTCAGGTTGGACGAAATCCTTCCCTCTGGTTGTTGTTGATGCTCGGGTGCTAGTCATCAGCCTGTGGGGATGGGGAACGCCCTTCGGGTATGTGACGGTTCGGGTCGGGTACCGGTTTGAGAGGGTATCCGGGTTGGGTTCGTCGCAGTTTGGTATCAGATGAGCAAATTGTGCTCAATTTTGGGAAGTTGGTAGACTGAAGATAGAATTGTCAGGACTTAAGGGGTAGGCGGCGGTGAGTGTCTGGCTAGCTTTTGTCGTGACGAGACTCAAGTTATCATGGGATGTTGGGATGTGTGTGTCCTATTCTGAGTTCTTGATCTTAATCTCAACTTTTGCTTATGGTTTTCTAGTTTGAAAGTTGATTATCCTGTTGTCTGATTGTTTCTTCTGTTTCGATGTGCAGCTGTATGCTTCTGAGATATCTTCCACGGGTTCCTCAGGAGGGTTCAACGGATGCTCCTCAAGGGAATCCGCCTCTAGATCAAAATCTTGTCGAGGCTATTGTGCGGGCAATTCGTGTTGTCGACCAAAATGTACCGCAAGTCCAAAACACAATTGTTGAGCGACTTGCTGGACAAAATCGATCAAATCTTCGACTTCCTAGATACTCGTGAGAATATCAAGGTAAAGTGTGCAGCATTCAGGAGCGAGGGTCCAAGTAAGCGATGGTTGGATTCCACGGAATAGGCGGATAGACATGTGGGCTTGGACTGGAAGGGTTTCAAGACCCACTTCTTCCAACAATTTTGTCCAGAGTTGCTGACGATAGAAAAGTCTCGAGTTCATCTCCTTGCAACAGGGAGAGTGTTCAGTGTCAGCGTACACCAATCGGTTCGCGGAGTTGGTTCATTTTACTCCGGTGGTAGTAAAGAATGACCAGGTGAAGGCTCAAAAGTACCTGCAGGGTTTGCGATTGGATATCAGATTGCAGGTATTTATGCTGAAGCCTTTTACCTATGTGGAGACAGTAGACAAGGCAATGATGGCAGAGATGGATATGGCAGGCAAGGTTGGTTATTTTGCCCCTTCTCTTTCACCAAGTGGCAGCTTCAGTGACGCACACAGGAGGAAGAGGAAGAGGAAGTGGCACGATAATCGCAAAAGTAGTGGGGGTGGTTCTCAGCAGAGGGCCTCCTCTGCACCTTCAGTTACAGCCAGTAGTGTACCCCTAACTTGCTATCAGTGTGGCAAGATTTGGCACACCCGACGTTCTTGTTCCACACCTGCAAAGATGTGTAACAGTTGTGAACATTATGGTCATCTGCAGCGTTTCTCTCAGGCTATGTCTATATCTCGTTATGGTCAAGGATCGTCAGCTCCAAAGGCTACTGTGGCGCAGTCAGATGCTTCAAAGGCTACAGGGCTTCAGCCACAGTTCTCAGGAGTGAAGCCCCTTCACACAGTGGATGAGTTTCCGACGGAGGTAGATGTGGATCCAGCAACTTTGAGAGGTACCGTCTTTATTGAATCTTCAGTAGCGGCTGCTTTATTTGATACAGGTGTCCCACTTGTTTATATCTACCCGTTTTGTAACAGAACTTGTGTCCTTTGTTATGGAATTAGCGACACCTCTTGGAAATAGGAAAGAGCAAGGGTTTCGGTGTCCTTGTTTGCTATCGATAGTCAATGCAGAGTTTGGGACTTCTTTGTTCTCAATCTAAATCTATTTGACGTCATCATCGGGATGAATTGGCTTATTGGTTATCGTTGTTGGATTGGTGTAGCCCGATCCGATTGGATGATGTTGGGCCGAATGCTTGCGGCCCATACAGAGCACCAAGCCGCAACTCCGCGGGTCGAGTCTCGCGGTGAGCTCGTTGGGGGTTGCAGAGGGCAACGCGCCCCTGCCCCGGGGATTCGGGGGTTGAAGGCTTCTGATCAAAAATTTGGGGGCACTATAGAAACTCTGACCAGTTGTAGCAGAGATGACCGACCGACACTGACAGGACATTGTAGCAATGCGGACTTTGGCACGACTACTATCGTAGCTCAAACTTTGGAAACAACAATACTATAGCTTCATGGACTTCCAGCCGCCAGCCACTGTAACAGCTTGGACTTAGGTGGTCGCGGCACTGTAGCGTTGCAGACTTTCAGCTGTCGTTCACTGTAGCAGTGCAGACTTTATGTGCGGTTGGTGGCACAGCACTTAATCTTCTTTATTAGCCCATTTCGGGCTGGGGTTTCTTGTGCTTGAAACTCTGAGATACTCGCTGTAATTTGTGCTCCTGATTTAATGATTTTTCTGCCTCTCAGTGGACGTAAGGATTATTTCCGGAACCACGTAAATCTTTGTGTCCTGTTTGATTCTTTCTTTTGTTTTTTCATCTGCAAACCTGTTATGTCATTGAAACTCCCGGTGTTTTTCGTAACAACCGTGTTGAGATTGATTGTTATCATCAGCGTGTTATGTTCTTTGCTTCCTGTTGAACCCTGTTTTTATTATTCAGGGTATTTCCGAGTTCCACATCGAAATACCCCTTTATGTATTCCGTATTTTCAATCTATAAAAGGTCTCCGCCTCACCTTGAGGTATGGAGATTCCCTCTTCTACATGGTATCAGAGGAAACCTAATCTCGAGCCCTCCCTCCTTTAGATATTTTTTTTCCTCCCGGCTCTGCCCTAAGTGGCACCCCTCCTCCTGCGGGTCTGCCCAACGCGGCCACCTCCCCCCCCCCGGCAGGTCTGCCCTACGCAGCCACCCCGGCTCTGCCCTACGCGACGCCTCCTCCGCTGCACCGCCCTCCCGGCCCCTCTCTGCGCGTGACTCCCAGCGCCCTCGTCCACGCGCGATCGGCTCGCGGCCCGTCTCTTCGCGCCACTCCCTGGCAGCTTCGCCCGACGGCCCGCCTCTTCGCGCCACTCCCTGCCGGCCTCGTCCAGGCGCTCGCCCTGTGGCTCCCGTCACTCCCGCGGCTCCCTCAACCCGTTGCGCCTCCCTCCAAGCGACCCCCCCAAACTCCCTACGGCTTCGCTCCTCCCCGACGAAGGTTGCGGCCTCTCTTCCCGGCCGCGTCCCGCCCTTCCCAGCGAGTGCACAACCCCCGCCGGCCTGCTCTCCCTTCCAGGCGGCATCCCGGTGTAACCGGCTCTCCCGTCCGGACGGCATCCCGGCGTCCTCAAGCGGCTAACCGGTTTCCACCGACTCCGCCTCTCCCAGCGGCATCCTCCAGGACGACCGACCCTCCCTTCCCAGCGGCATCCCGAATCCCTCTGCACGCGGCACTCACCAGGCGGCTCTCTCCCTATGCGCTACCTCAAGCGGCTCCCTCGCGACGTCACCGGCACCCCGCCGCTTCCGCGCCAGCCCTCCAACGCCGGTGCCACCCCTCCACCGGCTAGCTGATTCACAGGCAGCTCCCTACGCATCCTCCTGGTTCCTAAGTCGGCTCCTAGAGGTGCTTCCGACTCTCGACGATGCCCGCCTTCTTGCGGTCATTCATCGCGGCTGCGGTCTGACGCCTCAGGCGGCCTCCCAACTCCGTCTGCGTCCAGCGGATCAGCGGCGCCCTCCCGCAGAAAGTCCCGTACCCCTGCGGTCTCCCCAGCTGGTCAGCCCTCGTCGACCCACCTCTCTCCGCAGTCTCCAGGCGCCTCTTCCCGGTTACTGGATCCGATGCGGTCTCCCGGACCCTGCCCTCCTCAGCGGTCTCTCGGCCCGCCTCCCGCGGTATCCCGACCCCTGTCTGAGCACCCATCCACATCTCATCGAGCGCCAGCCTGGATGCTCGACACCGGTGCGTCCGAACATCTCACCGGGGATTTTGGTATGTTCACTACCTACCATCCATCTACTAGTGCTTCTCCAATCACTATTGTCAATGGATCAACAATCCCCATTGCGGGATTTGGCACATGCCATGTGACCCCGTCTATTAGTCTGCCTTCAGTCGCTCACGTTCCTCACAGCCAATTTAATCTTCTCCCCATCAGCAAACTCACCAAAGATTTAAATTGTGCTGCTATTTTTACATCCTCAGGTGCTGTTTTTCAGGAGCGGTCGACGAATCGGGAACTTGGTCGAGGTCATCTGCGGGCCGGGGTGTACATACTCGATATCCAACAACCTCCTTGAGGTATAGAGATTACCTCTTCTACACTTCCAACGGGAGTTCTCGGGTGTTTTAGGGGAAGTGGGATCCGAGGTTTGGTCGTGCAAGACCTTCCCGCCCAGAGCTCAGGAGTTTGTTATCTGCTATAGCAGTTAAGCCTGATGACGTTTCTTTCATTATTGATCTTCCCGTTGTTGTTCGGGATTTTCCTGACATTTTCCCAAATGATTTCTCTGGTCTTCCTCCAAAGAGAAAGGTAGAGTTTACGATTGATCTAGTGTCAAGTACGCAACCATTTTCAATACCCTCAAATCGTATGGCACCAGCGGAGCAGAGAGATCTCAAGATTCAGTTGGATGATCTGAGGGCGAAAGGTTTTGTTCGCCCTAATGTTTCGCCTTGGGCAGTCTCTATGCTCTTTGCCAAGAAGGCAAATGGTTCACCCCGATTGTGTGTGAACTATCGGAAGTTGAACTAGGTAACGGTTAAGAATAAGTATCATTTGCCCCGCGTGAATGACTTGTTTGACCAGTTAATGTTTTCGAAAATCGATCTTCGGTCGAGCTATCATCAACTTAGAATTCGGGAGTCTGATATACCGAAGACGACTTTCAGGAGCAAGTATGGCTATTACGAATATCTTGCTATGTCTTTTGGTCTGACCAACACTCCTTCAATTTTCATAGCCTTGATGAACCAAATATTCCATGAGTATCTTGACACTTTTATGGTAGTGTGGATGATATTTTGATTTATTCGAGATCCGAGCGTGAGCACGATTTTGAGTTTGGTTCTCAAAATCCTGAGGAGTCACCGTTTATATGTAAAGCTTTCAAAATACAATTTATGGATCCAAGAAGTGAAGTTCTTAAGGCACATGATTTTTTAGCATGGCTTACCAGTTGATCCTGAGAAGGTGAAGGTTGTCTTTTCATGGGAAGAGTCACGGAACGTCTTTGAAATTCTGAGCTTCTTTGGTCTCGCTGGATATTACCGACGGTTCGTCAAAGATTTCTCAAAGTTGGCGTCACCTTTGACTGCTCTTACTAGAAAATTGGTGAAATTCATATGGGATGCAAAGTGGCAATCTTCATTCGACGAGTTCAAACAACTTTTGACATCAGCTCCTATTCTAATATTACCTGAACCCAGTAAGGGGTATGGTTTTCTGTGATGCTTCTAGTGCTAGTCCGGGTTGCATGTTTATGCAGGACGATCATGTGGTGGCTTACGGCTCTCACCAGCTTCAACCGCATGAGAAGAATTACCCCACTCATGATTTAGAGCTTGTCGTGGTTATGCATGCGCTTAAATGTTAGTGGCGCTATCTCTTTGGGGAGAGGTTCACAGTCTTTTCTCAGAAAGACTTGAATCTCAGACAGAGGTGGTGGGTGGAATACCTTCAGACATTTGACTGCGACATCCCCTACACCTCGGGGAAGGGGAATGTCGCTGCAGACGCTCTCAACAAGAAAGTATCATCACAGGTTGTCCTAAAATCGAAGGAGTGAAACCTTATAGGGCTCTTCGCTCAGTTGCACCTGGATGCTCAGGAGGATGTTTCGGGTTTGGTTTTGACCGGTGTTCAGTTATCATCATCTCTTCTTGAATCTATTCTGCAAGATCAGCAGCAGGATGACGAATTCAAGGTAATTCGATAAACCCTATATAACGGGGAAACCGTTTCTATGGTGAGGAGCTCAGTTTTTTTTTACTACCACAGTTCTTCGTGGGTCGTTCATCCAGACACTACAAAGATGTACTATAACATGAGATCGCAGTTCTGGTGGTCGGGTATGAAGCATGACATTGCTGATTAAGTGTCCCGTTGTTACACCTATCAAAAGGTAAAGGCAGAGCATCTGAAACCATCTAGGTTGCTCCAGCCCCTTCAAGTGCTGGTTTGGAAATAGGACGAGGTGTCCATGGACTTTGTTGTTGGATTACCACAGACTCTCCGATGGAGGAATGCTATCTGGGTGGTGATTGGTCGGTTGAGAAAGTCCACTCACTTCATTCCGATCAGGGACGCCACTAAAGTTGAAGACCAGGGTAAGTTGTATGTGCAGGAGGTTGTGAGGTTGCATAGAGTTCCCTCTACCATTGTTTCATATAGGGCTCCTAAGTTTACCTCACGGTTCAGGAAAAATCTCTAGGAGGCAATGAAGACTCAGGTCAAGTTGATTACAGCTTACCATCCACAGACAGATGGTCAGACGGAGCGTGCTATTCAGATCCTGGAGGATATGCTTCGTGTCTGCATCTTGGATTTTGGTGGATTGTGGGATGGCCATCTGGGACTGGTTGAGTTTGCTTATAACAACAGTTATCAGTCGTCGATCAGAATGGCTCCCTTCGAGGCTTTGTATGGTCGCTCATGCAGGTCACCTCTTTGTTAGGCATAGGTGGGTGAGGCCTCTCTTGTAGGACCAAGTCTCGTTCAGGAGACATCAGTGAGAATTCAGAGTATACATCGGCGTCTGGTTACAGCTCAGAGTCGACAGAAATCGTATGCGAATCATCGGCGTCATCCTTTAGAGTTTTTTGTTGGCGACCGGGTTTTCTTGAACCTTTCTCCTCGGTTGGGTCATCGTCAGCTTGGAAAACAGGGAAAGTTTGCTCCGAGAGATGTTGGACCGTTTGAGGTCACTGAGCGGCTTGGGCAGGTTGTTTATCGGTTGGCATTGCCAGTTCAGTTGACGGGTATTCATGATGTTTTCCCCATATCTCAACTCAAGAAGTATCATCCTGATCCCTCTCACGTTCTGAGTTGGGAAAAAAATTGAGTTGGAGTCAGATGTTTCTGTTGTACAGCAACCAGTAGAGATCGTTGACTCTCAGGTGAAAGAGTTGTGTGAGAAGTTGATTCGGTTGGTCAAAAGTATTATGGCGACACGGATCAGATTCTCATGGGACTTCGGAGCGCGAGTCGTCAATGAGGGAGCAGTGACCTCAGCTCTTTCCGGACACCATTCTTCCGCATGACTTCGCGGGGATTGAAAGTCTTATGGTGGAGAGTCTGTAACATCTTGTTGTCTTATTTCAGATATTTCTCGTCTCTCTTTTCGTTTCCCTCTTTATTTGGGTGCATTTTGGGACTCCCGGGGACGGAGTGTTTTCTGGGGAAAATGGCCTAATGTTCGGGGATGTATGTTAGTTGGAATTAATGGAGACCGGGTATAAATGTGTAAAAAGGCTTAAGAGAAAGTCCATCGGAGTCCGGGTTGACCCGGGGGCTTTCTCTCTTAAGTGTTTCTACAGAATCTGCCTGCTAAACGATTTCACGTCATGAAAGGGTTACAGGACTTGAGTCTGTTGTCGGGCTGATGTCATGAACTGGTTCAGAGCATGAAATGTATACACGTTGTGAGATTGGTTCACATCGTAAAAAGTTCGATCGGTGTTTTTTTAAGTGAGGGGATGCCTTTTTCGACGTATATGCCTTTCGTGAATTTCACACCGTGAACCCGAGATTCACGTCGTGTAATGTTCGCGACCTGTAGGTTTTTATGCGTTGCACGTCTGATATTATTTTCATTCGACCACAACCACCTCTCTCGAAACCTAGGAGCTCTCCCAAGCGATGTTGGGAATCCCCGCTTCTTCCGGATCATTTCGTTCGGCGATTGATCTTCGTTGTGGTTGCGTTGCGTCACTCCGGGTAAGTGATCTTTCTGCTTCTTCGCTGTCGTTGGTCGCAACAGCGCTGTTGCGCTACATTTTCAGATCTGTTGGTCTTGCGGTGTTGATTCTCTTGATCCTTTCTAGATCTATTGTGCGATCTTCCTCTGGAGGCTGACCTTTATGTTGGTTATGGTGCGGCATGCGAGTTTCTTGAGGTACGTGTTGTGTTATCTTCTCTGCCGACCATTTTGCTTGTTGAATTGATTCTGAGATGTAAGGATTGATTTTAGGGCCTTTGTTGTCGTCTTTTCGTTCTTCTGTGTTGGTGGATCCCGTTGCGAGCGTGTGCGACCCGAGTTTGAGGTAAGTAGTTTCGTCCCTAGCCTATGTTGGATGAATTGTATTGCTCTGGTTTATAAAATTGTTTTATAAATGAAGTGGCATGATTGAATTGCGTGTGTGTAAATGGGTTTTTGAGAAAAGATGGTTTTCCCCTTATTTTGGTAAAAGAAGCGTTTTCAAAGCGTTGTGAAATGAATTTATGAAATGGTTTTCAAAGCATGATTTTGATGAAATGGTTTGAAAAATGTAGCACGTGGGAAACCTTGGGTACACTTAGGCGGAAGATGTAGCAATAGGTCTCGTTCTTTGATGTTGTCGGGGGGTTCACTCATGGGTTGTTCTTCTGCACCTTAGGCCCATTGTTCTAGGGACTTATTAGACCTGTTGGAAGAATCACTTGCTGGGATGTCCTCTGCTCTCTAGATTCGATGCATATGTCTAGAGACTTGATGCGCGCGATTGTCTATATTTTGGTACAAGTGTTCTAGTTATTCTAACATGTGAACCTTGTCGTGATATTACCTATGTTTAAGTTTGTACTACTTTAGATTGATATGATATGTGATACAAGCAATGCTTTAACTACTTGATATATGTGATATGCTTTGAAACTGTTTTGCCTGGATTATTTGGAAATTTGGAAAAAAGGGATTTGTTTACCAGGCTTTTGATATAAAAAATGTTTAATTGATTATCATGTCTTGTTTTCTTTAAAGTTGAGCATGTTCGGATTGTTAACACTTGGGTGGGATCCTACTGGGGTTGTTCATCTCACACTCTACGAACCACTTCGGCGGTGCATAGACTTCGTTATGTCTTTCAATCCATGTAAACCCAAGGCGCCGCAGTGAGGCGGTGAAGTTTCTATCAGTTGTGTCCGAGTAGCTGGTGGTAAGATGGTGGAAGTTTGTCCACGCTATCACATGGAGTCGTTTCGGTTTTGGTTGTCCTTTGTTGTTGGACTTGTACCATGGAGACTGTTTAGCTCCTTTTGAGTTGTCTCGCTTATGTTGTTTCCCTTTTTCTATGACATATTTCTTGTTACTCTTTCGTTGTTTCTTCCTGTCGTGCATATATATATGTCATGTCGTCTGCTTCAGATTGGGAGAAATCATTCTTGTTGTTGATGTCCGGATGCTAGTCGTCAACCCGTGGAGATCGGTAACACCCTTCGAGTATGTGGGGGTTCGGGTCGGGTACCGGTTTGAGAGGGTATCCGGATCGGGTTCATCACATCCAACCTCTCAATGAAAGCACCAAATGATAGGTACTTAGATGAGTGAGAGAGAGAAACAGAGCATTTTTATTGATAGAAGCAGCGGCAACGCATAGGAATTAACAAAAAGAACATAAAACGAAGAAGAAAATGGTGAAGAAAGAAGAAGATTCCCCTAGAAGACACTGCTCCCCAAGGCCTAAGACCTAACCCACCCGATTTAGCTGTCTTTGAAGACAAGGCAAAATAATCTGCAGTCCCCCCTGCCCATCCCTCAAGCTAAATATATAGGGAGGACTCCCTATTCCTGCTAACAGCTGGAAACTACAGTTGGAACCTCTTAATAGCCATACAGCTGGCTAACCTCTAACACCTAATTACTAACCAACAACCCACCCAACAACCATCAGCAGTAATTACAATACCGCCCCTGGCAATAACAACCACTCCCACCCTTAGGTGCACCTCTTCACACAGCACCCATGCACACCTCTTCACACAGCACCCTTTGCGCAGGAGCCCAACACCTGGTTTCAGCCTTGGCCTCACTAGCCTGGGCTGCAACAGCCTGTTTTCAAGAGAAACCGCAGCCTCATTACCCATGTTCCTATCATTCCTGCTAAGCTTTGGCTCATTTCTTGGATGCACATGTGGTCCAAGACCCATAGGTGCATGCAATGTTTTGTTACAGGGGTGGAGGCTTCAATGGAGGAGCAACATGACTATTGAACGGTTGTCTAAGAGATGCAATCGGTTTCTTTCATGTTCTATTTCAGATCTTGTTGGTTGGAGTTCATTTGAAATATTGTTGTTCCAACTTCTATATCTTACATTTTTCTTTGTTCATTTTATCATGTTATGTGACATTTTCACATTCATGTAAGGTGTGTCATTTGGAGATTATAGTTTGTCAGACCTGACTTGGTTTTATGTGCAAAAAAGGGTTTTGGACGTCGAGAGGTTTTTGGATTGTTATTTCTTTGTGAGGTAATATTTTACAGTAACTTTTCTTTTAGATCCATGGGATCTGCATATCCTAGACAGGACTGGGGATTCGGGATCGGATCCCGAATGTCGAGATAGGGTAGTGGCAAGTACCAAATTACTCAACTAGAGTTTCCCCATTAGTATAATGCAAAACCATTCAAAAAGGTGTCAACCCAATAGAAGGGCGTGAAGTTGTATTATAACAGAAACTCAGCCCATGACAGTCAATCAACCTCTGTCTTTGGTTGTTCAAAAGAAAAACATCTCAAGTCTCCAAGCACTTGTTCACAGTCCCAATTGTGGATGGTATGATAAACTCATTTTTTAAATAGTTCTCAGCATTCAAAAGAGCACATTCCAGAAATTGTTGACAAACAATGAACCGCCGTTGCTAAAAACTGAGTTGGGAACTCCATGAAGATGTACCATTTCCTCAACAAACAACACTACTGATGTTCTAGTTGTATGCATTAAAGGTACAAAATATGCATATTTAGGCAATCAGTCCACCACCACTAAGATCGCTTCATACCCCTGAGACTTATGCAATCCAAAGAAATTTCTTCCTGAATCAACCTCAAGATTGGCAGACTGGAGTAAACCCGCTACAGACAAGGCCTAATAGTTCTGTATTTGGAAAATATCACACTTTAAAAAATGAAAATACTTTGTGTTATCCCTTTCCAAAACAAGCCGGAACCAAGCTTTTATATGTTTTTAAGAATCCTGCATGTCCCACAGCAACAGAAGAATGGTAATAATTCAAAAAATTGAAGATAAAAAATGAATGCTTAGATAACACTAGTCTCCCCTGAAAATACAACAGCCCCTCTTGAAAATAATAGCACGAATTGGAGCTTGGTTGTTAGATCATATAGCTATGATACTTGTTGGTGTTGTGCCCCTAATCCTATTTCGCCCAGTCCAAACAGTTTGTGGTGCCCCTCATGAAATTATATGGGGGTCAATGATGGAAGCAGAAGGATCGGGCCAAAGGCCCGTGACCGTAACCCATCACTGAGCCCGATCGGGGGTTCGGGGGCGGAGCCCCTAGTTGGGTTGGGCTAGGGTTTTATTTTTCTCCATATAAATGTTATATTGTAGCCCTGTGTAGCATCTTGTAACCACCGATCTCATAGTGAATTTTGACGCCTCTACTCGTGGTTTTTCCAGATTTGGGTTTTCCATGTAAAATTCTGACGTTCTTGTTTTTGTTTTTTTTTTTCTTTTTTGTGGTTGTTCATGCGACCATTTCAACAATACTTAATAAGTTCTTTGTCATGCTACATTTTTTTAATTGCATCCACCATGATTGGACCGTAGGTGCTTGTGTGAAATTAAAAGATGAAGTCCAAGAGAGAAATGTAGTAGAATGTTGTAGATTTAATTGATGTATGTGTACCAACAGAAGTACAAAATATGCTAGAAGAAGAAGAAGAATCTCCAAAGTCTCTCCTCGAGCAAAAGTCGCAGCCTCCAACAGCCAAGTCGTTGCTTCTGTATCCACCCCCCCCCCTCCTCAAATAGAAAACCGATACTGCTCAAAGTCTGACTCTGAGTATTTTACAAAACTACCCTCAGCTCTAAAAACTTGCCCCTTCCTCCAAAAGTAGGTCTTTAGTTGTTGGGAGATCAAGTTACTCAGCATTCTCCCAAGTACCATCTTCCACAAGTCGCCCGCTCCATTTAATCAGCCACTGATGCTCATGACCAATGCCTTTCGTTGCCATAATTGCATCTGGTAATACCTTAATTTGCATCTTTTTCCATAAAAAGCTTCGAAAGGTCTTCTATTGTTTGATCACCAATAGCTAACTTAAGTTGAGAAACATCGAACATCGGATGAATTTTACTGTCCTCCGAAAGTCCAAGCCAGTAAGCTACACTGCCCACTCTCCCAACAACTGGAAAAGGCCCATAGAACCACGCAACAAACTTAGTGTTGGAGTCTGTATCCCACATCGGACTTGTGGTCCGATGTGGAGTTTATCATTCATTATAAAAGAACGCTTTCTCCTCACTTTGAGGTAAGGAGGCAAGGGGGTTTCCTCATTCTACATAGTATCAGAGCGATTTCTAACCCGATCCCTCCCTCCCGTCTAGGGTTTTCCGACATCAACCCCCCGCGGGGGCGGCAGCCTCGGTGGCCATAGGTTTTAGGTCGTCGCCCCTCCGCCTCGTGGCCCTCCTGCCCTAAGCAGATCGCTTCTTCCCGGCGCTTCTGCTCGGTCCGATTCCCCTCTGCCTTTGCCCTTCCCGGCGGGTCTCCCTCCCATGCGGACTCCCAGCGGCGTCCAGATCCAGTGCGGATCTCCTTCCATGCGCGCTCCTCCCGGCGGATCGGCTCCCATCCTCCATGCGCGCGCCTCCCGTCCAGATCCAGTGCGCCAGCCCAGACGGCCCCCTTCCCGGAGGCCCTCCCTCCTGTGCCCGGCGGCTTTGCCCTTCCCGGCGGCCCTCCCTCCCGACTGTGTCTGGCTGCGCCTCGCCCCGGCGCCCTTGCCCAGCAGCGCCCTCGCCCAGCGGCCTCCCTTCACCAGCGGCCTCCCTTCCCCGGCGGTCTGCTACTGTCTGGCGGCTCCTTCCGCACTCCCGCGCGACTCTCTTCCGGCGGATCTCCCCATGCCGGCATCTCCCTGCGCCTCTCCTGCGGTTTCCGGTTCTGTCCGGCCCGCCTCTCCCTGCCCTAGCAGATCGGCCCGCCTCCGTCAGAGCGGCTCTCCGACGTCTGCCCCTCTCCGTCCGGCTGCTCCCTTCACGGCGGATCCTTCGCGTCGGCACCCGCCCGTCCAGTTACTTCCCTTCCAGAACCGGCTCCCTCCAGGCGAACCGGTCCAGGCTGCTCCCTCCATGTCGGCCTCTTCCTGCTTCCTGCGGCATTCCCGCCTCAATCGTCGGCCTCCTCCTATGGATTTCCCGGCGCTTCGACGACCGGCACCGCCATTGCGGCTTTCTCGTCACTTTGACGACCGGCCCTCCCGAGCGGATTTCTCGGCGCTTTGACGATCGGCCCGACATTACGGTTTTCCCAGCGCTCTGACGACCGGCCCGTAGTGCGGATTTTCCCGACGCTCTGACGACCGACCCGCCAGTGTGGATTTCCCGGCGCTCTGTTGTCCGGCGCCGCACTTTTCCGGCGATGACCCATCATTTTCAGCGGCATCACATTACCATCTTGAGGGGGAGCAACATCCACAACGATTTTATTATTTTAGTTTCTTCTGTTTTCGTCTTGTCTTGTCTTCAAGCTGGGCATGTCCAGCTTGAGGGGGAGTGTTAGCGTCTGTTTTGTTGATTTCTTTTCATTATCTGTCCAAGCTAGGTACACCTAGCTTGAGGGGGAGTGTTGGAGTCTGTATCCCACATCGGACTTGTGGTCCGATGTGGAGTTTATCATTCATTATAAAAGAACGCCTCCTCCTCACTTTGAGGTAAGGAGGCAAGGGGGTTTCCTCATTCTACACTTAGGAAAGATCTTGGAAGAAGTTAAATTGGGGTTGCTGAGATCTGAGCTTTACAAAAACCAAATCTCCCTCCTGAAATCCTACTTTCCTCCGCTTATTTGTCGATTGCTGCATGCTGTGTTGCACTGCCAGCAATTTAGATTTTATGTGATGTATTACTTCATTTCTATCTGCTTCTAGAGCAGTTTCTCCCTTGGTATAATAGGGAAAAATAGGTGGTTTCCTCCCATAAACAACATCAAATGAAGCTTTTCCTGATGAAACGTGAAATGAAGTGTCATAACAAAATTCAACCCATGGTAACTGTTGCGGAAGCGTCGGGAGTCGCAACGACAGAAATGAGATACGGAAAGAAAAGCAAACACACGCAACACACAAATTGACGTGGTTCGGGAATAATCCCTACGTCCACAGAAAGGAAAAACTTCACTATGAATCGGGAGCACTGATTATGGAAATTTCTCACACAAAACCTAGCCTGAAAAAATGGGCTACAAAAGGAGGAAGACGATCCACTGTTCCGCACAGAAAGTCCGTGTCACTACAGTGAAAGTCGGTCACCCGAGTCAAAAGTGCTACAGTGGCTGCCGGCTGGAAGTCCAAAAAGCTACAAAAAAGTTGACTCCAAAGTCCACACTGCTACAGTGGTTGTCGGCTGACTGTCACAATGCAATACATTCTCCTCTAGCTTTCTTCCCAATTCATCCAAGAAGTTCTTCAACCAAACCATCTTTTTCTCAGCTTTTGTTACAGCAATATATTCTACCTCTGTGGTGGATAAAGCCACCACCTTCTGCAATTGTGATATCCAACTTACCGCAGTTCCTCCACGGGTAAATACATAACCTGTGGTACTCCTCCTGTTGTTGACGTCGCCTCCAAGGTCAGCATTCACATACCCCTGCAATGAATTTCCTTTCCCAAAGCACAGGAATTCCTCCTTGCTGCCCTTCAAATACCTCAGTATCCACTTCGCAGCTTCCCAATGTTGCTTTTCAGGGTTAGCCATATACCTGCTCACAACTCCCACTGCATGAGCGATGTCAGGTCGAGTACAGACCATGGCATACATCAGGCTTCCAACAGCTGATGTGTATGGAACTTTTGTCATGTACCCAACCTCTTCTGCCGTCTTCGGTGATTGCTCTTTTGATAGTTTGAAATGGCTCGCCAGGAGAATAGAGACTGTCTTTGCTTCCAGCATACTAAATCTTCTCACAACCTTCCCAATGTAATCAGCCTGTGACAACATCAACAATCCAGCCCTGCGATCTCTCTTGATATCCATCCCTAGAATTTTGTCAGCTTCTCCAAGATCTTTCATTTCAAACTCCTCAGCTAACTGCCCTTTCAGCTCATTAATCCTCTGCATACATGATCCTACAATGAGCATGTCATCCACATACAAAAGCAATATAATATATTCATCACCAAAAGATTTTATGTAGCAACATTGATACATGCCACATCGTTTTTATGCATTTTTAGTCATGAGTGCATCAAACTTTTTGTTCCACTGTCTGGGTGTCTGCTTCAACCCATACAAGCTCTTCTGAAGTTTGCACACCAGGTCTCCATGTTGGATTGGTGTAGCCCGATCCGGTTGGGCCGAATGCTTGTGGCCCGCAACTGTCGCGGGTCAAGCTCCGCGGTGAGCTCGTTGGGGGTTGTAGGGGGCCACTGTAGCACTTTTGACAAAGGTGATCGTCGTTAACTGTAGCGATGGGGACTTACTTTTCGGAACAGTGATCGTCTTCTCCATTTTATAGCCCATTTTCGGGCTAGGGTTATTACTGAAAAAACTCTGTATTTTGTGCTCCCGAATTAGTGAAGTTCTGCCTCTCCGCGGACGTAGGGATTTTTCCCGAACCACGTAAAATCGTTGTGTTCCGTGTGTTTTCTTTTCTTCTGCATTTTCTGTCGTTTCTCATTTCTGTCGTTGCAACTCCCGACGATTCCGCAACACTCCACTGTCAGTCAATAACAGATAATGCAAGGATGGTTAATACTTCTACACAGGCCTTCTCACCCTTATTGATCTCCTCAACTCCACTGGAGTAGTAGGTTCCATCGGTTCTGATGTCTCATGATTAGGTACACCTTCGAGCTCCACTTGCTCTTTGCACTCAGATTCAATGTTCTCATTTTCATCTTTAGCTACATGACGATCTTTGTACACGACACCTTCATTGAATACCACGTTTTGGCTCCTGATAACCATCTTCTTGAGATCATCCCAAAAGCGGTAACCAAACTCGTCAGCACCATAGCCAATAAAGAAACATGGCTTGGACTTAGCATCAAGTTTGTCCCTTGAGTTAGCATCAATGTGTACATAAGTCAAACTGTCAAACACTCGTAAATGTGAGAGTTTTACCTCCTTACCAGACCAGAGCTTAGAATCAACTGTTTTCTGGGATCATCTCTTTGGTTTCTGATTTTCTACAACTTCAAGACACATCTTCATTAACATAACCAGAGCTCCATATCTCGATTTCGATTAAATTTGGGCTGTGACCATTCTTTTAATTGTGTTTATATTCAATTCTAAGCTGAAATTGTATTCTGGATTAACAATACATTACCAAAGTGCACACTACTACTTAATGCGGGACTAAGACCTAAGGGAAAGGTCTTGCTTGGTAAAGAATTTTGGATTGACTTTTGATTTTGTGATCATAAGTGTCAACAGCTTGCACTAGGGGATGTTCCTGATGCTCCAAACCTCTACAAACATTCTTGTATCCTTAATTTTATTACTTTAATTTACTTTTCTGCTATCCATGAAATAATTTAGACGCAAGATAATCATAAAGGCTAAAAAAATCTTTTAAGTATTAATCAAACCAAAATAATTTTAAAGGACTGATTCACCCCCCTCTTGAGTCATATATGGGACAACAATTGAGGTTTTCATTGACAGTTGAAGTTGTTAGTTGGTGGTTTACTTAACTTCAATGCAAAGAGAGAGCATTGCATCAAAACACTAATGCAGGCAGTTGGTAACATATGTAATTATGTTAGAATACAAATAGAAATCTGAGAAAAAAATAGCATTTTGAGTACATCAGTAAATGTCATGCTGTAATCTTGTGCAATTTTGGTATTAAATATGATAAAATTGAGTAGCGGTCTAATAATCTAGTGTTTCACATGATCAATCATAATACATGAAGAGTTTTTTTCCCCAACCAATAAGGATGCTGTTGGCTACTAAGTTCTCGTCAAGATCAAAAGTCAGTCTCAGTGATCATGTTAGAATACAAGTAAAAATATGAGAAAAAATTAGCATTTTTAGTACATTATTAAAGGTCTCGTTTTAATCTTGCGCAGCTTTGGTAATAAAAAATATGATAAAATTGAGTATCGGTCTGATAATTCTAGCATTTCAAATGAAACAATAATAATGCATGAAGATTTTTTTCCCCTACTCAATAGGTATGCAGTTAGCAACGAAGTTCTCATCAAGATCAAAAGCCAATCTCTGTGTGATGAAAGTAAACCAGTCTCCTCTTGGCATTGAAGTTCAGGGATTTTCCAGGCTAATGTATAAAATGGAAATGGTGCGGATACTAGAATCTTCTAAGCAACCAGTTTCAGAGGAATGCATCAACTGAAGTAAATCTTATGAAATTAGTTGAGATTGAATGAAAGGAAAAGCACACACCCATCTCCATCAAACCTGCATGGAAAATAAAAAAGATACAAACGTTAGTTTCCATAATCATTAACTTGGATAATTAAGAACATAAAGAAAATCAAATGACTGTAATGCTCCCCAAAGATAGAGACTAGGGGGTAAATAACCCAATGATACCTGCAAGTTGCTCGAACTCGACTGGCACAATATTTGCTGAGTTGAGCTCAAGCGTGAGCTATATATCAAGCTGAATTCGAGTATTTAATGATCTCAATCAAGCAGCTAGCAAGCTTAATTGAGTAATTGATATTTAAATATATAAATTAATCTTGATATATGATTATTATTTTTAAAAAATAATGTCATAATATATAATTTTTGTTATAAATTTCTAATTTTTTAAAATTTATATTTTATTAGTTTTGGAAACAAGTTTGATTGAGTGAGCTTAAGTAGCTCGATTTAAAAGTCAAGTCGAGTTCTAGCTTGAAAATCATTATTCCATCGAGTTCTAGCTTGAAAATCATTATTCCATCAAGTTCGTAGTATCAAATGAATACAGTGCTCCACAAAGGCAAAAACAAGGGGTGCAAACGATAGAGTGACACTCACAAACTACTCAAGCTTGACTAATACAATTTTTGTTGAGTCAAGTTCGACCTCGAGCTACACTCAACTGAATTGGAATATTAAAATGATTTAATCGAGTAGCCCACAAGCTTAATTGAGTAGTAGACAATTTAATACATAAATCAATATTAATATATATACATATATTATTTTAATTTTTATCATTGTTATTATATGTAATTTTTGTAATGTGTTTCTATTTTTTTATATAGGAGTAAAACCCTACTCTCGTACCTCAATAAGAGGTGGGGCTCTTTATTTATATAGACACACCAAAATAATACAACTAGAAAAAAAATGTGGGGAAATGCACGACACTAGACTTAGGCCCAAACCCGATTGGATCCAACACTCCCCCCTCAAACCAGAATATGTGTAGCTTGAAACACGAGCTCTACAAAAAACAAATAAAGAAACAAAGACCGAATAAACTCTCCCTAAATTCGGGTTGTAAATGTTGTGTATCCTCAGCTTTGTGCAAAGAAATTTCAGTCGAGCGTCAAATAAGTTTTCGGTGAAGATGTTGGCAAGCTGACATACAAATGATGATCCAAAAAGTTTTTCATTGATTTTAATGCTCACAAAAACTCTCATTTGTTTTACTAATAAAGTTACTTTAAGTTGATTTCGGGTTTATACTTTTCATTTAATTTATTATTTTATTCCTGAAATTCTGGAAGTCTTTTGTTCGATTTTGATCTTTATATGGATGGTAATAAGGATGGATTTGATGAATATATATAATGTATATGATATAATAATGATTCTGGAAAGATGAATAATTATTTACTTTTCTTTCGTTTCATCCGTTGAAAAGTGAAAACAGCGTTCATGAGTATATACGGCTCCCATATCCATGAACGGTGTAATTTATTTTTCCATCAGTACCTTTTATGGATGACTCTAAATATATATATAATGAATATATATGATATTTGTATCATGATTAACATTCTGGATATAATGGAACCATGATCAAAGTACAGAGATCGGAACTGACGAACCGAAACACAAAAAAAAAAGCATTTATCACCTAAAACATTGATTTTAATAACAAATTGTTTATAAACAAGTGATAAGATGTCATAATTAAATCATACATGGTATGATATACATGAGTATGGTTCTGGAATACATGCATGATAAATCTATATTTATTATACAAGAGGTTCTAAAGTGTTCAAAGAAAGACAGATACTTGAGGTAGGAGATTTATGTTTCAATCCTATTTTAATAGGGATTGTTTATGCTTGAATTTCCATTGAGAAAATTATATGATCCTTATCTGATAAATCTCTTTCATTTTTTCTTCTCCTCTGGTTATTTATGAAGAATACATGTTTTTCTTTCATTTTCTTCGCTTTAAGTACTCAATAGATCGAAAAAATATTTTTAAGAAAAAACTGCTTTATTTCTCTTTACAGTCGAATTTTTTTTTTCTTTCTATAACCATGTTTTCTAAAAATGTTTTCAAGAATATTTTTAATATTCTACTATGATTGTTTAAAGTCATTTTTACCCATGATTGACTTTTTATAAAATGGTTTAAAATAAATCTTCTTGTCGTTTTCCGAACGAACTGCTTTTTGACTTTTTACAAAAGTGTAAAGGGAATATTTTCTTTTAACTTATACGGCATGAACAGATTTTCTCACCGTCATAACTGCTCAATTTTGAAGTTTTACTTACAAGTTTTCAATGTTCTTTTCAAAGAAAATGTTTTCCTTAATATTTGGAAAAAAATTAGATTTTAAATAAATAATTTCAAAGTGAAAAGGGTATTTTCCTCGGGAAATATTCCAACGATTCTTTTAAAGGAATTTTCATCTATGATAACATCTTTGATGTTAATTATATTTTACTAGGGATATGATCCAAAGATACCATCTTTATTCTTTCTTTAAATGGTTTATGATTATGATAATGAGATGTTTACAAAACCCATTTATTTTTAATGGGTTATGCTATGATAATTTTATGAAATGTTTATGAAACTTGTTTCCTTTGCATGGGTTATGATATTATGATATGATGATATGATGAATGTTTTATGATCTTGTGGCACACATATGTATGATTTTCATTATGTGAGGAGTGGACCCGAAATTATACAGCCTCTCAATGCATTGGGTAAAGTTTTATACATCATGAGATAACTATGGGAAACAAGTCAATGTGCTTAATCCACTATGGGAAACAAGTCGATGTGCTTGATTCATTATAGGAAAAAGGTGATGATGCCTGATCCGATATGATATGGGGAACAGGTGTCAATGCCTGATTCGTTATGATTTGATGGTCTCAATAGTTATTCTTGGCATATGACTTGGTTTCTATACTTAAGATGGCACCACACTTTTATTACATGAACTTATAGTTCATGATTGATTTATGATGATTTCTCACTCTTATGATTCATGTTTTTTGAAATGGCAAAGTTTTATGTCATGACACGTGTTAACGATCCATGATAAGTATGAAGTTTGTAAGTTATGTTTATGTTTTCATATCCTTAAGTTTATCTTATGTTTTCATATGATCATCGATTGATATCTCTCATGTTTACCCTTACTGGGCATTTGAGGTCACATTTTCTTATATTTCATTTCTCCAGGGTATGAAGAAAGGTTTAAGTAGGATATATCTATGAAGAGTGCTATGTGGGAAGATCGTTATGGAAGATATTGAAGATTTTTCTTGAAATAAGAAGATTGTGTATCTAGTCTCCAAAGACACTAAGTCTTTACAGTCCTCAGACATGTATTTGTGAAATATACTGAATATCCATTTTAAAAAAATGTAATATTTATGTATAAAAAGTTTGGGTCACTATAGGGATTGTGCTTAAAATTATCAAGTGTTTAATAATGATACAATCCACCTCCCCTCTTGTGTCTTCGTCATCTTAACAGGAAAACGTGGTATTAGGACAGTGCTCTTTCGAAGATTTCTTTTAGCTTTAACAAGTTTGAGTTAAAGATCCAAACGAAGATTGATATTAATGGTTGATTTTAAAGAAGAGATGTTTATGATCAGGTCTCCATATTTCAATGATAAAAATTATAGAAGTTGAAAAGATCGCGGGATTATATACTTGAAAAATCTTGGATTGAAAGTTTATCTGAAAGTTATCAAGTCTTATGAAATCCCTAAAGATGAACCAGAAAAATGGGATGCTACTAAAAAAGCTAAATATGATTTGAATTCAAGAGCCATGAATCCATTTATCTGTGAACTTGAACCAGATGAGTTCTGTTGGACCCCATTTTAGTATAATGGGTATTTCCGAGTCCCACATCGGTTTTTCCCTCCTTGTAATTATTTTTACTCATCTATAAAAGAATGTCTCCGCCTCACATTGAGGTAAGGAGAATTCACCATCAACATGGTATCAGAGAGAATATAATCCCGAGCTCTCTCTATCTATTTTTTTTTCTCCTCTCGGGTCTGCCCTACGCCCCCCCCTTCTCCGGCGGCCCCCCTTCCCCGGCGGCCCCCCCTTCCCCGGCGGCCCCCCCTTCCCCGGCGGCCTCCCTTTCCTGGCGGATCCCTCCTGTGATCGGCGGCTCCTTCGCTGGCATCTCCCTCGCGCAACACTTCCCCTGCGCGCGACGAATCCCAGCCTCCCGATCTCGTCCGGCACCCCGCCTCCTGCGGCTTTTCCCGGCGGCCCGCCTCTCACGGCTTCCGGCGCCCCAATCCCGGCCCTGCCTTCCGCAGCGGCGCCCATCCCAACGACGACTCCCGGCCCCTCTTCCCAGCGCGACGGACCCCGCCCTCCCAGCGTGCTCGGTCGGCCTCGTCCAAGCGCGACCCAACACGACAGCTCCCTGCGACGGACCCCGCCCTTCCAGCGCAACAGCTCCCTGCCCACCTCTCCTGCGGCTTCCCGGTGACGCCGGCCTCGCCTCCCTTCCCGGCGTCCCGCTCCAGATCTCCTGCCGGTGCGACGGACCTCCCTCTCCGCCGGTTGCGCACCTTCTGTGCGAAACTCTTGCGCAACGCCATCTCCCGCATCACCCACTGTCGACCTCCTGCGCGACGCCAGCTCCCGCATCCCCCCGCCGCGGCTCCAGTTACCGTGCTCCCTGTCGGCCCTTGTCCAGGCGCTGCCCAACGCCTGCTTTCCTGGCACCGTCGAGGCGGACTACTCCCCACCAGCCCAGCGCCCTTCCAACGGTCTCCCGGCCTCCCGGCCTCTTCCGGAATCTCCCATTCTGCCGGCACCCGCTCTTCGGACGTCTGTCCAGCGCTAAATGACGAGTTCATCTGCAACTTCCGAAGACCTCCCTTCGATGGCCGCCTCGGTCCTGCCTCCTCTTATCACCGCCTCCACCCGCTTGGTCGATGAGCGACTCGACTCTACAAATTTCTCCGTCTGGCGGAAAACCGTGCTCATGTCTCTCACCGGCATGGACCTCGATTCCCATCTCCAGGATCCACCACCTCTACCTTCTGACCCGGAATATGCGACGACCGCTGCAGAGATGCTAGCCAGCCCCTCGTCCCTAGAGATTTTGCAGGTCTATCATCGCCTTGGGAAGGCTCATCGGGCCATTGCCCCACCCATCCCTAGCCTTGATCACACTGCTCTCCTGGGTCGTGGCGGTACCCGCCCTACCAGACCTCGTGGACGCGGCCGTGGAGAAAGCCGACCTCGCCCACTCTGTCAGCACTGTGGCAAGCTCAGCCACCTGGTTGACCGTTGTTGGGTCCTTCATGGCCGTCCCGCTCCGCACCCACGACAGGGCCAGACTGCGGTCCGAGATGCATCCCCGCCTGCTACCGCTCTTCCTTTATCTTTGGATCTCTTCATGGCTGAGATCCAGATGATTCGCGATCATAAGACCACCTCCCTACCGGGCTCTTCATCAGCATCTCTTGCCCACTCCGGTGGTCCCACTGCATTTGTCAGTCATCGCACCCCCGCCTGGATGCTTGACTCAGGTGTGTCCGACCATCTTACCGGTGATGCAGGTTCCTCAGCCATCACTGTTGTTGATGGTTCCACTCTCCCCATTGCCGGTTTTGGTACATGCTCCCTCACCTCATCCCTTCATCTATCATCGGGGGCCCATGTACCACAAAGTCCGTTTAACCTGCTCTCCATTAGTAAACTGACCAAGGATTTCAATTGTAATGTTATCTTTACCTCGTCTTCTGTTATGTTTCAGGAGCGGACGACGAACCGAGAACTTGGTAGAGGTCAGCTTCGAGATGGGGTGTACATGTTCGATGGCCCGACATCTGTCGCCTGCACGTCTGTCTCTGCTCATGCCTTGGACCTCCATTCTCGGTTGGGCAACCCCTATGCCTCCGCTCTTCATCAGCTCTATCCAGATATTAGTCAGCATTTATCTTTTCATTGTGAGTCTTGTACCTTTGCGAAACACCATCGCACTTCATATTTTCTTCGACTTGACACACGGGCCACCAAACCCTTTGATTTGGTTCATTCAAATGTATGGGGTCCCTGTGCCACCTCGAGTAAATCAGGGTATAAATATTATATCTCTTTCATTGATGATTTTTCACGTATGACGTGGCTTTACCTTCTTCGCGATCGGACTGAAGTTTTCTCCACCTTTCAGACCTTTTCCATGAGATCTGGACACAGTTTTCTCTCTCTGTAAAATGTCTATGCTCCGATAATGGGCGAGAATACTTGTCCACTCCCTTTCAGCAGTTTCTGCAGGCACACGGCATCATCCATCAGACGTCCTGTCCTGATACCCCTCAGCAAAATGGAGTGGCCGAGCGAAAACACCGTCATATTCTGGAAACTAGTTGTGCCCTCCTCTTCCACTGCAAGGTGCCTCTTCTCTTCTAGGGGGATGTCATCCTCACTGCTACTTACCTACTCAATCGACTTCCTTCCTCCATCTTTCAGGGGGAGACTCCTTTTCATACTTTGTTCCCCTCTCTTCCTCCTCACTCCCTTCCACTCCGCGTCTTCGGATGTCTCTGCTATGTCTGGGACACTCGCCCCAATCTTTCTAAATTTTCTCCCAAATCCCTCCGGTGTATTTTTCTCGGATATTCCCGCACTCAGCGTGGCTACCGATGCTTCTCTCCAGACTTACAACGCTATATCATCTCTGCCGATATCTCGTTTGTTGAGAGCACTTCTTTCACTTCACCCTCTCCTCATCCAGACACTACCATCGATGAGTGTCTTCCTCTCTTTTTTCACCCTCCTCTGGTGTCTCCCCCTACTGGTCATCGCTTTGGGACGGTCTACTCTCGTCGTCCATCGACTGTACCCTCGTCCAGGCCGAGGACAACATTGTTCCCACTTCGTCCGATGCTCCTGTCACAGCACCCGAGGACTTGCCGATTACACTCCGGAAAGGTACTCGCTCGTGTCAGATTACTCCTCTATTTACATCTTCATACAAAGGTTTGTCAGCACTGGAAGCGATATTTATTCCCCGCATGGTTGGCGACGCCAAATCACACCCGGGGTGGCTACAGGCTATGCGGGATGAACTGCAAGCTCTGGATGACAACCATACATGGGATCTGGTCCCCCTCCCTACAGGCAATCAGGCGGTCGGCTGCAAATGGATTTATACGATCCGTCTCAATCCTGATGGCTCTCATCATCGCCTCAAAGCCCGGCTTGTGGCGAAGGAATTTGCTCAGACATATGGCATCGATTACTTTGAGACATTCTCTCTGGTCGCCAAGATGGCCTCTGTCCGCCTATCCATATCTCTGGCTGCTCATCATCACTGGCCGCTTCATCAACTGGATGTCCAGAATGCATTTCTCCATGGCTTTCTTGACGAAGAAGTCTACCTAAAGCAGCCCCCTCGATTTCGTGCCTCTGGCGCCGACTCACATGTATGTCGCCTCCGTCGATCCCTCTATGGCCTGAAGCAATCTCCTCGGGCTTGGTTTGGCCGCTTCAGCACTGTCGTCACGGCCATTGGCCTCTCTCGCAGTATGAATGATCACACAGTCTTCTTCCGTACGACGTCGAATGGCTGTATCTTGCTGATGGTATATGTTGATGATATCATCATCACAGGGAGCGACTCCACAGGAATCGCCCACCTCAAGGCGTACCTTCACCACCACTTCCACACCAAAGATCTTTGTCCTCTCACCTACTTCCTTGGCATCGAGGTCTCCCGTTTTGAGGACACTATCTCTCTCTGCCAATGCAAGTATGCCCATGATATCTTACAGGATGCAAGATTGAGCCAGACAACTACCGTGGACACTCCTCTTGAGCTTAGGGAACGCTCTCTCCATACCGACTCGGAACCATTTCCTCATCCAGAGAGCTATCGACGTCTTGTGGGTAAACTTAACTACCTCACCATGACACGTCCAGACATTGTCTGCGCCGTTGGCAAAGTTAGCCAGTTCATGGAGCATCCAACTAGATCTCCGTGGGATGTTGTCCTCCGCATTGCCAAATACATAAAGAAAGACCCTGCACGTGGCCTTCAGTACTCTCATCATGCTCATTTCGATGTTGAGGTCGTCTGTGATGCGGACTATGCAGGTTGTCTCGCTACCCGCAAGTCTACTTCGAGATTTGTCGTATTCTTCGCCGGTAACCTCATCTCCTGGTGCAGTAAGAAGCAGACTGTCGTCTCCCAATCGAGTGCAGAGGTCGAATACCGCGCCATGGCCACGGTCACCACTGAGATTCTCTGGCTTTGTCATCTCTTTCCATGAGCTCGGCTTCCCGACGAAGACCTCTGCTCATATCTGGTGTGACAATCAGGCAGCCACGAAGATTGCCTCGAATCCCGTCTTCCATGAACGAACAAAGCATATCGAGGTGGACTGCCACTTTCTTCGCCACCATCTGGAGCAGAACCATATCAGCTTTAGCCATATTCCGACGGCAGATCAGTTTGTCGACATCTTCACCAAAGGCCTCCCCGGAGCTCGCCTTGACTCTCTCACTACCAAGCTGGGTATTCACAGCATCCATGGCCCAGCTTAAGGGGGGTATGAGATGGTCTTTGTTCAATGTCGTCTTTTTCTTTATAAGACTCAGTCCAAGTTGGGCATGTCCAGCTTGAGGGGAAGTGTTGGACCCCATTTTAGTATAATGGGTATTTCCGAGTCCCACATCGGTCTTTCCCTCCTTGTAATTATTTTTACTCAACTATAAAAGAATGTCTCCGCCTCACAATGAGGTAAGGAGAATTCACCATCAACAAGTTCAATCGTCTCTCTCAGAGTGTTGCGGCTTTTGAAATGTGGCAAACAAACATTGTTGCATGTGAAGGAATTGACAATGTGAGACAATTAAGATACAATATTGCAAGTTGAAATTTTATGTCTTTTGAATGCATAAAGGTGAAAGTATCACTCAAATGAATGGAAAACTGACTGAGATAGTCAATGGTGTTGCTGCTCCTGGAACACCTGTACCTGAACATGATCAAACATTAAAAGTTCTCAGAGTTTTGCTCTCTAAATGGAATGGAATTTCGGCTGCAATTAGACAGTCAACGCCAATTAAAGATTTGATGGTGAAGGAATTAATTGGAACCTTGATGATGTATGAAGCTGAGATGCAAGCAGAAGCTAAGGATCATAAAATGATCAAGAAAGAATATATTGCTCTCAAAGTCTCTATCCAAGAAGAAAATAAGTCAAAAGAGGATGTTATATTCTTTGATGATGAGTCAAGTTGTTCAAATTCAGGTGAGGAATTTGCTCAGTTGGCTAGACAATTCAATAGGCTTTATAAGAGAAAGAAAAGTTTCAAGAAATCATTCAATGACTACAAAAAAAGTAGTTGTGGACTGAAGAAAATTAGATGCTATGAATGCAAACAACTGGGACATATCAAACCTGATTGTCCACGACTCAAGGAAAGAAGAAAATTTGAAAAGAAAGAGAAGAAGATTCAGATCAAAGCCGATTATCAACGCAAAGATAAGAACGTCGTGAAGGCTACCTGAAGTGTTGTGAAATTCAAGCAGTTCTAGTTTTGAATCTGAACTAGAACAATCAAATCAAAAAGCAAACATGTGTTTTATGGCTCAAGAATATGAGATACAATCCAATTATTTCTTTGTTTCGGATTTTGAATCTGAAAGCTGCTCATATGAAAAATTAGTTTAATATTATTCCATGTTAGAAGAAAAATATGAAACCTTAAGAAAAAACACTAATCTCTCAAAAATATTCATAATGTTGTCTTAAGTGAAAAGAATACCATGCTAAAACAACTTTTAGAATTGAAAGAAAAATTAAATTGTTGGAACCCATTTAAGTGTAAATGGGTGAGTCCCACATCGGACTTACCCGTCTTGTATATTGGTTTCCTAATCTATAAAAGAATATCCTCACCTCACATTGAGGTAAGGGGAATTCACCCACTTACATGGTATCAGAGGGATTTTAATCCCGACCCTCCCTCCCAGCGGCTTCCCGGTTCTGCCCGGCCCCGCCTTTCTTCCCCCTCTGGCCTTGCCCCTTTCCGGCGGCCACCTCTCCTCCCGGCAGGCTCTCCCTCCCGGCAAAGCTCCTCCCTCCTGGTGCGCCTCCACCTCCCGGCGCCCCTCTGCTCACGGCGGTCCTCCCTCCTGGTGCGCCTCCACCTCCCGGCGGGCCTCCTTCCCGGCGCGGCACCCCTCCCGGCGCCCTAGCCCTCGCGGCTCCCTCGCCCCGTCGGCCCTCGCGCCCACGCCCGGGCGGCTCCCTCGCCCTCGCCCGCGCCCTAGCCCCCGCACCATCCGCCTCCCAGCGGCGCTCGAGCCCCAGCCGCTCCCTCACCCGCCACCTCGCCCAGCGGGCCTTCGCCCGGCGCCCGGCGTCCGCCGTCCTCCCGCGGTGCGCCCTCGTCCCAGCAACCCTCGTCGGCCCTCCCACGCGGCTCCCGGCTCCCGGCAGCTTCTCCCGGCCCGCTCCCTCCTGCGCGCGCCAACTTCCGCCTCCCCGGCTCCCGGTGCCTCGCTGCGGCGCACCCCACCCTCGACGTCCCGCTCTCGGCGGCTCGCCCCGCTTCGCCCCGGCACCCTCACCCTCGCCTGGCGCGCTCCCAGCACCCTCGCCTCCAGCGCCTCCAGCGCCTCCAGCGCCTCCCGCGCCTCCCGCTGCCTCCCGCGCCTCCCGCTGCTCCCCGGCGTCTCCGCCAGCCTCCCTTCCCCGGCGGTCTGCTGCTGTCCGGCGGCTCCTTCCGCCCTCCTGCGCGCCTCACAGCGGACTTCCGGCCCCGCCTCCTGTTGCGGCAACCGGCTCCGCCTCCCTCCCGTCGGCCTTTCTCCCGACGCGGCCCTCCGCGGTTCTTCCCGTCGGCGTCCAAGCCCCGACGGCCTCCCGCTGCTCCCGGCGCATCCCGCTGCTCCCGCGCGCTCGCGGCTCCCGGCTACCGGCGGATCTCCCTCCAGTCCGGCGACCCCTCTCCGGCGGCCTCTCCCGTCCCGCTCCCCAGCCCGTCTCCCAGCGGCTTCCCTGCAGCTACCCTGCGGCCTTCCTGCGCCGTCGCCCCCCTCCCCCCTGCATTAATGGCTGGCGTGTCCGCCCGAGCACCTATGCACTCAGCCGAGCAGCTCTCTCATCCTCCATCATCGGCTCTACCGTGTCGCGGTCCTCCTTCATCCAATTCCCGTTATAGGACAACACTCTCGCTGGAGGAGATTGCTTTGGTAAAATCTTATCGAGCGACTGCGCCGCCATCTTCTTCTCTCGCCCCACTTGCTCAGACTGGCAACTCCACCGCCTGTGTTTCTCATCGACAGACAGCTTGGATGTTTGACTCCGGTGCGTCAGAACATCTCACAGGAGACTTTGGTATGTTCACTACCTATCATCCGTACACCGGTGCCTCTGCCATTACTGTTGCTAATGGCTCAACAATCCCTATTACCGGATATGGCACATGTTCCTTGACCCCGTCTCTTCCCCTGACGTCGGTCGCTCATGTTCCTCAAAGTCCCTTTAATCTTATCTCTGTCAGCAAACTCACCACAGATTTGAATTGTGTTGCTACTTTTAGCTCATCTGGTGTTGTTTTTCAGGAGCAGAAGACGAATCGGGAAATTGGTCGAGGTTATCTTCGGGATGGGGTTTACCTGTTTGATACCCCATCATCCCTTGCTTGCTCATCCACCACAGCCCGAGCCCTTGACCTCCATTCCCGCCTTGGCCATCCACCACCTTCCACCCTCCATAAACATTGCCCCCAATTCAGTTCTCACCTCTCCTTCCATTGTGAATCCTGCAAGTTTGTCAAACATCATCGGACGACGTATGCTCCTCGCCCGGAACCACGTGCAGCGGCTCCTTTCGCCCTTGTTCATTCCGATGTATGGGGTCCTTGCAGGGTTCCTAGCCAGTCCGGGTACCGTTATTATATCACCTTTATTGATGATTACTCACGCATGACCAGGCTTTACCTTCTTCGAGATCGAACAGAGGTTCTCTCCACCTTTCAGACATTTTTTCAGGAAATCCAGACACAGTTTTCTCTCCTTGTGAAATGTCTCCGCTCTGACAATGGGCGAGAATACTTATCCACTCATTTTCAGCAGTTTATGAGGGCCCACGGCATCATCCATCAGACCTCCTGTCCTGATACCCCTCAGCAAAATGGGGTGGTCGAGCGGAAACACCGACATATCTTGGAAACCGCTTGTGCCCTCCTCTTCCACCGCCAGGTACCTCTTCTTTTCTGGGGGGATGCCATCCTCACTGCTACTTACCTTCTCAATCGTCTTCCCTCCTCCATCCTTCAGGGGGAGACTCCTTTTCATACCCTGTTTCCCTCTCTCCCTCCTCACTCCCTTCCACTCCGTGTCTTCGGATGTCTCTGTTATGTCCGGGACACTCGCCCCAATCTCTCCAAACTATCACCCAAATCCCTTCGCTGTATTTTTCTCGGGTATTCCCGCACTCAGCGCGGGTACCGATGCTTCTCTCCAGACCTCCGCCGGTATATCACCTCTGCCGACGTTTCGTTTGTCGAGAGCTCTCCTTTCACTCTCCCCTCTCCTTCTCCTGACACTACCATCGATGACTACCTTCCGCTCATGGTTCACCCGCCTCTGGTGTCTCCTCCGACCGGTCATCTCTTTGGACAGACCTACTCTCGTCGTCCTTCCACTGTACCTCCCGTCCCGGCCGAGGAAACCATTGTTCCCGCTTCGCCTGATGTTCCTGACACAGCTCCCGAGGATGTGCCGATTGCGCTCCGGAAAGGTACTCGCTCGTGTCAGAATACTCCTCTCTTTGTATCTTCTTACAGGGGATTGTCCGCTCTGGAGACCGTGTCGCTTCCTCGAACGGTCGGTGAAGCCAAATCTCACCCCGGGTGGCTAGCCGCAATGAGAGATGAATTGCAGGCTCTGGATGCCAACCGTACTTGGGATCTTGTTCCCCTTCCGGCAAACAAACAGGCGGTCGGCTGTAAATGGATCTTCACGATCTGTCTCAATCCCGATGGCTCTCTCTACCGCCTCAAAGCCCGGCTTGTTGCCAAGGGATTTGCTCAGACATATGGCGTCGACTACTTTGAGACCTTCTCTCCAGTCGCCAAGATGGCCTCGGTCCGCCTCTTCATCTCTCTGGCTGCTCATCATCACTGGCCACTTCATCAACTCGACGTTAAGAATGCTTTTCTCCATGGCTTTCTTGACGAGGAGGTCTACCTGCAGCAGCCCCCTGGTTTCTCTGCCTCTGGTGCCGCCTCCCATGTCTGCCGTCTCCGTCGCTCCCTCTACGGCCTCAAACAGTCTCCTCGCGCCTGGTTTGGCCGCTTCAGCACTGTCGTCACCGCCTTTGGCCTCTCTCGGAGTATGAAAGATCACACCGTCTTCTTCCGTACGACGGCACACGGTTGTATCTTGCTTGTCGTTTATGTTGATGACATCATCATCACAGGGAGTGACTCCAGAGGCATCGCCAGCCTCAAGACGCATCTTCACCAGCACTTTCACACCAAGGATCTTGGTCCCCTCACGTACTTTCTTGGCATCGAGGTCTCCCGAACTGCGGACATTATCTCTCTCTGCCAGCGCAAGTATGCTCTTGATATATTGCAGGATGCCGGGTTGAGCACCGCCACAACAGTTGACACTCCCCTTGAGTCTGGGGAACGCTCCCTTCATTCCGACTCGGCACTCTTTCCTCATCCTGAGAGCTATCGGCGCTTGGTTGGTAAACTCAACTACCTCACCATGACGCGTCCCGACATTGTCTGTGCCGTTGGCAAAGTCAGCCAGTTCATGGAGCATCCCACCTGCTCTCAGTGGGATGCTGTCCTCCGCATTGCCAAGTACATCAAGAAAGACCCTGCACGCGGCCTTCGGTACTCACATCATGCTCACATGGATATTGAGGCTTTTTGTGATGCGGACTATGCCAGTTGCCTCGCTACCCGCAAGTCTACTTCGGGATTCGCCGTATTCTTTGTCGGTAATCTCATCTCTTGGCGCAGCAAGAATCAGACTGTGGTCTCCCGTTCTAGTGCCAAGACCGAGTATCGGGTCATGGCCACTGTCACTACTGAGATCCTCTGGCTTCGTCATCTTCTCCAGGAGCTCGGTTTCCCGGCATCGACTCCTGCTCATATCTGGTGTGACAATCAGGCCGCCACGAAGATTGCCTCGAATCCCGTCTTCCATGAACGGACGAAGCATATCGAGGTGGACTGTCACTTTCTCCGCCACCATCTGGAGCAGCACCATATCGGTTTCGGCCATATCCCGACGGCCGATCAGCTTGCCGATCTCTTCACCAAAGGTCTTCCCGGAGCTCGTCTTGAGTCTCTCACTTCCAGGCTGGGTGTTCACAGCCTCCATGGCCCAGCTTGAGGGGGAGTTTGAGATTGTCTTGTTATTCTTTCTGTGGGACTCTATCCAATCTGGGCATGTCCAGCTTGAGGGGGAGTGTTGGAACCCATTTAAGTGTAAATGGGTGAGTCCCACATCGGACTTACCCGTCTTGTATATCGGTTTCCTAATCTATAAAAGAATATCCTCACCTCACATTGAGGTAAGGGGAATTCACCCACTTACATAAATAAACTCATTTCAACCTGTATTGAGCATGATGGTAAAATTAAAGAGTTGCTTGCTGAAATAGAATCCTTAAAACGTGTTGTTAGTGTGTTTACCAAGGGGAAAGATTATTTAAATAAAATCCTTGGAAAGAATAAACTTGAGGAAAATTTTGAAATAGGCGGTAATGATGAGAAACCTAAACTATATAGAAATTATTTTGTTCCAAACTCAAAAAATCATAGCATGTCAAAAGTTACTTGTTTTTATTATGGCATTAAAGGTCAATATTACTAATAATTGCAACTTAAGGAATTCTCAAATAAGTAGTGTTAAGAAAGCATATATTTCTAGAGATTTATCAAGAGTTTATTTTGGAGTTTTTGGTAAAGTCAAACAGATCTGGTTGCATAAATCATTGTTTGCTGACACTGCAGAACCCAAAAGCATTTGGGTACCAAAACAAAGTTTTGCTTGATATTTTTTTAAGTGAAAATCCATGGGGACAGAAATGTTATATAATATTATGGGTTGTTCAAGACACATGAGTAGAGATTTTTCAAGTTTTCATTCATTATCTAAAGTTGATAGAGGTTTGGTTACTTTTGGTGATAATGCTAAAGGAAAAATCATTGGTGTTATGTTAGTTGGAGATCCAAATTCTATTCTCATTAATAAAGTTCTCTATGTTCAAGGGTCGAAGCACACGACCTGATAAATACTTCTCAACTCTGTGATGATGGTTTTACAGTTGATTTTTCAAATGATGCATGTTCTGTTTTTAAGAATAAACTGATTAGAGAACCTAGAACATAAAATATTTATACTTTGAAGCTTAGTTCCTAGTGTGAACAAAATGCGAATTGTTTGAATGTTGAAGTTAGTGAACCCTGGATATGGCACAGAAGGCTTGGGCACTGTAATATATTTTCCATATCAAAATTATCTAAGAATTTGGTTTCTGATCTGCCTTGTCTCAAATTTGATGAGAAAAGACTCCGTGATGCATGACAAATAGGCAAACAGCACAAGTCATTTTTCAAATTAATCAACAAGGTTTCTACATCTAAACCATTAGAACTTATCCACATGGATTTGTTTGGATCTTCTAAAGTAGCAAGTTTGGCTGGCAAATTCTTTGTTTTTGTGTTAGTTGACGATTTTTCGAGATTTACTTTAGTTTATTTATTGAAATTCAAAAGTGAAGCTTTTACGGTTTTTATGAGTTTCTGTAAGTTGGTTCAAAATAAAAAAGATACTAACATAATTTCATTGAGAAGTAATCACAAAGGAGAATTTGAGAATCAAGAATTTAATTATTTTGCTCAAATTTTGGCATTAAACAAACTTTTTCTGCTTCAATGGCACCTAAACAAAATCAAATTGTTGAAAGAAGAAATTGAATTTTTCAAAAAATGGCTAAAACTATATTAAATGAGTATAGTTTGCCAACTTATTTTTTTGACAGAAGCTATTAATACACCATGGCATATTATGAAGAGTTTTAATTAGAACTTTTCTCAAAAAGACACCTTATGTGTTGTGGAATAATATAAAACTTAAAGTTGGGTACTTCAAAGATTTCGCATGCAATCTTGAATACTAAGGAAAACCATTGTAAGTTTGATCCAAAAACTGATGAAGGGATTTTTCTTGGGTATTCTGCGGATGGCGGGCGAGAGAGGGGTCACGTAGCGCACAGAGTGGGGGTGGTGGCATCAAGATTTCTGGACCGGGGGGGTGAGGGTGTAGCGAGCTTCTGGATAGGGGGGATTGTCGCGAGAAGGGGCGGCGGCGTCGAAGCTCCTGTACAGGGAGGGGCATCGCAAGGGTGGGGGGTGCGGCGTCGGGGTTCGGGACGAGGAGGGGGCGTCGCGAGGGTGGAGGTGGGTGTTGGGAGGGGGTTACATAACCTCCTTTGATACCATGTCATGGTAAATCTCATGCCTCATAAGGAAATATGGTTCTTTATATATAGAATAAATAAAAGTGAGAACATAAATACAAGTCAACCCATTTAAAGAGTCAAACTTTGACAGTTGACTCTTATCACAAATGCCCAAATATTCTAACAATACGGATTGAATTTATCGTTTTATTGTTTCATCGAATCATTTTACTTTGAATTTAATTTTTAAAAGACAATTCACCCCCTCTTTCCATTTCATTCTCTGACCTACACTTGGTATGAGAGGAAAATATTGTATTTATTTCAAAATCCTAGTGTTTCAAAAATTGTTTTTGATCTTTAAAATTGTTGGAACCCATTTAAGTGTAAATGGGTGAGTCCCACATCGGACTTACTCGTCTTGTATATTGGTTTCCTAATCTATAAAAGAATATCCTCACCTCACATTGAGGTAAGGGGAATTCACCCATCTACATGGTATCAGAGGGATTTTTATCCCGAACCCTCCCTCCCCTGCGGATTCCCGGAATCCTCCCGGCCCCGCCTCTCTCCCTGCTGCCCTAGCCTTTCCCGGCAGGCCCCCCCGACGGATCTCCTCCCAGCGGCGCTCCCTCCCTGCGACGCTCTCCTCCCGGCAGGCCCTCCCTCCCGGCGCACCTCTCCTCCCGGCGGTCGTCCCTCCCGCTACGCCTCCACCTCCCGGCGGGCCTCCCTCCAGGCGCGGCACCTCGCCCAGCGGGCCTTCGCCCGGCGCCCGGCGTCCGCCGTCCTCCCGCGGTGCGCCCTCGTCCCAGCAAACCCTCGTCGGCCCTCCCACGCGGCTCCCGGCTCCCGGCGGCATCTCCCGGCCCGCTCCCCCTGCGCGCGATTCCCGTCGCCGCGACTCCCGGCGCACCTCCTCCCGACGGCCCGCCTCTTCCCTCCCAGCACCCGGCCTCCAGCACCCGGCCGCGTTCCGCCCTTGTTCTTCCGGGCGGCTCCTCCGGCGGACTCCCCCGCCCCTGCACCTCCTGCGCGCGCCATCTCCGCCTCCCCGGCTCCCGGTGCCTCGCTGCGGCGCATCCCGCCCAGGCGCCTCACCCTCGACGACTCGCCCCGGCGCCCCGCCCTCGACGTCCCGCTCTCGGCGGCTCGCCCCGCTTCGCCCCGGCACCCTCACCCTCGCCTGGCGCGCTCCCGGCACCCTCGCCTGGCGCCTCCCGCAGCTCCAGCGCCTCCCGCTGCCTCCCGCGCCTCCCGCTGCTCCCCGGCGTCTCCGCCAGCCTCCCTTCCCAAGCGGCCTCCCTTCCCCGGCGGTCTGCTGTTGTCCGGCGGCTCCTTCCGCCCTCCTGCGCGACTCACGGCGGATTTCCGGCCCCGCCTCTTGTTGCGGCTTCCCGGCTCCGCCTCCCTCCCGTCGGCCTTTCTCCCGACGCGGCCCTCCGCGGTTCTTCCCGTCGGCGTCCAAGCCCCGACGGCCTCCCGCGCCTCCCGCTGCTCCCGGCGCCTCCCGCTGCTCCCGCGCGCTCGCGGCTCGCGGCTCCCGGCGGATCTCCCTCCAGTCCGGCGACCCCTCTCCGGCAGCCTCTCCCGTCCCGCTCCCCAGCCCGTCTCCCAGCGGCTTCCCTACAGCTACCCTGCGGCCTTCCTGCGCCGTCGGCCCAGCCCCCCCTGCATTAATGGCGGGCGTGTCCGCCCGCGGCCCTCCGGCATCACCTCCGGACGACAGCATTCCGGCAGGGCCGCACCCTCACTTCCATTGTCGGCCTTCCCGAGCACCTATGCACTCAGCCGAGCAGCTCTCCCATCCTCCATCATCGGCTCTACCGCGCCGCGGTCCTCCTTCATCCAGTACCCGTTACAGGACAACACTCTCGCCGGAGGAGATTGCTTTGGTAAAATCTTATTGAGCGACTGCGCCACCATCTTCTTCTCTCGCCCCACTTGCTCAGACTGGCAACTCCACCACCTGTGTTTCTCATCGACAGACAGCTTGGATGTTTGACTCCGGTGCGTCAGAACATCTCACAGGAGACTTTGGTATGTTCACTACCTATCATCCGTACACCGGTGCCCCTGCCATTACTGTTGCTAATGGCTCAACAATCCCTATTACCGGATATGGCACATGTTCCTTGACCCCGTCTCTTCCCCTGACGTCGGTCGCTCATGTTCCTCAAAGTCCCTTTAATCTTATCACTGTCAGCAAACTCACCACAGATTTGAATTGTGTTGCTACTTTTAGCTCATCTGGTGTTGTTTTTCAGGAGCGGAAGACGAATCGGGAAATTGGTCGAGGTTATCTTCGGGATGGGGTTTACCTGTTTGATACCCCATCATCCCTTGCTTGCTCATCCACCACAGCCCGAGCCCTTGACCTCCATTCCCGCCTTGGCCATCCACCACCTTCCACCCTCCATAAACTTTGCCCCCAATTCAGTTCTGATCTCTCCTTCCATTGTGAATCCTGCAAGTTTGCCAAACATCATCGGACGACGTATGCTCCTCGCCCGGAACCACGTGCAGCGGCTCCTTTCGCTCTTGTTCATTCCGATGTATGGGGTCCTTGCAGGGTTCCTAGCCAGTCAGGGTACAGTTATTATATCACCTTTATTGATGATTACTCCCGCATGACCTAGCTTTACCTTCTTCGAGATCGAACAGAGGTTCTCTCAACCTTTCAGACATTTTTTCAGGAAATCCAGACACAATTTTCTCTCCCTGTGAAATGTCTCCGCTCTGACAATGGGCGAGAATACTTATCCACTCATTTTCAGCAGTTTATGAGGGCCCACGGCATCATCCATCAGACCTCCTGTCCTGATACCCCTCAGCAAAATGGGGTGGCCGAGCGGAAACACCGACATATCTTGGAAACCGCTCGTGCCCTCCTCTTCCACCGCCAGGTACCTCTTCTTTTCTGGGGGGATGCCATCCTCACTGCTACTTACCTTCTCAATCGTCTTCCCTCCTCCATCCTTCAGGGGGAGACTCCTTTTCATACCCTGTTTCCCTCTCTCCCTCCTCACTCCCTTCCACTCCGTGTCTTCGGATGTCTCTGTTATGTCCGGGACACTCGCCCAAATCTCTCCAAACTATCACCCAAATCCCTTCGCTGTATTTTTCTCGGGTATTCCCGCACTCAGCGCGGGTACCGATGCTTCTCTCCAGACCTCCGCCGGTATATCACCTATGCCGACGTTTCGTTTGTCGAGAGCTCTCCTTTCACTCTCCCCTCTCCTTCTCCTGACACTATCATCGATGACTGCCTTCCGCTCATGGTTCACCCGCCTCTGGTGTCTCCTCCGACCGGTCATCTCTTTGGACAGACCTACTCTCGTCCTCCTTCCACTGTACCTCCCGTCCCGGCCGAGGAAACCATTGTTCCCGCTTCACCTGATGTTCCTGACACAGCTCCCGAGGATGTGCCGATTGCGCTCCGGAAAGGTACTCGCTCGTGTCAGAATACTCCTCTCTTTGTATCTTCTTACAGGGGATTGTCCGCTCTGGAGACCGTGTCGCTTCCTCGAACGGTCGGTGAAGTCAAATCTCACCCCGGGTGGCTAGCCGCAATGAGAGATGAATTGCAGCCTCTGGATGCCAACCGTACTTGGGATCTTGTTCCCCTTCCGACAAACAAACAGGCGGTCGGCTGTAAATGGATCTTCACGATCCGTCTCAATCCCGATGGCGCTCTCTGCCGCCTCAAAGCCCGGCTCGTCGCCAAGGGATTTGCTCAGACATATGGCGTCGACTACTTTGAGACCTTCTCTCCAGTCGCCAAGATGGCCTCGGTCCGCCTCTTCATCTCTCTGGCTTCTCATCATCACTGGCCACTTCATCCACTCGACGTTAAGAATGCTTTTCTCCATGGCTTTCTTGACGAGGAGGTCTACCTGCAGCAGCCCCCTGGTTTCTCTGCCTCTGGTGCCGCCTCCCATGTCTGCCGTCTCCGTCGCTCCCTCTACGGCCTCAAATAGTCTCATCGCGCCTGGTTTGGCCGCTTCAGCACTGTCGTCACCACCTTTGGCCTCTCTCGGAGTATGAAAGATCACACCGTCTTCTTCCGTACGACGGCACACGGCTGTATCTTGCTTGTAGTTTATGTTGATGACATCATCATCACAGGGAGCGACTCCAGAGGCATCGCCAGCCTCAAGACGCATCTTCACCAGCACTTTCACACCAAGGATCTTGGTCCCCTCACGTACTTTCTTGGCATCGAGGTCTCCCGAACTGCGGACACTATCTCTCTCTGCCAGCGCAAGTATGCTCTTGATATATTGCAGGATGCCGGGTTGAGCACCGCCACCACAGTTGACACTCCCCTTGAGCCTGGGGAACGCTCCCTTCATTCCGACTCGAAACTCTTTCCTCATCCTGAGAGCTATCGGCGCTTGGTTGGTAAACTCAACTACCTCACCATGACGCGTCCCGACATTGCCTATGCCGTTGGCAAAGTCAGCCAGTTCATGGAGCATCCCACCTGCTCTCAGTGGGATGTTGTCCTCCGTATTGCCAAGTACATCAAGAAAGACCCTGCACGCGGCCTTCGGTACTCACATCATGCTCACATGGATATTGAGGCTTTTTGTGATGCGGACTATGCCAGTTGCCTCGCTACCCGCAAGTCTACTTCGGGATTCGCCGTATTCTTCGCCGGTAATCTCATCTCTTGGCGCAGCAAGAAGCAGACTGTGGTCTCCCGTTCTAGTGCCGAGGCCGAGTATCAGGCCATGGCCACTGTCACTACTGAGATCCTCTGGCTTCGTCATCTTCTCCAGGAGCTCGGTTTCCCGGCATCGACTCCTGCTCATATCTGGTGTGACAATCAGGCCGCCACGAAGATTGTCTCGAATCCCGTCTTCCATGAACGGACGAAGCATATCGAGGTGGACTGTCACTTTCTCCGCCACCATCTGGAGCAGCACCATATCGGTTTCGGCCATATCCCGACGGCCGATCAGCTTGCCGATCTCTTCACCAAAGGTCTTCCCGGAGCTCGTCTTGAGTCTCTCACTTCCAGGCTGGGTGTTCACAGCCTCCATGGCCCAGCTTGAGGGGGAGTTTGAGATTGTCTTGTTATTCTTTTTGTGTGGGACTCTATCCAATCTGGGCATGTCCAGCTTGAGGGGGAGTGTTGGAACCCATTTAAGTGTAAATGGGTGAGTCCCACATCGGACTTACCCGTCTTGTATATTGGTTTCCTAATCTATAAAAGAATATTCTCACCTCAAATTGAGGTAAGGGGAATTCACCCATCTACAAAAATCTTTATCGATTTCAAAGTATGATTTTATAATGGCATCTGCCTCTTATACTCATGCTCCTTTCTTTGATGATTTAAATTATTCTTATTGGAAAACACGCGTGTCTATTTTCCTTAGAATCATAGGATATCCTATTTGGAAAATGGTTATGCATGGTTATACCCCTACAATTGAACCTAAAGATAAATGAACTCCTCAAGATATTATCTTTTGAATGAGATGGTAAAGCAATGAACGTCTTGCATTGTATTCTTGACCAAAATGAATTTAATCGTACATCTAATTTGGAAGTAGTTAGAAGTTACTCATGAAGCCACGAACAAAGTCAAAGACTGATAGAACAAGAGAACTAACACTTGGTATTTATATATATATATAACGAACCACAGAATTACAGCAGGGGATGCGGAAGGAAGAAGATTAGAGAGGAAGAGGGGAAGAAAGATAAGAGAATACTCGGGAGTTCCCCATGAACTTCCGCCCAAGCCACACGGCTGAATTCCAAGCTTACAAGCTGACTGCACTACAAATTCCCCCCCCCCCTTTCTTACTCCAACCTCTTCGCTATTTAACACCTTCTCCCCTGTAACAACCGTGGGGCCCCAACATACTCCCCCGGCTCTTCCCCCATATGTGGGCTAACACTTTGGCCCCTCCCCTAACAACCCCAACTAACCCACCATTTCCCCCATAAAAATTACAAAGCTGCCCCTGACACCCCCACCTGCTCAGCCTGTAAGATCCCGAACTTTGTGGAGGTATGTCCTTGTGTAAATTTTGGTTTAAATCTCTTAATTTTGGTTAATGGAATGTTTATCGGATGTATGAAAAGGTTTGGGGGTGTTCTGAGGGTTCTTGTCACGAAAGAAAAAGGATTTTGGTCATCCAGCGCATGTTGCACGGTTGGCGCACAGTTAGGGATAAATGTGCTAGCCAGGAGGGGGTGCACAGTTAAGCAAAACCGTGCGAAGGGGAGAGCCAGACCATGTGACCTTGGAGAGGGGGGTTCCGCACGGTTGGCGCACGGTTTGTCAAACCGTGCGGACCACCCCAGGAAACCGTGCGACTTAACCTCTCTTGGACATAGGCAAACGCACGATTTGCACACGATTTGGCAAACCGTGTGCCCCATTAAAAAGTATGAATTTACTAAACTGCCCCCTCGGGATTTTAAGTCTCTCACCCGATTTTCTCCACATTTCTTCATCCTCCAGCCCTAATGGCGAACTCAAGCTCCCAAATCTTCCCAATGGTGGATCTCCTTCGATTCTAGACCGTTTGGAGTGTCGTTGGTTGCGGATCGAAGCTCAAAGAATTTAATGCTCATCTTGCTTCTCTTTTCCGAATTAGGGCTTGTGGTTTCGTTTTTTTCTTCCAAAGCCCTAAAACTCTCGTTTTTCAGCGGATCTTAGGTTTGGGGCTTCAAGGGGTGCTTGAACACGAATCTAAGGCTAAGGTCAAGCATGTGTTCATCTACAAATTCGAGGTGGGTGGTCTGTTATATCTCATAGTCTTGGAGTTGATTTGTGCTTGTATGGTCATGTGTTTGCTTCTCGCTTGTAGTGCATTTGATTCCTTTAGTAATATTTGGTAAAATGGGTGGCTAAATGATGAATTAAACCCCACACAATCCCCATTGGATGCGTTGAGGTTGATTAGATCAATTTAGGGCCACCCATGGGGTGTGCCGGAATTCCCAAACATAGAGATTTGTGACGTTAAGCCTAGTATTGTATTGAGATGAAGTAGAGCCCATTGTAAACGTGTTGACATGTAGTTTAAACCAGAGGAGCACCAATGGTGGTTTTGTCTAGTTGTTAAGGGGATAAGAGATTGTTTGGCATGAGGTGAGAAAGGGTTAAATGGGATAATGTGAATGTGTGAAATGGCTTATGAAATGGTAATGGAAATGTGTAGATGGGTTAAAGCATATGAAATGATAAATGGGTTAAATGGGTTAAATGGGTTAAATGGGTTAATGCTTGGGAAGTTGATGAATATGTCAAATGGGCTAATGTATGAGAAATGTTGATTATGCTAAATGGGTTAAGATACAAAAAGGGAAATGGATTAAATGGGCTATGCTAAGTAAATGGTACATGTGTTAATGGGTTAAGGCTTGATGATGTTTGACATGTTGAATGTAACATGAATTGTAAATGTTATGTGTATTGATTGTATATGGTTTGTGATATGGTATATGTGGTAAATGGATGAATAAGCATGTGCACATGGCTTAGTGGTGTGGGATAAAAGACTGAGGCTCCTCCCACGGGTCGGGTTGGACTGATGCTCTCTGACCCACCCCTAAAATGCACGGGTTAGAGTGTCGGACTGATGCTCTAGGCCCTAATGGTTGCATTGGATGAAACTAACTGGACTGATGCTCAGAGGTAAGTGTGATGTAAATGATTGTGAAATGGTTTTCCCTAGGGAGATAGGGAACTTGACTTATTCCTTGTGTTTGGTAATTGATTGGTTTGGGCTGTTGTGTAAATGAAGTAAATGCCTAACCCATGAAACAAATGATGAAATCGGCTAAAGTAAATATCGTTACCTAACCGCACCCGAGTTATCTTTTGTTTATCATGTCATTTATTTAGTACTTGCATGCACTATCTATTTAGACTGAATATTTTGTAGACACCATTGGTGGTGGCCTACTAAGTTGTACTCACACCCTACTCGAACCGTCGTCGGGTACCCGAGCAAATTTCATGGTTGCAGGTCAAGACAAGGGCAAAGGCCCTATGTCAGGGAATTGAGTTAGGCTTGGGACATGCATGGATGAGGATCTGGACTTGGAGTCGGGACCCGTTTGGGAGTTCAGCTGGCTGTTTTTATTTTGGGTTTTTATTCACTTTGGCACTATTAGCATGACATGGCATATTTACTAGTTGTGGCTTGTACCCTATTTGAAAAATGTTTGGTACTGCATGTTCTGGTTTATTGTTTATTGTTTTCCTCATTTCATATGTTATCTGTTGTGGCACACTCTGGTAAATGGGGTATAGTCTCCTCACGTGATCCATTAGACCCTCACCGCTGGTCGGCAACCTTTAGCGTACGGGGAGGCGTGCTTGAGGTCATGTGGCGACCCGACACGAAGCACCAGTTTAGTGGCTTCCGGGTTGGGGACGTTACACATCCCCACCTACTTAGCCCCACATACTCCTATCACTGGCACCCCCTGAAAATTCACTTTGTCCTCAAGGTGGAAAAACCTGATGAACATCTAAACTCGGTGTTTCATCAAAAAAAACAAAATCTTCCATACGCAGAGTTCGAGCTTCCCATATCATGAGCAGAGACAGTTTCAACAAAGTAACCCCAGACGACAAAATTTGCGAGGACACATAAGGAAGTCTGGTTATTGTCTTCCATGGTACCAACAATACTTCTCATCTGTGAATTAAGGTCGGCTACAAGTGTGGATACTGAATGTGTCTGAAAGTGCCATTATTGGGTTGGGTCCCAATGCATATATGAAAAGAACAAGACCAGCATTTAGAAATGTTTCAGCACGAGATTGTGCTTTCCGCAGGGTAAAAAGTGTGCGAGCTACTTGCTGGGAGGTAAAGAAAAAAGTAACCGACATTGCAGGACTAAAATAAGGACCCGGTTCGGTTCGGCTGCGCGTGTTGAACACCGATCCCTCGGGTAATTCGTATAAGTTGGGTAGCCCGATCACATATGTGCCCGCACTATTGGCAAAATTGGCAATGCACACTGGTTACGTCCAGAACGCACGCCTCTCGTGCAAAGTCTTGTTGCCACTTCTGACTGAACGCGCGTTGGTCTCCACTGTATCCAGCCTTGGTCAAACAGCTTCCAGTAGGAGACCAGTTATAGGGAGCTCACCTTGCATGCTACAACCAATCTATGTCGGCACTACTGTGTTCCGCCACAGTGTTGTTCTGGCCACCTATAGTTGTTCCGACTTTTCTTTGGCGTTGGTCCTGAATGGTGGCATGCTTGTGTCATTGGCAATCACCGATGACGGCGTGTCACTAGTGATGCATGCGGCTTGCGTTCGGTTCGGTTCGGTAGTTGACTCCCATATGCGTCAGTGAAAACTTTTTCCTGAATATAGACAGACGCATGGCGCATGCTGTCAGCGCCTGGGTATGGTGCGGTGTATCGATTCCAAAGGGCGTTGTCACATTATCCCGAAACTGACCTAATGAAGAAAAAATACCGTGTGCATTGTCGACGGTAGTAGTAATCCACCCCGACACCGTCGGTTCGTCTACTGTCATTGAGTGTGCCGTCAGAAGAGTTAATGCCAACGATGAGCATGTATCCTCTTGTGGCTGTATTTTCTCTAAGCGAGCCACCAAGTAAGGCTCTTCCTGAAGTCTGCTCTCTCCTTTGTAAAGGAAGTTACCATCGACACCAGACCGGACACAGATGCTTCAAGGCTTTCCAGGCGTTGGTCCAAGGCATCAAAATGAGGTTGGTGATAGGTCGCCGAGGTCGCCTGGAAATAGGGAGGGATGAAATCTGACAGTGCACAGTGTTGCGACGCAAGCCGACGGTGTGTGCCTCCCCTGAAGGCGGGTCGACTGGGTGCGTCACCTTTGGGCGAAAATCTGGCAGTGCATGCATTCAGACGGCAGCAGGTCGGACCAATGATAGAACAAGAGGACTAATACTTGGTATTTATATATATAACGAACCACAAAATTACAGCAGGGGATCTTGCTGAAGAAGAAGATTAGAGAGGAAGAGGGAAAAGAAGATGAGAAAATACTCGAGAGTTCCCCAGGAACTTCCGCCCAAGCCTCACGACCGAATTCCAAGCTTAGAAGGAGTCCCCGGCATATTCCCCCGACTCTTCCCCCATACATGGGCTAACAGCTTGGCCCCTCCCCTAACAACCCCAACTAACCCACCATTTCCCCCATAACAATTACAAAGTTTCCCCTAACACCCCCACCTGCTTAGCCCCACGTACTCCTATCAAAGACACTTGACAGGATATGATTAGACAGGACATTGAAAGTTTTTCTATGCATTTAAATGAATCTATTACCGATATATTACCGATATGTTTACAAGATTTACTGACATTTGCAATGGTAGAAAGTCTTTCGGTAATGATTTGTCCACAGAAACGCTCGTGAAGAAATTCTAATGAGTTTTACCTTGTCCATGGGCTCCCAAAGTCACCGCGATCCAAGAAACAAAAGACATAAAGAATATGCCACTCGAAGAATTCATCAACTCCCTATTGACATGTGAAATCACTATGAAAAGACAAACGGTAAAAGAAGCGAAGAAAACCAAGAAGAACCTAGTTTTTAAAGCATCAAAGATGATTCTTCCAAAAGTGACTTCGATAATGAAAGTGAAATTGAACGCTTGACAAGAAGATTGAACAAACCAAACGAAAGGAAGAAATCCTTCCGACGAGCTAAAAATCAAAATCAAATTGAAGTGGCGGAAGTGACTTGCTTCGGTTGCAAAAAGAAGGATCATAGCAAATTGGATTGTCCCTTCAACAAAAGCCTAAATACAAGAAGAAAGATAAAAAGGCACTAAGAATTTCAACTTGGAGTGTCAGCAAGGATTTTCTTTCAACATATGAATCTAGCAACGAAAGTCTTAAATGCCACGTGGCCCATATTGAGGTAGGTGAAGAGGTTAGTTCTCACTCTCCTCATTCCTCTTCTTCACATTCATCCTCTTCTTCTTGCTCTTTTTATCAAGAAAATGAAAATGAAAATTTTTGTTAAGAGTTTATTTCAAAATATGAGAAACTTTCAAAGAAATATAAATAAGTTCTTAATGAGAAAAATCAACTTTTGAATGAGAATGGTCTTCTTTGAAAAGAAAAAAATGATTTGGTTTAAAAATTAAAAAACCAACCGGATGTTGAAGTTTTCGAATATGAAATCAAGGATCTCAAAAGCTTTATTTCAAAATTCACCCAAGGTGAACAAAATCTCAACATAATCTTTGGTTCTCGATGTGTTAAAAGAAATAATCATGGTTTTGGTTTTTCAAATAATGTAAGCCCTTCGAAAAATACAACTTTTGTGAAAGGTATTTTTCAAAATAAGTTTTGCGATTATTGTCGAAAAAATTAGGCATCTTATATATATGAATGTGATTGCAAATCCTGCAATAGGAATGGTGGATTCATCAGCAATAGTGATAGCACTGTCCCCAATGTATGGACAATAAGAACTGTGGATTCATCACCAACAGTGATAGCAGTGTCCCCAATGTATGGACAACAGGAATGGTGGATTCGTCAGCAACAGTGATAGCAGTGTCTCCAATATATGGACAATAGGAATTGTGGATTCGTCAGCAACATTGATATTAGTGTCCCCAATGTACGGACAATAGGAGTAAGCATACCTGCATCACCAACTAGATGACTTGAGGCATCAAAATCAAGCATTCAGGCGATCGAGCGTCGGGAAACACGGGCCATGGGACCGCCAGTCTGAGCTATAGAGATTGAAGAGGAGGCAAGCATCAAGAAAACCAGATGAGAGTGTATAAGCTTTATATCATCCACTGATAGCGCCAAATTGGGACGGAGGTTGGATGGTGGATGCAATGAGTCGACCAGAGATGCCTGAGCTTGCCGAGGTTGCCAAGGTGGCTGAGACAGAGGGCCATGGATAGCCCAGCAGTGATCAACTAGATGTCCTAGTTGTTGGTGTTGGTGTCTTAGAACCAATTGTTTGTATTTTAGATTGCATTTATATTTAAAGTGAATATTAATAAAATATTTTATTACATATCGTTCATTTTTATGCATTACTTTAATGTAATATTGTCCTAGAGTATCCGCCGCATTGAAAATGTCATAATAGTTCTCTGGTATGATGAGAACCTTGAAATGTCATGACGATATTCTTAAATATTGTGCTACGATCAGATAGCATTCGATGATAGGACACATGGTATGTGGACTATCAGGTGTGTGCACCTGTAAGCGGATGATACTTTATCGCATGAAGTTCACACTTGGTAATCTTCAAGACGGAAGATTATGAGAACAGACCCACCAGCAAGAATTTCATATGTTTGCATGTCATTGGAATTTCCTATTTGCAAGCGTGTGTGGTGGTTCTTAAACTTTAAGATTATTATTAATGCATGTCATGACTCGCATACTTTGATGCACTAACCAAAACCGTGATGTCATATGTTCGCGGGAAGAAGGGTATGTTGGATGCGTCATGAATGACATGTTATTAATGAATAAGTCAAGAAATGATTTCTCTTTCATATTTATGGAAGTTGATATCTCGAGCCTTTGATTGAAATAGAACCGTTGAATCAAATTTCATGGTCATGGTGTAACGATGGGTTTATTTCAGGCAGTCAAAGAAAAACATATCAAGCATATAGATTAATGACACAAGTGTGCAACTTGTTTGATGAGATATAGTGACAAAGGGGTTATATTACACAGTGAGTTTGTATTTGGTTGTTGCGACATATCTTCTTCCTCTATGGATGTCTTGACTCGCTGCTAAACAGTAATCTAGGACTTTAAGGAAGTCTGTCTCATGCCACTGAGAAAGAGGTCTAGAGGGCCACACGCAGAGTGTTTCCTTTGATCTCAGTTAAATACTACTTATATTTAACAATTGAAATAAATATTATTCTCTAGACCGAGAAGCAATATTTATTCAAAAGTTATGAAAAGATCACAAATTTTAAATAAATATTATTCGCACGATAATTGTTTAATTACGCGAATATATAATATTTATTTACCTTTTTTTATTCGCACCGTAATAAATATTTATTTATTTATTAAATAAATAATTTATTTAGTTGCACGAACATTAAATAAATATTTATCCGTCATACTGTGAATAGAACATTTATTTATTTATTAAATGAATAATATTTGTTTAAATATTTATTCGGGAATTCAATAAATGTTGGAGAAGACGAACGGACCAGATTTTGTCCGATTATGAATATTTATTTACAAGACTGTAAAATAAATATTTATCAGTGCATGGTTTAGCGCACACTATAAAATAAAATAATGAAATCATTTTATTACATCACATTGGGTTCCTTTTGGGTTTAATATATTATTAAAGATCTTTATTACATAACTTTTCGTTACATTTTACAAACAGAAGATCTTTAAAGTTTAGTGTCTTGGAAATAAGGTACATAATACATGAAAACATTCTTTTAATCCACTTGAAAGGCTTCTTCATTTGTTCATCCTAAGTACAATTATTCCAACTCAAAACCTGAGGACATACATCAAAGGAGAGGGTGAGCTTAAGGCCCAGTAAGGGATAACAAGGGAAACAGTTTACTTGTGATCTTGAGGAATATCAATAAAAACTTGAGGAATATCATAAGGGCATGATAAAGAGGCGTATCATAAATAAAAGAACATGAATCATGATTTGTAAATGTGGCTACAACATTTAATTTAGACATTCATAAGCATATCACCAAGATCCATCCCCAACGTGTCATAAAAATTACCAAGGTTATTCATCAAGGTATCATAAAACTTGTTATCTCTAGAGATTAAATTCTTTACCCAATGCATTGGAGCGCTATCAGGACGCACTCTTAATATGTCTTTATTTTCATGTGAGCCACATATATCATCATCAAACATTTCATAAACAACCCTCGAAGAATAAAAGAAACGGGTTTCATATCAAAATCATGGTGTTTTAAAAAGTGCTTTAAAAATAAGATAAAAGAAAACATGGTTTCAGAAAACATGTTAATCGTGGGTTTTTCATTTTAAAACCCACGAAAAAGAAAGGTGGATTTCATGTATGTTAATCCCAGAATAAAATAGATCATTTTGAAATTTATATGAATACCCCTAGAGAAGATAAAGGTTTGGGTATTCACAAAAGAAAATAAAAGAATTTCTTGATAAAAAGAGAAAAATTTTGAGACGAAAATCCGACAGCATAAACATGATATCAGAAAACATGGTTTCAGAAAACATGGTTTCAGAAAGCATGGTTTCAGAAAACATGGTTTCAGAAAGCATGGTTTCAGAAAACATGGTTTCAGAAAACATGGTTTCAGAAAACATGGTTTCAGAAAACATGGTTTCAGAAAACATGGTTTCAGAAAACATGGTTTCAGAAAACATGGTTTCAGAAAACATTAAAGAGAGAGGTGACAAAGGTCTCCCACTCATAAATGACTCTTAATATAGTAAAAGGATAAAATAAAATGGACAGAAGAACATTGTATGAAAATTTGAAAGACAGACCACATAAAAAGGAAATTGAAATGAAAAGAGACGTTTGAGATTTCCCTTACCTTGAAGAGTGACTGCTAAAACTCGAAGATCGGGACCTTGGGGGCTTGAAAACACCTTGGGAGGACTCCTGGTGAGGTAATACTATCAAAGCTTCGAGGATAGTGAATTGGGAATGAAATCTAATGGAGAAATGGGTGGGTATTTATAGCAAAAGTAAGGCATTTTTTTATTAATTTCTGAGGACACCTCAGTACTGGTATTTGCAAAACCATGGGTTTGCCCATGGTATTTGTTTATGGCATTTGGCCACTTGAGACACTTCGTATCATATTTTAATGCACAAGAGTCTACCACCATTTTAAATTAAATAATACATCATTATGATGTCATTAAACACACTGAAAACTCAAAACTATATTTTAACTATTCATCGAAAAACAAAATATTTTATAAAAATCTCATAAATTCACCGTAACCTAATATCGACCATCTAAATTTAAAAATGACATTTATTTTATCATAATAATTCTTTAAATATGATAAATTTAACTTTTAACTATAATAAATACTTATTTATTAGGTTACGGTGAATACTTATTTATTCACCGTAACCTAATTCTTTATTTTATCATAATAATATGCTTCTTTATTTTATCATAATAAAATTTTCGATACTTCAAAAAAATAAAAGTATTTTATCATTTGTAATTAAAAAGAAGCATTTTTATAACACTATTTCATTATAATAAACATTATTAATAAAACCTTAGTTTAATATAATAATTTATCTCTCTAAAAAGTAAAATTTTTACTCGAAAAATCAATTTGTCAAATTCCATCTCAATTTTTAAGCAAAACTATTCTTAAAACAAAAATGATGAAATAACAATTTTATTTAAACAAAGGGATTACATTTTAATTAACTAGGGCCTTGACACATAACCCCTTAAAACACCCACATACGACCTAAGGGTAAGGAGTGCGATGGTGATGGACTTTTGGGGCGGCTCAGATAACATCACTCGAGTGGTAATCTCCACTAACTTGAACTTCTCCCGTAGGCAATTTCGTTCAAACTTAACATGAGCTCGGCTTGAGCTTAGTCCAGAGCAAAGCCCAGTGACGCTACCTCCTTCCCAAACTCCGACAAATGAGCTTTGTATGGCAAGAGTCTATTGGATGAGGTCATCGACTCTTCTTTCTGCATTAATTATCCATTGTCATTTTTATTTATAAACAATAATTATAACGTTAAAAATTATTATTGTTTCCAACGGTCATATTAACCAACAGTCGTATAACGGTCAAAACCCGATGGTCACATTTCATTTATACTTATATATTTTTTATTGATTGTGATATAGTAAAATATACATTTTCAGGAAACAAAATATTATTCAAAAGTTCAGATCGTTACATTTGTGCAATTAATTAAATATTAAACTCTAACTCTAAGTCTATAAATAGACTGGTATGTCAATCAAAGAAAGGTTAATCGTTGCACACAACAATTTCCTCTCTAGATCTCCCTCCTCTTCCTCTCAAGACAGAGAAGAACAAAAGAAATTCCTCCAAGCCGAAAAGAACGTGAAGCGGTCAAAAGCGAACAACAAAAGACAATCAATCGGTCGCACTAACATCCGGCGTTCCATCGGTGTTGTTCGAAGATCGAAAGAGCATGTGTGAATCACCACTAGAGTGTCTCCGCTTTGGGTCCTTGCTACGCAACGACGATACACTGATCGGGTTAGAAAGATCAACGCCATCAATGAAGAAAGATCTCAAGACCAAGGTAATCTTTCTTCTTGTGTTTTAAATTAATTATAAATTAACGTGAAAATATTATTTCTCTTGGTTTCGGCAAAAAATTATTTTTCAATATTTTTCAGAAAAAAATTTGTTGGTCATGACATTCTCGTCATGTACATTGTGAATGATCCATTGAATCCGACAAAATCTTGATTGACTATAGGCCCAATAGGCGCTTCCATTGTGTCTGAAACCATCACTGGTTTGCCACAGTGCCAACAGAAGGGACAAGTGCAACCACCACTACATTTATGACTATGAGTACCCAAAAAACAGCTACTGTCCTGACCCACGAGTGCAGTATGATTTGTGGTATCAATAAATGGAGGAAAGAGCCGTTGAGTCTTACTGAGGCGATGGTAGACCTGCGGAATCTCAAGAGAGGATATACTAGCCAAAATCTCGGTCGCGGTGGTCGCATACTCTGGATCGACGTCATGGAGAAGACTAAAGAGACGTAGTCGATCCCACTGAGTCAAAGCAGCCTTCGGTGCCTGGGGAAGGGGCCAACACTCGAGAAGCTCATCATGTTGGTGTTGTACATCTCGTTCCCCTCGTTGTTTTATTTTCATGATCACAATCACCCTCATATTTATCTAATCCTCTTTCAAGTGTTTTTTGATGATAGGAATCAATTCAGGAAAGCAAGAAGGCCCAAATGGACTGATTTTCAGTCCACCGGCCAGCCGCTGGAGCCTGGACAGAAGGCATCCTTCTGTCCAGACCACCGGCCAACCGGTGGCACACCAGCGGCCAGCCGGTGGCACCTGCACAGCAGAGGAAGCTACTGCCTCCCCACCGGCCAACCGGTGGCCTCAACACCGGCCAGCCGGTGGAACCCTCTCCCAACAGTGCCAGCTACTGTCTTGCCACCGGCCAGCCGGTGGCTCTGGCACCGGCCAGCCGGTGGCCCCTGGACAGGAATCCTATGCCTTTTTGCACACACCGGCCAACCGGTGGGTCTGTACCGGCCAGCCGGTGGAGCCAGTCAAACTAGCCGTTGCAGTTTGACCAGGCTGGCCCACTTGGCTCCCAACGGCTCTTTTAGCCTCTCCAACGGCTCCGAAGCCTCCCCAAGGGTTCCATGCCTATAAATAAAGGCCAAGGAAGCCCCGGACACCTACCGGAACTATACGGAAGCCCACGGACATATTTTGCATCAATTGGCCAACCTCCGGCGACTTCCTCCAAGGGAACCCCAATAGCTCCAACAACTTCCACATCCAAGGAGCTCCTCCAAAGAAGCTTGGAAGCGGCCTTCAACATCTCCATCCAATCAAAGGCGCCCAAGGCTTCTCAAAATACGGTTTTTATTGTATATTTATTTTGAGCTTTAAATTTGGGTTTGTGCCTACAAACCCCAACACCTTTTCTCATCCCCCTTTCTTTGGGTTCTCACACCACCATTAAGGTGTGAAGAGGTTTCTTCAAGCCTTTCCTTTTAAAAGGCTTGTGTTTCGGTGAGCTAGCCTTCACCCGTTAAAAAGTCTAGTGGGTTCTTGCTAAACCATTAAAAGCAAGTGGGTTCTTGCTTAACCACTCAAAAGCAAGCTGTAATAGGTCCTAGTCCTACCTCAAAGCCTAGTGGGTTTCTTGCTAAAACCATTGAAAAGCAAGCGGTAGGAATCTCTCAACGGTTGAGTTGGGAGCGGAGACGTAGGCCGGGTTTTTGGCCGAACTCCGTTATCAATTTTGTGTGTCTTGCCTCTTTATTTCCGCTGCACTTTACTTTGATTTTTAATTTGTTAATCAATTTTTTAAAAGGCAATTCACCCCCCTCTTGCCATCTTTCCCCGTTTGTTCCGACCCAACAATTGGTATCAGAGGGTGGTTGGTCTCGGGACCGGTGTGGGCTTGGGGGGGGGATGTTGTGTCCTGGGCCCAGGATTGTTGGGCCCCCGCCAGGATTGTTGGCGCCTGTGCCCCGGTAACCAATCCCACATCGGTTGTGGAGGGAGATTGGTGGGTGCTTGAAATTCCCGTGCCTACCTTCCCCTCAGCAACGCGTTTTAAAGCCGTGAGGCCTGGGATAGCAACTGGGCCAGAGCGGACAATATTGCTGGGCCGAGGGATCCGATCCATCAATTGGTATCAGAGGGTGGTTGGTCTCGGGACCGGTGTGGGCTTGGGGGGGGGATGTTGTGTCCTGGGCCCAGGATTGTTGGGCCCCCGCCAGGATTGTTGGCGCCTGTGCCCCGGTAACCAATCCCACATCGGTTGAGTCTTTTTCCATGCACCCAAATGAATCAATTTCTGAAATGTTTACACGATTTACTGACGTGTGCAATGGGAGAAAGTCCCTTGGTGATGATGTTTCAGCTGAAGCAATGGTCAAGAAGATCCTATGGGTCCTTCCGAGCTCATGGGCACCTAAAGTGACGGCAATCCAAGAAGCTAAGGACGTCAAAAATATGCCGGTAGAGGAGCTCATCGGATCTCTCATGACTTATGAGATCACGATGAGGAGGCAAGCTCAAAAGGAGGGCACACCAATCAAGACACCAAAGAACATCGCCCTCAAGGTACAAAAAGAAGTAAGCTCCTCCTCATCATCCTCTTCCTCCTCATCCTCTTCATCTTCAAGCGGCGACTCGGAAATGGAGAATCTCGCCCGCCAAATGCACAAGTTTATGAATAAGCACAAGAAGAAGAAGAAATCCCGCAAGCATCGAAAGCAAGAACCCACCGAAAAATCCGAGCCCAAGGTAAAATGCTACGGGTGCGGCGAAAAGGGCCATTACAAGCCCGATTGCCCACTCAACAAAAAACGGGCTAAAGAAAAAGGAAAGAAAAAGGTCCTCAAGGCCACATGGAGTGACACCTCATCCTCCTCCTCCTCCTCGAGCGACCAAGGTACAAAATGCCTAATGGCATTTCATGAGGTAACATCTTCCGACTCTTCCTCCTCTTGTTCTTCAAATTCAAATTCTTTAAATCATTTATCTTATGAAGAACTCTCACACGCTAGAGACCAATTAGAAAATGGTTTTCATGAGCTTTCTTCAAAATTTGTTGCTTTAAAAAAGTCTTTCAAAAAACTTTCCTCCGAAAAAGACCAACTTCTCAAAGAGAAGGAGGAACTCACCCTTAAAATCCAAAATTTCCCAAATGTTGATTCTATGGAATCAACCATCAAAGACCTAAGGGAGACCCTAGCTAAGTTCACCAAAGGGGAACAAAATTTGAACAATCTCCTAGGTTCCCAACGAATATCTAGAACCACCAATGGACTTGGTTACACCAACCAAGCTTCCTCCTCCCATGCACCCACTATTTTTGTAAGGGGGAGCTCCGATTTTAAATTTTGCAATTATTGTAAGAAAACTGGGCACCTTATTTATGAATGTAATTGTAAAAATGCCCGTTATGGCCAACCCAAGTCTTTTTACTTTTCGGACGAATTTTATAGGAGAAAACCCGCTATGAGACAAGTTTGGATTGAAAAATCCCTTCTTGCGAGTCTCTCCGGGCCAAAATTTATTTCCTCTCCCCGGTGATTTATTGTTTTTATTTAGGGGGAGTTAGGTTTGTTTAAGTTTTTTTTTATTATTCAATTTTCAATTCAAACTTTCAATTTCAAATTAAGCCCTTTTGATTTCTTTTTCAAAATTTTCAATTCAAACCTTCAATTTCAACTCTTGGTATCAAATTTTCGATTCATTTTTCAATTTAAATTTTCAATTCATTTTTGATTCAAAACTTTCAATTTCAAAAATCTCAAATTGATTTTCAAATCTCAATCTTGTTTTTCAAATTTTTTCCCTCAATCAAGTTTTATGCCCCGAGCTATTTTGATAATCACAAAGGGGGAGAAATTTCTTGACTGATTGGGGGAGAATCCTTTTCATCGTGCTTAGCATTTCCTTTCAATTTCAGTATTTTACATTAATTGTTTTGGTGATTGTGATCATCAAAATAGGGGGAGATTGTTGTACATCTCGTTCCCCTCGTTGTTTTATTTTCATGATCACAATCACCCTCATATTTATCTAATCCTCTTTCAAGTGTTTTTGGATGATAGGAATCAATTCAGGAAAGCAAGAAGGCCCAAATGGACTGATTTTCAGTCCACCGGCCAACCGGTGGCTTCACCACCGGCCAGCCGCTGGAGCCTGGACAGAAGGCATCCTTCTGTCCAGACCACCGGCCAACCGGTGGCACACCAGCGGCCAGCCGGTGGCACCTGCACAGCAGAGGAAGCTACTGCCTCCCCACCGGCCAACCGGTGGCCTCAGCACCGGCCAGCCGGTGGAACCCTCTCCCAACAGTGCCAGCTACTGTCTTGCCACCGGCCAGCCGGTGGCTCTGGCACCGGCCAGCCGGTGGCCCCTGGACAGGAATCCTATGCCTTTTTGCACACACCGGCCAACCGGTGGGTCTGTACCGGCCAGCCGGTGGAGCCAGTCAAACTAGCCGTTGCAGTTTGACCAGGCTGGCCCACTTGGCTCCCAACGGCTCTTTTAGCCTCTCCAACGGCTCCGAAGCCTCCCCAAGGGTTCCATGCCTATAAATAAAGGCCAAGGAAGCCCCGGACACCTACCGGAACTATACGGAAGCCCACGGACATATTTTGCATCAATTGGCCAACCTCCGGCGACTTCCTCCAAGGGAACCCCAATTGCTCCAACAACTTCCACATCCAAGGAGCTCCTCCAAAGAAGCTTGGAAGCGGCCTTCAACATCTCCATCCAATCAAAGGCGCCCAAGGCTTCTCAAAATACGGTTTTTATTGTATATTTATTTTGAGCTTTAAATTTGGGTTTGTGCCTACAAACTCCAACACCTTTTCTCATCCCCCTTTCTTTGGGTTCTCACACCACCATTAAGGTGTGAAGAGGTTTCTTCAAGCCTTTCCTTTTAAAAGGCTTGTGTTTCGGTGAGCTAGCCTTCACCCGTTAAAAAGGCTAGTGGGTTCTTACTAAACCATTAAAAGCAAGTGGGTTCTTGCTTAACCACTCAAAAGCAAGCTGTAATAGGTCCTAGTCCTACCTCAAAGCCTGGTGGGTTTCTTGCTAAAACCATTGAAAAGCAAGCGGTAGGAATCTCTCAACGGTTGAGTTGGGAGCGGAGACGTAGGCCGGGTTTTTGGTCGAACTCCGTTATCAATTTTGTGTGTCTTGCCTCTTTATTTCCGCTGCACTTTACTTTGATTTTTAATTTGTTAATCAATTTTTTAAAAGGCAATTCACCCCCCTCTTGCCATCTTTCCCCGTTTGTTCCGACCCAACAATTGGTATCAGAGGGTGGTTGGTCTCGGGACCGGTGTGGGCTTGGGGGGGGGATGTTGTGTCCTGGGCCCAGGATTGTTGGGCCCCCGCCAGGATTGTTGGCGCCTGTGCCCCGGTAACCAATCCCACATCGGTTGTGGAGGGAGATTGGTGGGTGCTTGAAATTCCCGTGCCTACCTTCCCCTCAGCAACGCGTTTTAAAGCCGTGAGGCCTGGGATAGCAACTGGGCCAGAGCGGACAATATTGCTGGGCCGAGGGATCCGATCCATCAATTGGTATCAGAGGGTGGTTGGTCTCGGGACCGGTGTGGGCTTGGGGGGGGGATGTTGTGTCCTGGGCCCAGGATTGTTGGGCCCCCGCCAGGATTGTTGGCGCCTGTGCCCCGGTAACCAATCCCACATCGGTTGAGTCTTTTTCCATGCACCCAAATGAATCAATTTCTGAAATGTTTACACGATTTACTGACGTGTGCAATGGGAGAAAGTCCCTTGGTGATGATGTTTCAGCTGAAGCAATGGTCAAGAAGATCCTATGGGTCCTTCCGAGCTCATGGGCACCTAAAGTGACGGCAATCCAAGAAGCTAAGGACGTCAAAAATATGCCGGTAGAGGAGCTCATCGGATCTCTCATGACTTATGAGATCACGATGAGGAGGCAAGCTCAAAAGGAGGGCACACCAATCAAGACACCAAAGAACATCGCCCTCAAGGTACAAAAAGAAGTAAGCTCCTCCTCATCATCCTCTTCCTCCTCATCCTCTTCATCTTCAAGCGGCGACTCGGAAATGGAGAATCTCGCCCGCCAAATGCACAAGTTTATGAATAAGCACAAGAAGAAGAAGAAATCCCGCAAGCATCGAAAGCAAGAACCCACCGAAAAATCCGAGCCCAAGGTAAAATGCTACGGGTGCGGCGAAAAGGGCCATTACAAGCCCGATTGCCCACTCAACAAAAAACGGGCTAAAGAAAAAGGAAAGAAAAAGGTCCTCAAGGCCACATGGAGTGACACCTCATCCTCCTCCTCCTCCTCGAGCGACCAAGGTACAAAATGCCTAATGGCATTTCATGAGGTAACATCTTCCGACTCTTCCTCCTCTTGTTCTTCAAATTCAAATTCTTTAAATCATTTATCTTATGAAGAACTCTCACACGCTAGAGACCAATTAGAAAATGGTTTTCATGAGCTTTCTTCAAAATTTGTTGCTTTAAAAAAGTCTTTCAAAAAACTTTCCTCCGAAAAAGACCAACTTCTCAAAGAGAAGGAGGAACTCACCCTTAAAATCCAAAATTTCCCAAATGTTGATTCTATGGAATCAACCATCAAAGACCTAAGGGAGACCCTAGCTAAGTTCACCAAAGGAGAACAAAATTTGAACAATCTCCTAGGTTCCCAACGAATATCTAGAACCACCAATGGACTTGGTTACACCAACCAAGCTTCCTCCTCCCATGCACCCACTATTTTTGTAAGGGGGAGCTCCGATTTTAAATTTTGCAATTATTGTAAGAAAACTGGGCACCTTATTTATGAATGTAATTGTAAAAATGCCCGTTATGGCCAACCCAAGTCTTTTTACTTTTCGGACGAATTTTATAGGAGAAAACCCGCTATGAGACAAGTTTGGATTGAAAAATCCCTTCTTGCGAGTCTCTCCGGGCCAAAATTTATTTCCTCTCCCCGGTGATTTATTGTTTTTATTTAGGGGGAGTTAGGTTTGTTTAAGTTTTTTTTTATTATTCAATTTTCAATTCAAACTTTCAATTTCAAATTAAGCCCTTTTGATTTCTTTTTCAAAATTTTCAATTCAAACCTTCAATTTCAACTCTTGGTATCAAATTTTCGATTCATTTTTCAATTTAAATTTTCAATTCATTTTTGATTCAAAACTTTCAATTTCAAAAATCTCAAATTGATTTTCAAATCTCAATCTTGTTTTTCAAATTTTTTCCCTCAATCAAGTTTTATGCCCCGAGCTATTTTGATAATCACAAAGGGGGAGAAATTTCTTGACTGATTGGGGGAGAATCCTTTTCATCGTGCTTAGCATTTCCTTTCAATTTCAGTATTTTACATTAATTGTTTTGGTGATTGTGATCATCAAAATAGGGGGAGATTGTTGTACATCTCGTTCCCCTCGTTGTTTTATTTTCATGATCACAATCACCCTCATATTTATCTAATCCTCTTTCAAGTGTTTTTGGATGATAGGAATCAATTCAGGAAAGCAAGAAGGCCCAAATGGACTGATTTTCAGTCCACCGGCCAACCGGTGGCTTCACCACCGGCCAGCCGCTGGAGCCTGGACAGAAGGCATCCTTCTGTCCAGACCACCGGCCAACCGGTGGCACACCAGCGGCCAGCCGGTGGCACCTGCACAGCAGAGGAAGCTACTGCCTCCCCACCGGCCAACCGGTGGCCTCAGCACCGGCCAGCCGGTGGAACCCTCTCCCAACAGTGCCAGCTACTGTCTTGCCACCGGCCAGCCGGTGGCTCTGGCACCGGCCAGCCGGTGGCCCCTGGACAGGAATCCTATGCCTTTTTGCACACACCGGCCAACCGGTGGGTCTGTACCGGCCAGCCGGTGGAGCCAGTCAAACTAGCCGTTGCAGTTTGACCAGGCTGGCCCACTTGGCTCCCAACGGCTCTTTTAGCCTCTCCAACGGCTCCGAAGCCTCCCCAAGGGTTCCATGCCTATAAATAAAGGCCAAGGAAGCCCCGGACACCTACCGGAACTATACGGAAGCCCACGGACATATTTTGCATCAATTGGCCAACCTCCGGCGACTTCCTCCAAGGGAACCCCAATTGCTCCAACAACTTCCACATCCAAGGAGCTCCTCCAAAGAAGCTTGGAAGCGGCCTTCAACATCTCCATCCAATCAAAGGCGCCCAAGGCTTCTCAAAATACGGTTTTTATTGTATATTTATTTTGAGCTTTAAATTTGGGTTTGTGCCTACAAACTCCAACACCTTTTCTCATCCCCCTTTCTTTGGGTTCTCACACCACCATTAAGGTGTGAAGAGGTTTCTTCAAGCCTTTCCTTTTAAAAGGCTTGTGTTTCGGTGAGCTAGCCTTCACCCGTTAAAAAGGCTAGTGGGTTCTTGCTAAACCATTAAAAGCAAGTGGGTTCTTGCTTAACCACTCAAAAGCAAGCTGTAATAGGTCCTAGTCCTACCTCAAAGCCTAGTGGGTTTCTTGCTAAAACCATTGAAAAGCAAGCGGTAGGAATCTCTCAACGGTTGAGTTGGGAGCGGAGACGTAGGCCGGGTTTTTGGTCGAACTCCGTTATCAATTTTGTGTGTCTTGCCTCTTTATTTCCGCTGCACTTTACTTTGATTTTTAATTTGTTAATCAATTTTTTAAAAGGCAATTCACCCCCCTCTTGCCATCTTTCCCCGTTTGTTCCGACCCAACAATTGGTATCAGAGGGTGGTTGGTCTCGGGACCGGTGTGGGCTTGGGGGGGGGATGTTGTGTCCTGGGCCCAGGATTGTTGGGCCCCCGCCAGGATTGTTGGCGCCTGTGCCCCGGTAACCAATCCCACATCGGTTGTGGAGGGAGATTGGTGGGTGCTTGAAATTCCCGTGCCTACCTTCCCCTCAGCAACGCGTTTTAAAGCCGTGAGGCCTGGGATAGCAACTGGGCCAGAGCGGACAATATTGCTGGGCCGAGGGATCCGATCCATCAGTTGGGCCTTTCATTCAGTGAAATACATCAGAAAAGGACGGTGTTGTTGACATATGGTTGAGAGGCGCTTAAATACATCGGACACTCAAGCTAAATTATTGGTTTTCATGTACACTAGAGTCAAGGAGCTCCAAAGCTCCTTTATAGTGTTCACCGTTCAAGTGACATCTTTGACAAGCTGTTCCATAGAATTGGCAAGCAATGCAAAAAATTTGCAATTGGAAAGATTTTATGCCTTATACTTCGGATCATATACTAGTGGCGGAGGATCGAAAAAGTGAGAATCAAGATCCATACCAATTAGCAACATAAGTATTGGCTTATGTCGAACAAAGAAGTTAGTGGCATCAAAATACTCATCCACAAGACGTGTGGAGGCAGTGATCAACTAGAGAAGATAAGATAAACTACTGCCATGACAAGAAGGGTGTTGAGAACGGGCTAACAGGTATCACCAAGCCATCAGGAGGAGCTGAGCAAGTGAAGATGTTGGCAGGAATAGTCGAGAACGTGGCGGGTGGTTTGTCTCAACAAGAAGAGACAGAGGCGTGTTGTTCTAGGGAGGAGCAATGGATTACTGCAGCAGGGGCTGTGAGTGGATAACATCCAAGCAACGGTAGGTGCGATAGAGGAAAGCAAACGGGGCGGAGCTGCGGGTGAAGTGCAATGGCGGGAGGGTGTCCTGCAAAACAATGCGGCTCGCGCCTATGGAAGCACGACGACTGAGTCGCACGCACCTATGGAAGTGTGACGCCTAGGCTGCACATGCTTAGGAAGCGCAACACATCAGTCATGCATGTTTGGGAGGCGTGGCACCTCAGACGCGCTCGCCTGAGATGCATGGCGATGGGGCTGTAGAGACCCGATTTTTACCTTATAAGACTTTGAAACATTTTACATATATTTTCAGAGTCAAGCGTTGAGACGGCATGCAATTCTGAGTCTCGGTGCACCCGAAATTAATTTTATAAAAATATTGAATATATTTTAAATCGCGCGCACGCAGTTTCTTAAAAAAAAAGAATAACTCTTAAATGGAAGCTCGGATCAGAAATCTGAGACCACAGTTGAGTCTGAAACACGATGTTTACCCTAGGCGCGACCTAAGATAAGTCGGCGCGGGGCGTTCGAACATCTCGCTCGTTGAAGATGCGTTCAGCTGGTTAATTAATTAAATTAATTAAATTAATTTATTATTTTTAACCTAATCGGACTCCTATAAGAATATCATCATGGCGAATCACCCAGGGTTGGCCTCATAATCCTAGGATCGTCGAGAGCTTCTTCCTCCTCTCGTTGGCGAATCGCATCTGACGACGACAAAACTCTGGATCGGAGCAGATCGGGACGCAGCGAACGCAACGACTTCCTTTAGTTGTTAGTGAACGTGTTCTTCGACGACGAACAACCCAACCTCCAGATAGGACTCGTCAATTTGTGGTTTATGCCCTTTTTGATTAAATTGATTGAACAGATCAATATGCTTCTTTGATTTGCGTCAATTGTGGCCTGAGCATGCACCAGTGTACCGATTTGATTGCTTAATCTTTGGTTTTTCTAACCCTCGTTATCCCCATTCTTGATTGTTGGCCAAGAACGTTTAACGATCTTTAAAACTTTGTTTTTGTGTCTTCCTCCCTCAATTGTTTCGCGTTCTTCACCGGTTAGACCTCACGGTCTCGGTTCGACGTTGTCGGGCGGTAACGAGCCCGATCGGACCCCCGGAATCGCGACGAATCCACGTGCGAGGGACGGATCGATGAATCAAGGACAGATCTGGGATGTTTGCGGACGTGGGCGATCGTTTTGAGGATCGGTAGCCGAATCATCAATAGCGGAGGACCTCGCAGCGAACAGGTCGAGTGACGAGCCTCCAAGGACCGACAAAACCGATTTTCGGCCACCAGATAACCGGAAACAACAGATACATACTAGATCCACCGATTGCGGACAGTGAGGAGGGGAGATCTACGGTGGAACGACCGGATTCGAAGCGTGGAACGCAGATCTGAAATTCTGTGAAAAACACGACTACACGTCGTATACCATATGAACACACGGCATATAGCCCCTATGCGACGGCGGCTAGGGTTTCAGAAAATTATAAGCATGGCACGGCGTGTAGCTCTTGTTGGAGTTGGTGGCCTAGAACCAACTACTTTATACTTTATGATAAACTTGTATTCATGGATTTAAATATTAATAAATATCTTATCACATCTTGATTGTTCTTCTGTGTAACAATGCATGTGATAATGTCCTAAGGATAGGTATTGCACTAAAGGGTCATAGCGGATCTCTGCTATGATAAGAACCCAGAAGTATCATAACACTATTCTTGAATATATGTTTTATGGTCGGATGATGTTATTTGAGGGACACAAATAATACAGGCCATTAGGGGTGATGACTCATAAAACTTTGAAGCACCTTCTCATGGTGTGCGTCCTTGGTAATATCTAAGAGGATATTATGAGAACGAGACCTGCCAGTAGGAAATCCACATTTCATAGTGTCATTGGATGTTCCTATCTGCGGACGTGTGTATTGGTCCTTAGACTTTAAGATTATTATTAATGGGTATTACAACTCGCACACTTAAATGTATTCATGAAAACTGTGATGACACACTGTTCGCAATGAGGTAGAATATGTTGGGTGCGTCACGAGTAATACTGCATTAATAGATAATGCGAGAAAGGATTTGTCCCTTCTATTCCATAACGGAAGTTGATATCTCAGGCTCTTTGATGAAATTGATATAGCCTAAATAAATCAATGGTCATGGTAAGGAATGGGCAAATTCAATTCCAGGAAGTCAAAGAAAGAATAATCGAGCACATGGGTTGATAGCACTAGCATGCAACTCATTTGATTGGAGATATCGAAAAAAAGAGATTACATTACACGATAAGCGTTCGTAGGAGGTGACACGTCATTGCGGCGTTAACTTCTTTCTCTATGGGTGACACGTCATTGCGGCGTTAACTTCTTTCTCTATGGGTGTCTTGGCGTGTTGCTAAACGCTAACCTTTAGACAGGCTCCGCCTAATGCCACTGAGAAAGAAGACTAGAGGGTCACACACCAAGTGTGTCTAAATATCTCAGTTAAATATTCATTTAACAAGTTGAATAAAGATTATTCCTGATTATGGTTTAATAATTATTCAAGAATGTTTGATCAAATTTATTTCGACACTAGTTATTCGAGAGAATATAATGTGGGCGAAATAATATATTTATTAGCGAATAATGCAGTGATATTTATTTAAAAAATAAATAGTCATTATTCAAGGCCTAATAAATGTGGTGGATGAAATAAAGGAAAATGGAAAAACAAAAATACGTGTATAATAATATACACGCCGTGTGGTTTTTCTGGAAATTTGTGAGAAATAATATTATTTATTTAATTAAATAATATTAGGTGTAATTCGTTGGGCGCATGTAAAGTAATAATAATAGTCAAACGTTATTATTAGACATGAGGTCTTACTAAGAATTAAATGAAATAAATAAATACCTATGGGTGTTTATTTTATTTTATTATTCTAAGTAGTATAAATCCCAATTACATTATTCACTTGAAGCCTAGCCATTCTTTGTGGTTGTGCACAACGGATCTGGAGAAAACTCTCAAGTCAAGAGAGAATTCCTTTCCTCCAAGAACGCTCTCAAGTTACGAGAGAGATCTTCCTCCACCTGATCAAGGAGAGCGCTTTGGAAGCGGCTCTCAAGGCGATCGAAGGCGGACATCACAAGCGAAGGCTCTTCCGCACTAGCACCAGGAGATCCCTTCGGCGACGTCCAGAGATACGTGGAGCACGTGTGGATCAGCGCTAGAGGAAGCCTACACTTGGCTTCTACGACGCAACGGATCACATTGAATCGTGACGAGAAACATCAACGGAGAGAGAATTTGATCGAGGTAATTCTTGTCTTTTAATTAAAATAATTATAACCAACATATGATGATCCTCTCTATGGTTTCGGGACTTCCCTCTTTCTTTTTCATTCTTCGTTCTATTCCGAAGATCCGGCGTTTTATCATCGTAACGGATCTCGGATTGATCGTTGTTAACGGTAAAATTAAAGTTGGGTACACCCATCCACGCGCTTCCGCTGCGCCCGGAACGTACAAGTGGTGTCAAAGGGATCAAATCGTTGATTATAATTATTTAGTTTTTCATTGATGATTTACGCATTTAATAATTTAGTTGTTTCAATTCAAGTAATCGTTCTGCAAATATGAATCTCGAGATCTGTTCATCCTCTTTCGTTTCTCGTTCACCTTACAGAAACGATCTTTTCTTTTAATTTTGGTTAAAATAAAACAAAGGATCTCATCCGGAAGTGCCAAAGGTTCCTGGTCGTACAACACCAGAACATACGGCGTGTATTCGGCAGTACACGCCGTGTAGTCAAGGTACAATGCATCGGTACTGGTCCGCCAAATCAAACCGTGTCATTGGAGTTTGTCTAAGTCTTAATGACTCCGTGTGTTGACCAGAAACATGTGGCACGCGGTTTCCGAATTACACGCCGTGTGGCCCAATGGACACAGCGTGTAGTCCCTTCGGGTTAGGGTTGGACCGTGTACCCCGTACACAGCTTACCCTTCTGGAGACTGTGTAACGCGGATACTACACAGCGTGTGGCCCACTAGACACGCCGTGTACTCCAAAGATTTCCGAAGTACATCTACACGCCGTATCCTCGGGCATGTACTTCGGATGGACAGTGAACGATAGTACACGTCGTGTGCTCATCCAAATTACGCAAATTTATTAAAATTTATTATTATATTATACAAACCCTTGAGACGTGTACCATGGTGCGGGCGTTAGCAATGTGAAACGGACGAGTTGGGGCGGGGCGGGCCAAACCCACGCGGGCTTTGGACCGTGCGAGCTTGAGATCACAAAAGCCCGCATATTAAACGGGCAGATTCATCAAGCCCACCCCGCCCCAGAGCGGATGCGGGTAAGCCCGCGGGCAACCCGCATTATTATTTATTATTATTATTATATTTTTAATTATTAATATAATTAAAATGTTATGATAAATTAATATATATATATATATGATAAAAATATAATAAAAATAATAAAAAAAATAAAAAAAAATAAAAAATAGATGTCCGGACGGGGGGTAGCCGACAACGTGGCGGGGGGGTAACTGACAGCGTGGCGGGGGGCGTGGGGAGGCGACCGGGGTGGGGGGAGGTGGGGTCGGGGCGATGAGGTGGGGGGAGGCGGAAGCGGGTGACAGAGTGGGGTGAGGCGAAGGTGGGCGACGGAGTGGGGGAGGAGGCGGCGGGGTCGGGGTGATGAGGTGGGGGGAGGCGGCGCAGGGCGACGGAATAGGGTGAGGCGGAGGTGGGCGACGGAGTGGGGGAGGAGGCGGCAGGGTCGGGGTGACAAGTTGGGGGGAGGCGGCTCAGGGCGACGGAGTAGGGTTAGGCAGAGGTGGGCGACGAAGTGGGGGAGGAGGAGGCGAGGTCGAGGCGACGAGGTGGGGGTAGGCGGCAGCGGGCGACGAGCTGGGGGGAGGCGGAGCCAGGTGACAGAGGGATGAGGGAGGACGAGGCAGGGGACGAACGGGGGGGGTCCGATGCCGATGGCGAGTCGGGAGGGTGGAGTCGACGATGAACCAGTGGACCAGTGAAAGGGAAGAAGGGAGGTGGGGGTCTTTTAGCGCATCGGGTCTGGAGGGAGGTGAGCGGTCGGCACATCGGGTAGTGGGAGGTCGGATGGTCGACGCGTCGGGAATGGAGGGAGGTCAATCGACGCATCGGGATTGGACGGTCGGACGGTCACTGCATCGGGTATAGAGTGGTGAGGAAGCCGAGGCGACAGTCTATGGAGTAGGGAGGTGGGCGGCTCGTCGCTGCATTAGAACTTGAAGCTGCATCTAGGCATGCGGAATCGATGGCTCGAAATTTTAGTTGCATGCGGCGAGAAAATAGTTTATATCATATGTTTTTTTATTTAAATTTAAAACAGCCTGATAGACATGTTATTTTAAATCAAACAATAAATTTTATTTAAGTTAATTAATATGTAAAAAATATTATCCTGTAAAATATTTTACTTAAAAAACGAGCTCATGGGTTAACCCGCACCCACGCGGGCTTACCCACCTGAGCCCACACCCGAGCGGGCTTAGCTCGCATAGGCCCTCACTCTAAACGGTCAAATTTTTTTGGTCCGCCCCGCCCCGTATCCGCCCCATATCCGCAAAGTCCACAAGTCGCGGGCCCGTTTTGCATTGCTAGCGAGCGTAAAGCTGAAGCACAACACGTGATAGGTGTTTTATAAATATGTGTTTAATTTAACATCTGTGTAATGTTTATTTCTACTCATTGGATAGTTATGAACGGGAATTCACCGGGTTGCCTCCAAGATACAAGTTACGTACAAAGATAATTTTAAATGAAATTTATTTGTTTAAAATTATGATAGATGAGAATCTCAAGAAAATTCAGAAAAGGGTTTAAGATAAAAGGATTGATTAATTAAAGATAATTAATTGATTCGAGCGAGATTTATCTTAAACAAAAACGATTAAAGAACTGAATATTAGTTTTATTTATGCGTAGGGTTTAAGATAAAAGGATTGATTAATTAAAGATAATTAATTGATTCGAGCGTGATTTATCTTAAACAAGAACGATTAAAGAACTGAATATTAGTTTTATTTATGCGTAAATATCGTTGCATGCATGGATGATCATGAACTAAACCAGGACCTTTGTATGTAGATGGTTTCTTTTAATTTATTTATTTAAATTAAAATTGTTGGCATGCGAGGCTTCTCTTCATTAATATGTAGGGTCTTCGTGCCCAAGGTTTCTTTTATATAAAACCTCGTTTTACCCCACCTGCGTGTGAGATAAAAGCATATGTAATGGATGGAGCTCCCAAGCTAGTGGAAGAGGCGGCTCAAGTTAGAAGTCAAGGCGAGACCAATCCAATGAGATACAAAGGTGGACAGGTGGAAAGCTATAAACACGAACCCAAAAGGTTCAAGGTGTTTTCTCCCCTAAGTCTTGGGTTATTTTATCAATCGCTGGATAAACTAACCAATAGAACAAGCTCGTGATCATGCCATTTATTTTATTTCTATCAGTTGCATGGTTTATTTATTGTGTGTGTGTTGTCGCGATCACACAATTAATGAATTAAATAAGCATGCAAGATGGAACTAAAATAAGATCGGCTTATGCATAAATATTATCTTAGACATGGTTAATCACTTAAGTATATCTCACTTAATATTAACAAGCATGTAAGAAAGATAATAAAATGGAAATTTACGTATAAAGATAAAATCCCTCAAGGAAATATTAAGTCGGTATAGTCTTCCATAATCTTGGTTAGAATCGAACCATAGTTCAAAGTGCTTGAACAACCCTAGTTGGGGTGCTTTCAATTATCGGAGAATTCTAATTCGAGGTTTTGAATTGACTTTACTTGGTTCACATCAAGGGTTGACTAGCACAGCAGGACTTGGTGTGACCAAGAGGCAAAGGTTGAAGAAATCCAAAATAAAAGGATTTCAGGATTGGGGAGTCCACTCAGCGAATCAAGAAGCTGTGAGTTAATGCAGTTGGCATTTGGAATGTCCACCTAAAACCTTTCAAGTTGTTTGACCAACCCTAGTTGAGGTAATGCGAAGGACAATATGAACCCTTGCCACTAGAATATTCAGACAACAGAATATTCTGAAGTCAATGGTGAAGGCTATTGGATTTCGATAAAATAGTGAGAGACTAATAAGTATTAATTTATTTATTTGTCTCGGTTTTATCATGATAAAGTACTAAATCTTTGCTCATCTTAATTTGTAGAAACGACAAAAAAAAATGACATCAAACGTATCATTGCAAACCATACTCGAGAAGGAAAACCTTCTCACCGGCACCAATTTTTAGGAATGGCAGAGGCGTTTACGCGTCATCCTTCGCCACGAGAGAAAATTGTATGTGCTGGAGGAGCCTGTTCCAGTTACGCCTGAAAACGAGGTCAGTGATAAGGAAATATCTCTCTATATGAAACATTTGGATGATGCCACAGATGTCCAATATTTCATTCTATCGGTCATGTCTAATGAGCTCTTCAAGCAACATGAAAACATGGACGCGTACAGCATGATGTATCACTTTAAGGATCTCTGTCAAGAGAAGGCGAGATAAGAGATCTCTAATGCTTTGTTCACAACTAAGCTTAGAGAGTGTGCGCCAGCTAGGCCTCATGTAGTCAAGCTTATTGGCTACATTGAACGCCTGGACATCTTAGAGATTAAGTTCCCAGAGATCTAGCTTATTGGCTACATTGAACGCTTGGACATCTTAGGGATTAAGTTCTCGGATGAGTTGCGTACAGATCTCATCCTATCATCACTGCCTAAGACATTCTCTAACTTTATTGTCAACTATAACATGAACAACGATGAGAATGGTCTATCGGAACTTCTGATCTTGATTCGTCAGGTAGATAAAGACATAGGGCGTGACAAACCCGCAATTCTTATGGTGAATAAGAAGATGAAGGACAAGGCAAAGGGGGCAAGGATTTATAAACGGTCTGAAACCCCCGAGCACTGTCCCTCCAAGAAGGGGAAGATCCGGAGGCAGGGTAAGGAACAGGAGGCGATATGTTTTGCATGTGGCAAACCAGGCCACTGGAAGAGGAACTGCACCCAGAAGCGTGGGAATGCTAAAGGTGCGTTCATTATCGAGTGTAACCTTTCCATTTCTACACATTGGGTATTAGATACAGGTTGTGGAGCACACATCGGTATTTAAATGCAGGAACCAAGTAGATTTAGAAAGATTGTCAGATGAGAGGCGGATCTTCGAGCTGCCAATGGCGCGAGGCTGACTGCGTTAGTCATTGGCGATTACCATCTCTCATTGTCAACTAGGATGCTTTTGGTTTTACATAACTGTTATTATGTACCTAGTGTTACCAAAAACATAATTTTTGTATCATGTTTGGATATGGATGGATTTATTTTCAAGTTTGAAAATAATTTTGGATATGGATGGATTTATTTTCAAGTTTGGAAATAAGAGTTGTTTCTTTTATAAGAAAAACGTATGTTATGGTATGGCGCCTTTAAATAACGGTTTGTATGTATTAAATTACGAAAACCAAGTGTTTCGATAAAGAAACAAACTCACATGACTCATACAACACTCAGTTGTAGCATCACCGTCTCGGTCATGTAAACGAGAAGCGCTTGACAAAGCTCTGCCAAGATGGTTATTTAGACTCTACTGAGTTAAAACCACTTGATAGATGTCAAACTTGTTTACAAGGAAAAATGACCGAGGCGTCTTTCGGTGGGCAGAGTGAAAGGGCCACAGAGCTTCTAGGATTGGTACACACGGATGTATGTGGACCATTTCCAGTAAAAGCTAGAGATGGATATTCTTACTTCATTACTTTTACTGATGATTTGAGTAGATATGACTATATCTACTTAATGATGTATAAGTCAGAGTCCTTGGAGAAATTTAAGGAATTCAAGAATGAAGTAGAGAATCAACTTAGTAAGAAGATAAAGAAGCTTTGATCGGATCGAGGTGGATAATATCTGAACAAAGAGTTCATCGACCTTTTACGGGAATCTGAGATTCTATCTCAACTCACTCCTTATACACCACAGTGGAATGGTGTTAGTGAAAGAAGGAACCACACCTTGTTGGACATAGTGAGGTCGATCATGAGTCATGCAGATTTTTTATTATCCTTTTGGTGATATGCATTGCAAACTACAGCATACACATTAAACCGAGTACCAACTAAGGCGGAAAATGGAATTCCCTCCGAGTTATGAAATGGAAAAAAACTCATTTTGTCGCACACACGTGTATGGGGATGCGAGGCGTTTGTTAAGGCCTTCTCAGGCAACAAACTAGCACCCGGGGCACGAGGTGTATCTTTATAGGATATCCCAAGGAAACGAAAGGATATTTATTACCTATATAACCCTTCAGACAAGAAAGTGATTGTCGCCAGACAAACCGTCTTTCTTGAGAGGGACCACATCCTCAAAAATGATAGTGGGAGCAAGATTGACTTCGACGAAGTTGATGCTCAAGATATACAGGAGTTGGTACAGGAACAAGTTCCACAGGTCTCCGTGGAAGTGGTTCCAGAAACACAAGTACTGCGTAGGTGTAACATCCCAAGTAAATAAAGAAATAATACATTTTCTTTTTAATTAATATTTTGTGAATTAAATATTAATTTTACCTTAAAAGGATTGCTATGTTCGATGAAGTACCCGATACGCAACAACGGGTTTCTTTGAAATCTTACGTTACACAATAATAATATAATATTATTATTTTAAATGGTAGTTAACGCATAACCGTTGTATTGGCGGGAATGAACAGAACTAACTTCAATATGATTATACATGTTTGTTAAATGTTTTTACATTTATCCAATAAAAGTTAAGAGCCTTAAAATGTGAATGAATCCAATTTTAAGCACAAATACTCTAATATTCTTTAAAAGGTCGATTTACCGTCTTTTGATGGCGAACCCTTTTTAAATCTAGTTTTTGTCAGTTTTATAAGTTCTATTTGACAAAAAAATATTATTCTTTAGAATCAGGACATCAAAATATAATTTGGATGAAATTTTGGTATTTTTCTGATAAAGTTAATTTTTTAATGAATAATGAAAATACTGTATTTTAATTCAAAAATGCCTTTTAATCTAATTTATTTATATGGTTAGATTATTTTTTTAATTGGTTTTAAAATGTAATTAGATTATATTTTTACTATTTAATCCAATGTTGGTAATTGGAATTAATTTCACTTTGAAATTGGACATAAACAAGTGTCAATCTTTTGATAGTTATTATTTCTTAAAAACACGTCTTTTGTTTTGATAGCGGGAATTAATTTTAAATTAATTTCTGTCGCTTCTATGTTTTGAATTTGGAAAAATGGATTTCATATTTAGAATCAGGAGGTCCAAATTGTGTAAATAGGTAACTTTTATTTTTAAACATTATGAATATTTACTTCAGTAAATATTTTATTTACCATGGTTAAAGGGTAAATCTGGTAAATAATGGTAACAAATATTACTATAATAATATAAAATTACCCTAACATGTGTCTTAATCCTATTGGTTGATATATTTCCGACCATGGGCATCCTTGGATCGATTTTGGGACCTCGTGGGGTCACTTGGGAGTGATAATGACACTTTATTTTAATTAAATAAAATAAAGACAAAAATGACAAACAAATATCTTTTAGTAAATTAATTTTTACATAGGATTGTATAAGTTATCTTTTCGACTATAAATATTCTTTGGAAAGCTAAAAAGATTTCCTCCATCAAGGTATTTTTTTTATAAATTTTAGACATTAAATAAATTAAAATATTTATGACACAATAATGATGTAGTGTTTACCTCATTAATAAATAATTTAAATAAATAAGCTTATAAAGATTAAAATAATATCCAAAACCTTTCCGATTCTTATTGGATGATTTTATTTCGACCATGAGTCATCTTATCTTCAACTTTAATAAGTTTTGGACCTTTAGAAACCGAAAATCATTATGTAATAAAATAATATTTTCACACTTTCCTAAAGACCCCCTCCTCCCCCTTATAAAAAGTTCTCACCTCTAACCCATTCCTCACACCTCTCAAGCCCCTTAGCTTGTCCAACCTCTGCCCAATTAAGCTCCCTACATCCATCTCCTCCTCCTAGAAGGCTTAACTTAGGCAGAAGGCACTTCAACAAACCCTTTCGGTTCAAACCAAAAGGAGTTACCCGATTTAAAAGTAACGTCTTCTCTTATGTTCTTTTGTTTTATTTTACTTCTCCAACCCCTTAAACTCTTTTTATTCTTTTATTTTATAATATCAGTATCCACAATATACTAGGATGTTGTTATGAAAAGGATTTGAACTACACTTACACACACCTTCATCTAATGGGTAAAAAACATACTGTTTCTGTGGATAGCAAACTAACGCCTCACGAAACGATGATTGTTCAATTATCTCCTACCGCCTCTCATGGTGGCCATTATGATGGCACTGTATTTATATATGATATATATTATGTTTATGTTTTCCTTATGCTTCTATAATTTTCATTTATATCATGCCTTTATGGTTTTCATTTTGGGTAAACGTGATAATCTCATTAGAGGAAGTGCGGACTACCGCCCCCTCAAAGTGATATGACTCGTTAATGTCATATGTGGGATGTATAAAGGATGGAGTTAATGATATTATATATGATATTATACTGGAATTATAATATACCTATGTATCATTATGTTTTAATTCCATTAAAATAAAAAATAGAAATGAAAGTAGCGTTCATGTGTACGTACGACTTACCGTCTCCATGAACGGTGCATTTCATTTCTTAACTCTAAATGTTATGTACTATTATAAATACATACATATACTGGATATATATGATATATATGATATCTACATCATGAATATCATTCTGGATATAATGGATATTTGACACAATGAACAAATTGTAATTATAAGAAGTTCATTTTTTACTCAGGTACCAAATATCAACAAAACGACTGTTATTAACTTAAATGATTACATAATGTTTATAACATTGTAATAAGTGATATAAAATGAATAATAAATTTGAAAAGGTATCTTAAGCAACTAGAAATTAACTTTAGTTTATTATTCAGAAAATTAAAGAACAAACGGGTCAAATCAGACACGAGGTAAGGGATTTCGTCTCAATCTCGTTTCATTGAGGCGTATTTTGTTTTATGCACGACTTTCTTTTATACGCTGTATAAACGACTTTGACATTTCATTTCATTCAAAGGGAATCTTTTTCTACAAAGCGTTTTACTAAACGACAAAAAAAAATGTTTCTTTTTAACGTACGCGGTGACAACAACCTTTCCGCCGCCGTGAGTATTATTTGATCTTTTGGCTTCCTTAACAAGTCGTAATGTTTTTAAAAGGAAAATAAATAGCATATACTCTTACGTATTTTGGTATTGAAAATGGTTTTTATAATGGATTTATTATGTCAATATATTTAAATGATATATTGTGATTAAAATGTGAAAATGTTATTTTTCCTTTATGTTTGTTTTATGTGTTATGAATATGTTATGGTTCTTGGGCATTGTTACGTATACGGGTAGTTTCGTGATAAACCTAGGGCGGGTGAGCCCAAGATGGCTTTTCAATGCATTGGGTAACGTGACGGAGGTAAACGTGAATGTTTCTCCTAAGAGATTTAGGGAATATACTGTGATGGGTATTCCAAATGCAACTCCCTATGTAGTTGTGATAGCTACAATGTAAGTATGATATGGATGTCACAAGTTACCTTTATGATTTATAATTTCAATGTGTTATTCATAAATCTTATGATTTCATGACGTATGTTAAAGAGCTTATGTTATGTATGTATTGATGAATTAATGTTTTCTTTCTTTGTTTTATAACCCTTACTGAACTTTTTATGCCCATCTCAAGTTTCGAAATGTTTTTCACAGGACTTAAAGATGAATAGGGTCAAGAATGGGATCAAGGGAAAGTCATGCTGTCTAAAAACATGGAACTGGACATGAATTTTTTTTTCAAGAGTTTTTATTTTATGAAAGAAATGGAAACTGAGTAGAAGTGTCTACTTTGAAATTTTTGAGATGTAATGTAATAGTTATGGTCTAACTCTCTAAAACTCTAAACCTGAAAAGATCCTCAATGTGAATTATTCATTTAATTCAAGATTATGTAATGTTTTAAGCACGGGTCCTTATAGTTGGTAACAGAGGTCGGTTTAGATAACTTTACAAGTTAGGATATTGTTAAATTAATGTCCATAAATTAATTTATGGTATGATTGAAGTGATATAGCATTTACAGATTACCATGTTGCTTCGCCTAAGATATTTCTGTGTTCAGAATGGTTTCCGCAGAGGAAACAGGGCAGCTATGTTGGGACGACATCAGGAGGAAGACAACCTTCCAAATCTGCAACCTGAGATGGTCGGAATCGGAACTGAACAGTTTGTTGCAGTGATGGCACAATTGACTCAGGCTATAAATAGTGGTGGTATTCATGCACGAGATCAGTCAGATCAACCACAGAGGAACATGTCAGTAGTGGAGCATTTCATTAGGCAACATCCCCCATCATTAAGAAGATCATCTGACCCTATGCTAGCAGAAGGGTGGATTAAAGCACTGGAGAAGATTTTCGATGTTATGGGGTGTTCAGAACATCAAAAGGTTAGTCTCGTTGTTTATCGTTTTGAAGGTGAAGCTGATCAGTGGTAGTCGATGGTGAAAAATATCAGGGATAGTGAGGAGATTGATGCTCTTGATTGGGATGAATTCAAAGGTATGTTTCTCGAGAAATATTTTTCTAAGGTGGTTCGTCTTAGGATGGAAAAGCAATTCCTAGAATTGGGGCAGAAGGATGACTCAGTGGCTGCTTATGAAGCAAAATTCACTCGACTGGCAAAGTATGCTCCAAATTTCATACAAGATCTTGATAGTAAAATCAACCGTTTTTACTCAGAATTAAAGTTAGAGTATCGAAGGGTTTTAACTTCTCGTGAGTTCAAAAGTTATGAAAAATTTGTTCGGTGTGCGGAGAAGGTGGAAATAGAGTTTGCCGATGATCAGGTGTTCTTTGACAAACAACAGAATAAGAGGTCAAGGTGGCAGGTGAAATGGAAAAACTCTTCAAAAAAAGTCTGATGGTAAGAAACTTAAGTTTACAGTCTGTGAAAATTGTGGTAAAAAGCATGTTGAGGAATGTTTTTTGAATTCTGATAAGTGCTACCGATGTGGTAAAATGGGACATAAAGCTCATAATTGTACTGAAAAAGATCGGGGTAATGGTAAGACAAAATCTGATTTACAATCAGTAAAATATTTTAAGTGTAATGAAATGGGTCATTATGCAAATGAGTGTCCAACGAAGAACTCAACTGAGAGAAAGCATCCAGACTACAAGCAGAAAGGGGTGGTGAAATCCTTTGCAACTACTTCAGCAGATGTTGGGTCATCAAATAAAGTAGTATCACGCACACTGTTTGTTTGTTCAGATTATGTCAATGTGTTGTTTGATTCGGGGACTACACATTCGTTCATTTCTGAGAAGTTTTCTAGTAAATTGGGAATTCCATCTCAAGATATGAATCTTGAACTTATGGTAAAAACACCTGGAGGAAATGTTGAAACAAAAAGAAATTATAGGAACCTTTATGTCCTTGTGTGCGGAAAGAATCTACCTGTAAACCTTATTGTTTTGCCTCTAGTAGAGTTTGATGTTATTTTGGGTATGAATTGGCTTTCTGTTTATCAAGCTAAGATTGACTGCAGAGCTAAACAGATTTCTTTTCAGAAAAATTTTCAGTTTGTGTACAAGAATGAACCCTTACTTTTGATAACATATCAGGAAGCTGAGAAACTAGTAAAAGATGAAAATAAATGTTACCTTGCACATATTGTTGAAAACAAATGAACTGTTCAGATTAATGATGTATCTGTGGTAAATGAGTACATTGATGTTTTTCCTGATGAGTTGTCTGGTATTATACCTGATCGGGAAGTTGAATTTACTGTTGACTTAGTTCCTGATGCTAAGCCAATTTCAAAACCCCCTTATCGAATGGCTCAAATTGAACTTTTAGAGTTAAAGAAACAATTGCAGGAGTTATTGGATAAAGGTTTCATTCGACCTAGCACATCACCATGGGGTGCTCCTGTTTTGTTTGTTAAAAAGAAAGATGGTTCAATGAGACTTTGCATTGATTATAGAGCATTGAATAACGTCACTGTTAAGAAAAAGTATCATTTGCCTCATATCGATGATTTGTTTGATCAGCTCCAGGAAGCTCAATATTTTTCGAAGATTGATTTGAGGTCGGAATACCATCAATTGAAAGTAAAGGAAGCAGACATTCCAAAGACTGCGTTTCATACTAGATATGGCCATTATGAATTTGTAGTTATTCCTTTTGGTTTAACTAATGCACCTGCTGTATTCATGGAACTTATGAATAGAATTTTTCGTGAGTTCTTGGATAAGTTTGTGGTTGTGTTCATTGATGATATTTTGGTTTATTCTAAAAGTAAAGATGATTAAAGTCATTTAAGGGTTGTCTTGCAAACCTTAAAAGAAAAGAAATTATTTGGGAAATTCAGCAAGTGTGAGTTTTGGTTATAGCAAATTTCTTTCTTTGATCACATTGTTTCAAAAAATGGCACAACTGTTGATCCTGCTAAAACAAAAGTTGTTGAAGAATGGCCAAGACCCACAAATATAACCGAGATTCGTAATTTTCTTGGTTTTGCAAGTTATTACCGGAGGTTTGTTGAAAATTTTGCACGGTTATCTAGTGCAATGACTAAGTTAACTCGAAAAGGTGTTAAATTCGTTGGGACAAAAGAATGTGATGATTGTTTTAAGGAATTGAAAAGAAGATCGGTGAATGCTCCAGTTTTGGCAATACCTTCCAGAAATGGTGAGTTTGTTATTTACAGTGATGTTTCGTTGAAAGGACTTGGTTGTAACCTTATGCAGAATGATCAGGTAATTGTTTATGCTTCACATCAGTTGAAACCTCATGAGTTAAATTACTCTACACATGATTTGGAATTAGCTGCTGTTGTTTTTGCTTTAAAAATTTGGAGGTATCATTTGTATGGAGTAAAATGTGAAATATATATTGACCACAAAAGTTTGAAGTATATATTCACTCAGAAAGAATTGAACATGAGAGGAGATAGTTGGAATTAATCAAGGATTATGATTGCACGATCCTTTACCATCTGGGAAAAGCAAATAAAGTGGCTGATTCTTTGAGTCGAAAAAGTAATGCTTCATATACCATGCTACGTTTGGAACGAGATCCTTTGGTTTTTTATTTGATGAACTTTGGCATAGAAGTTGTTGGTGTAGGAAATTCTTCTGTTTTGTTTCAGATGTCAGTGAAATCATCTCTATCAGACAGAATAAAGCAAGCACAGAAGGAAGACAGTGAGTTGCAGAAAAAGATAGGTTTGGTTCAGAAGAGTAAGTTGCCTGAATTTAACATTGATAATGATTGTGTTTTGAGGTTTGGGAAAAGATTATGCGTGTCTTGTGATTCACAGTTGAAGAATTTGTTGTTATGTGAAACTCATAGTTCCCCATTTTCAGTTCATCCTGGCAGTACTAAGATGTACAGAGATCTTCGGGAGTATTACTGGTGGGATGGAATGAAAAGATATATTGTTGACTTTAATGTGAAGTGTTTGACTTGTCAACAGGTTAAAGCAAAGCGGCAGTTACCGAAACCGAAAGAGGTGCTTCAGTCTTTACCGGTGCCAGAGTGGAAATGGAAAAATATATCCATGGACTTTGTTGTGGAATTACCAAAGAAATCTCGAGGTAATAATGCAATCTAGGTTATTATTGATCGATTGACTAAATCTGCTCATTTCCTTCCTATTCGAGATACTTTGTCTCTAGATCAACTTTCTCGGTTGTATGTTAAAGAGATAGTCAGGTTGCATGGTGTTCCCCTCTCCATTTATGGATTAAAGCAAGCATCCAAGTCATGGAACATTCAATTTGATAAAGCCATAAAGGAATTTGGTTTCATTAAAAACGAATGTGAGCCATGTGTTTATAAACGGTTTAATGGGAATGTGATTGTTATCCTAGTGGTATATGTTGATGACATATTACTTCTTGGAAACGGTGTACCAGTCTTACAGTCAGTTAAGAACTAGTTGAACGAGTGTTTCTCCATGAAGGACTTAGGTAAAGCAACCTACATGATAGATCCAAGAGGGTGCTTGGACTAAATCAGGGTACATACATTGACCAGATACTAAAAAGATTTAGTATGGAACAATCCAAGAGGGGGATTGGTTCCGGTGTCACATGGCCTATATCTTTCTAAGAGAATGTGTCCTCAGACGCAATAGGAGAAAGATAGGATGAGTAAGATCTCATATGCTTCGGCTATAGGATCCATCGTGCATGTCATGTTATGTATCAGGTTTGATGTTGTCTATGCACTAAGCATGGTAGGCAGATATCAAGCAGATCCAGGAGAACAGCATTGGACTGCTGTTAAGACTATCTTTAAGTATCTGAGAAGAACTAAGGATATGTTCCTAGTGTATGAAGGAGACGAGGAGTTTGTCATCAGAGGGTATGGTGATGCTGGTTTTCAGACAGATCAGAACGATCTTAAGTCACAATCTGGATATATTTTCTGTCTCAGCGGAGGAGTTGTGGGCTGGAAGAGTTCAAAGCAGCCAGTTGTCGCCGATTCTACAGCGGAGTCCGAATATATAGCGGCTTCTGATGCAGCTAAGGAAACAATCTGGATTCGGAACTTTGTTCAGGAGCTTGATGTGGTGCCTAGCAGTAAAGATCCTATCACATTGTATTGTGATAATACTGCAGCAGAGGCTCTTGCAAAAGAACCAACGTCACATCAACGGACAAAGCACATTCTCCAGATGTATCACCTCTTGAGAGATTTCTATCAAAGGGGTGAAATTGCAGTGAGCAGAGTGTCCACGAAAGAGAACGTGGCGGACTCCATGACTAAAGGTCTATCTCAGCAGAAGCATAAATATCATGTGAGAACTAGCAGGTTAAAGGTTGTTAGCGGTTGGCTCTAGTCCAAGTGGGAGTCTGTTAGAGTTTGTGGCCTAGAACCAACTATTTTGTACTTTATGATAAATTTGTATTCATGGATTTGAATATAAATAAATATCTTATCACGTCTTGATTGTTCTTCTATGCGACAATGCATGTGATAATGTTCTAAGGATAGTTGTTGCACTAAAGAGTCATAGCGGATCACTGCTATGATGAGAACCCAGAAGTGTCATAACACTATTTTTTAATATATATTCTATGGTCGGATGATGTTATTTGAAGGACACAGATAATACAGGTTATTAGAGGTGAGGACTCATAAAACTTTGAGGCACCTTCTCATGGTGTGCGCCTTTGATAATATTCAGAAGGATATTATGAGAACAAGACCCGCCAGTAGAAATCCACATTTCATAGTGTCATTGAATGTTCCTATCTGCGGACGTGTGTATTGGTTCTTAAACTTTAAAATTATTATTAATGGGTATTACAACTCGCGCACTTAGATGTATTCACGAAAACTGTGACGACGCACTGTTCAGAGCGAGGTAAAATATGTTGGGTGCGTCACGAGTAATACCGCATTAATAGATAATGCGAGAAAGAATTTGTCCCTTCTGTTCCATAACAAAAGTTGATATCTCAGACCCTTTGATGGAATTGATATAGCCTAAATAAATCAATGGTCATGGTGAGGAATGGGCACGTTCAATTTCAGGAAGTCAAAGAAAGAATAATCGAGCACATAGATTGATGGCACTGGCATGCAATCCACTTGATTGGAGCGTTCGTAGGAAGTGATACGTTTTTGCGGCGTTAACTTCTTTCTCTATGGGCGTCTTGGCATGTTGTTAGACGCTAACCTTGGACTTTAGGCAGGCTCCGCCTAATGCCACTGAGAAAGAGACCTAGAGGGTCACACACTAAGTGTGTCCAAGTATCTCAGTTAAATATTCATTTAACAAGTTGAATAAAGATTATTCCTTATTGTGGTTTAATAATTATTCAAGGATGTCTGATCGCATTTATTTCGACACTAGTTATTCGAGAGAATATATTATGGGCGAAATAATATATTTATTAGCGAATAATGCAGTTATATTTATTTAAGAAATAAATAGTCATTATTCAAGGTCTAATAAATATGATAGGTGAAGTAAAGGAAAATAGAAAAACAAAGATACACGTCGTGTATATTAATATACACGCTGTGTGGTTTTTTTGGGAATTTATGAGAAATAATATTATTTATTTAATTAAATAATACTAGGTGTAATTCGTTGGGCGCATGTAAAGTAATAATAATAGTCAAACGCTATTATTAGACATAGGGTCTTACTAAGAATTAAATTAAATAAATAAATACCTATGGGTAATTATTTTATTTTATTATTCTAAGTATTATAAATCTCAATTACATTATTCTCATTAAGTCTGGTCATTCTTTGTGGTTGTGCACAACGGATCTGGAGAAAGCTCTCAAGTCAAGAGAGAATTCCTTTCCTCCAAGAACGCTCTCAAGTTACGAGAGAGATCCTCCTCCACCCGATCAAGGAGAGCGCTTTGAAAGCAGCTCTCAAGGCGATCGAATGCGGACATCGCAAGCGAAGTCTCTTCCGCGCTAGCACTCAGAGATCCCTTCAACGACGTCCAGAGATACGTGGAGCACGTGTGGATCACTGCTAAAGGAAGCCTACACTTGGCTTCTACGACGCAACGACGAATCACATTGAATCGTGACCGAAAACATCAACAGAGAGATAATTTCATCAAGGTAATTCTTGTCTTTTAATTAAATTAATTATAACCAACATATGATGATTCTCTCTATGGTTTTGAGACTTCCCTCTTTCTTTTTCGTTCTTCATTCTATTCCGAAGATTCGGTGTTTTATCATCGTGACGGATCTCGAATTGATCGTTGTTAACGATAAAATTAAAGTTGGGTACACTCATCCACGCACTTTCGCTGCGCCCGGAACCTACAGCTCTTCTACACGCCGTGTAACACGTCCCTGGGTGGACGAGCCGTATGACAGAGCACACGGGAAGGACCCCGTGTGGGAGTACATGGTCAGGCACACGACCGTGTACCGGAAGTACATGGACACGGGGTAAAGTACACGAACACGGGGTGGATACACGAACACGACCAAGCACATGGGGCGAGACCCCGAGTGGCATGGGCACGCCGTATATATCCCCTACATGTCGTGTATCGGTTGGCGAGTCGTGTACCTCCAGGGATACAACCAGGTGATGGAGCAGGACCACACGTCGTGCACCACTTGGCTCCTTTTTTAGGAAACTTTAATCTTTCGTATCTCCTTCGTTTGAACTTAGATTTTGGTCCGCGAGTAACCTATCCTGAGTGTTTTTCCGCGTAGAACGCGATGGTGCCCTCTGTTGTGACTTTTGGGATATGATGTGAAATGTTCCGGGCATGACGTTTATTTAAGCGATGCCCGACGACAACAGTGATCGGGCAGAGGATCACCAGAGACACTAGAGTGGAACCCCCCATCAACCTGGGCGCGGGTCCTCTACTTACTGAGTGAAACCCCTTATCGGATACGATGCGAGCCCTCGATGACCAGAGTGAAACCCCCCTATCGCACCAGGGTGCGGGTCCTCGACCTATAGAGTGGAACCCCCCATCAGCCTGAGCGTGGGTCCTCCACTTACCAAGTGGAACCCCCTATCAGATAGAGTGTGGGTCCACGATGACCAAAGTGGAACCCCTTGTCGCACCAAGGTGCTGGTCCTCAACCTATGGAGTGGAACCCCCCATCCGTCTGGGCGCGGGTCCTCAACTTACCGAGTGGAACCCCCCTATCGAATAGGATGCGGGTCCTCGATGACCAGAGTGGAACCCCCCTGTCCCACCAGGGCGCGGGTCCTCTACGGATACTTACTAGAGTGGAACCCCCCATCAGCTTGGGCGCGGGTCCTCTACTTATCGAGCGGAACCCCCTATCGGATAGGGTGCAGGTCCTCATGACACTAGAGTGGAATCCCTTTGACGCATCAAGGTGCAGGTCCTCTACAGATACTTATAGAGTGGAACCCCCCCATCAGCTTAGGAGCGGGTCCTCTACTTATTAGAGTGGAACCCCCCATCAACTGGGGCGTTGGTCCTCTACTTACCGAATGGAACCCCCTATCGGATAGGGTGCGGGTCCTCATGGCACTAGAGTGAAACCCTCCCCCCATCAACTTTGGCGTGGGTCCTCTACTTACCGAGTGGAACCCACCTATCGGATAGGGCGCGGGACCTCAATGACCAGAGTGGAACCCCCTTGACGCACTAGGGTCCGAGTCCTTTGCTTAGAGATTGTGGCTCCTCGGTTGTGCGGCACAGTGACGAGGCGTGGCTTGACTTGGATGGTTTTTGTTGGGCAGACACGCGAGATGTTGGACATCGTTGTTAGACTTCTAGAACTGTTAGCGACTCTTTTCCCAGGCTGAGTTGTGAGACGGATATCTCCTTTCTCTCTCGTTTGGTCTTCTTTTGAATGAGCATATATATATACATATGTATCCATACCTTTGGATTTGGTTACTCTCCCGCTATGGGTTGCGAAGACACGCGGGGTATGTCGCGTGTTTTTCGTGTTAAGCTTCTCGTGGTTGGATGAGTTTACTCTTCTGATATGGATGACAAAGACTTGACGTGTAGTTCATCTGGACGAGGTTACTATTTTCTTATTTTGGGTTGAACTGCATCCTGTTACTATCTAGTGTCTTTTTATTCCTATTGTATCTCTTACTGTTCCTCCTTCAGCTTTCAAGGCATCCTACTAGGTATATACTCACCCCTGCATGAGTTTTGCCCGCATGTGTCGTGTCATGTGCAGACGACAGACAGGTCGGCGGTGACTTCAGAGAAGCTTAGGGGTATTGGGTGTTGTGGACTGTGTACGGTGGTCGTAGCTTGAGGATCTGGAGTTAGACTCTCTCAGCAGTTTACTTTCCCATTTTTGTCAGGTTGAGACACATTTCTAATTGGACGTGCATTTTGCCCATTTACTTTTCAGTTTGCATTGTCGTACTCTTGTGCACCCTAGAGGTTTTGCATGCTTGGTTTCCTTTCTAGCTTTTGCATCTTTTTATTATTATTCATCTGCACTTCTGCATTGAGATGGTCAGGTGCATAGTTATTTACGGCGCATGGCGCACAACGGCGACAAGAGCCCCCGGCGAAAAAGCGCACGGCGCGTGGCAATATTAACTTGCGGCGCACAAAAGAGGTGTATACATATATCAACAATAACAAATAATAAATTATACAATTTATATATAAAAAATAAAGATTTATGTCAATAATTCATATTTCATACATCAAAAAACAAATGAAGTCAACAATGACACCTACAATTAAATATTAAAAACTATATATCTCAAAAAATCATATATATCAATTCCTGAAATATATTAAAAACCATATATCTCAAAAAACCAAGACGGGAGTAAAAAACCATATATCTCAAAAAAACAACAGGAGTAATTCGAAAAAAAATAAAGGGCGAGCAATATAAATAAAATTGAATTAAAAACAAAAAAAATGTTATTGATTCGCACAAAAGGTGCGCCTGCTCTGGACAACATTGTGTATCTAAGTCGCGGTGGTTGAGGGAGCTCGGCTAAGTCGTGGTCGACTGGGTCACGGCAGTCGAGGGGTCTCGGTTTGGTCGTGGCGGTCAATGTGGTCCAACATCGGCTGGGTCGCTACGCTCACGGGAAGAGTGTTGCGTAGAGTCGAAAGGGGAGGTCGTTGTTTGCCCTCAAAAGAGGTATTTTCAATCGGGGCGTAAGAGTTGGCAGGTTAAAAAAATACAAAAAAAATCAAAAAGGCTCAATGGCCCACGCCATTGGCGCAATATGGCGCGCGCCATTGCGCAATATGGCGCACGCCACAGTGAGCCATCTTAAATGAGCCATGGCGAAGCCATGGCGCGGCGCACCACTCCTTGGCGCTAGCCATGGCGCAATGGCACGCCATGGCGCGCGCCATTAATAACTATGGTCGGGTGTGTGCGTACAAGTACATTAGGCAAAGGCCTCCCGTTTAGGATATGTCTTTCAGCGTTTGTCGCCACCTCTGGCCTATGGAGGCAGGCTTGGGGTAGTTGGGGCTCGAGCCCCGGTTAGGGTCAGGTCGTGACAGGGGCCATGACCACCTAGGGTGCACGAGCGCTTGGAATGCGCAACAAGGTCGTGCATTGGGGCCGACTAGGACTGGGGGCGAGGCCAACGCAGCAAAGAGATGGGATCGACTCGGGGGATTAGGGCGCTGATACCATTTAGATGTAAAACCCAACTCCTGTAACTCAATAAGAGGTGGGGCTCTTTGCTTATATAGATAGAACAAAATAATACAACTTACAGAAAACAAAAGTGGGACTCGGACTCGGGCCCAAACCCAATTGGGTCCAACATTTTAAAACTATCTTTTATTATTTCTAGAATCAAGCATATTCGAGCGAGCATGAGAAGCTCAATTTAGAAGTCGAGCCAAGTCCACTATTCGATCGAGTTCGAATCTAGTATCGAGCTCAAAATTTTGTATAAAGCACGCGATCACACAATATATTGTATCGACTCAACTTGAATCAACTACTCTCTTAAAAAACACACTTTAGTTATCAATTTTCAATAAAGAAAAAGAAAAATGTTGTACCAGTGATATCCAGCCACCGGAAAAAACTTTGGGTTGGGGCCAACTCTCACGAATTCACCATTCAAGCAATCCTGCATTGCAAAATTCCCAATATATTAGCAAGAAAATAAAAAGGATGAAAGAGGAAATGACAAGATATGCTGGTTCTAAGAATTAGCACATCAGGGAATGCAGGTGCTTTCTCACAAGAGCAGAACAGGTAGAAATGTCTGTCCATTCAAATGCATTACCAAATTTTCTTATAGCCTGCTCTATAGATTACTTAGACTACCTTTTCTCAAGAGGCGGGAATGAGAAGCATCAAAACGAAGTCCCCGTTAAAAAAGAAACAAATCAATTTGACTAACAATCAAAGCGTAATTTCCTGCAATGCGAGTTTCATCCTTTGGGAAATCAAAAAGAAGAATTTTCACTTCTCCTGTGCTGGTTTGGTCATTTTACTCAGAGGAGCAGAAGAACCTTCTATCAATATGCTAATTATGCATTCTTTAATCCATCCCACTGAATAACAAACAATAAAGGGTGAAATAATCTGAATCATTCACCTAGCAAAGGGTGAAATTCATTCATCTGCAAATGAATCGAACTACAAATTCATTTGTAGAGGATTTCAATATATGGAAGACTTTTAAAATCGCTTGCTAACATCATAGGGATAAATGATTCAAATCAATGCACTTTCATTTTTCTAAATTAAAATCAGGTGATATTTGAATTTTAAAATTAGATTGAATTGGGTAAATTTGGATGTGGTCATTTTTAAGGGATGAGAGCAAAGAATTGATCCAAAAAGGTTGCATGCCCTGCACTTTCATCCCTTTATTCACACCCACACATAAAAGATGAAAACATAATAAAATTAAAAATACATTAATAATTATATATGATTTTACCCTTAATGTTTCTGTTTAAAGGCTATATTGAATTCGTGTATATTATTTACTTATTTACACTCCGGCTGAAAAAAAATTAAGATTTTACTGTTTGACACAATCCAAGTTATGACAGTCATGCATACACGGATTCATTTTATTAAAACATAGACTTGAACTCGTTTTACGTGTCCGAAATTACAGGAAAAAGTCGATCAGTATTGGAGTTGTTGGTCTCGTAAAAAACAACACCATAGGTTAAGAGAACGTGCAAACAAAGAGCATCGGGTCAGGTCTGACAGCACAACAAGAAACGCATTATCTCGCTTTCTATTTTCCAAACAACTATCAACCAAAAAACCACGGTGCAACATCCCAAAATGCTAATAGAAATGTTTTTTAATCCTCAAGTGCGGGTGTTAAGAGCTGAGGAAATAGATACTTACGGGGAGAACACCCTGGATGGGGAGGTTGTGGCAGGGAGGAGTCTCTTTGGGGACCGGGGCGAAATTACCAGCGAGGTAGTGCAGTGGTTTCGATGAGTCGTGCATGAATTTGATTATCAACTTCTCGAACAAGTCCAGCGCCTGAGAGGTCAGTCCTTTGTTAGGCTTCGGATTCACCACCACTACATCATCTCCAGAGCCGCCGTGCGCCAGCTTCTCCGCCTCCGACGCCACCATAGCCGTTCAATTTCTCAATAATCAAGTTCCAGGCAGCCGATCCACGCACCAGCCTGCGCCCCTGCTAGCTGATCGCTCGGTGGGAGGATAGACGTTGGGGGATTCAGAAGCGGTGAAGGAGATCGTTCGATACACGTGTCCGCACTACGACCTCCCAACTGCCCTTGATTCCAGATGACATCCGACCGAGGGTTTTTTGAGAATACACGTGTCCGAACAGGAGCCATCTCATTAATTCATCGAATTTTTTATTAAACATTATTATACAAATTGGATGGTGATGACCAATAAACCATAATTCAATTTTGGACTGAGACTAATTTTCCGAAATTAATCTATATGATACTATAATAGGTAATGTAGAGTATAATAGAGTATAATCTCTAAAAACTATTTGGAATGCCTTTGGGTCCTCTATGAGGACCTTTTGACCGGTTGTAAATGCCTTCGATTCTAGTTATAAATGGATTTTTTGATCTGGTGTAATAAAATGAAGTAATTGGAATTGAGTCACCTCT